>OX421409.1:22370518-27170518 GCA_949126875.1 Lochmaea capreae | reverse complement strand
ACGTCATAGCGAAGCAAATCTTGTAGAAACGTGTTTACATGAAATAGGTTCTGTTCTATATTTTTGTTTCTTGTTGCTCGTTATTTCGCGTTGCAGGCAATATTTAATCAGTTTCAAAATGAAAGACGACGAAGAATTTAATGTAGAGTTTGTGTCAGTTAGTGAAAAACATGAGGTTCTATATAATTACAAGTTGGAAAAGTATTCTAATAGAAACTTCAAAGAAAAAGCGTGGCAACAGGTGGCTGCTGAAGTAAAATGTACAGGTGAGTTTAAAATACTGAATATAATAAAAAGAATATGGAAAATAATGAAATACTATTTATTAAAATACTGCCTAAACATATTTCGAATACATTTTAACTGAAAAATCTGTATTAAACGCATATTGTATTTTGCCATGGTAAAGCCACTTCTGGTTTTACAAAGTATTGACATAATCTATCTCTTAATTGAAGTGCTGCGGCTGTTGGTCGACCACATAATTGTGATGGATTATTAAGGTTTTGTGGTAATTGCAAGGAAGTATCTGATGATATTAAAACTCCATCGTGTTTTCTAATAAAGTTGTGCAATACACATGCAGCTTTTACAATATTTTCAGCTTTGTCAACATTGCATGCTATTGGTGAATAAAATACTCTAAATTTTGAACAGAGAATGCCAAAAGCACACTCAACACTTTTTCTCGCTCTTGAAAGACGATAGTTACAAATTCTTCTCTCATTATTTAAGGTTCGTTGTGGGTATGGCTTCATTAATTCTTGTCTTAATGCAAATGCTTCGTCTGCAACGAAAAACATTGGAAAAGGACCGCCACTATCGCAAGGGAGTGATCTGGCCGGTGGAATATGTAACTTATTTTCATTGAGTAGGCCACCAATCCGTGAATTTGTAAACACTGCACCGTCGCTGTTTCTTCCATAATCGCCTACAGATATCATAGTAAACATAGAATCAGCATCAACAATTGCCATTAAAACTATTGAATTATAGGATTTATAATTGTAGTAAGCAGAGCCACATTTCGGTGGAGCTTGGATCCGTATATGTTTGCCGTCTATGCTACCTATACAGTTGGGCATATTCCATAGTTCTTCATATCTCCTAGCAATTTCCAACCACATATTTTCTGATGGTAAAGGCATATATTCTTTTCTGAGATATTTCCAAATAGCTTTACATGTTTCGTTTACTACATATCCTATGGTAGTTTCTCCTCTCATAAAGTAAAAGGATAGCGTTCGAAATGAAGAACCGGTAGCAAGATATCTGTAACAGAAAAAAATATTATTATTTTTTTTCCATGCAGAAGTTTTATCACTGTTTATAACTAAATTCTACTATATTTTTGTCTATCTAATAAATTTTTTTTGTTTTGTTTCAGTGGACGAATGTAAAAAGAAATGGAGATTGTTACGAATTAGCCTCTTAAGATATCTAAGAGAAAGCAAGAAACCAAGCGGCAGTTCTGGAAGAAAGAAGAAACCCTTCTATTTAGAAGACGCAATGAAGTATTTGATACCATATACGAAAAGTCGACATCAAACTGGAACGGCGGATTCTGATGAAGCTGAGGTATCTGACAGTGATTTTCAACTGGAGGAAAGTCAAACTGTTACTGAAAAAGAGGATAATGTAAATATTTCAAATATTTCACAGAACAATATTGAACAAAGTCAAATTCAAAAAGTTAATGAAACATCAACTTCAGACTTACTGGAAAGTAATAGTGTTCCCTCCGTGTCATCCGAGTTGTCAGAAGAAACTCCGCAGTGATCCTCTTCCAAAAAACGCAAAATACAAAAACATACTGAAAATTGGGAAAACTCAGCTGTACAATGTCTGACTGCCTTCAGTAACAAATATAATGCAAACACAAAAAAGAAAGAATCGTCTGACGAAGAAGATGCCGACTTACTTTTCCTGAGAAGCTTACTCCCCGACTTAAAAAAAACTAAATGATGCTCAGAAGAGACGATTCAAACAAAGAGTTTTTGCACTTTTTGATGACATTCTAAATGAAGACTCTGTACATAATACTGTACAACATGTCCCGCTTCCCTTTCCATCCCCATATTCTTCTTCAGTATCCGAGGCAATATCAGTGTCTTCCTATGACATCAACTTGCAGTATTCAAATAATAATGATAAACAACATACGGATCTTGTTCGTGCTGTTGTTTATGAATGAAGTATTATTTTAAGTTTTGTAACCTAGTTAAATTACAATATAATATGGAACAATTTTAGTTTTTACTTACCTCAGTGTAATTAACAACTTTTCTTCAACTCCCAAAGCCAGTCTAAAATTTGTATCCTTTTTAATTATGTGAGGCCCGACAAGGGAAACTAATCTACTAAATGTCTGTACAGACATTCTATAGAAAGACTGAAATTTGTCCGGATGCTCACTTAATTCTTTTGACACTATATAAGAACCATGTTTAAGATTTATGTGGTTATACGGATGTACCCAGTAACGTCGTTTCTTTAGTTTTGATTTCTTTTTGTGTTTTGATAATAATCATGTGGTTACAACCCCAACTACTGCGTCGTCATCGGTGTCCATTGCTAACTGAAACAAATTAATTTAATTTGGTTTGTGCATCGATGAAGCACAAACTTTCTGTTTCGTATTTCATATTTCATGTTTCTCGTTTCACATTTCACGTTTCTAGTTTCCTTGATGTGTGGCTTGCCCAAGGAAACATCCTTAATCATATTGAATTGCGCGCGTAAATAAGTCGGAAAATTAGATCGCCGATATTTATATTAGGAGAGAGAGTAGACTAGATTAAATTCACATATGTCAATAAAGAACTAACTAAGAGAAAACGTGGTAGTTGAAACAAAATTTTAGATAAAACTTTGAATGTTGTTTCTTTATTATTTACAGGTAAGACTAATAATTATATTTTGTACATACTGTATTTATAATAATAACTTTATTATATCTTCTATAAGTTCCTTGTGGCATTACTTATTCTTTTTTTCTTATTTTTTTGGGAATCAAACCACAATAATGTTTTTTTGTTTCTATATTTGTTCATCTTGACAACGGTAGCTGGAACGCTACCGAAACGTCGAAATAAAAAAAAAACATTATTGATTCCCAAAAAAATAAGAAAAAAGAATAACCTTATTATTTACAAAAACAATTCTTGTACTATTCATAACCTAGAAGTGATCCCTACCATCTATAATAAATAGAAAAACATTATAAGCATATCAGGCATACAATGCATCTATTGCTATTGATGCCTTTTGTTCCACCGAATAAGAGGCAGAAAAAATCCGATTACCGTCATGAGTGCAAGACACTGACCAGTTCTGCCTACGAATATGGAAAAAAATATAGCAAATTGTCTTGTATCTCGGGCTAGAATGGGTTTTCGCTGCGATGAAAAGGAGCTTTGCAACATAGTAAGCAAATACATCCCATCGAAATCATTGATGACCCCTTTTAAGAACAACATTCCTGGTCACGATTGGTATTTGTGCTTCATGGCGAGACACTCAAATTTGTCATTTAAAAAGCCCGAACATTTGCAGAGAATTAGAAAGGATGCCCGCGATCCGTTCGTTATGTATGATTTTTATAATAAGCTTTAAGAACAGGAAATGGAGAAGTCGTCAAACGACTGAACTAAAGCAAAATTTGTATTTAATATAGAAGAAAGTGGATTTTGTAGTGACCCTTCTACGGAATGAGCAATTAGTGAAAAGGGAAAACATAATCTAGAGTGTCAGGAGGCTCAGTTAGAGAATCTACCACGGTTCTTGCTTGCATAGCGGCAGATGGTTTCTATCTCGTTCAACCTCATAAATCCTCAGATCAGTCAAATATAAGGAGGAGAATTGGGATGAATTGCAAAAAGACACCTTCCTTTTAGATAAATACAAAGGATTTTCTAAAGGTACTGCACGGCACTGTCCTGATTATAAATACGTCTATGTGGCAGTGCAGAAATATGACGATGATGGCGAAATTGGAATCGTAGGTCTAAGATCTTTGGATAATACATGTACAGACTTATACATCAACGGAACTTCAATATCATATGTCAATATTGATATGGTCGAAGCAATACTTTCAAAGCCAGAAACCAAATTTTTGAGAAGGAAAATAGTATATTTCTTCACTGGAAAAGTAGTGGAGATATGGATTTGTTTGAGAAAGCTTGAAATTTAGTGTATTCCAGATTTCGTTTCCACGGGCAATTGTAAGCATGCCCGACACACTGATAACCTTAATAATAAAATATGATCAATTTAGAATTTTGCATGGGGAATATATACTGCTTCATCTATAAGAATTTTATAACACATGTTTTTTCCAAATTTCGTGAATACGAGAGAAAATAAAAAAAGCAAATTTTAAATATTTATTATCAATTATAAGATTCAACATTACTTACACAACAGAAATTAAAGATTAATGCAATATACATCACATAATTAATATAAACTGGTTGAATCCAAATTAAGGTAAGTAGTTAAGGTTCTCAGATATCACAAATAAAAATCTGGATATTACAAATTTGACTTAAACGCCTCTGAATGATATTTTTCCGCCTTCTTTTATTTTTATTTGTACTTCTAATTGTAACATAATTTTCAGTTTGATGATGCGTATAGAATTCAGAATTAAACATGAGTTTGTTGTTCTGAATAAAATATTCTCAGAACTACACTAAATATGACGTTGTGGAAATAGGGGTACGTCAGCAATGTAATTTTTTTCAAATATCGTCGTAGCATGCTATATAAAACAGATAATTTCAACGAAGAATATTTTATCGTCGATTTAAACAGAAAAACAAGGACATCTCTGCTCATGCCAAATGTCTACGAAATCAATCAAAGCCTATATCTTCAAAAAAGTATCAACACCTACAAAAATTGTTACAATGAGCACCATCACGATTTCGCAACATTTATAACAGTTTGAAACAAGAAAAAGAAAATCCCAGATAAGATCCTACCTTTTATGTTCGTACGTATTATATCATAAAGGCCGAATTACGTCCTTGGCTCTAAAATGTACGTCTAAAAGATGTACATAGGTATATATACTATGTACGTCTTGGAAATACAAACTAGGTACGTACATTTTATGCCGCTTTTGCATATTGCGTTGTTTTTACATGTTTGTAGTACAAAAGTTAGAAGTATTAATTTGGAACAAAATATCTATAACAATTTTAGAATCCCAAAACGTTTATACCTACCACATACCATCCATATGATTGGCTAGTTGTTGTCGGAAGAGAAGGCCACATATATTGTTAATACAGACATGACATAACCAAAGATTTTGTTTTGTGTGCCCATTGTCTTATTTACTCTTTTTACTGATGATGTGACTAGTTAAAATGAGTAAATATGATTTTGGGGGAATATTTTACAGCATTTTTCTGTTTTTTAGAGATATATAAAGGCGAATCAGGTAATATAATTGATTTTATCTTAACGAGTCTACTGAAGTGCTACACGGTAAGTACCCTAGATTTAGGGTAATTATAACTTGAACACCGATATTAGAAAACCGTATAAAAGAGCAAGAAGGGATATGCTTTATTTTGAAGCAGTTTTATTATATGATGAAGCTCCGACTACAACATCTTTAAACAATTCTCTGGATTCAATTTCGGACGATAATCATACTTCTGCAAATTAGTGATTCACTTTCTAGTTCTGAAGATTCGAATAATTCAGAAAGCGAATTTTTGATAAATGTTTTAAAGTCCAAACTACCGCGCCCGTTCCCGCTCTGGTTTGCGGAGGTGAGTGTTCGCCCGCTGCCAGTCAGGTCTGCGCGCCGCTTTATACAGGCTAAGAATAATTGACGCGGGAGATTTGATTTTAAAGAAACACATTGAGCAAGGGAAAATGAATGCAAGCTACCGTTGAGTGGATATTCAAAATGAAATTATTTGTATTTGTGGAAGCGTTATTAAGGCCGATATTAAGAAAAAAGTGAAAGAAGCAGCAGTATATAGTGTGCTAGCAGATGAAACAGCTTATATTTCTGGCACTGAACAACTATCGATTGGGATGCGATATTTTGATGAAGAAACACAGGAAGTCCAAGAAATGTTTGTCGGATCCATTGAGCTAAAAGATTTGGATGCGTTGCGTTGCGTTGTTGATGTCCCAATAGAAACAAATTCCTTCTTTCCCGAAACTTGGACTGTAGTTACTTCTGAAGCAGAGGGTGCTGTGGAAGTAGTACGGGCAAAATCTAGCTTTTATAGCCGGAGAGTGGCCAAACTTGGTAATTGGTGAATACGTTTTAGCTTACTTAAAATATTTGACTGTTTCTGACAGTATACATTTATGTAGAAGAAAATATTTAAGCATTGCTTAAGGGAATGAAATAGTAAAGCTGTTTTTTGCCACCCATATTATTTGAGCCTTTGAGTAGTATTTTTTAGATCATTTTTCATATTTAATCATATATGCTTGTATTTTGCTTCAGCGCGGCTAAAAAGGTCTGGTAAACGACTAAAGTCTCTAAAAAAGACAGGCTGTGATGAAAATTAATATTTATATTTGTTAACAGTAAGACTTTTTAATTTCAACTTTTTAGAATCATTTTGTTTTGTTTATGGAAAAAAATGTTTATGTAGTGAAAAGGTATAACTCTTATTTCTATATTTCCAAATTTGATTAATTTCCTGAAAAATACGAAAAAATTAATGTTGTTATTTTATAAAATTTACAAAAAATTATCAAATATTGAAAATCTGGCCAGATAGGAATTCAGAAATAACATTTTTCGTACGTAATTGGTTTTTAATTTTTTCATATATGTTATTTGAGAAAATAAATTTTCATTTTTTTATAACTAGCAATTTTTATTCCTTCCAATTACAAACTAACCTTCTCATAATGATATTGTTTAAAAAATAATTTTCAACTATTTAGGTCTAATTTTGTAATTCAATAAATTTTAACAGATTTACACTCTATCCAAAGACAAATATTTTCCGAATTCATCAAATTGTTGAATATCAGAATGTTACTAAATGCACATTCCGATGTTGAGCATTTTGATGGAATTTGAAAATATTTGTTTATCAGTAGAGTATATTATCTGCCAAAATGTATCAAACTGCTAAATAAGACAACCTAAATAACTTTAAATTATATTTTGAAACGTTTTTAAGTCGTAAAATTTCGTTCGTAGGTGCTTATTAGGATACACATACATTCATGGACGTACCTAAGACGTCCTGAAATAAATGTCCCCAAAACGTTGTAGTTATGTGAATATAAAATACTCAAAATTTTTAGTTTAGAATATAAGAAGACTCGCTACTTGATAGGGATTAAGTACTGCATCTTCCATGGGAATATATGAATATAATACCTATAATAGTGATAAATTTCAGTTGTACTTCTAAATTGACGGTTAGTGCATTAATGTGAGCAGTTGTTCATTGTGTTACGAATTTTTATGCTACAAAAACAAAATATGAAGAAATCCTGTAATTTTTGCAGAGTATAATTAAATATTTGAAATTCCTTCGACATAACTGAAATATAAGTTATTATCGGTATAACTATTCAGTCGAAACTTATACCTACCCCTACCCTAGTTTAACTACGTTAGGTATAAATTAAAAATCATTTGGCACCATTTAACACTGATTTTTTATTATTCAACAAAAAATGTCTTTTGGAGCTGTAGAAGCTGTTGAGGTCTGAAAGGGTTAAAGTATAACTGTCATCCGTTGTTTACCAGTTAACAATGAAAACTAAGGCCCTGTCTTTTCAAGTGCGAATAAAATTGCCAATAACTGACTGGAAAGTCTTATTCAACAAATATAGTCTAAATGTCTTTCAAACTTAATTTAACCATTGATTTATTATTCGGTGAATTAACACACAAAAAATAATTATTTTAACGTTGGCTGCAATGAAATTACAATAACTAAATTCATAATATTTGTGCACAATGTGTATATGATAGAAAGGGATAAACAATTGTTATTTTTCACGGACGGGTTGAAAGTTGCAAAATAAATTTTATGTTAGCTGTAACCTGCTTGACAGTAATGAAATCAGGATTTCATGCAAATATTTAAATAATTGCTGAAATTGTGTATTACCAACGAAAGCGTGCAGTAAACTTCACTAAATTGGAAGTGAGGATGTTGATTGAAGTTGTTTTAAAGTACATACATACTGTGGAAAACAAAACCAGCGATGCAGTCACATGGAAGCAGAAACATAATGTGTGGGAAGACATTGCTAGAGTATTTAATCCTTTAACTGGGCAGGTTAATAGAACTGCAAAATAATTAAGGCTTAAGTATGAGTGTATAAAAAAGAAAATTAAAAAGAAGCAATCCCATAATAAGTTAGAACATTTTAAAACTGGGGGAGGAGTAGCGAATATTGAAACATTTACCAGCTACGAAGACAAAATCTTAAATCTCATAGTTTTAAGTGTGGATAGTTTGTTACCAGTGACGATTGTGATGGTGATTATTTAGGTAATAGTTGTGCATTCTGTAAGCTTATGTTAGATAAAAAGGTTATTTTTTAGACGAAACGCAAAAAAAGTTGTAGTTAAAGGAAACCAATCAAAGATTAAAACTACTAACTAACTACCAAGTTATTCCGTCATTCATTCCAAACTTAAGGGTTCCTGTTATTCCTGATTTTTCATCTAATGTAGACGATGAAAATATCATATTTCATATTGAAAATAATGATTCAGAAAGCAGCAGCTCGATAAAAGCTACATACCTCGATTTGACTATAAAAAATTTAGTTTGTTAATAATGTGTAGAAATCGGTACATTAATATTTTATTATTTGAATATACTTCTAGGTACAATGTAATGATAATGTCAAAGGCCGCTGTCAGGAAATAAAATCTCAGAGTATTAAGGAAAATAAGGTTAATTCATAATTTGAATTTGTAATGCATATCATATTTTATTACAAAACATTACAGTGCAAGAGAATAATAAGAAAAACGAGGTACCGCTGAGCTATTTAATTCACTCTATACATATAAAAATTAGGTTAATATATTATTTTAATAACTTACAGTACAATAATAATAGTTTAGAAAGCAGCAAATTAGTTCTTAACGATATAAATAAGGAAAATAAGGTATGTTATTGATATGTAAAATAGGTTGTTGAATATAATTTTTTTAGGTACTTAGTTATCAAACATCTTCTCAAACTTGGAGCCAATGGAATAGTACTCAGTTAAACACTGCGAAGCATAAAGTTCTGGTTAAGAAAACCAAATCAAAACCTGTTCAAAAAGATACATTAAATACAAAAATTGCTACTGTTACAGATAGCAGGCAAAAGCTTTTGGTTTTACAGATAAGCATTGCAAAAAATGAAGAAGAAAGAAAAGCTGCGGAACATGCTGAAAAATTAAACAATCTCAAATAGGAAGGAAAGGGTATTCAAGACAAAAATGAACTGTTTACTTAAAAAACTCATTATTATACTTATTATTTGTACGATAGTAGGACTATTAGCACAGAATACCGTTGGTATAAATTATCTGCTATTACTTATTATAGCCTGTTACGTTCGAGAGTTTCTTGTGCCCGTTTGTGTTTTGTTTTTCGAACTCAATGCAAGTATATTATACGATGAAATAATATATTCAGGTAATCTTCTTAACGGCCAAATAGATTCAACCTAATCCCCTAGAATATAGTTCATGTGTGATTGGTGTAAATGAATTTCCAGGTAAACTAATTCAATACTTTTGTTAATATTCGTAGAACTCCCTATTTAGACACTTTTTGCACTTTATTTCCATGTAAACATTTTCTAATACCTCCGTATTAATGCAATGCATCAATTGAATCAAAATTTTTTCTACGCCCATGTCCGTAAACGTCAAAAATCGCACTTGTAAGTGACATTTAACGATAACATGTACGTAATGATCTCATAGCATACACGTGCGTTTGGATAAGGAAACTTAAATTTCTTTGTTGAATCTAATTGTAATTAAATTTTCATCTGCGTACTACTTTATTTGGTCTATTCACATAGATTTAGTCAATTGAAAAACATAAAAGCTTCTAGCATTAGTGAAATACGTATTAGATAAAAAGATTAAGCCCCTAAACGTCGGCAACACATTATACAATTTCCTAAAAAAATAAATCGCGTTTTCTTAGCACGATATGGAAATAAACGTAATGTCATTTATGCTGTCAGTTTTTGTAAAAAAATTTAGTATCCGAACATTTTCTTAACTATACGTACGAATTATGTCTGTTAGTAATGAAAGCTATGAGATTATGAGCACCCTGCCGGAGACATTAGAAAAAGCTCAAGCTGCCACACATAATATGTTACCGCTAAAATCCAAAGAAAGATACGAAATTACCTATCAAAAACTTATGGATTGGCGACACAAGCATAACGTTAAATCATTTTCGGAGAATGTTTTCCTTGCGTATTTTGAAGAATTATCAAAAACTATGAAACCATCTTCGCTATGGGCCATTTATTCGATGCTGAGATCTATACTGAACATCAATAATAACATTAACATAGCAAATTATCCAAAACTAATCACCCTACTGAAACGGCGATCGGATGGATTTAGAAGTAAAAAATCGAAAATCATGTCTACAGAACAAATTCATAAATTTCTGAAAGATGCTCAAGACGAAAAACATTTGTTGTCAAAGGTAAAGAATTAAAATATTGTGTAATTATCAACACATAAAAATGAGTTTTCATTTTTTGTTTTCGGTGTATCCTCATTATTGGATTAAGCGGGGCTTGCCGTAAACAAAAACTTAGAAATATAAAAATGGAACACATTCAGGACACGGGAAAATATTTGGTAATTGATACTCCAGATTCTAGAACTAAAACGAGACGTTCATTTGTAGTACCAGATACGTTTTATACCATGTCAAAAGTACATGAATTTGCGTCCTTCAGAAATGGAACTTCCCCTTTTTGTTAATTACAGAAATGGAAAATGTATGAAACAGGTTGTGAGGATAAACACAATCGGTAGTACACCACGTAAAATTGCTGAATATCTTTAGCTGCCGGAACCAAAGCAATATACTGGCCATTGTTTTAGGAGATCGTCAGCCACTATATTAGTTGATGCAGGAGGTGATATGCTATCATTAAAGCGACTAGGTGGCTGGCAATCTTTTACAGTGGCGGAAGGCTATGTGAATCACTCTCATACAAATATAAATGACAAAGCTGTACGAATATCGGAGGCCATTAATGATCAATCTTCATCTTCTGATGTACCGTGCAGTACTACAATTACAGATAACCGTTCATCACCGTTAAGTAATAAGGCACAAACAACTTACAATAATTGTTATTAACAACTATTATAATAAAGCGATTTCCTAGATTTCATAGAAGAAAATAGATGGGCCTAGAAAAAGTATAGTACGTTACACGAGTTGTAATCCCATTATGCACTCATGAAATTTACGCACTCGCCACTGTGCGGCTTCGTGCGTAATGGGTTACTTACAACTCTTGTTAAGTAATATACTATTTCATTATACTTTCAATCGTTTGATAAAGCTACTGTGTTAGCGAAACGCGTCACAAATTTAAATTGAACATTACTTCAAATATAATATAAGATTTAAACCAATCAAATTGTTTTATTTCATCGTTTAGTATGGACCTTCATGAAGTGAAGCCTCATCTATTCACGTATATTATATTTATAAATATCTAGCACTTAGTTCTTTATTTTTTTTTCACGATGAGCAGATCTCACTTGAATAAACATTACATGCAAGCTAAACGGCTTTCACAGTCTTTGTTGCCATATCGATTGCCATCGACTTCCACTGCCACAACAAATCTTCATTATGAGGATGTTGAAAATGTTGCTTCTATTTATCCAAATAACGAAACTAGTACATCCCCAATTTCTTCAGAAAATGGAGATGACACTATCCCGATAATAACAGTCATCTTTGTCTCAATAATAATAGTCATCATTCACTTGCCAACCAACCCATCAGCATTGCATGCAAAAACACCAACTGGAGGAGATAAATTAGTAATTCAGTGACTTACTCTTATATATTTTTTTCAAAGGTGTTCTAAATATCGCAAATAAATCTATGCCAATTTGTTCAAAATCAAATAACTGGACAAATCCCAAAGGTTTGCAAGTAATATTTTCCCCGTTCTCAGTAGCACATGGCGTAGATTGTGATGTAGCTTAAGAGAAAACTAAAACTACCCCCACCGGAGTAGTTATGGAGTTATGCGAACATATACTAGACCAAAACGGGACAGTCTGTACAGATAACTGGTACACTACCGTAGAGCTAGCTATCAAGTTGTTGGATAGAAATACTCATCTAATTGGTACAATAAGGAGTGATCAGAAGGCAATTCCTAAAGATATTGTCACAAAGAAAATAAAAGTCGGAGAAATTGCCGCAGCCGAAAACAGCAGAAGGATAACTTCTCAATTGGAATGATAAGCGTAATGTATTTATGCTGTCAACGCGACATTCTACCCAAACCGAAATTGTAAAAACATATCTGCCACAACGATCCATTACGTTCGCAATTACTGTCGACAAAAGTACACCTTTATGTGTAGTATTTGTACTTTAAAGATTTATAGAAGGCTGCGGTTGAATTTGAGAAGTACTTGGTTTGGGTTTTGTACACAAAAGAGTATTTCTGCATGGCCCAACAAAGCAATTTTTCACAAAATGATTACTACGTAAACAATTGGTACACATATTATTTTTATTTACCGCAGTTACCCTATGTTCAAACCGTGGATTGGGCTATCTATCGGGCGCGTCCCCTGGGGTGAAAAAAGTGGTTTCTTATTGCACTCATTTTACTTCAGCGTTTTGTGATTATGACAAACAAATATTTTCAAAACGTTTTGGTTTTTGCATGACCCGTAGAAAAAAAATATGCAACTTGTGCAAGAGTGTTGTCCAACTCGATCTGATGGCGTTGTTGGACAATTTTACATTGTGTGCAATAAACACTCACTTTTTGTATAAATAACTATTTCCATCAAAATTGCATAATCATTTTTTGAGATGGTTTTGAACAAAACCTTTTTTTATTTCATAACTCTGAATACAAAAACCGATTTTGGAAGTTAACAGCAAATAATATAGAAGTGTTGTAGATAATGCATTTTCATAAAATTTTAAGTAAATAAATAAATTTTCTGGTAATTTTGTCTTTACCAACTACTCATAATTTACCAACTGCAAATTTTTTTCCAAAATTATGAAGTTTTTGTTTCTTACAGAAATTCGGAAAATACCAGTGCATCTAGGTCTAGCAACACAATAATGGAAAAAGAACTATCATCTGGTCCTCTATTTGTTGAAAAATGTACTTGTTGTGCAATTCACAAGCACGAAGCTGCTAGTACTGATGGTATAATACCTTATACACAAGTTTGGTTGTTATTATTAATTGTCTTTTTATATTCACAGGGTTTCTTAAGCAAATAATCCGGAAATTAACAATTATGGAGATGGATATATGTGATATTAAAAAAAATATTAGATAGAACCCCTGCTACTATCCCCGAAACAGAATATGTTTGGGCAGAATTCGAAGGCTTGACTTCCTTCGAAGAATATCTCAGCAATGAGGAAAACATGAAAAAATCGGTAAGTAGATTTGGTTATTAAATCAGAATATCAAAGAAGCATTCAAATAAAAATCTAGGGATATCAAAAAATGGTAACAATGAAGTCGTTATAGCTGCAAAACTTCTCATAAGATCCGAATGGATTGAAATAATAATGATAATGTATATTGAATTTTGAATTGCAGATATCTGAATTAGTTAGAATTGGGGGCGATAATGCTAGTGAATTTATAAAGAGAGCTATGTCAAAATTGATTACTTATAGATTGGCAGCGGAATTCAGCTGGGTTGGACTGAAAAAGAAAAAGATATTTTCGAAAATGTACATATCGGGCCTCCTAATAAGTAAGTATGTGCCACTCTTTTTCATTTTTCAGTTGTTGAATTTCAAGGAAAGTCTTAATAAAAAAAACTATACATAGTTAATATGAATATAAAATAGGAATATATATTAATTTATTGTTTGTTTTGGCATTCAACTGTATGTTGCAGGATCAGGTCTACAAAATGTAATAACTTCCTCATCATCCATAAAAGAAATGGAAGATGGCATAAAAAAATTTTTAAGGAGAGCAGCTGAAAGGGCCGTAGCCGAAGAAAAAAGAGCTATTAAACAGTGAATGTCTTTTTATAATGAAATATTCCATTCAGAGATTGAGATTAATTTTAACATTATTTTGTTTTAGAGATCTGTTGTTTTTGTTGCAATAAATTTTATTTTGACGCAATTTCTTTTTCTTTTTAGGAATGCATGAAAAGGGGTTAGGTCTAGAATAAATGTTAAATGAAAAGATTTTCTGAAAATTGGAGAAATTCATGATAAAATTGGAGTTATTTTTGTAACATCCTTCAGAAAACAACTACTTCCTTGAATTAAATTTGATAGATATTGGGAACGTGAAATATATATTTTCGTCGACAAAAACGGACGTTTGATGGACTTCCGTCGGGACGTTCGATGGACATCCCTCGGGTCTATCGATGGACGTCCATCGGGACGTTCGATGGACATCCCTCGGGTCTATCGATGGACGTCCAGTAGCATTCATAAGGACGTTCGAATCATATAGTTAAGGACCTCCAATGCCCTTCTAATAGATGTTCTTGCTGCCCAAGGATTTAGGTAATTGAATGACGTACTAGGGACATCTTGAAAGGACGTCCCGAATAAGTCCACAAGTGGGACATTTGTGCGTCCCAGAGTCGTCCTATGGACGTACACGTAACCAAATTTGAACGTCCTATGGACGCTCTGAATGTCCCAGTAGGACGTCCATTGGTTATAATTGTGCTATTAGGGTTTTTACTCTTTAAATATTTTTGTTTCGATACCGTTATTGGCGTTATTATTAAGGTATCGATACTTTTTGTTTCGATATCGTGTCACTATCCATCGCTATGCATTCGGTAACGGTATGGATAGAAGTGTCAAGTTTCAATGTCAAGTCAAAGCACTCAAAACTGTCATCCGCAATCATAGAGGATTGAGGGTGTGTACCGTTTATATTGGTTAGTTAGTGCATGGCCACCTCTAACACAAGGCCGGAATCCTAGATGTGGCAACGTGGCGCACCTGTCAAATAGTGGGCCGATGAG
Source organism: Lochmaea capreae (assembly GCA_949126875.1). Taxonomy (NCBI): domain Eukaryota; kingdom Metazoa; phylum Arthropoda; class Insecta; order Coleoptera; family Chrysomelidae; genus Lochmaea; species Lochmaea capreae. Next base: position 27,155,275 of record OX421409.1, on the reverse strand, counting down.
AACGACAATAGTGAGAAATATGAAATAAATCAAGCTACAAAACATTTTTAATCAATAAAAATAAAATAAAACTGCAAAAGGTAATTTATTGATAAGAATATAAAATATGAAGAAAATCAGCCTCCACATTCCCTTACAGCTGACCAGACACCACCTTAAAATAATTATTTCTTCACCTTCTATTTCTTATACCTTTATTAATACAAACTGAACTACATACAATAATATGGCTACAACAGAATTCTTAAGAAGTTATATAAAAAGTAGGTATTTAATATCATTTAACTGGATACAACCATTGTAATTTAAGAATTTTTCTTGTTTCTGATATTTTGTTTCATGATTATTATTTATATGTTTCTTACTAGCTTGTAATTTAACTTGAATTGTTTTTGAATAGTTATTTATAAAAATATTTGCTAAAATAGGTAACATCATTTCTAAAACAAAACTAGTTTGAGGTTGATTGCATGAACAGAAATCCCGAAAGTAGAATTTATCTTTATTTTTGTTAACATACTCCTTTACTAACGTAAGTGAAATTAATTTTTGAGCTTTACAAATATTTTGAATCTATGACCAAATATTTTTATACTAAGTACACCTGAAATCTGGTTCATCATTGTCAAATCCCATCAGATTTGTATAAATATATACAGTTTGTTTGTTGATGACACTGCCACTTCTCTAAATGAACACTCAATTTAGATTTAAACTGTCCACAAAAATTTGAAAAATTCACTATCACATCACTGTTTAACCAATCTTCTTGTTGTTCCTGTTGTCTATCTAGCATCCTTTTTCTTTGTATTCCAGGATTACTTCTTGCAGCTGGATTCTTCTCCAGGTCTTTTCCTTGTAAAGGTCTTCAGATCACCATCCTTATCCTTGTACACATCATTGAATGAAATTTAATCTTTGGCGTGAAATGTTTAATACACACAACTGAAATTTGACTTGGTTCTCAGTTTACACGTGGTATACTTCTCAACCATTTGTTCTTCAGCTCATCACTTTGTGGAAACTTAAATACTGTAATATATCCTTCACTGTTGGAAGCATAATTACTAGTACAACTTGGTACCAAACATTTCGCAGGCATCTACAACAAAATAAAATATTTAATAGATGTGCTACCCTATAAGTACATAAGTAATTAACCTTATTGGCCTAACTTATATACTTGATTTATGTCCAATGTGGAATGGCTTAACAAGAATCACAAATTGGATAATAATATACAAAATTAATCTTGGTTCAAGTCACCTTTAAACATTTTCAATGAGGTTTAGAAATGTTTTAACCATACTTTATTTGATACAATTACCATGTTATGCCTTATATTTTATATGAGTCCACAGACCAGAGAGTTTGTTTACAAATTATACTGATGCAAAAATATTTTTATTTATATATAATATTAAATATCTTACCTCTAAAACTTAACACAAACAGAAGTCTTATGTTGAAGTTGTCAGTCTGTTAACTGCAAAATAACGAGCACCAAGTTCATAAACTTAATTTAAAAAAATTGTACACACTATTACATACTTCAGATCACCTACCTATTACATATCACGAATTATAAATACAGGCGCTATATAAACGAAAATACATATTACATCCACTGATTCCACGGTCTCGCCTTGATAAAAATCTGACTTGATCGGCCCACTGTTCACTGTTGCCAAATTTCAGTATTCCGGACTAGTGTTGTAGGTGGCCATGGTTAGTGGCCGGTTTGTGAATTCGATTGGGCGGAGTAGAATTCAATGAGACCTCTGGCGGAAAAAATTGTAATTGTCGCAACGAGTAAAATAATTCGTTTTGCATTGTTTTTGTATTATATTCAAGTCAACGTAATTACCGTAAATTCGTACTTTATCTGTTTAATTTTGTGTCAGTGACAAGCTTAAAACTGTGTTTTTCTATTCAACTCAACTGTCATCATTTCTGAGGTAATATTCTTATAATAATCAGAGATATTTATGAAAGAGGTTATGTTATTCTATTTTTTGTTTTCATTTCAGATCAAGTTTGATTGCAATATTTTGTACCTCTTTTAAAGTTTTATACTTTGAATTATGTCGCTGCATAATCGAAACTATTGTGGATTTGGTTGCACTAGCCGTAAAGGGAAAAATCCCGATTTATCTTTCCATAAATTTCCTCCCATGTGAAGAATGGTAAATATTGAAAATACGTTTTGAGTTATGGAAAATATATCTCAAAGAAAGGTTAGGTTACAGTTACAGATAGTATGTCCGTGTGTTCTTTACATTTTAAAAGGGAAGACTACTATAGTCAAGGTTAGTACCAAGTGTGTAATAGTTATAAGTTAATAGTGGATGGTATAGTTTATATTTGTAAAGGTATATAAATGAGTAACATATTCTTCAGGTCTTGGTAAGAAAAAGTATCTTCTTTTAAATGCAGAACCTTCCTTAAAACTACCACAGTCAAGCCACGACCATTAGTTCATAAATTTTGCATTACAAAAATAATTAAACTCAATTTCAAAAATAACAAGTGTTTTTATTAATTCAATACATACAGTATTCACAATGAAGAAATCCAAAAGGTAAGTCACAATAAAATATACAAACATAAACATAATTATTACTCCCGGTAACACTTAAAAAGTTGAACACCTATTACTCCAAAAATAAAAATATTAGGAATCAAAATTTAGTTTAACAACACAAATTACTAAAGCACAATCAAAGAAAAAGCAAAAGTTTTTCAAAACACACACTGAAAATAACTAAAACAGCAAAATAAAACCACTTAATTATCAAAGGGCTTATACGGCAGCTGATTTGTTTTACTCGTTGCTAAGATGACATTGACATTTCAGAGCGCCATCTATCGAATTCTACTTTTCCCAATAGTACTATCGATAGTTTCTCATCTCTACAGTGGGCCATTAAGTCTTGTTTATATATGTATGTGATTCATACGTTGATTTTACGGTTTCTGCTTGTACGTGATATTTCAAAGTCGCATATTGATAAAAAATTGTTTAATTTATCAAAATGAACCATCACTGTTGCGTTCCCATATGTTCCTCTTGGGTAAAAGTGAATAAAGAACTTAGTTTTCATACATTTCCCAAAAAAAGGACAACGTGTTTTGGTGGAAACTAAATTAGGGAAACGGGAAGCTGTTGATCGGAGAGAGGAATGGATAAGAAAATTAAAAATTGGAAAGCCTGTGAGTCCGCACATGAGAGTATGTTCGTTGCATTTCTCTGGAAACGATTGTTTTTATAGAGGTTAGTACTCAGTTGTTTTTTGTGTTTCTGTATTACTTAATAGTTTTTGTTTGTAGGAGACAGCTCTAAATTACGTAGATTGAAATTTAATGTGGTACCGTCTAAGAAGTTACCTTTGGAAGACGAAAATCTACCTGGTCCTTCTTCTAGAACTTTAATATTAGAAAATAGAAAACATAAAAAACATTGTTACAAGAAGAAGCGGAAAATCCAATATTAGTAGCTGAAAAGTGCATATCTCATAATGAAGATGCTGATTTGGGACATACAGAAGAGGAAATGCAAGCTGCAGAACAGTTAATAGAGATTTTGGTGCGCAAGTTAATACTCCTGAGGTATTAACATTAAGCCACTCCATTAAAACTGAGTCAGCACTTAATAGTTTCACTGGTATAAACAATTTTAAATTATTAAACTGTTTAGTGCTTCAGCTGGAGAAATTGCATTTTGAGAAAAAGGTACATCGTTTATCTTTGAAAGACAGAACAATTCTTGTGATGACAAAACTTAAGACAAATCTCTCATATGCCACATTAGCTGTTCTATTTGACATTTCTCTAACATTATGTAGAGATTATAGGCGTTTTCTTGCGCCTTTGTATTTGAATAGTATTCGCCTAGTATTTGAATACATGCATTTTGGCGTTGAACTGATGACGTCACTTTGAAACTGATTTAAAACTTAAGCTGTCAGTTTCAAAACCAGTATGAGAGTGGTTTTGAAACGTATTTCACTTACATGACACCATTATTTTCGTGTTATCTTTAGGTTACTTTGGTTTGTTTATACTTATGTGAAAAAAATGTTTCAAATTAATCTTGGAAAATATTTATTAAATGTAGATTCTGTAACACTGCAGAGTTCACAAGGTACTGTATATGTACAGTGTGTAAAAGCCAAATGGAATAAATTCATTATTTCGGTTACTGTACATATTTATAAAAAGTCCCGAAACACGTCAAATTTAAATTATAACTTGACATTCTTTAACGTGAAAATGCAACCCCTACCTTCAACCCCCTTAGAATGACAGGTACAGCCCCCAATTTTTTAAATGGGAAGTATAGGCTTGTGATATATCATTTGAAAGGTATCTTCATTCTCTATTCAAAAATGTTATTGTTTTTAAATTTAATGCAAAAATTAACATAAAAAAAATTAATATCATGTTGTTACCGAAATTCGCTACATACAATCAAAAACTAAAATGTAATGCAAAACGTAATAAAATGTAGAACACGAAAAAGAACTATGAATGTTAATGAAGTAGATGTTCAAAATGTTCTCAGCGAACGTCTTGGCAACATCCTAATCTCAAATAAAACTGTCTTCTAACATTATTTAACATATCAGGCGTGATCGACCTAATCGCAAGCGTTATTCGTTCTTTTAAGTCATTTAAATCAGAAGGTTTAGTTTTGTACACATGGCTCTTCACATATCCCCATAAAAAGAAATCTAATAATGTAAGATCAGGTGATCGCGCTGGCCATTCAATCGATCCTCGCCTCCCTATCCACCGATTGGGAAATATTGTATCGAGGTACTGCCGGACATTAAGTTGGTAATGTGGTGGTGCTCCATCCTGCTGAAACCATATCGTATTCGCTGGAACTTGAGGATTACCTGGATCAGGATATAAATTTGCCAACGTTGGAATGACATCATTTTGAAGTAGTGCCAAATAATTGTTGCCATTCAAGTTGCCCTCAATAAAAAAGGGACCAATTATATTGTTCCCTACAATCCCTGCCCAAACATTAACCTTTTGAGGGTATTGAGTGTGTTCTTCTCTCATCCAGTGAGGATTTTCCGTGGACCAGTAGCGGCAATTTTGCCGATTAGCATGACCGTTAAGTAAAAAAGTACACTCATCAGAAAACATAACGTCTTCTAATTGGATAATATTGTTATCCAACATGTCCATCATTTGCTCACAAAAAAAAGTTCTCCTATCAAAATCGTCTTCCATGAGCTCCTGAGTAGGTATCATCTTATACGGATGCAATTTATTTTCTTTTAATATGTTTGCTATCGATGTATGGCTAGCATTGAATGTAGTGGATGCCTGTCTACTCGATGTATGTGGGCTTTCCTGAAACTCAAGCAACACATCTAATTTGAGTTCATCACTCAGTGCATTAGCAGCTGCTTTTTTTATCTGCCTTACATGACCAAACTCGCGAAACTGCTTTTCTATTTTACTTATTGTTCCTTGGGATATAGGCGGTAAATTAGGAAATTTCTCATGAAATAGGCGAGTTACTTCCTGTTGTGTTCGGATGTTATCTCCGTAACCAATAATTTGTAAAACTGTTATTTTATGCATTTCCGTTAATCTAACCATTTTTCAGAATTGAATTGAACAAACTTTATACTTAAATTACAACAATGACAACTTAAATAAAACAATTTACTACTGCTTGTTAAAATAGCGTTGCCACGGAAATTCTTTAAAGTTTTTTAATGGTTACCATCTAAAAACCACATTGCTACGGTTTTTGTTCACTTTCTCATTATCAAGACATAAACGGGAAATAAGTTTTGAGTAATATTGTAATAAGTTCCGAGTATATTTTAGCGAATTTCGGTAACAACATGATTTTAATTTTTTTATGTTAATTTTTGCATTAAATTTAAAAACAATAACATTTTTGAATAGAGAATGAAGAGACCTTCCAAATGATATATCACAAGCCTATACTTCCCATTTAAAAAATTTGGGGTTGTACCTGTCATTCTAAGGGGGTTGAAGGTAGGGGTTGCATTTTCACGTTAAAGAATGTCAAGTTATAATTTAAATTTGACGTGTTTCGGGATTTTTTATAAATATGTACAGTAACCGAAATAATGAATTTATTCCATTTGGCTTTTACACACTGTATGTTTTTTCTAAACATTGGCTTCAAGTATGATTTTACATATCCTAATTTCGCTGCCGCCTATCTAAAGGAAGTTGAGCAGCAATTCAGGGATGTAGAACATACCACTGTGGAACATCATGAGCAACAATAAATTTGGAAATCATCCAAAAAAACCCACTAGTCAAGACAACGAAGCTACGCATGTATTCCTTTCTCATTCTAAATAACTGAAAAAAGTCGTAATTCATGTAAAACTAACCATTCCTCGCTAAATAAAGTGATTCTGCTGTATTCTTCCCTGAACGCCAATAGAGTAAAATAATTCTGAGAAGTATCAGCAAACATACATAAATTTGAAATATTCTGGTACATCCACGTTTCTTCATCCTCTATTAATTGCAATACTGCTGTTGTAGTCTAAGTACTTTAATATTATCCATTTTAAAAACAATAAAAATGGTAATTTGAAAAAAATATCTACAGCTACGCAGAGATAATATACACGGGGCTACGCAAACTTTTTCAGTTTGTTTGTTTGACAACATGGGCGCAAGAAAACGTCTTATATTTTGGAATTAATACCCATTTTGAATAAAATATTGGCATCTGTCATATACTTTCCCGACAGCAGTGAAATTAAAAATAATATGCCCAAGTGTTTCAAGGACTTTTCTAATGTGCGGATTGTGCTAGATTGTACGAAAATATTTATTCAAAAGCCAAAATGTTCATGCTGTCGAATTAAATTCTACTCTTATTATAAGTCTAACTTAACTGTGAAATTTATGACAGGAGTATCACCTGGAGGACTAATCACTATGGAGGGAAAGCATCAGACAAATGTATCTTTGAAAACAGTAATTTAATTTCAATGTTAACACCTAAAGTAGATGCCATAATGGTAGATAAGAGGTTTCTAATTGATGATGTATGTCATTTTAATCAAATTCAGTTAATTAGACCCCCATTTTTGAGACAGCAAAAACAGTTATCAGCCACTGAAGCTGCTAGGGTTCACATAGAAAGATCTAATCAAAGGATAAAACTTTTTAATATTTTATCTGGTAAATTGAAATGGTCATTAGTACCTTATGTAAAGGACATTTTCACCATTATATGTGGAATTACTAATCTTTCTGCCTCTATTTTGGCAGATTGTAGATATTCAACAGATTAGATTAGATTAATATATCTAGTAATATATTTTTAAATTCTGATAATAATAGAATGTGATTGGCTAACGAGGGTAAATTCTTTTTCACTTGTTACGGTTTTAAATTAGCTTACCTTGTTATTTAAGAAAGTAAGTAAAAAGGATATTGGTTGTATTGCACAGAATGAAAGTCGTCAGGTTTGTTATTAAATATTTTATTCACTGGTAATTAAGTCAGGCTGGTAGTTAGTCTATTAATTGGGAAAAGTTCTTCTTGGTCTTCTCATTTCTTTCTGTTGATCCATTTTCTGAAAAATAAAATGATATTAGTATCACGTATTATAACAGGAAAAAAACCCATAATAATAAATATAACCTTGGAATAGTTTCCTCTTCTGCCAGCAAATATGTGACAAGGTGAGACGACCTTGACCCTCAGTATTACCATTTGCAAATGTTAAATTGGCACTAGATTTACCCGGCAAAACGCGGTATCTCTGGGCATAAAAAAATGACCTTTGGATCACGTTACTTTTGCTAAGCCAAGAAAGCTTGCTGGACGACGCATTTCGCGGATTTAATACCAAGTGGTCAAATTTTATAAAAATTCAATCTAATTGTGGAATCATTGACAATTAGCACCTTGGTGGATATTGGATTTAATTAAACTTCGGTCGAAGCCACTTTTAGGCCCCCTACCAACTGTGGTAAGTTCTAGTTGTGCCATACTATTAAGGAGATATTAACGTGTGGTTTTATTGTTTTAGGCCTTTTATTTTATTTGATTTTATTCTCTTTTCTTTTCCTTCATTTGTTTCCTGACTTATATCATATCGTCTTGAGAGAATATACGTTGGGTTAGTACTTACCTTGGAAGTAATCTCTCCTTTCAAAGACCTCCATATTCACTGGAACAGACTTCTGTGTTATGGTAGATGGTGAATCTTTGAGGATATTGTTCATATTTATAACTGGAACCCAACTAGCGAATAACTGGTGTTTTGTGGTGAAGATCATCCTGCTCCTTTTCTAAACCTGTCCATTGGAAGTCAGAAAACCACCACCCTGTTGACAGTCTCCTGGAATAAAACAGATAAGCTTAGAATAGTAACCTTCATTCACCTACTGTGACTTATACAGTTTAATATACTTTTTTTGATTTGAATTAATATCATACTTACCGTATATTGATTAGTATGAACTAATTATTGGTTCATGTAGTAGTTAGATACTGGTCTAACCTTCTGTAAGTATAAATACGTATTTATATCCATCCTTAGGCCATTCTTATAGTTTTGTAGAATACCATCATTTTAGGTAGTTCAAGTATTTATTTATTTATTCAATTTTAACGATCTCCGGCACGTACCTTTTAATTGTATTTATTAAGATAACATATTTGATTCGTAATACCTATTAGAGCAAGCATTTAAGGCTGTTAAATATACCGATATCCTAGAAAGGGAACTTGTGCATATTTTCAACCCATCCCTAAGATCTATATTTGAGTTAGCTGGTGGTTTACTTATGCTGTTGTCAAACGTAGCAAGCCGGCGATAGTTTTTCGTGACTCCTGTTTAATAGTTCACTAACCCACGTGCTACTTTGGTACCTTGTTCTTGGAGTCTCAAATAAAATAATATAATTATTTAATTATCGCTATCGGTAAACCGAAAATGCTTTAACACACTATCCCCTGGTGTGAAGAATTTATATAATTATACAGCTAAATATGTAAAAATTGTTAGCAGTGAAAAAGGTAATTAAAACGGCAATACTTGGCAACAGATTTATTTAAGAATAAATATTAAAAACAATATATATTGTTAACAACAAAAAGGCATGCACATGGCTAAAGTATAGACTCACCAACTAACTAACTTCACACGTCACCTGACATTTTTACACAAATGACAACGTGCATGAAACTAACTTAAAAACTAAATACCACTATATAATTTTGTCAGGGTTTCCAACTTACAAACACAATGTTTAACACCGTCCCTCAATCCTGACAGATTTATATTCTATTAAATTCATCATATTAACAAAATAGTTAAATTTGTTAATGCTTAAACTCTTAGTAAATATGTCTACTAGTTGCTCACTTGTGTTGATATAACTGATTTTTATAATATTTTTAATAACAAGATCAACCACAAAATGATATTTAACTTCGATGTGCTTACATCTTTTATTGTTTTCAAAGTTTTGAATTAGTTTGATAGTGCTCTGATTATCTTCATATAAAATTACTGGAGAATAATATTGTAATTTTAATTCATCCAAAATATTTTTAATGTACAAAAGTTCACAACTAGCCATACACAAAGCTACAAATTCTGATTCAGTACTAGAAAGGGTTACAATGGATTGCTTTTTAGACGACCATATCGTTATTAAATAGCTTAAAACAAAATCCACTTACAGACTTTCTGTCTATTTGATCATTTGCCCAATCAGCATCAGTGTACCCTACTAAACTTTTGTCCTTATCATTATCAGATGAACAAAAAACCAATTTAAGATTAACTGTAAACTTAAGGTATTTTAAAACTCGTAATAAATGTTTAAAGTGTTCATCGGTTGCGAAATCTTGAAATTTGAAGAAGAAACTCACACAGTAACAAATATCTGGCCTCGTGCCCATCATGATATACATTAACGAACCTAAAAGATCTTTATAAGGTAATTTTGTTTTAATATCACTACCTGAAGCTTTATTTAAATTTAAATTTTTCTCAATTGAAGTTTTAACAATTTTGCAATCATCAATGTTAAATTTCTTCACCAAATTTTTAATGGCATTAGATTGATCAATGGCTACAATCTTCTCATTAAAATCTCTAGTAACATGAATTCCTAAAAAGTTATTAACTTCTCCAAGATCTTTCATTTTAAACGATTCACACAATTCTCGCTTTACTTTAGACAAAAAAATTTTATCATTACATGCTAAAAGTTTGTCATCTACATATAACAAGAGATAGCAACATATGTTCTGCTCTAAAAAGAAATATAGACAATAGTCAGATTTAGATCTTTCAAAGTTTATATTTTTCATAAAGAAGTTAAATCTTTGGTTCCAAATTTTGGGGGCTTGTTTCAAACCATAAATAGATTTATTTAATTTGCAAACCTTGTTTTTATCATTTTTAGAAACTTCTATACCTTCAGGGATATTCATATATACATTTTCATTTATAGAACCATTCAAAAAGGCATTTTTAACATCAAGCTGTTGTAAAGAAAGGTTATAATTAACACAAATCGACAATAAAATGCGAAAGGTAGAGAGTTTTGCCACTGGGGCATGAATTTGAGAAAAAACATCAAATTCTTGCTCGAAACCCCTAGCAACTAATCGAGCTTTATATGTTATTTTATCATTACCTTCATATCCTAAAGACCCATCTATTGCTAATAACATTTTCATTTTTAGGATGTTCAGCTAGCTTCCATGTATCATTATTTTCTAGTGCACTTACTTCGTCATCTATAGCTCTTTTCCATTTATTCCAGTTTCTACATTTCTTTGCTTCTTTATAGGATTTAGGAACATCACTAAAATCAGACATTAAAGCGAAATAACCATAATCTACCTCATAGTCATCAAGATATGCTGGCTTTCGTGTACTTCTTTTTGTTCTTTCTATTTCCAGTTCATCATAACTCACATCACTGTCTTCAGATTGCCTACTTTCTATTTGTTTCTCGTCCTCTCCAGTATCAGGTATATTAATTTCTTCTTTTTCATTTTCTTCATCATTAAAATACTCATAATCTTCTTTAGACTTACTTTCAAAATAAAACTTTTCTTCGTCAAAAATAACGTTTCTACTGTGTATTAACTTATTTTCTTCAAAATTCCATAATCTATAACCGTTTTCAGTATATCCTATAAACACACATTTTACCCCTTTGTTATCAAGTTTTGATCTAAGCGAATCTGGAATCCTAGCAAATGCTATGCAACCAAATACACGCATATTACACACATTAGGTTTTTTACCTACCCACATTTCAAAAGGAGTTTTATTTTTGACATGACAAGATTGTGTACGATTTATGATATAGGCTGCAGTAAGTACTGCTTCCTCCCAAAAAACTTTTTCCATATTTGCCTGTACTATCATTGCTCTTGCTTTGTCCATTAAAGTTTGGTTTAAACGCTCAGCTACACCGTTCATTTGGGGAGTATATGGAGGAGTGTACAAAATTTGGATACCTTTTTCAGAACAAAAATCTTTAAACATTTTTGATGAATATTCACCTCCATTGTCACATTTTATCTTAGCAATCTTTTTACCACAGAACAATGCAGCTACTCTTGCTTCATAATTTTTAAAACATTGAAAAACCTCATCTTTACTTTCAATAATATATACCATTACAAAACGTGAATAATCGTCGACAAAAATTACAAAATATTTATTTCCATTGTGAGAAGTGGGTGTAATAGGGCCACACACATCTGTGTGTATCAACTCTAAAGGTCTATTTGATCTATTAGTTTTTGAATAGTACGGTAAACATTTTTGTTTGGTCTTCACACACACTTCACACAATTCCGGAGGTTTATTATTCTGAAAATCAAGACCATTAACCAAACTTAGACGGCTAATTTTAGACAAAGTTTCATAATTTAAATGACCATATCTATGGTGCCACAGTTTTATATCTGACTTAAATGACAAATTTGCATTATTCATATTCTTAACAATTTTAAACTGTAACATATAAATTTCCATTGCGTTTACCTTCAACATAGATTTTATTATTTTTCTTTATTAATATAATACCAGCTACACAAGTTATTTCAAAGCCTAATTTTTCCATAGTTGGAATTGACAATAAATTTACCCTTAGACCAGGGACACAATAAACATTTTTTAAAGTAATTGGAATTTCTTTATTTTCTACCACACTTATTATATTTACCTCTCCACTACAGGTTGCCACCATACTTTTCCCTTTTTCTGCCAAGTGAATTTCTTTAAGTTCTGAGAAGTATTGTTTGTTCTCCATTAACTGCTCATCATTGATATAGTGGTGTGTAGCACCTGAATCTGCATACCAATACAGATAATATTCCGATAGCTATATTCTTCAGATGTAGAGCAGAAAGCTACAGCATCATCTTCCTGCTTATTCCTTGAATAATGTGCCTGACTGTCACTGGTAGATTTCTTGTTCCTACAGTTATGTGCTCTATGACCCAATTTATTACAAATATGACATTTAATACCACAGACATTCTGCAGATGGCCCACAACGATAACACCTTAATGTTGTTTTTGGATGCAACAAATGATGCAGGTACCATGTTTTTCGATTTTCCATCAGCCTTATTTGTTTTGAATTCCAATAACCTCTTCTTTACCATATCTAAGCTTAATTTATCATCTGAAACTGTTCTTATAGCTGTCACTACATTTTCATATTCTTTTGGCATTGAAAGGAGCAAAAAAAAAGCAATATCTGATTCAGAGAAATTTGCTCCTAAACTTCTTAATTCTCTCTGTATTTTATCATATTTGGCAAAATGCTGCTGTAAATCTTCAGAACCAATATACTTTAAACTAACCAATTCTTTTAGCAGGTAAAATTTTGAGCAAACGCCCTTTTTATCAAACACAGTCTCCAACTTTTCCAGCATACTCCTGGACGTTTTTAAATCTTTTATGTACTCAAGATGAGAATCTGCCACACTCTGGATTAAAATATTTCTGGCCTTATTTTCCATTTTATGCCACTTATCATCTTTATCCTTTTCTTCTATATCATTTCTGTACCATCCGTGAATAAATGGATAAGTCGAAATTATAAACATTTCAGTATGGCCATTTTAATCATTTTGATGCTTTTAAAGAAAACTGAATTGAAATCAAACTTCGTTTTTTTGGAAATGGGTTGATAATATGCAATAAATTACGTGAATAAATTATGAGATGTAAAATTTTATTACTTCCTTAAAAAAATTTAACTTACCTATTTATTCACCATAAATTTGTGTGTTCTTGTTGAGTTACCGACTTGTTCCGCTTAATGCAAAAATATACTGAACAAAACAAAGAACGTTTTTTAAGCTTAGTTAATTTATTAAAGCAATGCGAACATTAATTTTATTTTATATCAAAACAAAAAAAAGTATTATTGATCATCTGGATCAAACTCTTCTAAGTCCGGGTCTAAGTCTTGCATATCCGTCGTAGTGGGCAAGTTTAGGTAAAAGTTATGAAATACTTCATCGATGAGCGGTAAAAGATCAAGTAGGTCTTGCTTTTTCTCCTTACTGATTGGCAAAGGCTTGTCTGTGATTTGGGGCAATGTGATAGGTATAGTGTGTTTTCCTCTCCTTCGGAAATTTAAAGATTTAAAAGGCTTTGAGACGTCTAAACTATGTTTATACTCGACTGTTCCTATTTCCCTGTTATACTGAAACCACTGGACTGGCTGCCACAAGAATTTTTCTCCATCAGTGTTAACTTTTTTAACGACTAATGCTCCTTTTCCTAGACTGCTAAAATCTAAGAAGTCTTCTTGTTTCATTACTACTACTTTAAATGGTTTTTTCCTTCTGCAGGATCTTACCATCTGATACCAGTCATTAGGGTGATTGATTTTTATCTGTGTTCTTTTCTTTTCTTTCTCTATAAGCGCATGATCGGTATCACATTCCATGTGAGTGTGACCACTGACTAAAAATTTGTGATTTATTATTTTGATATAGGGGCATTTTGTAAGAGCAAAGGAGAACATGAAAGCGACTTGCTGGTTTTTATTTTGGCCACCGCAAGTATCCGAGTAGAAAGTTACCTCTTCCACACCATGGAGTTCCAATAAAAGGCGGTAAATACAAGAGGCTATCTGATTGCTACCTCTTCCAGCAGTTGATTCGTCCCACATGAAACACGTAACTTCATTCGATGTTAAATCGTGAACTGTCAGGTTAAACGTCCATAACTGACGCTTATAAAAGGCAGTGTTTGCTGTTAAAAAGGGTGTTGGAAGGCACTGTTGAAGATCGAAAGTGTATGCCTTTTTTTTAGTGTCTGAAACCGCAATCTCCTTATCCATCTGTTTCGCCTTATAGGCATCCTCTGCGAGCTGATGGTGTTTATCCCTCTCTTGTAATAAATTCTCTTTCTCCTCCCCCTCAACGACTTTTAATTTTGTTTCGAAAATATCACATTTAACACAAGTATCTTGTTTAGGTTTTTTAAATGCAAGGTTCAAACTGTAGAAGCAGTTCTTGTACAACGTTAATGAGACAGGTTTGTCTACTATTTCTTTGTACATGTCATACATTTTAGCTATAGATAAGTCAGTAGACAAGTACTTTTTAGATGTTCTATTTCTACAGTAGTGGCTTTCATATTTGGGAAACGACAAAATGTGATCTTTAGCTTTTTGAATTTCTTCCATCGAGCGTCTATTACCTGAAGGAGCAATTCCACGTCTATCGGGGGGAATAATTCCAGAAAATGACTCTTTTTTCTTTTCACCTACTATTTCAACAAATCCTTTGGTTTCACCGAAGGTTGCAATAAAGCAAGATTTACAGATTGGCTTTTGTATCCCAGCCATAAGGATACTATATTGATATGAATATTCCCTGTGTTTTTTTCTTGGTCCTAGTTTTTCTGTTTTCTTTTGATTTAAATTAATTAGAGAAGCTATATAGTTGGCCCTTTTATCACGACTTCCCAAGTTCCAATAGTCTTGAAAACATCTATCCCGGTCCTCATCTGAAAACCTCTCTTTACATTTCATACGACATGCTTTCAATGGCTTCATATTTCTAGATTGTATCACCTTTCCTTTTTCAGTAGTATAACTTTTGCCAGCATTTCGTAATTCTTTACTTTCTTGTCTCTGCTTCCGTGTCCTTCCTTGTTTCTTCTTTTTTTCCGTACTATTTGGCTCGCTTTCCACCGCAACATCGTCTTTGTCTCTTTCATTTAAGTTATACGAATCTGTTCCTGTCGTTACCATTTTGGTTTTATCGGGGGTGTAGTTTACATCTTTAATGCTATTTTCTTCTGTGCATTTTTTCTTCCGTTGGGTCTCTAAAAAAAGCTTAAAATAATACGAATTTCAAGTATTACGGACCTTTACCTCCAACTTGATCATCACTTTCGCCAGTAGAGGATTCTATGTCTTCAACAAAATCCGGATCAGCGATACTGTCATCGGAATCAAAATCACTCTGATTTAAGTGGCCGTTATCCTCAGTTAAATAATTAAAAGTACTTGTGGACGGAGCGGGATTAGCATCAAAACACTGTACTCCTACAGAAGATGTCGCAAAAAACTTGCTACCCTCGGCGCAAATATCTGTTTTATTTTCTATTTCTGAAAAAAAAACTGCTATACAAAACAAAGTTAATTAACATTGTATTGTAGTCTCATTTGTCGTTGTGTAAATGTTTTAGACAAACTTTTTAGTACGCCCTATTTTATGAATTTTATTGGCAAATACAGAAGTAATTACAATGAACACTTACCTGGTTCAAAAAGATCCGTAGGAACACTTTCTGATGTCACATTCATGCTGTTTTGATTGCTTATTTCTGCTTGTATTACACTTGGTCGTTCACTAATATTTCTAGCAACTTCGGACACATTGCCTTGTATAAACCCTTCCAAGGCATTTTTCATTATCTTTTTAACTCGATCTCCCATTTTTTTAACTGCTAAGACACCTAATAATTATTATTAAAACATCGGCTTGCATGGATATTGCTTGCATGTGTACTTCATAACCTCAAAACAACGACTTTTCTTTATCTAGTTACTTCCCATTCAAATGCAACGCCCACTGTTTTTTTGTTATGTTCATAAACAGGTAATTCATGATACCGACAAAAATAAAGGAAAATACAATGTGTCCAGGCGGATATTTCTACATACCTGGTTATTCACAAACTGAATATTATGTACACGGATGGTTAAGTTGAGTTACCCTATTTCACACAAATATTAACACTCCTAAATAATAAACAAGTCGACATACCTTCATGCAAGTTAAATAAGATTATGTCAATAAGTAGACATGTTTAGTTATCCAGGTATTTCGAAACTATATTTGTAATTCTTTTTAAAAAAATAAGGGTAACTATAGATATTGGTTTTCATACATGAAAAATCGACAAATCCAACTATTCACGGCCTCCTCCAGGGTAACTATTGTATAAAGGCGAGGTACCTACATATTCACCTGACGAAATTTAAAGAGAACTATTTGATTATTCATAGATCCTCTTTTTAAAAACAATTGACTTATCCACTTATTCACGGATGGTACAGATTTAATACTTGATCAACTTCCAATGCTTGGCTTTGCAATGCTTTTTACAAAAATGACAACGTGCATGAAACTAACTTAAAAACTAAATACCACTATATAATTTTGTCAGGGTTGCCAACTTACAAACACAATGTTTAACAAAAATAATGTTTGCGTTATTATTTAGTCGTCAAATACCTAATAACGAAAATCGCTTCTGACAGCGCGTCGTTTGAAACGTCAAAATAATTATATAATCATAATTTTATTTATTATATAGAGAAAAAAATGGACAACAGTAGTTATAATTGCCAATGTTATAATTTCATTTATAAATGTAAGAGTTTGGATTAAAAATATGAGTTAATATATATATTCTGTCTTTGTTGACTCTTGCGCGGACGATCGGGATTCGATCCTCACTGGAAGTTATTTTTTTGGTCGTGGAGAAAGTGTCTTTTACTTGTGCACTTGTTGAAGAATATACTATTATTGCATAATTTTTTCCACCCTTCAGTCTTTCAGATGATATTGGATAGCCAAAATCTACTCTTAGTGCCTTTAATAACAGTTTCCATACTTTTAAGGTAACCAATTAAAGAAAATCACCTTTAATAATATAGAACTTTATTTTTTTAATGTACCTGTAAACAAATGGTATTTGAAAATAATTAAAAAATCATTCATTAAAATTTAAAATGTGCTATAATAAATTTTAAGATAGGTTAACATGTTTTAAGGGTTAATGGACTTCTTCATACATATGATCATAAATATTGCCATGAACTATTAAAAAAAAATCGTTACAGAGGCCCATATTATCACAAATCAGACCGAGTACATAAAACATGTAACATATTTTCAAAATATCTTTCTTTTAAAGTTAGGAGCATTTTTTGGAAAATTCATAATAAAAATCAACCTCTACAATTAACCCAGAATCATCAAAAGAAGCAAATGTAAATAATATTGTTTTTTGCAAATTTAATATTGCCATCCCCATTTGAACCTGTCCATAATATTGATGGTTTTTCTTCAATTTATATTTTCCATTTTCTTTGATCTAGTACTTGGCAGTTTTTACAGCCTCGGCTATAGTCTTGGTAGCTCCTAAAGTATAAAATAAGTGTGTTTTATAAATTTATTCAATTAATTTTATGTAGACAATAACCTGTGCATGTGTGTATTAAATCAATTTTCACAATGATTTGAAGCTTGTCAAATATTGATTAATATAAACTACTACCTACTTCACAATAGTTGTTTTATTACCTTCAAAAATACATTTAATTTCCAACAATTGATGTGGCTTGTCATTTTCCATAATTACTCCATCTAGAGAAAATCCAAGCCATGGATTTGAATGGCTTACAACCATTCCACATTCAAAAACTTCTGATTTTGTTTGATATTTAAAAATGGTTCTTGCCGGTGACTCCCATTTTAACCCATGTTTAACAAATTTATTATTGAAAGAATGTTCATGAAAATATTTGACTGTTTTAGTCTCCCAGTCATTTTTTGAATATGTATACAGAGAATAGCAACGACTTCCAGTAATTCTGAATTTTCTATATTTTAACCATTCTGTACTATGTTGTGCTGCTTTCACTATCGAATCAATATCTTCGGAACACAAATTGAAACATTTTATTGCAACAATCTTCCAAAGCAACTTCCTTTGAAAATATCTCCATCTTTGTAATTGATTGTGAAGAATTGCCCAGTATTATGTTTATGTACCTACCTGTAGTGACTTCCTCCAAAATATCATCCATATCAGTAAAATGTCTTCTACCGGCTCTAAAATAAATTTGGTTAAAATCTGCAATGTATAAAACTTCCCACTTATACCTATGTTTGAAATTGCTGATTGAGGCAAGTTGGCACAAAAAAAGTTCAATACTTCAAAACTGTTAATTTGAATATTGCATGATGGAACTTTATTCATCAAACAAGGCATTCCTTTAATAGGTACTGGTTTGTAATTTTTCCCTGGTAATTAATTTTTGAGTTGACCAAGCACATTTCAACTGTGTTTGTGCAATATTTTCCAAACTTCTTATATCCTCCCTAAAACAAAAAACACAAAGCAGAAAAGAGAAATATGTATAAAAAAAGGAAAACTTCAATATCAAAATCGATTTTGCTTGATAGTGCTTTTTTGGTTTTGGTAACTTAAACACCTTGTACATTTAATAAGAAATGCGGAAATATGCTTGCACCGCCCACTTTGTCCAGCTTTACAAGAGCAAACCATTAGTTCAATGTGTGCCCTCTCATTCTCTATCTTCAATCGTCCCTCAATTTTATGGGGCTCCTTCTCCAATGCTGATGACTGAAGGCACAAGGCAATAATATTAATGGATGTCGTTGTGGATTTCGTTTTACCCGTTAATATTAGATGTACAGCATTTAAAACGTGTTCACCTTCGTAAACACATTTTGAATTTTCGGTCCCTTCTAAATACTTCATGTAATCCACAATTCTCAGCCTAATTTCACTCATCTGCAAGTAAAAATAGTATCAAGTTTTTAGGTTAATGTAGTAGATATTATGGTAAACATACCTTTGCAAATACCTAAAAAAATACACTAACTATAAAAGTGTTCAATGAATTTATCTAACACGACACACTGAATACCTAACACAACACCGAACAAAACACCAATACTAACAAAATCCTTTAACATACTTAAAAAACGGAAAATATAACACCTAATATTCAGGAAACTCCTACACCATGTCATATGAAAACGAAAGTAAACAAACTATCTATGGTCCAGTGGAGGACGATAAAGTGACCGGTAGAGGCGCTGAAGTCTAACCTTTTTTCTTGCTCTGGGTCCGTATTTTCGAGATCAATCGAAATTTTTCGTATGCGATTTAATTCGAATGAAAAAAATCGCACAAGATTCGAAGATCGTATTTTTGAACCATCTTCGAAAATGTATTCGTATGCGATGAATATTTGTATTGGCAACACCGCAAATTCGATCATTCCATTTCTCGCTCATAAAAGGCGATTTTCAGCCTGGAATAATTATCACTTGGTCTTAAGAGGGGCCTCCTCACAGGTATACAAACCTCAAAACATAAACAAAACTGGTCACTTATCTAGTTATTTTTAAGTTCAAAATATTTACGATAGATGACGCTAGTAGTATTACCCCTGATTTATAGATTCCGTAACGCAACGTAACGCAAGGATTGCATAATTGTATTGCATATTTGTGTTTGTATTTTTATTTTTATTTATATGTGTATTTGTATCAGTTCATATATCTGTTTATACGTATATATTTGTAGATTGCCATACGATAAATAAATACGCAAGGATTTCCGTGAGACGATAAAAGATAAATCATAAGACGACTCCACTACCATTCATAAATTGCCCTTAAGCATGACGCTGATCGCGGCTGTAACGCGAGAGATACCCATCTCCATCTTTATGAAGTTGTGTTGTGGTATGATTACAGAAGTAATCTATGAATGGTAGTGGAGTCGTCCTATGATTTATCTTTTATCGTCTCACGGAAATCCTTGCGTTACGTTACGTTACGGAATCTATAAATCAGGGGTTAAATCGGCTTTCATTTAATATGCACCTCTTGACGATTCAAACAAACGCCTCTCTGGGTCAGCTGTTTCGATGTTTTGGTTTCAAAGGTTTCGAACACAATTTCTGCCAGCAGTATAGTCTGGGGCCAGCAGGTATTTTGATTTATTTTCAATCTCAATAAGTAAATTATGATTTTATTTATTTACCAGCTAGTATGTTAATTTTACCTAGGTATTCTCTTTTCTTCTTTAATTGTTTCTGTACTTATAGGTTAATTTTGAAATTAATTATATATCAATCATTATCGTCGGTTCTCTATATTTTGAAGTTTTATACCTATCCGAGATAAATAATTGCCATTTATTGAGAAGTAATGATAAAATGCAAAGCAAAACAAAACCGACTATCTAACGTCTAACAAAATTCCATTGGGATTATCTGAATGCAAAAAGCTAATCTTGTCTAAACTATCAGGTGATATACTTACCTAATCTATAGATATGTATTTTCTTCCACGACTATATAATAATGCACAAATTATTCTTACATATTTAGCTGAATAATGTGATAATGATATAAATTCTTGACACCAGTGAAGAATGAAAAATAATTCACTCTCGTTAGCCAATCACATTACATGATTATCAAAATTCACGCTGAAATGAATACCGTTACAACGTAATATATACTTATATTTTTACAAAATAACTTCTATTTAATAAAAAATTAGTGTCAATAGGTTTGAAAGAAAACTCAAATGGCTCTTATTATGGAGCAGTGGTAGTATATAGGTACTATTACAACACGAACACAACTTACAACCCATTATTACGCAACATTTTTCAATTTTTTTGAAATAATTTATTGAATAATAAAGTATAGCATAGCAATAGATACCTATATACATCATAATATGTTACAGTAAAAGTAGATTCTTAGGAAGAGTATACTCTTTCTAGGTAAAGTAGACTATTACTAAAAGTATCAGTAAAAGTTGATATAAAATAAGCAGATCTACTTTTCCTAGGAAGAGTTAACTATGACTGCTGTGGTTGATTAACTGGAAGATTTGCACGTGCACTTTGTTTTTTAAGTTTGATTTCGAACAAGAAATGTTGATTGCACTGCTTTAGTGATGAATGCATTGTAATGCACACTAGGTTATTCTAGAAGGGGAAGGGAATATAATCATTGGATTAGCCGTTCCCCTTCTTGAATCACTTGATATGCGTGTTACAAAGTATTGGATATTTTTCAAAAATGGGAAGGGTGAATGCATTCAATACTTTGTAACGCACATATCAAGTTAATCAAGAAGGGGAAGGGTAATTCCAATGATTATATTCCCTTTCCCTTCTTGAATAACTTAATGTTCAATACAAAGTATTGGATATCTTAAGGGGAAGAGTGAATCCAATGAATATATTCCCTTCCCCTTCTTGAATATATTAATGTTCATTACAAAGTATTGGATATCTTTTAAGGAGAAGGGAGAATGTAATGATTATATTTCCTTCCCCTTTCACTCACATTTACCAAACTCCCAATATTTTGTTATAGTGGTGACAAACTATTAAGTAAAAGTCTACTTTTACTACCTCCAGACAGTGAAAGTCTACTCTGACTAGTAAATGTTGATCAAATTGCAATACTTTTTAAAGTAATTGTCTACTTTACCTAGGAAGAGTATACTCTTCCTAAGAATCTACTTTTACTATAACATATCGATGGCCTATACCTTGTTTTTAAACTAGGAGGAGCATTTTAGGAAACCTCATCCACACCACTAAAAGTTACTAGATTGGGAGTGTGTTCCGAAACGGTCGTGTTCAGACTTTTAGAACTAAATAAAAATTACGTGAAATATATATTGTACTGCTCGCTGTTCTCGTGGCCAAAGAGGGATCAAAGCATGTCTAAATATCGAATGATGATTGGCCACAGGTCATTGCGAAAGTAGTAACCAAAAGTCACATTATTGTGAAAAGATGTAAGGTTATAATAAGTAGTTTATGTAAAATGTTTTAAGATTTTGAGGATTGATGAGAATTATATAGAAATGCAATTGTATGATTAAATTTGAGGCTTTGGTGAATCTGTATCTGTAGAGTAGGGAGGGTGAGTGTTGACTCACAGCACTTAGGCCACATGTGACCCATTGTTCATCCTCCCGAGGAGTTGTCTTCCTAGGTCATTGTCCATCCTGTCCTTCTCAGGAAGGTGGACAGGTCACTAGGAGACATCTCCTTTATATCGGCAGGTGTAGGCCAAGACTCACCGAACACACACTCTCTTATTGACGGTAACTCCGGACATTCGCATAAGACATGCCTGACAGTTTCATCTTCCTGTTCACACATCCTGCATAGAGGTGTGTCCACTAGCCCCATAGTATGGAGGTGTTTCCCTAGTTGACAGTGACCAGTCAGAAATCCTACTGTTAAACGTAGGTTTCTCCTGGTCATCGCCAAATATTTCTTCGGCTCCAGCTTCCCAGGGTCGCCCAGGGTGATCCTGGCAAGATTGCATCCTTTGATTCCATCCCATCTCTTAAGGGATTGAGTATGGGTGTAGCGTTTGGCTAGTTCCGCAATTGTCGAAGTCGTTAGGCCATAGGTGTCACTGGGTCCTAGAATTTTTAGTCCAGCGGCTTCCCTGGCTAAAGAATCAGCAATGCGATTTCCTTTACTCCTGTCGTGCCCTTTAACCCACCTCAGGATAATATTGTTATCTGCCGAGGCGTCAGCTAAATCTTGGTGGCACTCTAGTACTAGCCTCGATATAACACGTTGTCTGTTTAAGGCTAATAGGGCTTGTCAGTGCAGATTATTATGTTTTTGCCAGAAATTCCTCTTCTGGTTAGTTCTTTTGTGGCAATTGAGATACCAGCCAGTTCTGTTTGAACTACGCTGGTATTGTTTCCCATTCCCCACTTCATCTTTAGGCTTAGTGCTCTTGAGTAAACTCCACATCCTGAGCCTTCTCAGGCTCAGGCTTTGGTGAAGCAAAACTAAAAGTGAACAGAAGTTTTGTTATCGAAAAATACCATAATATAGTACTGCAATGTATGTAAAACTTGATGTGAAACTTATATTATTAAGAAGAGAAAGAAAAGAAATAATAAAAATAGCAAATACCTTGGGTAAAATATAACACTTTGTTAGAAATAAACAATAAACAACAAACGAGGTATAAAATGATTGAACTAATAACTATTTATATAAACACAAAACTGACAAATGTCAGTGTCAGTGGAATCAAAAGAGCTGTGTGAAACTGGTGGCAATCTGACCAATCACTAGGCAGCAGAAATGCCAACTTAAATTAAAATCGCTCCTCTTAGTTTAAAAACAAGGTATAGGTGCAATACCTCGCAAGTACAGTTTTTATTGAAAACCCGTTATCCGTAACAAAAGATTCCTTACAGTGACATCTATCATTCAAGAGCGGTTTTACGGCGTGAATCCAAGTAGTTACCCATATTTGAGAAGTGGCAATAGCACGCGGACGAAAAATCTTCTGCAATACCTCTTATATGTTTATTGTTAAATGACAGTACAAGCACGTTTTGTAGCTCCCATAATACTTTGTTTGTATCAGTAAGTAGACATGTAAATAGCATAATGATTAGTATTAGAGATTAGAAGCACGCTTCCATACAGTAATTTGATATCTATTAATTAAAATATATCAACAGATGGCGAAAGGAATAATTATAAATATTCAACACTCTATGAATTTTTTGAAAAATAATATTTTTCAAAAACAGTGGCCGTTCAACTAAGAAGCAACAACTACTTCCCGTGCAATATGCACCGCCGGATATTGAATTACACCCCAAAAGTCAAACGGGGTTGGTATATCTACAAGATATTTTAAAACCAACCTTTCTGGTTTGCAATTAGAAGGGACAACACAACTTGTAGACCGGTTTCGGCGTATTTGCGCCTCATCAGTACAAGGTATGTGGTGTCCGTCCGAGAATCTCTAATCCCGGACTGAAGAGTACACTTCAATCACAATCAATACATGTCTTCCAGTAACGGAAATGTTAAGATTGTGACGGCAGCGCCCTCCTCACTTCCACATTCACTCTATTAAATACGACAATATTACAGGAAACTGTAATAAGATTTAAAATATATCATTCTGGATAAGAAATACACCGAGATTTAATTTACAATGTACTTAAGTGCAATTCCAAGATTAATATTTTGGCGGTAATTTTGATATGTACATACGAGCTATTGCACATTTAGTATTTTATAGTTATAGAATGAATCGGAGTAAAAAAATACTTGAACTGGCTTTGCAAGGAAATTCAAACACAAATGGAAACAATGTTATAAATGGAAGTAAATAATATGTGGAATCGACAACCCGTTAGAAAATATACCATTAGTTTTTGATTACGGGTTTATCTATGACGAGCCTACGTTGAATTTGGCAGACGATAATATTATTATCTTCGAGGACAATTCATGTGTGACAAGCAATGCGGGAATTTCTGAAAATGTGGAACTCAATGATATTCAAACTCATCATAAAGAAGACGATCAAGAGTCTTTTAAAACGACAGTCCAATCAGATGATGGTCCCCCAGTTTGTAACGCAGAGCCCACAATTCAGTCGGAAGGAGACGAGACATTAGTGGATCCTGATTATCACATTAGTTCGAAAGAGGAGACCCATACGCATTCATATGATTATTCGGACATTGATAACGAACTCCCCGAAAATACTAGCCAAATAAATGACAGAAGAATGGTTGGAGTTCATCACGTGAGCTTAGACGATGAGTCTGGCAGTACCTTACATACAAGCAAGAAAGGGCAAAACGACTGGAAGTAAATAATTGTACCTGGAAACAAAATATGAATAAAATAAAACGTATGAGAGGGGAATCATATTTGGGCTTTACAAGACGTAATAAGCAGTGGGAAAATAACCAAATTAGAGAAGAGAGATTAATGGGGAAAAGATGTGATGAAAAACATTGTGAAAGAACAAAAGTATATGAATGCAATAAGATAACAGAAAATGAACGACAACAAATTTTTAAAGAATTTTGGCAGAATTTAAATTGGGATCAGAAAAAATTATTTGTTATAAATAACGTAAAAATACAAGAACTACAGAGAAGAAAGACTGATAACGATGAGACGGAAAAGTCAAGAACCTTTATTTACTTTTTAAAAATAGAGTTAAGATCACATAGAGTATGCAAAACAATGTTTTTACACACAGTTGGTCTTGGTGAGTGGTGTGTAAGGAGCTGGTGTAAGCAAGGGAAGAGTGGGATGATAATGTCAACAGTTGAAAAAAATAATGAAAAAAGAATGATGAGAACACCCAACATTAGTGTAAGAAAACAATTTCTAGAAAATTGGCTTACCACACTACCGAAGCTGCCGTCACATTACTTAACAGCCGATACAACTATAGAATACTCAGAAGAGTCGTTCCTAAAATCAAAATCCCAATTATACAAAAGATACACAGAATGCTGCGAAGGAAAGCCTCTAAGTTCATGTATATTTGATGAGATATTTGCAAAAAAGAATATTGGAATATTCCAACCACGAAAAGATCAGTGTGAGGTGTGTTGCAGTTTTCACGCGGGAAATTTAGATATACGGGAGTATGAAATTCATACAGCAAACAAAGACCGAGCTCGACTAGAGAAGGATCAAGACAAGACAGCAGGGCTTGAAGGGAAATGTCATGTAGTCACCATGGACCTTCAGGCGGTTCAGCTATGCCCTAGAATGTTTGCATCGATCCTATACAGGGTGATTGATTAGTGTGATAAAGTTCAATGCCTCCTTTGCCCTTTGAGATATCAATTTGAAAATTTGAGGGTTTATGGCCATCATCGGTCTTCACATTTTTAAATTATTTACAATCTTACAGGGTATTCCAGAATGCTGCTCCATATCAAAGTTACATTTTTTTAAATGAAACACCCTATATTTTATCGCATATTTGGAATCAGCTTGACCTCCCCAATACAATAATATAGGGTTGTGATGTGTTCTACGGGGTATTTAAAAAGTTATAACCAATTTTCCATAAAATTCGTAACAAGTTCAATACCCTATACATTGTAAGAGAAATTCAAGAATGAAAATCTGTTGCTGCCAAAGTGTTCGAATAGTAGTTAAAATTCTGGAATATTATTTATTTCGTTAATATTCATTGAATCTAATACAGGGTGAATCAAAATACGAATACATTATTTTCTCCGTTTTTTCAAATGGATCACCCTATATTTTATGAGAGTATCGAAAAGTACTATCAACATACTTCTTTTTTTTATAAAGCATTCCCTATACCTTAAATTGTTAGTTCTTGAGATATTTTGATTTTTCTATGCAAAACATTGGTTATATCTAATTATTTAATAATTAATTGTGAGTTGGGTGTGATTGATTTGTCAAAAACTGATATTTGACAATAACATGACATGGCAGTGGGTACAGTGTTTTTTGATTTAGCGGTTTGGTACATTTTTTGGTGTTTTGAAGAATTTGAACTAGGGCAAAAATGATATGATCTGGATATTGGGAGAATGCAATAAAAACGCCTTACTATCAGCAAGAGAATACCATGAACGTTTTCCTGAAAGGCGGCAACCTAGAAAACAAAAACTTCTGTGACAGAAGAAAATGAAATTAATGTTTTGCTGGCAGTTACTGAAAACCCACTCACAAGTGTAAGGAGCCACGTTTCATAAAAATGGTTGTGTTAATAGGCACAAATTTCACTATTATTCATAGACTAATCCATATCACATAGTGAAACACAGTCAAACTAGATGGTCGTTGAATGTGTGGGGAGGTATTGTTGGTGAATATGTAGTAGAACATATTTTTTTGATATAATCAATGTTTTGCATAGAAAAATCAAAATATCTCAAGAACTAATAATTTTAGGTATAGGGAATGCTATATAAAAAAAAGTATGTTGGTAGTACTTTTCGATTCTCACATAAAATATAGTGGGATCCATTTGAAAAAACCGAGAAAATAATGTATTCTTATTTTGATTCACCCTGTATCAGATTCAATGAATATTAACAAAATAAATAATTTTCCAGGATTTTTACTACTATTAAAATGCTTTGGCCGCAACAGATTTTTATTCTTGAATTTCTCTTACATTGTACAGGGTATTGAACTTGTTACGATTTTTATGGAAAATTGGTTATAACTTTTTAAATACTCCGTAAAACACATCACATCCCTATGTTATTGTAATGGGGAGGTCAAGCTGATTCCAAATATGCGATAAAATATAGGGTGTTTCATTTAAAAAAATGTAACTTTGATATGGCACAGCATTCTGGAACACCCTGTAAGATTGTAAATAATTTTATTATGTGGAGACTATGGGAACCCCTCAAATTTTCAAATTGATATCTCAAAGAAGAAAGGAGGCACTGAACTTTATCACACTAATCAATCACCCTGTATTATAAACAAAAACTATAGGTTCATAATTTCACAATGTACAACCTAACAAGTCATCAAGCAACAAACTTCTGGTGGCACGAATGCGAAGGATCGATTGATGCCCCCTGTTTTGTCAGCTGCGTCATGGATTATATAGATACCCAATTTGGTACGTCTGATATCCCAATTGTATTATTCAGTGATGGGTGTGGGTACCAAAACAAAAATAGCATTTTAGCAAACGGCTTGTTAGCTTATGCCGTAAAAAAATATTGTTATAGAACAAAAATGGTTGACCAAGGGGCACACTCAAATGGAGTGTGACAGCGTGCACAGTTTAATTGAACGACGTATTGGGGATAGACGAGAAATATACTTACCTATGGAATATGTCCAGCTAACCAAACAAGCTAGGACCAAACCATTTCCTTTTGACACGAAATATCTCCATTATGATTTTTTTTTTAAATATAATCATCCTGATTTTCAATGGTACAAATCTATTAGACCACCTAGAGCATTAGTAAGTGATTTAAAGGCTCTAAAATATACTCCGGAAGGAGTCATTTACTATAAGATAGACTTCGGTGACGAATACCAGCCAATACGTAGAAACAAGCCCGTGTTGTCTGATATCATTTAGCCGAATTTATACTCGTTACCACCTAAAATAACGCTGTCTAAATACGAAGGTCTTTTAGAGATTACAAAAGTGATGGACAAGGACTATCATGATTTTTATAAGAAATTACCTCACGGATGGACAAACAAAGTCGATTTAGAGAAAAAGAAGAAAAGACAATAAATTTATAAGTATTACAATATTTGAAACAATGTTTTTGTCATCAGAATGTTAATTTTAGTTTATTTATAAAGTGAATGTTGAATCGCCTTATTTATTTTCCAAATAAAAAAGCCTAATTTCTGTTTATATTTTTTTTATAATTTTGCAATTAAAATATTTTTACCTATAATATTCGAGTGCAATACCTTGCATATTTAAAAAATAAAAAATATTTCAACTGCAATAACACTTATGTACGTTCAAAAAAACAATGTAATCTCTGAAATATATTTACATACATTTATAATCGCGTAATAACTCTCTTTGCAATTTTGGTTAAACTTAATTCAATAAACAATTTTTCCGCCTACCTCTATCCAAAGTATACATTTCCTGGCCTCATTGTAGGGAGCAAAGTCGTACTTTTCCTCCCTAGGGTGGAAAAGTACTTTTACTCCCTAGGGAGGAAAAGTAAAAGTGACGTCATGGTACGTCATCAATGGAATAACTTATACGGCATTGACGACATATACTATATAATATTATATAAGTATAAATTTTACCGTTTATTCATAGAACACCCTGAATTTTGCAAAATGGTAGAAAATAGTGAATTGTTATTTTATTTTAACGATTTTTACATTAACAATTTGACTTCAATTCATAGATACATCCGGTTTTCGAATTTAGGACAGAAATATTATATAGTATTGTCCATTGACAGATTAACAGTTTCAAAGT
The DNA here is from genome assembly GCA_949126875.1 of Lochmaea capreae. Taxonomy (NCBI): domain Eukaryota; kingdom Metazoa; phylum Arthropoda; class Insecta; order Coleoptera; family Chrysomelidae; genus Lochmaea; species Lochmaea capreae. The sequence goes on along the minus strand of OX421409.1, from coordinate 27,126,146 downwards.
GTGTTGCGCTATAATGTATCTATAAGTTATTCTGTACCTACTTCATAGTTTTAGTTTGTTTGTTAGTTTCATAAATAAATTATTTAAAAATGTTGTTATTTGAGGGAGGCGGAAAAATCATATGTATAACATGGGAGTAAAATGCCTTTTCCTTACTTGAATGATTACTGCCCTCCACTACGCGTCGTGCAGTAAACTTCATTCTCGGGAGGAAAAGTAGTATTTTGCTCCCTTGTTATACAAATAGCTATTTTGTCGATGCAAGAGTGTTTTTTCTGTTTTCCCACAACTTTTGACATTCACACATAAGAGGTATTGCACCTAGGCCATCGATATGTAAAAATTGTAATTTTTGCTTAAGAGTCTCAATACCCAAACAACACAGGGATATCCCAGGTATGTCCCTTTTATGTCCCAAAGTGTACCGACGGTACAAGGACATGATTGGGATATCCCGCTAAGTATTTCCAGGGGATGTCCCAACTGGTACATCCCTGGGTAGTCCCATTCATGTCCGTGTAATCCTGATGATCACATCTTGAGAAAATCACAAGCAAGTGATTATCGTTTTTTTTGGGCGAAATAGGCAGCCTTTCTGTTTTTTCATGCTATCGAAAACTATAAATATTCCATATTATAATTGCAAAAATCTGAAACTGATATGGTTTCTCCTAAAATAATATCCATGACCAAACCTGTTGACTGATGAAATTCATTTCAAAACCTCCGAATTAACGGATACAGGACCAAGTTATGAATTTTTATATTGTCTGGAAAAATTTTTTACTACAAAAATGAATTCGGAACGTATCCCATAATTTGTTCATAAAGGTACGTATTATTCAATATTTAAATTTCCCGCGGGCGGCACTTCGCGTGACCTCTCTCTCTCAGATTCCTTCAACTTAACCTCAAAATTGTAAAACCTTGCGGGAGGAAGAACGCGTTGTACGTTGTGTGTTGTGTACTTCTGATACTTCATGTTGTACTAGTACTTGTGTTAGGTGCATGCAGAATCAAATAGACGTACTTCTAGTTCCTGAGACTGTTGGAGAAACGAGTTAAGTATTTATTTTATAAGTATTATTTCTGTTTCTATTATTTCAATCACCAATTGTGGATATTTCTCTCAGTATTATACTATTATACATGTAGCTAGTTAGTCCTTCAACAAGCTTTGAAAGCACATTGTTAGCCACAAACATAGAACAAGCCCTTTCAGTTAAGTATTTATCGAGGTATTTATTTTATAAAGTATTATTTCTATTCATGGATCGTAAAAGAAAGTTATTGCCAAGTTCAGCGAGGAAACAATTATTAAATAAATACTATAAAAGAACAAGACATAGTAATGATACTTTAGCGTTTGATATTGGTGAGCCTTCTACGAGTCAATCACCAATTGTGGATGATTCTCTCAGTATTATACATGCAGTTAGTCCTTCAACAAGCTTCGAAAGCACATTGTTAGCCACAAACATAGAACAAGCAGCCCTTTCGGTTGATCAATGTATTTCAAGTTCAGAGATGTCTGAAGATTCTGTCCTCCAGGATGAGGATGCTAGTGTTTCATTTACAGAGGACCCATCCAAAATGTTCATTTTGAAACAGTTATGGAAAAGCAAAATGATGACCATATAGAGGTGAATTCAAAGCTAAGTGAATGAGCATTGAAACATAACATCACACATTCAGCAATAACAGATTTATTACAAATATTGAAACCTAAATTTCCTACTCTACCTTCAAATGCTAGAACTTTGTTGCATACTCCAAGAGAATTAACTATTCATGAAGTTGTACCAGGAAAATATTATCATTTTGGATTCAAATACTGTCTTGTTAAGTTGCTTAAATTTGTTGAGAGTGAATTTCTGAATACAAAATTAGACGTTTTTATTAATATTGATGGATTGCCACTTTCGAACAGTTCTGGGAGTCAGTTGTATCCAATTTTATGTAAATTATCAACTAATAATATTGTTGGGGTGATTGGTTTATATCATGGTTATGAAAAACCCAAAGAAGCCAATGATTTTTTGAAAATGTTTGTTGAAGAGGCTGTGGATATATTAACTTATGGAATCGTTTACAATGATACTGTATTCCAAGTACAAATTAGAGGTTTTGTTTGCGATGTTCCAGCTAAATCTTTTATCAAATATACTGTAGGCCATACTGGATATAATTCTTGCTCAAAATGTCAAGTAGAAGGCCAGTTTAATAGAAAAATTTGTTTTCCCCAAATTGATAACTTGATTCTAAGAACAGATGCTAAATTTAGATCCAAGATACAAAGTGAACATCACAAAGGTACTTCAATTCTAGAATTATTGCCAAACTTTGACATGGTGAAACAATTTCCTTTAGACTACATGCATTTAGTATGTCTAGGAGTAGTAAAAAAACTGATTGTGAATCTATGGTTGAATGGGAAGCCACCAGGTAAACTCTCTCTTTTGCAAATAAATTCTATATCAGAATCTCTTTTAGCTCAAGTGAAGAATATACCATATGAATTCAATCGCAAGCCACGTTCTTTATATGAAGCAAAGAGGTGGAAGGCAACTGAATTTAGAATGTTTTTATTTTATATTGGCCCAGTTGCTTTGAAAAATATTGTCAAAGAAGATGTTTATAAACATTTTATAAGTCTACATTTTGCCATGTCCTTGTTATCAGTTATGAAAAATCCAGATGATCTTGAATATGCCAGATGCCTATTGAAGTATTTTGTCAAATATTTCATTATTTTATATGAATCTGAGAATGTTTCACATAACGTACATAATCTACTCCATATTTGTGATGATGTTCAATATTTTGGCCCCTTAGATTCATTTAGTGCATTTCCTTTTGAAAACCATATGCAATACTTCAAAAAATTTGTCAGAAAAGGTGAAAGGCCTCTTGAACAAATAGTTAAACGAATAAATGAGCAAGATGTTTCAACACTTGACAATCACAAAATGAAGACTTTCCCCATTCTAGCAGAAGAACACTTTGGAGGTTCTACACTTGGTATAGTTGTTAAAAAACAATATAAAAAATTGATTTTTCAGAATTTTATGTTGTCAATAGCTGAACCAGATAACTGTTGTTCTATTGAAAATCAAATAATATTGATAAAAAATATTATAGTTGACAAGGAAGATAAAACTTTAATTATTGGGCAAAAATTTCTCAATAAAAGTGATTTTTATGGTTCTCCAAGTTCTTCAGATATAGGCATACACCTAGTTACTGATCTGAGCCCACTGTTATTATATAATGTAAACAAAATTTCTTACAAATGCATGAAGTTAGATTTTGGCATTAAAAATGTAACTTTTCCACTTTTGCATTTGAAATGATCCTTTATCAACACTTACTGGACTGATTTATTCAACAAAATTTGAACTATTATTATTATTTAATTAATTTATTAATTAATATTAATTCTTGCAGACTATTTTGGTTTAGAACAGCCAGTTCAATAAAAATCAACAGATTGTTTAATTTATCGGTCCAGTTTAAAATTGATGAATCTTATCATCAACTATTTTATCATCACAATTCAATGTTTGCACAATTTCTTTAATATTATCATAAGTAATTCAAAAATAAACTCTACACTTAGTATAATTACACATTTCAGTATTGAATATGGAAAAAACTTGGACAGTTGTGAAGTTCATTGAGGAGGATTCAGTGGAAGCTGTACCCACTCATTGGATTTTTGGAAACAGGTGCTATTGGCCTCCCTTCACACAACAAAAGATGCTGACTGCAATAAAAAACTTTGAATCTCCAAGCAGCTGCTGGCCTTCTCACGAAATTTCAATTTTCAAGAATGGAACATTTGGTGAGATTTTTTCATTATGCAGTCGTAACTGATATTTCATTATGGGTATTATGTTCCTTTAGATAATTATCTAGAAGCTAGAAGAAAAAGCAGGATTGCAGAAATTCAGAGTGAGCTGAGTGAGGAGGACAATTTGAAAAACAGAAAAATCAGGAATAAAAAGGTTCTCTCATCTATCTCAAATTCAGAAGACGAACAGTTTATACCAGATCCTCCCCTACCAAAAAAAAATTGGTTCCTTCGAGTGAGTCCAAATAGATCAAATCCATAAAATTACTGTATTTACAACTTGGTTTTCTTTCAGGAATGAATGAGAAACCAAATAATGAACAGGCGAATCCAGTTTCTTCCTTAAATTTCACCAGAAGCACTTCTGATGGTGTATATTTCACTTGTATTTATTTTTTCAAAAAGCTATTTCACATACATGAATGAGAATTTTCCATCTAATTTAATATTTATATTCATATTCACTTCTTATTTATGTGGATATTTTTTCAGACTCAACTTTGAGGCAGCTTGCAAAAAATTTAGAAGAATTTTGTAAAGAGAGTATAAGGAAACAAAATTTAAGAATTAAGTGACTTACCTGAAGGAAAGTTAATTCTAATTTTCCGAACTTGTCCGAATATACAATTACAACGTGTAGTTTCTGCTTTAGCGCTTATCAGCACGAATTTTAAAGAATCAAAACATTATTTCTACTCCCTTGGCCAGGCCTCTCATCGCATACCGGCTCCTTATCATCGCATACCGGTTCCTTATTCTGTTTTGAGGAATCTACAAAATCGCTAAAATTTGGGTAAGGGTTGGGTGGGTTTGTAATTGTATATTCGGACAAGTTCGGAAAATTAGAATTAACTTTCCTTCAGGTAAGTCACTTAATTCTTAAATTTTCCTTCACTTGTCCTCTATACAATTACAACGTGTAGATGTTTAGAGTAAAGCGATTTTGTATACATTGTATGATTTATTAATTACCCCACAAAAATAGTTCAAAACACTTTAAGTAGGCAGTACTTAAAATTAAGAACAAATTACAAAAAATTTCATGATATAATATTAATATTAACCTTACATAAATAAAGATTGAATCTTTGTATGATTTATTTAATTTCTATAATAGCCCTGGCAAATGCATCGCTTGGATCTAGCAGTGGTCTATTATAAAATTTGAAAAATGTATTAGAAGCAGGTGACCAGCCGGCTGCGTTTTTTATTTGATTAACATTTATCCCAGCCCTAAGTGCAGCTGAGGTTGATGCATGTCGTACGCTGTGACTAGAAAATATCGAAGTATCTATTCCACCTAGTTCCATAGTCTTTTTTATCCAACGGCTTATAGATTGCGAGGACGCGGCATGGAAAGGTCTCTTAGTTGTAATTATTAGACGTTGTTCAGTATTGCGAACAGAAGCTGTTTTCTTTAGATAAAATATTATTGTGTTTGCGACACATAACTCTGGTCTATCCTTGAAAAAAGGAAAAACTAATATTGGGTTAGGCTTATTTTGACGGGATGATTTTATATTTTCCGAAATTTTAATATCAAGCCTTCCCTCCCTTTCTATGATATTTTTAATATTAATTATTGATAAAGTCTGTACCCTTTGTCCCGTTGTTAGTGCCATTAAAGTAACCAATTTATAAGTAAGATCTTCTATTCCTAAGTTTTCTAAGGGATACCAATTTGATAGGAGGCCCAATAAAGGAGCTGGATCCCAAGTAATATTGTATTTTGGTTGAGGTGGTCGAACCTTAGACACTCCTTTTAAATACCTGTTTATTGTTAAATTATGGTTTTCTGGCGGACTAACAATTAAATTAAGTGCAGACCTATAAGAGTTAATTACCGAATAAGAGTTGCCGTCCTGTAAAATTTTCTCTAAAAATTCTAAATAGGCGTTTAAATTAAACTCATATGGGGTTATATTTCTTTCTTGACAAAATGTCCAGTACTTCTTATAACACGCCGTGTATTGTTTAATTGTTCCTTCTGTGATGGAAGCCATTAGGGTTGAGATAGTTGATGGTGGTATGCATGCCTTTTTTCAAAAACGATGACCAGATAACCTCCCTGCCACCAGGGAAATTTTCTTGTACAGCGGGTGGACCTGTCTGAAAGGAGATAATAGTAAATACTTCTCCGGCTTGAAAACAATAGGTTCGTCAGTTAATAGTCTTTTATACATCGGAAACCAAGGTTGGGATGGCCAGTGAGGAACAATTACTACACCCACAGCCTTTTCCTGTATTATTTTTTCTAGTACTTTCGTGATAATCGGAAAAGGGGGAAAGGCGTAGAAATAATAATATTTCCATTCTATTGTAAAGGCATCTATAGATAAAGAGCCTGGGTCAGGGAACCAAGAAATATATTTATCACATTTTTTATTAATGCGGCTTGCTAATAGGTCTATCTCCGGTCTGTTAAATATTTCAATAATTATTTCGTAGGCTTTATTGCTGATCTCATACTCACTATCTATGGATGTAATTCGCGATTCCTCGTCCGCTTCTTTATTGGAAGTTGATGGTATATAACTGGCGAATACAAGTCTGTTATTGACCTCACAGTACTGCCACAATTGTTTTACCGCTTCATTTAGATGTTTATATTTGACGCTTCCACCCCTATTTATACAGGAAATTGCTGATTTGTTATCAATTCTTAATAGTATTCTTGTATTATTTATATTTTTAGTAAAGGATCTTAATGCATAACCTGCAGCTTTAATTTCTAGAAAATTTATATGCATAACCTTCTCCTGGTCATCCCAAAAACCTCGAGTTCTTACTCCATTACAGAACGCACCCCACCCGCTAGTTGACGCATCAGAGAAAATTTCTAAGGTGAAATCTGAAGGTTTAATATTGCGACCATTTCCAAGGTTATGTTCCCACCAAGACAATTCTTTATACAGTGATCTAGGAATTAACATTTTACGGTTATAGTTATTATAGTTTTTCCTCAATTGATTATATTTTACATTTTCAAAATTTGTAATATGCGTAAATCCAAATTTTGTGGCCGGACAGGCAGCCACTAGTTTACCAATCAATTTGGCAAAATCACGGATACTACATTTTTTATTAGAAATAAGGTTTTTTAATAATTTTTTAATTTTTATAATTTTTTCTTCGGGTAACTTTATTTTCATATCTATTGTATTATATAAAAAACCTAAGAACCGAATGGACTGTTGGGGCACTAAAATGCTTTTTTCCCAATTTATAATAAAACCTAATTCTGATAATAATTCTACCACACTTTTAGTATGTTTTTGACACTCTTCTTTGGTGGGAGCCATTACTAAAATGTCATCTAGGTAGATGACACAAATAATATTCAAAAGTCGGAGCTTTGTTGCAACCGGTTTAAGCAATTTTGTGAATATATAGGGTGCCACATTTAAACCAAAGGGCAAACAGTTAAATTGAAATAATGTATTTTCAAATCTAAATCTTAAAAATTTTTTGTATATTGAACTGACTGGAATAAGGAAGTAGGCATCTTTAAGGTCTATGTTGGATAAGTAGAAATTCTGATTTAGTAATTTCAAGACTGTTCTATAGTCTTCCATTTTAAAATGTGATACTTCTATAAATTTATTAAGTTTTCTCAAGTTAAGTATAAAGCGATATTTGCCATTCGGTTTTTTAACCAAAAAGTATGAGGATATGGATTGGTTTTTTGATGGCTTACATTTACTTACAGCTCCAATTTTTTGCAATTCACCTAAGGCCGTTTTATACAAATTTAATTGTCCAGGAGGTATGGAAACCCTAGGTTCTCCTGATTGAAAAGGCCTTTGTTTAAAATTTAGTTCAATTCCCTTTACCCACTGTAAAACCGCCTGGTTTTTGGTAATGTTTTCCCAATTTGAAATAAACCTGCTTATAATAGGAATAACTTGTCAACGCCGCGTCGGATTTACAAATTCAAAAAACTACCGTAAAGCTAATATTAAGTAGAATCAGAAGACATAATCGTATACAGGGTGTTCAATTTAAAAAAACCAAATTAGTTTTCATTCCACAAAAATTAGCCACCCTGTATACATCAAAATATTTTACAATTGTAGTCCGAGTGACACCGTATAAACCTACAAGAAATCTTGTTGATACCTCTTTTAGTTTCGGTGCTAGAGATCGAGTGGAAATAATTGGCGCACCCTGTATATATTCTGTCTTTACATTTTTATAAATGAATATGCTCTATTATAGCCTACTTATAGAAATGGTTGACTCTTGCGCGGACGATCGGGATTCGATCCTCACTGGAAGTTATTTTTTTGGTCGTGAAGAAAGTGTCTTTTACTTGTGCACTTGTTGAAGAATATACTATTATTGCATAATTTTTTCCACCCTTCAGTCTTTCAGATGATATTGGATAGCCAAAATCTACTCTTAGTGCCTTTAATAACAGTTTCCATACTTTTAAGGTAACCAATTAAAGAAAATCACCTTTAATAATATAGAACTTGTAACAGTTCGTCTCCTTAAGCCGTCCCTGTGTCGCATTTCCCACTCCTCAGGCCATAGTTGTTTGCAGCTCTGCCTCCCACTACCACATGCGAGACACCGCGCATGGCCAGATATCCTCGGAGTCGACAAGAGACGGGGCGACCAATTCATTTGAAGGGATTCTTATTCTTACCTCGGTAGAAGACAGACGTGCTTATCGTGCCTCGTAAAAGACTATTCTATATGTATTGTTACTACTTGTTATTTTGTTTTCCTAATTATTCAGTAAAGTTGAATGTATCCATAAAATATTGAAGTATTATTGCCGCCCTGCTAGCCGTCAAATAAATCCTATGTTACACTGGCCCCCAACGTAAAGCTTTCATTTTATTTTGTGGATTTTTTTCGATTTTGTTGAAGATTAGAAATAAAATATTTCCCGATAATCAACTGCTAATAAACTTTGGCGTTGCTTTGTCAGAAATAGGTATACAGATTCGATTAGACACTCGCTAATAAATATTTTGGCATTGCTCTTGTCTTTCTGTAACGAATAGAAAAGTGCAAATTTACGGTAAACATTTCGCCACCTGCTTGGCTTTGTTTGTCTGGATTACGCGCTACTATTCAACGTAAAAACATTCGCTCACTACTGGCATTGTTTATAATAGCAATCGTCAACATTGTGGCTTTGTTTTCGAACTCTTAGGATCTTCGACAAATTATCGATGAATTCATTGTCATTCCTAATTCGATATTGTTACAATCTTGCAGTGACCATAAATTTGCATAAACTCTCGTCACTTTTGGCTTTGTTTTGTAAATATTTAGTTATTCCCTGTACTCTTTTGTAAATAATTCGTATAGTTCCTACACTGAAAATTTTATCCTTCTGCCTTTCAAATTCTTTGACGAATACCTATAATCGTTTATCCAAATTTGCGAGCACGAAAAGCTTCTACACTAAGAAAACAGTTAGCTAACAAATCTCTTGGGCTGATTTAAGTCAATTTTTGCAAAATTACGGACCCAATTCAGGGTTTTACGCAAGAACCTCGGCGAAGTGAACGATTAGCAAACAAAACCATCATGCAGATGTCCAATGAACAATTTACACAGCTCATTCGAACAATTACTGCCTCACGTGTGATACCACCAGCCCCAGCGCAGATTGGAAGCTTCAGTAAATGTAACGCAAGGTTTGATGGGAAGAGGTGTCATATGACGGTTGAATCCTTCATTACTACGATCAATATATACAAGGAGATAGAAAAGATTCCAGATGCTGACGCCCTTAAGGGATTGCCTTTATTGTTGACAGGCAATGCATCAGTTTGGTGGCAAGGTGTAAAGGAAGAAGCAACAACATGGGACCAAGCGATTACACTGATCCGAAGTGCGTTCTCACCTTCCAAACCGGCACATCAAGTATATATTGAACTCTTTAAGGACCACCAGGAAGAAAATATGCCGATTGACGAGTTCTTATGCAAGAAGAGAGCCATATTGGCGCAGCTGCCGTCCAGTAGACATGACGAAAACACACAGTTAGATATGGTGTTTGGACTACTTCATATCAACATACGCCAAAAGATCTCACGAGACTCCGTCAATAACTACACTGACCTTCTCCAAAAGGGGAGAGAAATTGAGCAGCTCCACAAGGAGGAATCCAAGAAAACCACTAAAACACCCGAAAGACCGAATTTATCAGAAGTAGCTTCCCAACGGATCAGTATTAAAAAGAACCGTTGCAGCTTCTGCCATAACAGAGGACATACATTTACTGAATGTAGAAAAAGGTTGGCAAAGGAGAAAGATGAGTCTTCCACCTCCGCTACAGTGACCGTCAGTAAGTCCAAGACAGAAACTCGACCAAACGGGATCACATGCTATGGTTGTGGAAAGGAGGGATATTATCGCAGTAACTGCCCCATTTGCTCTCTGAATCCGTCTGGAGCTGAAGCAAAAGCCATTAACTTTTACTCGCTGAATACACTCACACATCTAAGTACACAGGTTCCAACAATTCCAATTACTGTGGAAGGTATTCCTGGAATAGCACACCTAGATACAGCGGCGAAAACTAGCGTTGCAGGCAGATCCCTGTACGAGAACCTGAAGTTAATACCGACTATTTCACTTAAGAAGACACAAGCTACTGTAACTCTGGCCGATGGATCCAGTCGAGCACAACAAATACTTAGCACTGCCGTCAAGATAAATATCGAAAATAGAATATTTGAGATCGACTTCATCATACTTCCCGAAGCTGAGGATAACCGAACGCTCTTAGGCATCGATTTCTTGGAAAAAGCGGCAATGATTTTGGTACTCCCACAACGTTGTTGGTCTTATGCGGATAAACCAAACGAGCTTTTTGAATTTATAACGCAACCAGCAGGAAGTACGCCTCAACTCAAATACTCACCCCCGTTTCATGATAATCAAGGGAATAAGATATGCGCGACCGGAGTAACGCAACAACCGCAAAGACGCTCGCCATTCTTAGAATTATACGCATCACCCTTGCCTCATCAGGAATCTTACATGTTACAGGAAATCGACATCCCAGCACAAACAGATTACCCTGTCGACACACTTTATGCGGGAGATGGCTCGTATTCCCCGAGCACTATCGATGACATTTTCCGAGACGCCTTACCAGTCACGTATAGTCCGAAAAAACACGATCCTAGAAAGAGGAAGAGATTCGACCTCTTTAGCGTAGATATAAGACTACACTCGGAGGAAGCCACCAAATTGACTGAAAGTCAGAAACACTCTTTTAATGAGCTCCTCCTCAGACATGAAGATCGATTTAGTAAGGACGGTCCGCCAACAACATTCGCGGAGCACAGCATCGAAACAGGTAGTTCCTCACCAATTGCAACAGCTCCATATCGGCTAAATCCCAGCCGCCAAACTTTACTCCGGGGAAAACTGGACGATTTGCTGGCATCAGGGATTATCGAAGAAAGCAACACGCCATGGACGTCGCCCGTAGTCCTAGTACCTAAGAGTGACGGCGACATACGAGTATGTGTTGACTACCGACGAATCAATGCCATTACAGTACCAGACAGGTATCCATTACCACGAGTGGATGACCTTCTCCATGCTGCGAAAGCACTGCCATTTATGTCCAGCCTAGACCTACAATCTGGTTATCATCAGATTCCAGTTCGTGATAGTGACAAGGAAAAAACTGGATTTATTACCCCATTCGGAGTTTATCAATATAACCGTATGCCATTTGGTCTTAGTAACGCTCCCTCGACGTTCCAAAGGCTGATGGACAGATTCAAGATATCGTTAAATACCGTGGATCTATTAGTATATCTCGACGACCTAATTATCCGTTCTGAGAGTTTCGAGAAACATATCGAAGATTTGGAAGAGGTATTCACCCGACTCCGAACATATAACCTGAGAGCCAACCGAAAGAAATGTCGCTTCGGCTGCTCTCAAATCAAGTATTTGGGACACCAGATCACACCAAAAGGGATTTTATTGGACCCAGATAAAGTTCAAGCCATTGTAGCACTACCACCACCTCGAAACATAAAACAAGTCTTATCGTTTGTGCAAACCTGTTCGTGGTACCGTAGGTTCATAGAGAACTTTGCTAATCTAGCTCGTCCGCTCACGGACTTAACAAAGAAAAATGCTGCCTGGAAATGGAGTAGCGTCGAACAGACTGCTTTTGAAGACTTAAAACGCTGTCTGACCACAAGTCCAGTCTTGAAGCAAGCAGATGATTCGCAGCCTTACATTATCAAGACTGATTCCAGCGCCTATGCCCTTGGGGGAGTATTAGTCCAGGGGGAGGGAGAAAAAGAGCGTCCAATTGAATACGCCAGTAGGCTTTTAACTAGCGCAGAGAGGAATTATAGCACCACTGAGAGGGAAGCCTTGGCCATTGTGTGGGCCATCTCGAAATTCAGAGGTTACATAGAGGGATCCGAGGTCGTAGTAATTACCGACCATCAGCCTCTCAAGTGGCTACTGACCGTGAAAACGCCAACAGGGAGATTAGCTCGGTGGGCATTGCAACTCCAGGCGTACAATCTCCACATTCGTTATGCACCGGGTAGAACCAATCGAGTTGCAGATTTTCTCTCCAGACCGCCATGTGAAAATGACGTGCCGAATTGCCAGATATGTAGTGTTCAAATCGACCTACCCAGTAAAACAGAGAAAGACATCCGGGATCAGCAGTTGAATGATCCGGAGCTACAAATAATAATTGGAGCCTTAGAAGATTTTGCTAATGATGAAAACAACCAAAAGTGGATCAATCGTGGGTATTTCCTCCATAAAGGGGTGCTGTATAGATATACGGACGATCAAGAAGATAACGATGCCAGACTAGTTATCCCTAGCCAAGAGATATCTACAATTCTAAAGGCATACCACGATAGTCCAACAGCCGGACACTATGGCATCGATAAAACTACTTACCAGATCGCCACACGCTACTATTGGAACAGGATGCGCCAAGATATTGCAAAACATATAGGTGCTTGCCTCGAATGTCAACGATACAAAATTTCCAACAGAAAACCTGCGGGGTTGATGCAAACAAACGTTATTAACCAGCGCTTCGAGGTCTTAGCAATAGACCTTTTTGGTCCCCTTCCTGAGTCAGTCGACAATAAGAAATGGATCTTCATCATAGAAGATACAGCTAGTAGATGGGTAGAACTGTTTCCGCTCTCGGAGGCTACCGCTGAAAATTGTGCCCGGACTCTAGTGGATGAGGTGTTCCTGCGGTACGGCTTACCACGCCGAATCATCAGCGACAACGGGTCACAGTTCGTCTCCGCGGTTATGCAGCAACTTACGTTCTGTTTGGGAATTCACCAAAGTTTCATACCCTTATACCATGCTGAAGCCAATATGGTCGAACGAAAGAACAGAGATCTGAAGGCCCAATTGGGAATCCTTGTTGGACGCGATCACACAACATGGCCAGATCATCTGCCCGCTATAAGATTCGCAATGAATTCGGCGAGATGTGAAAGCACTAAACACTCGGCCGCATTCTTGACTTTTGGAAGAGAAATGAGAACCCTCCAGGATGTCACGGATGATCTCAGCGCTATTGTAAGAAATGAAAACTTCGTTGTCGACATAACGCCAAGGTTACATCGGTTAGCTTCGTCAATTCGACTGGCTAATGAGATCACCGAACTCAAGCAAGACCATAACCAGGCAGTTCAGAACGTTAACAGACGTCCCCATGGCGTTTATAACGCTGGTGACCGCATCTGGATTGAAAGCCATTTCCTCAGCAATTCAGCCAAAGGATACGCTGCAAAGTTAGCTCCCAGAAGGGATGGTCCTTACCTGATCCTACGTAAGAGAGGACCAACGAGCTATGAAGTAGCGGATCCCGACAAGCCCACAGTACCCTTAGGAGTGTACCATTCGTCACAACTTACACCCTTCCTTGGAGATCAGGGCACCGCTCCCACACCTGTTAGAACTATCCGTAAACGTGGCAGACCAAAGAAAAAGATTGTCCAGGACCCACAAGAAGCCTGCGACACTCGTGACCCAATCTCCGCCGAACAGTTATCTAGGAATACTGGTTCCTCATCTAGAAGATCGAGAAACCAGAGGGGGAGATTGTAACAGTTCGTCTCCTTAAGCCGTCCCTGTGTCGCATTTCCCACTCCTCAGGCCATAGTTGTTTGCAGCTCTGCCTCCCACTACCACATGCGAGACACCGCGCATGGCCAGATATCCTCGGAGTCGACAAGAGACGGGGCGACCAATTCATTTGAAGGGATTCTTATTCTTACCTCGGTAGAAGACAGACGTGCTTATCGTGCCTCGTAAAAGACTATTCTATATGTATTGTTACTACTTGTTATTTTGTTTTCCTAATTATTCAGTAAAGTTGAATGTATCCATAAAATATTGAAGTATTATTGCCGCCCTGCTAGCCGTCAAATAAATCCTATGTTACAAACTTTATTTTTTTAATGTACCTGTAAACAAATGGTATTTGAAAATAATTAGTTAAAATCATTCATTAAAATTTAAAATGTGCTATAATAAATTTTAAGATAGGTAACATGTTTTAAAGGTTAATGGACTTCTTCATACATACGATCATAAATATTGCCATGAACTATTTAAAAAAATCGTTACAGAGGCCCATATTATCACAAATCAGACCGAGTACATAAAACATGTACCATATTTTCAAAATATCTTTCTTTTAAAGTTAGGAGCATTTTTTTGGAAAATTCATAATCAAAATCGACCTCTACAATTAACCCAGAATCATCAAAAGAAGCAAATATAAATAATATTGTTTTTTGCAAATTTAATATTGCCATCCCCATTTGGACCTGTCCATAATATTGATGGTTTTTCTTCAATTTATATTTTCCATTTTCTTTGATCAAGTACTTGGCAGTTTTTACAGCCTCGGCTATAGTCTTGGTAGCTCCTAAAATATAAAATAAGTGTGTTTTATAAATTTATTCAATTAATTTTATGTAGACAATAACTTGTGCATGTGTGTATTAAATCAATTTTCACAATGATTTGAAGCTTGTCAAATATTGATTAATATAAACTACTACCTACTTGACAATAGTTGTTTTATTACCCTCAAAAATACATTTAATTTCCAACAATTGATGTGGCTTGTCATTTTCCATAATTACTCCATCTAGAGAAAATCCAAGCCATGGATTTGAATGGCTTACAACCATTCCACATTCAAAAACTTCTGATTTTGTTTGATCTTTAAAAAGGTTCTTGCCGGTGACTCCCATTTTAACCCATGTTTAACAAATTTATTATTGAAAGAATGTTCATGAAAATATTTGACTGTTTTAGTCTACCAGTCATTTTTTGAATATGTATACAGAGACTTCCAGTAATTCTGAATTTTCTATATTTTAACCATTCTGTACTATGTTGTGCTGATTTCACTATCGAATCAATATCTTCGGAATACAATGATTGAAACATTTTATTGCAACAATCTTCCAAAGCAACTTGCTTTGAAAATATCTCCATCATTGTAATTGATTGTGAAGAATTGTCCAGTATTATGTTTATGTACCTACCTCTAGTAACTTCCTCCAAAATATTATCCATATCAGTAAAATCTGCAATATATAAAACTTCCCACTTATACCCATGTTTTGAAATTGCTGATTGAGGCAAGTTGGCACAAAAAAAGTTCAATACTTCAAAACTTTTAATTTGAATATTGCATGATGGAACTTTATTCATCAAACAAGGCATTCCTTTAATAGGTACTGGTTTGTATTTTTTCCTGGTAATTAATTTTTGAGTTTACCAACTGTGTTTGTGAAATATTTTCCAAACTTCTTATATCCTCCCTAAAACAAAAAACACAAAGCAGAAAAGAGAAATATGTATAAAAAAAGGAAAACTTCAATATCAAAATCGATTTTGCTTGATAGTGCTTTTTTGGTTTTGGTAACTTAAACACCTTGTACATTTAATAAGAAATGCGGAAAT
The DNA here is from genome assembly GCA_949126875.1 of Lochmaea capreae. Lineage (NCBI taxonomy): Eukaryota > Metazoa > Arthropoda > Insecta > Coleoptera > Chrysomelidae > Lochmaea > Lochmaea capreae. The sequence continues at coordinate 27,110,320 of OX421409.1, read as the reverse complement.
ATGCTTGCACCGCCCACTTTGTCCAGCTTTACAAGAGCAAACCATTAGTTCAATGTGTGCCCTCTCATTCTCTATCTTCAATCGTCCCTCAATTTTATGGGGCTCCTTCTCCAATGCTGATGACTGAAGGCACAAGGCAATAATATTAACGGATGTTGTTGTGGATTTCGTTTTACCCGCTAATATTAGATGTCTAGCATTTAAAACGTGTTCACCTTCGTGAACACATTTTGAATTTTCGGTCCCTTCTAAATACTTCATGTAATCCACAATACTCAGCCTAATTTCACTCATCTGCAAGTAAAAATAGTATCAAGTTTTTAGGTTAATGTAGTAGATATTATGGTAAACATACCTTTGCAAATACCTAAAAAAATACACTAACTATAAAAGTGTTCAATGAATTTATCTTACACGACACACTGAATACCTAACACAACACCGAACAAAACACCAATACTAACAAAATCCTTTTACATACTTAAAAAACGAAAAATATAACACCTAATATTCAGGAAACTCATACACCATGTCATATGAAAACGAAAGTAAACAAACTATCAATGGCCCAGTGGAGGACGATAAAGTGACAGGTAGAGGCGCTGAAGTCTAACCTTTTTTCTTGCTCTGGGTCCGTATTGGGAAAAGTAGAATTCGATAGATGGCGCTCTGAAATGTCAATGTCATCTTAGCAACGAGTAAAACAAATCAGCTGCCGTATAAGCCCTTTGATATTTTGCTGTTTTAGTTATTTTCAGTGTGTGTTTTGAAAAACTTTTGCTTCTTCTTTGATTGTGGTTTAGTAATTTATGTTGTTAAACTAAATTTTGATTCCTAATATTTTTATTTTTGGAGTAATAGGTGTTCAACTTTTTAAGTGTTACCGGGAGTGTTAATTATGTTTATGTTTGTATATTTTATTGTGACTTACCTTTTGGATTTCTTCATTGTGAATACTGTATGTATTGAATAAATAAAAACACTTGTTATTTTTGAAATTGAGTTTAATTATTTTTGTACAAACGTAATGCAAAATTTATGAACTAATGGTCGTGGTCGTGGCTTGACTGTGGTAGTTTTAAGGAAGGTTCTGCATTTAAAAGAAGATACTTTTTCTTACCAAGACCTGAAGAATATGTTACTCATTTATATACCTTTACAAATATAAACTATACCATCCACTATTAACTTATAACTATTACACACTTGGTACTAACCTTGACTATAGTAGTCTTCCCTTTTAAAATGTAAAGAACACACGGACATACTATCTGTAACTGTAACCTAACCTTTCTTTGAGATATATTTTCCATAACTCAAAACGTATTTTCAATATTTACCATTCTTCACATGGGAGGAAATTTATGGAAAGATAAATCGGGATTTTTCCCTTTACGGCTAGTGCAACCAAATCCACAATAGCTTCGATTATGCAGCGACATAATTCAAAGTATAAAACTTTAAAAGAGGTACAAAATATTGCAATCAAACTTAATCTGAAGTGAAAACAAAAATAGAACAACATAACCTCTTCCATAATATCTCTGATTATTATAAGAATATTACCTCAGAAATGATGACAGTTGAGTTGAATAGAAAAACACAGTTTTAAGCTTGTCACCGACACAAAATTAAACAGATAAAGTACGAATTTACGGTAATTACTTTGACTTAAATATAATACAAAAACAATGCAAAACGAATTATTTTACTCGTTGCGACAATTACAATTTTTTCCGCCAGAGGTCTCATTGAATTCTACTCCGCCCAATTTTCGAGATCAATCTAAATTTTTCGTATGCGATTTAATTCGAATGAAAAAAATCGCACACGATTCGAAGATCGTATTTTTGGACCATCTTCGAAAATGTATTCGTATGCGATGAATATTTGTATTGGCAACACCGCAAATTCGATCATTCCATTTCTCGCTCATAAAAGGCGATTTTCAGCCTGGAATGATTATGACTTGGTTTTAAGAGGGGCCTCCTCGCAGGTATACAAACCTCAAAACATAAACAAAACTGGTCACTTATCTAGTTATTTTTAAGTTTAAAATATTTACGATAGATGACGCTAGTAGTATTAAATCGGCTTTTATTTAATATGCACCTCTTGACCATGGAGACTAGATATAAGGAGCACAAACTTGTATAGGAAAAATCTCGAAAAAGTGTCCAGCGGTAAGGTACAAATAGTAGATGGCGCAAGAGTAGCTAGCGATTAAAATTACAGAGTGAAGTTTGCTGAACAAGTTAACCTAACAAAAAATGAAAATAGTGTTTATTTTTATAGAAGTTTTTATAAAAATTTACAATGTGAAAAACGTGTGTCGTGAAAAGTTGTCCCACTAGAAGTGAAGTTAAAAATAAAAAAAATTACACACCCCAGCCCCTGTCTTATTTTAGAGCAACAGTAAGTGGTTGATGTAGGACTCTCGGGTTAGGCTTATTGTTTTCATTGCTATTTTGCAACACAATTGCCTACATAATGATATTGAAGAAACTTACCTTTAACCAAACATAGCACCAGCTACGGGAAATACTTATTTTTTCCTTGAAATTTGCTAAAACCAAGCATAAAAGGTAACCGAATGAAAATAAACAAACCCTCCATTTACATAACCTAAAATTTAACACGTCAAACATGATTTTAATCGCTAGCCTCCCCAGCGCCACCACAATTTTCCTAATTTCAACGGACACTTTTTATATACAGAGTTTGTGCTCCTTATATCTAGTCTCCATGCTCTTGACGATTCAAACAAACGCCTCTCTGGGTCAGCTGTTTCGATGTTTTGGTTTCAAAGGTTTCGAACACAATTTCTGCCAGCAGTATAGTCTGGTGCCAGCAGGTATTTTTATTTATTTTCAATCTCAATAAGTAAATTATGATTTTATTTATTTACCAGCTAGTATGTTCATTTTACCTAGGTATTCTCTTTTCTTCTTTAATTGTTTCTGTACTTATAGGTTAATTTTGAAATTAAAATAGTACTTATATCAATCATTATCGTCGGTTCTCTATATTTTGAAGTTTTATACCTATCCGAGATTTTTTATAATTGCCATTTATTGAGAAGTAATGATAAAATGCAAAGCAAACCAAGCCGACAATCTAACGTCTAACAAAATTCCATTGGGATTATCTGAATGCAAAAAGCTAATCTTGTCTAATCTATCCGGGGATATACCTACCTAACCTATAGATATGTATTTTCTTCCACAACTCTATAATAATGCACAAATTATTCTTACATATTTAGCTGAATAATGTGATAATGATATAAATTCTTGACACCAGTGAAGAATGAAAAATAATTCACTCTCGTTAGCCAATCACATTACATGATTATCAGAATTCACGCTGAAATGAATACCGTTACAACGTAATATATACTTATATTTTGACAAAATAACTTCTATTTAATAAAAAATTAGTGTCAATAGGTTTGAAAGAAAACTCAAATGGCTCTTATTATGGAGCAGAGGTAGTATATAGGTACTATTACAACACAAACACAACTTACAACCCATTATTACGCAACATTTTTCAATTTTTTCAAAATAATTTATTGAATAATAAAGTATAGCATAGAATAGCAATATACATTATATATGTTACAGTAAAAGTAGTTTCTTAGGAAGAGTATACTCTTCCTAGGTAAAGTAGACTATTACTAAAAGTATCAGTAAAAGTTGATATAAAATAAGCAGATCTACTTTTCCTAGGAAGGGTTAACTATGACTGCTGTGGTTGATTAACTGGAAGATTTGCACGTGCACTTTGTTTTTTAAGTTTGATTTCGAACAAGAAATGTTGATCACACTGCTTTAGTGATGAATGCATTGTAATGCACACTAGGTTATTCGAGAAGGGGAAGGGAATATAATCATTGGATTAGCCGTTCCCCTTCTTGAACCACTTGATATGCGTGTTACAAAGTATTGGATATTTTTCAAAAATGGGAAGGGTGAATGCATTCAATACTTTGTAACGCACATATCAAGTTAATCAAGAAGGGGAAGGGTAATTTCAATGATTATATTCCCTTTCAATCTTGAATAACTTAATGTTCAATACAAAGTATTGGATATATTCTTAAGGGAAAGGGTGAATCCAATGAATATATTCCCTTCCTCTTCTTGAATATATTAAAGTTCATAACAGCCGATACAACTAAAGAATACTCAGAAAATTCGTTCCTAAAATCAAAATCCCAATTATACAAAAGATACACAGAATGCTGCGAAGGAAAGCCTCTAAGTTCATGTATATTTGATGAGATATTTGCAAAAAAGAATATTGGAATATTCCAACCACGAAAAGATCAGTGTGAGGTGTGTTGCAGTTTTCACGCGGGAAATTTAGATATACGGGAGTATGAAATTCATACAGCAAACAAAGACCGAGCTCGACTAGAGAAGGATCAAGACAAGACAGCAGGGCTTGAAGGGAAATGTCATGTAGTCACCATGGACCTTCAGGCGGTTCAGCTATGCCCTAGAATGTTTGCATCGATCCTATACAGGGTGATTATTTAGTGTGATAAAGTTCAGTGCCTCCTTTGCCCTTTGAGGTATCAATTTGAAAATTTGAGGGTTTATGGCCATCATCGGTCTTCACATTTTTAAATTATTTACAATCTTACAGGGTATTCCAGAATGCTGCTCCATATCAAAGTTACATTTTTTTAAATGAAACACCCTATATTTTATCGCATATTTGGAATCAGCTTGACCTCCCCAATACAATAATATAGGGTTGTGATGTGTTCTACGGGGTATTTAAAAAGTTATAACCAATTTTCCATAAAATTCGTAACAAGTTCAATACCCTATACATTGTAAGAGAAATTCAAGAATGAAAATCTGTTGCTGCCAAAGTGTTCGAATAGTAGTTAAAATTCTGGAATATTATTTATTTCGTTAATATTCATTGAATCTAATACAGGGTGAATCAAAATACGAATACATTATTTTCTCCGTTTTTTCAAATGCATCACCCTATATTTTATGAGAGTATCGAAAAGTACTATCAACATACTTCTTTTTTTATAAAGCATTCCCTATACCTTAAATTGTTAGTTCTTGAGATATTTTGATTTTTCTATGCAAAACGTTGGTTATATCTAATTATTTAATAATTAATTGTGAGTTGGGTGTGATTGATTTGTCAAAAACTGATATTTGACAATAACATGACATGGCAGTGGGTACAGTGTTTTTTGATTTAGCGGTTTGGTACATTTTTTGGTGTTTTGAAGAATTTGAACTAGGGCAAAAATGAATTTCACTAGTGATGAAATGATTGATATGATCTGGATATTGGGAGAATGCAATAAAAACGCCTTACTATCAGCAAGAGAATACCATGAACGTTTTCCTGAAAGGCGGCAACCTACAAAACAAAAACTTCTGTGATAGAAGAAAATGAAATTAATGTTTTGCTGGCAGTTACTGAAAACCCACTCACAAGTGTAAGGAGCCACGTTTCATAAAAATGGTTGTGTTAATAGGCACAAATTTCACTATTATTCATAGACTAATCCATATCACATAGTGAAACACAGTCAAACTAGAGGGTCGTTGAATGTGTGGGGAGGTATTGTTGGTGAATATGTAGTAGAACATTTTTTTTTTTTTTTTTTGTGGCTGAGGGACTATTGTCCATTTAGCCAGTAACTCTAGTATTAAATTAGTAGGGTAGGATAAGGGTAGACTTTTCACACCCAGGGGTCTTTCAGGGTGACTAACTCACAAGAAAGGGTAGACCACGGAGGGTTGGGAAATATTAACTTTGGGTTAAGTAACAGAGGAATCATATTTTTCTAATACTACAGTTTTAAATTATTCGCTTTGATAAATCCTAGTAATAGGTTAAATACAGGCAGCTTGTTTAATGCTAACAGGTGCATTAAGTTGAAAGGAGGGAGAATATTGATTTTTATTAGTTCCCCATACATTTTTTCTCTATGCTGTTCAAATTTTTTACACTCAAAGAAAATGTGATCCAAATCACATATACAATTGCAACTGTCGCACAAGTTCGAATCAACTACATTTATTTTACTAAGATGGGCGGGATAGCAGGCGTGACCAAATTTAAGCCTGCTGATAGTGGTTATGCTACTTCGAGGAAGTTGATAATTGCTGTACCAATGTTGATTGGGAATTTCTGGAAATAGAAGTGTATATCTTGTAGGCTTGTTTAGACCATATTCGTACCATAAACGTTTCCATCTTTCTTTCAATTCAATTTTGTTTCGATTTATGCATTCATCAATGGTAATCTTGTTATTCATATACTCTCCCTTCTCAGCTGCTGTTTTTGCTAAACTGTCCACATATTCATTATGTCGAAGTCCTATATGTGCTTTTATCCAAAATAATTTGATGTTGATTCCTTCTTGGGCTAGTCTATTTATAGTCAGTTTGATTTTCGGAATAATATAATTTTCAAACGTGGCATTAATATCGAAAGGTTGACTTATACTCGTGAGTACTGATAATGAATCTGATATTATTACTGAATCTTTATATCGATTTCGTTCAATAAATTTGAGAGCTTCACCAATTGCAATTGCTTCAGCGGAGAATATAGAAGTAATATCATGTAGTTTGAATTGCATTTGCACATTTTTTGACGGAATAAAGAACGCGCACCCTACCCCACTAGGTTGTTTGGAAGCATCTGTATATATTTCAATATAATTATTATATTTTGCTAAATACGATGATAGTAAATTCCTACTAATTATATTATTATGGCTGTAATTCGGAATTTCGATGTCTATAGATTCTAGTAGTGTGAATAAATCACAGAGTTCATATGTATACGGGTTGTTTAAGATATTGGTTAGATTATTGGTGTCCCTGAATGCACTACATGTTATTGGCGACGGTTTTTTGGCCCAATATTTTTTTGTTAGGTCATACTCATTTAACTCCGATATGTTTGAGATTATCTTCGACTGTTTGTAGTGGGATTTTATAATATTCTTTTCTGCTAGTAACCTTCTGCGGAGTTCTAACGGTGGTTCTAATGCTTCAATTCGGAGAGCTTCTACCGGAGTGGACCTCATAGCTCCTATACACAATCTGAGTGCATTGTTCTGTACAATTTCCAACTTTTTCAATAAACTTTTCGATGCAGTTCCGTAAAGTGTGCATCCATAATCAATAATTGATCTAATATACGCTTTATAGAAAAGTATGCACGTATGCGGATCTGCTCCCCACCATGTTCTTCGTATTAACTTAAGGAAGTTTAAGCCTTTGTTGCATTTGGTCACAATACTATCTACGTGAGCTTTCCAGGAAAGTTTCTTATCTAACGTGATACCGAGGTGAACAACTGAGGTTGATACTGGAAAATCAATATTGTCTATTTTAATGTTATCTATGTGCGGTAGGTTATGTCTTGTAAAAAACATTACATTAGATTTTTCTGGAGTTATATTCAACCCTAATGAGTCTAGTTTCTGTTGGATTGAAATTATCGATTCCTTCAGGTTTGTTAAAGTATTTGAGTAGATTTTTTCGGAAGTATACACAACAAAGTCATCAGCATATTGGATTAAACTGTATTTGATTTCTTCATGTAGGCTTGCGGTGAATATATTGAATAGTAATGGGGAAAGCACTGCTCCTTGAGGTAATCCTATGGAAGTATTCCGTGGAGTTGTGAGGGAATTGTTTATGGATCTGACATAAACTTCTCTATCAATAAACAGGTTGCACAATACATTACAAATTTCTGTGGGTATCCCAATCCTAATTAATTTTTTAAAAAGTAACCATATATCTACAGAATCATATCGTGGGGTTACAACCAAAAGGCACTAAGTCAAAAAACATGGTTTCGAGTTATGAGCATTTTAAGTATTAAAATGAATGTCTAAATTTTGTATAAACTCTTCATGGGTTTCCAAGCATTTTAAACTAAAAGTATGTGTTTTGAGAACACTATGCTCTACATTTAACAAAAATAAATTTATATTGCTATTGAAAAAAATACTAAATATGTTCAAAAGCAACGACTTAGTGCCTTTTGCCTGTAAATTTTTGTCGATTTTAAGACATAATTAAAACACATTGTTTTTCCAAATTCGAATTTTAATCGGTACCTATACCTATACAAAATATAAACTTATTGCTTATTTGCATAATAAAAAATAATAACCAGCAAACATACGTAATATGATTAATTAGGTCTGCTCCTCTGAATCGGAGTCAAGAATATCGGCCTCAGGTAAAATGTCTCTTACGCTCAAATCACTTGGGAGGCTTTGAAACCATGGATGGAAGACTTCAGGAATAACTTTTTTTTCGCACATAGTTAAAAGATTTTCTTTTTTTGCACGGCTAATTTTCAACTCTTCTGAATAAAGATTTGGTAAACCATCTTCAAAAAATTTCGCATTGAGAGCTGCTCTTCGCCCACGCCGATTTCCAGTAATTTTGATACCTACATACTCGCCGCTATAATCATAGCGGTACTGAATGTAATTTGGCTTAGCTTTTTCATATTTGAAGCATTTCACTTTCATCCAGTTTACCTTCATGCCATTTTCGTCGAGAGACTTATTTTTTATTAAATTAGACGCTAATTCTTTCAAATCTATCATATCACTGAACTTCAATTCTTCTGTCTCATAGGGTGGCCTGTTTTTGTTTTTCACTCGTGTAGAACGGGCTAGCTTGAAAATGTTAATCCAATCGTTCACGCAAAATACTGATAAAAATTTCTTTTGACGCTCTATAGCGCTGTGCATGGAGTCAACTTCCATAAACGAATGGCCACTTTCTAAAAATTTTTGTTCAATAACTTCAAGGTGCGAGTTTCCAACTACATAGAGTAGTAGTGCAGATATCTGCAAATTTCGATTTTGACCTCCACACGTGTCTGAAAAGAGTGATAAGCTTTTAATGCTGGGAGGTAACTTCTCAATATATTTGAGTAAACACGTTCCAATTTCACAACTTCCTTTTTTTCCATTGATTTCCGTCCAACAGAAACAAAATGCTCGGTTAGGTGATGCAGCTTCGTACACCGTTAGATTGTACAAAGTCAGTTTTCGCATATAATAAGTCAAAGACACTTCTGATGATGGAATTTGTAGTACACTTTGTAAATCGAATGAAACTGACATGAACGATTTATCAGTATTTGCTTTTTCCTTATCAGCTGCTTTGGCTTGTTGTGATTCCTCCTTTCGTCGCAGATGATCTTTGAAATCCCCTTCTAAACCAATTTTCCCTTCAGGAGAAGCTTGATGGTAGTTGACACAAGTGAGGCACTGGTCCTTCTTGGGATGAAAGAAAGATAAGTTATATTCACGGCAGAAGATCCTGCGATAAGTTATTAAGCTGACAATTTCCGTGTCACCTCTTTCTTGACAGACCTCTTTATACAGATTATACATTTTTGTTATTGAGAGGTTGCTGTTCAAATATTTTCTTTGGGTACATTTTCTAGTATAGTGACTTTCTACGGACGGAAAACTTTCTATGTGCGCTCTTACTTTAGCAGCTAATTCTTCCGGTGTTTTGTTACTGGGGATTTTTCTTCCTCTCTTATCAGTTCCTTTGAAGTGTCCTAATTCATCTTTTTCTTTAAAAGCTGACAGGATTACGCGATTTGATATAGAAAGTGTCTTCATAAAAAAATTTTGACAGACCTGTATTTTTTCTGTATCTTTACGTAGGTAATATTGTTTGACATTTTGTCTTCTTCTTGCATTATCTTTTCGAGGGCGCCTTGTTAAGGGCACATAGCATGAAACATTGTATAATATGAAATCTTTTTTTCTTTCATACGTTGACAAAATCCAATACTTTTTACAAATCACTCTCCGTTCATCTTCCGAAAATTTTTCAGTACATCGAAATTTGCATTTAGTACAATCTACTTGCCTGGGATGTTTTGGAGCCTGTTCAACTCCCTTGTAATTTTTATATGGAAGGCATTCATCTCTTAATTTTCTATTCTTTTGTTTTATCCATGTTTCAGGTTTTGCTTTCCGCCATCTGCTTCTTTTAGTTCTTTTACTGGACTCTGCTTCCTCAGTTTCATCGGGATCGGCCTCTTCATTTTCTTGGTGATCCATCGCATGCGTTGAATTTTCACTAGATACATCACTCTTATTATTTGGTTCGTAGTCCTTGTCGACTACAGAGTCATCGCAATCACTTGGAAAATAATTATTTTCGTCATCATCATCGACGTTGCTCGCGTCTTCATTAATTGTTCGGCACGCAGTATCCACAGGAAGTAGCTCGGTTAATACCGGGCTTTCATCGCTTGTTACATGAATCTAAAAATAAAAATAAAAACATATTTCAAAAATTTTATACTAATTGTGAGTAATAATTAATAATCATCTTACATTCTGCTCTCCAGATCGTTGGTATTCTGTGGTCTTTTTGTCCAGAGAGGCCGAGAGTTCACAATTACTGTCTCTTTCAAAGTCCTCGACAACATTCGGAAATACAGGTGTCTGATCAGGAATTTCTGAAAGAGGAGTCACAGGAAGTAGCTCAGTTAATACGGGAACATTATGGCCTGTTGCGTGGATCTGAAAAGAAACCAAAAATCGTATAGCTTTCTCACAGAAATGCTTTCATCCATGGTCTTTTCTTCGGATCTTTGGTTTTCCATTACCTTATCATTATTGTTCACAGATTCAAATTGAACACTTCCATCACACATAGAAATTTTCGAGTTGCTGATTTCGCAAATTGTGTCAATATCTGTCGAGCCACTGGACTTATTGGAATTTTGCGAATTATCTAAAAATAAAAGTATCTTAATAGACAATCAACATTCAAGTCATAATATATTCGAAAATTAATTCATTCAGTTTTTCAATTATTTAAAAAAAAAATTAAAAAGAATGATTGAGAAGTTTTATTTTTCTGAAAATTATATAAATCAAGAATTATTCCTAATGACTAAATTCATTTTGGTAACCTAACCTAACTTTATTATCAGATTCTCAAATTAATGAGTTATCTACTAACCTGATGATTTTTTCTGTTGTACTTCATTTTTAGCACATAATGCCAATATTTTTGCACCTCGACTACACATTTTTAGTTAAAAAAATCGACATTAAAAACGTTATTGACATACACGCTTCACATAAACATGTACCTAAACAAAACAAGTAGAATAAGAATGTCTCTAACTCATGCGTTGTGGGTTGCCTTGAATATTCTTGTCAAATATATACAGGCAAAACGCACTAAGTGACTTAGTGTCATGTTTTCCATCACAGATATGAGATTAGAATACAAACAAAAAGCACCAAGTCACTTAGTGTGTTCTGTTTGTATCACATCTAGATAAAATGGAGTTAGTGCATTTTGTATGTTGTTGTAACTATATTTTGGAGCAGCTGAAGACTTAGTGCGATTTAGCAGTAAAAGTATCACCAAAAAAGGATACGAGATCCAATAAAAACGCATTATAGCTAATTTTTGACTTAGTGCCTTTTGGTTGTAACCCCACGATATGCCCCTTTAATATCGAGAAATGCTGCTCCCAGGTAATGATTTTTTGAAAAACATATTTGTGTGTCCGTCACTAACTTCATAACCGCATCATTGGTACTATATCCTCTTTTAAAACCATATTGACCAGATGGAAGTATTGATTTAGAAGATATGTAAAATTCTAGCCTATGTTTGATAATTCGCTCAAATGTTTTCAATATGCAAGATAGTAAGGTTATAGGTCGATATGAATTTGCCGAGTTAGGGTTTTTCCCATGTTTATATATTGGTACTATTAATGATTTTTTCCAATCCCTAATGATCTTTTTATGTATCCATACATCATTGTATATATCTACTAAAAATAATTTTGCATTATAGGCTAAATTCCATATCATATTATATGTTATTTGATCCAATCCGGGTGATGTGTTATTTGTATTTTTAAGAGCAAACATTAGTTCATCATAAATAATAGGATTATTGAATAGTTCATTATTTTTCCCATCATCTTCTCTACTCTTTGGAAAATCTTGATATACTGAACAAGGTGCGATATTGTTCGTAAATTCTTCGATCCAGTCAAAGTTTTCGCATGTTTTATTTATATAGTTTGGAGCTATTGTAATTCTTTGCATTTTTTTTGCCTGCTTCCACAACTCTGTAGATGATGAATTTTTATTCAGTTTATTACAAAATTGAATCCAATGTTTTTTGGCTTTAAGTTTAAGGAATTTTTTTGTAGCTGCAACTTCTTTGTTAACAATTATATAATTCTCAGACGAACTTATATGTTTATATGCACTAATGGCTTGTTTTCTGCGTTCTATTGCATTATCACATTCTTTATCCCACCACGGTGGCGGCGGATGTTGATTAGTTTTAAATGGTTTTTTTTTCGGTATGGTTAATAAAGCCGAGTGTTCTATACCCGCCATGAAGTATTCATATTTCTCATTTATGTTACTTAAACTATCTGGAATATCATTAAAGTAAGTTTCAGACACTGAATTATATTTTTCCCAGTTAGCCTTCCTAGTATTCCATTTTGTGCTGGGATATATTAACGAATCTGTTTGTGAATGTGAATATGAAGAATTCAATTTAATTAAAATTGCAAAATGGTCTGAACCTAAAGTGTCTGGCAATACTTGCCAATGAACTTTGTTTGCGATGTCTGGAGTGGCGACGGTTAGGTCAATCGCCGATTTATTAATTGTTCTTGATATTTTAGTAGGAGATCCATCGTTTAACAGTATCATATTGTTGTTTTGGTTTAAGGCATCTACAATATTTGTTCCAGATGCATTGGTTTTGTAAGAGCCCCATAAGTCATGGTGTCCGTTAAAATCACCCCCGATTATCGTGGTCTTATCCGCATTTTCAAAAAGCTTAACTAAGTCTTGTGTACGTATTTTTGCGTTTGGTGGACAATAAACTGAAATTAATGTAAGAGGGTAATTTCCGTCCCTTATTTGAACTGCACATGCTTGCATTTTATCTTGGATATTATCGAGATTTTTTTCTTTGTACTTTATATTATTTTTTATTAGTATGGCCACTCCAGTGGTGGCATCAAATCTATCTTTACGTACAATTGAATAACCATTAAATTTATAATATTTCTTTGGATTAAACCAAGTTTCGGATATTAATGCAACATCAATTTTATATTCATATAGTATTTTAACCAAACTATTTTTATTAGAGACAGCGGAACGGGCATTCCACTGAAGGATATTCAACTTTTTAGTATTCTTCAAGTTCATCATCAATCGTTATACAGTCGTATGAAGGGTCTAGATTATTAGATAACGCTATTTTTTTTATATAATTAGTATCAATGATTGTAAGTTCTTCAAATGAGTTAACTGAACTTAAGACTTTTTTAATTGCCACTAATATTTTATTTGCTAAATCTTCCTGAGTATCGGATTTAGTTTGTTTATATTCAGTCGAGCAGGTAATCGGTTTATCAGGTCCAAATCTGAATGGATACATGGGTGGAGTATCTATTTCCGTGAGGGGTGATGAAGCTTTTCGTTTTTTCTGACCATTTGACTCTGATTGTATTACGGGACGGTTATTTCTATAATTTTGTGTATTGTTATTTGGTGTTATTTGTGTTATTTGTTGCGTCGAAGTACTGGTATCACTTCTTCTTCGGTTAGCCTTTGTATTTGGCAGGGAGGGAAACTCTTGTTCATTTAATTGAGCTAGTGTTTGGAATCTATTATTTTTAACTACATTAGCATAAGAGTTGTCATTTAATCTCTTCGCTTCTAGAAATGTTATGTTTTCCTCGGCCATTTTCTTTTTAATTTCTTGTTGCTTAATATGAGATGGGCAGGTTTTAGATATCGATTTGTGTGTGTTAGTTTTACAATGTATGCAACAACTATCTTGTGGGTCGCGGCACACATGTGTATCGTCTTTATCTTTTCCACAATTTATACATAAAGTTATAGTGCTGCGACACTGTTTTGCTACATGGCCGTATTTTAGACATTTGAAGCATTGTGTCACTCTATGAATATATGGCTCTACATTACATGCTACCGAATTGATATATATGACTGATGGCAACTTATTACCCTTAAATGTGACAATTACTGATTGTCTTGGTATTAGCACAGTTTCATCATTTCGTGTTATTTTTCTTTTAATTCGATATATTTCGGAAATAGTTATAGGTGAAAGAAAATTACTAAATAAATATTTTTCATCAAAGTTAGTATCAACATTTTTTATCACTCCTTTTCTATTAAGTAAATTATTTGGTATATACGCTTTCAGGTGTTCATTGATTAGGTCCGGATTATTAACTAGTCTATTTGCATCGAAAATAGTTTTTAATTGAACTCTTACTCTGTTTTTTCCCACATTGTCAATTTTCATTATATTTTGAATATTAAGTTTCTTGTGTAGAATATGACCTACAGCCATGGGATGTAATTTACCAATGTTTTGGTCATTGACCCTTTCGATAAATACATAAACTATTTCTGAATACAAGTTTGGATTTTGTAAATTGAATACATTACTTTTTTTCTGGATCTTATCACTAATTACTTTATCGTTCAGCTGTTTGTTGTTATCTTGACTAGTCGAACCTAAATTTTCTGTAGGAATATTTGCTTTTTTAGTCGGCAAATTCTCAATATCCGCTTTATTTTGTGTTCCCCCTTTATCAGGGGGAGGATCTTCTTCCATAATTACTGTCACTAAGTGTTATTGTCACTAATAACTAATTTAAATATACTAAAGGATTGTTTTTATTACTATTAATCACCGATTTTTACTCGTCACACAAAACAGACGTCTTTATCGTACCGAGTATAAATTGGAACTGTAGTAGAACATATTTTTTGATATAATCAATGTTTTGCATAGAAAAATCAAAATATCTCAAGAACTAATAATTTTAGGTATAGGGAATGCTATATAAAAAAAAAGTATGTTGGTAGTACTTTTCGATTCTCACATAAAATATAGTGGGATCCATTTGAAAAAACCGAGAAAATAATGTATTCTTATTTTGATTCACCCTGTATCAGATTCAATGAATATTAACAAAATAAATAATTTTCCAGGATTTTTACTACTATTAAAATGCTTTGGCCGCAACAGATTTTTATTCTTGAATTTCTCTTACATTGTACAGGGTATTGAACTTGTTACGATTTTTATGGAAAATTGGTTATAACTTTTTAAATACTCCGTAGAACACATCACAACCCTATGTTATTGTAATGGGGAGGTCAAGCTGATTCCAAATATGCGATAAAATATAGGGTGTTTCATTTAAGAAAATGTAACTTTGATATGGCACAGCATTCTGGAACACCCTGTAAGATTGTGAATAATTTTATTATGTGGAGACTATGGGAACCCCTCAAATTTTCAAATTGATATCTCAAAGAAGAAAGGAGACACTGAACTTTATCACACTAATCAATCACCCTGTATTATAAACAATGTACAACCTAACAAGTCATCAAGCAACAAACTTCTGGGGGTCTATTCTCGAATGTCGAACAAAATATGTCGAATTCGACATTTGTCGATGAAAATTGTCGCACAACTTGAAATTGTGGTATTCTCGATTGGTTTCGTCTTCCAATTCGCATGCGACATATTTTGTCGAATAGCATGAGCTGGCAACACCGATTTGACGTTTATCAAATATGTTCTATGCCACTGTGACATGTGTTGTGGGTGTTATCTATGGTTGTGGGCGTCCAGTGTTTTGGTTTCTTGAACATTATATTTTTGTTTGTGAAGCTTGTGCTATTGTTGTTTGTACTTGTCAGGATTACGTTGAAAACTTTAAATTATGACAGTGGAAGAAAAAAAAAGTTATTGCACACAATCCCAAAAAGAAACTCTCATCAATTTGATGAGACAAAAAGAAAACGAGCCCCTTTTATCTGGCAAATTCTCTACAACCTTTTCATACAAAGAGGCAAGAAGTAAGTGGCAAAATATTGCCTCAATTTTAAATTCAGCCCCAGGTGCTTCTAAAGACTGGAAACAATGGAAAAAGGTAATAATAATAACCACTTAATTGTTGACAGAAACAGATAGATAATAATTTTTGATTTCCAGACA
Organism: Lochmaea capreae; assembly: GCA_949126875.1. NCBI lineage: Eukaryota > Metazoa > Arthropoda > Insecta > Coleoptera > Chrysomelidae > Lochmaea > Lochmaea capreae. Next base: position 27,094,211 of record OX421409.1, on the reverse strand, counting down.
TGGCAAGATCTTAGATCTAAAGCAAAGAAAAAGAAGTCCGATCAAGTTAGACATGCCAGAGGTACTGGCGGTGGGCCACCACTTGACACAAAATATGATACAACAGACGAACTCATATTGAGTACAATTGCACCCACTGCAATTACTGGTGATGTGAATATAACTGAAACGCCCATCGATTTTCATTTTGAATTTAATGATGAAAGAGATAAACTGATTGTGACTGACATAAGAGAAGAATATGTTCAATCAAATGAGATTGTGAATGAAGATCATATTTATTCTAAAGAAAATATTGTCCCTGTCTCCTCATCCTCACATCCAAAAAAAAGGACCTTAGCAAGTCAGCGGTTGGAAACTAGTGCTTCTGCAGCAACTACTCTTGCTGAAGTGAGTCAGAGTACACTAAAACTGCAAAAGGAGTATTATGCTACCAAAGTTCAGTTACTTGAAAGACAAGTTGTTGCAATAGAAAATCTGGTGGACTTCTTTACAAAGAAATAATTTTTAGTGCTCTAAGTTTATGTAGGTACCTGATGTATTATTTTTGTTTTCTAGTTTCTTTGAGTTTATATATTTGTAACAAGTTCATTTTTTTTAAGATTAACTGTTTTTTAGTTTCACTTTTAAAGTTTATGTTACTCTGGAGTTAAAATAGTTAAATGATAGGTAAAAAAATGCAGTATTATTTTTATTTCAAGTTTATATACTTGAACTATGTTTTGTTAATCTTTTTAAACTAGTTTTTCAAGTTTAACTTTTGTTTTCTAGTTTTATGTTTAAAGTTTATTTTATTTTGGAGCTGAACGATATGTTGAAAATAAAAATGCGGTTTAGTTTCAACCTCGGTTTCAACATATATGTGATAAAAAAATAAATCACTTCATTTTACATATTATTGTTTAATTTATCTATAATTATTAATAAGCCTCCTCTGTAGCCTCATACCCTGTGTTAGTAATGGGTTCCTCTGTGCATTTTCGTTTTGGTTTTGATCAATATGAGGAAGAAGACCAAAATCCACTTCTTCTAACTCTTCATCTGGATTTAGTAGTAGTTCGACTCTATTTTGTATACACATATTATGCAGCACTACGCAAGCATTTATAATCAACGATGTTACTCTGGAGTTAAAATAGTTAAATGATAGGTAAAAAAATGCAGTATTATTTTTATTTCAAGTTTATATACTTGAACTATGTTTTGTTAATCTTTTTAAACTAGTTTTTCAAGTTTAACTTTTGTTTTCTAGTTTTATGTTTAAAGTTTATTTTATTTTGGAGCTGAACGATATGTTGAAAATAAAAATGCGGTTTAGTTTCAACCTCGGTTTCAACATATATGTGATAAAAAAATAAATCACTTCATTTTACATATTATTGTTTAATTTATCTATAATTATTAATAAGCCTCCTCTGTAGCCTCATACCCTGTGTTAGTAATGGGTTCCTCTGTGCATTTTCGTTTTGGTTTTGATCAATATGAGGAAGAAGACCAAAATCCACTTCTTCTAACTCTTCATCTGGATTTAGTAGTAGTTCGACTCTATTTTGTATACACATATTATGCAGCACTACGCAAGCATTTATAATCAACGATGCTTTGGTTGGTGAATAATGCAATGTTCTGTGCTTCAGTAAGCACCTGAATCTCATCTTCAGCAAGCCATTACACCTCTCTATTGTGCACCTTGCTTTTTTATGTGCTTCATTAAATCTTACTTCTTCGTCCGTAAAAGGGTCAGCCATTGGTGTAATGAGCCATGGGCGAAGAGGATATCCAGAATCACCTAAAAATAAAAGAATGAAATAAATCATAACTGAGAAATGTTATTCTGGGTGTGTTTCATTCAAAATAACTGTATGACCCTGTATGATAGATAATTGTTTTAAAAAATAGTAAATTAAACTCAAAAATTGACCTGTTTCGGGATTTTTTCATATTACTATTTATTTAGCTAATAATTAATTTAATTGTTACGTCATATATATACTTAGTATAAATTTGTACCTAAAAGAAAATACCCCTCATTTCCTCTTTCATGGAGTTGTTCCAAAAATTCCCTCACATTGCAGTTATTCCAAATATAGGAATCATGGGTACTTCCAGGATATTTTGCATTTACATGAATTATCTTCATATTTTCATCACATATCTGAAATGTAGGTAGTAGAATAATAATTTATCACCTACCTATAACTTACCAGCTGAACATTTATAGAGTGATACTGTTTTCGGTTGACGAAAATATGTTCAGGTGCCAATGGATCATTCTTTTTTGGAGGTACAATTGCCACATGGGTGCAATCAATACAGCCCACAATTCCTGGCATTCCAAAAATGTTGTAAAATCTAAAACCAACTGAATTAGGTACAAATCCATTTTTTATTATTAATAAAAGAAACCTGTTTCTTAAACTGTTAAGCTCATTCACATTTCGGGGAAATTTTACAAATCTTGCAAGAATCTCTGGAGCATTGAGAGCTAATGTTATTTCACTAACACATCTGCTCACTGACGCCTGCGACAAAGCAAAAATTTTATTATCTCCCACACTACCCTGGTAAGATCCTGTTGCATAGAAATGCAGTGCCACAAGAACCTAGAGAACAGAATAAAAGGTTATCAGAAAGTAATGTATAAGATATATAGATGTAGATAGACTATATCTATAAGAAGTCAATTCGAATGGCATAAAAACTTCAACTAGATACAGAGGGCATACACCAGGCAGACTGAATAATAGATAAGAAATTCATACTAGGTCTAATAATCAATTTTATATGGGGAGTTTTATAATATGGTATTAACAAAAAAAGTATCAGACCCGGTACATGGGTATTTTATTCAACTGTTCGGATTGACTTCCTATAGACTGGTTTGTTACTATCATAAAAAAGTATCATGCTTACCTTTTCTTCAAGTGATAGTGCAGAAGAGCGATGTCCCTGTACCACAAATGGTTCCAAAATAACAATTAATTCACGCACTAATTCTTTACTTAACCTAAATGTTTTTATAAATTTCTTATCTGATAATAATCTGAAAACATCTTGAAATATCCCTCTTCTATTTCGAGGCTGTTGATAATTCTCTTGATTTTCCAAATTTTCAATTGCTATTAATAAAGCTGCCATTCTACAAAAACGAATCTCTAACAAACCAATCTATCAAGCTAACCTTTTAAATCTGCTTTGTTCTTGTTATGATTAACCTAAAATAATCCTGTCAATTACTGTCGAATATTTCATGTCGCGTCCGACATGAAATTGTCGACCGCTTCAAACCATTCTACAAATTATCTATCGAAAATTTTCGAATGCGACATTCGAGAATAAGGAATTACGTTTTTTGTTCGACAATGTAAAAATCTCGCATGCGACAAAATATGTCATCGTTTGAGAATAGGCCCCCTGGTGGCACGAATGCGAAGGATCGATTGATGCCCCCTGTTTTGTCAGCTGCGTGATGGATTATATAGATACCCAATGGGAGACTATGGGAACCCCTCAAATTTTCAAATTGATATCTCAAAGAAGAAAGGAGGCACTGAACTTTATCACACTAATCAATCACCCTGTATTATAAACAAAAACTATAGGTTCATAATTTCACAATGTACAACCTAACAAGTCATCAAGCAACAAACTTCTGGTGGCACGAATGCGAAGGATCGATTGATGCCCCCTGTTTTGTCAGCTGCGTCATGGATTATATAGATACCCAATTTGGTACGTCTGATATCCCAATTGTATTATTCAGTGATGGGTGTGGGTACCAAAACAAAAATAGCATTTTAGCAAACGGCTTGTTAGCTTATGCCGTAAAAAAATATTGTTATAGAACAAAAATGGTTGACCAAGGGGCACACTCAAATGGAGTGTGACAGCGTGCACAGTTTAATTGAACGACGTATTGGGGATAGACGAGAAATATACTTACCTATGGAATATGTCCAGCTAACCAAACAAGCTAGGACCAAACCATTTCCTTTTGACACGAAATATCTCCATTATGATTTTTTTTTTAAATATAATCATCCTGATTTTCAATGGTACAAATCTATTAGACCACCTAGAGCATTAGTAAGTGATTTAAAGGCTCTAAAATATACTCCGGAAGGAGTCATTTACTATAAGATAGACTTCGGTGACGAATACCAGCCAATACGTAGAAACAAGCCCGTGTTGTCTGATATCATTTAGCCGAATTTATACTCGTTACCACCTAAAATAACGCTGTCTAAATACGAAGGTCTTTTAGAGATTACAAAAGTGATGGACAAGGACTATCATGATTTTTATAAGAAATTACCTCACGGATGGACAAACAAAGTCGATTTAGAGAAAAAGAAGAAAAGACAATAAATTTATAAGTATTACAATATTTGAAACAATGTTTTTGTCATCAGAATGTTAATTTTAGTTTATTTATAAAGTGAATGTTGAATCGCCTTATTTATTTTCCAAATAAAAAAGCCTAATTTCTGTTTATATTTTTTTTATAATTTTGCAATTAAAATATTTTTACCTATAATATTCGAGTGCAATACCTTGCATATTTAAAAAATAAAAAATATTTCAACTGCAATAACACTTATGTACGTTCAAAAAAACAATGTAATCTCTGAAATATATTTACATACATTTATAATCGCGTAATAACTCTCTTTGCAATTTTGGTTAAACTTAATTCAATAAACAATTTTTCCGCCTACCTCTATCCAAAGTATACATTTCCTGGCCTCATTGTAGGGAGCAAAGTCGTACTTTTCCTCCCTAGGGTGGAAAAGTACTTTTACTCCCTAGGGAGGAAAAGTAAAAGTGACGTCATGGTACGTCATCAATGGAATAACTTATACGGCATTGACGACATATACTATATAATATTATATAAGTATAAATTTTACCGTTTATTCATAGAACACCCTGAATTTTGCAAAATGGTAGAAAATAGTGAATTGTTATTTTATTTTAACGATTTTTACATTAACAATTTGACTTCAATTCATAGATACATCCGGTTTTCGAATTTAGGACAGAAATATTATATAGTATTGTCCATTGACAGATTAACAGTTTCAAAGTGTGTTGCGCTATAATGTATCTATAAGTTATTCTGTACCTACTTCATAGTTTTAGTTTGTTTGTTAGTTTCATAAATAAATTATTTAAAAATGTTGTTATTTGAGGGAGGCGGAAAAATCATATGTATAACATGGGAGTAAAATGCCTTTTCCTTACTTGAATGATTACTGCCCTCCACTACGCGTCGTGCAGTAAACTTCATTCTCGGGAGGAAAAGTAGTATTTTGCTCCCTTGTTATACAAATAGCTATTTTGTCGATGCAAGAGTGTTTTTTCTGTTTTCCCACAACTTTTGACATTCACACATAAGAGGTATTGCACCTAGGCCATCGATATGTAAAAATTGTAATTTTTGCTTAAGAGTCTCAATACCCAAACAACACAGGGATATCCCAGGTATGTCCCTTTTATGTCCCAAAGTGTACCGACGGTACAAGGACATGATTGGGATATCCCGCTAAGTATTTCCAGGGGATGTCCCAACTGGTACATCCCTGGGTAGTCCCATTCATGTCCGTGTAATCCTGATGATCACATCTTGAGAAAATCACAAGCAAGTGATTATCGTTTTTTTTGGGCGAAATAGGCAGCCTTTCTGTTTTTTCATGCTATCGAAAACTATAAATATTCCATATTATAATTGCAAAAATCTGAAACTGATATGGTTTCTCCTAAAATAATATCCATGACCAAACCTGTTGACTGATGAAATTCATTTCAAAACCTCCGAATTAACGGATACAGGACCAAGTTATGAATTTTTATATTGTCTGGAAAAATTTTTTACTACAAAAATGAATTCGGAACGTATCCCATAATTTGTTCATAAAGGTACGTATTATTCAATATTTAAATTTCCCGCGGGCGGCACTTCGCGTGACCTCTCTCTCTCAGATTCCTTCAACTTAACCTCAAAATTGTAAAACCTTGCGGGAGGAAGAACGCGTTGTACGTTGTGTGTTGTGTACTTCTGATACTTCATGTTGTACTAGTACTTGTGTTAGGTGCATGCAGAATCAAATAGACGTACTTCTAGTTCCTGAGACTGTTGGAGAAACGAGTTAAGTATTTATTTTATAAGTATTATTTCTGTTTCTATTATTTCAATCACCAATTGTGGATATTTCTCTCAGTATTATACTATTATACATGTAGCTAGTTAGTCCTTCAACAAGCTTTGAAAGCACATTGTTAGCCACAAACATAGAACAAGCCCTTTCAGTTAAGTATTTATCGAGGTATTTATTTTATAAAGTATTATTTCTATTCATGGATCGTAAAAGAAAGTTATTGCCAAGTTCAGCGAGGAAACAATTATTAAATAAATACTATAAAAGAACAAGACATAGTAATGATACTTTAGCGTTTGATATTGGTGAGCCTTCTACGAGTCAATCACCAATTGTGGATGATTCTCTCAGTATTATACATGCAGTTAGTCCTTCAACAAGCTTCGAAAGCACATTGTTAGCCACAAACATAGAACAAGCAGCCCTTTCGGTTGATCAATGTATTTCAAGTTCAGAGATGTCTGAAGATTCTGTCCTCCAGGATGAGGATGCTAGTGTTTCATTTACAGAGGACCCATCCAAAATGTTCATTTTGAAACAGTTATGGAAAAGCAAAATGATGACCATATAGAGGTGAATTCAAAGCTAAGTGAATGAGCATTGAAACATAACATCACACATTCAGCAATAACAGATTTATTACAAATATTGAAACCTAAATTTCCTACTCTACCTTCAAATGCTAGAACTTTGTTGCATACTCCAAGAGAATTAACTATTCATGAAGTTGTACCAGGAAAATATTATCATTTTGGATTCAAATACTGTCTTGTTAAGTTGCTTAAATTTGTTGAGAGTGAATTTCTGAATACAAAATTAGACGTTTTTATTAATATTGATGGATTGCCACTTTCGAACAGTTCTGGGAGTCAGTTGTATCCAATTTTATGTAAATTATCAACTAATAATATTGTTGGGGTGATTGGTTTATATCATGGTTATGAAAAACCCAAAGAAGCCAATGATTTTTTGAAAATGTTTGTTGAAGAGGCTGTGGATATATTAACTTATGGAATCGTTTACAATGATACTGTATTCCAAGTACAAATTAGAGGTTTTGTTTGCGATGTTCCAGCTAAATCTTTTATCAAATATACTGTAGGCCATACTGGATATAATTCTTGCTCAAAATGTCAAGTAGAAGGCCAGTTTAATAGAAAAATTTGTTTTCCCCAAATTGATAACTTGATTCTAAGAACAGATGCTAAATTTAGATCCAAGATACAAAGTGAACATCACAAAGGTACTTCAATTCTAGAATTATTGCCAAACTTTGACATGGTGAAACAATTTCCTTTAGACTACATGCATTTAGTATGTCTAGGAGTAGTAAAAAAACTGATTGTGAATCTATGGTTGAATGGGAAGCCACCAGGTAAACTCTCTCTTTTGCAAATAAATTCTATATCAGAATCTCTTTTAGCTCAAGTGAAGAATATACCATATGAATTCAATCGCAAGCCACGTTCTTTATATGAAGCAAAGAGGTGGAAGGCAACTGAATTTAGAATGTTTTTATTTTATATTGGCCCAGTTGCTTTGAAAAATATTGTCAAAGAAGATGTTTATAAACATTTTATAAGTCTACATTTTGCCATGTCCTTGTTATCAGTTATGAAAAATCCAGATGATCTTGAATATGCCAGATGCCTATTGAAGTATTTTGTCAAATATTTCATTATTTTATATGAATCTGAGAATGTTTCACATAACGTACATAATCTACTCCATATTTGTGATGATGTTCAATATTTTGGCCCCTTAGATTCATTTAGTGCATTTCCTTTTGAAAACCATATGCAATACTTCAAAAAATTTGTCAGAAAAGGTGAAAGGCCTCTTGAACAAATAGTTAAACGAATAAATGAGCAAGATGTTTCAACACTTGACAATCACAAAATGAAGACTTTCCCCATTCTAGCAGAAGAACACTTTGGAGGTTCTACACTTGGTATAGTTGTTAAAAAACAATATAAAAAATTGATTTTTCAGAATTTTATGTTGTCAATAGCTGAACCAGATAACTGTTGTTCTATTGAAAATCAAATAATATTGATAAAAAATATTATAGTTGACAAGGAAGATAAAACTTTAATTATTGGGCAAAAATTTCTCAATAAAAGTGATTTTTATGGTTCTCCAAGTTCTTCAGATATAGGCATACACCTAGTTACTGATCTGAGCCCACTGTTATTATATAATGTAAACAAAATTTCTTACAAATGCATGAAGTTAGATTTTGGCATTAAAAATGTAACTTTTCCACTTTTGCATTTGAAATGATCCTTTATCAACACTTACTGGACTGATTTATTCAACAAAATTTGAACTATTATTATTATTTAATTAATTTATTAATTAATATTAATTCTTGCAGACTATTTTGGTTTAGAACAGCCAGTTCAATAAAAATCAACAGATTGTTTAATTTATCGGTCCAGTTTAAAATTGATGAATCTTATCATCAACTATTTTATCATCACAATTCAATGTTTGCACAATTTCTTTAATATTATCATAAGTAATTCAAAAATAAACTCTACACTTAGTATAATTACACATTTCAGTATTGAATATGGAAAAAACTTGGACAGTTGTGAAGTTCATTGAGGAGGATTCAGTGGAAGCTGTACCCACTCATTGGATTTTTGGAAACAGGTGCTATTGGCCTCCCTTCACACAACAAAAGATGCTGACTGCAATAAAAAACTTTGAATCTCCAAGCAGCTGCTGGCCTTCTCACGAAATTTCAATTTTCAAGAATGGAACATTTGGTGAGATTTTTTCATTATGCAGTCGTAACTGATATTTCATTATGGGTATTATGTTCCTTTAGATAATTATCTAGAAGCTAGAAGAAAAAGCAGGATTGCAGAAATTCAGAGTGAGCTGAGTGAGGAGGACAATTTGAAAAACAGAAAAATCAGGAATAAAAAGGTTCTCTCATCTATCTCAAATTCAGAAGACGAACAGTTTATACCAGATCCTCCCCTACCAAAAAAAAATTGGTTCCTTCGAGTGAGTCCAAATAGATCAAATCCATAAAATTACTGTATTTACAACTTGGTTTTCTTTCAGGAATGAATGAGAAACCAAATAATGAACAGGCGAATCCAGTTTCTTCCTTAAATTTCACCAGAAGCACTTCTGATGGTGTATATTTCACTTGTATTTATTTTTTCAAAAAGCTATTTCACATACATGAATGAGAATTTTCCATCTAATTTAATATTTATATTCATATTCACTTCTTATTTATGTGGATATTTTTTCAGACTCAACTTTGAGGCAGCTTGCAAAAAATTTAGAAGAATTTTGTAAAGAGAGTATAAGGAAACAAAATTTAAGAATTAAGTGACTTACCTGAAGGAAAGTTAATTCTAATTTTCCGAACTTGTCCGAATATACAATTACAACGTGTAGTTTCTGCTTTAGCGCTTATCAGCACGAATTTTAAAGAATCAAAACATTATTTCTACTCCCTTGGCCAGGCCTCTCATCGCATACCGGCTCCTTATCATCGCATACCGGTTCCTTATTCTGTTTTGAGGAATCTACAAAATCGCTAAAATTTGGGTAAGGGTTGGGTGGGTTTGTAATTGTATATTCGGACAAGTTCGGAAAATTAGAATTAACTTTCCTTCAGGTAAGTCACTTAATTCTTAAATTTTCCTTCACTTGTCCTCTATACAATTACAACGTGTAGATGTTTAGAGTAAAGCGATTTTGTATACATTGTATGATTTATTAATTACCCCACAAAAATAGTTCAAAACACTTTAAGTAGGCAGTACTTAAAATTAAGAACAAATTACAAAAAATTTCATGATATAATATTAATATTAACCTTACATAAATAAAGATTGAATCTTTGTATGATTTATTTAATTTCTATAATAGCCCTGGCAAATGCATCGCTTGGATCTAGCAGTGGTCTATTATAAAATTTGAAAAATGTATTAGAAGCAGGTGACCAGCCGGCTGCGTTTTTTATTTGATTAACATTTATCCCAGCCCTAAGTGCAGCTGAGGTTGATGCATGTCGTACGCTGTGACTAGAAAATATCGAAGTATCTATTCCACCTAGTTCCATAGTCTTTTTTATCCAACGGCTTATAGATTGCGAGGACGCGGCATGGAAAGGTCTCTTAGTTGTAATTATTAGACGTTGTTCAGTATTGCGAACAGAAGCTGTTTTCTTTAGATAAAATATTATTGTGTTTGCGACACATAACTCTGGTCTATCCTTGAAAAAAGGAAAAACTAATATTGGGTTAGGCTTATTTTGACGGGATGATTTTATATTTTCCGAAATTTTAATATCAAGCCTTCCCTCCCTTTCTATGATATTTTTAATATTAATTATTGATAAAGTCTGTACCCTTTGTCCCGTTGTTAGTGCCATTAAAGTAACCAATTTATAAGTAAGATCTTCTATTCCTAAGTTTTCTAAGGGATACCAATTTGATAGGAGGCCCAATAAAGGAGCTGGATCCCAAGTAATATTGTATTTTGGTTGAGGTGGTCGAACCTTAGACACTCCTTTTAAATACCTGTTTATTGTTAAATTATGGTTTTCTGGCGGACTAACAATTAAATTAAGTGCAGACCTATAAGAGTTAATTACCGAATAAGAGTTGCCGTCCTGTAAAATTTTCTCTAAAAATTCTAAATAGGCGTTTAAATTAAACTCATATGGGGTTATATTTCTTTCTTGACAAAATGTCCAGTACTTCTTATAACACGCCGTGTATTGTTTAATTGTTCCTTCTGTGATGGAAGCCATTAGGGTTGAGATAGTTGATGGTGGTATGCATGCCTTTTTTCAAAAACGATGACCAGATAACCTCCCTGCCACCAGGGAAATTTTCTTGTACAGCGGGTGGACCTGTCTGAAAGGAGATAATAGTAAATACTTCTCCGGCTTGAAAACAATAGGTTCGTCAGTTAATAGTCTTTTATACATCGGAAACCAAGGTTGGGATGGCCAGTGAGGAACAATTACTACACCCACAGCCTTTTCCTGTATTATTTTTTCTAGTACTTTCGTGATAATCGGAAAAGGGGGAAAGGCGTAGAAATAATAATATTTCCATTCTATTGTAAAGGCATCTATAGATAAAGAGCCTGGGTCAGGGAACCAAGAAATATATTTATCACATTTTTTATTAATGCGGCTTGCTAATAGGTCTATCTCCGGTCTGTTAAATATTTCAATAATTATTTCGTAGGCTTTATTGCTGATCTCATACTCACTATCTATGGATGTAATTCGCGATTCCTCGTCCGCTTCTTTATTGGAAGTTGATGGTATATAACTGGCGAATACAAGTCTGTTATTGACCTCACAGTACTGCCACAATTGTTTTACCGCTTCATTTAGATGTTTATATTTGACGCTTCCACCCCTATTTATACAGGAAATTGCTGATTTGTTATCAATTCTTAATAGTATTCTTGTATTATTTATATTTTTAGTAAAGGATCTTAATGCATAACCTGCAGCTTTAATTTCTAGAAAATTTATATGCATAACCTTCTCCTGGTCATCCCAAAAACCTCGAGTTCTTACTCCATTACAGAACGCACCCCACCCGCTAGTTGACGCATCAGAGAAAATTTCTAAGGTGAAATCTGAAGGTTTAATATTGCGACCATTTCCAAGGTTATGTTCCCACCAAGACAATTCTTTATACAGTGATCTAGGAATTAACATTTTACGGTTATAGTTATTATAGTTTTTCCTCAATTGATTATATTTTACATTTTCAAAATTTGTAATATGCGTAAATCCAAATTTTGTGGCCGGACAGGCAGCCACTAGTTTACCAATCAATTTGGCAAAATCACGGATACTACATTTTTTATTAGAAATAAGGTTTTTTAATAATTTTTTAATTTTTATAATTTTTTCTTCGGGTAACTTTATTTTCATATCTATTGTATTATATAAAAAACCTAAGAACCGAATGGACTGTTGGGGCACTAAAATGCTTTTTTCCCAATTTATAATAAAACCTAATTCTGATAATAATTCTACCACACTTTTAGTATGTTTTTGACACTCTTCTTTGGTGGGAGCCATTACTAAAATGTCATCTAGGTAGATGACACAAATAATATTCAAAAGTCGGAGCTTTGTTGCAACCGGTTTAAGCAATTTTGTGAATATATAGGGTGCCACATTTAAACCAAAGGGCAAACAGTTAAATTGAAATAATGTATTTTCAAATCTAAATCTTAAAAATTTTTTGTATATTGAACTGACTGGAATAAGGAAGTAGGCATCTTTAAGGTCTATGTTGGATAAGTAGAAATTCTGATTTAGTAATTTCAAGACTGTTCTATAGTCTTCCATTTTAAAATGTGATACTTCTATAAATTTATTAAGTTTTCTCAAGTTAAGTATAAAACGATATTTGCCATTCGGTTTTTTAACCAAAAAGTATGAGGATATGGATTGGTTTTTTGATGGCTTACATTTACTTACAGCTCCAATTTTTTGCAATTCACCTAAGGCCGTTTTATACAAATTTAATTGTCCAGGAGGTATGGAAACCCTAGGTTCTCCTGATTGAAAAGGCCTTTGTTTAAAATTTAGTTCAATTCCCTTTACCCACTGTAAAACCGCCTGGTTTTTGGTAATGTTTTCCCAATTTGAAATAAACCTGCTTATAATAGGAATAACTTGTCAACGCCGCGTCGGATTTACAAATTCAAAAAACTACCGTAAAGCTAATATTAAGTAGAATCAGAAGACATAATCGTATACAGGGTGTTCAATTTAAAAAAACCAAATTAGTTTTCATTCCACAAAAATTAGCCACCCTGTATACATCAAAATATTTTACAATTGTAGTCCGAGTGACACCGTATAAACCTACAAGAAATCTTGTTGATACCTCTTTTAGTTTCGGTGCTAGAGATCGAGTGGAAATAATTGGCGCACCCTGTATATATTCTGTCTTTACATTTTTATAAATGAATATGCTCTATTATAGCCTACTTATAGAAATGGTTGACTCTTGCGCGGACGATCGGGATTCGATCCTCACTGGAAGTTATTTTTTTGGTCGTGAAGAAAGTGTCTTTTACTTGTGCACTTGTTGAAGAATATACTATTATTGCATAATTTTTTCCACCCTTCAGTCTTTCAGATGATATTGGATAGCCAAAATCTACTCTTAGTGCCTTTAATAACAGTTTCCATACTTTTAAGGTAACCAATTAAAGAAAATCACCTTTAATAATATAGAACTTGTAACAGTTCGTCTCCTTAAGCCGTCCCTGTGTCGCATTTCCCACTCCTCAGGCCATAGTTGTTTGCAGCTCTGCCTCCCACTACCACATGCGAGACACCGCGCATGGCCAGATATCCTCGGAGTCGACAAGAGACGGGGCGACCAATTCATTTGAAGGGATTCTTATTCTTACCTCGGTAGAAGACAGACGTGCTTATCGTGCCTCGTAAAAGACTATTCTATATGTATTGTTACTACTTGTTATTTTGTTTTCCTAATTATTCAGTAAAGTTGAATGTATCCATAAAATATTGAAGTATTATTGCCGCCCTGCTAGCCGTCAAATAAATCCTATGTTACACTGGCCCCCAACGTAAAGCTTTCATTTTATTTTGTGGATTTTTTTCGATTTTGTTGAAGATTAGAAATAAAATATTTCCCGATAATCAACTGCTAATAAACTTTGGCGTTGCTTTGTCAGAAATAGGTATACAGATTCGATTAGACACTCGCTAATAAATATTTTGGCATTGCTCTTGTCTTTCTGTAACGAATAGAAAAGTGCAAATTTACGGTAAACATTTCGCCACCTGCTTGGCTTTGTTTGTCTGGATTACGCGCTACTATTCAACGTAAAAACATTCGCTCACTACTGGCATTGTTTATAATAGCAATCGTCAACATTGTGGCTTTGTTTTCGAACTCTTAGGATCTTCGACAAATTATCGATGAATTCATTGTCATTCCTAATTCGATATTGTTACAATCTTGCAGTGACCATAAATTTGCATAAACTCTCGTCACTTTTGGCTTTGTTTTGTAAATATTTAGTTATTCCCTGTACTCTTTTGTAAATAATTCGTATAGTTCCTACACTGAAAATTTTATCCTTCTGCCTTTCAAATTCTTTGACGAATACCTATAATCGTTTATCCAAATTTGCGAGCACGAAAAGCTTCTACACTAAGAAAACAGTTAGCTAACAAATCTCTTGGGCTGATTTAAGTCAATTTTTGCAAAATTACGGACCCAATTCAGGGTTTTACGCAAGAACCTCGGCGAAGTGAACGATTAGCAAACAAAACCATCATGCAGATGTCCAATGAACAATTTACACAGCTCATTCGAACAATTACTGCCTCACGTGTGATACCACCAGCCCCAGCGCAGATTGGAAGCTTCAGTAAATGTAACGCAAGGTTTGATGGGAAGAGGTGTCATATGACGGTTGAATCCTTCATTACTACGATCAATATATACAAGGAGATAGAAAAGATTCCAGATGCTGACGCCCTTAAGGGATTGCCTTTATTGTTGACAGGCAATGCATCAGTTTGGTGGCAAGGTGTAAAGGAAGAAGCAACAACATGGGACCAAGCGATTACACTGATCCGAAGTGCGTTCTCACCTTCCAAACCGGCACATCAAGTATATATTGAACTCTTTAAGGACCACCAGGAAGAAAATATGCCGATTGACGAGTTCTTATGCAAGAAGAGAGCCATATTGGCGCAGCTGCCGTCCAGTAGACATGACGAAAACACACAGTTAGATATGGTGTTTGGACTACTTCATATCAACATACGCCAAAAGATCTCACGAGACTCCGTCAATAACTACACTGACCTTCTCCAAAAGGGGAGAGAAATTGAGCAGCTCCACAAGGAGGAATCCAAGAAAACCACTAAAACACCCGAAAGACCGAATTTATCAGAAGTAGCTTCCCAACGGATCAGTATTAAAAAGAACCGTTGCAGCTTCTGCCATAACAGAGGACATACATTTACTGAATGTAGAAAAAGGTTGGCAAAGGAGAAAGATGAGTCTTCCACCTCCGCTACAGTGACCGTCAGTAAGTCCAAGACAGAAACTCGACCAAACGGGATCACATGCTATGGTTGTGGAAAGGAGGGATATTATCGCAGTAACTGCCCCATTTGCTCTCTGAATCCGTCTGGAGCTGAAGCAAAAGCCATTAACTTTTACTCGCTGAATACACTCACACATCTAAGTACACAGGTTCCAACAATTCCAATTACTGTGGAAGGTATTCCTGGAATAGCACACCTAGATACAGCGGCGAAAACTAGCGTTGCAGGCAGATCCCTGTACGAGAACCTGAAGTTAATACCGACTATTTCACTTAAGAAGACACAAGCTACTGTAACTCTGGCCGATGGATCCAGTCGAGCACAACAAATACTTAGCACTGCCGTCAAGATAAATATCGAAAATAGAATATTTGAGATCGACTTCATCATACTTCCCGAAGCTGAGGATAACCGAACGCTCTTAGGCATCGATTTCTTGGAAAAAGCGGCAATGATTTTGGTACTCCCACAACGTTGTTGGTCTTATGCGGATAAACCAAACGAGCTTTTTGAATTTATAACGCAACCAGCAGGAAGTACGCCTCAACTCAAATACTCACCCCCGTTTCATGATAATCAAGGGAATAAGATATGCGCGACCGGAGTAACGCAACAACCGCAAAGACGCTCGCCATTCTTAGAATTATACGCATCACCCTTGCCTCATCAGGAATCTTACATGTTACAGGAAATCGACATCCCAGCACAAACAGATTACCCTGTCGACACACTTTATGCGGGAGATGGCTCGTATTCCCCGAGCACTATCGATGACATTTTCCGAGACGCCTTACCAGTCACGTATAGTCCGAAAAAACACGATCCTAGAAAGAGGAAGAGATTCGACCTCTTTAGCGTAGATATAAGACTACACTCGGAGGAAGCCACCAAATTGACTGAAAGTCAGAAACACTCTTTTAATGAGCTCCTCCTCAGACATGAAGATCGATTTAGTAAGGACGGTCCGCCAACAACATTCGCGGAGCACAGCATCGAAACAGGTAGTTCCTCACCAATTGCAACAGCTCCATATCGGCTAAATCCCAGCCGCCAAACTTTACTCCGGGGAAAACTGGACGATTTGCTGGCATCAGGGATTATCGAAGAAAGCAACACGCCATGGACGTCGCCCGTAGTCCTAGTACCTAAGAGTGACGGCGACATACGAGTATGTGTTGACTACCGACGAATCAATGCCATTACAGTACCAGACAGGTATCCATTACCACGAGTGGATGACCTTCTCCATGCTGCGAAAGCACTGCCATTTATGTCCAGCCTAGACCTACAATCTGGTTATCATCAGATTCCAGTTCGTGATAGTGACAAGGAAAAAACTGGATTTATTACCCCATTCGGAGTTTATCAATATAACCGTATGCCATTTGGTCTTAGTAACGCTCCCTCGACGTTCCAAAGGCTGATGGACAGATTCAAGATATCGTTAAATACCGTGGATCTATTAGTATATCTCGACGACCTAATTATCCGTTCTGAGAGTTTCGAGAAACATATCGAAGATTTGGAAGAGGTATTCACCCGACTCCGAACATATAACCTGAGAGCCAACCGAAAGAAATGTCGCTTCGGCTGCTCTCAAATCAAGTATTTGGGACACCAGATCACACCAAAAGGGATTTTATTGGACCCAGATAAAGTTCAAGCCATTGTAGCACTACCACCACCTCGAAACATAAAACAAGTCTTATCGTTTGTGCAAACCTGTTCGTGGTACCGTAGGTTCATAGAGAACTTTGCTAATCTAGCTCGTCCGCTCACGGACTTAACAAAGAAAAATGCTGCCTGGAAATGGAGTAGCGTCGAACAGACTGCTTTTGAAGACTTAAAACGCTGTCTGACCACAAGTCCAGTCTTGAAGCAAGCAGATGATTCGCAGCCTTACATTATCAAGACTGATTCCAGCGCCTATGCCCTTGGGGGAGTATTAGTCCAGAGGGAGGGAGAAAAAGAGCGTCCAATTGAATACGCCAGTAGGCTTTTAACTAGCGCAGAGAGGAATTATAGCACCACTGAGAGGGAAGCCTTGGCCATTGTGTGGGCCATCTCGAAATTCAGAGGTTACATAGAGGGATCCGAGGTCGTAGTAATTACCGACCATCGTCCTCTCAAGTGGCTACTGACCGTGAAAACGCCAACAGGGAGATTAGCTCGGTGGGCATTGCAACTCCAGGCGTACAATCTCCACATTCGTTATGCACCGGGTAGAACCAATCGAGTTGCAGATTTTCTCTCCAGACCGCCATGTGAAAATGACGTGCCGAATTGCCAGATATGTAGTGTTCAAATCGACCTACCCAGTAAAACAGAGAAAGACATCCGGGATCAGCAGTTGAATGATCCGGAGCTACAAATAATAATTGGAGCCTTAGAAGATTTTGCTAATGATGAAAACAACCAAAAGTGGATCAATCGTGGGTATTTCCTCCATAAAGGGGTGCTGTATAGATATACGGACGATCAAGAAGATAACGATGCCAGACTAGTTATCCCTAGCCAAGAGATATCTACAATTCTAAAGGCATACCACGATAGTCCAACAGCCGGACACTATGGCATCGATAAAACTACTTACCAGATCGCCACACGCTACTATTGGAACAGGATGCGCCAAGATATTGCAAAACATATAGGTGCTTGCCTCGAATGTCAACGATACAAAATTTCCAACAGAAAACCTGCGGGGTTGATGCAAACAAACGTTATTAACCAGCGCTTCGAGGTCTTAGCAATAGACCTTTTTGGTCCCCTTCCTGAGTCAGTCGACAATAAGAAATGGATCTTCATCATAGAAGATACAGCTAGTAGATGGGTAGAACTGTTTCCGCTCTCGGAGGCTACCGCTGAAAATTGTGCCCGGACTCTAGTGGATGAGGTGTTCCTGCGGTACGGCTTACCACGCCGAATCATCAGCGACAACGGGTCACAGTTCGTCTCCGCGGTTATGCAGCAACTTACGTTCTGTTTGGGAATTCACCAAAGTTTCATACCCTTATACCATGCTGAAGCCAATATGGTCGAACGAAAGAACAGAGATCTGAAGGCCCAATTGGGAATCCTTGTTGGACGCGATCACACAACATGGCCAGATCATCTGCCCGCTATAAGATTCGCAATGAATTCGGCGAGATGTGAAAGCACTAAACACTCGGCCGCATTCTTGACTTTTGGAAGAGAAATGAGAACCCTCCAGGATGTCACGGATGATCTCAGCGCTATTGTAAGAAATGAAAACTTCGTTGTCGACATAACGCCAAGGTTACATCGGTTAGCTTCGTCAATTCGACTGGCTAATGAGATCACCGAACTCAAGCAAGACCATAACCAGGCAGTTCAGAACGTTAACAGACGTCCCCATGGCGTTTATAACGCTGGTGACCGCATCTGGATTGAAAGCCATTTCCTCAGCAATTCAGCCAAAGGATACGCTGCAAAGTTAGCTCCCAGAAGGGATGGTCCTTACCTGATCCTACGTAAGAGAGGACCAACGAGCTATGAAGTAGCGGATCCCGACAAGCCCACAGTACCCTTAGGAGTGTACCATTCGTCACAACTTACACCCTTCCTTGGAGATCAGGGCACCGCTCCCACACCTGTTAGAACTATCCGTAAACGTGGCAGACCAAAGAAAAAGATTGTCCAGGACCCACAAGAAGCCTGCGACACTCGTGACCCAATCTCCGCCGAACAGTTATCTAGGAATACTGGTTCCTCATCTAGAAGATCGAGAAACCAGAGGGGGAGATTGTAACAGTTCGTCTCCTTAAGCCGTCCCTGTGTCGCATTTCCCACTCCTCAGGCCATAGTTGTTTGCAGCTCTGCCTCCCACTACCACATGCGAGACACCGCGCATGGCCAGATATCCTCGGAGTCGACAAGAGACGGGGCGACCAATTCATTTGAAGGGATTCTTATTCTTACCTCGGTAGAAGACAGACGTGCTTATCGTGCCTCGTAAAAGACTATTCTATATGTATTGTTACTACTTGTTATTTTGTTTTCCTAATTATTCAGTAAAGTTGAATGTATCCATAAAATATTGAAGTATTATTGCCGCCCTGCTAGCCGTCAAATAAATCCTATGTTACAAACTTTATTTTTTTAATGTACCTGTAAACAAATGGTATTTGAAAATAATTAGTTAAAATCATTCATTAAAATTTAAAATGTGCTATAATAAATTTTAAGATAGGTAACATGTTTTAAAGGTTAATGGACTTCTTCATACATACGATCATAAATATTGCCATGAACTATTTAAAAAAATCGTTACAGAGGCCCATATTATCACAAATCAGACCGAGTACATAAAACATGTACCATATTTTCAAAATATCTTTCTTTTAAAGTTAGGAGCATTTTTTTGGAAAATTCATAATCAAAATCGACCTCTACAATTAACCCAGAATCATCAAAAGAAGCAAATATAAATAATATTGTTTTTTGCAAATTTAATATTGCCATCCCCATTTGGACCTGTCCATAATATTGATGGTTTTTCTTCAATTTATATTTTCCATTTTCTTTGATCAAGTACTTGGCAGTTTTTACAGCCTCGGCTATAGTCTTGGTAGCTCCTAAAATATAAAATAAGTGTGTTTTATAAATTTATTCAATTAATTTTATGTAGACAATAACTTGTGCATGTGTGTATTAAATCAATTTTCACAATGATTTGAAGCTTGTCAAATATTGATTAATATAAACTACTACCTACTTGACAATAGTTGTTTTATTACCCTCAAAAATACATTTAATTTCCAACAATTGATGTGGCTTGTCATTTTCCATAATTACTCCATCTAGAGAAAATCCAAGCCATGGATTTGAATGGCTTACAACCATTCCACATTCAAAAACTTCTGATTTTGTTTGATCTTTAAAAAGGTTCTTGCCGGTGACTCCCATTTTAACCCATGTTTAACAAATTTATTATTGAAAGAATGTTCATGAAAATATTTGACTGTTTTAGTCTACCAGTCATTTTTTGAATATGTATACAGAGACTTCCAGTAATTCTGAATTTTCTATATTTTAACCATTCTGTACTATGTTGTGCTGATTTCACTATCGAATCAATATCTTCGGAATACAATGATTGAAACATTTTATTGCAACAATCTTCCAAAGCAACTTGCTTTGAAAATATCTCCATCATTGTAATTGATTGTGAAGAATTGTCCAGTATTATGTTTATGTACCTACCTCTAGTAACTTCCTCCAAAATATTATCCATATCAGTAAAATCTGCAATATATAAAACTTCCCACTTATACCCATGTTTTGAAATTGCTGATTGAGGCAAGTTGGCACAAAAAAAGTTCAATACTTCAAAACTTTTAATTTGAATATTGCATGATGGAACTTTATTCATCAAACAAGGCATTCCTTTAATAGGTACTGGTTTGTATTTTTTCCTGGTAATTAATTTTTGAGTTTACCAACTGTGTTTGTGAAATATTTTCCAAACTTCTTATATCCTCCCTAAAACAAAAAACACAAAGCAGAAAAGAGAAATATGTATAAAAAAAGGAAAACTTCAATATCAAAATCGATTTTGCTTGATAGTGCTTTTTTGGTTTTGGTAACTTAAACACCTTGTACATTTAATAAGAAATGCGGAAATATGCTTGCACCGCCCACTTTGTCCAGCTTTACAAGAGCAAACCATTAGTTCAATGTGTGCCCTCTCATTCTCTATCTTCAATCGTCCCTCAATTTTATGGGGCTCCTTCTCCAATGCTGATGACTGAAGGCACAAGGCAATAATATTAACGGATGTTGTTGTGGATTTCGTTTTACCCGCTAATATTAGATGTCTAGCATTTAAAACGTGTTCACCTTCGTGAACACATTTTGAATTTTCGGTCCCTTCTAAATACTTCATGTAATCCACAATACTCAGCCTAATTTCACTCATCTGCAAGTAAAAATAGTATCAAGTTTTTAGGTTAATGTAGTAGATATTATGGTAAACATACCTTTGCAAATACCTAAAAAAATACACTAACTATAAAAGTGTTCAATGAATTTATCTTACACGACACACTGAATACCTAACACAACACCGAACAAAACACCAATACTAACAAAATCCTTTTACATACTTAAAAAACGAAAAATATAACACCTAATATTCAGGAAACTCATACACCATGTCATATGAAAACGAAAGTAAACAAACTATCAATGGCCCAGTGGAGGACGATAAAGTGACAGGTAGAGGCGCTGAAGTCTAACCTTTTTTCTTGCTCTGGGTCCGTATTGGGAAAAGTAGAATTCGATAGATGGCGCTCTGAAATGTCAATGTCATCTTAGCAACGAGTAAAACAAATCAGCTGCCGTATAAGCCCTTTGATATTTTGCTGTTTTAGTTATTTTCAGTGTGTGTTTTGAAAAACTTTTGCTTCTTCTTTGATTGTGGTTTAGTAATTTATGTTGTTAAACTAAATTTTGATTCCTAATATTTTTATTTTTGGAGTAATAGGTGTTCAA
Source organism: Lochmaea capreae (assembly GCA_949126875.1). Classification (NCBI taxonomy): domain Eukaryota; kingdom Metazoa; phylum Arthropoda; class Insecta; order Coleoptera; family Chrysomelidae; genus Lochmaea; species Lochmaea capreae. Next base: position 27,072,428 of record OX421409.1, on the reverse strand, counting down.
CTTTTTAAGTGTTACCGGGAGTGTTAATTATGTTTATGTTTGTATATTTTATTGTGACTTACCTTTTGGATTTCTTCATTGTGAATACTGTATGTATTGAATAAATAAAAACACTTGTTATTTTTGAAATTGAGTTTAATTATTTTTGTACAAACGTAATGCAAAATTTATGAACTAATGGTCGTGGTCGTGGCTTGACTGTGGTAGTTTTAAGGAAGGTTCTGCATTTAAAAGAAGATACTTTTTCTTACCAAGACCTGAAGAATATGTTACTCATTTATATACCTTTACAAATATAAACTATACCATCCACTATTAACTTATAACTATTACACACTTGGTACTAACCTTGACTATAGTAGTCTTCCCTTTTAAAATGTAAAGAACACACGGACATACTATCTGTAACTGTAACCTAACCTTTCTTTGAGATATATTTTCCATAACTCAAAACGTATTTTCAATATTTACCATTCTTCACATGGGAGGAAATTTATGGAAAGATAAATCGGGATTTTTCCCTTTACGGCTAGTGCAACCAAATCCACAATAGCTTCGATTATGCAGCGACATAATTCAAAGTATAAAACTTTAAAAGAGGTACAAAATATTGCAATCAAACTTAATCTGAAGTGAAAACAAAAATAGAACAACATAACCTCTTCCATAATATCTCTGATTATTATAAGAATATTACCTCAGAAATGATGACAGTTGAGTTGAATAGAAAAACACAGTTTTAAGCTTGTCACCGACACAAAATTAAACAGATAAAGTACGAATTTACGGTAATTACTTTGACTTAAATATAATACAAAAACAATGCAAAACGAATTATTTTACTCGTTGCGACAATTACAATTTTTTCCGCCAGAGGTCTCATTGAATTCTACTCCGCCCAATTTTCGAGATCAATCTAAATTTTTCGTATGCGATTTAATTCGAATGAAAAAAATCGCACACGATTCGAAGATCGTATTTTTGGACCATCTTCGAAAATGTATTCGTATGCGATGAATATTTGTATTGGCAACACCGCAAATTCGATCATTCCATTTCTCGCTCATAAAAGGCGATTTTCAGCCTGGAATGATTATGACTTGGTTTTAAGAGGGGCCTCCTCGCAGGTATACAAACCTCAAAACATAAACAAAACTGGTCACTTATCTAGTTATTTTTAAGTTTAAAATATTTACGATAGATGACGCTAGTAGTATTAAATCGGCTTTTATTTAATATGCACCTCTTGACCATGGAGACTAGATATAAGGAGCACAAACTTGTATAGGAAAAATCTCGAAAAAGTGTCCAGCGGTAAGGTACAAATAGTAGATGGCGCAAGAGTAGCTAGCGATTAAAATTACAGAGTGAAGTTTGCTGAACAAGTTAACCTAACAAAAAATGAAAATAGTGTTTATTTTTATAGAAGTTTTTATAAAAATTTACAATGTGAAAAACGTGTGTCGTGAAAAGTTGTCCCACTAGAAGTGAAGTTAAAAATAAAAAAAATTACACACCCCAGCCCCTGTCTTATTTTAGAGCAACAGTAAGTGGTTGATGTAGGACTCTCGGGTTAGGCTTATTGTTTTCATTGCTATTTTGCAACACAATTGCCTACATAATGATATTGAAGAAACTTACCTTTAACCAAACATAGCACCAGCTACGGGAAATACTTATTTTTTCCTTGAAATTTGCTAAAACCAAGCATAAAAGGTAACCGAATGAAAATAAACAAACCCTCCATTTACATAACCTAAAATTTAACACGTCAAACATGATTTTAATCGCTAGCCTCCCCAGCGCCACCACAATTTTCCTAATTTCAACGGACACTTTTTATATACAGAGTTTGTGCTCCTTATATCTAGTCTCCATGCTCTTGACGATTCAAACAAACGCCTCTCTGGGTCAGCTGTTTCGATGTTTTGGTTTCAAAGGTTTCGAACACAATTTCTGCCAGCAGTATAGTCTGGTGCCAGCAGGTATTTTTATTTATTTTCAATCTCAATAAGTAAATTATGATTTTATTTATTTACCAGCTAGTATGTTCATTTTACCTAGGTATTCTCTTTTCTTCTTTAATTGTTTCTGTACTTATAGGTTAATTTTGAAATTAAAATAGTACTTATATCAATCATTATCGTCGGTTCTCTATATTTTGAAGTTTTATACCTATCCGAGATTTTTTATAATTGCCATTTATTGAGAAGTAATGATAAAATGCAAAGCAAACCAAGCCGACAATCTAACGTCTAACAAAATTCCATTGGGATTATCTGAATGCAAAAAGCTAATCTTGTCTAATCTATCCGGGGATATACCTACCTAACCTATAGATATGTATTTTCTTCCACAACTCTATAATAATGCACAAATTATTCTTACATATTTAGCTGAATAATGTGATAATGATATAAATTCTTGACACCAGTGAAGAATGAAAAATAATTCACTCTCGTTAGCCAATCACATTACATGATTATCAGAATTCACGCTGAAATGAATACCGTTACAACGTAATATATACTTATATTTTGACAAAATAACTTCTATTTAATAAAAAATTAGTGTCAATAGGTTTGAAAGAAAACTCAAATGGCTCTTATTATGGAGCAGAGGTAGTATATAGGTACTATTACAACACAAACACAACTTACAACCCATTATTACGCAACATTTTTCAATTTTTTCAAAATAATTTATTGAATAATAAAGTATAGCATAGAATAGCAATATACATTATATATGTTACAGTAAAAGTAGTTTCTTAGGAAGAGTATACTCTTCCTAGGTAAAGTAGACTATTACTAAAAGTATCAGTAAAAGTTGATATAAAATAAGCAGATCTACTTTTCCTAGGAAGGGTTAACTATGACTGCTGTGGTTGATTAACTGGAAGATTTGCACGTGCACTTTGTTTTTTAAGTTTGATTTCGAACAAGAAATGTTGATCACACTGCTTTAGTGATGAATGCATTGTAATGCACACTAGGTTATTCGAGAAGGGGAAGGGAATATAATCATTGGATTAGCCGTTCCCCTTCTTGAACCACTTGATATGCGTGTTACAAAGTATTGGATATTTTTCAAAAATGGGAAGGGTGAATGCATTCAATACTTTGTAACGCACATATCAAGTTAATCAAGAAGGGGAAGGGTAATTTCAATGATTATATTCCCTTTCAATCTTGAATAACTTAATGTTCAATACAAAGTATTGGATATATTCTTAAGGGAAAGGGTGAATCCAATGAATATATTCCCTTCCTCTTCTTGAATATATTAAAGTTCATAACAGCCGATACAACTAAAGAATACTCAGAAAATTCGTTCCTAAAATCAAAATCCCAATTATACAAAAGATACACAGAATGCTGCGAAGGAAAGCCTCTAAGTTCATGTATATTTGATGAGATATTTGCAAAAAAGAATATTGGAATATTCCAACCACGAAAAGATCAGTGTGAGGTGTGTTGCAGTTTTCACGCGGGAAATTTAGATATACGGGAGTATGAAATTCATACAGCAAACAAAGACCGAGCTCGACTAGAGAAGGATCAAGACAAGACAGCAGGGCTTGAAGGGAAATGTCATGTAGTCACCATGGACCTTCAGGCGGTTCAGCTATGCCCTAGAATGTTTGCATCGATCCTATACAGGGTGATTATTTAGTGTGATAAAGTTCAGTGCCTCCTTTGCCCTTTGAGGTATCAATTTGAAAATTTGAGGGTTTATGGCCATCATCGGTCTTCACATTTTTAAATTATTTACAATCTTACAGGGTATTCCAGAATGCTGCTCCATATCAAAGTTACATTTTTTTAAATGAAACACCCTATATTTTATCGCATATTTGGAATCAGCTTGACCTCCCCAATACAATAATATAGGGTTGTGATGTGTTCTACGGGGTATTTAAAAAGTTATAACCAATTTTCCATAAAATTCGTAACAAGTTCAATACCCTATACATTGTAAGAGAAATTCAAGAATGAAAATCTGTTGCTGCCAAAGTGTTCGAATAGTAGTTAAAATTCTGGAATATTATTTATTTCGTTAATATTCATTGAATCTAATACAGGGTGAATCAAAATACGAATACATTATTTTCTCCGTTTTTTCAAATGCATCACCCTATATTTTATGAGAGTATCGAAAAGTACTATCAACATACTTCTTTTTTTATAAAGCATTCCCTATACCTTAAATTGTTAGTTCTTGAGATATTTTGATTTTTCTATGCAAAACGTTGGTTATATCTAATTATTTAATAATTAATTGTGAGTTGGGTGTGATTGATTTGTCAAAAACTGATATTTGACAATAACATGACATGGCAGTGGGTACAGTGTTTTTTGATTTAGCGGTTTGGTACATTTTTTGGTGTTTTGAAGAATTTGAACTAGGGCAAAAATGAATTTCACTAGTGATGAAATGATTGATATGATCTGGATATTGGGAGAATGCAATAAAAACGCCTTACTATCAGCAAGAGAATACCATGAACGTTTTCCTGAAAGGCGGCAACCTACAAAACAAAAACTTCTGTGATAGAAGAAAATGAAATTAATGTTTTGCTGGCAGTTACTGAAAACCCACTCACAAGTGTAAGGAGCCACGTTTCATAAAAATGGTTGTGTTAATAGGCACAAATTTCACTATTATTCATAGACTAATCCATATCACATAGTGAAACACAGTCAAACTAGAGGGTCGTTGAATGTGTGGGGAGGTATTGTTGGTGAATATGTAGTAGAACATTTTTTTTTTTTTTTTTTGTGGCTGAGGGACTATTGTCCATTTAGCCAGTAACTCTAGTATTAAATTAGTAGGGTAGGATAAGGGTAGACTTTTCACACCCAGGGGTCTTTCAGGGTGACTAACTCACAAGAAAGGGTAGACCACGGAGGGTTGGGAAATATTAACTTTGGGTTAAGTAACAGAGGAATCATATTTTTCTAATACTACAGTTTTAAATTATTCGCTTTGATAAATCCTAGTAATAGGTTAAATACAGGCAGCTTGTTTAATGCTAACAGGTGCATTAAGTTGAAAGGAGGGAGAATATTGATTTTTATTAGTTCCCCATACATTTTTTCTCTATGCTGTTCAAATTTTTTACACTCAAAGAAAATGTGATCCAAATCACATATACAATTGCAACTGTCGCACAAGTTCGAATCAACTACATTTATTTTACTAAGATGGGCGGGATAGCAGGCGTGACCAAATTTAAGCCTGCTGATAGTGGTTATGCTACTTCGAGGAAGTTGATAATTGCTGTACCAATGTTGATTGGGAATTTCTGGAAATAGAAGTGTATATCTTGTAGGCTTGTTTAGACCATATTCGTACCATAAACGTTTCCATCTTTCTTTCAATTCAATTTTGTTTCGATTTATGCATTCATCAATGGTAATCTTGTTATTCATATACTCTCCCTTCTCAGCTGCTGTTTTTGCTAAACTGTCCACATATTCATTATGTCGAAGTCCTATATGTGCTTTTATCCAAAATAATTTGATGTTGATTCCTTCTTGGGCTAGTCTATTTATAGTCAGTTTGATTTTCGGAATAATATAATTTTCAAACGTGGCATTAATATCGAAAGGTTGACTTATACTCGTGAGTACTGATAATGAATCTGATATTATTACTGAATCTTTATATCGATTTCGTTCAATAAATTTGAGAGCTTCACCAATTGCAATTGCTTCAGCGGAGAATATAGAAGTAATATCATGTAGTTTGAATTGCATTTGCACATTTTTTGACGGAATAAAGAACGCGCACCCTACCCCACTAGGTTGTTTGGAAGCATCTGTATATATTTCAATATAATTATTATATTTTGCTAAATACGATGATAGTAAATTCCTACTAATTATATTATTATGGCTGTAATTCGGAATTTCGATGTCTATAGATTCTAGTAGTGTGAATAAATCACAGAGTTCATATGTATACGGGTTGTTTAAGATATTGGTTAGATTATTGGTGTCCCTGAATGCACTACATGTTATTGGCGACGGTTTTTTGGCCCAATATTTTTTTGTTAGGTCATACTCATTTAACTCCGATATGTTTGAGATTATCTTCGACTGTTTGTAGTGGGATTTTATAATATTCTTTTCTGCTAGTAACCTTCTGCGGAGTTCTAACGGTGGTTCTAATGCTTCAATTCGGAGAGCTTCTACCGGAGTGGACCTCATAGCTCCTATACACAATCTGAGTGCATTGTTCTGTACAATTTCCAACTTTTTCAATAAACTTTTCGATGCAGTTCCGTAAAGTGTGCATCCATAATCAATAATTGATCTAATATACGCTTTATAGAAAAGTATGCACGTATGCGGATCTGCTCCCCACCATGTTCTTCGTATTAACTTAAGGAAGTTTAAGCCTTTGTTGCATTTGGTCACAATACTATCTACGTGAGCTTTCCAGGAAAGTTTCTTATCTAACGTGATACCGAGGTGAACAACTGAGGTTGATACTGGAAAATCAATATTGTCTATTTTAATGTTATCTATGTGCGGTAGGTTATGTCTTGTAAAAAACATTACATTAGATTTTTCTGGAGTTATATTCAACCCTAATGAGTCTAGTTTCTGTTGGATTGAAATTATCGATTCCTTCAGGTTTGTTAAAGTATTTGAGTAGATTTTTTCGGAAGTATACACAACAAAGTCATCAGCATATTGGATTAAACTGTATTTGATTTCTTCATGTAGGCTTGCGGTGAATATATTGAATAGTAATGGGGAAAGCACTGCTCCTTGAGGTAATCCTATGGAAGTATTCCGTGGAGTTGTGAGGGAATTGTTTATGGATCTGACATAAACTTCTCTATCAATAAACAGGTTGCACAATACATTACAAATTTCTGTGGGTATCCCAATCCTAATTAATTTTTTAAAAAGTAACCATATATCTACAGAATCATATCGTGGGGTTACAACCAAAAGGCACTAAGTCAAAAAACATGGTTTCGAGTTATGAGCATTTTAAGTATTAAAATGAATGTCTAAATTTTGTATAAACTCTTCATGGGTTTCCAAGCATTTTAAACTAAAAGTATGTGTTTTGAGAACACTATGCTCTACATTTAACAAAAATAAATTTATATTGCTATTGAAAAAAATACTAAATATGTTCAAAAGCAACGACTTAGTGCCTTTTGCCTGTAAATTTTTGTCGATTTTAAGACATAATTAAAACACATTGTTTTTCCAAATTCGAATTTTAATCGGTACCTATACCTATACAAAATATAAACTTATTGCTTATTTGCATAATAAAAAATAATAACCAGCAAACATACGTAATATGATTAATTAGGTCTGCTCCTCTGAATCGGAGTCAAGAATATCGGCCTCAGGTAAAATGTCTCTTACGCTCAAATCACTTGGGAGGCTTTGAAACCATGGATGGAAGACTTCAGGAATAACTTTTTTTTCGCACATAGTTAAAAGATTTTCTTTTTTTGCACGGCTAATTTTCAACTCTTCTGAATAAAGATTTGGTAAACCATCTTCAAAAAATTTCGCATTGAGAGCTGCTCTTCGCCCACGCCGATTTCCAGTAATTTTGATACCTACATACTCGCCGCTATAATCATAGCGGTACTGAATGTAATTTGGCTTAGCTTTTTCATATTTGAAGCATTTCACTTTCATCCAGTTTACCTTCATGCCATTTTCGTCGAGAGACTTATTTTTTATTAAATTAGACGCTAATTCTTTCAAATCTATCATATCACTGAACTTCAATTCTTCTGTCTCATAGGGTGGCCTGTTTTTGTTTTTCACTCGTGTAGAACGGGCTAGCTTGAAAATGTTAATCCAATCGTTCACGCAAAATACTGATAAAAATTTCTTTTGACGCTCTATAGCGCTGTGCATGGAGTCAACTTCCATAAACGAATGGCCACTTTCTAAAAATTTTTGTTCAATAACTTCAAGGTGCGAGTTTCCAACTACATAGAGTAGTAGTGCAGATATCTGCAAATTTCGATTTTGACCTCCACACGTGTCTGAAAAGAGTGATAAGCTTTTAATGCTGGGAGGTAACTTCTCAATATATTTGAGTAAACACGTTCCAATTTCACAACTTCCTTTTTTTCCATTGATTTCCGTCCAACAGAAACAAAATGCTCGGTTAGGTGATGCAGCTTCGTACACCGTTAGATTGTACAAAGTCAGTTTTCGCATATAATAAGTCAAAGACACTTCTGATGATGGAATTTGTAGTACACTTTGTAAATCGAATGAAACTGACATGAACGATTTATCAGTATTTGCTTTTTCCTTATCAGCTGCTTTGGCTTGTTGTGATTCCTCCTTTCGTCGCAGATGATCTTTGAAATCCCCTTCTAAACCAATTTTCCCTTCAGGAGAAGCTTGATGGTAGTTGACACAAGTGAGGCACTGGTCCTTCTTGGGATGAAAGAAAGATAAGTTATATTCACGGCAGAAGATCCTGCGATAAGTTATTAAGCTGACAATTTCCGTGTCACCTCTTTCTTGACAGACCTCTTTATACAGATTATACATTTTTGTTATTGAGAGGTTGCTGTTCAAATATTTTCTTTGGGTACATTTTCTAGTATAGTGACTTTCTACGGACGGAAAACTTTCTATGTGCGCTCTTACTTTAGCAGCTAATTCTTCCGGTGTTTTGTTACTGGGGATTTTTCTTCCTCTCTTATCAGTTCCTTTGAAGTGTCCTAATTCATCTTTTTCTTTAAAAGCTGACAGGATTACGCGATTTGATATAGAAAGTGTCTTCATAAAAAAATTTTGACAGACCTGTATTTTTTCTGTATCTTTACGTAGGTAATATTGTTTGACATTTTGTCTTCTTCTTGCATTATCTTTTCGAGGGCGCCTTGTTAAGGGCACATAGCATGAAACATTGTATAATATGAAATCTTTTTTTCTTTCATACGTTGACAAAATCCAATACTTTTTACAAATCACTCTCCGTTCATCTTCCGAAAATTTTTCAGTACATCGAAATTTGCATTTAGTACAATCTACTTGCCTGGGATGTTTTGGAGCCTGTTCAACTCCCTTGTAATTTTTATATGGAAGGCATTCATCTCTTAATTTTCTATTCTTTTGTTTTATCCATGTTTCAGGTTTTGCTTTCCGCCATCTGCTTCTTTTAGTTCTTTTACTGGACTCTGCTTCCTCAGTTTCATCGGGATCGGCCTCTTCATTTTCTTGGTGATCCATCGCATGCGTTGAATTTTCACTAGATACATCACTCTTATTATTTGGTTCGTAGTCCTTGTCGACTACAGAGTCATCGCAATCACTTGGAAAATAATTATTTTCGTCATCATCATCGACGTTGCTCGCGTCTTCATTAATTGTTCGGCACGCAGTATCCACAGGAAGTAGCTCGGTTAATACCGGGCTTTCATCGCTTGTTACATGAATCTAAAAATAAAAATAAAAACATATTTCAAAAATTTTATACTAATTGTGAGTAATAATTAATAATCATCTTACATTCTGCTCTCCAGATCGTTGGTATTCTGTGGTCTTTTTGTCCAGAGAGGCCGAGAGTTCACAATTACTGTCTCTTTCAAAGTCCTCGACAACATTCGGAAATACAGGTGTCTGATCAGGAATTTCTGAAAGAGGAGTCACAGGAAGTAGCTCAGTTAATACGGGAACATTATGGCCTGTTGCGTGGATCTGAAAAGAAACCAAAAATCGTATAGCTTTCTCACAGAAATGCTTTCATCCATGGTCTTTTCTTCGGATCTTTGGTTTTCCATTACCTTATCATTATTGTTCACAGATTCAAATTGAACACTTCCATCACACATAGAAATTTTCGAGTTGCTGATTTCGCAAATTGTGTCAATATCTGTCGAGCCACTGGACTTATTGGAATTTTGCGAATTATCTAAAAATAAAAGTATCTTAATAGACAATCAACATTCAAGTCATAATATATTCGAAAATTAATTCATTCAGTTTTTCAATTATTTAAAAAAAAAATTAAAAAGAATGATTGAGAAGTTTTATTTTTCTGAAAATTATATAAATCAAGAATTATTCCTAATGACTAAATTCATTTTGGTAACCTAACCTAACTTTATTATCAGATTCTCAAATTAATGAGTTATCTACTAACCTGATGATTTTTTCTGTTGTACTTCATTTTTAGCACATAATGCCAATATTTTTGCACCTCGACTACACATTTTTAGTTAAAAAAATCGACATTAAAAACGTTATTGACATACACGCTTCACATAAACATGTACCTAAACAAAACAAGTAGAATAAGAATGTCTCTAACTCATGCGTTGTGGGTTGCCTTGAATATTCTTGTCAAATATATACAGGCAAAACGCACTAAGTGACTTAGTGTCATGTTTTCCATCACAGATATGAGATTAGAATACAAACAAAAAGCACCAAGTCACTTAGTGTGTTCTGTTTGTATCACATCTAGATAAAATGGAGTTAGTGCATTTTGTATGTTGTTGTAACTATATTTTGGAGCAGCTGAAGACTTAGTGCGATTTAGCAGTAAAAGTATCACCAAAAAAGGATACGAGATCCAATAAAAACGCATTATAGCTAATTTTTGACTTAGTGCCTTTTGGTTGTAACCCCACGATATGCCCCTTTAATATCGAGAAATGCTGCTCCCAGGTAATGATTTTTTGAAAAACATATTTGTGTGTCCGTCACTAACTTCATAACCGCATCATTGGTACTATATCCTCTTTTAAAACCATATTGACCAGATGGAAGTATTGATTTAGAAGATATGTAAAATTCTAGCCTATGTTTGATAATTCGCTCAAATGTTTTCAATATGCAAGATAGTAAGGTTATAGGTCGATATGAATTTGCCGAGTTAGGGTTTTTCCCATGTTTATATATTGGTACTATTAATGATTTTTTCCAATCCCTAATGATCTTTTTATGTATCCATACATCATTGTATATATCTACTAAAAATAATTTTGCATTATAGGCTAAATTCCATATCATATTATATGTTATTTGATCCAATCCGGGTGATGTGTTATTTGTATTTTTAAGAGCAAACATTAGTTCATCATAAATAATAGGATTATTGAATAGTTCATTATTTTTCCCATCATCTTCTCTACTCTTTGGAAAATCTTGATATACTGAACAAGGTGCGATATTGTTCGTAAATTCTTCGATCCAGTCAAAGTTTTCGCATGTTTTATTTATATAGTTTGGAGCTATTGTAATTCTTTGCATTTTTTTTGCCTGCTTCCACAACTCTGTAGATGATGAATTTTTATTCAGTTTATTACAAAATTGAATCCAATGTTTTTTGGCTTTAAGTTTAAGGAATTTTTTTGTAGCTGCAACTTCTTTGTTAACAATTATATAATTCTCAGACGAACTTATATGTTTATATGCACTAATGGCTTGTTTTCTGCGTTCTATTGCATTATCACATTCTTTATCCCACCACGGTGGCGGCGGATGTTGATTAGTTTTAAATGGTTTTTTTTTCGGTATGGTTAATAAAGCCGAGTGTTCTATACCCGCCATGAAGTATTCATATTTCTCATTTATGTTACTTAAACTATCTGGAATATCATTAAAGTAAGTTTCAGACACTGAATTATATTTTTCCCAGTTAGCCTTCCTAGTATTCCATTTTGTGCTGGGATATATTAACGAATCTGTTTGTGAATGTGAATATGAAGAATTCAATTTAATTAAAATTGCAAAATGGTCTGAACCTAAAGTGTCTGGCAATACTTGCCAATGAACTTTGTTTGCGATGTCTGGAGTGGCGACGGTTAGGTCAATCGCCGATTTATTAATTGTTCTTGATATTTTAGTAGGAGATCCATCGTTTAACAGTATCATATTGTTGTTTTGGTTTAAGGCATCTACAATATTTGTTCCAGATGCATTGGTTTTGTAAGAGCCCCATAAGTCATGGTGTCCGTTAAAATCACCCCCGATTATCGTGGTCTTATCCGCATTTTCAAAAAGCTTAACTAAGTCTTGTGTACGTATTTTTGCGTTTGGTGGACAATAAACTGAAATTAATGTAAGAGGGTAATTTCCGTCCCTTATTTGAACTGCACATGCTTGCATTTTATCTTGGATATTATCGAGATTTTTTTCTTTGTACTTTATATTATTTTTTATTAGTATGGCCACTCCAGTGGTGGCATCAAATCTATCTTTACGTACAATTGAATAACCATTAAATTTATAATATTTCTTTGGATTAAACCAAGTTTCGGATATTAATGCAACATCAATTTTATATTCATATAGTATTTTAACCAAACTATTTTTATTAGAGACAGCGGAACGGGCATTCCACTGAAGGATATTCAACTTTTTAGTATTCTTCAAGTTCATCATCAATCGTTATACAGTCGTATGAAGGGTCTAGATTATTAGATAACGCTATTTTTTTTATATAATTAGTATCAATGATTGTAAGTTCTTCAAATGAGTTAACTGAACTTAAGACTTTTTTAATTGCCACTAATATTTTATTTGCTAAATCTTCCTGAGTATCGGATTTAGTTTGTTTATATTCAGTCGAGCAGGTAATCGGTTTATCAGGTCCAAATCTGAATGGATACATGGGTGGAGTATCTATTTCCGTGAGGGGTGATGAAGCTTTTCGTTTTTTCTGACCATTTGACTCTGATTGTATTACGGGACGGTTATTTCTATAATTTTGTGTATTGTTATTTGGTGTTATTTGTGTTATTTGTTGCGTCGAAGTACTGGTATCACTTCTTCTTCGGTTAGCCTTTGTATTTGGCAGGGAGGGAAACTCTTGTTCATTTAATTGAGCTAGTGTTTGGAATCTATTATTTTTAACTACATTAGCATAAGAGTTGTCATTTAATCTCTTCGCTTCTAGAAATGTTATGTTTTCCTCGGCCATTTTCTTTTTAATTTCTTGTTGCTTAATATGAGATGGGCAGGTTTTAGATATCGATTTGTGTGTGTTAGTTTTACAATGTATGCAACAACTATCTTGTGGGTCGCGGCACACATGTGTATCGTCTTTATCTTTTCCACAATTTATACATAAAGTTATAGTGCTGCGACACTGTTTTGCTACATGGCCGTATTTTAGACATTTGAAGCATTGTGTCACTCTATGAATATATGGCTCTACATTACATGCTACCGAATTGATATATATGACTGATGGCAACTTATTACCCTTAAATGTGACAATTACTGATTGTCTTGGTATTAGCACAGTTTCATCATTTCGTGTTATTTTTCTTTTAATTCGATATATTTCGGAAATAGTTATAGGTGAAAGAAAATTACTAAATAAATATTTTTCATCAAAGTTAGTATCAACATTTTTTATCACTCCTTTTCTATTAAGTAAATTATTTGGTATATACGCTTTCAGGTGTTCATTGATTAGGTCCGGATTATTAACTAGTCTATTTGCATCGAAAATAGTTTTTAATTGAACTCTTACTCTGTTTTTTCCCACATTGTCAATTTTCATTATATTTTGAATATTAAGTTTCTTGTGTAGAATATGACCTACAGCCATGGGATGTAATTTACCAATGTTTTGGTCATTGACCCTTTCGATAAATACATAAACTATTTCTGAATACAAGTTTGGATTTTGTAAATTGAATACATTACTTTTTTTCTGGATCTTATCACTAATTACTTTATCGTTCAGCTGTTTGTTGTTATCTTGACTAGTCGAACCTAAATTTTCTGTAGGAATATTTGCTTTTTTAGTCGGCAAATTCTCAATATCCGCTTTATTTTGTGTTCCCCCTTTATCAGGGGGAGGATCTTCTTCCATAATTACTGTCACTAAGTGTTATTGTCACTAATAACTAATTTAAATATACTAAAGGATTGTTTTTATTACTATTAATCACCGATTTTTACTCGTCACACAAAACAGACGTCTTTATCGTACCGAGTATAAATTGGAACTGTAGTAGAACATATTTTTTGATATAATCAATGTTTTGCATAGAAAAATCAAAATATCTCAAGAACTAATAATTTTAGGTATAGGGAATGCTATATAAAAAAAAAGTATGTTGGTAGTACTTTTCGATTCTCACATAAAATATAGTGGGATCCATTTGAAAAAACCGAGAAAATAATGTATTCTTATTTTGATTCACCCTGTATCAGATTCAATGAATATTAACAAAATAAATAATTTTCCAGGATTTTTACTACTATTAAAATGCTTTGGCCGCAACAGATTTTTATTCTTGAATTTCTCTTACATTGTACAGGGTATTGAACTTGTTACGATTTTTATGGAAAATTGGTTATAACTTTTTAAATACTCCGTAGAACACATCACAACCCTATGTTATTGTAATGGGGAGGTCAAGCTGATTCCAAATATGCGATAAAATATAGGGTGTTTCATTTAAGAAAATGTAACTTTGATATGGCACAGCATTCTGGAACACCCTGTAAGATTGTGAATAATTTTATTATGTGGAGACTATGGGAACCCCTCAAATTTTCAAATTGATATCTCAAAGAAGAAAGGAGACACTGAACTTTATCACACTAATCAATCACCCTGTATTATAAACAATGTACAACCTAACAAGTCATCAAGCAACAAACTTCTGGGGGTCTATTCTCGAATGTCGAACAAAATATGTCGAATTCGACATTTGTCGATGAAAATTGTCGCACAACTTGAAATTGTGGTATTCTCGATTGGTTTCGTCTTCCAATTCGCATGCGACATATTTTGTCGAATAGCATGAGCTGGCAACACCGATTTGACGTTTATCAAATATGTTCTATGCCACTGTGACATGTGTTGTGGGTGTTATCTATGGTTGTGGGCGTCCAGTGTTTTGGTTTCTTGAACATTATATTTTTGTTTGTGAAGCTTGTGCTATTGTTGTTTGTACTTGTCAGGATTACGTTGAAAACTTTAAATTATGACAGTGGAAGAAAAAAAAAGTTATTGCACACAATCCCAAAAAGAAACTCTCATCAATTTGATGAGACAAAAAGAAAACGAGCCCCTTTTATCTGGCAAATTCTCTACAACCTTTTCATACAAAGAGGCAAGAAGTAAGTGGCAAAATATTGCCTCAATTTTAAATTCAGCCCCAGGTGCTTCTAAAGACTGGAAACAATGGAAAAAGGTAATAATAATAACCACTTAATTGTTGACAGAAACAGATAGATAATAATTTTTGATTTCCAGACATGGCAAGATCTTAGATCTAAAGCAAAGAAAAAGAAGTCCGATCAAGTTAGACATGCCAGAGGTACTGGCGGTGGGCCACCACTTGACACAAAATATGATACAACAGACGAACTCATATTGAGTACAATTGCACCCACTGCAATTACTGGTGATGTGAATATAACTGAAACGCCCATCGATTTTCATTTTGAATTTAATGATGAAAGAGATAAACTGATTGTGACTGACATAAGAGAAGAATATGTTCAATCAAATGAGATTGTGAATGAAGATCATATTTATTCTAAAGAAAATATTGTCCCTGTCTCCTCATCCTCACATCCAAAAAAAAGGACCTTAGCAAGTCAGCGGTTGGAAACTAGTGCTTCTGCAGCAACTACTCTTGCTGAAGTGAGTCAGAGTACACTAAAACTGCAAAAGGAGTATTATGCTACCAAAGTTCAGTTACTTGAAAGACAAGTTGTTGCAATAGAAAATCTGGTGGACTTCTTTACAAAGAAATAATTTTTAGTGCTCTAAGTTTATGTAGGTACCTGATGTATTATTTTTGTTTTCTAGTTTCTTTGAGTTTATATATTTGTAACAAGTTCATTTTTTTTAAGATTAACTGTTTTTTAGTTTCACTTTTAAAGTTTATGTTACTCTGGAGTTAAAATAGTTAAATGATAGGTAAAAAAATGCAGTATTATTTTTATTTCAAGTTTATATACTTGAACTATGTTTTGTTAATCTTTTTAAACTAGTTTTTCAAGTTTAACTTTTGTTTTCTAGTTTTATGTTTAAAGTTTATTTTATTTTGGAGCTGAACGATATGTTGAAAATAAAAATGCGGTTTAGTTTCAACCTCGGTTTCAACATATATGTGATAAAAAAATAAATCACTTCATTTTACATATTATTGTTTAATTTATCTATAATTATTAATAAGCCTCCTCTGTAGCCTCATACCCTGTGTTAGTAATGGGTTCCTCTGTGCATTTTCGTTTTGGTTTTGATCAATATGAGGAAGAAGACCAAAATCCACTTCTTCTAACTCTTCATCTGGATTTAGTAGTAGTTCGACTCTATTTTGTATACACATATTATGCAGCACTACGCAAGCATTTATAATCAACGATGCTTTGGTTGGTGAATAATGCAATGTTCTGTGCTTCAGTAAGCACCTGAATCTCATCTTCAGCAAGCCATTACACCTCTCTATTGTGCACCTTGCTTTTTTATGTGCTTCATTAAATCTTACTTCTTCGTCCGTAAAAGGGTCAGCCATTGGTGTAATGAGCCATGGGCGAAGAGGATATCCAGAATCACCTAAAAATAAAAGAATGAAATAAATCATAACTGAGAAATGTTATTCTGGGTGTGTTTCATTTAAAATAACTGTATGACCCTGTATGATAGATAATTGTTTTAAAAAATAGTAAATTAAACTCAAAAATTGACCTGTTTCGGGATTTTTTCATATTACTATTTATTTAGCTAATAATTAATTTAATTGTTACGTCATATATATACTTAGTATAAATTTGTACCTAAAAGAAAATACCCCTCATTTCCTCTTTCATGGAGTTGTTCCAAAAATTCCCTCACATTGCAGTTATTCCAAATATAGGAATCATGGGTACTTCCAGGATATTTTGCATTTACATGAATTATCTTCATATTTTCATCACATATCTGAAATGTAGGTAGTAGAATAATAATTTATCACCTACCTATAACTTACCAGCTGAACATTTATAGAGTGATACTGTTTTCGGTTGACGAAAATATGTTCAGGTGCCAATGGATCATTCTTTTTTGGAGGTACAATTGCCACATGGGTGCAATCAATACAGCCCACAATTCCTGGCATTCCAAAAATGTTGTAAAATCTAAAACCAACTGAATTAGGTACAAATCCATTTTTTATTATTAATAAAAGAAACCTGTTTCTTAAACTGTTAAGCTCATTCACATTTCGGGGAAATTTTACAAATCTTGCAAGAATCTCTGGAGCATTGAGAGCTAATGTTATTTCACTAACACATCTGCTCACTGACGCCTGCGACAAAGCAAAAATTTTATTATCTCCCACACTACCCTGGTAAGATCCTGTTGCATAGAAATGCAGTGCCACAAGAACCTAGAGAACAGAATAAAAGGTTATCAGAAAGTAATGTATAAGATATATAGATGTAGATAGACTATATCTATAAGAAGTCAATTCGAATGGCATAAAAACTTCAACTAGATACAGAGGGCATACACCAGGCAGACTGAATAATAGATAAGAAATTCATACTAGGTCTAATAATCAATTTTATATGGGGAGTTTTATAATATGGTATTAACAAAAAAAGTATCAGACCCGGTACATGGGTATTTTATTCAACTGTTCGGATTGACTTCCTATAGACTGGTTTGTTACTATCATAAAAAAGTATCATGCTTACCTTTTCTTCAAGTGATAGTGCAGAAGAGCGATGTCCCTGTACCACAAATGGTTCCAAAATAACAATTAATTCACGCACTAATTCTTTACTTAACCTAAATGTTTTTATAAATTTCTTATCTGATAATAATCTGAAAACATCTTGAAATATCCCTCTTCTATTTCGAGGCTGTTGATAATTCTCTTGATTTTCCAAATTTTCAATTGCTATTAATAAAGCTGCCATTCTACAAAAACGAATCTCTAACAAACCAATCTATCAAGCTAACCTTTTAAATCTGCTTTGTTCTTGTTATGATTAACCTAAAATAATCCTGTCAATTACTGTCGAATATTTCATGTCGCGTCCGACATGAAATTGTCGACCGCTTCAAACCATTCTACAAATTATCTATCGAAAATTTTCGAATGCGACATTCGAGAATAAGGAATTACGTTTTTTGTTCGACAATGTAAAAATCTCGCATGCGACAAAATATGTCATCGTTTGAGAATAGGCCCCCTGGTGGCACGAATGCGAAGGATCGATTGATGCCCCCTGTTTTGTCAGCTGCGTGATGGATTATATAGATACCCAATGGGAGACTATGGGAACCCCTCAAATTTTCAAATTGATATCTCAAAGAAGAAAGGAGGCACTGAACTTTATCACACTAATCAATCACCCTGTATTATAAACAAAAACTATAGGTTCATAATTTCACAATGTACAACCTAACAAGTCATCAAGCAACAAACTTCTGGTGGCACGAATGCGAAGGATCGATTGATGCCCCCTGTTTTGTCAGCTGCGTCATGGATTATATAGATACCCAATTTGGTACGTCTGATATCCCAATTGTATTATTCAGTGATGGGTGTGGGTACCAAAACAAAAATAGCATTTTAGCAAACGGCTTGTTAGCTTATGCCGTAAAAAAATATTGTTATAGAACAAAAATGGTTGACCAAGGGGCACACTCAAATGGAGTGTGACAGCGTGCACAGTTTAATTGAACGACGTATTGGGGATAGACGAGAAATATACTTACCTATGGAATATGTCCAGCTAACCAAACAAGCTAGGACCAAACCATTTCCTTTTGACACGAAATATCTCCATTATGATTTTTTTTTTAAATATAATCATCCTGATTTTCAATGGTACAAATCTATTAGACCACCTAGAGCATTAGTAAGTGATTTAAAGGCTCTAAAATATACTCCGGAAGGAGTCATTTACTATAAGATAGACTTCGGTGACGAATACCAGCCAATACGTAGAAACAAGCCCGTGTTGTCTGATATCATTTAGCCGAATTTATACTCGTTACCACCTAAAATAACGCTGTCTAAATACGAAGGTCTTTTAGAGATTACAAAAGTGATGGACAAGGACTATCATGATTTTTATAAGAAATTACCTCACGGATGGACAAACAAAGTCGATTTAGAGAAAAAGAAGAAAAGACAATAAATTTATAAGTATTACAATATTTGAAACAATGTTTTTGTCATCAGAATGTTAATTTTAGTTTATTTATAAAGTGAATGTTGAATCGCCTTATTTATTTTCCAAATAAAAAAGCCTAATTTCTGTTTATATTTTTTTTATAATTTTGCAATTAAAATATTTTTACCTATAATATTCGAGTGCAATACCTTGCATATTTAAAAAATAAAAAATATTTCAACTGCAATAACACTTATGTACGTTCAAAAAAACAATGTAATCTCTGAAATATATTTACATACATTTATAATCGCGTAATAACTCTCTTTGCAATTTTGGTTAAACTTAATTCAATAAACAATTTTTCCGCCTACCTCTATCCAAAGTATACATTTCCTGGCCTCATTGTAGGGAGCAAAGTCGTACTTTTCCTCCCTAGGGAGGAAAAGTAAAAGTGACGTCATGGTACGTCATCAATGGAATAACTTATACGGCATTGACGACATATACTATATAATATTATATAAGTATAAATTTCACCGTTTATTCATAGAACACCCTGAATTTTGCAAAATGGTAGAAAATAGTGAATTGTTATTTTATTTTAACGATTTTTACATTAACAATTTGACTTCAATTCATAGATACATCCGGTTTTCGAATTTAGGACAGAAATATTATATAGTATTGTCCATTGACAGATTAACAGTTTCAAAGTGTGTTGCGCTATAATGTATCTATAAGTTATTCTGTACCTACTTCATAGTTTTAGTTTGTTTGTTAGTTTCATAAATAAATTATTTAAAAATGTTGTTATTTGAGGGAGGCGGAAAAATCATATGTATAACATGGGAGTAAAATGCCTTTTCCTCACTTGAATGATTACTGCCCTCCACTACGCGTCGTGCAGTAAACTTCATCCTCGGGAGGAAAAGTAGTATTTTGCTCCCTTGTTATACAAATAGCTATTTTGTCGATGCAAGAGTGTTTTTTCTGTTTTCCCACAACTTTTGACATTCACACATAAGGGGCCATCCATAAAGTACGTCACACGTTAATGGGGAGGGAGGGTATCACCGAAGTGTGACATCGTGTGACAAGGGGCATGGGGGGGTCAATACTTTTGTGACGTCACATGTTAAAATTTAAAATACTAAAACGCAAAGTTTGGATGTGAATTAAAAATTTTAAAAATTTACGAAATTGATCTATATTTATTAAAAATGTTGGACTTTATGTTGATTTTATTAGATTATTATTTAATAAAAATAAGTAAAAAATGAAAATAGCTGCTTTCTCTCGATTATTTTTAAATACATCTACATACATTTAAAAAATGTGTGACGTCACATCAGGAGGGGGGTTATAAAAATGTGACAACCTGTGACAAGGACGGGGGGAGGGGTTCATAAGTCCTAAAATTCGTGTGACGTACTTTATGGATGGCCCCTAAGAGGTATTGCACCTAGGCCATCGATATGTAAAAATTGTAATTTTTGCTTAAGAGTCTCAATATAGGTACCTTTATTTTGGAAAATTTCAAAAATTATTATAAAAAACAAGATACCTATTCAGAATTAAAAAGATCATCCAAATATTCAATATTGTTTTACATCAAAAACTTTTCTTTCTTCATTTTACAGAAAAAACATAATAAATAGTATATCCATTTATAAATTTGTGGCGAATGTAGGAAAAAACCACAGGCGGCAATCTGGCTAAATAAACAAACAAACCCTACCAACAACTTTTTTTTCCAATGGTGTGTGTTGGCGCGCATCTGATCCAAAAATAATCGAGGCTACCAACTAAGACTGATAAGACAAGAAAATAATTGAAGAAGAAAATATAGCTCAGATAATAAAAGCGTTTTTCCCTTGAAGAGTTAAAAACGCTTATTTTTGGTCTTGCCGAAGCTTGACCCATTTGAGATTACCTTCTACATTCCTGTCCTCCAGAGTGTGTCATTTCTTATCCAAATTCCCTTTTACCTGCCCCCACCTTTTTCCTCTCCCCCCTCGTCGAGTAAATTTCTCCCGTTGATCGTGCCTGCTAGCGCTGAGCTTTAGCGAAGCTTGTCAGTACCTAGATTTGGCCGACAAGGTCTTAAATCTATGGGTCAAGCTTCGGCAAGACCAAAAATAAGCGTTTTTAACTCTTCAAGGGAAAAACGCTTTTATTTTATGTCTGTGCGTTTGCTTGACCCATTTGAGAAGTGTTTGTTATCTGTCGGCACGATAGCGAAAAGCGTACTGTGAGAATAATTAAATTGTAGAGATATACTCAAGACATTTATTTATTAAATAAATTCCATGGATTATTGAAATCCATTCCCATTACAAGAATTTGTTAAACAACCATAACGAATATTAACTCAAACAAAATTCTTATCTATATAAGCTTAAGAGAAAAGTTATTTATATAAAAAAACAGCCCACTATGAGATCAAAGAAATTAACAGTCTCTTATAACTATAGGAACATAAATCAATACAATCAAATAGGTTGAAAACATTTTAGGAGATTGTCATCAATCAGAGTTTTTTTGCGCTCTTTTTCAATTTCTTTAAAATAGTATTTTATGAAATTATCTTTATTCTTCCAATTGCCACATGCAAGAATTTCATCAATTGGTGTATTATTTGACGCTCTTTTCGAACCAACGGCAGATCGAATACTTCCAGGTGAAGCATCTATTCTTGCTTCTTTGAATGCATTTCGAATCCATCCTGCAATAACGGATCTTGATGCAGGAGCTACTTTTCCCCTTGTGGAAATAAAAAGAGAAAAGAGCTGATTAACACTCTTTCGTCTCGAATTAGATATATCAATGAGTTTCTTTGTCCAGAAACGTAGATCTAATATTTGATTTTTGTTTCTTAGTATCTTCCATCCTGACTGCCTCGATGTAGCTTTGTCAGTTTTTGATCCAAACTTAGGCCAAAGAATAATAAAATTATGAAAATCCTGGAAATCGTCGGTATCTATCGAAAGCAGCGTTAAATCGTGAATCCTTCTACCTGATGAAAGCAAAAGAAGAATAGCCAAGTGTCTCGAAATTTGAAAAAGGCTATCCATTTTAGGAGGGTTTGCCTTAATCCAATCTAGAAGTTTATCAACATCCCAAATCGTGTTTTTATTTTTGATTGGAGCTTTTAAACTAATTGCTTTCAACATCTTCTTTATAAGGGGATGCGATGATAAGGTAGAACCTCTTACAGGATTAGCACACGTAGATATTACTGACTTATTAACTAAAATACTACTGTAAGATAATTTTCTAACTCGATATAAATAACTTAGGTATAAAGCCACTTCTTGCGGAGTAGGGTTATTTATAGAAATATTGTTGGAGGTTGCCCATTTACACCAATTTTTCCAAGGGGCGTTGTATGATTTGAGACTTGATTTTCTCCATGCTGATTGTAATAACTCGATATCCGCTTTGTTCCATCCGGCTATATGGTCGCTCCACCCCGAACCTTCCAAGCCTCCAAACAAAGCAGGTGAGCTTTCGGCAAAGGTCTTTTCGTTTCCATGTCCATCAAGTTGTTCTGAAGATTCGGAATTCTTATTGGTGAGTCTAGTGCTCGGGACTGTAAGTCTGGGAGCCAAAATACCTTCTCCCAAGCTGGAGCAATTACTATGTAAATCCCTTCTGCTTTGTTTAGATGTTGAAGGACTCTCGGGATTAATGTTGGAGGAGGAAACACCCAAGCCAACTGGTAGTTCCAATTTCTGCTGAAAGCGTTCACAAATGTTGCTGCTGGGTCGTACATTGATTGAGTCACATACTGAGGAACTACTGCTGATACCTTTGTTGCGAAAAGGTCTATTTCCGGTTGACCCCACTTCTGAAAAATCATGTCTGTTATCTGAGTTGAGAGATGCCAATCTGGTATTTGTTTCTGCCGGGAAAGGCAATCCGGGATCGAGTTGTAAATCCCTGGGATATAGCAGGCTGTCAGCTGTATATTGAATCGATTTGTCATTTTTAATAACATTTCTGTCTGGAGGAAAAGATTCAGTGACTTTGTCCCCCCTTCGTTTCGAATATATGCTTGTACTGTTCGACTGTCGGTCTGAACTAAAACCGACTTGTTCTTCAAAATTTGCAGCTTCTTCTTGATGACTATATAAACTGTGTATAATTCTTTTCTGTTTATATGCCAATCTTTCTGTATTGATGTCCATTGACCTGATATTAATGCATCCCCCAATTGAGCTCCCCACCCCAGTTCGGATGCGTCCGTTGCCAGGTGAAAGTCCACATTTTTCTGAAAAATGGGAGATCTCAAATGAACTGACTGGATCCACCATTGAATATCTTTTATGATTGATTCTTTTAGGGGAAACATTTTGTCGGGATAATTTTAAGGGAGGTGATTGCTGAGCCTTTGCATTCGACGACAGTGTAAACGGCCTAGTGGTACTGCGAACCCCGAGAAATTCAGGCTTCCTAAAATTGATTTTGCTGTTCTCCATGACCAGCTTTTTCTCTTCAATAAATTTTCCAGCTTTTTTCTCAGAATGTTCTGTTTTGGTTCTGAAATTAATTTTAGATTTCTCGATGGGTTCCATAAAATTCCTAAATATTCCAATTCCTTCACTGGTTGGAGAATAGACTTTTTGAAGTTTATTTGCCACCCCAGAACCGCAAATATATTTACTGCCTCGATAACTTGATCCTTCAAAACATCTGGGTTTTGGTGTGCTATTAAACAGTCGTCCAAGTATACAATTATCGTTAAGCCTAGACTTCGTAGGTAGCTCGCTACCCAGTTGGTTTCTTTGGAAAACGTTTCTGGAGCTGACGATAGACCGAACGGTAAACAGGTCATGCAATACATTTCGTTTTTGTAATAAAGAGCCAGAAACCTTTGGTGTGACTCTTTTATCGGAACGTGAAAGTACGCCTGGGAAAGATCTAGTTTTACTAAGAAGTCTTTTTCTTGTAAAAATTGTGGAATTTTGTAATGACTTACTAGGTGAAATTTTTTCAGTGCGACGTACTGATTTAAGCGTTTTAAATTGAATACTGGACGACTTGACCCATCGTGCTTGGGTACTAGGAACATGTTGGAGAGAAAACCTGTCTTCAGCTGCACCTTTTTGAGGACTCCAGATTTTAGCATTGTTTTTACTTCTGTGTCCATTGAACGTGAAGGCCGTGTTTGAAAACGATGGCAAATACTCTCTGACAACTGAACTATGGGAGGTCTCTTTACAAAAGGAATCCTGTAACCAGTTATTATTTTTAGTAGTAACGACGGGGCACCTAGGCACTTCCATTGATTCACAAACATTTTCAACTGGCCAGCCTGGAAGGTCTTTTGGTAAGGTATGTCAAAAACGCTGTCTTCTTTCTTTGGGAAAAGAGGGTTTTTTATGAAAACGAAATTTCTCTTTTTCCTGTTGAATTTTTTCTTTTGGTTTAGCTGATCTCCCGGAGTTTAGATTGGAGCGATAAGGTGTCTTCTGTTGAGAAAGTTTGGGAATTTTCCTTGACCGAGTCTCGGTCTGAAAGCTCTGAACGAAGCTCCTTTTTGTACCCTGAACTTTAAATGGGTGTTCTCTTCGAAGAGATTCAAATCTTTCTTCCTCAAACAGATGAGTAGCTGATGGTGGAACCTTCTGCAATAGCGGAGCTATAGTAGGAATAGATCTTGAATGATACTTTCTTCTTAAATCTATCACCTCTGCTCTTTTGCCACACAAATATTGCAGAATGTCATCCGAAATTGCTCGGAAATCCGATTTCTGATCCCCAAAAATTGAAGAAAGCTCACTCGCTGCAGTTGGGTGCTTCCTTATAACTTCTGATATACCTTCTTGGAAGTATTGTCTTTGTTTCAATATAGCATGACAGAGCGTACCCAAGGAAGAATCTGTTTTGGATAAAAAATCGCTGTATTGATTTGTAAAACTATTGAGCCCATGATTAACCAAAAGCTGAGAAAACAGGTGAAGCATGAAGCTTTTTCTGTACTTCTGAATATCTAATTTTATCCCAAGCCTGTGATCCAAACCGTTGGCAGTCTATTCCTTGCTTTTTTATGTCTGCTTGTGGTTCTGGAATACTGGGCTCTTGTTCCTTTGTTGTGGGCGAAAAATCAAAATTGGAAACATTTTCTTTATTTTGTACAGATACTAAGACAGGTGCCTTCCAGCTTGAACACTGACTCTCGTCATCCATCACCCCGTCAGAGTTTTCATCTTCTGGATCGTACACAGAGCGATCTGAATGGATAGTAGCATCTTCGTCTGGTTCCGATCTGTTAGAGACACTTCTTAAAATTGATTCCAATGTCTCTTGAGTCTTGTCGAACTTTGCTTCTAAGGCATCCATTCTAGATGAAACGGTCATTTTTCTTGTTTCAGGTGTACAATCGTCTGAGTCTTGATCCGATTTTTCACCTGTTAGTTGCCTTGAAGCCTCCCACCTATTAATGAAAAGGTGCTTTATATTATTGATTGATTGTAATACTAATTGATGTTGTATATTATATGAACTTCTTATTTGAATGGCTAACGACGCTGGACTGAAAATAAGACCTCTACAAAAGTTCCATCTAAGCATTCTCTTCTTCATGTCTCGATAAGGTTTTTCCATAAGGTTTGTAGCCTCCGGATTGAATGCCAGAGCAATTCCAACTGTCGGAAGAGCAAATCGTACTTTATTTAAGACTTGAGGATCAATATCCTCTTTTACATCTGGCAGCGCTACTTTCCACTCCATCCAACCATCTGGTAGATTTTCTGATGCAAGTTCTTTTAGTCTCTTTAAGACACCTTCTTCATCATCCTCAACATCTTGAATATACAAATCTCCTAAAGTTGAGATTTTGGTGTTGATTGCCATCTGAAAGGCAAAGAAGAAAGTCATAAAAATGTACTTATCATGATATAAATTGTAATATAATTGAGAATGTACAACATTCTTCCTCGGCCAACAATACGGCTGCAAATTTGGGCCATGCCAGCTGTAAAATTGGACCGTGGCGGCTGTAAAAATGGACCGTGACAGCTGTAACTTGGGCCGTGACGGCTGTAGAATTGGGCTGTGACGGCTATAGAATTGGGCCGTGACGGCTGTAAATTTGAGCTGGACAGCTGCAAATTTGGGAGGCGACGGCTGCCACCTGGACAGTACCGACCGACAATCGGGTCGTGGCTGCCAAAAATTCGAGCCGAGACGGCCAGAAAATCGAGCCGTTTGGTTCAACGACTAAGTCCCAGAAGGCAGTAAAATTAAGTTATACAGGCAGTTAGGATCTAAATCCTTATACTCAGGCCCTCCTATGGCACTAGAAAGTATATATAATATGTTATATAGTTATATTTCTCAGTGTAGCATAAATAAATTGTTTAGTCAGTATATTTAATTTCAGCTAACTTTGTTTTTGCTTATGTTTTATTTTTAATACCAGTAATTATTAAACTTTATTATTCAGTCTAGAATCTACTTCCGATCTTGTAACATATTATTATATTGTCTCAATAAATAAATCTTTTTTAAAAAGCCTTTTCCATGTGTGAAAAGATAAGTGGCGCAGTCAGTAGGATATGTTAAACGGGCGTTAGCGAAAATAACCACCGGTTCGTTTCAACGATTTGTTAACATACCTGAAAAAAAAGTGAAATTTGGGACTCTTAGTTGAGTGAACTGAGTAACTCAACTAGAAGATAGTTCGACCTGTTAAGAAGAGGAATTCCAAACGAATATTGCCAATTCCCAGCTTACAAGTTCGACTAGATGGAGAAAGCAGTCCTGTTTCTAATGTAAGTACCTTATGTCGTATAGAGATAATAATAAATTGATTCTGATTCTGATTTAGATTCTGACTCACAAACTAATTTAAGTAAAGATATAATTTTAAAATTTGCTAAACCTGTAATTAATTTGAATACAAACTTCAAAATGCCTACAGATAACGTAGTACCACAATTAAAAAAGGAATATCTGGATATGATCCCGGATTTCCATGGCGATAATGCCTTATTACCTAGATTTATCGAAATTTCAGAAAAATTAGTAAATAAATTTTACAACCCTGTAGATATAGGAGATTTTCAAAACGAATACTTAATGTCTAGCATTTTGTCAAAAATTAATGGCCAAGCAGCGATAAATATTTCTGCATGCAGTATAACTAATTGGCAAAATTTGAAGGATGCTTTATTGAATACTTACGCAGATAAAAGAGATGTGTATACCCTAAGCATAGAAATTTCAGAATTAACACAAGGAAATGAATTTTACAACAGAATACAGCATCTTTTAAACTTGCAGACATCATTATTAATGACACGTTCAAATGCCAATGAACAAGTCATATTAGGCAATTATTTTAGGAATTTAGCACTAAGAGTATTGTTACGTGGATTAAAGGAACCGTTAGGCACTTTAATGCGTACCAAAAACCCTAGTGAATTAAATACAGCCTTAAATGTTCTAACGAATGACTTTCAAATATATTTAAGTAATAATAATAATAATAATAATAACTATTCAAAAAATGCATGTATTAAGCCCAGGCAAAAAAATAATTTTGTACCACGAAACAAAGATAATTTCCAAAATAATCAAATACAAAGACCCACATACACTCCAAATGTACAACAAAATTATCAGCCTCAATTTAATAGAAATTTTAACTTGAGTAATACTCAAACTCAGGCACAAGTCAACAGAGATTTTAATTCAAATAATTTACCTAGTACACGTAGAGCAACAAATATTCAAACTAGGAATACTAACGTTTTTAAACCAAATCAAAACCAAAATTTTCCAAAACCTACTCCAATGAGTATAACTACAGCAAATACATATAACCCATTCAATGCTCAAAATAGAAATAATGGGCAAAGGCAAACACAATTCTCAAATCAAAGAAAAAATTTCATTTCCGAAGAATTACATAATATCGACAATACCGAATGTCATATTGAAGATGAAAACCGTTTTTTAGAGGAAATAGCCTCGGACACAACAGTAACGTAGAACTATTTAATTTTACTCATTCTGAAAGTGAATTACCGTACATTATATTTCCCGAACAAAATTTAAGAGTTTTAATAGATACCGGCAGCACAAAATCTTTTGTAACTCCAAAAATTGCAGAAAATTTTTTTTCAAAATCTATCATGCAAAAACCCTTCAAAGTATCATCAGCTCTCGGTACAAGTCAACAAAAATATTGTACAACAATTCCATGTTCAGAAATATTTAAAATAGGAAATAAAATTAGGTTAGAATATTGTATATTTAAATTTCACAATCATTTCGATTGCTTATTAGGTTTAGATAATTTTAAAAAACTAAATGCAACAATTGATTTAGTGAATAACGTTTTAATTACGCCTAATAGTAAAATTAAAATAAATTATTTCAAAATAAACTGCGAAAACACGAATTGTATAGTAGTGGCTCCACGCACAGAACAAATAATTAAACTAAATATTGAAAATTCCAATAATGGCGATATAATTATACCTTATACCAAAATAGGAAAACTAGAAATTCCGGAATGTCTCACTAAAGCGGAAAATAGTCAAGCTTTATGCACTATTTTAAATCCGTCCGAGTCATATTTCAAAGTAGATTTAAGTGCTCCAATAAAGGTAGAATTGTTCGACGAATACGAACAAAACTTAAGTCCAAATTTTAATGCAATGTATGCGGAAAAATTTAAATTTGATATAACAAAGGTTCGTACAGAACACATGAATAAAGAAGAGCGCGAAGCTTTAATAAAAGAGTATTCCGACATATTTCATGTCGACGGTAATCAGCTAACATTTACAAGTAAAATTAAACACCGAATAAGAACTACCAATGAGGTACCTATTTATTCTAAGTCATATAGGTATCCCGAAATATATAGAAAAGAAGTTCAAAGTCAGATAAAAAATATGTTGGATCAAAATATTATAAGACCTTCATGCTCACCTTGGTCAAGTAGCATTTGGGTTGTTCCAAAAAAATTAGATTCTTCAGGTAAACCAAAATTTAGAGTTGTTGTAGACTATCGTAAGCTTAATGAAATAACCTTAGGAGATAGATATCCCCTACCTAATATAACTACCCTACTAGACAAACTTGGTCGTTGTCAGTACTTTACTACCTTGGATCTTGCCTCTGGATTTCACCAAATTGAGATGGCCCAAGAAGATATCCCAAAAACAGCCTTTACTACAGAAAATGGCCACTGGGAATTTTTGAGAATGCCATTCGGTCTGAAAGGAGCACCTGCAACCTTCCAGAGAGTAATGGACAACATTTTAAGAGGTATTCAAAACGAAAAATGTTTAGTATATCTCGATAACATTATAGTTTTTAGTACAAGCTTACAAGAGCACATTAATAATTTAAAAGAAGTATTTAAAAGATTACGTGAATCTAATTTCAAAGTCCAAATTGATAAATCTGAATTTTTAAGAAAAGAAGTCGCTTATTTGGGACACATCGTAACACCAGAAGGCGTTAAGCCCAATCCTGATAAAATAAGTGCCATTCAAAATTTGCCAATTCCAAAAACTATCAAACAAATTAAAGCATTTCTAGGATTACTTGGATATTATAGAAAATTTGTAGCAGATTTTTCAAAATTAACTAAACCATTAACTAACCGTTTAAAGAAAAATGCCGTAATTAACATTAACGATACTGATTATATTAATTGTTTTGAATTATGTAAAAATATGTTAATGAACGATCCTATATTGCAATATCCGGACTTTTCTCAACCATTTAATCTCACGACAGATGCGAGCAGCTTCGCTCTAGGCGCTGTCCTTAGCCAAGGAAAAATCGGATCTGATTTAGCTGTAGCATATGATAGTAGGACACTTAACGATTCTGAAGTAAATTACTCAACAATTGAAAAGGAACTCCTTGCAATTGTTTGGGCCGTAAAATATTTTCGACCCTATCTTTTTGGTAGGAAATTCACTATCGTAACTGATCACAAGCCGCTTCAGTGGCTATTTTCCTTAAAAGACCCCAGTTCTAAATTAGTTAGATGGCGTCTGAAACTCGAAGAATACGACTATGATATAGTTTACAAAAAAGGTGCATTAAACACCAATAGTGACTGTCTGTCACGCATACAACTAAATATAAATGGAGTCAATTCGTCCGAAAATAACCCCAAAAACTTATTAGCCTATATGGAAAAATTTAATGACAAATTTGCGAGTACTTCTAAAATTAATAATGTAGAAACCGAATCACTTATCGTAGAAGCAGAAGAAATAAACGACGATATTGATGATGAAAACAATACTATTCACACAAATTTGGAAAATCCTGTAGTAGGAATACCAATTTCGGAATCTTCAGTAAATGTAGGAAAAAATCAAATAATAATCTCTGAAGTAAATTTTGAACCCGCAGCACCAACGATTATTAAGCTATACGATTTAAAACAGAGAATTCTCGTACAATTTTCCAAAAATAATTTTGAACAAGATGTTATAAATTTTGTGAAAGATTATGTTGTGCCAAAATTAAAATATCATATCTACTTTGAAGATCCTTTATATGAAAAATTTAGTACAGTTTTACAAACTTATTTTAAAAATTCACAGATTTCATTTATTAAGTGTAACAAAAAGTTAATCGATATTCCCTTGAACGAAATAAAAGAAGTTATCCAAAATTATCATGAAGGTAAACGAAATCATAGAGGATTAGACGAAACTGAAAATAATATAAAAACGCGTTATTATTGGCCAAATCAAAGATCGTCTATTCAAACCTACATTAACGAATGCGATATATGCCAAGCAACAAAATATGATAGGAAACCTTTGAAACCGCTTTTTAACGTAACTCCAACAGCCGTCAAACCTCTCCAAATAATTCACTTACATACTATAACCCTAGAAAACACAAAATTTTTAACTATTATAGACTCCTTTTCAAAATACGGACAACTTTATAAACTAAACTCTGCTCAAGGCATAGAAATTGTCAATACTTTAATTAAATATTTCACCCACCATTGTATACCAGATCAGATAATATCTGATAATGGAACAGAATTAAAAAATAGCTTAGTCAAAGATTTATTAGACACTCATAAAATAAAGATACACTTTATAAGTTCACAGCATCCGGAATCAAACGGCATTGTCGAACGATTTCACTCGACAATTATTGAACATATTAGACTTCTAAATAATCAAAATGAATTTAAGAAAGAACCCATTGAAATAAAAATTAATTATGCACTTCTAGCATATAACAACAGTATCCACTCTACAACCAAGTTAAAACCATACGAAATTACTACGGGACATTTAGAAATTAACTCTTCTTTTGACTTAGATATTGATAGGCAGCTAGTTAATAATTATATTCATAATCATAGAGAAAAAATGAAATTACTTTATTCTAAGATAAACGCAAAATTACAAGAGACTAAAGACAAAGTTATCTCAAAAGCTAACGAAAATAGAGAAGAATTACCAAACCCAATACCTACAAAGGTATTTATCAAAAATAAACAGATTCAAAGTAAAACAAAAAATAAATACCGACCTGAACAGATTAAAAGTACTAATAAAAATCGTAAAACTGCAAAAATTGTAACTCGACACTTCAATACCACTGAAGATATTCACTTATCAAATATAAAACGACCTAAACAAAAACCATATACTTTTATTACAGATTCGTCTCAATTGGACAAGCAACAGTAGAAATTAAAGACATCAGTCATAATCTAGGAATTTTACCAATCAATCTTGGCCCTGCTAAATTGCAAAAATCAAGTCATACATTTGTGCATTTCTATAACTTGAACCCATTATTAGAAGAGTATAACTCTTTGAATCAACATTTTGAAAATATTACACGTGATATCTCAAATAATACATTTTTTATACAACAGACTGGAAATTTTGTTAGCCTTATCCAAAATGTTAAAAACAATATCGATGAAAAATTTGAAAATCTTAATATTCACTCCACAACAATTAGAAACAAAAGAGGATTAATAAATGGATTTGGTTCTTTGATAAAAGCCATAACCGGCAATCTCGATTCTCAAGATGAAGAAAGAATAAATTCAATCTTAGAACATTTAAAACAGAATCAAGCAAATCTCGAAAATCAAATTAAAATGCAATACAGTGTCAGTAATCAAATAATAAATAATTTTAATAAAACTATTCAAGATATTCAAAATAATGAAATACTGCTCAAGTCAAAAATCTTGGAAATAAAAGATATGTTAGACTTTCAAGCCGAATATGAGAACCTCATATATCTCAAGGATATGATTAACGAACTTTAATTATCTATAACGTAATTTTAGATGTAATGGAAACAGTAGAAAATTCTTTAACATTTTGCAAACTAAGAACATTACACCCGAGTATTATTAAGTCCAAAGAATTATTTACAGAATTGCAAAAAATATCTTCATATTACAAACTGCAACTTTCGTTTGAATTAAAATATGAGAATATTTTAAACTTTGAATCAATTTTAGATATAACATGTAGACTAGGAAAAAATCAAATAGAATACTTTTTATCTATTCCTATTAATTTTAATATTGAGTTTGAACTATTTTATTTATTACCAATACCCACTAAATTAGAATCAGAATTCGTAACAATAATACCAAGCTCCAAATATTTGTTAAAAACTGAAAATCAAATAAAATCTCTAAATGACATTTGTACACGAAGTGAAACTTTTCAATGCCCTTCCTATCTTCAAGACAATAACAAACAGCTATGCGAAGAACAAATATTGTTAACAGGAAACTCAACCAGCTGTGAATACTCAAAAGTCAAAATTTTAAAAAATCATTTAGAAGTTATTCCGGAAATAAACCAGTATTTAGCAATATTTCCAATCGAAGAAAGGTTAACAATCAAATGTACAGAAGACACAGAAATTATAAATTTAAGAGGAATTTACTTAATCAAAAACTCTCCCTGCAAGATCATTTTCCAAAATAACGAACTCACATTTCAAGAAAAAACTTTTGGTCAACCTCTCGTACTAAATAAGCTTCAGGCAAATTTCAACAAAATTAATATGTCCCCTATGGAAATAAGTTTGAAAAATTTGAAATTGAAAGAAATATCATCTCAAGAATTGACACCAATACTTAAAGAAAAATTCAACCTGCATATTGCCAGCGTACGGACCATCATTTTATACTCTGGTATAGCATTAGTTATTATTTGGCTACTTTTGAAGAAAAAACCGAAGACAAGGGTGCCAGAAAAAATATCCACAGAACTCCAACAAAAGAAAATTCAGCTTCCAGAAGGAGCCTCATTCTAATGGGGGAGGTGTTATATAGTTATATTTCTCAGTGTAGCATAAATAAATTGTTTAGTCAGTATATTTAATTTCAGCTAACTTTGTTTTTGCTTATGTTTTATTTTTAATACTAGTAATTGTTAAACTTTATTATTCAGTCTAGAATCTACTTCCGATCTTGTAACATATTATTATATTGTCTCAATAAATAAATCTTTTTTAAAAAGCCTTTTCCATGTGTGAAAAGATAAGTTATATATATCATTTTGAGCTGAATGGCTGCAAAATGGATAACCGGAACTGTGCCGGCTTACCGCCTTTATATTAGGAATTTTCTGAAAAAGAAACATTTTGTTACATACCGTAGAAATATCCATTAAAACACTGTAGTCACTATTTCCAATAAACGATCGTAACACTAAACGTACTTAATACTTTGTACACACTCTTTTTACACACTCTGGACTATTTGAAAAATAGAAGCGTACTGACAAGCTTCGCTAAAGCTCAGCGCTAGCAGGCACGATCAGTGGGAGAAATTTACTCGACGAGGGGGGAGAGGAAAAAGGTGGGGGCAGGTAAAAGGGAATTTGGATAAGAAATGACACACTCTGGAGGACAGGAATGTAGAAGGTAATCTCAAATGGGTCAAGCGAATGCACAGACATAAAATAATATTTCAACTCTACCAAAGCGATTCTATCGAGAAGCGCTATTGCCATTTCTAGAGTAGGTAGACGAAATTAATTCTTTAGTCACACAATACAATATTTTTTTAATATCAACAACTAATAACACTATTACTAAGCCATCCTTTAATAACTATTTCGGTTCTTATTTTATTTGATTTTTTTAAATGCTTATATAATCAATCAATTTTCAAAATATAAATTTTATTCAACAATAAAATTATTATAACCTATGGCGAACTAAAAACTAGATAACCATCCTCATCTCTTTTTATCGTCATAATCAGAGGATTACATAAATTATTAAATAAATTGTAAGGATTTCTAGGGACAATTTTTACATTTGACATCGATGCTTTAGAATCCAATGAAATCTATTGAACAACACATTATTGCATTTACAACCAATGTTGCCATGTTATAGGAAAATCCTCAAACTGCACGGGGAAAGAACAAATAAATTTTTTTTTTAACAGGAAAACTGAAAAACTACGCACGTCATAGATTATTAGGTTTATTTAGGTACTTGCAATATCTATATACCTAGTGACCATTTTACCTGTATGTTAGGTATTTTATGTTTTCAAAATTCGATATTCCACTACGTAGGTATGATGTATTTGTGCAAATTGTGATTAATTTTTGTGTTTATAAAATAGAAATATATCAGGTATGTATAATATGTGCTTATATTTTATTATTGTATGATTGCAGCTGATTGTAGGTTTTTCATGATTATTTTCTCGTTATCTACAATAACTAGGTAAGTAAATTAAACATTCTTTTTCTAGTTGTGGCAACTATGTAAATTCTTAACATTTTCATTTTTTGCGTGAAAAACGAACAAGGGTAGGGGTACTAGATAAGAACATTGGGGGCGGACTAGTACATTTTATCATTTGCGATTGCTATTGTTTTTAGCTTTTTTCGCTATACCTAGTTTTCTATTGTCTATTTATATATTATTATTACTTTTATTTTATTGTTTATCTTTATTGGTGATAAGGACACCCTCCCTTAGTGAAAGACACTTTCTTTAATTTATTTACACCCTCTCTTAGTGAAAGAGACACTTTCTTTAATTTTTTTGACACCCTCCCTTAGTGAAAGAGACTCTTTTTTCAGTTTTTTTGACGATTATTTGGTGAAAGAGACACCTTTTTCAGTTTTTTTTGTTTTATACTTATATTATGGTGCGAGAAAAGTGTAGGAACCATAAACGAAACAAGAAGGCAAAAGCAAAGAAGTAAGTAAAAAATCTTTTGCTTTACAGGTCCTTCAGATTTCGATAAAATTATTTGTGAACACATTTTTCTTTTTATATAGTTGTCGTTATCACAAATTGAGTAGAATGCCATAGGTAATGTGAAATATAAATTGATTTCATTTTCAACAAAAAATAAGTTGATGGAATATTCTAAAGAAAATATTGCTAATATAAAAATAATCCTACAAACTAAATTTTTTGACACCAGGCCTGCAAAAAAGCTATAAATTTCCATGAGGGAAGTGCCCTTAGGGTGGGGGTAAATATTTTTAAATATGTATGAGATGGAGGGTTCATTAGCTCGGAGTCTATTATCTAGTTGAATTAGCGATGCAGCAATAGTAAAAGAGATGTACCTAGGAGTCTCTTTTATGATACATAATTTTGATGTCTTGGGGTGCAATTGGGGGTCTCAGGCAAGCTGTTTATAATGAGAGAATAAAATAAATGTTTTTCATTATTTAGGCAAAGAGAAAAGACAAAACCACTAGATGAAGAATTTCTACAACAGGAGACGGAAGTAGAGGAATTTTAAGAAGAGGACATTGGACTACAGGATGCCACAGAAGAGGATGCTGTAGAAGAAGACAATCGAGAAGAGGACTTTCCATCTAACTAAATAAAAGCCTGATGTAACTGCCCATCTCACACAGATCCAAATTATTTTCATACAGAAGTGTTCACTGTAACTATTCCATAAGTAACTTTCTACAAAAATCTAATGACAAGATGGAAAAAGAAGGTTGAAGTGGTGGGCACTTGGATAGTCTATGCGAAAGTGATAGTAGAACGTAGTAGATTGTCACAGAAGAGTTTCATATGGAACTCCAAGAGCCTACCGCAAAAACATCCACCCTGGACCTACAAGGTTTGTAGTGCTAGTATTTATATTATATACAGTTCTGATTATGTAACTGAATAGAAGTCTGATGTAACTGCCCAGCCAGGAACCAAACACTCTGAAAGCTTGGGAAAAACCTTAAGTATCTTTCAAGCGGAAATTCACGCAATAAGAAAGTGTGCCCAGTTCAATATTGACAAAGGATATAGAAGGCAAAGGATTATCATAATGTCTGATAGTCAAGCAGCCATTAAAGCGCTGAGTTCCTGTGTAATCAGTTCCAAAATGGTGTGGGAATGCCTAGGCAAACTTAATGAACTAGGCGAGAACAATATAGTCACCTTACTGTGGATTCCAGGACACACTGGAATAGAATGAAACGAAATAGCAGATGAACTAGCAAAGAGGGGGAGTGAAATACCCTTTTGGGGGCCGGAACCTTTTTGCGGAATCAGCTCCAATGTAATATTGGAAGAAATAGGTAAAGCCGAAGAAAAGAGAAGATCTGATAATTGGAAAGATCTAGTAGGGCTTAGGCAATCAAAGATTCTTCTGGGTGACTACAACCTGTTGAGATCAAATGAATGCATAAGTCAAAGCAAAACTGCACTAAGAGTTTTAACAGGAATCCTAACGGGACATTGTCGCCTGAATGGACACCTTAAAAAGCTCAAAATAGTGGAGGAAGAAGATTGTAGATTTTGTGGAATGGAAGAAGAAACCTCCATCCACATACTTGCGAACTGCACAGTATTTCAGAATCCTAGGGCACAGTACCTGGGAGACTACTGGATAGAAGAGGGACAGTTACCTAAGTTGAGGCCTGCAGATATCCTAAAATTCCTCCGGGAAATAGGACTAAAGGAGCTACTAGTATCTGAGACTCTCCTCAGAAACTAAGTAGAAGTAAGGGGGCACAATAGATCTTTTAGGTCTCAGTGAATGTTACCCCAAAATACATACATACATACATACATACATACATACAACTGCCCAGCCAACACAGATCCAAATAATTTTTGTACAGAAGTATTTGCTATAATTATCCAGTAAGTAAAAAAATGGCAATACCTATTTACCAGAAACATCTAATTTTTTTATTCCACTTACAGTTCTGATTATGACTAAGACGAAACCTGATGTAACTGTATTTGAAATGTTTTTTTGTTCAGTATTACAACTATACTTCAATGTTGCTGGGTGTCAGCTCCCTTTGTGAGTATACAATATTAAAAAACGGATAGTTTATAATTTTTTTTTGTCTGAGGATTAAGAAAATGGAAGATGCAGTTCAGTTGCCATGTATAAATAAAAACAAAGACAATTCATTAAGTAATTGTGTATTATCAAATTTGTAATATGGCTTCCAAGATAAAATGGATTATTCATATTTTTTTTCTAAATTGGGTTAGAAAAATAATTTGTAAGTAAAAATATTATTTATTTATAGAGTATTTGAATAATATTTTTTCAGTCCTCATAACTACATGGATCAATACTTCAATATGTCAATAGCCCCTAACTCCTTTGTGAGTATAGAATTGTAAAAAAATCGATATTTTTCTTAACTTTTTATTTTCTTTTTGTTCTGAGAAATGGAAGAGAAAAATAGAAGATGAACTTCAGTTGCCATGTATTTTAATAAATATGAAGACAAATACATTGAATTTGTAATAATAATTTGGTTTATATTTTTGTAGAATATTTTTGATTTGTTTCTTTTCAATAAAAGCATGAACTTATTTTTGCTGTGAGTTTTTTTTATAATCAATAAGGGTCAATGAAAAACCAGACATGTCTGTTTATTGCTATAATATAAAATATTGAGAATATAATTTAAAATGGAAAAAACAAGAATTTAAAATGACTCCGATACATGTTTGTATTTTATTAATACAATCAAATATTATAATATACTACAGTTCAAAATTAAACATAGTGTATCAACTCAAAGATAACGGAAAATTAGATTATGTGATGCTCTGTAAAAAAAGGAAGATCACTTTGACGCCGTCGAAGGGGTAGAAATTCTACCCCCAATATTTAAAAAAATGATTTTTAAACCGAAGGAAACGAAAAACCAGGTTGAAATTTATACAAAAGGTGTACATACTGATAAGGATACCACATACAAAGGGAAAATCGCTTCGGTGCCGTCGAAGGGGTAAAAATGCTACTCCCAATTTATAAAAAAAAAGATTTCAAACCGAAGGAAACGAGAAGCCAGGTTGAAATTGATACAAAAGGTGTACATACTAATAAGGATACCACATACCGAAGGAAAATCGCTTTGGTGCCGTCGAAGGAGTAGAAATGCTACCCCCAATATTAAAAAAAAAGATTTCAAACCGAAGGAAACGAGAAGCCAGGTTGAAATTTATACAAAAAATGAACATACTAATAAGGATACCACATACAAAGGGAAAATCGCTTCGGTGCCGTCGAAGGGGTAAAAATGCTACCCCCAATATTTAAAAAAATGATTTCAAACCGAAGGAAACAAAAACCAGGTTGAAATTTATACAAAAAATGTACATACTAATAAGGATACCACATACAAAGGGAAAATCGCTTCGGTGCCGTCGAAGGGGTAGAAATGCTACCCCGAATATTTAAAAAAGTGATTTCAAACCGAAGAAAACGAGTATCACATAATCTGATTTTCCGTTATCTTTGAGTTGATACACTATGTTTAATTTTGAACTGTAGCATATTATAATATTTGATTGTATTAATAAAATACAAACGTGTATCGGAGTCATTTTAAATTCCTGTTTTTTCCATTTTAAATTATATTCTCAATATTTTTTCATTCTCTCAACAATGTATATAATGGCTTGTTATGTGCTGATTTTGAAAAAAAATATCTACCTACGTCTATGATCGTTTGTGGGACTTCGGGAATTGGCTGCTAATTTTTGGCTGCCAAGTTCACTCCGGTGAAAAAATCAGACATACTGTATTATAATAAATAAAAAAGTACCTACTTACTTTGTACTTCAAATTTGTAATACTACAAGCAGATTGCCTAAATGATTTGTTTTCGTCTTCAATAAAATGAAACATTTTTGCTATAATTTCGTATAATGCGTATAATTTACTTGAATAATTAAGAAGAGTCAATGGAAAAACAGGCATGTCCGTTCATAACAAACTGGAGGAAAACTGCAAAAAGTATTTTATAATAACATTTGGATACATAACCTGAAAAAATTGAAGATCAAACATAATATAACATTTTTATTCCTGTGTTTCGAAAATAATAGTGTACAACAGAATTCAATAGAATACGAAATGTCTATTTTGGTCAATTAGTAGAATGCAATTATTTTTATTACTATTATCAATGTAGTTTCCCTCAATAACTCAGGAGGCTGATGTATATAACTACGTTTATGCTGATGCAATCTACGGCTAGGTATACAGGACCCCGGAGGAACCAAAAGACCCCGATATGAGGATCAATAAATATCAGGCATTTCATGGAATCACTAGCAATAGCTAAAAATATTTGTGGTTTATTTCACACCTAGTCCCCTGCACTAAACACTATAGCAAGGAATATTCTATTCTATTTTTTGACTATAGGTACTTGTGGTGAAGCACATGTGAAATGGAAATAAACAGCATTTACGGAGCACAAATTTAATTTTCTAGAATTTTTTTTTAATGCCGCCTACAAATACTTACAAGCTATAAACAATAAATAAATGATTTGAAGTATTTTTGTTTACACAAAACACATGACAAGACGACATTTGACCGTCGTCATCTGTCATTGAAGTTCCATCCATCAAGACGGTGGAACAGCTGAGCTAATTCTAATGTACTTGCAGAATCTTCCGTGCAACAATTGATTTCAGGAGCTGTTTATTGTAGTGTATTAGGCAACACACAAAGCAAAGAACGACTTTTCTATGCCTATCCTTAAAAAACGGTTAACCTAAAAATGACCTTAAAGAAGGCCACGTGTATTTTTGGTTCTAAAAATAAAGTAATGTTTTTACGAGTATTATAATTGATTTTATTAAACGTGGGCAATATACATCAATTTCTGGCGACGAGTGATTAAAATATTGATTTGGTGTTCAAAGAGTTTCAAGGGTTTTGATTCTGGAAAATGCCAGACCCCCCGGCGACACCGATTGCCGTTGCTGAACAGCAGACAGCACAATTGACTA
Source organism: Lochmaea capreae (assembly GCA_949126875.1). Taxonomy (NCBI): domain Eukaryota; kingdom Metazoa; phylum Arthropoda; class Insecta; order Coleoptera; family Chrysomelidae; genus Lochmaea; species Lochmaea capreae. The sequence continues at coordinate 27,032,058 of OX421409.1, read as the reverse complement.
TTGTAAATACAGGAAATGTTTCGACATTAGCAGGTTTTAAACATGGAGATGATTTTGAAGTATTTGAAGAAAGGCTTGAACAATATATGTTAGCAAATATGATTGATGAGGGGAGAAAGGTAGCTGTTCTTCTAACTTTAATTAGTGAAGAGGTTTACAAGGTTTTAAAGAATTTATGTGTGCCCAACAAGCCAAAAGAGAAGAGTTTTGATGATATAATTAAGTTACTGGCAAGCCAATTCAAGCCAAGGGTTTCTGTTTTCAGGAGACGAATAAAGTTTGATTCGTTAAAACAAAGCCAAGAATCAGTTAATGACTGGTACATTCTAATTAAGAACGCAGCCACACAATGCGAATTTGGTGATAGAATTTTAGACAGGGTGAAAGAGAAGTTTGTAGTTGGTATGAAACCAGGACCTATCCTAGACAGAATGTGTGAAGAGAGTCCAGACAAAGATTTAAAGGACTTAGTTGAAATTGCATTGGCAAAAGAAGCAGCACTAAATGAATCCAGGGGTACAGAAATTAACTACACTGAGAAAACTAACAGCTCAAGTAATTCTAAACAATATCAGCAACAGTCAACTTCAAAGGTAAGAGACCGACAGCAGGTAAATTCAAATGGAGGTACGTTCAAAAGTAGAGATGACTCAGAAAGACAGATAAAGGGTCAGGAAATGTTGTGTTTTTACTGTAATAAGGACAACCATGATTTTAAATTGTGTAAATTTAGAAAGTACATATGTAGAATTTGTAAAAAGAAGGGCCATGTTTCCGCTGCATGTAAAACAAAACCGCATAATTTTATTGAGCCTAGTGAAGATATAGAGGGTGATGTCTTGGAGATGTTGAATGTTGATATTTTTAATATTGAAACGCATAAAATGTTAAGCCCATAAATGTGTGTATTTTAATGAACAATGTTCCAATTATTATGCAGGTTGATACAGGTGCAGGAATTTCATGTATACCATTTAGTTTGTATGAAAAATATTTTTCAGGGGCAAAGCTGGAAGCAAGTACAGTTCAATTGAAATATTATAATGGTCCAATTGTGAGGCCTAAAGGCCAAATAAAAGTGGAGGTTAAAGTAGATAATACAAGTAAAATTTTTTCAGTAATGTTAGTTGAAGGAGCAACAAAAGCTTTATTAGGCAGGGATATTTTTACAGCATTTAATCTATCATTACAGGGTTTTGATGTTTACTTTAATGATTTAAAGATAAGTTCAGATAATTGTATTGAAGTTAAGTTTTCATTAGAACTAAACAAATTATTACAAAATTTTGGACATATTTTTGATGATAAACTGGGGAAATATAAGGATGAGAAAATACATTTAGAAATAGAAGCTGGTTTAAATCCAATATTTAAAAAACCACATCAGATTCCATTTGCTTTTAGGGAAAAGGTTCTCTCAGAATTAACTAGACTAGAGGAGCAAGGGGTTATTCAAAAGGCTGACAATGCAAGTTGGGGTACTGCTTTAGTACCAGTGCTTAAAGCTAATGGCATAGACATTCGTGTATGTGCTAACTACAAAGAAACCATTAATAAATATTTAAAAGACTGTAATCATCCTTTACCTTTAATTGAGGACATTTTTGCAGCCCTGCAGGGAGGTCAAAAGTTTACTAAACTTGATTTCAAGAATGCTTATTATCAACTGGAGGTAGATGATGAGACAGCTGAGTTATTATCTTGGAGTACACCCTATGGTATTTTTAAAATAAAAAGATTGCCTTATGGGACAAAACCAGCATGCTCCATTTTTCAGAGAATTGTAGAAAAAGTTTTGCAGGGATGCAGGGGCACAGTTAATTATTTAGACGATGTGGTAGTAACGGGTTCTGATGGTAAAGAACATATAGATAATTTAACAGAAGTCCTTAGAAGGTTGGACAGGGCTGGATTTAAGCTAAACTTTAAAAAGTGTGCATTTTTTCAAAATTGTATTTTTTATTTAGGACATAAAATTTCAGCCGCCGGCTTAGAGACTGATGAAAGGAAAATACAAGCTATATTGAAATTGCCTAGCCCTAAAAATTTAACTGAAGCTCGTTCATTTGTGGGTATGGTAAATTACTATTCCAAATTTATTCCAAATTTAGCCCACAAATTAACACCAATATATAATTTGCTAGGGAAAAATGTTAAATTCACATGGACAAAGGAATGTCAAAATTGTTTTGATTCTATAAAAAAAGAAATAACATCTGATAGAATTCTTGTTCATTTTGATCAAAATAAACCCATCAAGTTAGTGTGTGACAGTTCTGAATATGGTTTAGGGGCTGTTCTATAACACGTAATGCCTGACAATTCAGAGCGTCCAATTTGTTTTATTTCACGTACGTTAAGCGATGCAGAAAAGAAGTATGCAATGATTCAAAAGGAGGCACTAGCCATTTATTGGGCTGTGCAGAAACTATATTAATTTTTAGCAGGTCGTAGGTTTGAAATTTGGTGTGACCATAAACCATTGCAAGCGTTATTTGGTGAGCACAAAGGGCTACCCAAGATGGCCTCTGCAAGACTGCAGAGATGGTCATTATTTTTATCAGGGTTTAATTATGTTTTTAAATATTTAAAAGGGGTGGAAAACGTCCAGGCTGATGCACTAAGTCGGTTACCATTAGTATTAAATAATAAAACGGAAGAAGATTTTAGTTATTTAAATTTTATTGAGAAATTAACACCAATTGATTCTAATAAGATAAGATCAGAGACTAGAACTGATAAAGTTTTGGGCCTGGTATTTAATTACGTTCAATATGGGTTCCCAGATACTACTGATGAAGTAATCAAGCCATTTGCATGTAGAAAGGATGAATTATCAATTGAAAACGGAGTTATTATGTGGGGTTTCAGGGTTATAATTCCTGTGAAATTGCGAGCAGTTATTATTAGAGTTGCATAATACACATGAAGGAATAGTTAAAATGAAAACCAATGCAAGAGCCTATTTTTGGTGGCCGTCGTTAGACAAAGATATAGAATATTTTGTGAATAATTGCAGTGTTTGTGCAAGTTATAGGTCAGAACCACCAAAATCTAAAATTATTACTTGCGAAAGGGGATCCTATATGTTTGAGCGGATACATGCCGATTTTTTGGGACCGATAAGAGGTAAAATGTTTTTAGTTATAATTGATACTTTTACAAAATGGCCAGAAGCCTTTATTATGAAAAGTTGCGATGCAAACAGCACGATTGAGAGATTTAGGGAATGTTTTGCGCGGTTTGGTTTAGCAAAGGTTGTGGTAACAGATAATGGACCCCAATTCTCGTCCGGGGAATTTTCAAATTTCTTAGCTAATAATGGCATAAAACATTCAACATCGCCACCATATCACCCCGCGACTAACGGTTTTGCCGAAAATTTTGTTAGGTCATTTAAAAATGGTATTAATAAAGGGTTGAAGGATGAACGAAATACAGCAGTTTCATTAGAAACAATTATGAACAGATTTCTATTTCATTATCGAAATTCAATTCACTGCAGTACAGGAGTTCCGCCTTCTAACCTAGTATTTAAGCATAAGATGAGAAATAGATTAGATTTATTAGCATCATGTAATGTGAATCAAACTCCAAATGTTAAAATTTCTAAACAGAAAAGAGATGAGACGTTTAAAATTAAAGACAATGTCCTTTGTAGAGATTATCGAAATCCAAATCGAAAAGCCTGGGTTAAAGCTGAGATTGATGAGGTTTTAGGCCAGCGCACTTATCTTTGTAAAATAAAAGGTGAAAATTTGATTTGGAAAAGACACCTGGATCAAATCTTGAGAGACAAGGGGTGTGATTCACAGGAATTTGATATTCCACCAACCAATAATATGCCAAATGATTGTAATTTACCTGATAGTACAATTTCTTTTCCTAAGGTTAGTGATAGTGATGTGCGGGTCAGTGAAAACAAGAGTGGAGAGAAAGATAGAAACGAATTTGAAGAAAAAAATGTTGATACAAATGCGGATACTAGCGATGAGTTAATCATAACTGAACGGGTTGATCAATGTCTCGATAAATTTGTAACGTTATCGGAAAGGCCTAGAAGGGTAATTAAACCGCCGGCACGTTTCAATTTGTGACGGAGGTATTTGTAGTGTATTAGGCAACACACAAAGCAAAGAACGACTTTTCTATGCCTATCCTTAAAAAACGGTTAACCTAAAAATGACCTTAAAGAAGGCCACGTGTATTTTTGGTTCTAAAAATAAAGTAATGTTTTTACGAGTATTATAATTGATTTTATTAAACGTGGGCAATATACATCAATTTCTGGCGACGAGTGATTAAAATATTGATTTGGTGTTCAAAGAGTTTCAAGGGTTTTGATTCTGGAAAATGCCAGACCCCCCGGCGACACCGATTGCCGTTGCTGAACAGCAGACAGCACAATTGACTATTGTAAATACAGGAAATGTTTCGACATTAGCAGGTTTTAAACATGGAGATGATTTTGAAGTATTTGAAGAAAGGCTTGAACAATATATGTTAGCAAATATGATTGATGAGGGGAGAAAGGTAGCTGTTCTTCTAACTTTAATTAGTGAAGAGGTTTACAAGGTTTTAAAGAATTTATGTGTGCCCAACAAGCCAAAAGAGAAGAGTTTTGATGATATAATTAAGTTACTGGCAAGCCAATTCAAGCCAAGGGTTTCTGTTTTCAGGAGACGAATAAAGTTTGATTCGTTAAAACAAAGCCAAGAATCAGTTAATGACTGGTACGTGGGCAGTATACATCATTTATAACCAGAGAATAAAATAAATTTTTTTCATTATCTAGCACCTATTTAAAAAAAACATCTAATTATTTTATTCCATTTACAGTTCTAATTACAAAACTAAAATGAAGTCTGATGTAACTGCCCACACAGATCCAAATAATTTTCATATAGAAGTGTTCGCTAAAACTATTCAGTAAGTAGAAAAATGACAACACCTACCTAGAAGAAACATCTAATTGTTTTATTCCATTTACAGTTCTGATTATGTATCTAAAATGAAGTCCGATGTAACTGCCCATACAGATCCAAATAATTTTGATATATAAGTGTTCTCTAAAACTATTCAGTAAGTAGAAAGATGACAACACCTATTTAGAAGAAACATCTAATTATTTTATTCCATTTAAAGTTCTAATTACAAAACTAAAATGAAGTCTGATGTAACTGCCCACACAGATCCAAATAATTTTCATATAGAACTGTTCGCTAAAACTATTCAGTAAGTAGAAAAATGACAACACCTACCTAGAAGAAACATCTAATTGTTTTATTCCATTTACAGTTCTAATTACAAAACTAAAATGAAGTCTGATGTAACTGCCCACACAGATCCAAATAATTTTCATATAGAAGTGTTCGCACAAACTGTTCAGTAAGTAGAAAAATGACATCTTTAGAATTGTGAAAAGTTGATATTTTTGTAAACTTTTTATTTTCTTTTTGTTCTGAGGAGAAATTGAAGAGAAAAATGGAAGATGAACTTCAGTTGCCATGTAATCATAAATATGAAGGCAATTACATTAAATTTAATAATTTCATTTATATTTTTATAGAATATTTTTGATTTGTTTCTTTTCAATAAAAACATAAACCCACTTTTGCTGTGGTTTTTTCTAATAATTAATAAGGGTCAATGAAAAAGCAGACATGTCTGTTTATGGCTATAATAAATTTTTTTATAGTTTACCTAATTAGCATTTCTTTGCTATAATTCATTTGAATGATTGAGAGGGGTCAGTGGAAAATCAGACAATCTGTTTTATAATAAATATAAAAACCACCTACTCACTTAGTACTTCAAATTTGTAATACTACAAGCAGATTGCCTAAATGTAAAAGTATTTTATAATAACATTTGGATACATTACCTGGAAAAATTAAAGATCAAACATATATATATATATATAACATTTTTATTCCTGTGTTTCGAAAATAATAGTGTACAACAGAATTCAATAGAATACGAAATGTCTATTTTGGTCAATTAGTAGAATGCAATCATTTTTATTACTATTACCAATGTAGTTTCCCTCAATAACTCAGGAGGCTGATGTTATAACTATGTTTATGCTGATGCAATCTATGGCTACGTACAGGTCCCCGGAGGAACCAAAAGGCCCCGATATGAGGATCAATAAATATCAAGCACTTTGTGGAACCACTAGCATAATTGAAAATATTTGTGGTTCATTTCATGTTACACCTAGTCCCCTGCACTATACACGATAGGTACTTGTGGTGGACCATATAGCACATGTGGAATAAAAATAAACAGAGTTTTTACGAAGCACAAATTTACTTTTCTAGCATGAAAATTATTTTATTATAACCGCCTACAAATACTAACAAGCTGTAAACAGTAAATAAATATTTTTATGTATACAAAACACATGACAAGACAACGACATTTTTCCGTCGTCATCTGTCATTGAAGTTCCTTACAGCGCCATCCATCAAAACGGTGGAACAGCTGAACTAATGTACAGAAGCGTTCGTTTGCAGAATCTTCCGTGCAAAAAATCTCAAAAAATACAATGAATTGAGATTTCATATTTCCAGAATCGAATTCTCTAGGCTTTCTTATGGGGATAAGGTCTTGGCGTTCAAATTGGTGACCACAAATTGTCAAAACTGTCAAAATCACACCATCACTTATATATCTTTTTCATAACAATCTTAAACTTGACCAAAATACCTCATCCCCAAGACAAAGGTCCAAGTTATATTATGTTCAAATTCCAACTCTTAATTTTACTGCATTCTTTAGATTTGTTGCATACAAAATACCAATTTGCTTAACGGTAAGTGGAAGCTTTCACTATAAACTTTAAGGCAATTTTCAGCCAGTAGGTCTTTTTCTGCCTTTAAAATTTAAACCCAAAAAGAATATTTGTATGGGCCCACAATTTTCTGGTATTCTTATTGGCAAAAACCTTTAAAAACAGAAGTTTTTCGAGCGTTTTATTATTTGTTTTAGATCCGGTAGCAGCACAACAGTATGTTCGGCATCTTAAGCAGAATCAATTGACTCCGGCTCTAGAACATGATCAGACAGAGCAGAATTTGGCAGAACTGGCTATTGCTGTGGAAGAACAGATTCCAGAGGCACAGGCTCTAAGAGAAGAGGTTTTGGCAGAACAGGTTTTGACAAAAAAGTCTGTCATTTGGTCAACAAAGAAAACAACTAAATCTGACCAGGAGGTGATTCTGCTCTTAGAGCTTCGGAAAAAATGGTCAAATCAGTTTGCAGACAAGATGACCAGAAAGGCTAAATTGTGGGCCGATATTGCAAAGGCCATTATAAAAAAAGGATATAACTTAGGTGACACCCCAGCAGAAAAATGTAGACAAAAATTTACGAATCTTCAAAAAGCATACCAAATAAATTATTAACCAAAAAACTACCGGATCTGAAAAGATGGAAATACCACCCTTTTACGAGGAGATAAATGAAATATTAGGTAAGCAGTTATTTTTCAAAGATACTTATGTTAAATCTTATTACAGTTTCCTGTAATATTGTCGTATTTAATAGAGTGAATGTATCAACAGATGGCGAAAGGAATAATTATAAATATTCAACACTCTATGAATTTTTTGAAAAATAATATTTTTCAAAAACAGTGGCCGTTCAACTAAGGAGCAACAACTACTTCCCGTGCAATATGCACCGCCGGATATTGAATTACACCCCAAAAGTCAAACGGGGTTGGTATATCTACAAGATATTTCAAAACCAACCTTTCTGGTTTGCAATTAGAAGGGACAACACAACTTGTAGACCGGTTTCGGCGTATTTGCGCCTCATCAGTACAAGGTATGTGGTGTCCGTCCGAGAATCTCTAATCCCGGACTGAAGAGTACACTTCAATCACAATCAATACATGTCTTCCAGTAACGGAAATGTAAAGATTGTGACGGCAGCGCCCTCTTCACTTCCAATCGCAAACCAAAAACCTTGAATTTTTGACAATAAACCACGTAGGCTTAAAACAATAAATCTTATTACAGTTTCCTGTAATATTGTCGTATTTAATAGAGTGAATGTATCAAAAAATTCATAGAGTGTTGAATATTTATAATTATTCCTTTCGCCATCTGTTGATACTTATGTTGTTTAAAATTGATCTGCTTCTTATTATAAAGTGAAAAGGCTATAAAACTTGTGCCATTTTTATTTAATTTCTCTTTTTTTTTCTGTTGTAGGTGTAGGATTAGGATCGTGATCAGGATCACATCATGTCATTAGTCAACAGTCAGTTGTCATAAGTCTAATATATATGTATGGGCAGTAGTACTTAGAGGTCTTGAATAAAAACTACTATATAATTATACAAAATAATAATAAACAATACAAAATATCAGTATCACCAGACGGGATGCAACAATATATGGCGCAGTGCAGTTAAAATATGTTCGGATGCTGCAATAATTTAATAAATTAAACCGATTATCAAAATGGGTGATAGCAGAGGTATTGATGCCATGCCGATGACCGGCAATATTGCTGAAAATTGGAAGGTATGGAGGCAAAGATTTGAGAATTATTTAGTAGCTAGCGAAATAAACAAAAAAGATGAGGCAATACAATGTGCCCAAGTGTTACATTTTATTGGAGAAGAGGGGTTCAAAATTTACACAACGTTTACTTTTGCCGAGGACCAGAAAAATACATTGAAAATATTGTTGGATAAATTTGAAGCACATTTTCTTCCCAAAGAAAACTTAACATATGAACGCTATAAATTCTTCTCATATGAGCAGCAACCTGGACAAACACTGGACCAGTTTGTCACTGAATTGAAAAAGATGGCAATGAAATGCAAATTAGATAGTTTACAAGAAGAACTCACCAAAACAATGATAATCTGTGGTAAAAATAATTCGGAGAACAGAGAAAAGCTGCTGCAAGAAGGTGATACTGCAAGTCTAGACAAAATCGTAGAAAAATGTACTATATTTGAGATTTCAAAGAAAAGAAATGAATTAATTACTGAAGGTTCCACTACAGTTGACGTTATACAACATAAATACCAAACAAGAAGAAATAAGCAAAACTTACAAACAACAATAAAAAGTTGTTCTCGATGTGGAACAAGTCACCTTATAAATAAATGTCCAGCGTTTGGTGAAGTATGCAACTACTGTCATAATAAAAATCATTTTGGCAAGTATTGTTTGAAAAATAAAAACCACAAAGTAAATGAAGTTACAGAAGAAAGAAATGAGAATTGCCCAGGACAAGAAGAAACTTTATTTGTAGGTATGGTTGATTTTGTAAGAACAGGTGAAACAAATGAATGGACTACAAATTTAGAAATAAATGATTAAATTGAAAATTGATACAGGTGCAATGGTAAATATTATGTCATTTAACTTATTTAAGAGGTTAGGTTTATCCCCCAAAATAATTAAAGAAACTGACATTAAATTGAAGTCCTACACAGGAGACCCGTTAGCTTTATTAGGTAAGTGTCAGTTGCAGGTTTATAAAAATGAAAGATTGTATAATTCAGAGTTTTTTGTAGTTGAAGGCAACACTCCAGCTATTTTAGGACTGAATTCATGTGTGCTATTAAATTTAATTAAAAAAGTTGAAGCCATTACAACTCAAAATCAGTATGAAAATATAATAAATAACTTCAGGGATGTATTAAAAGGAATTGGGTGTATAACAGAAAAGTGTAATATTGGAAAAGAGCCTTATAGTAAGCCAGTTATACACCCAATTAGAAAAGTTGCTTTCCCCTTAAGGGAAAAATTAAAAGAATCTTTAGATGATTTGGTTAAACAAAATATCATAGAAAAAGTGGATGGCACCTCAGATTGGGTAAATGCTTTAGTATTAATTAGAAAGCCTAACGGAAATTTGAGAATTTGCATAGATCCCCAAGATTAGAATAAAGTTATAAAAAGAGAATTTTCTAAAATTCCAACTTTTGAGGAAATTTCAAGTAATTTAGCAGGGGCTACTGTGTTTAGCACTCTTGATGCAACTAACGGATTCTACCAAATACCTTTAAATGAACAGAGCTCTAATTTATGCACATTTGGCACTCCTTATGGTAGGTATAAATTCTTATGCCTTCCATATGGTATAAAATGTGCACCAGAAATTTTTCAAGAATGAGAAATATTTTTGGTGATATTGAGGGTGCAGATATTTATATAGACGATTTGTTAATATGGGGTAGAAACAACATAAGGTGAATCCTGTGAGTCTAATGGATACTGAAGAGGATATACCCATGACATTCATAACTCGATCTACAAATTCTCAACCAAGCACTTCATCGGCCACCTCAACTGACACAAACGCTCAACAAAGCACTTCATCGGAAACCCCAACTGGAAGACAAGCTTTACCACACAGCTCTGAATCGGACATTGAAAACAGATTTTCAAGAAAAAGACCACTAAGAAAAAACTCCAAAACAAATGACCTTATCAAGGAGATACAAAAGGATCGAGAAGAAAGGTGCGTACATTTCGAGTTTTTTGAAAAACGTCTGAAAAAAACCGAGCAGCAGAGAGATATGTATGTATGTATGTCTTTTGGGGTAACATTCACTGAGACCTAAAATATCTATTGTGCCCCCTTACTTCTACTTAGTTCCTGAGGAAAGTCTCAGAGTAGTAGCTCCTTTAGTCCTATTTCCCCGAGGAATTTTAGGATATCTGCAGGCTTCAACTTAGGTAACTGTCCCTCTTCTATCCAGTAGTCTCCCAGGTGCTGTGCTGTCTGAAAAAAACCGAGCAGCAGAGAGATAAGTTATTAAGTATTTTAGAGAAATCCCTTAAAGGGACTAGTAAAAGCAAAAAAAACATATTACTAGCAGTAGCGACTCAGATTAGGTTGTGATAAGTATCATTGTTTATATTTTGTTTGCTATAGTATTGAGATAAGACTCCTATTAAAGGGCCCGGTTTAAACATGCAGTTACCTTATTTTATGCAGTTTCAACCAACAGCCATATTTAACATCCTCTTTTAACTTTAAAAGGGTTTTTAAAAATATTTTTTCTATTTATCTTTATAAGTTAAAAGTGGATAGATTTAAAAAACGCTTTTAAAGTTAAGAGAGGATGCTAATTATTGTTCATTTGTTTATAGTACTGCTCCGAAACGATTTATTTAGTTTATTAGACATAAAAAAGTTTTCTTATTATAGTAAGCCCAGTGAGTATTGGATTTTTCAGTATAAGCATTGGGTTTCTGTTTAGTATAAGAGATATTATGTAATATACCTACCTAGTCGCTGTAGTCTAGTCTGTACACTGCTAGGACTGCTTTGGAGTAGCCTGTCATCTAAGATGCTAGTAGTTTGTATATATTAAAAAAAAACAAGTATTCAAAGTAATAAATATATTTTTGTATGGACTTTAAAAAATAATAAAAGTACTTATGAAATCTGTGCCAAAACTCATTAATTCCTTTTTTTACTTCCTATTATTTAATAGATTATTAGCTATCCCATCTCGTTTTTCTTGTGCAGCTAATTCCGCTCTATCCTGATCACTAGGCTGAAAATGGTTTGTTTCATTGAATTGTTCATCCCAGTCATCTTCATTCAAAAGGCAAAAATTGTGCAAAATGCAGGCAACCATGGCTATTTCAATAGCTTTAAATATACTGTAGGTATTTATATATTGGATTCGCCTCCAGCGCCCTTTTATAATTCCAAATGTGTGTTCGACTTTTACTCTGTCCTGACTTAAGCAAAAGTTGTGGTGTTTTTGTACTCTGGTCAGATTGTCGCCCTTAAATGGAGTCATAAGCCAGGTACGTAGACTAAATGCACTATCTCCAATTAAGTGAAACTCCCTGTTCATGAAGTACATGGTTGGTCCATGCCTCACAATATTTTGAAATAGAGATGAATTTTGAAATACCTGAAAACAAAAAAAAATTTGTTTTACAAGTTTAATCTTTTTTATTGTGTAGAACATTTTGTCAAGTATTTTAGGTAATTTATGAAAAAAATACTAATTAAACCTGTAAATTTAACTTTTAGTTAGTTCAGTTATTCATTTATTTTTAAAAGTGTGTAGCAGATTTTTTTATTAAAGATATTATTATGGCTCCTGCTTTTCCCACCTATCCTAGAGTCATGTGCTGATCCAGGAAAACCAGCAGATATGTAAGTGAGGAGACATTTGGAATCACAAATTGCCATTAGATTTATGGAATGGCGTCTATATCTATCTATATAGCTTTCCTGGTGTTCAGTTTCGACTTTTATGAATATATGTGTGCCATCTATGGCCCCAGCCACACCTGAAAACAAAATTGTTGTTTCATAATACAGTTGTATGCAGGGTTGTATGTACTTATGTATTCAAAAGTGTTGGTTGGTTTCTGCTTAAGCGAGCCAAAGCCAAGAAATTCTTACCTGGATAGTGTGTAAATCCTCGTGCTATTGCCTGTAACTCATTAACAGTTTTGGGAAGTCTAATATACTGCCTTTTTAAAAGAACCACAAAATACAATACCTTGTTGACAATCAGCATAACTGTTTTTGAACACACATTGAAAACAGTTCTTATGGTCAACAAAATGTCTTGAGTGGCCATATACCATACATATATCAGGACACATCCTACTATATCTATAGGAACGTGACCTCCTGTATATTCTCTGGACAAAATTTTTGTTTGATCTATTCTACCAATGGCTTCAACCAGTTTAAAGAGAGTTCTTTCCCTCATTCGAAATAAATTGTAAAACTGGTAATCATTATAGTCATCTAAGTATTTCTCTGTATTAAAAAGTTTCATTGGATTTTCTCGAATAGCAGATGCTGTTGTGAATGCAATGTTTGTATTTTCTTGAAACCACTGGAGAGCCTACAAGGTTGTTTTATGCATTTCATTGTATAGGGTTAATTTATGGCGCCAACCTAGAACAAGTGTACACGTTTTTTCCCTATAAAAATCGTGAGCACTGCCTCATGACACCAAATAAAGCTGTGTCTATAAACCCACCCTTATCATGCAACTATATATAGTAAATAAAAATAAATTCACCCACTGCAACTCACCATGTTTAGATCATCCCCAAAGAAAATCTCTTCGATCTTCGATAAAAACGAGAGATTCCGCTCCATTTTTTGTACTTAAACAAAAATAAAACAACAAAAATAAAGAAACATAACCCTACACTGCAATAACCAATTTTATTCATTTCAGCGGTCAGTTCGTTGGATTATGATTCTTGAGTGGTGGAGGGATATGACATCACACTTAGCTGTCAAAGTTGTCAACCACAAGAATAACCACGGTAGTATTCATTCCAGGCTGAAAATCGCCTAAAATGTTTGCCTTTTTTAACCACAGGGAAGTTCTTAAAATCCACCGATAGACTCTATCGATAGATGTCTGTGATATGTCAGATAAATGTCAGGTAGAATGAAGCTGATCTATCGGTAGACGATTATAAGAACGTATTGGTTAGATACTATAGGTGCTTTCCAATTTATCAAGCACTTTGTGCACGAAACCCATGGGCTCGATGCTCATGAGCTTGGCACACAAGAATCAATTGGAACAAACTTCGATGAGTTTTGTGTCAAGTGTCAAATTTTAAAACATAACCACAAATAATTTGTTTATTTGTTGTTTTGTCCGAAATAATCGATTAATTAAATAAACTATGGAAGCACTTATTTGTAAGTATACTCATAGATAAAAAAAATACTTAAGTATACTTGGTATACTGCATAATACTTTATTTCAAATAATAATGTAATAAATATCTACCAATTTATTGTAATGTATAATTTTTAGTTTGTGCATCAGATACTATGTCTGGCTGGCCCACTTCTTCATCTTCAGACGAAGAGGAACATCTTAAAATTACAAAAATAGAAAATTTTGTAGAGCAAACAGTCAAGCAATACGATCCTGACACTTTTAAACGCCACTTGAAATGAAACGAGAAACAATCAGTGAACTTATTGGTATGTGCTTATTAGTACTAGTCTTGTGCATTGTTGATTGTTGAATGAAAAATTTTGCGTGGTTTTTAATAAAAAACGTGGTGAAATAAACAGACAAATATAGGATCATTTGCAAAGACAGTCTTTTAAATAAAATGAAGATGAATAAAACTTTATTTAAATTATAGATCCTTCTATCCTTTTTGGCAAAATTTATCAAAATATTTATCAAATACTGTGCACACAGCATATAAACAAACAGTGAAATAAGTTGTGCTTGCACTCGATATCAAATATTTTAAGTTGACATGCACGAAACTAATTTGTAAATTTCACTAAATTCCAGTTAAAACATTTTGTTCTTTTTACAGATAACTTTGCAACAAGTGAGTACAGTAGAGTTCTTACAATAGCCTTTTTGGTGTGCGTCATCGTTTGTGACGTATATCCGGGTTTTCGGCATGTCGTTTATTATATTTGCTATATTGACATTTAGCTAACCTTAAATTTGATAATTAAAATGATCAGGATCGTATTCAGCCATATTCGAAAATGATATGAAATTAATAATACTTGGGATATGAAAACAATGCAAAATAAAACAAATTGTATATTCAATTTACATATTAAAATAACTTTTCATTAGTAAATATAGTCCTGCAAAAGAATTATACAGCCTGTTCAATTAAGTCTGCACCATATGAAACCCTATTTTATTCTAAAGTTTTATGGAAAAAGGTATTCTTCACTTATAATTCTTATTGTTAGCGAATTTCATTTTTTTATTTGTTTAAATGTGGCCACTGTCTTCATTAAAATATGTACAGGTGGTGTATTGAAAATTTATGTATGTATGTATTTTGACATTCACTGAGAACTAAAAGATCTATTGGGCCCCTTACTTCTACTGAGTTTCTGAGGAGAGTCTCAGGAGTGTTGTCAAAAGCTCCTAAAGCACCTTTGAAGCTACGACCACTGGCTCTGCCGTTGAATGGCTTCTTTCCAAACACTAACTAGAGTATTCTATCTTCAGTTACACGTTCAGTAGAAAACAAACATAAACATAGTAAATAGTCAAGAAACCAACCAACTAATAAAAAATTAAAAAGAAGAGGATGATGAAAGTTCAATTTTCGTAGTCATCTTCCCATAAGTCCCAATCTGATTCACATTCCGACTCATTCAAGTCAACAATTACAGGCAAAGTATCACAAGCGTCAATAATTTTTGCTGTTTCCCAATATTCCTCTATAATGTTTTGGGTATGCCTAACATATGTTTTCCATTTTTCTGGTGTAACCTACAATAATATAAATATAATTAAAATACAGTCTTCAGGACTCCCAAAAAAAAATCAAAATACTGGCAGTACGGCAGAAACGTAAACTTATTTGTTCATACCTGCTCAATTGCCTCTTGCCAAACATTTATTATTGTTGCTGCAGTTACACGGTCAACAGAGGTTATCTTAGCATCGTAATACCGTTTGAGCTCGGACCAAACCATTTCTATTGGATTGAACTGGCAATGGTAGGGAGGTAGTCTTAAAATACGATGACCGTGCTGAAGAGCCAGTCTATCTAATCTATAAAACAGCATGCTTACATTAACACTGTTGAGCCTTACCAATTTTCATAATTTCATCTTTCATGCTAGATGCTGGAAAAGGTATACACCTTTCTTGTAACCAACTAATTAAAGATTGCTTAGTCCAAGATGAATTAGGGATTTTTTCAACTAAACTTGAATGATAAGATGCATTGTCCATTATTATTAAAGAAGGTTCTTTTAAATTCGGCAGGAGCTGTTGTTCAAACCATTTTTCTAAGTTATTCGAATTCATCGAATCATGATAGTCTCCAGATTTACTCCCACTTTTGAAAATCAAACTACAATTTTCGACAAAACCATTCTCAGAACCTGCTTGTAAAATAATGTACCGTACACCTTTACCACTTGTCTTCCTTACTGCCTTAGTGCTACCATCTTGCCAACTTTTGCAAAAACTACCTTTACAAAAAATCCAGGTCTCCTCCAAAAAAACAGTCTGTAGAGGGTAAGGAGAACTCTCATTGTTCTTGAATTCTCTCAGAAAATGTAATCTTTTTTGAGATACATGTGGTTGTTCCATAAGATAGTTTCTATTGGAAATACTGCAATTTAGCCATCTGAATTTTAGTTCCCTTAAAACATTATCCATTGAACCAACAGACATGTCGATTCCATCCAAATCAATGAGTTTTTTATTCGGTGTATGTAGAGTTACATGTTCACCTAAAATAAATAAGTAAACAAACAATATTAATGAATAAAAAATACAAAAACACTTTTTTAATTACACACTTTTATTAGGAAATGCACTAAAAAGTGAATAATAATTTTTTTTTAATTTCTCATTCACTCTTTCTCACTATCCTAATGAAATAGGATTAACTTGATTTATATTAATTTCACTTATTGTTATATAAAAAATACTTACTTAGTGCACTGAAGTTAAAGGTATCAATGGTTTACCAGCTTCTTTTTCTAATTGAAAATATCTGATACCTTTCAAAATAAGATGCTGCTCTTTTTCTGTGTATCTAGGCATATTTTTGTATTATTTAAATAAATAAAATGCTAACAATAATATTAATATTCACTTTCCATAAATAATCATGAACAACAAAGTACAGACCTGACGAGAACTGTCAGTGGGACATTAGAAAAAGACGTCACCTACGAAGGGAACGTCTACATAGAATTTTGAACGATATAAATTCGCCCGATTGATAGGTCGCGCTTGCACGTAAACTAAACATCAACCAATCAAATTTTTCTGTCAAAGATTAGGGTTAACGTTTGTAATACGTTTAAACAGTTCATTATTGTGATATTTTGATTAGGATTAATCACAGACCTGCCTTTTTTTCCATTTCTTTCACCGTAATGTGTTAGAAGGGTATTAACAATCGATGACGCACACCAAAAAGGCTATTGTATGAACTCTACCAACACTGTTAGAGGGATACCTCATATATCAAATGAAACCAGTGTGCTTCTAACAATGTGGTATCTTGCTAATACAGAGAGTTTTAGGCAAATATCTGATCGGTTCAATGTCAGCTTAAGTTCAGCACATAGGTCTCTATTTCGAGTGATTGACTTTTTAATATCTATCAAAAGTAGATACATAAAATGGCCCAGTGATGAAGAAAAAGAGATAATTGCAAGCAAATTTAAAAACAAACAACAATTTAATGGAGTTATAGGCGCAATTGACTGTAGCCATGTGAAAATCAACCGACCAAACAAAGATCAAGACTCATATTGTAACCGAAAGGGTTATCATAGCTTGATTATACAAGCAGTTTGTGATACTGATAAAAAATTCTTGGATGTATACTGTGGGGAACCAGGATCTCTTCATGATGCGAGGGTATTAAGAAAATCAGCAATTTATCAGAAAGCTGGAAATCCACAATTTTTCAAACATTATTACCTCTTAGGTGATTCAGCATATCCAAGTATGTCGTGGCTAGTACCTCCTTTTAAAAACACGGGTGTCCTATCAGATGAGCAGAAACAATTTAATTATAAACATTCATCTACTAGAATTGTTATTGAAAACGCATTTGGTTTGCTAAAAAAAAGATATAGAAGACTTCTCCATTTGAATAATAACAATGTGAAATTTTGTGTTAAAATTATAATGGCGTGTTGTGTATTACACAATATTTGCATAATAGATTCTGATGAAATGGAGGTAGATGAAAATTACACAGATGAAGAAAATATACCTAACCATGATCTGGTTGTAGAACTGGTTCAAAATAATGTACCTATGAAGAGAGAAGAAATATTTAGAAAAATGTTTTCTGTATGAATTTCTAAATAAATGTATTAATTTATAATAATATAATGAATATAGTGTAGAATAAATTTTTAGTAAAAGTAGGAAATATAATGTAACGAATTTATTTTTGAAAAAATAAACATATATCTATTTTACATGGCATTATTTCTGTCTTAATATTTAATACATACATTAAAAGAATACTAACAAAAATAAATGTGATTTTACAGAAAACAAAACATAAAATATTGACAAAAATAAATAATCACAACTTTTGGAATAAACGAAAATAAATTGCTTTATAGCATACTTGTTAATTCTTGTTATTATCATTGAATTTCAGTAATATTTCTTGTAATATTTTCACTTTTTGTTTCTCCACAGTTAACTTTTCGCTTTCAATATTTATTCTGTCTTTGTGTCGTTTTTCTTTATTCTCTTCTTTTATTTCAAGATCCCGCTTCCGTTTCCGAAAAAACTTTGTTCGGCTGTCGGCACTTTTTTCGTTCTCTGAGCTCACTTCCAAGTCAGGTTCTACATCAGTATGGTTTTCAATGAAACTCATATTGGCACTTGTATTAATATTTGTAATTGAATTACAATTTGCTTCTGAAGATTCCATTGTATGTTGGGCGCTGATGGATGGTTTATCTCCTAATAAATTATCCATTTGTTCCAAAAACATAAACCTGCTTGCACCTCTGCCTGTTTTGTTGTTTTTATCTTTGGTAGTTTTGTAACTTCTTAACAGACTGCGCCATTTGTTGTAGCATGCTGTAGCGTTGTATATGAAGCCATTGCTTAAAAGTTCATTGCTAATATTTGGAAATACATTTTTCTTTTTTTTGGGATGTTGCATGTCCTCCATGTTATTTTCCATACAACTAAGCAAACAAAGAACGGCATTGTAACCCCATGCTTCACTTTTTGGAGATTCCAGCTCCTGTCTGTTTTCCTTGTTCAAGTATTCATCTGTCCTTAGGTCTTCATTTTTGGCAAAGTTTAATAGTGTAGATGCAAAGGCAACATCTACAATTAAAAACATTTTTATATAGTCTTTTTATAATAACTATGATTTTTACTATACATTACCTATTTGAGCCCTTTTATAGTCTTCTTCATTGAGCAATAATGCATATTCCGAATTCGTTTCTGCATCCAATAATGTAAGAGAATGTTGTTTTGAGCAGCCCGGTTGTGATTCCATTTTTTAAATTTTAAAACACATCTAAATCTACATATACATAACCTCAATTTTATAGTTTGTGTTAAAAGCGCAAACCTTTATCTGGTGTTTGAGGGGCAAGGGGAAAACGCAAACGTGTTTGACACACAGATCTTAAAAACGATAATTTGGAACATGCGTTTGAAGCACTGCGCACGCAAGTGCTCGACTGGGTGCTCAAATTGTGCAATTGGAAAGCCACTTATGGTAGATTGAAAAAAGAAAGAAGATAAATTTGACAATTATTTTCAAACCAGCCATCTTTAATAGTATTGACGCATAGACGCTAGTAAACTTTTATTTTTTTCTATTACCACAGCATTTAATTCGATTAGTAATTTTTATTCCACTTTTTTAGTACTGTAAAGGTATGTATTAAACAGTCTTGAATATAAAATATATATTCTACAATTTTTTGTCTTAAGAGTTAGCGACATTGAGTAACTATCATCTTATAATTTTTTGAAAAAATGAATATTTGGTGGATACATTTTGGATGATGATTCTTCTTCAAGTGATGCAACTTCAAGCACTCCCAGCAGTGACAGTGATGCTGAAGTACTTGTTCTTTTTGGTGAAAAAAGACAACATATCACATCCTCCAATTACTTCGAAACTACTGTACCAATGTACTCTCTTGATGATTTTAAAGCACATTTTTAAATGTCCAGAGAGTCTGTGGAGAAATTAAAATCTAACTTCAGCACCAGCTGCATAGATGTGAAAGGTAGAGCATAAATTTCTCTGGAAAAGGGCATTTTAATTTCCATATGGACACTGGCAAATCGAGATAGCTACCGATCAATTGCAGACCGCTTCGGAATACACAAGGACCAAGCTCATACAGTAGTTTCAAAAATATGCAAAATGATAACAAAAATTTCTGACAAATACATTGTACGGCCAACAGGAGCAAAGGCTATAAGCAATGTAAATGGATTTAACAATCTAATGGGAAATGTAAGCTTCCCTAATGTTTTTGGCATATATTGATTCCTGGGAAACCAGATAACTCCTACTACAACAGAAAAGGATCCTATTCAGTATTGTTGCAGACTATTTGCAACTATAGAAAAGAAATTATTAATGTCTCAAGTGGCCAGGAAGCTTCCATGATGCTAGGATGTGGAAATCTTCAAAAATTTATGAAAAATTGTCAACTGATATGGAAAATTGGTTGTCAACTGGTACATATTTGATTGGAGAAACTGCATATCCCCTGGATAAATTTAGTATGGTGCCTTTTAGAGATAACGGACATCTAACAAGGTAGCAGAAATAATTTAATACACGATTAAGTTCGAGAGTGCTAATTGAAAACACATATAGTCGTCTAAAAGGTTTATTTCGACGACTAAAATTTTTGGAAGTGTATGAATTACAATACATAAAATACTATTTAATTGCCAGTTGTGCTCTCCATAATATTTCATTAAATGATAATATTGTAATGGATGAAGGACCTTATGATGTTATATAGGAAGAAATTAATAATGATCCTGTTGACCATGAAGCAGATCTTCTAAGAATACAAATAATGCAGAATCTTATTTAATTTTTGTTTATTTAGAAAAAATAAAAAATAAATTTATAACAGTGTTTTTTTACATAACAAACATCACAGCAAAAACTAGGAATAATTTTAAAAAATATATAACAAAATACTGATATTGAAGAATGCAAATATTTCTTAGGTATCTAAAAAAAATACTTTGCAGCTGAGCAAACAAAATAATCACAATAAAAACTTTAAAATAAAAAAAAACGGAAAATCACAATTAATATGCCTAAAAAACAAACAAAAAATAATACTCCAGTAAAATGGATTGAGCAAACAAAATAATCACAATAAAAACTTTAAAATAATAATACTAAAACAAAAATTCATAATCAATATGCCTAAAAAACAAATGAATAATACTTCAGTTAAATGAATTGAGCAAACAAAATAATCACAATAAGAACTTGAAAATTATTAAAAAATCACAAGCAAAAAAATAATACCACTAAATAATAATCAACAATAATTAGTAACAGTTCAGTCTGACGCATCTTACTTCTTTTCAGTTATAGCTTTTGCTAGAGCTAGTATCGCATCAATTTCTTTCTCTTTAAGCTTTTTTGTTTCTTCCCATTTTTTTTCTTTCCATATATGTTTTTCTTCTTCTTTCTTACTTTCTCTTTCGGCTTTTTTTTCTCCCAATTTTTTCTTTTCATGTAAATACATTTGGAGAGAAAGAGTATTCAATGTTTTTTTCTTATTAGTTTTTGTTTCTAAATTATTACTTACTTCATTTTCTTCGTTTATAGAGACATCACTGGGAACATCGAGTGAGTCACCCAAATTAGCAATTGGTGGATCACTTGAATCTTTCTGTCCCAAGACTACATCAATAATCTTAAAATACTCCCACGTTATTGCACTTTCTCCAGTTTTATTTTTTGTTTGTTTGTTGGTCCTATAGGTTGTCAATAGGCCCCTGTATTTGTTATCGCATGCATTAGGTGTAACTTCGATGCCTGTTATATTCCTAACTTCGTCAGCCACCAATTTCCAAAGCTTACTTTTCTTGTATCTATCAGTCCAAATAAATGCAGATTTTTGAACATCACCTTGGCTGTTATTTGGCTTGTGTTTTTTTATCTGAAATGTAATACTTATGTAAAATTTGTGGACAAAAATAACATGATCATTATACATTCAACTGTCCTACGGTATTTGAGCTAGGGAACCTGGAGTCATAAGTGGTCATTGTATACAACAGGTCCTTATGGATTTTACAAAAAAAAATTGTACTCACGTATTCAGTACACCCTCTCGATCTCTAAACACAACTTCGTTTTTGGCGCACGCTTCTAGTTACTTTGCTACTGGCGTTTAAAGTATGTAAATTTTCAAATTACGCGGCAATTTTTCACATATAATATGTACACTTCTCCCGACGCACCACAATCCACTTAACAAACTTCTCGAAAAGGATTTGACGGTGTTGCCAAGTTAGTTGGTCTTGAAAAGTTTTTTACATTTTTTTTTGTTAAGTTTTGGTTGGGGTAGGTTTGGTTGGGTTTTTTGATTTGGAAATATATTATATTGGACTTTTTAAGACTAATTAAGTCCCTTTTATTGCACAATTACCGTTTTTTTAATATTTCAATTTTCCACAATTTCTATAAATGCCCTTATTATTATTATTAATTGGTTCTGGAAAAGTTTTTTACGTTTTTTGGTTAGGTTATGGTTGGGGTAGGTTTGATTTGGTTTGGTTTGGTTTCTTGCTTTACGTTTTTTGTCTTTTTGATATGAAAAATATTTTTCATTACTTTTTGGATAAAAAAAAAAGTTTGGCAACATTGTTTTTCTTAATATTCCAATTTTCCACAATAAGGAGCTGTTGTATACAATTACCGTTTTTAACGGCATATAAGAAGTGGAAGGTATGGCAGATATTTTCACTTCGGAAGCTGTTGCTGTATGATCAAGTGAACTTTTACCAGTGAAGAAACGTTCCTGACGAAGTATTGGTTTCTAAAAATATATTAAAATATAGTGTTTAATATAATATTATGATATTTAGGATTACCATTATCTCTTTTCGTCTGATTATAAATGGTCTTTGCATACTCTTCTCGGAGGGTCATGTCTACAAAATAAATATACACTGTAATTTATTAATTTTTAATTCGATACAAAACTTCACCTTGTAAAAGCATGACGTGCGTATTTTGGTCCACCATCACTTTAAACATTTCACCATTATAGGATAACTCCATTTCATAATCCATTTTTATTAACAAAAAAAAGTATAAAATCTTCAACAAAACAAAACAACTCAATAAACAAAGATTGTTAATTGTCATTGCATATGATTGATGATTGTGCTCTCTGATTGTGCTTTCCCCTTCCAAATCTACCAGATTTATCTAGTCTAAAGCCCGGTAGAACTGATGAATGTTCGATGGGGGGATGATTCTATCGACAATCTATCGGCAAATTTAAGAACGACTTTGGTAGACACCGTATTTACCGATAGATGTATCGGTAGATTCAAGAACTTGTCTCACTTTTCGGTTGTCATTTGTCAGTGGTCACTAACCTTTATCAAAAAACTGGAAGAACCACAAAGAATGTTTTGTTAGTAGGTACTTAATCAGTTGGAAGTGAAAAAAGAAAAGAAAAATAAAAATATGCAGGATTCGTTCCAGCTGAACAAAAAAAAGAGTTGATTGAATTTATGGAAGAACATCCGGAATTAAAATCTGGGAAATTCACGAACCAGTTTAACCATCAAACGGCACAATCCTTATGGGTAGAAATGACAGAGAAATTAAATGATCAAATAGGTGCAAAAAAGAACTGGGAACAATGGCGCAAGGTATGTACTGATAAAAATAATAATTATTTAAGACTAAGGAGGTCATAGATACAGGGTACCAAAAATAAATAAATACTAAAGCTTCATCCATAAATTAATTTTGCATACACACATTCAACAGACCTCCAGTTATTTAGACAACTATTTATCACACCATTATTAGAACTCGAAGAGAACATTCCTTAGAAACAAAAAATTGCTTAAATAGTAAGTGTTTTCTTATTAAAATAGAAAAATTTCTTAAAATGTGAAGAATTTGAAAAAAATTGTTTTGCATTTGCTTTAAAAACATAAATGGTAAAAAACTGATACATTTTTTAACTCGTTAAAAAAGCTTCAATATGATCTTTTGTTTCAGACATGGACGGGTGTGAAGCTAGCTCCTAGCTCCAAACGGGTAAAATCGATCTGGCAACACCGCTCGACCGCTCAGCCGCTGAGATTCGACCGTATTTACGAGGGGCATATGTTATCGAACGTATGGGTTCATATTTTACATATGAAATAATTAATTTTCTCTGCTTTATTTTGAGAAAAAATTACCAGCAAACATAATTACTGAAGTATTGTTTTGTTTCGCCATACTATAATTGCTCCGAAACAATCGTATGAATTATTACATATATCGATGTTTACTTTATTCTTTCTCCTGTATCTACAAATAATGATGTCCATGGAAAAAAAAATCAGAAATAGATTGATAAACCGATAGTATTTAACGTGACATATTCAAAAATTACTGACAAACGTTCCAAGGGTGAGAAAAAAAATAAAAATCAGTTTTTTTAAAAATTATACTTTACTTTATTTTCTCTCCTGTATCTACAAATAATGATGTCCATGGAAAAAAAAAAATCAGAAATAGATTGATAAACCGATAGTATTTAACGTGACATATTCAAAAATTACTGACAAACGTTCCAAGGGTGAGAAAAAAAATAAAAACAAGTTTTTTTAAAAATTATACTTTACTTTATTTTCTCTCCTGTATCTACATACACAAGTTTATTAATGTCCAATACAATTGGTGCTTAGCATGACAGATTAAAGTATCCTCGTTTCCACATCACCCAGGAGGTAGAGGATTCGATTCGTTTTTTTTACGTGGTTTCCCCTTCAAGGCCTAATCCACGATTTTCCAAAACAATAATTATAAAAAAATAAAACACTATAAATAACTTATACTAAAAAAAACAACACAAACTAAACAAAAGAAAACTATAAATGATAAATTTTAATCTTAATTGTACTATCTTTAAAAATAAATCTAATCATTCCTAGCACTACAGGCCATGATTTACCGTCCAAGCCACAAGCAATTTTGGGTAAAGATATTGTCCTTACCATATTGCTTGTCGCATGGACTTTCATGTCCTGTAATGCCATGAAAATGAATTTATAATTAGGTTTATGGAAAAATAGTTGCTTAGTTATTAGATAGTATATGTATCTCTGTTGTACATATAGTACACACACACACTACCCTTTTTTTTTCTGGGATTTTAAGTAGTCCGTGTGATTAAACTTTCGCCTAAAAAAAATATTTATTTGAAAAACCATATATTATCAAAAGTGCCCAAAAAACCAATAACTCACCGAAATTGAAGAGCAATTCCTTTAGACATCTGGAAATCTTCGGACACACAATGTCCTATAGCACCGCCAGCTTGTAGCAAATCCCCACGAACAAAATCAATATGTTATGTGGGGATTTTTTTTTTGGTTGAATTTCTTCCAAAATGCTCGGTACTCCCTGAAAATAGTTACGAAGTGAAATATGAAGAAGAACCAAATAAAGATACTTACATTTCAACGAAACTAATCACACAACTGAAAAATAAAATAAAATAATGCAAAGACAAAATCACAAACAAAAATGCAACACTATATCTGACAAAGATTGTAAGCAAACTAAAAACTCCAAACTCTTACAGTTTGCTGGATCACAGATTAATCTAAACCTACAGAAGGGGTATTTATTTCAAACGAATCGTTCCTAGTACCTCCTTCTGCTTGGGTATTATATTCGGGGACTACCTTTGTTAATCCATTTCCGCCTTTATTGGGGATTATACTGAACATCAAGGTGGATCATTACGCAATTACACATAAGCCGTATTTATTGATGGAATACCCAGTACCACTAATAATAAATTGTCTTTAGGCGCATATTTGTTTTTATTTTCTCAGTAATTTTACCCAATAAGTGAACAGTAAAAGTTTTAAGGTAGGTCCGTTTTCAGATGTATGAAATAAGAAATAGTTATAAATGTTTTATGTTTGGCACTCTCACACGCTATTACTTTAGTAACCTACCCTAACCCACTAGCCACCCCAATAGGTTATTCAACTTATTTCATTTTTCGATTCGTGGATTTATGTAACCGCAATCCACGTTTTATTAAACAAATTATGTTTTCATACCCAAATGGTTCAGTCAAAATTGCAGATACTAGATTAATGAAAATCCTCACTGCAATCTCCAGAAGCTGCAAGACCGAATTGGAGGAGACAAAGTTAATAGAATTACTCCGGAAGTTATTCGTAATGTGGAAGAGGAATGTGCCCATCGATTGGCTTTTTGAGCATTCATATCAGCTGAATATTATTGTGTATTAATTAACTTTAATTAATTCGTTTATTGTAAAATTACTCTCTGATTAAATTAAATTACTTTTTTTTGCCTTGTATAAGCATAATCCTGTTAAATGAGGTATTATAAGAACCACATCTCAATTTAAAATCAAATCAACGATTAGGTACGTCACTGTGTCAAAACTGGTGACGTCATAATTTTCGCCCACTATTAAAAAAATCGGCATTTGAAATTGAAAATCGACCCATTTTCAGAATTTGGTAAAAAGTAAATTGTTTGTTCCATCATTAGTCGCGCATTATCCTGTTGGGTATTCGTTTCAAATAAATTAATTTGACATAATTATTTGAAATACAAAATCATTATTTGTTATTTCAAATACTCTTTCAAAAAACATTTTGCGTTTTAAAGTGTAAGAAAAATACACGGTATTATAACTATATAAAGGCCTATCTTTATACAATGGTATTATCTATAGTCTATATAGAAAGCGACAAGGAGTAATAAATCATTCATTTAAGTAGATTTCATAGACGTACCAAAATATATTTTAAGAGGGTATACCGTAAGGTACATTTTGTATTGAACAACCCAGTTTTCTTAGAAACATTATCGGGAATATTATTTTAAAAGAAAGTAGGTACATTAAATCAGTACTTAGTATTAGTTCTTTGAGTAAAGTTTTCTTAGAAACATTATCGGGAATATTATTTTAAAAGAAAGTAGGTACATTAAATCAGTACTTAGTATTAGTTCTTTGAGTAAAGTTGTATGAAGTTGTATGGTTTTCATAATATTGTAAACAGTTGGAATATATTTAAAACATTTGTTGAATGTTAATTGTGCAAGTACCAAACAATGTCGATAAGCCAAGGACTATCTAAACGACCAAAAACAGGTCCATTATCTTTAAATGAAAAAACTCTGATATTGAATTGTTATATATCATTGAAAAACAAGGATCCAAGTGCAAGTGTTGATGATATTGTGGAATTAACGGCTGCTATGTTGTGTGTTGCTAAATCAACAATTTATAGATTACTAAAAGAAAGCAAGAATGGAACTCTTCAACCCCCTAAAACTCCTTCAGGCCGAAAACCAATTGAGATCGATGAGTCATTAAAACAAAGACTAAGGCGTAAAGTCCATGGATTTTACTTACGAAAGGAAATTCCAACACTTAACAAAATTATGACATCAGTGCAAGAAGATACGGACTATCCAAAATTCTCCAGAATGACATTATGCAAACTTTTGAAAGATGTGGGTTTCAGATATACAAAACATAATAGAAAATCTCTCTTGATAGATAAACCGGAAATAGTTTTTTGGAGAAGAGACTATTTAAGAAGCATTCGACATGCCAGAGAACAAAATTTGAAAATCTTCTACTTAGACGAAACATGGATAAATGCTGGATATACAGTTTCCAAATCTTGGCAAGATGAAAACATTAAAAGCGGAAGGCAGGCATTCGTGGAAGGTTTGTCGTTAGGTTTGCAGCCACCATCCGGAAAAGGAAAAAGACTTATCATTGTCCATGTTGGAAGTTCTGAAGGTTTTGTTGATGGTGGATTATTAACTTTTATTTCAAAACGCACGGGGGACTATCACGAAGATATGAATGGGGATGTCTTCGAGGAATGGTTTGTTCAAATGTTGGATCTGATTTCAAAAGGGGCTGTTATTGTAATGGACAACGCAAGTTACCATTCACGGTTACGAGAAGCATTGCCCACAAGTCGTTGGCGTAAAGCAGAGCTTTTGGAGTGGCTTATTTCGAAAAATATTAAGTTTCCAAAAGATCCACTAAGGAAAGAACTTTACAGAATTGCAAAAATGAACAAGAATAAATACAAAACCTACATTGTAGAAGGTATGGCTTCTTCTCGTGGTATATCAGTTCTTCGACTTCCCCCTTATCATTGTGAACTTAATCCCATAGAATTAATATGGGCTCAGGTAAAGGGGGAAGTTGGAAAAAAAAATACTACTTTTAAAATAAACGATGTTGTGAAATTGTTTGAGAGTGCTGTAAGTCATGTTAGTAAGGAAAATTGGACAAACTGTATCGAGCATGTTATCAAAGTAGAGGCAAATATGTGGAAAATTGACAATATTTGTGATGATTTAATCGACCCTATTATTATTAATGTCAACAACGATTCTTCCTCTTCCGAGTCGGATATAGAATAAAATGTAAGTAATAAATGTATTCCAATAATTATTTCTTTTCATTTTTTATTATATTATAATTTAAAACGTATTTTTTCCCAAAATACACACCACTGCATTGCGTTATTGCTTATCTGCTAATCCTTTAACAACGAAGAAACCCTAAACTTTGCTACAACTGAAACAAATACGGGGTCGATCTACCTGGTTTTTAGATTTACGGAAGAAATGTAATTTAAAGTAAGAGATTTATCAAAAATTTCATGGTGCTCCCTGTAAAGGTTTTGCATACTTAATTAGGGTTTATTACTCCTCGTACTTTTTGTACATACTATACCCCTATTAAATATTCTCAATCTTACCTGATCCACCGATAACAGTCGAGAAGGGTTTTTTTTTGGTTTGTGCCAATATCTTATCTTAAGACCGACGACTATAATATATCCATAAAAAAATTTAGAGATCTATTTGAAGACGTTTGCGAAATATCAACATTTATATTTTACTTTCTTACTTAGATTAGAATAACCGCCTTTTTTTTATTAGTTTCTTGCTTTCGTTTTTGTAATTTTGAAATTTTATGTAGGTACCAAGGTTGTATGAGATCGTTGAGAAAGGAGATAATAACAATAACAAGTTGTAACAATATGCTTGATTTATTTGACGATAGGATTTTTCATTTCATGATAAGACTGAGAAAATATTAGAAGACAATTGATATCAAAATGATCATATACTATAATGATATTATGTTAGAACTAATTCCTTTTGCAAAAAAATTATCAGAATTTAAAAAGCTTCTCTTAATTGAATTTGGAAGCAACTGTAGATACAAAACTAATATTTTTATAGTAATTATAATTTCAAACTATCTATCACTAGAGTACTGTTTAATAATAACACAAATCTGAGAGTAGTGCGAATGCATGTTTACCTTACAGGGCTGGTGCACAAGTAATTGATACACTTCTAACCGTACCACGAGTTTATTTAATAAAAACAGGCTACCTTTAACGATAGAAAATGTAGTACCTACTTCAGTTTTTTTCCAGATATGAAAAAACTAAGCGGTTTATATTAATGAGGATATCTGCTTTTGTCACCATGTCACTATAGTAGGCATGATGACTGATTTTGAAAAATTGCTTCACGATGTTTGTACGCATAACCTTTATCAACAAAATCTTTTTTTGTTAATAAAGACTAGGGAAAATTTACGTTTTTAAAAATACAACCAACCAAAACGTTAAAGTAGTATAATGGCGTCTCTATAAATAAATACCTACTTCAATAATATTTCAGTTTACAAATTAAATTTTTTTTGGTTACTTTGAATGTGAATTAATTTGTGTGATAGTAATGAATTCTATAACGAGTAAATATCATTTAAGCGATTCAAAACTAGAAGATACGATAAAAGTTAGAACAATATACAAAGGTATCAGTTTTATCAAAAAACTATAAAAATAACATTAAAAGAGTACAAAACTATGTCAAATTAGTATGTTGCGGCATAGAAGTCGTAATTCAACGTTACACCATTTCTCTAGCCTGAATATCAATTATCGCCTGTTCAGCCCTGTAAACCTTTCTTTTCTCCCTCTTATACAGAATAGATAAGCATACATGAAAACAAACACATAATATTCGGCAATCAATAGGTTTTTGGAAATTGCTCGGTGTGTGTGTTCAGCTAATTTGTGGTTTATGTGAACAATTATCAGGCATATCTAAAAATCTTTTTTACTATTTATATTTCAATATTTTGTTGACATAGCTTGCATGCAATTCGTAGAAATTGTTGTTATAAGGTAGTTTTGAATTTTACTACTAATAATTAACAACGCTATATATATTTTTTTCAATTTTGTGGTTTCTGTAGAAATTTTTATTCTGTTTGATTGAAATTCGCTTTTATTTCTTTAAATTGTTTGAACTTTGAATTTTATGGGAAATATTTTAATATTTTTGCTTCAATATGCCACGTAAAACTGTAATTGATTGCGAAAAACTTTCGGAGTGTCTTTTGCAAGTGGCGCCCGGCGCCTCTTATCAATATTTTTCGGGTTTAAAGCTAGACGACAAAATTTTAACTCAAGCTACTCAACTATATTTTAAAAACTGTTCACTTCGTAATGTTTATAAAATTCAACGACTTTTAATAAGAAACACGGGTAATATAAAACAATTCTTTGTTAGAAACGGCAACAGAGAATGCGGATCCGATGAGGAAATAGAAAAAATTCGGCTTTTTATTAATCAATCTAAAATTTTCTTATTAAATGATTTGCTCGGTAGCTATGTTTCATCGGACGGAGTGTATGGGTCATTATGTTTTCATTTCGGCATTCGTAATTCATTGAAAAATCGTTACCGCTTAAATAAAAAATGGCTCCGTAATTTTAATGAAAGTTGTGAAAAAAACGCCTCTAGTATTCGTGAAAGTAGTTTTATAAATCGGGAAAATTCTGTAATGGAATCTATTTCAGTTTCGGATAACTTAAATTCGGTAGGAGCAACCGATAGTTACAACGTAGACGTAGAGGATCAACAGGAACACGATGCTTCAGTTGTGTCCGTTGATTCCAACAATCCGGATATAGGAAATGTCTCGACAAATATTACGGATATTTTAAATGTAACTCCGCCAACTTCACACAATATCCCAGTCACAATAAGAAATATACATTATGAGAAAGTAAATGAGTCGCCGAGACAACTGGAAAATTTGTTCGACGTTCATTCCAAAAATACAAGGAAAAATTTAAATTTCGGGAATTGCTCGTATTTCGAGGGATCGTTTGAATTGTCATCACAAGAATTGTTAGAAATAAATAATAATGGCAAATTGGAAAAGTACTATAGTACTATAAGACATAAATTTAAAACTGTGAACGGTTTCTGCGTTTTAAATTTCAAAAAATCATTTGCTAATAGATCTAAAACAACATACACTATATATGCTTACTGTAGCCATAGACAGTGTAAGACATTTGTAATTCGTCTCCAAACACAACATTCAAATGTTGTCGGTACGGTTCATAGCACTTTTCCCGGTATTCGTCACAATCCTGATGAAAAATATACAACATACGTACGTGCTTATGAGCGGCAATTGTTGTCAAATGAATTAGTTTCGTCAACTAGTTCTTCTGTCAGGATGACAGATGTTAATTCTACTCCTATTAACGGCATAGTGAGTGGAAATTTAGGGAATATTAAGTCTAACGAAGTATACCGAAAAATCAAATCCGAGGCGATGTCGCAATTAGATAGAGATAAGGACGATTTCATTGATTTAAGATTGATGAAAAAAGAACATCCAGAATATATTTTGAGATTAATGGATGACTTTGCTGTTTACGTTTCTAGTAGAGAGCAACTAGATATACTGCAAACAGCTAGTGTAACGACACCCTCCGTTACGTTACATTTGGACGCGACGGGAAGCTTAGTCAGAAATGCTGACAAAGATAACAAGAAACGGGTTTATTATTATGCGGCAGTAATTCATATTGCGGAAAAACAATTTGTTTGCCCGATCTTTGAAATGGTTACTGACCAACATGATGCACGGAGCATCGGTTATTGGTTAGAATACGTCAAGGACTATGCAATTATTAATAATTGTAAATAATTGTAAATGGCCTTCATTTTCCACAATTGTCACCGATTTTAGTTTCGCGCTCATGAACAAGGTTATTCGTCAATTGATAGGTATGGAATCATTGACTGAATATATCAATATTTGTTACGCCTCTAGCACTACCTCTTCGAAACCAACCGTTTTTTTAAAAGTTTGCTGCTGCCATTTTATAAAAATTATAGTAAATGACATAAATAAAATCGTAAAGAATAATAAACATAAATTTTTTTTTAAGAGTACTTTGGCATCACTATTCTTGGTCGATTCTCTGGAAGAAGCGGGAATTTGGTTTAAGAACTTTTTAATTATTTGTTTAACAAAAACTAAATCAACAGATGTAGAAACTAGTTTAAATTTCTTAAGTAACAATAGTAACGAATTGTTTGACGATACAATAGAGGTAAATATTAATATCGAAGAGAAAGGCAAAACTAATTTTGAAAATAGTAATTATTATAAATATTTTAAAAGTATTTTTGATGAATTTGTTGAATCTTTTAGCGTCTCTAAAACTGAAAACGAGTATTTTAATCCAGAAATCATTAATATAGTATTGAAAAAATATTTGCCTTTCCTTCCATTATGGTCCAACATCATAAGCGATGAAAGTAGAAACAGATTTAGTAACGCACCCATAGAGAATTGGTTCGGGCAGCTTAAGAATAATTATAAATTACCGCGTAGTCAAAAATGCAGTCGATTTATACGGGCATCTCGCGAAATTGTTTTAGCGAAGTACAAAGAAATTAAACTTAATATTCCGAAATCGGGGTGTGCTAGAGGTAACAAACGAAAATTGAACCCAAAAGTAAATTCAATGCTCGCGACGGAAAAATGGGCCAAGAAGCGGAAAATAAATCAAACATATTTTAATAATGCCGTTAATTTACCAAAAATTCCTCGTTCGCGTAATAATAATAAAACACTGAACATCCAATCACCAACGAATTTTACTTTGGATATTCGCGGTAATAATACGGTTAAAAATCAAAATTATTATTTCGATTTCGGCGTGCGTTACGCTGTTGGTATTTTTGAGGGGGCTACACCTTTTCATTACCTAGAAATAGGGGATTACGTTACACTCGCGGATCATCATGATATTAGTAAAATGTGGTTATCGAATTTTTTAATTGATATATCT
The DNA here is from genome assembly GCA_949126875.1 of Lochmaea capreae. NCBI lineage: Eukaryota > Metazoa > Arthropoda > Insecta > Coleoptera > Chrysomelidae > Lochmaea > Lochmaea capreae. Next base: position 26,999,111 of record OX421409.1, on the reverse strand, counting down.
CTTTTTTTGTTCGCGAAAGGTCGTACAAACAGAATATGCGTGATATCCAGTATAGATTCTCTCAACATTTTTAACAATCCTAATCAGGACATTAAAAACCCCCAATTATCATGCTACGGCATAACTTTGATTCCTGTTTTAATAAATTCTAACCATTGGTGTTTAGCTACCGCGGATGTCGAAAATAAAGCGTTTTCTTTTTTGAATCCATCAGGAAGTACTTCTCAAGAGTCAATTAAGTTCATGAATATTTTCTTAGATTTTTTTAATTTCGATAAGCCATCGTGGAATACGTTCCAGATCATCCATCCAGTTCAAACGGACGATTTTAATTGCGGAGTTTTCGTTTTAATGTTTTCTCAAAAAATTATTAATAGTCTTAGTTTCAATTTGGAAAATTTACAGCCCCCAAAACAGTTCCGGGAATACCTTGAATCTTACATATTAGAAAGTTCGGATAATTTAGAAGAATATTGTTTGTGCGGAAATCTACATCGGGCTAGTGTGGGGAGAGGAAATTCGTTTGATGATTGGGTGTAGTGTTCGTTTTGCAATCGATGGGTATATTATTTATGTATCAAAAATGTAAATGTTGATAAAACGCGACGATTAGACGTGCAATTTCCGGAAGATTTTATTTGTGCGGTTTGCGAAAACTATAAGAATCGTTTACCATAATTATAGTTGGCCGGGATTTCATTTTAGGAATATGCGTAACATTTAGATCTATTTTTGTATTCGTTATCGCGTAATCGTCAGACACTTGGAGAAAAAACTCCAGAAGTCTTGGACAACTATTGTTCAAGATAAATGCGCCAGTGTCTTCGTGTTTAATTTTCGGAATGGCATATTATGTAGTCGTCACTAAAAGTTTTAAATATTTCTTATAAACGCGTAATCGTCAGACACTTGGAGAAAAAACTCCAGAAGTCTTGGACAACTATTGTTCAAGATAAATGCGCCAGTGTCTTCGTGTATAATTTTAGTACTCGTCGTGCATGACTATTCAATAAGATTCTTCAAATCGCTCTTTCTAGTTAATTATATACTTAATGCACTATAAATCTGTTATTCCAGTTTAACACTAATTTAATTTTTCAATAACTAACGAATGCATGTTTTTAATAATCGTGGATTAGGCCTGAAAGGGGAAACCACGTTAAAAAAAACGCATCGAATCCTCTACCTCCTGGGTGATGTGGAAACGAGGATACTTTAATCTGTCATGCTAAGGACCAAATTGTATTGGACATTAATAAACTCGTGTATGTAGATCAACGAGAGAAAATAAAGTAAAGTATAATTTTTATAAAAACTGATTTTACTTATTTTTCTCACCCTTGGAACGTTTGTCAGTAATTTTTGAATATGTCACGTTAAATACTATCGGTTTATCAATCTATTTCTGATTTTTTTTTCCATGGACATCATTATTTGTAGATACAGGAGAGAAAATAAAGTAAAGTATAATTTTTATAAAAACTTATTTTACTTATTTTTCTCACCCTTGGAACGTTTGTCAGTAATTTTTGAATATGTCACGTTAAATACTATCGGTTTATCAATCTACTTCTGATTTTTTTTTCCATGGACATCATTATTTGTAGATACAGGAGAGAAAATAAAGTAAAGTATAATTTTTGAAAAAACTGATTTTTATTTTTTTTCTCACCCTTGGAACGTTTGTCAGTAATTTTTGAATATGTCACGTTAAATACTATCGGTTTATCAATCTATTTCTGATTTTTTTTTCCATGGACATCATTATATGTAGATACAGGAGAGAAAATAAAGTAAAGTATAATTTTTATAAAAACTTATTTTTCTCACCCTTGGAACGTTTGTCAGTAATTTTTGAATATGTCACGTTAAATACTATCGGTTTATCAATCTATTTCTGATTTTTTTTTCCATGGACATCATTATTTGTAGATACAGGAGAGAAAATAAAGTAAAGTATAATTTTTAAAAAAACTTATTTTTATTATTTTTCTCACCCTTGGAACGTTTGTCAGTAATTTTTGAATATGTCACGTTAAATACTATCGGTTTATCAATCTATTTCTGATTTTTTTTGTCACGTTAAAAACTATCGGTTTATCAATCTATTTCTGATGTTTTTTTCAATGGACATCAACAATATACGTAGATACAGGAGAGAAACATTTTTTTGCTGTTAAAATATAACGTTTTATAGGTAAAAACACAATTTGTTTCATATATAATATCATTGATTTAATACTTAAATAAAAGGTGCTGCAATATAGGTTTTGTTTATTGTGAGAATTCGATTCCCCCCGTATAGTTCACTGCTAATCATCAGTTGACTATTATAAACCAGCACATCTGTGCGCTGTTGCCGGTTCAGTCACTTGTCGCAGATCTGCGTTTGGAGCTAGGAGCTAGCTTCACGTCGATCAGACATGGCAAGATATGAAATCTAGTGCCAAAAGAAAAAATAGGTTAATAAAAAATCATAGACTGGAAACTGGAGGTGGATCCACAACTAACATAAAACTCACCAATAATGATGAGAAAATCATTGACATTATTGGTTCTGTGGCAGTAGAGGGTGATCCTTTAGTATTTTGGTGATAAACAAGACAATGCAGAAAAAGAAAATTGTGGATTGCCACAGAAAACAAAAATTAGCAGTCAGGACAAAACAGATATTGAATTATATACCCCAAAGAACAATGAGACAAAGAAAAAGAAAGATAATATATTGACATCAGGGAGTCGTAAGTTGAAACACTGTAAGAGTTCAGAGGCTAAATAAAAGCATAGAAGCAAACGAACAGCTTCTAAGCCTAACCTCCACCAAAAATAAAAATAGAGCAGAATATTTAAGGGAGAAAATTGACCTTTATAAAAGAGATGTTGTGGCCAAGGAATTCATTGCGAAAAGTTGAGGACTCTTAGTAAACTACATCAGCAACAATTAAAGTTATTTGCTTAGTTTTACCATGGTTTTATTCGTGATTTTTTGTTTGATGTGTAGGTAAATTTGTTTAGTTTTTGTTATCTTATCCCTTTTCATGAGTAAAGGTGAAGCTTGTCATTTGGACAATGGTTTTTATATATTCAGGTGTTCTCAAGTAGGTACAAATGTTGTCATATTCATGTACCAAAATTTTTAAGTTTGTTGCAAAAAATTATTATTTTTATTTATATTAATATAAGATAAGTTTGAGTTCTGTTGAATATACAAGTGATATTTTGTTATAAAGTTATACAAATAAATAACTGTTTTGTAATAACTTTCTTTTTACCTCACCCAGCTATCAATTAAATAATTGTAAGATCTATAAAAGGATGAGGCTATTTCAATAATTAAGTAGAACAATAATTTTTTTAATGATTTTATTTAAAAAAAATGTCCTACATTATAATCATCATTATAAAAGTCTAAAATTAATTTTGGTGATTCCTAATTATTAACTTTTGCCACCTTCTACCTGCTATAAGTTGATGATCTTCATTTCTATTCTCATTAATATTGGCATCATTCATTCCATAATCAATTTCATCAACTTCCTCATCACCCAGTTCAATGAGTGATACATTATTATTAATGCACATATTATACAGAACTGTGCAAGCATTCACAATTTTTGCAGCTGTAGTAGGGTCATAATGTAGCACCCTATGCTCCAAAAGGCATCGAAATATCATTTTCAGGACTCCGTTACACCTTTCTATAATGGACCTAATTCGTCTTTGGGGGCCATCCATAAAGTACGTCACACGAATTTTAGGACTTTTGAACCCCTCCCCCCGTCCTTGTCACAGGTTGTCACATTTTTATAACCCCCCCCCTCCTGATGTGACGTCACACATTTTTTAAATTTATGTATGTATTTAAAAATAATCGAGAGAAAACAGCTATTTTCATTTTTTACTTATTTTTATTAAATAATAATCTAATAAAATCAACATAAAGTCCAACATTTCATAAAACCATATCAGCTATTACTGGTAAATCAGGCACTTCATTTTCATTAACATGTGACGTCACAAAAGTATTGACCCCCCCATGCCCCTTGTCACACGATGTCACACTTCGGTGATACCCTCCCTCCCCATTAACGTGTGACGTACTTTATGGATGGCCCCTTGGCTTCTGGTATAATTATCTTCTGGGTAATCCGGCAATGCATTTTGAATTGGAGTCAGCATCCATTGTCTTAGTGCATACCCAGAATCGCCTTGAAACAAAATTTTTTAATTATTATATAAAAAATTTATTTTAAATATTGTAAATTGAATTCCAGTACGCACCTAGGAAACAAAACGATCTGTGACCATAGTTGTGTATATTTCTGATGTACTGGTAGGCTACGCTATTCTTGAAAATATAGCTGTCATGACTGCTGCCAGGATATCGGGCACAAACATTTATTATTTTTAAATCTGGATCACAAACCTGAGAATGAAAATTTTAATGTTTTATGAAATATGTTTATAAGGATTACAAATGTACTGACACGAAAAATAATACTCTTGGGTCTCAAAATAACAAAAGCATAGTTTCATTTCTGTATGCAAAATCTCAATTAAAGCCTTCATCCCCAAAGAAAATAAACTTTTTTCACCCTTCTATGCTATTCTGAGAGACTTTCTCTGTGATTTAAATTAAAGATATGTGCTGGGAAAAATTTGCATATGTAATATGAATGATTACTATTTTTCATCTTATTGAATATATGCAGCACAAATCTGTTCATATACACTTTTTGACGAGAAGTTCAAAATATGTTTTCATTACTTACCAGCTGCACATTTAGAGAATGGTACCCCTTACGGTTTACATAAGCTTCCTCGGGGTATTGGTTTCCCTGTTTTGGGGCAACTATGGCAACATTGTTACGAGCTGAATTTCCAGTAAAATAATTAGTATTCCTATAACTGATAATCGACGATTTTGTTATCCAGCAGTTAGAATAAATTTAAAACTTGTCACATCTTACTAATATCTTTTTTAACTTAATCAATAAGGAAATATATTAATCATTAAATCAAACATTTTTTCTCTTGAACATTTTATTAATTATCATATTTAAATAATTGAACATATATAACCATGCTCATTCAGCTTGCGCATTAACTCTCAAAACTTAGGGTTGTTTTCTGCTTGGTATCAAACAAAATCCAGCATAAGGAATGTAGTTGTATTATGTTTTCAATCCCTATAACAGACGAATAAGATCGTTGAAAATAACTTAATAATAGGTAAAAACATATTAAATAACTTACTGTAGTTAACTCCATTAACTTTAATTCGGCTTCTATAATAAATTTGATCCTGTATATTTATATTCATTAAATCTTTCAATAGATCCAATATTAATTTCATATTAGTCCTTATGAATTCATACAATCTCAAACTGTCCTAAAAATAATAAAATAATCTAGTATTTGTTGGTAAACAATACACATTCAATTTATCAAGATGAAGCAGATGATGTTTGCTTTAGGTACCTATAAAGGAAGTTATATCAATCTTGAGAATAAATATCATTATAATTTTTACTTACCAATAATGATGTTATGAAGTCATCATCACGCTCCAGATTTCTTTAAATTCACCAATTCATTTCATCTAGTAGTGTTCATACACTCCATGTTCTATCAGACTGTCAATTCTAAACTAGTTTGGTATGTCTATCAATCGATGTCACTAAAATGCTAATTGCCAACAGGTGTGAACGATAAGAATCAAAAATAGATAGTTACTCTGGTTCTATCGGTTATTAACCGACATTAATAATGTATTCGACTTATTTTGTCTAGACGTTTCCTAGTATGACTCCCTGAAGTTGTAAGGTACAAAAACTGGTTGAAAGGGTTGTTATATTTATTCCTTCAGAATTCTTGTACATAATATGTTGTAAAGAGCTGCACAGTGTGCGCAAATATTTTAGGATATACAACTTTATTTTTTTTTTCCTGTAAATATTTCACCATTTTTTATAAGGAAGAACTTCGTTTTCTCAATGAAAGAAAACATCATCTACTATTTAGCATTGTTGCATTAATCACATTTTTTTGTGGAGTTATAAAATAGAATCAATCAAAGAGATTTTTTTTTTGATTTCTCTCCTTCCTGGACATGAGCAATTATTATTAGTCTGAGGGAATCAGCACCTTCAATGGTATGAAGATTAATAAAGAAATATTTAATATCACCTTTTAATAGTTTTTATTTTATTTTGTATTCAGGTGGGTACTAGCTGTTGATATAACTTGGCCAATAAGCTGTTCATATAACTTGACTGGATAAAGGAAATAATAACAACGTATTGCACTTGAGGATCACTGTGAATACCAGACTACATAGCACCTGGAAGGAATATTGGTGAGATCGTTGACAATTTTCAGGTTCAATTATTATACTCTAAAGAGCTTTGTATATGACCAATTTCTTTTGGAGAAAGAGTTAGCCTGGTTAGAGTCTCATTTATTTAATGAAAAGGGCTTTTATACTTATATGTTCTTTTGAAAACCTTAACGTGAATATAACCGTTATATATTTTTGGCGCCCAACTGAAAAGAATCCGTTAAATTGAAATTTTATCGTATCTTAGACCTAAAACTTTCCATCCGATATCTGTGACATATGATTTTGTTCAAAAAAAATTGTTCAAAGTATTACTAATTTTCATAACTTTCTTCATTTTTTTTATCATTTGGAATATAAAAAAAAAAATGCCCACTAAATTGCATATTGATAAATTACACAAAGATGAATTGGAATACGAAATATTAATTCGTGGTGCCAAGCCAAAAGGCACAGTAAAAGAATTATTAGTAACCCTAAAACAACTAATTGCCCTGGAAAAAGAAGGTCATTCTTTCAAATGCACTGTATCTCTTAATGCAATAGATGAATTAAAAATTTGTGAAACCAAGTTAAATGAAATAAAAAGTAGTATCAGTGAAGCTGATGTGACATCTACGTCACTTAGAAAAATAGAAGCTAGGCTTACTCATGTATTAGGTAGGATTGAACATATCGATACATCAGTTAAAGACGAAATTGATTCTCGTTCCAAAATTTTATCGTTTGCACTTGAATGTCTGAATAAGTTCGAAAGCGAACAAGCTGCAATTCACAAGAAAAATAAGGGTGAAGTGAATCCAACAGATATTGAATTTCAAACTAATGTAGTTAGGCAAACAGCGCAATCCACTCCTATTCATTCTAGACAAATGAGTAATACAAGTCTTTCAAGTTCAGATCAAGCTGATCAAGTATCACAAATAATTGACAACTTAGCTATTAACAATAAAGTCAACATTTCAAGTTGGAACTTAAAATTTAGTGGTGAATCAGATGCACTTTGTTTAAACGCGTTCCTAGTTCGAATAAATGAATTAAGAGAATCAAGAGGCCTAACAACTCAACAATTATTTAGAGCCGCAGTGGAACTATTTGAAGGGAAAGCTTTAGTTTACTTTCGTTCTCTTAAAGACAGGATACATGATTGGGAAACGCTCTGTGATCTTCTTCGAGAAGAATTTTTACCTAGAGATTTCAATGAACGTATTTGGGAGCAGATTAGATCTCGTACCCAAGGTGATAAAGAGAGCATAGCAATTTTCATAGCGTATATTAACAATCTTTTTGCGAGGCTAACAGTTTCTGTGGATGAATCCGTGAAATTGAAAATTATTAGGAAAAATATACTACCATTTTATCAAAATCAACTGTTATTAGTAGATATTCATAGTATAGATCAATTAATTAGAATTTGTCGTAAAATTGAAGATAACCGTAAAACTGCTTTGGAATTTGTACCTCCAAATTTAAGTAAGCATACAATAGAAACAGATTTAGCATATCATGATGATAGTAAAATTTCAAAAAAAGAAAATTGATAATATTCAGATCAATAAAAATGTTACTTTCGAGGATAATGAAAATAGTGATGAAGCAACAAATAATGTTAGTATGGAAATGTCATGTAAAGATAGGGATAGCAGTGTAGATAGTAAAGATAGTTATAGTTACAGGGGTAGAATGTATAGTAAGAATAGATTTAGAAAAAAGAGTAGAGATAATAGTCGAGATTCTTATGATAGTAAACATAGCGATAAAGGTTCAGGATGTGGTTCAAATAGCCACAGAAGTAGGAAAAATAGTGTAGACAGATATAGAAATAGTCGTAGTAATCATAGGATAAGTAATGTTGAACATAATCAAGAAAATGTAAATATTGCAGATAGAAATCATAGGGATGAATATAAAAATTTCTCTTCACAAACCAGATACTCAGGAGAATTTTCACCCAACCGAAATTTTTCAAATTCCAGAAATTTCGTAGATAGAGATTATAGTAGAGATCGATACTATAGGGATAATTCGAAAGATCGTAACTGTCATTTCTACAGGAATAATTCGAGGGACAGATACAGAAATAATTCGCGGAATAAAGACTTTCAGAACTATTATAGGGATCAATCAAGAGATAGAAATTACGTCAATCGATATAACAATTATTCACAAGGTTCTAATTCTCATCATATTCAAATTTCCCCTAACGATCGTCAACTCAATAACTCGAACCCTTCAAGAAATTCTCAAAATCAGAACAATTCACAAAATATATCACATTATTCTCAGAATCGGGAAATTACTTGTTTTAAATGTAAAGGGAAAAATCATATTGCAAGGTACTGTACGTTACGTTCGGGAAACTTGAATCGGAACCGATTTTAGATCGTGATCGAGGTTCTGCTTTCAACAAAACGATCTGTTCTGTGGATACAGCTTCAACTGATCTTACAAATGCTTATACTCAAGATGACCTTAATTTTTATTATAATTATAGTAAACCAGTTTTATCATATATGTTATCTCAAATGTCTGAAAATGAATGTCCTTACCTGACGGTTACAATTTATGATCTCAAAATAGATGGACTTTTAGATAGTGGAGCAAATGGTATTTTTCTAGGAGAAAGAGGATATAATATTTTGCTAAATTTAGGAATAAAGTTGAATATAACCAATAAAGATAGCTGTATGGTAGCAAATAATGAGCGAGTAAAATGCATTGGATTCATGACTTTGCCCATAAAGTTACAGAATAAAATTCACATCTTTGATTGTTATGTAATGCCTGAGTTAAGACATACTCTTGTCCTTGGAACTAATTTTTGGATAAAGATGGGTATTATCCCAAATCTTAGAAGTGGTGAATGGTATTTTAGTGATAGAGAAAATAATTTACAAGTAAATTTAATTCAAACTGCAGATGATTTAACTTTGCAGCAACGTGAACAGTTGAATAATGTTGTAAACACTTACTTTGATAATATCAAGGATATTAAACTTGGTTGTACACCACTAATAGAGCATCACATTAAAACAAAGAGTCCGCCTATTAGATCTAGATATTATCCAGTTAGTCCCAAAATGCAACAAAAAATTGATGAAGAGGTTACAAAATTATTAGAACTTGGCGTAATCGAGCGTAGTGAAAGTCCATGGAACTCGCCTATTTTAATGGTCCCAAAAAGCGATGGCTCGTATAGACTTTGTGTAGATTATAGAAAACTTAATGCGGTAACAGAAAAATGGGCTTATCCCTTACCACTAATAAATTCAATATTAGACAGACTTGGAAATGCTCGCTATATAACAACGTTAGACATAACTAAAGCTTATTATCAAGTTAAAATGGCGGATGACTCGAAACAATACACAGCTTTTTCTATACCGGGTCGTGGTCATTTTCATTACAACAGGCTTCCATTTGGTTTAACAAATGCGCCTGCAGTTTTTCAGTCGTTAGTTGACAAGGTATTTGGCCCAGAGCTGGAACCTTTTGTTTACAAATTTCTGGATGATTTGGTGATACTTACAGCCGACTTTGAAACTCATATAAATATACTTAAAGAAGTTTTCAGTAGATTGGAAAAAGCTAATTTGATTTTGAATAAAGAAAAATGTCATTTTTGCAGAAGTGAATTAAAATATGTAGGTTACATCATTAACAGATCAGGCTTATCCGTTGACCCTGATAAAGTTAAGGCTATCATGGAAATTCCTGTTCCTCAGAAACCTAAGCAAGTTCGTTCGCTAATTGGAATTATCTCTTACTATAGACGCTTTCTTCCAGATTTATCTAGTATCATTCATCCTTTGACTAATTTGACAAAAAAGAATGTTAAATTTAATTGGACACCGGAATGACAAGTTGCATTCGAAACAGTGAAAAACGCATTAGTTTCTGCACCTATTTTATCCTGTCCCAATTTTGAGAAACCATATGTTTTGCATTGTGACGCTAGTTCTTACGGCCTAGGTGCAGTATTAACCCAAGAATATGATGGTAAAACGCATGTTATTTGTTATTTATCTAGAACTCTCAATAAATGTGAGATTAAATACTCTGTAACTGAGAAAGAACTTTTATGCGTTATTTGGGCTATCGAAAAACTACGTTGTTATTTAGAATTATCTGAATTTACCGTTGTTACAGACCACAGTTCGCTCATTTGGCTAAATAATTTGAAAAACCCGCAAGGTCGTCTTGGACGTTGGACACTACGTCTCCAACAATATAATTTTAAAATCGTCCACAAACCAGGAAAATATCATGTAGTACCAGATTTTTTGTCAAGAGCACCCATCGGTTTTGTTAACAGTATAACACAAGATACTGATTCGAGTAATCCAGCTAGTAATCCAAAAAATCGGCAAATATGCACATGGTATGAAAAAATGTGTTTAAACGTACGAAACCATCCACTTCGTTATGGTTCTTGGAGAGTTGATGATGATAATTTGCTTTACAAATATGTAAATGACAACAATTTTTATGAACCCTTTGATAAATGGAAACTAGTGGTACCCAAATATCAGAGATCCCAAATTTTATATGAATCACACAATGATCCAAAATCCGGTCATTTGGGTATATATAAAACATATCATAAAATACTTTCAAGATATTATTGGCCAAAATTAAAATCTGATGTATCCACATATGTTAATAAATGTCGTACATGCGCAGAACAAAAGCCTGAACAGCGTAAAGCTCCAGGTCAAATGGGCTCAAAGCCAGAAATTACAAAGTGCTGGCAATATATTTCAACAGATCTACTAGGTCCATTTCCTAGAAGCTCTGCAGGTCATCGATTTATATTGGTCATTGTTGATTATTTTAGTAAATTTACTCTATTTTTTCCTTTGAGAACGGCTACAGCTAAAAATGTCGCAACTTTGATAGAAAATAATGTTTTCATGCTCTTTGGAGTTCCTGAATTACTACGTTCTGATAACGGTGGACAATATAAATCCAAAGAATTTGAAAAACTTTTAAAAGACTATCACATAACATTTTTAACGAATCCATTATACCATCCTTCTCCTAACTTTACTGAACGTTACAATAGAGTTATCAAAACTATGATAAGGTCATTTATATCAAGTAATCAAAGGCATTGGGACATTCATTTACCTAAGCTCGGTTGTGCGATTAGAACAGCTAGATCAGAAGTTACAAAAAATACTCCATACTTTATCAACTTTGGCAATGAAATGATAACAGATGGAAATAACTTTAGAATTAATAGGAAAAAATCGTCTTTAGATATTGTCAAAAACGAGAGTGATAATAGTATTAATCTTAATAATTCTGAAACTGCAACGAATCACGGAAATTTTGAAAACACTGCTGATAGGCTGATAGGGGAAAAATCAAATAAATTGAAAGAATTGCATAAATTTGTGGAGGGAAAATTGAAACAGGCTCATACTCATACATCACATTCTTATAACCTTCGTCATAGACCGGTTCAGTTCCAAGAAGGACAGTTAGTTTGGAAAAGGGAATATAATTTATCTAATAAAAGTAAAAATTATTCAGCAAAATTAGATAAAAAATTTTCGGGTCCTTATAAAATAAAAAATAAATTGGGTATTAATACATATGAGTTAGTAGACGACACAGGCATCTCCAAAGGTAAATGGCATGTAAAAGATCTAAAACTTGATAAAACATCAGTAGAGAAGCAACCTGAAGATAGGCAAACTGAACATAGAAAAAAGGCGAGGAAAAAGGATATGTAAACTTTATCTGGAAGCGTGTGAGTGTTGAAATGTATGATGTGTGGTGGTTTTCATTCGGTGATGTTTATTGTATACTGAATAGAAAAATTTCTTCGAAATTTTTCCCGTGGAGAAGTGCAATCTATACAACCAATTATGCTAGGAAAGTTGTTTAGTCTATAAAACCTGAAAAATATCATGATTGTAGATAATTTATATTAATTTTTTTTAATACAATTATGAGAGCTATTATTTGAATTAGAGTAAAAAAATTTGAGGTACATTATAGAACAATCTATAGTTTTGAGATACTATGTATGAAGTATATAGTATATTGTGGTAGGAAGGGATAATTAATAATTTTTTTTTGTAAATTCCAATGCTTTCTTACAAAGGGGTCTAAAATATGTAGTACGGTTACATTAATAACCTAATCACAAATGGGAGTTTGTTTAGGCTGAATTAATTTTTTAGTAGCACTCACTTGTCCTTCAAAAAACGTAGTTCTTCCATGTTTCTTGGTAAATGAACAGACTCATTAAACATTTGAGGCACATTGAGGGAATCTACTATCTCATGCACCACCTTGGACACTGTACCTTGTGAAATTGCGTGGTTCATATTTTTGGCATGTCCCACTGAAAAAAACCTTAATGCGGTCAAAACCTGCAAAAAAAAAATAATAAAGTAATTAAAGGGAATGTATTAATTTTTTGAGAATACTAGTTATATTTTCAAAGTGTGAGTTTTTTATTTATATCCATGATATTATGTATACTATTCTACCCATAAATTTTTATTTAACTAAATTACACAAAGAAATTGTTTTATTGCAGCCTTTAGGAATCATTTCTTTTATTAGACTAATGTACATCTTCAATAATAAATGCTTAGTGTTTACACATATATGGATAATGCCCGATTCATAAATAAATATAACATGAAAAAGTAGAATGTTTTCAAAAATTAGTTATGTTCACCCATTAAGAAGTAGCATTATAGAATGTACAAGTGGTATTAGGTACAAAAATAGTGACTTTGAGTACCTAACATGCTATGGTTTGTGCCATGGATATAGTCTCCTTGGATTGAGCAATGAACATCCATCTCTCATAATATTATTGTACTTACCTTTCTCGTTATGCATAGCGCTGATATTCTAGTGGGATGAGTTGGGTGGGGATCCAAAAGATTAATTAGTTCCGTAGTCATAGGTTTCGTTAGCCTATATAATTTCACAAATTGACTATCCGATAATTTCTCAAAGAGGTTTTGAAAAGGATGGTACACTCTATTTTCTCTATTCGCCAGAATTTCAGCATCTTCCAATGCATTTATAACGTTTCTTTCAATGAGAAAATTCAATCCTGCCATTATTCACAACACATTCACAATAGAACACCAAACTGACAATTCTACACAAAAATAAGGTTATAACCGTATACGAAGTTTGATATTCGAATGGTGCATACCCTCTCGAATCAACCCATGCGAAACAAATCGTGCACGAAGCCTTCGAAAATACGGATAACCGATTTTCGTGCGAAATTCATTCATTTTCGTATACGAATTGTACTCGAGTGATCTCGAAAATACAGTCCCTGTTGACCCGTATCTTTGAACGTTCGACTATTCGCGAGAACATCGAATGGATTTTGTTCGTACGAATGAATTCACACGAATCGAACGGTACTCGAAAATTCAAATTGCAATATCTTCCAAACACACTGGTGAACAACTTTGTAGATCTTATGTGTCATTTTTTAGGTAAAGTGTAGTGTAGAGTAATGTAAAAAGTACGTGACAAGAAGAAGATTACAATGTAGTTTGTGCTAATTTCCATTTTGTGTATCAGAAAACCTTCTTGTCGTATGTCGTATCTTCCGCCATTTCCTTAGCATCTTGCAAATCATCAATTATCTGATGCATAAAAGCTTCATCTGGTTTTATTTTTGTTCAGTAGTATTATTTATCGAAAAACTTAGTAAGTATAGTGATCGCTATGATTTTCTACCTCGCTATATCCACAGATGTTTGTGTTTATTTGTTTTTCTGACGTTCTGCGCAAGACTCTACTCGCTTACTCCCATGTGGGACTGATACGACTGATAAATTCATTCGTTTGCACGTCGAACATTCGAGATTTCGAAGATAGTGCTCGAACATAACAAATCCACTCCCATCACATGAAATACGTGGGAGCATTTGGTCGAACGTTCAAAGATACGGCTCCTGTTCACATGAATGATTTTGCGTATTCTTTTTAAGCGCTCGTTTTGAACAGAGCTGAACTATCGCTTCCCCCTTGCCCCTAACTGCACTACTTTTAGAGGGGGCTCGGTTCTGATTACTTGCTCTGTTCAGTTGATCATAACCTCAAACCATAGACAAAATTATATAACATTTCTCTATGCCTCAAACCATAAGGAAAACAACCAGAACTTGATTCACTTACTAAAAATATTTGCCAACTCAGTAACGGAGACGATTTATGTGGGGATGTGGCAAGAAAATACCAGAGAGTACTCTTTTTAAGCTTTCGAATATAACATATCTGTTCCATATCTGAACTTTTACAAAAATTTAATGCAAGTTCACAAGCCGCATTCTGTTTGGGATCACATGCAACAGTAGATGAAATGCTAGTAGCATTTCGTGGAAACTGCCGCTTCAAAACGTATATGCCCAACTAGCAAAATGGAATTCTAAGAGGACTGAATTGTTGTTTAACTGTCGAATAGCGTTGTTTTAAGGACTGTTTGTTTTTATTAAGCCTTTTGTTGCGATAATTTTGTTTTTTAAAGAAAATTGTTGTATTAAATGATTCTATAGTGACTTTTACAATATATCCTATAACGCATTATACGATCATTTCTTTTAAAATGATATAATACCTTATAAGCAAGCTTATACAATATCAAAAATATCATTTTATAAGACTTGTATACCTATTGTATAAGAGTTCTATAATATACTATATAACTAACAGCTACAACGTTATAAAATACTTACATAAGCTTGTCTTATTAAAGCTGTATAATGTTGTATAATACATATTTTATAGCATTCAATTGCGTTGCATTATAAAATACTTTTATACGTGATCTTTGAACACTATAAGCCTTTCTCCTTTATAAATGGCTTATAGGATAAAACTGTGTATGACAGAATAAATTCGTTCCAAAATCTGCGTTTTAAGACTGAAGTGACTTTTGCATTGATAAATTTCATTTTTATGGGTGACACATACAATTAAAGTATTATGAATTCTCAGTGGAAAAAAGTTAACAAACACAGTGGCAATATTAAAAGAGCGTGTAAGAAAAAGTATCAACAAATTCTTGCAAGCAATCCTGAGATTATATGTCCTAATTACAATGAAAGTAGGCCTGATTTCAGCGAGGCTGAGACAATAATCCCTTCAATCACACAAGACAAACCCCCCATCAATAATGTTAATAATTATAATATGGTTGTTCAAAATCTGGGATCTGAGGATACTTCTTTTGATAATGGAATTGATGGTACGATTTCTAGTGACGACGAAGAAAATACAAAATTGCTCTCTGAAACTGAGAAAAAAATTGAAATTAGAAAGCGGCTGATTATTTGGGCAACCTCTTATAATATCACACATTCAGCATTAAGAGAGCTTTTCACTATATGGAATGAAGCTATTCCAAATTTCTTACCAAAAGATCCTCGAACATTATTGAGGACTCCCAAATCGATAGTTCTAGTTTCCTTAGAAAATGGTACTTACTGGCACAATTGCTTTATCTCGATACTTGGTGAGGCACTGAACTCATTGGAGAATATTCCCAACATAAAATCGATTTCCCTCAACTTCAACATTGACGGTCTGCCAATACATAAAAGTTCCAGGTGCGAGTTTTGGCCAATATTATGCAACATTCACGAAATTCCGGAAGTTAAACCACTAGTTATTGGAATCTATTGTGGTACCGGAAAACCTCCACTGAAATCATACCTTCAAAATTTTGTTAATGAAGCAAAGCAACTACTGAATGATGGCATTGTTGTGAAAAGTTCTAATGGCAATCAAAATATAGGCGTTAAAATTCGATGTTTTATTTGTGATTCTCCGGCCAGAGCATTTATTAAAGGTGAGTATAGTATATAGTGGTGATAAATATACTTATTTTTTTTCTTTAATTGACTTTCTTTTTTAAGGAATAGCAAATTTTAATGCCAAGAATGGTTGCAATAAGTGCACAATTGTGGGCGAATACTCGTATTTGTCTCATACTGTATATTTTCCAAGAACTGGATGTACTTTACGTACAGATGAAGGATTTAGAAATCGTATTTATGGCAGTCATCATAAAATAGATACACCATTAGAGGAACTTTGTGTGGACATGATCGAGGACTTTCCTGTAGGTGATTCTTTACACCTTATAGATTTAGGAATAATGAAGAGGTGTCTGATGGGCTGGAAAGACGGAAATTTTGGAGATTATTCTACAAAATGGCGCGCCAACGATATAACTCTAGTCTCTAATTTTCTGTTAAATTGTAAGATGCCTATTGAAATTCATAGGGCAGTTCGCGGATTAGATGTCCTTGCTCACTGGAAAGGTACAGAATATCGTACATTTTTATTGTATATTGGCATTGTAATTTTGAAGAAGGTGTTATCTAAAGAGGTTTACCAACATTTCCTTCTCTTATTTTGTGCTGTTACTATATGTTCTTCAAACGCATACAAACACTTTTTGCCTTTAGCGGAGTCATTACTAGATATCTATGTAGAAACTTATAGAGATTTTTATGGTGAAGATTATATGACCAGCAACGTACATAACCTTACACACTTAATTAATGAGGTTGAGAAATTTGGTGTACTTAGTACATTTAATGCATACCCATTTGAAAACAGACTTTTTTTTATTAAAAATTTACTCAGAAATGGTAATTGCCCTCTAGCACAGGTGGCTAAAAGATTGGGAGAAAGGTTATGTGTTGATAAATATGAAATTGATCCAGTTAATGAATATCCAATTTTAAAAGGTGTTGATGTAAATAATGGGCGTTCTACATCAATTCAGTTTCAATGTTTTTTGTTAAATTCAGAAAAAAATAAAGATAAATGGTTTTTGACAACAAAAAATGAAGTAGTTTGCATGCACTATGCCATCAAAACTGATGTTATAAAAATGTACGGATATCCAGTAGCAACAGAGAACTTTTTTGAAGAACCCATAAGATCATCTCACCTTAAAATATTCAAGTCGAAAGGCGATTTTGAAGATATGAAATCGTATGCCACAAATGACATAATATGTAAATTAGTATTGATTTTAGATGATACTGTTCATATTTTTATACCACTACTGCATTCAATTTATGAATAATAAATAAAAACATACAACCGTTTTTTAACCTTTTTAAATCTTTATATTCTAGGATCAAATAAAAACTTTTCCAATTTTTCATATTCTAGGTCAAATAAAAAAACTAAAAGCACAACAGCAAACTGAAAATAAATTCTAAAATAAATATAAAGCTTTATCAAAACAGAACAAATATTTAAATTGTCACTGAAAATCAGAACTTAGGAATCTTCATTCACGTTTTTATTAAGTTCATTGTCTTCCTCATCTTCTTCTATATCTTCTTTCTGTTCAATCATCCTTTTCTTCTGATTGGCATGATCAGCATGGTAAGATATTTTTTTGGGTCTATTCTTTCCCTTTGAGGTTCTGACATTACCCGATATATTTCTTCTCATGCAGTTCCTTATTACCCCCTTAAAAAACTCTTCACATTCCTCCAATGAAAACTGTGGGTCTGCTCTATAAATAAGCTTAAAAAATAAAGCTATGATATTTTCATAAAACTTGAATGCAAATTTCGTGTTTGAAGGGTCTTTTGATCCACCAGCCCAAGAACATAAGGTAAAAAAATGCCTGGTGAAGAATTTATCCACCAACATATAACAGTGGTCAATGGCTCTAGTTTTAGTGTTCACACCACAAATTATAGATAGGGTATCTACATAATTGTGAAAGGTATCAGGGTTTTTTAGAATATCATTTAATTTTTCTAAGCTTTCTTTATCATTTATTGGCTCCAAGGGTATAGCTTGTTGGTTCTTGTTACTTCTATATGTAATATTTTCGCTGTTACTTTTACATGTTGCTTTTTCTAACAACACCTGAAAGCAAGCTATTTCTTTCAGGATCTTTTGTTGATTTTGCTCAAGGCATTCAAGTTTCGTGAGAATAAGATCAAACTTTTTGTCATTTTCATTCTGATCAAGTATTACAAAATTCTCCTATTGCACCTCATTATTGGTCAACTCGACACTTGACACCAATACATTATCATTTGTCATGTAATTCTGATTATTGGGTACTTCTGGATCATTTATTTCGAATGGCACCGTAAAGTTGTCGTAGTAGGTCTGATGTAAACTCGATTGCTGTACATGGTTTTCCTGCTCAATATTATTCACTGAGGCCTGAAATAAAATAAAAACCAATTAAAAACTAAATAATTTCAAACTTTTTCTTTTTAAACATGTAGTGTGAGCAGGTAGACAGTAGCCGAAGTTATTAATGCTAAGCAACAAGTGTACTTACAGTGCATGAAGCAGCCAAATCATTTAAATCAGCTGATAACTGCGAAGTTTTTGGGAGAAGAACCTTTACTGCTCTTCGGGTTCTTTTGAGCATGGTTGATGGGTTCTGCTGCTCTTCGTTTTCTGTGGTACTCTCATTGGTATCTAGCATCCTAGATAATTCTGCTTCTGCCATTTGAAATGAAGCAAACCCTTGTCTTTTTGTCTTACATGGTATGGACATCCAGTTAGGGTCAGGAGCGGATTCTGGATCCTGTTGGTACTTGTATGCAAATTTTTTGGGCCAAAACAATGTTCCACATTGTTCCCAACGCTTGGGAACAACAGTGAGTTCTTTATTACCTTTCTCAATAGTTTCGACTATTTTAAACATTACACAAATTGATATAACCGACAAGACAATAACAAAATACACCACTTTGAGGTTAGGAAGCAAATGATTTTATTGATTTTATAATGAT
The DNA here is from genome assembly GCA_949126875.1 of Lochmaea capreae. Taxonomy (NCBI): domain Eukaryota; kingdom Metazoa; phylum Arthropoda; class Insecta; order Coleoptera; family Chrysomelidae; genus Lochmaea; species Lochmaea capreae. The sequence continues at coordinate 26,979,983 of OX421409.1, read as the reverse complement.
TGTATAGTGCCGCTAGTCTGACACAACCACGTTAAACAACTGAATCATAACCGAATGTTACCGTAATGCAGATATCTGTTCAGCCCAGTGTTGCCAGACATTTTTTTTTAAATGTAGTAATTGACTTTAAAAATTGTAGCAGATTTGACAAAAGTGTAGTAGTTTCAATTGGATCTTGGAAATCGAAAACCAAAGATATATTTTAAAAAATTACCATTTTTTATATCTTGCTAACAAATCACAACAACAAAAATCTACTCGAAAGACACTCATTTTCGACTTAAATTAGAATACGAAAAAAAAATGAGTAGAGTTGTGACGTAGACCTGTCGCACCACAAATTTTAAGCAAGAAAATAAGATTTCATGGACGTAAAAGGTAAATTAGCCTAATTTGTAAATGTAGTAAATACTGAAAAAGTAGTAGCGTAGTAGACCCTTGAAGTTGTAGTAGATCTACTACAACTGTAGTAACTCTGGCAACACTGGTCAGTCTTCTTAAATACTCTGAAGCATGGTTGTCACGTTGACCTAAAAGCTTCATAGGTGAAGGAAAATTTTAACCTATTTATTTTATGTGAACCGCCATTCTAGCCTTAGCTATAATAGCAATTTTACTCCAATGAGAAAGAGATTTGACATTCATCACATGGCGAATTTGCATTCAAAATGCAAATGTGTCAAATCGCCTTTAAGTGGTTGAGTAAAGTTGACTATAGTGTACTCTCTCTCTCGCGTTTCAATAATAACCTTAAAAGTAGAGTGCAATTATTTATAAATGATAAAACCCTTTCCATGAAATAGGTACCTTGTTAGTATTTATCAAATTCGGCTCAGGCCAAATTTCGAATAATATGTCAATTAATTATTATCAGCTGGTTTCGAAGCTTGATATAATATATTACACAACAAGTGTGAAAATTGATTATTTCACATGAGTAGTAGTTTAGCACGAGCCGCATATAGCGGAGAGTGCGGAAACGTAACGAATACAGGAAATATACTTTCCAACGACCACTATTTTTCCTACGACCACATATATTCATACATAATTATATGTCCGTGGTTATTTCTAATTGCACCTATTATTGACAGAAATCACGAAACCAGAATACAGAAGTGAAGAAGTGCGTCCTTGTGTTCTTGTCAATAGAAAATAGTTCAAAAATATGTAATAACCAATGATCATAATAAAAATGTGGCTGTACCAAAACCAAAGACATTTTGTGTTCGATGGTGTTTGTGTAGCAGGTATTTAGGGTATCAAAGTCATGTATAGAAATAGTTCCACTCATGCTGTTGTGCCTGATTTTCAGAGGTTATGTCTTATTAACTCATTGAAATAAGTAAACTTGACATTAATGAGAATTTTGTTGCCTGGCATTATAACGAAAAAAACTGCCTCGGACTGCTACGGACTCGTAATTTTTCTGGCAGTTTTCTGAGTTGAATTGCCTATATAATGGCAACAAAATTCGGATTATAAATGTACGTCAAGTTTACTTCGACTAAAAAAAAAAGTGTAATTTGATAGGACAATTTACGGCTTTATTCGACGTATACTTCTGAGCTGAGCTTGAGTTAAGCTTGCCTCAAAAGCACAAAATTTCGTATTGTTAAGCGAGCTTAAGTATTCAGCTCAGCTTAAAGGTATAGGGCGAATACGGCCGTTAATGAGTCGCGACATTTCCACAAATAAGGATACTTTTCTGACAACGCAAGTTTGAGAAAAATTGAAATACTGTCATCGAAAATTTGTTACAATGCTGGCTCTAATGCTTCCAAAAGTTAGGTTCCGTTTTGTCTCTAGAAAAATTAGGGCAAACTTTTTTCGCTGTCATAATGATAAAACACCGAGACATATGGTATTTTTAGTGCATGAATTAAATTTTCCTTCAAATAATGCCATGGTGATATGAGCTACTTTCCAAATAAAAAAACGTGCTTTATGACGTCTTCATACGTGGTTGCAGGTAAAATTATTATTACCATATTATGAGATTTGGCAACCTCTACTTTTCGCGAATCTCAATATGATTATTACTTGTCAGGTTAGTTGTATAGTGCCTAAATATTCTTCGTTATAAAACAGTTTTATCGTATACCGTTCCATTTTACAATAAAATATTGTTTAAGGCATTTCTTTGGGATAAAATAGTTGTATTATGAATCGCCATGTTTAAATAAGCAATTCTTGTACCACTATCGCCGCCATTATGAGCAATTGAGTTTGGAAACATGAAACTATATTGAAAAATGTGACTTACTCATTATTTAGAAAATTATATGGTGAAAGAATATCCATATGAAGTGATAAACTATTAAAATCATTAAAAAAAAAGTATCTTAGGATTTTCTATTTTATTATTTTTTTCAAGTATGTACGTGAAACTTAACCAAAATTGAAGCGCTCCATTTTCTTGCCAAATATATACCTATAATCTATCAGTAAAATTTGCGGCGCATCAAAATTTGTACTATTAAACCATCCAAATGATATTATAAATTTTTACTATCGATGTCCGCCCAAGCGGCCCAAGTCGTTTCGATAAGTCTCCATTTCTACAAATGAAATGTATGATGCACGTTCCAATTGAAATATAATTTGGTTCTGATATTCTTCACTAAAAGATGAAATGCTTTTATAAACTGCTACATGACAAAATGTTTCCATTGTGCTCGGAATAACAGCATTATAAAAAAATATATTGCATTATACAACCATTTTGTAAGACCTTCATAGTGCCGCTTCAATCCCATTTTATAGATGTGACTACATGACACACTATTAAATCATTTTATAGTAGCTGTATAAACGATTATAAGACAGTCGATTAAGAGTTGTATAAATGTGTATTAAACAGTCATATAAGAGTTGTATATAATAATTTTATAGTAGCTGTATAAATGATTATAAGACAGTCGATTAAGAGTTGTATAAATGTGTATTAAGCAGTCATATAAGAGTTGTATAAACTTTTAATAGAACTGTTATACAACCAAACAGTTGTATAAAAATGGGCCCTTTTTAGTTGTATAAGGATCATATAATTGTTTTATAGACCGTTATAAGAATTTTAGTATCCTATAAGATTTATCTTATAGCTGTCTATACAAGCCTTATAGAATTTAAATTGCTACTTGGGTGCCTTCAAAACCAGCAAAATATGGCTTAAAATTGCAATGTCTAACGGATGCCAGAACAAGCTATGTTTATAATACATATTTATATTGTGGAAAAGATAGTGACAGCATGGGACTATCTCAGGAAGAAGAAAAATACGGAATTACCACTCAGGCAGTTATAAGATTGTGTAAACCTTTATATGGCACAAACCGTAACATTACAACCGATAATTGGTACACATCACTGGATTTAGTAAAAGTTCTTAAATATAATAGCCTAACGTTAGTGGGGACAATGAAAAAAAACAAAAAAGAGGTTCCTGCTGAGTTTCAACCAGCTCGTAATAGGCAAGTAGGGTCTTCACTTTATGGATTTACCAAAGACTATACCCTTCTATCATATGTCACTAAAAAAAATAAAGCAGTTTTGTTACTTTCGTCGATGCATCATTCCATAGAGACAGACCCTTTTACTGAAAAACCGGAAATCATTGCTTTCTACAATGTCCGCCATAAAGATGGAACCATATGGGACTTTTTTATTATTGTAGTTAAATAACAACTTATGTTCCGATTTTGAGAGAGAAATTTTGATGTTCAATAAATTTCATATTTTCGTATTTTTTATTCACCCTCGTATCTGGCTACTTTGGAATCATTTGAAACTCTTCAAAGTAGTATAAAGGCTACCATTCCATTGCATATTGTGATCATAATATTCGTACGTAAGCTGGTTTTGAAGATTATTGATATTTTCAACTAAAAAAGAGGTAGTCTCTGGATTATTTTCCAAATTTCAAAAGAAATTGAGTTTCAACTTTTTCTTTATTAAACTTTAGTTGGATAGTACAAAAATGGTTTTAATTATAATCTGAATATCTTAACGCATAACGACTACTTCAAAACTACAAACAATAAATAGAACACTTTAAAGGAAATTACATCTCCGTGTGCCTCCCTTCGGTTTCCATACATTTTTCTGTTCGATGGTTAAATTCCCTGACAGCATTTAGTAAGAACTGCCTACGTACATTTGCACACTCTTCCCTTATAACATCTTCCAAATTATCCACACTTTGAAAAGGCCTTCGTTTGTATACTTTTTCTTGTAAACATCCCCAAAGGAAAAAGTCCATTATGGTCAAATCGGGGGATCGCGCCGACCACAGAAATTCAGAAAACCTCCCGATCCATTTTCCTCTGAACAAAATGTTTAAAAATTCCCTGACTGCAACAGTACTGTGAATTGATGCTCCATCTTGTTGAAAAACCAAACGCGACCTTTCATTCAACGGCATTTCATCTACAAATGATGCAATTTCTTTTTGTAACAAGTTTAAGTATCGTCTAGCATTTAAATTTTGTCTAAAAAAATAAGGTCCAATTAACCTTCCCTTAAAAATGCCACACCACACATTAGTTTTAAAAGAATACTGATTTCTACACTCTATTATGAAATTGGGATTTACATCAGCCCACCATCGACAATTCTGAGAGGATACCGTTCCATTGGAGGTAAAAGTGACTTTGTCCGTAAACATAATGTACCTTGAAAAATGTAGGCTGTCTTCAATCTCACCTTGTATTCGTGCACAAAATTCTAATCTTGAGTCAAAGTCTCTTTCTTTCAATGTATTAATAAATTTAGGCTTATATGGGAGATAATGGTGTTTCTTTAAAATTCTCCTTACAGTTGTATTTGCTACATTTGTCCTCTCCGATATTCCAGCTATAGAGGTAACCTTATGCTCCACAACATCTAGCAATATTTCTTCTCCTTTGTCAGCAATTTTCCATGCAACATGCTGTTTTTTAAAAATATTATTAACTGAACCGCTGTCCTTGAATTTTGACATAATTTTGCCGATCGTCGCTTGGGAAATATGTCTTTCAGGATGTCTGGTATTAAAAATTTGGACAGTAGTTCTATTTGTACGGTATTCGCCATGAATTAAAATTATTTCAACCTTTTCATCTTTTGTTAGCATGTGTTGTGTATTCGGCTTACAATTGCCGCTTTTATTTTTATTTCAGTTTTTTTGTTAAGTCTGGCAACGCCGCTGTTGGTGGTCGTTTTCCCCCATCCCTTACAGCTGGCGCAAGCCGTGTTTTTTGGAATTCGGTTTTTTAATTAAGTTAGTTGTTGAGGTTATCTGTAGTAGTTGTTTTGTTATTGTTGAAAAGTCGTTACAGATATATATAATAACCGCGAAGCAGTGCAGATGCACACAATACGTTATTGTTTTCCTATGAGTTATGTTCACACGTCGATTTTATTAAAAGTGCTTTTTTCTCTGAACTAGTATTATTTTATTTACGAACCGTGATCTCAACGTAAAGTAATTCGTTTGACATCCTCACGTAACAGCATGTTTACAAAATTACCGACAATAACAACTAATATTTTCTAATAAACTGTCAATTTCGTATTTTGTTTTAAAACTTTCATTCAGTTACTTATAGCAACGACATTCCATGGATGTACTGATTTTTTGTACATCAGTTCCTTTAAAGTGATCTATTTATTGTTTGTAATTTTGAAGTAGTCGTTATGCGTTAAGATATTCAGATTATAATTAAAACCATTTTTGTACTATCCAACTAAAGTTTAATAAAGAAAAAGTTGAAAAACAATTTCTGATTTTTTTGAAATTTGGAAAATAATCCAGAGATTACCTCTTTTTCAGTTGAAAATATCAATAATCTTCAAAACCAGCTTACGTACGAATATTATGATTGAACCTGTTCGCCGGCCACCACCCGTTCTCGGCCACTTTGAACTTTTTTTGTATAAAATAGTATAACTATAAAACATTATGTGTGTTTAATATAATGCCTATTCTCGGCCACAATTTTCCCCCCTTGGTTAAAAATTGTGTAAGGTTATGTATTAAGAAATGGAATAACCACTTCAGTTGGAAGTTGACTGCCACCAAGACAAGTGCTGCTGTTGTTGCACCAATGCAAAATCGTTAGTGAACATCCATTCAGGAAATAGTAATTATTTTTGTTTATAAGTAATATTATTGTATAATTTTGGTTTCTGTGGTATTATTCAAGTACTATTTCAATTTAGTTAATGTAGAATTAATGAAAAACTATTAGTTTTTTTTTTAATTAAGTGGCCGGCAAACTAGTGTACGTCCCATTTCATTATCCTGTTCTCGGCCTAGGATGGCCGAGAACCGGTATATGAGTTAAAAACTTTATGTCTCTCTTTCTCTAAATAGAGTTGTAGCTGTTTATTTTACTTTTGGGATTAGCAGAGTTGTTGTTAAATCTGCATAAAACCCATTCTCGGCCATGGCTTTTGTACAAGAATTTAAGCATAATTATTATTATAAAATATCGGGCGGCCGAGAAAGGGATAATGTAACTGTCTCTCGGCCACATGAAAATTTACATGTATTTCCGCGGCCGACTGTTAGGCCGGTTGGTTCGGCCATTTCAAAGAATAATAGATAGGGTTTTCATTTTGAAATATACAAAATAATTAATTGGATTATTAAATTAAATATACCTATTTCGAATCAAGCTAGCAAGTTTGTAAAAATGACGCAAAAAATCTTTTAAAATTTTAAAATATATTACTGTACCTGTAAAAATATTGAAGAAAGAAAATTTTTAGATGTCCCAATCAAACAAGCCATCAAGTTTTGAGGCTAAGTCTAAAAGGAAACTTTTCGTCTATTCTGAAGGCCCCCTTAAACAGGCTATAAATGAAATTAAAGACAATAAACTAAGCATTCGTGAGGCTAGTCGTAATTTCGCAGTCCCAAGATCTACAATTCAAGATAGACTTAAAGGGGTGAGTAAAGCAAAACTTATTAGAAAACCAGGACCTCAGCCTCTTCTTACTGTAGATGGGGAAGAGAAAATAGCTAAATGGGTTCTAAATTTAGCTAAATGTGGCTTTCCCATTACGAAAATTCAGTTAATCGAGACAGCAACAAAAATTTTTAAACATTTAGACAAACAAAATCTACCAAAACAAGATCGACTCAGTGATAGGTGGTATAAAAATTTTATGAAAAGACATCCCAATATTTCCATTAGGGAAGCTGAATGCATTAATAAGGCTAGAGCAATCGTAACGGAGGAATCAATTCGATTATGGTTTAAGGAACTGCAGGAATATTTGGAAAACAATAACCGGTCTGCAGTGCTAAATGATGCCAATAGAGTTTTCAATTGCGATGAGTCCGGTTTTTCGCTCTGCCCTAAGACTGGCAAAGTTTTAGCACCAAGGGGTTGGAAAAATCTATACAGCATTAAAACTGGTAACGGGAAAGAAAATTTAACAGTACTAATTGTATTTAATGCTGAGGGTAACGTATGTCCACCAATAGTAGTATACCCCTACGTAAGACCTCCAAAATCTCTTGAAGAAAATATGCCCGAAACATGGGTTTTAGAAAAAAGTGATACCGGATGGATGAAAGGGGGAGTGTTTTATGAATATTTTGCAAACACTTTTCATAAATGGGTCGTGGACAATAACATAACCAAACCAATCATCATGTTTTTAGATGGGCACCGATCTCATATGTCATTACCGCTTAGCAATTTCTGTGATCAAAACCAAATTATTTTATACGCATTTCCTCCTAACGCCACCCATATACTTCAACCTACCGATGTTAGTGTCTTTAGACCATTAAAACTCGAATGGAAGAAAACGGTACAAAACTGGCAATCAAAATCTGATAATGTAAATGTAATTTTGCTAAAGTTTTCAAAGAAGCTCTAGATAACATTAATATGGTAGATTACATAAAAAATGGTTTTAGAAAATGTGGGCTTTTCCCTTTTGACTCGAACAATATCGAATATACCAAATGTGTGAAAAACACATTGGAACAAATTTCAACTTTATCACAAGAAATCTCGATATGCGAATGTGATAATGCTTCCAAAGTAATTAAAGACTTAGAAAGAAAACTACACAACGGTGGAATTAACACCGCCGTAATTTTAGAAGAAATAAATACTTTAAAAAATAAATTAATTAATCCTTCTCTAACTACGATCAATAGTAGTTAGAAGTACAACAATTGGTGACGTTGTTCCAATGGATTCGCTGAATATCGTATCTTTAGATGAAATAATTGTAACAGAACATCCTGAACCAGATGATACTAATTTTGACATAAATTATTTAGAAAGACAATCTACCGCTTTCAGAGAAAATGAGTTTGAAGTACCCCCATATGAAAGCAAAGAAGAAGGTGTTGAAACGATGAAAACCTAAGAAACGAATCTTCTAGATGATGCAAATACTATTGATAACCATAATAATGTCCAAGAACCTAATGGTATGCTAGAAAATTGTGATATTGAAGAAACCCCAAAAGAAAAGACTGAAGCAGATGTCCAAGAACCTAATGATGTCTAGAAAATTGTGATAGTGAAGAGGCCCCAAATGAAAAGACTGAAAAATATGTTTCGATAATTTTACAAACGGAACTTCTAGGAATTGAAAAACCAGTTAAAAAAACTGATAATTTAGACGAGAATATGTTAATAGAAAAATCGAATCAAGATACCCAAAAACATATAGGCGAATCAACTGAGAACGTAAAAACCAATATTCTGGAAAAATCCGTAGAAGTAGATTTTTCAGAAACGACTCGAGAGAAGACGGTCTCTATTTCAAATATTTTAAAAGATCAAAGCAATTCTTCTAAAAACATACAAATTAATCCTTTCGAGGTCCATTTATTTTATCCAGCTCCTTTAAATAAAGCCAAACAAGTAAACAAAAAAGAAAAGCTCCCTAGTGCTATAAGTTCTAAGTCATCGCGAGAATACTATGCAAAAAGGATCAAGAAAAACAGGAAAAATTGGGTCGAGCAAAATTAAAAAGAGAGCAAAAAGAATTGTTGAGATTACAAAAAGGGGCTGGAAAAATAAAAGGAAAACAAAAGACATCCTTAAAAGTAAAGAAAAACACTAAAGAAAAGAAAAAAATACCATGTGCTTCTTGTACTGAAGAACTGAATAGTGACACTGATGACGACGACAATAAAAATATAGGTTGTCATTTTTGTCCCGGATGGTTCCATTTAAAATGTACTCCATTTTATTGGCAACTCACATATTTCGAGGCTGCACGGGAAATTTATAAATGCGACAGTTGTCTGTAAAGTAAATTTTTGTCATATTTTTTACAATATTTTACATCTCAGAATTGAGTTTTATTTTATATATTTTTATACTTGAGATCTCAGAATTGTTTTCTTTTTTTATTCGTTTTTAAAGAATGTATGTTCATTCTTGATCTCAGAATTGTATTTTAATTTGTTTTTTCATTTGTATTTTAATTTGTACCTGATGAATTATTTGTTGTTTTTTATATACAGTAACTGTAAATACATACCTGTTTCTTTATATATTTTCTTTTTCATATAAAAAAATATGTAACTGTAATATGTACTTGAGACTTCGCTTCCACAATAATAAACTACCTCGTGAGCTAAGGTTATCTATTGGCCGCCTCTTACAAGAAAGACATTTATATGAAACTGAAGCTGATCAGTCCGATAAACTAATCGAGGACAAAGAAAAACATGCTCTATATGTCCTGCAAAAAAAAGAAGAAAGACCGCTTACCTATGTTTTTCATGCAAACGACCAATATGTCTAGAATGTAGCAAAAAAATGTGTGTAGGATGTGCCACAGGTGAAGAATTATAAACGTTCATGGACCCTTGCACGTTTCTTTTGTAGAAGTTTAATTTTAAATATATATATTTTTTATGCTTATTAATGTTTAAAGAGACTATACTTTTTCTGTTTTGACTTATTTTTTTTATTAAATGATTTACGAGCGTTGGCTTCCAGCTTTGTAAATTTTTGTTTACAAACTTTTTTATTACGCTACATTTATTTTTAATTGACAAATATTTTAATAAAATATTAATAACAATTATGTTAAATAAAGTACAAAAATATTAAAAATACCATTTTTGTTGAATACACTATTTTTTTCTAGCTATTAGTTATGTGGTCCCAGGGACGTCAGGACGGTATGTACGCACAAAATTTTCACCACGCCAGTTAAGTGTTAAAAACTAAAGCTAGAAAAGAAGCGGCACACCTGACAGCCAGTCACTGAATACGTCGTTCTGCAGCCCTCTGGAAGTATGTGAGGTGTGTAGTAATTAAAGTATATATATTTACATTTGTTATTAATTACATAAATATTAGTTGGTTTTACCTTCAAACCCATTTTTCATAGCAACATACAGCACATGCTATAAAAGCTAGCCCAAGAAATGAGAGTACCGTTGTTGTAACAAGACTGTTTCCAGTAAACGAAGAAAGCTGAAAAGCATCCGGGACGAAAAATGACAATGACCATTTACCGCATCACCAGAAAACCCCTAGACGGAATGAAAGCATTGTGGGAGGGGGTAGTCAAAAGGAAAATTGGTCCACGTATGTCCCCCACGAGTTAAAACAAAAACCTCATCAAAAGTTACGTCCTGTAGCACTTACTGCTATAGGGGAAGCAAAACAAATGTTTTATAAAAGGAAACTGGATCTACTGGAACAAAATCAGCACGAATAAAGTGAAGCAAGGAAGAAAAGGGAACAGAGGGAGGTAGAAGAACATGAAAAGAAAATGAAACTATTAGATTTAGAAATAGAGTGTCAGCAAAAGGAATTAAATAAATTTAAAGTGTAACTTTTATTAAAGCTTTTATTTACATTCACTATAGTTTTTACAGTTGAGCAAAATGTTCTCTAATTAATAGCTGTCTACACTGCTGCCCCGTATTCTCAAAAAGCTGTTCTGCATCATTGTCAACGTCAGCAGGTGGATCAAACCATTCATCAGGGAACAAGTCATTCATTTCTACTGCTATATTGTGCAATACTGCTGTTGCCACAATAATTGCCTTCACAGTATCTAACTGGACTCGCATTCCAAATTTTAATATTGGAAATCGGCGCTTCCATACACCAAAATGTCGTTCTACTACATTCCGAGTACGAATTATCGATTCATTGTAAAGATTTTCGGCATCTGTACGTGTATTCAATAATTTTGTCATTAAGTAAGGGTTTAATGTGTATCCACTTGTAACGAGTTATTTTTGGTGTCACTCATTTAAGGTTTAAGTTTATTTCTTTTTTTTCTTTCCGTAACTATATAACTCGTTACGTATTTTCCGAATAGATTTTTTTTATATTACCGTTATATTTTTAAGTATTAGTCCGGAGGTACACAATTTCAAATTCTATCAAATTTAGTAGTTTCAACAATTTAAAATTTTCTAACCGAAAAGGACGTCTGGTATATATACCTTTGAATTAATTCCGAAAGACATTCAGTATATGGCAAACTTTTTGTTAAACATAAATAAAGTTTAACACCTATAATGAAAATATAAAAATGAGGATTTTGAATTTTTCGAGAGAGTGATCGAGAGTAATCAGAAGAGAGTGATCGTGAGTAATCAGAGGAAAGTGATCGGGAGTAATTAGTAAAGAGAAGAAAGACGAGATTGAAACCGAAACGAGCTACCGCGTGTTTTTTCCCGTAAAGATAGTGTCCGTGGTGAAACCAACGTTTTACCACATGTTAATCTTTGCTGTCGTCATATTGGAGATGAAGAACTGCATCAAATTGTTAAAGATAGTTTTCGTTTAGAAGCTTTCGGTGTAAAAATACAGGATAACATCATAAAGTCGTTGGAAGACAAGAAAGCAGTAGAAAGAATGGAGAAAACCCTGAGGAGAGTTGGGAACCATTACGAGATTGGCCTTCCATGGAAGCAGAAAGATTGCATCTTACCATCTAGCAAAAGCAATGCTCTAAAGAGGCTGCTTTGCATGGAGCGAAAAATGACCCAAGATCCGAAATTTGCTGAGCAATACAACGCGAAAATTGCAGAATATATGGAAAAGGGTTATGCTACAAAGTTGAATCCATCTGAAATTCCGAACAATGGGAAAACTTGGTATCTCCCACATTTTGCGGTCTGGAACATTAACAAGCCAGGAAAAATCAGGATGGTTTTTGACGCCGCGGCAAAAGCACAAGGATCAAGTCTAAATGATTTTCTCTACCAGGGCCCAGACTTCGTACCTTCTTTGATATCTGTGCTATGTCGATTCAGGAAACATAAAATTGCTTTCGGAGGAGATATCAAGGACATGTTCCATAGGGTCCATATAATCGAAGGAGATAGATCTGCCCAGCTGTTTTTGTGGCGTGGAGGTCAGACAAATAAAGAACCTGATGTTTACTGCATGAAAGTGATGATTTTTGGAGCAGTATCTTCGCCATCTGTGGCACAATTTGTGAAAAACAAAAATGCTAGTTTGTTCGAGCAAAAATATCCAGGAATTGTACGAGCAATGGAGAAGCAGCACTACGTAGATGATTATTTAGATTCTTGTTCTACTGAAGATGAAGCTATTCACATAATTCAAGCTATTATTGACATTCACAGATATGCAAACTTTGAAATGGTGAAGTGGATGAGCAATTCCAGTATTGTCATAGAATCTATTCCAAAAAATCTACGAGCCGACTCCCAAATCGATGTTAAAATAGATTCTCAGACATTGGAACGAGTTCTGGGACTCTCCTGGTCCGTAAATAGAGATGTTTTCATATTTTGTCTCAACCTGAAGAAAATTCCATCCGAAATATCCAGTGGATTGAAAGTTCCTACCAAAAGGGAAGTTTTGAGGATGATAATGTCTATATTCGATCCACTGGGATTTATTGCACCACTGATGATAAGTGCCAGAATATTGATGCAAAATATCTGGAGAAATAATATTCATTGGGACCAAGAGATAACAGAAGATATTTCTGAAGCCTGGTTCAAATGGTTAAAAAATTTGAAAGAAGCCACTCCAGTTATGATTAATAGGTATTATTTTCCTAGACTGGTAAAAGTAAAAAAAATAGATCTGCATTTGTTTTCCGATGCCAGTGATAAGGCTTACTCTGCAGTTGCTTTCATACGAACAGTGGAAAATGATGAAATATACACTGCTTTTGTATTGTCGAAGTACAAAGTAGCACCTATGAGTCAACAGACCGTTCCTAAACTGGAGTTACAGGGCGCAGTTCTTGCAAATAGGCTTGCAAAAACTATACGATCTGAAATCGAATATGAAATTGAAGAAATACACTTTTGGACAGACTCTATGGTAGTTCTACAACAAATTCGATCCCAATCAAAAAGATTTCCAATTTTCGTAGCTTGCAGATTAGGAGAAATTCACGAAGATACAAATATTTCACAGTGGCACTGGGTACCGTCAGAGATGAATGTCGCTGACCAAGCTACAAAAGAGAAGAAAATTATTGATTTGTCGGAAAATAGTGAGTGGTTCTCCGGGCCTGATTTTCTTAAATCAACCAAAAAACATTGGCCCGTAGAACCGAATTGTTCCATTGAATTTGAACAAATATTACATGTGAGATTGGATGATGCTGAACCCCTACCAATGGAATTTCCAGATATATCCAGATTTTCCAAATTCAACAGACTTATACGTTCTACGGCTTGGATATTGCACTTTAAGAAGATGATCAGAATTCCGAAGCAGTTACGAGTAGAGAGGATGAGTTTGGGAGTTGAAGAAATAAAGGAGGCTCAGACTCTTTGGATCAGAAAGAGTCAGAGAGAATGTTTTGAAGAAGAAATGTTGCTTCTGAAGAAGGGAAAATGTTTACCCAAATCCAATCGTCTCTATAAGCTCTCAGTATTATTGGATGAAAATGAAATATTAAGACTAGGAGGAAGAATTCCAGATAGTAATGAATTGAACATTCCTTTCGAGTCCAGAAATCCTATAATATTAGATCCAAAGCACAAATTCACAGAATTGTTGATCGATTGGTATCACCAGGAAGCTAACCATGTAGGTTTGGAAACAGTCATAAACAATCTCAGATTAAAATTCTGGATCCTGAACATTCGAACAGCAGTCAAGAAGAATTTTAGAAAATGCCAAGCTTGCAATAATAGAAAGTGCAAACCTCAAGCACCTGAAATGGGAATGTTGCCACCAGAACGATTGAGTGCTTTTACGTTTCCATTCACCTTTGTTGGAATAGACTTTTTTGGGCCCATTACTGTGGCAATCGGGCGAAGAGTTGAAAAAAGATATGGTGTATTGTTTACCTGCCTGACTGTCCGAGCAATACACATAGAATTAGCAACTTCTTTAGAAACTAGTTCTGCCATCAATGCTATTCGAAGATTCATGTGCAGAAGAGGGCAGCCAAAAGAATTTCGAACTGATAATGGTACTAACTTCGTAGGCGCTGAAAGAGAACTGAGAGAGTGTATTAAGCAATTAGATCACAACTTAATATCACAAGAATTATCCTTGAAACATATTTCATGGAAATTTAACCCACCAGGTGCTCCACATATGGGTGGAATATGGGAGCGCATGATTCGTTCCATTAAAACTGCTCTAAAGATTAGTTTGAAATCCATCAATCCCAAAGAAGAGGTGTTAGTTACTCTGTTGACTGAAATAGAATATATCGTCAACTCGAGACCCTTGACCCACATTTCTGTAGATCCGAACGAGCCAGAAGCGATAACCCCCAACCATTTTCTGCTGTTGAGGCCTGGTGATGTAAAATCATATGGTGATTTTCAACTTTCTAGTCGAAAACAATGGCGAATTGCACAGGCATTAGCTGATTCATATTGGAGGCGTTGGGTGAGAGAATACAGACCTACTCTCATTAGAAGGCAAAAATGGCATGACAAGACTAATCCCATCAAAATAGGAGATATTGTATTGGTTGTTGATGAGAAAGCTCCTAGAAATCAGTGGACCATCGGAAGAGTGGAAGAAACGTACCCTGGCAGAGATGGTGTGATACGGGTTGTCCAAATAAAGACCCAAAAAGGAAGCTACACGAGACCAGTTGCCAAACTATGTATTCTTCCTCTCAACCATTAGAGATTTGATTGTGCATGTCTTCGCGAGGGGTGGAGAATGTAAAAGATAAATGTGTTTCAATACGGGTTAATTCCGTATCATTTGTTACATACTTTATATATACACAAATAAAATGAATTGGTCAAACAAGACAAAAAACATGTTAATGGACCTGGACACCACAGGGAAATCCAAATGCATTAAGGACGCAGACAGAGAAGTGGGGAAGGAGGTGGAGAAGCAACAATGTAGTAGTGGAGGATGCTCTTCTGATCCATCTGGTAACCCGAACTTGGAATGGTTCAAGCCGGAGGAGGAGGATTCAGAGATGGGACAGGTAGAGGAGGAGACTGCTCCGATCCCTGATGATTCCGACTCCCAGTATGGGGAGGAAGATTGTGTTCCTGATGACAAATCAAGTCTAGATTTTGAATCGATGGGGGAAAGTTCGGTGGAAGAAGATCAAATGCTTATAGAGGAGGACCCCAAAGTACAAGAAGTATCAGCAGCCGTCGCTTCGGCGAGTTTAGAGTCCACTGGGTCCTCCTACATCGCGAGGATCCCTGAGGAGTATGTTAATGAAATGGATAAGCTCCTGGAGTGGATTGGAGAGCAATCTGGGCTTTGGTTTTACGCCACATCTACACCCCCTGACGAAATTAAGATCGTATTCCCTCGTAAGACTGATAGGCCTAAACGAAAGAGAATCATAATATCTACCACCTCTCCCGAAGAGCAGGACGACAGAAGTGAAAAAGCAGAATCCAGCAACACTCAGGCGTCACTCCGTGTAAAACAATCAAGATCCAAGGATCCAGACCCTCTGCCAACAACTTCAGATGACAGGTCCGAAAAAGAAGGAATCCTATTGGGCTCAGTGTGCTCTAATGTTTGCAG
This sequence comes from Lochmaea capreae, assembly GCA_949126875.1. Taxonomy (NCBI): domain Eukaryota; kingdom Metazoa; phylum Arthropoda; class Insecta; order Coleoptera; family Chrysomelidae; genus Lochmaea; species Lochmaea capreae. Next base: position 26,964,027 of record OX421409.1, on the reverse strand, counting down.
CGAGCAAACCTCTGAAATCATGGCAATCATCGTACAATTAGCCAAAGGAGTAAGGTTTCCCATAAAACTCAAGCCGAATAAGTCCGCCAGAATAGGAATAAGCACCTTTATGATGTCCCGAGAAGAGATCAAAATCTTTTTGGAAGAAAACCACATAGACAATCTGTCTGACGGCATCAAAGGTCTGTTCAAATTCAAGGGACAATGGAGGATTGTGCGAAATATGTATGATTTTGACAACTTATCAGTCACAAATTAATCGCTTCTAATTTTAAATTTCTTATCATGAAAAAAAAAAAAAAAAAAAAAAAAAAAACAAAAAAAATAATAATAATGTCAAGTTGAATTGTATTTTTGTTAAAAAAAAGTTAATAAAGTAGTTCAATACTTTAGATATTCTATCTTTTAATTGGCAAATAACATTTACATTGGTCCTTCGAGATAAATTTTGAACCGCTATGGATCAAAACAATGTAGCAGAACAACCGTCAAAACTTCAGAAAGTGCGAAGAAGTGAGAGATGTAACAAGGGAGTTCCACCACTACGATATGCATCAGAATTGGACAAAGCAGCTCAGAATTCAAGTATTGTTACGAAAGATGTAAAATCTGTTGTAAGTGACCATACGAGTCCTGCAGAAGTCGAGTCTGGTGAATTAGAGAATGGGTGCATTCCCGAGAGCATTTCCGTTAGAAGTATGAGGTCTGTAGTTGTTCCAAATGTTTTATATGTTCCGTCGAATAAATCCAACACCAATTCTGAGATTTCAAGTATTACCCGTATGAATCTTGAATTAACACTCATGAATAAACAGAAAGAACTTGATCAAAAAGTATTGAAAGAAAAGTTGGAAGCTCTGGAAAGGGAAAGACAATATCTCAATAAAGAAGCTGAAATACAAAGAAAATATATGGTAAAGAGCAAAGCAAGTAGTGTGCTTGAAGATGAACAAGTTCCATTTGCCTTGTCTGCCAAATTCGACCAATCCCCAGCTACCATAAATGAATGGGTGGATGCATCAAGGAAATATATAGACGAGGTGAATGAAAACACTCCAAATATGCATAAAATATCATCCGAATGTAACTTCGCCACATCTGAAATCAATTTCCCAAACTCTGCTGGGGGTGGAGGAGATAGTGCGCTGCGGGATATTGCAAGAATGTGTATCGAAAATACAAACACAACCAACAAATTTTTTCTGCGCAACAGAATGAGAGACCTTCCTCAATTTTCCGGAGATCTTTCTGAATGGCCTATTTTTATAAATGAATTTCGAAGATCTACAGAACAATTTGCTTTATCACAAGAAGATAACTTGCTCCGTTTAGATAAAGCACTCAAAGGTAGAGCAAGAGATTCAGTCAGAGCGCTACTTACCTTCCCGAGCAATGTTCCAAAAATTATGAAAATGTTGGAAATGAATTTTGGAAGAGCTGAGTGGATTGTTTTATCTCTTATTGATAAGGTTAAAAAACTTAACAACGTTAGAGAAGATAAATTAGATTCATGGATACAATTTTCAAATGCCGTCAACAATATGGTGACCACCATGAAGAATGTTAATTCTTCCCTTTATCTTTTCAACCCAGAATTAGTAGCCACAATTGTCTAAGGAAAGAAAATGTTATGATTTCAAAAGGTAATCACGCACAAAAATCTGATTTCAATCCATGCATTTTCTGTAAGAAAACAGGACATTATATTTCAAAATGTACGAAATTCATAGATCTTTCAGTTCAGAAAAGGAGAGAAAATGTAGTCAGTTTGAAATTGTGCTTTCTTTGTCTCAAATTGGGACACATGGCCACCAAATGTTTTCTGAAAGCGAGATGTGGTGAGGATGGCTGTAGAGGCAGACACCATTCACTTCTTCATGTTCCAAGAGATCAAGAAAATCATAACGATGCAGAAACAATCACAAGAATCGAAAATGAACCAACAAATGAAGCTTCCGCTCCTGATTTTTGTGTTAGTTTCCATCATTGGATACCAGAGTCGTATTACTGCGAATTGCTCCTGTGATTCTACGTGGACCCACTGGAGAAATCAAAACGTATGCTCTTTTCGATGAGGGATCCACATGCAGCATGATTGAAGAAGATTTGGCTAAAAAACTTCAACTTACCGGCCCCGTTGTGCCACTTTGCTTTCAATGGACGAACGAAATCACGCACTATGAAGATAAGTCACAAATGGTATCTTTGGATGTATCTGCTGACAAAAATACTCCAGTATTCTTCAATCTCAAGCAAGTGCGAACTGTAAAAAACCTTAAACTACCAGGACAGCGAATAAATGTTGATGATTTGTCACGAAGATTCCCTTATTTAGACCATGATATTTTGAAATCGTTAGAAAGCGCGAAACCAGAGTTATTGATTGGGCAAGACAATTGTGGTTTGATAATACCTAGACATGTCATCCAACCCAAGTTAAATCAGCCGATAATGTCTTTATCAAAATTAGGTTGGACAATTCACGGAGCCACTGGTGAAACCAACGTTTTACCACATGTTAATCTTTGCTGTCGTCATATTGGAGATGAAGAACTGCATCAAATTGTTAAAGATAGTTTTCGTTTAGAAGCTTTCGGTGTAAAAATACAGGATAACATCATAAAGTCGTTGGAAGACAAGAAAGCAGTAGAAAGAATGGAGAAAACCCTGAGGAGAGTTGGGAACCATTACGAGATTGGCCTTCCATGGAAGCAGAAAGATTGCATCTTACCATCTAGCAAAAGCAATGCTCTAAAGAGGCTGCTTTGCATGGAGCGAAAAATGACCCAAGATCCGAAATTTGCTGAGCAATACAACGCGAAAATTGCAGAATATATGGAAAAGGGTTATGCTACAAAGTTGAATCCATCTGAAATTCCGAACAATGGGAAAACTTGGTATCTCCCACATTTTGCGGTCTGGAACATTAACAAGCCAGGAAAAATCAGGATGGTTTTTGACGCCGCGGCAAAAGCACAAGGATCAAGTCTAAATGATTTTCTCTACCAGGGCCCAGACTTCGTACCTTCTTTGATATCTGTGCTATGTCGATTCAGGCAACATAAAATTGCTTTCGGAGGAGATATCAAGGACATGTTCCATAGGGTCCATATAATCGAAGAAGATAGATCTGCCCAGCTGTTTTTGTGGCGTGGAGGTCAGACAAATAAAGAACCTGATGTTTACTGCATGAAAGTGATGATTTTTGGAGCAGTATCTTCGCCATCTGTGGCACAATTTGTGAAAAACAAAAATGCTAGTTTGTTCGAGCAAAAATATCCAGGAATTGTACGAGCAATGGAGAAGCAGCACTACGTAGATGATTATTTAGATTCTTGTTCTACTGAAGATGAAGCTATTCACAGAATTCAAGCCATTATTGACATTCACAGATATGCAAACTTTGAAATGGTGAAGTGGATGAGCAATTCCAGTATTGTCATAGAATCTATTCCAAAAAATCTACGAGCCGACTCCCAAATCGATGTTAAAATAGATTCTCAGACATTGGAACGAGTTCTGGGACTCTCCTGGTCCGTAAATAGAGATGTTTTCATATTTTGTCTCAACCTGAAGAAAATTCCATCCGAAATATCCAGTGGATTGAAAGTTCCTACCAAAAGGGAAGTTTTGAGGATGATAATGTCTATATTCGATCCACTGGGATTTATTGCACCACTGATGATAAGTGCCAGAATATTGATGCAAAATATCTGGAGAAATAATATTCATTGGGACCAAGAGATAACAGAAGATATTTCTGAAGCCTGGTTCAAATGGTTAAAAAATTTGAAAGAAGCCACTCCAGTTATGATTAATAGGTATTATTTTCCTAGACTGGTAAAAGTAAAAAAAATAGATCTGCATTTGTTTTCCGATGCCAGTGATAAGGCTTACTCTGCAGTTGCTTTCATACGAACAGTGGAAAATGATGAAATATACACTGCTTTTGTATTGTCGAAGTACAAAGTAGCACCTATGAGTCAACAGACCGTTCCTAAACTGGAGTTACAGGGCGCAGTTCTTGCAAATAGGCTTGCAAAAACTATACGATCTGAAATCGAATATGAAATTGAAGCAATACACTTTTGGGCAGACTCTATGGTAGTTCTACAACAAATTCGATCCCAATCAAAAAGATTTCCAATTTTCGTAGCTTGCAGATTAGGAGAAATTCACGAAGATACAAATATTTCACAGTGGCACTGGGTACCGTCAGAGATGAATGTCGCTGACCAAGCTACAAAAGAGAAGAAAATTATTGATTTGTCGGAAAATAGTGAGTGGTTCTCCGGGCCTGATTTTCTTAAATCAACCAAAGAACATTGGCCCGTAGAACCGAATTGTTCCATTGAATTTGAACAAATATTACATGTGAGATTGGATGATGCTGAACCCCTACCAATGGAATTTCCAGATATATCCAGATTTTCCAAATTCAACAGACTTATACGTTCTACGGCTTGGATATTGCACTTTAAGAAGATGATCAGAATTCCGAAGCAGTTACGAGTAGAGAGGATGAGTTTGGGAGTTGAAGAAATAAAGGAGGCTCAGACTCTTTGGATCAGAAAGAGTCAGAGAGAATGTTTTGAAGAAGAAATGTTGCTTCTGAAGAAGGGAAAATGTTTACCCAAATCCAATCGTCTCTATAAGCTCTCAGTATTATTGGATGAAAATGAAATATTAAGACTAGGAGGAAGAATTCCAGATAGTAATGAATTGAACATTCCTTTCGAGTCCAGAAATCCTATAATATTAGATCCAAAGCACAAATTCACAGAATTGTTGATCGATTGGTATCACCAGGAAGCTAACCATGTAGGTTTGGAAACAGTCATAAACAATCTCAGATTAAAATTCTGGATCCTGAACATTCGAACAGCAGTCAAGAAGAATTTTAGAAAATGCCAAGCTTGCAATAATAGAAAGTGCAAACCTCAAGCACCTGAAATGGGAATGTTGCCACCAGAACGATTGAGTGCTTTTACGTTTCCATTCACCTTTGTTGGAATAGACTTTTTTGGGCCCATTACTGTGGCAATCGGGCGAAGAGTTGAAAAAAGATATGGTGTATTGTTTACCTGCCTGACTGTCCGAGCAATACACATAGAATTAGCAACTTCTTTAGAAACTAGTTCTGCCATCAATGCTATTCGAAGATTCATGTGCAGAAGAGGGCAGCCAAAAGAATTTCGAACTGATAATGGTACTAACTTCGTAGGCGCTGAAAGAGAACTGAGAGAGTGTATTAAGCAATTAGATCACAACTTAATATCACAAGAATTATCCTTGAAACATATTTCATGGAAATTTAACCCACCAGGTGCTCCACATATGGGTGGAATATGGGAGCGCATGATTCGTTCCATTAAAACTGCTCTAAAGATTAGTTTGAAATCCATCAATCCCAAAGAAGAGGTGTTAGTTACTCTGTTGACTGAAATAGAATATATCGTCAACTCGAGACCCTTGACCCACATTTCTGTAGATCCGAACGAGCCAGAAGCGATAACTCCCAACCATTTTCTGCTGTTGAGGCCTGGTGATGTAAAATCATATGGTGATTTTCAACTTTCTAGTCGAAAACAATGGCGAATTGCACAGGCATTAGCTGATTTATATTGGAGGCGTTGGGTGAGAGAATACAGACCTACTCTCATTAGAAGGCAAAAATGGCATGACAAGACTAATCCCATCAAAATAGGAGATATTGTATTGGTTGTTGATGAGAAAGCTCCTAGAAATCAGTGGACCATCGGAAGAGTGGAAGAAACGTACCCTGGCAGAGATGGTGTGATACGGGTTGTCCAAATAAAGACCCAAAAAGGAAGCTACACGAGACCAGTTGCCAAACTATGTATTCTTCCTCTCAACCATTAGAGATTTGATTGTGCATGTCTTCGCGAGGGGTGGAGAATGTAAAAGATAAATGTGTTTCAATACGGGTTAATTCCGTATCATTTGTTACATACTTTATATATACACAAATAAAATGAATTGGTCAAACAAGACAAAAAACATGTTAATGGACCTGGACACCACAGGGAAATCCAAATGCATTAAGGACGCAGACAGAGAAGTGGGGAAGGAGGTGGAGAAGCAACAATGTAGTAGTGGAGGATGCTCTTCTGATCCATCTGGTAACCCGAACTTGGAATGGTTCAAGCCGGAGGAGGAGGATTCAGAGATGGGACAGGTAGAGGAGGAGACTGCTCCGATCCCTGATGATTCCGACTCCCAGTATGGGGAGGAAGATTGTGTTCCTGATGACAAATCAAGTCTAGATTTTGAATCGATGGGGGAAAGTTCGGTGGAAGAAGATCAAATGCTTATAGAGGAGGACCCCAAAGTACAAGAAGTATCAGCAGCCGTCGCTTCGGCGAGTTTAGAGTCCACTGGGTCCTCCTACATCGCGAGGATCCCTGAGGAGTATGTTAATGAAATGGATAAGCTCCTGGAGTGGATTGGAGAGCAATCTGGGCTTTGGTTTTACGCCACATCTACACCCCCTGACGAAATTAAGATCGTATTCCCTCGTAAGACTGATAGGCCTAAACGAAAGAGAATCATAATATCTACCACCTCTCCCGAAGAGCAGGACGACAGAAGTGAAAAAGCAGAATCCAGCAACACTCAGGCGTCACTCCGTGTAAAACAATCAAGATCCAAGGATCCAGACCCTCTGCCAACAACTTCAGATGACAGGTCCGAAAAAGAAGGAATCCTATTGGGCTCAGTGTGCTCTAATGTTTGCAGCGAGCAAACCTCTGAAATCATGGCAATCATCGTACAATTAGCCAAAGGAGTAAGGTTTCCCATAAAACTCAAGCCGAATAAGTCCGCCAGAATAGGAATAAGCACCTTTATGATGTCCCGAGAAGAGATCAAAATCTTTTTGGAAGAAAACCACATAGACAATCTGTCTGACGGCATCAAAGGTCTGTTCAAATTCAAGGGACAATGGAGGATTGTGCGAAATATGTATGATTTTGACAACTTATCAGTCACAAATTAATCGCTTCTAATTTTAAATTTCTTATCATGAAAAAAAAAAAAAAAAAAAAAAAAACAAAAAAAATAATAATAATGTCAAGTTGAATTGTATTTTTGTTAAAAAAAAGTTAATAAAGTAGTTCAATACTTTAGATATTCTATCTTTTAATTGGCAAATAACATTTACATTGGTCCTTCGAGATAAATTTTGAACCGCTATGGATCAAAACAATGTAGCAGAACAACCGTCAAAACTTCAGAAAGTGCGAAGAAGTGAGAGATGTAACAAGGGAGTTCCACCACTACGATATGCATCAGAATTGGACAAAGCAGCTCAGAATTCAAGTATTGTTACGAAAGATGTAAAATCTGTTGTAAGTGACCATACGAGTCCTGCAGAAGTCGAGTCTGGTGAATTAGAGAATGGGTGCATTCCCGAGAGCATTTCCGTTAGAAGTATGAGGTCTGTAGTTGTTCCAAATGTTTTATATGTTCCGTCGAATAAATCCAACACCAATTCTGAGATTTCAAGTATTACCCGTATGAATCTTGAATTAACACTCATGAATAAACAGAAAGAACTTGATCAAAAAGTATTGAAAGAAAAGTTGGAAGCTCTGGAAAGGGAAAGACAATATCTCAATAAAGAAGCTGAAATACAAAGAAAATATATGGTAAAGAGCAAAGCAAGTAGTGTGCTTGAAGATGAACAAGTTCCATTTGCCTTGTCTGCCAAATTCGACCAATCCCCAGCTACCATAAATGAATGGGTGGATGCATCAAGGAAATATATAGACGAGGTGAATGAAAACACTCCAAATATGCATAAAATATCATCCGAATGTAACTTCGCCACATCTGAAATCAATTTCCCAAACTCTGCTGGGGGTGGAGGAGATAGTGCGCTGCGGGATATTGCAAGAATGTGTATCGAAAATACAAACACAACCAACAAATTTTTTCTGCGCAACAGAATGAGAGACCTTCCTCAATTTTCCGGAGATCTTTCTGAATGGCCTATTTTTATAAATGAATTTCGAAGATCTACAGAACAATTTGCTTTATCACAAGAAGATAACTTGCTCCGTTTAGATAAAGCACTCAAAGGTAGAGCAAGAGATTCAGTCAGAGCGCTACTTACCTTCCCGAGCAATGTTCCAAAAATTATGAAAATGTTGGAAATGAATTTTGGAAGAGCTGAGTGGATTGTTTTATCTCTTATTGATAAGGTTAAAAAACTTAACAACGTTAGAGAAGATAAATTAGATTCATGGATACAATTTTCAAATGCCGTCAACAATATGGTGACCACCATGAAGAATGTTAATTCTTCCCTTTATCTTTTCAACCCAGAATTAGTAGCCACAATTGTCTAAGGAAAGAAAATGTTATGATTTCAAAAGGTAATCACGCACAAAAATCTGATTTCAATCCATGCATTTTCTGTAAGAAAACAGGACATTATATTTCAAAATGTACGAAATTCATAGATCTTTCAGTTCAGAAAAGGAGAGAAAATGTAGTCAGTTTGAAATTGTGCTTTCTTTGTCTCAAATTGGGACACATGGCCACCAAATGTTTTCTGAAAGCTAGATGTGGTGAGGATGGCTGTAGAGGCAGACACCATTCACTTCTTCATGTTCCAAGAGATCAAGAAAATCATAACGATGCAGAAACAATCACAAGAATCGAAAATGAACCAACAAATGAAGCTTCCGCTCCTGATTTTTGTGTTAGTTTCCATCATTGGATACCAGAGTCGTATTACTGCGAATTGCTCCTGTGATTCTACGTGGACCCACTGGAGAAATCAAAACGTATGCTCTTTTCGATGAGGGATCCACATGCAGCATGATTGAAGAAGATTTGGCTAAAAAACTTCAACTTACCGGCCCCGTTGTGCCACTTTGCTTTCAATGGACGAACGAAATCACGCACTATGAAGATAAGTCACAAATGGTATCTTTGGATGTATCTGCTGACAAAAATACTCCAGTATTCTTCAATCTCAAGCAAGTGCGAACTGTAAAAAACCTTAAACTACCAGGACAGCGAATAAATGTTGATGATTTGTCACGAAGATTCCCTTATTTAGACCATGATATTTTGAAATCGTTAGAAAGCGCGAAACCAGAGTTATTGATTGGGCAAGACAATTGTGGTTTGATAATACCTAGACATGTCATCCAACCCAAGTTAAATCAGCCGATAATGTCTTTATCAAAATTAGGTTGGACAATTCACGGAGCCACTGGTGAAACCAACGTTTTACCACATGTTAATCTTTGCTGTCGTCATATTGGAGATGAAGAACTGCATCAAATTGTTAAAGATAGTTTTCGTTTAGAAGCTTTCGGTGTAAAAATACAGGATAACATCATAAAGTCGTTGGAAGACAAGAAAGCAGTAGAAAGAATGGAGAAAACCCTGAGGAGAGTTGGGAACCATTACGAGATTGGCCTTCCATGGAAGCAGAAAGATTGCATCTTACCATCTAGCAAAAGCAATGCTCTAAAGAGGCTGCTTTGCATGGAGCGAAAAATGACCCAAGATCCGAAATTTGCTGAGCAATACAACGCGAAAATTGCAGAATATATGGAAAAGGGTTATGCTACAAAGTTGAATCCATCTGAAATTCCGAACAATGGGAAAACTTGGTATCTCCCACATTTTGCGGTCTGGAACATTAACAAGCCAGGAAAAATCAGGATGGTTTTTGACGCCGCGGCAAAAGCACAAGGATCAAGTCTAAATGATTTTCTCTACCAGGGCCCAGACTTCGTACCTTCTTTGATATCTGTGCTATGTCGATTCAGGCAACATAAAATTGCTTTCGGAGGAGATATCAAGGACATGTTCCATAGGGTCCATATAATCGAAGAAGATAGATCTGCCCAGCTGTTTTTGTGGCGTGGAGGTCAGACAAATAAAGAACCTGATGTTTACTGCATGAAAGTGATGATTTTTGGAGCAGTATCTTCGCCATCTGTGGCACAATTTGTGAAAAACAAAAATGCTAGTTTGTTCGAGCAAAAATATCCAGGAATTGTACGAGCAATGGAGAAGCAGCACTACGTAGATGATTATTTAGATTCTTGTTCTACTGAAGATGAAGCTATTCACAGAATTCAAGCCATTATTGACATTCACAGATATGCAAACTTTGAAATGGTGAAGTGGATGAGCAATTCCAGTATTGTCATAGAATCTATTCCAAAAAATCTACGAGCCGACTCCCAAATCGATGTTAAAATAGATTCTCAGACATTGGAACGAGTTCTGGGACTCTCCTGGTCCGTAAATAGAGATGTTTTCATATTTTGTCTCAACCTGAAGAAAATTCCATCCGAAATATCCAGTGGATTGAAAGTTCCTACCAAAAGGGAAGTTTTGAGGATGATAATGTCTATATTCGATCCACTGGGATTTATTGCACCACTGATGATAAGTGCCAGAATATTGATGCAAAATATCTGGAGAAATAATATTCATTGGGACCAAGAGATAACAGAAGATATTTCTGAAGCCTGGTTCAAATGGTTAAAAAATTTGAAAGAAGCCACTCCAGTTATGATTAATAGGTATTATTTTCCTAGACTGGTAAAAGTAAAAAAAATAGATCTGCATTTGTTTTCCGATGCCAGTGATAAGGCTTACTCTGCAGTTGCTTTCATACGAACAGTGGAAAATGATGAAATATACACTGCTTTTGTATTGTCGAAGTACAAAGTAGCACCTATGAGTCAACAGACCGTTCCTAAACTGGAGTTACAGGGCGCAGTTCTTGCAAATAGGCTTGCAAAAACTATACGATCTGAAATCGAATATGAAATTGAAGCAATACACTTTTGGGCAGACTCTATGGTAGTTCTACAACAAATTCGATCCCAATCAAAAAGATTTCCAATTTTCGTAGCTTGCAGATTAGGAGAAATTCACGAAGATACAAATATTTCACAGTGGCACTGGGTACCGTCAGAGATGAATGTCGCTGACCAAGCTACAAAAGAGAAGAAAATTATTGATTTGTCGGAAAATAGTGAGTGGTTCTCCGGGCCTGATTTTCTTAAATCAACCAAAGAACATTGGCCCGTAGAACCGAATTGTTCCATTGAATTTGAACAAATATTACATGTGAGATTGGATGATGCTGAACCCCTACCAATGGAATTTCCAGATATATCCAGATTTTCCAAATTCAACAGACTTATACGTTCTACGGCTTGGATATTGCACTTTAAGAAGATGATCAGAATTCCGAAGCAGTTACGAGTAGAGAGGATGAGTTTGGGAGTTGAAGAAATAAAGGAGGCTCAGACTCTTTGGATCAGAAAGAGTCAGAGAGAATGTTTTGAAGAAGAAATGTTGCTTCTGAAGAAGGGAAAATGTTTACCCAAATCCAATCGTCTCTATAAGCTCTCAGTATTATTGGATGAAAATGAAATATTAAGACTAGGAGGAAGAATTCCAGATAGTAATGAATTGAACATTCCTTTCGAGTCCAGAAATCCTATAATATTAGATCCAAAGCACAAATTCACAGAATTGTTGATCGATTGGTATCACCAGGAAGCTAACCATGTAGGTTTGGAAACAGTCATAAACAATCTCAGATTAAAATTCTGGATCCTGAACATTCGAACAGCAGTCAAGAAGAATTTTAGAAAATGCCAAGCTTGCAATAATAGAAAGTGCAAACCTCAAGCACCTGAAATGGGAATGTTGCCACCAGAACGATTGAGTGCTTTTACGTTTCCATTCACCTTTGTTGGAATAGACTTTTTTGGGCCCATTACTGTGGCAATCGGGCGAAGAGTTGAAAAAAGATATGGTGTATTGTTTACCTGCCTGACTGTCCGAGCAATACACATAGAATTAGCAACTTCTTTAGAAACTAGTTCTGCCATCAATGCTATTCGAAGATTCATGTGCAGAAGAGGGCAGCCAAAAGAATTTCGAACTGATAATGGTACTAACTTCGTAGGCGCTGAAAGAGAACTGAGAGAGTGTATTAAGCAATTAGATCACAACTTAATATCACAAGAATTATCCTTGAAACATATTTCATGGAAATTTAACCCACCAGGTGCTCCACATATGGGTGGAATATGGGAGCGCATGATTCGTTCCATTAAAACTGCTCTAAAGATTAGTTTGAAATCCATCAATCCCAAAGAAGAGGTGTTAGTTACTCTGTTGACTGAAATAGAATATATCGTCAACTCGAGACCCTTGACCCACATTTCTGTAGATCCGAACGAGCCAGAAGCGATAACTCCCAACCATTTTCTGCTGTTGAGGCCTGGTGATGTAAAATCATATGGTGATTTTCAACTTTCTAGTCGAAAACAATGGCGAATTGCACAGGCATTAGCTGATTCATATTGGAGGCGTTGGGTGAGAGAATACAGACCTACTCTCATTAGAAGGCAAAAATGGCATGACAAGACTAATCCCATCAAAATAGGAGATATTGTATTGGTTGTTGATGAGAAAGCTCCTAGAAATCAGTGGACCATCGGAAGAGTGGAAGAAACGTACCCTGGCAGAGATGGTGTGATACGGGTTGTCCAAATAAAGACCCAAAAAGGAAGCTACACGAGACCAGTTGCCAAACTATGTATTCTTCCTCTCAACCATTAGAGATTTGATTGTGCATGTCTTCGCGAGGGGTGGAGAATGTAAAAGATAAATGTGTTTCAATACGGGTTAATTCCGTATCATTTGTTACATACTTTATATATACACAAATAAAATGAATTGGTCAAACAAGACAAAAAACATGTTAATGGACCTGGACACCACAGGGAAATCCAAATGCATTAAGGACGCAGACAGAGAAGTGGGGAAGGAGGTGGAGAAGCAACAATGTAGTAGTGGAGGATGCTCTTCTGATCCATCTGGTAACCCGAACTTGGAATGGTTCAAGTCGGAGGAGGAGGATTCAGAGATGGGACAGGTAGAGGAGGAGACTGCTCCGATCCCTGATGATTCCGACTCCCAGTATGGGGAGGAAGATTGTGTTCCTGATGACAAATCAAGTCTAGATTTTGAATCGATGGGGGAAAGTTCGGTGGAAGAAGATCAAATGCTTATAGAGGAGGACCCCAAAGTACAAGAAGTATCAGCAGCCGTCGCTTCGGCGAGTTTAGAGTCCACTGGGTCCTCCTACATCGCGAGGATCCCTGAGGAGTATGTTAATGAAATGGATAAGCTCCTGGAGTGGATTGGAGAGCAATCTGGGCTTTGGTTTTACGCCACATCTACACCCCCTGACGAAATTAAGATCGTATTCCCTCGTAAGACTGATAGGCCTAAACGAAAGAGAATCATAATATCTACCACCTCTCCCGAAGAGCAGGACGACAGAAGTGAAAAAGCAGAATCCAGCAACACTCAGGCGTCACTCCGTGTAAAACAATCAAGATCCAAGGATCCAGACCCTCTGCCAACAACTTCAGATGACAGGTCCGAAAAAGAAGGAATCCTATTGGGCTCAGTGTGCTCTAATGTTTGCAGCGACCAAACCTCTGAAATCATGGCAATCATCGTACAATTAGCCAAAGGAGTAAGGTTTCCCATAAAACTCAAGCCGAATAAGTCCGCCAGAATAGGAATAAGCACCTTTATGATGTCCCGAGAAGAGATCAAAATCTTTTTGGAAGAAAACCACATAGACAATCTGTCTGACGGCATCAAAGGTCTGTTCAAATTCAAGGGACAATGGAGGATTGTGCGAAATATGTATGATTTTGACAACTTATCAGTCACAAATTAATCGCTTCTAATTTTAAATTTCTTATCATGAAAAAAAAAAAAAAAAAAAAAAAACAAAAAAAATAATAATAATGTCAAGTTGAATTGTATTTTTGTTAAAAAAAAGTTAATAAAGTAGTTCAATACTTTAGATATTCTATCTTTTAATTGGCAAATAACATTTACATTGGTCCTTCGAGATAAATTTTGAACCGCTACGGATCAAAACAATGTAGCAGAACAACCGTCAAAACTTCAGAAAGTGCGAAGAAGTGAGAGATGTAACAAGGGAGTTCCACCACTACGATATGCATCAGAATTGGACAAAGCAGCTCAGAATTCAAGTATTGTTACGAAAGATGTAAAATCTGTTGTAAGTGACCATACGAGTCCTGCAGAAGTCGAGTCTGGTGAATTAGAGAATGGGTGCATTCCCGAGAGCATTTCCGTTAGAAGTATGAGGTCTGTAGTTGTTCCAAATGTTTTATATGTTCCGTCGAATAAATCCAACACCAATTCTGAGATTTCAAGTATTACCCGTATGAATCTTGAATTAACACTCATGAATAAACAGAAAGAACTTGATCAAAAAGTATTGAAAGAAAAGTTGGAAGCTCTGGAAAGGGAAAGACAATATCTCAATAAAGAAGCTGAAATACAAAGAAAATATATGGTAAAGAGCAAAGCAAGTAGTGTGCTTGAAGATGAACAAGTTCCATTTGCCTTGTCTGCCAAATTCGACCAATCCCCAGCTACCATAAATGAATGGGTGGATGCATCAAGGAAATATATAGACGAGGTGAATGAAAACACTCCAAATATGCATAAAATATCATCCGAATGTAACTTCGCCACATCTGAAATCAATTTCCCAAACTCTGCTGGGGGTGGAGGAGATAGTGCGCTGCGGGATATTGCAAGAATGTGTATCGAAAATACAAACACAACCAACAAATTTTTTCTGCGCAACAGAATGAGAGACCTTCCTCAATTTTCCGGAGATCTTTCTGAATGGCCTATTTTTATAAATGAATTTCGAAGATCTACAGAACAATTTGCTTTATCACAAGAAGATAACTTGCTCCGTTTAGATAAAGCACTCAAAGGTAGAGCAAGAGATTCAGTCAGAGCGCTACTTACCTTCCCGAGCAATGTTCCAAAAATTATGAAAATGTTGGAAATGAATTTTGGAAGAGCTGAGTGGATTGTTTTATCTCTTATTGATAAGGTTAAAAAACTTAACAACGTTAGAGAAGATAAATTAGATTCATGGATACAATTTTCAAATGCCGTCAACAATATGGTGACCACCATGAAGAATGTTAATTCTTCCCTTTATCTTTTCAACCCAGAATTAGTAGCCACAATTGTCTAAGGAAAGAAAATGTTATGATTTCAAAAGGTAATCACGCACAAAAATCTGATTTCAATCCATGCATTTTCTGTAAGAAAACAGGACATTATATTTCAAAATGTACGAAATTCATAGATCTTTCAGTTCAGAAAAGGAGAGAAAATGTAGTCAGTTTGAAATTGTGCTTTCTTTGTCTCAAATTGGGACACATGGCCACCAAATGTTTTCTGAAAGCTAGATGTGGTGAGGATGGCTGTAGAGGCAGACACCATTCACTTCTTCATGTTCCAAGAGATCAAGAAAATCATAACGATGCAGAAACAATCACAAGAATCGAAAATGAACCAACAAATGAAGCTTCCGCTCCTGATTTTTGTGTTAGTTTCCATCATTGGATACCAGAGTCGTATTACTGCGAATTGCTCCTGTGATTCTACGTGGACCCACTGGAGAAATCAAAACGTATGCTCTTTTCGATGAGGGATCCACATGCAGCATGATTGAAGAAGATTTGGCTAAAAAACTTCAACTTACCGGCCCCGTTGTGCCACTTTGCTTTCAATGGACGAACGAAATCACGCACTATGAAGATAAGTCACAAATGGTATCTTTGGATGTATCTGCTGACAAAAATACTCCAGTATTCTTCAATCTCAAGCAAGTGCGAACTGTAAAAAACCTTAAACTACCAGGACAGCGAATAAATGTTGATGATTTGTCACGAAGATTCCCTTATTTAGACCATGATATTTTGAAATCGTTAGAAAGCGCGAAACCAGAGTTATTGATTGGGCAAGACAATTGTGGTTTGATAATACCTAGACATGTCATCCAACCCAAGTTAAATCAGCCGATAATGTCTTTATCAAAATTAGGTTGGACAATTCACGGAGCCACTGGTGAAACCAACGTTTTACCACATGTTAATCTTTGCTGTCGTCATATTGGAGATGAAGAACTGCATCAAATTGTTAAAGATAGTTTTCGTTTAGAAGCTTTCGGTGTAAAAATACAGGATAACATCATAAAGTCGTTGGAAGACAAGAAAGCAGTAGAAAGAATGGAGAAAACCCTGAGGAGAGTTGGGAACCATTACGAGATTGGCCTTCCATGGAAGCAGAAAGATTGCATCTTACCATCTAGCAAAAGCAATGCTCTAAAGAGGCTGCTTTGCATGGAGCGAAAAATGACCCAAGATCCGAAATTTGCTGAGCAATACAACGCGAAAATTGCAGAATATATGGAAAAGGGTTATGCTACAAAGTTGAATCCATCTGAAATTCCGAACAATGGGAAAACTTGGTATCTCCCACATTTTGCGGTCTGGAACATTAACAAGCCAGGAAAAATCAGGATGGTTTTTGACGCCGCGGCAAAAGCACAAGGATCAAGTCTAAATGATTTTCTCTACCAGGGCCCAGACTTCGTACCTTCTTTGATATCTGTGCTATGTCGATTCAGGCAACATAAAATTGCTTTCGGAGGAGATATCAAGGACATGTTCCATAGGGTCCATATAATCGAAGAAGATAGATCTGCCCAGCTGTTTTTGTGGCGTGGAGGTCAGACAAATAAAGAACCTGATGTTTACTGCATGAAAGTGATGATTTTTGGAGCAGTATCTTCGCCATCTGTGGCACAATTTGTGAAAAACAAAAATGCTAGTTTGTTCGAGCAAAAATATCCAGGAATTGTACGAGCAATGGAGAAGCAGCACTACGTAGATGATTATTTAGATTCTTGTTCTACTGAAGATGAAGCTATTCACAGAATTCAAGCCATTATTGACATTCACAGATATGCAAACTTTGAAATGGTGAAGTGGATGAGCAATTCCAGTATTGTCATAGAATCTATTCCAAAAAATCTACGAGCCGACTCCCAAATCGATGTTAAAATAGATTCTCAGACATTGGAACGAGTTCTGGGACTCTCCTGGTCCGTAAATAGAGATGTTTTCATATTTTGTCTCAACCTGAAGAAAATTCCATCCGAAATATCCAGTGGATTGAAAGTTCCTACCAAAAGGGAAGTTTTGAGGATGATAATGTCTATATTCGATCCACTGGGATTTATTGCACCACTGATGATAAGTGCCAGAATATTGATGCAAAATATCTGGAGAAATAATATTCATTGGGACCAAGAGATAACAGAAGATATTTCTGAAGCCTGGTTCAAATGGTTAAAAAATTTGAAAGAAGCCACTCCAGTTATGATTAATAGGTATTATTTTCCTAGACTGGTAAAAGTAAAAAAAATAGATCTGCATTTGTTTTCCGATGCCAGTGATAAGGCTTACTCTGCAGTTGCTTTCATACGAACAGTGGAAAATGATGAAATATACACTGCTTTTGTATTGTCGAAGTACAAAGTAGCACCTATGAGTCAACAGACCGTTCCTAAACTGGAGTTACAGGGCGCAGTTCTTGCAAATAGGCTTGCAAAAACTATACGATCTGAAATCGAATATGAAATTGAAGCAATACACTTTTGGGCAGACTCTATGGTAGTTCTACAACAAATTCGATCCCAATCAAAAAGATTTCCAATTTTCGTAGCTTGCAGATTAGGAGAAATTCACGAAGATACAAATATTTCACAGTGGCACTGGGTACCGTCAGAGATGAATGTCGCTGACCAAGCTACAAAAGAGAAGAAAATTATTGATTTGTCGGAAAATAGTGAGTGGTTCTCCGGGCCTGATTTTCTTAAATCAACCAAAGAACATTGGCCCGTAGAACCGAATTGTTCCATTGAATTTGAACAAATATTACATGTGAGATTGGATGATGCTGAACCCCTACCAATGGAATTTCCAGATATATCCAGATTTTCCAAATTCAACAGACTTATACGTTCTACGGCTTGGATATTGCACTTTAAGAAGATGATCAGAATTCCGAAGCAGTTACGAGTAGAGAGGATGAGTTTGGGAGTTGAAGAAATAAAGGAGGCTCAGACTCTTTGGATCAGAAAGAGTCAGAGAGAATGTTTTGAAGAAGAAATGTTGCTTCTGAAGAAGGGAAAATGTTTACCCAAATCCAATCGTCTCTATAAGCTCTCAGTATTATTGGATGAAAATGAAATATTAAGACTAGGAGGAAGAATTCCAGATAGTAATGAATTGAACATTCCTTTCGAGTCCAGAAATCCTATAATATTAGATCCAAAGCACAAATTCACAGAATTGTTGATCGATTGGTATCACCAGGAAGCTAACCATGTAGGTTTGGAAACAGTCATAAACAATCTCAGATTAAAATTCTGGATCCTGAACATTCGAACAGCAGTCAAGAAGAATTTTAGAAAATGCCAAGCTTGCAATAATAGAAAGTGCAAACCTCAAGCACCTGAAATGGGAATGTTGCCACCAGAACGATTGAGTGCTTTTACGTTTCCATTCACCTTTGTTGGAATAGACTTTTTTGGGCCCATTACTGTGGCAATCGGGCGAAGAGTTGAAAAAAGATATGGTGTATTGTTTACCTGCCTGACTGTCCGAGCAATACACATAGAATTAGCAACTTCTTTAGAAACTAGTTCTGCCATCAATGCTATTCGAAGATTCATGTGCAGAAGAGGGCAGCCAAAAGAATTTCGAACTGATAATGGTACTAACTTCGTAGGCGCTGAAAGAGAACTGAGAGAGTGTATTAAGCAATTAGATCACAACTTAATATCACAAGAATTATCCTTGAAACATATTTCATGGAAATTTAACCCACCAGGTGCTCCACATATGGGTGGAATATGGGAGCGCATGATTCGTTCCATTAAAACTGCTCTAAAGATTAGTTTGAAATCCATCAATCCCAAAGAAGAGGTGTTAGTTACTCTGTTGACTGAAATAGAATATATCGTCAACTCGAGACCCTTGACCCACATTTCTGTAGATCCGAACGAGCCAGAAGCGATAACTCCCAACCATTTTCTGCTGTTGAGGCCTGGTGATGTAAAATCATATGGTGATTTTCAACTTTCTAGTCGAAAACAATGGCGAATTGCACAGGCATTAGCTGATTCATATTGGAGGCGTTGGGTGAGAGAATACAGACCTACTCTCATTAGAAGGCAAAAATGGCATGACAAGACTAATCCCATCAAAATAGGAGATATTGTATTGGTTGTTGATGAGAAAGCTCCTAGAAATCAGTGGACCATCGGAAGAGTGGAAGAAACGTACCCTGGCAGAGATGGTGTGATACGGGTTGTCCAAATAAAGACCCAAAAAGGAAGCTACACGAGACCAGTTGCCAAACTATGTATTCTTCCTCTCAACCATTAGAGATTTGATTGTGCATGTCTTCGCGAGGGGTGGAGAATGTAAAAGATAAATGTGTTTCAATACGGGTTAATTCCGTATCATTTGTTACATACTTTATATATACACAAATAAAATGAATTGGTCAAACAAGACAAAAAACATGTTAATGGACCTGGACACCACAGGGAAATCCAAATGCATTAAGGACGCAGACAGAGAAGTGGGGAAGGAGGTGGAGAAGCAACAATGTAGTAGTGGAGGATGCTCTTCTGATCCATCTGGTAACCCGAACTTGGAATGGTTCAAGCCGGAGGAGGAGGATTCAGAGATGGGACAGGTAGAGGAGGAGACTGCTCCGATCCCTGATGATTCCGACTCCCAGTATGGGGAGGAAGATTGTGTTCCTGATGACAAATCAAGTCTAGATTTTGAATCGATGGGGGAAAGTTCGGTGGAAGAAGATCAAATGCTTATAGAGGAGGACCCCAAAGTACAAGAAGTATCAGCAGCCGTCGCTTCGGCGAGTTTAGAGTCCACTGGGTCCTCCTACATCGCGAGGATCCCTGAGGAGTATGTTAATGAAATGGATAAGCTCCTGGAGTGGATTGGAGAGCAATCTGGGCTTTGGTTTTACGCCACATCTACACCCCCTGACGAAATTAAGATCGTATTCCCTCGTAAGACTGATAGGCCTAAACGAAAGAGAATCATAATATCTACCACCTCTCCCGAAGAGCAGGACGACAGAAGTGAAAAAGCAGAATCCAGCAACACTCAGGCGTCACTCCGTGTAAAACAATCAAGATCCAAGGATCCAGACCCTCTGCCAACAACTTCAGATGACAGGTCCGAAAAAGAAGGAATCCTATTGGGCTCAGTGTGCTCTAATGTTTGCAGCGAGCAAACCTCTGAAATCATGGCAATCATCGTACAATTAGCCAAAGGAGTAAGGTTTCCCATAAAACTCAAGCCGAATAAGTCCGCCAGAATAGGAATAAGCACCTTTATGATGTCCCGAGAAGAGATCAAAATCTTTTTGGAAGAAAACCACATAGACAATCTGTCTGACGGCATCAAAGGTCTGTTCAAATTCAAGGGACAATGGAGGATTGTGCGAAATATGTATGATTTTGACAACTTATCAGTCACAAATTAATCGCTTCTAATTTTAAATTTCTTATCATGAAAAAAAAAAAAAAAAAAAAAAAAACAAAAAAAATAATAATAATGTCAAGTTGAATTGTATTTTTGTTAAAAAAAAGTTAATAAAGTAGTTCAATACTTTAGATATTCTATCTTTTAATTGGCAAATAACATTTACATTGGTCCTTCGAGATAAATTTTGAACCGCTATGGATCAAAACAATGTAGCAGAACAACCGTCAAAACTTCAGAAAGTGCGAAGAAGTGAGAGATGTAACAAGGGAGTTCCACCACTACGATATGCATCAGAATTGGACAAAGCAGCTCAGAATTCAAGTATTGTTACGAAAGATGTAAAATCTGTTGTAAGTGACCATACGAGTCCTGCAGAAGTCGAGTCTGGTGAATTAGAGAATGGGTGCATTCCCGAGAGCATTTCCGTTAGAAGTATGAGGTCTGTAGTTGTTCCAAATGTTTTATATGTTCCGTCGAATAAATCCAACACCAATTCTGAGATTTCAAGTATTACCCGTATGAATCTTGAATTAACACTCATGAATAAACAGAAAGAACTTGATCAAAAAGTATTGAAAGAAAAGTTGGAAGCTCTGGAAAGGGAAAGACAATATCTCAATAAAGAAGCTGAAATACAAAGAAAATATATGGTAAAGAGCAAAGCAAGTAGTGTGCTTGAAGATGAACAAGTTCCATTTGCCTTGTCTGCCAAATTCGACCAATCCCCAGCTACCATAAATGAATGGGTGGATGCATCAAGGAAATATATAGACGAGGTGAATGAAAACACTCCAAATATGCATAAAATATCATCCGAATGTAACTTCGCCACATCTGAAATCAATTTCCCAAACTCTGCTGGGGGTGGAGGAGATAGTGCGCTGCGGGATATTGCAAGAATGTGTATCGAAAATACAAACACAACCAACAAATTTTTTCTGCGCAACAGAATGAGAGACCTTCCTCAATTTTCCGGAGATCTTTCTGAATGGCCTATTTTTATAAATGAATTTCGAAGATCTACAGAACAATTTGCTTTATCACAAGAAGATAACTTGCTCCGTTTAGATAAAGCACTCAAAGGTAGAGCAAGAGATTCAGTCAGAGCGCTACTTACCTTCCCGAGCAATGTTCCAAAAATTATGAAAATGTTGGAAATGAATTTTGGAAGAGCTGAGTGGATTGTTTTATCTCTTATTGATAAGGTTAAAAAACTTAACAACGTTAGAGAAGATAAATTAGATTCATGGATACAATTTTCAAATGCCGTCAACAATATGGTGACCACCATGAAGAATGTTAATTCTTCCCTTTATCTTTTCAACCCAGAATTAGTAGCCACAATTGTCTAAGGAAAGAAAATGTTATGATTTCAAAAGGTAATCACGCACAAAAATCTGATTTCAATCCATGCATTTTCTGTAAGAAAACAGGACATTATATTTCAAAATGTACGAAATTCATAGATCTTTCAGTTCAGAAAAGGAGAGAAAATGTAGTCAGTTTGAAATTGTGCTTTCTTTGTCTCAAATTGGGACACATGGCCACCAAATGTTTTCTGAAAGCTAGATGTGGTGAGGATGGCTGTAGAGGCAGACACCATTCACTTCTTCATGTTCCAAGAGATCAAGAAAATCATAACGATGCAGAAACAATCACAAGAATCGAAAATGAACCAACAAATGAAGCTTCCGCTCCTGATTTTTGTGTTAGTTTCCATCATTGGATACCAGAGTCGTATTACTGCGAATTGCTCCTGTGATTCTACGTGGACCCACTGGAGAAATCAAAACGTATGCTCTTTTCGATGAGGGATCCACATGCAGCATGATTGAAGAAGATTTGGCTAAAAAACTTCAACTTACCGGCCCCGTTGTGCCACTTTGCTTTCAATGGACGAACGAAATCACGCACTATGAAGATAAGTCACAAATGGTATCTTTGGATGTATCTGCTGACAAAAATACTCCAGTATTCTTCAATCTCAAGCAAGTGCGAACTGTAAAAAACCTTAAACTACCAGGACAGCGAATAAATGTTGATGATTTGTCACGAAGATTCCCTTATTTAGACCATGATATTTTGAAATCGTTAGAAAGCGCGAAACCAGAGTTATTGATTGGGCAAGACAATTGTGGTTTGATAATACCTAGACATGTCATCCAACCCAAGTTAAATCAGCCGATAATGTCTTTATCAAAATTAGGTTGGACAATTCACGGAGCCACTGGTGAAACCAACGTTTTACCACATGTTAATCTTTGCTGTCGTCATATTGGAGATGAAGAACTGCATCAAATTGTTAAAGATAGTTTTCGTTTAGAAGCTTTCGGTGTAAAAATACAGGATAACATCATAAAGTCGTTGGAAGACAAGAAAGCAGTAGAAAGAATGGAGAAAACCCTGAGGAGAGTTGGGAACCATTACGAGATTGGCCTTCCATGGAAGCAGAAAGATTGCATCTTACCATCTAGCAAAAGCAATGCTCTAAAGAGGCTGCTTTGCATGGAGCGAAAAATGACCCAAGATCCGAAATTTGCTGAGCAATACAACGCGAAAATTGCAGAATATATGGAAAAGGGTTATGCTACAAAGTTGAATCCATCTGAAATTCCGAACAATGGGAAAACTTGGTATCTCCCACATTTTGCGGTCTGGAACATTAACAAGCCAGGAAAAATCAGGATGGTTTTTGACGCCGCGGCAAAAGCACAAGGATCAAGTCTAAATGATTTTCTCTACCAGGGCCCAGACTTCGTACCTTCTTTGATATCTGTGCTATGTCGATTCAGGCAACATAAAATTGCTTTCGGAGGAGATATCAAGGACATGTTCCATAGGGTCCATATAATCGAAGAAGATAGATCTGCCCAGCTGTTTTTGTGGCGTGGAGGTCAGACAAATAAAGAACCTGATGTTTACTGCATGAAAGTGATGATTTTTGGAGCAGTATCTTCGCCATCTGTGGCACAATTTGTGAAAAACAAAAATGCTAGTTTGTTCGAGCAAAAATATCCAGGAATTGTACGAGCAATGGAGAAGCAGCACTACGTAGATGATTATTTAGATTCTTGTTCTACTGAAGATGAAGCTATTCACAGAATTCAAGCCATTATTGACATTCACAGATATGCAAACTTTGAAATGGTGAAGTGGATGAGCAATTCCAGTATTGTCATAGAATCTATTCCAAAAAATCTACGAGCCGACTCCCAAATCGATGTTAAAATAGATTCTCAGACATTGGAACGAGTTCTGGGACTCTCCTGGTCCGTAAATAGAGATGTTTTCATATTTTGTCTCAACCTGAAGAAAATTCCATCCGAAATATCCAGTGGATTGAAAGTTCCTACCAAAAGGGAAGTTTTGAGGATGATAATGTCTATATTCGATCCACTGGGATTTATTGCACCACTGATGATAAGTGCCAGAATATTGATGCAAAATATCTGGAGAAATAATATTCATTGGGACCAAGAGATAACAGAAGATATTTCTGAAGCCTGGTTCAAATGGTTAAAAAATTTGAAAGAAGCCACTCCAGTTATGATTAATAGGTATTATTTTCCTAGACTGGTAAAAGTAAAAAAAATAGATCTGCATTTGTTTTCCGATGCCAGTGATAAGGCTTACTCTGCAGTTGCTTTCATACGAACAGTGGAAAATGATGAAATATACACTGCTTTTGTATTGTCGAAGTACAAAGTAGCACCTATGAGTCAACAGACCGTTCCTAAACTGGAGTTACAGGGCGCAGTTCTTGCAAATAGGCTTGCAAAAACTATACGATCTGAAATCGAATATGAAATTGAAGCAATACACTTTTGGGCAGACTCTATGGTAGTTCTACAACAAATTCGATCCCAATCAAAAAGATTTCCAATTTTCGTAGCTTGCAGATTAGGAGAAATTCACGAAGATACAAATATTTCACAGTGGCACTGGGTACCGTCAGAGATGAATGTCGCTGACCAAGCTACAAAAGAGAAGAAAATTATTGATTTGTCGGAAAATAGTGAGTGGTTCTCCGGGCCTGATTTTCTTAAATCAACCAAAGAACATTGGCCCGTAGAACCGAATTGTTCCATTGAATTTGAACAAATATTACATGTGAGATTGGATGATGCTGAACCCCTACCAATGGAATTTCCAGATATATCCAGATTTTCCAAATTCAACAGACTTATACGTTCTACGGCTTGGATATTGCACTTTAAGAAGATGATCAGAATTCCGAAGCAGTTACGAGTAGAGAGGATGAGTTTGGGAGTTGAAGAAATAAAGGAGGCTCAGACTCTTTGGATCAGAAAGAGTCAGAGAGAATGTTTTGAAGAAGAAATGTTGCTTCTGAAGAAGGGAAAATGTTTACCCAAATCCAATCGTCTCTATAAGCTCTCAGTATTATTGGATGAAAATGAAATATTAAGACTAGGAGGAAGAATTCCAGATAGTAATGAATTGAACATTCCTTTCGAGTCCAGAAATCCTATAATATTAGATCCAAAGCACAAATTCACAGAATTGTTGATCGATTGGTATCACCAGGAAGCTAACCATGTAGGTTTGGAAACAGTCATAAACAATCTCAGATTAAAATTCTGGATCCTGAACATTCGAACAGCAGTCAAGAAGAATTTTAGAAAATGCCAAGCTTGCAATAATAGAAAGTGCAAACCTCAAGCACCTGAAATGGGAATGTTGCCACCAGAACGATTGAGTGCTTTTACGTTTCCATTCACCTTTGTTGGAATAGACTTTTTTGGGCCCATTACTGTGGCAATCGGGCGAAGAGTTGAAAAAAGATATGGTGTATTGTTTACCTGCCTGACTGTCCGAGCAATACACATAGAATTAGCAACTTCTTTAGAAACTAGTTCTGCCATCAATGCTATTCGAAGATTCATGTGCAGAAGAGGGCAGCCAAAAGAATTTCGAACTGATAATGGTACTAACTTCGTAGGCGCTGAAAGAGAACTGAGAGAGTGTATTAAGCAATTAGATCACAACTTAATATCACAAGAATTATCCTTGAAACATATTTCATGGAAATTTAACCCACCAGGTGCTCCACATATGGGTGGAATATGGGAGCGCATGATTCGTTCCATTAAAACTGCTCTAAAGATTAGTTTGAAATCCATCAATCCCAAAGAAGAGGTGTTAGTTACTCTGTTGACTGAAATAGAATATATCGTCAACTCGAGACCCTTGACCCACATTTCTGTAGATCCGAACGAGCCAGAAGCGATAACTCCCAACCATTTTCTGCTGTTGAGGCCTGGTGATGTAAAATCATATGGTGATTTTCAACTTTCTAGTCGAAAACAATGGCGAATTGCACAGGCATTAGCTGATTCATATTGGAGGCGTTGGGTGAGAGAATACAGACCTACTCTCATTAGAAGGCAAAAATGGCATGACAAGACTAATCCCATCAAAATAGGAGATATTGTATTGGTTGTTGATGAGAAAGCTCCTAGAAATCAGTGGACCATCGGAAGAGTGGAAGAAACGTACCCTGGCAGAGATGGTGTGATACGGGTTGTCCAAATAAAGACCCAAAAAGGAAGCTACACGAGACCAGTTGCCAAACTATGTATTCTTCCTCTCAACCATTAGAGATTTGATTGTGCATGTCTTCGCGAGGGGTGGAGAATGTAAAAGATAAATGTGTTTCAATACGGGTTAATTCCGTATCATTTGTTACATACTTTATATATACACAAATAAAATGAATTGGTCAAACAAGACAAAAAACATGTTAATGGACCTGGACACCACAGGGAAATCCAAATGCATTAAGGACGCAGACAGAGAAGTGGGGAAGGAGGTGGAGAAGCAACAATGTAGTAGTGGAGGATGCTCTTCTGATCCATCTGGTAACCCGAACTTGGAATGGTTCAAGCCGGAGGAGGAGGATTCAGAGATGGGACAGGTAGAGGAGGAGACTGCTCCGATCCCTGATGATTCCGACTCCCAGTATGGGGAGGAAGATTGTGTTCCTGATGACAAATCAAGTCTAGATTTTGAATCGATGGGGGAAAGTTCGGTGGAAGAAGATCAAATGCTTATAGAGGAGGACCCCAAAGTACAAGAAGTATCAGCAGCCGTCGCTTCGGCGAGTTTAGAGTCCACTGGGTCCTCCTACATCGCGAGGATCCCTGAGGAGTATGTTAATGAAATGGATAAGCTCCTGGAGTGGATTGGAGAGCAATCTGGGCTTTGGTTTTACGCCACATCTACACCCCCTGACGAAATTAAGATCGTATTCCCTCGTAAGACTGATAGGCCTAAACGAAAGAGAATCATAATATCTACCACCTCTCCCGAAGAGCAGGACGACAGAAGTGAAAAAGCAGAATCCAGCAACACTCAGGCGTCACTCCGTGTAAAACAATCAAGATCCAAGGATCCAGACCCTCTGCCAACAACTTCAGATGACAGGTCCGAAAAAGAAGGAATCCTATTGGGCTCAGTGTGCTCTAATGTTTGCAGCGAGCAAACCTCTGAAATCATGGCAATCATCGTACAATTAGCCAAAGGAGTAAGGTTTCCCATAAAACTCAAGCCGAATAAGTCCGCCAGAATAGGAATAAGCACCTTTATGATGTCCCGAGAAGAGATCAAAATCTTTTTGGAAGAAAACCACATAGACAATCTGTCTGACGGCATCAAAGGTCTGTTCAAATTCAAGGGACAATGGAGGATTGTGCGAAATATGTATGATTTTGACAACTTATCAGTCACAAATTAATCGCTTCTAATTTTAAATTTCTTATCATGAAAAAAAAAAAAAAAAAAAAAAAAAAACAAAAAAAATAATAATAATGTCAAGTTGAATTGTATTTTTGTTAAAAAAAAGTTAATAAAGTAGTTCAATACTTTAGATATTCTATCTTTTAATTGGCAAATAACATTTACATTGGTCCTTCGAGATAAATTTTGAACCGCTATGGATCAAAACAATGTAGCAGAACAACCGTCAAAACTTCAGAAAGTGCGAAGAAGTGAGAGATGTAACAAGGGAGTTCCACCACTACGATATGCATCAGAATTGGACAAAGCAGCTCAGAATTCAAGTATTGTTACGAAAGATGTAAAATCTGTTGTAAGTGACCATACGAGTCCTGCAGAAGTCGAGTCTGGTGAATTAGAGAATGGGTGCATTCCCGAGAGCATTTCCGTTAGAAGTATGAGGTCTGTAGTTGTTCCAAATGTTTTATATGTTCCGTCGAATAAATCCAACACCAATTCTGAGATTTCAAGTATTACCCGTATGAATCTTGAATTAACACTCATGAATAAACAGAAAGAACTTGATCAAAAAGTATTGAAAGAAAAGTTGGAAGCTCTGGAAAGGGAAAGACAATATCTCAATAAAGAAGCTGAAATACAAAGAAAATATATGGTAAAGAGCAAAGCAAGTAGTGTGCTTGAAGATGAACAAGTTCCATTTGCCTTGTCTGCCAAATTCGACCAATCCCCAGCTACCATAAATGAATGGGTGGATGCATCAAGGAAATATATAGACGAGGTGAATGAAAACACTCCAAATATGCATAAAATATCATCCGAATGTAACTTCGCCACATCTGAAATCAATTTCCCAAACTCTGCTGGGGGTGGAGGAGATAGTGCGCTGCGGGATATTGCAAGAATGTGTATCGAAAATACAAACACAACCAACAAATTTTTTCTGCGCAACAGAATGAGAGACCTTCCTCAATTTTCCGGAGATCTTTCTGAATGGCCTATTTTTATAAATGAATTTCGAAGATCTACAGAACAATTTGCTTTATCACAAGAAGATAACTTGCTCCGTTTAGATAAAGCACTCAAAGGTAGAGCAAGAGATTCAGTCAGAGCGCTACTTACCTTCCCGAGCAATGTTCCAAAAATTATGAAAATGTTGGAAATGAATTTTGGAAGAGCTGAGTGGATTGTTTTATCTCTTATTGATAAGGTTAAAAAACTTAACAACGTTAGAGAAGATAAATTAGATTCATGGATACAATTTTCAA
This sequence comes from Lochmaea capreae, assembly GCA_949126875.1. Taxonomy (NCBI): domain Eukaryota; kingdom Metazoa; phylum Arthropoda; class Insecta; order Coleoptera; family Chrysomelidae; genus Lochmaea; species Lochmaea capreae. The sequence continues at coordinate 26,935,475 of OX421409.1, read as the reverse complement.
ATGCCGTCAACAATATGGTGACCACCATGAAGAATGTTAATTCTTCCCTTTATCTTTTCAACCCAGAATTAGTAGCCACAATTGTCTAAGGAAAGAAAATGTTATGATTTCAAAAGGTAATCACGCACAAAAATCTGATTTCAATCCATGCATTTTCTGTAAGAAAACAGGACATTATATTTCAAAATGTACGAAATTCATAGATCTTTCAGTTCAGAAAAGGAGAGAAAATGTAGTCAGTTTGAAATTGTGCTTTCTTTGTCTCAAATTGGGACACATGGCCACCAAATGTTTTCTGAAAGCTAGATGTGGTGAGGATGGCTGTAGAGGCAGACACCATTCACTTCTTCATGTTCCAAGAGATCAAGAAAATCATAACGATGCAGAAACAATCACAAGAATCGAAAATGAACCAACAAATGAAGCTTCCGCTCCTGATTTTTGTGTTAGTTTCCATCATTGGATACCAGAGTCGTATTACTGCGAATTGCTCCTGTGATTCTACGTGGACCCACTGGAGAAATCAAAACGTATGCTCTTTTCGATGAGGGATCCACATGCAGCATGATTGAAGAAGATTTGGCTAAAAAACTTCAACTTACCGGCCCCGTTGTGCCACTTTGCTTTCAATGGACGAACGAAATCACGCACTATGAAGATAAGTCACAAATGGTATCTTTGGATGTATCTGCTGACAAAAATACTCCAGTATTCTTCAATCTCAAGCAAGTGCGAACTGTAAAAAACCTTAAACTACCAGGACAGCGAATAAATGTTGATGATTTGTCACGAAGATTCCCTTATTTAGACCATGATATTTTGAAATCGTTAGAAAGCGCGAAACCAGAGTTATTGATTGGGCAAGACAATTGTGGTTTGATAATACCTAGACATGTCATCCAACCCAAGTTAAATCAGCCGATAAAGTCTTTATCAAAATTAGGTTGGACAATTCACGGAGCCACTGGTGAAACCAACGTTTTACCACATGTTAATCTTTGCTGTCGTCATATTGGAGATGAAGAACTGCATCAAATTGTTAAAGATAGTTTTCGTTTAGAAGCTTTCGGTGTAAAAATACAGGATAACATCATAAAGTCGTTGGAAGACAAGAAAGCAGTAGAAAGAATGGAGAAAACTTTTATACATTTTTTTGTTGTTGTTGTGCAATAATAGTTTGCCGGTTTATTTTAGATTCAAGGGATAATCAGACTTGGAAGTGGCCTAGCCATAATTTGTTTGATTACCCGGCAGATTTAAATCGTTTCTTTCCATTTCCGTGGTACAATTCTTTTACATTTTTTTTGAAATAATAGTTTGCCGGTTTATTTTAGATTCAAGGGATAATCAGACTTGGAAGTGGCCTAGCCATAATTTGTTTGATTACCTGGCAGATTTAAATCGTTTCTTTCCATTACCGTGGTACAATTCTTTTACATTTTTTTTTTTTGAAATAATAGTTTGCCGGTTTTTTTTTGAAATAATAGTTTGCCGGTTTATTTTAGATTCAAGGGATAATCAGACTTGGAAGTGGCCTAGCCATAATTTGTTTGATTACCTGGCAGATTTAAATAGTTTCTTTCCATTACCGTGGTACAATTCTTTTACATTTTTTTTTTTGAAATAATAGTTTGCCGGTTTATTTTAGATTCAAGGGATAATCAGACTTGGAAGTGGCCTAGTCATAATTTGTTTGATTACCCGGCAGATTTAACTCGTTTTTATCAGCTCCGTGATACAATCCTTTCATAATTTTTTTTTAACTCGTTGGAATAATAGTTTGCCGGTTTTCTTTAAATTTAAGGGCTAATCAGACTTGGAAGTGGCCTAGCCATAATTTGTTTGATTACCCGGCAGATTTAAACCATTCTCGACTCGTGTAACAATAGTAGTTTTCCGTTGTGTTGATAACCTTGCCGGCTCTGACCGTTACGTACGCTACGTTCTTTTCCCCGTTTTCTTTTGCTCGTACCTAGAGGAGTATCCATAAAATCGACCACAGAGTAGTAATAGCAATTTGGTAGTTAGTAGTTAAAATAGCTCAACAAGACCCCTGGAATTCGCCGTAACCTCCATCTGAGGCTATCTGGAACTCTTGACGATAAGTGTCAAGGGGCCGTGGAGCAAACCACGATAAAAATCTGGCGCCCGAGCATTCCGATTAATTATTTAACATCAAGGGTGTCCATAGTGACGTGTAGAGGTAGTAAACGCGTTACAAAAATGGCGCCCGAGCAGGGACCCGTTTGTTGATTGAACAGAGACCATTTTGATTTTTTTTTTGATTGTTCATTTGGACAGGACCTGTCTGTTGATAAGTAGAAACCGTTTTATTCCAGTTTTGGTGTTACCGTATTATTGCAGGGAACTGGTTGTTGATAATAGTAGGACTGTTTGATTATTTCAGCGTATTGTTGCTGGACTGTTTATTTTTTTTTTTTTACTGGGTCATTTGCAGCCGAATGGTTGATTTGAACCAGGTACCGTTATTCCCTTTTGATTCACTATTTTTCCGTACTGTTGATTTGAAAAGTGGCCGTTCTACCGGTGCTATATTTGTTTTTTCTCTTTCTTTCCTCCATTGTTGATTTGTTATTGAAAGAAGGAAGTAGGAGGAGCTTGAGGAGAGTAAAAGACTAATGTCAAGAAGGAACTCCGACGATATTGGCTTGCCCGATTTGTTCGATCAGGACGGCGATGTTCGAAATCGAGAGAAATGCTCGTGCACGCCAACTCCTACACGAATACTCCTACGCGACACTCGGCTGGTCACTTCTCTCTTGGAAAGATTTAACGGTATGCTCGAAAGGTGGGAGTAGTTTGGAAACAAACATCAATGTTGCCAAGTCTAAATTGACAATAGTAGATTGAATGTATCAACTCTAGCAGAAGGAAGGTCAAATTATCTTATATTCTTGTAAAAGAAGATTAAGGTTAAGTATTTTGTTGTTTGTTGCGTTCATTTAGTGTGGTTCGTCTTGTATTTTTGTAAAAATGTCGCATATTAATGATGCTCAAAAACACATGCTGGTTGAATTTATGAGCATACATCCAGAATTGAGAAGTGGTAAATTCACCACACAATTCACTGTAAAAAAAGCCCAGTTATTGTGGGAGGATATAAGCACCGCATTAAATAGCGTTCCAAACGGAGCAGAAAAGGATTGGAAAAAATGGAGAAAGGTAAGAGAAATACCATAATATATTACATAGCTTAGGTGTAGTAAACCTACATTATTCTAATAAAATCGGGTAAAATGGAAAAGCTTTGTTATCACATAAATTATTCACTATCAGATTATGATATATTATATCATAGATTGAAATTTTTTCTATCAATGATTATATGAAATGCTTGTTGCTCTATTGTTATATTTGTAGACCTGGCAAGATATGAAAAAAAATGCCAAAGGAAAAAATGCCACAGTAAAAAAATACATGGAAGGAACAGGAGGCGGTTCAGCTCCAAAGGTATTATCAGAACTGGAATCCAATATTTTGGACCTAACTCCTCGACAACAGATTGAAGGTTTGGGTGTGGGGAAATCTGTGGTTGAGTTTTCATTTGAGAATGAAAAAAATATTTGTGAGGTAAGTATTGCTTTGTATCAATCTTAATTTGTAAACAGTAGCATCAAATTTTATTTGTAGCTAGAAGGCGACATTGAAAATAAAATTGACAGCGCTCCAACTCCAAGTGTATCTGCAGAAAAGCCAACCGAAGTAGAAGTTGCAGAAGTGGAAGTAACTGGAACTGTAAATAATTTTAATTATTCACAACAAATTAATATATATAACTTTCTTTTCTGTTGAAAATAGTCTTAATGGTAATATTTTTTTGTAGCAAGCTGAACATGATTACAACATGAAATTTCCTAATACAAGAACACCTAAAAGAACTTCAAAATCGACTAGATTGGAGTCATCAATACAGTTGACACAGAAATATATCAATCAAGTTGAACAAAAAAATGAGATGCAAACTATGTATAATACACAAGTATTAATAAATTCAAATATGAACCTGAGAAGGAAGATCAGGGACAGCAAAAATTTAAATGCCTGGTGGAGGCATTTAAAACATTGAATAAATTTAAGATGACACATAGAAGTTTAATTTCAGATATAATTAAGTTAAATTTTCATGTAGTTAATATAAATTTTCCTAGTTTTAGTTCATAATTTGTTCATGCGTTTGTCCAAGCTAAGTTATCTATTGAGCTAGTAAAATATTTGATAAAGAAACTTGTTTTTCATTTATGTGGGTTTCTTGAAAACAGTGGTATGTTTCTAATAAAAACAATAGTTTGTTTCAGAATTTTTATTTCACTAATAAGTAATTTATAAGTATTGTTCTTGGCATAGTTAATTGAAATGATTTTGAATAATATTTTCCCTCAACTGTCTGCCAGCAATTAAGTAGGCATTGCCCACAGCATTATCTACAACTGGAATATTATCTTCGATTAAATCCTGATCTTGATTAATTTCTTCTTCTAGTTCAGGATCTTCTATCTGCTGATTATCAATGCATATATTGTGTAGGACAACACATGCAAGAATTATTTTTGATGCCTTCTCTGGTTTATAGTGTAAAACTCTGTGTTTTAACAAACATCTAAACCTATTTTTTAATAGTCCATTGCATCGTTCAATTTTGCTTCTGATTGATTTGAATCTTAAATTAAACCTTTCCTCTGGTGTACCTGGTTCTGTCTCTCGAAGAGGTGTCAATATCCATGGCCGAAGGGGATATCCTACAATTGAAAAAAATGTATTAGTTAAATTAACAAAAATACATTCTTTAAGTATTGTTTTAAACCTGAATCTGCCAAAAGAAAAAAGTTGTTTCTAGGGTCATGTGTTTAGAGTTGCTCCATTATGTGGGATATTCTAGACTCTGACCAAATGTAAGCATCATGTGTGCTACCTGGAAAACTCGCATCTACATTGAGAATTTTCAAATTTTCATCACATATCTGTAAAACAAATCAATTTGATTAGGCTTAATTGTGAGGCAACCAATATTTTCATATTTTCTTTACCAACTGAACATTTAAGGAATGGTAATTCTTCCTATTAACAAAAATATTTTCATCATTCTCTGGCATAGCTATTGCCACATGGGTACAATCGATGATACCAACACCTCCTGGCATATGTGTATTGTTGTAAAATCTGAAAAATTAAATGAAACTAAAATCAGATTAGGTTGTATTCCTAAAATCCAATAAATATCACAACCAAGTGAGTTTATTTTTTGCATATTATGCAGCAAACACAATCTATTGTATACTATCTTAACATAAATAATCTTGAGAAGAGCTATATATACTATACCTTGTTCTTTGTACAGTCATTTCCTGTACATTTTGGGGAAAGTGTACCCATCTTCCAACAATATTTTGATGGTTTAATGCATTTGTAATTTCGTTTATACATCTACTGACTGTTGATTGATGCATGCCGGTGAAGAAATTTGAACCAGTCACAGATTGGTAACTGCCTTGAGCATAAAAAAGCAAAGAAACTAGTAGCTGAAATAAAATTTGAATCCAATTAATATCAAATACAAAGGTTTCATAGATATTTCATCAACAATTATATTATTATTTTATTAACCTTTGTTTTTAAGTCCAAAGATCCTCTTCTACGTTGAACTGGCTGAAGTAATTCAGTTAAATCTTGTAACAAATTTTGGAATGAATTTTTACTAAGCCTAAAATGCTTCACAAAAAGATTGTTCGATAACACTACAATAGGATCAACATGTTGAAAATGATTTCTTCCATGATAGACATCCACTTGTTCTTCAGCCGAGGAGACCCGGCCGCATTTATAGAAAGAATTGAGGAAATATGCACGGCCAAGAATGTCCAGAAGGACAATTTGCTTCCGGTGTTACCAGAATTACTGTCCGGGGAACCCGCACTATGGTACCGGAATAACCGAAGCCGATACACCTGGGAAGAGTTCGAAACCGATTTCCGCATTTTCTTCTATCCGGTAAATTACGAGGAAGACTTGGAAGCAGAGATAAGCCGTCGTCTGCAAAGAAGGAATGAGTCCGCCGCAACATACATAACCGAGCTACAAACTCTGATGCGACGCCATGGTAAGCTAACGCCCGCACAACAGTTGGCTTGGCTGTACCGCAATCTGTTGCCGGAATACCGTCTGCAAGTCCGAAAAGGGGACTTTGATGATTTTTCCACTTTTTGTCAGGTGGTGAGGGAATATGAGCTCCTCAGGAAGGAACTCCAGAATGTACCCAGCCACAGTGGACCGAACCGTGGACCCGTCAGACCGCAGCCGATAGCACCAAGATATGGACCGTCTCACAACTCTACTCTTGGTCCGTCCAGAGAACCCGTCGTCAGTTCCAGTCAACCGTCACCGACCGATACTCCTCGCCGTTCGCCGCCTGATACTACTAGTCAACCGTCTGGATCATCTGTCCGTCCGATCACTTGTTTCCGTTGTGGTGAGTCTGGACATTTCCGAAATCAGTGTCCAAACCCTCAGAAAATCTTCTGTTCACGTTGCCGTAAGGAAGGAGTATTTTCCAGAGACTGTTCCTGCAGGAGGCAGGAAAACTAATCCGAAGTTGTACCGAAGAGGGACCGACACAGCTTCCGCAAATCTTTGTCTCTCATACCGAACCGCTAGCAGAAATGGACGACCCCCGACCGCATGTAGACGTCGAAATTGAAAATCACAAGTTCCGGGCATTGTTGGATACCGGAGCAGCGAAATCATATATTGGTGATCAACTAGCTAAGATTTTTTCCCAAAGAAAGCAAACAGCCGCCCGTCAAGGTTCTAAGGCCCGTTTAGCTAACGGAAACTTAGTCTCTATCACCGACAGATATGAACTAATATGGAAGATCAATGACGTCACTATGGAGGGTTCGTTGGAGCATTTCCCTGGACTAATAACCGATATGGTATTAGGACATGATGTCCTTCGAAAGTATGATTTCCGGCTGGAGTTAGGAACCGGGAAAATATACGTGAAAAATGAAGTAGTACAGCGTTCACAATTAGCCAGTCCGCTTGGAATATTAGAGGTCGTGAACTCATACGAAAAAGAATCCTATGCGGATGTCCCAATCATCTGTAAGAAAGATACCCACCCTAGTATTGGTGGAAGAAATTGTTTCCGAAATTTGTCTGCTTTTGAAGTCTCTGCGTCTTCCCTGGTGTTAGGGGTTGACAAGGAGCAAACCGTTTCTGAAGTCTCTGCGTCTTCCCTGGTGTTAGGGGTTGACAAAGAGCAGTCCGTTCTTGAAGTCTCTGCGTCTTCCCTGGAGTTAGGGGTCGACAAGGAGCAACCTGTTTCTGAAGTCTCTGCGTCTTCCCTGGAGTTAGGGGTCGACAAGGAGCAACCTGTTTCTGAAGTCTCTGCGTCTTCCCTGGTGTTAGGGGTTGACAAGGAGCAAACTGTTCCTGAAGTCTCTGCGTCTTCCCTGGTATTAGGGGTTGACAAGGAGCAGTCCGTTTCTGAAGTCTCTGCGTCTTCCCTGGTGTTAGGGGTTGACAAGGAGCAATCTGTTCCTGAAGTCTCTGCGTCTTCCCTGGTGTTAGGGGTTGACCAAGAGCAGTCCGTTCCTGAAGTCTCTGCGTCTTCCCTGGTGTTAGGGGTTGACAAGGAGCAGTCCGTTTCTGAAGTCTCTGCGTCTTCCCTGGTGTTAGGGGTTGACAAGGAGCAAACTGTTTCTGAAGTCTCTACGTCTTCCCTGGTGTTAGGGGTTGACAAGGAGCAGTCCGTTTCTGAAGTCTCTGCGTCTTCCTTGGTGTTAGGGGTTGACAAGGAGCCAACCGTTTCTGTCACATCTGCGTTCTCTCTGGAAAATTTAGGGGATGACGAGAAGTATGATTATATAGGTTGTCCGCTGGATAGTATAGTTCCGTTCACAGAAAGAAACCTATCAAAAGAACAAACAGACAGATTAAGCGTCTTCCTAGACCAAGAGTTACCGAAATTTGAATCCTTGCGAGGCCCGACGTCACTAGTTGAGCATGAAATCCGTTTGCTGCAACCCCGTCCGATCAAACAAAGATACCGACCCCAGAATCCGAAAATGCAGGAAATTTGCAATGCTGAAATAGATGCCATGTTGGCAGAGGGAGTGATCGAACCTTCTACAAGTCCGTGGAGTTCTCCAATAGTCATTGTGAAGAAGAAAGATGGGAAAAACCGTTTTTGTATCGACTTCCGAAAAGTTAACGAGGTAACAATGAAGGATGCTTATCCTCTTCCGTTTATTAATGCTATTCTAGATAAATTGCGTAAAGCCAAGTATATTTCCACTTTGGATTTGAAGAGTGGATATTGGCAGGTTCCGTTAACGCCCGAAAGTAAACCTATTACCGCATTCACCGCACCGGGACGTGGATTGTTTCAATTCACGGTTCTTCCGTTTGGTTTACATTCCGCACCTGCTACCTTCCAGAGACTGGTTGATAGATTAATAGGTCCAGATCTAGATCCTTACGCTTTTGCGTATCTGGATGACATCATCGTTCTGGGAGAAACATTTGATCAACATCTGGAAAACCTGTCCGAAGTGTTCCGCCGATTACGAGGGGCCCAGCTGAAACTTAATCCGGAGAAATGTCATTTCTGTCTACCGTACATGAAATACTTAGGACATGTAATTACTGGAGATGGAATCCGTACCGATCCAGAGAAGGTAGAAAGTATTGTGAAATTTTCAGCACCGAGAAATATCCGAGAACTGAGAAGATTTTTGGGAGTTGCATCCTGGTATAGAAGATTTGTGCCTTCCTTTTCAGAAAAGGTAGCTCCGTTAACGAAATTGCTCCGTAAATCCCAGCGATGGAAGTGGGCTGAGGAACAAGAAGCCGCTTTCGCTAAAATCAAAACCTGCCTGTCGGAAGCACCCGTTTTAAGCTGTCTGGATTTTACCGTGCCGTTCACTCTGCAGACCGATGCCTCCGAATATGGTTTGGGAATAGCCCTTACCCAACAGAAAGATGGCCACGAGCACGTGGTAGCGTATGCAAGTCGCACCCTGAGTCCTACCGAGAAAAACTACTCCGTCACCGAGAAAGAGTGTCTTGCCATTGTCTGGGGAATTGAAAAGATGCGTCCTTATTTAGAGGGCTACCATTTCACGGTTGTTACCGATCATCAATCCCTTAGGTGGCTGCATTCCATATCTAGTCCGTCCGGACGTCTAGCGAGGTGGAGTATTTTTCTACAACAGTATGATTTCGAGATACAATACCGTAAAGGTGCGCTAAATCGTGTGGCTGATGCTTTGTCCAGAAATCCGCTACCAATGGCTTCCGAAACCAATCTACCGGCTGCACTCTGTCTGACCGATGTAACCGCCGAATGTTCGTGGTACCGGAACAGGAAAGGAGAGGTCCTGAAGGATCCAGAGAAGTTTCCGGACTACTGCATAAAGGAAGACCGGCTATACCGTCATTTCTGGGACATCAACGATTTCAGGGAACCAGAAATGTCCGATCCATGGAAACTGTGCATCGCAAAACCTGACCGAACCCGAATCCTTCAGGAAAACCATGATGCTCCAAACGCCGGACATCTAGGGATAGCGAAAACCATCAACCGTATTGCGAGACTGTACTATTGGCCAGGAATGTTCAGGGACATCACCAAATACGTAAGGAGATGTCTGCAATGTCAAAAGTACAAACCATCTCAACAAAAGCTCCCAGGGAAGATGCAACCATCCGCAAACCGGCAACCATGGGAAACCGTTAGCTCGGATATAATTGGACCGTTACCCAGAAGTAAAAAGGGGAACTGTTATATCATTATGTTTCAAGACCGATTCACTAAATGGGTACAATGTAAACCGTTAAGGAATGCTACTGCCAGTAGCATAAGTACCGCTTTTTACGAGGAAATATTGACGATATTTGGATGCCCCCGGACCGTACTGACCGACAATGGAATTCAGTATGACAGTAAGCTGTTCAAGGATATGCTGAGAGGGTTGGGAATCCGACACCGTTTTACTCCGCCGTATACACCGCAAGCGAATCCTGTAGAACGAGCCAACCGCACCCTGAAAACAATGATTGCGCAATATTGCGAAGCAGATCACCGAGACTGGGATGTAAGGTTGCCGGACTTGAAATTTGCAATGAATAACTCAAGACACGACTCGACTGGATTCACACCTGCCTTCCTAAATTTTGGGAGAGAACCCGAGACACCGAAATCCTTCCGAAAAGAGGCTGAAAAGGATACCGAGGGAAGTCTAGAAGAAGACGCCGGAGTGGACGACCCTACCGAAGAAGATCCGAAGCCGCATCTCTTGCGAGTCGAAAAATTGCGAGAGTGCTTTGACCTCGTTCGCCTGAACCTGTCTCGAGCATTTACCAGCCAAAGTCGTAATTATAATCTGCGCCGTCGAGACTGGAAATGCACTATAGGAGATAAAGTTATGAAGAAGGAGCATACACTATCCTCCGCCGTGGATCATGTCGCCGCGAAACTCTCCCCGAAGTATTCCGGACCGTATGAAGTCATACGTGTCATCTCCCCGGTTGTATATGACTTGCGGGACGAAAAAGGAAAACGGTGTAATCGTGTACATGTTAAAGATTTAAAACCCGCCCATGAGTAAAAAGTACTGTTTTTTTTATCCATAGAATGGACGACCGAGACCTACCACCGCCGTTGATTCCGCTAGGCTCCGATGGGACAGAAATGATAGACCTGACCGCCGACAGCACTCCCCCGGGCTCCCCGCTATCAATCAATGACCTCTTCGATGAGGACGATTGGTGGCGTTGGAACGAGGATGCCACGTCCCGAGAATTCGAGGAGGCATTCGATGAAACTTTTGGTCTTACACCGTATAGTCCCGGGCACACACCCCCAAGGTCGCCGACTCCACCCGCCCCGGGGGTGTATACCGGGAAGCTCTTGGTATGCACCCTCTATGAACGAGAGACCAACGTCCCCGAAGACCAGGGAGAGAATAGAGAACAGGTGGAGGTGCGGGAGAAGATCTCCCAATATACCACTGGGGTGTACCACTCCTATACACCCCTCGAGCATGACCCTCCACGTCCGCCGTCCCAGGTACCGTGGGAAATGCTGGAGCCAGCAACTCCCTCAATTTTCCCGGACACAGGGTCCTCTGACATGGACCTGAGGATGAGAGGCTGGGAAGTCATGGACTTCGCCGCTGCGACACCCCGGTCCCAACCGTGGCCAAAACTCTGGGCTGAGAGGGCCCAATGTCTACGGCCAAAGGGATCAGACCCCAACAAATGGTATCGGGCGAGGATTCACGACCGGCAGGGGCAAAGGGTCTCTGTGATGATTCCGCCGATGCCATAAGCTCCGCCGTGCCACGGCTTACTTAAGTTAGAATGTAAGACTGGTTACTGGAATTTCCGTTTTTTCTGTTCTCCGAATTTTCATTGACCGTTAACCTTCTGTTTTTTTTGTAATAGATGCAGGACGTGCTAGTATTGACAGATCCAAGTAGCCTCCAATTGGAAGCCACCAGCGATCCAGACGTTACAGATACTATCCCCATCAGCGACAGACGGAGGATATGGAGTTCGGGCAACATTCCAGCAATGATCCGGACCATGGAAGGGATGTTGTATCATCGACCGTATCCCCAACAGCAATCGCCAGAAACCGACATGCCACGCAGACCAAAGGAACCTAGGAAGTTCATCACCCTGACGGACGACCTCTGTTGGAGGTGTGGAACCTCAGGTCACCGCCGGGAAAGCTGCAGCCGACCCTACATTTTGTTTTGTTCCCGCTGTGGACAAGTGGGACGGATGTCCCGAGATTGCCCTTGTGATAGACACGGCTCCCGTAGCCGATCGGTGGCAGTACAAGCCCACCTGGTCGCCCGTGTCAACCAACCCCGACGAACACAGGACTCTGCCACCCAGTGCAGCATCGATGCCGAGCGATCTTCCCCCAGCCTGGAACGCTGCTCCAGGTCATACCGACGTCAGTCTTCCCGTGGAAGAGGACCTCGCCTTCCAGACCCCTCCATCCGACGACGACGTTCCATGTAAAGAGGCCGCTACATCCTGGATCTCCGTTAACTGGACATTTAGTATTTTTTTTTTGTTTTCTGTATATAGATAGTGAGATATAGTGTGGAAAAAAAGGGGGTGTGTAACGAGTTATTTTTGGTGTCACTCATTTAAGGTTTAAGTTTATTTCTTTTTTTTCTTTCCGTAACTATATAACTCGTTACGTATTTTCCGAATAGATTTTTTTTATATTACCGTTATATTTTTAAGTATTAGTCCGGAGGTACACAATTTCAAATTCTATCAAATTTAGTAGTTTCAACAATTTAAAATTTTCTAACCGAAAAGGACGTCAGGTATATATACCTTTGAATTAATTCCGAAAGACATTCAGTATATGGCAAACTTTTTGTTAAACATAAATAAAGTTTAACACCTATAATGAGAATATAAAAATGAGGATTTTGAATTTTTCGAGAGAGTGATCGAGAGTAATCAGAAGAGAGTGATCGTGAGTAATCAGAGGAAAGTGATCGGGAGTAATTAGTAAAGAGAAGAAAGACGAGATTGAAACCGAAACGAGCTACCGCGTGTTTTTTCCCGTAAAGATAGTGTCCGGAGTATTGAAAAGTGTGTGATTTCGAAAGGTAAAATATTTTATTAATACACTTAAAAATTCGAAATTGTCGTACCGCCGTTGAGATATTTTACGCAGTGTAAATTTTATCTGGAAAATTTTCCTTTCCGTTTTTTTCGAAGAAGTTTATTTATTGATTGTTCAAATAGTTTTAAGAATAAAAGTTTATAGTTGAAGGAGATTTGCCGTAGAATTTTATTTTATTACCACCGTGAATATTTTCTTGTTCGCCGGTTCTATATTGAGTTTCCAATTTTTTTTTCTTCACTGGTCGTTAATATTCACTTAAGATTTATGTGAATTGGGACATTTTCATTTTATTCCGGTTGATTTTGTTTCTACTCTGTGTGTCAAAATTCGGGTACAAATCTTTTATACATTTTTTTGTTGTTGTTGTGCAATAATAGTTTGCCGGTTTATTTTAGATTCAAGGGATAATCAGACTTGGAAGTGGCCTAGCCATAATTTGTTTGATTACCTGGCAGATTTAAATCGTTTCTTTCCATTTCCGTGGTACAAGTATTTTACATTTTTTTTTTGAAATAATAGTTTGCCGGTTTATTTTAGATTCAAGGGATAATCAGACTTGGAAGTGGCCTAGCCATAATTTGTTTGATTACCTGGCAGATTTAAATCGTTTCTTTCCATTACCGTGGTACAATTCTTTTACATTTTTTTTGAAATAATAGTTTGCCGGTTTATTTTAAATTCAAGGGATAATCAGACTTGGAAGTGGCCTAGCCATAATTTGTTTGATTACCTGGCAGATTTAAATCGTTTCTTTCCATTACCGTGGTACAATTCTTTTACATTTTTTTTTTGAAATAATAGTTTGCCGGTTTATTTTAGATTCAAGGGATAATCAGACTTGGAAGTGGCCTAGCCATAATTTGTTTGATTACCTGGCAGATTTAAATAGTTTCTTTCCATTACCGTGGTACAATTCTTTTACATTTTTTTTTTTGAAATAATAGTTTGCCGGTTTATTTTAGATTCAAGGGATAATCAGACTTGGAAGTGGCCTAGCCATAATTTGTTTCATTACCCGGCAGATTTAACTCGTTTTTATCAGCTCCGTGATACAATCCTTTTATAATTTTTTTTTTAACTCGTTGGAATAATAGTTTGCCGGTTTTCTTTAAATTCAAGGGCTAATCAGACTTGGAAGTGGCCTAGCCATAATTTGTTTGATTACCCGGCAGATTTAAACCATTCTCGACTCGTGTAACAATAGTAGTTTTCCGTTGTGTTGATAACCTTGCCGGCTCTGACCGTTACGTACGCTACGTTCTTTTCCCCGTTTTCTTTTGCTCGTACCTAGAGGAGTATCCATAAAATCGACCACAGAGTAGTAATAGCAATTTGGTAGTTAGTAGTTAAAATAGCTCAACAAGACCCCTGGAATTCGCCGTAACCTCCATCTGAGGCTATCTGGAACTCTTGACGATAAGTGTCAAGGGGCCGTGGAGCAAACCACGATAAAAATCTGGCGCCCGAGCATTCCGATTAATTATTTAACATCAAGGGTGTCCATAGTGACGTGTAGAAGTAGTAAACGCGTTACACACTATCTCCCACTAATATGTATTTATTATAAATTCTAGACTTAAAATCCCTTTTCAAATTGCTATTATTAAAAATCGTTTGATCATGGGCTGACCCTGGCCATCGTGCCACTATATTTTTAAATTTTAAATTAGCATCACATACAGCTTGTACATTTATCGCAAAAAAATCTTTTCTGCAGCGAAACACTTCTGCGTCTTCACCACCAGGAGAAACAATTCTTATAAGAGTACCATCAATAGCTCCAATTACTCTTGGAAATCTTGCTATTGCATAAAACTCTTGTGCAGCTCTCTCCATTTCTGCATTATTTATATACCTAGGTCGAAGGCTTGCAATAGCGTATGATACTCTTTTCACTATGCGACTTGCAGAGGATTTAGAAACTCCTGAAAAATCTGCTACTGTAATTATCCCATTTGCATAGAAACGAAGGGTAAGTGATAATTGGATGTCCGGTTGAATACACCCGCCTCTACAATAAAATCATGGTATTAAAAGCAAATCAAGTTGCTGCCATAAAACACTATACTTGCCTATTGGTTGGCAACCGAATTAGAGGTTTAATGTTTTGTAACAAGTTACGAACAGTAGGTTTTGTTAACCGAAAACGATCAAAAAAGTCAGCATCATCGTATCTTTCAAAGTGACACTTTCTCTTTGAATAATTTTTTATTCTTCTCAAATAAATCACTTCGTCATCGGATGATGAACTAGAGCTGGAAGAACTATCAAGCATGTTCATCATTTTTTCGTGAAGTATTTAGCCTGGTTGTCAAAAAATATGGAGAAAACTAGGTTATGTCTGCTTTAAAGCCACTTTATCTTCTGTAAAGTTTAGAAATTCGCACTTTAAGTTAAAGGAAACTTTAGGCACTACTTTATCTTAAAGTACGATTAGGGACCACTTTTTCAACTTTAAGCCAACTTTAATATTTAAAGGCACTTTAAGTTTATTATGAAACTGGCCCTTAAAGATTCCTGAAAGTTTAGGTGTGACTGTTTTTATAAATGGTAAAGACACATAAATTGGAGGGTTAATATTGTCAGTTCTAATATTTTGTGATATATTATTAGTAATGTCAGAATTTCTTCAAAAGATATGGAGGATATGAATTTTTGTGAAAAAGATTATACAATAATAATAAAATTTCGATCGACTGGTATAGAAAACCAATAAGTTCAGGAAGATATATTAATTACCATTAATATCATCCACGCAACACAAAAATTAACTTGATCAAACAGATGAAAAATAGAGTTCTCCAGATTTCAGATCCAAAGTTCCACCAAAAAAATCTAAAAATATTGTATAATCTTTTTCACGAAAACTCATATTATCCTCCATATCTTTTGAAACGAATATTATATAATACATTTGACAAACATTCTGACATTACTAATAATATATCACGAAATATTAGAACTGACAATATTAACCCTCCAATTTATGTGTCTTTACCATATATAAAAACAGTCACACCTAAAATTCCAGGAATCTTCAAGAGACATAATATCAAAATTGCGAACAAACAACATCTGATAATCAATTAAATCTTTAGTGGAATCAAAGATAAAATTCCGATAAGTAAATTAACTAACATAGTTTATGAAATTCCTTGCTTGAACTGTCACACACACTAAAAGGACATCAACCAATCGAATTTCCTCTCACAAAAGCGATAGTAAATTGTATCCTGGGTGCCGATTCTCCGGCTTCGTAGTGTTGTGATCCGCAGATCAACAGTGGTTGAAGAATAAAAACTCTTTGGGTATTCAATACTTCGTTTATTCCCTTGACTAATTTTAAGATGTTACAATGATCATTGCTCTTACAAGTCTCTCTTTCTATGTTTTTTCAACAATAGATGCCACTCAAGGAGAAAATAATGAAAATTTGCAAAACGAGCAGTTTGAGACTGAAATGCATTCTAAGAAGTGAGCTTGACTTAACAAAAAGATACATTGGATATAAGATTATATTTAATATCCTATTTAATTCGTGACATTAAAAGTAAAAACTAAATTGATAGGAATGAGCCGTAAATAACATGTCTCTTATTCGAGGCATCATGTGGGCGATAGTCCTGATAAAGAATATAAAACAATAAAAATGTGATTGAAAGAAATATTGATTATTCAAAATATAATGCAATAATAATTATTATAAAAGTATAAAGAATATAGTAAAGTAAATAGTAATAGTAAGTAAATAGTAAAATAAAATATACGTAACCTCCTAGGTTACAACACTTCCCCTCTTAGAAAAAGATTGAACATCTCCTAAAATGTGAAATCTTTTATGTTTTTTCGTCCAATAATCGGGCGCGTTCTAATACTTTCTGAGGATGTTGAATCTGTATACTGTATTGAAGCAGTTTCCGGGTTACTAAATTGAACAACTGGCTCCGAAAATCTAGGAGCTGGAGAATTATTATTTATTCTAATACAAATACCGGGAATAGCTTCGCAACATTTTCTACCTAATCTACATTTCTTATAACAGCAGCAACAAAACATAACTAAAAAAAATTATAATAAACAAAACAGTTAAAACACTAGAACTAGATGTCAACGAGCTGGGTAGCCAAAGCATATTATTTTATTCTTCATCAACTTCTGTTAACTTTTGACTTGCTAAATTTAAATCATCTAAA
Source organism: Lochmaea capreae (assembly GCA_949126875.1). Classification (NCBI taxonomy): domain Eukaryota; kingdom Metazoa; phylum Arthropoda; class Insecta; order Coleoptera; family Chrysomelidae; genus Lochmaea; species Lochmaea capreae. Next base: position 26,918,600 of record OX421409.1, on the reverse strand, counting down.
TGCATGCTAACTGATTTAAAATTTGGATTTAAATGAAATGTAGAAATATTTAATTTTTTTGTCTTTTCATCTTCGTCACAACAATCACCAATTAAATTAACAGTTGGAATAAAATTATGATTTTCGTTTAAGGTACTTGAGTGAATTTTATGAGGTATCAATAAAGCGCTAGATATGAAAGCTTTACAATTTTCAGTAATTTCTAGGATTCCTGTACCTTTGATTAATTCAGTAAAAATTTAATTTTGACAATCTATTGTAATTCTTTCAGGAGAAACTAATACCTTTATCCAAGCATTTCTTGTTGAAAGTTGATGCCATATATTTTGATCCAAATTAACTAATCTTTTATCACAGTTGTTGGGAACCGAACTCGTTGCACGAAATAGTTTGACCTCACAACTTTCATGTTGATGAGACAACAATAATGGAGTTTAATGTTTACATATAAAGTTATACTTAACATACTCTACACATGTTAAAAATTGTTTTTCAGAAAGTAAAAGATATTTCTGTTTAACATTATTAATAGCCAAATATTTACTAGATGGTTGAATAAAAATATATTTTTGTTCACTAATATGAACGGGTAATGGAGTAAGCTTATATATTTCGTAATTTTGGTTATTTGTCATAGGTATAGATAAAATATATACTAAACGACCATTTTTATAAAATACACTAAGTTTTATAAAATTTGAAAATAAATGTTCGTTTTCTACAGTAGGCATTATGGGAAAATGTAAGTAACTAGTAGCCGAAATGTTTGGTAATTTTAACATAAGTAATTTTAACATAAATGGATTTAGTTCACCGGATTGCGCTGATAAAATAGCATTTATAAGAGCATGAGTTTCAAGTTGATATTGCACGTATATCATGACAAAATTAGAAAAATGTTCATCAATGATTTGTCTTGTTTCTAATAATGTTAATATCTTTCATTTCAGTACTAACAAACTTTTCAATCTTATCTAAGTTCTCTTTTAAAATTCTTTCGTTTTTATTTAAGGTGAAAATGGTACTATTGTAGACACCCTGTAGATCATTGTACTAATTTCAACAGTTAGCTGACTTAACAATTAAATAAAAATATATTCAGATTAGTTAATAAACATAGACACGAGTATTATAGGTACGTGACTTTATTCAAAACTATAATAAATTACTTATAGATGGTCTTCCAATAATATAGGTAGAATATAATTAGACTTTGTGCTGAAACATCAACTCGATGTTTACAGTAACAGTTATTTATGTACCAAGGTAGTATTTGCATAGATAGATATTAAAATAAATAGAAAAGTACGAAAGGACTTTTAATCCACCATGTCAGGGTAAGTAAATTTTAAAATAGGGAAATAATATTGAACAAGGTTGATTTCAAACTTATATTATAAAATCTCTGCTACAACGAAGAATTAGTAAAGAATTAGTCGAAGTAATCTGAAATATGGATATTAAGGGCGATAACATAAACAAACCAATATTCGTGCCGATAGTGTAAACAGTTCGTCTGGGGCATCACAAATAATTCGGGGGTTGATCATAGTACTTTATGCTTTCGATCAAATAAGAAATAAAGACCAAAATTGCGTATAACGTCTTTTTCATAGCAGCTCGAGTAACGTTGGTTCCTGGTTTCTTAATAAGGAAGGTATTATTATTAAATAGAACAGAGTTAAATAAAGCTTGATAAAAGAAAGTGTGGTGACTGTGAGAGTTAAAGAAAACGATCTCCAATAGCCTAGGTGAGTTTTTCTCACGGGGTAACCAATTTCATTTATTGTGATTATTATTATTTTTATATTTTAATTATTTGTTGAGCTATTATAATTTTAACTATTTAATGATTTACTCTTGAAGTTGACAAATCCTTTTATACATATTTATATTAAATAATTGTTTGACAATTCATAAATTTTATATCTGAGATTACAAACAATACATTAATTGAGGTACGTCGCGAGTTGACCCTTCGTACTTCGCTAGTTGAAAGGAGTGGATACTTTGCGAGTTGACCCCTAGTATCTTAGTGAAGGCCTATTACACTGTTTATCATGATAAATACTCCGGACTAGCAATTTTGTGCTCTTGGAGAGGTATTTCGCGAGTTGACCCTTAATACCTATGACCCGAGAGGCGTTTGAACGTTATTATGTGTTATTTGTACATTTCTTTTAAATGTATCAATCTAATTATGTTTGGTTTTGATATGTGAACTATAAATCAATTATATTGATATATTGAACATTTGTTGTTGTAACCCAATTTCCATATCTCTTATGAACTGGTTACTCAGGTACTTTTATTTCCTTTTCAGAGGTGTCATCTCGAGAGAGCGCTGTTCCTGACAACCGCCCCACCTTTGTTTTTATTTATGTTAATTTAGTAATCGTTAATTTACCATTTTAATATTTTGTTTTGCTTTTATTATACTTTGTTTGCTTTAGTGAATTACTTTATTTAAATTTTGCTCGGACTAATCATTTTATACCTCTCATAACCATACTATTAAAATTAGATATTGATCTTCAAGTATTGTAACCAAATTTTGCTCATTTTGATTGAACTGATTAATTTTTTGATTATAATATTCAGCATCATCATCTAAGTGACCGAATAAAAACTTAGTTGCTTTACCTACAAAATTAAATAATCCACGTTTTTGTCTAATATTATTCATTTCATCATCTAAATTATGGCCTACTAATTGATTTAATGAATTTCTTTCATTTTGAATTTTCTCGAGAACACGTTTAGTCATTTGCAGGAAATTATCACACAAATCTCCTATCTTAAGCGCATAAACTTTATGTTGACAATAAGTCTCAGTCACGCTGTGAGCCGCCGGTTGGAGGGGATCAGCAAAACGATGCCAGTGCCCGGGGGCATATTCAGATGTAACAGTCAAGATATCCACTTCGGCGAGCCGAACGCGGACGAACGCTTTTTTATATGTAACGTGCACGATAGCACTTAAATGAACATCCAGACTGTTACATTAATCGCATTTTTACATTAGTCAAGCGAAAGAAACTTGTGCAGATATTTTGTTTGTTTTTGGCTGAAATGGATATCGATAACATAATGAAAATTGTTAGTTTTATTTCAAAACTAATTAAACAATCGTTTTATTGGATTAGTGCAAAGGATAAAGAAGAAATTGAGGTATTATACTTAATATCTACTTATTTTATTATTGAAGGTTATGTGATTATGTTGATGTAAATATTGTTTTGGCGCGTAAATCATAACACTACTCCAATAGCGTATAAATATTAAAAGTTTTACCTAATTTTATTCCATCGTCTGACAAAATTAAAATGCAGATATCTCGAAAATAATTTTATGAAATTTAAATAAATGTAGCACCTTTCTCTACTGTAAAAATCACAATTTTTCGTAAAAAAATGCAGGTGGAAAATGTTTTTGATTTTTGTTTCAGAAATTTGTAGAAGAAATACAAGAAATTAGTAAAGTGACATGGTCAATAGAAAAAACAATTGAAAAGGATAAGGCTAGAAACAACTTGTTTAAGCGAATTTATTATTGCCATTTTAATACAAGGCGAAGAAAAAGTACCACAGATTTAAATAAAAAAAGGTCAAGAAACATTGATTGTCCAGCAAAATTAATAATAACTTTAAAGAAAGTTATACCTATATCAAAGTCTAAAGCCAATAATTCATTTAATAAAGTGGACAAAGAGTATCCTTGTTTATTAGAATCTCGAAACAATCACAATCATAGATCTGATGTTGGTGAAGCTCTACGTGCCAGACCTTTGGGGGACGATGCAAAAAAAGCTATATTAAATTTATTTGAAAGAGGGCATTCTGTAGCATCGGCTTATCATACGTATTGTACTACAAAAATGGAAGAATTGGGTGATGAGTATTACGATAAAATAGGCGATCGTCATTATTTTCCATCGAAAACTGATGTGCGAACTCTTTGGACTAGGAACTTCAGGCAGCAATATGGCGAGCGTAGTGGCCCAGAAATGCTAAAGAAATTGGAAGATGTATTAATTTCAGAAAATGAAAGAAATGGGACATTATTTAAAATATCTACTTTTGGCGAAAACCATTCAATTTCAATAAGCACACCTATAATGCAAAGAGCTATTAAACTACCTCAGGCATCGGAAATGATATTTGTGGATGCAACAGGAAACTGTGATGTTCAAGATCATAAAGTATATTTTTTTGTTACGCAATCTCCTGTGGGAGGTTTGCCAATTGGGTGCATTATAAGTAGTAGTCAAAAAAAGGATATATTTCAAGAAGCGGTACAAGCTCTACTAGATATACTCCCGGTTAAAATACAGCCATCTGTCATAATGACAGATGATGACTTGGGGGAAAGAAATGTCCTACAAAACTGTTTTCCACAATCAAAAATGCTTTTATGTACATTCCATGTTTTAAAAGCATGTTGGCGTTGGCTTACTACTGCAAAAAATAAAATTCCAAAGACACATAATCAAGTTTATTACCAGTTATTCCGAAAGATTGTATACTCAGACTCAGAAGATAAGCTTTTTGAAGCCAAAAAAATATTGGGTGAACAATGTCAACATTCCAACTTTCTTAAATATGTAGAAAATATGTATTTACGAATTGAGACTTGGTGTTCGTTTTACAGGCGTAATTTGATTTTACGCGGCTCAGACACAAATAATTATGCAGAAGTAATGTTCCGATTACTCAAGGATATACCTTTAGAACGCACAAAAGCTTTTAATCTTACTCAATTAGCTGATTTTATATGTACTGGATTTGAAATATATTATCAACAAAGGATTCTTGATATTGTCTTAAACCGTGAGAGTAAAGCAGTTGAACTAAGATATTTGCCAAAAGAATTGGCTGAAAATGTGAATATAAAATACATTGGAAATCTTCAATATGAAGTTGTAAGTTTTAGTGACCCCAATATTACTTATCAGATAGATATGATAACATGTATGTGCAGTTGTCCAGTTGGATATAATGGAAAACACTGCAAACACCAAGCTGCAGTAATTTCAAAATTTGGCATTTTAAAAGTAATTAATACTTTAACAGACGAAAATAAAATATTGTTTTATCAAATTACTACCGGCAAAGAACCAAAAAAGACATTATTTTATCCATTACAATCACATGAAACTTTAGATACCTGTCATACATCAAACTTAATAAGTCCTAATGAAGTGGATGCTTCTATCACAGGACCAAACCCAGAACCAAAGGTACCGGAAGAATTTAACGCGATAGAAGACTTGGATTCGGAAATTGAAGCAACAAAAACAGCATGGTTGGCATATAGTAATGCAATTTTAAAGCACATTGATAATGATCCAGAACAGTTCCTACCAGCTGTCAATCGGCATTTGGATAATTTCAAGAAATATGCTACTTCTGTACCATCCCTATTATCAGGTCTCGACACAGCTTACAAATACAAGGGAGCACTTAAAATCCAATCAGGCAAAGCTGTTAATCCTAAAATTTCAAGAAAAGGAGTAAAAATTAGTGTTCAGCCAACTGCCGTTGCTAGACGAAAATCCAAAATCTCTGGTAAAAGAAAACTCGCAGGAAGACCCTCTTTAAATAGCAAAAAATCATGTGTTACAGCACCACATTCATTAAGTGTATGCGTAAAGAACAACCGTGGTTTGGGATCCAACAAATCAAAAAAATGAATTATTAGTATTTTACTGTTTTCCTTGTCACTTTGTCATTTTCACTTTAATAAAAAATATTATATTACTAAAATATATTTTAGATTAGAGGTGTTTTTTTTTATTATAATACATAATAATGTGCAAAAATACTAAATTTAAATAATTAATGAAATAAAAAAATAACAACATTAGGAAACTGAATTTGGATTTATATATTATGTATATTAAAATAAGCTGCTTTAAATAATTAAAGTTTTTTAGACTATACCTAAAGGTATAATCCTCGGTATAATCCAACATAAACTTAATAAAAATATACTATACCTGCTTCAATCACATCAAAGAATGTGTGTAAATATGCTAATTAATATTGAAAAAAATATAAATTTACTAGTTATATGTAACAGTCTGCATATCTACTTGAGTGCTATCGTGCATGTTACATACAAAAAAACGTTCGTCCGCGTTCGGCTCGCATCTTGACTGTTACATCTGAATATGCTGCCCGGGGTGGCAAGTACCGAAAACAGCGGGCGTGTGTTTTTATTACAATTCGTATGCATTTTAATAGGAAGGCACTATGTCAAATTGGAATTATTCATGCTGTGTCGTGAATTGTAAGAATAATGGCAGAACAAAAAAAATTGCAAATTTTATAAATTTCCAAAAGCACCTGGTAAAGTGCTACAAAGACGGAAGTGGATAGCTGCTGTAAAGAGGATAAAGTAAGTGAATCATAACCTCGCTTTCAAGCGTCTTTATTCGTAACATTTTTCCAAATCTAGCTGACACTTGGAAAAGATTAACTGCATAACATAGTATAACGCATAGATATATAAAGGCTGATTCTCACTACACGTGCCAGGCACGGTCCAGTCACAGTCAAGTCAAAACCGTTGGAATCACATTCAATGTAAAACAATGCTTTAATTCACATTGGACGGGACGGTCAAGACAAGCCGCGGTCTAGTATCGTGACGATCATTTCTGGGGCGATCAAAGACCGTCGCGCACGTGGCGGACTTGACCATGCCTGTTCAGTGTGAATGACGAAACGGCGATCGCCGGTCAAGTCGCATGCAAAATGGACGAGCAAATGATTGAATTGGTTCGAGAACATGAGGAATTATACGATATGTCCCACAGAAAATATATGGATACACCCCACAAAAACAAATTGTGGGATGAAATAGGGCAAACATTAAAAACAGGTAAGCATATAAACAAATTTTTGAATTTATTATTAAATAGCTACGTACAATATTACACATTATATGTTATATTTTATCATTTTGCCATGACACCGAACCCACTTCAGAGTTGAAGAAGGCAGTAAATTTTTCTCTGACTTGAAATGCCTCTAGTCGGGCATTGTTACCAATACCAGGCAATGCCATAAAAATAGGTTGATTCTGTTCACTTGAATACGAGCTTTCTGACAAAACTGAAGTACCGTTGCGCAAAAAATTATACAAAATACATGTGGTTAGGATAATATTTTCTATATAATTGGGTTTCGAGTTAATTTTTCTAAAATACAGTCTAAATCTTTGTGCTAAAATACCAAAGGCATTTTCTACAACACGCCTAGCACGACAAAGACGGTAATTGAAAATTCGTTTTTCCACATCTCCTTGAACTTGTAACTCTGGATACGGTCTCAATAAATTTGCTTTTAAGGGAAATGCTGAATCGCCTACAATAACGTACGGTGCTTCAATATTCGTTCCAGGTAAGTTTTTACAGTCCGGAATGTCCAAAGTGCCATTATTCAATGATTTCCCCAATCTCGATGTAGAAAAAATACCACCATCATTGTTTTTCCCATAAGAGCCAATATCTACCGCTATGAATTTATAATCGGCATCGACCAATGCTAGTAGTACTACCGAAAAGGTTTTCTTATAATTGAAATAGTTCGATCCGCTGTTAGAAGGAGCTGTTATTTCTATATGTTTGCCATCCAGTGCCCCAAGACAATTGGGGAAATTCCATGTAGTCCAAAACTGTTCAGCAGTCTTCTCCCAGTCTTTTCTACGCGGTGTTGGTATGCATACAGCCAATAATTTACGGATTACTGCATTGCACACTTCTTGTACAATTGCATGAACAGTGGAATGACCAAGGCGGTAACTAAATGAGATGGTCTGGAATGAATCACCGGTTGCAAGAAATCTAAAACAAATATAATTTTACCATATATCAATAATGAATCATTACAAACACTTATGTTTAAGTCAAAAAAAAAGAGAAAAGAGTGAATAGAACAACCTGACATATACTATTAAAAGTTGCAATCGAATATTAGCTGAACAATAAAAATTTTGTACTACTCATTACTATTTCTCCATATTTAGGTTATTATTGTACGATTTTGCATTTGCTATTATCTCATAGGTACGACATGCATAAGATATGTCTCAACAATGTACATTTTTTTTTAGATCCCCGAAAATGCAAACAAAGATGGGAATCGCTTCGTGCGCAATTTCGAAAACACATCAGGGGTCAAAAAACAAAGACCGGACAGGCCGCCTCTTTCCAAACGAAGTGGAAATACGAAGATCATATGGAGTTTCTCAGAGCTTACATGAAAGACAAAGTGAGAATAACCTCAGTAACGGGCGAAAATGAAGGTCCTTCATTTATTGCGGATGAAGAAGATGAAAATGATACGCTTACACAAATCTCAGAGCCACCTACACCACCTACGCCACAAATAGCAAAAGCATCCAGTTCGGTGTTACGAAAAAGGAAAATCCCTGTTGCTGCTACAGAAACTGCTTCCAGTACTCTAATGAAGCACATCCTAGAGGAGGAGAAAAAATTGAAAAAGGAAGAACCCAAATCTGAAATGGACGTGTTTTTTGATTCCATCAGAATGACTGTGAATAAATTCAATCCCTATGATAAATTTTTGGCCAAACAAAAATTTTTCCAAATTGTCACGGAAATTGAAGCCAAATACATGGATCAATATTGGAATCAACCTACAAACTACCAGATCACTCCACAACAACAATTTACAGATGGTATTGCAATTCCACCCTCCAGATCCACTCAACACCATTCAGATTTTGCTCCATCCCACAGTACAACCCGACCATCTTCTGTGGTGTCATCAGTACCTACCTACCATCAGCTCACTCAACAACAATTCACACATAGTATTGCAATTCCACCTACTACACCCATTCAACACCAATCATATTTTACAACATCCCCCAGTACCTCAACCCGACCATCTTCTGCTGCATCATCAGTACAAGAAACGCCACCAGATAGTGTTGCTTCGTCTGCCGCCTCATTCTTAGAAACTTTTTCCACTTAATATTATATTTCATATTTCCATGTATTAGGTATTACTTTTAAGTTAAGATGAGTGTTGAGTTTGACAAACACTATATGTTTTCTGGTGTTAAACATTAATATACCAAAATAAATTTATTTTCAATTACACAACCACTTTTAAAACTTCATTATTCAATTGACACAACCCCGAATTTATTTAATTTAGAAATACTCCGGTAATAAAGTGAACGAAAATTTTCTTAATGTAGTTACTCACCTTAGACAAACAGCAAGTTTCTCCAAAGAGGAAATAGACTCCCGAAACGTGGTGTTCTGCTTGGTCAAATCACTTTTTAAAATTTCATGTAATTGGTGAAATTCGTTAGGGGACATCCTAAAATATCTGTGGAATTTTGTTTCATCATCAATCAACTCTTTATATAGAGTAGAAAACTCTCCTTTTCTCTTGCGCTGCCTTAGGATAGGATGCACCCAATATCGTCGAGCTTTGGGAAGTGAGATTTGTTTTTCCTCATCCAAAACAATGGCTATTTTCATTATTGTATTTCGCGAAAACATGACTGTCTGGAGATTTCGACCGTACATATCGTCTTTGACCGGACAGTGTGAATGCATTATAAAAATTGCGATCGTGACTTGACTGTGACTGGACCGTGCCTGGCACGTGTAGTGAGAATCAGCCTTAAACAAGGACAAATACGATTGTTTACGAAATTTGTAACGCCAACATGTGGTCACATTCTAACCGCTGTTGATAGAAATGCACTATTCTATTTCTTAATGTTGCCATATCCACCATGTTATTTTTCAATTCCATAGTAATATATTTTCAATAGAAGGATGTATTGTATAAGTATGCCTCAGAAAATAATGAAATATCTTATGACGAACTAGTTTTATGGATTTTATTTAGATCTAATGCAATATAATTACAAGACAAGTACCTCAGTTTAGTATTAGACCTGAAATGTTTACTTCATTCAAATCAAAATTTAACATTTGACAACAGCGCAAAGATAACCCAACCCTTATTTCCATGTCGTTCATTCGAAATTTTTTTAAGTTGTAAAACAGTTGTATTGTTTACGTGGATATATTTTCAGCCAAGAGTGTTTTTGTGTTTAAATATACTTATTGTGAAAATACGTTTTATTACAATAATTATTATGGTTCAGCAGTGCATTCTGTGTAAAAAAACTGACTATTTACATCCCGAATTTACGTTTCATAGGTAAGTTGTATTTTAAGGTTATATTTATATTTTGCATGACTTAACCTATACTAGCTACATAACAAGTATCTTTTATCAAGTTCGTAATCGTATACTTACAAGTTTCTTAGTAGAAGTGGTAGTGGTTAGTATTACTAACTTTACACATACTATTACAATACTATTACAATACTGAAAAAATTAATTTCTAAATAATTCTTGAATATTCTTGTTTGTCTGACCATTTGCACCCACGTAAATACACACGCCCGCTATTAACTTTGAAATCCGCTAGGCGGCAACACGAGCGCGGCTCACAGCGAATACAATCTGCAAATAGGTAACAGTTCCTACGACCTATGTTCACCGATGAACTGCTGCCGTTCGCACTTATGTAGTTACTTTTAGTTGCTACGCAAAACCAAATCATAATTTTTATAAAAATGCTACATAAATAAATGGCGACCAACGTGTGGGGCTGTAAAATTGTAATTTTTCATTATAGTTCGTAACTTATAAATATCAACCCACGTGATCAAAGTGCCAAAAAAGAGACGTTCGCTTGAATTATGTCATTCTTTTGCTGCTGTCAATCAGTATGTTTTACAGCCTTAATCCTAATAAATATTGAAATTTATAGGTCGCATGTTATCAAAAAATATGAATATATGCTTAAAGAAAGGTTTCGTAATTGATTTCATATGTAATACAACTCGTGGGTTACTTAATTATTAAACTCAAAAAAACATTAGTCGTACTAAAAACTTTATATGTTGGCAAAAATGCGCGCTGTTGCCGCGATTAAAAAGGTTTATCTGGTACAGTTGACGTCTTGACATTTTTAAGGTTATGTTGTGACAGTTTAATATTGATCATTCAATTTTTCGATTATTTCATCTCCTTGTTATAAAAAACTGCGGAAAACTGAGTGAATTTTCACAAGCAGTGATGAGTTGTCAAAGTTAACGTATAAATGAAACTTAATAACACTGGAATAGTTGATGTATTTACCTACTATTCATCTATTCCTGACTATTTACAGCATGTATGAAGCAAGTAAGTATGAGTTTAATATTATACTCAATCAACTGTATTTATTGTATTCTCTTATACTATTCATAATACTTAGCAATTATATTTGCACAATTTATTTACAGATAATCCATTTCACTTTAGAAATGTTACTGCTGCAATTGGAGGAAGAACAATTGTTTAATGTAGAATGTTCCTAATCATAGTTTCCTAAAATATGACACACATCCACACAGTGGATTTCCAAGAAAAATAAACCACAATATGAATTTGTTTTTATTAAAATGAATCTAGAATTTTCCAATTATTTCATACATACCTTTTTAAGCTCAATAGGTTTTAAAATAATAATTTCTTACTTAGTGCTGTACTTTTAACATACAAATAAAAGTTTTATACAGAAATAAGTTCAAGTTTGTTTATATACAGTAACTATCAAAAACTAAACCTAACCTATAGTCAAATAAAAAGAAGAATATTTGATAACTAATAAATTGGATTTAACAAAATTTGGTTCAACTAAATTGGATTTGACAAGGTAAGGTTCTGCGTATTCTGTAAGTACTATGTTTGTCGTATTGTAGTCTATTTTGTCATGGTGGATGACGAATCTGATCACCTTGTTATATATACAATTTCTTTCATAACTAATTATAGAATTTGTAAGAGCGAAAAATTCGTTTGATAAAATACCTTCAGAATTATATGGAAATAGAAAGGTATCGCTAACTGAATGAAAACATATGATAATATTATCAATACTGTCAAACACAACACCTAAAGTTCTAATTCTTGATTCGCTTATACCAAAAATTGACCTGGTTTTAGACAGGATATCTTTAAGGGGTTTACTGATGCTCCAGTATCTACAAGAAATTTATTATTCTGAGATTTTGTTATGTTTAAATTTAAATTCACGTATTTTAAATCTAATGGGTCTGCAAACGAAGTAACAAAAATTTCAGGTTTAGAAATAGATTTCTGATTTTTCAGAGTTTGTGTGGCCGTGTCGATTGGCCACTTACCGACGGGCGCTGATCGTTTCCCGAAATCGATTTATTTTGTCTTTGAGACTCGTTGTACATTCTTTTCCTACATTCAGCGATTCTATGTCCTACTTTCTTACAATAAAAGCAAATATTGGAATTTACATTATTAGAGTTTATGTGGAAAGTTCTATTTGGCTTATTTTGAAAATTTTGATAATTTTGAGTTCTATTAAATGGGCTATTTGGTACTTTTTTTAGATAGCATTTTTTTTCTAAATGCCCTGATTTTTTACAATAATGACAGTTAATGTTTGACTTATTAAAATTGAATTGAACTCTGTTTCTAAGACTTAAACTCTGCCACTCTTCTTCTCTCGCTAATTCTATGGCGTCTTCTAAATTAAGAGGATTTCTGGCCTTTAGATGTAACCTTATAGGATCAACTGGACCTTGAATAAATACGTTTAATGCTTGTGCTCTTAGCAATTGGGAATCTCGCGTGCTACATTATTAGTTTTTCCGACTGTGGACGCATCGACTAAATTCGATAAACATTTTTCGATTTTATTACTATAACTTGCAATATCTTCATTTTTTGATTGTCTACACTGATTCAGTTCAAGTTGCCAAAAACTATGTTACACTTCGTTTTCTTCTTATAAGCAGTCCTATATACGTATCGAGGAAGCTTGGTAGGCAACCATATTTTCGACCTTTTACAACTCGCATGTTGGTCAAATGAAGATTATTCGTGTTTGTGGTGGGGTTTAAGTTGGTAATCCACAGTTGAGGAAGGTGTTAACGTAGGAGCTCTTCGGTCGGCTTCCATTTTTCACCTGTTGGAGGAATAAGTCGTTTGAATAAAAGTGTTGATCCTGTGCATTGTGGCATTGTTGAGGTGTAGAGTTGTTAAGCCATCCTTAGAAGGGGAGTAAGCCAGGACAACTAATTAAATTTTGTTGAGGTTCGATATTGAAGATTTTGAAAGAATAATCGACAAAAACCGTATATACGGATTAAAAAAGAAAAGGACTTCCATTCCGCCACATTTGATAAGCGACCCTCACAAGAACACGAGGTAATTAGTTTCATTTCGATGTATTTTTCTCGACGAACTTTGCGTTATGGTTCAGGGGCTCAAGTTCGGGGAAAAATGTGATGCTATTTTAATGTTTCTATTCTAGGGTTCTAGTACGGGGCGTTGACTTCAATAGAAAACACAAATTAGTTGGTATATTTTTTTGTTGCTGTGTTGCTTTCCTGCCGGTGGCCGTTGATTTCCCTTACTGAGGTGCTTTCAGAAGTCTTTCCAGGAGTTTTCCTTCCTTTTCGCAACGTGACGTCATCGTTTCCACTGGGAAAGAATTTTTTTCTTTTTTTTGGCTGGACCACCTTGCCGGCAGATTGACGCGTCCTCGGCCGTACACCTGTAGTAAATTGGGAGCAGGTTTTATTTTTTTTATTATTATCAACTGTTAACGTGTTCAATTTTTGACTCTTTGATTTCCAAGAATACTTTAACTTTCGTTTCAGTTCATGTTTTTTTAATTATAAGAAAATTAGATAAGCGTCTTGGCCAAGATTTTGTAAGCATTTTTTTATATATATTATTCATATGAATCTCAGTAAATAGGTATTAAGATTTTTCTTTATATCAGAATACTTCCGGTAACAAGTCGGATTGTATTTGATTTTGGTTTTATGTGGGGTGGAGTTATTCCAATGTTTCTAGGTTGAGCTTTCATATATATATATATTATTTTGATGATGTGGTTTTAATGTAAAATTGTGAACACTCTACTACTACCAGTATAATAGTCGTAGGTAACATAATATTAATTTTTTTGTAATATTTATTTTAACAATAGATACAATTATAGTATTTTTTTCTTGAGGAAGATCTATCTCTTTTCCCCTATTTTTCTGATTTTTCAGGGGAAAGTGCATACATCAGGTTGAGGCTTGGGCCAAAATCAGATGGCGCCCTAATTAAGACCTTTTTTTAAATTTGATTCAATGTTATAGTGAACCACACCCGTCTTCACTGTAAGCTAGCCGGAGCCTAAGGTTGCCACCAGACAGCCGAAAGAAAAATTGTAACAACTAATTGATCGCTTTTCTGAAAAAACATCTTCCAAATAATCTTTTAATTCACTCCAGGTGGGAAAATCTCGATATTTGGTAAGTTAATTTAGTTTTTATTAAATTTAAAAAAACATTTTTACTTCTCGGATCTATAGATTTGAAAGCCATTTCGCAATTATATAGAAAATCGTGAACTCTATCACCTAACGTATTCACGGATTAATTTGATAGCAGTATCGATAGATATATATGTGTCGTTATTGGTTTGCGTTAAATTAGAAGGGGTTGGATCTGTCATGGTTTGTTATATTTTTACCGTTCTTGAAGTCAAATAAAATTTTCAAACATTTTGTCTATTCAAATATCAAACAAAAATACTAGTTACAGGAAAATCACATGTAGTCTGCTCGAAACCATTGAACTCGAATATACTTAGCACAAAACTCTCCGGAATTTGTCTTTACACTCCGAAACAATACTGAAACCTTGGAACGAATTTCCGCGAACAACACTGCTGTACTTTTAGAAACAGGGTACACTAACAGGAACTCTGGAACAAGTTTACTATCAGGAACAGAGATTGCTCTTGACTGCAATACTTCAGACCATTTTCAAACTTTATTTTAACTTCGCTAATGGTTGTAGTTTAGAATACGTGATGCTGTTTCTTCGTTGCAATATTTTCAAAAATTGATTACAAATGGGTTAAAACTTTCTTGATTACCGTTTCGCTTCCTTGGAAACGTGTCCTAAGACCAAGTTTTCTTCAACAAAATCACAAAGGTTCGCCAAATTTCTTGAAATCTGGAAAATCCTTCACCGCTGCCACCAAAAATTTCTGTTGTGATCCGCATATCAACAGTGGTTGAAGAATAAAAACTCTTTGGGTATTCAATACTTCGTTTATTCCCTTGACTAATTTTAAGATGTTACAATGATCATTGCTCTTACAAGTCTCTCTTTCTATGTTTTTTCAACAATAGATGCCACTCAAGGAGAAAATAAGTTTTGATATTTTAAAAGTAGCTAAATTTGCAAAACGAGCAGTTTTTCTATAAGAAAAAGTGAAACTAAAACTTATTTTCTTTTGAGACTGAAATGCATTCTAAGAAGTGAGCTTGACTTAACAAAAAGATACATTGGATATAAGATTATATTTAATATCATATTTAATTCGTGACATTAAAAGTAAAAACTAAATTGATAAGTTTAAGCTTTAAATAACATGTCTCTTATTCGAGGCATCATGTGGGCGATAGTCCTGATAAAGAATATAAAACAATAAAAATGTGATTGAAAGAAATATTGATTATTTAAAATAGAATGCAATAATAATTATTATAAAAGTATAAAGAATATAGTAGAGTAAATAGGAATAGTAAGTAAATAGTAAAATAAAATATACGTAACCTCCTAGGTTACAACAGTAGAAACTATCAAAATATCGGCGATTCTCCCTCCCTGATTTTCTGGGTAGGCCCCCTGGACCTATTCTTGAAGGGTGCGAATCAGCCTCAATCGAGACTCCCCGGAGAGTAAATTAAGGCGATGTTGCCAGTATTATTTGGATCAATGGCCACATAAAAATGTGTCCAAAATAAGAAAAGAAGAATAATAATGTGTACACTGTACAACCACTAATAATAGTTGCGCAGTGCGTTCTTATTTTGCTATTTTGATTTGGATTTATTATTTGTTATTCAGTTCTCAATATCTATTTCAATTGCAATCTAAAACTCAGGCAAGTATAGATATAAAGTATATACTGTTATTATTTGCAAATGATTAAGTTTTTTTAAAATCTTTCTTTCACTATTTTTATATTAAAAATACTCCGGGCATTTTTGAATACTCTTGTCATTTAAACTATACTATTTGTATTAAAAAAATTACTTCCTTTACTCCTTTAGCATGGAGAAACAAAAACTTGCCCCAGTTAATGTTCAACAAAAGCAGATAATGGTGGAATATGTTCAAAAATACCCTTGATTAGGGAAGCAAAAATTTACATTTAAAAAGGCTCAGCAACATTGGGAAGAACTTTCACAAATGTTGAACAGTATACCTGGTGGTTCAAAAAAAACTGGATGCAATGGCGTAGGGTAAGGTTATAATCTTTTGATGTTATGTATGAATTAATCTCAATATATAAATTCAAGTTTGGGGTTGACAAAGTTCAGGATTTCGGATTATTTTAAAATTTTGGTTTGAGGTTTCATTGCTGCAAATTTGACTGGTCAGCTATTATGACAATGTATCCTAAATCCTCATATTTCACTTTAAAAATAATTAAAACTAAAAACATACAAAATTCATAAAGGAATTCAAACTAGCTTGACTACTATCTAGAATGATGATCAACACATACATTTATTGCTATTTGTATTCATATCTAACAGACGTGGACAGACATAAAGAAAAATACTAAGCATAAAATAGCTGTTGTGCGAAACTATAAACAAGGTACAGGTGGTGGGCCTCCTGTGCCAGAAGAAAATGAAGTAACAAGCCTAGAAAAAGACATTCTAGAAATAATTGGAAACGTATCGGTAGAGGGACATGAAAATATTAGTGAAACTCCTGTGGATTTCAATTTTGTAAGTAGCTAAGTCCAATTTCATACCTATATTTTTTTTCTACAATCACTTGATGAAGAAGTCCTTTTTGCTTGTCAGTGGCAACGAAAAGTTGACGTTTACTGAGTACCGTCACTATCGCTTTAGCTAGATCGACTTGCCTGCTAGGTATGTAATATACTATTACATATATTCCTAGTGGCTGAAAAGTACTTTTACTTCTGTTATATAAGTATGTACAGGATCCATGATACACAATCCTGGTTTTATTCAAATATTTGCATTGAACAAGTTATTCATAATTTTTTTCTTATATCGATCTAATACAACTTACGATTTAATTATTATTTTCTCTTTAGGGTGACTTAAATGAAAATCATATTGATGATATGCAACTTGTGGAATGTATGAACCCTTCAAAGGCATATTTGAAACCTATAGCAGGAACATCTGGTATTTTAAGCAATAATGAAAATAGAAGCATACCTAAAATACCCTCTCCCAATTTAGTACCTGATGGAAGCGATCATTCATATAGTTTTCGAGCGAATAAACGACTACAGAGTTTGAATGGGCAAGGAAAAATACTAAGTGTAACAAGAAGGTTAGAAAATTCTCAAATGACCTCAGCAAAAATAACGGAATCAATGGATTCCAGAACTTCACTGATAGAACAATATTATGAAAAAAAAAGTAATTATTTTGAGCATATGAAAAAATATCATGAAACAAAATTTGAGCTTAAAAAAAGTAATAATGAAGTGCCTAAGAAAATATTGGAGGAGGTGAAAGACCTAAAAACTAGTTTGATAGGAAGTGAAAATGAGGACGTTTTCATGAGAATTTCAAATTGAAAAAAAAATCAGACAAGTCTTTCAGCTTGAAGCTTTTTGTTTTATTACATTTTTGGTTAATAAACATATTATATTAGCAAAGAATACACCAGCAAATATATTGTTCGTGTATTATTTGATATTAGCATATATTAAGCTGTACTTATTATTGTCTTAAAATGTTTTAGATCCCAGCTATGGTTACAGGCTTGTAATCGTGAAAATTTGTCTGGAAAGACGACAGTTCAACTTCAAAAAAATTACAAGCAGAATTGGTAAAAACACAAATTAAATTAACCAATGTTAAGCCATCAGGAAGGCGTTATTCTGACGAGTTTAAGAAGGTTGCCCTCACATTGTATTTTTTGGGACCCAAAGCATACTCATTTCTTGGTGAAATAATAAATCTTCCAACACGAAGAACTTTGCAAAAATTGACTAAGGGTTTACTTTCTCAACCGGGTTTGGGGAATGAAGAAGTTTTTGAAGCCATCAAAATTAAAACTAAAACAATGTTGCCTCATGATAAACACTGTAATTTAATTATAGATGAGATATCATCAAAATCTTTTTTATATTTTAATACCGGAACCGATGAAATAATTGGTTTATGTGATATTGGTACTGAAAAAAAAGAGAAATTGATGGCCAAACATGCTTTAGTAATGATGGTACGAAGTCTCTATACCAATTGGAAATTACCGATTACTTACTTTTTTGTTGAATCTGAGTTTGGGGCTGAAACATTACTACCTATAATTAAAAAATGCATTCAAAAATTCTTTGATTGTGGTTTAATTGTGAATTGCTTAGTAAGTGATATGGGATCCAATTTCATAAAACTTAGCAAATTACTTGGAGTAACTAGTAGTAATCCAGAGTTTCAAGTGAATAATGAAAATATTGTATATATATTTGATCCTTGTCACTTGATTAAGGCTTTCAGAAACAATCTAATAAATAATGTTATTAGTTTTGATGACAAGAAAACGTCCTGGACGTTTGTAAAAAGTTTTTATGAGCATGATAAAAAACAATTTTTCAGATGTGCTCCTAAACTTACAAATTTTCACATATATCCATCAAATTTTGAAAAAATGCGTGTTAAATTTGCATCTCAAGTTTTAAGCAGTACTGTGTCTAGCTCAATGAATACGTTTGTGAGTTTAGGAAAACTACCACAAAGTGCAATAGGTACTATAATATTTATTGAAAAATTTGATAAGCTTTTCGACATGCTTAATTCAGTGGACCTAAAGAAATCAAATCCTTACAAAACTGTCTTTAAAGGCACAGATTTTCAATTGAAATTTTTGGATGAAATGGTAGAGTTTATTACAAATTTGAAATTTTTTGATAAAAATGATGTAGATGTTACTGCCAGATCAAGATGCAAAAAGTGTTGTGTCATAACAATAAAAGCTTTGAAGATCCTTTGGGATCGACTTTCATTGGATAATTTTAAATATCTACGTTGTAGAAGAATCAATCAAGATTGTCTAGAAAGCTTCTTTGGTTCTATAAGACAACAGGGTGGTAATTCAATCAATCCAACTCCCATACAATTTCAAAGAGCATTCAAAAAATTATTTAGTTAAATATTCTTACATTCCAATAACGTGAATTGTATTAATGACATGGATGAATTATTATTAAATTTAACATCTCAACAATCTAAGCAAACTCAAATTCAAGCTCAACAACCAAAAGCTAGTATTTCTATGAAAGCAATATCACTTCCAGATAACGATTATCGTCAAGAACCCTCAATTATACAAAATTCTTCTAATTATGTTTGTGGATATTTAATTAAAAAATGCATAAATGTTCATAGTTGTAATACCTGCATTAGTTATTCTCGTGAAGTAACGGATTTGGATATTGGACATTTATTAACATATTTCAAAGCATACAATACTGATATTAGTACTTTTGGAGGTTTAAGAGCTCCAAGTGAAAAATTCGTGGAATATATATATAAATTATAAATTTTATTCACTTCTTCATTTGAAAATATTTCAACAGAAAAACATATTTCACATTAATTACTAAAGGTGGATTCATGCAAGAAAAAATTAAAACTAAAATTAATTTAAAACTTAAACTAAGAAGATAAAACCATCTGATATAATATAGATGTCCATGCAAGAAACTAAAAAATTAAGATTTAAATTAAATGTAAGAATGATGGCCAACTTTCAACTAAGAAATTAATTTCTTCCATGAATTTGATATAACGCATGCGTCAATCCCGGAACTCGTTTAGGGTTATGTTTCTATTGTTTTATAATTTACAATTACAAAAATATTTTTCTCAATTCAAGCAAATTTCCTACTTGACATTTTTGAGTAGTATATCATATCATCAGAACATAGGTGGTCTGTGCATCAGAATCAAATAATAATGGATACAGATGCACAGCTAATTGAACTTGTGGAACACTTTTCTTTGATCTGCAATAAAAAACATATAGATTTCAAAAACAAATTAGCCAGAGAAAATGCCTGGAAAACTATTTCGGAGATTTTGAATGATACTGGTAAGTATATATATGATGCTTTGACATCCATTAATAAATATAAAATATGTCAAAATGATTTCAGCTGAAAATGTATCAGCCAGGTGGGTCATCCTAAGAAATCGTTATGCCAGTGAAAAGAGGAAAGAAAAAACAACACCATCCGGCTCTGGTGCATATAATACATGGCCTCATTTCAAAAAAATGCAGTTTTTAGATCAATTTTATTCTCCAAGAAGGTAATAGATTTAAATATGAAAATATAATGAAGATTTAAACAAATTAAATTGTTTTATTCCACCGTTTGGTATGGATATTCGTCAAGTAAAGGCCTCATCTAATGAATTTTTGAAGATGGTATTGTTCATACCTGGTCATATAATAGCTTTAATTATATATTGGTTTTTTAGAAAAAAATACTTATTTTAAAGTAAATACTGTATTTTGTTAAGCTTTTTTTGCAATTCGTCAATCAGATTGAAACTTGTGATTTAAAAATAATTATTATGTTATTAAATGTATTACTATTCAAAGTATAAATGTTTTCTTTCTAGGACCCTGGGCAATGTATCTATCTCTTCATTGCCATGTATTAGTTCAGAAACCTCTGAAGAATCTCAGCAGTCCCCAATCTGGAGTGAAGAGGTCATTATTGAAGTAGATAAATTTACTGAATTGGAAGATACTCCAGGTAATTCTGATCATGCAGGCATACCAATTGCTACAACTGATGAAATAGTTCAATCAAAAGCTGCTATTGATACCAGAAAGATTATTCAGGAAAATAAGGAAAACATGAGAACCTTTAAATGGAAAAAGAAATCCTCCAATGGAAACATTGAAGATAGTGTATCCAAAGCCTTTGATAAAATAGGTGCTTACCTTGAATCTTCAGCGGATATTGAAGATGATTAAAAATAAAAAACATAAGTCTAGAGCCACAATAGAAATCCTGGAGATACTAGACAAATATGTTGAGGATTAATTTATCTACTTTTTATTTTTGTATTTTCATGATTTTAAGTCCTGTGAAAAATCTGAACATAATTTAAGTGATACATTAGCAAGTGCTTGTTCCATAAACCATTATAGAGAAATTACTGTGAGTAGATTTTTTATTACCAATTAATCTGCAAAAGTGGAAATATCGAAAGTAAGGTTACACCGGTGATTAGTAACCTGAATCCATTCGACAACAGTGTCGGATTCAGATACATTTCAAATAATGTGAAAAATGAACGAGACAAATCCACCAGGGGATAATATCTCCAATAGAAACATGACAACTACCACCTACTCAAGTATAGTAAATACGTACAAATACCCAACAAAAGATCAAGCTGTAGTTCTCTCAGCAATCGATGGAGTAAAGATACACGACTACATAATAGCAATAGGATCCCTTATACAACCCAAAAACGTATTGTTTGCTTCAAGAATTGCTAATAACCGAATTTGCATCTATCTTTCCTCAAAAAATATTGTAGATAATTTTCTTAGTACCCACAACACCATCAAAGTTAATGGAACTCAAGTAGAAATAAGAAGATTAATAACTCCAGCCCAAAGATTAGTTATATCTAACATTTGCCCAACAATTCCTAACTCTCTTTTGGAAGAAGAGCTGAGAAACATGGGGATATCAGCAGTATCTAAAATTACCTTCTTGAAAATTGGTATGCCAGAATCTGAATACAGCCACGTACTCAGCTTTAGGAGACAAATCTATATCAAACCACTCCAACACGCAAACATACCAGACTCTTTCAACATCTGTCATGACAATACCACTTACCGATTATACCTATATATTGATGGCTCTAACTGCCAAAAATGCAAATCAATCGGCCATCAAGAATCCGACTGCCCAACTCATCTGGCTCAACAAGACTCTCTTGAACATATGGAAGACAAAGAAATACAATCTAATCCAACCACAGAAGAAAATTCTAACTGTACATCATCGTCGTCAGAAATTTCCATCACCACAATACCATCAAATACTACTTCCTCACCAGTAACATTACCATCAATTCATATACCCTCTTCCACAACCCTTCCAACAGCAAAAACTACCCAAATGTCTTATCCCCCACTACCAAGCACCTCAATGCTTCAATCCACAAGCTCTTCTACAAAGGACATAATACAAACATCTAAGCCCACTCCACCAAATCATCCATCAGAAATAAACACACAAACAACTAAAAGACAAATTTCCACGTCACCAGATATTCAGGAAAATTCACCCAACCCCACTTTTGTTACTCCATTAAACCCTCGAAACAAAGAAAAAGAGCGAAAATGTCTTCGGAAGACATAGTAAATATACTAAGCCCTATAAAAGAACAAATTGAAGATAGAACCCCACCTTTCATTTTGTAATGTGTAATGTAATGAGGATACTGGGTGTAGTAGGATAGTAGAAGGGCCTCTGACTAGGTGGTGCTGCTGGTCACTTGGTGGGTCATCCCCCAGGAATAAAACAACTACCTGTTTCACTGGGACATGTTCTATTTAATATTTACTATACATTAACCACTAACACTAATTGACTACTCTTAGATTACTACTTAGAATGAATGATACTGACTGTAATCATCCTTTAATGAATGACCATCATAATGACTTAATAATAATAATGAATCAATAATGAATTGATAATCAATTAATAATGAATACTTAAAATACTATTGTTACCTATATATACAAAGAGTCAAGTTCACTATAAGTAAACATACATGATACTAGATAATGTTTATTTGCTTTGACATTGACTCGTACGTGTAACCTTTATATTTATTATTTATAAAACAATTCGTGGTTTATTGGAATTAGCTGAAGGGAATTTATTCGATAATATTTTAAATAATTAATGACTTAATGTTTAGGCCAAAAGGCATCACACCTTCCCCTTTTACAAAAAGAATAAATTCCGTTGAGCTTCCTTTCCCCCTAATGAAATGAATTTACAATTATCCTAAAAATAAATGGTAGATGGTTATTAAATAATGTCACTAACCTACGATTACATAATATATTCATAAATAAATGAATGTTCATTGCCTTTAAAAATTGTTTACGATCACTTAGTTTATTTATTTTCACTTCAATGTTTTGAATGTTTGTTATAACACTTTTGTTTATTATTCGGAAATGTTTATAAACTCACTCGCACTTCCAATTTTACAATATTTTAATTCATTTTACAATAAGGATGGATTCTGTTTTTGTGTATTTCTTTTATCACACCTGATTCTAATTTAATTTTACAGTTAACATCGCTCACCTCTGTGACTGTAAATGGACCTATATATTGAGATTCGAATTTGGTTCTATTTTCCCTCTTTACTAAAACTGAATCCCCTATTTTAAAATCAACTGGATTAGCTACCTTACTATTTTGACTTTGTCTACTCAGTTTATGTTTGGTTAAATATTTCTCTGCTCTCTGATGAGCTACCTGCAGTTTATATTTTAACTCATTCTGATATTCATCAATATTATAGCATGGCTCAATCTCGTTTGTTAGATTCTCGGGTAAGTTAGCACGTCTACCGAACAATAATTCAAACGGCGTATAACCATGATACGAGCTTGGAGTCGTATTATAACAATAAGCAAATAGTTTACACCATTCATCCCAATCATCCTTACTTTCATTTATAAAGTGTCTCACATACTCATTAAGCGTTCTATGTAATTTCTCACAACCTCCTATAGATTGATGATGATATGCTGTTGAGTAATTATGCCTAATATTTAACATTTTAGTTAAAGCGTTGAATATTTCATTTTTATATTCTGTGCCTAAATCTGTCCTAATTTGTTTCATTAGACCGTAATTTGGTATGAAATTTTCAAAAATTCCACGAGCTATCGTGTTCGCTTCTTTGTTTTTAACTGGAATTATTACTGCATATTTCGTTAATTCACATAACATTGTGATGCAATAACGGTTACCATTTTCACTTTGTGGAAAAGGACCGACCGTATCTATATATGTTATATCCCATGGTTTTTCTGCTGTATCCGTTAATACAAATTCTTCCTTGTGATTATTCTTTGCTTTATTGACCTGACACTTGTGACATTGCTTAATATATTTTCTTACATCTTTTTCCATGTTTTTCCATCTAAAATTCGCTCTTAATTTTTTCAATAGCCTGTTATTTCCTACATGACCTCCAAATAAAGGATCATTATGATAGGTTTCTAAAATCTGTTGCTTTTCTTTTTCTTTTTCCACCATCTTAGGTATATCGCAAATACATATTTGTACGTTTTTTAACGTATTGTTTCCTTTTTCCATAAACTCTTTTATAGTGCACTGTGTGAAAATAATATCATTCATATAAATTTTCATCCTTTTTATACCATTATTTACCGCTAGCTTATCAAGCTGAACTAACGTTTGATCTAAATCAAAGTTAACTATATCGGTATTTAATAAGGCTTGGCTAAATCTCATCCTGTTTTTGATCCGTATGTTCATCCTTAACGAAACACGGTTATTTTCAAATTGCAGAATTGGTAATTTATGCGCCTCTAAATTATTCAGTACTTTATATACTGCTGGCTTGCGAATATCTTCCTTTATTTCTGTGGAAACTATTTTATCTTCTCCTATAGGCTGAGCTTTATTATGACGAGTTTTTGACCTCGTTATTGCTAAAATGTGAGCATTGTCAATGTACAAGTCTTTTAATTCATTTATGGATATCCTTGAAATACTGTCCGCATAATTTGAATTTCCTTTCAAATATTGTATTTCGAAGTTGTATTCTTCTAGGTCTAGTCTAATTCTCGTAAGTTTCGAAGTTGGGTCTGTCATCGAAAAAAGATGTGTTAACGGCTTGTGATCCGTTTTCACAATAAAATGTGTAGAACCATATAAATAACACTTAAAATGATTAATTCCCCAATGGATAGCTAACAGTTCTTTCATGATTATAGGTTTATTTAATTCACTTTTCTTAAAACCTCGCGATGCATAAGCTATAGGTAGATCTATACCTTCGTATTCCTGGCTAAGTATTGCAGAACACGCAATATTTGAAGCATCTGTTGTCAATATAAATTTTTTATTGAAATCTGGATATTTCAAAATAGGCGGCTGAATTAATGCCGATTTTAGTATTTGGAATGATTTTTCGCAGTCTTCCGACCACTCGAATTTCACATTTTTCCTAGATAATTTATTGAGAGGTATGCATATTTCAGCGAAATTTGGAATGAAACGTCTGTAATAGTTACAGAATGCTACGAACCTTTTAGATTCTTCTGAATTTTTGGGCACTGGATACTTCTCAATGACTGAATATTTTGCCTTATCGGGTAGAACCCCTTCGCTGGACAAATTGTGTCCTAAATACGTTACTTCTCGCCTGAAGAATTGACATTTTTGTGGATTTAATTTAAGGTTGAATTTCCGACATGTGTCAAACACCCTTTCGAGATTACTTAAATGATGATTTTCTGACATCCCTATTACGACTATATCATCCATATAAAGAAATGCTTTTTCTGGAGTTAATCCTGAGAATGCTATGGACATCATTCTTGAAAAACTATTTGGACTTATATTTAAACCAAATGGTAATCTTGTATACTGAAAAGAACCTTTTTCTGTACTAAAAGATGTATATTTCCTTGAAGATTGTTCTAAGGGAATTTGATGAAAACCTGACATAAGATCTATGACTGAAAACCATTTCGACCTCCCTAACTGATCTAAGATCGAATCTATTCTGGGTAATGGAAATTTATCTGTGACTATTTTCTTGTTCAATTGCCTGAAATCTATACAAAGTCTCCAAGACTTCTCTCCATTGATTGCCTTTTTGGGAACAAGTAAAACTGGACTGTTATAATCTGAGATTGAAGATTCGATTATACCTTGTTCTAATAACTTTTGGACCTGATTATTAAGTTCTGAAGATTGAGAATGTGGCGTGCGATAATTTTTAATATATACTGGAGTATCATCTTTTACCAATAGCTTTTGCTCATAAAAATTATTATGCGTTAAAATGTCGTTCTTTAAAGCAAAAATGTCTGAAAAATTCTCACAAAGATTTATTAGCTTATCCCTCACGTATTCTGGTACCTCTAAATTTAATGTTTTTCTTAATTCTTTCAACCTATTCTTACTTTCATTCTTCACAGCATATACATGAAATAAATTTAAATCCAATATTTTAATATTGTTTGTATTTATCGACTTGCTTTCATAATTTGTGTTTAAAATTCTGACATAAGGATTAGTTTTTGATATAATAGATCTTGCTATAAATATTCCTGGTAATAGTTCTTGTTGCTCAACAACTTTATCTTGTCTTAAGTTTTTGAAACTTTCTACCAACCGATAGACTTCACATCTAGGCGGTATTGCCAAAGTATCATATTCAGGATTGTCAAGAATTTCTAATGTTACTGTATTCCTAGATTTACAATCTATGTATAATTTTAATTCTGAATAATCTAAAATACAATTATAATTTCTTATGAAATCTCTACCTAGAATTCCATTCGTAGGTATAGGAAATTCTTCCTCTACTACATGAAAACAATGTTGAAATGCTACACCCTTAATAAAAAGAAAAGTTTCTATTGTACCCAAAGTTTTAATTTCTCCCTGAGTTATTCCTTTAATATTTAAGATTTGTGTTGTCTTTATTAAGTGATGTGGAAAATTATCTGAAATTTTTAATAACGATATATCTGCACCTGTATCTAATATAAAAGTATCTATATTATCCGATATGTCAGTTTTAATTTGCACAAAGTTTGAAAGAGTTAAATCAAAGTTATAAATATAATGATTATTATTATGCAAGTTATTTAAAATTTTGGATTTTTCACCTTTCTTTTTCAAAACCCCAATTCTTTCTGTTCATCTTCCACTCTCGTCTCTCCACTCTCACACATTCTTACATTTCTATATTTATTATCATTGTTAAACCTATTGTTAGGCTTGTCTCTATATTCTTCTGGTTTCTCCCTGTAACCAGTAAATCTCCTATTGCCTTGATTGGCGTGAAATTTCCTACTGTTATCGTAGTTATTTTTCCTATGGAAATTATTTTCTCCATTATGATTTACATAAGAGTGTCTTCGCTGAGGAAAATAGGTATTTCGCTGTGGAAAATAGGTATTTCCTGACACAAACTTATTTCTATCTGCCTTATAATGCAGAACACTTCCTGTTGACTGATTGTTTCCCCCATTGATGGAAACCAATTTAGTCATCACCTCTTGCGGTGTCGTAAAATTCCCAGCTGCTATAACGGTTTTTATCCGCTCTGATGCTGAGTTGTCGATCAGTGATTTTACTGCTGCTTCTGTTGTATACTTAGTTGCTAAATGTACTGGCATTCCTTCTGCCAAATACGCGGCTTGTAACTGATCTGTTAATTTCTCCATCTCTGAAGCATACTCAACTATATCCTTATTGTTTTGTCTTAATTTGCTTAATTTAGCTCCTACTAAACTAGCACTATCTCCCTTTAGTCCCTTTTTAAGGGTTCCTATAATTTCTACCAACGATTTTTCGGTGGTGATTAGACTCCTGGCCTTTCCAGTTAGCCTAGTTTTCACAAATAGTACAGCATTCTCCTCATGCTCTGCTGCACCAACCTGTAGCAAACTTATAGCATCTACAAAAGATTGCAATTTGCTTATATCCCCATTAAATTCATTTGGTAATATCTTACCAGCTAAATTGAAAAAGTCATTCATACTTAATGCCATTTTCTCCTTTTTATCTTTGCTCATTGCTTCTAATACTATTAAATTATTAATTAAATTATTACGCGTAATTAATTGAGACGGAACTTCATACTGACAATCTAACACTTGAAATGCTTTCTCTACCTTTTCTCTAATTTTGTTAAAATATAAAATACATGTACTCTGCTGATTCTCATTTAACTTATACCAATTCTTATTTATTAACCTAGAGAAACTATTAAATGAATCACACAACTTATTTATTATATCTATATGACTATCTGAGCTTTTTGGAACCTCCTTTTTTAACACACGCTTACTATTCCTACGTATATCTTCTAAAATTAAATTCAATCTAATCTCAAATTCATCCCACGTTACTGCATTTCCATCACTCGAGGACATTTAAAATTCATTGTCAATAGAAATAAAAATATGAAATATCAATTATCAAAAAAAAATTTTAGCCACAAAACAGAATATACCCTTAAAGTTTACAAAAAAAAAATAATATTCTCACCATCCTACAGATTTAGCGTGCTTTGCTGTAGATTTCTTCTTATCTCCCTCTTCATTTGTCTTCTATGATTCTTGTATATAGACCATCCAAATTGTAGTACCAAAACAACCACAATAATGTAGATAAGAATCTTCACCTCCAGATCTGCTTTGAGTTCCTCTTCTTGTACTATAAAATTACTGTTGACCACGCCATTTTCTTGGACCGCTTGTTTCGTTGCTTTACCACCCATTGTTACAGAACTCCAATTGTTTGCAGGATCGCCATGTAATGTGTAATGTAATGAGGATACTGGGTGTAGTAGGATAGTAGAAGGGCCTCTGACTAGGTGGTGCTGCTGGTCACTTGGTGGGTCATCCCCCAGGAATAAAACAACTACCTGTTTCACTGGGACATGTTCTATTTAATATTTACTATACATTAACCACTAACACTAATTGACTACTCTTAGATTACTACTTAGAATGAATGATACTGACTGTAATCATCCTTTAATGAATGACCATCATAATGACTTAATAATAATAATGAATCAATAATGAATTGATAATCAATTAATAATGAATACTTAAAATACTATTGTTACCTATATATACAAAGAGTCAAGTTCACTATAAGTAAACATACATGATACTAGATAATGTTTATTTGCTTTGACATTGACTCGTACGTGTAACCTTTATATTTATTATTTATAAAACAATTCGTGGTTTATTGGAATTAGCTGAAGGGAATTTATTCGATAATATTTTAAATAATTAATGACTTAATGTTTAGGCCAAAAGGCATCACAATTTTAAACTTCACCCAAATATGTGACTTTCTGGAAAATACAATCAACTCCAAACACCCAAAGGAGATAGCACAGCAGTATTCCAACGAAGACTCCGAAATAAAAGAAATTTTAAATTTCATATATAAACATACTACGACAAAGGGCATAAAAAATAACATTACAAGACTTAAGAAAAAGTTAAGTCTCTCCAGCTTCTCCACCACTGAAGAATCTGACAGTGAACCTTTTTCACAAGAGAATTAATATAATGAATAATACGTTCATACTTCAGTGGAACCTCAATGGTTACTATACTCAAATTGACTCCTTGAAACTGTTAATTAATAAACAATTACCAGCGATAATATGCCTAGAAGAAACACACTTCAAACAACAATCAATAAAGTTGAAAAATTATCAATGCTTCCTCAAAAACCGATTGGAAGCACAAGCCAGTGGCGGAGTAGCAATTTTTATAAAACAGAATATTCAAGCAAATGAAATTCCTATCGCTATCGCAGTATCTGTAACATTTCGTAAGAAAATACATATATGTAACGTATATTTGCCACACCCAAATGAACTTGATATAAGTGAGTTAAATAATTTGATTGAGCAAATTCCGTCGCCCAAAATAATTGTAGGAGACCTGAATTGCCACAACGCAGCATGGGGTAGTCACAAAACTGACAAATGTGGAAATCTACTTCTCAAAACCATTAATAGTTGTAACTTAATCCTAATGAATACAGGGAAATCTACAAGATTTAATTCATATAATGGCACACTATCTGCTATCGACCTCTCCCTTTGCAGTCAATCTCTGGCACCCGATCTTCAGTGGGATACCCTGAATCATCTATATAACAGTGACCACTTCCCCATATCCATACAATGGAAAGAAAATGAACCTCCTTCACATCCTATATATCAACACTGGAAACAACAATCGGCAAATTGGGAACTATTCAGGAAGGAAATAGAAAACAAAGTCACCAATTTCACACTTGAAGGAGATATAAATGAAAATATCATAAAGCTGAACAATATCATCATATCAGCTGCAAATACCAGTATTGGAAAAACTAAAATGTGCAAAAGACAACCAGTCCCTTGGTGGAATAAGGAGATTGCAGAAGCACTAGGTTCAAGCAAACACGCTTATAACGTGTGGAAAAGACATAAAAATGATGAAAATCGCCTTGAATTCAAAAAACTGAATGCCAAAACCCGTTTCCTAATTAAAAAAAGTAAAAAAGAAAGCTGGTGCAACTATATTTCCTCCATAAATCCCTCTACCCCACTTGACTCGATATGGAATAAAATTCGAAAAATAAAAGGACAAAATTCTTTCCTCCACATAAACACTTTATCCTATAATAATCAGCTGATATCCGATAAAAAAGATGTATGTGAGGCTATGGCAGATGTTTTCCAACATAATTCTAGTGATCGAAGCTTAAACCAATCCTTTATACAATACAAAGAATTGATAGAAACTTCTGAAATCCAAATTAATGACTCCGACTCTTATCTAAACGTTCCCATAACTCTGCAGGAACTTGAATTTTCACTCGAAAACACCAAAAACTCTGCCCCTGGACCAGATGACATCCCCACAATATTTCTGCAAAATCTTCCTTTTAATACAAAGTTAATACTCCTAGATCTATTTAATACTATGTTTTTGAAACATCAGTTTCCAGAAACTTGGTCTAATGCAACAGTTATCCCCATATGTAAATTTAACAAACCAAAAGACGACCCAGCCTCATATAGACCGATATCCCTAACCTGCAGTATGTGTAAAATTTTAGAGAAAATCTTAAACAACAGACTAGCATGGCATCTTGAAAACAAAAATTTTTTAACACCCTATCAAAGTGGATTCCGAAAGTGTAGATCGACAATTGATAATGTAATATCTTTTGAAAGTGAAGTACACAATGCATTTTTGAATGACCAAAAACTAATCGCTATATTCTTCGATTTAAATAAGGCTTTTGATACAACCTGGAAATATAATATTTTAAAAACACTACAGACATGGGAAGTACAAGGAAACATGCTAGCATTCATAAATAATTTTCTCAACAACAGAACTATTCAAGTCAGATCAAATGGTCTCATCTCAACTACAAGACCTCTCAAAAATGGCATTCCTCAAGGATCTATTCTGAGTCCCACACTTTTTCTCACTGCAATTAACAGCATAACCGAAATGATAAAACCTCCCATCAAAATTTGCCTTTATGCAGATGACCTCATCATATATACAAGAAGTAAAAGCACAAAGTTCGCCTCCACTTTACTTCAAGATTGCCTCCATGAAATCGAAAACTGGTCACAAAAAACAGGATTCCAATTTTCAAGCGAAAAGACACACTATGTGATTTTTGACAAACGAAAAGACACCCATAATTTTAATCTGATTTTACATAGAACTCCACTAATGCGGGTAGAAGAAGTAAATTTTCTTGGTCTTACTTTAGATTGTTCTCTCAAATGGAAAACACACATAGAAGTCCTTCAACAGTCATGCCAATCTCGAATAAGTCTGTTAAAAATTTTATCAAACCGAACATGGGGAGCTAGTACAATCAGCCTATTGAACCTATACAAATCACTGATAAGAAGTAAATTAGATTACGGTTCCATTTGCTACGATACCGCTAAGAAAACATTATTAAAAAAATTAGATGTCATTCAAACTTCTTCACTCAGATGTGTATTTGGCGCTTTCAGAACCAGCCCGACCAGCAGTCTCCTAGTCATTGCAAACGAACCTCCACTGTACTTACGTCGACAACTCCTTTCCTTAAACTATACTGCAAAAATATCTGCGTATCCCAACAATAATGCATTCCAAGTCATTTTCCCAACAAACGCCCCTCCTGACGAAATCTACGACTCCAAGCCAACAAAAAATCTCCCTTTTAGAGAAAGAGTGAGACGAACTAACTATGAATTTGAACAATTTAAATTATCGCTCCAGCAAAACTCTAACTTTCCCCCCTGGATGTCTCAGAAGCCAGATGTTAATACGTCCCTCGCTAAAAATCCAAAAAATTCAACTAATCCCTGTCTCCTACAAAACCTCTATAAGGAAATTATATCAAAATACCCTCAAACCCTGCAAATCTATACAGATGCTTCAAAAAATCACAATGGAATTGCAGCAGCTTACATCTGTGGAAATAACAAATCTGCCATCCGACTACCGAATCAATGTAGTATATTCACGGGAGAAACTACTGCAATTCTGGAAGCCATAAAAATGTGCAAAGACTCTACAGCAACCAAGTTTCTCATCATAACAGATTCACTGAGTGCGTTACTTGGCTTAAAACAACTTTACCCTTCCCATCCTATTCTCATACGAATCAAAAGTGAAATAGAAATCATACGTCTTACCCAAAAGAACGTCTCATTTCTATGGGTTCCATCTCACTCTGGTATAAAAGGAAACGAGGAAGTCGATCAATTAGCAGTAGATACAACATCTAATCAAGAAGCACCTTACATTAAAAAAATTCCCTACACTGACCACATAAATCCAATCAAAAAACATATATTTAATTCTTGGCAAGTAATATGGAATCATACGACATCCAAACTGAAAGAAGTTAAGCCACAAGTTGAATTATGTCTATCAATACCAGAAAAACGAAGAGATCAAGTTGTCTTAACCCGCCTGCGAATAGGTCACACACTTCTTACACATCAATATCTCCTCAACAAAGAACCAGCACCAGAATGTATACATTGCCATGTTTCTCTTACTATAAAACATATCATCTCAGAGTGTCCTGAATATTCTAGATATAGAAGACAGAATAATTTAAGTGCGGTATTCAAGGATGTGCTAACTAAAGACACAAGTGCTTTAATTAAATATTTCAAAGACATTAATTTGTATAGCAAAATTTAAAAATTATCTATAACACAAATTCAACACATACTTCTTGTGTAAGTCCTCCTGCTAATAACTCTTAGTAGTTGATGCGGGTATGTTTGTATTAAATAAAAAAAAAAAAAAAAGTTTCATAAGTACAATAATAATATCTTTTCACTTTTTGTTGTGATTTTGTAATTTTTATAATTTGTATAATTTAAGATGTATTTTTTACTTCCATGTTTTTTCAAAACATTTTATTTATTTTCATTTTTAAGAGAACTCTAGGATAAATATAATTTTAATTGTTAAATAAAAGACATGTTTATCTATAAATATTTGTTTTATTTAATGTCACAAGCAATCTGTTATAGTAATAATGGGACTGAACCTTTCTGAATGTGCTCCAATTGCCAAGGGATACTTCCAATGGGAGACATGAAATATTCTTTAAGTATATCTCTATTGGCTCTTATGAATCTTGCAGAGTTATTTGCTCCCCGCCTCCCTACTGATCGTAAACAACTTTGATCCACTCTTCATTGTCCCAATACAATATTACCATCATGTCCTTCCACATCTACATACCCTGTAGGACAATACTTTTTTTCATCTTCTGACGAACATTCTTCTTCGCATTGTATGAAGTTATGCAATGCTACACATGCTTGAACAATTAGCTTAGCTGATGTAATATCAGCTATAATGGGTCCTCTCAATATCCTCCATCTCTGTACCAATATACCAAAAGTATTTTCTACTGTTCTTCTGGCACGAGAGAGTCTATAATTAAAAATTTTTTTGTCCAATGGCAATTGTGTTCCAGGATATGGTCTCATGATGTTTTCATTAAGTGGAAATGCTTCATCAGCAACCAGAAAACATGGCAATGTGGTTGATGTTTGTGGTAACAGTTTGGGTTGGGGAATTGGAAGCTGCTTCCTCATAAATAAACTTCCAAATGTCGACTCTTTAAATACTTGGCTATCATGCAAAGACCCAAATGCACCAATATCAACCATTGAAAATTTGTAGACTGCATCACATGATGCCATCAGGATAAGACTACAATAATAAATGGGTTAATGATAATATAGATTTAGTAAGGACTATATTAATTACCTAAATGATTTCTTGTACGAAAAATATTCAGAACCTGTCTTGTAAGGTGCCTGAATCAGACAGTGTTTGCCATCCAATGCACCAATACAATTTGGAATATTCCATTTTTGGAAGAATCCTTCCGAAATTTTTTGAAAATAAATAAAAAATAACATGTTAATTTACAAAACATAAATAAAAATTCTTCATTAACAAAAATGTTAATTTGAAAATAAAAATAAAAATTCTCCATTAACAAAAATGTTAATATAAAAAAAAAAAAAAATTCTTTATAAATATAAAATAGGAACATTTATGGGGATCCGTATTTCCACCTTTCTATATATTTTGGATTTTGGCATTGGTACATTATTCAGTCTTTATCTTTATTAAAAAGAGATTTTATCAACTCCATCTTTTCTTTATGCCTTCTCTCCCTATTTTCCTCTTTTTCACGATGAATAATTAACAATGTTTCTTGTACACTTAATTTTCTTATCTTTGGTGAATTTTCCTTATTACTCGTCTCTGAATCTGATCTTTTTTCGATTGAAATCCTGACATTGTTTGCAGATCTCATGACTTCGGGTAGAATGCTGTCATCAATGGAAGCAATTTTACTTAGTTCACTTTCAAATGGAATCTCATGTCTGGAAGACCCTGATGTGGAATTATTATCGATTGCATTTTTTTTTCTTTTTGGCACTGTCTTATAACGATTCTCAGTCTGAGTGGCTGTGTATTTAAGCGCCAACAGATAATAGATGTCTGTCGCAATTTTTTCCCACATACTTTTTTTATTTTTAAATTTTTTCATTGGTCCGATCTGCTTCATGTAAAATTCATATTTGTCCAACATTAATTTCGTTGCACCATCTGTCCATTCTAGAATAACATTTTTGAATAAAATGCTTCGTCAGGGAGGATATAATTAATACCTTGGGTGGATTTGGTGTTGACTGAATTATAGCTCAAACATGGATCTTTCAATGTTTCAATATTTGAACTCTTTTCTGTTTCATCAATTTCTGTGCATTCTGAAATAAAGTAATGCGATAAAATAATTTCTTAACATATTCCATAATATAATTTTGATTACCTTGATCTTGAGTGGACTTCTTAGGGCTGGGTCTACTAATAATGGTGCCTGAACTATTACTTAAAGAGGAAAACTCTTCTTCATTATTATTCACCTTATAAATTTCTATTTCCCTATAGAAAGCACATATAAGCATAATTACTGGAAGAATACATTATTTGTTACTTACTCTTCATCATCAAATATTCTTTTGATTTGATAAAGTTCTTCATCAAGAGGAAGTTGTTTTATTTTAATTAAATTTTTTACATATTGAACTGTGAATTCATTATCATCTAAAATGTAAAATTGAAAAAAAAACAATTTTATCAAGAAAGGTTATAAACACCACTAAATTGTATTTGTGCAAAAAAGTCAATTACTTACTTGTTAGTTTGGAACTCGTCTTGAGATCAAAAAACGGAACACTGAGCTCAAAAATGGCTTCGTTTATTCTCAAAGTAATAATAACGTTTTCATCGGAAACCGCCATCGGTATTATTATTGTTGTTTGAGGTTAGAACACTGCCCTGAAAACCAACAAGTGTGTTCGTATTATCGGCTGCACTCAACTGCACTCGTTACACTGGACGTTCACAGCTGATGCATGTGCGTAGTGCCAGTGCGCCCCGAGTGCGCACTCGGTGCAAGTAATCCGAAAAAGTTATTAGTTAAAAAGGTTTTCTGTAAAAAATAGAGGTGAGTAAGCAACAAAGTAAAACTAGAATTATTTGACACATGATCTTAGGACGCGGTATACACCTATAAGTCAATAACACAAATTGTTACCCTCTTTTTAAAATATAGGGCGATTACTTTTTCAAATTACTACAAAGAAGGATAGTATTTTATTGGGAAAAAGCAGTCATTGGTATTTTTTAGCGAATAAAATCTATACATGGTTCAAATATGCACTTAAAACCTAATATAGAGGTACATAAATATACAGGTCGGGTGATCTCATCAAAAGTTTTATTAGTTAAAAAGGTTTTCTGTAAAAAAATAGAGGTGAGTAAGCAACAAAGTAACACTAGAATAATATAATTTTGAAGCACTTCATTTTCCACCGTAACAGAGTTTTACCAACCCCCCATTTTCCTACAGAGTTTCCTGAAAACTTACCAAAGAAAGTTACTATATGTTCCATGGGTATGACAGAAATGTAACTATTATAAAATCCGTCAACAAATATACCCTCAGTACCATTGACTATTTCATAAATATGTTCATTAATATAATAGTTAAAAACTAAAAATCGGGTGCCGGAGTTATGGAACTGTACTTGTAAAACATCCCCTTCACCATAGTTGCCTCTCAACAACACTTCCTCCCCATAAAAAACACCGCCTAACTTAAAACATATAAATACAGAGCTACCCCTTTGAACTGGACGATAATAACTGAATAAACTGATATGTGAAAGTGTTAAATCAATTTTTAAGAGATATTCACACTCAGCCATGACTGTTTTTTATACTTAATGCGTAGTGAAATAATGCATACAAAATGTTATTTTATAAATTATCAGTTTTGTTACAATGTAGTTTGCAAAGGTCGCTATTGTGGGTAAAAGATAGTGGTTAGAAATCCGGGGAGAATAAAGGAAGATAATAGCACAAGCGGTGGGGAAGCAAATAAAACTGTGAATTTTAATATCAATATCACAGACCAAGTTGATCAACGAGAACCATGGGTAAGGAACATACGTTTTTTTATTGTCAAAATCTTACTAGTCTATTTTTTTCAGAACAAATAGTGCAAGTTATCCGGCAGAGGCTACCGATGCACCTAGCCGTAGGTATATTACAAATGTCATATATTTGATATTTATCTTATGCACTTTACAGCTGCTGGATATACTAACAATATCAGTGAATGGACTCCCGACAGACTACAGACCTTTCGACTACATAAGCATCGGGTCGTACCAGGGTGCATCGCTCTGGTACGACCCAGTACCGACGGGGTTTCGCCCGGTGCCGGCAGTGGTGGTTTGGGTCATAAGGTAAGGGTAATTAGTTATACTTAAATGAAATAATAATTTAATATGTATTTCAGAAGTCAATAGATGTGTGACCCTTCCACAATAATTATTGTTGTTTTATTAAAAACCAACTATCCATCCTATCCCTGATTGATATATCCTGAGGTTGAACATGGTTAAATAATAACCATTTTCAACCACATAGCTAAGAAAAAATAATATAAATAATAAAACAATGTAAAAGTTTTGTCAACGCTGTGTAGAAATAATACAGCTTTCAGAAATAATCAAAGACAGCAAAGACATTGAAAAAACTACTATGGGTTAGAGGTTTTTGATTATTTCTGAAAGCTGTATTATTTCTACACAGCGTTGGCAAAAATTTTTACATTGTTTTATTATTCATAATTGTGACGTGCACAAATAACCACATAGCTAAGAAAAAATAATATAAATAATAAAACATTGTAAAAGTTTTGCCAACGCGCGTTGGCAAACATTTTTTATATTGTTTTATTATTCATAATTGTGACGTGCACAAAGGGTGCCGTATACAAAGCGTGACGTGCGCAAAACGTGACTGAAGGTCGTAAAACTGGACGTAATGTTGTGACGTAATGCGCGGGGTGTACCAATTTGAGGTGTCGATCGTGAACATGGTTAAATAATAACCATTTTCAACCACATAGCAAACGCTTTTACAACAGAAAAATTATGGATAATAGAACAATGTAAAAGTTTTGTCAACGCTGTGTAGAAATAATACATTTTTCAGAAATAATGAAAGTAGTTTACAACAGTAAAGATATAGAAATTGGAAAAAAACTTACTATGGGTTATTCTTCACGGTCATAAGGAGGGATCCAATTATTGTTATCCCCAATGATAGAAAACTCTCTCTCCCCGTGGTCATAAAATGTCTCTAGAAAACCACCCTCTTGAGGGTTCTGAAGGTAATATGTGTAATACGTCATTAGTTGACTATTCAAATAAAAATGGATGCTAACGATGGAACCCTCGCTTCGATCTTCTAGAGGTATGGTGAATTCAAACATATAAATAGGTATATGGTGTAAATCGTTGACGCGCCGCAACAACAGATTAATACAAAGAGATACGTCTTCCTCGACCACTCTCACATCATGACACATTAACGGTTGGTCATCAATACCTGCAGAAAAAATCAAGCAACGAACTAGGTGATCAGCCATGGTGTTTTGAAAATTCTCGGGACTAACTTAAGCCTATATATATATACCCAGAAAAACATGTTTTTGTTTATATAGTTAGTATTACCACATATTGACCGCTAAAACTGCAACATTGTAACGATTGAACGTTACTCCACAGGGCAAGTAATAGTCGGAATTTTCTTTTTTTTTCGATACTGGACATGTTAAACGTCACGTGACCGAGATGTCATGACTAGCACCAGCGACGAGAGAGAAGCCAATTCTAGCGTAAATATAAAAAAAACACGTCAAACGTCACGTGTTCGAGATGCCAAACACACCGAACACGGGGTATCAACAAACTGTTTCATTTTTAAAACTTCACCAGGTACACCCAAGAATGTTTTTTTTTTGTAGAATTTAAAAATATTTTCACAACTTATGTTGTTTCCCCTATTTCCAACCACCACAGCATATTTGATATTTTCACGATTTACATTGTTTTACCATATTTAAAAACCACACGCCTCTAAAATATCGACTATTGATGTTGTTATCAGATATTTTTCGATTCCTTTTTTTATAATTATATAATTTAAACTTTCACATTGTTTTTCAAATTATCATAATTTTTCTTATCACCTTTTCCGGTGACGCTCAGCTTTCATAGTAATATTATATAGTACATCAACTTAGTTTTTCAAATTATCGTGAATATTCAAGGTTACGTTCGTACTACACCGATAAGAGTTTTCAACGAATTTTCATATTACAATTTTTATATTTACACGCGTACCGCAATGAAATACGAGATTACGCATCATGAGCTGGACACGTTTGGTGCCCGCTTCTTAGTACAGACATGTAGTTACATGTCATTTCCCGTACATTTTCCCATTCCCACTATTAAATACTACGCAAAGTTCTAAAAACTGATTCAGTGTGACAAAACAGGTTATCGTAAAAGTGAGGTTATCTAACCACACACACATTATCGTAATAATTGTGGAAAATAACACCTATATATTTATAAAGGATTCACAGCAGTAATTCCGTGATGAAATATTTTTTAAAACATATGTTACTTCGAATAAACTCGAACTAATTACCTTAAAAGAATGTTTTCTCCTTAGAATATCAATAAGCCACGCCCCCTTTTCGATCAGCGTAACAACTGATAAACTCAAAACAGTTTATCGTAAAAGTGAGGTTATCTAACCACACACACACATTATCGTAATAATTGTGAAAAATAACACCTATATATTTATAAAGGATTCACAACAGTAATTCCATGATAAAATATTTTTTAAAACATATGTTACTTTGAATAAACTCGAACTAATTACCTTAAAAGAATGTTTTCTCCTGAGAATATCAATAAGCCACGCCCCCTTTTCGACCCTATTTAAAGAGCTTCTCGGAGCGGCAGAATCATAATCTCTCCAGCTCTCGTTATCTACAGACGTTATCAGTTGTGGTAAGTCTAGAAAGATTTTAAACTTCTCGGAGTGATCTCTCCAGCTCTCGTTCAGACGTTATCAGTTGCTCTTGTGCCTAGAAACATACTTTTTTTCAAAAATTTCGGAAATTTTTCAACACAAGATGGAAAAGTTTTTGATAACTAAAGATGTTATTAAAAAAGTTCGAAAATTCAACCTAACTGGTAGAACGGTGGAATTTAAAATCCGCCCAATTCCCGAAGGGGCAGATCCACTAAAATGGGTACGCTCCGGCATGGAGGATGTTATCAATAAGGTGACCGAGGGAACAGAGTCGAGTGATCAAATTGGTTTTACTTTTTGCTCGAAAGAGTTTAGTCGTAGTGATGGTTGGTTGCGGTTTAATCCTGCATCCGAGGTGAAATTTGAAGACATATGGTCGATGATATGTGCTGTCTACCAATCTAATTCGGCAGGTTTTGACACTGAGACGTTTTGTCTAGCAGCCACAACCGTGAAAATGCTTAAAGGTAAAGGACGAGGTCGTAAGTACAACAACTTTGAAGAAGAGTGTGCTAAACGTGGTGGTATTATAGTAATAAATAATACAGACCATTTATGCCTGGCTAGAGCAGTGGTTGTAGCTAAAGCGTACGCCGACAATGCCCCTGACAAAAACAAGATAAGAGTAACGAAGGGTCTCCAAACTCAGAAAACTTTGGAATTATTAACGGCCAGTGGTATCGAACTACCCAAAGAGGGTGGTGGTCTGGAGGAGTTGAAAAAATTCCAAGAATATTTGACCGACTATACAATAACGGTATACAACTACGGTACAAAGGATGTCTTGTATAAAGGAGTAGGGGGAAACAAGAAAATCAATCTTCTTTATCACGAAAATCATTATAACGTGATTATATCGTTGACGTCTGCTTTTGCTGTCCATATTTCTGCGAACATTGCCACACACCCCACGAATATAATATGCACCGCTGTGAAAAAACATGTCCAGCATGTGAACAATCACCCCCATGTAAATCAAGTGTGAAAATCGTATGTGATGGGTGTAATCGGTATTTCAGAGGACAGAGCTGCTACGATTACCATAAACAAAGTAAACTATGTGAACGGTTAATCTCTTGCAAAATATGCCTTAAAACGATTCCTAGAAAGCGGGAACACATATGTGGCGAAGTTTTCTGCAAAATATGTAACGGGTTCAAAGTTTCTCCACACAATTGTTTCATGCCCGTCGACACACGTAAGCCTTCAATGCACGGGGTACTATTTATATTTTATGACCTTTAGTGTACTCAAGAAGAAGTTATGTCTGACGGCTCTTTACTACACAAAGCCAACTTATGTGTGTTTGAGCAACACTGTGCACTATGTATAGGTACAGACAAAAGATGGTGCGATTGTGGTGTTAGATATCAAGTTTTAACAATTGACCCTGTAGCTCGTTTTATGGAGTA
The DNA here is from genome assembly GCA_949126875.1 of Lochmaea capreae. NCBI lineage: Eukaryota > Metazoa > Arthropoda > Insecta > Coleoptera > Chrysomelidae > Lochmaea > Lochmaea capreae. The sequence continues at coordinate 26,877,197 of OX421409.1, read as the reverse complement.
TGTAATGAACCAAAGGGCTCTGTTTAAGAACATAATTGTAGTCGGACATGCAGGAGGTCTATATGATAACCAGTTTATGTTAAACCACCTTATAACAAAGACAGGTCTAACACCCGAACTAATAACTAGAGGCACGAAGCTAATACAAATGAAAGTGGGGAATGTGAGTTTTATCGACTCTTTAAACTACTTCCCAATGCCTCTGGCAAAATTGCCTAAAGTATTCGGGCTAAAAGATATAAAAAAAGGTTACTTCCCCCAGTCGGAAACTGGGATTACATCGGACAACTACCTGCCCTCGAATATTACGATCCTGAAAATCTGAAATACTCCCCTTCACTCGACGAAAAGAACGACGCCAGAAATCAGCTAATCGTTTGGCATAAAAAACTCTCTGATCAAGGGTATGTCTTCAACTTTGAATCAGAACTTATTTCCTACTGTATAAGTGACGTGTCCATACTTGCTCAGTCTTGCTTAAGGTTCAGAGAGTTGCTTTCAAAAGAAGGAGGGGTCGACCCATTCACAGAAGCCATCACGCTACCTGGTGCATGTAATAAAATATTTAGGAGACACTTTTTACAACCGAATACCATCGGGTTAATTCCCAAGAACGGATATAGATGTCGCGATAAACAATCTAGGATTGCTACTCAATGGTTAATATATGAAGAACACCAAAGAGGTATCAGAATAGAACATGCAGCCAGAGGGCGAGAAGTTGTATTGAATGGTCTTAAGGTTGATGGATACTGCAAAAGCACAAGACAGGTCTTTGAATTTGAGGGCTGTTACTTCCACAGTTGTCCAAAATGTATGAAATATAGACGTAACGAACCGACACATGACAACCCATCAATTACATACGAGCAACGGTACGAGGCAACGTTGGCGAATAATGAAAAGTTAAGATCTCTCGGGTACGAAGTAATTGTAAAATGGGAGTGCGATTTTCGTCGTGAAATAAACCCCGAAATTGCAGCTATTACCGAAAAACATCCTCTCCTCGAACAGCTACCATTGGAGCCTCGTGACGCCTTTTACGGGGGACGAACAGATGCCACAAAGCTCTATTATTCTTGTAAAAATGGAGAGAAAATAAAATATACTGACATCTGCTCCCTATATCCGTGGGTCAATAAATATGGAAAATATCCAATTGGTCACCCGGAAGTTTTTGTGGGAGAAGAATGCTACGCTCTTGATTTAAAACAAACCGAAGGACTAATAAAGTGTCGAGTGTTACCGCCAACAAATCTCTACCACCCCGTACTACCTTATAAATGTAATAGTAAACTAATGTTTTCACTTTGTCGTACATGTTGTGAATCTAACATGTTTGAATGTTTACATAACGATGAAGAAAGAAGCTTTACCGGTACATGGGTAATGGACGAGGTTCTAAAAGCCTAAGAAAAAGGATAAAAATTTTTAAATACTTACGAAAGTTGGAAATATCAAGTGGTACAATACGATAAAACTACAAAGTCTGGTGGCCTATTTGCCGAATATATTTCAAAATTTTTAAAAATAAAACAACAGGCAAGCGGTTGGCCCACCGAATGTAAACCCCCAAAAGAAAAAGATCTCTATATAAAGGAACATTTTGATCGTGAGGGTGTAGAATTGTCCTGCGATGAAATTGAATTCAATCCAGGTCGAAGACAGGTTGGTAAGTCCATGATAACAAGTTTTTGGGGCAAGCTTGGACAATGTGAAAACCAGTCTAAGACGTCTATAGTCAACACACCTGCAGAACTATTTGACATTTTATCGCAGCCATGCAAAGAAGTAAACAATATTTTTCCGGTTAACGAAAACACCCTCATTGTTAACTGGTCCTTTAAAGAAGAGGCATATGCCACACTTCCAACTGTAAATGTCTTACTAGCGGCCTACACCACTGCACAAGCAAGGCTAAAACTATACGCGTATTTAGAAAAACTCGACGATAGAGTAATATATCATGACACAGACTCTGTCATTTACGTCTCTCGACCTTGTACCTACGAAGTACCTTTAGGTAGTTTTCTCGGCGATATGACAGACGAACTATGTGAATATGGGGAGGGAAGCTACATAACAGATTTTGTAGCCGGTGGTCCAAAAATATATGCCTACAGGGTTTATTCAACCGATAAAAATAAAACGCTCGATATTATCAAAGCGAAAGGCATAACCTTGAACTATAATACGAGCCAGAAAATAAATTTCGATACCTTAAGAGACATGGTCCTGAATGAAGCCCCCGACGAATTCATAACTACTCGTAACATATTAAGGAACTCCGATCATTCAGTGGTCACAAAAAACGTGACTAAAGTCTTCCGAACCAGCTTCACTAAAAGAAAACGAATAGAAAACTTTGACTCTGTTCCCTACGGTTACAAACGCCAATGCTACTAGTTGGAAGCCGTTTTCACGGCTACTTCCCTTCCCCTAACCCCATCCCCAATATTCGCGAAAATTTGGGAACATTTTCTTGAATGTTTGTAAAGGTAAGAAGGGCACCTCCTAATTAACTTTGGGAATCTGTGTGCCCCCTCCTTGTGGGTAAGAAGGGTACCTCCTAATTAACTTTGGGAATCTGTGTGCCCCCTCCTTTTGTGTGTAAGAAGGGCACCTCCTACTTTGGGAATCTGTGTGCCCTCCGTTGTGTATGTAAAGGTAAGAAGGGTACCTCCTAATTAACTTTGGGAATCTGTGTGCCCCCTCCTTAAAATGTCAGAATGTTGTATGGTGGTGTGTCCCCAATTTTTCGCGAATATTCCTTCCTGAGGGAGAAGTAGTCATTATATGACGAAAGTGCCTACCTCCTCGCCTTGGTCTCCCTTGGACAGCGTTTTTGCTGACAAACAGGCACATTTCCTAGTCATGAGTAGAAACCAACCCACTAAAGATTTTTATCTAACAATTGAAAGACAAATGGTAATAAAAAACTTACCTTCATAAACACTTACAATTGTTACTTTTGCTAGTTCTTCGGCCACACCGTCATATGTCTTTGTACCGTTATCGGTTTTCCACAGATACCCTTCGTCTGTCAGTATTATGTTAATATTTTAAAGATGTACAGGGTCAATTTTTCAAACCTCTGCTACTGGGTTTGATGAAGTTTTTAAAAAATGAAACAGTTTGTTGATACCCTGTGTTCGGCGGGGCACGTGGAATGTGGTTAGATAACCTCACAGCGGTGCGCTGTTAATCCTTTTGTGGGGTTTTGCTAAAATTATTGATTGTTCTGAAAATCTTTTCTCTAATTTTCATATGAAGAAAATAGTCACACACAAAGAGATGGCGGAAAGTGTTGTATTAGCATAAGAAATTGTGATCAGTCAGGTGAGGTCGGTGGCTGGAACGTGCCGCAATGTATAGATAAGAAAAAAGTTATTTGTAAAGTTGCTTGCGTAATGTTGGTGTTGGAGGTCTAAATATAAAAATAGGGTAGAGTAATTTTCAAACAAAAAAAGTTTTGCGCACGAGCCAGGTTGGTGATTCATCATAGCATGTATCACCGGATAAGTTATTTGTAAGTTATTGTGCTGTAATGTGGTTGGTCAAAATAATGCGAATCAGAAAAATATTTATTTACATAGGTTAGCATAAGTACAATTAGCTTTTTACCGAAGTAATAAAAAGTTTCCGTTGAGTTGGTATATTTCCCAGTCGTTGTAACATCTTTGGTTGAAATCCAGCCCTCTGGAGAACCCTACATAGTCTTCGGTACCCTTGTGTACAATTTGGGTACCCCGGATCGACATCCTCTGTGCTTTCCAAAGCTCCGGTCAAAACGTCTGCGTGATTCATCTTTCCATGATGAGCACGTCTGCACAGTTGGAGTAATTTACTAGATGTCGATGTTCTTCTTGAGCCAACATTCTTTACACCAAGCTGTGAACTTGTAGTATTCAATTCCTTTCCGGTCACAGTTGTACTCTTCTTTCAGCTCGTAGACTTCTTCTTTACAACAAAAAGAACAAAAACTTGGTTTGCAGTCGCTGCAGTTGCACGCTCTTCCCCAAGTACAATTAGGCATCTTTACTCTGAAACAGTTGGTCATCAAATGATCTTACAACCTGTTGTTAACCTCTTTTATTCAATTATGTTAGCCCTTCTTAATTCTTCGATTATTTCGTTAAACTCAATATCTTCAGGCTCTAATTGATTTAAACGATCAACAAGTACATTTGGGTCGGTCCAATCACGAAGAACGTTTCTAGTTTCATCAACAGCATTGTACAGTTGAGTTACGGGTGGGGGCTTTCTGGTCAGCCGTTTTTTACATTTGAACAGAGGTTTTATTATATTTTTGAATTTTACAGGACAGGCTTGATGTCTCAAATGTCCTCGGTTATCACGATGCACACCAGATATATCTAATATTTGTTTGTAAGATTGTAAATCAGCGGGTGTAAATTCCCGGGGATTCTTGTAAAATATTAACTGCTGTAATCCGGGTGTATTGTGAAAATTTTTATTGCCTACCAACATATTTTCATCGTCATCGTCTATGTATACATTTCCAAGCACCCAGCGACCACCGGATAGCTGTGGACCGAAAGCATGATCAAACGTGACTTCTGTAGATTCTTGTATTGTCGCTGCACTTGCTATTTGTGGTTCTGTTACTTGTTTAAAGAGATGTTCTTCTCGATCGGTTCGCGAATTCTCACGAACAGCTCTTGCTAATACGTGTTGTTCGTGTGACGTCATGATATTAAATGGAAAATACTAGTATATTTAACCTACTTATATCCTCAGAGGAGGTATCAGAGCCGCGTCTGAGTAGTACCTGTTGTGTATATGAGTTGTACGTGATCAGAGGGGTGCCAGAGACGTACCAGAGACGTAACAGAGACGTACCAGACGTGTGAGATACCTATGTGTCACAGCTGACATACGTCTGTCTCTGAGAATGTCCGCTTTTCTCAACAATCGTTCGTCAATTGAGACGCCCAAGGCAACAAAATTCAATTCAGTGATTTATGATAAGTATGCTGAGTAGTACCTGATGTGTATATGAGTTGTACGTGATCAGAGGGGTGCCAGAGACGTACCAGAGACGTACCAGATGTGTGAGATACCTATGTGTCACAGCTGACATACGTCTGTCTCTGAGAATGTCCGCTTTTATCAACAATCGTTCGTAGGTCAAAGACAATTGCTCAAGGTAACAAAATTCAATTCAGTGTTTTATGATAAGTATGGAAACGTCGCTAAAAAAAATAACCACAGTGGCTTTTTTACAATGCAGTGAATATTTTTATATCTACTTTGCGGTCATATCGCACAAAGTGTGTGTGTAGCTTCTTCTGTTAATATTTTTGCGGTTATCATCGGTCAGAAAATATATACAGGAGTCGAACGCCCCAAAATCGTTTGGCTTAAAAGCGTTAACGTGTCTGGACAGTTCATCATTCATCATTTATCGTTTGACGTGAGCAGACATGGATCCCATGCGTGAGTACGTCAGACTCAAACTCATTAAATGTTGTATCGAGCAGGAGTTTATTCGAGCAGGCTATTGCGGGGTGTGTCTAGCCGGAAGTTTAATTTTCCATGAAGTAGCCGCAAAATACGGGGTAACAACCAAACTATGTCTGGGTACAAAGGTCTATTCAAATGGTGTGAAAATTACACCACATTTCTGGATAGAACACAATGATATAATTTATGACCCCCCCCTAGCAGTTACGCAACACCACATACCCCATAATCTAGAAGTTACTCATAGAAAAGATGAATTTAGGTGCAAAACTCTCGAAGATATAGTCATGGTTGGTATTTTTGAAAAATTTATGGTGAAAACGAGTCTACGATTGAATACTTCGCTAAAGCTCCGAAACATCTATCGAAAGTGCGTGAAAATATTCATGAAACTGTAGCTAATAATATTTACGTAATATAATATCTTAAAGCCTGTGTTTTGATATTGCTTACAAAATATCCTTATATCGTTCGATCACCATGTTCAGTATGTCGCCGCCTTCTAATTCTGTAGGTACGGACTATCCGACCGCTCACCTTGTTCAGTGTGTCCATGACCGTGCCGCCAATTCTGTACATCCGGCACTGGCGATCGAGGTGTGATTCATACTAATGCACCTACGGCACATGTGACGTTTTGACGTTTGAAGTTACATTTGACATTTTCTCCGCTACACTCTGTTAAACCAAAGATACTTTCGATCCATATGGACACATGTTTTATACACTCTGTATATGTTAAACCTATCTAAGATACTTTCAATCCACCCTGTATATGATTACTAGACGTCGTTTGCTATTACTTTTGAGGGGTGTGGGGGATGAAGGGGGGTAGCTGGTACATCTAGACGTTAAGGCCTTTCGAACGTCGTTTGCTCTGACTTTTGAGGGGGGATGAAGGGGGTAGCTGGTACATCTAGACGTTAAGACCTTTCGAACGCCGTTTGCTCTTTCAATACTATCGCTTATCTCTTCTTCTTCCCTCTGGTCGACACGTTGTTTTAATATACCATATAATCTAATAAAATATTCGGCGTTAACCGCAGCTCGGATTCCGTGACCTTGAAGGGATTTCTGATAAGTCCGAGCTGATAAGAACTGATAAGAGCCGGCGGGCTGTCTGCCTGAAGTGTAGTTATGCCTACTCACAATATGTTTTAACCTTGAATGATTCTGTCTTTGTCTATTTGTTGTTTTCATTATAATTTGACCTGTCTTTATTGGTCGAAAATTATTTCTATCAATAATAATTATTAACTTACTTCAGAGCTCTTGGGGAGCTTAGTAAGTTATTGAGATCATCTTGTGTGTCTGTGACCGCTCTCACGGGCGTTCCACGGGACCGATTAGCTTCAAATTTGCTATGCAGGTACTTTATAATATAGAGTCATACCTTGGTCGAGTATGGGGTCAAGATGTCACATGCATTTTGTTTGATGTTATTATTGTTGATACTTAAGTTATTGGTTGATGGGTTATTTAACATCAGATATACTTTGATTAACTTTATTATCGAGGATGATGCATAAATACATGTTACAATACAATTATATATGACAAAGTCGTTGTTGTGTCAGGAGCGGTTAGATGTACAATCCCATCCCTCGAGGAGCGTCTAAATGTAGCTCTTTACCAACGTTGCCAAGTGTAGTCCTAAACTGAAAGGGCGCCATCGAGTATCTCCGGTGGCGCTCGGCTTTCATGCGACGGTTCTAAAGCTTTTAACCTTCTATACGATATCATTAATGTGTGCAGAGATTAGCCCAGCGTAAGTGTGCTGGGCTCCTAACACAGAGGTACCAGGTTCGAGTCGTGTCCGAGTCAAGATATTTTTATTTTTATTTTCTTATTGTTTTTTTCAAAAATTGACTAAAAATACGAAGAATTTTTCGATTCGGATTAGGGTAGGGGGTAAGGTAGGGTGGTTTTGGTTAGGTTATTATTGAAAATTATTATAATAATCTGTCAATTACACAATTCAATTTTTCGATTCGGATTAGGGTAGGGGGTGAGGTAGGGTGGTTTTGGTTAGGTTATTATTGAAAATTATTATAATAATCTGTCAATTACACAATTCAATTTTTTTTTTCCTTATACGCACGATCTGTTTTTGAGGTATGAACTATAATCTCAAAAAAAAGTAGGATTTTTAAATATTCCCGCCAAAAGTGCCTACAACAACTGGCAACGTCGCGGGATCGAATTGTACATTTAACCGCTCGTTGTTGTGTCAACGTCATGACATGTGACGTATGACACTTCAGGTGTGTTCCGAACATCTGTATAATATCAAACACCTTCCCCTTGAAGATTAAGTTTTACAACGGGTTTAATAGGTCGACCAAAACGAGATCGGTTACCAACAGAAGTATCTGGGCTGTTTATTTCATTAGATGTAATGGTTTCAGTTTCATGTGAAATATTTAGGTCTTCAGTTATGTTATTATTTTCATGAGCTGTTAAATCATGTCTAATGTTATATTTGTCATCAGGATGCAATTCCGGCTCTAACAGTAAGTCGTCAGTGTTAGTCCTGGTAAATGAGAGTTTCATTTGACTACTATTACGTCTAACAATTCTATTATTCTTTCCTTGCGCAACCAATATGACCGAGGCTCAACAGCCTTTTCTAATACTACTGCTTTGTGCCATATTTTGTCTTTAGAGTTTTTGATTACTACCTTATCACCCTTTTTAAAAATTGACTCAGTTTTACGGCTAAATTTATTATATTGTTTTTTAACTTTTTGTTTTTGCTCGCATAAATATCTAAATATTTGTTTTTCAATTTGTGGTTCTAATTTACTTTCTATTATTGGTAATTGTGTTCTAAGGGTTCGGCTCTGCAATATTTGAGCTGGAGATGCCTGTAAATTTATTATTGTTGTGTTATTATATTCTAAAAGTAATTCCATATAGTCGCTTTTTTCATCCAAACTTTTACGCAATATTTGTTTGCCAATACTAACAGCCTTTTCAGAGAGTCCATTGCTTTTATGATGGTGTGGTGTACAAGTAAGTATTTTTATGTCTTTATTTCTATAATAATTTTTAAATTTTGCTGACAGAAATATCGGCTATTATATATTGGGGGTATCCGAATCTTGTGAATACCTCCTGCATAGCATTAGTTACTGAATCTGATGTTTTATTAAATAGTGGACACATCTCAATCCAGTGTGAGAAGTGGTCAACTAAAACTAGGTAAGCTTTTGATCCCAATTCAAGTATATCTACACCAATTTTATTAAACCTAAGTTTCAGGATAGAGTGAGGTAAGAGCGGTTCCTTAACACCCCTTGGCATATGTTTTTCACAAGTTCTGCATCTTTTTATATAGTTATTACTAATTGTGTCCAGCATGAAATTATAATTCCCGGTCTGTTCTTCCGGGATATCGAATGTAGCCATAATTCTTGCTGCTTCTATACCAATCGTATTCCGAAGTATCGATAATTTTATTTTATCGACCGCCTCGTGTTGGCCTGTTGCCATTAAGTAGTCCTCAAACGCCGTTCTCCAAAATTTCCATTCAATTGCAGCGTTCGAGCTTTGTAGATCAAAATCTGGTGGCAGTTTTACGCCTAAATTTGCCATGCTTCTTTTTGAATTTATTTTTTCTTCTGGTTTCAAAATTAAACTCTATTTTTAGTTTTTGTTCATCTACTAATACCAATAACTATTTCCACTTATATTTACGTTAGTCGCAGCGCCATGTTTGATGTTATTATTGTTGATACTTAAGTTATTGGTTGATGGGTTATTTAACATTAGATATACTTTGATAAACTTTATTATCGAGGATGATGCATAAGTGCATGTTACAATACAATCATAGAATACAATGATATATGACAAAGTCGTTGTTGTGTCAACGTCATGACATGTGACGTATGACACATCAGGTGTGTTCCGAACATCTGTATAATATCAAACACATTTTAAAGTGCGATACATTTTCGTGGCTTATATTTGCTCAGAGAACCGTGTGTATTTATTCAGGCCTATAAAAAATATATTTTCAGAATAAATAACAGGTTTGTATAGTCCATTCGTTTAGAATGCGTAGCAAATAATTACTGACTTAAAGCAGTATGTATGTATGTATGTATTTTGGGGTAACATTCACTGAGACCTAAAAGATCTATTGTGCCCCCTTACTTCTACTTAGTTTCTGAGGAGAGTCTCAGATACTAGTAGCTCCTTTAGTCCTATTTCCCGGAGGAATTTTAGGATATCTGCAGGCCTCAACTTAGGTAACTGTCCCTCTTCTATCCAGTAGTCTCCCAGGTACTGTGCCCTAGGATTCTGAAATACTGTGCAGTTCGCAAGTATGTGGATGGAGGTTTCTTCTTCCATTCCACAAAATCTACAATCTTCTTCCTCCACTATTTTGAGCTTTTTAAGGTGTCCATTCAGGCGACAATGTCCCGTTAGGATTCCTGTTAAAACTCTTAGTGCAGTTTTGCTTTGACTTATGCATTCATTTGATCTCAACAGGTTGTAGTCACCCAGAAGAATCTTTGATTGCCTAAGCCCTACTAGATCTTTCCAATTGTCAGATCTTCTCTTTTCTTCGGCTTTACCTATTTCTTCCAATATTACATTGGAGCTGATTCCGCAAAAAGGTTCCGGCCCCCAAAAGGGTATTTCACTCCCCCTCTTTGCTAGTTCATCTGCTATTTCGTTTCCTTCTATTCCAGTGTGTCCTGGAATCCACAGTAAGGTGACTATATTGTTCTCGCCTAGTTCATTAAGTTTGCCTAGGCATTCCCACACCATTTTGGAACTGATTACACAGGAACTCAGCGCTTTAATGGCTGCTTGACTATCAGACATTATGATAATCCTTTGCCTTCTATATCCTTTGTCAATATTGAACTGGGCACACTTTCTTATTGCGTGAATTTCCGCTTGAAAGATACTTGGGGTTTTTCCCAAGCTTTCAGAGTGTTTGGTTCCTGGCCCGTACACTCCTATCCCAGTTCCTTCTATTGCTTTTGAGCCGTCTGTGTACCATTGAATGGCATTCTTTCCAAGTCTGGTAATGGTATTTGGATCCCATTCCTTCTTGTTGCTTAATTCCGTAACGAATTTCTTTGAAAAGTTATACTTTTTCATCATACCATCTTGTGGCATGTCCCAGGTTGTCTGATTTCTAAGAAGTGAAGAGGTGGTTTTCTTTTTAATGATTCCCTCTCTACTTAGTCTGTATCTTGTTCTTTCTGCAACACTCTCCACCACCATATGTAATGGTGTGAGGTTGAGAATCACTTCCATTGCTGCCGTTGGGCATGTACTCATCCCTCCTGTTATGCATATACAGGCTAGTCTTTGAATTTTAGAGAGGTTTTCTCTCGTCGTCAAGAGGCTAGTTCTACTACTCCACGCAATGGCTCCATAAGTGATAATTGGTCTCACTATGGCAGTGTACATCCAGCTCAGGATTTTTGGGTTACAACCCCAGTTTCTCCCTGCCAGATTCCTGCACACCATTAGAGCCATTTTTGGACTTAAAGCAGTAACAAAATGAATTGCACAGTACTCTGAAGTAAGTTTATTTTCAGAGGTCTACACCTTTCTAGTTTAACTGTAGGTCTTCATTGTCAAAATGTCTTCACAAGAAATTGAAGTTTTCGTATTTTTCCATGCTACAGTTTATACATTTATTATTGTTCTAGGTGCCAGTTAAATGACAAAAGTTTTCCAAGATCGGAAGGAAACGGAATCATCAATCCAGTCATGGTTGAGAAGAGCGGGAGACCGCACATTATATAAACAAAATAAAAAATTATAGCGATTTAATAAAACACTTTTCTACAGTTTGTATTTCTCAATTCGATGTTAAACCTAGAATTTACAGAATATCAAATTATTTTAATACCCAGAAAACGTTTTATTCTTGTCCATATTGGGACATAGACTGGACATTCCAAAGACATCTTGTTGACGTCCTATTTACGTCCATATGGACGACTTGAAGACGTGTTCAAGACGTCCCATTTTGTAACAATGGACGTCTTCAAGACGTCTTTAGGATGTATTTTTGCTGTCTGGGTGTGATAGATTGCACCCATGTCGCCATTGTTCCTCCAAGTGCAATAGATGCAAATTTCCCAGAGCACTTATACATCAACAGAAAAAATTACCACTCAACTAACACCCAGTTGGTAAGATTTCAAGTTTTTAAATAATATTCAAATCATTGAAGCAGGACTGCTCTTTTTAGGTTTGTGATGTTAATCTTAGGATAATGAACATAAATTCTAGATTTCCTGGGCGAACACATGATGCTCATATTTGGAGACAAAGCAATGTTAAACGTTTGTTAGAGCACCTACATAATTGCGGGAATGGCGGCACGTCTTTTTTTTATAGGTTTGTATATATAGTAAATCCAAGGTTTCTGGTATTCACATACTCAAATGGAAAATAAACTAAAATTTGAACTGTACGATACAGCCAACCATGTATTTATGAATTAAGAAATTGTCTAAAGCATTAAATTAAATTTCGATTTTTAGCGATACTTGTTCGGGTCAAAATCGAAACCAATATATCGTAGCACTGTGTCTGTATTTAGTTCAAACATTTCACCTCGACACAATCAGGGCCTATTTCACCATAAGGCTTGGGCCCGGTGGTCTGGGGGGCCCGTTAAAGGTTGTAAAATATTCATAATTTCAAATGTAAATTTACATAGCAGAGAAAAAAAAACAGTTACCTTTAATAAGGAATAAGGAAAATAGAATTAAATAAAATAAACGTTAGATTGATATTATTAATGCATTTTTTTAAATTATTTATAAATTTATACCGAAGATACCGCCATCGGCGATTCCCCAATCTAAAAATAACTAAATAAGTATTGCGGCACATACAGCAAAGGGCGGCGGCGGCGGTGTTCTCTTTTACGCGGCGTTTTTGTTTATACCGCTATTACCGACAAAGCATTATATTCTATTTTTGCCGATGGAACATAAAAAAATATTGACGTTTTTTTGCCCATTTACAAAATTGTGCTAGTAGTGGGGCAGTTTGCTACATTTTTTATTAAGATTTTCTTGCTGTGTTCAGATTTCAAGTGATGGAGTGATGCTAGTTTATGGCAGCTAAACATTTGGGTGAAAAGTGAAATAATTGTGCATAATTTTACTTTAAATTCAGAATTTAACTTAAGGTAAGTTTTAAGTAGTTAATACATTTAATTATTATTACATTTATTAATTTTAGAAAAGAAGTAAAGTTAACAGAAGATGAGTTACAAACATCAAAGTGGTTGTGAAAAGCATTAGAAGGCATTTTTAAGGGAAAATGAAAAGCAAAAACAATAAAACGCAATGCATGCGTTCCTCAGAAAGGAGCCAGAAAATAAACAAAATCTTTCAGAACAACTATTCCACGAATTCCACGATGAGGAAAGTGCTTCTACATCAACAAGCAATATAGGTAATATTGAGTGACATGAACACGCGGACGTTCAAGATGACGTGGTCATTAGTGATTTAATGCAAATTGACGAAAAATTACAACAAAGTGAGGCTTCTTATTCATTTCCTGTTGATCTAGCAGATTGGCCACAAAACATAACATCAAAATTTCAAGAATATTTTATTAAAAACCGGCCCGAAGAAAATATTGACAAGATAAGCGGATGTCAAAAACAATTGGACGGAAAAAAATCTAGGTGCTTACAAAGTTCGTCGTTTTATAAATTAAAAGAAAATGGCGGAAAAGCTCTTCACGAGTGGTTGGTTTATAGTCCCAAGTTGGTCTGTGTTATTAGCTATGTTTGCAAACTTTTTTTAAAAAATGATTCCAATCTTAGTACCGATGGATATACTGACTGGAAAAATTCGGCTCAGTACTTAAAAAAACACGAAAGGTCTTCTGAGCACATTGCTTCGATCAGCACAATGGTTAAGAGAAGTCGAATAGAGGGAAGGATAGATACTGAAATCGAAAAAAGTTATTTACAGGAAAAAAATTACTGGAAAAATGTTTTATCAAGAGTGCTTGCAACCGTTAAGTTTTAAGCAAAAAAGGGTTTACCATTTTACGGTTCAACTTCTAAACTTTTTACTAAAGGGAATGGTAACTATTTAGGCTTATTGGAATATCTTAGTGAGTTTGACCCCTTTTTAGCGGCACACCTTCAAAAATACGGTAACATTGGTAGTGGACATGTGAATTATCTTTCTTCGGTTATTTGCACTGAATTTATTCATGCTCTCGCAAATGAGGTAAAAAATGTTATTATTGCAGAAATGCAAACAGCCAAATACTTTTCAATTATCGTAGATTCAACACCTGATATTTCCCCTATAGATCAATGAACTATTATACTAAGATATGTTTTACCTAATGGCCAACCTGTAGAAAGATTTTTAGGTTTTATAGAAATATTTTCTCACACTGCAGAAAGTCTAGCAAATGTGTTGCAAACTAAATTAAGTGACCTTAATATAAATATAAATTACTGCATGGGACAAAGTTACGACAATGCTTCCAACATGTCCGGATTGCAGGCAAAAATAAAAGAAAAGGCAAAAAATGCCCATTTTGTGCCATGTTCTATTCATTCCTTAAACTTGGTCGGAAATAGTGCTGCCGAAAGTTGTTCAGAAGCTTTAAGATATTTTGAAAATGTACAATGTGTATATAACTTTTTATAGATGGAATGTTCTTCAAAAATGCCTCTCTGTTTTAAAAGCTAAATTACCGTTAGTAAAAAAAATAAAAATAAAAGAGCTTAATAATGATGAGAACCAAAAAAAATCTACTAGAACAGAAGCTGGGGATTTACTTAATAAAATGAATTCATTTGAATTTGCATTAATGACAGTTATTTGGAAAAGACTACTAGACAGAATAAACTCGACCAGTAAATCTCTACAAAATAATCAAGCCAATCTAACTGTTGCTTGTACTCTATATAGTGGATTAATTGAATTTGTCAGGGAACAGTTTAATACTATTGAAGAAGAATCTAAAAATATTCAGCCAAATAGTATTTACAAGGACAAAATTTCAAGAGCACGAAAGAGAAAACAATGTTTTGATGAAGGATCCGCAGAAGACATCACTTTTAGCGGTGCTGAGAACTTTAGAATAAACACTTTTTATCCCATTTGCGATAAATTAATCCAAAGGATTCAGGTAATCTCCTTAACGACCAAATAAATATCAACCATTCTCTCTTCAATATTTTTGTAAATATTCCTAGAATTCCGTATTTAGGCACTTTTTGCACTTTATTTCCATGTAATAAATTTCTATCCTAATCAATATTTTTAAAATTTCGTATAAATAAAGCTACTGTTTTAGCGAAACGTGTCACAAGTTCAATTAGTTCAAATATAATGAAGATTTAAACAAATTAAATTGCTTTATTTCATCGTAGTGTTTTGTTATTGACATATCATCGTCAGAATGACAGAAGGTACTTTCTGACAATATGTCAGTATCGAAATAATTGTCAATATTAATAACTTAGAACTTTCATATGTTTTTTAATATATTCATTGTGGAGTTTATTAGAAACATCATCGTTGATTGCTAACTTTTATGCATTTACTACCTCTGCTTGCGATTGGGCGGAACTGCGAAGTATCCTCTTGCATTTGAGAAGTACCAGGAATATTTTTAGTAACTGGAAGAAACAAAATTTCGCCTATTCAATGAAAAGGTGAAACACTTATTTTAAAACAGAAAAATATGAATAGGCATGATGAGAATCACTATTGCCCGAGTATTATTTTCAGTGAAAATATAAATACAAAATATGACAATCCGCTATCTGAGCTAAAAAACCGATCACAAATGTGTGACGTCAACCTTTTGTATATCGTTCGAACTTTTATCGTATTTTCTGGTTTTGCATCGTTTAAATGATATTTAGGTACTCGTTATAGAACTCATGACTATCACACAAAATAATTCAAATTAGTAGGTAGGTAATCAAAATAAATTTCTAATTTGCTAACTGTGAAATATTTAGCATTTACAGATGTGTGATGTCATGGAGACGCCATTATTATTCCAGCGTTTTGGTGCGAAATTTTAATTATATTTCGTCCTCGTCTCATAAAGAACACTATAGCTGTTTACGGAAACTATGATCGGGTCAACCCGATCACCAAGATTACTAATCTGGGCGTTCGGAAATAAATCTGATTTCGGATCACTGTTGTACGGAAACTGATCGGGTTGGTCGGATTAGTATCATATGTTTGGATCTAACTTACCCAAGAAATTCGAGGGTTAAAGCAATCAGCTGTTTTTTCTAACCTTACTTTTTTGGCGTATTTTTGTTTATTTCTTGCTGTAAAAATAATAATAAAACAAAAATGAGTTTTGTAATCACTTTACAAGATTTTGACGAGGGCAGCGAGTATAATGTAGAAGTTTCGGAAGAAGAATGTAATAAAATAATGGCTGGAGGTAGGGTCGCAGAGTTCTACAAAATTTGTATTTTTTTAATATTAGGATTTTTTTATATTTTAGATAATGAACTAGCACATAAATATCTCCAAAGAGAAATTGAGAGGAAAAATAGATTATTAGCTTATCAACTCTTGCTAAATGCACCCAAAAACACACAGAAATCCAACCCAAAGCTAGGTAAAAGAAAGGCTATTAAGTAATTCTAATTAACAATAGTTATGATGATTTCAATTTTTTACAGCAGTTGATAAATGCATAAATAACACAAACAATGTGGTTGAAACAAATTCCCCAAGTCATATTTCAGAGCAAGATTTACATAAAAATGATTCAAATTGTAAGTATTACTATGATACAAACTTTATTTCTTATAATTTAAGCTGAATATTTTTAGTTACTCAGCGTTGGACCGACAATGAGACAAAAAAACTAATTGAACTATTCAGGGATAATTTTGAAAAACTGCATGATAGAAAATACAAGGCAAAAAATATATACTCCGAAATGGCAAAGCATTTTGACAGATTTAATTCTGAACAAATTGAAAGTAAAATAAAAAATTTGAAGAAAACCTACTAATTAACCCCTTACTGCATCCCGTGTCAAATATGGCACACGCCAAATTTTATTATTTTTCTAAGTATTGACGTTACTCAGAACCTTATCACAAATTGTGCCATATATGACACACTCGCTTATTGGTTTGTGGCGACGCGGTAGCAAATTCCTTCCAAAATAGACGTACACGATTCAGTTTCATTATGTTTGTTTGGAGTACAGGTGTTGTTGTTATTTATTGAAAGTTCTGTTGTTGTTGTATGGAATATTGGCTAAAATTTTACGAAACTAAAATAAGTGGTCAAAAGGTAAGAGTTTATATTACAAGTTCTTGAACATATAAACATATTCAACATATTGTTTGCTGAAAAAAATGACTTTGTTTACATGTCCCATATTTGTCACAGGCCGAAGTAAGTGGAAAAATAAATAGGGTTAATTTTTATTTTCAGATGGATACAAAAACTTTTTATGGCTTGAAAAGGGCCATAATTCCGGTTACTGACATAAGCGATGACGAAAACTTATCTGACGGCGATGAAAATGACTTAGAAATAAGACAAGACAGAAGATATACTGTGCCGGTTCTGGGACACTTTGGTAACCTGTCCATCCAGTTCTCCATCTTCAACATACACCCCCTGAAGAAGTGGTCGACAATGACCAGAGGGTGTACAAGAATTGAGAAAGAAGAAGAGATAAGCGATAAGTTTTGCAAATATACAAGGAGTATCTAAAGAGTCATCCGAAGAAGTGGTCGACAATGACCAGAGGGTGTACAAGAATTGAGAAAGAAGAAGAGATAAGCGATAAGTTTTGCAAATATACAAGGAGTATCTAAAGAGTCATCCGAAGAAGTGGTCGACAATGACCAGAGGGTGTACAAGAATTGAGAAAGAAGAAGAGATAAGCGATAAGTTTTGCAAATATACAAGGAGTATCTAAAGAGTCATCCGAAGAAGTGACAATGACCAGAAGGTATCCGAAGACGAAGAAATATCGACAATGACCAGAAGGTATCCAGACGAAGAAGTATCGCCAATGACCAGAGGATCAGAAGACTCCGATAAAGTATCGACAATGACCAGAGGGTCTTTTACCTTTTTTTACCTGTTCACCTTTTGTTTACCTAAACGACTACACTAATTAATTGTCACCACCCAACACTTGGATGAATTAATTTAAAAAATTTTTTTTGGTTGGGGAATTGAACCCACGATTCTGTTTCCGAAGCTCTGTGCACATTTCACTGTGCTACCGAGACATGTAATAGAAATTGTCTAAGATAGGTTAGACATGCAGCACAAAGCATGTGTGTATATTGTATTGCCTACATCAAAAGTGTGTGTATCTAAATAAGATGCGATGTTTAGCAGAGTGTGCGAGCCTAGCTTATATAATTGGGATGGTGATAAGATTGAAAGGAAAGATATGAGCCGAAGCCGAGCCGAGCCGAGCCGAGTAGCCTTGCCTGGCCTCTTAATAAAACAAATATAGACTTTTAAGAATTTTATTAAACTTTAACTGAATATATTATAGCAACACAAATTCATCTAGTTGTTTTCTGTAACGTCCTTTGTTTAATTCACAGTCCTTAAAAATAGATAGAAAACCATATCTATTTTCCCAGCAAGCGGAACAGATTTGTTTAAATTGATCAAATGTCATATCGGTACCAACGTGATCGTTATAGATATGTTTTAAATGTAAGTCATCCTGTTTGAAAACTATTAAAACGTTTGCATTGTCTCTAATTAAATGCTTGGGTATTTTTGCATAGCTTTGACTTAAATAAAATGGATCCACTTTAGCGTGTCGAGACATACTAAAGTATTCACGAATAATATCTTGATTATCACAAGCAACATCATCAAAAATAAATAAAGAATTTGGTTTAGCTTCAGACGGATGCATAATATTTGTACTACCACTAAACGTATAATAACCAATTTCTTTAAGAGGTTCAAACAGAGTTTCAAGGTACCTGTATTTAGGTTGATAGAGAGATTTAGAATAAATGTAGATATTTTCAAATTTAAGTCCATTCGGATGCTCCAATAAATTAATCATAACATTGGTTTTACCGCAATTTGATGGTCCAATAATTAAACATCTGAGAGATGCTGGAAATAAGTCACCATGTTTTTTAAATTCTACATTTTTAAACTCTTCAAATATATTATTTTCAACATCAAAAGTTGTTTTTTGCTTAACTATTTTCATACTAAGTATCAAAATATAACTGTTGATAAACAGTCAAATAATATTGTTATAAGTGTTATCGTGTGACCTTTTTTTGAGGTCACTTGAAAATTATCAATAACTATTTATATGAAAGATATAGTGTGGAGCTGCCAAATAATATATATTGCTTCAAGAAATTAATGTATCATTGTAGAGCGCTATGCCTGCACCTGTAAAATTTGTTTGTCCAAAGTGCAAAGGTGAAACACAGACAGAAAATAGTATGTGTTATCCGTGTTTCATTAGCAAATCTATGAAGGAAGATTGGGGTGAAAAACATGCATACCAAGGAGGTGGTAATTACGGTCGTTCTCAAAAGGTCATTCCAACAAAGAATCCTAGAATAAAACGCAAACAAAAGGTGTCTAGTACACATAAAAAAATTCAAAACATGGATGTTGATATTGCTGATGATTATCCAATGAATAAGACTTCCACCATAACAAATGACTTAGTGACTGAAAGGAAAAAACAAGCAAAAAGAAAACTTGATTTTGATATCGATGATGGTGTATCAAATACAAAAAGGAAACGTAACGGTGAAGAACAACTTTTAGAAAATTTAATCGTTAAACCGAAAACCCGAGCAAAAAGAAAATTAAAACTTGATATCGATGATGATGACGTGTCAAATAGAAAAATAAAACGTGGTATTGAAGAACAGCTTTTGGTGAATGAATTTAGTAAAAAGCGAAAAGTTAGTGATGTCAGTGATAATGATGATGATGATGATGGTGACATTAGTAAAAAACAAAAAATATTCTAGTATATAAACCAGTAGCGTCTTCAATTTATTATTAGTCTTTGCTGTTTAGCACAATAGCGTCTTCGATATTAGTTTATTGTTGGAGTTCAACACACAATGGCATCAACGAAACGAAAGCAGAGAAAGGTTAAAAGGAAAACAAGGAGAAAAGTCAATAAGAAAACCCCTATGAGTCTACAGAAGATAATTCAAAAAATAAAAAAATATCTCCTACAAAACAAACCAAAAACAATGGGGGAAGCAATCAGTATGGCAGTAAAAGTGGCAAAGTCTAGTAAAAAGAGTACGGTAGTTTCCAAACCTCGTATTATTCCAGTTCCAAAAACCGGAGGTATATTACCTTTGATACCAATTTTTGCTGCTCTAAGTACTCTTGGTACTCTGGGTGGGGGAGCAGCAGCTATTGCAAAAGCTGTCAATGATGCAAAATCAGCAAAAGATCAATTGTTTGAAAAACAGCGACACAACAAACAAATGGAAACTATAGCAATGGGTAAAGGGTTATATTTGAAACCTTACAAAAGTGGTTTAGGTCTTTTTTTATAAATAACACCAAATTACCACAACGTGCACTAACAAATATAGAATTAGTAAAGTATGCAAAACATTTAAAAATTCCATATTTTCGTGGAGTTTTCATGAGAGATGCTCTACCCAAAAAAATAAGAATTAATGAAAGTGGAATCATCAATTTGGATGAAAAGAATGGTCCGGGAACTCACTGGACAGCTTATAAGAAAACTGGATCACAAATATTTTACTTTGATAGTTATGGTAATCTAAGACCTCCGCTAGAAGCTTTATCATACTTTCATTCAAGTGGATCATGTCAAATATTATACAATCATGAAATTTATCAAAATAATAATAGTTATAATTGTGGACACTTGTGTTTAAATTTTTTAAATAAATAAAATTGTTTAAAGATGTATTCTATCATTCAATTTATAACCTTTTCATGGTGATAATGTCGTATACATTTGTATTATCTGGTAGAAATTCCTTATTATCAACTAAAATCTATCCTCCACTTATATTGGATGAAAATGATCAGTATGTTATAGGTTTGATTGATTTCATGACATACAATACAATTCCTAATGTAGACGAAACCAACAATAATTTTCACATAAATGGTTACAAGATCGAAATACCTAGTGGTTCATACGAAGTTAACGACATTAACCGATATATTAATTCAAGAATTTTTGAACTCGAAATGAAATCTGACGGTGATAAACATAATATGCAAGAGAGTGTAGATCAAAATGTTATAACTAAAGGCACAACAACAACAACAACTAGTGATCGTCGTAAATTTATGGAAGAAAATACCATAGAAAAAAGGAACGTTAAGAAATCTGATGAACCTACTGTGTTAACAATAGAAGTAAATAATAATACACTAAAGTGTGAGGTGAAGAGTAATAGAGCTATAAATTTTGAGATGTCTAATAGCATAGGTCAGTTATTAGGTTTTAAAAAACAAAAATTGAAAGCATATAAGAGACACATAGGGGACTATCCTGTAAACATTACGAAAGTGAATTCAATTTGCATTGAATGTAACTTGGTGACGAATTCATACAGTAACGACAATCAGGTACACATTATACACATGTTTTATCCAAATGTACCACCAGGTTACAAAATTGTTGAAATCCCAAAAAATGTTATCTATCTACCAGTAATCAGTAGATATATCGATGAAATTTACCTTAAAATAGTTGATCAAGATGGAAATCCAGTTAATTTTAACAAAGAAGTGGTCACGGTAAGATTACACTTGAGAAAATATTAGTTATGGTTTTCATATACAACAGTACTCCTCGAATAAGTATAAATACTCAAAATTCAAACACAGCTTTTAGTGCAAAGAAAAATTTGCAAGAGTTGACACCGGAAAATAAGTCATTTTTAATATCTCTGGGATTTAAATTACTATAATCATAACGAAACGACGACGTGGTGGTGGTGGTGCTACTAGAATAAGAAGATATTGGTGTAATATAAAAGTTGTTTTTAGAACAGGAGTGAATTTTTTACTAAATTTCAATTGTGGTAGCAAACACACTGAAAATGAGTTTTAATATTTTAAATATTGGAGATCAGGTTCTGGAAGACAATTCAGTTATAAATCGTGAAATGCATAGTCACATTCCATATGCAAATACAACATTTAACAATTCCGATGAAATACGTATACCTATTCAAACTCAAGATCTTTACACTTTACCATCAGAAAGTTTTTTATACATTGAAGGTCGTTTAACTGACGGAGATGGAAAAGAAAGTGCAACCTTAAACTTTATCAATAATGGAATTTCCTATTTGTTTGATGAAATTCGTTATGAAATTGGGGGATGTGTTATTGACAGAGTTCGCAATCCAAATATTCGATTGTATAAGATCTTTTTTGTTTCAATAAAATGTATAAAAGAAGTTTTGTGTTTTTTATTCCAGTCAGTTTTCAAACTGTGAACTTAAAACCTGTTTAGACCTGTTCTAGACCTGTTCAGACCTGTTTATTACCTGTTCAGACCTGTTTAATACCTGTTCTAGACCTGTTCTAGACCTGTTCTAGACCTGTTCAATACCTGTTCTAGACCTGTTCAAGACCTGTTTAATACCTGTTCTAGACCTGTTCAATACCTGTTCTAGACCTGTTCAAGACCTGTTTAATACCTGTTCTAGACCTGTTCAAGACCTGTTTAATACCTGTTCTAGACCTGTTCAAGACCTGATTAATACCTGTTTTTGACCTGATCAATACCTTTTAATATTCTCCGTTTTCTTGCAAATAATGATGAATAAAGATTTAAAAAGGCGTCTTATAATAAAGCGTAACATTATAAAAAATAAATTGAAACAATTGAAACAAGGTGAAGTCGTTCAGGAAGATATGTTCAATCCCATTACCAAATATTTAAAAAATATTGAAAACAAATTAGATAGTTCTCAAAAAAACAATCAAACGTCCACTGTTGCAAATCAAAATACTATGTCACACTTCATGCCGCAAGAAGAAGAACAAAACGACTATGATGATACAAGTGATTTGAAAAAAGCCATAATTGAAAATATTCATTTGGACGATATAAATCAACAAGTTCAAAATGATGATGATGAGAATAACCAACAACAACAACAACAACAACAACAAATTGATTTACCTTCAACAAATGATCGATTTACTGACATTGCAAAACAATCAGTGCAAGACTATTTAGAACAATATGATACGCTACCGAGAAAATACATCAGTACTATGATAAGTGACAATCAAAACAAGGAATTTGACCACAAATATGGAATAAGGTTTGATGATACTAGTGAAAAATTCTTCATTGGTGATTCCGAAATCAAATTAGACGGAGCTGACATAATCTTGAGAAATAAAAGGTACAAGGGAACTCCTGGTTTGTATGAATTATTGTTCAAGAAATATCCTGATAATTTCACAGCCGAAGATGAAAATAATTACAAAAAAATTGTTGTGAAAACAAATGCTCATAGGAGACATTATAAACCTGATAAACAAATCGATGGTAGTAGGTTGGAAAAATATAAAAAAATTATTGCACCTATCACTGAAGGCAAAGGGTTGTTTATGGAAGCAAATGATAATAAAATTGATTATGTACATTGGGATGACCCAAATGAATTAGTAGACCGGTTGCGGTTATTGATAGCATCACAAGTAGCAGGTCACAGTGGACATTCAAACGAAATAAATTCCATTATTGAGGAGTTGAAAGAAGCAAAGATAATTGTTGATGCTTGAATGTGTAGGAAAGTCCCTTATTAAGTATGTCCAACGTAAAAAGGCAAATAGTCAATGAGCTCCACAAACCAGCTAGAATTAATTTTAAACGTCGCAAAACAATAGTTAAATCTCTCAAAGATCTATTCCAATCTGATCTAATCGATATGCAGAATTATGCAGATGAAAATGATGGATACAGGTATATACTGGTAGTGATAAATTGTTTTTCCAAATTTTTGTGGGCCTTACCACTAAAAAATAAATCTGGACATGAAGTAGCAAGAGCGATGAAACAAGTTTTTATGCAACAAGTACCAAACAATTTACAAACAGACATGGGAACAGAATTTTTCAATCCATCCATGAAAACTCTTATGAATGAATATCACATTACCCATTATAATGTTTATAGTGAGAAAAAAGCTTCTATGGCAGAAAGAGTTATTCGTACTTTGAAAACAAAATTATGGAAAGAGTTTAGTTTTAACGGTACGTACAGATGGATTAATATTCTACAATATGTTGTTCATGAATATAACAATACTAAACATTCTACGATCGGAATGAAACCCTCAGCAGTAAAAAAAAGAGATGAAAAGACATTATTGAAGTCTGTGTATAATCGAATAAAAAGAGTTGATTTAACAGAACAGAGATTCAAAATAGGTGATCATGTTCGGATTTCAAAAGCTAGGGGAATCTTCGACAAAAAATACACACCAAACTGGTCTACTGAAATTTTCACAATACGCAAAGTTCAATTAACCAATCCCATCACCTATTTACTAAGGGATTATAAAAATGAAGAGGTTCTCGGTGGATTTTACAATGAACAATTACAAAAGGTAAAACATTCAGATGTTTATCTTGTAGAAAAAATATTACGACGCAAGGGCAATAAAGTATTTGTTAAATGGCTTGGTTTTGATAACTCTCACAATAGTTGGATAAATGAAAAAAATGTTGTATGAACAGGTATATAGCAAAGACGAATGTATGTCAAGAATCATTCATACAACAAAGTTTGTAGTATAAACATCAGCTCTTTTCATCATGTTTATAATTGATGTGCAAGGTTTCTCATTTGAAGAGAACGCAGTGTTTTTATGTCGAGAAATCGCAATATTTAACATTTCAACAAATGAATATATACACAAGTTAGTAAGATTACCATTTTGTGAAGACATGATGTGTTCAACAAAATTAAAATATATAAATACTTTCAAAGATATACATGGGTTGCAATGGTCTTCCTGGAATAGTGATGATGATAATGAGCTTATATATGAAGAAATATCAAAATTTATTCAATCTTATGTATTGAATCAATGTATTTATGTTGCAAACACACAGATAAAAAACTATTTGCAAAATTTCCTGCATAACAAGATTATTGTTTTGGAAGAAGAATTGTTGTCATATGAACAATGTAAAACTATATTTAAATCTTATATGTGTTGTGAACATTTAAATGATAAGAATGCATGCGCCTTGGAAAATGTTCATTTCATTGATTTTTGTATGAAATACTGTAATAAGAAATAAAAGATATTTTATAAAAAAATGATAATTTTTATTTTTTTCTGATCACATACCTAAAACCTTTGACTACATATATCGAACCCAAATTGGTCCACATCAGGAGACAAAGACGTTTCACCTTCAGGTTGTCGAGTTGGTGCCGACGACGACGACGACGAGGTTTCTCCTACTTTTGGACGTTTTTCTTGTGGTTCGTCGTCGTCGTCGTCGTCGTCGTTAGTTTCTTCAAATTCTTGAAGACTCGGAGCTTCTAAATATCTTTTAGAAGTGCCAGGTGCATCCAACCTCCTCCTGTCCAAGTCTTCCACATCTTCGTCTAATAGGTTGAACCTATACCTCTTGATAATATTCTCAAGCACCTTAAAATCGTCCTGACTTTCCAATTTGGTCCTCATATACCTAATGGGAAGGTTACCGAATTTTTTCTTTAACGTCTGTGCCTTTGGTGAGTACGTTAGGGAGATAAATACTTTATCCCCTTTAGTATACATTTTTTTCACACCATATCTGTAACAAATAAGGGAAATCTTGAAGTGCTCAAGTAACAGTAAAATAATTAAAAATATATAAATATACTTACTGGAACAACTGCTTCATTACCAGCAAGGCGTGCTTCACTGGAAAGTGAATTTTGTCTTCTGTTATTATAACTAATGTGGTAGGAGTAGTGGCCATGTCTATAATTACGATTGCAACTAATAATACATGGAAAACTGTTTGAAATTTATAGTCATCAAATGAGAAAAAAAAAAAACGTTGACGTATACCCCGATACGAATATTATTTTGATTATTATGGAGTTTTATTCCTATCAAGTCGAATACATGTGTGCATGATTTAAAAAAATATGTTACACTGTTGCGGGGCTAAAGGTTATCTCTCTTGTTTGCGAAGAAATAGTTATCGGAAATAATATTAATTGACGTATACCCTGATACGAATATTATTTTGATTATTATGGAGTTTTATTCCTATCAAGTCGAATACATGTGTGCATGATTTAAAAAAAATATGTTACACTGTTGCGGGGTCAGAGGTTATCTCTCTTGTTTGCTAAGAAATAGTTATCGAAAATAATATTAATTGACGTCATTTTCATTATTCATAAAAGGAGACCGTTTCCTTTGCATACTCTTAGACATGAAAGTAAATTGTAGTGAGTAAAATGGCATCGTCGTCGCAACAAGTGATTGATCACATTTCCAGTGAAGCAGTTAACAAAATGGAATTGGTGAGTAGATTAGCTAAAACAAAAACTGAATTGCATTCAAATATAATCTATTTAAAGAAAATCATTTTCTTACTAAAAAAGTGTCTGAAAAATAAATTAAATTGTGTGAAAAACTTTGCCAAAGTTGAATCAAATTTGTCTATATTGCAATCATATCTAAAAATTTTGAAAAATAAATTAAAGTCAAAATCCAACCGGAAAGAGCAGCATATATTTTGGCAAGATGTAGAATCGTGTTTTAATGGACGAATTAAATCTGGTATTATCACAAACATTAATATTAAAGATCCTGTGTTATTTATGAAAAAGGCTTTCAAAAGTTTTGCGATACAAGTAAAAAAACAATTAAAAGTATCTATGTTGAAGGTAAATGTTGTTTTATCAGGTGTATTTATAAAGCCTCATAATGGTGAAACATCTTTAAAACACTTTAATACTAAAAATCGAATTATTGATTGTAATACAAAATTGAAAGAATGGTATAAATTATATGTAAGTGATAAAATGTTGATGCATTTTGAAGAGTTTCAAGAAAAGGATAGTGGTTGGGCTTTACTAGAAATATTACATTTAAAAGTGAATTTAAATGAATACAGACCTATCACTGTAGGCATATCAACATATATAGATTTACCACCATTTATTAAAAAATCAAAAAGTGTTATCAATATAAAAAATAAGGATGTTTATTGTTTTTTGTGGTCAGTGGTTTGTGCTTTATATCCACCTAATAAAAATAATAATGTATCTAGAGTTTCTTCATATCCACATTTTAGTAAAGTTTTAAAATACGAGAATATTAATTTTCCTTTAAATTTAAAAGACATTCCAAAATTTGAAAATTTGAATGAAATTGCAATAAATGTTTTCAGCATAGTAAATAATGAAGTTTTACCATTATTAATTAGTAAGACAAAATTTTCAAAAAGAGTTAATTTGTTGATGCTTTCTTGTTACCACGACAAGGTCGACAACGACGACAGTTATTACAACAGTACCAACAAACTTTATCACTTTGCATGTATAAAAAATGTGTCACGTTTAATTAGTAGACAAGTTAGTAAACATAATCATAAGACATGGTTTTGTGATAGATGTTTGAATCATTTTACCAAAGAATCGAGTTTATTGAATCATTTGGAAGATTGTGGAAATTTGAGTGAAATGAAAGTTGTTCTTCCTAGGAAGGAAAACAATATTATGAAGTTTAAAAATTACCAATTTAAACAAGATGTTCCATTTGTTATTTATGGTGATCTGGAAAGTATTCTCACACAGTTTAAAGATAATGTTGGTGATAATCGTACGGAAAAATATCAAAAACACGAAGCATTCAGTATTGCATATTATTTAAAGTCATCATACGATGATTCTCTTTCTAAATTTGATTTATATACCGGTGCTGATTGCCAGGATTGGTTTGCAGAACAGTTGGATAAAATAGCTAAAAAAATCCATTATATTATTCATAATCCTAAGCCCATGACAACCCTAACTGTTGAAGAACAGAATGATTTTGATTCAAGTTCTGTATGTCATATATGTGAGAAAGAATTATCAGTTGATGATAAAGTAAGAGATCACGATCACTTTACAGGTAAATATCGTGGTGCGGCACACAGTATATGCAATTTAAATTATCAAAAAACACATGTAGTACCAGTAATCTTTCACAACATGTCTGGCTACGATTCTCATTTCTTACTTAGAGCCCTTTGTAGAAAAATTAAAGGTAATATGGTTTTATTACCTTTAAACAAGGAAAGATATATTTCCTTCACAAAATACGTTGATGGAACTGATATTAATTTTAGGTTTTTAGATTCATTCAGGTTTATGTCTAGCAGTCTTGCTGAATTATCTTCAAATTTGTCCAATGAACAAAAAATAACAACAAAGTCATACTTTCCGAATGATTCTCAATTTGAATTAGTTACAAGAAAGGGTGTTTTTCCTTATGAATATCTCGACTGTTGGGAAAAATTGAAAGATACCTGCCTACCAACCAAAAGTCACTTTTTCAGTAAAATTTCTAATGAAGCAATTTCCGATGATGATTATGCACATGCTTGTAATATTTGGAATACATTCAATATTAAAACTTTACAAGAGTATGCTGAATTATATCTTAAAACAGATGTCTTACTACTTGTTGACATTTTTGAAAGTTTTAGAAAAATGTGTTTGAAAACATATAAATTAGACGCCTTACATTATTACACAGCACCTGGTCTAGCATTTGATGCTATGTTGAAGATCACAAATGTAGAATTGGAGCTAATCATAGACAATGAAATTGCTTTGTTTATTCAGAAGGGAATTCGTGGTGGTATTTCTCAATGTTCTAATAGATATGGTAAGGCAAACAATAAATATATGAACACGTATGATCCAAATGTTCCTAGTTCCTATTTAATGTATTTCGATATAAACAATCTCTATGGTACAGCTATGAGTACTTATTTACCTTATGGGGGATTTGAATGGATTTCTTGTGACTCTGTTTACACGGAAAACATTTTGAATATACCTGACGATAGCGAGTATGGAGTTATTTTTGAAGTAGACTTACACTATCCTGAAAAGTTATTTGATTTTCATAAGGACTTACCGCTTTGTCCTGAACATTTAGCTCCACCAACTTCAGAATCTAACATGAGAAAACTGTTAACAACCCTGTATGATAAATTTGAATATGTAATACATTATCAAAATTTAAAACAAGTTATTAGCCTGGGTGTTGTAGTTACAAAAATTCATCGCTGTTTGAAATTCAAGCAGGCTCCCTGGATCAAACCATATATCGATTTAAATACAGATTTACGTAAAAATAGTAAGAACGAATTTGAAAAAAATTATTTTAAATTGATGAATAATGCTCCGTATGGTAAAACAATCGAAAATGTTAGGAAATACAAAGACATCAAGTTGGTAACTAGATGGTCGGGAAGGTATGGTGCACGGTATTACATTTCACAACCAAATTTTCATAGTTGTACAATACTTGATAAAGATATAGTTATAATTGAAATGAAACGACTCAAAGTTAATTTTAATAAACCCATATTTGTAGGTATGTCTATACTTGATATCTCAAAAACTTTTTTGTACGATTTTCATTATAATTACATAAAAAATAAATTTCAAGATAAAGCTAAATTACTATATTGCGATACTGATAGCCTTATTTACCATTTTTTTTGTTGATGATATTTATGAACATATGAAGGAAGATATTCACAAATTTGACACATCAGACTATTCAGATAATAATCCTTATAATATGCCTAGGAAAAACAAAAAAGTATTAGGATTGATGAAGGATGAAAATAAAGGATATATTATGTCACATTTTGTTGGCTTAAGATCTAAAATGTATTCGTTAAAAGTGCAGTCTGATCATAATATTAAGGAAGATACTGTTATAAAAAAGGTAAAAGGAATTCAAAAATCAGCTTTAAAACAAATTACATTCGAGGATTATTATAGGTGTTTGTTTCACAATACACAAGTGGAGATACAACAAAATTTAATAATGTCCAAAAAACATGATGTTTACACTGTGCGACAAAATAAACTTGCTCTTAGTCCTTTTGATGATAAGAGAATGGTGAATTATATATATACAGACACTTTTCCTTGGGGATTCAAAAATACTATCGTTTAATTCTTTTTTTTGCAATGCATCAGTTTATGTTTTGTTTCCTAATCTCTCACAATCACC
Source organism: Lochmaea capreae (assembly GCA_949126875.1). NCBI lineage: Eukaryota > Metazoa > Arthropoda > Insecta > Coleoptera > Chrysomelidae > Lochmaea > Lochmaea capreae. The sequence goes on along the minus strand of OX421409.1, from coordinate 26,847,433 downwards.
TTGGTTGGTCATTGTTTCACTACAAAAAGTGAGTTAATTGAAAAATAATTTTGGTTTTATTGTTTCATTTTATTTATTGTTCTTCAGTTAAAACGGAAGAAGTCAATTATTGACTATGAATCCAAACGTCAGAAATTGGAGCAAAGAATGACTGCACCCCCACAAGAAAAATATAATACTAAGACACAGAAGAGAATGATTCCAATAGAAGGATCTAGATGGTGTGGCGAGTGTGAAGAAATATTTTGCTTTTGCGTGAAGTCACAAGAAAAGCATTATTACACAACATCATCATCATCATCCATGGATTTGAAATGCTACGAGTCTCTACCACCACCTAGTAAATGAGGATTCCGATGAACTTTAGCTTAACCTAATTAACATCATAACATTCTACGATGAAGAATTTGTGTTGCTATAATATATTCAGAATAAAATTCTTAAAAGTCTATATTTGTTTTATTAAGAGGCCAGGCTTGTGTTGCTATAATATATTCAGTTAAAGTTTAATAAAATTCTTAAAAGTCTATATTTGTTTTATTAAGAGGCCAGGCAAGGCTACTCGGCTCGGCTCGGCTCGGCTTCGGCTCATATCTTTCCTTTCAATCTTATCACCATCCCAATTATATAAGCTAGGCTCGCACACTCTGCTAAACATCGCATCTTATTTAGATACACACACTTTTGATGTAGGCAATACAATATACACACATGCTTTGTGCTGCATGTCTAACCTATCTTAGACAATTTCTATTACATGTCTCGGTAGCACAGTGAAATGTGCACAGAGCTTCGGAAACAGAATCGTGGGTTCAATTCCCCAACCAAACAAAAATTTTTAAATTAATTCATCCAAGTGTTGGGTGGTGACAATTAATTAGTGTAGTCGTTTAGGTAAACAAAAGGTGAACAGGTAAAAAAAGGTAAAAGACCCTCTGGTCATTGTCGATACTTTATCGGAGTCTTCTGATCCTCTGGTCATTGGCGATACTTCTTCGTCTTCGGATACCTTCTGGTCATTGTCGATATTTCTTCGTCTTCGGATACCTTCTGGTCATTGTCACTTCTTCGGATGACTCTTTAGATACTCCTTGTATATTTGCAAAACTTATCGCTTATCTCTTCTTCTTTCTCAATTCTTGTACACCCTCTGGTCATTGTCGACCACTTCTTCGGATGACTCTTTAGATACTCCTTGTATATTTGCAAAACTTATCGCTTATCTCTTCTTCTTTCTCAATTCTTGTACACCCTCTGGTCATTGTCGACCACTTCTTCAGGGGGTGTATGTTGAAGATGGAGAACTGGATGGACAGGTTACCAAAGTGTCCCAGAACCGGCACAGTATATCTTCTCAAGACGTTTTGTGCTATGAATCTGAGAGTGACACTGACTTGTCAGTGACAGGGGAAGTTATTGACGAAACTGATGATACTGATGATGACGTTCCTTTGGTTTTCCGTCTTGTGCCTGCTAGTGCTCAATATATCAAAAAGGCATCTCAGAACCAGAAAGAATATGAATCTTCTACACCTTCCACTTCGTTTGGCAGAAATCACGGGGGAAAAAAATCTAAAAAAGAGAAAATCAAATGGGAAGAAAAAAAATTGCCATTCCTTGAAGATGGCATCAAATTCAAAGGTTCTGAATCACTACCCAACAATATACAGGATCTTGATGGAATCATCCAATTCTTCAATTTTTTATTTACGGATGAAATTGTTACTTATATAACAGAACAATCGAATCTTTTTGGTGTACAATGTAGGCCAGAAAAGCCACCTAATATCACTAAGAAAGAAATAAAAATTTTTGTTGGCATATGCATTTATATGTCAATTCTTCAATTGCCAGCTACTAGAAATTATTGGAACAGTTCTTTAGATATTCCTTCTGTTTCTAATGCTATGAGTTGCAATAGATTTGAACAAATTAGAAGGTTTCTCCATTTCAACGATAATATGAATCAACCAAGACTTGGAGAACCTAAATATGACAAACTTTATAAAATTCGACCTCTGTTGAACAAAATTAGGGAAAGACTTTTGCTTGTTCCAAAGGAAGAACATATGGCTGTTGACGAACAAATAATCCCGACAAAAGCTAGGTCGAGTTTGAAACAATATAACCCAAAAAAGCCCCACAAGTGGGGCTACAAAGTGTTTGTTTTGAGTGGGGTGTCTGGGTTTAGCTATGATTTCGATTTTTATAGTGGACCTACTGAACTAGAAGACGGCCTACCCAATTTAGGCGCGAGTTCTAATGTAGTGGTAAAACTGTCATCGACTATTCCTAAAAATCAAAATTATAAACTTTTTTTTGACAACTGGTTCACTAGTATTCCTCTTTTAGTATACCTATCAAAACAGGGTATTTTACCTCTTGGAACCGTAAGATCTAATCGAGTGCCAGATTTCCAGTTTCCTAAGGAAGCAGAAATGAAGAAGAAAGGTCGAGGTGCTGTCACAGAAAAAGTTGCCAACATTGATGGTGTAGATATTTCTGTAGTATCTTGGTACGATAATAAAATAGTGAATACTATATCAACTTATGTTGGAAGTCAGCCCATGTCCGACGTAAAACGGTTCTGTAGAAAAACAAAGTGCCATATAGAGATTCCCCGTCCAAAGTGTATTGGGATATACAATAACTATATGGGTGGTGTTGATCTCTTAGATTCAATGTTGGGTTATTACAGAATCCAGATCAGGTCGAAGAAGTGGTATATGAGAGTATTTTACCATTTTATAGATATGTTGTGTGTCAATAGTTGGATTTTATGGCGACGCTCTCAAACTGACGATATGTACTTGCCTCTAGCAGAATTCAAACTGGCACTAGCAGAAATTCTAACCAGGGCTAATGTTCTACAAAAAAAAAGGGGAAGGCCAAGCAATGACTTACAAACTCAATTGCAATTAAAAAAGAAAAAATACCCATTTGCGCAAATACCAGCTCAAGAAATTAGAACTGATTACTTGGGTCACTTACCGGAATGGTCTCCTACTGAGCGCCAACGCTGCAAGTATATAGACTGCAAGGGAAAATCACATATTTATTGTGCAAAATGTATGGTTTTTTGTGTCTTAATAAGGACCGTAACTGTTTTTATCGCTTTCATACTGAATAAGAAATATTTTTTATATTTTCATTACTAAAATTAGAATGTATATTTTTTATTATTAATGTTACCTAAAGTTGTTCCATATCTGGCACATGTCAAAATTTTTGAATATAAGAAAAAAAACATGCGGTAGAATTTTTTAAATATTTTTCCAGATCTTCTGAGGTCATAATACATTACATAAATTAAAATAATATTAATCAAAAAAATCATGCAGTAAGGGGTTAATATTGGATGATAGCAATAAAACAGGAAGGGGAAGAATTACATGGCCATATTATAATAGTCTGCAGGAGATATTTGGAAATAAGCCAGAAAATAGGCCTTTAAGCATTGCCTCAAGCAGATTTGGCTTTGAGCAAAATTCAGTTGATAGTTCTGCCATAACTTCCGATACTGATTCAGAAACTTCACCAAAGAGACCTAAATTAAACCCAGAAGATGAACCGATAGCTGGACCAACCCATTCAAAGGGTAAGAGTTTAAAAAAAAGGTAGCTACTTCCACCAAAATAGTACCAGAACCAGAGTGGGTAAAAGAATTTCGTACTGAATTGGCACAACAGCATAAGGAGAAAATGGATAAGCAGCAGCAGTTTTTAGATCTCTTTAAGGAATGGGTGTCAAAACCTAAGGAGTAAATCCTTACAGGATTGGTTTCAGGACAAATTAAAGAAACTCTTAAGGCTTAAAGTGAAGTAGGATAGATTCAGTACAAATATTTTTTTTTGTTTCACCCTTAAACCAGCCTTTCGCTTAATTTAAAGATACTGGCCATAGCCTATGCAGTATTTTATACCTATTATTAGGTGAAATTTACAGTTCCTAAATAAATTAATATTCACCAAAGTGCAATTTGTGCAAAAGTCTGAGGATTTATATTTTTTTTTATAAAAATATGTATTATAAGTTGCATTTAAATATGTAGGTTTCTTTAGTTTTTGATATATTTTTTACATATTTCTATACCTTATAAGTATAGTATATAGTAAGTATTAGAAATTTGAATGTTTTTGATGCCAAAATTTGCGTTTTTGTTACAAAAATATTTTGTAGAAAATATGTAGAACAGAATTTAGTTTTGGTTTGTTATAGCTTAAGAGCTATTTATTTTGTTATTTTTATTTATGTGTTATATTTGTAAGCATGAAGTACTATAGTAATTAGTACAAGTTTTTTACGTTAATATATTTGAAATAAAACAATTAACGGACAAACACCCAATTTTATTAACTACCTATAATAATATTAAATACTACAAAAAAAACATGCTGTAAAATTTTCTAATTCTATAATTTAGAAGCTATATAATCGCGCTTAAAATTGCCAGTTCTGTTATCACCATCCAAGCGAGGCTCTTCCTCAGGTTCAGGCTCTTCAACGTTATCCTTTGCATCAATACAAAAGTTGTGCAATATGCAGCCACCCAAAATTATTTTTGGAATATTAACTGTATTTTTTACATTAACATATTTCAGAACTCTAAAACGTGCCTTTAGAATACCAAAGGAATGTTCTATCCTTATTCGTAAGGCAGATAATTTATAATTAAACCTCTTCTGAATTGCACTGAGGTGTCCATTGTCTCGATATGGAGTTAATATATAGTTGGTTAATGGATATGCTGAGTCCCCCAACAAATGATACTCGCTGGAAAACATTAGTTTTTCGGGATTATCTTGAAGAATTTGTCCTAAGTATGTTCTTCTCAGTACCCTTGCGTCATGCATACTACCAGGAAAACCTGCAATTTGTTATTGAGTTTTTACAAACTATAATACTCCAGCATAGCAAGATTTACAATGAACTAAAACATATTCCACAAAAAACTTCAAGATTCCCTATAAATTTCTATTATTTAAACATCCAAAGCAATCAAAGATATTATTTTAAAGGAGTTGCAAGTAATAAATGTACCTAGGAACTTACCACATTCAACATCAATGAACTTCCTATAATCATTGCATACTCCTTGCAAAAGCAAGGAATGAAACCCCTTTCTATTGATGTAAGCATCATGTTCTTGTGATGGCTTGGCAACTGGTATATGACAACCATCAATACACCCAATCACATTGGGAAACCCATTTTTTTTTTGAAGTTTTGGGCTGTTCTTTGGGCTTCATCCAAGGTTGGCCATTTAATAAACTCAGACCTCTTTGAAATTAGAATATCCAAAATCCTATATACAATTTCCCTGGTAGAACTTTTGCTCATATTAAAACGATCAGCCAGACATCTAAAAAATAATGTTACTTTTAACACATCTATTTATTATTTTTATTACCTACATAAAACTCTTTTGAAAATTTACCTAAAACTTTCCTGGTTACCTGAATACCATAATGTAATTAGAATTTGTTTATTCAAATCACACTGTGGCCTTCCAGTATCAGCCTGCAAATCGGGTCCTAAATGAGAAGCCATTATTTCAACTGTGACTCTCGACATTCGAAAATGTGTCTTAAAATCTGAAAAAAGATTTTCCTTAAGTAATTAAGATTTTTAGGAATTTTAAATCACCTTACCATAATCCGTATATCTGGGAATAACATCTTCAAAATAATTTTGTATGCATACCCTGGCTGTTTTGTTAATATTCGCACAAGTACTATTTAATGCCTCAAAGAATATTTGTAGCTCAAAGTTACCATTGCCAGAGTTAAAAAGAAATTCATCAGCGGCCCGGAGAATAAATGCACTAGTGCCAGCGATAGACATTTTCACAATAAACAAAATACTCAAATTCTTTAAATAAAAAACTAACTATAATTTTCCGTTGGAAAAGATAAATTTGTTTTTGGGTTAGCTTTTATGCGCAATGCGCATTTGGGATTTCGGCTGTCCGGAAACTAAACGAAATCCACTCCGTTCAATTACCAATCCTAAATCAGCTGTTACTGATCGAACTGAACCTTAGATCATCGTTTCCGTTTCCTACCTTCTGCCCCGTCACACACTTCATTACTCAGTCTTCTTTTTAGTGCGGACCGATCAATACGTTTCCGTGTTAAATTCCCAATTTGTTTACGCTTGGTTTTATTTCGGATTAACAGTGCAAGTTGATTTTTGATAATGCCGAAGTCTTCAAGAAAAAGACATAGAAGTAGGAGTCGTAGCTACGTCTCATAACGAGATTAGTGCAGTATTAGAAAGAATAGAACGTCGGTTAGGTGAGGTCGAAAAACATCAGAGAGAAAAAAACGCCGTTATCATCGTGCAAGGTCAACTTCCACCGATTCAGATTCTTCGAATTAGAATTATCGCAGTCACAGCGAAAGTGGAAAAATATCATCAGATGGAGATTGTGCCGAAATAGCAGAAAATAGTAAGTTTAAATTTTTTTGTTTTAAAAATGAGCAAACAGTGTTTACGTAGGAATAATTTATTGGCGGTTTTTCCGCCTAGGGTGGCAAATATAGATTTAATATACCTAGGGTGGTATAATAAATAATACATGTTAATAATAATTGGACAAGTAAAAAAATACAAATATTTGGGAGTAATGGTCGAAGAATCTGGAAAACAAGAAGCAGAAATAAATGATAGGATCGATAAAACTATTAAACTATACTATGCCAAGAATAAAAAATTTATTGATAAAAAAGAAATCTCGAAGCAAACAAAGATAAAGGTATATAACACCATATATCGTCCAGTCTTAACATATGGATGCGAATCCTGTACGCTCACAAAAAAGCAGAAGAGCAAAATACAAGCTGCGGAAATCAAATATCTGAGAAAAACTTTAGGAGTGGATAGAAAGGACAAAATAAGAAATAAAAAAATACGAGAAGAATTGGGGGTGCAACCAATATTGAACTTTATAGAACAACGACAACTTAGCTGGTGGGGACACATTCAAAGAATGGACAATAAAAGACAAGTTAAAAGAACATATGAACCAAAAATACAAATAAAAAGAAAAAAAGGAAGACCAAGAGAAACATGGAATACAGCAATGGGTAAAATTCTACAAGACAGATTCAAAACATGGGAAGAGGCTAAAACGTTAACACGAAACAGGAAAGACTGGAAAAAATTCATATATGAAAAGTAAATGTAAATCCGACACCTTAGGGTATAAGGGTAACGATTATATATGTTAATAATAATAAGAATAATGCAACATAGGTACCTACTAAATATAAATGTTGTCTTTTTTTGCCAAGGGTGGCATAATAATAATAATGCAATATACTTTAATCAGTCACAGAATATCTATCTAGGGTGGTAAATAATCATCACTCACATAGAACCTACTACTACTAAATAAGAATATTGTCCTTATATGCCTAGGGTGGCATCTCTGCTTCTTTACCTAGAGTGGTAAACATCAGTGCCGTAACTAGGGCGTGGCAAGGGCGGCACATGCCGGGGGCGCGAGATTTTGGGGGGCGCCAAATCCTTCGATAGAAAAAAGTTTTTTTATAATAATAAAGAAAGAAAAGAACCAGATTCATCAAGACAATTATTATAACTAAATTAAGCGTATTATGTAGTTACTGTTTAAAAAAACAGTACTATCAAAATCCATATTTTTTTACAGACTACGAATGAAAAAATTTAACCGCGGCAATGCTACATATCGGCCGTCGAATAAGGCAAATTGCATGGTTAATTCCACTAGGGGCGCTACTAGGCGAAACACTCGGCATACTTCGGCTAACAGTGCATATTTCCGAGTGCGCGCATGCTCACTTTATAAGTGTTTTCTCTCTTAGGAGCTTTTACTGTTCTGTTTCTTGTTAGTTGTTAGTGGAAGCCCAGAAAAGAAAAATAATTTACTATAATTTCACGTGGTAATACATATTTACATAAAAAAAAATATATTAAATAGTGACCATTAGGGTAAGTAAACAATAAAACAATCTTACTATAGTATACCTACATACACTATTCAGGCGGTTCACTGTACTGTATCGATTTTGCTCAATTTTTATTAAAAAATAATATTAAATACGCCCTTACATATGGTTGTGAAATCCTGAATTTTTTCAGAGCAGAAACAAGGAAAATGCCACCCAAAAAACCATCTGGGGCTGAATATGAAAAATTGCGGCAGTTAAAAACAGATGAAGTTAAAAAGACCGTAACACCCATAAAAGACTTTTTTTCTGTGATACCTAGGCTCAGTAGTGTTAATGATAGTTTAATAACAGAATCTCCTCCGTCCTCCTCTTGTGAGAGCAATGTCAAAGTGTTAGACCGGGAATCCGCAGATAAAGATGATCTTATTATTAGCAATAATAATAAGCCATCAAATTCAGTAGAAAGATTGAGTTGTGCAGAAGTAACTCTTGATTTGAATGATCCCCAGGACAAAAGAAAACTTAAGAGTTTGTATAGAACGCGGACCAGACCCGGGGGATGACCTCAATGTATATCCAGTGATGAATAATCGGCAGTTTGACAAAAAATGGTTTAATAAAGTTCTGGTGAATGGAGAGAAAATACGAAGATCCTGGCTAATTTATTGCAGGAGAAATAATTCTTTATATTGCTTTCCTTGTAAACTTTTTGACCAAAAGGCTTTTGGTGTTTTTTGCGAAACCGGTTTCTCCGACTGGAAACAATTAAATCCTGCTATTCCTCGGCATGAAAAGTCGCTATCTCACAAAGAGAACTACCTGAAATGGAAGGAATTCGAAAGAGGTATTAAGATGGGTAGATGTGGTAGATTTTTAAATACAATTGGGCTCATAAGCCATTACGATCCAACAATTGCAAGTCACATAAAATCTCATAACAAAAACCAAATATCATATTTTTCGCCTACAGTTCAAAACGAACTCATACATTTAATTGGGAATAAAGAAACACAATTATTTCAAATATAGTTGAATCAAAGTATTATTGCTTAATGTTGGATTGCACGCCAGACACATCCCACCAGGAGCAATTGTCGCACATTATTAGATATGTCCGATGCAGCCAAACCGAATGTTCCATAGAAGAGAGCTTCATTGATTTTATAAAGATTACAGGCAAAACTGGAGATGCAATGGCAAATCAAATCACTTCAAAACTGGTTGATGACGGACTTAATATTGACAACATTAGGGGGCAAGCTTACGACAACGGAGCACGTATGGCGGGAAAATATAACGGCGTTCAAGCAAAAATATTAAATTTGAATAAGTTTGCCCGGTTTGTCCCATGCTTTGCCCATAGCCTGAATTTAGTAGCTTATCATGCAGCTAAATGTTCCCCAGAAATAATAATTTTTTTTGGGACTGTTCAAAATTTGTTCAATTTTTTTGTAAGGTCAACAACACGCTGGGAAATTTTAGTTTCCACCTTAAAAACTAGGCTTAAAGGTCACAGTGATACCCGGTGGTGTACCCGAGGTGAAGCTATAAAAGCTCTTGTATTTAACTTTAGAGAAGTAATTGATTTACTTAATAAAATACAAGCTGAAGGCAATAATTCGAGTTCCGATTCTGATACTGCCGATTCCAAATCATTTTTAAAGTTGCTTTTGGAGTATAAGTTTTTTTGTCTTCTTGTTTTTTGGAACCTCATTCTAAGTAAAATTAATAAAGTTAGTATACTTCTGCAGGGAACATCTGTATCGGTATTGGATGGCTCCAATTTAATAAAGAGGATATTCAATCCCTTACGGAAAATTTTCTCTAAAATGTCCTGCAAAAAGCGAATCACATTTCTGAGTCTGTAGATATGGAACCAGAATTCACTATAAAAAAAAAGAGAAAAGTTAAAAAAATGGTAGGCGAGTCTTGCTGTGACGAGGCAAGCAATTTGAGTGAAGTAAGCAAATTTAAAATCTTATGCTTGCAAATTGTTGATGTGATTCTAACTCAACTAAATTCACGGTTTTGTGCTCTTCAGAGCGTTGCAGATGATTTTAATTTTACCGGTAAATCATTTAAGATGTTTTCTGCAGATGACATAAAACGACATGCTACTGATTTGGCTCTAAAATATGACAAAGATTTAGATGCATTTGAATTTGTTAATGAAATTGACAGTTTCAGGTTTCAAGCATCTTCTCATATGAAAGACTTGGAATCTTTAAGCCATCTAGAAATTTTAAATTTCATTAGGAAAAATGAGTGGGAATCTATATATCCAAATATTCATATCGCACTTAGATTGTTTCTTACCTTGCCAGTCACAGCAGCTTCATGTGAAAGATCATTTAGTAAATTAAAGTTGATAAAAAACTATTTAAGATCATCAATTGGGCAAGACAGGCTCACTAATATGATTAATATAATTAATATGATAATATAATTAAGCATAGAAAGAAAATTATCTTCATCTATTGATTTTAATGAAGTCATTGATGATTTTGCTACTTTAAAAGCGAGAAAAGTGCAATTTTAGTTTCGTTATAAATACTCGCCCAAAGTTTAGCTTTAATTTTTGTTTTTTGCTATTTTATCTAGTCATTCGCATTTTAGTTGGTATAATTGATAATATAAGAGTTTTTTTTTTTGTATTTCATGTTATTATATTTTATTATAATGTCGACTTCAATCCTTTTGTACATGTATGAACCAAAAAAATATTATTCAAGAAAGCTGTTTGCTGTTTTCATCTCTTCATAAAATGTATACAATAATGGGGGCGCCGCCCTAGCACTGGCCGCGGGCGCTAAATTCCTAGTTACGGCACTGGTAAACATTACACCTGTTTCTATTTCCATGTTTTTTTTTAGATGAGGTCCAAGAACAAGTATATATAGCTCCACCAGTTTTTGACATATCGTCTATCTTAAGAGAAGATGAACAGAACAAGAGGATTTTTTCTGAACCAATCCAACAGGATTTATCTACTTCTACTTAGAAAGGAAATAAGTCAAAAATATTTGGTACCTGAGAATTGTCAACAGTTATACCCTCCTAATATAAATGCAGAAGTTAAGGTGGCATTACCTGAGAACATCATAAAACGGGATGAACGACTCATGCTGTTACAGAGACAAATAGGTGCTGCAACATCAGCTGTTGCTTTCTTAATAACAAACATGATCAAAGAAGGGGGGGGGGGGGAGAAAAATAAAGATCACATTGAATGCCTAAATGATATTGGCTGGCTCCTCAGTGATGTGCATCATTCAGAGTCAGTGTCTAGGAGGGAGCTTCTCCTAATAAATCTGAATAAAAATCTTCAGGATACCTTAAGGTCTACTCCACTCACTAATTTTCTATTTGGAGACGAGCTGGACAATACCATTAAATCTGCCAAGGAACTGGAAAAATCGGGCGAACAACTTAGGATTAAAAAGAAAACCGTTGTATCAGGGTCTAGTAGACAGGAAAACTTCAGACGTCCATTCATACCAAGGAAGGGAGCTCATCAGAGTGGACGTGGTTATCAAGCTCCCACCACCACGACCATCAGCGGCAAATAAACCTTCGTCCAGAGGCGCCATTATCAGTCCAAGGGTCAGGACTACTTTCAAAGAGAAAAGAGGCGTCGCCTCATGTAGAGGTCAGTGGTAGACTCAAGTTTTTTGCCCATAAATGGCGGGCACTTTCATTTCACACAAGAGTTTTATCTTACATAACAGGTTTTAGTATTCCCTAAATAAAAAACCCAAGCAGACAGTTATACCCATAGAGTCAACCTGGACGCTTAAAGAAAAGCAAATGATTGGGGTAATGATTAAGGAAATGTTGCAGGAAGGTACCATTTCTTCGGCTACCCCTCAGAGTGATCAGTTTATCTCCCAATATCTTTACGGTTTCAAAACCTTAAGAAATTCAATGAATTTGTTAAAATCAAACATTTTAAGATCGAAGATCATAAAACAGTGGCGCGACTAGTTACAAAGAATTGTTTTATGGCAAAAATAGACCTAAAAAATGCCTACTACCTTGTTCCTATAAAAGATAGCCATAAACAATATTTAAGATTATATTTTAACAAAACTGTACAACTCATTACCAGATGAAATAAAAACAGTTAAAACTCATATATTTAAAAAGTGTTTAGGTCAATACATGTTTCTGCGGGATAGACAAGCCTTCTCTGGACAAATTGACAATATGTACCTAGATTTACCTACTTTATTTTATTTAATCTTGAATTTTTCTTTATGTACCATGTACCCATATTGTCAATCTGAAAACGTTGCTTTTACATTTAATAATTTTAATATTGTAATAGATAAATTGTATTGATGTAGTGATAATAATGTAGGTAAGGTGTATTATTATATTATGTGTTTTATTTTATTGTATGAGCTATTGCTATTTATATTTATGTATCATGCGTTTATTGGTTGTAATATGCTCTACGTCGTAACAAGCTTTTGCTTTTCGACCTCTCTATCATTTATTTTTAATCGTGTAGTTGAAATTTATTGTAAAGGTGATTTTTTTTAATTTTATTTTATTTAAATAAATGATATATATACAACTATCTCTATGAATATAACTGTTTGCCATTTGGATTAAGCTGTGCGCCATGGGTTTTTACAAAAATATTAAAACCTGTAACGGCACTTCTTATAGATTTATTACAAAGATTCTCCAACAGGAACTGGAGATTTTTCAAAATTCATTGGGTCATTAATTTCATCTGCTCCGGCTATTAAATATGCTTTTTTATATACTAAGTTGTTCGAAAGAGAAAAATTTCTAGCTTTACAAATTAACGAGGGTAATTATGAGGCAAAAATGTACATACCACCATCTTTAGCCATGGATTTCACTTGGTGATCAAACAAGGTTCAATATTCAAATAACTCTCATCTTAAAAAAATTGGTTTACGTCCAGCGACTGACAGTGTGAAAGTATTGTTAAGATTCGGTGATAATAATTTACTATGTAGTTCGTGTCGAAAAAAAGCTTCACAATTAGTTAAACAACAAACCAATAATGTTGATAATAACTCTAGTGACAGTAATGAATCTAATGATCAGTCTGACAATGATAGTAATACAACTGCCACAGATCTCCCGTTATCTTTATCATTCTGTAAGTTTTTTCAATTATTTATACTCAATTACTTTTCTGGCAATATGTGTTATTATATTTTTAAGGCTCTATGTCGTTCAGTAGCCTGTAACACACTGTATATCAAGTAACTCGTAGTGATTAAACATTCAAAGATATGTTGGTCAAGAACCAGCACCGTCAGCATTTAGATATACATAAAATAAACAAATATATAGAAGTTTTGGTTAGGTCAAATAAGTGGGCTACGATTCATTATAAAAACATCTTGTAACTGACTAGTTGATGATTGAAGCAATAATAAATGACCTATTTGTGAAACGAGATTGATTATTCCCAATACCTTACTTGGACCTTAAAAGCAAACCCAAAGATTCTAATCAACCTCGGCATCCCAAGTTAGCGCTGCAACTAAACTACCCGTAATAAACCACGCGTTACAACTGTTAAATCAATCACCAATTCAATCAAGAAAAACAATAATCAATTTTTGAACAACAAAATAAATCGAATATCTGACAGCTTGAAAAAATGTTGCTCTCTTCAACCGATGAAGAGTCGATCGATGATAATGCTGAAAATTTTCGCTGTTTAATTGAAATGCTTCACGGCAAATTCAACGATAAAGATCGAAAATACATTGAAAATACAAATTTTAACATTGTTACCTGAAAATTGGACTGAAAGGCGTATCTGTGAAATTATGAATACATCAAGAGTAGCCAAAAAGTTGGTTGAAGAAAAGGGTCTACTGTCAATATTTCCGTGAAATAAACCCAGCAGAGAAAATTGAATTCTCCAATTTGCTTCTTTGCGACCGAAACATTGTGTATTAGCAGGGGCAAAGTGGAGCACATACCATCTGTGTATGTACGATCCATCAAAACGTTAAGTTAATGATTCTTGGTAATTATCAAATTAATACAGAAAATCCTATGGAACACTACAGTGATTGCTTAAATATGATTATATGTGAGACTCCATCGTATCAATGTTAATTGGGTGGATGTAAAAACTGTCCAGGGGTAGATGAGTTGAGTAACAATTTACTGACATGTTTTGAGGACCAAGAAATCGAGAATATTACATATAAGTTTTGGATACCAAAACCAAGAAGTAGTTTAGAAACTTTTATTAAGCCTACAGAAGTTTTTGTCGAAAAATTTTTGTGGTGAATTACAAACTCTTCTTCCTCACTCATTCATCGCTAAGAAACAAGCAAATTTTTTGAAAACGTTAAAAGAAACATTACAACGAAATAAATTTGTGATTTTGCAGAAAATTATGCGTTTGTAGTGCAAAATGCGGCATCTGGTTTTCACTGGAATAATAACCAAGCAACAGTTTTTCCGGTTGTTATTTATTACAAAGTAAATGATAAACTTCAACACAAAAATTTAGTAATTATTTCAGATTGTGATAATCATGATGCTGTTGCTGTGCATGTTTTCATCAAACTAATTACTGATTATGTGAAAAGTTTTCCTGAACGCTGTAATAAGATTTATTATTTTTCTGATGGGGCTCCTCAACAATTTAAAAATTTTAGAAACTTCGTAAATTTATATTATCATGAAGAGGATTTTGATATTCCGGCTGAATGGCACTTTTTTGCAGCTACCCATGGCAAAGGTCCGTGTGATGGAATTGGTGGCATCCTCAAACGACATGCAGCAAGAGCAAAGTTGATGAACAAATAACGACACCTGAAGGACTTTTTCAATGGGCTTCTGTACCAGATATTTTGCCAAATATTATAGTCAAGTTTTCCCCCATTGAAGATAAGAATGCAGCATTGTATGATTCAAACGAACGAATTCGAAAAACAAAACCAATTGTAGGCACTCAACAATTACACTGTGTATTTCCGGATAAAAATGGTTGTTTATTAGTTAAAAACTTTGCAAACTCGAATGAACACAGAATTTGTAAAATATTTAAACGTCGGGGAGAAAATAAAGAAATATCTTGTTGCATTATTTTCGAAATCATTAAAAATTAACTGTATCAATCATTAATCCCAGTCAGTAAAATCGTAGATTAAGCTTATAGGTTGAGAATATAATACCTTAAAATCGATGAATAGGACTTATTTTGTTATAGAAATAAAATTTACGAAAAAAAAATATTGTTCATTTTTGAAAATTTGACATTTCTTTTTCAATTGAATAAAAAAAAAAATTGGCCCTGCTCGGGATGAGCGGATATAGTTGTCAAATTGATTGAAGTTTTTTTTGAGAAATAAAATTTAAAAAAAATTACATACTTTGAAAAAATAACGATTTTACTCGAAAAACCCAGATATTTTGTCGAATTTATCGTATCATTTTTTTGATAAATTCATGTTTTTTTGGGTTGGACAAAAAAATTTAAAAAAGTTCTCAAAAATGTTTTTCAAAGGGTAGAAAAGAATGACAAGGTTTCAGCTAAATCTAAAGGGACAGAGTTCAAAAGTGGTCGATTTGGCATGGAATACCCCAGGATACAACAGACGCCGAGGCTCTCAAACCGAAGCGCAGACGAATGGTTGAGTCTATAATTGACGATGAGTCTGATGAAGTTTCTTCCATTGTTGAGAAGGGAGAAGGGAAGTTAAATTTCAAGGATGTTTTAGTTTGTAAGTATAAAGTTAACCTAAATCGCATGACTTCAAATGGAAAATTATTTGGCTCAGTAACTGATGGACAGTTGGTAGCTGTGGTGAAGAGTTGGCTCAGATTAGCCTCTGGGAGAGCTGGCGGAAGAGGAAGTGATATAAGGTAAGTGGAGCAGCCAAAAAAGTAAAAACCGTTTATTGAAATTAATAGTTCAAGGCTTTGTGTCCAACTATGAAAACGAAATAATAATAGACGACAATAAAAAGTCAGAGAACATATTAATATATGAACATTTAGAACAAACAATGAGATTGTCAAGACTTGAGGAGCCAGCTATACTAATGGCGGCCCTCAGGCTGATTGTCAGAAAGTTGCATCCGAAAGGAGACAGAATCACCTTTCCTGTGCCGGGTGCGGTGGATAGAATTCAGTTAAAAACATTAAATATAACAACAGACGAGGTGATATTAGAGGGACTGCTGAAACAGGTATTTGAAAGAAGGAATGATGCTTTAGACATAGAGGAAATATATAAGGACTTTGTTATGACTTACGGAAGACTTGCAATTGACTTTAAACAATGCTGGCCTCAGAATCAAATTCATACCAGACACCCATAAGGGTTAGAATAGGCCAATTGAATTGCATGAGAAGTGCAACTGTAAGTGTCGTTACATACTATAAGAAAAACACCCGGCCCGGGTCTTTAACGGTTCGAGTGTTTTTCGTATAAATCGTACCAGGGCATTTAAACATATTAGTCTTTTCACACTATACAAGAAACGGAGTAACGCCCGGGCCGAGACCGAATACCTATCGGATCCCTGCTGCTTCGTCCGAGTCTCGGACCGGGCATTTCACCGTACCGAGACTAAAGTGGGGCATTGGGGTAAATATATCACTACACACTGTTCCTGTAGTACTCGAACGCAGTGATCCGAGAGCATCTGGGTTGTACTACACTATGACGTCCGAACGGGAAATTGACATAGACGTGCTAATAAGTTTGGTAGAAGATTTTCCTGTAATTTGGAACAAAAGTTCGGAGGAATATAAAGACAGGAATAAAACAAGAGATGCTTGGAGAGAGATCTGCATCAAACTGGATGGAAACTTCGACCAATTAGATGCCGTGGAGCGCAATGAATTTGGTGAGTACATTTGGCTATATTATATTATTATTTTGTTTTATATGTCCACTACAAGTTATTGAAGCTCATATAAGATTTATAAATTTTATTATTATTGTGAAATAAGTATCTATAGTAATATTATGCAATTTATTAATCTAAATTTTTGAGTTTTGCCACGACACAGAGCCTTCATCTGTTACAAAATAGTCAGCTAAAACGTTTCGTATGCCAGTCCCAGCTTTTTGACCATGACTGATTTGATGTGTAGGTATATCATGAAAACCATCGGTTGAAACGGTGTCCTCAAAGTTATAACCGTCCTTTTCCCTTACAAAATTGTGAAGGACGACACATGCTTTAACAATATTAACCGCTAAGTCTGTATGGACATTAAGAGGACGATGAAAAATTCTCCACTTATTTGCCAGTATTCCGAATGTGCATTCCACATACCTTCTTGCTCGACAGAGGCGGTAGTTGAAAATTTTTTTTTTATAATTTAAGTCTTTCCCTGCAAATGGTCTAAGTAAATGAGTACTCAAGGCGAAACCTTCATCTCCGATAAAAAAGTAAGGTATGTCTGGATTTAATGAACCATAGAGGGGCCTAGGATTTGGTAACTGTAGTTTTTGAGTCTGAATGTTTTTCCACAAAGAACTTTCTTTAAAAACCGTTGAGTCACATTCACTTCCGTATGCACCAACGTCAACATAAATAAATCGATAGTTGCTATCAGCAACAGCCATCAGCACTACCGAAAAATAGCTTTTATAATTAAAGAACATGGACCCACTACCAATTGGTTTAATCATTCGGATATGCTTGCCGTCAACGGCTCCTATACAATGTGGAAAATTTGCTCTTTCTTCAAAACCTTCGGCTACATTTTGTAATAGTTCGCTATTAAGTTTAGGCAAAAATTCGTCGGTTAACTTTAACCAAATAATATTACAAACTTCTCGCACAATGTTCGCTATTGTAGATATTCCCATTCGATAACTGTAATGTAGATCTGTGAAATAACATCCACTACCGAGGTACCTGAAAAAGAAAGTAGGTAACTGTAATTGATCATAGTTTTAGTAGGAAAATGGCCCTTGGTGAAATTTTCTAAATTATTGATATGTTCACACACACACACGATATGCGAATTGTCAATCTTTAAAATGGACAATTTTGTTGGAATTTTTATTTTCAAACTGATAATTACAACATATCAAAAATTTATAAAATTTCATCAAGGGTCATTTTCCTACTAAAAAGCGCGGGGTCCTTTGACTTGTTCACTATGTTCACCTTGAAGTCACACAAATTTTACACGATTCTCTTATTGCAGGTACATTGGTTTTGAAACGTTGGACAAATATTCGAGACCAATGGATGAAGTGGAAAAAGAGGGTAAACGACGTAAAAAAATCAGGAGCAGGAGCATCAAAAATAAGAAAGTATATTTATTCTGAACAATTAAAGTTTCTGGAGAAAATTCCGACCCACAGACCAACAGAATCTAATATTCCAAATGAAGGCGAAGAACAACACGAAAGTGAAAACGATTCACAACAAAATACGAACCAAGCTACTGGCACCCCTGCAACAGAAGTAGCACCAGAAAAAACAACTACCAAACGTCGTGATGGTGCTCACAGAGTAACCCAAGGTGCAAACAAAAAGCGTAGAATGGACGAGTTTGAATTGCGAATGCTGAAAAGCTTGGAGTCAGATCAGCCGCAAGACCGGCACTTACTCTTTTTTAAAGGCGTCCTACCTTCTATTCAAGGTTTCAATGACTCCCAAACTATTGACTTTCAGATGGGAATTTTACAGTTGGTAAAAAACATTAAATCGGGAAATCCTCATCTGCCGGCTGTCAACCAACAAACGCCTCTCTACAGAACTACGCTACACAATCCATATCCTCCAGCGCACCCTCTACCTCAGCAACATTTTATACCTGGGACACAAGACAACAGTCAAGCTACGGCTTTTAATAATACACAGACACAGTCCAATATGTTAACTGCAGCAACAACACATTACCAAGAAGAGTATACTCGTCAAACGTCAACACCTCTTTCAACAGAAGCAGGTACACCCTCCTCACTTTCTTCATTCTTGGATATGGATTTTTAATACAGTTGTTGTTATTAACTCAATAATAAAGCTTATTTTTTAGTAATAATTAATGAAACTTCCCAACTTACCTTAATGTTACTGCCAACATTTCTATTGGTGGAATACAATTTCTTAAGTGGGTATTTTCTTTCTGGATATGAGGTTCTAGGTACTTTAGTAGTTCATCAAAAGTAGAAATAGACATTCGAAAGTAATTGAAAAATTTCACATTATCTTCCCTTAGCTGGGAAAATAGTGTCTGAAATGTACCAACAATATACCGTTGTGCAACTATTGGATGAACCCAAACAGTTCTCAATTTTTTTGTTTTGCGACGATGTCTTAATAAAGAAATAATAATCATTTTCTTACGTCTGTCCATGAACACTGAATACTGCACTGATACTGAAAATGATGTGGTGAGGTCTCCGGATCGAGAGAAATCGGATAAACAGGTATGCGGTGTGTAAAATTCATACGAAAAACACTCGGACCGTTAAAGACCCGGGCCGGGTGTTTTTCTTATAGTATGTAACGACACTAAGTCATGAAGTAAGAAAGATTGCGGAAGAAATGAAATTAGATATGGTGTGCCTACAGGAACCATATACAAAAAAGGGCAAAATTCAAGGTATGCCGATGACAGCACAAGTTGCAGGCATGGGAGAAAATCCGCAATCTTTAACAATATTATTTAATAATGACTTCAAATTATTCCTGATTAGGCAGTTCAGCGACGATGACTGTGTTTGTGTTGAATTGCTAACAGAAAAAGGTAAATATATAATTGCAAATTTATACTGTCAGTTTATTGAACAAATCGAACCGTATATAGAAAAAATGAAAAAGATATTTCAAGCTTATCAGAATGAATCAGTGATCGTCGTTGCAGATGCCAATGCAAAATCAGTTTTGTGGCACTCAAGACACACTGATCAAAAAGGCGAAATTGTTGAGGACATGATAAATGAGCAACAATTAGAAGTGCATAATAAAGCAGGAAACACAACAACTTTTCAGAATAGGGCTGGAGCAACAAGTAACATTGATATAACTTTATGTGAAAGCAGAGAACCAGGTAACTAACTGGAAAGTTGTCGAGGGCACCATCAATGATCATAATCTGATTATGTTCACTTTAAGCAAAGAAGCAGAAATAATCCACCAAAAAAAAAGTACGGTTCAATTTGGGCAGAGCTGACTGGCAACGGATAAAAAATGAATTCAGGATGCCGCTACCGATAGGGAAGGGTGAGGATGTAAATCAAAAAACAAAAGAATTAACAAAAGAAATAAAAAGAGTCATGGACATTGCGATCCCCCGTTATTTGAATCACAAAAAAGTAACAAACAATGCATGGAAGGTGGAACTTACTAGGCTGAGAAGTCAAGTGAGGTACGCCAGAAGGCAATATCAAAGAAGTGGAATACATGAGGAACGTCAAAGACTTTTTCATGTATACAGAAGCATAAAAGAAAGGTACACGACGGAAATCTATAATACAAAAATAAAAAGCTGGGAAACTTTCGTATAAAAACATCTACAAACAGACATTTGGGGAGTGCCATACAACAATTTCATTACTTACTTGCAGGTATCGCACTGACACTGGCGTAAAAGCCGAACGCGCTTTGCAATATTTTAAATTAAAAATTTTACACATATGTTTTCTTGACTTTAAATTATTTATTTGGTTGGAGAATTGATTGGGATTGCTCGTTAACTAGGTTCTGGTAGCGAGACTAGAAGCAAGATAGATTATTTGAAAACCCATTGGAGTGACAAGGATAGGAATATCCAAAATTTTGTCTAATTAGGATTTCAAAATATTTACGTTCTTTTCGACATTGACCAGTTCGATGGTAGTTTCGTGGTCTGTAAAATACAAAATGTGTCTTTGAGACATCCTATTAAAGGGGAATATATTTTTTCGGCCATATTAATGTAAATAATCTAGCCTTTATATAGATTTTTGGAACGTGTTGTTTTTGGAAGGCTAGGTCCACATCTCTTCGGGGGATTTTGTACTACCTGGTGAGTGTGTAATTATTTCAGCAGAAGAAAACGAACGTTTTGTTAACCTTCCAAAGAATAACCCTTTTACAAGTTAAAAGGTGGGTTTTACACCATAAAATATTAATGCCATAAATGGTTTATTTCTTGACAATTTTTGTTTGGTTCATATAATTTAATAGGGTAGTAATATTATGTTTTGTATTATTCAATGAGTATATCTAGTAAATGATTTTTATTCTTTCGTCGTCGAGAAAAATTGCTTACTTGGCAAGCACACTGACATATTTTGACGATTTGTTTATAGAAAGTTAGAGTATATTATAATGTTAACTATATTTAGCTCAAAGGTATATGTTGAAAGTCGGCGTTTTCAACTAACATTTGCGAACTCAGAGAATTAAAATTTCGATTCTTAGAATAATAGAATATTATTAATCTTAATTCGTTTTAACTTTCTTTTTGAATATTGGTGAACATATTGGGTTGTTTTTAACAAGTTTTTCGTGTCTTCATGAAATTTTTCAACATTACTCTAGCTCATCTCTAAACTACTACCAAATTGTCAAACTACTCACTACAATTTGTATATTAATCGAAACAGAAAGATTCAATATATGTACAAGTAATTGGAAAATTGGTTTGTTTTTTATTTCATTCATTTAAAGTAGGTTTTTAGGAATGAGATGCCATCTTATTTGCGGTAAATCTACTTGGCGCCCTTTCACATCTAAATAATCTTGCAGTGCTGCTCACTCCCTTGGCGCGTAAGTGAATCCACGTCGTCTACACATGAACAGCCTAATTTTGTAACCTAGTAGATATTATTCAGGTTTGGAGGTTACAACACCTCTGGAATATATTCATGTACCGAAAGAAATGTACACCGCCTCCGCCACTGGTTTTCATGCTGATAGCCCAGTGTGTAGGTACCAGGACTATGGAGACTGAGATAGATGGATTGATTTTCTCACAATCCGAATATTTTAATTTAAATGTGATAATTCAAATTTGCCGCATCACACTCAGCGCTACCCAGCGGAGATTTTTCGAAGCAGTGGTCGGGAATCCGTATTGTTCTATCTACTTTATCAGTAACTTTTGTTATACTATAATTAGCTGTTATTTTTAGAACATTCATCTGAAAACTGTGACAAATTAAAATGAGAGAACTTTTAAAGGATATGGCAGCTCCTGTTGCAACTCAAAAGCAAGCGACCTCTTCCCCAAGTAAGCACAGTATATTTGAGTATTTTCAACTGCCCATCAATGAAGACATTCAAAGGCTAAATGAATTCTTAAAAAATGAAAATAATTTTGAAAAAAGTGTAAGTAACTTGTAAACTACAGTAACGTAAAGAAAAACATTCATATTGTTTTATCAATTGCAAATATACCATATTTAACAACTTTTTCAGATTTTTTAAATTTCAAGACTGGGAGGAACAGAAAACAATGATTTTGTGAAGCGATGTTTAACATTCCTAGTCTCAAACAAACTGGCCCGCAATTACAATGGACTGGGGCATAGTAAAAAGTCGGGATTCAAAGATGAATTTAGCCAGATTGTAAGCTTGAGTGTGGGTAAGTTACTATGACTTCAATAATAATCTAAGCTATGGCTGGTTTTAAATGTTGAAATACTAGTTCACCAATAGGTGAATTAATTTAATTTTAAAATCCGCGGAACATACAAAAAAAGCAAAAGATAGGAAACAAACTGATAAAGGTTTGGCTCAGGAGAGCGGCTGAAAGAAACAGACGGTTACAAGAATGTAAAATCACAAAAACAGAATATTTTTTTACCTAAGTGACAATTTTGTCAGAATTGTATTATTAAATTTTGAAGTAAACAAACGCAAGAATAAATGTGTGTAGCTGTATTTTTGGTTTTAGGTGGGACTAGTTTCAGGACTTGAAGTTTGTCAGGTGGCTGAGGATTTCCCCTTATTTATTTGAAAGTTTTCATTTTTGTATTTTCGTTTGATTCCTTTTATTCATCCATTACTTCTTAAGAATTGCCACAAAAGAACTAACCAGAAGAGGAATTTCTGGCAAAAACATAATAATCTGCACTGATAGTAGACAAGCCCTATTAGCCTTAAACAGACAACGTGTTATATCGAGGCTAGTACTAGAGTGCCACCAAGATTTAGCTGACGCCTCGGCAGATAACAATATTATCCTGAGGTGGGTTAAAGGGCACGACAGGAGTAAAGGAAATCGCATTGCTGATTCTTTAGCCAGGGAAGCCGCTGGACTAAAAATTCTAGGACCCAGTGACACCTACGGCCTAACGACTTCGACAATTGCGGAACTAGCCAAACGCTACACCCATACTCAATCCCTTAAGAGATGGGATGGAATCAAAGGATGCAGTCTTGCCAGGATCACCCTGGGCGACCCTGGGAAGCTGGAGCCGAAGAAATATTTGGCGATGACCAGGAGAAACCTACGTTTAACAGTAGGATTTCTGACTGGTCACTGTCAACTAGGGAAACACCTCCATACTATGGGGCTAGTGGACACACCTCTATGCAGGATGTGTGAACAGGAAGATGAAACTGTCAGGCATGTCTTATGCGAGTGTCCGGAGTTATCGTCAATAAGAGAGTGTGTGTTCGGTGAGTCTTGGCCTACACCTGCCGATATAAAGGAGATGTCTCCTAGTGACCTGTCCACCTTCCTGAGAAGGACAGGATGAACAATGACCTAGGAAGACAACTCCTCGGGAGGATGTACAATGGGTCACATGTGGCCTAAGTGCTGTGAGCCTACACTCACCCTCCCTACTCTACAGATACAGATACTTCTTAAGAATAATGTTGTACCCATATAATTGTATGTAGTTCAGTTTGTATTAATAAAGGTATAAGAAATGGAAGGTGAAGAAATAATTATTTTAAGAGGGTGTCTGGTCAGCTGTAAGGGAAGGTGGAGGCTGATTTTTTAAATATTTTATAGTTTTATCGATAAATTACCTTTTGCAGTTTTATTTTATTTAGTCTACCTATAAATATTTCAATTTTTATAGCTTGATTTATTTCATATTTCTCACCATTGTAGTAAGGTTTTGATCGATAAAACAGTAATTAGTAGATATTCGTACCTAGCAGAGGGAACATTGTTTTAAAATCCGTCGCATGTAGTTATCGACCAACCGGTTATCATTTTGTTTTATTATAATTTTTAATGGTGGAGGGTGAAATTGATTACCTTTTTTCCTTCCTCTATCTTACCCTATAGCTGTTTCACCGAAGATTTAAGGACTTACAAACCTGCCGGTGCATAAGGTAAGATAAATTTATCATACAGTCCACTAATTTTATTTATTTGTAAAACAATAGAGATTATTCTTTTGTGCTATATCACCCATTATTGGTCACTTCGACCCGTGGATTAAATTTTGAATCAAGTTTAGTTGTTAGTATACCGATTTGAATTTTAGTCTTCGAATCGCGATTAGGTAATTTGAATCAAATTTTTAGTTGTTGGTTTTCCGATTCAAATTCAGTTAAGTATTTGATTAATTATTTTAGAGTAATTTGCAGCCGGTATTATAGTAGATAAACCAACCAAAACATTGTTCTTTCCTTTTTTTGTCGCGTAAAAAACTGTAGCTTTAATTCCTCTAGTTCTCGGAAATACATTTGTCTGTTTATGTGCGCACACCTGTCTCTCTCTTACTCACGTGTGAGTTTGTTTTGAATAGTTTGCGAAAATAATAGTATTTTATTATCAATTTGGTGGATATAAATTTATAGTGTCACTCTTGACGTATTTTAATTTTGTTCGAATTAGGGAAGCATTTAAGCGTTTATCCTTCGTGAATATGCCTAAAAATCAAAACGAAATAAAATTCGATAGATTGCGAGCAAAAACGTGAAAACATTTTTCGAAAAGCTTTTCAGTTAGGTATAGTACATTTGAAAAAACACTCAGATTACGAGGAAGTTGTACAAGATATAGTTGTTCTAAAGCAAGAAATTAACCCAGATGCCGAGATTGATTATAATGGCCCTTAAGATGTATTTACGATATTTATTCTAATGTTGAATTTTTAGCTGCCTTATTATTGAAAAAAATCTGTTGTTTCGAATAATAATCCAAATAATAATGAATCTCGCATGCCTAAATTTGAGTTAGTGAAGTTCGATCTTCATATGGATCGAATTGTAAATTTTCGTTGCTTAAACACCAATAGTGCGTCAAATTTAGAAGTTTTTTTGGAAACATTTGACACTAATACCTCGTCATTAAAAAGATTGTATCTTAAAAATTAGGACGCTCATATATTGACTTATTTAGCTTTGTTAAAATTGCCTCAGGAAACCATAGATTCATTTGATTTGATTTGATTCGAAATAAAGATGACTTGCCAGTTTATAATGAGCTTGTGAAATTTTTGCGCCAGCGTAGTAAAACCTTTAATAAAAGTGATAGAGTCCGGAATTCAAAAAGTAGTTTTGTATTGCCAAAACCTACGGAATCATTTCATTTGCAGGAACCGAATAATGATTATTCCTCCGTAAATTGTATAATTTGTAATAAAAGCCCGCATTTGATTAAAGATTGTAGATATTTCTTAGGACTCCCAGTTGAATCAAGATTCAAATTAATAAAATATAAATATTTATGTTTAAATTGCTATTCTTCAAAACATCGTGTATCGAATTGTTCGTCTAAATTTTCCTGTAACAAATGTAAAGCTCGCTATCATTCCCTGTTACATTAACCAACTCCTGATTTATATAATAATAATGTCCCCTCCATTAGCCTAGGGTCTTCCTCTGGTTCGTCTGAATGCACAACGAATTTACATGTTCGGCATTTGGAAAATGTTTCAAATGAATCCCAAGTACGTCCGGTTAGTATTTTTGGAACCGTAATAGTTAAAGTTGTTGATAAATGGGGTAAAGTGTAAAAAATTTGATTTTTGTTAGATAGTGGATCCTCTGCCAATTTGATTACATTTAATTGTGCCCAAAAGTTAGGTTTAAACTACTTAAAATTAAATTTAAAAGTCTACGGTATAGGAGGTTCTGAAACGCCCAAAGTGGGAAAAACAAATATTGTTATATTTTCCCATTTTAATCCGAAAATACAATATCCTATAGAAGTCATGCTAATAGGTAAAATCACCGATTTGCTAGATCAACTGATTGCTAAGAATTTTATTCCCAATATAGATGCACTAATTTTAGCTGACCCTTATTTTTATTTACCTGGGAGAATAAATGGTATTTTAAGGGTAAGATGAAATTTGTGAAAATTTGTTTGTTGAAAATGTATCTAGTGATATGTATTGGTGTGTGTTGTGGTTTATTATTATTGTGCCATTTTTTTTATTTATTTTCATTTTATTTATTTGTAATGATATTTAATTTGTTGGGCGCCAATGATTTTATAAATTTAATTTGTGGTTTTGAGTATCATACACCACTTACCGTTTTCATGATGACTCTATAAACTCAGGTTGAGTTCAGGAATTCAATACTTGCTTTATTTGAATTTATTTCATAATCACTCTAATTATTTATTTGTTCAAAATCTTTAAGCCGGTCCTGTGGTCTTACCCTTGAAAATTTTAACTGTTTGCAGTGAACTAAGTTTTGCCAACCTTATTTAAATGAAAAAAACTCTTTAGTTTTGTGATTTGTGAAGTTTAATGAATTTATTAATTTATTGGAAAGTGTTTCAACATACAAAAACGATTTTAAAAACTCTTATCTAAATGACCTTTCACTCATGAACATTCACACTCATGAAAGTTAACATCTAATTTGTACATAAGTTATGCAACACTTTTTGCATACATGTAAAAAGAATAATCGACAAATTCTTTATGTGTTTCAAGTTTAAAAACACCTGTTTTTTATCAAAATGGACGATTCCACGACCACAATAAGAGAAATAAATATCAAATGTTTGTTACAATTACACACATGTAAGTAGATCATTCAAATTATAGTTTATTAAATACCTTTTGTCTTCTCATTTTTGAAACTTGAATAATTACTTCCCTTTTTATGTTTCAGACCGCTCTGGGCCTGGCATTGCTTCTTCAGATTGCTTCGTTCTGGTTCCGTCGTCAGTTTTTGAGAATTTTCAGTATTTATGGCCTCTTAGAGATTCCACTTATGGTTTATTTGTAGATTTCATTGATTTTGATGGATATTTACCATCGGATTTTAGCATAAACTTGTTATGAAGGTTAGTAGCACTTTTTCACTATATATTTTCACCCTTTACTTTATCGTGACTTAATTTTTAAATTATTTTAACAATATAAAAATAATTTACTTATCAATTTTGTATCATTTTTAGCTCAGTGATGCTTTCTTTTTCAATTTTTATCAATAACTACGTATTTTTTCTAAAATCAACAACCATGTGTCTCTTAGTTTAAAGTTTTTTCTATATTAGCTGACCAAATACTTTATTGTTGTTTTTATTGTTTAGTTTCAAATTTTTAAATATTATTTTACATTTGTTTTTATTTCTGTTGCTAGGTCTTTTCTTCCGTTCGAGTTGACAAATCTAAGTTCACTCTTAGTTAACTATGTTCATAAATGTACTCTTTCTATTGATACTAATGTCAGATTTTATAACCTAAATAATAAATTTTTTATTTTTCGGGTTCTTTCTTTTTAGATTAATTATTTACCAGGAAACTTTTATAAATCTTTTGAAGATTCTGAAATTATGTGAAAAGGATTTTAATTAATTAGAAAGAAGTCATCAAGATTCCTGTTTAAAGTTTAAATATATTTCAGGTGATTTGTTTATTTTTATTTTGTTAAGTTTGATTCAAACTTTAGTTTATTTTTGATTTTATAAATGTATTAGTTACATTATAAATTTCAAACTGTCTTTTCTAGTTTGATTTATTTTTCTTTGTTGATAAGAGAAATTTTCATTTCAAATAGTTTTCATTATTAAATTTTATACTGAAATAACCCTTGTTTGGTGTATGTGATGTATGATATTATTTTCCATATCACTAGAGATCCAGATGGTAGATACACAGTATCCTTGCCTTTCCAAGATGATCCTAAATTGTTAGGTGATTCATTTGTACTTGCCAAAAATAGATTCTTGTCCAAGACTATCTAGATCAAAGACACATGAGTTTAGTTCCTATTGAAAATATTGATTCGTTGTCGTATTATATCCCTCACCATTCTGTTTTTAAACCAGATAGTCCATCTACCCCTTCTAGAATTGTGTTTGATACCTCGATGAAAACGAGTCTAGGTCCCTCACTAAATGATGTACTCCACATCCAAAATTACAAAATAATTCCGCTACCATTATGTTGAACTTTCGTCTTTTCCCAGTAGCAGTTGTTGCGTATTTAAAACAAATGTATAGGCAGATTAGAGTCAATGAACCTCATTGTGCATTTTAAACAATTTTATGGATATTCGACACAAATGATCCCATTTCTATATTTCAGATAAATACTTCAACTTTTGGAGAAAAGGCCTCGCCATATTTAAGTCTTGGTAGTAAGACAATTATGCAAGGACGAATCTCAAAGCTTTCTTGACGTCATTGTACCCATATCCCGTGATATGTACATGGACGATTTTATTAGTAGTTTTTGTAGTGTTCTCGAAGCTATAGTTGCACACACTCAGTTAGTAGACTTATTTCAAAGTGGAGGTTTTAAATTAGTCTAGTGGATGTCCAATTCTGACGAGCTATTGTCGACAATACCCGAACCCCTTCAATTGATTAAAACCAAACAATTTGATAAGTCAGTTTCTAAGGTGTTTAGGGCTACAGTGGGAAGAAAAACATGATAATTTTAGTTTTGGGGTAGAAATGTCTTCAATGTCTCCTTGTACGAAAAGGAACATTCTCTCACTTCTTCCTCGCATGTTTGATCCCTTGGGATTCTTGTCTCGTATAACCCTGTTTCTGAAAATTTTGATAAATAGACTTTGGATTTTAAAAATTGATTCGGATAGTATTGCACCCAAAAAAATAGAAATTCTCTGGAGTAAATTTCAAAACGAATTTCATATTCTTCACAAAATAGAGATTCCACGCCATATAGCAGTTACGCCTAGTTCGTCATTATCGTTTGTAGGATTTTCAGATGCGAGTGCTGCTGGCTATGCATCCATTGATTATACCCGGGTTGTTGATTGTACAGGTCAAGTTAAAGTTACTTTTCTGTACTAATTATAATTTAAATATTAAACTAGAATTGATTAAAATTAGGAAATGAGAATTTTCATAACATACAAATAAACACTTATGCAATGACTTAAGTTTATTTCTATTTCTACGCGAGCGATCAACTGTCAATGTCAACAGTTTCAATCAGCCATCTGCCATAGTATCTCGGTCCGTCTAGACTATTTTTACCATCCCATAACGTGAACAGTATTATCAAGAGCACTGACATTAATATCTGCATTATCTCCAACATATTGTACCAACGCACCCGACTCTGATGATAAAATACGAGGCTGTGGATGGTAAACTGCTGAAACTTCATACTGTGCGGTACTACTATATGATGCAGCAAATCCTAAAGTTGATGAAACATCCAATAATTTTTTAGATCCATATCTTCTGTGAAGAAATTCAGAAAGGCCTAATAGCAGCTTTGATGAAAATGACCGTTCTCGTATCGAAGCCATTATTGCGTGACTGATAGACATGCATTTCGTTTTTAAATGATCTACTTGTCCTTTTCTATTTTTCAATATGATTTCTTCCAAAAAATGTAACAATGTTTTTGGTATCTCTTCATTAATACCATCTAGCATTTTATTTGGAGGTGGATACGTCTTAGTTTCAACTATAGATTATCTAATATCTTCCCTAATAATAGTCGCAGCAGCTTCTACAAACCGTAAACGTTCCTCTGCAAGGGTGCTTTTTTTATTTCCGTACCAAGCTTTTGATAATACATTAACCTGTGTATCACGGTATTATATCTGTTAAATACTTTTCTATATAACAAAAAATCTCCTTCATTGCTTGAGTGACTTGATCATCTTGGCGAGGCTTTTTATCTGCAGATGGTACTCGGGTTAAAAAGTTGGTATAGCAATTAGTATGACCCTTTGCTTCAGCAGCGATTGAATCATGCTCGTAAAGTATACGTTCCTTCACTAATTCTCCAAAGGAATCGCTTCGTTCCTCTGCTTTCTTTATTACGTTTTCTTTGAATGCAAGAGTACTTACATTACTTATTGTCCGTCTATACTTATTTTTTTTCATTTCTGCTACTTCATTAGCTTCTTGGCTACAAAATAAGCATACTTTTTTCAAATCAAACACTTCACTTCTTTTTTTACGAGGGACACTTGACATTGAAGGTTCACCCACTTCTGAGCGTCGTTTCGATGCAACAATCACATTTTTACTAGTGTATACTTTACGACACTCGGAATGCACATTTACAGAACTTAAAGTATTTAAATAGGTAGTCTATATGTCCATCATTCCATTCAATACTTGCAATTTTTAAAGTTTGTAAACCACGTACGACACTCACAGTAACACCTTCTGAAAGTGACTTATCACATATGAAACACGAATCAGCCATAGCTTTTAAAACTGTACGTCCGTCGTTGCAAAGATAGAATTCCAAACTAAAATATTATCTTGACTAATACAAAGTGGTCCCTTAAAAAAGAAAGTGGCCTTGAATACAATAGAACATCTGTTCCGGCTATAAATAGAAAAGGCTATAGGGTAAGGAGAAGTATTTCCAGGTATACAAGTATTCAAAAATTTACACATTTTAAAGAATACATATGTAATGTCCCCATCACTACGTCTATGTAAGTTAATGAGATCTTGGAATAATTTCGACTATCTTAGTGTAGTAAATAAATACTCAACTTATTCTTTGTTACAGTATCAAAATCTCATTAGCAACAACAAATGTTTGTATTTGTATAGAAATATGTTGTTTGCCCAAATTCAATGTTTCTCATAGATATCTAATTTAATCTTGGTACGACCATGTTTTGGGAATGGTTTAAATACCATTCCAATTCATCCAACAGTAAGTTAAAACTCAGCTCTAGTGTTATCCACATAATATTCTAAATATAAGGCTAGAATTAAGTACTTAGTGTGAACCTTCAAAGTTAATAAATAGTGTATACAAATCAAGGGCTCTCATTCCTCCCGGCACATTACACATATATAATGTCGTTTTAACTTGAAATATATAATCCAGAATTAATAATATACTATAGTTAGATAATTAAAATATAAATAATTAATAATTAGTACAAAATGATTAATAATTAAATAGAAGTAATTAATAATTAGTACATAAATAATGGGCACTGTTTAGTAATTATAATTTTTTATTAATTGACTTTATACAACGTACTGATAACCGTAACTCACGCTTGACCTGCATAATCCCATATATGACTATACGCTGCGCACTCTACCTCAAAAATGGTTGGTTGTATGGAAAAAAAGTTTAAACAAAAGTTGTAGAGAATTTTATACTCTACAACTTTTATAATAAATACAAATCTCATTTGAGCAATAGGAACCGAGATATTTTGATGACCTTTGACCTTGAATATCTTAAGACGCAGACACGATAGAGATTGTGACTTTTGAGACAATATTTAGAACGACAAAACAAAGGTTTATACCAATTTTCAGCTTATTCTCTTTCAATCCGAGGTTGACCCCTTTTTTACCTAATATTACTGGGCTAATAGTGCATACCTACTACTATCAAATAACCAATGGAAAATTTGACATTTTTTGTTATTTTTTAGATGAATTTGAAAACTTGGTTGAAGTTAAATATCATCCCCACAAATGTGATGTTTGTGGTAAACAGTTTTCAAGCCAAAAAAATTTCAAAGCACATAAAAAAACTCTTGAAGCTACTTTTCATCCCAGATCGAATGAATTAATGTGTTCATTATGCTCCCATAAAGATGTTTCAGAATTAAAATTAATTAACCACTTTGAAGAAAAACATGACATTTGTATTGTTTTTGAAGATAAGCATTTTGGTAGTTTGGAAGAATTCATATTTTGGAAAACTCAGGAGGAAAATAATAATAAGATCTTCTTCTATTAACAAACATTGTGCACAAAATAATTCAAATAATATAAAAAAGATTTATGTTTGCCATCGATCTGGAAAATATATTCCAGAAGGAAGTTGCTTAAGGCATTTAAAATGTGAAAGATCCAATAAAATAGGTTCGTTTTGTCCAGCATCAATTACACTGACAAATAAAGAAGGCAATTACTATGTAAGTTATATGAAAACACATGCTGGGCATGATATTCACTTTGGGTCATTTATTGTTAAGTGACAATGAAAAACAAAAATTGGCTTCAAAATAGCAGCCAAAATTCCTTTGCTCATAATATTAGATGATATTTGTGACTCAATATCCAACACAAATTTTGACCGATTGCACCTTCTTACTAAAAAAGACCTCTACAATTTAAAACAAACTTATAATTTAAATTCCATTTCTGTTAGGCATAAGAGTGACGCCATAAGAGTATAAGTGTGGATAAACGAACTGCAGATGAGTAATTGTGTTCTTTTTTACAAACCTCAAGAATAATTATCACAAGAATATCCGAAATTAAAAAAAGATGATTTTGTTCTAATTCTTATGACCGATGGACAAAAAGACTTGCCTAATAGATTTGGGAATGATTGTGTATGTATAAACAGCTATCGATTTGAGTTAACAACATTACTTGTGCTGGATGAAATAAGAGAAGGCTTTCCATGTACGTTTATGATTTCAAACCGTTCAGATGAGGAGGTTATGTCTATATTTTTTGGCAGTATTGAGAAATGTCTTGAATCAAAAATATCACCAAAAGTTTTCATGAGCGATATGGCAGAATCCTTTTTTAATGCCTGGTTGCGAGTTATGAATCCTCCACAATATAGGTGAGCAAGTTGTCATCTTGAAAATGAGAATCTAACACATATTATATATTCCAGATTTTTTTGCTCTTGGCATGTGGATAGGGCTTGGAGAAGAAATCTGAATAAAATTAAATCAAAGGAGTTGCAGGTAGGTTAATTATTTGCTATCTAGTCTAATGTATTAAAAATTGTATGATCATATTTTTCTAGCATGGGCATATTGTTATAGGCTGAATTGTGGCTTAAATACAAACATGCATATTGAACGTATGAACCATACTATAAAGTACATATATTTAAATGGAAAATATGATAAGAGGCTAGATAAAGCTATAAATGCTATTTTAAAGTTAATGCGTGATAAGCAATTCGATCGATTAATAACAATTCACAAGGGTAAATTATGTAGTAAAATAAAAGAACTAAGATCCAGGCATAAAGCAAGTCAACAATAAATGTAAATGCTGTGGTACCAATAGAAACGGATTGGCACAAGTTCCATCGTCCACATCCCAAGATACTATGTATCTAGTAGAGACAAGAAAAGCTAATTGTAACTGTAAACTAATTGGTCTAGAACTAGGCTGCTCAGATTTTTGAACAGTAGGGCCAAACCGATGGGTAAGAAATTTTTGGCGGGCCATTAACGATTAACTTATATGAAATTAACACCCATTTGCACCGACTTTGTATTAACTGTTATTTAACAAATGAATCCTTAAATTTTAATTGCCACTTAAGTTTCAAATGATTTGCACCGAACCATTTTATCAAAACTTTAACTAAGGGTTCTTTATCTTCGTTACATTATGGCAACGTCGCAAGAATCCAGTGGCTTTTGTGTTAGTTCTGTTGGAACACTGCTTTTTTGTTGTTTTTAACCTTAAAACTATACACATAGAAATTTAAAACACGTCCCTCATCTTAAAATAACATGTTCGCCGAAGCAAAAAGAATTAGGGGGTTGAATTTTAGCCACAGGGAAGTGAGTCATCTTTTTACAATAGCCCTCCAATATAAAAATATACTGGAGAATAAACAAACAAATTCTATCACTAATACTCAAAAAAATGAAGCCTGGGTGGAAATAGCTAAGGAGTTCAACGCAACGTCATCGGATTTAAATAACCGAACCATGGACCAATTAAAGAGATGCTATGAAAACAAAAATGATGGTTCACAAATACCTCTTATTAAAATATTATTTGGGAGGTAAACTTTCTCTCCTACACAGAGACATAATGTAAAATGAAACTTATGAATGTACTTAGAACTAATTTGGGCTCATACTTTTATTATCGCAAGTTTCTGAAATTTGTACCTCCACTCTTAACCATGTGTAACAATACACTCAGTATACCTACAATCTATTAATTACAATAAATTTAAAATTCAGATTACTGACTTTGAAGAGGAATGTATGTCATCAAGTTCTGGTCCCCAAATAAAAAAGGGGTGTTCACAACTGAAGCAAAAAATGCACTTGATAATACAGCACAACTTCCTTCATGTTCATCGGCAGAATCTTCAAACAGAAATGCATTATCTCCAATAGAAACAAATATTGAACAAAAACTGTTACCCACTTCGGTAAGTAAAATATATTTTTAAATTGTATGGAGCAATTGGTGATGCAGAATAATTATCTAATAGTTATTTTGGTTTTCACTCATAGCAATTTCAAAACATCGATATTTATTTTTGGTAGGGACACAGGATTATTCCCATAAACTGCTGTAATTAGCAGGAAACTTTTTTTCAGTAAGAATGGTTTAAACATAAACTAAGGCAAAAACAAAACACAAGCATAACTCATATATTTGCTGTCTTTTTATTGCTAACTCAGAAAGACAAAAATTAAACATGAATTATGATATCATGTATGCATCAATTGATATATAACTATGCTGAACCTTAAAAAAATGCTTGTCCTCACCTTATTGCACTTATATGTTTTAGAATGAAGCAAAAAGTACCGAGAAGATCAATTGGAAACACTTCAGTACAAACGACTTGAAAAGACCTCTAAATCCTTTACTATTGCAGCCTGGTATGAGGAATAAAAATGAAATGCAAGCTATGGAATCTGAAGATCAACAAGTAAACAATCCAGCAGTAGGATCTCAATTTATTGAAGATCAGTACTTGAAAAATAAAAGAAATATAGAAAATGTTGGGGGCAGAGGAGATAAACGTAGAAGAGGGACATCCAGAAAAGTAAGATTTCTGATAGCTTATCCTTTCACCTTCAGGTTTGAAAATTAGTGAAAACCCTAAAATTCCTTGTGCTACCATTTAGTCAAAAGTGCATAGGGAGAAAAACAGGGACCTTAACAATATATGTTTGTGATACACTAGCATCAATTTAATATAAAAATGAAAATCTTGCAAGTAGCTCTTTTTTAGGAGCCACCTAAAATTTGCATCAAATTATACTGTTTTCTTTTAAATACTTTTTGAGTTATGTGAAGCAAATGATATCTCGGAAAATAAATATATCTGAATTATTCTGGGTTTCTATTTTTTTTTCTTCTATGTGCACTTTTTACTAACTATTGTTACAAGGAAAAACATATTTTCTTTGTGGCATGGCCCTTTCTGATCATCCACAAACCATCCGGACTATGTGCAGTTTGTTGTGAAATCCTGACAGTTTGGAATCATTAGCTGGAGCACCTTACAAACTCAATAATGTTGATTGATTCTATATTTTAGGGCCCTGATAGGAGGAGGCCAACTGCCACACCTGTAAGAACATTGGCATCAAATGCTTTAGCCGTAAAATATGAATACTTAGCAGGCAAAAAAATATAATTGCAGATTACACCATTGAGAAACTAGAAAGGGAAAGGTTGTATGCCAAGGAGAAGCATTACCTCAGGGGCCCGATTCTCGAAACTGTAGGAATTAGATCCCATGGGAAAAATGTGATGTTTCCCATGGAAATTTCAGATAATGCATTCTCGAACCATAGTATGGGAACATATTCCTTCACATTTCAGAAGATCTGCTTCCAATGCCATTAAGCATGGAAATACGCAATTTCCAATGGGAAACACAATAAATGTGAGGTTATAGGATCGCTTATGTTTACATTTTCGTTGTTTTGTGAATCAATCAATTATTTTTCGGAAGTTAGAAAAAGTTGAAATATTGGATAAGCATGGCAAACTTAGATGAATTGGCTCATTTAGAGGCACTACGGAATTTGGAGGTGGCTGAAAGATTGGCCAGAAGGCCCAGAAGAAGGTTCATGTCTAGAAGAGACCCATTTGAGTGTCTATCAGAAAATCTCTTCATTAAAGTTTTTCGTTTGTCCAAAGACATCACTAGAGAGTGATTGTTATGTTGGATCCATTCCTGGAAGCACCTTCGAGAAGTACAGCGCTGAATAAACAAATTAAGGTTTCAGTGGTTTCAGGTCCTGGTTGCTCTGAATTTCTACGCAAGTGGAAGTTGCCAGACTTCAGTTGGTCTGAATTTATATTTTGGCTTAAGTCAATCTTCTGCAAGTCGGTGTATAAGAGAAGTGACAAACGCTCTCAATGAAGGTCCCATTTTTAATCAGTGGGTTAAATTTCCACGAACTCTTCTTGAATTTCAAAATATTAGACATGAGTTAGTACCTACTAATATTGCTGATCAATCATTTCACACTCCTATATTCACATTCTAATGCAGTCATTATCCACTTACAGTTTCTATCATTCATTTGGATTCCCAGGCATAATAGGATGCATTGATTGTACCCATGTGGCAATTTATCCTCCACCAAGAAATGATGCGTTATATCCTGAACACATATATGTTAATAGGAAAAATTACCACTCAATCAATGTTCAGCTGGTATGTATCTTTATTGATGGACAAATATTATTACATCCTAGATTATTTTTTGTGCTAAACCTAAATTTTTTCCAAGATATGTGATGCTAAAATGAAAATTATCAACGTAAATGCAAAATATCCAGGAAATATCCGCGTAATATTCGATCAAGTCTTATTGGGGCGTCGGCCCAGCACTGTAGTGGAAAGCATCTGATGCGATAATTACAGTGAAGCAGTGTCGAGCGCGGTTAGTACTTGGATGGGTGACCGGCCCACTGGGAAAGACCGTCGTGTAAATAGCCCGTACAGCCTGCAGCGGAGTAGCATATCATAGCTCGCAGGCATTATACCAATGAGCACGAGGTATAATGTAGGTATGCCGTCTTTCGGAGGGGACGTAAAACCGAGGTCCCGAGTCCATGGATGTTGGGCTCGATAAAGAACCCTACCACTGGTTGGAACACCAGTGGGTTCGGCAAAATTTGCGGTTAGGGGTAGAGTGCTCCCGGCGTCGGTGATTAGCCTCAGTCGCAGAAATAGACCGACGTTAAATAACCAATTAAAAAAATAAATAAATAAATAAATAAATAAAAACAACTACATAATAAAAAAAAACAACAAAAATAACATCACAGGAGTCAGTAAAAAAAACTATAAACTAAAAAAACATCACAAGTCAGTCAAAAAACAAAGAATAAAAACTATGAAAACCCAAAAAAACATACAATCCTAAATAAAAAATTATTAAATATACAAAAAGGAAAATGGAAGATGGTCAAATTATTATCTACACTCCTGAGGATTGACCCGCAAGGTGCTCTAGTGCAGAAGCAATCCTATTGCCAATTGAAATATTCTCTCTCAGTATTTCTATTTTTTGCTGATAATATATTATTTTTATTTCTACTTTTTTTTCAGCAATTCTGCTCATTTCATCACAGGCATTTTGAGAATGTACCAAGCGCTGTGTTGCTATATTCTTTCTTTTCATTCTTTTTTTTGGCTTGTTTTGTTGGCTTTCGTTTTGGGGCTGTGTTTGGCTACCTTCAGCTTGTTCTAAGACTTGTTCAGAATCTTCTAGCACCAACGATTCCTCATCATTATTTATTATTTCTTCTGCATAATTGTGTTCTGGTTGTAACTGAGAACATATCATAATTCAGAAAACTACAATATCACAACTTGATATGACTAATTTATTCAAACTTACAAAAACTACTTCAGATTCCTCAACATTGTCATCACCTTCGAGGGCAGTGGTATCTAGAATCTGAAGAAGATTTTCATCCTCTTCTGTTAGAATTTTATCTATGGGTGGTCCTCCTCCTGTACCTTTCATGTGCTTTTTTGTGTCAGTATTTTTTTTCTTGACATTTTTCTTGAGATCTTGCCAAGTCTACATGGAATCAAGATATATGATTAGAATTGATTAATAAGATATTTTTTCACCTACCCTTCGCCAATGAATCCAATCCTTTTTTGCTCCCGGAATTGCATTCAACCTCTCTTCAATATTCTTCCATTGTTGTTGGGAATCTTTGTAGGAGAAAAATTGATAGAATTATAGAATTTTCCTTTTCTCAAGTCCTCGGAGACCTCCATTATCTCTATTAGAAGCTTTTTTTGTTCTCTACTTATACTACCCCCTCTTTGAATTTTTCTTTCCATTTTTTTTCAACCTTGCATATAAATATTAATTTCCAAAAAGTTCTAACAACATAACCTCCAACCTTCTTCTGCTTCTTTATCCTTTGATACATGTTAAAATCCATTTAACATCGTGTGGGGATCTCTAACCTTTTTTTAAATTCAAGTATTTCGCGCTTCCCTTTTACCGGTTTCCCGCCTCCTTAATTCTTACGTAGTCAATACCCCCTCTTATTTTCCGTTAACGCCATGTTAACTTTACTTGTTAAGAGTCATCGATGAATATGGGTCGTTATATGCTCCGTCCAAACAAAGGACGTTAATTTCTCTCTATCGCAGTGTTAATTAGTTGTGATGTTGTATTAGTGCAATAGTTCTCTAGAATTGTGTATTTATAGGCCTCTGGGGACTGGTAAGGTGACTATTCTTTATCCAATAAAGTATAACCAAAATTGGCGCAAATTTCAACGGCCATCGTTATCGTATACAAAAAAACGTTGCCAAATCTCAAAGCTCTGACTTTAACTTTTAATGTGAAAATCTTTCATAAACCTGCCGGTTGTGCCTTGACTAGTATAAAGGTATAAGGCATATTCGTTGAAGCGGTTATGATAATTGTACCTATAGTTTTTTTTGGAATAATTTATATTGTTTTGGTATCTGCTAGTTGTATTTATTGTAATAATAATATTGTTTCATGGTATCTCATTGACCACTTTAAGATTACAGTGATTTTACTTATCTTTATTATTGTAATGTATTGCAATTCTATATCCTACTTTTCCCCTATCGAGGGGTGGTCCTTCGAAACTAATTGTTCAAGCAACTATTATGAATAAAGAAGGAACTGGCTATTGTTGTTCTTATTTAATCCACAGTCCATTTGTCTCCTCATATCTTGCTGGTTTATTCAATACATTTTATTTATCTATGGTTATGCCACTATTACCAATATAATTTGCATCTTTTTCATTGGTGTATTCGTTAAAACACAAGAAACCATCAACGACAAACCCCATTCCTTCAATAGTCTAGGAAAAGCTATTCCATCGGATTCAAGAATAGGCGATATGCCAAAATAGGGTTTCCCATTGGAAATAAAAGCATGGGATCATATTCCTATAGGATCTAAATCCTACAGATTCGAGAATCGGGCCCCAGAAAAGAATGCCTTCAACTAGATGTGGATATAAGAAAAAAACAATTAGAGAGACTTTCTCGTTAGCTTGTGCTGTATTTTGTTGCAAGCAAATTGAAAAAAAAACTCAATTATTTATGTTAGGTACTATTTTTTTATAGTTCCTTCTGTTTTTTATTACCTTATTTATTTAGAATGTAGTTTGTTGAGTTTCTGTTACTTTTTTTTCATAGTTCCTTTGGCAATTGTTACCCGATTTATTTAGAATGTAGTTTGTTGAGTTATGTAAGAATTTATGTTTCATTTCAAAGAGTGATGTGTGCTTTGCAATAATTAGATTTGGAATTTAGTGATTCATTAAACATTTATTTACCCAGTTCTTTTCCCTACCCTTATTTTTTACCTTCGTTTTCAATTTAATCAAATTAATTCCTAAAGTGTGAATAAGAGTTATAGAGGGGACATATATAAAAGACACTGCATGTATATATACATTTTTTTATTGAAATTAATATTTAAGATAAAATATTTACAGTAAAGCAAATCCCTGTAAAAAAATGCAAATTCATTAAAAATTATTAGGTGTTACAGCTGACTAAAATACCGAATAAATTCATTTTGAACTAAATTGACAGGGTCACCATCAACTTGCGGCTGTATGTCAATTTGTTGAGTTTGAATTAAATAATTAAGTTCATCTTCATTCATGTCTTCAGGTAATGGAGGATCTGGTTCGTTCATATCCCTCGCAAGGTTATGAAGGATAGTAGTAGCCACAATTATGGTCATGACAGTTTCCAGCTTAAGTTTAAGTCCATTTTAAGTCCATAGGCAACTACTGGAAACCTTCGCTTCCATATTCCAAAGACCCTCTCAATTGCATTTCTGGTGCGAAATAAAGCTTCATTATATAGATTTTCACCTGGAGTGACAGGATTTGCCAGTAGTGTCATTAAGTAGTTTCGAAGTAGATAACCACTATCCCCTGAAAATATTAATTCCGAGGTCAAATGCTATGTTAAAATCCCTCTGAGCTTCAGGGAGAATGGCATAAGCTCTATAATTTTTTTTAATAAAGTTTGAAACTTTTTTCAAGTCATTAATATATTTCCAGAAATAAAGCATTATTTGTGCATAAACTGTCATATATGAATGTGATTAAAAGAAATATGGGTGTGAAGAAAAATAAGAAATGCAAGTTATACTTGCACATGCATGCATGGGTAAAAATAGTAAGAATATTAATTGGAGGAATTTTAAACTCTTATCCTTCCTTCTAAATGCCATTGAACTCCAAAAATAAACTTGCCTATTATCACACTTCCACCAAATTCTCCAGTTTCCAATCTTGTCAGTATGGATGAGTTAGCAAATATTGTAGCATCGTGTGTTGAACCAGGCTAGCGAGCAACAACATCAAGAAATTTTAGTTTGGAATCTGTGAGGCACTGAACATTCAGTGAAAAGTAGGACTTTCGGTTTCGATAAATTTCTGCATTATGTCCACCTAAAATGTAAAAACAATGCCTAGGAAAACAGTTTCCACCGTAGAACTGTATTTTGAAGATTTCAAGTTAAAAACCTGTATAAACTTTTTTCTGATTTATTCTTTGCACTGTACACCCCTTTTTATTTTTATATAAGTTTGATGACTTTTTTCGCTTCAAAATGTTCAATAATCTTTTTTGTTTTGCCAACTTTCACAAACCCCTTTACAATAATTGATTATAGCTCAACGATTATAGTTAACCAACCCATCTACTTAAATCATATAGCTTTTTGTTTCATTTTACTCACCAGAAGAATCAATTTTTACATGGGTACAATCAATCAATGCCTGTACTTTTGGAAATCCAGCGATATTAAAAAACTGATTCTGGGCCCTGACCCGCTGCTGACGATGGGGCATATTCACAACTCTGGGGCATAAAGATGCAATT
Organism: Lochmaea capreae; assembly: GCA_949126875.1. NCBI lineage: Eukaryota > Metazoa > Arthropoda > Insecta > Coleoptera > Chrysomelidae > Lochmaea > Lochmaea capreae. The sequence continues at coordinate 26,806,063 of OX421409.1, read as the reverse complement.
ACTGATGATACATAAACTATCACTCTACTTGCTGTCGAGACATGGACATTCATGAAGTCTGCCGTCTGAATAATATGCCCACTGCTGGCATAAAACCTAAGTGTCAAAAGCAGTTGGTTCATCGGCGAAAGGCTATTATTTCTGAAATAAAATCATTTTGTCTTAGAAATCAAGCAGTACCTCACTATACCCATATAGTTTTACAATAGCTGGACATAACAGCTATCTTAAAAACTAGTATTCTATGGCAAGATAGTTATATTTACTATTGACTTACTTAGCTATCATCTGGGTACTCCAATTTATTCTCAATTTGAGTTAAAACTCTCATAACTGTAGGTTTTGTTAACCTAAATCTTCTAAAAAAGTCCATTTGGGACATCTCTTCATAATAATTGGGCCTAAGAAAAATGCGCCTTGGGTAGCCCATATCGAGGAAATCAAGGACTTCTAAATCATCTTCTAGAAAATCCTCCACCAGGACCTCTTCCAAATTTTCCATTTTCACAAATCTCCAGGCACTTATATTAATACAAAATTTTTGTATAGGTATGTATTTAAGGTTAAAGAACAATTAAATATGTTTAAGGAAAGAAACTTGGTCAGTTAGCTAATACTGCTTTAATGAACGTTTTAAGAGTCTCTTAAAGTTGGCGCAAAACACAAAAGTTTTTAACGGTACTTTAAAGGACACTTAGCCTAACAGTCCTTTAAAAAGAAGTTGGTGCAAACGGCCGTAAGTCGTCAATGATCCGCCAAAAATTCATACGTTTAATAAAACTTGTGTAATAAAAACATCCAGTATTACAAAATTTGGTGTTTATTCAAATATAAAACAAAGAGCATCATTTGCAAACTAAATAAAAAATAAAACTTGTATCTTAAATTAATGTGATTTTTGGCAATGTTTCTGTTGTACTAATTTTTTTATATTAGGTTTTAAATTAGATGTTGACAATAACACCAGGTCAGAAATATGTTGCTCCGTAAGTGAAGTGCGGTATTTATTTTTAATATAATTAAGACACGAGAAAACCTTTTCACACACATATGTTGATCCGAAACTGGATAGGAACTGCAATGCCAGGTCCGTTATTGCAGGAAAGTCTTTTTTTTGGCACCAATTTCCAGAAATCTTCTGATAAATTTTGTGCTTTCGAAGATATTTTTTCCATAAAAAGGTTTTTTAAGGCACAATGATTTTGCAGTTCGGTTAGTTCCAACTAAATATTGCCAGGATAACTAATTATTTCAGTTAAATTAATTGAAGAGGTTAAAGCATGAACGTGTTAATATCAGGTTTTGTAGTTTTGAGAAAAAGTTAGTTAAAGTTGCTGAATTTCAATTTGTTGTTACAACTTTGAAAAGATATCTACAACGTTTTAATTTTTTTCAAGTATAGTATAGTCAGTACACTTTATAATATTGAAAATTTTAATTATTCATTACACACAGACCATCTTACTTTTTTTTGAAAAAAATTATATTAACACGTTCATGCATTACCGCTCATTCTATATAATTTTATCACAGGATGCATGAAAGTGTTGATAGCTATTATGTTGTATGTACGATGGAACAAATGAGACGCGATCACTGTGCATCATATAAGAATGAGTAATAAAGCTACTTGGGTTAAAATAAACTCATTTATTCTCATTTAACATATTCTGATACGAAAATGAACAAAAAGAAGCAACCTAAAATATATACCTACTCTAAAGAAATATCAGACATTCTTAACATGATTTATAAAAATCGAAAATAATATACCTACTTAATGCTAACAAATAAATTTGGTATCAATTATTCTGGCTTGTATTGGGAATTGGAATGCCATTTTCCTGTAGTATGTTTTCATAAAACCATTTATGTTCTTCCGATATATACGGCCACTGTTTTATAATATCATTTAATTTTTCATTTGTAATGGAACCATTTCCATTTTTTCGTGAACGTTGATGTTTTCTTCTTCTTTTTTATGTCTACTTGTAGGAAAGGTGTATACTCATCATAGCTAGTTTTATACAAATATGTCCCAAACTCTTCAACACGTATCCATTTCACATGATCTCTAAAATTAATTTTTTGTTTCAGAGTGTTGTCTGTCCGAACAGTTAGATCCAGATTATTTTTTAGCGTCTCTAGAAAATGATCTTTCATATCGATAACCTTGGAACCCTTTTTCGCTGCTTTTCGTATTATTTCCCTGTATTGTTCTGGACTTTCAATTTTTTCATGTTTTCGAAGATGTTTTTCGATCCTGCCGAATTCTCTGTCACAGCCCAAATAGGTGTGACCAACCTCCGGAAATTTGTGGTCAATTATTTTGAATTTCTTTTTCAATATAAGGTACTGGTAAAGTGTAATCAGAGAGAAGTTTTTGTTCTGTCCAGAACACGAGTCTGACCAGACTATAAGATGGGTCTTGTTAGCTAATAGATTTTCACAAACTACTGTGAAGTAGTAAAGGGAGCTCAGTATTTCTTGACTTCCTTTGCTACCTATATTTTCTGTCCAGCTGCACATAACAGTAAAGCTACTATTCTTTGTTACCACATCAATTCCGAAATTATAAAACCAGAGCTGTCGAAGATAGAAACCTATTGACACTGACAGTTTCGGTAATGGCATAGTTTGTTGTAAGTCCATATTCAACTCATCTTCAGTACCCAGTTCGCGATCTGATTTTAGCAAAGCATAACTAGCAGTATAGTTTTCTTTATGTTCGTCAAAATGGGAACTTTTTTCTTCTAGTTCACATGTACTACATGTGTCACTTCTTGGGTGACCGAAAGATAAGTTAATCTGGTACAAAATATTTTCCTATAGATACCATCCTTCACTAAGAAATTCGAAGGTTTAGTATCTTCATTACATTTTTGAATTTAGAGTTGATACATTTTTTTAATCGAAAGAATAGGACTTAGATATAACTTATTAGGATTTTTGGTCCTGGAGTAATGTGATGCCTCCGCAGGGAACTGTTTTATATGTTCACAAATATATTCAACGACAACGTCCGATGGTCTGTTGTGCCGCGTTTCGTGCTGTCCTCTTCGATCAGCTTTAGGAAAGTCTAAATTTTCTTTAAAATTTCGCTGGACTATTTGTAATTTCGACCTTCCGATTTGAAATATGTTCCTAAATGCTGTTTGGCATATAACTAAGCTAACTGCATTACACATTATCTTATATTGAAAAGTGAAGCTTCGTTTCTTTTTGGCGTTAACCTTGACTCTAGCGATTAGTTTACTTATCATGCTTTGAAATATAAAAATGTTTTTTTCATTATTGGTAAGATTATGGTAACCACGAAACATGTCATTTATATTTTCTTGAGTGAAGTTTAAAAAACATTTTTTCTTACAAACACACACAGCTCCAACATCAATTGGAATTTTGGCAGGCATAGTATTTCCTTTATACGAGATATATTCTTCACCTTTTTGGCGTTTCGCTGCTTGAACATTCCTTTTCCAGTTTTTAGGATTACGTAGCCGCTTCCTTGTTCTTGATATATATATATATAATGAATGAAGATCTTCACATGCATTACTGTCATTATCCAAAATTTGTTGTTGCTCATTATTATTAGACTCTAAAGTAGATTCTTCGTTTACAATATTTTCGACAAAATTTTCATTATTGTCAGAATCAGAACTGTTTAAAGTAGCTTCGTTTGGAATATTTTCGACCATACTTTCATTGTCAGAATCAGAGCTGTTCTCATCCAATGCAGAAGGAATAAAGTTATCGCTTGACCCACTGCTAAATGGCTCGTCCTCACTGCTGTATTTAGAGTCATCTGAAAACAAATTAAATACTGTATTATTTTACTAGATTTATTTTTAAATGCGACAGTTCGAACGAGCTAGCAACCATGTCAAACCATTAATGGTTATATTTTTTAGCTTTTCAACACAATAATGAAAACAATAATAATTCTTGTAAGTTATCTACTTACCATAATCTACATTTAAAGCAGGCAATGAAGTTATTTTTTCACTGCAATCACTGGTGTCCATGTTAAGGTTCGGTTGACTATTATCTGAAAGCGTCAGCTGCATTATTCGACGTACTCTTTTTCTGGATCCTTCTTTATCCATTTTCGGAGAATATACACAAAAGTACATTTATAGACACCAACTAGACCCACTGCTTACTGAACACAATATGAAAATGGCACGTGGTACCTCTATGCTTAATTTTGATCAACTAATACTTCTGCTAAGCAGTCTTGGTGGATCTTCAGATCCAATTAGTATCATAAGAGAGTACACCACAGATATTTTAGCACTGACTAGTATGCTACGTCAAATATATCCCCACGGAAAAGACAAATCAATGAAGCGCAACTTAACTCTACTTAAAAGGAAAATTTTCGCTCAGCTTGGTAATAATTTTTCAGATGACGAAAGCGACGCCTCACAGTTAAGCCAGAACTAACGTATACAAATTAATTCCTTATAAATTTCACTTCAATACTACAGTGGAATATTGATGGATTTTTCCATCGCCTTGCTATGCTTCAACTTCTTATTGCTGAACCATCTCCGGAAATAATATGTCTGCAAGAAACCCATTTAAACCCTCAAAAAACATACAGCTCTATATCATTCAAATGCTTTAGAAAAGATAAAGTCACAACCAATAGTATATCGAGTGGTGGCGTATCAACATTAGTTAAGAATACATTAGAAGCAACTTTATTTCCCGTAACAACTAACTTGGAGACCATAGTTGTTAAAATTAAGTCAGATAATGTTTATTTTATTTGTAATCTATATCTACCGTCATGCTTTCCTACAACTTATAATGAACTAAAAGATTTGTTCAGTCAGATACCGTCTCCCCGCATTATAGTAGGAGATTTTAATAGTCACAACATTATCTGGGGCTCGTTTCATACTGATGCTAGAGGAAATATTGTAGAAAAAATTATATCGGACCTTCAGCTTAATTTTCTTAACGATGGCTCTTCAACAAGATTTAACGTCAACACTGGGAACTCATCAGTAATAGATTTAAGTTTGTGTGACCCCCAACTTACTCCTCGCCTTTTTTGGGAAGCTCTTCAGTACACATACGGCAGTGATCACCATCCTATTCTTATTAAGAACTAAGTAGCTCTGACTCCCGAAAGTTTTGTTCCGAAATGGAAAACAGGATCTGCAAGTTGGACAGAATTTGAATCCTACATTAACCATGAAATTCTAAAATGTACGATAACTGACGACGTTAATGAATCTTCAAGTAATTTTAACAGTGTTATTCTGAGAAGTGCAGAAATCTTTATAGGAAAAACTAAAAGGACAAATAAAAAACGCACCCCCGTACCATGGTGGAATATGGATTGCCATACGTCAATGCGTGCCGCCAAAACAGCACTTAATAAGTACAAGAAGCAGAAAACAGTCGAAAATAAAATAGATTTTAAAAGACTCGAAGCGAAGGCACATCTAAGCTAAGAAAACATCATGGTCAAAATATGTTTCCGAAATAAACAGCGCAACTCTTATCAGTGAAGTATGGAAAAGAATAAAAAAAATCTCAGGATTAAAGTACACACCAAGATTATCTCGACTAAAGATTAATAATGCAGTCACAACCTTTCCGCAATTAATGGCCAACGCTTTAGCCAATCACTTTAAAAGTATGTCTTCAAACTCCAATTATAATAATACCTTTCTCGAAAACAGATTAGTAGTGGAAAATTCAGATCTATTTCAGGACGAAGATGAAAACTCTCCATTAAATCTACCGTTCTCTATGGAGGAATTTGATAACGCACTTTATAGCATGAAAGATACTAGTCCTGGACCTGACGATATTCCAGTCACATTCTTAAAACACCTTCCTGAATCTGCGAAAACAGTCCTTCTCCAATTATTCAACTTCGTCTGAGAACATGATCAATTTCCTTCAATCTGGTCAACAGCGTATATTCTACCTTTCTTGAAAAAGCATAAGTCAAGTCTCGAACCTGATTCGTATCGACCCATAAGTTTAACGTGTTCGATGTGCAAGCTAATGGAGAAAATGGTTAATTACAGACTAATGTGGACCTTAGAAACATCAAAACGTTTAATATCCGAACAAAATGGTTTTAGACAAAATCGCTCCGGTATTGATAATATTCTTGAGCTGGAAAGTGATATCCATGAAGCAATGTCAACTAAACAATCATGTACATCTATATTTTTTGATTTGAAAAGAGCATTTAACACATGCTGGAGATTCAACATAATAAAAGAGCTCCATTCATGGAGTATTCGTGGTAATTGCCTCAGATTTGTTAGTAATTTCCTTAGAGACAGATCATTTCAAGTAAGAGTCCATAATTCATATTCAGAAAGTCAAACTGAAGAAAACGGAACTTCCTAAGGCTCAGTCCTTAGCCCAACTAATAGCTCTAAATAAGATTATTAAAGACATACCAAAGCCTCTAAAGGCTCGCTTATACGCAGATGATCTGGTAGTTTATTGTAAACGCAAAAATACCACTTTAATGACAAATATATTTCAATCCTTTCTCACACAATTAGAGCAATGGTGTCTGCACACCGGCTTTAAATTTTCAGTATCAAAAACAAAAGGAATACTATTTACTAAAGGGATTCCAGAAACTTATCCAAAACTTATTCTATATGATAAAGTAATTTCTTTCATGCCATCAGTTAAATTTCTCGGAATGTGGTTAGACCAAAAACTTTCTTGGAAAGAACATATAAAGCAAACCGTATTATGTCATAAAAGGCTAAACATAATGAAGACATTAAGTAACAAATATTGGGGATCTGATTATACTACGCTGCTAACTATTTACAAAAGTTTAATAAGATCTAAAATAGACTATGGATCAATTGCTTACGCCTCTTCATCTAAAACAACATTAAAATCACTTGATACTGTTCATAACCATGGACTTAGAATTGCTCTTGGAGGTCTAAGAACAACTCCTGTAGATAGTATTCACAGTAAAACGGGCGAACCTCCTGTACATTATCGAAGGATGTATCTTACGTTGTCACATGCCACCTCAATTGCTTCGAATATAAATAAGCCCCTTTTTAATAACACCTTCACTAATAAATATTCAAATCACTTCAGCAATAAACCCCAAACAGCCAAACCTTACTACGAAAGGATAAGGATATTTCTAAATTATTTGTACATTCAATTTCCTCTTGTGTTTCCTGTAGACTTGGGTCATCCTCCACCCTTGACCATTAAAATCCCTAGTGTTAACACAACACTAAGTATATTCAACAAACACGAAGTTAACTCAGCAATAATAAGAGATAAATTCAATTTAATTTTGGAACAAGAATACAGTGACTGCCATAAAATATACACTGATGCATCTAAATGTGAAACTGGGGTAGGGGCTGCCATTGTAAACTCGGGGAATATTTCCCAATATAGACTTCCTTCCAGTCTCAGCATCTTCTCTGCTGGACTTTTTGCTTTATACAAAGCTCTCCAACTCGTAAACACGCAGACGTTTTCAAACAGCCTCATTCTTAGCGACTCCCTCAGTGCCTTAAAAAGTTTGCAGCAAATATACCAACAACATCCTATTGGGAAATTAATGAAGGCTGAATTACTGGAAGCTGAGTTGAATTCTAGATGTGTTAAGTTTCTATGGATACCATCGCATATTGGAATCGAAGGCAACGACAAAGCAGATGAAACGTGAAGTTTCACGGTTCTCTGTCCAAATCGTATAAATCAGAGACTTGGCATCAATGGTCATAGAACTCGTCTTGAATGGAGGGGTGATCGACTGACCGGAGACAGCCATCTGTTTTTGACGATTTGATTCCTTGAAGAGAACAAACATTTCAGCCGCTGTGGGAAAATCGATGAATATCATAATCTAAATTTTAACATCCATATTAATTATTGTGTATGAGATTCGTACAGGTAAGGATCTATATCTCCATTTTCTTAGTTTTGGAAAATTAATAGCAGATGTTGTGTAAAGTCAATTTATAACTACCTAACCTTTTATGACATGTGCCTTTATGTAACCTTTCCCTATATTTCCTAATATCAAATCCCTCTAAAAGAATTCTCTAGTGAAATTCATTTATCTGAATCAATTTCATAAGCTCTAAGTAAAAGAATACTCAAAGAATGTAGTAATTAGACGATAAATTAATTTCACAAAGAATGTAAAATTTAGCGTATGTATAAGATAAGTAATTATCTGTTATATTTTAGCGGTTGACCTCAGGATTGACCTTAGGGTTGACCTCAGGGTTGAGATTTACGTTAACATCACAATAAGCATTAGGTAACGTGCTAACGCTTTAGAGAAAAATCAAAGGACCTGTTACCTTCATCATAGGTAGAGGATGAAATACCTCTAACCTAATCTTTTGTTGGATATTACAAAGCACTTATGGGATTCCATTCGCTGTTGGAGTTGAGAAAACACATGGGAATTCACTCAAGTAACCACTTTCATTAAGATAAGTGATCCTTTTCATCTTTTTAACACGTTCTCACTCTGGTATAGCAAATTGGCTACGCCCATGATGTAAATCTTCAATGTTATCTATTTTTTTTGTGTAAACTTCCATGTAACTGGATAAATTGAAATTTTAAGGGCTTCACCCAAAATACTTCTTTCAGTTGTTGTTTAACATCTTCTTATGTAATTATAACTATATAAACTTTAGACTTTTAAAAGGCTTCACCTAATACATAATAAATATTATTAATTTTTTTTATAGTAATGAAAATATGAATACTTTTCATAAATTATATTAGCTTTATAGTAACTTTGAATTTTATTTCCTACCTAATAAACTTAAATACACACTTGTTCAACTTAAATCAATAGTTAATGCTGGGATAGCAGGACAAATTAATATAGTTTCGGGGTTCAACTATAAAACCACGTGGCGCTCAACATTTTAGATATCTTCTGTTTATTCAAGAACCTTTCGTTCTGTTATCCCCAGTTCGGCGAAGACACCCCTGAGAGGAAATAGTTAACCTTTACAAATCTAGTTCCTAGAAATTGTTTAAGTACAAACGTTTCACAGACGCTAGTGCGCGTGACGCGATCTTTAATATTAATCTGGAAAGTGAGTGTCGAAGCGTTGCTAGTGATTTAAAAGCATTCTTCAAAATGAAAGTGTATAGTGCGTGGGAACGAGAGTGGTCGAATTCCAAAGCTAAGGGAAGTAAAGAGTAATGTATCTACATGGCAACCTACCACTAAAAATAGGAAAATACAGGTGATATTAACGCGTCCTCGACTGGGACACTCAAGATATACCCATTCCTATTTATTCGCAAATAGTGAACCCCCGATGTGTACAACGTGTGATGTGATAGATAGCATAAAACATATTCTTATTGTATGTCCAAAATACACTATTGAACGGGCAACAAATAATTTTCCAAATAGCTTGGAAGTTGTCCTCGGGAAAGACTGCCAACATCAACGTATCATAGACTTTTTAAAATCTATAAACTTATTATATAAGATCTAATATAGTATTATATTATCGTATGGTCGCTAATAACCTTTTGGTGAATGCGACATATATCCAATAAAAAAAAAATTAATAACATACCTTTGTACACCAAAGTGTTTTAACAAAAAATAACTTAGGTACTGTAAAGACGCACATGCACTTTCTATAGTCTATCGTAAAACAGTGATTTAATTTGATTAAGTCATGTGTAGCGCGAACGAGGGAGAGGTTTCGCACGATATGGCGAGCAAGCGGATGGGGTCTCAACTTTTTCAACTTGTCGGGAAATTTGCTTCCGCGGGCCACACAGTGTCCCGCGGGCTTGTGGTTGAGCAGCCTTGGTCTAGAATGTGAAGCATGCTTACATAAGTATTCATGTACTTGCATAGATTCAAGCATAATATATAATATGTGTAAACATGTACATTTAGTATGCAGGTATCAAATACAAGAACTGACACTAAAATCAACAAATAACGTTTTAGGACAAATGGAATCACTGATTGGTTACTTGCTCTATTTTTTAGTAAAATTACCAAAAGTAATAGAGGGTTCAATGAACAGTTTGCACCTAATTTACACTTTTTGGAACAATTTTTTAAAAAAATGTGTTACCCTCTAATAGTACACAGCTTGTCAAAAATGTTGAATAAATCACTTGAGTCGCCTCTAAAATATTAGGAAACACAGACTTTATTGCTCAGTAAGTGTGAAGTTGCTAGCTTTTGTTTACTTAATTAATTAGCGAGTAATTTTTTAAACATTTTGACAATCCATCATACTAATTGGTATGTAGGAAGTAAAGTCTAGCTTATACCATTTGCTGAACCAATTATATTTTAATTAATTAATATACACTGTGACTACTTAAGTTCACAACATATCGAAAACTTTTTTGATATTAATTTTACAAAAGTAATTCTTCATATAAAGTTTTGCATAGTCTAATACCTTATATCCTTTATATTTCAAATTTAAAAACGTGTTTTTTGTCATCATTTAAAATGTGATAACAAAACTTGTAAAAGTGCTGGTTTACTAAAAAACTGGTAAATATTCTTTCGATTTATTTATTGGTGTTGGAAAACAATAATAATAATTGAGTTATAGACTGTCTTCTGAGCTGAGATTTATATCTATTTATATTATATCTATTGTTTGTGATTTTGGTATCCAGGATCACATCAATATGTCTAGCCCCTCACAACCACTGCTATCAAATACCACCACTTCCCAAACCCTTAATAATCAATCTACCACGATAAACTCTAACTCCCCAAGATCACCGATATCTTATGCTGCGGCTACTTCAGCAAGACCTCCTCCTCCCCAAGTACCATCTCGTGATCAAACCATCATTATGCCTTCTATCTAGTGATGGGCCGTGGGTATTTACCCATTGGGTAAATTCATAAATACCCGGTAAATACCGGGTATTTACCCGAAAGATATTTACCCGTGGGAAGATTGGGTTTTTTCCTTAAAATAACAAGGAATTCACAAAAAAACATAATAAACAGCTATTGATGAAAAAAATCCCATAATGATGTATAAAATTTTAAAGGTGGCAACACTGGAAGCGACGGAGAATAACCAGGGGCGCGTTGCGCATTATTGGTGTGGCTGGCCTGGCTGCTACAGGTTTTTTCTTGTTTGCCAGCTTGAGACTATTAACATTTTTATTCTTTTTGTAAGCTAGTGTGGCGACAGTTTTTTTAGTTTGGATGCAAGTTATTACCGTTGTGCTTTTTGATAAAATAAAATATCAGAAAAAATATATTAAATATGCCGCGTAAGAAGAGTAATGTGTGGAAAATGTGGATAATTAATAAAGACAAATCCAAATCGGTTACCTGCAAATTTTGTCAAAAGCAGTACCAATTTCCAAATATAAATAAAATGACTCAGCATATTAGGAATTGCATTAAGTGCCCAAAGGAATTAAAAAACACCATAGATACTGACGCTGCAAATATAAACCAAAATGTACTCAGAACATGGAGTACAAGCCCTGCTAATCCTGTGGGCGCTCTTGCAAGAACTGCCAATACTACTAATTTCAACTTACAATTAGGAGATACGGAAATGGCAAGCTTTTCAAGCTCCAGCACCATTTCCAGTACCAGTCAAGAAGAACACGATACCAGAAATATGCCACTAAAAAAAACCGTTTTATTAAAATCTTTTATGGACACGATGAGCGCTAAAGAAAACGTAAGTAAAAGGCCTCTCATAATATTTTTGTACATAACATTTTTTTAATGCGATAAGTAATAGTTTTGATAAAAAACTAAATACCTAGCGATTACCGAGGCGATAACAAAACTGTTTATATTTGTAGATAATAAGAGATTTAAAAAATAATTTAAACAATTTATTTAGATTTGTGACTTACAATTTTTTTTTTATTTTTAATTTACGGAGTTTAAATAAATAATATTATTTTACTATCTGTATACTGTAGAATTTTTATTGCGTATGTTTGTTGTGTTATTTTTAAGAAATGCATTAAAAAAAACTGAGACAGTCACAAGTCACAATATCGACAGAAGGAATAAATACTTTAATTATAAAAAAATCTTATCTTCACACTTAAAATTTACGAGAACAAAAATTCTATAAGTACGTATACGTACTACATGTGTTTTTTTTGGTAATTCAGGCATTACATGTATTTTTTTTTTGTATTTCAGGCTGCCATAGACTATACTTTGGCTAAAGCAATTTTTATCAGTGGGTCACCCTTATCTTTAGTAGAGCATCCGTTATGGATTGAGTGCATGAAAAAACTGAGACCTTCATACCAGCTCCCTAGTCGCAAGTATATATCAACAACCCTTCTAGATTTACAATACACTGAGATGCAAGCTGATATTACATCTCAAATAGTAGATGCAAAAAATATTCATCTAAAGTGTGACGGTTGGAGCAGCATTCGTAATCAAAGCATTATAAATTTTGTTATCTCAAAGCCTGAACCATTATTTGTAGAATTTCTTGCTACCGAGGCAAACAAACACACAGGAGAATATTTATGTCAAAAAATGGCAGAAATTATTGAAAAACACAACCCACAGAAGTTTTTTGCTGTTATTGGCGACAACGCAGCTAATATGAAAAAATCATTTGCATTATTAAAAGAAAAATACAACCACATTGTACCCCTCGGATGCATTTGCCATACTCTGCAATTGTTATGTACAGACATATTATTATCATGTAACTCCTCAAACGAATTTTTAAATTGCTGTACTCAGATAATCAAAACTATAAAAAATGTTCATGTTCTAAATGCACTATTCGTAAAGATAAACGAAGAGAAAAATATAAAAATTAGTTTGAAAATGCCAGTTAAAACACGTTGGGGCAGTTACCTAGACACTCTGCAGAGCTTATTTACTTGTAAAAGTACACTACAGACCTTAGCTGTAAATGAACAAGCTGCCGAGTCTTTGTCAAGAGAACTGAAAAGTCCTATTCTAGATGACATTTTTTGGGTACGAGTCGAGAAACTCGTACAAATTTTACAACCAATCGTTGCTTTGATAAAAAAGTTTGAAAGTAACGATTGCCTCATACATATAGTGCATCATGCTTTAAAGGAGCTGCAAAGTACTCTTATTGAGTTGTTGCCACAATCACCCCTTACAAAAAAAGAAGAAAAAACAATAATACAGAAAATGTTAATTCCAATGTAATTCCTATTTGTCGCCTTATTTCCCCCACTAAAAGAATCCTTATTTCCAATGTCAGACCATCCATTCCTCACCCACTTATTGAAAAAGCCCTTCTCAACCTTGGATTAACACTAACTTCTCCTATTTCATACGTCAAATGTTGCTCGCCTGATGACGAATACGCACATGTCCTCAGCTTCCGGCGTGTACCCTACGTTCTGCCCACCAGGGATGATTTTTCACTTCAAACGTCGATTCTTGTTACGCATGAAAATACATCACACAGAATATTTATTTCTACAGATAAAATTGAATGCTTTCTTTGTAAACAGGCTGGACACACAGCTGAATCTTGCCCCAACTCTTCCCACGACCTTCCTCCCCTGTTAAACACATCTGTCACTTATGAACCTTCCTCTTCAGCTGTCCCTGCTACTACTGATACCACTTCAGACAATCCTAAATTAACTTCTGAAGTACCACTCGCTCCCTCCTCTCCTATATCCGGCGAAAAACGTCCCCGCTCAAGAAACAGCATTCCTGATTCTCCACAATCTTCATCACCATCCAACACTCCTCTCGATAATTCCAATTCAATGCCTCCTCCAGAATTCACAATACCTAATCCAAAAAAACCTGCCAAAAAAAAAACCAAAAAATCTAAACTTGCTGATGATGATTGTCGCAGTCTAAGCCCCGAATCACGTTCTATCATACAGAATCTCCATGACGAGTCTCCAGAGTCCTTTTCCCTTAGTAGCACCCAGCTTATTGCGTTCCTCAAAAATACTTATCGAGTCAGCGACCCTCTTCCTAAAGCCAATAAATTAATCTCCGATACTGCCGCCCTACTGGAAGATTTATCTTTAGTGTATTCTAATGTCAACTAAAGATCCTTGAAAAATCGCATTACTCGTCTGACCAACAAAATAAAACTTAAACTTCACCACGAGCAAAATATTCATCTTGGGGAACCTTTTTCTGATGACAGTAGCTTCTCTGACTCTTCTGTACTATCTCAGTAAATAACCTCATTATTTTTCCTTTAATTAATACTATTCTCTCTAGTACAATGGAACTGCGATGGATTTTATCCCTGACTTCCTCTGTCTCCAGGAAACCAATTTTAAAATCAATCATCAGCGTAATCTAAAAAACTTTGAAGGATATCATTACATCCGTACCAACTGTGTGAGAGCCAGTGGTGGTTCTTCTATATTTGTATCTAGCGACATATATACTCATCTCATTTCCCTCTAACCACAAATTTGGAGGCAATTGCTGTCACCGCCTGGTGCCCTAATAAGCTAACCATTTGTAGCATTTAAATTCCTCCTGACATCCCTCTTGATGAAGAAGACCTAACCGACCTAATTTTTCAGCTCCCCCAGCCTTACATCCTTGTTGGTGACTTTAATGCACACCACACCTTATGGGGCTCCACCCGTAATTGCTCTAGAGGCAAAGCTATAGAAAACGTATTAAACTCCTCCGGAACCTGCTTGTTGAATACAGGACTCAAGACTCACTTTAACATATTCTCCGGCTCCTTCTCTGCCCTTGACCTCAGCTTATGTGACACCAAAACTGCACTTTCCCTTTCTTGGCAACTTTCCGATGATCTTCATGATAGCAACCACTTTCCCAGTATTATATCTAATCATTATATTAAAGAAACTATCTCTAGAAGCTTCTGGCACTTACAAAATGCAAAATGGCCTGAGTTTACTTCTCTTTCTCAAACTTATTTATCCTCATTAACCATTTTAACAAATATAAATGACACTCTAAAAATGTTTACTGATAGTATACTTGCTGCTGCCGACACTCACATAGGTAAAACAGTCACTTCCTTGGCATATAAAGCAGTGCCTTGGTGGAATTCAGCTTGCGAAAATGCCATCCGCGAGTCCAAACACGCACTTAACAGGTTTCGACGAGATAGAACACAAGAAAACCTTCTCCTACACAAAAATCTAAAGTAGGTACTTAGTAGGTACTTAGTCAAGCAAAGCAAAAAATCCTCTTGGCAAAACTATACCTCCTCTTTGGATCATAATACAAGTCCCAGTCAAGTCTGGAAAAAAATTGCTCAAATCCAAGGCAAAAAAACCAACACCACAATTCCCTCCTTAATACTTAATGATACTGTTATCTCCGAAAACCAAGCAATTGCCGACTCCCTCGCTCAAGTCTTTGAAGACAAATTTAATAAACGTATCCCCATCTCTATCTCCCCCAATTCACATATTCAGCCTTCCTCCTCTCTTCAGTCAAATCCTCGTGATGTTGCGTCTATCAACGCCCCTTTTAACCTAAACGAACTGAAATCTGCATTGTCTGATGAAAAAACTTTCCAATCCATCTCTCTCTAAGCTTCTCGATATCTACAACCTTATCTGGAATACTCATCTGTTACCTGACGCATGGCGCAAATCTATAATCATTCCAATAAAGAAAGAAGAAAGATCAATTCACCTTATCGCTTAATTCCTTTCGACCGATCTCACTTACTTGCACAACCTGCAAGCTCCTGGAGAAAATGATCAACAGAAGACTCCTTTGGTTTCTTGAAAAGTACAAAATCATTCCCAACGCCCAATCCGGCTTCCAGCGACATCGATCCACTCGCGACAACCTTGTTCTTCTCCAAACACACATTTCTACAGCAATAAATAATCACCAAGACGTCGTTGCAGCCATCTTTGACATCGAAGGTGCCTTTGACTCGATATCTAGGACTGCAATTCTAAATAAACTTTCCCTATACAATCTCCATGGTAACATTCTATCGTTGATCAATAATTTCCTAGCTTGTAGAACATTCAGAGTTTCTGCTAATGGTAAACTCTCCTCACCTCACCCACAAAATGCTGGAGTCCCTCAAGGATCAGTATTAAGCTCTATCCTATTCATCCTCACAATAAACGAACTCTGTGACAATTTTCCTGCACCCATAAAACACGCACAATATGCTGATGACCTAATTGTGTATTGCCATGGTAAATCGATCTCAGCAACTTGCAAACTCAAACTCAAACTCAAACCGCAGTAAACCTTCTACAAGATAGATCTACTCACCTTGGATTATCCTTATCCCAAAACAAATCCAAAATAATCAAGTTTTCAAGAAGAACATCTTCTCCTTTACCTCGCATTTTCTTCAATAACATACTCCTACCCATTGCGAATCAATGTAAACCTTCGACTCTCGACTTAACTGGAAACACCATATCCATGAACTCAAAGACATCTGTATAAAGAGACTAAATATACTTAAACCCCTCAGTCACTTTCACTGGGGTTCCGACGAAATCGTATTATTAAGAGTATACAGAGCTCTCATCCGCTCAAAGCTTGATTATGGCTGCTTTATTTACATGCCTGCCCCCAAATCTGTCACAGATTCACTGAACTCTGTACACAATACCGCTCTTAGCCTCTGCCTTGGTGCCTTTCGCTCTAGCCCAGCTGATAGTCTCCACATTGAAGCTAATGAGCTACCCCTACCCCTAAGACGCCAATCCCTACTCCTCTCATATGCTGCCTCAGTATCCTCCAATCCTCTCAATCCTGTTCACTCGCTTTTCATTTCAACGACTAATCCCCCTACTCACCCTCGAACAATTATAAAATCTATCCCCCAAATACTCACTCCTTTACTCAAAGATACCGACCTTTCTCTGACCTCCCCGCTCCCTCTACCTTCTTCTCCACCTTGGACCAAAAATATCCCTACAATCTATACCTCACTTACCATTTATAATAAGCATGAATCTCCCACTGCACTTATAAAGAAAGCATTCCTAGAATTACTACAAAAAAAACCGTATGATTTAATACTCTACACAGACGCTTCCAAAAATGACTCCGGTGTTGGTTGTGCAGTTTACACGAAGCATGAACTCCTAAGCTCCTTCACCCTACCTATAGTGTGTAGCGTTCACACAGGCGAGCTACAAAGCATTTTTCAAGCTTTCAAAAGCATCCACCTACCACACAAAAATATTGCAATATGCACTGACTCCCTTTCCTCCATTCAGTCAATCAAGTCAATCTTCACTGACCACCCAATTGTCCAGAATATACACGACATCTATCAAACTCTCGTTGCTCAAAATATAACAGTTTCTCTCATCTGGCTTCCATCTCACATCGGCATTGATGGTAACGAAACTGCGGACCGCCACGCGAAAGATGCTACCACTAACAACGACCCAACACACATTGTCCAACTCGCAACCGACCTGAAGATCCACTTCCAAAACGTCACACAAGATTCTTGGCGACACCTGTGGCGCAATAGCACGACAGCACTTCATGATATCCATCCATCCACTTCTCCTCTCTCCCTGAACTTCTTAACCCGGAGACAGGCTACTACAATCAGAAGAATCCGAATCAGTCATACCAAACTCTCACACGGGTATCTGATGTCTTCAGGAAATCGTCCCGTTTGCCCTAGCTGTAACGATATTGTGACCGTTAAGCACATACTGACGGACTGCAAACAATTTTCTGCTATATATAAACAACTTGATCTTAGGCCCAACCTCAAGGAAATGCTCCACTGCCCTACCGAAATCAAGAAAGTCTTACAGTTCCTGAAAGCTACTAATCTATACTGTAAAATCTAATTTAAATATTTGAAATAATTGTGTTTTTTTTTCTGTGCCAATGACCAGCGCTGTCGAGGCACGTTAACCCATTTACGGCCGTTGATGCGTGTACGCAACACTGCACAAATTATTTTTTTATCAAAAATGAATTCAAGTTGAACATGAACTGTGTTCATATATCATTGATGTAATGTCCAACACATGGGATTAGATCATATTTAAGATAATTTCTTCATTTGAACTTTTTAGGGAAATGTCCAAAAAAATCGAATTTTGTTACATGTTGTTCTGAAATTTTCAAAAATCAAAATATCATATAATTATAATTATTTTGAAAATTTTGGTACTCACATTTTATTAAATATATTTCAAAATTTATAATAAAATTCAAATGCATGACCTACAACACCCTTCTCTCCCCTAAATTAGATAATAAATTATGTTGTTGCGTATTCGCATCAACGACCGAATAAGTGTAAACTGTCAGCACAAGTCTTGGCAAGTACGGAAATAGTGTTCGGGAAGCACATAAACAGTTTTCGTCTATACGTACCCTACAACTGTTTAGTCTTGATTTGATCGAGTTAGAGTGCGTATCTCTGCTTTATTTTTTGTAAAATATGCCGAAATTAGTTCTTGAACACTTGTCAAATGTGAAAAATGTTCAGAATCATAATATCTTCTTTGATAACTTTTTCGCTTCTTACAAACTGTTGTCTCTTTTGAAAGCCCAAGGATTCTTCGCCACAGGGACGATTCGCGAAAACCGAACAAGTAACTGTCCGTTGATACCAGGTAAATTGCTGTCAAAACAGGAGAGGGGCTCCTATGACTCACAGTTTGAAGAATCCACTTACATTTCTTTGGTGAAATGGAACGATAATTCCATTGTGACAGCAATCAGTAGGTACCCATTATAGTGTAGGACCTCTCAGCTCTGTCGAAAGGTATAATAGAAAACTAAAAAAGAGGTGTTAGTCTCACAACCAGCTATAATTTCAGCATATAATAAATCCATGGGAGGGGTAGATTTGCACGATAATGGTGTAGCAAATTATAGATCCCGGGTGTTGGGTAAGAAATGGTGGTGGCCACTTTTTATAAATGCAATCGACAGTACTCTTGTAAATGCTTGGGAAATATACAATACTGTGAATGATAGTAAAATACCACAACTAAATTTCAAATCATTCATCGCAGTCCGACTTTTGAAAATGAAGAACCTTGTCCCAAGGCTACTAAGGGTACTTTCATCAGAACCACCCAATGAAGTGAGGATTGATCAAACTGGGCATGTTATCATTAGGACTGATTCTCGTAGAAGATGTCGTGTGTGTAAAAGTCAAACAATTTATATTTGTGAACGTTGCAAAGTTTATTTACACCGACTATTTTCGGCAATACCACTTAACTCTTTAGGCCATTGATGCGTATACACAACACCATTTATTTTGAGAACTGACTAATTTTAACTTTTTTCGAACATAAATATGTGTTATTTTAGTGTTTTTTAATAAGAAAAATATATTATTTTTCATATTTAAGTTTTTTTTCTTTCCTTGGCCGTAAATGGGTTAAGCTAAAATAAAAAAAAAATAAAAAGATGTTTATTGACGAAGAAAAGTCAGAAATTAATTCTGAAATAGAGGATCTAGTTAACACCTTGGAAAATAGTATCAATAATAGCAGTACCAACACCAATTTGAAGGATAAATTAAAAAGTTGGTTTTGTAATACATTAGATTGAATAACCTCAGAAAAAGGACTGACAGGTATCAAAAGGATTGTTGCTCTTATTGAGCCAACATTAAAGGATATCAATGATGAACAAACCAGTATAGTTCTTCCTGGAAAAAATAATTTACCGCATAATAAAAACGTTATTAAACAAAGGCGACTATTTTCCACAAAAAAAAATGATCACAATGAACGTTTAAAAAAAACATCATTTGATGACATTAAACCAATATTTGTAGAATAAATTTAAATACTAAAGGACGTGTTTTTTTACATGATATTTTAATGAAATACCTTCCATATCCCTCCATATTAAATATATTATAACATATATAGGGTGAGTTACGAGGAACTGTACATACTTCTACAATAAGTAGAGGCACCTTAGGCGATTATTAAATGACTATTAAAAAAATATGTCTTCTTGTTTTGATTGTTAATATACAGGGTGAATTATGGATTTTCACCAAAACAATGTTTCGTCATAGCTTTTCAATGACTAAGTCGATTTGTCTCATTTTTTGGTGCAAGTGTTTAATGGTGTTTGGCAACTAACTGACATATTTAGAATTTAAAAAGTCCAGGACTGTCTTCGTGAAAATTTGTGGGGCTGCTTCATATTCAACACTTCACCCTGTATATGATTTTTCTAAAACCTGATATAATTTTTCTAAAACCTGATATAATTTTTTCAGAGGGCATACATAGACAGTTAGACCTGGGTATTTGAATTTTTTGTTACACTTACTTCACATTTCCAATTGAAGATTCATTTTAGAGTCAAATTTAAAATTGGCAATAAGGAAATATCTTACTGTATAATAATATTTAGTTATTGGAAAGAAATCTTTCAAAGTAAAAACAATCTAATAAACATTACGATTATAAAAGATGTTCAAAATGAAATCCATCTGCCTCAATACACTTTTCTTGGCGAAATGACCCAGTGACAATACATTACACATTTAAACATTCGTCAAGAAAAGTGTATTGAGGCACATGGATTTCATTTTGAACATCTTTTACAATCGTAACGTTCCACATTGTTAAAACTGTTTTATTGTTTGGTTATTGTTATTTATTTTATTTCTTCATTTATGAATAAACATACCCTGGGCTTGTTCATTTCATTCCGATTAAAATAATTAGACCTGATTTTTCCTCAAACAAATAAGAAAACTAGGTTATTACAAACATTTTTTATCTGTTTTCTGTCTATTACGGGTGGAGAAAGTGACAACCAGGGTGAATTATTGAGATGAACCAGATATGCCAGATTTTTTAATCCGGCCCTGTAAATCAATTCAAATTATATGGTATTTACCATACTGGAGCACAATGTGTGTCGTTTCTGTTTATTTTAATAACTAAACATTATAGTAAGATATTTCCTTATTGCCAATTTTAAATTTGACTCTAAAATCAATGCCCAGGACTAACTGACTATAACTGAATATATCTTGATATGAAACTTAACTGGAAAAAAACACATTAACTACATTACGACAAGAGCAGCAAATGCGATTAATATTTTAAAGGCAATATGCGGACAAAAATGGGGAGCAGACCCTAACGTAGCAATTTTACTCTTTAGATCCCTAATAGGAACAATATTAGACTATGGTTCATTATTCTATCATAACAGTTCCAAAACGCAACTAGGAAAAATTGAAAAAATAGAAGCATACGAATTTGCGGTGGATATTTGACCAGTACCCCTATAAATATACTCGAAGCTGAATTCCGAGAACCACCATTGGAAATAAGAAGGCTGTTACTAGCTGGGAAATTTACATTAAAACTCATAGCTAAAAACAACGAAATAATAGAGAAATTGGAAATTTTATCACAATTAAGCACTAGCCACAAATACTGGTCTCACAAGAAAAAACCTCTATTGATAGAATCATATAATCAGCTCAAGGAATATAAACAACTCATACATCAAACAGAAAGCTTTGCAAGTCACATACCACAATATGAAATATTTGATAATCCCCCGCACATTGACATAGATATACCACAAAATGACCAGAATGGATACATATTGAATCAGGAAATAAACTGCAAATGGACAAATTATGAACAATTATACACAGATGGATCGGTCAATCAAAGTAATACTGGATGCGCAGTATATTACAAAAACAAAAATAGAACTAAGGCATTCAAACTTCCAGAACACAGTTCAATATTCACAGCAGAACTCACCGCAATAAGAGAAGCATTAAAAATGTGCTTAAACGCATGTGAGACTAATTTCGTGATTTTCACAGATAGCAAAAGCTCACTAGAAAAAATAAAAACCACATCAATTGCATCAATTAAAAATCACATATTAATTGATATACTGACTCTTCACCACCAGATAAAACTTGAAAATAAAAATATTTCTTTAGTGTGGATTAAAGCACATGTAGGTATTAAGGGCAATGAAAAAGTAGACTTGTTAGCAAAGTCCGCTGCAGAACACGGACAAGATATAGAAGGCTTTAAAAACCCATTTACAGATTATTTTTCGATACTCAGAAAGCAATTGAAAGAAAAATGGAACACAGGTTTCCAAGAAAGCATCAAAGGTCAATTTTATAAAACAATACAACCAAATATTCCCAAAGAAGTATGGTTTAAAAGATACCTAAGCAGGAATATCATTACAAAGATAAACAGAATAAGGAGCAACCATGCCATGTACCCCGAGTATCAATATAAAATTGGATTAGTAAATAGTCCAGACTGTACATGTGGTACTATAGGAAACCTAAAACATGTCATCTTAGAGTGTCCTAACAATATCTTACACATCAACAAACTCTTCCATCAGTTAGTCCAAAAAAAAATCCCATTGCCAATTAACCTGGAATATCTACTGAGCAATCAGGAATGTTTCACTGATTTACATCAATATATAAATGACGCGGGTATAAGACTTTAAATGTAGAAAAAGTCTGAGTTTACCAGTCTTATGTTTACTCATCGAAGGATTAACACCAGTGTACCTGGAAAATTGAAAAAGCATATACTAATAATGAAGGATTCGCTTGAGTATTATTTACAAGATACGAAGATTTGGCCAGTTGGCAATAGCCAGTGCCATTAACCGAGGAAAAAAAAAGCTGACTATGTATGCCCTCCGAAAAAATTATATCAGATTTTCACGAAGACAGTCCTGGAATTTTCAAATTATGAATATGTCAGTTACTTGCCTGACACCATTACACACTTTCACCAAAAAATTATACAAATCGACTTAGTGATTGAAAAGATATGACGAAACATTGTTTTGGTGAAAATCCATAATTCACCCTGTATATTAATAATCAAAACAAGAAGGCTGGGTACGGTTGAAACGGTGGACGGTTGAAACAAAGTGAATATCTTGTGAATAGTGCGCGATGAGGTGAGGGATACAAGGGGAGTACGAAGCGGGCGATAGGTCGAATCATGAATTTTAGCAGAGACAACCAGGGGAGACGTGTAACTTCAATGGGCATATTAGTTCGGTAGTACAGTTAATAAGTGAAATACATTGTCCTTGTTTGTCATATATTCTTTGGAATAAGTTTCTCTTTGTCTGTAAGAAGAAATACTAACGTAGAGGGTGCTGATGTTGCTACGGTGTTGCAATTTTGATTGCTGTTTTGTCAAAATTAATTTCTTATTATTTATGAAAGTGTATTGCTAAAATGACCATAATATGTACATAAGTCGATAAAAAATTGTTTTTTTCAAGAACTTAGACATCTATAATTTGAAAAATTAATCTAAAACGTTAGAACTTGCTGAATAACTAAACAACAGGGTACGAAATTGTACATTTCACACAGAAGAGGAATAGACCGGAACAGCACTGAGCACACTAACCTCCATTTTTATCTTTGTGCATCGTGTATTTACTGCATTGCTGTGTTTTGATATTTTGATCAGTGCTATCGAGTTTTATTTATAACCTTACGCTTAAGTTTATTAATCATTCTTCACTTCTACTTGCGTGAATAGTGAAATACTAACAATGGGTGCGATCTGCTTAAGTTGTGGAAACAATGAACAGGAAGTTCTGAAAATGCATTACTTTCCCAAAAATATAGCCAAGTAAGTAAATAAGTACTAAGAGTCCTTCACATTTGATAAAACTAAAATTATGTTTTGTAATCAAAATGATTGTAGAAATATACAAATTATATCCTAATAGGTAAACAAAAGTTATGAGTGGAAAATTATAAGTTAACATCTATTGTATTGAAAAATAATGTTTTATATGTTTTTAGATGCAAAATTTGGTTTGAAAGTCTTGGTGTTAGTTATCCTAACATGGAAATGAGGAATCATAGATTATATAGTGATCATTTTGAAAAAAAAGATTATAGCAATATCAAAACCTGGAAGTTACAACCACATGCAGTACCGATTAAGTCCACATACTGCAGCACATTAATAAGTCCATTAAAGAGGATGATGATCGATTTTGTGTAATGGTGATGGATGAAATGGTTATAAAGAAGGTTCTAAAGCAGTTGCCAACAAGGCTTTGGTGTTTATGGTTAAAGGCATTAAAAATACTTGGAAGCAACCTGTTGCGTATTATTTTTCCAATGGGGCGGTTACTGGAACCAAATTGGCAAAAACTATTGTGGAGGTGATTGAGGCTTGTCGAGATATTGCAAAACTAACTGTTGTTGCTACAATAAATGATTGTGGTACCACAAATATTAAGGCATTAAAACAACTGGGTTCGTCAGTAATCACTCCAAACATATTGATTGGAGACCAGAAAATTTTCACAATTTATGACCCACCTCACCTTTTAAAATGCACAGCATCATTATTTAGGAAACATAATGTTGATGTCCAGGTTCCCACATATCAGAATGCTGTAATGCAAGCAAGATTTAATGACATTAGAAAAGCATATGAGATTGATTCCAAATCTCCATTAATTTTCAGGGCCATGCATAAAATCAAAAATCATCACATGGACGCTAAAATGAAATATTCAATGAAAGTAAACTTAGCTGCACAGATTCTCAGTAGAACTGTCTCTGCATATTTGTACACATTGCTTTCCAGAGGTAAGCATATTTTATTTTATAGTCTATTTTACTGATGTCTAGAGATATATAAATAAAATAATAAATAATAATTTTATATTCATATACACCATGTGTGATAATTGTTAGTCAGTTCATCTAGAACAAGTTTATAATGTAAAAATATGTGTGATTTTATTATCAAAAAATATATGTTAGGTTTGTGGCTTAGTTGTAGTAGTAAACCCTACATAACTAAAATAAATATGGTTCATACTAAAAAAAAACCGTTACATGCTATTCTTAATAATTCCAAAAATTTTACGGATGTTATGGATGAAGCAAAAACGTTTTTATTTTGCCCCAACTATATTAAACTTTTCATTTATATTCTAGGTGAATTGGAACAAAGGTCAATTTCCACCGCTACGTTTGTCCAGCAGGTGGATGAATTATTTGATAGTTTCAATGGTAGCTCAAAGTTTCCACCTAGTGGAAAAGAGGTAAAGTGCAAAATCACCAAAGATTCCCCCCCACCTGGCATATTGGAATAAGGCGTTTAAAATGGTCAGAAGGTGGCGATTTGTAAGATATACAAAAAAAGGTCTACTCAGAAACAAACCACCATCTCAGATTGGTTGGTTGACCACAATACGTGCAGCCAAAGAATTGTGGAAGTTCCTTCACTTTGAAAAAAAATTTGATTCGCTTAAACCCAGAACCCTTAACCAAGATGCTATAGAAAATCTATTTGGAGGTATTAGATCTGATTTAGGCAATAATGATAATCCCACGACTATCCAGTTTGTGGGAAGTTTGAAAACTCAAATTTTAAATGGACTTATATATTTAGGGTCAGGGAAAAATTGTGAGGAAGATGATGGGGTTTTACTCAGTAACCTGAATACTTTTTTGGCAACTGATCAAGATTCCAAAAAATCTTCCAGTGAAACTAGTATGACTAATAACCTTCAGAATATAAATGCTGACGATTTGACAACTGACATAGCTAATGCAGTCACTTCTGGAACTGTAGCAACTATGTCAGTTGCTTATGTTGGAGGCTTTATTATAAAATATATTTTAAGGGTAATTGATTGCGCCGTTTGCAAAAAATTTCTATTGTCCAACTCCGATGAACTGCACAACTTATTTATAAGTTTTAAAGAATGGGATGGTAATCAAAAGCGCTTAATTTATCCTGCGGAACAACCAGTGATTGCAGTAGGCACTGGTATAACTTTATTGGAAGATTTTCTGGAATCTCATTGTAGTATTCCAAATATTTCAAAGGAAGTTGAAAATTATTTTAAACACAATTTAAACTTTTCTTTTATACAATGTCCACTTCATATGGACCTAGTGAAAAATGCCATTATAAAAGGAATATGGAAAATTGGTATACCTTGGTGGTGTAAAAGAAAAGTTTTGGAAATAAAAGAAAAATAAAAAACTGCAGAAGTTTACCCATATTTAAAATGTATTCTGCCCTACTTCGGAAAAAAGCCGTATGTAAAAATCCTAGTTTTGAGAAAATCGCATTTAAATATGTTCCACATTTCTAGAGTTCTTATTTGACTTACAGTTTTTATATGAGTAGAGATAAATTTATGATTACTTCGCTAATAGCTGGAGGATAATTTATTTATTGTTCTAATGATGAAAATTTTTATAAATCCGTAAACATTTAATAGAATTCATATTATTTGTGTAATAAAACTGTTACATACGGCATTTTGACCAACTATCTGATCGCAGAAAGAATATAGGTACAGTTTTAGAGTATTTATAACTAGATATCTTATATTCATATCATTTGTTTACCTATTGTTTGTTTCAAGTGTGAAGTATTTATTTATTTCAAAATCACAGATTATTACTTTATTTTTCGATGGTACAGGTGCTGGCTATAATCAAATTTAGTGTTTCTTTACAGATGTGTGTTTCTAGCTCGAAATTTTGGGATAATCCTCTACGAGATCAAAATGCACATAATACTGTAATTGAAAACACTAGATTTGTGAATAGATACTTTTAAACCAGGCCAGGTAAATTAAAGACATTCATATCTCCCGCGTTTGCATTATTTTGAATTTCCCGTAATTTCATGACGTATTTCACCTGACCGTATATGCCTAGCAGAAAGAGACCACTTTGATTACAGAAGATCGACAAAAGCGCCACCTATGAAAAGTCTCATTACAATCGCCCAGATAAGTTTTGCCGAACTAAAATAATACATTGAGTTACACGTCTCCCATGGTTGTCTCTGATTTTAGTATTGCGTCGCTCTTCGGGCGCTGTGCTTGTCTGTAGAAGGCCCCATTGTGTTTTTTAACGGAAAAGTAAGTATTTCGATATCTACATTTTTGCAATTATTAAGATTTCATTTATAGTTAGAGTATTGACAGTTTTGTTACAGTTAAATTGAAAGTTGTACAATATCGTAGTATGATTAGTTTTTATTTAAATTTACTGTCATTCTTACTGTGAACCGTTTTATACCAAGATGGGGGGTGGGGACAGTTGAAACATTATTTTTGGGTACGGTTGAAACAGTTTATTAAACTTTCTTATTTTTTAGATGCCGAGGGTACGCCAAAGAAAGACTACAAAAGGTCAAGCCAACTAATCAACATACCAACGAGCCTATGAAGATGTGAAAGCGGGATCTTTGTTGAGAACAGCGGCAGAAAAAAATGGACTGAACCACTGTTCCCTGTTCAGATATATACGTAAATGAGATTCGACTGGTAACGGTGACAATCAAGAAATGGGATATAAGGCCCATAATCGTGTTTTCACCCAGCAACAAGAGCGTGAGTTATCTAAATATTTAATTAGATGTGGTGATATACAGATTGCGAAAATTACATCGGAACCCTCGCCTCGGATTACACAAGTACGACAAGGATATATGGAAGAGAGAGAAAGAATAATTGTGCGCGGTCATCACTTTGTTTTATCTTAGGGGTGTATACTTATTTCCCGAGACTGGCCGAATGTTCCTTTACAGAGAGAATTCACTAGTTGGTGGTATATCGGTGGTATTCAGTATGCTCCCAACATGGAAGGAGTGAGGGTGTTAAAGAAATAAAAAAATACAATTCTTATTACGTAACCTTTGCATCTTAAAATTCATTTTTGTCAACATGCTCATTTCAGACCAAGTTGACAATTTCTAACTACAATAGTATATTATTTTAGCCATTGTAACTTGAAAATAAAACAGCTTTTCTTGAGAGAGCCATAATTAATAAACTAAAAATCCCTTCCATTAATAAATTGAATTGAAAAAATAAAATAAGTAGGTAGGTTTTATTTTCAAATACAATGGCATGCGCTTCCAACGTGATCAACGTTTGTAGCGAAAAGACCTAGGAATAGCAGTTTAAATGTGAGTTCTCTCTGTAAAAGACAATGTTGCCGGATGAAAGTGTTTTGTTTTACCTTTTGTGCATGTCTTTGAAAAAAAGTCAACGATAACGAGACAAAAATATCATTTGTACAAATTAATCTGCGCTTCTGGCAACAGCGGTTAAAATAGGGAGGCAATGAGCATTCGGCAAATTCAACGATACCACACTTGTCATCACTGTATTGTGCAGTAATGATAATAGGAGCTATTTATTTTTATTAAATTTATTAAAACAATATTTTGCACTCAAAAATGTAGGTGGCTGTGGCTCTTTGCCAAGCGGTAAAAATAAAGTTCCTCGTCAAAAGACCGCTCAGACAGATGACAATGTGATAAATATTTTGGCTTATCTTCAGGTAAATCCACACATCTCAATACGATTTCCTGAACAAGAATTATAAATAAGTAGTTCAATACAAAGAGTATTAAAAAATCACAAATTCCATCCTTATAAAATACATTTAACACAAAGTTTAGTTCCTGCAGATCCGGAAAGGAGAATAAATTTTATTGCTGAAATGTTAGTACACATTAATGATGAGTGATGACCCTTCTTTTTTAGAAAAAATATTATGGAGTGATGAAAGTAGATTTCATAACAATGGTATTGTTAATCGCCATAATTGTCATTATTGGTCGCAGGAGAATCCAAAGTGGATGCGCAAAATTTTCAAACAGTATGGGGAATCAATGTTTGGTGCGGTTTATTTAACGGTCGGTTGATTGGTCCCTATTTTTATGAACATTAACGGTGCAAAGATACTTAGATTTTCTTCAAAATACTCTACCAGCATTACTTGAAGATATTCCCTTACATGAAAGCCAGTTAGAGAATATCTTGACAACACATCTCCTGAAAAATGGATTGGTCGAAATGATTCTGTGGCCACCCCGCTCTCCGGATATTACATCCTTAGATTTATTTCTCTGGGGTTAGAATAAACGAAATACTACAAACAAGAAAAAAAATAACACGCGACAAGAATCATCATCAGAAGAAGAAGAGTGCTACTGTGTTGTATGTATGTCAGCATATTTAGAAAGCAGACCGAAGGAAAAATGGATACTGTTTGGGCACTATTAATCGGGACAGCTGTGCACTCTGGTCCACTATGTTCGGAGCGATGGATCTACATGCCGGCGAGGGGAGGCCTTTTTGTCGGCCTACGAGTGAGCATCGAACATGTGTGAAAATAAGACACAGTTTTGCTTATATTCGAACATTATCATTTTTACCGTTACAGTTATAACATTGTTTGTTTATCAGTATTAAAATAAATTTAGTTTAAACGAAACATAACAATTCAATACACTAAAACTCATCGAACAACATGGTCCTTCGTAGTCAAATCATGAATAAAAAGACCTTTGGAAAAAACAAATAATCGTAATTGTCAATCGTTCTAAATACTTGTGCATGTGCTAACAGTGTGTTCATCGTTATCGGTAAGTCTGTTCCATTTATCACATCCCAGTCGTTCCTACAATCACATATTGTTGTTCATTTGATAGTTATATCGTTTATTTAATTCATATCGGCTTTTCAAATCGTTTGTTTGATTGACTTCAACTTTCAAGCCTCTCATTTGATTTATATTGACTTTTCAAATAACTTGTTTTATTATATCGGCCTTTCAATAACAAAAGCATGGCTGAAACGGCCGCAGAACAAATAAAAAAGCTTAAACTAGAACGTGGACAATGCAAAGGTAAATTAACTCGATTTGAATCATTCCTAGACTCATTCACACTTGATAAATTATCTCAGTTGGAATCTAGATTGGACGATTTAATGCCATTATTAGAGCAGTTTAGTAATATCCAATTTAACATCGAATATTTAAATTCAGATGAAGGAGAAAGTAACAATCAAAAGGAATTTGAGGATAAATATTATGATCTCGTAGGCGTGGCTAAGCAGAAAATTCGCGACTTAAAACAACCGTTTATTACAACACCAACGAACACTGTTAACGCTAATAACAGTAGTAGCTTGACAAATACAGATATACAATCAAAACCCAATGTTAAACTTCCTACTGTGCAACTGCCTGTATTTGAT
Source organism: Lochmaea capreae (assembly GCA_949126875.1). Taxonomy (NCBI): domain Eukaryota; kingdom Metazoa; phylum Arthropoda; class Insecta; order Coleoptera; family Chrysomelidae; genus Lochmaea; species Lochmaea capreae. Next base: position 26,776,026 of record OX421409.1, on the reverse strand, counting down.
GGCACTTATGAACATTGGGAATATTTTAGGGATATGTTTACAGCATTGGTACACGATGATACCTCAATAGATAATGTTCGTAAATTTTATTACTTATCTAGTGCTTTATCGGGGGCTGCTGCGAAAGCGATCAAATCTATTCCTATCACTAACGATAATTACACAGTGGCGTGGCAGATCCTGAAAGATAGATTTGAAGATAAAGAAATAATAATCAGAAACCATATAAAAGCGATAGTGGAAATGAAGCATGTTTCGGGAGATATTAAAGTTACTTTGCGTGAATTTACAGATGATCTACAGATTCATCTCAGATCGCTTGAGTCTCTAGGTGAACCGGTGGAGCACTGGAGTAGTATTAGTATAAAAAATTGGATTTAGATACTCAAAATGATTGGGAGGAGTACTTAATCACTAAAAAATTAAAACAACCCAAATTCACAATAATCTTAGAGTTTCTTGTAGAACGATGCAAATTTTTAGAGAAAAGAGATAAAACTGATAACGAAAAAAACCGCGGTTTTAACCAACATAAATCATTTGAAAATCATAATAAAATTCAAAATTATCATCAGCATAAAAAGCAAACGGTTAGTCATTTTGTAACAAATCGCGCGCATGCTTGTGGTTTTTGCAAGGGTGAACACCAAATATACTTTTGCGAGAATTTAAAGAAATTACCGTCGACGGCACGGGTAAATGAATTAAAAAAATTAATGTTATGCACAAATTGCCTACGTGGCAATCACTTTATCAAAGAATGCAACGCACAAGGGTGTAAAAATGCGGGAAAAAACATAACACCTTACTACATATAGAAAACGATTTAAAAACATCTTTTGAAGAACCTCAAAATTCACTCACAAACCCGGGCGCTTCAACGTCAAAGGCGAACATTTCAAATTTTGTAACAAGCGAAATCGAACAAAATGTATTAACAGAATCACAGGCGAATTTGACACATGTTTGTCGCAGACAGGAGCAGCAAATAATATTGTCAACCGCCTTAATTTCAATATTCGATGCTCATGGAAATCCACACACTTGTCGCGCTTTGTTGGACTCGGGCTCGCAGCCGAATTTTATAACAAAATCACTTTGTGACAAACTAAAGTTAAAAACAAATAAAACAAATATACCCATAATCGGTGTAGGGAAATTAACCACAAGCGTAGTAGAACGGGTTAATACTAAAATAAAATCATTACAAGAAGACTTCAAAGTAAACCTATCATTCTTAATTATAGAAAAAATAACTGAAAATTTACCAACTTGCACGTTTGATAAATTGTCTTTAAAATTACCAAGTGATATACTACTGGCAAATATAAATTTTAACGAAAATGGAAAAATTGACTTACTATTAGGCGCAGAATTATTTTACGATTTACTGAAAGCGGATCGACTTAAGTTAGGATTAGGGTTGCCTACCTTACAATCAACCGTTTTTGGGTGGATTGTATCAGGTCCTTTCTCAAAAACAAGTAATCATAATTTAAACAAAGCTTCCTGTAACTTAGCAAGAAATAATGATTTAAATTTCAACTTGGAAAAATTTTGGGAAATCGAAGAAACTCAAAATAACGCGAAACTTTCAGTAGAAGACCAAATCTGCGAAAACAGCTATAAAAATACGACCGAGCGTGATAGCAACGGAAGATTTATCGTTGATTTGCCTATTAAAGAAAATAGCGGTACATTCGGGGAGTCAGTAACAAACGCGATTGAACGATTATACGCAATGGAACGGAAATTCGAAAAAAATGCCGAATTCAAACAAAAATATATCGAATTTATGCAAGAATACGAATCCTTGGGACACATGTCCAAAATCAATCCATCAGAGTACTTTAAATGTAATTCAAACAATTTTTATCTACCCCATCATGGTGTCCTTAACGAAGACAGCTTAACGACTAAATTGCGCGTAGTTTTTGACGGTTCCTGTAAGTCAGCTAGCGGATTATCGCTTAATGATATTTTACTGACCGGGCCGACTGTTCAGGAAGATCTGTTTAACATTTTGATTCGGTTCAGAAAGCATAATTTCGTAATTACGGCTGACATAGCCAAAATGTGCCTACAGGTACTGGTAAACGAAAAACAGCGTGATTATCAACGAATCGTATGGCGCAATAATCCAGAGGAACCTGTAGTTCATTACCGGTTAAATACGGTGACATATGGCGTATGTTCATCAGCATTCTTGTCGACTCGATGTTTGGTCCAAATAGCGTTTGAAAATAAAGAAAGTCATCCTGAGGCTAGCAGGATAATACGAACGGATTTTTACGTTGACGACTTGTTAAGCGGCTCGGACACTATAGAAGGTGCTAGGGCACTAAAATCGGAACTTATTGAAATATTGGCCGGTTATGGATTCGAGTTAAGAAAATGGACAGCTAATGACATCAACATCTTGCAAAAATCAAAATTTGATGAGACAGACAACTATCATATATTAGAAAGTGAAACAAAAAAAACTCTAGGTGTCTGGTGGCAAGCAAAATCTGACTTATTCAAATACAAAATCGATATTTCAAATAATTCTAGCGACGGTGTCACTAAAAGACAAATACTGTCATCTATCTCGAGATTATTTGATCCTTTAGGAATTTTGGCACCAGTAATAGTGCAAGCAAATATATTGTTACAGCGATAGTGGCAGTATAAAATAGGTTGGGACGATCCATTACCTCAAGAAATAACAACCACTTGGTTAAGGTTTTCGAGGCTGTTACCGGAAATCGAAAATATCGCAATTCCAAGGCATGTTTTAAGCCATGAAGTTATTCGAATGGAACTGCACGGATTTTGTGATTCTTCAGAAAGCGCCTACGGGGCTTGCATTTACATTAAATCAGTAAATTCGCGTAATGAAACAAAAATACAACTGCTATGCTCTAAATCGCGGGTTACGCCATTGGAATCGGTATCGCTACCTCGGTTGGAACTGTGCGGGGCTGTTCTCTTGGCCAATCTATATAAGAGAGTTCTTGAAGCGATACACTTAGAATTTAACGCGATGCATTTTTGGACCGACAGTAGTATTGTTCTATCATGGTTGAGAGCGCCACCACTTGGAAGGTATTTATCGCAAATCGAGTATCAGAGATACAATCGCTTACCGATGTAAGCCAATGGGCACATGTCTCATCTGCTGATAACCCAGCGGATTTGGTCACGCGAGGTGTCTCACCAGAAAATTTAGCTAACAACGAATTATGGTGGAGGGGCCCACGCTGGCTCTCTCTAGATACTCAATTTTGAGCGAAATCTAAAATTGATGATACTCACAATATACCTGAAAAACGTAAAGCAAGGGCAATCACTTTACCTGCAACTTTTAGGGATTTTTCTATTTTTGAAAAATATTCAAGCTTATATCGTCTAAAGCGTGTTGTTGCTTTATGCTTCCGATTTTGTAATAATTGTCGCTCGATAGCCGCAAATAGACGGTTTGGTTTGTTGTCGCTTAATGAACTAAATCTCGCTTTTAACGCTTTAATACGTTTAGCTCAAGCTGAAGCATTTGCAGATGAACCCGCGAAGGCCCGTTTTTGGATCCAGAAGGATTGATACGCGTAGGGGGCCGTATTAATAAGGCAAATCTGACACCTGACCGCAAAAATCAAATCATTTTACCACCGAAGCATCAACTTACCAAATTAATCATAATAGCTGAACATTATCGCCAGCTTCAGGCAATATTAAATTCACTGCGAGAGAAATTTTGGCCAATTGATGGCCGTACAACAATCATACATACATATATGTTACTGGAGTAGACTTTGCCGGGCCCTTCCTCATCAAGGACGGGAAATTGAGAAACCGAGTTATTATTAAGGCTTATCTTTGTTTATTTATATGTTTTACCACCAAAGCGGTCCACCTGGAGACTGTAAGCGATCTGTCAAGTAACGCATTTTTATGCGCATTAAAACGATTTCAAGGAGGGGTATTTGTAAAAATATTTTTTCCGATAACGGATCAAATTTCGTTGGGGCTAACAATTTGATAAACGATAGTAAATTCGAAAATTTTCTGCTTGAAACCCACATTGAATGGAAGTTCATACCACCCTACTCTCCTCATCAAGGAGGTTTCTGGGAAGCGGCGATAAAAATAGCGAAATATCATTTGAAAAGAGTGATGGGTGAAACTCATTTAACTTTCGAGGACTTAGCTACATTGTTCTGTCAGATTGAATCCATAATGAACTCTCGTCCTATCACTCCTTTATCACTAGATCCCAACGATCTTTCTGCTCTAACACCAGGGCATTTCCTAATTGGTAGCCCCCTTTTAGCCCTACCTGAATCAGACTTGAACGAAATTCCTACAAATCGATTAAAGCACTATGGACGATTACAACAGATCATACAACATTTCTGGCGACGATGGTCTCGTGAGTATCTCCTAAGCCTGCAAACAAGAAGTAAATGGCAAGTCCAAGGAGGTACACCACTCAACGTAGGCGATCTGGTCATCCTAGTCGATGAGAAGACACCACCTCAATCCTGGCGACTAGGAAGAGTAACCGAGTTGCACCCTGGCAGCGATAACATCGTACGAGTGGCTTCAATCCAGGCAGCGAATGGACATGCTAGACGTGCTGTCCAGAAGCTGTGCAAATTACCATTAGATGACTCACCCTATTGAAAACCACAGTTTGTCAAGGTCGGCGGTATGTTTGGGCACTATTAATCTGGACAGCTGTACACTCTGGTCCACTATGTTCGGAGCGATGGATCTACATGCCGGCGAGGGGAGGCCTTTTTGTCGGTCTACGAGTGAGCATCGAACACGTGTGAAAATAAGACAGTTTTGCTTATATTCGAACATTATCATTTTTACCGTTACAGTTATAACATTGTTTGTTTATCAGTATTAAAATAAATTTAGTTTAAACGAAACGTAATAATTCAATACACCAAAACTCATCGAACAACAGATACAATGCACAGTATGTAAAATGTGGGCGCATGAAGAGTGCACAAAAGGTAGCCTTAGTTATGTTTGCCATAATTGTGACTCCGAATGATCTCGTAACCGTTAAAGTATTTTTGTTTAAAATTTTACTATATTTTATTTTCCATTTTTATTTAATTGATGTCTTTTGTTTGCATAGTTTATAATTAAAAGTGTTGATAGTTGAGAAATATAAAAGCATGATTGCTTAGTAACTTTATTTAAAAAATATTATCGCTACCAACATCTAATTATTATTTAGTTTGTTACGGTTCGTTGTAAAATACAAATACTGTATTAATAACTATGGTTTGGATATATAAAAGATTTATTTATTTATTATTACCTTCAAAAAAAAACCACATTACGTATTATATACTAATAATAGGGTATATATTGCAAATAGTTTATTTAATTGGAAGAAACGATTCAGTGTGATTGGTTGACTTTGATACATACTGTCATTTACAAATCCCAAAGGTGTCTGGATCCTTCAATCATTCAGTTAGCTTCTTGACCTTGACCCCAAACTGGAAAGGTAGAAGACCTCGCCTGACCTTTCAAGGCAATTGACACTGGCCACTGGTTGTAAGACTCCACTATTTTGTTTTACTTTTCCCAAGTTCACATGGTTCCGTTCCGTTTTGTTACGGTTTTGAGAATTTGGAAAATTAACGATCAGGGATCCTCCTATACAAACAATTGTAAAGGTGCATGATCACATGGATATAGATTCCTGATGGAACAAAAACAAACGACTTAAAGGTCACACACCATCGAGGGTAAGTAATCTATCCGGTATCTACAGGGACTCAATTACCAACACTGTTTCTTATTTATATTTTCTTTTCAGACCTTCTTATTCTTTCTTTTTAATCCTTTGGTTCTTTTTCAACTTTCTTCTTCTTACTTCTTTGGTTCCATTTTTTGGAGATTACTGTACAACTTTACGTAGTGCTTTACTACATTCTGGTAACTTCTCCTCCAGTTCAGCGTTAAACCAAACTACTACTTCAACTGCAGAGCAGAGAACCATCAGTAGGTAAAGCCTCACAAGGATTTTGGAGATGTAAAGAGACAAGTAAGACCTTTCCATATTGCAATTTAGTGATGTGTATAGTCTAGAGTTCATCCTTTTACCTGATTAATAGTGACAGTCATACCAATTAATATTTTGGAAGTGTAGTTCACCTCAGAGTTTGCATCGAACTCCACTCAGACATTTGATATGCTTTTCCATTAACTGAGATAGGTTCATATGAGGGTATTCGTAGTATATCTTGTATAGTTCTTCCCATACTTGTAGTACCTAAAACAAGGACATTATCAATTTATTGATATAAATTAGATCCTAATGTAATTAGTATCAAGTTAGCTGAGTAACCATAATAAAGTTGTATAAAATAATACTTACAACGAAACGCGTGTAATCCCAGAAGTATACTTTTGTGGAACCTTTCCATATAGCTTAAACATTTTTCGGTGATAATCACCATTTTAATTATTGTTTTTATTTGAAGGCAAGCCAAGCGCTGTCAATAGTGTCAATGGGCCTTTTCAGTAGATGCTCAAATCTCAAAACAAATATGTTTATTTGAGAGCTTACTGATCATTTTTCACCTTGTGCAGCTTTGTTTTAAATATAAATGTCCCAAAGCTTAATAAAAAGTGAAACAAATATTAGGGTAATTTAAACACTCGTTTGACCTTGGGGCAAGTGACGTCATAAGGTCTGGAATTATGTTGGTAATATTTGTCAGAATGGCTGGTCAATTGCTGCTACAGCCGAGGCCAAAACTTGTTGTTCCTGAGTTATCTCACATTCTGATTATCGGTGTTGATTTTTGGAATTTGATGGATATTGTACCAGATCTTCGTCACAACGAGTGGCATTTTTCCTCAGAACCTGTGTTGCTAAATAGTGTAGGGCATATGTCATCTAGTGCTGTACTTACTCCTTTGGAACAGCAGAGACTAAGAGTGATCATTGACACAAATATGGGAATTATGGGGAAAGGTTTAGGGTGTACTGATAAAGTGGAACATGTTATAGTAACCTCTAGTCCACCTATCAAACAGCGATATTATAGGGTCAATCCCATTGTTCAGAAACACATTGATGCTGAATTGGATGAGATGTTGCGGTTAGGTGTTGTAGAACCCAGCAATAGTCCTTGGGCTTCACCCATCCTACTTGTCAAGAAGAAGGACAATTCGTACCGATTCTGTGTAGACTATAGGAAACTGAATGCTGTCACTGTACGAGATAGTTATCCCCTTCCTTTGGTGACTGATACTTTAGAGAAACTGCGTGAGGCCAAGTACTTGTCTAGTCTTGATGTTAAGTCCGCTTATTGGCAGGTTCCGGTCGCCGAATCTTCAAGGCAATATACTGCATTTACGGTGCCTAATAGAGGTTTATTTCAGTTCAAACGTCTCCCATTTGGTCTACATAATGCTCCTGCAACCTGGCAGAGACTTATAGACAATGTCCTGGGCCATGATCTAGAACCCCATGTTTTTGTTTATCTAGACGATGTTGTAATTTGCACTCAAACCTTTGAGGAACATTTGCGAGTGTTAGAAGAGGTCTTTAAGAGATTGGCGAATGCTAAGATTACCGTAAGTGTTGATAAATGTCAGTTCTGTCGGCCCGAAATGAAATATCTTGGATATGTAGTAGATCGGTTTGGGTTACATGTAGATCCAGATAAGGTAAAGGCGATGTTGGAGTTACCAGTCCCTCGTAGCGTCACCGAAGTCCGTCGTGTAGTCGGAACTTTTTCCTGGTATAGGAGGTTCATCCCTAACTTCTCCACCATTGTGGTTCCCATCACTAATCTTCTAAGGAAAAATCGTTCTTTTGTTTGGTCCTCTGAATGTGATTCTTCATTCCGTCGTATTAAAGAATGTTTGGTCTCTGCACCTATTCTTACTTGTCCCGATTTCGCAAAACCTTTCGTTGTACAGACTGATAGTAGTGGTTATGGACTAGGAGCTGTGCTGAGTCAGCCTCATGAGGATGGTGATAAGGATGTTTGTTATCTTAGTAGGTCTCTTACTCATCAAGAAAGGAATTTTTCGACAACTGAACGCGAGTGTCTCGCCGTGATTTGGGCACTTGATCAACTTAGGCCTTATTTGGAGGGTGTTCCGTTCACTGTCATCACTGACTACTATAGCTTACTGTGGTTACAGAAGTTACAAAGCCCGAAAGGTCGGTTAGCGCGATGGGCAGTTAAAATGCAGCAGTATAATTTTCAAATAATTCATCGGAAAGGTCGTGAACATGTAGTACCTGACGCTCTCTCTCGGTCCGTCCCTGTTGTTGATGAGGTTTCTGTAGAGCCCCCTTCTGGAGAGGCATCGTCGCCGAAGTTTAATACGCAGGGTTACCAACAGGAAGTCATTTTGATGTTCAAGTTAAATTGATAAATAGGTTCGATTTTAATTATTTTATGGGATGGCGAGTGGGAGTTATAGATTTACAAGACCAGTTACTTTGCACCTTAATGAAACTTAGATTAAATTTAATGTATTTCGATTTAGGATTTAGGTTTAAGATTAGTACAACTACGGTACAAAATATAGTAGTGACATTTATTACTCTTTTGCATGAGATTTTGTTTGTTGGAATGATGGGCCGAATTCCTAGTAGAGAAAAAAGTAAATTTTTTATTCCGGCATGTTTTGCTGCATTTCCTGATACCAGAATAGTACTTGATTGTACAGAAATTGAAGTGGCAGTACCATCATCAATGAGAGAACAGAAAGCAGTGTTTTCTCATTACAAGCAACGTCATACTTTTAAGGTGTTAATTGGAATAGCTCCTAATGCCACAATTACTTATGTTAGTGAGCTTTTTCCAGGTTCCTGCTCTGACAAGACGATAACAAGAGAGAGCGGAATATTATCACACTTTGTAGCGGGTGACCTTATATTATGTGATAAGGGATTCCTTATCTCAGATCTTTGCGCACCTATTAGTGCACATGTAAATATACCTCCTTTTTTAAATACCCCTCAATTTTCTAATTACAACTAAAAGAAAAATTGCCAGAGCTAGGATTCACGTTGAACGAGCTATTTCAAGGCTTAAATCCTTTAGGATACTTGATTTTATAATGCCAAATATGAGGGAGCATGCAACAAAAATTGTGCAGACTTGTGCTGCTCTTGTAAATATGCAATATTCCCCGTTGAAAGAAAATGAACAGTGTTTTAATGCTTCCTAAACAAAGCTCTGCAATAAAATATTGTTAATTATTTTACGAGAGTTATAGTTTTAAGGCTTTTATGTTTGTGTATTGTACCTTCTCATCTACTTATTAGAATAAAAAATTATAGTATCTTTAAATCTGGTTTTATTTTTAAATGTGTCCCTGAATTGAAATATGATTATGTAAAAAAAGATAAAATACATGTCTATGTGCCTATGGCGGTGACAAATAAAACTATATTTTTACTTTAATAAAAGTTTATTTAGTTAAACAAAAAGATTAAGAATCACTCACAAAAACTACCTTAATTCATAAGTCGAGGAATAAATTTTTCTTTAAAAAATGAAATGAGTTTTGGAATATTTTCTTCCCAATTTGGATCCCTGTTAATTTCTAAGACTATCATATCTTCAGTCGTCCATATGACTAAATGACACACAGATCTTTTTAAAATATGTAATTGCCCCTTTATTTGATGGTAATATGGATGATTAATTTTTAAATTTTGATGAATGTCAAAGCAGTATTTCTTGTCTTCCAAAATTAAATTGGCAGAAGACATTCTGTGCTTGAATGGGCATTTGATTTCGATGATCTCATCATCTCCTACAAGCCCATCTGGTGAAGCTCCTAATACACCAGAATGATGAAGCCATAGTCCGGTGGGTAGCACTTCTACTTGCTTAATTTCTTGAAACATTTTGATTGCAGTTTCCTCCTGATCAATTCCCCACTGAACACTTCTGACACTTTCTAGATTATATTTTCCAAGTAAAGTGGAAAATAATGACTCTGGAAATCTAAAAAAAAACATGTTCTAGAAATACTTCCTAAAAAACAGTTTTTGTAATTTTGACATATAAGAAACTTGAGAATTTCTGCACATACTTGTTACGATCTATTGCAGAGATTACAGCTCCAAAATTACTTGCTGTTAGTCTGCCAAATCGCATTTGATGCCACAGAGGATTGTTTCTTTGCTTAATTGTGGCTCTGGCAATACTTGAAATATCTTCAGGTGATACTTCAACTTGGGCAAGTATGTCCTCTACGCTACTAGCAGTAGCGATTATTTCCTGCATGGTCTTCCATTGTTTTGCTTTAGGTGCCGGTTCTTCCTGAAGCAACCAATAAAATCCTGAAAATCTAGAAAACAAGTAATAATTTTTGTTTTTTCAAATTTTTTACTAGAAATTACCTATTAATGCCTTTTAATTCTTCAAGAAAGAACTGTTTGTCTTCATTGTTGACTGGCCGAGTTAAAGCTTTGTACTCTTTTGTTGGGTACATTAAACTAACTGACCCTTGTGGTTCTTCAGATGTCGCAGAAGGTGCTTTCCAAGAGCAAACTGTATCCGTTCTACTAATATTTTTGTTTGCATTAATAAGAAGTGCAGCCATATGATGGCACTGATACTCGCCCCTAGGGCAAGTGCACTTTACTTTCTCAATGTTTCCTTCTTTTCCCATCTGAATCTTAAATAAAAAAAACATGTTTTAGGACAAATACTTTTTGTAAGGTTATAGGTTATAGGTTATACTAATAAATGTATTGGTTAAATATATTACCTCAACTGAATATTTTTTTTTCTTCATGGACGCAAATACTTCTCCTCGCAAAATACCTAACGAACCATCAAAATCCATTTTAAAGACATGTCCACTGTCCACACTATTTTCACCTTTCCTGAAGACCGAGAGCTCGTCTTTGAATTTCTCCATTATGTCACTCAAACGGATGTTAAACGACATTTTGCTTGTTTAGCCTACACTTTTACAATGTTGGACTAGATCAGAAAATTCACAAAAAGTAATAATAACCTCTTAAAAGTTAATATTTAGATAAAATAAGCACAATCCCACACAAGTCCAAATGACCAAAAAGTTTGTTTTTACCCAGCGTCGAATTGTCAACTGTCAATGACGTCACACTTCCACAGTCAATTGATTCGGAAACAGGGGAAAAAAAGAAACCTGAACTTGTAACGTTTTATAATGAAACTAAGGGAGGGGTAGATGTCGTTGATAAGATGTGTGCATCTTACAACTGTGCCCGGAATACCAAAAGGTGGCCCATGGTCATTTTTTACAGCATGATGAATGTAGCTGGCATTAATAGTCAAATAATATTTGAAGGAAAATGTGAGGAGGACCAGTACATGCGGCGAAGATTATTTTTAGAAAAACTCTCATTTTAACTTCTAGAAGAGCATCTACAACTAACAGCAAAGAACGTTAATGTACCAAAACAAATACGGGAACGAACAAAAGAAATATTGTAAATTGAAGATCCTGAACCTGATCATGCAGTGGGAAGAGAAAATGAAAGGGGGAGCTGTACAGAATGCCTTAAACGTAGGTTGTCACGGTATTCTTGCTATAAATGTAGGAGTTATTTGTGTTTGGAACACTCTCTCATTGTGTGCAAAAACTGTTCTCAATAAGAAACAATGTACAGTTTTATAAAGTATAACCTATAGTTTCCCGCTATTCTCAAAAACTACAAAATGATAGGTTCTTCGGTTGTCCCGGGTCTTCAACCTTTACGGCCTTCGGCTAAACTCATATGGAGACGGTCGTGGATCAAACAAAGACTTCCCGGAATTCCACAAAAAAATGATGTCTAGGGCGCCAGCTAGGTTTCTATGCTTGACCTAAATATGCTTCTAAATTCCCCTAACCCAACAAGAGAAAAAAATAACAAGACCAACCTTCAAACTCACCAAGTTTATTTCAAGAACAAGTATGTTAAGACTGTAAATAATGTGATGATTTAATATAACAATGTTAGGGAGCTTGAAATAATTGAATTACAAGTGATGACGTTGTACTTATCGAACAAGTCTTAAAGAATATGACAGGTTTTTACTAGGTTTACATTATACCATTTTACGTGAAACTTCGAAATTAATATCCATTATTTTTCCCCCCACAAATTGACATAAGGTAATGGAATGATTATATGTTAGGCTAGAAATTAAAAAAAATATAAAAGTGTTACTGTTTACGCAACAGGTCGGTGACTTTGGTACCAAGGTAAGCGACGCGCTAAGAGACGAAAATGATATAAGCGTAATTTCTATCCTTTACAACCGCATGGCGAAATCAAGTAATAATACATAAATACCTATATAGATTCATGAAGTCAGTAAGTAAAAAAAATAAGAAAATTATTGATGACTACTAAGAGTTCATCCCAAATATAATAATACATAAATACCTGTATAAATTCATAGTCAGTAAAAAAATAAGAAAATTATTGATGACTACTAAGAGTTCATCTCAAAAAGAAATAATACATAAATACCTGTATAAACTCTTAAAATCGGTGAGTTGAAAAAATAAAAAAATAGTTAACCACTAAGAGTTCATCTCAACCACTGGTTCCACTTCCCCCGACTGGTGAAGAAATGAAAGGGCAACCCACAATCTTGGGCATCCATCTTACTGCAACTTAGCAACGAAAATGCAACCCACAATCTTGGGCATCCCTCTTACTGCAACTTCGACCTTCTCCTTAAGCTTGCTTGCCCACAACCAAAACCCTTCTCTCCGAAGGGTTGACGTCTTACAAACGGAAAATATGCAATATCCAATATCCTCCACTGAGAACTTGTAGGCGCGTGTCTCAAAAAATGCTTTAATCCCTCAAATGTAGGATGCTACTGGGAGTAACAAGGGAATCAATCCCAGCCAAATACTATCAGCCTTTAAATATCGGCTGTTACGAGTTAAAAGTAACCAGCCCTTAAATTTATTTGTTAAGCAATGACTTACCAGATCATGCCTCATTCATAGGAATTAATAGAATTGAATCAGTCCAGATGTTTTATTCACGTAATGAATCACAATAAACACTAAACAACAGTTAGTAGGTAATCAAAGAGCAAAAATAAAAACAATAATTCTGAGGTGCTTTTATCCAGAGCCGTCCTTCCAACTAGTGTGGTCAGCTTTCCTTTTCTGAAAAATAAAAAAAAATGAATTAAATTATAATAGGAACTATAAATATAAACAAATGGGAGTAGAATTTTGTAGGATATAAAATAGGTTATCTTCTTTACTTAGAATGAAGTATTGACATCTAGATATCTTAGCATAAAACCATAGATAAACTTCAAATACGGACGTAAAACCACAGAAAAGATTTTATTACGATGTCCCGAGAGAATCAAGGATACCACTCTTTAAAATATAACTGTAACTGGCCTTCCCGGTCAAAAATTTTGATAAGGAATGATAAAAAGAACTGGTTTTTTGAAAGAAATCGTTTTTTTTTTAGTAAAAGCACATTTTCTAAGGTGAGACGTGCTCGCAATTTTGCGGATTTTTAGAAGGAAAATTTAAATTTCCAAAGAAATAATAATAACTGTGTAAAACTGAACAGTTTATCTCGGGGGAGGATATTAAATTTCACGGAAATTGTGTTTTCTGACTGATATATTACCGCTTCCTCTGAAGCCACTTTTTTTAAAGCCACCCATCAACGAAGGTGAGTTATAAGTTGAAAAATAAACATAAAACAGAAAAGTAATCGGTTTAATCGGTTTTTAGGCTTTTTATTTGTAGTTGAATTTTATTAATAGTTTTAATCCTTATTGTGGGATTATATTTAATCTTAGACCAAAATATACTAGCTGAAAGTGAAGATCTAAACACTGATTAATATAAAACAAAAAGGAAATAGAAAGCTACCCACCACTGGAATTTGGAGGCTCCATTACCATTTGGACGGCACTGTTACATATAAGAGAAGCATCTAAAAAGAACTGTTATTAGAAACAAAATTGGAAAAAATTATAGTTACCCTTACCTGCAGTAGTTCTTGATTACGAGGACATCGCGTAGGAAGACACCTTCTAATTGATCAGCTAAGTTTAGTTTTAAGGATAGCCTGAGATAGGAATGTCTTTATTCGCTTATTTATTAAAACACTTACTTTTTCTCTTTTTATATATGCTATCAGGTGTTTCACTTACTGTACTATAGTTCTGATTTTTTTTGTTTTTTTTTTTGTTTTGAAGTTTACTTGCATATAAGATAACTGGGTCATGTAATGCTTCTAGAAGTACTGGCCATACAATTGCTTTTAATCCAAAACATCTGAATCTTTGATTGATTTGGAAAATCGAGAACTTACCCACGTCTTTTACTGTAGATAATAGTATTTTTAAAGTCACAAGGAAACGCATATTTATTCGCGGCACCCCTGGAACCCACTCCATCAGATAAATGTAATAAAGATTTAAAACTCACTTTTTGTTCTCATTTATTATTATTGTGGTCCTATGGTGGAATAAGTATTAAAAAGAAAAATAATAAATAGGACGTAGCACGGCTCACAAACAACTGCCAACAACACCCAGAGCTTCACAGCCCAGAAAATATTCTCCCCTAATCGGGATGTCCAAGGTATATCCTGGATCACCAACTTTTTTTCTGTCTGCTCCTCACCCACGCCTAACTTGTCCTCCTTCTCCAAAAAGTTCAACCACACTCTCCGGAAGTCAAGTCCCTGTCAGAACTGCCGCACTACCAACTTGGTAGTCTATTTTTGGTGCGACCCCCGGTATCACTTAGGTAAATTCGAACTAACCAATCGAATGAACTGTAAAATCGTCAAATCCGTCTAGTCAATAAAAGTCAAATCCAAAAAAAAATATAAGTTATATCCCCCAAATTCCCTTATAAATCCATATCGTGAAACAAGAATATGCCTACCTATTTTCGATCAACGATGACGTCCTAAACGAGTAACGTCAACAATAACTGCTACGCAAAAAATAACCTAAGTTGTCGCTGTCGCTCACTGGCAGTGACAATTGATTCTTTACTTCACAGCAGATAGTAAACAAAACATTTTGAACCACCAACACTTACTAATTTTATCAACAAACTAAGATGAATTACAACACTATAGGAGAAGAACATATACCTTTACCTGATAATATCGAAGAATTGGATAAATTTACAAACATTTTGAACCACCAACACTTACTAATTTTATCAACAAACTAAGATGAATTACAACACTATAGGAGAAGAACATATACCTTTACCTAATAATATCGAAGAATTGGATAAATTTACAAACCCAGAATAAACTGATATACATTTTATAAGTTAAAACATAAAGATGTTTAGTGTATGTATTACATTATTAAAGGTGAGTGTTTCATTATGAAAACATAACATATAACTAGGCACAATAATAATTACTACTCTATAGATTCCTTATGTACTGTCAATAAGTATAAATGTTGAATTTTAAGAAAATAAGAAGTGATATCTTATCACATTCTGATTCAAAGTCTCGCTATTCAGAGGGATCGTTACAAAAGACTAGTTTTATGTTACTGTTTTTAATTTTGATTTTGATATAAACTTTAGAGAAGCTACTATTACTTTGACAACTTTAGAATATACCTATTTTTTAATATTAAAACCATCTAGAATAAGGAAGAAGTGTCGTTTTATACTGACATTTATGTAAAAATACATTTTAGCCTATTTCTGTTTCTTATTTTGTGTTTATAATAATTACTATCTATAACGATCTGACAGATACAGTGCGTGTGCCCGTGTACGAAAAAAGGGTGCGTGTTCCGGAAGGTTAAACAATCTAATGTAGGATTCCAGAGAATGCCTAACGCCTTCAAATCCTTTTCATCGTGCTCAGCAATTAATAATTTATCTTCTGATTGATCATGTTTTGAAATATAGTTCAATACCGACATATTGTTGGAAGCCCATTTACGTAAGGTGAAGCCGGCTTGAGACTGTATTTCTGTGATTCTCAATTGAATAACATCATGGACACTGAAGACTTAAAAGTAAACCGTCCGTATATATAGAATTCTGAATGATCTTTGACGTGTTTGGATATTGATCTTTATTCTCAATTTCCAGCTGTTTCAGACACCGCGTCGCGAGAAATGGTGCACACGTAGTTCCGTAAGTTACGGTTGGCAGTTGATAAATATGTATTGATAGGTTGTTGTGCATGCTCACGCCACAAGATCTGCTGGGGATGGACTAAAATTTGACAAAACATCATTTTTATATCTGCATTTAATATGACGTTGCGTAATCTCCATCTTAAAATAATGGCAAACAACTCATTTTGAACTGAAGGTCCTGAGAGTAGCGTGTCGTTTAAAGAAAAGCCTGTGTCCGTCTTTGCGCTGGCGTCAAAAACCACTCTATCCTTGGTGGTAGTGGAGCTTGGCTTTAAAACCGGGTGATGAGTTAAAAAATATGAGGTGTTACATGAGGATGAAGAATTTGACGTATCGACCTTTTAATCATGTGCCTTAAATTTTCATACTCGAGTAAAAATTCGATATATTGTCCTCTAAGACTGATGTCGCGAGACAAACGGTATTCGAGTTAGATAAAACGTTTTAAACAATTAGTATGCGATTCTCCGAGTAATATTGACGCATTCTCTTTAAACGGTAATCTGACTACGAAACGATTTTCATTATCACGTGAAGTTGTTTCCAAGAAATAATTTTCACAATATTTGTCTTCAGTAGACAAATATTTCCTTTTGGGTAGTTCCTCTACTCCCAAAATTTTGTTTTATTTAAAAGTACCTCCGGGTTTTCAAAACTTAAATTACAAGTAAATGTTTGTTGTTTGTTTGTGGTTAAGTGATTTCTATTTAGAGAACCAGTAAATATCCATCCAAATTTGGTTTCAAATAAAACAGTAATAATCAGTAAGTTAATTCTCTTTGCTTTATTAAATTCTTTATCTGCTAAATGAATGTTTTGTGGATATTTGATGATATTTCATTCATGTAATGGTAAATTATTACTTACTGTGGGCATGACTAAATATGCTAAGCAAATTTCAAAATTGTCAAGTCTGGATTTTATAATATATGTATATTAGTTCTATTGCTTTCGCAAGGATTCTGTCATTAATACAAATATGCATGTAGAAGCTATGCATAAAGTCTTGAAATATATATACGCAGAACGAAAAACAGTTAGACGTCTTGATAAGGGTTTAAATATGATTTTACAATATTTGAGGGATAAAAGTAGAGACAGAATTGTGAAGTTAATAAAAGGGAGAACTACTAAATGTACATCGGACATTTTTAAAAGACACTGTGAAGCACAACAATTGAAAAATTATGCAATAGAATTTCATAAAGATGTTTGGAATGTAACAAACGAATCAGGGAACACATATATTATAAAACAAGAGCAAGAAATGAATTGTTGTGCAGACATTTGTTCTTCTTGTGATATATGTAGACACATATACAGGTGTACATGCATAGACTTTAATCGTCAGAAATTAATTTGTAAACATATTCATTATGTTATGATTTGCAATGGAAAAAATAAAAAGGTAATAACACATTCAGTAAAAAATGAAACTGAAAGTAATATTGAAATTTTTTGTGGTGTGCTTGATAAATCAAATAAATGCACTGAAGAGAAATTAAACAGAAAGATTAATCATGTATTTTGTAAGTTACAAAATTTTGATTACAATACTTTGGACGATCCTACGCTAGAAAAAATTCATTTTCATTTAAGTATAGTTGATAATTTAACCAATTTACCACAGAATACGGATAATGGAAAAAATGACTTCATCATTAAGGAAAACACAAATAAAAGGTACATTAACCCACAATTACGTTTCTTTTCAACAAGACATTCCAAAAAAAAAATTAAAAAAGAGTCGACAAGCTGCACTATTGATATGACTGACATGGAACGATTAGAAACTAAGAAAATGTTGCAAAAAGAATGTGCTCTGGTAATATCAAGAAGTTCAAAAGAGGACCATTTGTATTGTAAAATATAATTTTGTTAATGTTAAAAGCTAGAAGTATACCGGAAATACTCTAAAATTCTGTGTATTCAATTTATTTATTTATACCTGGAATATTCTAAAATTCTGTGTTTGTTTGAATTAGTTCTTTATTTATTTACAACCATGGTACATTTAGGGCTCCCACCTTTTTTTGGAATCAATATATTAATTTTTTACTTCATAAGAATAAAAATAAAAACCTTCACAGAACAAAAATGGAGTACCCACTAGATTATTTATCCTTAAAACATGGTTTTTCTTATTTTTTTTATACGACATGCACGCTCAAAAAATAGTATTCTGCAAAACATTTTGCAATGTATATACATAACCATGTGCAAAATGGAAACTAAAAAAAAAACAACAAAACCCAGGCCCCAAAAATTCTTGAACACCTCTGGCCTGGGTGGTGAGCCTAATACCACAGTTAATACGCTTCGTACTTGGCTAACATCCTTACATGTAGTCACATCGAATATCGAATAGAAGGTTAAAAGTTGCATGCACGCATGCGCAATCGCAAAAGCCAGATGTTACTACTAAGTTTGGCAACGTTGGAATATGTCGGTAAATTAGGCTCTCGTAGAGAGCAACCTTGAGAAGACATTTTAAAAATACGAATATTCACGCTCGCGACGGTAAAAAAATGTTAGGAAGATTCAGCAAATCCTTAAGCAACGATGTGGAAAAAGCTCTATTAGAGCACATCCTTGACTTAGAATCTAAATTCTTTGGTTTGACGCAAATCGAACTTCGCACTGTTGCATATGAACTTGCTGAACGCAGTGGTAGGCCGCACCAATTCAACAAAGACAAAAAAATGGCCAGCAGAGGATGGTTCCGCGACTTTATATCAAGAAATACTACCATATCAGTGCGAGTACCAGAGGCAACTTCATATGCTCGAGCCCGGGCATTCAACAAAGAAGATGTTGCACTTTTTTTTCAAAAGTTGGAGCAAATAATCAAAAAAGAAAACATTAAGCCTACTATGATATACAATATGGATGAGACAGGAATAACCAATGTCCAAAAAACACAGAAAATAGTTGCCCAAAAAGGAAAGAAACAAGTGGGAGCAATAACTAGTGGAGAAAGAGGATTTCATACAACAGCAGTGGTTTGTGTCAGTAGTACCAGAAACTATGTCCCTCCAGCGCTTATCTTTCCAACAAAAAAGCTTAACCTTTTATTATACGATAGGGCTCCAACAGGTACCCTTAAATTATGCAATAAACCGGCATATATGATTAAACAACTGTTTTTTCAATGGATGAAGCATTTTGTGCAAAACGTAAGACCATCTGTTGACAACAAAGCTCTCCGAATTTTGGACGGACATACAAGCCACAAGGACTACAGTGCCTTACAGTATGCCAAAGATAACCACGTAGTGGTTTTTTGCTTGCCATCACACTGTACCCACAGACTACAACCTCTAGATGTATCCTTTTTTGGACCGCTAGGTATACCTATTATGATCAGGAAGTTACCAGCTGGAAAAAGGCTAACCCAGGAAGAACTGTCTTAATGTATCATATTTCCTCTTTATTTGAAAAGGCTTACAATAAAGCAGCCACTGTTGGGATTGCTGTAAGTGGATTTAAAGCTACAGGCATTTGTCCACTAAATGCAAACATATTTCCTGACCACCTGTTTGCACCTAGCTTGGTTACACCTACCGAAAAAAATACCAGCTTCAGCGATGAGGACGTCCATATTGAAACTAATCAACCTGGCTGCTCTAATGATTCTTACTCTGTTAGCCAACCTGGTACCTCCTCAGGAATTGTGAATAATCTCGAAGGGAAAAACACTTCAATAAATGACATCTTGGAAGAGATACATCCTAAACCCATTGCCAAAACAGTTGCCAATAATTCAAGGAAAAAATCTGAAGGTGTTTATTTCGCCTTTCTTAAGTGAATTAAAAGATCTTTAGATTAAGAAAAAGGAGAAAGAAATTAGGAAAAGTAATCGTGCTCGGGTTACAAGGCAAGTGTTGATTGATTCCGATGACGAACCTGAACCTTTTGGAAATATATTTGACGAAGAGGATGATGCCTCTATTGTAACGAACTTTTCAGTAGATCAAGGTCCAAGGAACAATGGATAAAATGCCAAATGTGCCAGCTCTGGGCACACACTGATTGTGCTGATGTGTCCAGAAAAATAAAACAGTTTATTTGTGATGCATGCAAAGATTAGAGACCTAGGCAAATATGTTATGTTTTACGTTATCTAGGCAAACTATTTTTATATTAAATATGTACAAGTTTTTTTTTGCCTAGATTTTAGGATTAGGTATTTTGTTACGTTAATTTAAGAATAAGTTAATTTGATATTCCTAATTTCAACCAAAGAATTTGTTATTTAGTTTTTTTGTGATGTCAGTGATGTTACCTGATAATTTGTTTACATTTCTTTAATAAAAACACTTTTTTTTATTTTGCTTTATTATTTTTCTTACTAAATCCATTTTTTAGGATATATGCCATTTTGCCTACTTATCTATGTCATTTTGCCCACCAGGGTGTAGGCAAAATGACACTTTTATGACTTTGTTTTATTCAAGATTTAATTTTAATTTTACGCTAAAACATTTTTTAAATAAAGACCAACACAGTAAAGATACCAGAGGTACTAAAAATTAAAATTTAATGTCTGTTTAAACAATGTTTTTAGGACAAAAACAAAACATGTCATTTTGCCTCACGCTCCCCTACTATACACGGTATAAACAGCTTATTAGCTGTTTAGAGATTTATAATTCGGCCGACATAACCTCTAAACACGTGCTTGAGATTAAAAGTAAGAAAAACGAGAAGCTAATAATAAGTCATGGATAACAACTTTACGCCACCAAGTCCATTATTTGATGGAAGTAACAATCCGCAGGACAACTGGAAACTGTGGAAGCAAAAGTTTCAAATATACCTCTCTGCGACTAACAAACTCTCTGCATTGAAAAAAATAAAAATAGCTACCTTTTTGAGTTGTATAGGGGATGAAGGAATAGATATTTACATTTCTTTCACTGAAGACCAACATTCCATATTGGAAAAGTTATTGAAAGCCTTTGATGACTATTTTCTTCCAAAGAAAGTTATTCCTATAGAAAGCTTCAAGTTTTACACCATGGTACAGAAAGAAGATCAGACAATTGATCAATTCTTGACGGAATTAAAAAAGCAAGCAAAATTATGTGATTTTTTTTGTATAAAAAATGATTGTAATGAGTCATTTGAAGAACGTATGATAAGAGATAGATTGATAGTAGGTATCCGTTGTCGAGAGAGTCAACTAAGACTACTCAGAGAGCCAGACCTACCAAAAAGAAAATAATAGACTATTGCAAGAGTATAGAACTGAGCAAAATAAACGCGAAAATGTTGAACAAAACAACTAAAAACAACTAAAACAACTACCTATATCATTTAAAACATGCTAGAGGAATGTACCACTTATCAAAACAAATCGAGTGAACAATGTTAAAATAAAGGAAAATGAAAAGGAATTATCTGATACGGCTTGCTTGGCTGTTGCTATTACAATCTTCTTTCAGGTATTACGTTGAAATGGCTTGTTTATAACTTTACCATACAATGCTGGCTACCATCAGGTAGAAGAACCAAAATATGTTATGTTTCGCTATAACTTTTTGACTCGAAGGACCTGTGGTTCATGTAATAACTGTTTGCATTAAAAACTTATCTTTTATATAAATTACTTTACAATATTTTTCGTGAATTGACAAAATGTTGTTGCTTGCATCTCGTGTTCTTGCCTACTGACTCCTTCCTCCGCTCACCGGTAGCACTGCAGTCAATCGGCTGGCGACCAACGGCGTCGAGAATATTTTTGAAAGAGGGTTTAACAGTGTATCCATTCAATGGATCTTCTGCATCTCGAATATATCGTCTAAAAAATAAATTTAATAATTTTGCTTTCTACTACACCAATGTGATTACTAACCTTGGTAAACGATAAACGTAAGCATTATCATCATCTATATAGTCTACAAAATCCATAAAATTATCCATTATACAAAGTTTTTATATCGGAAAATGACAGCGTTAGGTACAAACGTGGTTTTTAGGTGATAAATCTTCACTCAAGGGAGCTGGAACCTGTATTCACATTTCACTCAAGTTACACTTAAACACAACCTCACTTTTCGCCTGTCAAGTATCTCCTGGAGCGCTATTTTTGACCGTTCGTACTTCTCAAGGTCGTGCGCTTCTCATAATTTTGCGAATGTCATTTGCATTTGGTATTCTTGACCTTTCGAAACACCAGCGAGCATGCGTGTTTTACAACGAGTGGTATTTGTTGATCGCAAACGGCTTGCGTATGCGTTTTCCAGAATTTTATAGGTTATATTTAGTTGTCTGTATTCTTTGACTTTTATTTAGGTATCAAAATTACTGTATAAAATTTTTGTACGAAATGGATGATTTGCCATATATTGCAAATTTGGAAAATCTTGAAGATGAACCAATTATCCAACAAAATCTATTGACCGTTTTCATATTTTAAGTGAATATCAATTTTTGCAAACTTTTAGAATTACTAAAGAGATCTATTCAATATTCTAGTCCCAGTGAGGGATAAATAATTTATAGAGTTATCTTTGTTTTAGAAGCGATAGATGTTTGCTTTCAACTAATACATGTTTGGAATTTACTGTATCCCTTCGAATCTGAACATATTAGAATGTTCATCCAATTATCAATGTATGATGTGAAGACCAAATTTGATAACATACCGAATATACTCGATGTCGTCAATAAAATAAAGGTGAGAGAGCAGACAAAACAAAATTGATTTATAATAACTAATTGGACATAAAATAAATGTTAATATTCTCATAATTATTACCTATATAGTATATATTTGTTTAATTATTTCAAAATGCAATGTAAAGCTTGCTTTCATAAATTCTCTGAAGACAAGACATTTATTATTCATATGACAAATCATCGATTTTTAAATTCATATGAATGTGGATATATAAATTGTTTCAAATCATTCAATAGTTCATCAGCTTTAAAAAAACATCTTGCAAATTATTATGTTCGATATGATTCACCAAATAATTCTATTAACCTAGATTCTGATTCTGTATGCAGACTTCCATAAACCAAATCGAATCAAGACATGATGAGATATTTGACACGACCCAAACAGATTTATATATTTCATCTCATAACAAAATAGATATTATCAGAGAATCAGGAATGCATTGTCTATTTTTTGTAACCAAACTCCATAAAAATAATACCATAAATAGGTCTGTCATCCAATAAATTATTGACTATACTTCTGATTTACTAGGCAATATTTTTTCTAACATCAAATCACAAGTTAATAGCTCTAATTATGAAGAATTAAATATATTACTTTCACAAGATTTGTTTGAAACATGCAATTCAGAATGTAAACGCTTTAAAATTCTTGAACAATCCGAATACTTCATTAAACCAACCAGTTTTTTTGTTGGAAATATGCTTAACAGAAATAGAACTTTAACAGCTGTAGAAATTAAACCTTGTGTAGGTCAAATTATACCTCTCCGGAAGGTACTTAAAAAAGTTTTGGAAATGCCATCTGTTTTGAATGAAATGTTGAATTTCATAGCAGAACAAGAAGCAAAATAGAATTAATTTTCTGGTATATTCAATAGTGCTTGGTGGAAATCAATAAAACCCAGGATTCAAAATAAATTGGTTTTACCAATATATGTTTATTTTGATGATTTCAAAACAGGAAATCCTCTTGGTACTCAAGCTGGGGTTCATAAATTAGGAGGAGTTTATGTTTCTTTTGCCGCAACACCATCAAAATATTCTTCAAGAATGGAAAATATTTTTTTGTGGAGACTTTTTTATTCCTCAGATCGAGTGATGTTTTTTAATGAAAATATTTTTCAACCATTCATCAATAAATTAAAATTTTTGGAGTCTGAAGGTATTATTGTTGAAGGAAAACGAATATTTTTTATTGTGCCACTTTTATTGGGTGATAATCTTGGAATAAATTCAATAACTAGCATGACAGAAAGTTTTTCGTCAGTTTATTTTTGCAGAGCTTGTACCTCACCAAAACGCAAAACGCAAAGTATGACTTCTGAAAATCAAAACGTATTGAGGAATAAAGTTGAATACATAGTCCATTTAAATGAAAAGTCATTCGGAGTTAAAGAATATTGTCTGTGGAATGACTTATCTTATTTTCATAACACTGAAAATGTAAGTTTTGACATAATGCATGATATTAATGAAGGCATTTGTCGGTATGAATTTGTGAAAATTTTGAAATATCTTATATTTGAGAAAGAATATTTTACATTGAACGAATTAAATAACCGAATCAAAAACTTTGATTTTACGGAAGCAGATATTGGTAATAAATTCCCTCCCATAACTCTTAACCACGTAGAAAAACAATTCATTATCATGTCTTCTTCTGAAATGCATGCTTTTGTTACTTATTTTGGAATGTTAGTTTATGATCTTATTGAACCTTCAGATGAAGTATGGCAACTCTATTTATTGCTATTCAGCATTGTTCATTTGGTCTCAAATCATCTTTTTAGGAAAAATGACCTAATTTATTTGGATCATATAATAAGTGAACATCAGGAATTGTATATCATTGTATATTTAAATTGTATATCATTGTATAATTAAATTGTATATTTAAATGCAATTTGACACCCAAACATCACTTCCTACTTCATTACTCAAGAACCATCAAACAGTTCGGCCCTTTATGGCGATTTTCTTCAATTCGGTATGAAGTCTTTCATAAAATTAGTAAATCTAATGCTAATGTAGTTTCTTCGAGGAGAAATATTCCGCTGACTCTTAGTATTAAACATCAATTGCGATTAGCACACCGTTTAATTTCAAATAAAGGCTTCTCAGATAATATAAGCATAGGTACACACTCGACATTAGGTAAAGAAGAACTTGCTCTTTGTCATAGTTTACCTCAAATTGCAAACACTTTCTCAGTGAGTTGGTTAAGGATGAATGGAATTATTTACAAATCGGGTTTTATCCTACAAGTAGGTCATACCTCCTACTCAGAGCCTAAGTTTGTTAAAATAAAAAAAATACTATACAATAATGATGAGAATATTAAATTTATATATGAACAGTTATTCTGTTGTGGTATTGACAAAAATCTAGAAGCATACGAAATTATTGATTCATCGGACGCATTATGTGACATTATAGATTTCAATAATATTTCTAACATTATCCCTACCAGCATTCATGTCGTAGGGGATGGTTGCAAATATATTACATCTATGTACCAATAATAGGTTTGTAACCATATTTCCTATAGTAACTCTTAGGCAGGCTGCACACTGACGAAACTGGTTTCATGAAACCGGTTTAATGAGAGATGAAACTCAAGTTTCGTAAAACCAGTTCATAAGAAAATTGAAAGATGAGTACACTGAGTTTTAAGAAACTACAATTTCATAACGTTGCGCAACTGCGTTTAACGCAACTTCGCTAGCACGGTTGCATGTAACTACAGTTTGTTGTAAACCTTCGTTGGCGTGAGTTGTGTATTTAATATTTGCAGCAAAAAGCGATGCCTGAAGATCAAGTTTTCAACACAAAACTCGTGGAAGCTGTAGAAAAGCATCCGTGCTTGTACAATTACAATTTGAAAGAGTACAGTAATAGAAACAAAGTTCAAGCTGCATGGGAGACCATAGCGCAGGAAATGGAAAGTACAGGTGAGTTTTATTATTGTACTCCTTTTATTCATTTTTATTAAATGTTGTCGCTAACCTATGTTTGTACTCCATTTTCCTCTAGGCGGTTCAAATAAAACACGAATCACGGCTTTTAACAAAGCTTTATTTTCTCAAGGGCTACATACACACAGTATATGTAAAGACAATTATTTATTTTCATTACTATTCATCCCCACGCCCTGCTACATTATTGATCCACTGTGATGGTATAGCTACGCCAGGCTTCAAAAAGTATTCACAAAGATATTCGCGGAACGATGCGGCTGTCGTTAAGTTAATATAGCGGTTCAACAGGTGCAAAGGTTGATTTGGAATGTTCTGAATCTCATCTGCAGCATTCCTTGGCTTATACATTTTCCCTTCGGTTTTGCGAATGTAGTTATGAAGAACACATGCGCATTTTATAATAGATATCACCGTTGCTTCAGAACAAGCTATAGGCGTTTCAAAAACTCGGAACTTAGATGTTAGCATTCCAAAAGCACATTCCACAGATTTACGAGCTAGGCTTATTCTATAATTGAAAATTCTTCTCCTATCCGTTAGCGTACGTTGAGGATACGGTCGCATTATGTACGTTGTCAGAGGGAACGCTTCATCTCCACAAAAAAAGTATGGAAAATTTTGTGCATTTTCATCCCGTGGTAATGGCGAAGGCTGTGGTAGATTGAGACCTCCAGACTGTAACCAACGACCTAAACGAGATGAACGAAATACACCTCCATCACTGTTTCTACCAAGATCCCCCACATCAACGGTAATAAAACATCCGTCAGCATCAGAACAAGCCATTAGTTGAACCGAAAAATAACCCTTATTATTAAAATTCCTAGATCCACTCTTTTTGAATTTTCTTATCCTGACATGTTTTCCGTCGATGAAGCCTACTCAGTGTGGTAAACTCCAAAGTTGTTCATAACAGGAAGCAATGTTTTTCCACATATCTATGGTTGGAACAGGCAAATATTCTGGTTGTAGACAGGACCATATAGTTTCCGTTGTTTCCGCAATGACCACTCCAACCGTTCTCCCTCCTCGCATAAAATAGCTTGCCCAACTTCTGAAACTGCTGCCTGTTGCAAGATACCTGAAATTAATAAAATACATCAATTGAGCGGTCTGCTTTGAATAAGGGCTCATCTACAATATTACCTTATTACAGAGCACAAACAGATAAGCCAAGGGTACAAAACATCATATTAGGACGATTTTGCAAAATTGTAGATGAGCTCTGATCTAAGCAGACTCTTCAATCATAGCATATGTGTACATAATACGTAGCTTACTATAATCTATCTATACCTTCAATGTAATTTTTTTTTGTAGCAAAGGACTGTAAAGAAACATGGAGAAACTTGAGGATAGTTTACATACGGAATTTAAAGAAACCGCCTTCTGGATCTGCTGCAAAAAAGAAAGAATACTATTTGCTTAAGTACATGCAATTTTTGAACCGCTATGTGAATTCGAAAACGGAGAAAGGATTACCGGAAAACCTTCCATCGCCCCCACAAACTGACAATGCGTACAGTGAACCAGACCAAGAACGCGTCCCAGAAACAATAGACAATAACAAGGAGGCCAACGACGCATCCGACACAGAGCTCACTCAGGATGAGGTGAGGATTCTACACATCAGAGGACACAATCTGAATCCCCAAATGTTACTACGATCAATACCGAGAATATCAGATCCTCAAAACAAGCTTCAGTAGCACCCTCCAATAAAAGAAAGAAAACACCAACTGATGCTGATGCGGTCGTCATAAATTACATCAAATCAAAGACTCAGAATGGATCAAACCACGACAATCCTAGGACACAATTTTTGTTAAGTTTAGTACCGGACGTAGAAGACATGACCTCAACGCAATACAGGACCTTCCGAAATGATAGGATCATTGCCTCTGCCCCCTCACCTCTACACTCGAGTAATTCCACATACTCTGCGTGGTCTTCAGCAAGCACACCTGTTCTTCCGCAAACATCTGCACAATCCACTCCCACATGACATGAAGAACTTCACCGTTTAATTTAAACTATGTAGGTGGTGTCTTTTTTACTCCACTATTTTTTGTATTTTCTTTAAGTTAAAAATAAAGTTATCTTACCTAAGTGTGATTATAAGTTTTTCTTCAGGTCCTAGCGCCATTCTGCAGTTGGTGTGGGGACCATTGACTAAATAAAAGAGAGGACGAGTAACGCGCATATAATCTCAAGCGCAGTAGGTGTTACCATAAATCGCACGACGCCATTATTCTGGTGCCAAACAAGGAGTGTGGATCCAAGATAATTTTTAGTGGTTTTTGTGTATTTTGTGAATAATAACTTTGATTTTTTGACTTTATTAAAATGGTGATTTGTTCAGCTTTCAACTGTAAGAGCCGTAGTGAAAAAAAAGAACCAGGAATTACATTTCACAGGTAAATAAATAGATCTAAATAATCTAATGGTAGCATTTGATATTTGAAAATAACATGTGATATGTAGTAATGATAAAAAATCCAGATAATTAGATATGTTTTTTAAAAGTTTTAATTAATAAATTTGTAAATTATTGTAAAGGCCATGCTTAAAGAAGTCATTTACTCCATAGGCGTAGACATTCTTTTTATTTATTGATGTTGGTGAATGATCTACCACTTATTAATTCATTAAAGCTAGCGATTTTATTAAAAATTCTTTAGTGATCAATTTAAAAACATATATTAAATGATTGAATAGATGAGGCTTTTACTTGATGAAGATCCATACTAAACAATGAAATAAAACACTTCAATTTGTTTAAATCTTCATTTTATTTGAACTAACTTCAATATACCTACATTCTTGGCGCATTTCGATATCAAAGTAGCTTCCCCAAACGAGTAGAGGTATAATGAATTTTTTTTTGATTTATACAGTCCATTAATACAGAAGAAAGGATATTAACAAAAGTATTATAATCTGTTTATGGAAATATAAATCAAAAAGTTTACAAATATGGAATTACCATAAGTACCTATTGAACAAGTTTACCTGGAAATTCTTTCACAACAATTATACCTAAATCTTTCTTTGTAAAAAGGTATAATAAAAGAGAATTGTTAATATCTATTTAGTCCTTGAGAAGATTACCTGAATATTTGTCTTTATTTATGAAACGCGTCACGAATTGTATATTGAACTAAGTTGAAATATAATTATATATATATTATCAAAAACCCAATTACCATAGTATATGGTGTAGGGTATACTTTTACAATTATACTGATTCCAACTAGGTACATCGCATTATGCTTAAAACATATATATCCATTTTTTCATCGATGCTCCGGTCCAGATAGAATTTTATTCATGTACAAATTTAGCCCATTGTTTTTTATCCCTTGCCATTGTTTTTGCTTCTGTCCATGTTTTACCTTTTTCTTGCAGTATGCCTACCATAACACCATCCCATGTTTGTTGTGGTCTTCCCTTTTTCGTTCTTTTTTGTATTTTTGATTGCCATACTTTTTTAACTGGTCTTGTATCGTTCATTCTTTGTAAATGTCCCCACCAGCTTAATTGTCTCTTTTCAATAAATTTAAGTGTTGATTCTATTTCAAGGTCTTCTCTTATTTTCGTATTTCTTATTTTATCTTTCTTTGTGACTCCTTTAACTCGCCTAAGATACTTCATCTCAACTGCTTGTATTCGACTCTTTTGTCTCTTTGTTAATACCCAGGATTCACATCCGAATGTTAATATTGGCCGGTAAATTGTTTTGAATACATTTAACTTTGTTTTCTTGGAAATTTCTTTTTTATTTATAAATGTCGAATTCATCGTGTGATAAAGTTTCATCGTTTTTTGTACTCTATTGGTAATTTCGACTTCCTGCGTTCCATTTTCTTCTATTTCTACTCCCAAGTATTTATATCTTCCAACTTGCTCAATTTTTATTCCATCTAACTGTATATTTAAATGTTTTTGTTTCGGTCCTATAACCATAACTTTGGTTAACTGTCATTCCAAATTCTTCAGATACCGTGCTCCATATTTCCATATTCTTTTGTAAATCCTTCTCTTTCCTTGCCATAATTATTAAATCATCTGCAAAAGCTGCTTCTGATATATCCACTCTTCCTAAATGTCTATATCCAACGTGTAGTTTTGCCATTTTGGTTGACGATTTTTTAATTATATCATCAATAAAAATTGTAAATAATAATGGACTTAGTCCCCCTCCTTGCCTTAATCCTTCTTGTGTTGAAAATGGTTCTGATGTTTTATTTTTGTATATTACACAATTTCTATTATTTTTGTAAATGTTTTTGATTATGTCTATTATTTTGTAGTTTACTCCTCTTCCTTCTAATACTTTCCATAACTTCTCCCTTGGTACTTTGTCAAAAGCTTTTTCCATGTCTATGAATCCTATATATACCTCTTTTTCTTGTTGTGAGAACTTATCAATTATCTGTTTCACCGTAAATATGTGGTCTTGGATGCTTCGACCTCTTCTAAATCCACTTTGCGATTCTTCGAGAGTATTTTCAATTATTGGTCTAAGCTTACTGTCTATAATCTTCTCGTATACTTTCATAGCTGTACTAAGTAAATTTATTCCTCTATAATTATTGCAGTCTTGTCTATCCCCCTTTTTATATATTGGAACTATTAAGGCTGTCTTCCAATCTTCTGGAATCTGTTCTTCCCTCCACGCAATGTTGTATATGTTCAATAATATTTTTGTTCCTGTTTCCCCTAAATTCTTGAACATTTCTGCTGTTAACTTATCAATTCCTGGAGATTTTCCATTTTTCAATTCATTTATTATTTCCTGTAATTCTTTTAGAGTTACAATGTCTTCATTTTCTGTTATTGCATCCTTTTTTTTGTTAATGTCCTGAACTTTGCTGTCTGCTCCTAATAATTCCTCAAAATACTCTTTCCATCTATCAATCACTTCGTTTTCATTTCTTAGTATATCTCCTTTTTTATTTTTTATCCATGTTATTTCTAGTGTTTTTTCCTTTCTTAATGACTTCAAAGTTTTGTAAAACAGTTTTTGATTTGATTTACTATTGCTTTCCATTTTTTCGCCAAATTCTTACCACTGATTTCTTTTAGCTACTGCTACCATCTCTTTTACATTTTTCCTCTTATCTTTGTACATTTTATAGTTTTCCGTTGTTTTGTTATTTACATATATTTTCCACGCTTCTTTTTTTAATTTTACTTCTATTTTAATTTCGTCCGACCACCAAGCAGTTTGTTTTTTCTTATTAGTTTTCTTGCTACAACCACATATTTCTTTAGCGGTTTCCAATACGGTTTTTTTGAAATAAACCCACATTTCTTCTACATTGCCATTTTTCATTACATCATAATTATTTGAGAACTTGCCTGATAATGCTATTTTGTATTTCTCTGCCATATCTTTGTTTTGGAGTTTGTATGATCTGACCGATTCATATTCTATTGTTCTTTCTAATTTTTGTTTATTATGGTTTGTAATTTCTACTTGTTCGCTTATTTTTGTTACGAGCAAATAGTGGTCACTTCCTATTTCTGGTCCTCTTCTAACTCTGGTATCCAATACTTCCTTTTTATTTCTTTTTTCCACCAATATATAATCTATTGTTGACCTTTCATTTCTGCTTTCCATCACACGTGTATATTTATGTATGTCTTGATGTTGGAAAAATGTATTAGTTACAATAAAATTGTGTAATATGCAAAAATCCAGCAGCCGCTCTCCGTTATTATTCCTAAATATTTCACCATGTTTTCCTATTACTGTTCTATAAATGTCATCTTTTGTTCCTACTCTGCTATTAAAATCTCCAAGTATAATTATTTTTCCTTTCGCATTTTCTGTAACCGTAGTTAGATCTTCCCAAAACTTATCTTTATTTCCTACTTTATCGTCTTCATTTGGTCCATATACAATTATTATAGTTTTTGTGTTCATATTTTTATTTTTCATTTCCATCACCAATAATCTTTCCGACCATCCCGTCCATCCAGTAATTTGTTCTTCTAAGCTTCTATGTATTATGCATGCAACTCCTGCTGCTGCTCTTTTCTCATTTTCAATACCACTATATATGAGTATATGACCATTATCCATTTTCACTATCCCCTTTCCTTTTTTTTTTGTCTTTGTTATAGCTAGTATTTTCAAGTTTGTATTTTCAAACTCTTCTTCTAATTCTTTTTCTTTTCCTAAAATACTTCTAACATTCCATGTTCCAATTCTCCACATTTCCGTTGTTGATTTTACTTTATTCGTATCAAATTCCGTTGCCGTGTCTTTTTCTCTGTTACCATGAATATCTGTTTCTTAATTTAGTTTTTTGAATGTATTTTTTCCAGTATTTTCATTCTATTTGTTTCTTTATCCCATCTCCATTCTTGTCCATTTACTGTTACCTTATTGTATCCCATTTTCACGTCTTTTCCCTTTTGACTTTCTAGTTTTGCAAACATCCTTATCTCTTTTGATTTTTCTCTTTCCTTCTTGGTCATATCATTATTTATAAAAACTCTTTCTTCTTTCCTCTCCTTCAATTTTGCTTTATTCGCCATTATTTTTTCTTTATCAACTTCATTTTGACATTCCACTATATACATTTTCTCCCCTATCTTGTTAACTGCCTTAGGCTCGATATTTATTTTTAATTGTTGACTCACAAAGTTTCTGACATTTTCTACCAATTTCGACGGCTCATTAGTATCAAGTTTTAATCCATTTATCATCACATTATTCTTTCTTCTTTCTTTATCTATGATTTCCAGTGTTTTTTTAAACTCTTCCATTTCTGTTTTCATTTTCTTTTCTGATTGCTTGGTTTTCTTTTCTCAATACTTCGTTTTCAACTTTCAGCTTTAATATTTCCTCATTAAACAGAGCCTGTTGATCTTTGGTTTCTTTGATCTCGTTTTTAATAAGTTGTTGTTCCCATTTCATATCCTTTTGATCATATCCTTCATTAACGCTATGATTTGGTCTAACTTTTCATCTTTTTTACTTTTAGGTGAGGTTCTACTAGTCCTCTTGCTACTTTCAAATAAACCATCCATTTTTCTTTTCTTTGAATCTTCTGTTGAATAATCATCACTATCCATTTTGTTTATATTTTGTATTCAATTACTATTTAATTATATTATTTTCGTGGTAGCGTAAGACCAAGATACCCAGATCTACTCTTCGGAGATACTTGATCTATCCAGCCACTTATTATATATATCTAATTTCTTTCTCTATTTTGTAAATTTGACAACGTCGCAAATTAAATCGTTTTGGACTCGCCTTAAATCAATTGCTTTTTATTTTAATAACCTAACACTAACCTATTTATTTAATTGTTTTCACAAAATCTAACCTTTTTGCTTGTTTGTTTTTTATGTAGCACTACGTATTTTACTTTTTGTTGACACAATTCAAATTCTAGTTGATTAATTTTCGCTGCACTTTCCGATATATCGAATTAAATGCAGGCGAATTTTATAAACACTTTATTATTTCAACGCACCGTTGCCATACTTCTTCCAAATATGGAATTACCATAAGTACCTATTGAACAAGTTTACCTAGAAATTCTTTCACAACAATTATACCTAAATCTTTCTTTGTAAAAAGGTATAATAAAAGAGAATTGTTAATATCTATTTAGTCCTTGAGAAGATTACCTGAATATTTGTCTTTATTTATGAAACGCGTCACGAATTGTATATTGAACTAAGTTGAAATATAATTAAGATTAAATAAAATTAAATTGTTTTATTCCATCCTATATTAAATGATATTACAAATCGTTTTTACATACTTCAGGTTTCCTGTTGACCCGGAAAGGAGGAGTCACTGGGTGGAAAAAATGAAAATTAAAGATTGGAGCCCTACAAAAAATGAAAGAATTTGCTCTAAACATTTTAGACAAGAGTATTTTTATCATTCTGGTGAAAAAACCCGACTATTGAATGGAGCATTTCCCACAATATTTCCAGAATTTCCAAAATATATGCAACAAGAGAAGGTAAGTACATTAGATAATACCTACTAAACCAATAACAATTATAATTAGTTATTTTTTTTTATCTACTGCCACCAATGCATTGAATAAAATTTTTTTTGCTTACTTTATACAAATTGAGTGTTTTATACAGCACATAAAAGTTTGCATTTTTTTTGTAGACCTCAAATAGTACCCGAGCATCTAGCTCTACTGCCTTGGAAGGATGTCAAGCCTTGCAGAAGAGTCAGCCACCACAAGATAAAAATAGCAAGAAGCGTTCTTATAATGAGCTCCAAGACGACAATCTTCATGAAAAATGCTTAAAGAAAAAATTACTTCAGCAGAAAATGAGATCCAAAGAAAAAACTAAAAAGATCAGAGTTTTAAATCAAAAAGTTAAACGTTTAAAAAAGAAAATTACGACATTGCAAACACTTTTAAAAGAGCTAAAGAAGAAAAATTTGATATCTTCAGAAAATTTATTGCTTCTGGAAAATATGCCCAATATCATCAAAGAACTGAAGGAACGAACATTGAAAAAAAGTGTGAAATATTCACCAGAATTGCGTAAATTTGCAATCACTCTTAGTTTCTTTTCACCAAAAGCATACGATTACGTCAGGCAAGTTTTTGACTTGTCCTTACCTCACATAAGCACTATTGGAAAGTGGTTTAGAAATGTGGATGCTGAGCCCGGTTTCACTAAAGAGTCATTTAATACTTTAAAAAAATATATTGACCAGTCTGACAAGCCTGTCATTCTTTGTCTAATTATTGACGAAATATCAATAAGGAAACAAATTGAATGGGATGGGGCAAAATTTCATGGCTATGTAAATTGTGGGTTTGATTTTGATAACGATGCAAACGAAGTAGCCAGAGAAGCCTTTGTTGTAATGGCAGTTTGTTTAAATGGAGCGTGGAAGCTACCACTTGGTTATTTTTTTGCAAATGGTTTAAGTGGAAACCAAAAAACTGCTATTGTAACTCAGTGTGCAAATTTAATAACAGATGCATGGGCTCATTTAATATCATTAACTTTTGATGGAGCCCCATCGAATGTTACAATGGCACGTACGCTAGGTTGCAGCATAGATGTTTCCAATATGAAACCATATTTTCAATTAAATGGTAAAAATGTATATATATTTTTTGACCCATGTCATATGGTCAAACTTATAAGAAATACTTTCGGTGAAAAAAAATATTTAAAGGATGGTGAGGGTAATCTAATTAAGTGGGAGTATATTCAACAATTAGAGCGATTACAAGAGACTGAAGGGTTACATTTAGGAAACAAACTTCGAAAAGCACATCTTAATTTCTTTAAGCAGAAAATGAAGGTGCGTTTAGCAGTGCAGCTTTTAAGTAGATCTGTTGCTGATGCATTGAGTTATTATGAGGAACAGTTAGGTTTAAGTGAATTTAAGAATTGTCATGGAACTATCAAATTTATTAACACCATAAATAATATATTCGATATATTGAATAGTCATTCTTTAGTTCCTCCAAAATATAAAAAAGCACTTTTTGAAAAAAATATTGTTGGTATAGTGAAACTAAAGTTAATGTAAAGACCATAAAATAAAGCAATGTTGTCAGATATATTTTCTAAAATTGTTGTGCTCACTATACAAATGATTTCCATTACTTCAGTAAACTGTTAGCTCGTGTTGTTATAAGAAAGCTAGTTTGGAAATATTTAAAAAAAAATACATAATATAAATTTATTAGTAAGCATTAAAAAAGTCGCTCGAAATTGCTGTAAAAAGAGAAATTAACTAAAACAACTTTTTGTATGCCTACTATACTTAAGAAAATTTCGTATATCTGGCAACGCTCTAGAAATTCATCGCAGGTGTTCACGGAGCTCCGAGACTCGGCGGGACAATACAATCATCAAGTACATTATTGTTATATTATAATGGAGTAACGGGTCACTTACTGTGGCGGACTAATTGTAACTAAAAAAAATTAAGCTATGCAGATGGCCTGCGATATTAAGACATATTAGTATCGAGTGTCGATTCAGGGGCGTGTGTGAATTTTGTTTTAAAGAAATATTTAAAATAATAGTAGTAAATATCTAGTACCTATTTCTTGGTCGAGTGAGTTTAGTGAATTGATATCAATATAATATTTATTTGTTCGTGGACTTGAGTGAATTGATATCAATATAATATTTATTATTTGTTCGTGGAGTTGAGTGAATTGATATCAATATAATATTTATTATTTGTTCGTGGAGTTGAGTGAATTGATATCAATATAATATTTATTTGTTCGTAGACGTTAGGGTGAGTTTTAAGATTATAATTTATTTGTAATTAATTAGAATGGCATTTTGGAGACCATTCGAAACAACAGTCCAAGATGATGCGCGGGAATCTAATAATTTGGCGCCACAAACAAATGCAAATGACTTAGCAATAAATGATAATGATGATAGGGCCGAATTTAAAAACAAAGATTTACATGTTCAGTGTCAACGCGTTGTTTTAAATATGTACGCGTGTTTGAAAAAAGAAAATTCTGTAATTTCTGATAATGCGGTTATCGCGAGAATTCACGAATTGACGAAAATCGGGCTTACAACGATTTATAAAGTAATTAAACTAGGCACTGTTACGGATCATTCTTTAAAGCGGAAACGAACAAATCAAAAATTGAGTAAGGTTGACAATGCTACGAAACATGTTATTAAACGGATTGTTTACGGGTTTTATAAGGACAATATAGTACCAACTTTAGAACTGATTCGTGATAAATTGCGGGATATTCCTGAATATAATTATAAATGTTTAGAAACACTGCGCGCGGTTTTATTAAATTGTGGATTTAGATATAAAAAGTTAGATAATCGAATGGTTATAATGGAATCTCGGCGTATCGTTGAACTTAGACAGGAGTATTTGCGCAAAATAAAAGGGTACCGTGATTCAAATAGAACTATAATTTATTTAGATGAAACTTGGTTTGATACTCATGATGTTGTCAAGTATGGTTGGGTTGACGATACAAAAAATTGTTCTTTAGATACTCCGTGTTCGAGAGGAAAACGCGTTATTATTCTTCATGCCGGAAGTAAAGATGGTTTTGTACCTAATGCGTTGCTATTGTCGGCTAAAAATATAGCAAAGTCTTCCGCTGATTATCACGAAGATATGACAGCCGATTTATTTGAAAAATGGTTTGTAGAACAGCTTTTGCCTAATATTCCGCCGAGCTCGGTAATTGTAATGGACAACGCGTCGTATCATTCGCGAATATTAAATAAAATTCCCAATATCACCACGAAAAAAGACGAAATTTTAAAATTCATGAGAACTAAAAACATTAATATTCCTGAAAAGATTCCGGTGAAAAAAGAATTGATTGAAATGATAAAAAGTAGGAATTTCCAAAAAGAATATGTCATTGATAATATTTGCAGTAGGTCCGGTCATACCCTTTTGCGCTTACCTCCATACTATTGTATCTTCAATCCAATAGAAATGGTTT
Source organism: Lochmaea capreae (assembly GCA_949126875.1). Taxonomy (NCBI): domain Eukaryota; kingdom Metazoa; phylum Arthropoda; class Insecta; order Coleoptera; family Chrysomelidae; genus Lochmaea; species Lochmaea capreae. Next base: position 26,738,730 of record OX421409.1, on the reverse strand, counting down.
GGGGTACAGTAAAAAGCCGTTTACGGAAATTTAATCAGTCGCCAACTTTGAGCGCAGTCGTCCTTGACAATATTCGGCAAGTATTTAATGAAAATTATATCGATATATGGGAAAATTGCGTGGCCCATGTAATAACAACCGAAAAAGAATATACGGATTTACCGCCTATTGCGAACATAGCACCAATAGTTATCCAACTTGAAAACGATTCGACTTCAGAAGATTCTGACAATTCCGGTTATTAGATTATTTTAAATAAATTTTCCTTGTCGGTATGTTTAAAACGCGGTTTTTTTCTTAACGTATTTATAATAGTAGTACTTATATATTTTCCAAATCCAATAAAAAAAGCAAAAAAAATAAAAAAAAATAAAAAAAACAAAAATGAAAACAAAAAAAAACTAACTTCATGTTCCTACTAACATACACGTACCCGACCCAATCCTTTTTTCCTGGTAAGAATAGCTCATACCTCCCCGTGGTTCTTGCTGGGCAGACAATCTTTTCAGATTATCTGGCTAAATGAGCATTATTTACAAAAAATTGTATTACAAATTTGATGCAGGTTAATTTTAATCCACTATATTAATTTGAATTACATTATTTCAGAATACTCGAATTTATAAAAAAAATTTATGCACGCCATTGGGCGGCTTTTTCCTTCAAGGGGATTAAAAATATGGGTCTTCACATTAACTTTAGTTTCACTATACTAGAGATTTCATTTTTGGAGCTATAGATTATATTTCCAATTTAAAATATCTGAATAATGATCTTGTGATACACTCCAATCGTAAAACTGGTTTTGTAGGATTTATTTGTTCAATGAGAAGTGCGTTATTGATGTATGATGAAATGGTCATCAATGAAAAAAAAAAAAAATGTATCTTCCACTTTACAAGGCGAGCCAGGACCATATAGAAATGTTCTTTTCTTCAATACGTTCCAGAGGTGGATGGAACAATAACCCCACTTGTCGTCAATTCACTGCATCTTATAAAAGACTGCTAGTCAGGGCTGAAATTAGAGAAGGAGGGATGGGAAATTGTATACCCTTAGAGGATATACCAATATTAGTAGGGTCAAGCCGATTAGAAACACCCGAGCAAAATATTAATCAAAACTTTCCTTATCTCATTGAACAAATTCCAGAAAATAGTAGTTTGCTGACAATATGGGAAGATCACGAATATATCATGAACACAAATATAATTACTGAGTGTTCTTTGCAAATTATTGTTTATATTGCTGGTTTTGTTACAAGACAATTACAAAATACAATCAAATGTGAGGAGTGTATCACAGCATTATCAGGAGACAAAGCAAATTTCTTGAATTCACTTATTACCAAAAAAGATCGAGGTGGATTAACATATCCATCTAAAGATGTGATAAAAATTTGTAAAATTATGGAACATTTTATACGAAACAATGAAATTCAGTTGACAAAAAAAATTTCATTCAGAGTATGAAAAATAAAATCATTCACCAATGTATAGAGGATAATACCTTCTCTAGTTTAAAAGAACATACTGCTGAAGTGAGCAATAATCACATTTATTTTTTAGTTGAAGCAGTAATGTTATTAATTTAGAGGGAAAATAAAAAGCACTGCTCGTGTCAATAACTCGTAAACGACTGACTTTATTCAATTAACCACAAAAGTATAAAAGCATAGAACACAATAACTTCAATGGGGTGTAGATAGATGGCGTGGCAAGTTACCTAAATTAATAATTTTAAATACCTACACATTTTATCAACACTCCCACTTATTTAAACAATATTAATTAACTCTTACATAATCCTAACTCAAAACTGAACTTGCTATGTTTTGGTAAACAAAGTGCCTTAGTTAGCACATCAGCTATCATTTCATTTGTGGGTAAAAATTTGAGTTCAACTAAATTACTTGAAATAGCCTCTCGAATAAAGTGATAGCGTACATCTATGTGCTTAGATCTTTTGTTATGTATGGGATTCAATGCCAATTTCTGAGCACTTTGGTTATCGTTATAAATAGTTATGCACTTAGAAGTACCCAAAAGTTCTGACATTAAATTCCTAAAATAAATGGCTTCTTTAGAAGCCTCAGTGACAGCCATATACTCAGATTCTGTGCTACTCAGAGCTACTGTTTTCTGTTTGTTACATTGCCATGAAATGGCACCTCCTGCTAATTTGAAAACAAAACCAGTATAAGACTTTCTATCAGATACATCACTGGCAAAATCAGCATCAACAAATCCTGTCAGGTCAAAATTATCCTTCTCATATTTTAAACAAAATGATTTCGTTCCTTGTAAGTATCTAAGGATTCGTTTTGCACATTGCCAATGCTGTTCTGTGTAACAGTTATTAAACTGACTAAGGAAATTAACTGCAAATGTAATATCAGGCCTTGTCAACACAGACAAGTACATTAAGCTGCCCAAAAGCTGTTGATAAGGAAACTTTTTACTACAAATTTCAGAATCTACTGGTTCAAAGCTAATGTTTTTGTCCATGGGTGTGCTTGCAGGTTTGCATTCACTCATGTTAAATCTATTTAATAATTCGTTGACATACTCTTCCTGATCTAACAAAATTTGATTTTTATTTTTATCAACTTTTATTTTCATGCCTAAACATTGTTTAATATAACCTAAATCTTTCATTTTAAATTTCAAAGCTAACTGTTCCTTTACAAATGTTGTTTCTTGCATAGAGTTTGAAAAAATAAAAAAATCATCTACATACAATGCTATTATAGTCATAAAATTGTTTTCATGTTTTACAAATATACAAGGTTCATAATCACATCTTTTATAATTTAAACTATCTAGTACAACTTCAACTTCTTTGTACCAAACGCGTGATGATTGTTTAAGGCCATAAATCGCCTTATTAAGTTTTAAAACACTTTTATTTTGGTTGTTTGGGGTGTTAGTGCTAAAACCTTCTGGTATTTCCATGTAAACAGTTTCCTCCAGTTTTCCATTTAAGAAAGCTGTAACAACATCTAAGTGAAAAATATCCAAATTAAGTTGAACAGACAATGCTAAAAGTAATCTCAATGTAGAATGCCTAACTACAGGAGAAAACGTTTCATCGAAATCTATACCAGGTTTTTGACTAAATCCCTTCGCAACCAATCTAGCTCTATAAGTAACCTTACCATCACTACCGAATTTCCTTTTAAACACCCACTTGCACTTAACTGGTGATTGACCTTCAGGTAGATCAACCTGATCCCACGCACAATTTTCATTAAAACTATTGATTTCACTTCTCATAGCACTTTTCCACTTCTGAGAATCTGGCCCTGAAAGAGCCTGTTCCACCGAGCTTGGATCTCCCACTGAAGCTGGAACCTCTGCAAAATGTTTTACTTCTGGCGTAAAGTAAGTGACAAAGTCTTCATACAATTTTTCCTTCCTTTGCCTTGTGGATTTTCTTGTATTTTCTGGAGTAATGATATTTTCTTCAGGAACATATGTTTCATCATGTTGCTCGTCATCAGTGGACGATTGTTCTATAATTTCTTCTACTAAGTTCATATCACTAGAAATACTTTCCTGTGTGAAATCTTCTATATTCTCTGTGTTAGAAGTTTCTTCACCATAAAAAATGGTATTTTCATTTTTATTTTCAAAAATATGTACATCTCTGCTTGTAGATATCTTGCCTGTTTTCTTATTATACAGTCTGTAGCCTTTAATTGTTTCAGAAAAACCTACTAAAATTAATTTTTCAGACTTCTTGTCCCATTTTTTTCTTTTCTCTTTTGGAATATGAGTCATAACAGTACTGCCAAAAATTCGAATATGACTTAGGTCTGGCTTTTGATTACAGAACATTTCATATGGTGTCTTTGGAATGCTAGACACTGCCGATCTGTTTCTAAGATAACAAGCTGTGTTTATAGCTTCTGCCCAGAAGGGTTTTCCTAATCCTGCTTCATATAATAAACACCTGGCCTTTTCAACTAATGACCTATTTAACCTTTCAGAAAGTCCATTTTGTTCTGGTGTATGAATGTTCGTCCTTTGATGAATGATGCCTGCTTTTCTTAGATAACCTTGAAATTCTGCATTGACATATTCTGTACCATTATCTGTCCGTAGGATTTTAATTTTTCTACCAACCTGTTTTTCAACTAATGATTGAAATTCCTTAAACTTCTGGAATGTTTGATCTTTTGATTTCATAAAATAAACAAAGGACATGCGACTAAAATCATCTTGAAAGTGCACAAAATATTTTGAGCCTCCTATTGATGTAGTTTCCATTGGTCCTGCTAAATCGCTATGTATTATATCTAATAAGCCAGTTGCTCTCGTACCTGTATGTCCAAAGGGTAGTCGGGACTGCTTCCCCTCGCAACATACTGTGCAATTTTGTTTGTCAATTTTAACATTGTCGCTGTAGTTTATCCCATCTACTAAACCATTTTTCATTTTGTTAAGATACATAGAGTTGATGTGGCCTAATCTTTTGTGCCAAACTTCACATGTAGCTACTGCTTGTGCAACAAACAAGCACTTTTCAGACATGTTAACTTTATAAACACCATTAACTAGAAAAGCCTCAGCTACTAAAAGTTTTTGCTTATTAAAAATCTTACAACTATCTTTCCTAAATTCAACTGAATTTCCGTTCCTCAACAATTCACTCACTGATAACAAATTTGTTTTTAAGTTCGGCACATACTGTGCATTTTGGATTTCAATCTCAAAATCTTCTTTGTTTACTACTGTAAATATTTTTATTTCGCCACAACTTTGCACTGGTATTTTCGTATTGTCAGCAATCATAATTTCTTTGAGAGTTGGTTCTCTTCTGTTTAACAACCAGTCTTGTCTGCAAGTCAGGTGAATACTTGCACCGGAATCCAAGTACCATTCTTCATTGTTAAACTTTGCACTGAGAAATGTAACATTAAAAGCATTTTTACCTTGATTGCCCTGACTGTTTTTATGATTCTGGGGACACTGTGACATGTAATGTCCGGATTCTTTGCACTTGTAACAAATTATATCGTTTTTGTTCGAGCTTTTGTGTTTGTTTTTTGTTCTGTTTACCTGACTATCCTGCTGTTTGACATGACGTTTCTGATAGTTTGCTGTTTTACCGGCAAAGGCACTAGCTGTCGAACTGTCACGGGTGGCACCGTCTACTTGCATATCGAGCAACTTAGTTTTGATGGAGTCTGTGGTAATGTCGATACCGCTGTGTTCTAACGCCATTACCATCGGGGCGAAACGTTCAGGCAATCCCGCCAAAAGTAGGCTTCCTACCAATGTCGTATCAAGACTGAGGCCTGTTCTGCCGAGTTTCTGCGAGGTCTCTATAACTTGATTTACGTAATCTTCCATGGATGAGCAACTTTCTAGCCTTAACGAAATTAAACTACGAAGTAGTCCAATTTTTCTCGTAAATCCCTTATTTTCATACAGATCCTTGAGTTTGTCCCAAACTTCTTTAGCTGTTGTGGCCTCTTTAACGTGTACATATAAGGAAGGATCTATGGATAACACAATCTTTGCTTTGGTTTTAGCTATCTGTATGGTATCAGTTTCTGAACCATCGATGCATTTACTTAGACCTTCGAGAACTAAAAAATTTTCAATGGCAAAAGACCATTCTTCATAATTTTCGCGACCTTGTAACTTTGGGACACTCGCGAGATAGTTAACTGCCATTTTAATTCACACAAAACTGTGAAGGTACTAGTTAGTAATTGAGTCTTTACGTAACGGCGAACTTTTGCTTGCTTAGCAACTAGTAGCAATTTAATTTTCGCGACCGAAATCAAACACGTGGTTTTCTGGGTCTGGGCCCATAACCTATTAATTTAGAGGGAAAATAAAAAGCACTGCTCGTGTCAATAACTCGTAAACGACTGACTTTATTCAATTAACCACAAAAGTATAAAAGCATAGAACACAATAACTTCAATGGGGTGTAGATAGATGGCGTGGCAAGTTACCTAAATTAATAATTTTAAATACCTACACATTTTATCAACAAATGTTAAAATATTTAAACATAAGGATTCATTTCATTACTAAAAAAAAATCTGAAGTGGCAAACCCTGTTAGGCATCACCTAACTAAATTAATTTTATTTAAGAACCAATAATGTTATGTTATTATTTTATTTATTGTTTTAAAATATACGGTATAATAATGTTTTAGCTATTTAATAACATATTTATGTAAGTAGGTACTGGTATTTTATATTTCAAAAAATATTTTGTCTAGTCTTTTATATGGTTTTAAATATATATTTTAATAACTGTGTTTTATTTTATTCCATATATTTGTTATACCTATATTATTATTATTATCACTTATTATATATTTGAAATATTAATTTTTCATAACTAAATGCACAACCTTCTTCTGATTACTCCTATAGTTTTCAACACATATTGTGTATTAATATTTTAGTGATGAATAAAGTTTACTTTGTTTAAGTTTTCAATTTTCCATAATTTATTGATAAAAAAACCACGGATTTATTATAAAATGGTAATGTTGTAACTCAAAGCTATTTCAATGTTCATTTTTTAGTTTGCTTTCAACAAACTCATGAACCGCCACTGGGAATATACTCGTGGTGTCAAGTGGTAACACGCCAGCAGCAGTTGTTATCGGTCCTCTCTTTTATTTAGTCATTGGTGGGGACCTACTAACTGTAGCAAGTGATTAAAAGCAGACTCCGACATTCGATAAAAATTTTGAAATTTCACTGGGTCTTGATGCAGTTCTTTGGCCACTACATAATTGCTGTGACATCTGTTCTGTATTAGGGGATGAAACCAGTACTTCCGCTTCTTTTTTCTGTTTCGATACCACCACCACAACACTACAACGTCCTCATCATCCGACGACATCTCAGAAACTGCTCATGTGGCAGTTGCGTCAGTGTACTGCCGAGTATGAAACCAGTTTTATGAAACTAGTTTCATAAAACCAGTTTCGTCAGTATTTTTACTTTTCTTTTTTTTAAAACTACAATAATTTTGACCCTTTTTTTCATTAAATAATGCGCTTCACAAAGTATCAAAATTGTTTTGGATGATTAATATATTTTGTTGTTATCCCATTTAAGAATTTCATTTGTTTTTTATATCTGCATATTAGAGTTTGTTTTATTTTTCAAGATGTGTTGCATGAAATTTAATGAATATTCAAATGACTAGTATATTTCGTATAGGTACTTAACTGTATACCTATTTCTTTTTTTTTCATGAATGATCAATATTTCTTATACGATAGACTTATATTTTTTGTTAAAGTTATAATGAAAAAAATTGAATAAATCGCTTGATTAAAAGTTTTGTTGTTTCATTTACCAGAATCTAGACATGTCATTTTGAAGAAAAGCACAACAATTTATCACTTATATATTAAAAAAACTGTAATAGTGTAGAAAACGAATACTATAAAAAAACAAAGATTTTCAAAAATGTCTCAACACTTATTTCATCAACTGCAATGAGTGGAGATGGAGATGGCTAGTAAGATCCTCTAAAAGTAATCAATGTATTAGCAGAAATCACCAAAGGCTGATATGGTTTCACTATCTGCTAATATCATGATAACTTTTCGGGTCTACTGAAGATGGCAGTCTAGTTGCCAAAATAAGTATTTGGACATCAATCTATGAATATTGGTAACAAAATGTGAAACATATTTGTTTATTATCAATAAAGGGGCTTTTGTCATGTTGTCATTGTGAACAAATATATGGGTATAATAATTAAATCTGGAATAACAGTGACAGAATATGTAATAACTATAGATATACAATGACTTTGTAATAATAAATAACATACGGTGTGGTGAAAAAACGTATATTCTTAGTGATTAATCATTTTTCCATAAAAACAAAATATTCATTTATTGTTAATAACTAATTATTATGAGAAAATATTCTCATGTAATAGTAAATAATTCTTTATTTATAGAATGAAAACAAATAATTTGTTTTTTACTAACAAACGTTTAATGAGACATATTTCAATAACGGATTTGGTGATAGTTAATTAGTTTTAGTAATTGTAACCAAAATGTTCTTTCAGTGTGGGACTGTTTTATTTTAAATTTGTATTCTTATTTGCAGATACTGGTACATCCAATCAATGGACATACAAGATAATTTTCAGCCATTGTTGTATCAAAACTAAAAAAAATATTCTATTGTACTACCACATTATTTTCTACAGAGATAGTAGAGTTCGTACCAGTAAGGAAGAAGCCACTTGAAGTTGCAGGCGATGCGCGACCTTGATATCAAAACCAGCGCCATATTTAAAAATTCAAATATTTGAGTCCAAGAAACTTAAACCAAGATGCCATTGAAAATTTCTTAGGCATGCTAAGAAGTCATGGTACTCGGAATACGAATCCTTCATATTCTGCATTTGTTTCGTCCATAAAATCTTCAATAGTAAACAATTGCATGTCTTCGCACTCGCCAGGATTTAATTCTGAAGACGATTTCTCAACAGGGGCATTGGACACGTTTAAAAGTTTCTTAAGAGAAACACCAATTGAAGAAATCACACCAACAATAAATATCCCCAAATATAGAGCTTTCAACAAAAGATTACAATATACAGGGATAGATATTGTGACTCTTTATGTGGCGGGTGCGGTCGCAAAGAAATTATTTAAAATCCTCAAATGTTTTGTATGCAAAAATATGACAATATCAAATGAATGAATTCAGGCAAATTCATTAATTTATACAAGGGAACATAAAAAAAAATGTTTTATGCGTCCCTTTAAAAAAGTTTTGTGGTATTTTTAGAAAAATTGCCCAACTTGATTAATTCAATTGGTATAAAAAAAACCAAATTATTCATTCGGAGGATTTGACAGACATTTTGTCAATTTTTCGTGTACCTAAATTATAAGAATTATGTAAATATTAGTTTTAACATATGCATATATCATTACATAAATACAATAAATAGAATTTTAAAGGGAAAAGACCATCAATATAAAGACTTTGACGCTCTTATGAATATGGCGTTTGTTAAATTTAAGGCCAAATGTAAAAGCGACAATGTTAAACATTAATTATTTATTGTTATACTCATTATGTTACATATACTGTTAGAATTAAACTAACTGTTTCTGAATAATTCCACTATACAGGGTGTCCCAGGAGTTCGTACCAAAAACTTGGGAGGTGATAGAAAGACTAAAAATAATGATGGTATTTCATATGAAATTTTTTCTTTACGCCCTTCGTTAACGAACTATAGGGCTCTAAAGTTGGGAATGAAAAATGGTTTTTTATTTACAATTATTAAATGGCTGATTGGAAATTAGTAATATTTTAACCGTTAATAAACACCATAATTTCACACTTTTTGGCGTGATAGACAAGTCTACAACATACTTGTGAACTCAGATACCAACTAAGTTAAATGGTGGATGCGCTATTTTTTGGTAAGTAAACCTTTTTTCAGTTATAAATGCAACAATTGGCTTTTGTGAACATTTTTAGAGATATCAAGTCCTCTTGTGACATCTCGATAATACTAAAGGTTTAAGAGATACGGGCAATTTTATGTCGCACTGCACACCTATTGGAGCATTCACATGAGTAGATGATATATGTATGTACCACAATCAGTATAGGGAAATCAATGTTATCCTCCTCCGCCAAAATATCGCCTCCACCAGCGGGGCGCTACGGTCTTACGGGGCGGTGCGGAGGTAATCGACGTAATCGAGAGTATAGATATACCGGGGATGATTGAAAGTAGCGCAATAATGCTGTCAAAAAAGGCACTAACACCTAACTTCGTTACTATTGGTCCGATTTGAATGGAACAAACGGCATTATGTATGGAAAGTGATGTAATTTATATATGGAGAGTATAAGCATGCGCAATAATGCTACCATAAAGCCACTAGCACCTAACTTCGTTACTATTGGTCCGATTTGGATAGAACAAACGTCACGTCAAATGACACACGTCACATGACACTCCGCCATGATCTCTCATGCATATCATTAGCGAAGGAAGGTATATTATATGCTGCAATGTGAGCGCGCGCACCGTACGCTTCTTGCTGTAAAATGTGACGTAGTCGAGAAAGATCCGTTAGGATGATAAGGCGGCGCGCGTTGGTTCATACCGGGGGGGGGGGGACTTAAAAGTAACTTATGTTGAAATATTACTAAGAATTTCGTAATACACCGGGTGGCTTAAAAGTAACATGCTATATTTGAACGTTGAGTCTTTTGGGAGGTTTTTTAAAAAATTATATATACCGTTATTAATGTGATTGGGAATTAGTTTTTTGAGGATAACAGAAGGGTGAAGATCATGTTAATAATTATATTAGCTGCAGCGCTATGTCCAGCACTTTGTGTTGTCGACCAACACTATGCTATGGAGTATTTACAACGCTTCGGATACGCGAACGAAAATGATTTGACTAAACTTGTTGAGTTTTCAAGAAAAATATAATATTCCTGCAACGGGAGAATTAGATGAAAATACAATACAACTTCTGGATAGGCCAAGATGTTCTGTAAGTGAAGCAGCTTCCGACGATGATCATTCTTTTAGAGTTAGATCAAAATGGACCAAATTTGATTTGAAATGGTTCTTCCCTCAGGCAAATCAAGAATATCTTGATGTAATCGAAAAGGCTATTGAAGTGTGGAGTAACAGTTCAAAGTTCAAATTTGAATTAATACACAAAACAAGACCTTATGCTCCCGATATAACTATCACTGTTGTACATGGAAAACACTATTTTCGTGAAGATTGCCAAGGTAGAGATGAATGCCCCAGTACATTTGATGGCCCTGGAAAGGCGTTGGCACATGCTTATTTCCCGAATGGCAACTGCTGTATAGAACTTCATATTGATGCCGATGAAAAGTGGGATTTAAGTTTGGATGGATCAAGTTCAGATGATAGGACTAGTCTACTTAAGGTATTAATTCATGAAATTGGACATATCCTAGGTATATCCCATAGTGATAATGAAAAAGCAATAATTTATCCATGGTATCAACGAAACGTGACCCCAAAATTGGATGAAGATGATAAAATCGCCCTTGAAGCTCTTTATGGACCAATCAATAAATATGTAAATAATCCTTACAAACCTACGCCACCGACTACAGGTCATCATAGGCCCCATCCACCAAATAAAAATTTATGCGACATAACGCCGGAGTATATGTTTACTGCGATGGCTGGCGCATTTGAAAATTATCACTTATATTATTTATAAAGATTTTCTATGGAAAATTGATTTGAACTCGAAACTTATTCCCTCAGAACCAGAAATGCTCGATGATTATCTACCCGAAGAAGTTGGCTCCATAATTCAGATTTTTCAAAGTTCTTCCGGTAATTTAATAGCAGTCAATAAAGATGTTCGTAAATACTATATAGCAGATTTCCCAGGTTTGCGAATACTTGAGGAAGATAATTTACTTATACCGAAAAATTCTCAAATAAACACAATGTTTCAAAGCAACCACGGAAAAATATATGTATTTTATAATAACAATAATTATATTGAATATGATAAGAACTTAAAAAATGCCTTAAATAGAGGACAAATTAAAGATATTTTCCCTGGACTACCCACAGATGTTACAGGAGCATTCCAGTACATTGACGGACACATGTACTTTTTCAAAAACACCACATACTACAAATATAATGAGTTTACCAAAAAACTTGTTGCAGCCGGACCCTTTAATTGGAACCTATTTGATATCCCATGTCCTAATGGAGACCTTTTAAATCATCTCAAGACTTTATTAACAAAAATAATTTCTTTTCATCAATAATATTTTTAAAATAAACTTTGCAAATAATTAAATTGTTTTTCTGAAATTCCTACGAACGTTGCAGATAAGAAATTTTTTATCTACAATACCCATTGTAACAGGAAGTTACAATCTAACGCAAAAATAGGATTCCTACGAACGTTACAGATAAGAAGTAACGAATTTCCAGCCACCATGTACAACAGAACAGAAGACAGCATGAAAAATGAAATTAATAATCTTTTCGCCATGTCATGTGTAATATTAGTGGCTGTATTTGTTTTAATTTTAAAAATTATCTTAAAAATTGTAAAACGAAAATTCCAATCTTCATGTAATATAAAAGTTGATGAATATACAGGATGTTTTTTTTAATAATACTTAGAACAATTTTATATGATATTGTTTCATGAAATTAAAAACTTAAAATGGCAGAAACTAATGCAGAATTATATTCAATGATAAAAGATTTTTGTGATTGGCATAACGAATAATTATAATTGACTGTATAAAAAATTATTGCTGCTGGCCCATTCAATTGGAACGTTTTCGATATCGCATGTCCTGATGGGGGTCTACTAGATCAACTTAAGATTCTATTGGAACAAATAATTTCTTTTATGAATAATGTACCTTTAAAATAAAAAACCTGTAGGTACAGGAAATCTCTTATCGTGCGGTTAGTTTGGAAAAACATATTTTTTTTTTGCATTATCACTCTAAGGATCTGTCGGAGGGGAACCAATCATATTTTTTGTTTTGTTCATTTAGACGCGTTATGTATTAATTAGCGAAGTCCAAAGAGCTCACTTTTCAAAAGCCAGTCGCAGTTAATAGACGTCAGTTAATAGTTTGTGTGTGGTACCTTAAAATATTAAAAGTAAGTTTATTTTTGAATTTCATATCTTTTTGTGTTTTTTCCACATTGATTCATTTATAATTTCTTGTATCTCAAAAATATCTCAATTTTATTTTTTCAATAGAAATTTTTTTATAAAACATTTTTGCGCTAATTAAGTAATTGTTTTTTTGTTATCATTATTTAATTTGAATAATTTTAAAATGGTAACATGTTTTTCTTTTACTTGTAGATAGATCTAAAAAAAATAAACGAAAATTGTAATATTGCAGAGCGAAAACCAAAAATCCAATTGAGCGCTTTGCCACTTGATGAGCCGCAGAAAATATATGCCGCTAAAATAGTTAAAAGCAGATTTGGAGACTGCGTCCTACTAGATTTAGAAGAAGCTGTTACATTTCTTCCAGCCCGTGTCACAGACCAATACAGGGAGCGCATTAAGTATTTTGCTTCCGGAAAGTACTCAGTAATATTTAAAGGAATGGTCGACGTGGGAAAACCATCGCCTGCTAATTCTTTCGCAATTGTTGAGAATAAGGATTAGAATACGGGTAAGTGATTCTTATTTTTATGGCCATGCATTCTGAAAGTGTTAAAGAAATTGCTAAAAAGTCAAACGATTTTTTGTTGGTTATAAGAAAATTGAAAATAATTATATTCAATAAATTTACTGAAAAAGATAAAGAAATCTGGCTAAAACGGCTTAAAAAACATATTCGAATTTGCAATAAAGCTATTCGTTCGAGGACTAAAGATACAACTATAGGTACTTTGAGAAAACTTCAAACAAACATTGGTCATTTTAAACATTTTAAAAATTTAATTGAAAAAAGACACATTGGTTTAGGGCTCAACAATAGAAAATTGGAAAACAGGGTCAAGTGGGAAAATGTAGCTTCGAGCTTTAAAAGTAGAATCAAAACAGGGTTAATAATAAATTTAGCTCATAAAGACTTGGGTCCATTTTTGGAAGATGCTTTAATAATATTTAAAATGGAAATTTCTAAACAATTTAGATCGTTTCATATAATGGAAGTTAATACTTGTTTTTGCGGAGAATTTATAAAAAAAAAGGGAAACAAAACTGAGGACGATGAAATTTTAGACTTAAAATATTTCAATACGAAAAATGCAATACTTGATGTATCTACCGATTTAGAGCGTTGGTTTTTTGATAACGTAAAAGATAAAATTTTTCAAAAACTATCTGAGTTTCAAGAAAGGGATTCTTGTTATGCCCTAAATAAAGTTGTCTCTTTAGAAGTAAATATTAATAAGTTTGAGATAGGTAACGGTTCATCTTTCATTCCCTTACCAAAACAAATACTTGATAAAAATGCATGCATAAACATCAAAAATACAGATCAAGCCTGTTTCTATTGGTCGATTGTAGCAGGCCTTTTTCCGAAAAATACAAACATCCTTAGAACTTCTTCATATCCATTTTATAGCACGGTATTGGATGCAGAGGATTTAGATGCTCCCATGCCGTTATGTAAAATTTCCAAATTCGAAGAATTAAACAATATTTCCGTTAACGTGTATGCTTTAGAATTAAACGAAAAAGAATTTTATACCGTGGTACCGGCAAGATTAACTCAAACTAAATTAGAACACCATTTTAATTTATTATTGATTCAAGACAAGTATTTTCCAAAATTAAATGACTTTGATGTTCCTCCAGAAGATGATGATGGCAATAATTTTGAAGTCAAGTATCATTATTGCTTAATTAAAAACATGTCTCGACTCGTAAGTTCGCAACTCAGTAAAAACACAAAAGAAAAAACTTCTGTGATAGATGTATGAACTATTTTAGTGGTGAAAATATACTTAAGGAGCACGAAAAGTTGTGTTATGAACTTAATGAATATAAAATGTCTTTTCCTAAATATGAACATGTCGAATTTAGAAATTTTACTTACCAGCAAACTACTCCGTTTGTAATCTATGCCGATTTCGAAAGCATGTTAACAAAATTTAATGATCCAAATGTTTCGACTGCAACTAAAAGATATCAAAAACATGAAGCGTATAGTGCAGGTTATTATGTAAAGTGTAACTATGATGACAATTTATCGTTTTACAAAAGCTATCGAGGTTCTGACTGCATGGATTGGTTTTCAAATGAAATGTCGTTAGTAGCCGAAATTATCTAATCAAAAATAAAAACCATAGTGCCAATGGTACTTCCGTCAAGTACCGTTGATGCATCTGATTGCCATATTTGCGGAAAACAATTTAAAGACGTCGAAATAATTGTACGTGATCACAACCACTTTACCGGTCAGTTTCGCGGATTCGCACATCAATCGTGCAATCTTAATTACCGCAAGTTGTTCGTAACACCTGTCATTTTCCATAACTTGAGCGGTTACGACAGCCATTTTATGATTCCTAGTTTATGTGAAAAAGGCAGTATGAGTGTTCTTCCAATAAACCTAGAAAAATACATTTCATTCACTTTATTCGACTCAAAAACTAATTTAAAATTTAGATTTATTGATTCATTGAGATTTTTGGGGGCTTCCTTGGATGAACTAACATCCATCATGGATCCCAACGATTTCATCATATCCAAAAAGGAATTTTCCCATTTGGATAATGAAAAATTTAAATTATTGATTAAAAAAGGAATATTTTGCTATGACTGCATCGATAGCTGGGAAAAATTCAATGAAACGTCATTACCGCCTATTGAATGCTTTTACAATGAACTAAATTATAAACCACTTAGCTACATCAAATATGCTCATGCCCAAAGTGTGTGGGATAAGTTTCAAATTCAAAACTTGGGCGAATATTCAGACATGTACATGAAAACAGACGTTTTACTTTTGGCAGATGTTTTCGAACAATTTCGGAAAAAGTGTCACGCAACTTATAGCTTGGACCCAGCGTGGTACTATACCATGCCTGGGTACACTTGGGACGCGATGTTAAAGTCGACCAGGTGTAAATTGGAACGTGACGTAGACATGGTTTTGTTTATTGAAAAAGCTATTCGTGGCGGAATTTCAGTTTGCAGCAGCAGATTTGCTGAAGCAAACAACAAGTACATGTTGGAATATGACCCTAGTAAGCCTTCCAAATACTTGATGTACCTGGATGTAAGCATTTTTTTTTTTCAATTGGTTATTTAACGTCGGTCTATTTCTGCGACTGAGGCTAATCACCGACGCCGGGAGCACTCTACCCCTAACCGGAAATTTTGCCGAACCCACTGGTGTTCCAACCAGTGGTAGGGTTCTTTATCGAGCCCAACATCCATGGACTCGGGACCTCGGTTTTACGTCTCCTCCGAAAGACGGCATACCTACATTATACCTCGTGCTCATTGGTATAATGCCTGCGAGCTATGATATGCTACTCCGCTGCAGGCTGTACGGACTATTTACACGACGGTCTTCCCAAGTGGGCCGGTCACCCATCCAAGTACTAACCGCGCTCGACACTGCTTCACTGTAATTATCGCATCAGATGCTTTCCACTACAGTGCTGGGCCGACGCCCTGTAAACAATTTGTACGGTTGGGCAATGTGTGAACCTCTGCTCTACGGAGGGTTTAAATGGATCGAAGACGTCGATCAGTTTGATGCTGATTTTATTCAGTCGATTCCGGACGATTCCCTCGAAGGGTATATTCTCAAAGTTGACTTGACATATCCGCAAAACCTGCACGATACGCACAAAGATTTTCCATTTGGTGCTGAACACCGTGTTCCTCTAGGTTCAAGATTACCGAAATTAATGACTACACTTTACGATAAAAAAGAGTATACCGTTCATTATCGAAATTTAAAACAGATGCTCGCCAACGGATTACAGCTCACTAAAGTGTATAAAGTTTTGAAATTTAAACAGTCTACCTGGCTAAAGTCCTATATTGAGTTAAATACTCGACTAAGAACGACAGCTAAAAGCACTTTCGAAAAGAACCTGTATAAATTGATGAATAACGCGGTGTTCGGTAAGACGATGGAAAATATTAGAAAACATAGAGTAGTGAAATTGGTGACTAAATGGCAAGGTCGGTATGGGGCGAAAAATTTGATTGCAAGCTATCGGTTCCATAGCACAAAAATTTTTAATGAAAACTTGTCGGCAATTGAACTCAATAAAACTAACATAATATTCAATAAACCTTTGTATGTAGGAATGGCAATATTAGATATTTCCAAAATATGCATGTATGATTTTCATTATGGACATATGATTCCTAAATTGGGTGTTAAAAAATGCAAACTTATGTATATGGATACCGATAGCTTTATTTATGAGCTATCATGTGATAATGCTTATGAAGAAGTTATTAAGGCGGATATACAAAAATTTGACTCTTCAGATTATCCAAGTGATAATCAATATAATATTCAACAGGTGAATAAAAAAGTTTTAGGTGTTATGAAAGATGAGTCAAAAGGTAATGTTATGACCCACTTTGTAGGACTAAGATCGAAAATGAACACTTATAAATTGGACGTAGATGGGGAGGAAAGGGCGAAGAGACGACAGTATTTAGAACAAAAGAAACTCGATGAAGACCGAATTGAGTTAAAAATGAAAACGCTAGGGGTGGTTAAAAAGTTGAAGGGGGTAAAGTATAATGTAGTAAAAAATAGGATAGGTTTTGAGGATTATGTGAAATGTTTAACTAATTTTTAAGAACAAACAATAAGCCAGCGTTGTATTCGATCATATTTACATCAAGTATTTAGCATCGAACAAACAAAAAATGGCCTAAGTCCACATGACGATAAGCGGCAATTAATTCCGGGGACTTTTGATACTCTACCTTGGGGGCACTATAGTAACCGAGAATAATTTTTTTTTAGGTATAACATGACCAGTACACTCCAAGAAATTTGTATCAAAACAATCTGCGAAAACACTACATCAATTTTACAATTTATGGTAGATATACATATACCTCAAAATTTATTGTTGAAAATTATCAAAAATTATGCAGAGTACCGGTGGACTGCATTGAGTCAGATCGCAAAAAATACGCACAAGGGCGATGAGTATTGTGACTGGGAACACGCTTGTGGAATGAGATATGTGAACCCCAAAATGCGAAATATACTACTCGTAAGCCCCAGTTGGTCATGCTTCGACTTGTCTGAGCAGTACTTTTGTGTCTGGCTTCACCAGTATTATATTAAAAATTTAAATTTAACTTTATGTCAACAATGTTATTATCAACTCACATCTATTTTAGAATCTCAAAATTTAAATATAAATCTTCACGTTTTACGTAATCATCAGCATTTTAGAGTTACAAATGATTATTTGCCTGTTTTGTATATAACGTCTAGAAAATGGTGTAAAAATGAATTTTTAAAATTACTTTTCGAATTGAAAACTGGTGATCAATGCTACTCAGCTTTACATCCGGTACCTCTTACACCAAATTCAGATATACATGAAATGGAGGTGAGCCGCTTTATTGACTGTATGAATGAAAACGATGATTCCGAAAGTGAGTTATAATTTTTGTTTTTTCTATAATTACAGTAATTTTTTTTCAATGTAGTCATTTAAAAGATTTTTTTAAGTTTATATATATTAATTTGAATGTGTGGCTGTAAAAAAGAATCACTTGGTTTTTAATTTTATCTAAGATTTTTTTTTATAAATAAAAGTAATTGTAGTTTTTAAATCGTTTCTATAATTGAAGAGGTTAAAGCATGAACGTGTTAATGACACTTAACACATTTTTGCGTTAATGCATATATTATGAATCAACGTAGCAAGATTTACTTTGTAAATTTTTTTCACAACTTTATCTCTATAATTGACAAGAATAGCTAGTGCATGAATGTGTTAAGTGTATAGTTTGTGACAAAGCAGTTTGCATGTAAATGATAAAAAACAATAACATACGAAAAAAGTCTACAATGGTGGACAATGTGTATATTTCGCAGAGCATGAAAACAACAGCCAATAGCAGCATCCTGCATGTTCATATATTTTATATTTGATACCCAATTCCGAGCAAGAAAGTGATAAAAAGCTATTAACATGTTCTTGCATGATTATACCGTTGTCGTTTTATTGTTGTGCTGTGAAGGAGAATGTGTTATAGGTCTTTCTCATATTCTTCTACAAGTACATGTAACTAAATTCTAAGTTATTTGGAACTTCACACTAACATTTTGAGCATAACATGTTCATGCATTAAGTTTCTATTGCAAACCGTAAACACTTCTCAGCTTCCGAATTCATGTAGGGCAACCTTGCTCTGTAGGGCTAGAGATTAATTAGTTGGGAATCGTTCATAGAGGTACCACGTGCCATTTTCATATTGTGTTCAGTAAGCAGTGTAATGTACTTTTGTGTATATTCTCCGAAAATGGATAAAGAAGGATCCAGAAAAAGAGTACGTCGAATAATGCAGCTGACGCTTTCAGATAATAGTCAACCGAACCTTAACATGGACACCAGTGATTGCAGTGAAAAAATAACTTCATTGCCTGCTTTAAATGTAGATTATGGTAAGTAGATAACTTACAAGAATTATTATTGTTTTTATTATTGTGTTGAAAAGCTAAAAAATATAATCATTAATGGTTTGACATGGTTGCTAGCTCGTTCGAACTGTCGCATTTAAAAATAAATCTAGTAAAATAATACAGTATTCAATTTGTTTTCAGATGACTCTAAATACAGCAGTGAGGACGAGCCATTTAGCAGTGGGTCAAGCGATAACTTTATTCCTTCTGCATTGGATGAGAACAGCTCTGATTCTGACAATGAAAGTATGGTCGAAAATATTCCAAACGAAGCTACTTTAAACAGTTCTGATTCTGACAATAATGAAAATTTTGTCGAAAATATTGTAAACGAAGAGTCTAATAATAATGAGCAGCAACAAATTTTGGATAATGACAGTAATGCATGTGAAGATCTTCATTCATTATATATATCAAGAACAAGAAAGCGGCTACGTAATCCTAAAAACTGGAAAAGGAATGTTCAAGCAGCGAAACGCCAAAAAGGTGAAAAATATATCTCGTATAAAGGAAATACTATGCCTGCCAAAATTCCAATTGATGTTGGAGCTGTGTGTGTTTGTAAGAAAAAATGTTTTTTAAACTTCACTCAAGAAAATATAAATGACATGTTTCGTGGTTACCATAATCTAACCAATAATGAAAAAAACATTTTTATATTTCAAAGCATGATAAGTAAACTAATCGCTAGAGTCAAGGTTAACGCCAAAAAGAAACGAAGCTTCACTTTTCAATATAAGATAATGTGTAATGCAGTTAGCTTAGTTATATGCCAAACAGCATTTAGGAACATATTTCAAATCGGAAGGTCAAAATTTTAAAGAAAATTTAGACTTTCCTAAAGCTGATCGAAGAGGACAGCACGAAACGCGGCACAACAGAACATCGGACGTTGTCGTTGAATATATTTGTGAACATATAAAACAGTTCCCTGCGGAGGCATCACATTACTCCAGGACCAAAAATCCTAATAAGTTATATCTAAGTCCTATTCTTTCGATTAAAAAAATGTATCAACTCTAAATTCAAAAATGTAATGAAGATACTAAACCTTCGAAATCCTTAGTGAAGGATGGTATCTATAGGAAAATATTTTGTACCAGATTTAACTTATCTTTCGGTCACCCAAGAAGTGACACCTGTAGTACATGTGAACTAGAAGAAAAAAGTTCCCATTTTGACGAACATAAAGAAAACTATACTGCTAGTTATGCTTTGCTAAAATCAGATCGCGAACTGGGTACTGAAGATGAGTTGAATATGGACTTACAACAAACTATGCCATTACCGAAACTGTCAGTGTCAATAGGTTTCTATCTTCGACAGCTCTGGTTTTATAATTTCGAAATTGATGTGGTAACAAAGAATAGTAGCTTTACTGTTATGTGCAGCTGGACAGAAAATATAGGTAGCAAAGGAAGTCAAGAAATACTGAGCTCCTTTTACTACTTCACAGTAGTTTGTGAAAATCTATTAGCTAACAAGACCCATCTTATAGTCTGGTCAGACTCGTGTTCTAGACAGAACAAAAACTTCTCTCTGATTACACTTTACCAGTACCTTATATTAAAAAAGAAATTCAAAATAATTGACCACAAATTTCCGGAGGTTGGTCACACCTATTTGGGCTGTGACAGAGAATTCGGCAGGATCGAAAAACATCTTCGAAAACATGAAAAAATTGAAAGTCCAGAACAATACAGAGAAATAATACGAAAAGCAGCGAAAAAGGGTTCCAAGGTTATCGATATGAAAGATCATTTTCTAGAGACGCTAAAAAATAAACTGGATCTAACTGTTCGGACAGACAACACTCTGAAACAAAAATTTAATTTTAGAGATCATGTGAAATGGATACGTGTTGAAGAGTTTGGGACATATTTGTATAAAACTAGCTATGATGAGTATACACCTTTCCTACAAGTAGACATAAAAAAGAAGAAGAAAACATCAACGAATTCAACTACAGTTGAAATTTCACGAAAAAATGGAAATGGTTCCATTACAAATGAAAAATTAAATGATATTATAAAACAGTGGCCGTATATATCGGAAGAACATAAATGGTTTTATGAAAACATACTACAGGAAAATGGCATTCCAGTTCCCAATACAAGCCAGAATAATTGATACCAAATTTATTTGTTAGCATTAAGTAGGTATATTATTTTCGATTTTTATTGTTCATGTTAAGAATGTCTGATATTTCTTTAGAGTGGGTATATATTTTAGGTTGCTTCTTTTTGTTCATTTTCGTATCAGAATATTATGTTAAATGAGAATAAATGAGTTTATTTTAACCCAAGTAGCTTTATTACTCATTCTTATATGATGCACAGTGATCGCGTCTCATTTGTTCCATCGTACATACAACATAATAGCTATCAACACTTTCATGCATCCTGTGATAAAATTATATAGAATTAATATAATTTTTTTTCAAAAAAAAGTAAGATGGTCTGTGTGTAATGAATTAAAATTTTCAATATTATAAAGTGTACTGACTAAACTATACTTAAAAAAAATTAAAACGTTGTAGATATCTTTTCAAAGTTGTAACAACAAATTGAAATTCAGCAACTTTAACTAACTTTTTCTCAAAACTACAAAACCTGATATTAACACGTTCATGCTTTAACCTCTTCAATTATATGTATAGAAAATAAAAAAAATAAAATCATTTTATTTTTTGTTTTTATTTTTCCTGCTATCCATCTAATGAAGGAGACACTAACATGAGAAAAATCCTTAGGGAAAAAAATGATTGAAATGGTTCGATTTATGCATTTTTTTGGTAAGTTCAAGGTCACACATCGAGACTCTCTCTCTTATCAGTGAAATAAAATATCAAAAATTTGGTGTCTTTACGTAATACCTGAAATAGCCGAGTTGGTTGGAGCATTTATGTTTCCTAGCCTAGCTATTGAAGGGGAAATAGGTTCAATCTTCGACTATTTCAGCTATTTTTTCCTAAAGAAAACACATAAACCAATAATATATAACTATTTATTTAAATCATTGATAACTGTAAGTTTACAAAGGTATACAAATTCTCTAAGAGCATTGTTTAACATATCATTAGGTGTAATAGAACAAAATGCATATAAAATTTGTTGAGGATTTAAATTTTCAGAGGCGACATTTTTACAAAAATCCAAAACATTATAATAATATTGACAAAAATTCAAATTTTTCAACATAGCTATACGTTGTAAAATCAAATTATTTAGTTCTATAATTTGGGACACTTCTTCTTCATCCATATAATATTCAACTCCATGTTTCTTGACGAAAATCAACTTACACCCGTCGTAATTTGATGGAGTAATGGTGCAGTACTCTCCACATGAAAACGAATCAGGTTGGAACTTGTCGGCGTCGTCAACTGTGGTATGAAAGAAAGCATTCATCTGTTGCGTCATTATTGAAATAAAGGTATACCATTCATAAGTGCTGAAAGATATTTTGCTGCACTTTAGCTGTTGGGATAGAATAACAGCAGGTGTAAATGATCTTGCAGGACTTATTCCACATTTTATCTCATAACCAGAAATTGTATATTGTGTTTGAAGCAGGTACACATTTTCAGACTTTGCAGCATACTCATAGTTTTTCAAAATTCTATCCAGCTCTGCAGTATAGTTATTATCACTACTACTACTACTGTCGTAACCACTACTGACACCTTGATAACTCATGTTGCTAACTGAGTTTGAGATCTGAAACGACTCCAATTTATAGCGTGTGTGGCCTTTTACGTCATAAAACATCAACTCCATTAATCTAGCTGTTATGTTTTTTGTCTAAGCCTAACCATTTCACGAGCAATTTTTTGCCTTTACGTCTAAGAACTTTTTCCACCAAGTAAACGTCCGGATTCGATGTTTTCTGTAGTTCTTCGTCATAGAAGCAGCCGCTGATTGGTGTCCCTTGCATGTCTTCAAGTAAATACGTAGCAGGATTGGTAATTTTAACTTTGATGATTTTGAATATTTCTGTAGTCCAATTGGGTGTATAGCCTTTCTCAAAGACATGTTTTGCCTTGGATATGCGCACAATGTCACCAACTTTGAATTTTCGTGGACCGGCTATCTTTAAATGACTATAGGTGTTATTCAAAATAGATTTTTCGTTGGATTTGTTGACTTGAGAAGGTCTATATTTTGTTGTGGAATGTTTTGTATTGTTGTAGTTTTGAGTAATTTCAGGCAGAATATCAATCCATTTGTAGGTGCCATTTAAACTGGAATACTTGTAGAGTTTCGATTTTAGCGTTCTTATAACACGCTCCGCCATATAAGGTTTCATTGTACTAAATACGCTATAATGATTTATGTTGTGTTTTCTCATTAAATTTTGGAATTTGCTGTTATAAAATTCCTTCCCCTGATCGGATTGTAGATTTTTCGGTGTTCGTCGTGTATGAGCGAGAATGCCCGAGAATGCCCGAGTAATCTCCTCTCCGGTTTTTGTCTTTAGTGGGCGTGTCCACACAAACTTTGAAAAACAATCAATGACGACCAGTATCATTTTATGATTCCTATTTTGTGATGCAAAATTCCTCTTCTCCGCAAGATCCATTTGCCAAAGATCGTCAAGGCCCTTAATAATAGTGCGTCTCCGAGGAAATTTTTTCCGTATCGGTTTGTGCAGCTCATTCACCAGTTGAATATTTTCTTTAAAATGCTTATGTGACATGACTGACTAGCTTTAGCTCCAGACTGCGAATGCGGTTAGTGTTATTCAAATTCAAAGTCCTTACATTGTCTACAATGCCGGAAAGGTTACTTTTCAAATCAGAGACGGTTTTGATATTTTCGGCAAATTCTTTTTCTAATTCACCTATACTTTTAACACACTTATTTATAGAAGCAGTGAATTATTTTCGAATAAATATTTTGGCTGCCGCAATTGAATCGTCAACGTATTTCTTCGTAGCCATATCCCTACCTGCTACAGGGGGATTTCGCGAAATAAATACATCAATTACGTTAGTTTTATTTTGTAAGTTAGTAATGTGCGTCTGTAATATGGAAATTTTCGTCTTATGAAGCTCATTTCTTATTTCGTTCAATCTTACAGCTAAATCCTTTATATCACGGTCTTGTTGCTGCAGCACCACACCATGCGTTTGAATTAATGGTGAGTTGATAGTACGTAGGTCATTCAATTGCACATCAACATATTTTTTGTTGCAGCATCACTATTTGTTGTCGGTTCCTTAACATTACAAATTTTCACATTTTCAATATCAATATTACCGTCCGGTGTATGAGGAAACGTAATTTTCGCCGGTAAACGCGCATAGGACGTTTGATGTCTATGTCCGAATTTATCGACTGGCATAATTGAAATGAACAAGATTCATCTTGTATTATTCTATTATATCAGCCTCCTTGAGCTCATTGATAATTGCTACTATTTCGTTGTCGTGTGACGTATTACCTGCCTCTTTCGAAGCAATCAACAACTTTAAACGATCCACTAATTCATTGGCATCGTCCCAATAAATATACTCCATAGGTTTATCATTATATGTTAAACGATCGATACCTTTTCCTTTTGCTAAATGAATCGATTTTAGACGAGTCAATACCTGGGACGATCTATTCGTCGTTAGAGATTTTGTTTTGAATAAAGGTTTTATGATGTAGTGATATTTTTCAGTACTTGAACCCTTAAGACGATCTAACGTGTCTAAATGAACTTCAGTTGTTGTCAAAAGATTTTTATAGTTCTGTAAATCTTGATCATTGTAACTGGGGTCTCGGTAAAATAGAAGCTCATACAAGCCTGGTGTTCCAATTACATATCTTCCTCCTTTGTTTTTCTCAGGTAGTATGTTTATATTACCGGTTTTTCCATCGAACGCAATTCGACGTTTGCCTAATGACCAACCGATTTCATCATCGTATATCGGACCATAATTTTTATCAATTTTATCATCTTTTTGGAAGTAATCTTCAATGAACTGATGACTGATGGCAGGATATTGGTCCAAATAGTCTGCGAAAGCTTCCTGAGAAATTTCGGGACGCATCTGTTCTGGAGAACGTGTAATATTGCCGGATTCATCGGTTTCGGCCACCGGTTCCGTTTCGAGAAAAGGTGTAAACACATCATCAGGTTCTTCTTCTTCTTCCTTCTTTATTTCCTCTTTTGGATTTAAATTTGTAGTCGTTTTTTGTAATGTCTTTGAGGATTGCACAATTTCTTCAAGTGGTTGGATATTGGCTTGAATAGTTTATTGATAGACTCATCTTGCTCTGATTTACCCAATTTCAACGCCAAGTATTTTTTGCGAATCGATCTGGCAAGTTCAGACACTTTTTTCTTGCGCAATGCAGTAGCAACCTTATCATCAGACATATTGGTATAGACTAAAGGCGCAGCTTACATCTTTATATATTTATCGAATCCTTTGCGATACCTGCCATCATTGAAGGGGAAATCCTTCACAATTACCAAAGTACCATAACGGTCAGACCAGCACGTTGAACACACATTTTTAAATGTGTCGAATGTCATGTCTGGAGATACGTGTTCGTCGAATATATGTTTCAAGTTCACCTCATCTTGCTTGAATAACACAATTACATTACAATCATCGCGTATAAGCTGTTTCGGTATTTTTGAGTATGTTTGACAAAGATATGCAGCATCGATATCTTCATGTCTGCACATGGAATAGTATTCACGAATTTTCTGTTGACCATCACATGCAACGTCATCGAATAAAAAGACAGAATTAGGCCGAGCTTTATCTGGACTTATTATTTCCTCGTTGTCTTTAAATGGAAAATAGCCAACGCCCTTGACTTGTGCTATAACTTCTTGCAGCAATTGGTACTTTGGTTGGGATAACGATTTTGAATAAACATAAACGTTTTTGAATTTCGCGCCATTCGGATTAAATAGGAGCGCCAGCACGACATTCGTCTTTCCACACCCGCTGGGACCGCATATAATGGCACGGAAAGAATTTGGTAACAATTTACCATGTTTGCCGATCGATGGCGTTCAGGCGAAATCTAGATTTTCAATGGGTATCGTCTGCTCTTGTTGAATTATCTTCATAGTGTGTGTCGTTTTTCGTAGTACTACTGTAACGCGCTTTCTTCCTATCCGTGGTCTACTACCACACTAACACGTCACTATGGACACCCTTGACGTAAAATCTTACAACGAAATGCTCGGGCGCCAGATTTTTAACGTGGTTTGCTCCACGGCCCCTTGACCCTTAGCGTCAAGAGTTCCGGATAGCCTCAGATGGAGGTTACGGCGAATTCCAGGGGTCTTGTTGAACTTACTTTAATCAACTACTCTCAAATTTACAATGAAATATCGGTTTATGTTCAACCAATGAGTTAATAATGGAGTACATAGAAATTTTTCCTTTGTTATACTGATAATACTCTGTGGTCTATTGTCGTTATAAATCTATAGGGCCTGAAAAACTAACGGGGAAAAGAGAGGGGCGGACTTAACAGTCTGAGCCAATCAGGTTACTAATACGGAGTGAATCTGCCGGGTAAACGAACAAGCGTAACTGAGCCACCTCCAAGTTCGAATATCCCTTTGGATTTAAATGAAATCCGGAAAATGACACAAAAAATTTGTATATCGGTTACTGAGTAAAGGGAATAAAGTTATAAATCTGCCGGGTAAACGAACAAGCGTAACTGAGCCACATCCACGTTCGAATATCCCTTTGGATTTAAATAAAATCCGGAAAATGACACAAAAATTGTATATTGATTACGGAGTAAAGGGAACAAAGTTATAAATCTGCCGGGTAAACGAACAAGCGTAACTGATCCACCTCCAAGTTCGAATATCCCTTTGGATTTAAATAAATTCAAAACGGTACACTACTATTTCAAATAAGAAAATAGGTTCGTTTTTCCCAGGTTCAAATGATTCTACCTATCGACACACAGAGTAGTAAGCATAAAACTCGGAAGTAAAATTGAAATATCGATAGTAACGGTATATAAATGTCCGGTAAAGAAAACACATAAAATCGTAACTTCAATAGAGACCCGGCGAATTAATACCAATTAATTATCTAGCAATAAAAAAACCCAATTTTCTAGAACAAATTTACTTTTATTCAACATCGATATTATTATATAACAAAAACTAAAACGAGTTTCAACTCGACGGAAGTTAAAATCAAAATCCGAAAACAAAAAAAATAAATTTCCTCACCATTAATAACTAATTACTATGATGAAAACGAATTTCCTCAAAACAAATACCATAAATTAAATATGGCCGGTTATTTACAAAAAACTGAACAAAGTAAAAGTTTTCACAAAAAAAATCAACCGGTCCGGAAATAAAAGAAAAAAATATCAAAATATTTCTAGAGTACGGAATACGGAAATTGTTGAATATACGGTGATCATTACAAAAATTTTACCTTCTTAAATCGGCTTCGGTATCGGTCTACACTCGTTTCACTACTTTACAAAAAGAACTAGTGTCTTTAAATATAAAACTCCGGGAACCGGATCGGAAAACAAAGTCTCGGACTAACACGGTACAGCACTATCAGTTTAAGGATCGGTAACAGAAGCAGTCGGAGCTCTCCAAAAATCAAATCTTCCTCTATTTATTGTAATAAAAATTTCATTTTAATAAAAATTATAACTTTCTAACAATATAAATTTATAAAAAAAAAGAACACCCTGTATGTCAAAATTATAAAAACATTGAACTGTCATCTAAAGTTAAATACATGACAAATATTTTATGACAGTTCAGGGAATTGTTCATGTTGTTGCGAATAAAAAATTCTTTTATAGTTATGTACAATAGTTAAAATTAATAACAATATTTTAATTTAGTATTTACATTGTAAGTTAGTAAATTTGTCATTGTTCATTATGATAGAAAGTTTTAAAGAACAATAATTAATTAATAAAATGTCACATGGATGGATGACATTTAAGTGGCAATCAAAATAATTGCCTAAGAAGATCCTGTTGAAAATTATGACCAATGGAAGGAGAAGAAACTTTTTGGTATCCAGGAAGTAAACTTTGGTTGCTAAGAAGGAGCACTATCAATAAATTTGAAAAAAAACAGGGGAGTTGTTGATTTTTCTCTGAAAAAGGAGGACGATTTTTCGATTCTTCTTAAAATAAAAAGATAAAAACGTACCTTCCTGATATATGCAAGTTGTCCACATAATATAATTTTGTCTGTATAACATCAACAAAATATATTGAACATCCATGGGTGTTGTTCCTGTCCTGCTGTTTCCAGAATGAATATTATGAATTGCTAGAAATTTGCAATCAAATTTCTTGAAGACAGTTTTGTAATCCTGATCAGATTACATCAAGTCAAAACCCTCACATCTCCATCCATTACTGAAATTGGAAAGAAACTATTTGAATTGTGGTAAGACAATCTACCTCTTTGTGCATAAATTCGCATATACAAAGTGCTATAATTAGTTATTAGATTTATTCACTTACCTTTAAATTGTTTATCATAATTGTTCCTCAATAATTTTAGTTTATTCATATCTTTCCACGTGGAAATCATACCTCTTTCTACATATAAATTTAAACATAACCTAAACGTGTATTTCAACACATATCCATTTCTATTTTTATATCACTGCGCAATCACGTTTAAAATTTGATTATTGTACTTTCCTCCATTTTATGTCCTTATTTATACGTTGAAGTAATTAAATTGTTTACTAATCTGAATGCCATACTTATTTAATTATCCTTAAAATATTTTGCGGAAAATAAAGGCCTTACTCATAATCCTGTGCGTCAATAAAATTATTAATAAATAAAATTCAATATAAAATTTAGTTGAAAGTTCATGCCATCTATTGAGCTGTAGCCGAGGTATTAAAAATATAAAGGAATAACTCCAATAAATAAATAATAAAACAGTAATTAGGAATTGTATTTAAAATCAAAAACAAAATAAAAATTCATTAAATAAAAATCTATTAAACATATTATTACAACAACATATAAAAATCCAACATAAAATATTCTCATTAGCAAAATTTTATTTAGAAACTACAAAAAAGTTTGTCATATACTAGACGTCTTTCGGAATTAATTAAATTAAATTGAATGGTTTATATACCAAATGTCCTTTTTGATTGAAAAATTTTAACTTTGGAAACGACTAAATTTTATGATTTAATATAAATTTGCGTACCTCCGGATTAATACTAAAAATACTAAAACTACAATATAACGGTAAGAATATAAAAAAAATATATGATTCGGTAACATAAAGGGAATCGGAAAGTAAGTAACGAGTTATCTAAAACCAAAAGGTAAAATAAAATAGTAATATGTGTTAAGAAGAAAAAAAAACATTAAATCGGTGCCAAAAAAAAAATAACTCGTTACACTACTCTTAAAATATAGGTGTCACCACTTACGCGTATCAGTCTTAATGTAGGTGTTTGAAGGAGAAGGTCTCTTAAATTCTCTCATCAATAAACTACCTATTGAACTTCACTTACCTAGCTATCAGTACTGTGGACGTAAGTATCCCCCCCCACCCCTTTTGTAAAAAATTAATTTGTTTTTTTTTTTGGTAGCCGGTACAAAATTGGAAAAACGTCTTGATCGTGGAGATCCAGGCATTAACCCCTTGGACGCTGCTTGTAAACAACACGATATTTCTTACTGGAAGAATAAGTCTCTCGAAGAACGACACAAAGCCGCTCAGATACTTGAAGATAAAGCTTGGGCTCGCGTCAAATCAAAAGATGCTTCTTTGGCTGAGAAAACTGCTGCATTACTTGTGACAGGCGGAATGAAGGCGAAAAGGAAGCTGGGGATGGGATGTCGCCGCCGCAAACGCCGTTCCTTGCATTGAGATGTCATTCTAAAAGTGGGAAAGTCCATGAAAAAAGGGGCATCTTTGAAAGACACTGCAACGAGCAGTCAAAGCACTTATTAAAGAATTTGGTGGCAAAAAAGAAGTCGAGGTTCCTCGAGTAATACCTGTAGCGAAATCCGGAGGTTTCCTACCACTTATCCCTTTGTTTGCTGGCCTTTCGGCACTTGGAGCTTTGTCAGGTGGTGCTGCTGGGATTGCTAAAACTGTCATTGATGCTAAGCATGCGCAAAAGAAATTGGAAGAAAATGTACGTCATAATAACGCTATGGAACGTGTGGGATCTGGTCTGTATCTGAAAAAGTACCCAAAAGGCGGTTTTGGATTGTATTTGAAAAAAAACCAATGAAGCTACCCAATCACGCATTAACCGACTTTGACATAACACATTATGCAAAATTACTTAAAATACCACATTTTCGAGGAGTTTTCATGCGAGACACTCTCCCCAAAAACGGTCCCCGGAAACAAGAATGCGCAGTGGTTAATTTGGATACCTCTAAGAATAGCGGAAGTCATTGGGTAGCTTACAGAAAGATAAACAGCAATGTAGAGTATTTCGATTCATTTGGTAACTTGAAGCCACCGAAAGAAGTTGTTAAATATTTGGGAAAGAGCGCGCGAATTGTCTACAACAATACCCAATATCAAAACTACGATCAAATCAATTGCGGTCATTTGTGTTTGAAATTTCTACAACAATGACGGAACTATTACTACAACATATCTACCATGGAAAAACATGAGTAGTTTCACTGCCGAAGAACTAAAGCACTTTCCCATTGAGCATCTAATAGAGTGTGTAAGGCCTTCGGAATTGCTTGATATGTGGCATAAACTTCCCAATGAATATCGAGCAAATTTTGAACTACAAATACGACTGCCTTGTTTCATCCATTACAACCGACCTGATTGGACGACGCATTGTGACGGCCCTCCGAGTTCTCAAGCCACATGTTTTCTTTGTAAAAATAAATAATTGAACATGTCGTGTGTGTTCTTTAAATTCATACATCTCCCGAATTTCATTAGTCATCATGTCACAGTTGCTGAGAGTTAACAGCACCAATCACGTGTTCACCTTTCAACCTCCTACCCCTATTGTCCTCGATCCAAAGAATTATTACGAAATAGCTCTACGATCTTTTCATTCTTATCACGGTATACCAAACATTGAAAATTGTAAGTTTTACTACTACGATACCAAGGGCAAGCTTCAAAGTTTTGATTTTCCCACAGGATTTTATGAAATTGCTGATCTTGAAGCGTTTATCAGTGATAAATTGGGTGCGAGCAATTCAACCAGACCGGTATTTTCACTAAAACCCAATCACAATACGTTGAAATGTGAAATTTCAAGTAAATACAAAATTTCCTTTATGCAAACTGATAGTCTTGGGAGAATATTGGGATTTTCACCGAAAATACTCGACGCTAACAAAACCCACTCTTCAGATCTCCCCGTCAAAATCATTAAAGTATCCAGTATCCGCTTTAGAGGTGTGGCGTGACAGAATTTTTGAGGAACTGTAGCTCACAGTGACTGCTCCGGAAAAATCACAGTGACAAATCACAGCTCCATTTCGGAGCAGTGACAGCATTTTTATTTGTCTAAAAGTGACTGTCTTTGTCGTGATATGAATATAGAATAGCTCCAGTTCTTGTCACGTTACTGTGTCCTTGTTTTGTGACCGCGGGCTGGGCAGCAAAGTTTTGCAAAACACGGCGCGCGCATGTAATGATTGCGTGAGCGTGACATGGTTAATGTCAGTTGTTACGAGTCTGGAGCTGGAGTCTGCTTGTGTGAAGTGTGAATCCCTCAAAGTTAGAAGTGTTAGGTTAGAACGTTAGTAAAATAATAAACAGTACCTAACATACAATGAATAGGAAAAAGTCAGTGTTATGGTCATATTTTCAACCTACAACAGGCCAAACATGTAATATGTGTAGGCAAATGGTAAGTTATAAAACTTCCATAAGTAATTTAAAACGGCACCTCCAAAGAAAGCATCCTTTAATAAAAATTGCTTCTGAGTCTGAGACGTCCAGTAACGAATCTAAAAATGATTCTGGCAATTTAGCATTAAATAATAATGATAAAATCCATGAAGAAAATTCAGTATCCCTGCCGTCAAATAATACAGCTCAATCAACAAATAGCATTGAACATCAGCCGTCAATTACCACTTCCATTGCCGGTTCGTCAAAATCTGTAGTCCAAAGTAAATTGCATTTTTTGCCAAAGAAAATCAGTCTCCAACAAAAAAATAAACTTGATAGAAGTTTAATGGGTTTATCCACCAAAGATTTTCAACCCTTTACTGTACTTGAAGATGAGGGTTTCAGAAACTTCACAAAGTGTTTAAACCCTTCCTATGAATTACCTAATAGGAAAACAGTCACACAATCTCGTTTGCCAGCCCTATATGAGGAAACTTCAAAAAATGTACAAATGAAAATGACTACCGTGAAGTCCGTTACCCTTACAACAGATTGTTGGACGTCTCTTACAACAGAAAGCTATATGGCAATCACAGTTCATTTTTTAAGTGAAGATTTCCATGCTAAATCCATTTTGTTGGACTGCGTTAGTATGCCTCAAGCTCATACTAGTGAGAATCTGGCACAAGAGCTGAAGAAAATAGTTGTTTCATGGGGGCTAGAAAGTAAAATTTTATTAGCCATCTCAGACAACGCTTCAAATATAAAAAAAACGTTAAATGATCTTTTGAAGTGGAAGCACTTTGGTTGTTATGCCTACATTTTAAATTTAATAGTGGAGGATAGCCTTAGTGTTGTAGATGAGCTTTTACAAAAAATTAGAAAACTTGTATCTCATTTCAAGCGAAGTTCCACAGCCACTGCAAAACTTGCTGATGTTCAAAATCAGCAGGGAAAAATTCCCAAAAAATTATTGCAAGACGTAAAAACTAGGTGGAATTCCACTTTCTATATGTTGGACAGAATTTTAGAAATTGAAGAAGCCGTACGAACGACAATGGCTTTATTAAATACGGATTCTTTACCCATTGTAAGTGTAGAAGAGTGGCAGCTTCTTGCTGAACTTAAAACAGTTTTGGAACCCATGGAACGCTTAACCAAAATAATAAGTGGGCAAAATTATACAACATTGTCCAGTGTAATTGTGCTTACTAAAGGGTTGGAAGATAATTACAATAATATAAATAAAAATAAAGAAAAGTTTTGTACTTTTGCTTTAACCCAAACAGTAGTACAGAAAATTTTATGGGGCATCCAAAAACGTTTAGGAGATCTTGAGAATAGCAAAACATTGCTTATCTCCACCTTTTTGGACCCAAGATTCAAAAACATTGGATTTTCAAATGATGAAATTGCTGATAAGGCTAAAAAGCTAGTAATAAGCAACGAAACAAAACGAACCGAAAGGAAGGAGAACACAACTGACAGTGACGAAAACATGAACACAGACGTACATCAACCAGAGAAAAAATCTAAAATTGAGTTTTCGCTTTGGTCGAATTTTCATAAAAAGGCAGCAACTTTCAAGCCTAGCGGCACTTCGGCATCAAGAGCTATTATCGAAGTCCAAAGATATGTCCAAGATGATCAGCTAGACAGGCATGAAGATCCGCTGTCATGGTGGCGTCAACGTTCATATAATTATCCATATCTGTCGAAAGTGTGCATCGAAAAATTTGGAACTGTTTCAACCTCAGTGCCTTGTGAGCGGCTATTTTCCAAAACAGGACAATTAATTAGTGAACGCAGATCGAGGCTAACCCCTCAGAAAGTTAGACAAATTATGTTTTTAAACGTTAACCAAAGCGAATAAGTACCTACATATTTTATTTCTTGACAGATTTTTTTTTATGTTAACCCAGGCGAATCTGGTGAATTAGTATTTTATTTCTTGACAGAATGTTTTTATTTATTTTTAAAAAATAATTTTCAGTAGGTATGTAAGCGTTATCCATGTGAAAATTTTATTTTTTTATATACATTTTATTACTGAGTTTTTTAATGTTTTATGTTTGTTTTATGTTTATTCAGTTACTTTTATTACTTCGAAAATTTTTTAATAAATAAATAGTGAAAAACTTGAATTTTTATTTCAACCAGTTCCGAAAAATCACTGTTTGGTTTTTAAAACTTCAGTGACAATACATAATACATCAAAAAGGTACAAGCTCTTTGCAATAAATTAACCAGTTGAGAAGAATCACTGATCCAAAAAAAAATCGCAAAGAACTATCTGCTCCGGTTCCGACAAAGGAACGGTGACAAAATCACCGACAGTGAAATCACGCCACACCTCTAGTTCTAATACTTAAAAATATATATTTCCAAGTAATAGGTATTCACTAGTAAAAAACATTTTTGAAAAAGCTCGTTCTAGTGTGAATTTCGCTCGTTTCCGCCATATCATCTGGCTCAAAAAAAAAATAGGCATGTGGCAACACTGCTAGAAGGTCACGTGATCCACTCGCACTCGCTGTTCCAGCGTCGAGTAAACAAACACGTGGTCTGTTGTTTTTATTTATGAATTTAGTATAAAAATGTCGGAGTTGAAGTGGTCTGTTAAGCAGGCTATTGATTTCTTGAATATATTTCAAAATTTTCCGTGTTTGTGGGACGTTTCGTCAAAGGAGTACATCAACAGATGGCCCCACATAAAATAATCCAAAGGATTGAAATCTGGTGACCTCGCTGGCCATTCAATAGGTCCACGTCTACCAATCCACCTGTTCGGAAACATTTCATCTAGGTACCTTCTAACATCTACAGCATAATGTGGAGGTGCACCATTCTGTTAAAACCATAAACTTTCATTAAAACATCCAGGATTACTTTATGAGCACACACAAAACTATTTTATTTTTGTCATTTTTGGAATCAGCTCAGCTAGAGTAATCCGAAAATTGAGACAAAATGGGGGTGTTCCATTTAAAAAAATGATGATGACGTCATTACTCGAAAGTAATTCACCCTGTATATTAGATTATTATTTCGTTCGATCCGATTCAATATCATTTTTTGTCAGTCACGAAAACTTTGTACCTAACAGTTTAGTCGTTACACTTTTGGCGACCACAAACGTGGGGCTTTTATTATTTAATTCTGTGTCTGTGGAAGTGCTCAGGTGACGCATGCAATTTTCGAATTCCCGAAATCATAGTCTAGTAAAGTTTAAAGTCGAATTTTTCCAAATATGGATCGATTTGTAGTCAATCACCTACTCGTAGAAGAGGTAAACTATGAATTAGCGATAAGAAACATTTTTACTGAACGACCCCTAGCGGATAAAGAAGAAGAAAATTATCGACAAAGAAAAAGATTCGTTCGGTTGTAAAATAGAATTATCGGCTTACTTTACGTCCTACAATGAGGAGGAGATATCGAAAACAATAGAGTCCATTACCGCACAGATATCGGAGTTCGAAGGAACGAGCAATGATTCCGTGTACAAACGATTATCGTCGAGAATCGCCCATCTATCTGGCCGTGCAGATAGACTAAGAATTGACGTTACCGACCCCGTTAAAGTTCAATGTAAAAATGAACTTCGCGCTACGTGTGTAACTTTAGACGCAGACTTATCGTCCCGTCTATTACCGACAAGCTCTAATGACGACGCCGCCTCAACGACATCGTCTTCACCGGTAATACATGTCGCCGCGCCGAGTGTGAGCTATATCAATAAACATTCCCTTGCCGACTGGAATGTAAAATTTAAAGAAAGACTCCAATCAGGTTTTCCCATTTCTCGAAAGAATTGACGAACTTTACGAATCCCGTTCCGTAGACAAACCTACTTTATTTAAATCGGTCACCGAATTACTTAACAGTAACGCGCAGGTTTGATTTCGCAGTGCCCACAAAGACATTCCTGACTGGGATAGTTTTGTCAGTGAAATTAAGATTAATTTTCTACCTCCCCATTACGATGACGTTGTTTGGGAAAAATAAAGTCGAGACCCCAGAAAAAATTCGAGTCGGCCCTTATCTTTTCTGCCCAGTTAGAGGTTTTATTTAACCGGGTTAACGATTACCCCCGCTCCTTTTGTATCTTCTTTAAATACCGCAATTCGTCCAGTAGGCTAAAAAGTGTAGTGCAAATCATTCATCCTTCCAAACCGTAAGTTCGTTCCATTTTATCATCTGCATGCATAGGGTAATCAAACCAATAAAATCGATATATCTTTCATTCCGAATTATTAGTATTTTACCGCGCAAACTAGTTCATTTCATTCAGTCGGTTCTCACAAAACATCACAATGATAGCAGGAGAAAATGAAGTAAATGTGTCAAAATCGGATCAAACGAAACCGGATAAAACCGATATTTTGTAAGAGTTAAAAGAACAACGCGATGTAGTGAACGAAAAACTGAATGGGTTTATAAATTTCATTAAACAAGCCAACAAATCCGATTTATTAGAATTAGAATCACGTCTAGACCATGTATCGAGTAGTTTCAACCATTTCGAACAAGTTCAGTCTCGAATAGAATTGCTAGAAAAGTGTCCAACTAATTCAGAATGTCGTAAAACTTTCGAAAATAGCTTTTTCAAAGCACAAGTCGGCGCTAAAAATAAAATTGTAGGGTTTCACAGCAACATACAAGCTAGAATAACAGCTAAGCATAATGTAGCCAATCAAAATATGTTCAACAATAGAGTTACTGTAAATTCAAAAATTGCAATGCCGCCAATTGATTTATCTATCTTCGATGGCGATAAAAAAAAAGTGGGTATTTTTCATTCAAAGATTTCGGGCATTAGTTGACCAAAATCAGCAGTTATCACAAGTAGAAAAGTTGTATTATTTACAGGGCCGACTTAGTGGTGAGGCAGAAAAATTAATTCAACAACTAGAGTTGACAGATGAAAATTATTTAGTAGCCTTACATATATTGCGAGAACGATTTGAAAACAAAAAAACATGTAGAAGAATTATTTAACATGCCAGTAATCACTAAGGAATCAGCTCCTTTTTTAAGAAATTTAATTGACACATTCAAACAATTAATTACTTCACTCAAAGCTCTAGGCGAACCCACAGATTCGTGGGACCGTCTATTAATTCAACTATTAAAAATTAAACTAAACTCACGCACTAGAGAACGTTGGCATGAACATTTACATTCACAAAATAAAAGAGAACCTCCACCATTGTCAGAATTTCTCGACTTTTTAGTTAATCGTTGTGAATATTTAGAAAGCAAAGAAAAAACTGATAATCAGCAAACCATGTTAAAATTTAACTATTACAATCATCACACGCACAAAAATGCAATAAACTAAAATTATGCTTCAATTGTCTCAGAGGTGATCATAGGACGTCGTCCACTCGTGGAACCTGCAAAGTTGTCAAAAGGAACATAACACACTAATTCATCCAGACAATACTCAATATCACGATACACAAAATCAGCAAACTAAACCTGACAACACTCAAATGCAAAATCACAGCAATCCCTCATTAGCCACATACACACACTTGGCAATCGAAAATAAACAAAACACAGACACACCTCATGAAACTATTCAACTCTCATCAATCACACATCATATAAACAGTAAAAAAAAAAGTTCTTAGTACAGCGTCGGTATTCCTCAAAGACAAATCAGGCAGTTTAATCAGAGCTCGTGCATTGTTAGACTCGAGTTCCCAATCAAATTTAATAACCTCTGACTACTAATATCACAGAGCAATTAAATACTGATATAATTTCGAGAGAAAACAGTTCATTGCAACAGAATGTAACATTTTTAGTTATAAACCAAATAGCGGGCAACATTCCTAATTTCAAAATCGATTCTCAACAATTGAATATACCAAAAAATATTACTCTTGCGGATCCTGAATTCGAAAAATCCGCCAAACTAGATATTTTTTTGGGCGCAGGTGTCTTTTGGGATATATTCGCAGATGGGCAATTTAAGTTAGGCGACGGTAAACCGATACTTCAGAAAACATTATTTGGATGGGTTATATCGGGACCCATATATTAAAATCATTCAACGCACAATAATAATAACATTACCATATCGTGTAATTTAATCACAACTACGCTTGAAAACGCAATTGTGTCATTTTGGAAAATCGAGGAATACCATGGTGTCGTGAAGGATAACACAACCACTAAATTACGAGTAGTGTTCGATGCGTCCGCCAAAACAGCAAACGGTGTTTCATTGAATGACACGCTCATGGTGGGTCCTACAATACAGGAAGATCTTTTTGCAATAATTATTCGTTTTAGACAACACAATGTAGCAATGGTAGCGGACATAGAGTAAATGTATTATTATTATTATTATTATTATTATTTACAGCGAATTGTGTGGCGTCCTGATCCAAACCTGCCTCTAGAGTTCTACACATTAAACACCGTTACATACGGCATAGCTCCAGCTTCATTCATTGCTATACGATGCTTGCACCAAGTCGCTTCAGTAAAAAGTACCCATCAGCATCACAGGTAATAATTCGCGACTTTTATGTTGATGACCTCATTACTGGCACAGACACCATTGAAAACGCCCAAAGTTTGAGGCAAAAGATCACCAACATTTTAGAAAGTGGATCTTTTCCTCTTCGGAAGTGGAAAACTAACAAGCCAAACATGTTTAACGATTTTAATAACATTTTAGATCTACCAGATCATTATTTATCAACCGATGACCAATCAAAAACGTTAGGGCTTGTCTGGAACTCTCAATCAGACACGCTACATTTTAGCACAGATTCAATACAATTTAAAAATAACAATTTTACAAAACGCGAAATACTCTCCGTAATTGCTCAGTTATTCAATCCATTGGGTTTGGTCGGTCCAGTAATTGTTAAAGCCAAAGTTATCATGCAAAAGTTTGGCAGCTCAAAGTGGATTGGGATCAAATTGCTCCTTCACCAATAATTTCAGAATTTATTCATTTACAAAAGGAATTACCTATTTTAGCTACAATTAAAGTTCCCAGACAAATAACAGTTCCCGAAGCCAATGTTATTGAAATTCACAGTGTCAGCGAAGCATCCACTATCGCGTACGGCGCGTGTTCCGAACTATAGATAACTCTGGAAACTGTTCTGTACATTTAATTTGTGCTAAATCAAGAGTAGCACCTTTAAAGGTTGTTACCCAAAATAAGGCAAGCTCTGAATACCGCCAAGCATGAAGTGACGAGCTATACTCCCGCATTACTCAATTTCGGTCGTCACGTTCCCCTGTCTGGGAAATAGTATGGAAGCAGTCCCGATACTGTGAAAGACACGGAAATTTTACCGGGTGACCGCAATACATATGCTGGCGAAATCGAAAGTCTGACTTAAATGTTCAAGCAAGTGAACTCTAATTTACACCGTGCATATGAACGTGATTCAAAAACTTATAATTTGAGAAAGCGCTCTGTAACTTATGAGGTTGGCGATAAAGTGTAGTGACGAAACAAGGTTTTGTCTAGCGCTGCCAACCAGTTTTCGGCGAAGCTCGCGGCGAAATATATCTTATGTACCGTTAAAGAGAAATGATCTCATTTGGTTTATCGTATGGAAGGTCCAAATGGTTCTAAAGCTGGTAACTGGTACGTTGAAGATTTGAAGACGTTTAATGCCTTTGATCCTGTAGATCTCGCGGCAGACCCAGATACTGAGGAGGATGAACCCCAATAGTCTCTGTCCCGTCGCATTCCCCTCGACTATCGTATATAGTTTATATCGTTTGTTGTCGTTGACTTTGTTGTCAAATATCGTATCGTTTGCCGCCGACGACTTTGTTGTCGAATACCGTATCGTTTGTTTTCAAAGGGTAAATCCTGTCGAATGTATCGTTTATTTTCAATACCGTGATTAACGTTGTCAGCTATCGCCCCTCTTGTTCTAAGGATCGCCTTGTTATATTTGGTCTCTTGTATTTATTATTCCTTATATTGCTTTTCCGAAATACCCTGTTTAGTTCTCTTGTCCCCAAGACCCTTACTGATTATGACCCTACCCGATTAGTGACTTACCGATTAAGTCTGTTAGTTTACCTAACCGTTTGATACGCGCAGTTATCACTAGACAAGATGAACTATAACAAA
This sequence comes from Lochmaea capreae, assembly GCA_949126875.1. Lineage (NCBI taxonomy): Eukaryota > Metazoa > Arthropoda > Insecta > Coleoptera > Chrysomelidae > Lochmaea > Lochmaea capreae. Next base: position 26,698,592 of record OX421409.1, on the reverse strand, counting down.
CCAACATTTAATACCGTCTATCTTACTGTTTATCCAGCGCCTCCCGCTACTAAACCCTTCTAGTCTTGCTTTGATAAAAACGTTCTTCTTTCTTTTTTAGTAAAATCCTTCGTGTACTCGTTTTCACTCTTCGGAGGGGGCTGTGTAACGTTTTTATTTTTCTCACCTTTTGCCCCGCTGAATTAATTAATTATCTTCGAATAATTCCTATCTAACTACGGACCTGGCGTAATATCTTTCCTCGGAAGGACAATGTATTGTTTCGTTTACAAGCATTCCGTACTTCCAATAAATATATAAAAGCCTCAATTGCTTCTAGTCGGTATTCCCCAGAATCAGTTCTTGGAATATTTTTTCGTGGGGAAAAGGATTGTAAAGGCTACCTCTAGCCGAATCTCGAAAAAAGAAGTTTGTCTGCGATGAGTACTGAAGAGATCAACTGAATTTCTGAGACGGTGTGACCCGAATTTTATCACGCCGTATCTACCGTATCGTTTGTACATGCCTACCGTATCGTCTGCACATATCTAGCGAATCGTTTGTGCATTCCTACCGTATCGTCTGTATATATCTATCATATGGTTTGTACAGAATTTAGTTACCGGAGTTTTAGTTTAATGTTCCGAGTTTCGTATACCGCTCTATCGTGAAATACCGAGTGTTTGTAATCAGTTTCATCACGCCGTGAGAAATAATTACCTGAAGCAAGTATTTCCTTTACTATTAAATCCACCGAATCGACAAATCACTCCTTCCGGCGTTGATCGTTATTGTTGTGTCCATTGAAGTTGGTTACTTGGATTGTGGGATTGTGGTGATTCGCTCGCGACTTCTGGATACATGTATATTGCCAATTTATTTTGAATCTCCTGGAAAAATTCTACCAATAGAGATAGTTTAACTTCACACCTTTTTCTTCAATCCTAATAATGACAATACCGCGTCTGAACTATTAAATTATGATAACTAGTTTGTTTAGTAACATTATCGTTGTTTTATGTCCTATGTTGCTTTTATATCATTACTCAAGAAATTTCGGCGAGCACGCTAATCATATGGGAAAATTATTTTCCGTCCTGTTGCCTTTAATTACGAAAGTTCGATCATACCTTTTATAGTATATGTTCTTTTTGTTTGTTGATAGTATTTTTAGAAATATAAAATGGACTTTGAGCATGAATAGAAAATTACACACAAAATGCCGGCAGCAACAAGTGACATGCGAACTAGGCATGTGTAAAAGAGAGAAACATACACGTGGCGTGTACTGCTCGGTTATTCGGGACCTATACCAATCTCAGAATGTTTTTTTTTCAACAATAAGAAATAAAATTTATTTACTTTTCACAACTTCATAATCAGAGGCTTTATTGGAATTTATCAGAAGTTTTCCTTTTTATATAAACAAGAGAAATAGAGGCAAGATCATCAAAATTATTTTCGTTACTAAAAACGAACCAAAAATAAAAATCTTTCAGAGTTGTCGAACAAATAAAAGGGGCAGTGAAAATAAATAAGTTTTTTTACTTATTTTATTAAGGATATGATCTACCGAAACTTTTTATAATGCAAAATGGAAAAGACGAGGCAATGCCAGGCTTGAAATTTCACATATACCATATATAAGAAAAATTGTATTTTAATCAGTCAGAGGTAAATAAAAGCACAATAAAACTGCGAAAAGGGGCAATTTGTACTTGCAAATCTGGAAAGTGTTCACGTGTGCGATCGCCCCTCTTTCACGCAATGAGCTGGTTGCAGTGCGCCTTTTCAGAGTGGTAGAGAGCACGTGAACGCTCAAAGGATGCGTGGGACTCATTGTTCGCTTAGTTTTTTTTTACTAGCAGTGCGGTCATTAAGGAAAACAATTTTTTATTCTATACGTTATTTTTTTTCCAATTAGTTATTAACAGAAGAATGTTTTGTATTTTTGTAGTCATGTCAGACGCAAGTAAGGATGAACCCAATCATATAGAGGTTGTAGCCGAAATTCACCATGAACAATCATCATCACAAGATGGGGCTTGGTCTACTAACAACCAAGGTAAAGTGCTTTCTATTCATAAATAGAATGTAAACATTATATCAGAAGAAACCAGATCTGGTTATTTTTGCACTTTTACACTTAAAAGAAAGTCAAAAATATTTTCAAAAAGTAACCAATTTATTCAAAAATATACCAAACAAATCAGAATTAATGTTTACCTTTACAGAGAATTCAGACCAAAGTTACACACCACCTGGACGCCCACCGATTAGTAACGAAGTACCTACACTGAAAAAAATATTGTTCATATTATTAATAAATGCAATTTATTGACTAATGTTTCGTTGCAAAAACGATTCTTTTCTTTAATATAAAGAAATGTTACGTACAATTTTTGATTAAATAATGACACGATTTTTTAATACCATGAACTAGTGTTCTTTATGTGAATTAACAGTTTAACATTATAATATACATAAGTTTTATTCTGAGAATAAATTTTTCATTAGGTCAATAAACGATTTCATTCAAGGTGCAAACGCGTTCATTAAGTTTCACAAAAACAATTAATAAAATACTTTAATTGTAACAATGTAATAAATCATTAAACGATGATCTATTCGTTGTGTTAAATTCCGAGTTTTTATTATCAGAACGAAAAGGTGTACCTTATATTAAAGAACGCATTCATTGTATCAATGGATTTTAGCTAAAATAATGAAAATTTGTTGAATAGTGTAATTTATAAACTCCTTCATCATATTAACGAACGCAATCTTTGCATTGATGTAATGATACCTGAGGACATCAGCGTTCTTATATATTAACGAAATTTTTCATTGTATTAATGTAAAACTATATCAGCACTACTACTTTAGTGCGTTGTGATAAAGAACTTACGAATCGTCTTAGTTTGCGGTTCGCGCGCTCTTAAGGGGCCTATACACTAGCAACTTAGTCATCAACCTTGTCGTCAACTTGCTATGTTGACGACAAGGTTTAGTAGTGTATGGTAGTGGTGGAGAACTATCGATAGCACTATCGACAACTATCGATAGTATTAACTATCGAGACGCTATCGATAGTTCTTTGTCACTATCGATAGTTTTCGATAGTTGCGCCCATGCCTTTGACCTTTGACAATTGACAATTTTAAATTGACATTCGATCATTTCGATCATTTGATGTTTTATTTTTTATTGAATAATAAAATTTATTTCGTTCATCTATTTTTATTGTCAGGTTATTGTTGGCTAATAGCTGTTGTTTGTTGTAAAATGTTTATGTAAGCTTGTAGAGAAGTAGTTATTTTGAATTATAATATTATTCGACATGAAAAAGTTTATCACAATCAATCGGAGTCAATTAGAGCCTACTCCTAGTACTAGTGTAGTAGAGAAGAACGAGGTAAGAGAAAGAGGTAAGTTTGTATTGAAAAAATATAGAATAATAATTAAATTAGATATCTACCTATCTTACGTGTGTTGAGAATTAATAAAGAATTATGTATATTTTTTGTAGATGCTAATATTGAAGATGAAGCTAAGGATGTGAATGAGGAAAGAGCAGACAATTTGGTAGAGGATACAGATGTTGAAGAAGAAATTGATAATAGAAAAAGGAAAAGGCCAAAGGTTTCAAAAGTGTGGAACTTTTTCAAGAAATCTGGTGATAAGAAATTTGCCAAGTGCTTGAATTGCGGCAAGGAGTATAAGACGAGCGGTAATACAAGCAATCTTAGTGACCATCTCAAAAGATACCACCCCAGGCTTTTGGGAAAGCCCCATGACTATGACAGAACTAATGTAGATGGAAGTGATAAAGAAAGTCTTACTGCCTCAAGTTCTGCAAGGTCCAGTAATCGGTCAATCAGTCCATTTTTCAAGCGCCTAAATGAATATGACACTGATTCTCCAAAAAAGAAGGAAATAGATAGGTCTTTAGCCTTCATGATAGCAAAAGATTTTCAACCTTATAATGTTGTGAATGATGAAGGATTCAAATCTTTCGTTCATCATTTAAACCCTAGGTATGTCATACCTAGCAAATACACTGTACGGGAGACAATAATGAAGAAAATATATACAGCCCATACACTGTATGGGCTGGTTGAAGACGAAATTTCAGGTTGAGAACAAAGTTGAGAAAAATCAAAGCGACTTGGATTTTTGGTAGGCGGAGCCTGATGTTTTCAACCATGTTGTAAAGTGTGTGGACAGGTTGTTGACGAATTATAGTTTTTGCTTGATACCCTGGATGGTGGAGGCCACGTCTAAATAAAGGAAGAAGAAGAAATCAGAATTATCGTTTGTGTTTGTGCAGCTAACCATCAGTAAACAAGATAAAAAATTGAGGTTGAGGTTTCATTTATTTTTTCAGTTTTTGCAAGGCTTTTACTAATTTTTACGCTATGTCAAATATACCAAATATTCCTATTTGGGTGGAATTTTTTGAAACGTTCCGAGAGCTACCTGAATTATGGAAAGTGAAGTCAGAAGTTTATAAAGATCGCAACAAGAAAAAGATTGCCATGGAAAAGTTATTAAATGTTTATAAAGAAATAGACCCAGAAGCCAATAATGATTCTCTAAAAAAAAGATTAACAAATATACGTACATGTTACCGGAGGGAGTTGAAAAAAGTTGAAAAAGGTGAATAGTCAGGTGCCGGAGCTGACGATGAGTATGTTCCAAATTTATGGTATTTTGCAATGTTAGATTTTTTACGGGATCAGGAGACTCAAATTCCAGGAGTGTCTACTATTGCCGATGACATGCAAGATGAATTTGAACAAACAGAAGTAAGCAGTGATCTATTAATTTTTATAAATTGGGAGGTTTATTAAAATATTTATAGTAGGCACCTAACTAAATACGTATTTTTGTTTTAGAATGATACTGACTTAATACCACCAAATTCACAATCTCAAAAGAGGAAGAAAGTCGTGGGGCAACATAATATTATTATGACAGAGCGAAATAATCTATTAAAGGAAGCACTAGAAAAAATGGGCAATAAAGATAGCAGCAAGGATGACGCTATTGCTTTTGCTGAAAGTTGGGCTATTTCATACAGAAAACTGTCCCCACGTCAGCAGTTATTCGCAAAGAAAGCAATTGATGAAATATTAATATTAGGACAACTTGAGTTACTTAACCTCAATTCTGTAAATTCCCATCATTTCATTTCTTCAAATAACTCTTCAGCTGACTCATCTGGCACCTCTACTCCGCTCCATCCTTCAAGATCCTCTACACCTTTTTTGCCAAGTACAAGTACCATGTCCTCCCCTCCATATGAAAACATGCAAAACGTCTCTCTGATAGAACTGGAACCAGGTTCATACACCAACATTCAACCAGGTCCATACACCAATATTCAACAACTATTGGCAGATAAATCTCTTTTTAAATAAACAATGTATTTTTTATAGTAAAAACTATAATTAATTGTGAACAAAAATTAAATAAAAGCATACATGAAGTAATTATGTAATATATTTATTTTGCCATGGTACAGCTCCCACTCCGTTAAAGTAAGTTGTAAATTTCTTTCTAGTCTCCTTTGCCTCGAAAGTAGGGTTTCTTGAGAGACAAGGTTCAAGTTCACATAGTTGTTGGGGGTCACTTCTCCATGGTGCTAACTCGATTTCTGAGTTATTTGTATTTTCAAAATCTACACTTCCTCGCAAGTAAACTGATGAATTATTTCTTCTTAAGTAATTATGTAAATAACAAGTCGTTAAAGTAATTAAAGCTGCCTTTTCAGGGCACACATTAATAACATTAAGCAGAACACGAAATCTTGAGGCAAGTATACCGAAGGCATTTTCAACTATTCTTCTTGCTCTTGAAAGTCGATAGTTGAATATTAATTCATCGTTTAAAAGATTGTCGCCACTGTAAGGTTTCATGATATTTTTTTGCAAAGGGAATGCATCGTCTGCAACTAATACGAATGGCATTTTTTCTGGAAAGTCATCATGAAGATCGCCTGATTCAGGAATTTTTAATTTATTTGCCTGAAATTTTTCATAAAAATTACTGTTAGATAGCACTCCACCATCAGACACACGACCATTAGCGCCAGCCTCTACCACTAAGAACTCGTAGTTCGCATCAACTAAAGCAAGTAAAACTATGCTAAACTTTTTTTTATAGTTAAAATAATAAGATCCCGAATTGGCTGGTTTTTTAATTTCTACGTGCTTTCCATCGATCGCCCCTATACAGTTGGGAAAGTTCCATCTCCTTCCAAATTGTTTGGAAACTGCAACCCAATCTTCTTCTGTTCTTGGTACCTGAAATCAAGAGATATGTTACAGCATAAAATAAGCAGTATTGCTTCATTATTGCTTTACCTGAATATACTCTGCCAAAACTTTGTTTATAGCTTTGCAAGTATTTATGATAATTTTTCCAAGGCTCTGTGGAGATATAGCTGTGAGAAATTTAAGGTCCTCAAAGCTCTGCCCACTTGCCAAAAACCGCAGGGTTGCAGAAAGTCGTTCATTCACAGTAATAGCATCTCTCATTTTTGTATCACTTTTTTCGATGAAACGTCGCACTTTATCCAATAATTCATCATAGGTTTTACTATCCATTCTTAAAAAATTTTTGAAGTCCTCAGGTGCACTGATGCGTAGTTCTTTCATTAAATTGGAATGAGAAAACTAGCTACGATTTTGATACCACTCTTTAGCCCAAATTTTTCTCTTCTTTGAAGGTGGCTTATCATCTTCAGTCAGCTCATTCAATATTATATACATCATCAAATCTTCATTCATTTTTTAAAAATTTTCGTACACACTCTACCAAACTGAATCAACCAATAAGCAACTCATCATCTCAATAACTAATGTTGTCAACTTAGTTGTCTAGTGTGTGGGCAAAAACCTCAACCTTGTTGACGACAAGGTTGATGACTAAGTTGCTAGTGTATAGGCCCCTTTAATGGCATAGTCAGCATTGCCAGTCTGTGTGGAAACATAATAGCTGCACTGTGTACTGAGTGACGCAAGTTCTAACTAGTCAGACCCAAGAGCCAAAGAAATCTCATTTGTGTGCTGTTCGGTGTTTTTTTACTGTTAAGAAAGGTAAGAACACGTTGTTTTGATTGTAAATTGTAACTAAATTGTAACAGTTAAAGGCGTAAGTTAGTGCACAGCGTCTTGGACTAGTTTTAAAAATATTAATCATATTATGCACTTTGATAATTAATCAATTTTATCTTCTTTACCTTTTAGTTACCTACATAAACTTTTAAAACAACAACAAGTTATAGATTAGAGAAAGAAATTCTGGAGAGATTTACGTGTGAAAAATTGGTAAATATTATAATTACACATAGTCTTAAAATTGAAACTATATGTTTGCTTTCTATTTCAGGAGTTCTATCGTTCTAGCAAAAGAGGAAGAATTTATAATAAATTTTGCAATTTGAAAACCTCATGTAAATCTGCCGTTGGTAAATATGTAGTTGAAAAACATCTTAAAAAACAGGATTTAAAGAAGTACAGACCTGAAAAAATTGTTGGTAAGCAATCATATTACATTTTGTTGATCGTGTTTATAATAATTATTAACAAATAAATAATATTTTAATAATTGTTTTGTGTCCTAGAACCCGAAGATGATGCAGAAGCTTGTCTTAGAGCCCTAAAGACTGATAATTTAACTGCAGAACAGTTCGATAATACATGGAAAGCTTGCAGTCAATATCGTCGAAAAGACTTGCAAACTTGTACCAGCACGGACGAGATAATGCAGAAGTGGCCGTTTTATAAAAACCCTACTGGTTTTCGATTGGTATAATAATTTGTCTGATTTCATTTCCTCGTTCACCTATTACTTTTCTGTTTTCAGATCGACATGGACTATAAATTTGGTTTCGACAACCCTGATGGCTAAATAATTGGGAAAGGTCCTATGACAAATTGCTGGAATTTTTATGCACAGAAAATAATGTAAAAGATAAAATTCTTAAGGGACTGTTAGATAACTTAAAAACCAACGATACAATTTCGGAAAGTAAGTGCAAACGTTTATATTTCTAGTAAAAAATTATTCCTTTGTATTTCTTTTAGATTCAAAAACTGCATGTTTATTTTGGGCTCTTCATGGGTACCTTGTGCCCACTAATAAATCCATCACAAAAGATTCCAAGAGTGGTAAAAACCTCACCACTAAATACACCATAAAAGATTCGCAGGAATCTTTCCTATATGTGGGAAAATGTGCGCAGGAAATTGAAGAACACATTAACAATTTGATGGAGAGAAAAAAAAATATCCAGCCATTTATTTATTGTCTTGGTTGTGACATTTTTTCAATAGAAGAAATTTATATTTTTTTTGATAATATAAGATATAAATTTTTTAATTTTTTAAGAGCAGTCGATATTTGCTTTAAAATTTTTTATGTTTTCAATTTAGACTTTCCAGTAGAATCCAATATGTTTTATTCTTTTATTGAAACTTATTTTTTTAATTTAAAATCGCGGCAAAACTATCCAAAAGTTTTTATACTTTCAGAACATTTAAGTTCTGAACAGTAACATGATGAAACCAGTTCTAAAACAACAACAATATGATGAAAATTAAAGGAAAAATAATTTACGAACGATCCGTAATTTATTTTTATCTAAATTTTTGTTATATTTTCTTTCATTTACAATGGTTTTCATTCTGATACTATTTTTTTTAACTTTTCATAATTTTTAAAGGCTTTGTATAAATGTGTTTGTTTAATGTTTTTTAACAATTTATGTGTTCAATAAATATTTTAAATATACCTATTAGTCTCTTATTTTTCCTATTAAAAAAATCATTACAACCATAATTATTAAGGATCATGATATCAACAAACACAATTAATTTAATAAATATTCGTGATCCTTAAAACAATAACGAATATTTGTTAAGGTTATGAATAATATGCAAAATACTGATATCTAAAGATCATCAAATTAATAAAAATAATTCATTGAATAAATCTTCGTATTCATTGTAACAACTACAACCGTTCGTTAAAGCTGTGAATAACATATAAAATATTAATAACTATTGTTCATCGAATGAATTAAATGAAGTTTTTGAAAAATAGATGTACGTTGAACCAATGAAAGTTTTCATTAAATAAATGTAATATATTTTTTATTTTTAATAAATCTGATTTCATTCATTGAACAAACTGTTTATTGTTTAATGAACTTATTTATTAGTTAACGAAGTACTTTTAATTGTTTTAATGAAATTGTTCGTTGGACCAATTTTAATTAACGATTTCGTCTATTCAACGTAGTTTTTTATTATATTTACAGTGTTTTTTGGTTCAGTGTATAATGGCTCGAACACATTAGCTCAAGCCATCAAGGATCTTACAGATCGAGACAACATCAGACGTTCAGAGATAACAAACCCTCCTTTATTCAACCCTACCTTCAGAGATAATGGGCGCGTTCACCAGATACAAACGTTGCCAATTAATCTGGTAGACGGTGCCTTTATTTCTTAAACGTGTTTGGATTGTTTGGTAAGCGGTCGCCATTTTTGGAAGCGGCGAATTTATTATGCTTACTGTTTTCAACAGTTGAATCTTATGGTTGTGAGTAGCTAGGTGAGGGAATATTTGAATATGGCATCTACTATGGAGTATATTTATAATGGAATTCATTATAATATAACTGAAAATAATGCAACTCATGAACTCTTGAATGGTAAGTAAATAAAGTCTAAAGAGGTTAGGAATAGAATCTAATAGTAATTTTAGATAGATTAGAATATAGATCATTTTTTTCAATTGATAGATGCTGAGTATTTTGCTGATTACATTATACAACACCAAAATGAAATCGAAATTTCTAGAGTTGAAGAGGAAAATGCAACTGCTGAAAATATACAAGTAGCCCATGGTATGTACCTACCTACCTATTTTTATTTAAATTTTAAATATTAATATGGATAGTATATTGTTTCATAACAAATCTAAATAAATGAAGTATTTTATTATTTGTAGAGGCAGTTTTTACATGGACTGCAGAAACTACCAGATTGTTAGTTACAGAATACGGTAACAGAATTGACAATTTTAGAGATCCTAAAATGAAAAAAAAGAAGTTGTGGTCGCAAATTTGTGAAGTATTTCTTAGGCAGGGATATACAGTTACTGAAGATTTTCTTGACCGCAAAATGCGTAATATGAAGCATCATTATAAGACTGTGAAGGATAACAACAAAAAAAGCACAACTGGTCGAGGACGGATTGTTTGGGAATATTTTGATTTATTTGACAAAATATTTGCAAATGATAAGACAATAAATTGTGACCGTATTGTGTCTTCCATAAATATAAATCCGGATGAAGCCAACAGAGTGCAAAACTCATCTTCTCCATCACAAGCAATAGCTTCATGTTATAATACTCAGTTTTCTTTATTACATCCCCTCCCACAACTTTCATTATCCTCTACTCCATCTTCTCTAGTTTCCGACTTAGTTTCACCTTTATCACAAGCAGGCCCTTCAAGAATAAAACGCAATAATTCAGATAATTCTGTTTTTCCAAATATTGAGACACCCACAAAAAAACAAAAAAAAGCAGCTGAAGGAAGGGGTCTGTATCATCTTCGACAAAGATTTGCTGATATTGAAGATAGGAGGGTTAAATCATTAGAAAAAATAGAGGAGCTTGCAGAGAACAACAAAATTCAAAGAGAACGTAATGAACTATTAAAAATTCTTTTGAATAAATCTTAGCTTTACTTTTCGATTTTTATTTTCCTACAATAAGATTTTGTTCCTATTCAACTAAATTTAAATGATATACAATAAAACTGTGATACTTGTATGGAAAACATTATTTTCTTTGTGTAACTAATTGAATGCAATTGAAATGATTCAACTTAAAAATAGCCTATGTCTGGCTTCTTGCTTTCCATCTATTCTCAATAAATAAACGCCTGAATGTTATAATTTTTTTATTAAAATCAATTAGTTACAGTGCATTGCATATAAGTAAAATACGTCTTCTTTTTTGTTCTGCCTCCTCTTGTTCTGCTTCATACGCAATTTCCTCATTTCCATCGAAGTGATTAATATTTAGATTGTGCCTTGGAACATCTTCAATATTGTAATCATCCAGATGATTTCCTTGAAAAATTATGAAATTATGCAGAACACATGATGCAACAATTATGTCAATTGCTGTATTAGGATCTGAGACATCCAAATACTTAAGTCTACGAAATTTGCCTTTGAGGAGCCCGAAGGCCCTTTCAATTACTGCTCGAATTGACGATAATTTTGTATTATATCTGTGCTGTTCATTGGTCAAGTGACCATTATCCTGGTATGGTTTCATAAGATTATTCATCAGTGGATATGCTGAATCTCCAATAATATGTAAATTTGGTGGTAAAAGAGGATTTTCGTTTCTTGTTAAACATTGGTATAGAGGGCTGAGTCTAAATACTCGGGCATCATGCATTCTGCCTGGGCTTCCAACAGATATATCTATAAAAGCTGCTGATTCATTGCATACACCTAAAAATAATGTAAGTGCTACTAAAACTATATATATATATATTCTAAATGGGATTGTTGGTAAATCAAAAACTTGTAAAACCAATATAGATTCAATCAGTTGATATATAAAAACTCAATAAACAATATTTAACTAAATTTTTTATATACCAAAAAAAGTTGATTTACCTTGAAGAATGACAGAATGAAAACCTTTCCTGTTGTAAAAATCATGTGCATTTCCTGAAGGTTGTTTAATTGGTATATGGCAGCCATCTATTGCTCCAACCACTCCAGGGATACCATGAGAACGATCCTCAAATACCTATGAACATTATTATGTGAATTTAAAGCTTAAAGAAATGATTTCATGTTATATTACTGCTGCAGTTTGTAAATGATTTTGTATATTCGGCCATCTGATGTATTCCGGTAATAACCGGCAAAGTTGCTCAATCATCTCCATGAAAACTTTATGACCTGAACTTTTTGCTATACCAAACCGGTCACCTGCTGCTAAAAAACTCTCTGGTTTACTTAGAGTCCATACAGTAAATAAAAGTTTCTTCTCTAAGGGTATGACAATATGTCTTTGCTGGTCTTGTTCTTCACTTAAACGATTCAACAAAACCTACAAAACAAAAATACATCTACATCTATTTTTTTTTAAATTTTTTGTCATCCTCATTTCACACTTACCTGAAATGTTTCCCTAGACATACGAAAATGTTCTCGAAATTGAAAAATTGTATATCTAGGGATGGTAACTTCAAAATAGTTTTTTTTCGTTTCTCGCTGCAACATTTCTTTCTTCGGGATACAACTGTTCTTGAAATAAAGGATCGGCCAATTCTATAGCTATGTTTACAAGAGCATTTATATGAATATTATCATCAAATAGTAAAATATTTCGTACTGCAATGTCTCGTGCCATATTGTTTACAAACGAATTAAGGCCATTTAAATCGTTGACGTATGACAGATAGTAGATAATCACATAACCTCAATCTAAAATCCCAACGTTCTTGATTTGACGACCGGCTACCAGAACTAACAAACGTTTGAAACAGTATAATGCAAACAGCTTGATCTGGTGAACGCGCCCAATGACAATTCACACAGCACACAACTATCAAATGACACACAATCCCCACTTATTCAGACGACATTTTTAAACGAAATTAGCCAGACATTCAAAGAAATCAGATGATCTTTTGACTCAAATTCAAAAAACAACTTGAAGCGAGACTACAAATTAACAAAAAAAGTATCTTTGAATATCTGGAAAGATCACTTAAACTCAGAGTTAGAAGCAAACAATCTCTCCCAACACAACAACAAACAATTACACGCCAGACAAACTCACTAAACTTAAAAAGAATGCTAGGGGCATAATTATATCTCACATAGACGAGTATTATCACAACAAAGTCGTGGGAATACAAGATCCTAGCGAAATAATTTAAAAAATCAAAGAAATTAGACGAGCCGAGACCAACGTAACCTTAACATCGATCAGAGCACAATTGTATAACTTGAAAATGACGAATAAGGAAAATGTAAACGACTTTATTGATCGTTTTAAAAAATTAGTAAAGGAATATGAGGTTTTGATACAGTTGTGCCTCTGTCCGAAGAAGAAAAGAGATCTTCCTTGAAACGTGAACTTTGCGTTCAACCTTTCAGTTGATAAATTCATAGTTTAATTTCTTTAAAATTTTGATTTTTGGTGGAATAGAATGCATCGATTTTCTAAAAATATTGCCATCGAAAAATTAATAAATTATTTCACATTTGTGATTTGTGGTCGAATAAATTCATTAACCAAAAATCAATATTCTATAGCTATTATACCGCGAAATTTAAAATTTTGACGGGTCTTTATAAGAACGGAGAAGGTACCGGTAGGTCTTCTCATATCGCCAGTCGACGAAGCAACATATAGAAAATAGAAACTGTGCAGTAATCTTTAGAAATATCTTGTGTGCAGTATAATAAAACGATAATTTACGAAGATCTTATTTAATAAGAATCTGGATTACTGCACAGTTTCTGAGATATCGTTGTCTGGAATCCCGTTTCTTGGAGTATTTTCCAGAAGTACCTACCTACAATTTTCTGGGATTCAGTTGTCTGGAATCCCGTTTCTTGGAGAATTTTCTAGAAGTCACTACAGATTCCTGGGATCATCGCAGCGCAGAGGCGCACCTGTCTCTTCCAGAAGAGTGTGCTTCTTTATAGAAGTATACACAATTTTTTTTTGAAGTTTAAAGGTAGAAAAACCACTTTTTCTATCCTGTCAACGCATCAGGACCAAAACATAAGAAGAAAAAAAGAGGTTGTACCCTAAGTTTTATTTTACTGTCAATTACAAAACTTTTATGATCAGTATTTTGTAGAGTTAAGCTTTACTAACCCTTTTAGTTATAGTTATTTTGTTTGTACACAGACAATGTTTCACATTTATAGTAATATAGTTTATCCATATTAATTTTTTTTAGCGAAAGTTTTATTTATTAAACCTCCACCATCAGTTGTCATTTTTCAATTAACTTTATTATTTTTGAGTAGATAGCAAAGGTTAAAAGTTAGCTGATTGTATTTATTTGATTTTTTTTCTAATTTTGTTTTAGGAAACAAAATTAGTGGCGCCCTTAAATTTCTTTCCTTATCTAATCTGTTCTAGTTTCTTAATTTCCATCAGATAACAAAGTCCTGAGAACTGGCTTTGTTATCTCCAAATAAATTAATCAGTTTGGTAAGAACCTGCAGTTTATTTTCCATCATTTTTTTTTGTCTCATAGCAATCAAATATATTTTTTTTCCATCATTAAATTTTTTGTCAAATAGCATTCAAATTAAATTAATGTTCCATTGATTATTGTAAGTAATGTTTCATCCTTCTATCAAGCAGTTTCAGACTTTACAGTATGATGCAAATGAAAGGAATAAATTCGTCATTTCGTAAATCTGCGACTTTAAGGAAAAATCCTGAAATCTGTCGATTTTAATTTTAAAACGGGCTATTCGTAAGGCTACCTTTTTATTTTTGACGTCATCTTTGCGAACGTGATGACGTCATCGTTAAAATTTTTAAATGGAAATGTGGGTGTTGTAATACATTATTTGAAAGGTCTTTTAAATACTTATTCAGCCATATCAATATGTCTGAGTAATTGACTTTTGTATTTGTTTAAAAAATTAATAAAATTTTATTATTACAATAAATATTAAATATGTATTACTCATTAAATACAACGAAACCTAAATTGAGTGCACAAATTGTTTACCTTCTCTATAACTTCCGGAGTTATTTGTGCAACCTCAATACGTATCCTTTCTTTGAGTTCACTCATATTTTGTGGTCTATTTTGGTACACTTTACTTTTCAAGTATCCCCATAAAAAGAAATCAAGATGAGTCAAATCAGGTGACCTAGGCAGCCACTATTAATCCTCTTCGACCTATCCACCGATTTGGAAAGACGTTGTTCAAATAGTTGCGCACCAAGACAGCATAGTGTGGAGGCGCACCATCTTGCTGCAGCCATAAATCATTTCTGTTGGGAAACTGCCGGTTCAATTCGGGTAGCAAGAAGTTTTGAAGAAATCCTAAATATCGAGGACCTGTTAAGGTTTCTTCGAAAAAGTATGGTCCAATAATCCTATTATCTATTATTCCCGCCCAAACATTAACTTTCTCTGGGTATTGAGTACGGTACTCTTGCATCCATTGTGGATTTTCCGTAGCCCAGTACCGATAAGTTTGACGATTGACATGACCGTTTAGTAGAAATGTAGATTCATTTGAGAAAAGAACCTTTTTAAAAACATCGAATCTCTGTTATTTTGTTCCATGATAATTTCACAAAACTCAATTCGTCTATCAAAATCATCTTCCATAAGCTCTTGTACTAAACTTACTTTGTAGGGATGCCACTTTTCCTTCTTTGGCTTTCTAAGAACTGTTGAATAGTCCATGTCATTATCTAATGCTACTTCCCGTGAACTGGTATGGGGATTATCTTGAAAGGCTAACAGAACATCTAGTTGTTTGTTTTCTGATATTGGGTCTTTGACATGACCCGTTTCTCTGAATATCTTCTCAATTTTGCTTATAGTGGATTGTGATATTGGTTCTCGGTTGGGGTATTTATTATCAAATAACGTACATACTTCTTTCTGCGTATGTGCTTTATCTCCACAACCAATCATTATTAGAATTTCAATTTTTTGCGTTTCAGTCAGCTTCATGTTGATAAATACAAAGACTTTTTGAGTTCGTCTAATACAATATACTATATTTCACTTGACAGAAAGTTAATTATGTCCAAGTGTCAATGTTGATGTTGATAAGGTAACTAGATTTTTAAAAAAGGTAACTGCCTTCACAAAATTTAATTTTGGGTATCAATAAATACATCACCAATACTTATACTTTTATTAAGAAATCTGTTGAAATTTCATCAATGATATTTGTGACAATACGCAAATCAATTGAAGAGCTCGGGGCAATAAGGGACCTAAGCCACAATTTTTAAATTTGTACGATTTTAGTTAAGCGGCATTTGTAAAGAAGGTATTAAGCCACCATACAAGTTATTCGGCTATTGCGCGATAGATGTCGCCACCAAGCTATGACGACCTTGTTGCCTACTTACAAAATAGTGGAAAAATTTCAATCAAGAACGTCATAAGCCACAACAAAATCAACATGGCGACAGGTGATTATATGTTATTGAAGCGAAAACGGGTATTTTATAACGAAAAAGGCGGTAGTTCAGATTCGGATTTTGACTCTGACGATTCAGTAAAGGATAGGGAATATTCCCCAGATACTAGTTCAAGTGAAAGTGATGAATCTACAATAAAAGAGGTAAATAAACATTTTAGTGGCTTAAGTCCTTTTTGCTGTAGGTTATGTGGCTTGTGACTTATTAAGGTTATAATATCATTAAATTTATTTTTTTAATATAGCGTGGCCATAAATAGGTCATTTTTAATTTTGTACGAATAAAGAGCCACCAACACTTTCATTTTAATTATTATTTGTTTGCGAATAAAATTTTTTAAGACCAAAAAAGTATAATACTTTTAAGGTTGCTTAGGCCCTTCTTGACTAGAAAATGTTTTGTTTTTTTCAGAGGACCCGACAATATCATGAAGATAAAGATCAAGAAGGCAGCAGAGGTTCAGTTTTGAGCCCAGAAAAACTTCCGCCAAGACGGTGGAGAAGAGTAAATATTGAGGGAAGAAAGAAAACCAAAGCAAAGAAGCGTCGAAATTTGGGACATGCCTATAAAAATTGGAAAGGTGCAGCAGAAGAAGCAATAATATTATTCCTGTTAATGAGGATCGCTACCGAAGAATCTTTAACTTGGAGTACAACATAGGGTTTAAGATGCCTAAAAGCGATACATGTCAAACATGTGATTCACTGAATCTTATGATAAGTTCAAATAAGGAAAATGAATCTGAGGTTAAAAATCTCTAAGTGAAATTACAGTTACATCAAACTCGCGCACAGGCAATGGAACAAAACCTTAAAGACGAAATTAAAAATAATGAAGAGATTCAAAACACCGACATAATTTCATTTGACTTGCAGCAGACATTACCCACGCCTTCATTGACTGTTGGCTTGGCATTTTACCTTAGAAAAGCGTGGACTTATAATCTTGGCATACATGAGTGTGTTTTTGGCAAGGTCATATGATTATGTGGGCAGAGTCAGTTGCAAAAAGAGGAAGTTCCGAAATTGCTAGTGTACTTTTAAAATACCTTACAAGTAAACCAACCAGGTCTGAAAATCTTGTAGTCTTTACCGATAACTGTGGGGGCCAAAACAAAAATTGGCTAGTATAGGCACTATGGCTACAGTTAGTTAGAGAAAAAGTTTACAAAACTATAGAGCATCGTTTTCTTGTATCTGGGCACACTCATTTGCCTTCAGATAGAGACTTTGCTTTAATTGAAAAGCATAATAAAAAGTATGTTAAGCATGTGTTTTCTCCAGAAGAATGGTTTGATATTGTAAGAAAATCGAACAGAAAAAAACCTTTTACAGTAGTGGAAATGTCTCAACAAGATTTTTATACTTTTGATGAGGTAATTATAACAAAAAAGAATTTTAAAACCGAGAAAAACCCAATCAAGTTTACAGACGTGCGCTGCTTTCGATTCGATAGCGAACACCCAAATTCAATGTTTATTAAACACGCTTTAAATGGATACTTTGAAGAGGTAAATGTTGGTAAAAGAGGTGTTAAGTTAGGCGACGAAATACTGGTAACCAAAATGTTGAAAAAAAAAATATGAAGGCACAATAAAACTTAACATCAAAAAGGTTCAGGATTTGAAGAAACTTTTACAATACATTCCCCCCATAAACCAACAGTTTATGAGGGGGAGAATCTCAAAGTGTTCATGCCACGCCACTGGTGAGAAGTAATTGCAGCTTCAAACAAAAAATTCATTGTTCACAACATGGCCACTGACCAGGGAGCTGTTTTTGTCTTTTGAAAATATAAATCAAATAGCAAAAAATCCTAATAACGATATAGAAGGAAGGCTGATAAAAGTCAAAGAAATTACGTATCTTAAAGATGAGAGGAGCAATGAGGCATTTTCTTTTGAGTTTAACCCTAGAACGCTAAGCCTCGTAAATTTTACAAGAGCGATTTTTATTTTCGACTATCATCGTGCGGATTCGACAGATGCTGAACTTTTCGTCTTGGTATTCTCGTCGGCAGTGGTAGTGATTACCCCAAGCGTACTGGTTGATTTTCAAGTGTAATATCTTGGCTGAATTTTACGAATGATTAGTCTTAACGTAACATTTGTGAAAATTTCACGACATTCAAATAAAAAAATCACAGACTCAACTGAAGCCGAACTTGCAGAGATTGCAGAAAACTTGATTCTAGAATCGGATGAAGATAGTACCCAGGAGAGCGCAGGTGAAACTGAGGATGCCATATAATTTGATGATTTTATAGTGGAAGATAGTGGAAGTGAGTACGTACCTTCAAAGGATGATAGTCAAGAGACAGACACTCCCAGGCCAAATAAAATAAGACTTCTACCTAAAAATCTAAATAAAGAAAGAAATACAGATAATCCAATATCGATAGATGATTCAGAGCCTGGAAAATCTAAAAATTACGAACCAGAATAACAAGAAAATGAAAAACTTAATATAGAAACACGTTCAGAAAACAGAATAGTGTGAGTAAATGAGACAAAACCGTCATAAGTTCGCCTCCAAGGAAAAAATGGTCATCGATGGAGCGCAGTTCCCAAATCGGTATCAAGAACTTCACATTTTACCAGGTCCAATAATACATTTTGAAAATGATCCACTTGCAAATGAATTTTCCAGACAATTTATAACCGATTCTATGTTTGACTAAATTATAGTACATACAAACGATATGATTAGAAAAACATCTGCTCAATATAAAACAAAATGTGCCACATTATCCAATACTAATTCTAATGAGATAAGAGCGTTGCTAGGATTATTGATTTTGTCTGCTTATTTACATAGTAACCATTTGCCATCAAAATTTGTGGAGCTGTTTACAAGGCAGTCATGAGTCGTGAGAGATTTAAGTTTTTACCGGATTGTTTGCGATTTGAGGATAAAAACACAAGGGATGAGAGAAAAAAAACGGTTGCATTGGCGCCTATAAAAGAAATTTGGGATGAATTCATGTCAGTGCAAGAACTTATATAGACTAAGTTCTTATGTTACTATTGACTAGCTGGGATTAAGGGGAAGATGTCTTTTTCGGTTGTACATCCCTAATAAACCGCCAAATATGGTATAAAAATAGTCATGATTTGCGTAAACATGTGGGGTAAGTAACTGAAAAATTATAAAATAGGTAGATATAATTTTAAAGTTTTCCTTTTTTGTAGGACAAAAATGCCCAGCTGAAATTACTGTAAAAATTTCTGAAGATGGGAAATTTCTGGTAATTAAATCTATAAACAATAACCATGATCATGAAATCCCTACAGAGTAATTATCCCAGATTAAAAAAATTGTAAAAGGTGAATAAAAAGAAAAGAATGACAATGTGTTCATTAATGTACTTATACATAATAACAATTATTAAATCATGCCTAATTGTGAACATAAAAGTTTTATAATTTTTTAGAGAAGTATACAAACAGTTGCCAAAACAAAGAAGATTGACTGAGGAAAACCGAAAATCTGTCATGGAAATAATGAAATTGAAAGTAAATAAAAAATTACTTCAAGCAAAACTTGTTCAAAAAACGGGGAATACTATTTTATTATGTTATCTATCGAATATTGCAAAAAACGCTTATGGAAAAACATCAGATTACCTCCAAGAAATTGTTACAATTTTTTGACGTACAAACTGATAGCAATAATATATTTCAAGGAATTTTTTTCCATGATAATGAAATGAAAAAATGTTTTTTACTGTTTCCTGAAATGCTCTTTTTAGATGGAACTTATAAATTGCTGGGGAATAGGTGTCCCGTTTATGTGATGGTTGTAGAAAATTCCTTTGGCAGTACTGATATTGTTGGCGTATCTGTTCTAACAAATGAAGATAGCGAATCTTTAGGTTGGCTTCTTAGACGGTGCGTATTTTATTTTATGGATTCGGTCATTAGGTACCTACCATATAAAAAACATTCAACTGCTATTCATTTCCATTTTTGAATAAATTTTATGACTCTATGTTTATAATATTAATTTCATTTTCAGATTTAAAGAGAGAAATCCCAACTGGGAGAATATAAAAGTTGTAATGACAGATAAAAGTGCCGCAGAAAGAGGTGTTATTACTAAGGAATTTGGAAATGCAAAAAAATTAATATGTTTATTTCATACCCTACAAATTTTCCAGAGAGAGGTAACAACATCAAAATTAAATTTAAACTCTGAAGAAGTCAGGATATCTTTGGAATATTTAAATAAATTAGTGTATGCAAAAAGTGAAGACAATTACAACAACATTTTAAGCGAGATGAAAATCAAATTGCCAGCTGCAGTGATGAAATATTTTTTAAAAAACTGGGAGCCAATTAAACATGAGTGGGTAAAATGTTTCACCAAGTACACTGTATATATATATATATATGTATATATTTTTTAGAGCACCATTAAAAAAAGAGGTAGGCCGAAAGGAAGATCTTTAACAGCTAAAGGATTACCAAGAAAACGAAGGAAATTGCAATAAACTTTTTCTTTTTAAGTAGCTATTATAAAGTCTGATTATAAATAAAATTACATTACCTATCTACTTTTGTTGAAATTACTTTGACTTTCGATAACTAGATTCCCTTTCCCTTTATTAAAGTTTTTGTCAACTGATGGCGGCATTACTTAATCAAATGAGGACAAATATAACTTGTAATACATGCTGTTTTTACAACTAAGAAAAGAAGTAATTGTTTAAAAACTATAGTTACTTTACTAGATAGAAAACGGTGTATATACTAATCCTTGTAAAGTAATAATAAAAAAACAGTTTGTTAGTTTTAAAATCAATTTCAATTATTAATGATCTAATTTGTTTGAGAGTTTGAGGTTAGAACAGAGAAAGTAGAGATTTTCAACTCCGTCCATTCGGGATTTATCCACTTCCTTAAGAGAAATACAATTTTTAAATGTGGCGATCTTAATTCTATAATAGGAAAGTTATACTATTGACACTTACAAAATGTATTATTGGGTTTGAAAACAATATCTAACGAAAGATAATTCCAACAGGCAAACATAGTTAACAATGTCTCATATGACATATTGTTACCGTGAGCCTCAATAAAATTTATTATTTTTTTAGGTTCTAAAAGTGGAGATTACCATGATGATATGAACCATTCAAACTTCATGAAATGGGTTCAGGAACAACTATTACCCAATATGCCTCAGAAATCACTTCTGGTTGTGGATAATGCTTCTTACCATAATGTGAAAACTGAAAAAAATATTACATCAGCATCTAGCAAAGCAGAAATGTTAGAATGGCTTAGGGTCCACAATGTTGTCCATGATGGCAGTAAAAACAAACCCTCTTTATATGAAGCAATAAAAACATTTCGTTTAGGTATTCCTGTTTCCTATAAATTGGACTGTTTATTGGAGGAACATGGGCATAAATGTTTGCGGTTGCCACCTTATCATCCGGAATTCAATCCAATAGAAAAAATCTGGGCTCTGGTTAAAAACTGGGTGGCAGTGCATAAAACCACATTTAGACTGGATGATGTAGAGAATTTAGCTAGGAAGAAATTTTCTGAGGTATCTGTTCAAGAATGGAGTTCTAATTGCGAACATGTGAAGAAATGCGAATCAAAATAGATTGAGAAGAAACACATTTTTAATGATGCGGTAGATTCTCTTAAGTTTATTGTGAATACAGGATCGTCTGATGAATCTACTTCAGTGGATGACTGTAGCAGTGGTAGCAATATGAGTGGTGGCTCTGAAAGTAGTTAATAGCACAAATCTACTGGAAGATGTTACCTCAATTTTTATTCAGCACAGCTAAATTCTTGGCAAAAATATTTCAAATATTGTGAGACAGTTCAAATTGATGATTTTTATATTGATATATCCTAGTCAGTGTAAAAAAATCTGAAATTTCCTCATGATATACTTTTTTATCAGTAATTATTAACTAACATTCAAAATCCCATCAATGCGTTCATTTACGAATAGGTTTAAAATATATTTCCCCATCAAAAAGTTATAACAATACTATTTGTAGTTAAAACACAAAACATTCTAAATGTTAGTTGCAGTTAGTGAAAGAATATCATGTGGACATTTCTAATTTGATAGTGATAATATCAATTTGAAAATCAGTAATTAAGGCCAAATCACAACAAGTGAAACCTATTTGCCCAAAAACTAGATGTGAAGGAACAAAAGTGGAGTTCATTTTCTATTTAGGGCGAAATAATGAACCGTCTTTATTAATTTAGAGACTAGAGTTTGTGCTGCCACTACCCAGCAATTTCCTTAGCGCTGCGTCACACGGTCAAATTAGCAGAAAACTGAATTTGATCAAAGCAACAAACTGGTGACGTCATTGCGAATTTGATGCCCTACTCTATATTCATCAGTTTGACTGTCACTATCACTTTTGAGGTTAAGAATTTATTGATTTTCGAGTTTGTTTGATTTGTTTATACAATGAAACTGGAAGGTAAAGAGAAAGTTGTGTTTTCATTATCAATAGTAGCCTTAGGCATAGTGTTATACCGAAAAAGAATTAAAGCTAAACAAGATAGTCAAAAAAATCAGAAGAGAAAATTGTCTAGGGAACGGATCAAGTAAAGAAACCAACTAACCAGCTAATAACATTATTGATTTGATAAAATATGAACTTGCCCCAGAAAACCCTCATGATTTTAAAAATTATATGCAGCAACATTTAATATCCTACTTAGTTTATTAGAACCAGCAATTGTCAAAGAAGACATTGTAATGAGGCAGGCAATTCCTGCAACAGATCGGTGAGCTTAATATTGAAACTTTTGCCGAAAATAATGTTGCTAGGTAAAAGTCTAGTGGTACAACGTGGATGTGCGCGCTCTTACGAGTTATACATTTTTGAAGATGGTTGTATTGACACATTATAATGATCTGTTATAACTGCTACACAATGTTAGTGATACACTGTAATTGCTTTTTACGATATTAATCTCACACGTACATTAAAAAAACATTATGATATCGATATATATCTCTTGTAAATTCTTTTTTTAATTCCAAAATTATATATTTTGACGTTTCCGTCTAATATGTCTGACACATGTTTCGTCTGTTTCCTTTTAGTCGTAAAACTTGTACCTACTAGCATATTCAGCCATCATTATTTACTTGAAAAAAAGTTGCTGAATATCTGTAATTGTGGAGACCGTACAAGTTGAGTGAATGTAGAATCACATTATGACTTATGAGTCACATAATTTGAATTTTAAACATTTGATTCTGTAAACATTTTGTGCTTTTATTTTTTGTGCTAAAAATGAATCATATAAATTTAGACGAAATATTTACATGGCAAAATAATAACGAGATTTTATCTCAAATTCGCCATTTGGGGGAGATTGCAAAATGTGAGGAAATAAAGTGCCCAATTCCAAATTGTGATGGTTATTTTGTTGAAACCCCGGACTGCAACGTCATTGATAGTGTTCGTTGGCGTTGTAATGGATATGTCAAGAAAGGAAAGAAGAAGCAAGTGAGATGTATAGTTGAGAGTAGAATTAATTTTCACCGTTCCACAATTTGTCGGCAAGATAAAGAAATCTAAAAGTAGAAGCGGAACCTGTGAAGTTTACAGTCCACGTGGACTAACCCTTCTAGTAAATTTTGCATAGACCAATCGGAAGCTACGTTGCACCAATGAGAATCAATTGTTCGCTTGTGGGTCGAAGTGATTTATGGCTTGTTTATCTTTTCGGCTTTTTAATCCTCAAAGGGACCTTTGCCGCATACTGTTATCATAACGTGAAACAGTGCAAACTAATTCTACTCTCAACTATACAAAGAGGTATATTTCTTCGTAAATATTGGATTCTTTCCAATTTATGTATTTTGGAGATATAAGACAACATGTCACGTACGGTTCTTGTGCACTTGTAATTTTATGTTAATTTTGAATTTGTTTGATAGCTTACCTTGAATAAAGCAGATTAGAACAAAAAATTTCGCTGGATCATTCAGTAATTACTTCAAAAATCACGAATTAAGTTCAAAAAATGGTGCTTTTTCAACACTAATTAATGCTATTTTACGATAAATATTTTCACTTTAAACTGTAAAGGTTATTATCTTGAACTAAATGTAGGTTCACTATTTAGGACCAGCTGACACATTTAGCGGCGTTATCAAATGGTATTTATTTTCTTTCGGTTGACTTTATAGTGCATGAAAATAAAAAAGTATTTGCATTTATAATCATGAAAATTGAAATAATAAACATCCTAATAATGTAATGTTTGTCTTAGAATTGTTTTATACAAAAATAAAAGAGATTAAAACAAACCAACTACTGGACCACAGAGTTTTTTTCTTTTATCACGAATTTCAGTTCACTATGATAGGAGTAATTTTTTCAATACTAACAAATTGTCCAGTGCTACCCTTGCAGCGAGAATGCGATACTGCAGAGAAATGGTGATAAGTGCATTTGCACAAATGCAACTTTCTTTACAAAAAATTGGAGCGCCTGGAATTATATGATATAGTACAGGAAAAGGAAATATTTTACATGATTCTGGAATAATACAGGCTAAAATAGGTATACTATCAGGAATACATACACAATTTTCAAATGGAAAAATTGAATGAACCGCCATCAACAGATTATAAAAAATGCGCGCCGGGTCGACCCGGCGCGCTCGCTTCTTTCGCGATATCAATCTGCTTCAGTATTTTAAACGTACATCCAATCTTATCTAGATCTCTGAATTAGAAAATTTATTCATAAACATATTGACTTTTCAAATGACGGGTCCAAATTGAATGAACAGCCATCAACAGATTGTGAAAAGATACCACTCTAGGATACAGATTTTTACTTTATATTTTTAGGGCTTCAATTCAATACAAATCGTTCCCACTTGCCGTTATGGAGAATTTTGGCATTTGTTCACATGTGGGTGCATAAAGATCCTTTAAGAAGAATGAGGAGTGAGTTGAGAATGGCTCAACAAACCCTCGTTGGTTGGGCTAGCTTCTGCAGAGAAGTAGTTTTCGATCCATTTGTTTTAAAAGTCTCTAAAATTGGAGGTCCGGGAAAGATGTAAGTATCTACTTTTACATAAACTATTTTCTTGCATTACATGTTTGGTCTTATTTCAATTTGAATATTGCAGTGTCGAGATAGATGAATCCAAATTTGGAAAGAGAAAATACCATCGAGGACATCAAGTTGATGGTGCTTGGGTGTTTGGAGGATATGAGAAAGGTTCTGGGGCGATATTCATGGTTGTTGTGGAGAATCGCACAGCAGATACTCTCTTAAAAATCATAAGAGATTATATAGAGGATGGGACAACTATTTATTCTGATTGTTGGAGAGCATATGATGGTTTGAAGGATTTGGAACAATATAATCATTTAACTGTCAACCATTTTATAAGTTTTGAAGATCCGGAAACTGGTGTCCGTACAAATTCCATTAAGAGTTCATGGTAGTATTAATATGATTATATTTTAATTTTTGATATGATAAAAAAATATTTCATATTTTTTTGTTTAAGGCGACATGCAAAAGCTGCTGGTCCATATGCCAATCGCAAAAAAGACTTTTTGGGAGGCTATTTGGTAAGATATATATTTCTTAAAAAAGTCAAAGCGATCAATCAGGATCAATTGGTTACTTTTATGATGTTAGTTTAGTTGATCATTATTTGACAATTGAACTCACTGAGGACGAGGAGGAAGACGTGGACTTGTAGTTTTATTTCAATTAATTCATTATAGACGATCCCAGAAAATAGACTGCGGTTAGGTTATATTAGGTTTAGGTTAGGTTAGGTGAGGCTCCGGGGTGCACGTGACGTTATGCCCTCCTGGGTAGTTTCGGTGCACCTCGGAGGAGGGAGGTTATTTTAGGTGGTAGGTAGTCGAGGATTCGGGATTCTGCGTCTCTGTAGCACCTCTGCGGGTGCTGCGGTGGCACAGCTTCACGGTTTTTCCACTAAATCCATCAAAATTTATCTTTTCTTACTGATAAAAAATAAAATACTCGATCCTGCACATTATGTCGCATTGTGCGCCCAGGTACTGTAATTTTAAAACCATCAAAAATACTTGAAATCCATAGAAGCGTGTATTATTTATCTATGTTAAAATGTCTTTAAGGAAACAGTTTCCAAACGGCTGGCGGAACATGGACTGTGCTGTCAGTTTGGCTTTGACATTCTATCTGATAGTTTTAATATTAATAATAATAAAATTTGTATTGGGAAAAGTATTTTTTTCTGCAACTTGTCGCTTGGTATGGAACGTTTTTATAATAAGACCTATCTGTAAAAACAATGTGAAGCTCGAACTCGACCGGTAGTAAACTAAAACTCAACCGTTGCAAGATCCATGTACGTAAAACAAACCCTCTTTCAAAAATTATCTTCTCTCAGAATTGAAAAGGAATGTATGAACTGTAATACAGCGTCAGATGTTGAAAAAGTAGGTGTATATTCATGATGTACACTTGTTTATATCTTCTATGATATGATCTGTGCATATCGAAAATATTCAGCAACTTTTCTTCAAGTAACTAATGATTGCTGAATAAGCTGGTAGGTACAAGTTTTACGACTAAAAGGAAACAGACGAAACTCATGTGTCAGTTCAGTGGTCAGTCATATTAGACGGAAACGTTAGAATATATAATTGTGGTATTAAAAAAATAATTTACAAGAGATATATATAAATATCAGAGTTTTTTCAATGTGCGTGTGAGATTAATATCGTGAAAAGCAAATATAGTGTATCACTAACATTGTGTAGCAGTCTCTGAATATAAAACACACAGGAAGGAGCATTGCGCTATCTGCACGAAACCGGATGTGCACGGAAGCGGCCATCTTGATCAACCAAAAATGGTTAGTTGTGGATGCTGTGGCTGTTCCCTGACACCCAAAAATAAAAATTCTGGTATTTCATTTCATAGGTAAGTGTTTTTAATGAATAAATTTTGGATTATAACATTATATAACTAAATAAAAAAGGCATATTCTTTTTCATTGACATTTAGAGGTTGAGCAATAACAAACACATCATGTCCATTGACGTAGAATAAGGGAATAGGATCTCATTAGGGACCTAATTTTAGATTTTAAATGATCATAATATCCAAATGAGAAATTAAATTGCAGTATACGGCTTTCTGGTATTTTTATGAAATTTGTAAACTTACATATTTATATAGAGAAAACCATATACTGCAATATTTCTATAAGTAGGTATTAGTGTGCAGAGAATAACATGTCCGTATTTTTTCAGCTTTCCCAAAGATCCAAACGGAAGAATGCTGTGGATAAATTTTTTGAGGAAACAAGAATTTATTCCAAAACGTACCAGTGTCTTATGTTCTCTTCATTTCACTGAAGATTGTTTTGATCGAACATCTAAGCTAAAGGTGAGGCTATCACCAACATAAAAGAAGAAAGCGTCAGAAATATATATACAAAATTAATTTTTATTTAAAGGGCAATGAATAAATGTTCTTCTATACTTTTGTTTATTATTTACCTACCTTATTCCCATCCAATCAACCTATTTTATTTTATTATTAATTAAAAATATACGAATGTTTAAAATTTAGCAATTATATACTGTACATATTTCGATGCTTATGTTTTTTTAAAAATGATGAAATTAAAATAGTATCCATATCAAAATACATTATTTTTTGTTCCTTAAAACCCTACGCCACTGTAAAACCGGAAACATTGGTCCGCCATATGCAACAACCATTGTTGTCGCTTGTGATTTAGTGTTATGCTCCTTCCTGTGTGTTTTATATTCAAAGGTAGCAGTTATAACAGATCATTATAAAAGGTATAATGTGTCAATAAAACCAGTGCAGTGCTCATCTGAACAAATTTTCAAAAATTCATAACTCATTCATAACATAAGTAAATGGGTCGAAGGTTTTACACAAACTTGTGTAGACTCTATAAAATCTGGTTCCTGTTACTAAAACAAGGAAATACACTTAAAAAAAGATAATTCAATGTGGTTATTTTCAGGTACCAAATACTCCTGAAGAATGGACTACCATAGCAGGCGATTATGAAAAATTGTGGCATTTCCCCCACTGCATTGGGGTAATGGATGGGAAGCACATTACTTTCCGTCCATTCAGAAGGGACGGTTCATTTTATAGAAACTATAAAAATACAGACAGTAGTAGATGCTAATTATAAATTCATTATGATGGACATTGTTACAAACTGTAGGATTAGCGATGGTGGTGTTTTTGCAAGAAGTCCAATTTGCACAGCATTTGAACACAATACTTTGAATTGGCCCACAGCAGTGCCTCTTCCTGGCCGACAATCCAGACGATGCATTATGCATTTCCACTTAAGGATTATATAATGAAACCATATCGTTTTCATGGTTTAACAAATTAACAAAAAATATATAATTATAGGGTGAGACGTGAAAGGCGAATAGTAGAATGTGTCTGTTGAGAAGGTGCAACTGATAACCCATTCTTCCGTTATTTTGCACAATTTCTTAGCGACAACATGTAATAAGTATGCTGATGGATCTGACATTGATTTGGAATTAAATTTAACAAGTATTCCCATACAAACTTATGAAAACCGAAACACTGCAAGAAAGGGCTATTCGAGAAGAATTCCAAGTTTATTTCAACACAAATGGAGCTGTTGAATGGCAACAAGAGAGTGTGAATAGACACAATTTGTGAATATGTTTATTAGCTCAAGATTATATTTTTTTACCATTATTTTAATTTGTGTTAGTCTTATTACTGCTTTTAGTTATAGCAACTTCGAGTGGCTTCTTCCTTACTGGTACGAACTCTACTTTATTGTACGATAGAATAAACTGTTTGTTTACTTCCGGAAATCAATCTGATAATTGACGGCTTCACTTACGGTTGGCGATATAAATAATTATTCTTCGACATCTGTTGAAAATACTTTGTAAAAAAAGGACTGGTGATATCAAAGCACTAACAGATATCGTAGATTTACCTGTCACACTGAATTTGTTCGCTGGGATGTCCAGTAGCACTGCAGATTTTCTGATATCTCAGTTACGATGTGCAAGACGAAGTCGTCATAGCAGGCGTTGGACCACCCAGGAAAAAGTGCTTGCATTGGCTTTGCTGAAAAAAAGTCCAGGATGCTATAGACTACTACGAAAAATTGTTGCCCTGCCGTCCCGCAATACATTATTAGCCATGTTGCAAAAAATACTCTTCAATTCCGGAATTAATGAACTTCTATTTAGACACATTGCAAACTCCATTTGCAAAGAAGAGGATAAAATATTGTATATTACTCTTTGATGAGATGGACATAAAAGAGCTTGTGAATATGATAAGAATTCCGATCGTATTGCTGGTTTTGAGGAGCTGGATGGCAGACAGAACAAAAAAATCGGCAACTAAAGCCCTGACATTCATCCTTCATGGCGTGGTGCGTAACTGGAAGGAACCTGTAGCATTTTTTTCTGTAGTGGTGCATATCCATCTACTTATTTGCAAACATGCATTGTGGATGTATATCGTGCATGAGAGGAGATTGCCAAGGTCCATGTCATAACAACCATATGTGATATGGGGTCCACCAATGTAAAAGCCTTGAAGGAGATGGGCTCAAGTGTTCATCATCCATATATTGTCATCGACAACAAGAAAATGTTCACTATGTATGATCCTCCACATCTCCTCAAGTGCACAGTATCACTATTTGGAAAACACAATGTGATGTTCCCCGTTCAATTTGCTGGAAGTAAAAAGATAATAGAGGCCCGTTTTGCAGATGTAGTGAAGGCACACAGAATTGACCAAGCAATACCCTTGGTTTTTTGGGTGCTGCATAAAATTAAATCTGCCCACTTGCAGCAGGTTGATGAACTGTTTGACAGTTTTACCGGAAGCAGGGCTGTACCACCAGAAGGAAAGGAGTTGAAGTGTTGTGTGTCCGAACAATCCATACATTTTTCATACTGGAAATCTGCATTCCAGATGATTAATGATTGGTAGTTTCAACGCTGGACATAAGGCGGCACTCTAAAAAAGAGCAAACCCCCTTCACAGGTTGGTTGACTTACTACACTGAATGCAATTGACAAAATTTCGTCTAACCTTCATCAGTCGAAAGTTGTGTCTGCTATGAGACCTAGGGCATTAAATAAGGATGCACTGGTAAATTTATTTGGCGCTGTTCGTGGTGGCTGCGGGAGTGGAGACAACCCAGCACCAATTCAACTTATAGCCAGCTTAAAAACACAAATCCTAAATGGTTTGACTTGTCTAACTGCTGGTTCCAATTGTGAAGAGGATGAGAATGACCTCTTGACCAACCTGAACCGTTTTCTTGTTGTGGAGGATGAACAAGAGGCTTCTTTATCTACCAGAATTCTAACATTGCATCAGCCACTGTTGCAGCCTATGTTCCCTGCAAGAATGGCTGATGATATTGCAGTGGCCGTAGAACAGGGTACAACTGCAACCCTATCAGTGGCTTATGTTAGTAGGTTTATAGTAAAGAGAATTTTGGAGCACTTGCAGTGTGCCGCTTGCCGAAACCTACTACTGTCCAATCCAGATGCTCCCCACAACCTTTTTATTGGCTATAAGGAATGGTCACAAAGTTCAGAGCATCTAAGCCACCCATCTGAACTACTTGTTGTAGCAGTTGGCTATTCTGTTGACATTTTGGAAATGTTGGAATAATTGTCAAAACCCTCCGAAAACTTTCTGTTCCCGTTGCCGTGAGGAAGGGGTATTTTCACGAGACTGTTCCTGCAGGAGGCAGGAAAACGAATCCGAAGTTGTACCGAAGAGAGGCCAACACAGCTTCCGCAAATCTTTGCCCCTCATACCGAACCGCCAGCAGAAATTAACGACCCCCGACCGCACATAGACATCGAAATTGAAAATCACATGTTTAAAGCATTGATAGATATCGGAGCAGCGAAGTCATATATTGGTAATCAAGTAGCTAAGACTTTTTCCCAAAGAAAGCAAACTACCGCCCTTCAAGCTACGAACGCCCGTTTAGCTAATGGAAACTTAGTCTCCATCACTGACATATATGAACTAAAATGGAAAATCAATGACGTCATTATGGAAGGTTCGTCAGAGCATTTCCCTACAAAAATATAATTTCGACAAGGAACAAGTTCTTTCCGAAGTCTCTGCGTCCTCCTTGGAATTTGGGGTCGACGAGGAGCAAATTGTGTCCGAAATCTCTGCGCCCTCCCTGGAGTTATTGGTAGACAAGGAGCAAACCGTTTCTGCTATATCTGCGTTATCCGTGGGAGATTTAGGAAAAGATTAGAAGTATATGGGATGTCCGCTGGAAACCATAATTCACTCGAAGAGAGAAATTTATCGACAGAACAGACAGACAGGCTGAACACTTTCCTAAACAAAGAGTTACCGCAATTTGATTCCTTACGAGGTCCAACGACACCAATTCAGCATGAAATCCGTCTGCTACAACCCAGTCCGATCAAACAGAGATACCGACTTCAGAATCCGAGAATGCAAGAAATTTGCAATACTGAAATAGACGCCATGTTGAAAGAAGGAGTGATAGAACCCTCTACTAGTCCGTGGAGTTTTCCGATTGTTATTTTAAAAAAGAAGGATGGGAAGAACCGCTTCTGTGATGTTCAATCGAATTTTTAATGGAGAATTTAACTTATGATTTCACTCGCCCAAAAAAGATCAGTGCGATCTATGTGAATCCTATAAAAATGCAGACGAACAAGGCAAACAAAAATATCAAGAAGCTTACGACCTACACCTAAAAGAAAAGGTACTGTCCAGAAAAGAAAAAGATGACGATAAATTGAACCAAGATGGTGCACATGTCGCTGTGTACGATCTTCAGGCAGTAATGCCAGTACCTCGGGGACAAGTTTCCTCTTTTTATTATAAGAGCAAATTAAATTGTTACAATTTTACAATAAGTGACTTAAATTTAAAAAATGTAGGGTGCTACTTTTGGAACGAGACTGAGGGCAAACGAGGTGCCATAGAAATTGGAAGTTGCGTTTTCCATTATATAAAATGCTTAAGCGAAAACGTCGATAATGAGAACCTGGATGTAATACTATATTCAGATAACTGCAGTGGTCAGCAAAAAAATAAATATTTAGTTGCTGCATACCTGCACGCTGTGTCAACACTTCGTATCCACAGTATCACTCATAAATTTCTGATTCATGGCCATTCCCAGAACGAAGGAGATAATGTCCATAGCGTCATCGAAAAACAAGTAAAGAGGCATCTTAAATCTAATCCTATATACGTTCCCGAGCAATATGCAACTCTAATTAGAGCAGCAAAAAAGGTTGGACCTCCATATCGCGTTACGATTTAAAAAGTTTGCAAGAAGAATATGGAAGCAACTTTTCAATAAATACTGAAAGTGAAAAGGTTGTATGGCACGATATAAAAATGCTGAGAGTTGAGTTGAGGCAAAAACCTTTTTTTACAAAAACTCCTATGAAGATGCGACATTTAAAATGGTGAATATTTTAAAAGCAAAAAAAAACCAGAGGTAAAGAGAATACCGAACGTGAAGTGCATTTATTTGGTTAAAGCTTATGCTAACAGAATTCCACTAAGTGACAATAAAAAAAGAGACCTCAAAGAACTTGCCGAAAAAAATGTAATACCTAAATTTTATTATAACACGTACTTTAAAAATATCCTAGATATTATCTGATTGATGTAAGAAAATATTTTAATTTATTTTTTAATGTGTTTAATGCTAAAAAACTAACATGTTTTTTGTATAAGCTCTTAAAGCTTTTTCCTAATATAAATATTTTTAGTAGTTCCACAGTTGATTTTTTTCAGACAAAAACGTCATTTCTGACGATAAAAGTCTCCTGGATATTATCTGATTGATGTAAGAAAATGTTTCAATTTGTTTTTTAATGTGTTTAATGCTAAAAAACTATCATGTTTTTTGTATAAGCTCTTACTTTTCCAAATATAAATATTTTTAGTAGTTGCAGTTGATTTTATTTTTTTTTAGCCAAAAACAAAAACGTCATTTCTGAATATGCTTGATTATTTGAAAAAAATACAAAACATCAAAAGTGTCATATTCTCTTTTTAAAAAGTCAAAAATGTCATAACTCTAAATAATTTAAATATTTATTTTCATGTTAGACTCTCAAAAATGACACAACTCAAAAGACAGGTTATAGCTATTATTAAAGGTGGTCTACCCAAAATACAAAAATATTCTGTCTTTTTATAACAAAATAGTTATGTTTTGAGTATAATATTAAATAAAAACATATTCGTTTTTTGTAGAACAGCTTTTTTCATTTTGTGTAAAAGTAAGTTTTTTGAGTTGTGTCACTTTTGTAGCAAGGACTTGGAACAATATAATCATTTAGCTGTCAATCATTCTATACATTTTGAAGATCCGGAAACTGGTGTCCATACAAATTCCATTAAGAGTTCATGGTAATATTCCATATTTTAATTATTAATATGATTATATTTTAATTATTGATATGATAAAAAATATTTCATATTTTTTTGTTTAAGGCGACATGCAAAAGCTGCTGGTCCATATGCCAATCGCAAAAAAGACTTTTTGGGGCTATTTGACAAGATATATATTTCTTAAAAAAGTCAATGCGATCAATCAGGATCCATTCGTTATTTTTATGATGTTAGCCAGTGATCTATACAATAGTTTTGTTAAGGATCATTATTTGCCAATTGAACTCACCAAGGACGAGGTGGAAGACGTGGACTTGAATTTTTATTTCAATTAATTCGTTATAGACGATCCCAGAAAGTAGAATGCGGTTAAGTTAGGTTATATTCCGTAAGGTTATATTAGGTCTAGGGATTAGGCTCCGGGGTGCACATAACGTTATGCCCTCCTGGGTAGTTTCGGTGCACCTCGGAGGGGGGAGGTTATTTTAGGTGGTAGGTAGTCGAGGATTCGGGTTTCTGCGTCTCTCTAGTACCTTTGCGGGTGTTGCGGTGGCGCAGCTTCACGGTTTTTCCACTAAATCCATCAGGCTAGGGCACAATTCCCTAGTCTCTTTCGAAGATTTTTTCCTCCTCTCACAAAAAAGGATAGGTTGGGTTAGGTTAGCTTTGGTTAAGTTTGTATTGGCTTGATTAACTTGGGTTATGTTTGTATTGGCTTGGTTAAGTTTGTTTTGGTATGGTTTAGTAAGGTTGGGTTTGTTGAGATTAATAAAAATGTCTTCTATTTAACTAAAAGAAAACAAATTTTCCTTTAATCGCATGTATAGCTGATCAAAACAGATGTTATTCTTTGATCTGTGTCAGGGGTCGGGGAGCGATGTTAGAAACACCACTTCCACTCACATTCCACATTCAGACAGAGGCATATATGCTATACCTGCTTCTTCATTCATTATTCCTTAATCAAATTTATCTTTTCTTATTGATAAAAGATAAAATACTCCATCCTGCACATTATGTCGCATTGTGCGCCCAGGTACTGTAATTTTAAAATAATCAAAAATGCGTGTATTACACTTTCGTTTCATTCCATCAGTCTAGAACACAAGTGGTAACGTTGCATTTGTAGTGAAATACACACAAGTTGAAAGAAAGAACGAATCCGGATCGCCAACCTCGCAATCCCTCCATTCTTGCTTTTAGTGTGATACGCATAAGTTATCTGTGTGTGTTAGTGAATAATTATGGCAAAGAGAAAAGCAATAAATGATATTGAAAGGCAACTAAGAGATATTCAAAGTGCCGTAACGAAGCTATCAGCAAAAAATTCTTCACGTAAGTTATCGAATAATCTTTATATTATTTATAGTAACATAGGAATAATTCCCAATTTAGTTTACATCTCAGTAAAACTAATTTACCTGCGCCGGCCGACCCGACCGAATCCTCATCGGCGGGCGTAATTTCGGCCGGTAATCCCTTGGCCTACCTGCATAAATCAAGGGGTACCATTTATGACAGGGGTAATTTCGGCCGACCTACTTAAGATTATTCCTTTAAATGTATAAAATTCACAAATAACAGGTATAAAATTATTATAGCTAGTCAGTATTATAACTTATCTTGAAGCTACTAGTCGATAGAAAGCATAAAATATATTATTTGTATACGATGGCATCAGTTTCAGTAATTAAGAGTTCACGCGGTTGTGACTTACTAGTTGTAGAAAAGTTTCAGTTTTGTAAACAGGACGTATTAAAAAGTGGTGAAGTACGTTGGAGGTGTATAAAGAAAAATTGAAGATGTTTAGCCAAACTGTACACTGTTGGTGCGGAATACACAGTTACTAGAAGTGAATTAATCCACAACCACGAGTCCGATGAAACTACGTTGGAGAGAAAAAAAGTGACGACTTCATGCAAGCGCAAAGCTGAGGAAGACATATCGGAGAAACCTTCAAAAATTATTAAAAGCGTTCTTTCAAATAATTTGCCAGAGAATTTGTCATCGATAGATGTCAGTCTAATAAGAAGAAATTTGTACAACAGCCGCCGTAAGCTCTTACCAGCCCTGCCTAAGGATATTCACGATGTACATTCTGTACTCGATAGTTATGGACCGAAAACCACAACAGGTTAGGTTAGGTTAGGTTATTGAAATAAAGAAATATTTTAATATGAAGCATTCTGTTATTTTATTTGATTTGCGGCCGAAAATACCTATGAGATAAGGAAGCAACTTAAAACCTCCGGCCGAATTGACCTACCGGCTTTTAGTACCTGCCCTTTTTCCTGCCGAAATTACATCCGCCCACCGTACCAGGTCTTGTTATCGATGGAAAGTTTCCGTTGTTTACACTTACGGAGAGCAGGTTTTTTAGAATATATTTTTGTATTCTTTCAATTTGTGGAACACAAAATTATAATTTTTTTTTAAATATAAATAAATAGGATAGAGAATGGTGTGTAGGGATTTATCTTTTATAGGCATTACAGCACATTATTTTCTCTTTTCAAGACAAGTAGTTACGTAACGGTATGTAAGGATTTACCTTTTATAGGCCTTACACACAACAATATTTCTAATATTTGCAAGTAAATTCATAAAATTAATTAGAAATTGTGCTAAAGGATTTACCATTTATTGGCCAGTCACAAACAAATTTGGTTCATTTGGTAGAGCCTGACGTGTTGTTGATTTTCAGACCTTGGCTCTAGCTCTGACTCAGACATGGACCCCCCGGGACGTTTTAAGAGGATCCGGGTTAACCCTCTAGCTTCAGATTCCTCATCGGATTCAGAATAGGAACAGATATATGCGTGTAGGCAGCCTGACCCAATCGATGTTGCCTTAGGCGAGGACCCAACTGACACTGGTGCTCAAGGAATAGCGATTGACAACAAACTTGTTTCGCGTTGGTCTACCTACCTTACGTCTGGGTTGCCAAAAGAAACAAGAGATAAGTTAATTAATGAGTGGACATACCCAGAAAACATGAAGTGCCTTACCCCTCCCAAAATGAAGAAGTAAAATTATTAGCCTCTTGTAGAAATTCAAACTGCCTGCCTTGGAGGCAAAAATACGGCCCCTGGTCCCGATAGAATTTCTAGAAAAGCTCTAAAAAACCTCCCTCCTTCCATTTTACCTCAAATACAGAACCTTGTGAGTGCCTGCCTCTCACTCTCATCTTTCCCAAATGTATGGAAAACTTCCCATACGATTCTCATTCCGAAACCCGGTAAAGATTCTAAAAATCCCGAAAATTACAGGCCAATTTCGCTCATCAGTGTTCTTGGAGAACTCTTTGAATTTCTGGTAAAATAACGACTCTGACAACACTACAAAGGCCACAATATTATTCCCTACTACCAACATGGGTTTCGCCCTGAACACACTTCTTAACCCTCCGGTAGTCGCGCCGCTGTCTGTGAGACCGGATCGTCACTTTTTGCGTCGTAATAAATCGGCTTTTGGTCATTTTCAGTTGAGCTCTTCAGTACCTTCATCTATCGTTACAGTTGACCTTCAGTCCTGTTTTAGTCGTTACTGGGTGAATGTGTGTACAGATATAATCATTTCGGGTGTCTGAGACCGGCGCGACCTGCTGTGATACAAAATTGTAAAAAGGTATTTTTTTGTTTTTTATGTTATTTGATCACTGTATTTAGAAAAAAATGTTAAATTATAGCCATGGCTTGCTATGAAAAGGACCAAGAATATTTGCAAAGTCTTCTGGATGATATAGGACTAGGTGATAGTGACAATGAAGAAATTGTTTTCGAAGATGGATCAGATGAAGAGGAACAGGACAATGTGGAACTTGTAAATCACCAAAGTGATTCTGAACAGGAAATTTCTGATTCAGAAGAAATTGTTGAGCATCCAATTTCCCCACTTGTCTACATAGGTATTGTAAAAAATATGACAAAAACTAAAATAACTATCCAAAATTTTCTGTTGTTCTTTCAGGCAAGAATGGTACCATGCGTTGGAAAAAGCATCCCCCACGCCCAAAAACTGTAAGAACAAGGAAGGATAATATAATTATTCGCTTACCTGGGCCTACACAGGCCACCAAAAATTTGAAGACTGCTGAGGAAATTTGGAATTATTTCTTCGATGATACGATAATTCGAATTATTGTTGACAGTACAAACAAATACATATTGTCCGTCCTAGAAAATTTTTCAAGAGACCGAGATGCTAGTCTAACGGACAACATTGAAATCCGGGCTTTTATAGGACTACTATATTTATCTGGTCTTGGTCACTCCAACCGCTCAAATGCTGAGGATCTTTGGAGGAGAGATGGGTATGGCATAGAAATGTTTCTCCTTACAATGAGCCTAAAAAGGTTCCGATTCCTTTTACGTTGCTTACGTTTTGATGATAAAGCAACGAGGATAAATCGAATACAATTTGATAAACTAGCTCCCATTCGTGTAATATTTGATCAATTCGTAAGAAATTGTATGAATGGTTATAATCATTCGGCGTTTGTTACTATTGATGAAATGCTTCCGGGGTTTAGAGGTAAATGCCCATTCCGTCAATACATACCCTCGAAACCTAACAAATACGGCCTGAAGATTATAGCAGTTTGTGACGCGAAAGTCTTTTATACTTCCAATTTGGAAGTGTATGTGGGATCCCAACCCGAAGGCCCATATAAACTTTCTAACAAAACCTATGACCTGGTTTTAAGAATGTGCAGACATCTTTCTGGTTCACGCATTAACTTGACCATGGACAATTGGTTCACGTCTATTCCTTTGGTGGAAACATTACTGAAGGATTACAAAATAACTGTAATTGGAACAGTGAGAAAAAATAAAACAGAACTTCCAATTGAATTTTCAAGACCAACTAAACGCCCCATCTATACAAGTATGTTTGGCTTCACCGAAGATCTAACAATAGTTTCATATATTCCTAAAAAAGGGAAAAATGTTATATTAACATCCAGTATGCACCACCATGACGATATTGACCCTGATAGTGGTGAGAAATGTAAGCCGGTAATTGTTACTACATATAATGAGACAAAAGTGGGTGTCGACGTTGTCGATCAGTTGTGTGCTTCATATGATTGCTCCCGTAATAGTAGAAGATGGCCCATGGTGATATTTTACAACATGTTGAATGTTGCAGGAATCAATAGTCAGGTTATATACAAGGCTAACAATCCCAATGAAAAAAATTTACGTCGGCGAAATTTTTTGAGAGAAATAGCAAACGTACTGATCCAGCCTCAGTTGAAACGGAGAGCAGCTCTTACCAATCTTCCAAGGACACTAAAGTGCAGACTTTTGGAAGTTACTAACACAGAAGAACGAGACCTTCAAGATAGACAGTTACCACCTGGAAGATGTGTCCCCTGTGGATGGAGGAAAAATAGAAAAACAAGATTTTATTGTCATAAGTGCAGTACCTATATGTGTTTAGAGCATATTATATGTGTTTGTCAGAACTGCAGGGCAGCACAGTAGTAATAGTTGGCTCTATGTTTTTTGTTATAATATGTTCACTATACATTTAGTTACCATTTTTAAATTTTGCTGATCTCAATAGAATGTGCCATTTTTTTTAGTTGGGTTATATTTGAATGTATGTTTTTTTTATGAGTCTTCTTTTCAAACCAATGTTAAGCATTTGTTAAATGAGTTTTAATAAAAAAAATTCACTAAAACTGTGTATTTTTCATTATATTACCGTATTCTTACAAAATAAAAATTTTTAAAAATCATTTAATATTTTTTTTTCCCACCTGGTCTCAGACACCGGCGCGACTAAACTTGAAAGAAAAATTCGCGCGACTACCGGAGGGTTAAGATCCAATTACCTCTTTTCATACCATTATCTCTCGAGCCATAAACGCCCGCGAATGCTCTTCAGCTGTACTTCTCGACGTTCATAAAGCCTTCGATCAAGTCTGGCACGCTGGACTTGCGAGAAAACTCATGAGCATAAATCTTCCTGTTCACTTCGTAAAACTTATATATTTATATCTCACTGAACGTACGATTAAAGTAAAAGTTGGCTATTCCGTTTCCGATCCTTTCACCCCTTTAGCAGGCGTACCTCAGGGTTCTATCCTCGCTCCCCTTCTCTACCTTATTTACACTTATGATACTCCGACCCCTCTTAATCGTCATCAACATATTCATTTGTATGCAGACGACACCGCTAAAGACATACACACACTCCAAAATAACACTCAAAGCTCGCTAAACCGATTTTCTGATTGGTGCTGCAAGTTGAGAATTACACTTAATCCACACAAAAGTCAACTGATAGCGTTTAAACATTCAAATACCATCAAACACGACCTTTCACCTACACCAACGAACTTCCGTGTTTCACTCTGGGGCGAGAGACTCGAATTACAAAAACAGGTTACCTATTTGGGGGTGAGATTTACTCACACCCTCAACTGGGAGCCTGACATCACTGCTACTCTTAGCAGGGTGAACAATCGAGTTAATCTCCTCAGAATGTTGTGCGGCAAGTTCGGTAGATCTCACCCTCAAACTCTTCTGCATACATACAAAACCTTTATTCGCTCGTAATCGACTACAAATACCTCGTATATTCAACTCTTTTTCCACGGTTGATGAATCGTAGATATAGTGGACATTTTTCCAACACCTCGTCGAGTGTTCGAAAGAACAAACTATTTTGAGTCATATTCTGATGGATGAAATTAGAAAATGTGTTACTTACCTGTTGTTATTGCAACAGCTGTGTTTCATAATCTTGCTCGGCTAAATGTTGAACCAGAACCCCCAGAAGAAAATGAAGTTTTAGGGCATGAGCCTCAACAAGCCCTGCAAGATGGGGATATTCAAGTTCCAGCCCAAGGGAATAATTTAGATTACAGAAGGTTAATGGTTGAAAATTATTTTGCACATTTGTAATTTCTATTGTATTTCAAACTTTAGTTAAATGTTTTTATTTTCTGTAGTTTTAATTATAAATTCATATATCTGTGTCTGTTTTGAAATTAATAATTATATCTTCAGTCTGTAAAATGTGTGGTTTAATGTTTACCTAATCAAGATGAGAAAATTGTGGTCTGGAGTATAGTATCTAACATGAGGAAGTTGTAAAAATATATTTATTGAGAGTAGTGTCTTAACACACTTTTAATTAATTTAGAAAATTTTAAATGTGCAATTATGTTTTAAATTTGTTTTTATTTAAAATATAATTTTGAACAGTCATTTTACTATCTATCTAAAGTAAACGAGTTTTACAGAGTGACTAAAAGAACTTTGGCTTATTTAGTTGATTTCTTTCTATAGTTTGTATCATAAAATTTTACTGTATTTATTTGAATGCAGTGAATTGAATTATAACGTTTTCAAAGTTATTTTTAATTATTGCCTACATTTTGTGTACATAAAATGGGTGAGCAATCTTTACCTAATCAAGAATAAACTACTGCCAGAACCGTAGAAGTTCGAATTCGTAGATCAACAACGCATTAAATAATTCATTCGCAGAATTCATTTTGTTACTGTATAATAACGATAATTTCACGGGTAAAGATGTTATGGATATACAAGCTATTTTGGAAAAAAATGTTTTAGAACCATTAATAAATGCGTTTCATTCATTTATGGAGGTTTTTTAAAAAAATGATATTACAGTTTATAATAAGTTTTCTAGTTTTCTTTCGACTTGCAGAAATCTTTTAAAGCCTTTTCAAAGTGAACATTTAGTACAAAAGTGGCTAAATGAAAATAGATTAAAAGGTAATCTGGAAGAGTTTGTAATAAATAGTGAAATTTCTGCACAACATAAGCAAGGTTGCCTTGATATCGACGAGAAGGTAATTAAGGGAACTCTAATGCCTTTAAAGTTTCAATTTCAAAAATTTTTGGAACAGGGTAATTTGCTAAGCTATATGTTAAATAATATCAATAACCTGGAAAACGAATATTCTTCAATAAGTAACTTTGTACAGGGTAAATTATGGAAACGCAAAAAAACAGCTATATCCTGAAAAAAAGTTAATACCTTTCTTTTTGTATATAGATGACGTGGAAA
This sequence comes from Lochmaea capreae, assembly GCA_949126875.1. Classification (NCBI taxonomy): domain Eukaryota; kingdom Metazoa; phylum Arthropoda; class Insecta; order Coleoptera; family Chrysomelidae; genus Lochmaea; species Lochmaea capreae. The sequence continues at coordinate 26,656,844 of OX421409.1, read as the reverse complement.
TTAATAATCCTTTGGGCTCAAACAGCAAAAAACATGCCATTTGCAATATTTATTACTCATTTCCTTGTATGCCAGAACCAGAATCTAAATTAAAACATGTTTTTTTAGCAGCTGTCTTAAGCCGGGTCCAGACTATGTAACATAACACGTTAAATAACAAAGTTTTGTAACTTGTTAGAGAAATTCAAGTAAAAAAGTTATAAAACACAATGTTATAAAACAATTTTCTTGCTATACAACATGTTTTATGTTATCCATTAGGTGTCGGTAAAGATCAAAGAAAGTTATAAAACTTTGTTTTATAACACGCCACGACTTGTCCACACTTGTTTTATTAACATTTACTGCAGCACCAGCGGCACAGAAAATACATTGAAAGTAGTAAACAAGGGTATTCTGTTTAGTGAACTAAACTCTTTTTATGTATTATACAATAATTGCAAAAAGAATCTTAAGCAATTCAATTGTTACATCGTACATAGTAGAGTTCAAAAAGTCTAATCGGTTGTCAAATCAGCCAGGTGATTATTTGACACTAATTTCAAACAGTCATTCCTTATTGGTGCGTAAGAAAAATTATCTAACTGTTGAGTTGTATTTTGTCTACCAAGATACTAATTTGTCAGTAAAAACCTTTTCAACCGAGGACATCAGACTAATATTGCCAAGGATAAACACACTATTGACATCCAACATATCACTAATTGACAAGATCAGTGTAATTGATACTATAAGAGATTGGATTAATTTGTCTAATTAATACAGAAAAAATGGCTCAAAATACGACCGTTTTGCCTGATAATATCAAGGAAATTGTCCTTACCAAGGAATTCGGGAAGAATTTCCTGTCTTCGGTAGGAATGCAAGTCCTTAAGAATCCTTCTATGGTCTTGTCTGATATTTTATCAAAGTTTGATTATGATGAGTTAATGGTAAAGGATGGCATCAGTGAGTCCGAAATAAACATTGATGCCAATTGTCCCTTCGTTAAGGAGCCATCAGCAACACGAGATGCTGCTGTCATGACATATATGTTAAGTGAATACTACATAAAAGAAAAAAAGACCAGTACAGCTGGTAAATATGTTTTATCAATAAAGGCCAATGAACAGGATCTCAATCCAGCCAAAATCGTATTTTATAATTTAAAAGGGACATCGATGAATATCACCGATCCATCGGTCCTAACTGACAACGATGTCTTTCAAGCAAGTATCCTGTGGCAGAACATGCTTGTTAGCGGCATGAGAGCACTAGACATGGCAGCAATGCACCCGCTATCTAGAGACACATGCAAGTTCAAGTCAAGCATACGATGAAGAAATAGTTGAAGAAGATGAAGAGTATATCGACGATGAACATGCAATAATAAATGAAGAAAGTAACCAGAAATTGACCCTTGACAGAATCGATGACACAAATGTAGCTATGGACACATCTGAAGGTATATTCGAAATTTCTATTTTAAAAAACGCTGGAGAATCTTTGTTATTAAAAGACTTTAATAATAAAGATAAAGGAGACAAATTTTATGGCAAAGGACCTTTTGTGCGTATTTTAATCAAGGACAAAATATCTGTTGTCAAAAAAAGTTCCTTGTGCTGGTTGTTAAGCACAGAAAACCAAAGAGTCAGCTATGGCAGGTTAAGAAGATTCATTTGTGATAGTAAGTCTGCTATCACTTAAGAATTGGTGATTGGTGCTTATTCTACGACAATAGTTCCAAAAATACTAGAAGCAAAACTGTCAAACCAGAGACAAATTGCAATAAATCGAAATTTGATAATTACATTTGTGGTCGAATTCTATACTTCAAAAGTGCTCCAAAAAAAAAACCCACTTCGATAAAATCGATAGACGAGAAAACAGATTGCCTTTGTACTTGGTATACCGTTCAAAGCGATGGCAAATTAATTCAGTCTGCATCATTTCGACATGAATTTTATGACGTCTCACATTATAGATTATCGATGCCAAATCCCTCTGTGATACCGAATGAAAAAAATGATCGTATAGATTTGGTGCTGGAAGAACAAACATTAAGTGACCTGAGAAGAGAAATTGAGGACCTCGTTGAGGACTGTTCCATAATTATTTCTAAACGCGAAAATTTCACAATAGTCTATGAAACAGTTTTTACAGACAATAGCTCGGACAATTAGATACTGATCAGGATGAGGATCCCTGGATAGCGGATGATTCATCCGACAACAATTATGTTGAAGATTTCAATTCTTCCGGGGACATTCCAGTAGTTGAGCTGGCCGATTCTCGAGCAAACTCAAACACAAGCATAAATGCTCGCATAAATGTAAGAAGATCAGAAAAAAATGTTTTATTAATATTTTCAATTTATAATCAAACCTTTTTTATTTTGCGTAAATGAACTATTCTGTTCTATTAGTACCTACCTATTTCCTATCATCAAATATAAAAATGTAAGAAATGGACGTCAGATGAAAGTATGTGGAAGTTTGGTGGAAGTATGTGGAAGTTTCATGGAAGTATGGTGGATGTATATGGAAGTTTTTGCAAATGTGAAAGTGGGTGTACAAGATTTTTGCCGGTGGTTTACCCCTTGGTGTAAACATTATATAGAGACTATGGATACAGTGACCCTTTTGCCAGAAGATGTTAATGGTGCTGTATTAAACCCAAATATAGCATTAGATGATAATTCTCTTTTGGAACTGAAACGTTGGCTTGAATGCGGAGGTTTAAAACGAACTGGTACAAAACAGGAACTTATAGAAAGGTAATTAAGTTTATGAATAATAAAGTCTAAATCAGATCCCAAAAGTTATTATGAAATATTTAAAATCCAAAATTAAATAGATGAGGCTTTTACTTGGTGAAGATCCATAGTGAATGATGAAGTAAAACAATAATTTGTTTAAATCTCCATTTTATTTGAATTCAATTTAACTTGTGACGCGCTCCGCTAACACAGTAGCGATACAAGTTCATTAGTTCAAATAGAATGAAGATTTAAACAAATTAAATTGTTTTATTTCATCATATTTAAAATCATTACCAATCAGAATATGAAGTGCAAGTTTTTCAATCACAAAAAAAGTATATTTCAGTATTTCTGTGCTGGCACACAATTTAATTCATTAATATCCTGTTTCTTGATTACACATATTACTCCATGTTCATATTCTCATAAAAATATGTAGGGTATTCATAACTATTGATAAGTCTATTTGTTTCCACTTACTTTTTTTTAGGATACAAAACTGCATTGACAATGGGCGAGTTGCCAAGGGAAATGGTATGACTATAACGGCCGGTTGCACCAACTCTACATAGAACGCATCCCAGACGTAGGTCCGACTTAGAATACGAATGCGTCGTACACCGTTGCACCAACCAAAAATCCGCCTTCTAGGATGGATCGATGTTCCACATTCTAGGTCGTCGATTTTCGTGACCTAGGATGGGTATTCTAACCTTAAACCTTATGTCATTTATTTTCTGAACTATTTCCAAACAGTTTATTGCATTTTATTTTTCGATAATTTTTATAATTTTAATCGTTCTCAGTAATCAGTAATCAGTAGGTGTTTGTTTTATACTTTGAGTTATTTCCTTTATTTGAAGTTTTTCCCCATTTTCTTTCGAAGTGATTTTATTCTTTTATATTTTATTCAATATGAATGTAGGTGTAGATAACAACGTAGATTTAGTGGATAACGTAGATATAGTGGACATTTTTCCAACACCTCGTCGAGTGTTCGAAAGAACAAACTATTTTGAGTCATATTCTGATGGCGAATTTTTTAAAAGATTCAGGATTCAAAAACGAACGGCTTTGATGGTGTTAGATCGAATAGAGGATCAGCTTGAGTATCCAGATGACAGGTAATTTACTGCGATTTATAACATTATTGTAAAAGAAGCTAATACTCATATTTTTTCCTAGAAATAATTTTTTGAGTCCTATGAATCAAATACTTTTGACATTACGGACATTTGCTACCGGACTGCCCCCATAGATGAGAACGCCCTATCTCCCAAAAACAAAATTTTACAGGAGAGCAGGATAACTGTTTTTTACATCTGCATCAAAGTTTTAATACTTATGAATGCTTTAGATGTGTACAAGTAGTTGTTTAAATATATAAAATATTGTATTCGTTTGATTTTTTTATTAAATGATTTCTTTTTCAGGAAAAAGGAGATAGGGCTTTTTAAGTTAAAGTTGTGAGCTTTCTGGATGCTAATGAAAAGGCCCTAACTCCCTGCAGAGGAGTTAGGGCTTTTCATCATCATATTCATCTGTTATAAATATTAATACTTTGCAATAATAAACTTGTTTTTTTCTGTAGTCAATAATGTAACTCAACACTTTGCTTAAGAACGTACACTTTATTTTTACAATATTAGTATTAAATTATATTTTACTCTTACACTTTACTTTTTTTACTTTAGCTTATACAAAATAATACAAAATAACACAACGAATTGGCTTAAAACTTACACTTTACATTTAGTATTAGGCCTTCATTATAACTCACTGTTACACTTGATTATTTTTTTTTCATTGGCTTATAATAAAATATACTTAACAACTTGTTTTTAAAGTGTTTTTTATTCGTCATTTGACAGTAAGTCTGGCTGGTCTGACTCTGGAAGACTTAACCAAAACCCCCGGCGGTTAGCAGGCATGAGTGGGCAAAGCTTCTCTACAATGTCTTTCTTTTTAGCTTTGTTGAAACCTCGCACTTTGTTTATTCTATCAGGCATTGGAAATTTTTTCACACACTTAGCTTGTAAGAAGTTTAACTCTTCGGAGGCTGGTTGGTCATAGTTTGTTGAGTACATGAGCGATGTTTTGCCCCGTTCAGCTGTTAATGTAACAATATCCTTGAGGTAGGGCATACTATCACCACGTGTTTTCAGCTTTTGTTTGGATGTGAAGTCCTTCCAAGCAAACAGATCATCAGCACTAATTTCTTTAACATCAACTTTTCCCGCATTTGCTTTTTTTACACAGTTAACAAAGTCTTGGAAATCGCACACTTTTCCACTATGTTTCATACTTAGCTCAACTTGGTAGTGGAACGAGTCGGCTGCCATAAAAGTATGGCCTGGTTCAAAGTAAAAAATGTCAACTTTGTTAATTGAAATGTCGATGCAATAGTTCAGAAGGTACACAAAAAAGGTAAAAAGAGTCCAATTTTTATTCTGACTAGAACAATTGTCGAGCCAAATACAAATGTGATTGACATCTCTAAAATGGCAAAAGAAGGAGAAGAATGCATTTATGATATCTTCCTTTTTCCTTCCACTTACTGCCTCGTGCCATAATACTGCTAGAGGCCTATGCTTTGATTTTATGCCGACAGGTACAAAGCTTTCATTGAAAGCCACCATTCGTCTGGTGAAAATTACTTCCTTAAAAGTGTCCATCCTAGGGAGCATAATAACTTTTTGTAGATCAGCACAAAAAAACAAGCTATCTTCAGCAGAAGACTGCAGATTTGCATGTTCTTTATATAAATGTCTGGACTTTTCTGCCCGCTCAATATGGCTTTTCCAATAGATACAAGTCTCACAGTCTGGTGACAAATTTTCTTGGTTATGGTTGCTGTCATGTTCCTTGAACTTGTAGCACATGCCACATTCTTCGTGGCCCAGCTTAGTGAACGATATATTTAACTCGTTAATAACCTTCCTGTAAAGATCATAAGAACAATCGCAAGATGTCTCACTTTTTACAAAATCATTGTACATTCTTTGAATCGTCACATCACTTGGGAGGTAACGGCGATTTGGTGCGTGCTCCCTTCGGTAATGAGCTACACTTGGGTTATAGCTTTCAATATGCGTAGTGATAATGTTTCTATCAAATTTTGTACGGTTAGGGTGTTTTCCTCTTTTGTCAGTTGAACATGACGCCATTCCAGTCATTATACTTTTGTCAATGGTTGTCAAAGAGTCGTAAACAACGGAGTTATTTTCTTTGGAAAACCCAAGCGTTGTAAGAAAGAACGTTTTGCACACTCTTATTCGTTCGCCTTCTGTGTCATTGAAAAAATAACGAAAAGAATTTTGTTTTTTTTCAGAATCAGAACGTCGCCTTTTTACTGGAAGTTTTGTGGCACATAATACAATAAAGTTCCGTCTTTCGGAAAAGTTTTTGTTCCAGAATTCGGTGTTACATTGGTTTCGCCAGTCTTCAGAAAACTTTGTGCTGCATTTGTATCGGCACTTGTTATCACAGGGATCACGTGTGGAATGATCGTCTTTTAACTTTTTAATTTGTTTTTGTGCTCGTTCGGTTGGATTGGTGCTTTTTTTCTTCCTTACTCTTTTAGTTCCTCTTTTTGTGACACCAAGATTTTCTCCTCCGTCTTCTTCTATTTCATTTACAATGTTGTTTGGATTTGTCCCACTGTTTGCGTTTTCAGTTCCATTCAATGGCGGGTCATGTTCAGTGTGAGCCAGCTCTTCAAAAGGTGCAGGTTCAGCCAGCTCAATTACCCCCTGGGAATTTTCAGCGTCATCAATAAAAAACTCCATTTGTAGTGTATTTTCAACTTCAGATTGCTCATCCAACAATGTGTTTTCAGGTAGACCTTCCAAGTTTGAAGCAACAACATTCTCAAGTGTTGTAAAAGTCATTGCAGGGCTACTTTCATCGATTATGTTTTTATTATTTGTAACTAGAGTATCAGTTGATTCAAAAAGAGCCAGCACTGATTGCTGTCTACCGTTATCAAAAAACAACCCGTCTTCACTAATAGCATGGTATAATTCTACTTCTTTTTGTTGTAGGCCTCCATCATTAAAGGTATTTTCCAGATCTTGATTGTTTAGAGGAAGGACTTGTAGTGTTGAAGTACTATCCCTTTCTTCATTAGTGTAGTTTTTCGAACAGAGAGGTGTGCTTGATTCAACAATGTTCAATTTTGATTGCTGCACGCCATTTACGAACAATCCGTCTTCTCTTCCGCCATTGTGTTGGGTTATGTTTGTTCCTTTTATAGAAACATTGTTTAGTTGTTGATTATCTTCAGACAGCATTGATAATATAAGCAATCCCCTTGATAAACTCTTCTTTGACATGTTTGTTTTATACATCGAACCTAAAAATAACACACTACTGTCAAAAGTTTTGTTAACGGTTAACTACCATAATGAGTTTTTGTAATACTCATTACATGTGCAGCACTTTATAACACATATTTTATAATTTTATAATACTATTTTGTGTAATAAATTATAAATTATTTTATACCAATACTTACATAGGAAAATACAGTGTATCATTACAAAGTGTGTTATTATAGGCTAAATAGTTTTGAATAGAACAGTGTTACTAACACAAAGTTTGTTGTTTTGAGGTTAAGCCATTTTGCAGTTCTAGGTCTAAAATCAACAAAAAATAAGTAAGTGGAGTATTACCTGAAGTGCTTTTTCAAAACAAGCAAAAGAAATATCTTCTTGTAACAGAGTAAAACCACACTACTGTATTATAATTACTTCGCTAATTGTAATAATAATTAGAAACTTCCTCTCTAAAAGCATACACAACCTACAATATTCACAGTGAAGCAATGTAATTTACTGTTGCTTGCTGCAGTACTACTGCTGAATATTGCAGTTTAAAACGTAAACAAAACTGGAGTTGTTGGTGTAGTAGCAAAACAGCTGGTCAGTCACATTGACTGGTATGATAGAAGAATGCCCTAACTCCACTCTCCTGTGCTAAGAAAAAAGGCCCCAGATCCTTGACTCTTTGGGTTGGTCCGGCTTACTTGATGAATAAAGGCCCTAAGTACAAATCCACATGTATTTAGGGTGTTCTTACTTATTAATTGCTACATAGGGCCATCTTATATCAAAAACAACAGCAAACTGGAGTTAGGGCCAAAATAAAATACACAATAACTAACCTCTGAATTGGATTTAGTGCCTTTTAATGTCATAAAAAGGTGTATTTTTCCACAAAGAATTGAAAACTGCAAAAAAAAGCACTAAAATAAATTTGGGAGTTAGGGCCTTTTAATTTATGGGGGCAGCGGAGGACATCTCTTGTCAATTGGGGATTTTTTACATGCTGACAAAGCCACTGTATCACGTATTGTAGCTAAAGTATCTAGAGCAATAGCAGTAGAGCAAAATAAATTTCATGATGTTGCCAATTTCCCTCGAGTTATTGGAGCAATTGATGGTACTGATGTACGGATATTATCGCCAGGTTTGAATTATTTTAAAAATAAAACTTACATTTTATAATTACCAGTGTAGATTTAATATATCAATATATTGTGATATAAGTTAAAAATGTAATTATTCGTCATGTTGTAGCCTATAAACAAATTTACTAGCATTTAAATATTGATATCCAAATGTATATCAGACATAATATTTCTAATAACTACATAAATATAATTGTATTTAAACTCTTATTTTAGGTGGTAACGACGCAGAAGTATTTCGCAATAGGAAGGGATATTTTTCGTTGAATATACAAGCTGTTTCCAGTGCAGACTTATTTTCTAAAGATATAGTTGCTCGGTGGCAAGGTCTACCCATGATAAGACTATATTTAATAATTCGAGATTGAAAGCTTACTTTGAAATGGGTAATTTTGCAAATGGACTATTGCTAGGTACATATATGCAAATCATTAAACAGTAAATGAAAAATGTATATTAATATAATTTTAGGTGACAGTGGATACTCTAATTTACCTTATTTATTTACACCCAACCTTGATCCACATAATGCTGGTGAAAGAACATACAACAGGTCACATATTTCCACTAGAGTTAAAGTAGAGCATTTATTTGGTGTTTGGAAAAGACGCTTTCCAACAATGACTTATGGATGCAGGATGAAATTAGAAAATGTGTTACTTACCTGTTGTTATTGCAACAGCTGTGTTTCATAATCTTGCTCGGCTAAATGTTGAACCAGAACCCCCAGAAGAAAATGAAGTTTTAGGGCATGAGCCTCAACAAGCCCTGCAAGATGGGGATATTCAAGTTCCAGCCCAAGGGAATAATTTAGATTACAGAAGGTTAATGGTTGAAAATTATTTTGCACATTTGTAATTTCTATTGTATTTCAAACTTTAGTTAAATGTTTTTATTTTCTGTAGTTTTAATTATAAATTCATATATCTGTGTCTGTTTTGAAATTAATAATTATATCTTCAGTCTGTAAAATGTGTGGTTTAATGTTTACCTAATCAAGATGAGAAAATTGTGGTCTGGAGTATAGTATCTAACATGAGGAAGTTGTAAAAATATATTTATTGAGAGTAGTGTCTTAACACACTTTTAATTAATTTAGAAAATTTTAAATGTGCAATTATGTTTTAAATTTGTTTTTATTTAAAATATAATTTTGAACAGTCATTTTACTATCTATCTAAAGTAAACGAGTTTTACAGAGTGACTAAAAGAACTTTGGCTTATTTAGTTGATCTCTTTCTATAGTTTGTATCATAAAATTTTACTGTATTTATTTGAATGCAGTGAATTGAATTATAACGTTTTCAAAGTTATTTTTAATTATTGCCTACATTTTGTGTACATAAAATGGGTGAGCAATCTTTACCTAATCAAGAATAAACTACTGCCAGAACCGTAGAAGTTCGAATTCGTAGATCTCAAGCTGATATAAAATTTCTCCATAACTTACTCTGTTATAATATAGACTGCCCGCATTTACTATTCCGCATTGGTTTCCATGTCCCTTATAGGTCAACAAGAAATAATCATACTTTTGCAGCTCCATTACATAGATGTAATCATGGGAGGTTTTCTGCTATAAGTAGAATTTTATCCAGTGCAAACAGGTTGGATCTGGATTTTTTCAACATATCTGGGTACTCTCTTAGGCAATTCCTACGAGGGATGAAATCTTAGTATAGGATTGGGATTGCATTATTTTAAAATGGTATTTTAATATTGTATTTTGATTGGTAATTTTTGTTTTTACTGTTCACTGAGTTCCTTGTCATAATTGTTGTTATTTATATTGAGCTTAAATTTTATTTTACACGTTCAGCCTATTTTATCTTTGTTTTTGTAAAATACTGGGTGTTACCCGTAAATAAATAAATAAATTTATATTTTAAAGCTATTTATTTTTTACAATTACAATTTTTATTTAGTTCTTGCATAAACATTTTTTTTATGTTCGTATTCAAGTGAGAATATTTTTTCTTTGTGCTCTTTTTCTTCTAAGAGCAGATCTCTTTAAGCATGTAGAACCTCAATTTTGGCATCTTCTACAGGTCCAATTTTATTTCGTATTGGTTTTCTTCTGGAAGACCAATTAGGTGTCTTCATAACCGTGTCCTGCTGCTGCAAATTATTTTCTGTTTGAATTTCAAGTTCTTCGGTGGTAGGCGACTCGTACCTGCCAAATATTGAATCCGTATCACTTCTTTTGATGTCGAAGGATCTGCAAATTAAAATATTCTATTTTTGAAATGTATTTAACTATTTCCAACATTTAATTTCAGTTCAATATATATAAATTTGAAAACCTGTTGTGTAATTTTTTTCACTTTCTTAAATTTACTAATTACTTTTTGTGTGATTGAACATTGGGATAGTAACATTTAAAAATTAGCATAGGTACTTACATTCATTTCTAAAATCTGTATCATATGGGTTTTCCATTCCAAAAACAGTTTTCTCTTGGATTATTGATAAGACGAGTTCACTGTTTGCCTCGTCTACAATTTCATTATGTCCACCACCTGTTTGGTACGTTTGTTGCCTTTGTTGGGCTGCCTTTTTTCTAATGTCCATTTTGACATGAGCCCATTGCTTCCTTAAAGAATTGGAGTCTCGAAAAACATTTAAATTCTTGGAATTGAAACGATTTTTTAAAATTGTCCAGGTTTTTTCTTTTTCCATATTCGACGCAGCATTTGTTTCCTTATTCTCTAAAATTAGTATGTACTGTTCAACTAACTCCACCAACAAACGTTTTTCCTCTGCTGAGTAGTAAACCCGTTTTTTATCCATAGGGAATGAAAAATATAAATCACTAGGTACCAAACTTGTAGACAAAAAATAATTTGGAATATGTACAAGAATAAATATATAGATCTATTAAACTTAATATATGAAACATGTAACTAAAATTTACCAAATATAACAACAGACTAATTCGAAATAAAAAAACCACTAGGTACTCACTTAACTACCAAAAAATAATAGAATAATAATTCGATTAAGGAGTAAACTTACTAGACCACTAACTAAATAATAATTTAAGAATAGCTAATTGGAAAATCAAGATAATAGAGAGTTATTGAAACGTCTTTTGGGATTTCCTTTATTAAAAGATTCCTCTATTTTGACATATACGCATGCGTATTTCCTAAGTTTGTCTTAAAGGTTTTTATGTAAATAAAGGATATCCTATATTTAAATTAAATACAGGAAAGGAAAATTTTAGTTAAAGCTTTTCAATTTTGACATACTTTGTCAATATGTGACACAAAATAATTGTTTTGTCGAGCGAAATATTTTAAATTGCACAATTTTTCGTTGGATCTGCTATATTTTTTATATAATTATGAAACTATTACCAAACCGTTGAAAAACCGTCTTCGTTTCACCTATGAGGATGATATTATTATGCTAAAGGTACGTTTTCCTTCACATTCGCAGCGAATTTGGGTAGCAGCTACTCAGTACCTACGCGTAGGAAAACACTCCCGTTTAAATACATGAATAGGTGTCTTGACGAATAAGTCGTCGCTACTTTTTCGCGGCTACTAGCGAATGGCGAATGTGGAGGAAAGCGTACCTTGAGAGAAGTGGTTTCCCAGAATCCATTTAAAAATGGCAAAGATACATGGGATGATGTCAAACATAGCATGTGCTCACTAAAAAAGATTTCACAGTCAAACGTATTTGCCAACACAAAATAAACATCTCTATCTCTTCAGCATTCGCTCCCGCTAAAATTGCTATTTCTAATTGTTCTTCCATAATATAAATTAATATTACAATAAATAGATCCACATAAATAAAGCAGCATAAAACATAAATGTCATAATAAACTAAAGTTTTTGGTCTTGTATTTGTTACTATCAATAACTCTATCAAAAGTCACATTAAAGGATACTTTAATAAAGGAACTTTTAATAAAAGCAGCCTTTAGTACAGATCTTCAATAACTCTCTAATAAATTAGAGAAAAAAATAAGAGCAAATCGTAGACTTTGGGAATATAGTGATAGTATGCGAAAACATGTGAAAACTTACGGATATAGATCATGCTGGCCGAAGTGCTACAACTGTGAAACCATTTAGCCGAGGAAGTCAGTATGTAGACAGTGATTTTTGCCATCTAATGGTAATCATACTGGAAAAGACAGTGCAGAAATATTTTACAAATGTGCACAGGATTATGGAATTGTTGATAAATTGCAAAGAATTACAGTGGATAATGCAGCAGTAAATACAACTTTTTTAAAAGAACTGGACAATTTAAATAAAAAAGATTGCCCAGATCATACATTCAGCACAGAAGATTCTCATTATAGATGTTTTGCACATATTTTAAACTTTGGTGTGCAAGATACATTAAAACTATTAAAATTGGAAAATTAATTCATTGAAGAGGGCGACGATGATGATTTGGCCGAAATCAACCAAGAGACATAATTACCGCCTTCGACGAAAGTAAGATGTTTGTTTAAAAAAATTAAAAAATCTGAACACATGCAGAATCTGTTGAAAACGTTATGTGATGCAGCTAACATGAAATATGTGTCAGTAAATATAAATGTGTCCACAAGATGGAATTCTACTTGCGATATGTTAAATGTAGCAATTCGTTTAAAAAATGCCCTAAACAGTTTAGTTCAAAGTAACGAAGATTTATTAAGTTACTTTTAACCGAAGAGCAATGGAAATTAATTCGAAACGTATGTCAATTTTCAAGATATTTTAAATTATTTAGTACCAGTGGCGGCTCCTCCAAGGAGGCTAAGGAGGCCCAGGCTCTTCAACAATTTATCCAGCAAATAGCACCAGAAAAATAGTGTTGATTATTTTTCTTTTTATTTCCTGTTTATCTGATAATTTTCCAATTTATTCCCCGTTTTCACTAGTTATTTTTTAATCTGACAACTGTGCCCTGAGGCTAGATTCTACAAACATCTCAATACCGAAACACGTGTTGCTCAACATAGTTGCCGTTTTTTCGACCAGTCCAATTGCTAATACCGTAAAAAATAGCGAAAATGGCAACACTCTCAGGAGGCTTGCCTCTGGCGGTCTAGATAATACACGAACTGAGGAAAACAGAATACGAATGACAACCCACATCGTGTTGCGTGTTGCTTATAATTTGGTAGACAAGTAACTACATTATAATCAACTTTTTTATGAAATCTTAGATACTATTAAAGGTCAAATTGAGATTCGATTTTCCGATTTACATGAATTGAAGTTTTTCGTCCTGACGAATAAAAGCTTATTAGAATGCTTTTCAATCGAGTTTACCAATACACTTATAGATAACTTAGTTCTAAAATATAAATTTTTTGATAAAATAGCACTGCACAATGTATACTCGGATGAAGATATTTTAGGTCAGTACTACAGTCACGCCGATATGATAAATAATGATTTGCAGCAAGTTTTACCTCAGTTTTATAAACTACTTTGTTTGACAGTCACCATTTCTGTCACGTCGGCATCGGTGGAGAGATAATTTTCTACTCTCAAACGAATTAAAACCTACTTGCGAAATACAATAGGAAAAAATCGTTTATAGTTTATACAATGTTAGTTTAATATCTACTGAAAATATTGAAAAAGATTTAGTAAAACGCTTAAAGAAAATGATACATTTCAAGATAATATTATTAATCATTTTTCGCAAACTAAAGACCGAAGGATTTCGTTAACATATAAATAAAGTTAATAAAATTAATAAAAAAAGAAAAAACAAAATATAGGAAATCCAAAAAAAAGGATTTGAAATCCAAAAAAAAATTTAAAAACGAACAAAAAAATGTTTTGCAAGAGAAACTCTATACCTCCACGTTGGTTCTTGCTGGAAAACAATTAATTCACCAGCAAAAAGATGGTTTTCCATTTTATGTTAATGTTTGGTTTAACCGATATCGGGACATTATCCTCGATTGAACAACCGGCCCTTAGTGGTTAATTACTTTTATTTTATTTTTTTCTAACTCATCGACTTTAAGAATTTATACAGGTATTTATGTATTATTTCTTTCTGAGATGAACTCTTAGTAGTCATCAGTAATTTTTCTATTTTTTTTTACTTACTGACTATGAATTTATACTGGTATTTATGTATTATTATATTTGAGATGAACTCTTAGTAGTCATCAATAAATTTTCTATTTTTTTTACTTACTGACTTCATGAATCTATATAGGTATTTATGTATTATTACTTGATTTCGCCATGCGGTTGTAAAGGGTAGAAATTACGCTTATATCATTTTCGTTTCTTTAGCGCGTCGCTTACCTTGGTACAAAAGTCACCGACATTGTGCGTAAACAGTATCACTTTTATACATTTTTTTAATTTCTAGCCTAACATATAATCATTTCATTACCTTATGTTAATTTGTGGGGGGGAAAATAATGGATATTAATTTCGAAGTTTCACATAGAATATTCTTTTAGACTTGTTCGATAGGAACAACGTCATCATTTGTAATTCAAGTATTTTGAGCTCCCTAACATTGTTATATTAAATCATGACATTATTTACTCTCTGAGCATACTTGTTCTTGAAATAAACTTGTTAAGTTTGAAGGTTGGTCTTGTTATTTTTTTCGCTTGCTGGGTTAGGGGAATTTAGAAGCAGATTTAGATCAGGCATAGAAACCTAGCTGGCGCCCTAGATATAATTTTTTTTGTGGAATTCCGGGAAGTCTTTGTTTGATCCACGACCGTCTTCATATGAGTTTAGCCGAAGGCCGTAAAGGTTGAAGACTCGGGACAACCGAAGAACCTATCATTTTGTAGTTTTTGAGAATAACTGGAAACCATAGGTTATCATGTTTTTGGTGCAGAAATATTCACTGGGGATGCTATAAATATAAGAAACGATGGTAAAGAATTCAAATCAATTACCTGGAGAAAAAAACATCTACACCTGCACGTAAACGAGATGGTTTTTCGTGGCAGGAAAGAATTGACTCCTCAAATCAAACAACTGAAAACGCCATACGAGTGTTTTATGGATGACGAGATTATACAGTTCATAACGGAACAGACCAATTTGTATGCCCGTCAGGAAGAGATTCAAACGAAATTTAACGTGACTTTCGATGAGATACGGCAATACATCGGCATCGTAACTTATATGTCTGTGTTTCGTTATCCAAATGTACGATCCTATTGGGGTAGGTATGCATTTGAAGCTATCCGTCAGACAATGTCGGTAGTTCGGTTTGAAACAATCCGTCGATTTTTACATTTTAATAATAATTCAGCAGCAAAGGAAAAAGATCAACCTAGCTATGATTCCCTACATAAAGTTCGGCCCCTTATTAGCCATTTTACCAAACGTTTTTTATCGGTGCCTATGTTGCAACGATTGTGCGTAGATAAACAAATGTTTGCTACCAAAATGTCAGGAACAGCACTTCGACAGTACCTGCCAAATAAGCCACACAAATGGGGTTTCAAATTCTTTGCTTTTTGTAATTCGGCTGGATTTTGCTATAATTTCGAAATCTATTCTAGTGCTGGTGATAACGTTGTTCTCACAAACGCCCCTAATCTTGGAGCAGCATCTAATGTTGTCATTCGCCTTTCACAAACTGTTCAAAACGATATGAACCATATTATATTTTGATAATTTTTACACATCCTTGGGTCTATTAGCATATCTTCGAAGTAGAGAAATATATTCTTTGGGTACTATACGTACAAATCGAGTCCCCAATTGCAAGCTTTCTAGTGATACTGTTCTGAAGGAGAGAAAAGTTGGTCGAGGTTATTGTGAAGAATATGTTGGTTGCGTTTTTGGTATTGATATATCGTCAGTTTTGTGGTGTGATACTAAAACGGTAAGACTTATATCATCTTATGTAGGAAACAAAAGATTTGCATCTAGAGACACGAATCAACCACAGGAAAAAGCAACTCGTTGGGATAAAAAAAAATATTATGAAATCGACTGCCCACGTATTATAAAGGAATACAATCGACACATGGGAGGTGTAGATTTATTGGATGGTTTGTTGGGGCGATATCATATCCGCATGAAGACCCGCAAATGGTCAAGCCGAATACTTTATCATCTTATTGATGTAGCAACTGTCAACGCGTATATTCTATACCACAGCATCCATGGGGAAAAAGAAAAAATCGAGCTTCCAGTGTTTAGAACTCAAGTTGCTGATTCGCTTTGTTCAGAAGGATAATGCAGCAGAAAAAGAGTGTTGGACGACCAAAAAAGGCTTATCTTCCAACTGAAGATGTACGTTTTGACCAAGTGGATCATTGGTGTATATTTCGAGACAGGTCTGGAAAGAAGCAATGCAAGTATCCTAAATGTTCTTCAGAAACACAAGCATTCTATGTAAAATGTAATCTAAGTTTGTGTAATTCAGCAAATAAAACATGCTTTTTTGATTTTCATAATAAAAACTGAATTTTCTACTCAGACTACAACTGATACATTGATTATACTTTTGGTACGAGTAAAGTTAACATATTTTTTACATTAATTAATTTATAGACATGGGTCGCTACAAAAGAAAGTCAAATAGAGAGTCATGGGATGAAAATAATATGCAGGAAGCCATCTTAGCTGTGAAGGCGAAACGTATGGGGTGTGAAGTTATTTACATTTTGATATAATCCATTTTGTAATATCAGCCGCCTTAGCTTTTCAGAATAGAATGTGTTTTTTGACATATCAATATCATATATATAACCAATATCTTCTTTCTTTCTTCTTTAGATGTTTATTTTTCAAAAAACTCTTCCATATATCATAAAAAATCTGTGACACTGCTTGAAGGTGAATGATAAGCTCTGAACACTAAGAATTTTTCATCTTTTATTAAGTTTTATGCCAGTCATCCACACATCATTGAAATATGATGAGCTTACAAAGTTTTTGATGATAGTTCTTGTTTTATGTAAATGATTGTTCCACCAGTGTACCTGCTATGTGATGCTGTATTTACGAGGCTATATCCATCAAGATGAATTTCATGATCGAAGATGTGTTTTTTTATTCTTCAGTTTTTTTCCAAATATTTTTTATTTCCCTGGTGAATAATAGATGTGGGTAATGAACAGGTCAAATAACACGTATTTATAGAAACTATATTCAAAGTTAGTCAAATACAGAGGACCGTCGAGTTTTAAGGGAAACCCCGAAACAGGTCGATTTTTGTTGTAAAATACCCATGTTACCCATACCCATAACGTACATGGAGTAGAGATGACGTCACGCGACCTTACCGGCCACTCTATAAAACCTCGTCTCCCGATCCACCTCCTGGGAAAGCAATTATTTAAAAATTGACGTACTTCACGTGCGTAATGCGGAGGGTCTCCATCTTGTTGAAACCAAGTATTTTCACTAGTTAAATTTGTGTTATTGGTATTTGGATACATGTTAGCAAGGACAGGTATAAGTTGATTTCTCAAAAAAGTTAAATAACGTTCTCCTGTTACATTTTCTTCAAAGGAAAAAGGGCCAATGATTCTGTCATTGAGGACCCCTCCCATACATTAACTTTCTGAGGATATTCCGTGTGTGCCTCAGTCGTCCAACGTGGGTTTTCTTGACTCCAATATCTGCAATTTTGACGATTCACGGTACCATGTATAAAAAATGTGACTTCATCGGAATAAAGGATTTGATTGATGAAAAGTGGATTGCGGATACATAAATCCTGCATAATTTCAGAAAACTGAAGCCAGCTATCGGAATTGTTGTCGTTTAATTCCTGATGTAGTTGAATTTTGTGGGGATGGTATATTTCTTTTTTTTAAATACGTAATACCGATCGTTGGGACACTCCAGCATATTCACCCATTTGTGTTGAACTACTGTGAGGATTGTACATTTAACAAAATATCAAGTTTCACATTGTCTTCAATTTTAGGACGCACAGCGTTTGGAATATTTTTAACGTGTCCAGTTTTTCCAAATTTTCGGACTATTTTACTTACTGTTGATTGGCTGATGGGTCTGTCGGGATATTTTGCGTTAAATAAATTGCATACCTCGTTCTGTGTTCTTTTTTTATCTCCGCAACCGCTAAGGATTAACATTTCTATGCGTTGTGTTTCATTTAGGTGAGCCATAATGTACTATTCAAAAGTAAAAATTACAATTCATTTACGACAATAAATATTACAGTAACTATGCCACTATCACTTGCTTGAACAAACATTTGACAAAAAGTTTCAGTGCTTATGGTAGAACTTTTTGTGTCCATTATTATTTTTACGTTTTTAAGTATTTACTTCAGAAAGTCATGGATTCAAGCAATAATAGTTATTTGGTTGAATTTAAATTAAAAAAAATTGTTTTCGTACCATTAAAAAATATATTTTAGTTAAAATTCTATTGTCGTTGAATAGAGAATAGTTATGAACTTGGAGTTTCCACAGAATAGCTGACGTTGCTGAATCGGGAGCGATCGTTCCCCCACTTGAAGATAACGTTAAACAAAATCAGGCGCAAGCCGGCATTTTCAGCTTTTTAACTTGTAATTTATAAATGATAACATCTATTGTTTTATAACGTTAATAAAGTTCCGCTGTTCTAAATCATTTGAATTTTTATAAAAACGAACTTTTCACGAGTGAACTTAAAATTGAATTAAATTCTCGTTCAAATGGGGTGTAACATTATACCGATTTCTATTTAAAAAAATTAACGATTACGTCACTACATCTACCCCGGTGATGTCATATCTACTACATGTACGTTATAACATGGGTATTTTATAACAAAAATCGACCTGTTTCGGGATTTCCCTTAAATATTCCATAATTTAGCCGTTCAGTGTATACAAATGTCACAATATAACAAATAAAAAGAAATTATTATCATATCCAGGATTCGAAAACTACGCCTACAATTTATAATTTTCGCAGCCAAAACTCTAAACCGCTCGGCTACGAAAATATAATAATTTATCAACCAGGCTGTTGTATATAGACTATAATATGATGTATGTTAAAACTGAAAAAGTGACGTTTTCTCACATAATTGGATTGATTATTATTTTCCATTCAATTGAAATTATTGTATATTCATCGGTACTTGTTGACAAGTGTGCAAAAATTTCGAATTAATCTGGGCGTTTGGAGTGAGTAAAAATCGAGTTAAAAGGTTACCTTAGAAACAAACATAAAAGTGAAACACACACACCTCCTTTGATTCCATGATAACTGCTGTTGCAAGGTATGGAGCAGACGACACCACATGTCGGTGGATGAAAAACATGCTTTTTAACAGAACAGCAACAACAACTTTATTTGGAGACTCCATGGAGGTGCGGATAATGAAGGGATGTCCACAGGGAGGAGTCCTATTACCTTTGCTGTGGGACCTCAGCATAGACGATCTACTGGTGGAACTGAACAGGAAAGGGATATACACCCAGGGGTATGAAGATGATCTGATAATACTTGTACTGGGGAAATACCTTAAGGCCGCAATTATACTTCCAGGTGTCAGGTGGTAGGTGGCAGGCGACGTCACCTAAGTTTGAGTTGCTTTATTTTCACTGTTGTCGTTTATACTTGGTCGAGGTGGTGGGAGATAACGCGGCGATGTCGCCTACTGTCACCCGAATCTGCAAAATGTGACAGATTCGCAGCTTGCCACCCAGCGCTCGAGGTACTTTCGCGCAGTATATTTTGATTGTTTCAAGTGTATACATCATATATTCGAAAACTTATTTATAATTGAGTTTTAATAATTATTTATAATGGCAAAATACGCTATATCTAAAGAAGATCGCGAAATCTTAATCAGTGAAGTGCAGACAAGATTTGCAATTTGGAACGATGCTGACCCTAACCACAAGAATGTGGATTACTTGGATAAGAAATGGCGTGAGATTGCCCAGGTTATGGGAAGAGAAGGTAAATGATAATAATATCTAAAATTCTAGTATTTTTTGGTGTTTATTTAAGTAGATTAGTAGATTAGTAGATTAACTTCATTGTTTTTTTTTAAATTTCAATGATGCAACATGTAGTCAGCAAATGTGTTCCTAATCTCCCTGCTTTCATTCGTGTAGCGTGTTCGTAAACCTTGTTGGACTTTCATTTGATCTTGGTGATAAATTCGGTTTACCACCTGGTTGTAGTGCAAATCATCATTTCCATCCCTTTCCCTTATTACATTATGTAAGATGCACATACATTTAATTATGTCATGGGCTTCTTCAGGAGCTTGCTCAATGTCTTTTCCCAATAGTCTCCATTTGGCTCTCATAATTCCAAATGCACATTCAATAGATTTTCTGGCTGTAGAAAGACGTTTGTTGAAATTTTTTTTTATAGGGCTTAATTCACGACCAGGGTAGGGTCGCATGAGATATGGTTTAAGAGGATAGGCTTCATCGCCAATTAACACATGAGGCAATATGGTATCTGTCCCCGGAAGGGCCTTAGGTTCGGGAACATAAAATAGGCCTGACTCAAGAAGCTGGAAAAGAGTTGATGCGGCGAATGTTCCGCCATCACTCTGTTTTCCTCTAGCGCCAATTTAAATCGTAATAAATTTTTTGTTTGCATCAGCCACAGCTTGCAAAACAACTGAAAAGTACTTCAAATAATTGAAATACATTGATCCACTATGTCCTGGAGCTTTTATTTGACAATGTTTCCCGTCGATTGCACCTATACAATTTGGAAACTTCCATCTTTTGTAGTAATCATTCGCAACTTCCGTCAACTTTTCTTATGTAGGCACTGGCATGAAATCGTCTACAAGTTCGGCCCAAATTACTTTGCAACAACTATGAATGATTTTACCAATTGTTGTTTTACCCATGCGCATTTGGTTAGCCAAACTGGCAAATGAGAGTCCGGTTGATAAGTATCTGAAACAAAGTAAAAGATTACGAGTACTGAAAAAATTTCTTTTTTTCAAGCTTTTTAACATATTTAAACATATTTAAATTTCAACAAGCTGGAAAAAGACAGACAGCTTCAAAAAATCCCTTTTCCATTTCTGATTTTTTGTTAAATAAATAATTCTGATTTTTTGTTAAATAAATAAATGTATTTGTATTTAATGCATATATTGATTTTATTTTGGGATTTGCAAAAACATCTTACGTGGTGCACACAAATGAATGAAAAATTTGAAATCAGCGCATCAAAATTATACAAAATCACTTATCAAATATAAAACATCTCTTAAAAAGTTTTATTTTGTAGACCTGTGTTATTACCCTGCACTTTTTTTCAGTTGCAGAACTTGAAAGCAAATGGAAAAATTTAAGAACCAAGATGCGCAAAGAACTACTAAAAATGCCAAAGACGAAATCCGGCGACCCCGCTACAGGTTGGAAATCATCTTGGGAATTTTTTGACATGATGCTATTTCTTAAAGATGTTATACTGCCGGCTTCTACTACCGGAAATCTAAGAAGAAGCACTGAAAATTTTGAAGAGCAGTCAGGCTATGATTTTTCCCTAGATGATGAAGAAAGGATACGTGAAGTTCGCTCGCCTGAAACTCATGTTCCCGTCCCCTCGCCCTCTCCAGATTATGCATCTTCTAGTCGTTCGTCTACAGTGTTTTCAAATCGACAAAATGTTCCTCCCAAACGTAAAAATACCCAGCGCCACTATGACCAAGTGCATACAGAGAGGTTAGAACTTGAAAAGAAAAAGATCCAGATTCTGCAAGAGACTTCAGCGGTTGATAAACAATTCATGCAAAATGCTACCAATGCTGATTATAACTTTTTAATGAGTTTGCTTCCCTTTATTGAACCGTTGACTTTAGTCGAAAAGCTTGAGCTGAGAGCAAAGTTGCAGAAAGACGTCCATGAAGCGTATATGCAACATGAAGGTGGAAATAGTTGTGAACCCAGGGATTCTGTTTCATTTCCTACTCAGGCTCCCAACTAAAAACAAGTGACCAAACAACAGTGACCACCAGTGACTACACACCCAATGGTCAGCCATTTTCTTACCCTTTACAGAATAACAATTATTTTAACATATGAAGAATATTGTATTTCTATTTATGTTTGCCTATATTAAGAAATTATTCATACTGTCTGTAAAATGTTGACGTATTTCACATTAAAGTTATTTTAAATAAAAAATGTTAAATCTATTCAGTTACTTACCTTATACATACATATAACCTCTCCGCAGGAGATATTGGTGCCATGCAGGTATTTTTTCGTAGCAGCTTGGTCTCGATTCGAGTTAAAATAAAATCAAATGTCCCTACTGACATCCGCATGAATTCAAAGGACCTTTCAGGATGATTTCTGAGGTCTCGGTATAGGTGATGGAATTCGCCGTATTGATATCGCAATTCATTTACCGGGTGAACACTATACTCTCTACTTATTTTTCTAGGAATATCTTCTTCTTCGTCTTCGAGCACGAGAAGCGCACGACGCGTTTTAAACGACATCCCGGAAAATACTAAATCCAAAATGCATTTATTTTCGGTTTGCAACCAAGCGTTGACACTCAATAGTATATTCACGTTATCACTTAACACCTGCAACTTGTCACCTCCCCTGTCGCCTGCCACCTACCACCTGACACCTGGAAGTATAATTGCGGCTTAATGTTATATCAAGGCTGATGCAACAGACTCTGGAAACGGTGGATATATGGTGTAGGAGGGAATGCCTAAGGGTGAACCCTGCAAAACTACGCTCATTCCCTTCACTGGAAAAAGGAAGCTTAAGGGACTAAAACTGCCAAGCCTCTTTAACGTGCAACTGTGTCTAAATCAGGAGGTTAAGTATCGGGGTATAATTCTGGATGCAAAACTAACCTGGAACTCACACCTTGATGACAAAACCAATAAAGGGAAAATGGCCCTAATGGCTGCCAAACGGGCGATAGGGAACACATGGGGACTAAATCCACGGATCGTACACTGGCTGTACACAACTGTGGTGAGACCCATAGTTACCTACGGGGCCTTAGTTTGGTGGCCAAAAACAGATCAGAGGAAAGCCGAATTGGAGCTATCAAAACTTCAGAGGCTTGCGGAAGCGAAGATGGCTGCATACAGACTGGAATGCAATCATTCCAGAATCACAGAAGTTATCACAAACTCGCTTTACAATGAGAAGTGACAACATGTTGGCCACAATTAACGACACCCAACCATACCATATTCAGCTAAATTGGGATGGGTTGGAAGCATGCAGGCAGGAAGTAACGTTGGTGTGGTACACAGACGGATCTAAGACTGACATTGGAATAGGTGCTGGAGTCCATGGTTATCTTACATACTTATATAATAATAATCCTTGTATAAATGTAGCTTCGTGTAAAAATAGGAAGTCATCTTTGAGATATATTACCAAGGAAGATATTGCTCTGCTATATAATGTTCATTTAACCGATTCGCATTTCAATTATCAACTTTATGTTTGGGTTTCAAGTAATAATGATAAATTTAGTTGTTTAGATGATTTTGTAGTAACAAATCGTACACATCATAAATTTCTGGAACTACATAAACAGAAATTTGTTAAAAATAAGTTAAGTCGTTTAAATGAAGAATTCGATAGGAAATATATTAAAAAAGTGCAAGTTGTTAGACGTACTCCTTGGACTTTGCAAATTATTATGTGGTATAATTCATTTATAGAATCGCGTCATATTCATAAACGCCCCCAATTATATTTGTATGGTGATGCTAATATGGGCAAATCTACTTTCCTAAGGCAGGATCTTTTAAATAAGAAATTAATGGAAAAGGCATTTTATCCGTCTCCCGATTGCTTTTTTTTAGAAGGTCTTGATCCATCGTATCATAAAGTTATAATTTTTGAAGAGTTTGAGTTGAAAAATTATGATATATCTATTTTGAAAACTTTGTTAGAAGGTAGTCATACTGTAATTAGGCGAAAACATAAAACAAGCGAAATAGTTAAATGGTCTTATCCTGTTATTATGATATCAAATTTTCCATTAGGGGTGGATGTTGATCCTGCTTTTATTGTTAGGCTAAATATAGTTCATGCTAATACGAAATATTATGAATCTCCCATGTTAGATTGTGCACCAATGTTACCGGTTTCATCCACTCAGAATGAAGTAATTGAAATATCTGATGAATCTAATCAGTAAATATTTGTTATTTTAAAAAAAATGATGCTCATACATGTTTTTTTTATGTTTTCAATTTTGTGTCTTAATATTTTTTTGTTAATAATTATATAATGGTATTTAATAAAGGTATCATATGATGAGATCGAATTAACTGGAGTAGTCGTGAATCTTGTTGAGATTCATATGACATATAGAATATTCCTAGTTATTCAACGATTACTGATGATATATTAGTTTAAATACCAATTTGTAATTTTTATACAATATTAGTATACATTTTAAGTGTAAAGATATTTATTTAGTAATAATTAGTGTTTTACGTTATTTCAAAATAATCTTGCTAGCATTTGGTTTACATCTGCTTAAACTTTTCTAAATTTTAGTAGTATTCAAAAAGAATATTGGTATAATATCTGATAATCAGCTATTCAAGATAAGCAGTCCTTATTTATACAGGGTAAGTTTTATTTTATCAATTTATAGTTTTTAATAGTGTGAATTGTTTGAAAAATTATATTTTATACAGATATTAACATGGAAGAATTTGATGATAATTTTGAAGATTTTCAAATAGATATTTTGGAACTATGCGATAAATTCGAGAATGAAGTGGACGACGGTAGTATGCCGGCAGTTGCAGATTGTTCTGAAAAGTCGACTCCTGAAAGTAAAAGAGATTTATCTGAAAATTTTTCCGATGTTAGTGATGATGGTGTTGCGGCAGTTGCAGATTGTTCTGAAAAGTCGACTCCTGAAAGTAAAAGAGATTTATCAGAAAATTTTTCCGATGTTAGTGATGATGGTGTTGTGTCAAGTGAAGAAGAGAAATTAATTTTTAATGTGGACGAGCCTTCAATTTATGCATCTAAGAAACCTATCACCCAAAACGACGATGACGATGAGGATATTGAGGTTGTTTTTGTGTCTTCGCCATCAGAAGAGTCATTTCCGAAATTCGATGTAACGAAGGTAAAGACCGAAAAAATTACTCCTGATGTGCCTACAAAAACACCTTTTGTGCGGAAAATGGTAGATCATCTTGTTCCAACGATTCACAAAAAAACTTCAATATTTAATTTAAAAAAAATTTCCCCTCGAGGTAAATACATAACAATGGATGCATTTACTGAACTTTTTACTAAAACACCAGTAAATTCAGAAGAACAACCTAAACAACCGTCTTCGTCGTCGTTCTTGCTGTCTCCGTCCAAATCTAAATCTCTTTCATCAAACAATTGCCGGCGTCGTCGTCTTCGAACATAATCCAGGAAGAAGTATTACCGTCGTCCTCTACATCTATTCATGAAGAAGTACTACCCATGTTTCCTAAAGTAACAAAGGAACTTCCACCGACGTCTATCGCCGAAGTATCTCTGGAAAAACCGTCTACATCTTTGGCAATTCCTTCTACATCAATGGCAATACCTTCTATATCCAAGGCAGCTTCTTCTCCATCAAAAATTGCAAATGCGTGGGCCGCTTTTTACATCGACGTCGGAATCGAAAATATACCTGTGATTGCTCGAGATAAATTTTGGAAATTGGACCTCAACAGAGCTAATCGATTGTACTTAGTAACTCTCGGAATTGTTAACGGGATTCATATCGAGTTTTTAATTGAAATTCTGAAAGTTACTAATAAACGATCGTTAACTCCAATCCGTGAGAAAAAACTTCGCCAATCATCCGAGTACATTCATAAATTGCCCATTGATCGTAAATGCAAATATTTTAATTACTCAATAGCACAACACATAGTTGTCTGTTTGAATAATCATCCGCATCGACTTTGTCAAGAAGGAAAATTTTCTAATCAAAACAATGACAATTTTTAAATCTAGCTATCACAGGTATATTTTCCTTTCCGATGTCAACGTGAAATTCGGCTGCATCCAATTGCAAGTAATATTAATAGGTTGGTATTTTTAGCGTATTTTTTAAATTTCTTTTAAAAATAATTTTTACTTATATTTTAATTTTAATTTTTTTTTTGTTACAGAATATGGGTTCAGGATTCGATATGTGTATATATGATTGTCTCAACATAGAAGACATTTTTGAAAACCACTATCTCATCACTACCTGTTGCATAGAATCTTAATGTCACTAGCACTTTTTGTTCTGCTGTTACAGCATGGTTTCTATAATTAGAAAAAACATTTACTTTAATAATTTAAATTTAAATGTATTTAATGTAATATTGTTTGTATTGAGGATTACAACTTACTGTTCAGTAGGAGATGTTATTTGATATCTAATCAAATTTATTATAAATCTTGCCCCTTGTTTTGTGAATCTAAATCGTTTTAGAAATTCATTATCATTCCAAATCTCGAAATGGTTAGGCCTTTCTCTATAATTTTGAGGGAGTCGTCTTCCACCTAATAAAATATCAATAATTTCTACAAAGTCTTCGTCGTCGCTTAAGATTTCCATTTCCACCAAAAAAATTTCGCTAAATATATAAAAAACTTGTGTTTTTTGAGGTTAAGTGACCCTAAGGTCGCTTTAAGCCGCCAAAATCACCCGCTTAAATACAAACGTCAAACATGTCAAGTTAAACTAGGTTTAAGGATAAGCTTTATTTTGTACAACAGAATATCCCCTTTAAGCTAGGCTCAAATTTAAGGTTGGCTTAAACTAGGATTGTACAACCGGCCCTTAATAGATTATGATTCTACAGAAGTTTCAACTCAAACTGAATCAAGAATGAAGAGAAGATCAGGTGAAGAAACGCCATCGCACAGTAAGAAAACTAGGAAATAAATTAAATTTCTTAATTATAATTATTGATTGATATGACAAATACTTTATGAGTTGTTCTTTTGTTTTAAAATGTTTATTTGTATTTTATGTATAGTGTATTTTAAGTTGATTTGTGTTTTTTTTGTTTTAAAAAAAGGGTCAAATTTTTTCCGTTGTCAGGTAGGGACCAAAAAATTATTTCTATACTATAAATAGTGAATCTTGACAACGGTAGCCAGGGCCGTTGGAAGCGGGCGTGCAAGGCGTTCATGGAACGCGGGCAGCCAATTTTTGGGGCGGCCTCACAGGGCCAACTCTTGCTTAGTTTATAGTTGCCAACATTTTCAAAAAATTAAAATATCGGAAGTAACAAGTAAGATCTGTATAAAATTGGTGCAATATTCCATACTTATCCCCACATCATAAAAATTTATTGATTGGTGTTTAAGTACTCAGATCTGGGGCGTAGCAGGTAGCAAAGGCAATTATTTTGTTACTTTACAGCCACTGTAAAGTTCTTTGTTGAGTAGACATTAGACAGAATTACTGGATTTTCCCAGCGCCGTCGATCTTATAGTCTTTGTTGATCACGTACTTGCATGTTATTCTCAAATTTAGCATTTATTTTATTACCTTTTAGGGCAAAATATTTTATGAATTCGTAATAGCGTTTATTTTTGGTATTTATTCGTGCTTAACGCCGCCCATTTCTACCCCCTAATTGTGGTAGATTTTTCTCATTGGTTATACATTAATTTTGCAGTAGGAGTAGGTAATAATAATATTTTTGTAATAAACTATTTCTTTTAGTTTCACCAGTCAGTTTCAGTTACATTTTTGCACTTACGTACGAATCAGTTATATCATCTTGAGTCCGAAATTCGTTAGTTAAGTGTCGTGTTTTATAATTACTAATTTTCGTTATTGTACTTATGTTAGTTATTAATAATGTTAGTGTGTTAACTTAAGTTTAGTAAAGACATAAACATCATTTTTAAATTTATTGTTGTGAGAAAAAGACGAGGTATTGAACAGTGAAAATATGGACAATATGGTAAGTAAATTTAGTCTTATTTTTTAAACTTTAAGTTGATGTCTATTGAATTGGATTCGGTTTTCTTTTTTTAAATAATTTTAAGAAGATAACAGGTGCGTTGTTGTTGTTGTTTAGTTTTCGTAAAATAATTAAAATTAATAAATCATTTTACAATCTGAAACTAATTTTACAATCTGAAATTACATCTGAAACTAAAACTAACGATCATCGAAATTCTAATCTTATCGAGAGCGCTTTCTCTCATGCATATTTACAATAATACCAAAAATTTAAAAAATAATAATGCGAATTTTGATTTCCAGAAACGAAGAAAAACAAAGAGATTATCTGGTTTTAATTACCGACAACAAAAATCAAGACGTGAGGAGGAGAAATTGAAATTAGCAGGATCCATGTATGTCTTTTTAAAGAAGGAAACGAATCCAGACGAAGAAACGAATACTGAAGAATTTTCGACAGAAATGCCCTCCACAAGCGGCACATCCATGCAGTCCATGGATGTAGATATAGAAGAAGAAGCTAGAGGCTCTAATGAGGAGGAAACCAGAGATTTTGATTCTGATGAGAAAGGATCGGAATTGTTTAATAAAGTCAATTTAACAGAGATTTCCACCGCGCAAAAAGCCGAACCGCCTGCTGAATTATCTCATGAAGATGAAATTGATGTAAATATTATCAGTGTATCGGATGATCCAGGGACGTGGCCTGAAAACATCACTAGCAGTATGGCAAAAATGTTGGTAGAAAGGGGACCTATTCAAGTTAAAAACTTAAAATATCCCATTAGTGAATCTGGACGAAAGTTTTCGGAAAATTATTATTATAAATCATTAAAAAATGGTGAAAAAATTAAGAGAGATTGGTTAGTTTATTCAATTTCTCATGATGCAGTATTTTGTTTTTGTTGCAAAATTTTTGGCACTTCATTTATTGGCAATTTAAATAACCAAATAGGCTTTTCTGACTGGCACCATCTATCAGAAATATTAGGAAGGCACGAACAAAGTGTTCGCCATAACAAAAACGTTAAACAGTGGATATCATTAATTAAAATGTTAAATCAAAAAAGTACCGTCAACCAAATGGAATTAAGACTTTTAGAATCAGAAAAAAAATATTGGTTTAATGTTATGGAAAGAATTGTTTCAATAATCCAATATTTATCGCGACAGTGTTTAGCTCTTAGAGGGTCTTCTTCCAAATTATACGAACCAAATAATGGTAATTTTTTGAAAGCCGTAGAGATGATAGCGCAATTTGATATTGTAATGCGTGAACATGTATCTCGTGTCCAAAAATCACAGGAGAGTCAAATTCACATGAGTCATTATTTGGGTAATACGATCCAAAATGAAATAATTACTTTAATAGGCATGAGAATAAAAACATTTATATTGAATTCGATCAGGGCCGCAAAATATTACTCTGTAATATTAGATTGTACTCCAGACGTGAGCCATACTGAACAAATAACAATTATATTTCGATTTGTTTTTCTAAATTATGAATCTAAAAAGGTAGAAATAAGAGAGCATTTTGTGGGATTTTGTCCAATAACTGATTGTACTGGCGAGGGCTTAAGCGATTTTTTAACTAATTTAATTGTTCAATTAAACTTGAACATTTATAATATGCGTGGGCAGGGCTATGACAATGGGGCAAACATGAGAGGTAAGCATAAT
The DNA here is from genome assembly GCA_949126875.1 of Lochmaea capreae. NCBI lineage: Eukaryota > Metazoa > Arthropoda > Insecta > Coleoptera > Chrysomelidae > Lochmaea > Lochmaea capreae. The sequence goes on along the minus strand of OX421409.1, from coordinate 26,627,069 downwards.
GGCTTGCAAAAGAAAATTTTAGACATAAATCCTCGTGCATTTTTTGTTCCTTGTTCAGCGCATACGTTAAATTTAGTTGTCAATGATGCTGCTAATGTGTCTCATGAAACAACAAGTTTCTTTGATTTAGTCCAAGATTTATACGTATTTTTTTCTGCATCGACCAAAAGGTGGGATGTTCTTAAACGACACGTGCCAACATTAACTTTAAAACCACTAAGTGATACAAGATGGTCAAGCCGAATCGATGCATTAAAACCATTAAGGTATCAAATCGGCAATGTCTATGATGCGTTATTTGAAATTTCGGAAAACTTAGTATTATACGATGCATCTACTAGACATAAAGCACAAGCATTGGGACTCAAACTGCACAATTATAAAGTTTTATGCGCAGTAATTACATGGCATGATATCTTATTTAAAGTAAATGTGTTAAGTAAAATGATGCAAAGTTCTTCATTAAATATAAAAGTTTGCGTAGATTATCTTGAAAACCTAATAGATTTTTTTTCAAAAATGCGTTCTGATGAGGGATATATGAATGTACTTGTAGGAGCTACCGAACTTGCAAATGATTTAGAAATACAAACGGATTTCCCGCCCGTTCATAGCATGCGTCGTCGTAGAACCTCGCGTCAATTTGATTACGAGCATGAAGACGAAGCAGTGCGAGATCCCAAAATTCATTTTAAAATAAATTTTTTCTTTAAAGTCCTTGATCAGATATTATCGTCTTTAAGTGACAGGTTTGATGGTTTACAAAGTTATAGTGACATTTTTGGCTTTTTGTTTAAAATCGGTGACATATCAGACCAAGATTTAATGAAAAACTGTAAAGATATGGATTTAAAGCTTCGAGATGAATCCCTAAACGAGTCCGATATTGACGGAAGTGATTTATATAATGAAATTAAAGCTTTTAATTTACATTTTAAGGAGTCTTTACAACGTGAACCTGAGGATATTCTACAATTTATTTTAGAGAACAGCCTTATGGCAACATTTCCTAATCTGTTTGTTGCTTTAAGAATAATGTTAACTTTACCAGTTTCAGTTGCAACCGGCGAAAGGTCTTTTTCAAAATTAAAAATTATTAAAAATTATGTAAGGTCTACCATGTTGCAAGAACGATTAACAAATTTATCATTAATATCTATTGAACATGATATTTTGGACAGTTTGAATATTAATGACACAATTCAAGAATTTGCGGAAAGTAAAACTAGAAAAGTACCTTTTTTATAACGTTTTATTATGATAGACAATTTAGACCTAAGCGTTTATTTCTTTTTATGTTTATTTTTTATTTTTATTTAATATTACTTCCATACTTGCATTATATGTTTAAATGTATTTTATACGTGCTAATTTGCACAAATAATTTAATGTTTAATTATTATTATTAATAAAAACGTTACAAGTTACAACATTTACTTCATTTTTTAAAGTTTATTTTCAGAGCGGGCGGCCGAATTAATTCTAGCACGCGGGCGGCCGAAGGCCTAGCAACGGTCCTGACGGTAGCTGGAACACTACCGAAACGTCGAAATAAAAAATAAAAAAACATTATTGTGGTTTGATTCCCAAAAAAAGAATAAGTAATGCCACAAGGAACATAGAAAATATTGTAGATATATGTGCAAAAAATGACTTAGTTTTTAAGCCAAGCAGAATAGCTATTGATTTTGAACAAGCTATCCACTCAGCCGTAAATAGCATATGGCCCGATATAAAAATAATTCGATGTCGTTTTCACTTAAGCCAATCATGGTGGCGCAAGATTAAAAAACTAGGTTTGGCAAAAGAGTACAAAGATAAAGATTCCGAGATAGGAAAGTTTTTAAAATATACTTTTGGTCTTCAGTATCTTACACCCGCCGAAGTAGGAGATTGCCTTGTTTTTGACTTGGGAGAAATACAACCACCAGACAGTAGGGTTACCCAATATGTCGACTATTTAGTAAATGTGTATGTGTCAGAACGTGCCTCTTTTCCTCCCGAAATTTGGGCATCTGCTTCACCTAGTTAGGGTTGCCAACCCTCCCGATTTAGGCGGGAGACTCCCGCTTTTCTACCAAATCCCGCGCCCATGTACAAACCTCCCGCATTTTGGCAAATAAAGAATACTGTAATTCAAATTTTAATAATTATTATTTTTCAAACAATCCGGCAACGCTGACTCAAACTCGCCCCGCAATCCCGCAAAGCTTAGGCGACGCGGCTTCTGTCGGCTCAGTGAGTGACGATAACTCTGTGTTGTATTATCTCTGAAGATAACAGTGATTAGTGTTGCATCTGTTTTGCTGCGCTACGCAATAAATGATCATTTTCTCATTTTCCTTGGTATTCGCCTATTTCGTTGACGTTCATTATGAATCTTTCTGAGAGTGAGAGTAGTAATTTAAGTGATGATGAGATTGATTGGGTTGGGCAAATTAGCGTTGACGAAGATGATTGTGAACTAAGTGAAGGTAAACAAGGACATACTTTTCCGGAGTTTGAGCCAAATCAAGAGAAAGTTGAGGCTGGGGCTAATGGGGCTGAACCTTCTGTTAAAAAAACTAAATGGAATGTAAAATTCAATAATAAATGGAGCAAAACTTATTCTTTGATTGTTAGGGGCAAAGATATTTTTCAAGCTAAATGTACGATTTGCGACACACAATTTACAATAAATCACGGCGGAGAAAACGATATAATTAAACATATGAAAACGGGAAAACACAAGAAAAATACAACGAAAGGTTCACGAGGAAAAAAAACTGACACATTTTTGTTAAAAAACAATTAAGACATGGATACAACCACCAGACAGTAGGGTTACCCAATATGTCGACTATTTAGTAAATGTGTATGTGTCAGAAAGTGCCTCTTTTCCTCCTGAAATTTGGGCATCTGCTTCACCTAGTATGTGTCGGACAACCAATGCATGTGAATCCTTTCATGATCATTTTAATGATAATTTTTATAGTAATCACCCATCATACATATTTCTGGAAACATTGTTACAATTTCAAATAGATACTTATATTAAAATAAATAGCATTGATACTGTTAAGCTTCCAAATACTCGAACCCGGAATAAATTTAATTTCTTAGATATAAAATTAAATATGTATTATAAAACAAAAAGTATAACGAGATTGCAATTCATAAAACAAGTATGTCATTATTTTGGAAATGTTTGAGCACATAATATGTACATTCAGTGTAAATATTGTTTTTGATTTTATTATAGCGCTTATAGTATACTCGTATGTATGTGTAATGTGTATTTGGTCATCAATTAATGAATATTAAAAAGTATTTTTCTTTTCTTTAGTATAGATAAGTAATGCAGTATAAATAATCTACGGTTTGTTTCAAGTTTAACTCAGTAGGCTTTCATAAATTTTGCCGCTGCAATTTACAGGTAAGATTGACGGTCTTTGTTGGCCGTGCGCTGCAATTTACATGTAAGGATTATAGAAACTCTGATTTACAATCGCCGGTTTGTTCAAGATGCATTCCTGGTATTTGAAAGTAAGAAAACTGGAGATTACCATGAGGATATGAATGCAGTTGTATTTGAAGAGTGGTTTTCAGTCTTACTAAAAAAATACCAGATAGGGCTGTAATTGTAATGGACAATGCACCCTATCACAGCCGTAAATTAGAGAAGGTTCCCACAACCTGCTCATTAAAAAAGGATATGCAGAAGTGGCTGCAATCAAAAAATATAAAATTTGACCCCGGTATGGTTCGATCTGAACCAATGTACATAATCAATCAACACAAAGGAAAATACAATTTATTTGCTACCGATGAAATGGCGAAGCAAAATAATAAAGTTGTATTGAGGCTGCCACCGTATCATTGCGAATTAAAACCAATAGAGTTAATTTGGGCTCAAGTGAAAAATGAATTAAAAGCTAAAAATGCTTCATTTAAATTGAAGCATGTGAAATTCCTTCTTATAGAAGCTTTAGATAATGTTACAAATATCAAGTGGCAACATTGTGTAATTGTGTAGCATACATTATTAAAGAAGAAGAAAAAATGGACACTCTAGATGGAATTGTGGGTAATCTTATCGAACCAATTATCATTTCTTTGTCACCTGATAGTTATAGTGAAAAATATTCAGATATTGAGTAGAATTATTAATAAATACATAAATTATGCATCTTCGAGTTGAATATTTTTTACCCGTTTTCAATTGCCAAATCCCTCAGTTTCATTTTCAACAAAGTATTGTATTCTAACCAAATGAATTTTCATTATTCATTCAGTTTGATAAACCTATAGTCCATACTTGGTTTTTTTTTGGTGATGTTAAAAGTTTACAAGTAAAATCTTATTTTTAATAATATTTTTACATCAAGTCTTACACACATTACGGTACCTACAACCCAGATAGCACACTACATCCTAAAGACGTCCAGTTCATGTCTTATTTAGGTCCAAACGTCCTGGTACGTAGAACGGACGTCCCTAAGACGTCCTTCTCACGACATGTTTAAACGTATTTGTAGGGATGTTTTAAAGACGTTTTAATTATGTCGATAATGTGTACGTTCAACTCTTTTAGTAATTTTTAACTCGCGCTTGCATCTAATAAAAACTATAATGATTCTGTTTTTTATACTTTTTATTTATTGCTCACTACAAACGTAGAGCACATTGTGAGCAAAAAATATATTAAATTTATAAATTTAACCTATTAATATAATCGTTATATTCCATCATAAACTAACTTTCTAGAACTATAATTCGTGTACTACTTCAAAACTGCAAAACATAGGGAAAATAATATTTAATTTATCTATGCTACAAACAATAAAAAATCATGGAATAAATTTTGAATATGGCGCCTTAACCCTCCGATATTGGCGCTATACGTCCGTCGTCTTTGACCAATGACATATGTCCCCGCGTGCTTCATCGTTTTGCGATCTTCGTCTTCGTACGCTGCCGCAATTACCACTACCTATCGATTTTAATATTGAAAAACGGAGTCGAAGGAAATATATCGATTACTGAGACATTGATATCATTGTTGATTATAATAATAATATTATAGTTTATGAACGATTATCGTTCGGTTTTGCAGTGCACAATCTTTTTCCGTTTTTTTAAGGTTTGAGAAAAAGAGAGGTGATAAAAATACCATGTAGCTACGCTCAGCCAATGCAAGAATACTGAGATGGTCGATGTTCAGTTCGATACTGTATAAGAAGTATCGATGCCATGGAGTTTCTATCGATTATTATAGATCGTAGGGTCGGCACATTTTTATTTAACCCTACTTTTATTTTCCTTTGCTTGGCTTTGTTCTTATATGTGGCAAGTAATTTAATGAAAATTTATTATTTATTCTCCGTTATTGGAATCGTGTTGCTGTGCAGGTATACCGAATTTAAACAAGGTGAGTTTCAATTTTCAATATTGCATTTTACATTTTACTTAATCATGAATCGCTCAAAGGACATGCAAAAATATTATATGCGTGCTAAAAGAGCCGAGCAGCCCTACACTCGTCCAAACTCTCCTGTTCCCTCGACATCAAATCAACCCGGTTCTTCATGCGAACCTATATTTAATAATATCTTATCAGATTCTCTTAGCTCTAGTAGTGATAATGGTGAGGAAATCGAAGTATTTGGTAGCAATAATTCTCCACCAGTTTCTGCTTCAAATTCTGATGTTTGTACTTTGATTCCTCCGAATGCATGTTTTAAATCTAGTTTATCAGAATGGGCTTTACATCATAATATTGCACATATTGCTATAAATGATTTACTGGGCATCATTAAAAAGGAATTTTCTGCTGATCTGCCCTCTGATGCCAGAACTTTGTTAGGGACTGTAAGGAATATCGATATCAAGAAAATAGAACCTGGATCATACTTTCATTTTGGATTACAAAATTGCATATTAAATATTATTCAACATTCAAATGCAGAGTTTTTAGAAAACCCAATTAATATAAATATTGATGGTCTACCACTTTTTAAGAGTTCAACAAATCAAGTTTATCCAATTCTTTGTAGTATTGCCAAAAGTAATGTGGTGGATATTGTAGGCATTTATCAAGGGAATGAAAAACCTAAAGATCCCAACTTATTTCTGTTTGATTTTGTAAATGATGCAGTATATCTTATAAATAATGGTATGTTAATTAATGAGAAACTTTACGATGTTAGAATTAAAGGTTTTATATGTGATGCCCCGGCCAAATCCTTTGTTAAGTCTGTTAAAGGTCATAGCGGTTACTTTTCTTGTACCAAATGCTGCATTGAGGGTGATTATATGGCTGGTCGAGTATGCTTTCCTGGAGTTAATAATATTGTTGTAAGGACCGATTCAGATTTTAGGTCCCAAAACCAGGAGAATCATCACACTGGTATTTCAGTCCTTTTAGATATACCCCACATAAATATGATCAATAGTTTCCCTCTTGATTATATACATTTAGTATGTTTAGGAGTAGTAAAAAAGCTCTTACTTCTTTGGTGTTGTGGGAAACCAGCAACAAAGATTTCCTTTCAAAAAATTTCAAATATATCTGATTCGCTTGTTAAGATTGCTGTATCAATACCATGTGAATTTAACCGTAAACCTAGAAGTTTAAACGAGTTGAAAAGGTGGAAGGCCACAGAGTTTAGACAATTTTTATTTTACACTGGACCATTAGTACTTAGAAATAATTTAAGCGGTGACAGATATATAAATTTTCTTTCCCTTCATATTGCCTTGATAATTCTGTCAAATGAGAGATATTTTGTTCATATTCACTATGCATCAGAACTGTTGAAATATTTTGTTGTAACATTTGAGACTTTGTAGATATGGTTCAGAAAATATATCTCGTAATGTTCATAACTTGTTACATCTTACAGAGGATGTCAAAAATCATGGTCCAGTAGATAATTTCAGTGCATTCCCCTTTGAAAATTTTTTACAAAGCATTTTAAAATCAATTCGAAAGAGTGACAAACCTTTACAGCAAATAATTAAAAGGCATACTGAGCATATAAAATTTAATACTAAAAAGGAAGTTCTCAAAAAATATCCCATGCCTAAGGATGAACATTTTAATGTACCTTTAATAAATAATATAAACATTTCTAGACAATACAGGGTGTCCCATAACTAATGGACAATATAAGAACTGTAGAAAGGGGTGATAAAAATAAGTCGTTTGATACAAACATGCACTAGTAAAATGTTAATAGTAAGCGAGATATGGGGCGTTAAAGTTGACAAAATATTTTTGAAAATTCGTAATATTTAGAAAACAACTAAATGTATTGGTCTCAAAATTGGTACACTATGGTTTTTAATGGTAATAAGCATGATATTGCCTTAATTTTTAATAATACTTCTAGATGGCGCTGGTTACACAGTTAAAATTTGATAGATCAGCGGTATTTTTTTTCCCCCTGTATAATGTGCATTTTATTACAAAATAATAAAAACTGCATCATTTTGGAACAAAAAAGGTATACTTGTTCAATTCCCATATTTTAAGTCGTTTTCAAGATATTGCTATTTTAATACTGCTTGCCACGCCGGCATTTAAAAATTATTACCTAAATAAAACATTGGTTGTTCAAAGAATACAATTTAATTGGAAAAAGAAAAGAAAAAAAACAATAATTACATTTATTTCATTAAATGTTGAAAGTGACCACCGTTTACTTCAATACATTTTCGTAAACTTTTTTGTAAATGTTGTCTTACTTTAAAAAACATCGCGTTGCCATTTTTTAAAGTATTTGCGGCTTCATGAATTTTTGCTAATAGTTCGTTTTGGTTATGAATTTCACTATTGTAGGCTAACGATTTTAGATATCCCCATACATAAAAGTCCAAAGGATTAAATTCTGGGGAACGAGCCGGCCAAGGAAACTCACTGCCCCGTCCAATCCAACGATGCGGAAAATTGTTATTTAAATGCTCCCGGACTATAAGTGGATAATGTGGGGGAGCACCGTCCTGCATAAACCACATATCCTGCCTTACAATTAAAGGAACTTCATCAAGTAAAATGCCTAAATCATTTTGCAAAAATTCTAAATAATTTACCGCATTTAATCTGTTAGGGAGTTCAAATGGACCAATGAAATTATCGCCAATGATTCCACACCAGATGTTGATTGAAAACTCATGCTGAAAATGAGTTTCTTTGTATTGATGAGGATTAGCAAAATCGTAATAGTGGTTATTTCTCCAATTAAATACTCCTCTGCGTGTGAATGTAGCCTCGTCCGTAAACAGTACCTTTTTTAAAAATATTGGATCTTGATTGATGTTACCGAGCATTGATTGACAAAATTGTAGTCTCCTTGGTAAGTCATTGGGTAATAAATTTTGTACAGGCGTGAAATGATATGGGTACAATTTTTCTGTATGTAAAATTCTTGACACACTTGATTTACTTACACCAGTAGCTGCCTGCAAGCGCCGAGTACTCAATTCAGGATTTTCTATAATTCTTGTTAAAATTTCATCTTCCATATCAGCTGTAATTATTTTAGGTCGACCACCAGAATTTTTCTTACGAAAAGAGCCGCTTTCACCTAAATTGGAGTACAATCTTTGAAATTTTTTACGACTGGGTACAATTCGGTTTGGATATAACTGCACGTATCGTCTAACTGCAGCACATGCATTATAATTTACTTGTGCATAAACACAAATCATATCCCTTAGTTCATTATTTGTAAATTCATTGCCTCTAGGCATTTTTAATGAAAGCCGTATTTTTAGTTCAGAATTTAAAAACACAGTAATGACAACTTTTCGCTTTTAACTAGTAAATTAATGACAGTTCTTTTAATAGTCACAGCCCTCTTTAAAATATTCTAGTAATTAAGTTGCAGTGTAATGATATGCACTGCAATATTAAAATAGCAATATCTTGAAAACGACTTAAAATATGGGAATTGAACAAGTATACCTTTTTTGTTTCAAAATGATGCAGTTTTTATTATTTTGTAATAAAATGCACATTATACAGGGGGAAAAAAAATACCGCTGATCTATCAAATTTCAACTGTGTAACCAGCGCCATCTAGAAGTATTATTAAAAATTAAGGCAATATCATGCTTATTACCATTAAAAACCATAGTGTACCAATTTTGAGACCAATACATTCAGTTGTTTTCTAAATATTACGAATTTTCAAAAATATTTTGTCAACTTTAACGCCCCATATCTCGCTTACTATTAACATTTTACTAGTGCGTGTTTGTATCAAACGACTTATTTTTATCACCCCTTTCTACAGTTCTTATATTGTCCATTAGTTATGGGACACCCTGTATAAAAGCATTGTTTTCATAGACTATATTCTTAAGACAGTATTTCCAGATAACTGTTGCCGTTTAATTAACGGAAATATAATATTAGTCAAAGATATAGTTTTAATAGATAAATTCAAAATTATTGGCCAAAAATACAAGATTTGTAATAGTTTGTATCAAAATCCATGTGAATCAACAGATTTTGGAATTTGTAATGTGCAGGTTGATGGTGTCCTTACACTTGAAATTGTTGATTTAGACGAAGTGTCCAAATAGAACATAATTCTAATATTGTTATATTTCCATTATTACATACTAAGTAGGTAATTTTAGCTTTTAGTAAGAGGTAGTAGGATCTTTTTGTGTAGCTGAGTTATCTCTAAGTGTCATATTTTTATTCTAAACAGTGGGAATCAAAGTGTGATATCTTTATATGTGTGATTGATACAAATTTTAAAATAAAATCAAACAGATCTATTATTCTACTATTTAATGTAAAAAATATATGATATTTTTTCGAATTTTTCCTACTCTGCTGCCAACATAATACTAAGATTAGACAATTTTGTTTCCTTTAACCAAGCTCATCCCTATTACATTTTCCAAGAAGCCAATTATGACAATTTAGTTTTGCTTTATTTGACAACTTTTCTTACCTTGTAGAACATAGCTACTCCTTTTTGGCCCACTATTTTTAAATTACAGGTTGTAACGTAATGAGTGAGCAAACGTGGACTGTTGTCCAATTTACTGATGACGGAACTGTGGAAGCAGTTTCATCTATTTGGATACAGGGGGAAACGTGCCACTGGCCCACATTTTCCAATCACAAACTTCTAAATGCGATTAGAAAATATGAACCTTTAAATACTTGTTGGCCTAGCCATGATGTCCGCATCTTTAGAAATGCAACTTTTAGTAAGTAATTTTTTACTATTCTGTATGGTAAGTCAATTATAAAGATTTTGTGATAAATTTTCTTAAGACTTTGTTTTTATTTTTTTGGACATACCACTTTTGTGGGGTACAGTATTTTTATTAATGTTGAACAAAGAAGTTAGTGCAAGTGTTACAAGTTTAATATCATGTAAAAATAGATCCTGATGTAAAATTTCAATCTAATTTTTTAGATGACTATTTAAAAGCTCGAAACAAGGCAAGGCAGGCTGAAGACACCAGTGACCTTAATACTGAAGAAGAATCATTAGCCACAAAAAGAAAAATCATCCAAAAAAAGCTTTCATCTAGTGACAGTAGAATGAGCAGCGAAGAGAGCCAGCTTCCACCACCACCAAAATTGAAAAAAAATTCAACTGTCAAGAGACCATCAGCGACACTGGGTTACTGCACAAAATTAGATTGTAAATATGCAAGATTTGTTTGTATTTCAACTTGTGTTGTCATAAACCATCATAAAGCCTAGCAAAAAATTGGAGTCCTGGATTAATACTTTTTTATGTACAATATTATTTCAGAATACATCTTAATCACGTGACAATCTAGTCAACCGTGTTCTAGTCGATTCATCCCTATTTACTGTCAAATTTATAAGGGAAAAGTGACTTCTCATTCTTAGATTGATGCAGTTTATGCATGTGATTTCCAGACTTCAATATTTTGTTAGACGATAACAAAAAATAGTTATATACCTACATTATACTTTTTTTTCAATTTTTCAGCATTAGAAAATAATACAGAAATTATCTCGGATAATAAATTTGATACCTCCCTAAGTGGTAATGGTGAATATTTTTATTTTATAATCATTCGAAATTTTAAATAATCAAAATATTTCAGGCAGACCTAATAACAGCAGTTATTTTATTGAGAATGATTGTCGAAATTTGGATGTTATAAACATAAGCACAGCACAGGTTGGTTGCCACAGCTGTGAACAAACAGGTAAAGTAATATTTGTTAAGTATGTTGTGATGTTTATATACAAAACGCGTTTTTTTAATAGAATTTTACATTATCAGTTTCAACATTTAATCCTGACACTCATAATTTGTATTATATCCCCAGATATGTATTATTTTTTAGAAAAACACCTTAAAACCATAATCCAACAAAATCATATGCTACGTGCATTGGTAACAGACAGTCTGGCTGAGATTAAACATATAAAAGAAGTTTTTAAAAATACAAAACTGGAAACAAAAAAAAAGGATGTGTCATTTTATACAAAATTTCCTGAAATACAATTTCCTATATCAAGTGAAGAAGAGTTAGAAGCATTCAAAGTCATTTTGACGAATGAAGATGAATTTAATAATGGGGTAAGATTTTGAAGAAAAACCTTGCACAACCCTAATAGGAGGCCTTAATTAAAATATTTTCTAACCCAAACAATTTTTTTGCAGGTGATTGAGCTTTCTAAGCTGGCAGGCTCAAACAACTATAATTTTGTTAAAAGAGCCCTTAGTTCTCTGCTCAGTGATGAGGTAGCTATGAAGTATAGCTGGCTGGGGCGAAAAACTAAGCAAGATTTTCATAGTCATGGAGAAAAAGAAGTAGTTGAAGTAGATTACCATAGTAGTGAATCGGAGCAGTCCGCTGATGAATTTTCCGAAGATATCGAATCATTTTTACAGACAGATGAAGATGAATGCTTTTATCTTGGAAAAGATGGAGAGACTATTTGGAAAAGCACTCCTGTAAGTCACGGTAACAAAACCAAAGCTAAAAATATTGTTAAAGTATTACCGGGCTCAAAAGGGGCCGCCAAATATGTGACAAATTCGTTAAACTCCTTTCTTCTTTTTTTGACCAGAGATATGGTGGACCATATAGTATTTTGCACTAATATATATATTGAGAATAAACGTGCAAACTTTGCGTACCAAAGAGACCGGGACTGTAAACTAACTTCTTCCGAGGAAATTTTGGCACTATTTGGAGCACTTTTCATAATTTCCGTAAAAAAAGGAAACCACGTGAATGTTGAGGAGCTTTGGGCTAAAGATGGGACTGGAATGATTCTGTGCACTTTTCATAATTTCCGTAAAAAAAGGAAACCACGTGAATGTTGAGGAGCTTTGGGCTAAAGATGGGACTGGAATGATTCTGTTGAGAGCTGTATTTAGTTATAGAAGATGTTTGTTTCTTCTTCGTGCTCTTCGTTTCGATGAAATTGGAACAAGAAAAGAACGCGAGATGTCTGATAAATTAGCTGCGATAAGAACGATAATTATAGTTTGGGGGAATTCATCGCAATAGATGAAATGTTACATCCATTCCGAGGGCGATGCGGATTTGTTCAGTATATGCCACAAAAACCTGCGAAATATGGTATAAAGTTATATGCTCTTTGTGACAGTAAAACATATTACACTTGGAGGTTTGAAATATATTGTGGAATACAACGTGACGGACCCTTCAAAGCATCAAATAAACCATTCGATATTGTGCAAAGACTAGTAGAACCAATAAAAGACTCTAAAAGAAATTTAACCACCGATAACTATTATACTAGTTATGATTTAGCGGAATATCTTTTGAAAAATGGCCTGACTTTGACTGGTACATTAAGAAAAAACAAAAGGGAGTTACCACCTGAGTACCTACCAAGTAAGTCACGTACAGTTGGATCGTCTCTGTTTGGATTTCAACCTGACATCACTTTAGTATCCCATGTTTCTAAGAAAAATAAAGCTGTGATTTTGCTGTCCACGATGCATGACGATGATGAAATTGATGAGAGTACCAAGAAACCAGAAATTATATTACATTATAATAGGACAAAAAGTGGCGTCGATACAGTCGACCAAAAATGCGCCTCTTACACAACACAAAGAATTACAAGAAGGTGGCCTCTTGCAATTTTCTTTAGAATCTTGGATATTGCGGGAATAAACTCCGAAATTATATTCAATAACACCAATCCAACAGATACGCCACCAAGAAGAAGGAAGTATCTAACTTCTCTAGGTTTATCCCTCATGAAGGATCATCTAAAGAAACGCGCGAAGATACAAACACTTCCTAAGGATATTAGAGAATTTCTATCCCCCTACAGCACTCCTGTTGATGTTCCTGTCGTAATAAATCAAAATCGGAGTGGACGTTGTCATATATGCAGTGCACACAAAAATAACAAAACGACAGTGCAATGTAATACCTGCCTTTACCCACCAATGGAGGAAAACTAGTTTTTGAATATGATATAGGTATCTCTATTAAGTTTAATGTTTACTCGTAGAAATGTATTTTTTATTTCCATTATTTCATGATGTATTTTTGTATTTATTCTAAACTACAATATTAGTTTCACATAATATGTTTAGTTTTATATGTATTTTCCAATTAAAATTAATTTTCCTAGTAAGACTAGATTTGTTTTCCTGGCGGCATAGAGTACCGCGGAGCGACCGCTGATGGGATTTTCAAAGACGCGCCCGCCGCAGGGTTAAATGTTATTTTCTAAATTTTGCTGTGTTAGTGAAAAATCCATATTTCTTATGTACTTGTATGTGTTATATAGTTTTTGAATGAATTTCCATCAAGTAAATAGACGGCTCATACACGTCCAGGGCTGTTTGCCCTAAAGACGTCCAAGACTGGATGTCTCGAAGACGTACAAAACTGGATGTCCTAAAGACGTACAAACTGGATGTCTTTAAGACGTACAAACTGGATGTCTTTAAGACGCCTTGTTTTGTAACAATGTACGTCCTGAAAACGTCTTTAAAATATCTTTTGGATAGTGGCGTACATCTTAAAAACGTCATGAACGTCGTGAACAAACGTCTTTAAAATGTCTTTAAAACGTTTTTGTGCTATCTGGGAATATTATCGTATTTTCCGATATCAAAACTTGTTCTTTTTTATTTTGTGCTATACCTGAACTTCCAATGTAAATAAGGGATAATTCAACATATAAATATTTAATTGCATTTTATACATACTATACTAATTATTACTCAAATTATTAAATGATCTTTGGGGTAATTCATAATATTTTACATAATATAACCACAATGTTTTCACAATAATATGACATGTTCGCCATTGTCTGGCCTCATGTCCTGGGTCCAATTACGATTTGGTATTTAGACAAATGCGAGCAGTACAATACATATTTCACATAAGTGTCAATTAGTTCAATAGGTCTGAACACGACCCTTTCGGAACACTCTCCCAATCTAGTAACTAAGGTATGGAAGTCTTACTGAGTAATTTTAATTTTACCGGAGGTAATAAATGATTCAACTCCTTTCATAAAAGTTCAAAGCGCCTTTTGGCTAAAGGATAATAAAATAATCTTACACAAATTTAAATATTTCAATCAATTTTCAAAGAACCTATTCGGAATAAAATATTCAAAGCTCCTTTTCGGGAAAAACTATAATATAACAAGTAAACATATAAAAGGCTGACTTTATGCTCAAGCCAGGCTTTTTACCTCAATTCACTCATACCGTCAAGACCTTTTTCACAGTCTACAAATAAGTCGAGGATTATAGTTCCTCATAAAATATAATTTCTTAGCAAGTGCGTATTGCAAATTCGAAATTAAACATAAGTGATTATGAAGTTGTTTTGGGGTGTTGTATGTTGTACTAAACAAACTGAGACGCTACAATCTCTGAGTTTTATTTGAAGTCAACGTCGGCGGAGAACATCAGAAGGAAACCAGCCCAACAAACGAATTACAGTCCATTTTGATTGACTAAGTAAATTAGTCATCCTGACGAAAAACGACGGGAATGTACTAAGTACCCTCCGAATCCGCACACTAACAAAAAAATTGAAATTTTGTCATGCATTACAGCTTACGAATTATGTTATTTATATGTTTTACAATAACATTTTTAATTTATGTTTAGTCTACGTTATTCATTTTGATTCTTTTTTTGATGTAGAGTTGAGTAAAATTTGTCTTCAAGTGTACATTTATTTCTGTCTGTTTTTATTTTACCCTATTAATTTTAAACGATTCGCAAAATATTTTGGTTTGAACAACCCCGAAAAGTACACTGGGCATTGTTTACGTCGAACGTCGGCAACTCTTTTAGCAGAAGCTTGAGCAAGTATGACCACGGTGAAGCACCATGGTGGATGGAAGAGTACCACAGCTGCTAAGGGATATTTGGAAGACACCACATCCTAAAAAAATGAGGTTTCAAGGATGTTGGCAGGCGTAGGAAATACCCCTTTCGGCTCAAACCACTTTCAGGTAGAAACCCACATTTCAACCCCTAATCTATGCAATCAATTTCATTCAATTTTTATCAATGGTGGCAGAGTAATGAACACTGGTCAATTGTAATATATTTATCCTGAATTGTCGAAAATAGTTATTAGTCTTCACCTACCTAGCCTAACACACCACATTTAAAAATTTTGCCAGAGAAAAAACAAATTTTTGGTTGCTAAAAGAATTGAAGAGTATAAAAATAAAAAGATTTCAAAGTTGTCTCATGTTAAAATATTATCATATCATTCATGTATATAACTTTACACGTGCAAAAATAATATTATTGTAGACCGTACGGCGTGGTTTGATCCAAGCGGTACTCACCTCCTATTTCAGGGTCATTCATTTTAAAAGCACATATTTCGCCGTACTGTCGCATCTGGTTGTAGGAAATCTGTGACATAATCATAATATATTGCAGGACACTCCGGTTAATTATTTTAAAAAGTTCAATGAAATGCAGACAACCATCAATTAACTTTCAAATTTCAAGTTAATGCATTAAGCAATGATGATCGTCTCGTGACTATGAATTATTGATCCAAACACATTCTTTGAATATAATTACCACACTTTCAATCATTCTTAATATTTACCTTAATCATCCGATAAACAATAAATGTAGACTGGAGTTTAGAAAAT
The DNA here is from genome assembly GCA_949126875.1 of Lochmaea capreae. NCBI lineage: Eukaryota > Metazoa > Arthropoda > Insecta > Coleoptera > Chrysomelidae > Lochmaea > Lochmaea capreae. The sequence continues at coordinate 26,610,934 of OX421409.1, read as the reverse complement.
TTTAATGAAGTCCAATTGTCTTTATTTCAATCCGATTTTATCTTTTTATATCTGCTCCCAGCACCTAGTAACTAATTAATTTGATCATTTAGAACTAGCGGAACTTCTCAGTTGATTTTTTCACCGATTTTAGAAGCATTTTCTAAAATGTTTTTAAATAAACAGACAGCAAAATTTTTTCTATAAATAATTCGGATATTATTTAGATTTCAAGTCACTATTACCGAATTATCTATAGAAAAACTGATTTTTTTTCATTTAATAATTAATACACAACATATTACAAACATTATCTTGGACAAATCCACTCTGTGTGATTCGGACATTTAGATTTGCGGGTTTTCTTAGAGTTGTTGATGATATCCAAATAAAGATAGGCGTCTTACCGTTGACCAACCTACAAAATTTAATGATTTAAATTATAATAGATAACCATTTTAGTATCAGTATATTCACATTCCAAGCACAATAAACAATTAATTTTAGACATTAGACAAATATACGGTCCTTGCCAGATTTGAGTTAGGTGTTGCAATTATTTTGACATTTGGGAGGACCAGTTTACACACATTGATATGCAAAATATTGAATAATACCATGTCCTTTATATTTTCCGGTATTTCAAGAGCTTACAACTTTTAAACGAATAGAAACAGATACTTCACAATAATGCAAGTTTTGTTTGGACTAATCAAAGTTTTTTCTCACTTTCGGTTAACCAAAAAAGCCATATATCGTTGTTTTTTCTTACTTTTATACGCCCTGTATATTTTATCCAATCTGTCGGTATAAGGTTTTAAAAATCGATTCAGAATTAACCATTATGGATGGTTGCCTGAAAAATGTTTCAGAGTTTGTATGAGTCTGGTAAATTAATATTAATATATATTATGTAAATTAATAACGAGTTAATAATTGTTTACACTTGTAACCTATTTAGTTTTCCAAGTAAAAATTTTGTACTGTTTTTTATTCAACAACTATCAATGAGTTTATTTTTATTCTCTACGACCGATTTTGGAACATAAGGAAAAAATATACAAAAAATGATTAATTTTGTTGAATATTGAAATATTTTTACACGCTTTATATTAGTCTCACTTGCATGTATGTATGTTGTACCCGACTCCTTTGGACTCGATTTTGAGCCACTTTAAACGAACAGATTTAATACGTAATGTGACAATTGGCAGAAATATGGTTAGGAATCGTCTCCATGAAGCCAATCTCCGTAAAAAGTATTTGGGATATCTAAACCTGCTGCACGTGGTTGTATATCTCGGTGGACTCAAACTAGACATCAGTCGTACTGGTGACCGAGCCAAAACAGGAACACAGCAAACTCCTGGTCAAAAAACCCTCGGAGACGCTGACTAACGAAATACTAAACCTTAGCAGGGGCAAGATAAGGATAGTGATAGGTACTCACCGGTCACTGTACCCTAAGGAAGCACATGCTTACAATCGGCATATATAGGGAGGAACCTATCTGTCGATTGTGGATGGAAGAGGAGCAAACAGCCTCTCACATTATCTTCGATTGTGAAGCATTATCTCACTGGAGATATAGACTCTTAGGACTAGACCATCCAAGGGAGGATTTCTCCAAGAAGGACCTAGTGAAAAAACTGCTGAGCCTGATAAAGGCTACTGGTCTCTTCTCATAAACGGCACAACCAAGAACACAAAAAGCCTGAAGGCTGAGGTGCCGAGGACTCTAAGCATTTGACTGGTGTGATGATTCTATCAATCAATCCATATAAAGCGTTTAAAAAGGCAGGAAAGGACATACTGTTTAGTTGCCATCTTCACCGACAACCAAGCTGCACTGAAGGCACTTGACTGCCTAGAGGTCAATTCAACAAATTGTCGGATAAAACAGCCAGACAAGGCTCATCAATGCCATTCATTCGACCAGAACCCTTCTGCGGCGTCGCAAAGTCGACAATAAATATGGCCACAAGGAAGTGGGTAATCTCACTAGGGCAGAGACAGGCGAAACAGTTCATTAGAAGACATTCACCAACTTTTACGGCAGACCAAATAAGCAAAGACGAACACTGTCAAAGCTGCGGTTTCTTGTATTAGGCGATGAGAAGCTACCGGCAAGAAATTACATGAAAGATTCAGTCTCGAGGCTGATTGGCTGCTTGAAAAGAGTCGGGATGGAGAATGTAATTCAGATTCAGAAGACCACAATAGATCTGAAAAGGTCGCAGTGGAATAGGCCGAGTAGTCACCTCATCAAATCTAATCTAGAATACTCCATTTGAAAAAAAACACAACTTTGATCTGGCAGAGTTTGGAAAGAAAACACTCCTTATGTATAGTAAATCGAACTAAAAAGTAAAAAATGAATAGTTTACAAAAACTAAAAAACACGCTTTATAGGTACTCAATCGAACTAAGTAAAAAATAATTCTTAATGTAAGAATAAAATGTTCAATTACCTATAAAGCATGTTTTTTATTTGTTTTAAACTATAATTTATTAAGTGAAAGTTTCAGTGTAATATTGGAGTACACAGAATAATTGTGCATAGGTACCTAATGTTGAACGTTATTGAACATAATCAGCAATTTCCAATTACTTACTAATGGTGATCAATAACTTTATATCCTTTTCCAATCCTATGTACATTCATACCATGAACAGAAAAATAGAAATTAACATAACCAGATGATTCAAATTCCTAATGGTCCTGACTAATTATGTTATTTTCAATTTTTGTGCAATTTAGAGATATGTTGAGTAGAAATTATTATGAATGTAGAACCGTACACATAATAAAAGTGACACTTATTGAGAAAGCAGATCAAGAGAGTAGAAAGATCATGATTGACTTGGAAAGAAAGCATTCTGTCATTTGGTGGAAAATAAAACACACACCTTTAATTGTTGATCTAATTGAAACAGATTTGGCAACAATAAACAACCTCTATTTGCTCTTCAAGTAAAGTGGGAATAACAAAATATACATTATAATTGCGTATACTTACAGTCTAGCATTTTTCGAAACACGCAGTTTCTCCATTGATGTTTCAAAATGTTCATATTCCAATAAATTATAAAAATGTGTTGTATTCTTTTACTGAAAAACAAACAAATATTAAAATGATGTCAACTGACAGTAGTATGTTCTTTTGAACTACTTGAATTTATAAATAAGACTTACCAGGGACTAGAACTGATTCAAATAACAGTTAAGCCTGGAGGAACTCCTGTTGCTGATTGTTCATCTGCACATAAGCTTCAACTTCTGTTCTAGAATACTCTACTGATCCAATAAAAATGGTACTCTAGTTATGGAAGCAACTGTATTAACGACAACATGCAGTCAATCATCTGAAAAATAAAAAAATATTTACCTATTAAAATCATTCCGGTGATTGAATTCATTTTGATTATTTAAGTAACGGGGGTTTTTGAAATTGGGTCTTTGCCTGGCTTGCAAGAAATTCTGTCTATGAGGATTTTTATTTTGATAATTTTGGAAGTAACCAATGTTATCTTCCTCTAGGACAAATTGCAATGCTTCGTTTAAGTCGTTTGGTCTCATGCAACGAATTGTTGTTCCTAAAGGTTCCTTTAGACCAGATAGGAATGTTTTTAAAGCTAGATTATTATATAAATCTCTTTTCAATAATGTATTGGCTTGAATGGCTTCATACAAATCTACATAGCTACAGATAAGATTGAGGATATTCAGAACACTATCATAAAAATTTTTTTATTAGAATTTAACCGCCTCGACAACTACGGCCATTGGCACTATACATAAGAATACACAATTGTTAACAAAAAATATGTAGTTATATTAATACAGTCAATGATATTTCATAGTTTGTAGTAGAGGTTAGCTGCTTTGAGGAATTTCAATATCGTCTGAATTTCAGCGGTGCAGTTTAAAAGTTCTTTCAGGTTCGGTTTTAGGTCTAGACGCTGATATATATTGTTGTATATCTGGCAGTCCGTGAGTACATGCTTAACGCTTAAAACAACATTGCAGTAACGGCAGACGGGAAGGTTTTCAGATGACATCAAGTAACCGTGAGTATATCTGGTATGGTTGATCCGCAATCGTCTAATAACAGCAGCTTCTCTCCTGAAACATGCTTCGTCTCTTTGCTCTGCGAAATTTCTTGTAACTGTGTCTTTCAATAACTCTGTAGCCAGAGAGACACTTATATAGTAAGTGTCGGTATACAATTGTCGACCCTCGTTCAGATGCCCTTCCATAGGAAAGAATACCGCATTCGCGGACGCCTGCCCGCTTTCGGCGCAGTAGGTGCCACAATAAACTTTTAAATTGTATGTGTAGCCACCTTTTCAACACAACTTGAAAAACTTTTATACCAAATTTATGTCGCTTGTTCTTGATAAATGGTTTGAACCGAAGGCGACCACGAAATGGACCCATGGTCTCATCGATACAAATATCATTATCAGGAGTATAAAGTTCTTGGAACCTCTCTACTAATTTTGTCACTAATGGAGTTAGTTTTCGAAGTCTGTCGCTTGCGAGTACATTGTCTTCGTTATTACTAAAATGCCACGTGGAAAAAAGAAGCTCAAATCTGTTTCTGGTCATGAGTATGGAAATTTCATTGCAATAAAGGCGACTTTTCTTCCAATGAGACCTTATCGTCGGAAATCTGCATAAGCCCATCCATAAAAGAATACCCAAACATTTTTCCATTTCTAAATTATTGGTAGGAATCCACTTCTTCATACGAGATTTTGGCTTCGTATTTTTCGATACACGTTGTTCTGCATATTGATTAGTTTCGTGTACCATGAGGGATATAATATCGTCTGTCACAAAAAGTTTGAAAATATCAATTGGTTCTTTATTGTAAAAATCTGCGTATAATGTGTTGCTAATGCCAACATCTCTAGGCACAAAAGGAATATTTTTCAGGGACATCCCATCAACGGGACGCCATTGTAAATTGAATAGGTCATCGGTATTGTCTGCAACTTGAATGTCATTTTCATAAGTTTCCATAGTGTATTCTGAAATAACATCTTGTATCACTTGGTCAATACTATCCAATTGACGATTATCAATTATTCCCTGTCTGCTTTTTGAAGTGCCAGTGTTGTCAACAATATCGTCTTGCCGATTATCAATTATTCCCTGTTTGCTAGTTGAAGCGCCACTGTTGTCAAAAATCTGTTTCTTCTCATCAATGTTTGTACGATTCTTTTTGAGGTACAACGAACTATGCGACATAGTATTTGCGTCGCGCGGCCCACAGAGAATACTTGGTTTACTTGGCCGCGCGACACAGAAGCCGTGTCTCATAAAAAAAAGTCAATAAGAAAAAAACCTTTGCAGACTTTTTGAAAAAATCGCATTCATTTACCAAATTGATGCCAAATAGAAGAAAAAACCATAATAATAAAATTGGCCTGTGGGATCAGATTTTTCTTTCTTATGGTGGCCCAACGTGCTAGAGACGTTGCAGGTTCGCTGTAATAAATGTATCCAATTAAGAGGAGAATATGTTGTGTAATAAAATATTTTGACATTGAAATTTTGTTTGGTTCTAAGAATTTGGCTAAGAATTTTTCAATATATCCTCGTTTAATAAAACTTCAAAAAACATTCAAGATATATAAATAAATAAAATACTCTACAAATGTTCCTGGAAATGAACTCGTTTCGTCAGGAGATGAGAAATACAATTTTTAACAGCTACTCGATTTAATACAACCAATAAGTAATGCAAGAAATTTCTTTTTTCATCCAACAATTAAATTATAGATGGAAAAGACAATTATAAAGTGGGGTGCTCCCCATACTTATGTATTCTTCAACCATTGTGAGAAGAGCACAGAACATCCTTGAATTATTGGCTTTTTCTATAACATTGAAAATGTGAAACATGTGTAGACCATTTTATTTACTTCAACTTGTCAAGTTTCATTATACAGGGTGTCCCAGGAATGAGAGTCCAAAACATGGGAATGTGTAAGTGGTGTTAAATTAATGTCAGTATTTCATTTAACTTTTTTTTCTACGGACCTCCATTGTTGAGTTGTGGGGCTTTAAAAGTTAGAAATTAAAAATACATTTTTATTCATAACTACAAAACTATAATTTCGAACTGGATGAAAATTTGGTGGATTGTCAAGTATATCAATTCATTTATTTTGTCCATACCAGTAAGTATACTAATGTTACAGAAAGTCAGGATCAGACTTGGCTCACCGGATAAAAGGTCAGAACTTTCAAAGTGACAAGGCAACAAACTTTAAAATACTGTCAGTTTATTCTCCAACTATTTTTGTGAAAAAAGGTACCCTTTGTCCGAATCGATAACATCAGTGGTTTCCGAGAACCACAGAGCACATTCAGATTCTATCATTATTTAGAAAATGGGTAATAACCAAGTAGGCTGCCGTCAATTAGTTGTCATATGCATTAGTTAACTATCCTTTAGTTTAGAAAATTTAGTTTTATCAAGTAGGAAGCTGTCAATTTATTTGCCATACTCGGAGTTAAATAAGAATATTTTAATTATTTCTGTGTTGTTTGAAATGCCAGAATATACGTTCAATGAATATGCAGATATGCGTTTAATGTATGGAAAGACACCTGGAAATTCTCCAGAAGCAAGGAGACTTTATTCTGAACATTTTCCTAATAGAATTTTACCAGGCAGAAAAACTTTTGATCGTGTTGACAGAAATTTACGAGAAAAAGGTATGATTTCATGAAATATTGCAATTATGCATTTTAAAAGGTAATACATTTTATTGTTAGGTACATTTATACGGAAAGCAGATGGTGTGGGTCCCGTAAGAAATATCCGTTCTATTGTTTTAGAGCAGGATATCCTAGATGAAGTAGATAACAACCCTACATCAAGTGTTGGGATCTTGGGATCCAACATAATGTTTCTAAAACCACCTCGCATAGAATACTTCAAGAAAATATTTTACGTCCGTACCATTTTCAAAAAGTACAGGGTTTGGATTCAGGAGACTATCCAGCACGACTTCAATATGCGCGCTGGATTTTAGAAAAACAAAGAAATAATCGTTTACTTATAATATTGATGGTCGTTTAGATGGACAGTTGTATTTAGACTTTTTGGAAAATAATTTAAATGACCTATTGGAAGATGTACCTATACAAACAAGAATTAATATGTGGTACATACACGATGGTGCTCCACCTCACTTTAGCATTGTGGTACGTGATCATTTGAACGTTGCATACCCCCAAAAATGGATTGGAAGGGGATGTCCAATTGCATGGCCCCCGCGTAGCTTGGGTCTAAATCCAATGGATTCATTCCTCTGGGGCTACCTGAAAAGTTTGGTATATGCAACACCCATACAAACAAGGAACGAATTGTTGGATCAAATTCATTTCCATTGCGATGCTATCAGGAACAATCCAGAATGTTGTTCCAGGTACAACGAAACATTATTCATAGGCTCAATAAATGTGTAGAGGTAGGAGGTGCACATTTTGAAAATTTATTAGATTAAAATTCTTGTTTGTATTTTTTTATTATGTTACTCTGGATAATTCTTACTTTTAATATACGTTTTTATGAAAATTATGAGTTTACTTGTTCTGCTGAACATTACTTAAAGAATAGTTGAGGCATATGATACATACATAGACAGCTTCCTACTTGATAAAATAACATTTTTTAAAGAATGGTTAATGCATATGACAAATAATTGACGGCAGCCTACTTAGTTATGACCCATTTCCTAAATAATGATTTGAAAGTGCTCTGCGGTGTCTTACGAAATTCCATATCTCTCGGAAACCACTGATGTTATGGATTTGGACAAAGGGTACGTTTTTTTCAGAAGTATAGTTAGAAAATAAACTGACAGTATTTTAAAGTTTTTTGCCTTGTTACTTTAAAAGTTCTGACCTTTTACTCGGTGCTTTCTGCAACAAAACAAAATGAATGGATGTACTTGACAATCCACCAAATTTTCATCAAGTTCGAAATTATAGTTTTGGAGTTATGAATTAAAATGTATTTTTAATTTCTAACTTTTAAAGCCCTATAACTCAACAAAGGAGGTCCGTAGAAAAAAAAGTTATATGAAGTACTGACGTTATTTTAACACCACCTACTCATTCCCAAGCTTTAGCCTCTCATTCCTGTATTATCTACATAAATAGTAGGTTTATCATTTCCAAGAAATTTAGAAGCTACCGAGATGAAAAACTCATTCAAATGCGTATTGGCCTCATTAGGAGAGTGTATAAGAATATCATCAATTTTGAACCCGTTTCCTACTTCTTCACTATTAACAATTGACCATACTGTTTTAGACATATCAGAATCCCTTAATTTGTTTTTATAAAAAGTTCTTTTCATTGAAATTAATAGTTGTGAGTAGTAATGATTGTATGATTTAAAATCATCTTTTGATATTTGTTGGGTTTGATACATTTCTGATAGGAGATTAAGTGTTTCCTTTGCATTCGAAATATTGGCAGTAATCCATTTCGGTTTATTTCTTTTACAGACTTCAACTTTTTTGAACGGAAAAGCTTCATTAAAATGTGATAAAAAAATGTCTATGAAAGAATTGTACATATCTTCTACTCTATTACTTTCATAAACTGGTAGCCACTTTTCCAAATTTAGTTTGTTACTAATTTTTTCATAATTAGCTGCACCAAAGACACACTTAAATTCCCATCTGTCATTAAGATCAACTTCGTCCCCAAGAACTGTTAAACATTGTCCTTTATGGTCTGAGACATTTGAATTTATCACTTTAATATCATAAGATTAGGATTGAGGAACATATACAGTGCTATTCAAAAGTCCCCTCCCCCCCTCGTATCTTTTGAACGGCTACACTTACATCAATAAAATTTGGAGGTTGAAAATAAAGTGTTGTAAACTTCTCTACGAATGGTAACAGGTGACGTAATAGTAATAGATGACGTCACAGTGCCACTCTGGCACTGTAATTTTAAATAGGACCTTATGGCAAGTGATATCTCGTTTGAAAGGCATTGACATTGGCTACATAGCCATATTAATTTTGTTTGGGTTTAAGCTCATTTTGACGGATAAATTAAATAAATACCAAAATTATTATTTCACATTTAAATATTGAAGATTTTTCAGTCCGCCTCTGGTTAGTTGTCAAAAAAATTGACGTTTTTAATTTAGTAGTATTTGTTGCTTAAATATTTAATTTTATTATTGTTTGACGAGACGTTTAAGAGTTTACATAGATACGTACTCAAGCCGACAAAGTAGCATCTTAATAATTGGTGAATCTGGAAAGAATCTCCATGAAGCGGAACGTTTATTTAATGAGAGATACCCAGATCGCCCTATCTCGAAAACTTATTTGAGGGAGCTTCTTCACAAGTTTGAAGCAACAGGTAGTGTTCAGGATGCCGAACGATCTGGTCGACCAACATTTAGTGATGATAAAAAAATTGATATAGTTGCTGAAATGGTAGTAAACCCTACTTCCTCTTCAACTAAAGTTGCGTCTATCTGTGAAGTAAGTAAAAGTACAGTACAGAGAGTGTTGGCTAAAAATAAATTTCATCCATACAAGTTAAAAATGGTGCACCACCTTTCGGATGACGACCCCGACAGAAGACTCGAATTCTGTGAATGTATGACAAATAAAATTAGTCAAAACCCACATTACACAAAAACAATTAGTACTTTTTTCCTCAATGGAAATGTGAATACACAAAATGTAAGGTATTGGTGTGACACAAATCCTCACACCTTTCGTGAACAACATACCCAATTTCCAGAAAAAGTCAATGTTTGGGCAGGTATTTTGGGAAACCACATAGTTGGTCCTGTTTTCCTAAATTCAAATTTAAGCAGTGAAGTGTATCTGGAGATGTTACAAAATGCAATTGAGCCGTTAATTCTTGAAATTCTGGAAGATAATCCAGATGAATTCGGCCATCTGGAAATAACATTTCAACAAGATGGTGCTGCTGCACATTATTATGGTGCAGTAAGACGTGGATGAAGAATATCGAGGTAGATAGATCGGCCGGCGAGGTCCTATAGAATGGCCACCTCGGTCACCAGATCTGACACCATTAGATTTTTTTCTATGAGGGTACTTGAAATCCAAGGTTTATAATACGGCACCAGATAGCATTGGCGTTTTGAAAGAAAGAATTATTGAAGAATGCAATGCAATTTCAGCTGACACATTCGAACGAGTACGACAAGAGTTTACTAATAGGATGTATTACTGTCAGGAAGTAGACGGAGCACATTTCAAACACTTGCTATAAGAATCCATTGTTGATATTTAATAAATCAATTTAAAAAAATAATTTCAATAATTTTGTTATTTATTTAATTTGTCCGTCAAAATTATTTTAAACTCAAACAAGATTAATATGGCTATGTAGCCAATGTCAATGCCTTTCAAACGAGATATCACTTGCCATAAGGTCCTATTTAAAATTATTGGCCAGAGTGGCACTGTGACGTCATCCATTACTATTAAGTCACCTGTTACCATTCGTAGAGAAGTTTACAACACTTTATTTACACGCTCCAAATTTTGATAATGTAAGTGTAGCCGTTCAAAAGATACGAGGGGGGGAGGGGACTTTTGAATAGCACTGTACATAATAGGCTTTAAAATATAAATACAAATGTAATATTCACCACTGTTCCATATAATACAATGGATTATAATGTTAAACATGATGTTATTAATTTTAATAATGTGTTTTTCAAGTAAATTCTAAAAATGAATAATTATTTACAAGGAAAAATATGGCTGATGGGTAGAGGAAAATTAGTCAGTAAGAATATTATTTGTAAAAAAATTATTGCAGAAATGGAAAGAGTGGAAATTTCAAATTTAATATTTATTGACATTAAAGAAAATTGCAGGGCGTTAGAACCATTAAGTGAGCATCCTGGGGATAACTTAAACAATAGTAATAATGAAAACGATAATAATGATAATAATAATAATGAATCAGGTATGATTAGTCCTTTTTGAGGCGTAAATCAAACGGAACAAATAATAATAGATACTAGATACTTTCTTGTTATACATGAATTGTCAAAGTTTAACTGCACATTTCGAAGAAGTTAAAAATTTTATTATTAATAAAAATCAACTGATAGTTTGCCTGTCAGAAACGCATTCAAATACAGACATATATGATAATGAAATAAACATTAATAGTTTCATAATATACAGAGCTGATAGTAATAGTCGACATACTGGGGGAGTTATTGTGTATGTGAATCAGATATTACAAATTTTAGATTTTGAGACAGTAATTTTAGATAGGACTTATTGGTTAATTTCACTAAAACTCTTGCATAATAACAAAAAGTTTATGATTGTATGCCTTTATAGATCTCCCACTACTAGAGAGAGTTTGTTTCTGGACTTTTTTGAAGAATGGTGTGAGCTGAATTTAATTGATGCTAACTTCGAAGTTATATTGGCAGGGGATTTCAATATTGATTGGTATAGTAATTCAACTTATTCTAAAAGGTTAAAAAATATTGTTGGTGATATAGGTTTTGAGAATGTGGTAAAAGAATTTACACATGCAAATACTCATGGAGGGTCATTAATTGATTTAATTATTACAAACTCAGACATTAACACTGAAGTAATAGACACGCCAAAAATAAGTAGTCATAGAAATATTATTGCAAAACTAAACAAATAAAATAAACAGAAAAGGGAAACGATGGTTATTGATAGTAGAGGTAGGTTCATTGATTATACAACAATTAATAATAATCTCAAATATATTACATGGAGTTATTGCTTACATGACATTAATGAAAAATACAGGAATTTTGTAAATAAAATTTTGAAAGTTGTCAATGAAGTGGCACCAAAAAAACAAGTTAAAATTCCACCATATTATCAGACCTGGTGGAATGATTGAGTTAGAGCTGCTACTAGTGTGAGAGATGAAAGTTATAAAACTTTTATTACCAACAAATCAGAAGAAAACTGGCAAATATATAAATGTAATAGGAATAAAGCAGTAAACGTAATTAAACATGAAAAAAGAAAATATTTGGAAACAAAAATAGATTTAAACAAGGGTAATCCTACTGAGATGTGGAAAACTTTGAAATCCTTCATTCCAACAGCCACGAGCAGCTTTACTAATACTAATATTGGATTTGATAATCTTTGTGACAATCACCAGAATCTTACTTTTCCAAATGCTTTAAATCATTACTAAAGTAATAAAGAGTATTGAGCAAATATCTAAGCAGTTGCCTTCTATTAATAATTATCCGATTATACCTCTAACTGTAATTGAAACTTTTGTAAATTTTAAACTACTGAATTATAACGATTTAAAAGAAATATTATTTTCAATGTCAAATAAAAATAGCCCAGACAAAATACCCACAATTCTATTAAAATAATGTTTTGATAGTTTATCACAACCTCTATTGCATATTATAAATTCTATTGAAACAAGTCTAGTTCCGTATGATATTAAGATTGCTACAATAATTCCGATACCAAAAATTTCGAATCCAACTAAAGCTAACCATTTAAGACCAATAAATTTGATCAGTGCTATCGGAAAATTAATTGAGAAAGTAATATATCTTCAAATTATTGATTATTTAGAGGGAAATAGAACAATAAGTCACGTGCAATCAAGATTCCGTAGTAAACACAACTGTGAAACTGCTTTACAGTTGGTGTTACATGACTGGAATTTGTCAATTGAAAATAATCTTGTCACATTAGCGGTATTTTTGGTCTAACAGAGGGCGTTTGAAACTATTAATAGGGGAAGATTAATAATGAAATTAAGAGCTATTGGTTTGAGGGGTTGTGCACTTGACTGGTTGGGACATTATTTGGAAAACAGGAAACAGAAGGTTAAAGTACGTAATTGTATTTCAGATACTATAGAGAATAATATGGGGGTGCCACAGGGTAGTGTTCTGGGTCCGCTGTTGCTTTTAATTTATATCAATGACATTGCTAGTGTAGTCAAAAGATGCTCAATACACTTATTTGCAGATGATATCCTGGTCTATTTTACCCATGAAAACATTGAGACTTGTTTTAAAGAAATAAATAGCACTATAAGTAAAATAAATGATTATTGTAACGGAAATTCGTTGAAAAGAAATTACGAAAAGACAAAATGGATGTTAATTGGGGGTAGTGGAAATTTAAGAAAATTAAATATAGCAGCACAAAGTGTTTCTGTTGACAGAATAAAGCTTCAGAAAGTTGAAAAAATTAAATATCTAGGGGTGATGCTTGATACAAATTTACAATTTAAGGAACATGCTAATAATGTCATCAAAAATATTTCATTCAAAATTAATTACTTGAGATGCTGTTCTCCACATCTCAGCAAATGGGCTAAAATAGTTATTTATAATACGCTTGTATTGCCTCATTTTAATTATTGTGTGACTATTTTGTATTTGCTCCACCAAAATGAGTTGCAGTGATTGCAAAGGTTGCAGAATAGAGGTATGAGGATAATATTGAACTGTTCACGATTGGAACCAATCAACTCCATGTTAAATGTGCTTCGGTGGTTGTCTGTTAAAAAATATTTACTCTTTTATTCCATGCTATTTGTATTTAAGATTAAATTAGGAATCCCCCCAGTATATTTACAAAATATTTTAAATTATAACCAGGATGTTCATGAACACAACACTAGAAATAAGCAAAATTTTAGAGTTCATAGGGCCACGGAAAAATGTACACATAATTCAGTTTTTTTTTAAAGGTGTACAGGTTTTTAATAATTTTTTAATAATTTGCCTGAAGATATTTAATGATCTACAAGCATAATAATATTTAGGAGAAAACTGAGTGATTACTTGCTGACTAGTTGATGTTTTTTGTTATGTTTTGTAAAATTGACTTTGTTTTATCATTTTAAATGTATTTTGAATATATACTTATGTATTTTTTATATTAAATGTGAATGTATTATCATGTAAATTTTTATGTAAAATTAATTATTTTTTGACTAAATAAACGATTTATATATAATATAGGCTGCCCACAATTACTTTATTACTGTATTGGTTTACATGTCCCTTATAGGTCAACAAGAAATAATCATAATTTTGCAGCTCCATTCCATAGATATAATGTATTGTGATTAGTAATTTAGTTGTTATTATTCACTGAGTTTCATGTCATAATTGTTGTTTTTTATGTTAAGTTTAAATTTTATTTTACACGTTTAATCTATTTTGTCTCAGTTTTTATAAAATATTGGGTGTTACCCATAAAGATATAAATAAACTTGCATCTGGAAATGTGTATTATCAATAATCTATCAATATAACTTTTTAAACACTTACTTGGACATAGTAATATCCCTTTCTATTGACGTAAGAGTCAGCATCATTGTACAGCTCATCAATTTGTATATGGGAGCCATCAATAACTCCAATAATATTGGGAAAACCTTTGGCCTGAAACTGCTCTGCTGTATGCAACTTTTCCTTATCATTTGGCCATACTATTACTGATGGCTGAGATTGCTTAAAAAAATTGACACTCCCACAATTATGCTTTCAACGGATGATTTTGTAATGTCAAATCTATCTGATACATCAACAAAGCTTGCATTTTGATGTCCAATGTACCACAGAAATATTATTAAAACCTGGAAATAAGTCTTTTATAATAATAAGTAATGGTGAAAATAGTTACATGATTATTTGCAGAAATTTTTCCAAATTGGCCACTATCATCTTTGTAATACTTAACTGTTTTCGAATATATATGCTATTTCAGTTACCACATTTTTCGAGACTCGAATATTACTAAAAAATTCTTCTTCCAATGTGGAACTGTTTGTCTAAATCAAATATAGATAGGTATATTGTTAAAATACACCATATTAAACTGAATTATGCTAAACAAACCTAGGTAGGTTATCTTCTTTTCGGTCATTGTATACAACAGGTCCTTATGGATTTTTCAAAAAAAAATTGTACTCACGTATTCAGTACACCCTCTCGATCTCTAAACACAACTCCGTTTTTGGCGCACGCTTCTAATTACTTTGCTACTGGCGTTTAAAGTATTTAAATTTTCAAATTACGCGGCAAGTTTTTCCATATATGTACACTTCTCCCAACGCACCACAATCCACTAAACAAAAACAAACTTCTCGAAAAATCTGGCGGTGTTGCCAAGTTAGTTAGAATGCTACTCGATGGGTATTTTTATGTACCTTACTATATCTTAGTTCTTTCTTCTGCCCATTTCATTATTCACAATATTTCCATTTAAATCACAAATTAGTCCGATAGTAATATCATATGCATGATACCTAGCTCGTCTACGATAACCGTCACTTAGTTGCGACCAGTCCTTATATAATTATAATATTTTTCCACAGTTAACAGACGTACAATTGTTTGTAAAAATTTTTTCTACAAGATATGGTTACACCGCTTTCAAAATAAAAAGTCGCGATCTGCATCTGCGTATTGTAATCACGAAAAAAATATTTCTTCACGTAATAGTCTATTTTTATTCTACACGGTATGTCGTTATATAACATCACAGAAACTGTTCCACGCCCAAAAAAATATGAGCGTCTAAATGTAGCTCTCTACCAACGTTGCCAAGTGTAGTCCTAAACTGAAAGGGCGCCATCGAGTATCTCCGGTGGCGCTCGGCTTTCATGCGACGGTTCTAAAGCTTTTAACCTTCTATACGATATAATTAATGTGTGCAGAGATTAGCCCAGCGCAAGTGTGCTGGGCTCCTAACACAGAGGTACCAGGTTCGAGTCGTGTCCGAGTCAAGATATTTTTATTTTCTTATTGTTTTTTTCAAAAATTGACTAAAAATACGAAGAATTTTTCGATTCGGATTAGGGTAGGGGGTAAGGTAGGGTGGTTTTGGTTAGGTTATTATTGAAAATTATTATAATAATCTGTCAATTACACAATTCAATTTTTCGATTCGGATTAGGGTAGGGGGTAAGGTAGGGTGGTTTTGTTTAGGTTATTATTGAAAATTATTATAATAATCTGTCAATTACACAATTCAATTTTTCGATTAGGGAAAATGTATCTATGCATTCGTGAGTTTTCCTTTTTGTATGATAATTCTGTATTGTAAACTCGAACAATTTTCAGTACGTTTTGCTAAACATAATTTTAAAAATGACAAATATTGATTTCTTAACACATTGCTTTTTAATCAACTGTGATAAATATCATTATTAAAATATTTTTACTTTCCAAAACACAAACGTTTTAGTTTAGGACTACACTTGGCAACGTTGGTAGAGAGCTACATTTAGACGATCCTAAAAAAATACCTCTGCTCGCCATTTTATAATTTTACTGTGGCGAGTGTACAGAACTTTTCAAAGAAATCCTGATTTACATTTGGCAACATCGCGGTTTGTACTTTTAACTTGGAACTGAGCGACGCCTTCGTTCGTGATCGTGATTAATCGGCTACATTTCTTACCTGTTGATTTTCCTTTAATATAATATAAACTAACGTTGGGATTCACAGGTAACTCGTTTTATGACCATGTATTGTATTTACGTACATAATTTAATCATTTCTTCAAATAAATTCTGCCGTTTTCATTAATTGTATAATATAAACAAAAACTATACATTTCTATTGGTTCGATTTGAAATGTAAACAAATCACTTAAGGCACTCTTGAAAAGTAAAATATGCTTAGGTTCACTTATAATATTTCTTTGTTTCGTTCTTTCTTATTAAGCTGTTTTCTTTCATTATGGATGTTTCAAAACCGTCGGGATCTAATTCGAAATTAACAATTTCAAGTAATAGTGAACGGTGTAAAGGGTGTGTAATTAAATTTAATTGTTTTTATATTTTAAAAAATTCTGGGGATGATTTATTTGACTTTTTTTATCGACACGGTGTTTTAAATCGCACATTTAATTGCCCTCAGTGCGGACACCTTTTAAAAGTGAGTGCCTTCAAAAATCGGCATGTGTTTCGTTGCCAGCGGGTAAATAAAATTAAAAAAAAAAGGTCAACTCTGTGTACCACCAATGTTAGTATATATAAAAATTCTTTCTTCGCCAACATAAAACTGGGTGTGGTCGATGTTGCCGAGTTAGTTTTTTTATATATAAATAAATCTCCACCCCGTCTTCAATTTATCCAAAGACAAACGGGAATATCACGTAAGACTTTGGTTGACTTTTTTTCCTTCATCCGCGAAGTTTTTATATATTGGTGCGACAAATTTAGCGAAACTATCGGAGGTGAAGGGAAAATCGTCGAAATAGATGAAGCGAAGATTGGGAAAAGGAAATATAACAAAGGGAGGTATCTGACCGGACAATGGGTGTTTGGGGGGATTGAACGCGACTCGCGAAAGTTTTTTGTGGTGGCTGTGGAAGATCGCTCTGCAGAAACACTAATTAACATTATAAAAACAAAAATTCTACCGGGTACCACTATTATCAGTGACTGTTGGCGATCATACAACCGTTTAAGTGAAGAAAATTTTCATCACTTAACAGTTAATCATTCGGTCAATTTTGTTGATCCCGATAGTGGTGCCCATACCCAAAATATTGAAAGGTGTTGGGTAGAAGTGAGGAAATTGGTACCGCGATTTGGCAGGAAAAAGGAACACTATTTATCTTATCTAAGTGAATGCATGTTTATGTTAAAATATCCCGACGAGCGGCACCGATTTCATGTGTTTTGGGATCTGGTTGCAGAGTTATATCCTCCAATGAAAATTTAAGTAAGTAGGCACACTTTTTTTGTTAATATAGATTTGTGAAACGTGAAATTTTTGAGTTAGGTTATGGTTGGGGTAGGTTTGGTTGGGTTTTTACATTTTCTTTCGGCTTGGTTGGGGTAGGTTTGGTTTGGTTAACTGGTTCTTGAAAAGTTTTTCCTTTTTTTGGTTAGGTTATGGTTGGGGTAGGTTTGGTTAACTGGTTCTTGAAAAGTTTTTTCATTTTTTTTGGTTAGGTTATGGTTGGGGTAGGTTTGGTTTGGTTAGTTTTTTTTATTTGGAAATATATTATATTGGACCATTTTATTGCACAATTACCGTTTTTTTAATATTTCAATTCTCCACAATTTCTCTAGATGGTCCTTGCCCTTATTATTTATTGCATCCTGAAAAGTTTTTTATGTTTTTTGGTTAGGTTATGGTTGGGGTAGGTTTAATTTGGTTTTTTTTTATTTTTGATATGAAAAATATTTTTCATAATTTTTTGGATAAAAAAAAAGTTTGGCAACATTGTTTTTCTTAATATTTCAATTTTCCACAATTTCCCTAGATCTCAGATAAAAAATAAGGCTTGGCAACATTGCAATTTATTGATTTTTCACCCATTATCATTCACAAACTCATGCTTTTGTAATTTACTTTTTTCCCTTATTTACCCACCCAGCACCCCTATTCACTCCATCATCCCGTTAGTGCGCTCATTGGGACTGATTAAAAATTAATTTTACACACATTTTAAGTAGTTTTCTGAAAAAATTTGAGAAAAATACGATAAGGAGCTGTTGTATACAATTACCTTCTTTTCTTGTTCTTACATCTCCAATATTATCTAAATCCTCATCTATGATGATGAAGGCTCTTCATATATATTTTAGTAAATATTTATCCATATTAAAAAAGTTGTTTTTGAGGTTATATTATTCACGTGCGATGTCAGCATTGCATCTACTAAACTTGTGCAAAATACATTATTTCTCTATGTTCTAACCGTTTGGTAAAAGATTACCAATAACTTTACTAATTTGTCTCATGCATGCGGAGTCCGTTGAACTATAGGGCACGTCCATCAACTGACAGTTGACAATACCTCTGAGGAAATAGGAAAAACAATTATTTGGTTAGATTTCAGATTTGTAATTTGGTTGTTTTGTATTGATCCTTTTTATTATAGACAGTTACATATAACTTTTAAAATACCTAAGCAACTAAAACAACGTCGAAAAAAGCACTAAATCAAAATTCAAATAACTATTAAGAACCACGTGTTGAGCAAAGAACGCTTGTTTATTATCAGATGTTGTATGTTGCATCAGGCATCACAGAGTACATATGTACTCTGTGGTTGCATGTCAGATTCCTCAGGGCATGACGTCACGTGGACATGCCCTATACGAAGACGCGAATTTTTGACCGATTTTGCGAAAAATCTATATTCCTCACCTATTTTAAATATTATCCGTCGAAAAATTTGTGGGTTACACACAATTTACAGAGAAAAATAAAAAAAAAAAGATTTTTTCTCACCTTTTGAACCATCACTTTTTGGACGAGTGAGAAGCTAGCTCCTAGCTCCAAACGTATATTTGCGACAATCGTCTGAACTGGCAACAGCGCACCAAACTGTCCGTTTATCATGGTCGCCTTATGCAATACCGAGTAAGTGGTGGAGTGGTTACGCTCTCGACTTGCATTCGGAAGGACCGGGGTTCAAATCCCAGGTCCGCCTGACCTGCTATGAGTTTTTTCAGAGGTTTTCTCGTAGCAATAGGCGAATGCTGGGTCAGTACACACCTCTCAGGCACCTACCACCGTTCCTTCCACTCCCATCCCCTGAACCAAAAACAATCCTTATTCCTTCCAATGTTGGCTGAAGAGGCTCCGGAAAGCCTATAGCGGCCCGCTCCCCTCGAGGGGGGAGAATGAAAATCGATCCTTCCTTGCTCGGCCAGTCTCATATACGGGGGAAGTTGGAATATAGTCTTAGAATTTGGTTGGAAGAGAACTGAGTTAAACCTAATAATATATATTTTTTGATATTCCACATTCAAAATTCACTGACAAACGTTACGAGGGTCGAAAAAATTGAATATTAAGCCATTTTAGAAAAAATTACAATTTTCTTTTCATTACCGCAAAGCTATATATCGATGTCCCTCATTTAGATTTTGCACAGAGGTTGATAATGTAATAGTTTTATGTTCAAAATTCGCTGACGTTACGAGGGTCGAAAAAATTAAATAATAGGCATTTTTGAAAAAAATTACAACTTTCTCTTTATTACTGCAAAGCCATAAAACGATGTCCCTCGTTTAAATTATGCACAGAGGTTCATAATGTAATAGTCTTGAATATTTAATGTTCAAAATTCACTGACAAACGTTGCGAGGGTCGAAAAAATTGATAATAGGCATTTTTGAAAAAAATTACAACTTTCTTTTTATTACTGCAAAGCTATATATCGATGTCCCCCGTTTAAATTTCGTACAGAGGTTGATAATGTAATAGTCTTCCATATTTCATGTTCAAAATTCCCTGACAAACGTTACGAGGATCGAAAAAATTGAATATTAAGCCATTTTAAAAAAAATTACAATTTTCTTTTTATAACTGCAAAGCCATATATCGATGTCCCTCGTTTAAATTATGCACAGAGGTTGATAATGTAATAGTCTTTCATATTCCATATCCAAAACTTGCTGACAAACGTTACGAGGGTCGAAAAATTTGAATATTAGGCCATTTTAAAAAAATTACAATTTTCTTTTTATTACTGCAAAGCCATATATCCATGTCCCTCGTTTAGATTTTGCACAGAGGTTGATTACGTAGTAGTCTTTAATATTTCATGTTCAAAATTCGCTGACAAACGTTACGAGGGTCGAAAAAATTGAAACCCGGTATAAACCAGTTCCAAAATATCCTCGTTTTCACATCACCCAGGAGGTAGAGCATACGATTCGTTTTTTTAAACGGGGTTTCCCCCTATTAGGCCTAATCCACGATAAATGAAATCATGAATTTTGATTCGCAAGTTTTGGATATGGAATATGAAAGACTATTACATTATCAATCTCTGTGCGAAATTTAAACAGGGGACAATGGACATCCATATATGGCTTTGCAGTAATAAAAAAAAAATTGTAATTTTTTTTAAAATGGCTTAATGTTCAATTTTTTCGACCTTCGTAACGTTTGTCAGCTAGTTTTGGATATGGAATATGAAAGACTATTACATTATTAACCTCTGTGCAAAATTTAAGCGAGGGACATCCATATATGGCTTTGCAGTACTAAAAAGAAAGTTGTAATTTTTCTTCAAAAATTCATAGTTATATCGATATCATTACGGTTATATAGCATAACAGTAGCAAAATAAAGATGTTTTCCTCAATTAATTTGTTTTTTATATTTTTTCATCCAGAGGGTTTGTTCTGCCTAATAAAAAATTTTACTCCTACAAATTATCACACTTAAATTGCTTCATTTGCATACTCCCCCCGTAACTGGCGAGTCCGATAACCGACGATCGACGGTTGAGCGGTGCAGCGGTGTTGCCAGATCAATTACGCTCGCTAGGAGCCAGGAGCTAGCTTCTCGCTGATACTTTTTGGTCCGATATTTTATACAAAAAACAGTTTAAATATATGGCACTGTACAGGAAAGTGATCAAGAATATGTATTCTCGCTAACTATCAAAAAAATTCAGGTAGATTCTTCATAGCATCATTTAAATTACCACTTTTATAAATACATATTTAAAAGGCATCAACCAATTTGTATGTCAAAAATTTCAATGGCAGAATTGACAGATATCTTTCCGTGAAACGTAATGCGTAACCAAAATCATAAATCTAAATCCATTTTTTTTTAACTTAACCAAGCAAACCGGGTTAACAATACCATGACGTCACGGTTAACTTTTATGACGTAACGGTTTGTGGAAACCTCAAATATGAGGAGCGTCTAAATGTAGCTCTCTTTACCGACGTTGCCAAGCGTAATCCTAAACTGAAATGTCAGATTTCAAATTCTGATATCCTGTGTTCCTAACCTTACATTCGTGCTTTCTTTATTCCGTGTTGTGTAATTTTTAATCGTTTGTTGTTTTTGTATGTAATTCAAAAAGTGCAATATTTAATCGAGATATGGATGCAGTATGCCAATTTTGTTGTAAAGTTTACGCAAATCGAGGTAGTTTAACTAGGCATTTAGCAGAAAAACATAACGTTCAGAATGACATTTCTGTGTATGGATTTAAATGTCTGGAAAACGAGTGCAATAGATCATTTAAAGTTAACAAAAATCTAATAGAACATTTAAGGATTGAACATAATGTAGATATGCGAGAAGAAGTGCATCAGTTTGATGATTATGAAGGTAAAATGGTTTTATCTATTTTTTGTAATTTCAACTTTTTTATATCTTGGTCTTTAAGTTCATTTCAATAGTACAGGGATTATCTATTTTAGGTTTTCGTCAGTGGCTTAATCAAATGCACAGCCACGAAAATGTGGAGTATATTCAGCACAGAGGGCCAAAAATTAAAGAGGATTGTGAAATTCTGTATTTTAACTGTAGTAGGAGTGGTAAGTTTTGAAATTAACTATGATAGGCTACTACAATAAATTTGTAATTATCAAAATATTCTTTTTCATCATTTTCTATACCTACTGAAATCCGAGGGGTAAACCGCTGGTGAATTTTGGTGTACAAGCTTGCGGTATTAGCAGGAATTAGTTGGTATTACAGGGAATTACCGTGTATTACACAGGTATTTCTGTGTATTACTAGGAATTACCGAGAAATACTAGGAATTAGTGGGAATTTTATGAGTATTATGTGGTATTACTACTGTGTAATACAGGTATTACTTGTATACTAGTTGCTGCGCATTGCGCAAATACATAAATCTCACATGCGCCATACACTCTAATTGCAAGAATCTCAAGATCTCAACCACAGAGTACACCATCTATCAAGGGACGAAAGCTTTGTCGGTTCCTTTGAAGTCGGACTTACACGATATTGAGCGGAAATACGTCGAGGCATTGGTCGCGTTCATATCAACAAAGTTGATCAGGTAGCGATTTTCAGAGTAACCCATCATTTCTTAATTCTGCTGAACGTTCTAATCTTATTATAACAATTATTCATTCATCTGCGATTTCAATTTAGTTTGATAGCTCCCAGTTATGTTCATTCATTATCAAGATACAAAGGTCTAAAATATGTTCAAGCAAAAATATGCTACGTCATTTTATATGTTTATTCACATAACATTTGTCATAAATGACAGTTAATGCATCACTGATCGATAACTTATTTCAATAATTCTGATGGGAAAAATGGCGACTGCTACCACAGCGCTCACATCAATCAGTTGACAAAACACGCGTTCAGCAGGAAATTGATTATCGTTCCGGTAGCGCTACGTTGAGATGAACGCGGCCAATGAAACATAAACTACCTGATACACTGAGAAAAGTAACATAAGGGCGCGTTGTATCGAAAACCTAAACTCGGTTTAATGATAACTGATGTTTAGAGTGATGTAATTAATGATAATAAATAAATCAATATGTCACAGTCTAAACAACAGTTATTATTAAACTGAGTTTAGGTGTTCGATACAACGCGCCCTAAGTATTGATTTGAAGTAAAACCATAACTACACTAAGAAAAATAGTAGTGTTGATGAACATCACTCCCAGTTAGGACTATATTATAATAAAGAAAACCATTGGGAAGATTTGAGTGAAGAGCTATATTACTCTTCTGATAATGAACCTGACGAACATAACAGAGAGAGGTCCATTTAGAAGAATACTATGCAGTATTTTATGATGACAAGTGGTATTTAGGGAGTGTAATTCAGAACACGAGTGCCGATGAATTTAATATGAAATTTCTTAAACATGAGCTTAGTAATTTTATTTGGCCCAGAAATCCTGATACCGCTAATATTAAAAAAGAATTTATATCTATTCTACGGGCCAATAGAGCTAGTTGGCAGTGGCCCATTTGAACTGAAGACATATGATATTTTAAATATATCAAAAAAGTACAAACTTGCGAAAAAAAGCATTTTTAACTAGTCACTAGTTAGTAGTAATAAAGTTGTAATCGATTTTCACTTACTTACGTTATTCTTTTCAAATACTTATAAGAAATGTAGAGTTTAATTTGTGTTTATTTTTAATAGGTTCATTTAAAGTTTACTTTTGTATTATTCCAACTTCTTTGTTGTGTATATAGATTATAAGAGTTTTATATTGTGTAGTATTTGAAAAATAAATATCTGTTTTCTACAAGAAACAGTATATTGTATACCTAGGCAGTAAAGTGGCATTTTTGAGGCCGAAAGAAGATATGGATATGACCACTTCCTGAGACATGAAAAAAGCACTTTACTGCCGTGGTTTACACATAATTTTCTATCCTACACAATAATTGTTGGTAATATTTTTCTATAATAATATTTCGGTTTCGATTTTTCCGGTAATAAGTCAAGCGTGACCTGGTTAGCTTTATCTGTTATTTCAGGCGGAGTCAGATAAACTATTTTATCTGATTCAGGCTCCATAACTGACAAGTTAACTTCAAACAAACATCAAAATACGACAACTTATGATTGAATTTAACAACTGCATTGACATTGACAACTGATAACAATTTATTTTCATACTGACGTTTAATGGTGGTGTTTATTTGTCAATTAGGGCGCCAGCTAGCGAGGAAACGTAAAATTTATTTAGGCTAGCCGTAGAAAAGGTAATTTTCTCGTCTTTGTAAAGCTGGTAAAACTCAACTTTCTTATAGTGTAGAATAAAAAGGTTTTTTTTAATAAGGAAAGCACTGAACGTTGACATTTCCAAAATATCCTATATTTCAATAGTTACTTATTTCAGCTGGATATAAATTAAATAATATATTGTTAAAATATAGTGAAGAAATGCAAGCAGGTGAGTTGATATGAGTGGTAATTTCACTGAATGACATCAAGATTCTCAACATTTATAAATAGGATACCAAATCAGAGATCAAGTAATTGAAGAGTATCAACACATATTACCACAAACAGGGAAGGAATTACTATTTATTATTGTGAATTACTGGGTATTACAATAGAATTATGGGTACTACAAGGGAATTAGTGGTATTACAAGGGAATTAGTAGTATTACAGGGGAATTACTAGGTATTACTAAGGAATTACCTGTATTACACAGGTATTACTGTGTATTAGTCCATGAAAGTGGAATTAGTGTACAAAATTTTACCAGCGGTTTACCCCTCGCTGAAATCATTAGTGAGTGCAGGACATATGATTGGTTGTAGGTTTTAGCATTGGTTGAGCAAGAAAAATTTTGTTCATACTGTAATAAAGTGTTTAAATTTAATAAATAATGATTCAAAACCTATTGGTACTATATTCCCATTTTATTTTAGGAAAATCCCGCCAGATGAATGGTCTTCGAAAGAGATTAAAAAAAAGTTCCGGCACTACTAAAATTGGATATGCATGTACAAGCTACATCAAACTTGTTAAAAAACAAAACAAAAGCACCGCATTTTATAATGTAACACATTATGGACATGATTTAGAGATTCAACATCTTCATATTCCCAAAATGGAAAAAGCAAATATAGCTAGAAATTTGGTAAATGGTGTACCAATAACAAGGTTAGTATATTATTTTTTATGGAAGTGACAAGAGTTCTGAATGGTTGGAACTTGTATAATACTGAAAGGGTCCTGAACTCTTGTAATCGATTAACAGGCTATATTAAAAATTTGCTTATGGTATAACAGCCAAAGTTATAGAATTATGAAATAGCATAACTGTCAGAGGAAAAATATTAATTACCATTAGGAACTCTTGCAGTATTGTTCCGTCTCTTTGGAACTCTTGTCACTCCCCTTATTTATAGTGTTATCATAAACTTCTGTTATATTTAACCTCCAGGATTAAGAATTTTATGTTATTTTATTTTAAAATTGTTTTTTAGAATCCTGGATAATAACAGAGAAAGCTTTTGTGAAGATAAAATTAAGCGTATTAATTTATTAACAAGAAAAGATGTACATAATGTTAAAATTCATTATGTTTCATTACATTCCACCACTAATATTTTAATGGAATCAGAATGTGAGGATACCAAACAAATCAATGAAAATGAAATTGGTACCCATCTAAGCACCCTAAGTCAAAGTATTCCACCCAGCAACGACAACAAAAAAAAATTATTGGACACTATTTTCTCTGAAACTGAAAAGTTAAATACACAGGCTGCCAGTTCTAACGATTTGCAAGTATTAAATCATGTGTTAAGTACACTCAAAAAAGAAAATATGATTATTAAAAAAACTCAGAACCATGAGCAGATTAATGCTTTTGCATCAAGCTCTAAAAGTGAACCTGCAAATAAGAACATTCCGAAACAGGTCAATTTTTGCAGCACTAAGAAAAGAAAAGTTTCTAAAAAACAATTTTTACAACGCCCAAGCATTGCTGAATGAAATGTAATCTTAAATAAAACTGAATTTATATCAAATTCTTATATTAATGATCACGATTATTTGTAAGTAGTTTAAATTGTATTTGGAAAGCAAATAAATTTATTATAATTTGTAGTTTGATATTTATTTTTTATGTCCACGAAATATTGCATAATGCTGTATTTTTAATGGTTATGTTAATTAAATTACTAATTATTGACAATAAAATGTCTAACATTTTCTAAGTGATCCTCGTTCATTCATTGATGGTATATTTTTAATCTTCATATGTACATTATTATTTAATTTCATTAATTAAACTTGATACACGTTTGTTTTTTGGAAAGTAAAAATATTTTAATAATGATATTTATCACAGTTGATTAAAAAGCAATGTGTTAAGAAATCAATATTTGTCATTTTTAAAATTATGTTTAGCAAAACGTACTGAAAATTGTTCGAGTTTACAATACAGAATTATCATACAAAAAGGAAAACTCACGAATGCATAGATACATTTTCCCTAATGTTAGGAACATAGCGGAAGAAATATTTCATTTTGTCTATGGTTAGGAAGACATTTCAGTTTAGGACTACACTTGGCAACGTTGGTAAAGAGAGCTACATTTAGACGCTCCTCAAATATGATAACTACTCTGTCAAACTATCTCAGTGAGCTGGTTTGTGTGGTTGGTTAACTGTCACGTCATGGTTTGGAATACAAATCGAGGAATATTGAATGGTTAACTTATAGTTAACCCGGTTTGTGTGGTTAAGTTCAAAGAAAAATGGCTTAAATATGCATTCTCTAAAATTCATCTTTCAATGTAAATGAGATTATAAATTTTTAGGTCATTATAAAAGATAAAATTGTTTAAACCATATAATTTTTAAATAAATTTTTAACTAAGTGTGGATTTATGCAGACACATTTAACAATTATCAATTAGCATTTAACAATTAACATTTATCAATTATAAGTTGAACTACTCATTTCACTATGACTCCATTTATGCACACAATTAACAATTATCATTTATCATTTAACAATTGCGAAGTTGGCCAACTTTTAACTTCTTAAATTAATTGTACCGAATTTTCATCTAGTGCGCAACTAGTACGCAGATCCTGAAGTTAACATCACTTTCATAGAGAAATAATATATAATTAATTATTTTGTCTATGATCACTTTTTTCATAGAAAAGTGGTTGACAGGTTATATTGTGTGTGTTTGTTTTGTTTATTTTTAATTTTTAAGTTGTAAAAATGGATGATGCTACTCTTATCGACATGACTCTCTTATGGACATGAAAATGTAGGGTTAATGGTTATTGTAAATAACGAGAATCTCGGGCTCGTGCGCATGCTTACTATTTTCTCCTATTTTATAATTGTGTCTGCATAAACGATGGCAGTTTTACTAATTGTTAATTGATAAATGTTAATTGTTAAATGCTAATTGATAATTGTTAAATGTGTCTGCATAAATCCACACTAAAAGAAAAAAACAATAATAAATTATTTGGAGACATTAAAAATAAACTTTCATATCAGAAAATGATCAAATTATAAAATAATCAAATGAATTATCAAATATAGAATAAACCTAAAAATAAAGAGATGATAAAATAAAACTTGAAATACGTTGCTATTGATTCAAGACAGAAAAGAATGATACAGAATTGAAAAGTATAAGTACGTGTATGTGAATAAATCCAAAATTTGATATTTATTTCTCTCCGTTACAATCATAATCTCGTCCATTTTGTATATGAAACCCGTTAGAAACAGGAGTCCGAACATATTTCAACGGTATTTGTAAAAAGAGTTGCATAGTTTCATGTATTTATTAGATATAAAATCTCTTTAGTATGAATGTTTTGAGTGAAAGATCATTTAGATAAGTGTTTTAAGTTGTTCCTTACGTGTTTACTTATCAAATTTGTATCAATACGCAGCACATTATTCAATAAATTAAACAGCATTTCATGAAATTTCAAATCTAAAGAGTTTTCTTCCAGTAAAGTTGGCAAAACTGTTTCACAGTTGGATAGTTTCTATCATTCAAGGGTAAGGCCACTGGACCGGCCTGAGGATATTTTAAATAATAAAGTAAATTTGAATTACAGAATAAATAAAACAGATAAAAGGATTAATTTTTAATATCAATCAATAAAAAAGAAACAATGTGAGTAGAAAGAAAGAAGAAAGAAATTTATTCATCCACAAAATTTACACAAATTTTAAGAACAAAAAAATGTATAAAACTTATCGGACTAGTCACATTATCACAAATGGCAAATTCAAATATAACATTAACATATAGGTATATATATAAAAAATGTCTAAAAAGTAATCTAACAGTTGCTACAAAATTCCTAAAAATGTAAAAACTCATTAACACTGTAGAATGTTTTATCCATTAAAAATGTATAGACGGTTTGGCGGAAACATCTACTCGAAAGATTGTTTATTGAGATTGTTTTTAAAATTTTATTATAACATTTTATTCCTATAAAAGATGGCGCATGCTTAGATACTTCTAATCTAGAGAAAGGTTGTCGTAAATTTGATTTACCTCTAGTATCGTGTAAGTGTATGTTCTCATTTCTCTCAAACCTGTGCTTATTATCCTCAATGTACAGGATTAATTGGAAAATTAAAAGGCTAGGAAGTGTTAGGATATTTGATTTCTTAAATAGTGGTTTGCAAGTAGCTGAACATGGAATACCGTACATATTCCTTAAGACTTTCTTTTGAGCTATAAATGCTCTTTCAAAATAAGATGAACAACCCCAAAATATTAACCCATACTGAAGTACCGACTGGACTAAACCAAAGTAAATCATTCGTAGTATTTCAAATGAGACGGTTTCTCTTAGGTTCCTTATTATATAACAACATGTGCTTAACTTTGCAGTTACCTGATTCATGTAATAGCCTTCTTGGTGTGCGTCATCGTTTGTGACGTATATCCGGGTTTTGGGTATGTCGATATTTTATTTCTCATTTTGATATATAGTTCGTAACTTATAAATATCAACCCACGTGATCAAAGTGCCATAAAAGAGACGTTCGCTTGTATTATGTCATTCTTTTATTGCTGCCGTCAATCAGTATGTTTTACAGCCTTAATCCTAATAAATATTGAAATTTATAGGTCGCATGTTATCAAAAAATATGAATATATGCTTAAAGAAAGGTTTCGTAATTGATTTCATATGTAATACAACTCGTGGGTTACTTAATTATTAAACTCAAACTAACATTAGTCATACTAAAAACTTTATATGTTGGCAAAAATGCGCGCTGTTGCCGCGATTAAAATGGTTTATCTGGTACAGTTGACGTCTTGACATTTTTAAGGTTATGTTGTGACAGTTTAATATTGATCATTCAATTTTTCGATTATTTCATCTCCTTGTTATAAAAAACTGCGGAAAACTGAGTAAATTTTCACAAGCAGTGATGAGTTGTCAAAGTTAACGTATAAATGAAACTTAATAACACTGCAATAGTTGATGTATTTACCTACTATTCATCTATTCCTGACTATTTACAGCATGTATGAAGCATAAGTAAGTATGAGTTTAATATTATACTCATTCAACTGAATTTATTGTATTCATAATATGTACTTAGCAATTATATTTGCACAATTTATTTACAGATAATCCATTTCACTTTAGAAATGTTACTGCTGCAATTGGAGGAAGAACAATAAATTATTTAATGTAGAATGTTCCTAATCATAGTTTCCTAAAATATGACACACATCCACACAGTGGATTTCCAAGAAAAATAAACCACAATATGAATTTGTTTTTATTAAAATGAATCTAGAATTTTCCAATTATTTCATACATACCTTTTTAAGCTCAATAGGTTTTAAAATAATAATAATTTCTTACTTAGTGCTGTACTTTTAACATACAAATAAAAGTTTTATACAGAAATAGGTTCAAGTTTGTTTATATACAGTAACTATCAAAAACTAAACCTAACCTATAGCCAAATAAAAAGAAGAATATTCGATACTTCATTTGACATTTACTAGATTCTCATACTATTTAAAGAGCTTGGCAACATAGTCCAGTTATGACAGAAGTCACGTGGGTTGATATTTATAAGTTACAAACTATACAGCTATTTCATGAATAAAATCATCAGGATCGTATTCAGCCAAATTCGAAAAGACTATGAAATTAATAGCACTTGGGATATCTAAACACTGCAAAATAAAACAAATTGTATATTCAATTTACCTATTAAAATAATTATACAGCGTGTTCAATTAAGTCTGCACCCTATAAGACCCTATTTTCATTCTTAAGTTTTATGGAACACTTATAATTCTTATTGTTAGTGAATTTTATTGTTTTATTGGTTTAAATGAGGCCACTGTCTCATTGGGCATAGGACTTTTCGTCCGCTAAAGCAATAAAAATAAAAGGTCGGAAAAGGAACTGTTTACCTGACTATGGGACTTTTCGTCCGCTGACTGAAAACAGGTAGGTTGAGTTAGATTTCATTCGCTTTCAATGTACTTCACAAAAATTTATGAAATTTCCCTTAAAAAAAAGTGTATAGAAAGCGAGGACATCTATGAAAAGAACATCTCCTCGCTTTCCATACACTTTTTTAAATATATCGTTTGAAAAAGTGTATAGAAAGCAAGTTAATTCTTAATCTAAACCACCCTACCCTACCCTACCCTAATCCGAATCGAAAAATTGAATTGTGTAATTGACAGACTCGCTTTCTATACACATTATATTTACTTTTGCTGACCTAACCTAACCTAACCTAACCCATTATTATAGTTTTTAGAAATTGTACATAATAATAACTGTAAATACAATAGTTGCTAATAGTAGTATTATTATATCTAGCATTGGTAATTATAGTAATAATTTATTAATATATTATTATAGTATATAGTTTAATTATGGTAAATAAATTAAAAATAAATAAATCTTTAAATTTTATTATGGAAAATCTTATTTCATATCTTCTCTATCATAATGTTCCATTTATAACAATTCATGCCGCATCTATCTAAGTTGGGTTTTTTTTACCTGGAAGCCGGCCGGACGAATAGTGCCATTTTCAAAATTTCACATTTGGGTCAGCGGACGAAAGCGACCATTTTAACAACACTTGGAAAGGATTACGGACGAAACACGAATCGCCCGTCTCATTGGCGACCAGCGAGTTGCATCCCAAAAAGTAAAATTTTACCTGAACGAAAAAAGGCAACCGTCGAAATTGCATCCGTAATCCAAAAAGGTCTGTTCATTAATAATCACCTGTCATGGTCAAAGGCTGGTCAAATTTTACAGCAAAGTTGCCGATATATTATTTGAATCGTAAATGTTTTTATAAAAATTGGA
The DNA here is from genome assembly GCA_949126875.1 of Lochmaea capreae. Classification (NCBI taxonomy): domain Eukaryota; kingdom Metazoa; phylum Arthropoda; class Insecta; order Coleoptera; family Chrysomelidae; genus Lochmaea; species Lochmaea capreae. The sequence continues at coordinate 26,579,290 of OX421409.1, read as the reverse complement.
ACATATCCCTATCTGTAATATCTGTATGAGATTTGAAAATCGTCATCATACTTTCTTACGCTTTATTTTAATAAAAAAAACAGAAGATATTCTCTTAACTACCCTACCCTAACCCAATCGAAAAATGGAATTATGGAATTGCTTAAATTATATTAATATATTATTCAATATTGTTACAAAACTTAATTAGTCGCAGTTTCGAAAATAAAATTCAGTATCAATTACGATATCAGAATAAACATGACAAAAATGCCCGCTTTTATTTAATTATCTACCCGTTTTAGACACCATATTAAATTTGTTAATGGGATGCAACTCAGCGGCTGGACGGATGCAATTCGGCGGTCAAAAGTTTGACCTGCTCAAATGGGATGCAACTCATCGGTCCCGGTCTCATTGATGTTTTTACTGACCCCATGTATTTGATGTTCATAACTTTAAACATAGTAGACAAAAATGAAATACCTAAGCAATCCCAATGAAATATATAGGATTAACTTATTTTATATTAATTTCACTCATTGTTATTATAAAAAATACTAACTTGGTGCACTGAAGTTAAAGGTACAAGCTTCTTTTTCTAATTGAAAATACTTGAGAACTTTCAAAATAAGATGCTGCTCTTTTTCGTATATCTAGGCATATTTTTGTATTATCTAAATACATAAAATGCTAATAAGATTAATGTTATGTATTTTGAATCTACCCTTAGAATAAGATATCTAATGTTATGTAACTGATGTCATGTTATGTCACATCTTTTGATTTGAGTTTCTTAAATTAAAACTGTGCTTAATAAGTAAATAATTGTGTATCAATTCCTCGTCGAATACACAACATTTTTGGCGACGAGAACCGAGACGAATCCGCGAAGATGCTTATGGTTATACCGCAATCAGTAAAGTAAGTGCGTCCCTTTTTTCAAGCATCAATCAATAGTGAAGTCTATCCAGTCTTAGTAAAGTCAAGTCGAAGTCTGTGTAAAGTCAGTACCTAACAAATATGTCTTTAATTGGGAGTATCGAGCCTTTCAACCCAAAGTTTGGGGACATTTCATCATGGATAGAGCGTTTAGAGCAAATTTTCAAAGTGAATGATATTGCAGACACAAAACAAGTACCCCTTCTACTCACTTTTATTGGGGGAGAGGGATATAGCAGGTTGAAAGATCTTGTGTCACCTGCTTTGCCTGATACGAAGTCTTATGTTGAATTGGTGAAAGTATTAAAAGATCACTACAGTCCTAAAAGACTAGTTGTAGCAGAACGCTTCAAGATGAACAATAGTTACCAGGAACCAGGAGAAAGTATCACAGCATTCGTTGCAAGGTTGAAAAGTTTGTCAAAAACTTGTAACTATGGTGACTTTTTGAACGACGCTTTGAGAGACAGGTTGATATCTGGAATTAGGTCTGATGATATTAAACAAAAGTTGTTAGAAAAAGATCATAACTTTGAAGCAGCTCTAAAAATAGCCCTTAGTATGGAGTTAGCTGAGTGGCAAGCTAAAGCTATGGTGTCAGAGTCAGAGCCATAATTTGCATAACGTATATCACAAGTATAAGTCAAGTCAGAGTTACAAGTCACAGTCGAGTCAAAACCGAGTCAAGCCAGGACAAGTCAATCCAAATAAGTCGTCCAGTGGTCATAGTCATCCCAATGGTAGTCCAAGTCAGTCGTATAGTCGAAAGCAGAAGTGTAGAAGATGTTGTCGTATACATTTGGATAACAACAAATGTCCAGTAATAAATTGGAAGTGCTTTGCCTGTAATATGACAGGGCACACTGCAAAATCTCCTATGTGCAAGAACAGAGTTTTTGAGTTGCAGCAAAATGAAAATCAGGAGTTGGGAGTAGAGTCAGATGAAAATGTTGAGTTAGGTTTGTTGTCGGAGGAGTGTACCTTGAATTCACTTAAAACAAGTTTTGTCGACACTTTGAAAGTTACATTGTGTATCGATGAACAAAATCTTGAAATGGAAGTAGATTCAGGTGCAGTAAGGTCAGTTATGCATGAGGAAGACTTTAAATATATATTTAACAATTTAGTCTTAGAACCGGTAAGTTTTAAGTTAAGAGTTTTGACAGGGGAAAAAGCAGAAATTTTAGGTCAGGTATATGTGCATGTAAGATACTTGAGTAAGTTGTATTATTTACCTTTGGTTGTCTTAAAATCAGACATCAAGTTTGTACCGCTCTTAGGTAGGAATTGGCTAAACATTTTAAATAAAGATTGGAGAAATTCTTTGCTAGATAGAAGTGTAATAACAGAATAGTCCAGTTTAGGTAAATCTCAGATAAAAAGTTGTAGTCTAGTCAATTTAGAAAATTCACATCTAAAAGTTTGTAGTCAAGTCAATTTTCAGTCAAATCAGGTTTCAAGTTTTGAGTCAGATGATGTCAAGTTGAAGTTGATTGCTTCTTTGGAACAAGATTATAAGTCACTTTTCGAAGAAGAGCCTCACACTTCAATAAAAGATTTTAAAGCTGAGATTAAGATAAGAGAAGGATTTAAACCTATTTTTCATAGGGCATATGAAATGCCATTTGCATTAAAACCAAAAGTCGAGGAGGAACTTTCAAAAATGGTTAAGTCTGGTGTTTTGACCAAGTTATCCCACAGCAACTGGGCAAGTCCAATTGTTGTGGTTCCCAAGAAAAACTCTAGTGATGTAAGAATATGTGTAGATTTCAAAAAAACGTTGAATTTAGCAATTGATAGTGACCATTGCGTTTTACCATTGCCTTCTGATATCTTTGCCACATTACATGGTAGCGATTATTACTGTGTTTTAGATCTAAAGGGGGCTTATCAACAACTTCAGATAAGTGATGCGTCTAAAGAACTATTCACGATAAATACCCACATTGGTCTTTTTAGATTCAACAGATTAACCTATGGCGTTAGTAGCGCTCCGGGAATTTTTCAATGTGTGATGGAGGTTATTTTATCAGAATTACCAAAGACTAAATGCTATTTGGATGATATTTTGGTGCATGGTTGTACGGTAGATGAATGCTATCAGAATGTAAAAAAAGTGAAAAAGTGTTAGAAAGATTACAGAAATATAATGTTAAGATTAATGAGAAAAAATGCAAGTTCTTTGATCGTTCTGTAATGTTCCTAGGTCATAGAGTAGATGCATCAGGAATTCATCCTACAGATGAAAAAATTGAATGCATTCAGAAAGCGCCTTCACCAAAAAATATCACAGAATTGAAAAGTTAACGTAGGTCTACTTAATTTTTATGGTAAGTTTATACCTATGCTTTCCACCAAACTTAGGCCATTGTATGATTTATGTAAAGGTAATAATGAGTTTATATGGACAAGCAAATGTGAAAAATGTTTTCAGGATAGCAAAAAGTTGCTTATTTCTCATGATATCTTAACACATTATGATCCAACACTTCCTATATATATATAACGTGCGATTCCAGTGGATACGGAGTTGGAGCAGTGCTTAGTCATAAAATCAATGGTGTTGAAAAACCAGTTTTATTTGCTTCATCCACTCTTAGCGAAAATGAAAAGAAATATTCAAATTTAGAACGTGAAAGCTTAGCAATAATATTTGCCTTAAAAAAATTCCACAAATACGTTTTTGGACGAAATTTCACCTTGATCTTAGATCACCAACCTCTTCAGTTCATTTTCGGTAAAAATAGAAACATTCCAGTTACTGCCGCAGCTAGAATCACTCGTTGGGCCATAACATTATCAGCTTATAAATATGATATTATTTACAAGAAAGGTAGCCAGATTTCGAATGCTGATGGGCTCTCCAGATTGCCAATGAACAGTCAAACTGAAATCTCTGACGCAATATTTTCATTTAGCCTAGCTTATGAAGTACCTATTAGGTACTTACGAAAATATAGCAGTAGCAACAAAAAAAGATATAATTTTGTCCAAAGTCCTTGATCTTACTCTAACTGGTTGGCCAAATTCGATAAAAGATGACAATTTGAAACCTTACTTTAAAAGAAAATTAGAATTTTCTGTTGATAATGGTTGTGTCTTAGTTGGTAATAAAGTTGTAATTCCAAAAGGATATTCTAAGTTTGTTTCATGAGCAACATATAGGAATAGTAAGAACTAAAATGCTTATTAGATCTTATTGTTGGTGGCCTGGTATTAATGAAGATGTTGAGCAGTATGTCAATTCTTGTGATGTATGCCAACAAACTCAAAATTTTTCAAACAGCGGAGTTTTACTTCCTTGGCCAACTGCTCCCAATAATTTTTACAGAGTAAATGTTGATTTTTTCAAAAAAGATAGTTTCACATTTTTAATTCTTGTAGATAATAAGTCTGGGTGGTGCGAAGTTAAACTTATGAAGGATGGTACAAACGCGAGAGAAACAATTTTGAAGTTGAAACAAATTTTTTCAGTATTTGGATTACCAGTAGAACTAGTATCTGATAATGGTCCACCATTTGGTAATTCTTATGAATTTACTTTTTTCTGTATAATAAAATTCATCCGAATTCCACCAAAACACCCAGAAAGCAATGGTTTAGCGGAAAGGGGAGTCCAAACAATAAAAAAAGGGTTAAAAAAAGCTTTATTTAAAGAGGTCGAGAATGTAAGTGAAAAGTCACTATCTTAAATAGATTAGAAAACTTTTTGTTTGTATATAGAAATACACCAAATACTTCCACAGGATGTTCACCAGCAGAAACAGTTTTTAAAATTCGTCCTCGTACTAGATTTGATTTGCTAAAACCGTGGTCAAAGAAACAAAAATCTCTTCAACCTGACATTTTACAAAAAATCAAGCTGTTCTCAGAAAACGATGAAGTTTTTGTAAAGAACAAATATACAAATCTCTGGCAAAAAGGTAAAGTTGTTAGGTGTATGAGTTATAGCACTTATTTAGTGAGATGTGGTGAACATAATATTAAGTTATATCACATTAATGACATTAGACAAAATAAATCAAATCCTATGTTCATTGAGAGCGATATTTCTAATAACACTAATATTCATAAAAATCCATTTGTGTCGAATAACCCTGATTTGTCAAATTATCATATGTCCAATAACACTCCTGTGACCAATAATGTGGTACCCAGTACGCCTGTGTTAAATAGTAACGTGAGTCCTTATGTTGAAAAAATACCAAGTCCTGTTATCGAACCGCAAGGTTCGCCTGAATCAACAAGTTTTGAAGACAAAAACATATTTGAAGATCGTGGTACTCCGTCAACTTTTAGAAATGTTACCAGATCAGGTCGTGTTGTCAAAATACCTAGTAAATTGGATTTGTAGCTTTTTTATTATTTTCATTCTTTTTTTAAGAAGGGGAAGAAAATGTTATGTATTTTGAATTTACCCTTATTAGAATAAGATATCTAATGTTATGTCACTGATGTCATGTTATGTCACATCTTTTGATTTGAGTTTCTTAAATTAAAACTGTGCTTAATAAGTAAATAATTGAGTATTAATTCCTCGTCGAATACACAACAATTAATATTCACTTTTCATAAATTACAATTGACCGTAAACAACAAAGTACAGACCTGACGAGAACTGTCAGTGCTACATTGCCGCTACGAAAGGTACGTCTGCATCGTAAATTGAACGATATAATTTCGCCCGATTAATAGGTTGTCCTTGCGCGTAATCTAAACATCAACCAATCAAATTCTTGTAAGTCAAATATTAGGGTTAACGTTTGTAATACATTTAAAAGGTTCATTATTGTGATATTTTGATTAGGATTAATCACAAACCTCCCTTTTTTTCTTTTTCTTCCAACGTAATGTGTTAGAAGGATATAAACAATCAATGAGGCACACCAAAAAGGCTATTATATGAACTATTTATACTAGGACCATGAACCCAACCTGAGGTGTAGAGTCATCGTAAAAGGTGAGTGATGTATGATATCACTAAATATAAATAAGTGTAGCATTAAAATAAATTAAAATTCATATTAATTGGCGCCCAAATAAGCAGAATACAATAAATAAATAAATTAAAATTCATATAAACACAAAACTAAATTAAATTAAAAAAAAATCATATCACTGAATTAAATTAAAAATAAAATAAAAATAAAAATTCATATCAATATATATATAACTATATATACAATAATGTTCCATTTTTTCAACCATTGCTAATAATGTTATCTGCATAATATTCGAAGAAGGAAATGAGGAATGTCATGATTCTTACGTAACCGATTACAACTGGCAACCATGCTACATATATGAACAGAATTTCAATCTTGCCCATCAAAAAATTAATGTTGGTTATAATGTTCGCAGGAAAAGGTAACTAGATTTAAACCGTTCGAAATCAATTATCAAACTTAAAAAACAGTAAGAGACAAATATTTACTACAAATCTGGTGTATATTTGTGGTTATCGACGATTTTTTACGGGCGTTACACACTACTGCTTACGGTAGAGCTTGTCTGTCATTTGTCATTGGAATTAATTGTTTTCATGCAAATTTGAAGCCTTTCAAAAATATATTTATAAAAGTGGCAATTTAAATAATATGATGAGGAAAGTAACTAAAATTTTATTACAATTAGCGAGAATACATGCTGTTGATCACTTTCCAGTACAGTGCGATACATTTAAACTGTTGTTTGTGTAGAAAATCTAGTCCAAAAGTGATGGTTCAAGTGGTGAAAAAGAATCTTTTTTTTTATTTTTCTCTGTAAATTGTGTGTAACCCGCAAATTTTTCGACGGATAACATTCAAAATAGGTTAGTACTATCGATTTTTCGCAAAATAAGTCAAAAATTCGTGTCTCCGTATAGTTCACGGACCCCATAAATTGCTTCAAAATAGCGTGGCTTTAAAATTGCACCTAAATAGCATAATGTAAGGTCGCCTTTAGTAATGCTCACAGGCCTTTCAATTATTTAATTGAACGAATATTTTCCAATAATGCTCACAGGCCTTTCAATTATTCAATTGAACGAATATTTTTCATTGAATGAATATTGTCTATTTCGTATATTGTTTTAACAATCGGAAAAGTCCAAGCAAGAAATATCCCATAAGTACCTACTTATATTGAATTTTGCACTCAATGCTGCAGCTCGCTTATCATTTCAATATTGAATCTGCATTAGTTCTAGGTTCCAGGTCATCACAATGTAAATTTGAGTACTTGCTTCTCTACAAAAGTGGAATTTATGCCCACTTGCTCCAACACGTTGAGTAAATCTTAAGTAACTTAGGTAACAGATACGGCTTGCACTGCTGTAAAATGATAACTCAAGAAGAATTTAAGATTCTTATATTTAAGGAGCTATTCTTGAGCTCTAAAGTTCTTAATTGTAACTTAATTTTTATTATACTGTTTTTGTCAATATTTATGGATTCTAATTAAATGAGTAGGTATAGGTTATGACACAGTAAATGGAAAAAGTCTGAGTATTTGTCAAAATGCATAAGGTATTTTATTTTTATGTATGTAATATATTCTCATATTGAAGGTTTATAGAGGACATTAGTAAAAATCTACTATTATTTAAGCAATTGACTACAGTTTGTCAAATTGTCACAATGCTATTGTCTTTATCCAATGACCCCTATGTTACTTTCTTGGACACTTTTTATTTTTATACTTGAACACAATAAGTATTGACAAAAAGTAAATTTGTAATAAAATGAACACAGGTTGATATAATTGAAAAAAAAAAGTTAATAAAAGCAACAAAACAAAATTTGCCTATGTACCTACATTTTTTGAAAGTTTGTGTTTGCCTGATTGTCAGTTTTATGTAAATAGTACCTACCTACATAATGCATAACAGAAAATGTGTGCAAATCTCAAAAGTCAGACCAGAACATTATAGGTTTGTTCCCAAAGCAAGTTCCGAAATGTGAGGAACATATTGAGTTTGCGCAGTTAACAATAATTGTTTCTTATTTTAAACTGCGCAAACTCAATCTGTTTATAACAAGTTAGTAACTCGCTTCGGGAACAAAGCTTATAATTTACCAAAAAAAGGGAATGTAACATTAGGCTATAAGAGAAAAGAATGTGATAGAAACTTAATTGAACTGTATCTTCCATAACATTATGATAGCAAGAAAGGACTTTAACATACTTCAAACAGATACCAGTAATGTCTTTACTGTTGTGTCAAATTGGTACCAACAAAATTCATTAAATCTAAATATGCTGAAGACCAACTGCATTCTTTTTAGACACAGCAGAAATAAAGAAGATTATACCGACCATATTTATTTAAATGATTAACAAATACAGTATGTTGGTTTGGTAAAGTTTTTAGGGGTAGTTATGGACGAAAATCTAAGATGGAATGAACAAGTCAAATCAGTTTGTAATAAACTAAGCTCAGCATGCTTTGCTTTGAAATAATTGAAAAAATATATAGATACTGAAACCCTGCGGACTGTTTATTTTGGGTATTTTTATTCAATAATGTGTTATGGAATAATTTTTTGGGGAGGATAGCACAGCCAAGAGGTTTTTACAGTTCAAAAGAGAGCCATTAGGATTCTTGCTAATTTAAAAATAGGAACATCATGTAAAGGTTATTTTAAAAGCTTAGTTTACGTTCAAAAAAATAAAAATGCTTTTGGTAAAAATATAGAACATCCGCATGATACACATAACAGAGGTATTTTTTCCTACCCAATACACAGTACTACCCTGTTTGAAAAAGGTGGTTTTTATATGTGTCGAAGTGCTACAACTTGCTCCCAATAGAATTCAAAAATATATCTTCACTCTCAAATTTTAAAAAATCTGTAAAGAAAATGCTGATTAAAATTGAGCCTTATGCCATTGAGGATATTACGGCTTCCAGTTTTTTAAACTATTTAAAGTAATCACACATTGTAAGTTATTATTATTATTTTTGGTATTTATTTTCAGTGGTTTCAGAATCTTTGTATAAGTATACTTGTCAAAAAAGGTAATTTAATTTTAGAATTGGTACTGTGGGCTTTGCTAGGTTTTCCTATAGTTTTAGCAAATGCACCTTTCTTAAAACTTTCCTAAAACTAGAGCACCAACCAGTTCAAATGTCAGTATCAAATATTCCAAATTACAATGAAGTAGTCAATAAAAAAAGCTTGAAGAAGTTATTGGCATAAAACCACTAGATAAACAACAGGGTAGTCTGGCAACAAAAAAAGCAGTTGAGGCACAAATTAACCCTTCTACAATTGGAGCAGAGGTATCGAGAGTAAAATTAATACGAGATTGTGGTATTGCTATCAGCTGTGAGAAGGCCGAAGACATAATAAACATATCAGAAGGAGTTAAAAATGATCTAGATGGAAAGTATGAAGTAAAAGTCCCACAGAAGAAAATACCAAAATTGAAGATTATTAATATTGAGAACAAGTTGTTAGAAAACTCAGACAATGAATATAGTGAATTCATTGAAAAACTAGTTCTGCAGAATAGTATTTCAACAGAACAGGGCAAAAGCAATATAAAGGTAATTAGTACATATGAAGATAAAAGGAAAAAGTCAAATGTGGCAATAGTTCAGACTGATGAGAATGTGTATAATCAAATTATAAAAAAAGAAGTTTTGTTTATTGGATGGAGAAAATGCAGATATTTTGAATATGTTAGTGTAGTGCAGTGTTACAAATGTTGGAAGTTTGATCACATGGCAGGGGAGAGTAGAAGTAATCAAGTGATTTGTCTAAAATGCAGAGGAAACCATAAGCTAGACAACTGTGATAGTAATGTTGAAATTTGCATAAATTGTAAACATGCCAAAGAAGTGCTTAAAATACCTAATATAGACTATAACCACACAGCGTTAAACAGAAAATGTGTCACATACAAAATAATTTTTGAACAGCTACAGAGAAGAGTTAACTACCCAGAAACATTTAATAAGCCAAGTAAATACAAATTAGGGAATCAACAATTACTATATCTAAACATACATAAGATGGAGTTAAATTGGTTGGTTTATAAAGAGAATCCTGTTGTAATTTGTATGGCGGAAACTCATATAACAGAAGACATTCAGGAAAGTGAATTGGAAATTGATGGGTACGAAGCAGTGCATTGTGATTCAACAAGCCTACATACAGGAGGTTCATCGATATATGTGGAAAAGGAAATAAAATTTAAACAACTGCGTAACGTAGCATTGGACAAAAATATGTGGCTTACAGGAGTAAACATATCTGATAATAACCAAAAATATAATATTTTAAATGTATACCATTCTCCATCTTCTAATGATAATGCATTTCTGGATAAACTGGATCAAATATTAAGTGACTATGCAGCTAGGAGTGAAATATTCATAATGATTGGTGATTTTAATGTAAACACAGCAAGAGATACATACTATTCCAGAAAATTAAAAATGATTATACAGAGAAATGGACTTTACCAAATTGTACAGAATTTCACAAGGATTACTCAGAAAACTGCAACAATGATTGACCTTATTGTAACAAACAAAAAGGAATTAGAATATCAGATACGTCACACCCCTAAAATATCTGACCATGCAGTACTAAAAGTAGACTTTCCTTGTATATATATCACAAATTGTCTACAGACAAACAAATTTTTGGGTTTATATATTGACAGTAGATTGAAGTTTTTGTCCATGACCACTTGATAATAAGTCAATATTTTACCTCCTAACAAAATTCACGCTTTTGCATTTAAATAACATGCCATGACAACTCAATACTCACAACATTTCGGTACATATGTGACTAGAGATGGCGGTACAATATGAAATAAACTATTAAATCTGCATATTTTGTTTAGGAAATTTGTTTCTGAAATATATCGTATAAATAAAATATCAAAATTTTTAGTATTGATACTTTTCATAACGGTATTTTCTAATATTGATATTTTTAAAACACTATATTTATAACGGTATGGTGTATCAATACAGTATCGCCCATTTCTATGTCACATTATTTGACATACTCCAGAAATTTATTAATTTTGACCTTAGAATTGTCAATAATACCAAATACCAAATTATTACTTTCCGTACTACTCTCGCATTATTTACTTGAATTTAATAAAGAAATCAAGGGTCGTGGACAAAGTATAGTATTCTACTCGCAATTTATGATAGCCACCATTCACTCGGGTGACTTGTTGTTTTTTGTATCTTGTATAATGTATAAATATTTTAAATTTTGTTGTTATAGATTGATTTTTTAAATTATTTTGTTGGTCTAATTGTTCTTAGGTTATGATGCTTTAATTATAAGTTGTGAAACTTGAATTAATAAAGCTAGGTATTTTTGACTTTGACTATTTGAATTTTGAATCCAATCATTTATATGAGTGTAAAAATAGGGATAGTAATCTCTCTTTATATGATAGGGCCAAAATCATTTGTTCTAATGATAATGAATTCATAAAAGAGAAAACTACTAGTCACTTTCAAATAACAATAATTATGCGACAGAATTAATAAACAAAGAAACTAGGTGTATAGAGAATGGCTCATTTTTAATAACCAATACTAATAATAATAATAATTCAACTAATATGATTTTTAAAATATTAATAATACCATATGTTAAGGGTTTATCAGAAAGGATTGAAAAAATTGGTAATCAATTCATTATTCCAAGTAGCTTTAAATCTAACAATACTTGGAGATCTATACTAACGAAAACTAACCCAAAGAATGAAGAATCATCTTTAAAAAACTGCATATATCAGATATTCTGTGGATGCGGCAAATTTTATTTATTTGAACCATCTAGACCATTGAAAAGCCGAATAAATGAATACATAATTTATATTAAAGATGGGAGTCAGATATTTGCAAATGAGCTTGGAAAAAGGTGCATCATATTCAATGGGGTTCGGCACACATAATATTGAAAGAACCCAATAGTAAAAGATGAGAAATCAAAGAAAGTGCTTCAATATACCTAAATGCGGATAAATGTGTAGCTATCATTTCAGCTGATGAAATGTGCCTTTTGTTTAGGATATCAACTCTTTAAAATATACAAAATTAAGAAAAATATACCCAGATTTATTGCATAATGAAAATTATGTACTTAATATTCCTTTTCTTTACATGAGAAGTGTTTATAACTTCCTATTTGGCTGATTAGTATTACTGGCTATCTGATTTGACACCTAATAAAAACGCTTATTTTTAATAGTCTTTTTCACAATCCTTGAATATCATGACATCAATTTGAATAAAATGAGCACAAACCACAATATTTATTTTTTGATACCCCGTGAAAACACACCATTGCTGAGATACAACATAAAAAATGGTTGGTTCTCATTGTGAGAATTTGAAAAGCATAGATGTGAGAGGTCCTTCATCATCCATACTAGACTCTATAATATTTACAATACCAACCCCGTTTGAATTTGAAGTGTAATTCAATAGCCGTCAGTGCCTATAGCCCGGGAAGTAGTCGTTGCTTCTTAGTTGATCAGTGATATTTTTGAAAACTTATAAAGCGTTAGAATAATATTATTCTGCGATATCTATATAACAATATTTTCTGTTTGGTTTGAAAATTGTTTCAACGTTTTGAAGTAGATTGTTGTAAATCTGTGTTATTGACAGCTGTGTTGACTTTATTTGCTATGACTATTTTCTTTTCCAGATAATTTTGCATGATTCAGCAACAGTGCCAAATAATGAATATACCACATGGAACAAACAGAAGATGAAAAACAGTATTTGATTTCCACCCTCCTTACCGTTTCAAAGTAGTTATGTTTTCGTCTACATCAATATGAATAGTTGTAGGTGTTCTACAGAAACAGTGAGAAGAATATTTAAGGGTTAGGCAGTTACAGGAATGTAGCTATTGGCTTTTCCATTGGACCAAATTTTTTAACTTCTACGTTTTGAATTAACATTTTCCCTTTTGGTAAGTAGTTAAAAAAAGTGATTTTTTTTTGCATGAGAGGGATGAATAATCTATATACTGTTTAATAATTTCGTAAAATTGTCCTCTAATGGTGAACTTCCTCGTAATTTTATCTATTGTGTATATCACAGAGCAGATCGCCAAGCCGCCATCTTTGGTAAACGATTTAATCATATATACGGTACCTTTATTCTCGAACATCTTGTATTTTTGAACTTTATTGAAAAATGTTACGGAATCTTTTTATATGTTTCTAATCAACGATACGTCCACTGCAATTATGATAAATGTCCTTCATTTCTTTTAGGGTAATTGAGTTTTAATTAATTAAATGGTGATGGAAAACTTTATTTAAAGATATGAAAATAATTATTTTTCGGAAATTCAACCACAATATCTTTTTTATTTTTATTTCAAAGTTTCAGTACGTTGTAAAGTAATATTAGAAAGACTGATTCATTTGAAAAATAATACAACAAAAGCAGAACAAAAGAGTCTATCATTACCTTACCGCCAGATAAGGACAACTGAATCGTAATTATGAACAAAATGAATTTTGATTCGAAAGTAATAGATTCATTAATGAAGGCCCTTATACAAAACTATCAAAAGACCCTACCAAATCAATAGAAAACAAAATCTAATAGACACTTTTTTAATTTAAAAACAAATCAACTACCAGTGAAAAAACAATGTTGACACCTTTATACAGTAAGCCATCACATTTTTATGGTCTGCCAAACGTTCATGGAGAATATATTATAAGAAGTAACTCATACGGAGAAATTGGCAAAACCTGACCTCAAAATGGACTATCTAAGCATTTTGTCCATCCAAATAAGTAACCTCAGTTTTTATAAATGACAGTAATCAAATTGTAAACATTACTTATGATCTAATAAATAAATAAAGTGAGAAAGAATATTTATTATGATAGGATTCAAATTATATACATTACTCGTGAGAAATCTAGAAAAAGCACAATTGCACACAAAATACTTTTCTCCACGAGAATATAATAATGCACAAATTATTTCTACATATTTAGCAGTATAATGATATAAATTCTTCACTATCGTTAGCCAATCACATCCTATGATTATCAGAATTCAGTCAGGCTACAATGAACAAATCAAATCGTCTCTTTTAAAACGTCAAATATCTAACTAGGTAAATTGCTGCTTCTTACAGCGCGTCGTTTGAAACTGTGATGTTCTGTATTTTAGGAAGGATGGATATTAACAATACTAATAAGAGGCTACACTTTCTCAAGTTATGTTTTAATAACAAAGCAGAACATTAATACTCAAAAGGTCACTTCCACGTTGCTGTTGCTCTTGTCTATATGTGTTCTGTCTGTCTTGCCGGTTGTATACCTACTAGGTATACGCAATACATTACACGTCCTTTTTAAAGAAATAGTAAGTTATATTTTACTTTAGATAAAATGAAATTCATTGCACCAGCAATATGAAAGTGGCATACAGTTTAAATATAGAATAAAAAACATTTTAGGAAAATATTAAACAATAAACATAACGTAATATCTAACTCCATAAAATAATTCTGATAGTCATAAGACTTTTATAAATCTAACCGAGTGGGAGGTTTAACCAGTCTTCCACTGCGGGTTGTGACCAAGGTGCTTTGAGGAGAAGCCACATTAGGAGCACATTCAACTGGTTGTTCATTATTCACATGGTGGCAGCTGGTAAAAGTGAGCAAAGTAGAAAAATTGAGAATTGAGGTTAGAATTACGGCATGCTCTGAATCTGGAAAAAACGCTACAAAACTAAAATTGAATATGGCTGAGTCTCTAAGGTGCCCTGAAACATTTCAATTTGAAGGCAACATATCTCAAAATTGGACATTGTGGAAACAGAAGTTTGAGTTATATTTGCTAGCAAGCGGCAAATGTTCTAAACCTGACAATGTTAAAGTGGCAATTCTTCTTAATCTGTTAGGAGATGAAGGACTTAAAATATACAATACATTTGAGTATGAAAGTCAAGAAGATGCTACACTTTCTCAAGTTATGTTTTAATAACAAAGCAGAACATTAATACTCAAAAGGTCACTTCCACGTTGCTGTTGCTCTTGTCTATATGTGTTCTGTCTGTCTTGCCGGTTGTATACCTACTAGGCATACGCAATACATTACAGAAACGTCAAACTAATTATATAATCTTAATTTTACGTATATATAGAGAACAAAATGGACAACAGTAGCGATAGTGAGGATTTAATATGTTTAATTACATATATTTATGTTATCTGCCTTATTATTTATAATAATGTGATAATTTAATTAAAAAATGTAAATGTTTCTACCAAAAATATAAGTTACGTATATTTACGTTTCAGTAAATAAATGTGGTTGATAGCATCACTGATAGAGATGCTTGACTTTTACGCGGGCGATTGAGGTTCGATTCCCGATGGATTTTTTTTTAAACATAGTCGTGGAGAAAGTATACTCTTTTGAAAATTGAATAGATGAGGATTTTACTTGATGAAGATCCATACTAAACGATTAAATAAAACAATTTAATTTGTTCATATCTTCATTATATTAGAACTACGTTCAATATATATTTGTGACGCGTTTCGCTAACACAGTAGCTTTCTCTCGGTTCTGGTATATACAAGTACAATTCAAAAGAACTGGAAGTAGAATGTTATGATATGAGGAATAAGCTGTGAATTTAATTTGAAAAAACTATTAATAGGTATAGAAAAAGTTGAGAATATAAATTCAAGCAAACACATACAACAAACGGAAAAAATGATTGGTGCACTTTACCTCTGTAGGAGTTACTAAAACCATTAGACATTGAAAGTAATTGGTAACACTTATTTCTTACCAATCTTCAGCTACCTAATTCAAGTCTGTGGCACTTGTGGAATAACATAAATAGATAAAACACAGAGGATTTAAAATAGAGTAGTGAAGGTTTTGTGCAAGTTCAGTTACAGAATGTCAACAGATGTAATTTTCGAAGAAACTGGTTGGAAATTGAGAAAAGAGAATTTTTCTACAAAGACTTGAGATTGATTTAAAAATAGAAAAATGCTGAATTAGAAATTGAGTACAAAACGACCATCTAAACAAATGTAGATATCAATAAAGTTGACACTAGAAAAAACTGGTCAGTAACTAATCAGCAGAACCTGATAACTAATAATGTAAAGAAGAATAAGAAAGGCGTGGTGGCAGTGGCTACTCAGCTGTCTACCGTGATGCAAAATACACAGGGACAGGAGCTGTTAGCGTCAACAAGTTTTGCAGCTGTTATTCAAAAAAATAAAAAGGAATTAAATAATGAAACCCGACCGATTATATCATCCAAACAGTTAGTGAAGCTGTACTGGAAGCCAAGTCTAAAACTGTCCTTAATAATGTAATACCATTGTCTAAAAAAAGAAATAGTCTAACAACCATACGGACTAAAAATTTAACAGTTTTTCATAATTTTGGACTAAACGTATAGATGGCGTATTGTGAAAGCTGGACTAAACGTTCAGATGGCGCTGAATGAAATATTCAACTTCGAATTAGGGAAGATGTCTGTATATTTTAAGTGATTATGTTACTAAACGCTAGATGTTACTGAAAACACTCCGTATTTGTGAGTCTATTTCCCAAATAATAATAATAATAATTTTATTGCTTCTGAAACAATTTTACAGCAAGGTACAAATATAATTCTATATATAAAATAAATTTTTAAATTGAAAAGGTTGAGTGAATCTTAAATACCTACTACACACAAAACACTATTCATTTATGACAAATTGGCGTAATTTCAATATATTCCAAATATATTCCGCAATTTTCATAGCTTCAAAAATTGTGATTTTATTCAAGGCATGCAGGAGTGAGTTCACATTTTCAAGGCAAGGGATATTTCGTTTCATTGTTGTGTAAATCGGACAATCAAACAATATGTGGAAAATAGTTTCCTTTTCATGAGTATTACAAATAGTACAATCCAGTTCGGGGTCGATAATGTATCTAATACCATTTAATGTAAATTTAATTTTAAAATTGTTAGACATACGCAATTGAGCAAGAGTGCGGGTAACCTGGATGGGTAACTTTAAAGCCAGGTACGTGCTTGGTTCACAGCTGGTAGGAAAGGAAGTATACAAATACATGAAAGAATATCTAGACGCAACACTGACATCCGAAAACCCGATAGTTATGCAAGGAGTTATTTCCGGGTCTATTAGGAATTCTTCTCGGCGATAACGATTATAGGTATATAGAATGTTTTCAAATGACTTCCAAACTACTAATGGTTAGAATAGGTAACAGGAACTAATTTGTGAAACAGCAATGCATCTAAAACATTGAGAGAAGATTGTTGAAAATACTTTTCCAAACTTCCGATTTTATTAACAAAAGAATTAATGACAATAAAAAATAAGATGGTTACAAACTTATATAATGAGGCCGATCCTGGCAACGTTTTCGATAACTTGTACGAAAGTTCGCTCCCAAATAAATAGTGATTTCTAGAGTTCAACCTACTAGTACTAAATTTTGGTGATAATCAGAAAGTGCAGTAACCATCACTGCAACAGTGATTTGAAAATCAGTGCTTTTTAAGAACATTTCAAGGTAAAACAAAACTTTTTGTATCGATACATAGTCAAAAATAAACATTTACACTTGATTACTACGGCAAATCTGGTTCTGTTATCTGTAAATTTCAAAGGAAGACAGGGCCGCATTTAACAGGCAGGTCCCATGTCATTACTTAAAAATGGATGAATTTCCGCCTTTAGGAACTCCTAATAGTGGAGTTCAGAACACAGCAAGAACCTCATCACAGTCGTATTCATCCATTGCTAGCCAAAGCAATCCAACCTTTCCAAAAAAAAAAACAAGCAATTGTCCTTAATGCATTGGACAATACCAAATTAGAAGAATATATATATGCAGTGGGAGATATAATCACTCCTAAGAATATTTTGTTCGCTTCTCGGATTTCTAACAATAGAATATGTATTCACCTCACCAGTGAAAAAATTGTTAACGACTTTATATCTACTAACAATGGAATTATCACAGTTAACCATCAACGTATTCAAGCACGAAAATTGTTAAACCCAAATATACAATTGATTATATCTAATGTGTGTCCCTCCATACCACATAACATCATCGAAGCTGAGCTTGAGAACATTGGACTGAACTTGGAAACTCGGTTGAACTTCCTGAAGATTGGCACACCAAATCCGGAATATAAGCACATTTATAGTTTTCGTAGACATACATACATCACTCCCCCTGGTCAAACTGTAATACCCGAATTTTTGGACATCAATTATGATAGCACATCTTACCGAATATTTCTCTCTTTAGACGACATCTGCTTTACTTGTAAACAACCTGGTCATACAGCGAATAATTGTTCTCACTCTAAAATACTTCCAAATATGGTATTGATCGACCCAACATCCCAATCTCTGGCATCTACAAATAATGTCAAACCTACAAATATCCCTACTCTTGCACATTCCCCATCAAGCTCTATTTCTAGTCAAGAAAACCTGATAGATGCTAATGTAATAGATCTGGAGCCAGAACCAGAACAATCGCAAAGACTATCAAACTTATCACTTGACTTTCCGGATCAGTCAGAACAAACTAAGACGCTTTCTGTGGCCTGTAAACGTCAAATTTCTACCTCACCTGATTTAGAGAACCAAAAATCCAATGAAGAGATGTTTAGACGTCCAAAACCTTCAAAAAAATCTAAAACAAAGAAAAATGCTGAAGAAATAACTCACATTTTAGAACCTATAAAAGATCTCCTAATAACTTTCAAACCGCCAAATTTTATGAACTACACTGAATTATGTGATTTTATAATTAACGCATCTGGGTCTAAACATGCTGCAAGCATAGCAAAAAATTACACCAACGACTTATCCAATCTGAAAAATCTACTAACATTTGTTCATAAAAACATCGAAAATACATCTGTAAAAAATAATATAACACGAATAAAGAAAAAATTGACGGAAGATGCTGACCTAACATCAACAGACGAAGAAAGCGATATATCTTCAAAATCTTCACATTCTGGTTTTACAAAATAGAATAATGGCCAACTTAAATTTCATTCTTCAGTGGAACCTACACCCACCTACCTAACATACAACTCTTAATCAATGAATTGTCACCCTTAATTATAAGCCTTCAAGAAACTCACCTACAAGAAAATAAGCTACCCAAACTTAAAAACTACTCAATTTTCTCTAAAAATAGACAAGAGCAAACCGTTGCTAGTGGAGGAGTTGCCATACTAGTCAAAAATTCTATTGAAGCCGCAAACATCCCTCTAAACACTAATTTGGAGGTAATCGCTATATCTGTAATTCATCATGCTAAGTTAAATATTTGTAATTTTTATCTGCCTCATCCAGATAATCAGTCACTTAATGAACTTCAGAATATAATTGAATCAATTCCTTCTCCAAAAATTATAATCGGGGATTTCAATTGTCACAATGTTGCCTGGGGTTCGCAATCGACCAACAGCAATGGTGACTTTCTATTAAATATTATAAATAACAATAACTTAATCCTTTTA
Source organism: Lochmaea capreae (assembly GCA_949126875.1). NCBI lineage: Eukaryota > Metazoa > Arthropoda > Insecta > Coleoptera > Chrysomelidae > Lochmaea > Lochmaea capreae. Next base: position 26,559,813 of record OX421409.1, on the reverse strand, counting down.
AACTCTGGCAAACCTACTAGGTTTAATGCCTTTAATGGTACCTTGTCAGCCTTAGATTTATCTTTCTGCAGTCCCACAATATCATCTTCTTTAACATGGGATACTCTAGATGATCTGCATGACAGCGATCATTTTCCCATAATTATAAACCATACTTCAGATATAATCCATGATGCAATACCCCCACAAATATGGAAAATAAAATCAGCTGACTGGAAGAAATATGCAGATTTGATAGACCTTTTCACGTCAAGCTACACAGCAACATCAAACGCAACTAGTAGCATTACTTCCTTCAATGAAATTATTAAGAAAGCGGCTATTGAAGCAATAGGAAAAACAAAAATTATCAAAAAGCGTCCTGTTCCATGGTGGAACCCGGAAGTAGCAGAAGCAATAAAAATCACTAAACATGCGTTTAACCAATATAAAAGGCTTAAATCAGCGGAAAAACTTAATGACTTCAAAAGATGTAGAGCAAAATCCAGATACTTGATTAGGAAATACAAGAAACAGAGTTGGATTTCGTACGTATCTACAATAAACTCATCTACACCACTTAATATGGTTTGGGATAAAATTAGAAAAATAAAAGGATCAAGTTCAATCAAACACATAAATAACCTTAATCACAACAACAAAATAATATCTGATAATCAAGAAATAACAGAAGTTTTAGCTGAAACCTACGAACAAAATAGCAGTGACGATTATTACACAGAAGCCTTTAAAGAGCATAAAATGAGAACTGAGCTAGTAGACGTATTAATACGCGACGATGACAGCTATCTAAATGTACCTATATCATTTCAAGAAGTTGAGGAAAGCCTCAACACTACAAAAAACACCGCAGCGGGACCAGACGAAATACCTCCAATATTTCTGCAGAAACTGCCTTTTCGAGCCAAACTAATTTTAACCGATCTTTTTAATCTAATATTCTCTTCCCAAAACTTTCCACTTTTATGGAGAGAAGCCATAATAATACCAATTTTAAAAGAAAACAAACCAAAAGCTCTACCTACCTCGTATCGCCCTATCTCATTGACATGCAGTATGTGCAAGATACTTGAAAAAATTTTAACTAACCGACTCAAATGGCACTTGGAGAAACTAAATTATTTTAGTTCAATACAAAGTGGTTACAGAAATGGTAGATCAACAACAGATAACATCGTTCTCTTAGAAACGGAAATCCAAGAGGCCTTTATGTATAACCAACACCTCGTTGCAATTTTTTTTGACATTAATAAAGCCTTTGACACAACTTGGAGATACCATATAATAAAAACTTTGGGGGATTTAGGTATACAAGGCAAAATGTTGGCATTTATAAAAAAATTTCTTACTAACAGAACTATCCAGGTCAGAACAAACGGCAAACTATCGAGTAAAAAGACAATCCAAAACGGAATTCCACAAGGCGCAATATTAAGTCCTATCTTATTTTTAATTGCGATAAACAGTTTATCAAATCAATTTAATTTACCAGTAAAAGCGAGTCTTTACGCAGATGATCTACTAATTTACACAAAAAGTAAAGACTTAGATTTATCCAAAGATATTTTACAAAATTACCTCAACAAATTAGAAAACTGGTCCAGTACAACTGGTTTAACCTTCTCCTCAACAAAAACTCACTTTATAGTTTTCAGGAAAAAAGGCCAAGCCAACATTAGTCTACATCTGAATGGGAAACAATTAGAACAGAAGGAAAATGTAAGATTCCTAGGAGTTACTTTTGACTATCAGCTGAAATGGATAATGCACATCAATAACCTCCTTCAAATTTGCCAGTCGAGAATAAACTTACTCAAAGTCATATCAAATCATTCCTGGGGAGCCGACACCAAAATACTGATTAACCTGTATCAGTCAATTATTAGAAGTAAACTTGACTATGGGAGCATTTGCTACAGCTCAGCCAACAGCACAGTTTTACACAAATTAGATGTTATACAGACCAGTTCTCTAAGAATAGTTTCAGGAGCTTTCAGAACAAGTCCTGTTAGTAGCCTCCAAGTTATCACATCACAACCCCCTTTATATCTAAGACGTCTATATCTATCTTTATGCTATGCATCTAGAGTTTCGGTTTTAAAAAACAACAATCCTTCCTTTTTAACAATATTTCATGGTACAAATACCATCCCAGACACCCAGAAAAAACACTTACCATTTCATGAAAGGTTGAAAAGATCAGATTTCAATATTGATCCATTCCAACTGTCTTTACCATTATGTCATGAAACTCCTCCTTGGATAATTCAAATACCAGCAGTCAACTTCTCATTAGCAAATCATCCCAAACACTCTACCAGTGACCACATATTCAAATTGAAATACTATGATCTTATTTCTAAATTCACCAGTTATGATCATATTTTCACAGATGCATCTAAATCAGAAAACAGAATTGCATCTGCATTCTTACAAGATTCTAACAGTTATGCAATCAGGCTAAATCCTCACTGTTCGGTATATACAGGAGAGTTACTCGCTATACTTGAAGCTTTGAGAAGCTACAAACAGCCAAACAAAAACTTATTAATAATATCAGACTCCTACAGTGCTCTCTTAGGAATAAAACAACTATTTCCCACTCACCAAATACTTTTAAACATCAAAGAAGAACTTTACAGACTTCAGAAAACACACTTCAAAGTAGAGTTCCTGTGGGTTCCTTCTCATGTGGGTATACCATCCAATGAAAAAGTCGATGAAATCGCACGACTTTCTGTAAGCAACGAAAATCTTCCATATTATGAAAACATTCCAGTTGCCGATTTCAAACCCGTTATAAAGGATTTTATATGGAATATCTGGCAAAAAAGATGGGAAGAAACCAATACGCTACTTAAAGAAATCATGCCATCAGTGAAATCCAGACTGACACTTCCACAGAACAGAAAAGACCAGGTTGTTTTAAACAGGTTGAGAATAGGACATTCAGCCATCACACACCAGCATTTATTTAAAAAAGAACCACCAACGCAGTGTTTAATATGCGATGTGCCTCTAACCATAAAACATATACTGTTAGATTGTGCAAATTTCAGTGTCAGAAGAACAGTTTACAATATCCCACGTAGTTTGAAACGCGCATTGAGTGAAAATTGTGAAAATGTGCTGAAATTTCTGAAAGAATCCAACCTCTATTTCAAAATATAAGAACTATTGTATGTTTTTTTTTTATGTAATCACTCTGTCCCCGCTCATAACCCTAGAGGTTGATGCGGTAAAGTAAATAAAAAAAAAAAAAACTTAAATAATATCCAATTCGAACAAATTCTTTAAAAAGCAGCCAACAAATTACAAGGGATTTTAAAAATTTATACATAAAATCTGCAACGTTTTCTCATTGAAAGCATACATTGGAAAGACTGGAGCTGCATGGATTATTGCTATCAGTACTTCGTCCGTTTCTACTATTGTATCGTAGACAAGGGGCTTCATGTAACCTTGCCTTAGTGAAAAACTGTTTGAATGGGATGTTATTTAACTTTGTACCTATCTTATTTTTTATTGTCATCAATTCTTTTGTTAATAAAATCACAAAAGTTTGGAAAATTAATTTCAACAATCTTCTCTCAATGTTTTAGATGCATTGCTGTTTCACAAATTAGGTCCTGTTACCTATTCTAACCATTAGTAGTATGGTAGTTATTGAAATTAATTGAAATTTTTTTTTTCATTTCATTATTAAAAAGTGATCTTACAACAACATCTTATAACAACATTAAATATCTTAAAAACCACAAATTTTTTTATATGTAAAGATTATACGTTTTTCACGTGAAAATCATTGAGGAATACAGAATAAAATGAAAATAGCTTCAAATGCCAGTGGCGTAAAATATGGGATGGGAAAGGTGACATATTCTTCCAAATGTACACCACTGGATAAATAATTGAAACATGTTTTTCCATAAAAATATGCCCTTTTACATTTAAAAACAACCTGCCAAATTTTTAAATCAAAATATTCATCCATTTTAAAGTTATCAAATTAAAACATTTAATTTTTCATAACTTTAACATCCTGTATTTCGAAAAATAAATAGACTTGACCCCTTTAATTCTTATATCATTTTGTCCAATTTTACGAGAGATATATCTACATGGAAAAATTGTAAGTGTCATTTGAAAACACCCTATATAAATGTGTTTCTTTTAACTATTTTTTTTAATGAAAAACTTACGCTCATCATTTATGGAAAATAATTTCGGTAGATATAGGTAGCGAGCGGAATGTCAAATGCGATTAACTAAAAGAAATAAATTCAATTCTTATCGCATTTTAAATTCTAAATTACGTTCACTCCATTCCAAGATATTTCGTTTTAATTTAACACCAATAATTAATATGATTGATTAAAAAGAGAAACCCACAGCAGGTAGACGTTATAATCCGATAACAATAACACAGTATCGTATATTTTTTATTTGAAACAATTTTTGATAACATCTTCCGCAATTTGATGAACAAAACTAAAGCGTAGACGGTAGGCCACCCTGTATGTTTGAACAGTTTAATTTCAATTAATAAACAAAAATTAAATTTGTTTTTAAAAATTCAGTGATTTTTTTCACAAAATAAATTTAATTTATGTTTTAGAGTCTAAATTTTACCTACTATGGATCTGTTACTTTTATTATAAATCCGACCAGAAACCGGGTCAAGGAAATATTATTGTGAAATATACTTTACTTAGGATTATGGAAAAATAAGTCTTATTGAAAAAGCCTAGGCGTATTATAATAAGACTGATTTTACCATAAGACTGCCAAATATATTTGAACAAACAAATCAGAAATAAATTAAAAGGCTAACATCAAACCCTAGATTAGATTAGATTAGAAATGGAGTGGCTCTCTGTCCTATCCCACTGCGACCTTTGCAGATCTATTGTGGTCCCCCCTATCCTTAGAGCTCGATATCTAGCTTTATCCTTTTTATTAGATTTATTAGCCTGGATACCGCCTCCCGTGCATAGCTTCCTGCCCTCGGTTTTTCTTCTCCGAATAGGTGAAACCGCACCCTTACTAGGCCTTCGCACTCACAAAGTATGTGCTCCGCGGTTTCATCTTCTTCCTGGCAAAACCTACATAGGCTGTCATCTGCTAGGCCAATTGCATGCATATGCTTCCTCAGCCTACAATGTCCGGTCAGCATTCCCACCATCATCCTCGTCGTTTCTCGACTTTGACATAGTAGGTCGCGTGACAGTTTGGCCGAAGGGCTTTTAAGGAATAGTTTAGCGTGCCTTTGTCCTGGGGTTTCATGCCACCAGCACAGCGCCTGATTTCTTATCCATTGGTGGATGCTCTCCTTAGTGAGGTTTTTTGCAATTCCACAGGAAGGTTCTGGCCCTATCATGACCTCAGTAGCTCCCTGCTTGGCTAATTCATCAGCCTTTTCATTGCCTTTTATTCCTTGGTGACCTGGTACCCAGGCTAGGGTCACTCTATTGTGCCTACCTAGTCTGTTGAGGGCCTTGCGACACTCCCACACCAGATTTGACGTTGTCCGATATGAGCTTATCGCCTTTAGTGCCGCCTGGCTGTCGGAGTAGATGACGATTCTTTGGCTATCCACCTTCCGTCTTATCAACTCTTCTGCACAGCATTGCACTGCCATTACCTCTGCCTGAAAGACAGTGGCATGTTTCCCTAGGCTTAGAGAGATCTTGATCTTCTCTTGTACCCCATATATTCCGGCTCCTACTCCAGAGTCTGTTTTAGAGCCATCAGTGTACCAGTTGAGATTCGCTGTTATAGGAGGCCCTGCCTCCCAGTCCTTTCTCTCTGGAATAACTACTCTGTATTCATTTTTAAAGCTGTATTGTGGGGCAGTCTGATCCATTGGCATTCCCAGTATTGGATCTGCCTTTATTTCTTCATATAGCTTTTTATAGGCCTTGCCGTGTCCTTGACTTATAGGAGGAGGCCCCTGTAATAATCTGTGACTAACAGATCTTGCATTTCCCTGAACGAAGATATGTAGTGGCGGTAGGTTTAGTATCACCTCCAGGGCTGCAGTCGGCGTTGTTCTCATGGCCCCTGTGATACTCAAGCAAGCTTGCCTTTGGATACCACTTAACTGCCTTTGCGCTCCAATCTGCAGTGTCCTGGGCCACCAGACTACTGATCCATAGGTTATCCCTGGCCTCACGACCTGTGTGTATAACCATTTGGTCATATTGGGATTTAAACCCCAATTCTTTCCACACATCTGCCTGCACCTTCCCAGAGCGATTCTGGCCTTGTGTGTGGTTTTTTCGATATGAGAATTCCATGTAAGCTTCTGGTCAAAGATTACCCCTAGGTATTTAACTTCTTTCGCATATGGAATTTCCACTCCGTTTATTTGCGGCTTTTGTAGACCTTGCAAATTTCTCTTTTTTGTAAACGGTACCAGTGTAGTTTTGTTGGGGTTCACTGCCAGTTCTTCCTCCCTACACCAACCACTTACTATATTAAGCGCCGTTTGTGTGCGCTCTGATAGTGTACTTGGAAACCGTCCTGTTATGACGATAGCAAGATCGTCCGCATATCCCAGGCACTGAATACCTTCGTCGGACAGCCGTACTAGAAGCGTGTCTACTAGAATTGCCCACAAAAGGGGCGATAGAACGCCTCCTTGAGGACAACCCCTTCCCACCCCCGCTGTGATGGTTGCCTCCCCCAGGGTGGATGTAATTATCCTATTCCCTAGATTGGCTGCAAGCCATCCGCAGATGGTGGGTTCAACCCCTCTTCTTTCCATACACCTTGTTATAGATATTGGAGAAGCATTATTAAATGCTCCCTCTATATCCAAAAAACTAGCTACTGCTATTTCCTTGTCGTTGATCGACTTGGACAGTAGCCGGTTCAAGTCATCCAGAGCTAAGTCTGTTGACTTGCCCTGTTGATAAGCGTACTGACTCTCGCTTAGAGGGCGCGTTTTCAGAGCGCCGTCCTTTATGTACCTATCTACTAGCTTTTCCAAAGTCTTAAGTAGAAATGACGTTAGGCTAATTGGTCTATATGATTGGGGCGTTTGGTCTGAGATTCTACCCACCTTCGGAAGATAGATGACCTTCACCTTCCTCCATATTACCGGAGTATATTTAAAGGCTAGGCTAGCCTTGAAAATCTTACTTAGTTGCGGCACTAATGCCTCTTTACCTTCCTGCAATAGGGCCGGATAGATTCCATCCTCTCCCGGTGATTTAAAGGGTTGGAATTCGTCTATGGCCCATCTTATTTTATCTGGCCTTGTAATGGCAGTGGCAAGTTGCCAGTCCTCCCGGCTGGGTCTGTGTGCCTCTTGGGGATTACTGACCACCTCCTGCCGACCTTGATTCATGGTAGCTCCTGGAAAGTGTGCTTTTGTCAGCAACTCCAAGCTTTCCTGGACCGTTCCTGCATAGTCTCCGTCCATTTTTTTCAGGAGACCTACCTTGTCAGTAGAGCCCTCCTTGGCCAAGACTTTGTGGATTCGTGCGCGTTCTGTGGTCTCTAGAATATCCTCACAGAACCTTCTCCAAGAGTCCCTTTTGGCCTTCCGGATCTCCTTGTTGTATTGAGTGAGTTTACTCCTGTCTATAGGTCCTGTGTATAGGTCCCAGTTCTGGTTGAGCTTGGCTTTATTGAATAGCCTTCTTACCTCGGTTCTTCAACATCAAACCCTAAGTATAGTGTATAAACATCGTGTATAAAAATGACGAAAACCATAATATATAATACTTGACAAACAAAATAAATATTAATAGAGCATTTATTCGAATTTCGAATAGGTACTTCTAATCAAAGGATAGGTATCTATCAAACCCTAAGTATAGTGTATAAACATCGTGTATAAAAATGACGAAAACCATAATATATAATACTTGACAAACAAAATAAATATTAATAGAGCATTTATTCGAATTTCGAATAGGTACTTCTAATCAAAGGATAGATACCTAACTATTTTTAATGAAAGTTTTGGTAAATATAGAAATAATTATTGTATTTGAAGTCTCATTATTGTCCCAAAGACAGCTTTTTTATATTCTCGATTATATTCCATTAAAGTTACATTACATGAAAACAACGGTGGAATGCTCGTAACTTTTTTGTATAAAAAGTTAAAATTTTGTTTGGTTGGTTAAGTAGGTACATAGAGAAATTTTTATTTAACCTTGATGAGTAGAAATATATTTTGTTATGTTGTTTATTTTAAGCTTATCATGGAGCCACCTATCGGTCAGTAGCATCTCGCCTACGCAACTATTTGAAAGTTTATGAAAGTCCCAAATTTCACCGCAATTTAACTTAAAACGCCACCTCTCAGTATATATGCATCTCTCTTTTTAGTGTCTCTGTTATACTCATGAGGTTGACAGACTATTTATTTTTTTAGACAATGGTGAAAGTTTCTTGCAGGGAAAACTGACACCTTGCAATGTTGAAACTGTTCCTAAAATGGTTAGCCTTCATGTGACAAGACTCAAGCCAGGAACCAAGCCGGAGGAACTCGAAAAGTTTTTGGTAAGTCATTTAGAAGGTGTGAGCTGTGAATTACACCAATCTAAAATGCTTAACCTATATGCTTCCATAAAGGTGTGTATTAATCGCGAACTACTAAAAACGGCGTGGAAAAGAGAAATCTGGCCAAGTGGAGCACTGGTGTCTTTTTTCAGGAAGAAGGGGATGACAACCACACATTTGTATAATCGAGTATAGAAAGTCAAATTTCATTAAGTATTAGAAAAGGAGGTGCATACAAACCGATATTAATAATGGGGTTAACAATAAAAAGTAAAATTTTGATCTTTTACTTTCAAATATTCAAGGTCTAAATCAATATAAAATTGACAAACTGATGTCAGAATATTGTGAGTTAAATTTAAATTTTCTATGCATTACGGAAACTTGGATGTTACGTGAAGATGTAACTAATTATAATATTCCAAAGTTTTTATGGTAGAACCCATTACCAACGGGGTGGTGTTGCAGTTTGGGCAAAATTGAATGTCTTTCATTAAATTAGTATTGTATTGACAAGGATATAGAGATATGTGGTTTAATGTGGAATTGTAATTCATATAAGAATATTCTCTTAGTTTGTTACAAGTCACCTAGTGGTACTTTTGATTCCTTCTACAAAAATATCAATTTACTTCTCGAAAAACTATTTCAGCCTAGCATTTTTATTTTTCCAGCTGGTGATTTTAACATCCATTCTATGACTGTTGACGAGGTACGTTATTTTACTGATCTTTTGGAATCAGTTGGATTATTTCCAAAAAAGTCGACTCCTACTAGAGTAACTGCTACATGTGCCAGTATTCTAGATCAAGTATACTCAAACTTTGATGAATGTGAGGATAAATACTGAATCAGATCATAACAATTTTCTACTAGAATTAAATCTATATATACAACTATATAAATTTTTAGGGATATAAGTGAAAATAACATTAATGACTTAATATCTCATTTATCTAAAGAAAATTGGAAGGACGTGTATGAAGCCTCTGATACATAAACTAAATTTGAAATATTTCATGATACTCTAACTTATAACAACATTAGTTGCCCTATAAAATTAAAAAAGGCAATAAAAAGTGGGTTAGCAATGAATTAAAAAATGCATCTAGTAATTTAAAGGATTTGTTTAATTTCATAGATAACCGCAACTTGAAGCTATGTATCTGAAATCAAAGTCTTCACACAAAAGGCTTGTTGAAGAATTACTATTACATTTATAATACTGTATGGGGTATTATAAATGAACTCAGAGGGAAGCAAAATATTCAGAAAACTATCACCTTAAATATTGATAATGAAATAGTAAATGATCCACTATTTATTGCTAATAAATTTAATGAATACTTCATAAATGCCCCTTATGAGGCAATCAAATCGATATCCATACCGAACGATAAATTAAAGTACCCTTCAAATAATTTTGTTTCAAACAGCTTATTTCTTTCATTTGTCACAACGGAAGATGTTCTCGAAATAATCAAGAATAAAATTAAAAATAAACCCTCATGTGGTTCTGTTAACATATCTGGTATTGTCATTAAACAAGTTGCAAATTTTATAATAGAACCAATTTCTCCTATAATTAATACTTCTTTTGAAGAGAGAGTGTTCCCTCTTAAATCTTAAACTGAAAGTTTCAATTGTTTCTCCTATTTTTAAAAAAGGTACTGCTGAAGAGATGTCGAATTATCGCCCAATGTAGATAAATTTAGGTGTGTATTTTAAACTTACAAATTCAAAAAATGTTGTTTTATCTTCAAGTTTACTATTCAATGTTATTAATGCTTCAACATTATTAAGGGGTAATTGTGATTCCAATTCACTTCCAACTTTTTCGGCTTCTGGTTGAGTTTGATTTTGAGTTAATTTTGTGAGAAATTCTATGTCTCTTTTCAAAATTTCTATTTTGTTACAATTCCTTTTGACCAATCCTTAAATAAATAAATACATAAATAAGTATATGTATACAAGAAAATACATTTTAAAAATAATAATGCCTAAAAAAAATTGTGTGATTGCAGATAACGATTACTATTAAAAATTATTATTTAAAAAAAAGTAGGTATCCTGATGCACTTATTTTAAATTCAATATTCTTACCTTCAATCCTTGTTACACATTCAAACAATTTTTGAAAAGTGTATACAGGTTCACTACATATAGTCTTTTCAAAATTTGAAGTTGCATCAGCATTATCAACAGGTTTATCCAAAGCTATTGGCACTTTATTTCTATAGTTTCTGTGTTTTTCCTTTAAGGTGGAACTGTTGGGGCTTCATTATAATTATCACTGTCACTTGAAGACTGATACCTACGACGACTTTTTCTTTTATCTGGTCTGGCATCATCTGAAGCTGAGGCTGACAAACTGCTGTTGTCTTCCAGGATCTTTAATTTCGACAAAGCTTTGTCAGAATTATCTGAAAAATAATCATTAAAGTAAAACTAAGAAATAAGTTTTTATTTCAATATTTTTTTTTAATATAATATATTTTGTAGATAGATATTTGAAAAAGATAAAATTTAACTTTTCATGATAAGTAAATTTCGAAAAGTTTTATTAAATATAACTTGCAATGAATACATACTTGTTTTGTACTTAATTTTTATTCTGCAATATTTTGAATTTCTTGTATTACATTCAATTTTTTCTTTCACAGCTTTCCAAATTTCTTTATCAGTTTTTAAATTAGTCGACCATAAGCATGATGTTTTATTATTTGCATCAATAATTAACCATGTAAATGGCACAACCATTATACCATTTTTAGCCTCATCGGGAAATTCCACAACATAGAAATCTCTAAAAAACAGTAAGTACCAATTATGCATTTTTGCAAACCTTGTTACTGCCAAAGACCCAAGTGGTTGACACATTTTTTTATCAAAAAGAGTTTTGTGTAACATAAACATGCTCAAGTAATAGACAAATAAAATACTTGGTTAGTCATGATAAATGTAATAGAGGAAAAAATATTAGCTGGTTATTTCTAGGTAATACTAATCCCTCATAACACACATCATTAGCAGTGAATTCTAAATAAATATCTTCATTGGATTCAATCACAAATATAGATAACATTATAGAATCAGTGGGTTACTGGGAAAAAGGCTCAACAATTATATATTTTCTTCCTATTATGTATATTTGACCTTTTTTCTTTATGAAATATAAGCATTCAGCTATTTGTTAGGATTTTAACATAACCATATTATCAGCTTTCTTTTGGCTCAGCATACATTTTTTTTCAGGAAATAGTTATTTGTTTTACTAGGCATAAAAGCACAAGATTTAATGCCTCGGCTGGTGTTAGAAACCAGCCAAGGCATTACATCTGCTTTTCTGCCGTGTGAAATATATAATTTTTTTTTCAAATTTGTTCCAATTTCACGCAAAATCGACTTTTTCATATTTAAATAAAACCAGTTTATTATCATCAGCATCATTTTGAGTTTTCTTAATGTCATTGTCAATTTTAATAACCAGCTTGATTTGAATTATTACTTGGAAGGTTGCCTATCAACGAAATTTTTCTGCCTAGGCATTAAAAGTACAACTTCTAAGCCTGCCAAGTGTCATTAAAAGTCCGCTTTTAATGTCATTTGGAGTAAAACATATTTTTTCATAAAATGGGTAGTTTTTATATTTTCTAAGAAGCTCATGTTCATATTCAGTATCTTTAATGGTAATTTATTTTCCTATTTTGGAAACTTTTGTATCTTTTGGCGAAAGTATTACTTCATTTTCCATTTCCTTAATTCTCCTAATTATTTGTTGTAAGGGTTGGTTTGGTTTTGTCAATGCCTTCTTTAACTTTTGAAGGTGGTTTTCGATTGGAAAATAACTCACAGATTCTAGATTTGTAAATGTTTTTGCTTCATCTGCAAGGTGAATTAAAGCATGTGTATTGTAAGTACATATTTCTTTTCCATAATAACGATTTGCATATCTAACAAAAATTATCAGTAAAGATTTAGCATAGTCATTGAAATGTGCATTAAGATTTCCAACCAAAAGAATATTAATTGCATATCTTAATAGTAAAAAATTTGAGAAAATATGGTACGGCAGAAGATCTTTCAATAAAACTGGACCAACATATAGAAAAAAAATTCGAAATTCTGTGGCTTTCCATCTCTAAATTTCAGTTATACTAATGGGTTTTCTGTTAAATTTAGTAGGCCAATAAATTTTAAAATGTGCTATGTCTATCAAAATGTTCTTTATCAAGCTGATATAATCTACTTCCATTTCTCCACAGAAACAGAAGCTTTCGTAGTACACCCAGGCACGGGATAGGAGTGTACGGGCCCGGAACCAAACACTCTGAAAGCTTGGGAAAAACCCCAAATATATTTCACGCAATAAGAAAGTGTGCCCAGTTCAATATTGACAAAGGATATAGAAGGCAAAGGATTATCATAATGTCTGATAGTCAAGCAGCCATTAAAGCGCTGAGTTCTTGTGTAATCATTTCAAAAATGGTGTGGGAACGCTTAGGCAAACTTAATGAACTAGGCGAGAACAATATAGTCACCTTACTGTAGATTCCAGGACACACTGGAATAGAAGGAAACGAAATAGCAGATGAACTAGCGAAGAGGGGGACTGAAATACCCTTTTGGGGGCCGGAACCTTTTTGCGGAATCAGCTCCAATGTAATATTGGAAGAAATAGGTAAAGCCGAAGAAAAGAGAAGATCTGACAATTGGAAAGATCTAGTAGGGCTTAGGCAATCAAAGATTCTTCTGGGTGACTACAACCTGTTGAGATCAAATGAATGCATAAGTCAAAGCAAAACTGCACTAAGAGTTTTAACAGGAATCCTAACGGTACATTGTCGCCTGAAGGGCACCTTAAAAAGCTCAAAATAGTGGAGGAAGAAAATTGTAGGTTTTGTGGAATGGAAGAAGAATCCTCCATCCACATACTTGCGAACTGCACAGCAATTCAGAATCCTAGGGCACAGCACCTGGGAGACTACTGGATAGAAGAGGGACAGTTACCTAAGTTGAAGCCTCCAGCTTGTTTAAAACAAGCTAGTGAGCTTAAAAAAACGGACTGTAAACACGAACCCTCTCAACAGGTCGTAGAAATTGATGTAAATGAAGAATCCTACCTTAAAGAAGAAATTAAACTTCTGAAACAAATTATAACAGACAAAGACACTATAATATCCGATAAATGCCAGGTAATTCTTTTGCTTAATGAGAAAATAATGTTATTGGAAAATAAAGTTTTGTCAATTGGTAAAAGTTTACAAACGCCAACACCATATTATTATCAGGACAGCAATCAACCAAAAAACTTGCACCCATTAGATACAGTAAATGATACAAAAACCTTATCTGAAGCAAAAAACCAAATAAACAAATATAATCATCGAGGTAATTTGTCATCACCATCATATTCAAACATGGGTACTCCGAATATACAGGGTGGCTCAATAATAAAGGGTAACCAATTGGCAGCAGAAATCATGAGAGTGCAAACTGAACAAAAAGTTAATGAGGTGATCAACTTAGTCAATGACAATCAAGCAAGAAGGAAACCCTCTACACCATCAATAAATAAAGCTATTCACAACCGAGCTATAGATGAAGATGGATTTATTCCAGTAAAAAGGAAAAATAAGAAAATTCGAAACCATAACATAGGCAGTGGAGATGGGGACGATAATTTTCAGGCTGTAGACAAGACTGAGAAAAAAATCTGGCTCTTCTTGTCACGAATTCCTGATACCGTTACGGAAAACAAGATAAAAGCCTACATTACAAAACAGTCAGGCTCCAAAAACATTTATGTAAAAAAACTACAAACATACTTCGTCCGACCCAATAATCAAGCCTTCATGGTAGGAGTTGATCCTTCTCTACAAGAAAAAATTTATGAAGAAAGTTTTTGGCCAAAAAATGTGTATTTTAGTCGGTTCAACTTCAGGCAAGGTCAACAGTTCCTGGACCACCCCTCTTACGTCTCTCAACCTCAACCAAGGGGGAACGGTTCCTCCCAGTCAAATGTAAATTTTCAGAAACCAGCCTCATCTGTAAATCAGACTCAAACTTAAATGAAAACGAGACTGATAAGTATAATTTACTTCACATAAATATCCAAAGTCTGGCCAATAAGATCAATGTTTTGGAATTGTTTTGTGATATGAATCAACCAACATTTTTATGTATCTCTGAGCACTGGATGTGTGAAGACAAATTAAAAGCTTCAAAAATTTCAAATTATAAACTAGCTTCTGGTTACTCACGTAGCAATCTAATACATGGTGGCACAGCTATATTTGTGAAACCAGATATTTTTAATTTATGTACTAACATAAGTCACCTCGTTAGATCATCGTTGGAGCTTCATTTTGAGTGTTCGGCAATCGAAGTTAATAAAAATCTATGTATAATAACTGTGTACCGCAGCTCTTCTACAAAGTCTCATCCACAAATCTTTCTTGACAAGCTATTTGATACTCTCACCTACATTACAGCTAAGTATACATTCATTGTCCTTAGTGGCGATTTTAACATTGATTTTAGGGACAGTCATTGTTGCTATAAAAAACAGCTGTTTGATATATTTGAAATGTTCAATTTGAGATTATCATATAGCGAGCCAACTCGTATTGCAATGTATAGTGACAAACTAACATCAAGTGGTCTAGACTATGTTGTTAGTAATATTGATAATCATACCTCGAGGGTGATCTGTTTGGGTGCATCGGATCACCAGGCACAAATGCTATCATGGCCTATACAAATCCCAATTAAGCAAACATCACGTATAAATTCAATAAGGAAATTCAATACAAGCTCGCTATTAGAATTTAAAACCTTATACGAAAAAAAACCATCAGTTGGGGATATGGTGGAACTGAGGGACATTGAGGATGTGTTTGATGATTTCATGTTGCATTTCCAGTGGTGCTTTGAGGTGGCATTTCCTAAACAAAAAATAGTGCAGCGCTCTAAACAAGGAAACAAAGTACCCTTTTCGAGTCAACTACACTCTGAACTTGAACAATTAAAAGACCTGAACTGGTTAAGACAAAAAGTGAATAACCCTTCCTTAACAGAACACTATAAAAAACAAAAAAAATCTCTCGATATAAAAATCTCCAATGAAAAAAAACTATATCATTCTAGAGTTATTAATAATTCAAATAATAAGGCTAAATCTTTGTGGAATTTAGTCAACTCAAAACTGGATAGAGAAAAACAAAAAAAAGAAATAGTCTTACTAAACAATGGATTGACCATAACGGAAAAAAAGGAGGTCGCAAACACATTCGGTCACTACTTTGCAAATTCAGTTCTCTCTGTAGAGTAGGGAGGGTGAGTGTAGGCTCACAGCACTTAGGCCACATATGACCCATTGTACATCCTCCCGAGGAGTTGTCCTCCTAGGTCATCGTCCATCCTGTCCTTCTTAGGAAGGTGAACAGGTCACCAGGAGACATCTCCTTTATATCGGCAGGTGTAGGCCAAGACTCACCGAACACACACTCTCTTATCGACGATAACTCCGGACACTCGCATAGGACATGCCTGACAGTCTCATCTTCCTGTTCACACATCCTGCATAGAGATGTGTCCACTAGCCCCATAGTATGGAGGTGTTTCCTTAGTTGACAGTGGCCAGTCAGGAATCCCACTGTTATACGTAGGTTTCTTCTGGTCATCGCCAAGTATTTTTTCGGCGCCATCTTCCCAGGGTCGCCCAGGGTGATCCTGGCAAAACTGCATCCTTTGATTGCCTCCCATCTCTCAAGGGATTGAGCATGGGTGTAACGTTTGGCTAGTTCCGCAATTGTCGAATTCGTCAGGCCGTAGGTGTCACTGGGTCCAAGAATTTTCAGTCCAGCGGCTTCCCTGGCTAGAGAATCAGCAATGCGATTTCCTTTACTCCTGTCGTGCCCTTTAACCCACCTCAGGATAATATTGTTATCTGCCGAGGCGTTAGCTAAATCTTGGTGGCACTCTAGTACTAGTCTTGATATAACACGTTGTCTGTTCAAGGCTAATAGGGCTTGTCTACTATCAGTGCAGATTATTATGTTTTTGTCAGAAATTCCTTTTCTGATTAGTTCTTTTGTGGCAATTGAGATACCAGCCAGTTCTGTTTGAACTACGCTGGTATTGTTTCCCATTCCCCACTTGATCCTTAGGCTTAGTGCTCTCGAGTAAACTCCACATCCTGAGCCTTCATTCATTTTTGAACCATCTGTATAAATGCGTATTGCATCTGCAGCATCTGGCTCTGTGTTGTGTTTTATTTGTATTTTGTAGGGTTTATTAAACAAAAATCTGGGTTTAATTGCATCATTGGCTGCCTGCAGCAGAGGTAGCGCAGTAAGCGCTTCCTGCCATAGGCTTAACCGCAAATTGCCCACTCCTACTTCGGGGTTTACACCAGCCTTGCGCAATCGTACCATGGCCATCAACGCAACCTCCTTGACATACAGGTCCAGAGGGGTCAGACCAGTAATAAGCTCCATTGCTGCGGTTGGTGTTGTTCTCATGGCTCCTGTTATGTTTAAACAGGCCATTCGCTGTATTTGATATAGTTTTTGAATGGCCGTTGCTTGTAGAACCTTCGGTCCCCATGCAATTGCTCCATACGTTAACATAGGTCTTATTATTGCAGTGTAGATCCAGGAGACCACTCGGGGTGACAGCCCCCATGTGCGTCCCACTGTTCTCCGTCACTGTTCATAAGCCACATATGCTCTTTTTGCTCTGCTGTGTAGATGAGAGTTCCATGTTAGTTTCCTGTCGAGGGTAATACCAAGGTATTTCACCTCTTCCGAAAAGTTTAGTTTGCTTTTGAAGATTTCGGGGGATTTTAAACCCGATAAACTCCTTTTCCTGGTAAAAAGGACCATCTCAGTCTTCCTGGGATTGATCGAAAGTGAGTGTTCCTTACACCATGTTTCAATTAATTTGAGCCCATCCTGCGCTCTATCGCACAGTGTGTTCACAAATTTGCCTGTCTGCAAAATAACTATGTCATCTGCGTATGCAATTGTGTAGATTCCATTGTTGTTGAGGTGATTAATCAGGGTGTCCAGGACTATGTTCCACAGAAGGGGTGATAAGACCCCTCCTTGCGGACATCCCCTCATGACCAG
Organism: Lochmaea capreae; assembly: GCA_949126875.1. Taxonomy (NCBI): domain Eukaryota; kingdom Metazoa; phylum Arthropoda; class Insecta; order Coleoptera; family Chrysomelidae; genus Lochmaea; species Lochmaea capreae. Next base: position 26,542,159 of record OX421409.1, on the reverse strand, counting down.
TCCTCTTACTGTGATGTCTTCTACATTGATACTTATTGCTCTACTAGAGAGCATCTTGAGTATCCATTCTCCTACTACCAGAGGTACATTCCTGGAGTTGAGTTGCTGGGTAATTGTTGGAAAGGTTGTTTTATCAAACGCTCCCTCTATGTCTATGAATATACCCAGGGTGGATTCTTTGTTGTCCAATGATCTTTCGATTCTGCCAACCACTTGGTGAAGGGCCGAATCAGTGGACCTTCCCGGAGTATATGCATGCTGATTTGGATGAAGTGGGTGGTGAACTAGCACTTCATCTCTTATGTACCGCTCGCATAACCTCTCCATTGTTTTTAAAAAGAACGATGTGAGACTAATTGGTCGGAATGCTTTTGGTAAGGTGTAATCCATCCTACCTGGTTTTGGTATGAATACCACTCGTACTTCTCTCCACTTACGGGGAATATATCTCAGAGCCAAAGAGGCTCTGAAAATTCCAACCAGGTGCGGCATAAGAATATCCATCCCCCATTGAAGTAGGGCTGGTCTTATTCCGTCAGGTCCTGGTGACTTGAAGGGGGAAAAGCCCGATATGGCCCACCTTATCTTGTCCTCGTCAATTACTGAACTAGCAAATTGCCAGTCGTATTGTGAGGGTGTTGTTGGTACTTCCATCCAGTTTGACGTTCCAGGAAAGACAGAACCTGGGAAGTGAGTTTCCATAAGAATGTCAGCGCTCTCTTGAAGGTTGGCTGCCTTGTCGCCATTTTCCCTTGTAAGGATGCCGATACTCTTATGTTGGTCGTTTGAGAGCGCCTTCTGTAGCCTAGAAACCTGTGGGAAGTCTTCGACTGCCTCACAATAGGCTCTCCAGGCCTCTCTTTGCTTTTGTCTGCAGACTTTTTTGAACTCCTTGAGGTTGGCTTTGTATATTCCCCAGTCCTCTTCGAGTGTTGTTCGTTTTGCCTTGTTAAAGGTCGTTCTCGCTGTCTTTCTGAGGTGTTCCAGTTCAGGGCACCACCAGCTATTGGTCGTGCCACCTGTCTGAACCATCCTCATCGGACAGGATTCCTTATAGGCAATGTCCATTTTGTTTTGGATAGATACTGTGTACCTTTCCAGTTCCTCATTATTGCTAGGAGTCAGGACCTCTGTTTCCCGCAGAGCACCTTTTAAGAGTCGATTGTAGAGAGCTACATCCGTCCTCTTCGGGTCGCGAGATTTTACAGTGGTCCTGAGATCCTGGCTTACCGTGTAGGTCAGCCAGCGGTGGTCTGACATAGAGATATGATCTGACACTTGCCAGTCCTTAATTTGGTTTGATATTTTGGTTGTCGCCAGCGTAATATCTATTAATGTTTGGCTACGGGCGTTAATGAATGTCGGCTCCGTGCCTCTGTTTAAGATTGTTAGATCTTTCTTAATTATATATTCATAAAGAGACTTACCTCGGGCGTTGATATCCTTGCTGCCCCAGCTCAAGTGGTGCAAATTCAGTTACTGAGAAGATTAAAAACCAAAATTTACCCCTTAACTCTTGCACATCAAGCAGTATGAGGGGTCCGAATTCAATGTTTTTTGCACCGATCACTGGGGATGAGATTAAACACATAATTCTGACGCTTAAGAAGAAATACTCTGCTGGTATTGATGAAATACCAGCTATTGTATTAAAAGAATGTGTTGAAACAATATCTGTCCAACTATCTCACATTACCAATTTATCAGTCACTCAAGGACAGTTCCCAAAAAAACTTAAAATAAATAAAACAATTCCTCTATTTAAAAAAGGCGATCCTCAATGTGTCGATAATTACAGAATGATATGTATACTTAGCTGTTTCTCAAAAATTGTTGAATCTGCTGTTTACAAGAGGTTAGTTAATTATTTAGACCACAATAGTATAATCACACAATCCCAACATGGTTTTCGCCAGAATTATTCAATCGAAACTGCATCAATTGACCTTGTACAATATGTCCATGAGAATATCGATCAAAACAATCATTTAGTGGGAATATTTTTCGACCTAACCCGTGCATTTGACACAATTAATCCCACTTACTTATCAATAAAACTTGAGGCAATGGGCATTAGAGAACCAATTCAATCGTGGATTAACTCATACATGTCGGGCAGAACACTCAAAGTGCAGATTGAAGATGAGCTATCTGATGAGTTTAGTACTTGTATTGGAACTCCACAGGGCGGAGTATTAGGACCACTTTTATTTCTCCTCTACATAAATGACCTACCCTTAAGTATAACAAATGGACGCGTTTTTATATATGCAGATGACACAACGATTGTAATCGTAGCTGATAGTTTAGATGAATTACTTAGGAAAATACAAATAACCATGATTGAGTTCATTCATTGGTGTCAAAAAAATCACCTCATTATTAATGAAAGTAAAACCATTTTTATCCAATTCACATCTCCTCTTAGGGAAGGCAACAACTTAATATTTACATTAAACAATAGTAAGTTTGAGTCGGTAGAGCACACTAAATTTCTTGGAATGGAATTAGATTCCAAACTAAATTTTAACCATCAAATTGACTCTCTCTGTAAAAAACTAAATAAACTCTACTTTGCTTTCAATAATCTAAAATCAAATTTTTATCAATGTCACCTACTTAACTTGTATTATGCTTTTATATACTCTGCTATCAGCTGCAATATAGTTGTGTGGGGCCGAGCAACAGATTTTGAGCGAATATTCATCCTTCAAAAGCGATTCATTCGTCTCATTTTTAACTTGTGGTATAACGAATCTTGTAGGGATACATTTAAGAAGAATCACATCATGACCTGCACATGTATTTATCTCTTTAAATTGTTAACCTACACTTTTCTTAATAAGAGTAAATTTCAAATAAATAGAGAAGTCCATAATTATAACACGAGAAATAGAGGTGATATCCACCTAAATCGATTCAATCGATTTCAACTAAAAAAGTCTCCAATGTATGCAGGAGGTCAGTTTTTTAACTTGCTACCTGACTCAATCAAAGAAATAACACATTTTAACAAATTTAAGAAAAGTTTAAAGTTGTTTTTAACTGAAAATTGTTTTTATTCTCTAGACGAATTTATTGGCTGGAACAATAACACTTAATTTCTGTAATTTTGTCTATTTATTTTTACTTTAAATTTTAACAATACTTTATCATTCTCGTAATTTTACTCGTTTTGTAATTTTATTGTTTACTACTAATGTTCTTATCAAGTTTATTACTATCTAACCTACTTTTTACCTTAGTATTCTGTATTTGACTTGTCTTATGTCATGTAAATGATACACAAAGATTAATAAATTTATCTATCTATCTATCTATCTATCTATCCTAAAATTCCTCGGGGAAATAGGACTAAAGGAGCTACTAGTCTCTGAGACTCTCCTTAGGAACTAAGTAGAAGTAAGGGGCACAATAGATCTGTTAGGTCTCAGTGAATGTTACCCCAAAATACATACATACATACATACACCCAGGCACACACAGTGCAAATAATCCATCTATAGGAAACATTGTTATCATATCAATTGGTAAACTTTCCAAAGGAGATGAAGTATCCTGATGATGCTGTTAATCTAATTTCAATTTAAAACTTTCATTTGCTCTATTTTTTGCATGTAAGTCTCACACTTTCCCTCGCACTTATCACAACCACGGTAACTGTTATGGCCCTTTATACTTTTCTCATATGAACGAGCTGGAGTATCACAACAAAATGAACGAGGAATTATTGTGTATTCATTTCAATTTACTGTAACTTTATTTTGTATTAGTCCAGAAAGCTCTTGAACAAAATCATTTAAAAAATCTTTCAAAGGGGGCTTTTGCCACAATAAATTGCAACAGTGAAAACTATTGCCTCTGGAACATTTATTTTACACATGGGCCAAAATGACACATTACTGTTTTTATATAGAGGCAATCCCGAGGGGCTTTTCACTAGTAAAATTTTGTACACCTATTTCCGAAATCGGAAATAATTTCCTAATATTTGGGATATTTCCCAAATATTTATGATATTTCCGAAATATTTCTAATATTTCCGATATTTCCTATATTTCTCACATATTATCGATATTTCCAAAAAATGTCTAAAAGATTTTCCATATAAAACCTTATCGTTATTTACCAACTAATTTATATTTTCCTGTTCTGTTGCACTACATAATGGCAAAGTAAAAACATTACATTCAAAGACTAAATCTAAGCCAAAGGTTTCATGTCTAAGCCCAAAAATGTTATTTATGCGTTAGTTTTGACAAAAAGAGTCATTTTTAATATAAGAATTATAGTTCTCGGGCCCAGGACTAAAATAACAAATGATTCCCTCATCGTTGAAACTTTGCGTATGAGTTCTTTTCACCCAGTCTCATAACTTTTTCCTCTAGGAAAAATATCGGTAGCGTGGCGTTTTATCGAGGGATCCATTCAAACTTATGACCTTGGTGAAAAATAAAAATACTTTAAAACTGATATTGTTTAGGAGGACTTATTAAAAATGTTTAAAACCAAATGGCAATATAGTCCGACAAAAATTTGTGGGCCAATTTCGATGTCCGACAGCTTAAACTTAATTGTTATTTTAGGCGTGGGCCCAGAACTATTATGGTCAATACCGAGGGACCCACATCTTAACGTGGAGTCGATCCACTCGTGCCGCTACTAAAATTCATCAGATAGAAGCGAAAAATCCTACAGATGGTGGGTATCGAACCCACACATGCTATCACAAATGACATTCGACAAGTAACACAAGTGAACAAGTAAAATGGGAAATAACTGAAATAAGCCAATTTCTTGAAAAGTAAATTTTATTTCTAGAAGGAGAGTAGGTACTTAATGCTATGCTGCGGAGTATTTAGTTTTTTTGAATTTGTATTTTGTCCGTTCTTTTGAGGCTAAAAGTATGGGTTCCATTTAGTTTCAGAGGGCCATAAAATATAAACTTTTTTTCTACATCATATAACAAGTCTTTTTTTGGCCAAATGAAGTTGCTCAAGTGATCTTTCAAAAATTTAACAGTACTAATTAAATCGTTAATTTTCAGTACCCGTCGTAGTTCCCATGTGTTTTCATAATATATTGCATAGTACTGCTCACACTCAATTTTTGGTGTAGACGTTTCTATTTCTTCTGACTCTGAAATATATTCTCCTTCGCTATCACTAGTATTTCTTACACTATAATTTTCTTCACTTTCTGTTCCCGAATCATTTTCAGAATAGGCCATTTCTTCTTCTTCTTCGTCTAACTTAGTTAATATTTCCCGATATTTTTTTGTCATTTTTTTTACTCTGAATTGCCGAGACTTAGAGGTATTTCTCTCGGTATTTTTGTCCTTTTTATTTTCGCCTTTACTTGTTTTGGGCCCTCTAACCCAATGACGTATTATAAGATAGACCAGCCTTCACACATTATACAATGTTTTGGTCGCAACATAAATCAGTGCGAGTACATTGCACAGTAGCGTATCATTTCGAAAGGGTTAATTTAAAGTATTTTATGAAAATTGTTTTTATAGACTAACGTTATTAAGTTTTTATTTGAATAAGTGGAAATTATATCAAAGATCGTAGCTGATAGACAAGTGATTTTTTTAAAAGATGCTTATAATGGATTTTGAAGTTAAAACGAGTTTTGCACTACAGATTATAATAAATATGTTAATATAATATTGAAATGTTTTTTATTTTGTTTGTACAAAACTAAGGAATAAATAAAAGTTTATTAAAATGGTAAACAATAAAATAAAATAATTAAATCAATAATCATAATATTAATATTTATTGATCTTAACAATTATTTACAATCATATTACAAGAATTACAAGATAAAATAACTAGCTAACAAAATTGTATAAAGAAAAGTAAAAAATGGAAATTATTGGTTTTGAAATAAAATAGATCTTGTAAGCAGACTTCTTACTTTGGCAATATTAGAAGTTATTAATTTATTAAATTCGTGGTGAAGTCGAATATCTATATATTTCTCCAAAATAAGTTTCGTTACAGTAATGCAGTGATCATTGAGTGGTTCAAAATCAAATATGTAATTTGAAAATACGTCAAAAATGTTTGAAGATAATAGTTATTTATGCAACAAGTGTGTAAAATAACCATTTTTTGACGAATGTGAATATTGACGATCACATGAGTCAAAAAAGGGACTTTTCAAACGAATTGCATACAATATTTTTTCTACTACCGAAAATTTTATCAAAATACAGAAGTTTAATTAATTTTCTTTAGAAGAAACTATAACGCTTTTATTGATTCCTAATAAAATACTTTTGCTCACCCTAGGTATAGTCAGCAGATCTCAATTTAAATTTCAAATGTCAGATTCAATGCATGAAGAAATGTCAGTCACTCACAGCCAACTTATAGGTACATACCTACTTATGCACCCTATTCTATTATTTTCCAGTACCCAATAATTATTTACTAATAATTATTAGGTATGTACTTTATCTTTCAAACACTAATTAAAAAAAACTCAGGTTTAATATCCGTTTATTATACCTACCTGTATTTTTATAAGACTAGGTATAACTACATACAAATTGGAACTTTTTCTTTACGCACTAGTGCGTAAATTAAAGTTTTTCGCACTCGAAAGTGTGTCTAAAGTACATACTTTACGCACGGTAGTAGAAAAATATCTTATTGAGGTGTTTATAATATATTCAATTTTATTGATATTACTAATATCCAAATTCATATTAAGTGGTCTTAGACATTTTTCAGCTTCACTGCAAACAGTAACTACAAATTTAGAGATAAAGTTTTCCATAAGTTTTTTAATTTGTAGTTTAGACAAACTGCAATCACCTTTTAAAAGTATAGAACACTGTTTGCAATGAATATTTTTATATAGAATTTTTACTACAAAACCAGAAATATAAGCAACCACATCCTTAGTATATTCACTTAGAAAATAAACTGAAAGATAATCATGGTCACGAAGCAGCTCTTTTGACATTTCCAAGTATTCTTCAGAAATTTCTGATTGATCACTACTTATATTCACCGCTATTTTGCTGCTACTACTGCAATCCAATATGCTGGTTCCGTCTAAAGCAATTGCATTGGCAGTGTCGTTCGATTTAACTTCATTATGAATTAATAACTTTTTATAGCAACTTTCAAATCACCTGCATGTAGGATTATTATTTGAACCACATCTGTTACGAACTGCACTGAAGAATAGTTCCAAATGGTCCTGTGATAACTTGTTTGTGAGAATAAAATTTAAATTAGGATTTATAATTACCAAATTCCAAAATAAACATTTCATACTTTCTATACAAATCAGAAAACTTTAATACTACAGATTTTGATGAAGAATTTTACCAAAGATTCAGGTTAAGCAAACCTGCTGCTCAGCAATTGTAACATAATATAAGACAACAAATTGGGAGTTAGTGTACAATACAGTTAGTGTACAGTTTCAATAATTGTCATATACGTATTAATGTTATTCATTATTGTTTTGTAGAGGTGGTGCTATTAGGTCCGAAACACAACTACTGCTTACACTTCGATTCTATGCAACAGGAAACATGCTTATAAGTGTTGCAGATTTTATGGGTATCTCAACAGCTTCTGCATCTAGGATTGTTGCCAAAGTGAGCAGAATAATTGCTTCTCTGAAACCAGAGTTTATAAAAATGCCACACACCTTAGCTGAACTTGAGGAAACTGCTCTAGGTTTTTTTGATATAGCCCATTTTCCCAAATTATGTGGTGCCATTGATTGTATCCACATCAAAATATTAGCTCCAGGTAAGTACATCTGTAAATTCCAATATATTTATGAATATCTATCCCGAGACTTTTTACAGGTGGTGAAGACAACGAAATTTTTAGAAATAGGAAAGGCTATTTTTCCCTCAATGTTGACAGTCATCTGAAAATAAGAAATATAGTGGCGAGATGGCCAGGGAGTGCTCATGATCAGGCGATTCTTAATAATAGTCGATTGAAAAATAATTTTTAAGGAGGCCAATTTAGGAGGTGCCATTTAATTGGAGACTCTGGCTAAAAGACTATACAATGAGTCATTAATAAGAACTAGAAATACAGTAGAAAGACAGTATGATGTCTGGAAAATGTTTACTTTACCTTCTGGCTGGGCGTAATGTTGTTCGTAGTTTTGCACTCAATGATCGATTTATATTTTTCAGCTATTTTTACCAAATTCAATTCTTCTTCTGTTGTAAAATTTGTACCCCTAACTCTTTTTCTATTTACTTCACGCATAACACTTATTTCAAGTTGAAAATCAGAAGAAAGCATAAACACTAATATAATACGAACATAAACATAACCCTACTTCAATTGAAAAAATCTCGAAACTGTCATAGTCAATGAAACCAACTTCTCTTGATAAACGTAAAATCACACTTTACTTAAAGGAACAGAACAGAAATGCTATGAAAATCATTCAACTTTAAGTGAAGTTAAAGTTATAAAGTCACTTTGGCCAAAGTGAACTTTAAGCATTTGTTATGAAAACGGCCGTAACAACTTCAGGATCATTATTTAATTTTAATTCTAAAATATACTTACAAGCTACATCACAATATTTACAAAGATCGTGCCAATTTTTTTCAGATGCTGGTTGCTTATATTTATATTTGGCAAAAAAATGTTTGAATTAAAAATATCGAAAATACTATTAAAAGTCAATATAAAATCTGAAGTAGCTTCAGAACCCACAAAGTCATCCAATTTCAAGTCATTTTCAAGGAACTTAAGAGCATCAGAGACACCTTTACTCAAAATTTGTACAGCAATTCTAACTCGCATCTTCTCCCGAAACCACTCTAGATGTCGAGCTTTTAGTTTTGTTCCTGATAACAACCCCTCCTTTTCTTGTAGGCTCACTAACTTGCGAAAATAATCCCACTTTATTAGCCTATCTTTGTCATCTTTTAAAATATTACCACCTGTTCCAAATGTATTTCTTACTAATTTAAGCATATGACATGGATCCAAAAAGAAGTAAACTTTATCATTTGTTGTTGAATGGGTAAAATAGGTCGTTATTGAAGATGGTATGTCTATGCTTGCTCCTAGGGATTTCATCATGGCGATATTAGCTGCGGCTCCATCACAGGTTAAGGAAGTTACTTTTATATCAACTTCACTTAAAAACTTTAAACATTCTTTTACCAAATTGGCTTTTTCACATCCAGATAAGCTTTCTATGAAAAAATAACCAACAGGAATTTTCCACAAATCATTCATAGCAACTACCATGAAAACTAATGCTTGAGTAGCTTCAGGAACACAATCAGAGTCCAGCTTTGCTCCCAGATTGATGTATCCAACCACTTCTTCTTCTGTCCTCTCAACTTTCTTCATGACATGAATTTCATCGAGGACCAAGTTAACTCAAACCTTTTTTGTGGAAGTTGCAGTTTTTGCCCTTATATATAAATCGTTTATTTAGTCAAAAAATAACTAATTTTACATAGAAAATTACATGATAATACATTCACATTTAATATAAAAAATACATAAGTATATATTCAAAATACATTTAAAATGATAAAACAAAGTCAATTTTACAAAACATAACACAAAAAAACATCAACTAGTCAGCAAGTAATCACTCAATTTTCTCTTAAATATTATTATGCTTGTAGAGCATTTAATATCTTCAGGCAAATTATTAAAAGCCTGTATTCTAAAATTTTGCTTACATCTAGTATTGCACGTAGTGATTCCTTTGTAAACCCTGGTTTACCATCAACTACACTATACCACTTTGTTAGGGTCCTTGGATGTGGTAGGGAATCTCCTACAAAACTGTAGGCTTTTGCGGAACAAAAATTGAGTGTCAAAGCAAAAGTCCTTAGCATTGGTGTATATTTTTCATGTGATGGACCTTTCAAAAATCTTTTTATCACTTCAGTTGCACTTCCAGGTAGAGTTGCCTGAAAAATAGACCATTGTCAATTAATGATATCAGCTGCTGTAGTTAAAAAACATACCTCAATTACAGATTCGGCAGGTGATGTAATATACTGATTTTCTCACAAATGTTTTAGAAGAGAATTGAGATTTGAAATTTTAGATCTCAACCGTTTATTTTGTCTTTCCAACAAAAATGTGTTTCTTTGTTTTTCTACAGTTAGCTTAGCTAATTTTAAGGCTCCTTTAGCAGTTGGACTGGACATGTCAGAAGAATGAACATCATACAAGTAGCGGGGCTTCTTGAATTTGTTCCTACAAATCACAAATTTGTAAAATAGTACCTAAGTATAATTATCCATATAGGTACATAAGGTTTTGATATGGGTAACCTAATTTATGGACATTTTATGTATCAGATTGAATACAATGTTACCCTTTAGGAGGAGGTGATCCAGATACACTAGATATAGCTGTCAAAGTTGTTGAAGAAGAAGAATCTTCATTATTCTTCAATAAACTGAAAGTATAACAAATTATTCATAAAATAGACCTTTCAATTACAACAGATAAGTTACCTTGTTGTTGATGGAGGGTTTTTTGCTCCAATAGTCCTGGGGTCTTGAAGCGCATTATCCAGAATCCTTTAAAGAAAAATGTAATAATTTCTGTGCAAACTTGAAGTGTACATAGTAACCAAATTTCACGGCGAGCAGTATCTCGGGGAAACCTGATCATAAAAAAAATAAATAATATAATGAAAACAAATATTGAACCCCTTGTCATATACTACGCTTGTGCTAATATAACCTTACCTGTGGAATGAACGATTATCGTTCTTATTCCATGTATTTTCACATACTTACTACACATTTTCTCACAATCATAAATGTCTTGGAAGCACTTTAATATAAAAATATCAATATAATACCACATAAAATTATAATTAAAATATTATTGGCAGATCCCACCAAAATGACAGAAGTAGTTCGAGGTTACCAAACTAAAAATTTATCAATTATTTTACTTATGACATTAATAGATCATGAAAAATCCTAACCGAAAAAAACATAGTGAGCAGAGTGAGCTGGACCGTGGGTTGGTCATACTTATTTTAGATGCTTTCCACTTTTTTCATACCTTTTAAACAGAAAGTATTACTAAAATCCTCAATATATTCATCAATTACTATTTTTGTTATAAGAGATTTGGCATCATGTAAGAAGAGTCTCGTCTTAAATATGTTGGGGACAACCAAAATGTAAACAAGGCTTGTCTATCTTATAATACGTCATTGCTCTAACCCTCATAATTCTGTCTACTGACAACCGGCCTGTTTTCTGAGCAAAAAACCCACACAAACTTGACTTTCGAACAGTGATATCTTTTTTATCCCTTAGTTTTAACTTCAAATATGGTCTAGTAGTGTGAACAACACTGGAGCAGTATTCTTTAATATTCAGATCTTTAAAATTTGAAAATATAGAATTTATTTCTGCTTGTTTGTCTGCAGGCAATAACTCGAGTAGTGCAACTTCTGATATCGGTTGTGATTGAAATTTGTGTAAACCCGGATTATTGACCGAAGTTGACTTAATTTCAAATGCGTCCTTTACTTCTCGCTTTTTTTTCTCCACTTTTTCCGTTTAAATTATAGATATCAGCTTTGGGGAAAGCTTCTTTCTCTATATTACACATTCCCAAATTAATTAAGGCTTCTTTAGCGTCATCTAAAGCAGACGTGATTGCAATATTTATTTCTTCCACTGAAGGAATAGACATATTGCTGTCTTCTACATTACTATGCTTTTTTCCCAACCTTCCTTCTTGTTCCCTTGGAAAGATAGAAGAATCGCCTAAAATAAATTATTTTTGTTAAAATACAGTGAGTAAAAAGAGTCTAGCTGGCTTGAACATAACCATGGCAGAATCATATTTCCATCGAGATTTCCATTGACTTAATTTCTACAATTTTATATTAGCAGTAAAAGACTATGGCCATTTAACTCAATGCAAGTGTATGTATTGGAAGTTAAAAATTCTTTGAAGTACTCAGGTTATCATTTTTCAACCATTCCTTCCATCCTCGGCAAAAGAATATTGAATACAAAATGTTCTGGTGCCATAGATCACCTCTTCAAATATAGTGGACTGTATTAAAATGGTTTTTTACTTTTCAACAACATTTACTGCCATATTAAAACAATGACAAAATCAGTTACAAAACAAAATTATCTGTATCAATGCCTCATAGCGAATGCCCCTTCGTCCCTCGTGGTAGTTCGATCATCTCGACCCCTTCTTCACACCGAGTCGCGATTGCGTCGTAGGCCACCGAACTTCTACAAATTACGGGGCACGCACTAAATGTTCTTTAACACAAAATTAAATATATTCTTTCGACATGATCAATGTTTTTATCTAAGTAGGAGTCTAAAATATTTCGGGTTAATAGATTACTTTTATCAATTTTTTGAATCAACTGAATCACTTCATTCATTTTGTCAGTGCCTAAATCCAAATTAAATATTGTTATTATTAGACACAAGTGTATTTTGTATAAATGATCAAAATCTTACCGTCCAATAAACTTTTGCAGAGCAAATGTTGATCTTTAGAAACTGTTTCTATCAAAGCTTCTATATGAGAAACCGAAACTTCAAATTTTCCCATTGAAAGATTAATACCTACTTTGAGAAACCTTGTTTTCAATTTTGTTCTTGTATGTACTATGCCTTGGATATAAATAGGTTTCTCGGTGTTGAAATCCATCTAAAACATTATAATAGATAACAAAAACAATAATATACTTATTTAGGAGAGTTGTTTACTCTACCTGGAAATAAGGTTTGTAAGGACAAGATTATCCATCCTCCAAACTAGATGGAATGCGTGACTCAATCTTCATAGACTTTAAACAACGTGAATCTCCATCACTCGAGAAACCCACGACTTCAATATCTTGAGACTTCGCTTCTTCAACCAAATATTTCCATCTTTTTCGTACATCTTCTTCAGAGAATTTATTATCGCTGCCGAATACACAAAGGCAAAAAGCAGGAACATTGTTTTTGAGTGGCTGAGCCATAAAGAAATAAACTGTTTTAGATAACTTTCGTTCTTTGAAAGCTTTCTCAATGTCGCTTACCGAATCAACAGTAAATTTGTCTAGTTCAGGGAAGCCAGATTGCGCATCCAAGGGTAGCACAAATCCTACCATTTTATTGATTTTAGATTCATATTGAACTGTTTGTACAATAGCAGTTTGATCTTCACTGATAAAAACAGATAAGGGACTTTTCATCAAATACTCCTTCAGCAGGAACATTCTCACTTGCCCTTCTAATATTCTTTCGTCTTGGTCCAAGGTACGATGAACAGTACTCAAGCTCGGTAAAGCATTTTGCAAATTTTTATATACCTAGTGTTTCATATTCCAAACGGCCGCCGACTATATAAAGATAGAGACTGAAAAGTTTTAGTTGCTCGGAAAAACGTTTTCCATGCTTTTATTTTTCAACATTTCTCATAGCGGTGTCCTCGAGAAGTTCTAGAAAGTGACTGCCACTTCTATTGCTCAACGAGTTGCTCAATAAATCCTTAAACATGGAACAATCATCAGTCTCTAATTTCTCTTCAGAGTACATCCTCTTTTATTTTATCCTCGTTTTTTCTACAACTTCCATAAATGTGGTAATTTTTGGTTGCTTTCTGTCATAAATTTCAAGAGATCTCATTTTTCTCTGGTGTCTGGAGTAGGTTTCGTTTTTCCACTTCAGAGAACTCATTTTTCTTTGGAGTCTGGAGTAGGTTTCGTTTTTCCACTTCAGAGAACTGGCGGTTTTACTCTGGAACTTGCTTTGAGACAAATGTCTTTGGATCTATCTTCCCTTGTTACTAAAACTGAATCCCCTACTTTAAAATCAACTGGGTTGGCTACCTTACTATGTTGACTTTGTCAACTCAGTTTATAATTTACTAAATATTTTCTTGCTCGCTGATGAGCTACCTGTAATTTATATTTTAACTCATTCTGATATTCGTCAATATTATAACATGGATCGATTTCATTCGTGAGATGCTCGGGTAGGTTAGCACGTCTTCCATACATTAATTCAAATGGTGTATAACCATGATAAAAGTTTGGAGTCGTATTGTAAAAATAAGCAAATAATTTGCACCATTCGTCCCAATCATCCTTACTCTCATTTATGAAATGTCTCACATACCTTAATTGTTCTATGTAGTTTTTCGCACCCCCTCTGGACTGGTTAGGTTAGGGTACGCTGTTAAATAATTATGACTAATGTTTAAGATATTCGTTAGAGCTTTGAATATTTCATTTCTGTATTCTGTTCCTAAATCTGTCCTAATTTGTTTTATCAGTCCGTATGTTGGTATGAAATTTTCAAAGATTCCACGAGCTATCGTGTTTGCTTCTTTATTTTTTACCGGGATTATTACTGCATATTTGGTTAATTCACATACCAGTGTAATGCAATAACGGTTACCATTTTCACTTTGTGAAAAAGGACCTATCGTATCTATATACGTTATATCCTCTGCATTGGTTTGAGCTATGTCCATAAAGTAAGCAGTTGTAGCATTGGATGACAGGGCTTATATATGGATTTACCATGGTTGGAAAGCCATATACTTTCACTTCTCGTGGGATGAGTTTTCCTGTAAAAGTTAAACACACTGTGCCTGTAGGGATGTACTTTATATTTCCATCAACGATCGCTCTTGTATTCATTCTCTTGGCATGTAGCACCTTATAGTTATTGATAATTGTTGTTGTAAATTGAATTATTTCTTGTTCTGTAAGGGTCGTATCTACAAATCTTACAATACATTGTGACTTGGTATATATACTTCATAACCCAAATTTTCCCAGTCTTTATCAGGAGGTTCGGGAGGTTTATCTCCCGCCATTTGTCTTTACTTTTTTCCCTTTTGTTTTCCTGAGTATAGGTTTTATATGTTTGTAATATTAAGAAATAAGTTGAAATTTACTTACTTTGGTCAAAGGAAAATAATTTGACACAAAAAGTGGTTAGTAACTCACCCCATCTACTATAAACGGTTAAATCGAACTTATATTCAAATCACCTCCTCGTAGTACTTGACAGCGAAAACGACAGGGAAAAGAGGCTGCTTATCCTTAAACATAAAATAGCTTAGAACCAAATATAAGATGTGGTGGTACTACTGGATTTACAATGTTGCCAAGACTAATAGCGGCTTAGTTAAACTTGGCTTACAATTCAATGGTGCATAATGACAAATCTAAAGCCGAGCTTACCTAAGCTACGCTTTACAACAAAACAGTGCATACAGGCATAAGCTATTTAAGTACCGATAAGCGATGTTTACTCGTCGGCTACCAGAATAGGAAACAAAGTAATTATAAACAACTAAAAATCCCTTCCATTGATAAATTGAATTGAAAAAATAAAATAAGTAGGAACACCTATTCTAAACATAAAATATAAACTTCTTGAAAAAATTAAAATGAAAATCCGTTCTAAAGGTAAACATAATTTTAATGAATTAAGTGCTCAAATAAACCACCTTGCTGTGCCAGACAATAACTAAATCTGTGATGAAGATTTGATCTCATACCTCTAAGATGATTTGGCGTAAAGCTGGCACAAACGTGCTGTATTTTCACCCTTAATTCATTTAAATTATTAGCTCTTTCAAATGCATGTTTGTAAATGCTACTTTTTAAAAATACCCAAAGAAAAAAATCATTTGGAGCTAGTTCAGGTGATCTTGGAGGCCATTTAATTGTACCATTAGTACTAATGATTCTGTCGAGGAATGTAAACTTTAAAAATTCCATTACTATCCTTGAATTATGGACTGGACAACCATCTTGTTGAAACCAAATTCTGTTGAGATCAACATCGGGTATAAGGAGAACTGCAGGAATTACATGATTTTGTAATAAGTCTAAATATTTGGCGGAATTTAAGTTCCCCTCAATAAAAAAGGACCTATAATGTGGTCACCTAAAATACCCGTCCAAACATTTAGTTTAGTTTGATGTTTATTTTCCAGACCAATATGTTGTGACGGATGGATTGTGTTTTTGATGCAATGAAAAAGTTGTCTCATCCGTAAATACAATATTTTTTAAAAAGTTCTCGTCAGCATTTTGACGTTCCATCGTTTCCTCACAGAAATACATTCGTCTGATATTGTCCTTGGGAAAAATTTCCTGTGTTGTCTGAACCTTGTAACAATGGTACCCGTTCCGTTTTATTATATTCTGTAGAGTTCTCTTATCCATGTTGACCTCTTCAGCAATTTGTCTTGAAAAAGATGGTTGTCCTGTTTCAACCGCTAAACAAACATTTAATTCTCTAGTTTGCCTTTCGTCGTTTATTGGGCGTTCGTTTGGATCTTCCGAAGCTTGGCATTTTCTACAGTATGAAACACATCCATATTTCTCGAAATTACTAATTATTTTCAATATTGTTGACCTTGAAGGAATTGGGCGATTTTAAAATGCCACAATAAACAAATTAACTATTGCATCAGTCGAATGACCTCCAAAATACCATTTTATACTTTGCACTTTTTCGCAGGTTAAGTATGTTATTGAAGGCATTGTAAATGTTTTAGTTTCAAATACAATGGCATGCGCCACCAACGTGATCAACGTTTGTAGTGTGAATTATCTCTGTAAAGGACACTGTTGCCGGATGAAAGTGTTTAGTTTCACCTAATAGTGCATAAGCTCGAAAAAAAGTTAACAATAACGAGACAAAAATATCATTTGTACAAATTAATCTACGCTTCTGGCAACAGCGGTTAAAATAGGAGTGTAATGTGTGTATCCTAATGTGGATACTGGGTGTATTAGGATTGTAGAAGGGCCTCTGAATAGGTGGTGCTGCTGGTCACTTGGTGGGTCATCTTACAGGAATAAAACAACTACCTGTATCACTGGGACGTGTTCTATTTATTACTTAATATACATTAACTACTAACACTAAATGAATACTCTTAGATTACTACTTAGAATGAATCGCATGATATGAACTGAATTGTAATGACCTCTTAAAATACTATTGTTACATATTTATATGAAGAGTCAAGTTCGTCATAAGTAAACATACACAATTCTAGTTAATATATTCACGATTTGACATTGACTCGTACGTGCAACCTTTATATTTATTATTTATAAAACAATTCGTGGTTTATTGGAATTAGCTGAAGGGAATTTATTAGATAATAATTTAAATAATTAATAACTTAATATTTAGGCCAAAAGGCATCACACCTTCCCCTTTTACAAAAAGAATAAATTCCGTTGAGCTTCCTTTCCCCCTAATGAAATGAATTTACAAATATCCTAAAAATAAATGATAGATGATTATTAAATAATGTCACTAACCTACGATTACATAATATATTCATAAATTAATGAATGTCCGTTGCCTTTAAAAATTGTTTAGGATAACTTAATTGTTTGTCATGTTTATTTATTTTCACTTCACTGTTTTTAGTGTTTGTTATAACACTTTTTGTTTACTATTCGGAAATGTTTATAAACTCACTCGCACTTTCGATTTACAATTTTTAATTCATATTACAATAAGGATGGATTCTGTTTTTGTGTATTTCTTTTATCACACCTGATTCTAATTTAATTTTACAGTTAACATCACTCACCTCTGTGACTGTAAATGGACCTATATATTGAGATTGGAATTTGGTTATATTTTCCCTCTTTACTAAAACTGAATCCCCTATTTTAAAATCAACTGGATTAGCTACCTTACTATTTTGACTTTGTCTACTCAGTTTATATTTGGTTAAATATTTCTCTGCTCTCTGATGAGCTACCTGCAGTTTATATTTTAACTCATTCTGATATTCATCAATATTATAGCATGGTTCCATGTCGTTTGTTAGATTCTCGGGTAAGTTAGCACGTCTACCGAACAATAATTCAAATGGCGTATAACCATGATAAGAGCTTGGAGTCGTATTATAACAATAAGCAAATAGTTTACACCATTCATCCCAATCATCCTTACTTTCATTTATAAAGTGTCTCACATACTCATTAAGCGTTCTATGTAATTTCTCACAACCTCCTATAGATTGATGATGATATGCTGTTGAATAATTATGACTAATATTTAACATTTTAGTTAAAGCTCAGAACAGACGGCCAACCTCTTTTGGTAGCTGGAACTAAATACACGCCCTCGCTTACTGCGCACAATTATTCTTCTCTCTCTTTCAAGCTGTTTCTCTCATATTTTTCTTGTCGTACTTGTCTAAATCGTGTGGTTGAAAAGACCTTCCGCAATCTGTATGTGTCTGAATGACGTACTTACAATTTAATTTTGGGAATTCATCATTACTGCAGTGGACCCTTCACAATAAAATTTTTGGTTCATGTATGATTAAATGCAAACTGTGTTAACATATAAGAATTATTTGAATTTAATTGAAACAAATTTATTTTTAGGATAGACTTCAACGCTCTGTACATAACCAGTAGGTTAAATACCTGAAGAATGATAAGGTAGTGACAACTGTGATCAATATTTTCTTCTCTATTTCCAAGTTATGTATCGGATGTTAAAAAAAATAGTTTTTCTATGGGTAGTTGAATAATAAAGAATAAATCTAAAGATACTGCTCCAAGAAATTAACGCACTACTCTGAAATTTTATGCAAAATATGACAATTGTGAACATATTTTAACACCAAAAAAACTTTTTATCCATGTTATTTATTTTTAGCTAGTGAATTTGTTGTATTTCTGTACAATACATCGACTTGTCGGTCAAGATTGAAATTTTGAGCCCATCGATATTACTCGCTTTAAATTGTTAAAATGCAACGGGAATACAAAAATTTGACCCCTGCTCAAGCACCGAAAATTATTTGATATTTTGTATTTGAGTTTCGGCTGCTGTCCCGTATAGATGACTTCCATTGTCTATAATTGATCTTACCATTGTTTTATAAAAGAGTAATGCCGTATTTGGATCTACTCCCCACTTTGTATTGCAGAACGCTCTTAGTATGTTGATTGAATTTCTAGCTCTTTTAATCACTTGGTGTATGCAATCCTTCCATAATAGTTTCTTGTCTAAGTATAATCCAAGGTATTTGACGGTATTATTTATAGGGAAGTTGTATCGGATTTTGAGCAGTGCTTTGGGTTCTGGAAAAGATACATACTTCGGTCTTGGATTCTGATATAGACAGCCCAGTATCATCTAACCATTTTTGGATTGAAATAAATTCCGCGTTAATAATTTTTGTACATATTTCAACTGATTTTTTTGTTGTGTATAACACAATATCATCGGCGTATTGTACGATTTTTGATTTTGGTGATATGAATTTTTCAAGATCCATTGTATAAAGGGTATGGAGGATTGAACTGAGAATACTGCCCTGTGGTAAACTGTTTCTGGAAATTCTTGGTGCTGATATGTGTTGATTAATTTTTAGGAAAACTGATCGATTTGTATATATGGACTTGATGAAATTTGGCAAATGAGCTGGTAAGCCTATGTTAATAAGTTTTTCCTCCAGTAGATTCAGTTGGACATTGTCGAAGACTGATGATACATCGATAAATGTGGCTAAAGTGCTGTGTTTCTGTGTAAATCCCAAGTAAATGTCCTTCACTAATATTGTTAGGGGTTCTTGGGTGGATCTACCTTTTCTAAATTCTTATTGTGAATCTGGAAGAATTTTTTCACTCGCTAGCCAATGTTCGAGTCGGTAATCATTCTTTCTAAAGTTTTAAAAACACATGATGAAAGTGATATAGGTCTAAACGAGTCTGGATTACCTTATAGCTTTACCGGTATTTGATGGGTAATACGATGTAGTCTTTCCATTTTTCGGGAAAAGATATTTTGTTAGTCCAGATAGAGTTAAACAGTTCTAGCAATGCTTTTTTATGTTCTATTTTTGGTTTGTTTGAGGCTTTGTTCAAGTTCCCACATATTGAATGTTGAGATTAGAAAAGTATGATTTTGGTGTATTGTTGTCGACCCCAAGGGGAGAGATTTTGGCATGGAATTCATTTATCCAATCAGCTTCTTGATCCATTAGGACTTTATTTGATTGTTTTCTATTTTTATATCGATTTGCTTTATCCCAAACTTCTTTAATTGGAGTACTTTGGTTTAAACTCTGACAATAATTTCTCCAGCTCCTCCTTTTGTTTTATTTATAGGTGAAATATCCGATATTGTTTCATTCAAATTCTTGATTCACTCGTTACTTATGACAACAAAAATTCCTGATTTTGGTACTTTATTTTTTTTTTTAAATTGTGTTATCATTATTCTTCAGAATTAATTGTAGAAAAACTTTACTGGTCTCCGTTATTTATTTATTTCCTCTGATATTATTGAACAGATTTAGTGGAGATTTTGAGTAGTAAGCTGTATAAAATTAATGATACATAAGCAGAAGTCAGCATTGACAAATATTTGGCGAAGCTGTCTTAAGGCTATCTAGAAAATAAGAAGCTACGGTAAAATTAAGGCAAATACAGCTCGTATTAATAGTCATTCGCAATTTACTCTTTGAAAACAATGATTGGAAATGAAATTAATGGAGATATCAACATTTGAACATGACAAATATTCAGTAGAATTAATATCATCATGGCTATCCTTACTTTACTAGCTGATGCGCTAACAAACCTCTTCTCCTTTATTCTTTTTACAAGCGGGATATCGTTCTCATCTCATCATAAATATATACACCAGGATTGCTTCTAAAAGGATAGCTTCCGACTTAATTTTTATTGATTGGCAACATGTTTTTATTTGGTCGGCAAATTAATATTTTCACCGTCGCGAAGTAATTATCATCGCTTTATGCATTAACTTGAAATTTGAAAGTTAATTGATGGTACTTCGCCTTCCATTTAAATTTACTTTTAACTGCTTAATATTTTTTTCATGTAAAGTGAGTTGATGTGAAAATTTTGTTTTGTAATTTTATACTCCCAGGGATCTGAATCAGAAAGGTAGTCTTTGTCTTCATTTAACGCCACCATGTATACATTCGATGTGCTTAACAGCCCAGGCGCTTAAATTTGAGGCGGTCAAAAGCAAAGGGGTCTAAGTGCAGATTTTATGCTCTATGAGAAAATCAAGGGAATTTGAAAACAATCAATTTCATTTTTTTTACTTGGAGGAAAGGCACCTAATTTCGGACAGCTTTTTTGATTAACCCTTTCGGTCACTATTTTAATTGGGTGGAGTAAAATATCTGAAATTTTACTGGCGTAAAGCTAATTTTTTTCCAATTTTTGAATATAATATATAAAGGGTTATCTACCCCCCCCCCAAGGGGTTGGCAATACGTCGTCAATTGACGACATCATGACTCAACGGTAATAAAACTGTGATTATTCAAAAAAAATTAATATACCTAGGAACTATGGAACATTATAAAACAATTAGTAATATTTGCAACCGAAAATCTTTATATTGGCAAAATTTATGTACTAATGAATAAAGAAAATTGAGTCGCTACCTACGACTGTAGGCGTGCTGCCAGCTCTAGTGGAGATAGGGAGGTTCAAAAGAGTAAACAGTAAACCAGATTGATCTCTTAAGGGCGCCAGGTAAGTTTGCCCCAGGCAACCACCCAGTTCGAATTGTCACTTCTAAATATGAAAGCCAATCTCGATCTATATTTATTGTCAAATAATCAGAATGTGTGTTTTATGTTGTTAATTAGTGTTTGTGTTTGGTTATTCAAAAATATCAAAAGATAAGTATGAACAGTTACAGCAACTAAAAAGTTGTTTGGAAAAAGATTGTAATTCCTTCTATGAATCCCTACCGTATGAATAATAATATGAAATACAAGTTTTTTTATTTATAGAACAAAAATTAGTTGAGTTCTCTCCACTCTCCACTTTGTAGTTATTTAAAGCAGGGTGAAATTTAGTTTTTTTTAAATAAATAATATAATAAGTTTGTTTGCCTCGTAACTCCTGTTTATTATAAAAACGTAATCCTAAGATTTCAAATGAAAAACAAGAAACAGTTTTTTTATCTTTTGTAAAATTTTAGATTCTGGAGATACGAGGTTTGTGAATTAGGGTAACGATATGGAAATCTTAACTTAACTTAAATATCAGATATTTATTCACCAATAATTAATTAATCGGTTTAGTTGAAAGTAAAAATAATTCAATATAAGCAATTAAGAAGATTGATAAAAATACATCAGTACTTATAAAATTTTGACAGCATAGAAACTAGAATAATTACAAAGATTGTACTCCCTAATATAAAAAATAGGGGAGACTCTTGTACCTCGGGCAGCTTTTCTTAAAAATATATATTTAACTACAGAGAAATGTGCAAGCGAACTATCAATGGTTTCAGGACCTAGATTAGGATGTTTGTTACTAATATTGGTAATAAAAAGGCATATAAACTCAAGGGCTATTTTTAAAGGGTGACAAAAAAAATTCGATCAAATGATCCAAGGTCAAAACCTCCTGTACCTTGGGCAGCAAGGTATTGTACCTTAGGCCATACAACCAAAATGTTATATTTTTTTTCATTCAACGCAACTAGAAAAGTAATACGGTAAACACGTAAAATGTAAGAACTAAAGCTGATTTGAAAAGCAAGTTGTAAGGCCTGTCTAGCTGAGCCTCCCAAACTAGTAGGTCTAGGTAACTTCATAATAAAGTCTTCATTTAAAATTAAATATGTTTTCTCTCCTTCATACAACAATTTATTGTCTGTACCATCAATTTTTTTTAAATATTTGATTAGAACATCTTCATTCTCTATACCAATTACTTCTGCTACGTAATAATGTGTTTTCTTCTTAATATTTAACTTATTCAACCAAAAATCGCCCGTAGATATTTTGTCAGTAATAAACTCCACATCATTTTCTTCATTAATATTAACAGGACACCAGTCAACATCATCATCAGAATCATCCATCATTTCCATTTCTTCGTCTTCCTCCGATGAGGATGTAGAGCTTTCTTCCACAATTTTTCTAGTAACTTTCTGTATTTCTCTTTTGAAACATCATTGCTTCAAGACGTGGTAGGGCTTCATTATTCCAAAAATTTATATGTTTGGAATTATCATCAAGTCCATATAGAAATATTTTTCCACGGTTTGCATATTTACTTGATCCATTTAATGAGTCAAATAATTGATCAAAAAAAAATAGTAGGTCTGCTGTATCTCTGACACCATTACCAATTATTTTCTCTGTATCTGCAAGAGACATGACTTTATTATGATATACCAAGAACATAAAATCTATAAAAAACTTGTTGTATAAAAACTAACCTATTTTACTAGCCAACTGAAGTGTTGCAGCACACCTCTGACTGAAAATATGTAATTGAATATTTATTAGTTTTATTTAGAAAAGTACAAAATCTTAATGTTTTTTACAAACTTTTCAACAAAATTAAAAAATGTAATGAACATAACTGCAAACATAAAATAATAACGAGCATTAACTACCAGTTAATGGTGTAGTACAACCTAATTAATAGATTTAAGAATAATAAACATTTTTAATATTACTCAATCAACTTTGACAAACGTTTGCTTGTAAAAAAAAACAAAATTATTTCTTTTAATGAAAACACAAAAAATAACAAATTTTAACATTTAGAGTTATAGTTCAGTCTTATAGCAATGACTTTACTGAGATCAATAATCTAAACTTATAACCTACTCTGTAAGAACAGATTCATTTCAGTAACTTAAAAAAAATTATTCATAGTCGTCGTCAGAATTACAATTTTGACAAACATAAGAATGAACATTTTCAGATTTCAGGCATTTTGAATGAGCCCAATTCTTACACATGACGCATTCAATCCATTGTTCACCTGGTCGTGAGTTGGAATATAAATCGCAACATATTAGACAATACCATTCCATGGTCTCTTCTTCACTATCACTTCCATGATTATCTTCTTGCAGTAGTTTCCTTTTCACATTTTCTTTACCATTTGCGGATTTACTTGCCACTTTATAATTTCGCTTGTTTTTACCAGTTACTTTATTCTTTCTGACTCTTTTTTCAACTTCCTTCGTCTTTATTTTACTATTGCTCTTTACTTTTCTTGCTTTTTCTTCAGCCAAAGCATTCTTTTCAGGCGAATCTGTCAGTATTGCTGATTTTCTTATTCGTCGCTTAGTTGTTACACACGATCTTGGCGGTGCTTTTGGTAAAGGTTTAATTGCTTCAGGTGAAAATATGCTAGATGTGGCTTGAATGACAACATTATTTGGCAAATTAGTAATGTTCGAGGATCCTGGTTGAGGTTCATTGGTTGCTGATTCTATTCTTGCTGGACGTGGCTCGTTATCTGGGACGGTTTCCATATCATGATCCACCTGAGGCTCATTAACGTCTGCTAATCCTTGAAGCTGTGGTTTCACATTTCCCAATAGAGATGTTGATTTTCGTTACTTTTGAGTAATCGATACGAATCGTTACTTTGGTATAAAGTAATCATTTGAAATATTCGTTACTATGATTACTTTGATTACTCTGATTATTGCTATTGAGAAGTATACGAAATACGCACGAGTAATGCTACTATAATATATGAAATTAATTTATTATGAGATAAGGGCTTGCTTGAGGTATTGGGCAAAGCACTTAGGGCAGGATTAAGAACAATATTGATTATTACAAAATATTTTTATTATCAACAACACGACAATATAATTACATATCACATTATTTACATTTATCTACGATAAAAAAAACTAATACATTACTCAACATATTTTTTCATTGGCTAGGTAGTTATGTAAATATGTAGTTTTTAAACACTTATAAAACAAAAAATCTTTAAATATTTTATCAAAATAACATGTAGGTCGTAGGTGATGAAAATATAACAAAATAAACTAAAAATACGTAATACAAACCAAAAAATACATAAAACAAAAAAAACACGACAAAATAAGCTTCGATAATACTAATTCAGGCTTTTTTTTACAAATGTTGATTACAATGAAGAAAAAGTATACTTTGGACATTTTTTGCTTTTAAACGACTTCTTCTTTCGGATATAACTTGCCCAGCAGTAGAAAAGATGCGTTCGGATGGCACAGACGTCGCAACTACACATAAATATTGTTTTGCTAATTTTGACAAATTAGGATATATTGTCTCTCTGGATTTCCACCACTTAAGAGGATCTTCCTTTCTATGAAGAAGATCTTCTGATAAGAAAGATCTAACTTCCAAAATGGCTGCGGCTTTTGGATCAATTTCCCTCCGAGTTTTTGACACTTTGTCGAAATCTGCCCAGATTAAATTTTCCTCATCTTCCGAATCTGACCTTCTCAAACAAGAACTATTGCTTTCATCAATTGTACTTAAATTGCGACGTTCTGCGCCAATCATTCGGGCTACATCCACTTCAAGCTTGTCCTTCGCCATACTAAAAGCATTTTCAGAACTAAAAACCTTTGATTTAAACCGCGGATCTAAGATGGCACACTTAGCCATCAAGTTATTTGTTTCCATTGCCGAAAATCTGGTCTCTATTTCTTTATTGAAGTGCTTGATCAACAGTTTTGCAGGTTGATTATCAGTAGCTTGATTATTTTTTTCTATTGCTGATTTTAGTCCTCTGATAATTATGATAACCTTGGATAAGGTAGCATTTTTCTCAGCACTCATTTCTGTGGTGATCTGTTCAAATGGTTTTAAAATATCAGCAATATTTCTTAATGACTCCCATTCTATTTCTGTCAAACATTCAACCGGGCCATTTAATATTCCTAAGGTAGCAGTCAAGGGCTCCCTAACTTTTAAGAGTCTCTCAAACATAAAATAAGTGGTTACGACATCATTTTTTAATTTCAAAGGAGTAACAGTTTCTTTCATTTGCTTTTGGATCTCGAAAAATTTGTTATTTGCTTTTGTACTCCTGTGAAAATATTCCACTATATTTTGTATATTTTTTCGCAATGGACTAACCTCTCAGCTTTCTAACCCACTTTGCACAATTAAATTCATAGTATGCGCAAAACACCCAATATGGCCCCATTCAGTCAATCTTATTGCTGCTTTCATATTTGCAGCATTATCTGTAGGTACCGTGAAAACTTTTTCCTTAATACCCCACTCATTTGCAACTCTTAATAGTTCATCACGTAAATGCTGGGCAGTATGACTATCCACGTACTGTCCACATTCCAACAGACAAGAATGCAAATCCCATTCGTCTGAAATAAAATGGGCTCTATAACTAATGTAACTGGCCTGACTATATTGTGCAGTCCATCCATCGGTAGTTAAGGCAACTGATGAACTTTTTGAAAGCAGACCGTGTAATTTTCCTTTTTTTTTGTTCATATTTTTGGGGTAAAAAGGAATTTGTGAACGTAAAGCGGCTTGGTATTACATAGGATGGTTCAAGTCCGCTAATAAGCTCATTGAATCCGCGATCTTCAACAATGGATAAAGGTTGAAGATCTTTTATGATCATATTTAAAATAAGATCATTGATTTTATGTTGTCTGGGAAGCGAAATTGGACGTACTATGTGGTTTAGAATAGAAGTTTGCATCTCACCTTTTCTTTTTTTCTCTGCACTAGCCGTAATATTACTTACACGCGTTGCTGCTGTTCGCACCGAAAGTAAGGAAACCGTAGAAGATCTGTCATCAGGGCTAGCTGATCGTTGACGCACAGAAGAACTGCTTGCAGTAGTATACTCATCGGTCTCTGAAAATATGATAAAGTATTCAAGTTTTATCAGCATAAATTAAAGAGTCTACGTTCTTGTTCGTATACAATATACACCATAAACACCTTACCTTTTACACTCCTTTGATCATTTGCTATTGTTTTTTGAGGTTTGAAGTTGAACCACCTTTATAGGAATACTTTGAGCCACAAATGTTACATTTAGCATGTCCCGTGGAAATGGTCGAAAAGTGTAGCCAAATCTCACTACGTTTTGAAGTAGCTTCCATTTTTAACTAGAAAATTAAAATCGTATTCACATTAACGTGAAAAAAATTGGCGGCATTAATCCATTTTTTAAATAAATTATTTACATACCTTTGCCTATGAAAATCGGAATCGAAAAAGGTTGAAATATTGTAATCACAATCCACTTTTAGTAAACAATCGAAGAAAATTAATTATTTTTTACTAACAATAAATATCCAAAAACAGTCAAAAGCAACGCGTCCTAGACTTAGTAGATTCGATTTAGTAAGACTAAACTAAACTAAAACTAAATCACAGAATACAGAATTTATGCAGGCAAACAAAATAAAACACCCTGCGTTGCAAAGATATTAACGATAAAGTATATTTATTTTATAATATAGATAATATAACTTGTCTTGGGATTGGGGATGGATCGTAAAAACAAAAAAGTCAACTTTGATTATTTTTCTTTAAGTATTTTATTACGACGATATGCGGAGTAAGAAAACTATTATACAAATAGATCTTTATTCAAAACTATATTTTATTGCTTCTCTACAAAACTAACAATCTCGTATATTTATTATTCCGATCGTTTCTATTTCACGTCTTAAGGACTGTTCAGAGTAGGAGCGACGAGCGTCACGTCGCGATAGCGTAGCGGCGGGCGACGCGATGCTGTTTCAGAGTTGGAGCGTTGCATTCGCGCCTGCGACGCGTCAAATATTCAACAACATGCTTTTTTTCAGTTCATAAAATGGCTCCAACAAGAACAGTTCGGTCAGTTCGTTTGTTTCTTTTACTGGACATGCCATATCATATAGGCCGATTAAACAGAAAAGTCGGAATTCACCCCATAAATAAAGAAAGGCATTTGTTTGGTGAATTCCACCATTTATACTATAAATTAAGAATGTATCCAGACCGATTTTGGAACTACCTGAGAATGTCCATCCGAACTTTTGATTACTTACTGGAAAAGGTTGGTCCTCACTTGGAGAAAACAGTAACAAACTTTGTACAAAAACGCTACATTTCACCTGCAGAGCGACTTGTTGTTACTATAAGGTGAGAAAAGAAAACATACATTTTTACGTACCTATTTATATAAAAAATCAAACATAATAAATTCCTAAAAATGTAGAGAATGTAATATATTTAGTATTGAAAATGAGAAAACGATGAGATTGGGAATGATGGACTCTCTGAATATGATGAGTGGTGTAGTGGTGTTGGTTGGTTTTCAGGTGCTGCAGGTCTCACAGTTTCGTTTTGCGACATTTCGTCTATAATAACTTGTTGTATTTTATTTCGAATCTTTAATTTCTGAATGGGTTGGAACTTGTTCATATATGGAATGAGACTTTTAAAAAAATTCAGATCCTCACATTCTGGCGCAGGTGCATCTTGTGCTAATGTTTGGGATAATATCTTCAACTTTTTGTTTTCTATTTCAAGAAATTTATCGTCCCTCGTGTCACACAGTCTTTTTCTGTTGGCCTTGCTTGTAGTGGAAGAAGTCGCGGATGGTGGTCTGAGCACAGATTGTGACGCTGATGATTCTGATGAAAATGCCGGTCCCGGAGATGTTGGATCAATATTTGATTGCGTCTCTAAGTCTTCTTCTACTTCAGCATTATCATGTTGCTGAGAGGAAGATAGATTTCCATATTTGCTGGCCGGAGTCATTAGATCTTTTAAAAAAGACATCATTTCAAAATATGGACAAGAAGATGAATTGCTGTTGGCTCCATCTCCAGAACGGGACACTGGAAGTTTTTTCAACTCACGGCGATATGACGTGTCCTTTTTATTTTTCCACCGAGCTGCTACGGCTTCCTCTGAAATAATTTTAAATGTCTTAGTTTTAAGCAATACTATACTTTATTTAATATCGATATATTTCTTAACCATTTACAAAATTTAAATAAAATAATTATTGTTTTATACATTTCTTTTGCAACTCACTCAACTTATTTACAGATTCCTTGTCACCGGAACCACCTATAAACATTTGGGACACGAATTCAGAATGGGATAATTTTATCTTTCCGGTTTGGAAAGAGGTTTTTTAAAACTTTACTTAACACTTACTACAACTATCTTTAATGAAATATTACAATAATATTTATAACATAGATACAAAAGATACAATGATGTACATATGACTCGTTTGATGTCGCAAAATAGAATCCTCTTCTCCGTCTGCTTGCTTCTATATATATGTAATTAGGTCATTATCTCTAATGTGGACTTTCTACTTGATAATGACTTAATGATCATATAATTCCTCCCTCCTTGAGCTCAGAAAATAAAGGGTTTTTATTTTCTGACTGTGATGCTGGGACCATGGGGTTCCTTCGTTTTTTACATCCAAGAGGCATCTTTTTCTTGATGATCTTAAAATATACTATTAAACTAATTATTATTAATAAACATATAATTATTAGAATTGTGTTAGTCCAAGGGTGGTGTCCAGGTATTTCCTTGAGCTTGGGTAGTTCTATGTTATGAATCATTCTTTCGATTTGCTTGATCTCCGTGTGGTCTATAGAATGGAGATGCAGAAGTGGAAGTTTTCTCGCGTTGAGTGTGAAATTTATTGGAGGTAGCTCGAATACTTTCTCTTCGTGCAAAGTTTCCTCTTCTTGAAAAATTTCACCATTTGCTTTTATCGGACAGTTTCCGATAGTAATAATTGAAGGTTTCGTGATTTGGTAGATTCCATTATTGTGACAAGTGGTTTCCACCTTTATTGGATTGATAGGGATGACCAATACTTGGTAGGAATTTATTTGTAACAACGTATCATTGTACAGTTTTACGTGGGTACTTTCACATTCGTTTTCTCCTGTTTCTATCAGTTTTACTAGGCACGGCTGTCGATTTTTCTGTAGTAACTGAACGGGGCAGTAATAGTTGTCTTCAATTTCGGGGCATCTGATGTGGTTGGACCAGTTTTCTTCTGTGTTGAATAGTAGGAAAGGTATATCAGGTATAATGACGAGGTTGTTTATGGGTACAGGAAAAAGTTGGAAATATCGGAAGTTCTTGTTTGTTATAGGAATATGTATTTTGAAAATGATCAATCCCTCTTGAACAATTACTTGAGTCGAAAATAGATTGTAATAATTCATAGGATTTTTTAGAAAAGGTACCTTTCTTATTTTATAATTATTATTAAGTGTTATTATAATTCTTTGTATATTATCTATGGAAATAATGGAACTATGCAAGATATTGAGTTTTGCAAATGATATAGCGGTTTCAATATTATTAATTAAATTTTGTGAATCTTTTAAATGATTAATTAAGTTTTCAATGGCAATGTCCAATGAGAAAGCCCTTTCAAAATCAATTAATTTGTCTATTTCTTTTGTAGCTAATTCTAATTGTGTTTTTAAAATATTTTGGTTTTCTTCTAGAATGCTAAAGTGTTTGGAATATTGTTTAGTCATGTCTTCTAGGATTGTCTGATGTTCATAAAGAGTGGAATTGAGTTTGTTCTGATTGTCCTTAAGGGTACTCAAATAATTGTTATAGTATTCTTCATCATCTATATCTAGTGTACCAAAAAGCCATTTTGATATCTTCCCGACCGCGTCTACTAATGCTCTTTTTGGCCTATTGTGTTCCTTTGTAAATATTTGTAATTGATTTATAATTAACGACTTCTGCTTCTGAATGAAGATGTCATGAATCTACAGAAGGGAATCTTTAATGTTTCGTTTTTGAAAAGAAGGCAGTATGTGAAATTTGGTTTAATGGTTTCTTTGATTAAGGAAAGATACTGTGTTTCGTCGAAATTTTCTTGAGATAATTGCCAAAAATATCTATTTTTATCAAAGATTTTCAGAAATGAATATTTTCGTTTTTGTATATTGGATGTGGAAATAATAATTTGATTTTTATAGACATTTATATTTCTTTCCGTAAAAGGGATTTCTAGTATAGGGTTTTCTTGACTAGTATGGACAGTTTCTAGATCATCTGAGCTTTTTCCAGTTCTTTGATCCTCCATCGGGATGATTATGTCCTGCAGAATCTTGATTTTTTGAATTTCTTGTTCTGTGCTTCCGTTAGCTTCTGTAGTTTCCTGGTTGGGTGGTGGTATTTCTCTATCAATGATGTCGTTTATCGTTTCGTCTGTGATACATAAGTCTGGGTTTGCATTTAAAACGAGTGAAGACTCTTCTACTCTTACTGGTGTTCCTGGTACAATTTCGTCGGTGTCTAAGTCTAGAAGGTCAAAGGAGTTTTCTGGGCTTTCAGATTCGTAGGGAAAGAATTCGCTTGTGTCCAGATTCATAATGGTTGATAGATTATCGTCTGTTTCTAAGGGATTTATTTCAATACGAGAAAGAGCATCTGCATTTGAGTTTTGTTTTCCGCGTTTATAAATAATTTCGTAGTCATATTCCTCTAATTTAAGTTTCCAGCGTATAAGCCTGGAATTTGGTTCTTTCAAGGAGAATAAATATTGTAAGGGTTTATGATCCGTTATTATGTTGAACTTTGTCCCATATAAATATGGTCTAAAATACTTTACAGCGAAAACTATTGCTAATAATTCCTTTTCTATAGTGCTATAGTTATTTTCAGCTGGGTTTAAAGTACGAGAGGCGAATGCCACCGGTAAATCGCTACCAATGGAGCCTTGTGACAACACGGCGCCTATCGCGACGTTAGATGCGTCTGTAGTGACGTTGAAGGGTTTACTGAAATCTGGGTATTGTAAAACTGGATCGTTCATTAAAATATTTTTACATGTCTCAAAACTTTCAATGAATTCCTTTGTGTGTATGATTTTAATACCTTTTTTCAAGCAAGATGTGAGTGGTTTAGTGAGTTTTGCAAAATCTTTTATGAATCGTCTATAGTATCCAACAAGTCCGAGAAATGATTTAATTTGTTTCGCTGTTTTTGGAATTGGGTATTTTTGTATAGCGGCAATTTTCTTCGGATTCATTTTTATTCCATCAGGTGTAACTACATGTCCTAAAAATTCGACATCTTTACAAAGAAACTCTGATTTATCTAACTGAATTTTAAATCCTGCGTCTTTTAGTTTTTGAAATACTTGTTTAAGATTATTAATATGTTCCTGAAGAGAAGTAGAAAAAATAATTATGTCATCCATGTACACGAAACACATTTTATTCTGTAAGTCTTTTAGAACGTTGTCCATTACTCTTTGGAATGTAGAAGGACTATTTTTTAATCCCATTGGCATTCTTAGGTATTCGTAGTGCCCATTCTCTACATTGAAGGCAGTTTTTTGTATTGAATTTTCTTCCATCTCTATCTGGTGGAATCCAGATGCCAAGTCGAGAGTGGTAAAGTATTGACACCTCCCTAATTTATCTAGGATGTCTTGTATGGAAGGAATGGGATATCGATCATTAATTGTTTTCTCATTTAGCTTCCTGTAATCTACAACGATTCTCCATTTCTGCTTTCCGCTGGCATCTATTTTCTTGGGTACAATCCATATGGGGGAACTCCAAGGGCTTTCCGAAGGTCTAATGATACCATCTTCCAACATTTTATTTATCTGCTTTCTTATTTCCTCCTTGTGGACATACGGGTATCTGTACGACTTAACGTGCACAGGTATTTCGTCATTTGTTTTAATTTCATGTTTTATTTTATTTGTAAATGTTAATTTATTGTCGGGATAATGAAAAATCTCTTGAAATTGATTAAGGAGTAATTCCAAAGCCTTTTTCTCTTCTACGTTTAAATGATTTATACGGAAATTTTCCAATAGTTTTTTGTTATTAGTTTCCCTTTTTATTTCTTTATTTGATTGATCGTTAGTACAAGTAACTTGTTCAATGGAAAAACATTCAAATGCATCGTTAGTGAATGGTTTAGCGAATGCATCGAAAAATGAATAATTAATTTTTGCTAATTGAGTGTTCGTACTATTATTAATAAATTCAATTGTAGTTAAGTTATCTTTTACACTTATGATACCTGATGGTATTTGGATAGTTTGTTGGGAATTTTCCAGTCGTTCTATTAAATATTCGCCGTCTGGTAATGACGTTTTAATTTCTTTTAATATAGAAGTCATTGGGGAAATTTCAAATTTTTGAGTGTCGAAATTTTTTCTGTAATTAAGCGTAATTATGTTGTAATTGTTTGTTAATGTTTGGTTAGTTAGATCTAAATTTAATTTTAATTTTCGTAAATCTCTTATGCCGATTATGCCATCGAAATAATCATGAAAATCGAATAATACGAATTCTAGTGTTTGTGTAAATTTGTGTTCTTTCAGTAATGGAATTCTGGCTTTAAAGTGAGCTTGGCGGCTTCCTGCGCAAGTAATTATGGGAGTTGTGTGACGTATGATAGATTCTGGGAACCATTGCTCTTCTACTAAGGGTCTCAGGATAGAAGCATGACAACCAGTGTCGATTAGGAGTTTTAATGGAGTTGGGTTTTGTAATTCTATAAATGGTAATGAGTTTGGTATAAAATTATTAAGGGTTATCCTTTTGAAATCGGGTTCTGAATTTCGTGAAAATTTTTGTGATGAATAGTCATCAAAGCTATAAGAAGTTTCCTTTTTTGTTGAGTCACAATCAGATACGTTTTGATGCCCGTACGGATAATCCATGTCGTCCGTCTGACAATCATCAGTATAATCATCAGGTTTATTATCCTCGATGTTATATAATTCTTGAGAACTGAAATTTGGGGGTCCTCGAGATGTGAAGTGATTTTTATTGAAGTTTCGTTGAAAGCTGGGATTTCTCGAAGTGGTGGACATGGGCTCTGGTTTAAATGTGTTTTTTCTTGCATTTCTTGGGTCAAATACATTTTTCTGTTTCCCAAAGACCTGTTCATTGGTTGGGTATTTTCTCTCTATCTGGCGTGATTGAATGTCAATTGGTTGACTGGGGAAATCTTGTTTTGACGGCCCAGGTTGATTTTGAGGGTTGATAAAATTTCTATTATAATTTACAGGTGAACTGCGTTGAAAGTTAGAAAAGTTTGTATTATAGGACGAAGGTTGATTGTAATAAAAATTTGGGTTGAAATTCTGATGATTAAAGTTTTGTTTGGGTTTAAATTTTGAATTTGGGTTCATACTTAGAGAATTTATTCTTTGGTCGTTATAATATTGCCTGGTAATGACATCACATGCGTCTATAAAATTTTCAGGGCTTTTTATATCTAAAATTGTTCGCATTTTTTCGTTTACATTTGCTAATAATATATCAATAGCATTTCCTTCATTTTGCTGCATTAGGACTTCTTTGCGTCCTACACTAATGTTTTCTGAACTTATTTTAACTTCTAATCTAGACTTGAATTGGTTGATTCTGTCTATAAAATCCAAAATATTTTCATTTCTATCTTTAGTTAGATGTAAGAAGTCTCTGGTAAGTGTTTGGCGGTCGATTCTATCGCCAAAATGGTTTCTTAAACTTTGTCTAATGAGTGGCCAGGTTGTCAGGTCTGGACGGCACATAACAAAATTTAAGACATTTTGCTGTAATTTTGAGCATATCACATTGTATGTGAAATCATTTAATGTATTGTCAGGTGTCTGACCATACGTCATGTAGAATTTATCGCATCTTTGAATAAAGCTTTCTAATTGGATTGAATTTCCATTAAAGGTAGGTAGAAATTCTGCTAATGCTCTAGCTGCTTGAATTGTGGGAGTATTCCTGATTTCAAGTGCCATTTCACTTATATTTCTTACTAAATCGTCTATATCTACTGACATATATATTTAAGTTTATCAAAATAGAATTCCTTTGCTGGAAAATCTCTTGAATTTAGATATTGTCTAAGAATAAGTTTTACGATTTTCTATAGTTATATTAAAACCCTTCGCAAAAATGATCGTTTTATCACTACGAATGTTTTAGATTGGATTCTATTTGCGTGACTCACAGTAATTATACAAGAAAATTAAGAGAAAGAAAGTTTCCAAAATACAGTTAAGATAGGAGAGAAAAGAAAGGAGTTTCAACACTTACTTTGTTTTTTTCCAGGTTCTTCAAGACAAATGGTTAAGACCAACGGCTACTGCTGCAACCTTCTTGAATCCTACTGACTGCGCCAATTTTATCTTTCCGGTTTGGAAAGAGGTTTTTTAAAACTTTACTTAACACTTACTACAACTATCTTTAATGAAATATTACAATAATATTTATAACATAGACACAAAAGATACAATGATGTACATATGACTCGTTTGATGTCGCAAAATAGAATCCTCTTCTCCGTCTGCTTGCTTCTATATATATGTAATTAGGTCATTATCTCTAATGTGGACTTTCTACTTGATAATGACTTAATGATCGTATAATTGGATATTCCACAGTTTCCGAGATCGTAAAGGAAACATGCCTCATTATTTGGGAAAAATTACAGGATGAATATATGCCATTTCCTAACCAACAACAGTTAGAAGCAATAATTGAAGAATACAACACACTATGGAATTTTCCAAATGGTTTCGGATCAATTGATGGAAAGCATTGCCAAATAAAATGTCCCCCCAAAAGTGGAACAACATATTTTAATTACTTGAAATATTATTCTATCGGACTACAAGGGGTTGCCGATGCTAACAAGAAATTTATCACTATAGAAGTGGGTTCAAAAGGATCTGAAAGTGACGGTGGAGTTTTTCAGTCTTCGGCACTTTATAACTTGTTAGAGACAAATCGACTGAATGTACCTCCTGATAGCGCATTACCAAATTCTAATATTATTCTGCCAAATGTCATGATAGGGGATGAGGCCTACCCGCTAAAAACGTATCTAATGAGGCCATATCCACGACCAAGAAATGGAATGTTACATGATGAAAAGCAACTTTTCAACGACCGTCTTTCACGTGCTCGAAAATGCATTGAAAATGCATTTGGCATATTATATCAAAAATTCAGAATATTGGATACAAGTATTTTACTTAAACAATCAACTGCTATAAATGTCATCAAATGCGCATGTATACTCCACAATTTAATCAGGGACTTTGATGGAGATTCTGATACAGATTACAATAATATTATGGAAAATAGACAAAACAACATAAATTTAAACGCAAGAGCAGTTCGGAACAATAGAGCAACTAATAGAGCTATAGAGATACGAAATACATTTAAACAATATTTGATCGACCAGAATATATAAATTTTTCAATACTAAATAATTATAAATAAAAAATTTTTAGGTTATACTTCGTGTTTTTTACCTAATTTAATATACTGTAATTTAATATAAAAAAGAAACTTACTCGATATTCCTAATATTACTCCCACTTCAGAATAGAGCCTATCTCTTAAATTTTTATTTTTATACGAAGGCAACTTTGTGTTCCATAACGGGGGTCTTGACTGAATTTCTGAAATTAATATTTCGGCAACATCCTCCTCAGTGGAACTCATTTTAACGCCTGGTCGCTGGTATTTCGCCACAAAAAATCAATTCGATTTGTATCCGTCGCTATCGCGGGAAGTAATCGCAACGCGTCGCCGCGCTGGTCGCTCTTACTCTGAATGCTTGGATTTCATAACACTGGGTTATTTAACCGTCGACGCGACGCTCGTCGCTCCTACTCTGAACAGTCCTTTATGGTCTTATTGATAACTAAACTACCTGACCCCTTCAACCCTCGTTGTACTTCCCTTTCTTGATACTCAGCTTGTGTTTGTTTCTATATATTAAAACATTCCTATCTTGTTATTGTTATTGTTATCTAGCTCGTAACGCTCGTTTGAGATTCCTCTGACGGACCTTGCATATAGGGTGGATCCAAATATATATTACAGGAATATAAGGGATTATAGTCTATTCCAAAATAACTATTGAACTAATATCGAAATCGTGCATTCAATGCATTAAATTGTGGCATTGGAATCCTATAAGTGTCCTTATATTTGCGTTAGAGCCTCGCGCTGCGCAGCAACACAGCATACACCGATACGAAATACGAAATAAATACTAAATATACCTTCTCAAAGCTTTCAACCGTGGCATCGTCATCGTACGAATTGTACGCGATGCCGAAAAACCCAAAGTAATCGAAGTAATCAAAGTAATCACTAAGATTTTGGGTGAGTATTCGTTACTTCGGGTATCACCGAGTAACGAGTACTCGAATATCGTATCGTTACTTTTTCAACACCTCTACTCATTAATGTCGAGGATCTCGTGCAGTCAACATCGGTTAGATGGATCAACTTTACGTTGTCTTGATTTTTCATCCTTATTAATTTCCGTAGCATCTTCTGTGTCTTGAATTAATGTATCGTTAGGTAGGGATGATGAAGAAACTTGCTATCCAGATGTTGTTGATGATTCAGAGTCACTTTCTGATGGACTATAATTGGAATCACCAGTCGTAAAATCTTCGGAAATTGTTGATGAAGAGCTACTACCTGAACTATCATGGTTGGTATCGTGGTTCAATGTATTAGAGGAAGATGGATTTACGCCGCATAAAAAAAATTAATTCAGCAATAATATTTTATAAACATAAAATGACATGCAAGGAATCAAATTATTTATTAATCTGAACTTTGGATGTCGCTTCGGGTCTTCGAAAACTGAATTTTGGGTATCATTTAAGATAATCGTGTAGCCAATACCATCCTGCCATCTTACCTTTCTTGTTAAATGGATGCTTTAGCTTTAGAGACTCAGCTAACTGATATGCAAGTCTTCTGACATCCATGGAAGTCAGTCCAAAAAAGCAATCTGACATATCTTTGATGTGGTTGGCTAGACATTTTTCTATTTCTTCTGAAAAAACGGAGAGTTTTCCGCCCAGAAACCCCTCCTGATAACCTTTTAATCTTTTGTTTTTGTCTTGAACTGGCCTTTTAAGGATGGTTTTTGGGATACCGAATGTTTTGACTGCCAATTTCCATCCCATAGCTTTAGAATTTATAGCATTAATGGCTTGCTTCATATTTTCCTCCAACAAAAGCCGGTGGGATAAAATTATACACACACTATGGCTAATTACTATTGATTTATTTAAGAAATACACACTATATTTATATGTATACACACTACTTAATGTCTACTAATTTATCTACCCTCGGTATAATTATTGTCCTAATTAACACTTGAATATTGCACTAGTCACTATTCAATTCACTGTAGTTCACCGATTCACTGTTTTCTGAAAAACTTACTAAAAACTGTCCATTAAGAACTGTCCGACTAACTCAAAAACTCGCGTATACATATAGTCTTTCCCAATTCTCGAACGTTTTCGAATTTGGCATGCTTGTCGTATGCTTAAATACGTATCGTACTATAAAAATCTAGAATTCGCGCATTCGCCAAAATTTATAGTTTTGCGACAGGACCGGCTTCTGAATAGTTCGTATATTAGGGACATATGACTGCAGATATTGGTCATTTTGGGGACATTCGGGTTTTTTGAGGATGGTCCTTGAAATGACAAGGCAAATAGTAGACATTTTGAGAACGGTTTCCAAAATGCGGAAATTTTTGAGTCATTTTGGGGACCCAATTATATTTATTTATTAATCAATAACACATTTCATACAGGGTGTCCCAGGTTAGTATGTCCAACATTTAGAGTAAGTAGATCTGGTAAAAATAATTTAAGCACTTCGCGTAGCTTTTTTATCTTATCTGTCCTCTTAACTGAGTTATAGGTCTCCAAAGTTTAACATTTATTTTTATTTAAACTTTGATGTTATTTGATATAAGATGTATTCGGACGTATATTGAAGTAGAGCAGTTAAATTTTGTAAATCTTCATTATAGTTGAACTAATGCTAAATTTAAAACAAGTGATGCGTTTCGCTTACACAGTAGATTTATCAAACGAGTGAAGGTATAATGAAAAATTCTTAATTTATACAGTGCATTAATACGGAATTTTAAGGATATTGCCAAAGGTATTAGAAAATATTTACATGTGGAAAAAAGTGCCTTGAACTAGTTTACATGGAAATTCATTAACAACAATCACACCTGAACTATCTTCTAGGTAAATAGTTTTAATAAGTGGTAATGGTTGATATCTATTTAGTTATGAAGAAGATAACCTGAATATTTGTTTTTATTTATCTAAAGAGCTTCTAAAATTCTTGTTTTAAAATTTCTAAAAGTTCTACCGATATAAATTTTGTAACAGTTGTCATTACATTACCACATTTTAATTTATGTTCCTGAATTTGAAGATTTCGATGTAATCGGTTTTAAAGCAAATACTCATAGCTAAAGTTTCTAAAAATAATTTAATTTTTGAGGATGGAATGCGTTTAAACTGATTATTTTTATCAGAATGAAATACTTGTTCTATATAAAGTATGTTTTAGTATATTTTTATGTATGATATTGTTAATTAAATTTCGGAACACAAACGTAGCTATGACAACCAAAAATTAGATTTCAAATATTCAAATCATTTATTGAAAACCAACATTGTTTCGACTCAAATTTTGAAATTTCACCTGTAGAACCTATATCCTTTAAATTAAATCTTAAGAAGCTCTTTAGATAAATAAAAACTAATATTCAGGTAATCTTAACGACCCAAATTAAACTTATTTACCTAGAAGATAGTTCAGGAGTGATTGGTGTGAATGAGTTTCCAGGTAAACTAGTTCAATACTTTTGTTATAATTCGTAGAACTTTGTATTTAGGCACTTTTTGCACTTTATTTCCGCATGTTAACATTTTGTAATACTTTTGCCAATATCCTTA
Organism: Lochmaea capreae; assembly: GCA_949126875.1. NCBI lineage: Eukaryota > Metazoa > Arthropoda > Insecta > Coleoptera > Chrysomelidae > Lochmaea > Lochmaea capreae. The sequence continues at coordinate 26,502,538 of OX421409.1, read as the reverse complement.
ATTAATTAATGCACTGTATATATTAAAAAAAGTTCATTACTCCTTCACTCGTTTAAACATTAGTTCAAATATAATGTAGATTTGTTGATACAAAGATTCTGTTCAAGTGCCTGGGCTGTTGAGTACAACCCAAACGAATGAATCAAGATTTAAGAGGGGCCTCCTAACAGGTGTACAAACCTTAAAACTTACACAAAACTTGTTATTTATCTAGTAATTTTTACATCCAAAAATAAGCCACCTAACTAGTACTGATAAGATAAGAAAACAGATTTAAGGAAAAAATAAAGCTCAGAGTTTTCAACTCTACAAAAGCGATTCTAATTAGAAGCGCTATTGCCACTTCTAGAGTAGGTAGGCGAAATTAATTTTTTAGTCGTCTTTTGTTTTACAATATTTTTTTAATATCAACAACTAACACTATTATTCAGTCATCCTTTAATAAATATTTGGGTTCTTATTTTCTTTTATTCATTTCATCGTTTGGGATTGTTTGAAGCTTTTTTTTTTAAGTTGCGCTGATGTAAGTTCCTGCACTGGTCCAAATGATTTTCTCATATAGCAGTGTTCGCTATAACTGTTCAGTAGGTGAAAAAATGCCAACACCTGTTTAGAAGAAATCCTGATATAGTTGCTCGCACAGGTCCAAATAATTTTCGTATAGCAGTGGTCGCTATGGCGCTATAACTATTCAGTAAATAAAAAAATGATAACACCGTATTGAAAAGGAAAATCTGTTTAAAAGAAACATCTAATGTTTCATTTAATTCACAGTTCTGATTATGGAACTAAAACGAAGCCTGAAATAGTTGCTCGCACAGGCCTAAATATTTTTCATATAGCAGTGTTCGCAAAAACTATTCAGTAAGGAAAAAAATGACAATGGAAGAAACATCTAATATTTCATTTCCAGTTCTGATAAAATGGATTCCAATATAAAATGGATTATTTAAAACTTTTGCTGAAATGATTTTGAAATCATTTTGTTAGTAAAAATATTTATTTAGAGTACTTAACATTAAAAATGTTTTTTTTTCAGTCTTTATAACTATATGGATCAAGACTTCAGTATGTCAATGGGTGTCAGCACCCCTTTGTGAAGTAAGAAATGGTTATTTTATAAAGTCAATTTTTTTTGTTTGATGATTAAGAAAACAGTAGATGCAGTTCAGCTGCCATGTATACATAGAAACAAAGACAATGTATTCAGTACTTTGTAATATGGCTTACAAGATAAAATGGATTTTTCATATACTTTTGCTGATATGGGAATTAGAAAAATAATTTTGTAAGTAGAAATATTATTTATTTGAAGAAAGTATTTAAATAATTTATAATTACATGGATCAATACTTCAATGTGTCGAGTATAGAATCGTAGAAAATGGATATTTTTATAAACTTTTTCTTTTCTTTTTGTTCTGAGGAGAAATGGTAGAGGAAAATGGAAGATGGACTTCAGTTGCTATGTATTCATAAAATATGAAGACAAATACATTAAATTTGTAATAATAATTTTATTTATATTTTTATAGAATATTTTTGATTTGTTTCGCTTCAATAAAAACATACACCTATTTTTGCTGTGATTTTTTTGAATAATTAAAAAGAGTCAATGGAAAAACAGGCATGTCAGTTTATTACAAACTGGAGGAAAACTGCAAAAAGTATAATATTATTTTGATACATAACCTGGAAAAAATGAATTTCGAAACGTCGACCTGGCGCGCATTTTCTGGACTACCTGAGTAGTGACACGATATCGAAACAAAAAGTATCGATACCTTAATAATAACGCCAATAACGGTATCGAAACTAAAATATTTAAAGAGTAAAAATATCGAAAATAAAGTTTCGATATAAGTAAGTATCGAATGCTGAAATTTAAATAAAGGCCTCATCTCAGTTTATGGCCCCTTTCTCTACCTCTCTTTTATATAATTTTAAGGAATGTGAATAAAAATGTCAAAAATATTTGAAAATATTTTATTAAAAAGAAAAATATTATGTATTCAACTAATTGAGAAGAGTAGAGGGATATTAAATATCTTTAAACATTCCACTCTTCTTCAGTACAGTCACCAAGGAACAAGAGTTTATTAACTCTTTTTCCCTTCAGTCTGTTTCTTGACCTATTTATCGTCATTCCTGCCTTTGAAAATAAACGCTCTGAGGGAACAGATGTTGCAGGTGAGTGCAGGTACTGCAGAGCCTGTTTATATAATATTGGAAGAACACTTTTCATGTCTTCCCATTGTGCCATAGGGTTAACGGTAAGGGGTTCTCTCCTTGTTTGGATCTTAATATGTCACTTTGAACCACACTACCTCGAAAATATTTAACGACTTCCCTGATCTTTTGACATAGTAAAACAAACTCTTCAATTTTCATAATACTTTCAAAAATCAAGTTAACGGTATGCGCAAAGCAAGGTAAATGTTTAGATTTGTCAAGAAACATATTAACTGCTGCTACTATATTTGCGCCATTATCTGTAACAATACTAGTAATTTTTTCTTTACCAATATTAAAAGTATCACAAACTTTTTCCAAGTTTTTAGTTATGTAAACAGCTGTATGACGTTCATCTAATTCAATTGTAGCTAACACTCTACCTCTTAGCTCATTTTGACAATAGTAATGAACAGTAATCCTAAGATAACTTGTCATAGTCATCGTTTCAGTCCAAATATCACAAGTTAAGGAAATAAAGCTTATATTTTGTAAATGCCACAAATCCGAATCGCTCTGTTCTCTGGTAACCTCTTCAACCCTTTTGATTTCGTCAGTGTCTTTTTTAATTTTTTCTAAAAATTCCCCTTTTTCCCTTTCGAGTTCCTCAGGCGATAAATCCAGCTTTTGACATTGATCACTATAGCCGAGATCACGTCATGCATCCTGTTTTGGGTCAAAAAGTCTCTTGCGCTTGATCCAGTATTTATTTTTTGCTTTAAATTTTTTTAACATTCCAAGTGGACTTTTCTGAAGAAGAAATTTTTTTATTGTATATATGGGTTTCTTTGTATTGTGGGAGATAACAAATGCCAAACATCGAGCCTGATATGATCCTCTTTGACTGTAATTAATTCGTTTTCCTCCAATGAATTTTGCAATAATTGAATTGAATTGTTCTGATACATTATTGTCGACATCGTAAATCAAGCTATTACTATTTCTTGACAGATAATTTACGAAACTTGCTAATTTGTCATATAGTCCTGAAACAATTAAATATCACAAATAATGTTCTTGAACACATATACTTACTTTTTTCGTATCTGTATCAACATACCTGTCATTTTAAAATTTGATAATATGCTACCACTGGATTTATATTGCTCATTGCAGAAGTAACTAAGTTTTATACAAGATTTGTGTTCTCCAAAAATATGGCTAATCGAATTTTCTACATATCCAATTTCAATAATTTGATCTTTTCGTTGACTGAAATATTCTCTATTTTTCTATATTCAATGGCTTTGGTAATTGCAGTTCGAAATCTTAATTGTTCTTTCTACAAAAATGTTTTCATCCCATAAGTTCATTATACAATAACTTTTACATTTTTATGCTTTTAGTAAAATAATGCTTACGCTTATGTGAATGCGAAGAGCTAATGGGCCAGCACTGGTATCTTTTGCCAAATCTCTTATTTTTCTAGAGTAATTTCGCAAGAGATGATTTCTGCACTCAACCTTTTTCACAACAACGTTTTCATATGGATGAGCATCTAAATTTTGCTTGAGAGAATTGCCATCACCATCAGCTATTAGTTTATTATAGATTAGTCCATGTTGTTCAACACTATCAAGAAATCCTTCCTTTAGAATATCACCCTCCATACTGGTCAAGGAACCTTCAAAACTTTTAAAACATTTGTGTTTTTTCGGCACTTGTCCTTGATTTTTTGACAGCTGGCACACTGTACATTATTTGTTTTTTATACCGATAAACAGCACCTGAAAAAATATGTTTATTAGCATTTGTTGATGGTTTACTACCAAATCATGTAAGTCAAAATTTTACTTAACATTTGTTTATTGATTATTTCTTGTTAATTATGCTTTTAAATTCAATCACCTGTTTAGTTCGACAGCCTATAATTGCTGCAGCCCCTGATAGAGAATTGTAATTTGTTTTATACGACCTTTTGGCCCAACATCCATCAGCTACGACAGTAATCATAGGGATCACCTGCTTCTACAGCCAATTCTTTTTCTCTCTCGCCAGATTGCTTCATGCTTTCCAGAGAAATTAATTGATAAGCTTCACGAAGAATATTTTCATGATTCTGGTATGTTTTTCGAGGCGGAAAAGGAATTTCTAAACATGTAGAAAGTTGAGCAAGAGCACTGTACTCTGCTCCCATCATCATGACTCCCAGAACAGCGTCTTGATTCGGGTCTGTTGTTGTCGTTTGCAGGTCATATGTTCCATTACACATTGCACATTTGAATTTTAATGTGGAAACATATCGATTTTTAATTTCTTTAACTACATTCATATTACTCAAATTGCAGCCAAACCGTGGTTCTTGATTGTTTAAATTTGTAACGCGTTTACTTCCTTCTTTACTAATATCGAGACTAAGTAACTAGACACGTCACAATTGACACCCCAAAACTACGGATTCAAGTTTTATCTCGGGCGCCAGATTTTTATCGTGGTTAACTCCACGGCCCCTCGACTCCAAAATTTCGAGAGTTCCGGATAACAACAGATGGAGGTACGGATAATGCCAGGGGTCGGACTGTAAATACCTGTAGAGACTAAGTAGCGGTATACTTATTTTTCAGTCGAGCTTTATTGCTCGATTGTCCGCATAGAATTGCCTTAAAACAAATTGAAACCAACGGTAATAACGAACGGCTAGTAACTTATGAATAAAACCATAATCACTAAATAAAGGTGTTTATTCCCTAACATAAGAACAAATAAAAATGTTATTAAACCTACTGAAACAAATTTGCAGACAGGCGGCTATTCAAAAAAAAAATATACACTAGGCAAAATATAAAACGGTTCATGTACAAGACAAATCAAAGAAACATATAAGTTATACAGACTCAGTGGTTTTATAAACGTGGCTATCGTATTCAATATTACTAAAATATTTCACGGTACTGAGCAGCGGTGTAACAGAATTTGAAAATTAATTTCTACAAGAAAATTATAAATTTGAGAATATCAACGAGACCCGAGACAGTCGGTGATTCGCTGAGATTCCGTCCAAAATAATTTTAATTCCTGAACGAAACTTTCGAGACGTCCAACAATCAAATAATATTTCGGAAAAACCAAAAACAAAACCTTAATAACAACCTATATGCACGAAAGAGGAAGAAATTTCAACAAGACCCGAGACAGTCGGCGATAAGCTGAAATTCCTGACAGAATAAATTCAATTCCCGAACGAGACTTTCGAGTCGCTCAGTAATCAAATATTATTCCTGACAACCGGTAGACACTATTTAACAACGGAAGAAAATAGAAATCTCAACAAGACCCGAGACAGTCGGCGATTCACCGAGATTCCTGAACAAAATAATTTTAATTCCCGAACGAAACTTTCGGATCGCCCAGTAATCAAATATTATTCTTGACAACCAACAAAGTCCTACTAACAATCTGAATAAACGGAGAGAGAATGAAATCTCAACAAGACCCGAGACAGTCGGCGATTTGCTGAGATTCCTGTTAAAAAAACAATTTAATTTCTGAACGAAACTTTCGGATCACCCAGTAATCAAATTTTATTTCTTGAACCAAAACTATTAACAAACTAAAACTACGAAAAGAGAAAGAAATTTCAACAAGACCCGAGACAGTCGGCGATTCGCTGAAATTCCTGTAAAGAAATAAATTTAATTTCCGAACGATACTTTCGAGTCGCTCAGTAATCAAATATTATTCCTGACAACTGCTATTAAACAACGGGAGAAAATTGAAATCTCAACAAGACCCGAGACAGTCGGCGATTCACTGAGATTCCTGTACAAAAATAATTTTAATTCCCGGACGAAACTTTCGGATCGCCAGTAATCAAATATTATTCTTAAAACCAGAACTACTACTACTAATAAACTACATAAACGGAAAGAGAAAGAAATTTCAACAATACCCGAGACAGTCGGCGATTCGCTGAAATTTCTGTGAAGAAATAAATTTAATTTCTGAACGAAACTTTCGGATCGCCCCGTAATCAAATATTATTTCTTGAACCAAAACTAATAATAAACTAAATCAACGGAAAGAGAATGAAATCTCAACAAGACCCGAGACAGTGGGTGATTTGCTGAGATTCCTGTTAAAAAAATAAATTTAATCCCTGAACGAGACTTGCGAGACGTCCAGCAATCAAATATTATTTTTTTTTTAAAACCAGCAAGTGAAATCCTAACCAAAACTTAAGTACAACAAATCAATGTAAAGTAAGAGACCGATGGGAAAAAAACCGATGCTTACAAAAAAACTGGATTCTTAGTCCCAGCACGAAAAATCTACGGACCAAATTATTTATGAAATATTCAAGGTAAACGTAAAAAAATATGTCGGATAGCTTACAAATTTATTTATCGAAAAACGTAAGAAAATTTAAAAAAATGAAAAGTGAGAATACCACTGAGTACCATATATATAACAAACGGATGTAAGTCTAACAAATTTATTCATTTGTAGAATACATTAAAATCAATAATCAAAACAATTTCGGGACGAAATAAAATTAAATACGGAAATATGCGGTGCAACAAAAAAATTTCACCTTTCAAACACTTTATCGAAAACTCGGTCACTTCCGACGGACACTGTAGGTTTGTTTTAGTACGGAGAGAAGAATCTTCCTTTAAACTTTTGTTTTGCTATTTATGCCTTCTTTCCCACTAATCGCTTCTAAATAATTTTTTTCCCAAAAAACTCAAACTAGATTTAATTACTTTATACCAAAATTCATACGGATATACCGAACGGCCTAAATATTTTAATCAAGTAAAATTAAAAGGTATATATACCGGACGACCCAAATATGATAAATCAACAGATTTGTGATTAAATTGTTTTACCAGGTAAAATTTATATTTACTACCTTACAACATTTAAAATTAAAGAAACTGAGTAAGGAGGAAATAACACGTTAAATACTTTATATCTTGAAAACTAAATAAACTACAATTAATACCGGAAAAGAAAATACTACAATCCAAATTATTATTAGACCCAAAAAAGTAACTTCGTTACAAATTATTTAGGCAATCCAAGAAATATTGAATGTCCACTAACCTAATTCCTTCTAATTTAACGAATTCCTAAAATTTCATATAATATAGTATAGGTGTATTTCTAATTTAGGGCAGTACTAAGATTCTGAATAAGAAGTAAGATACCTACCTCTTTTGGGTTGCGAGTTCTTTTAGGAGTGTTTTTATCATTTTTATTATCAAAATCAAGCAGGGTATTGTCTTCACTAACTTCTGGAGCCGTAAGGGACGCCTGAAAATGCATACATTTAGTTCTTCAAATGCTTTCATTTTTATCAATTAGTAGGGAGTTTGTATTCCTCTTCAAAGGAGCGCAGCTGCCTTAGGGGGTTACATGGGTTTCGTCGGGTAAAAAAGGCCTATTTTCATAATTTTTTTTTCTATGTAAAAAATTATTTATTTAATTCAAACTTTTTTCTGTCTTATATTTAAAGAATAATTTCTGAAATTTTCAAAAAAAAAAAAATAAAACCCCTCCATTGTGACGTCATTTCCGGTGACCCCTCGGAAAAAAGGTGCGTCCGCGTTGTCAGCATAACTCCTGACAAAATCATCTAAAATGAAAAAACAAAGATAAGTGTTTTAGTTAAGACCATAAACTCGTGCTTGAACGAAGGAAAGAAAAAAAAAGTAAAAATTGGAATTTTGGCAGACATTTTTCCAAAAAAATGAAAATTTCGGTCAAATTTGCTTGACATTTTGTTTTTTTTTAAAATAGTTGTAATTGAAAAAAAAAATCCATCGTCTAAGCACGAGTAAATTGTATCTCGAACACCTGTGTAAAATTTCATCAAGATCGGTTGAGTAGTTTCCGAGAACATTTGACAACCGACTTTGAAAACACGGTTCCGAGAAAAACGCGTTTAAAGTTTTGAGTAACAATAAAAGTGGAAAAAAAAATGTTTTTTGTAACTTACAGTGAATCGTTGATTCCTGGGCCATAAAGTAAAGATCCTGCAGCAGTTGCAATGTCCAAGGCATCCTTTTGCTCCTGTCGATAACGGATTCTGGCTTCGCGAGTCTCGCTCGCAGATTTTTTTTCGGCTGCGCATACACGGTTTTCATCCGAAATTCGGGCATATTCGTGGGAGTTTCGGCCTAATTTTAAATCCATACCGTGCATAATCAATAATAAAGCTGATGCTCCTTCATTGAAGATACAAGCAGCGACCAATGCCGCAATATTAACAATCTTTGAACCAGCAGGAAGTATTTTTGGAGTAATTTTCCAGATCAACTGGTTGAAGCTCTCGTTGTTATTTTGTGTGAAATCACCAACACACCGTTCGAGAAGCTCATCCTTACTGAGATCATCGTATAATGGTTTCATAGCAATCAAAACTTCATCTGGTAATGGAGTATACTCATGTTAAAATGATGAAAGAGTATTTGTAGCTGATGCTCGTTGCCAAGCGCACCAAGAGTCTGGACCTTTTGGGCAGTTATCGTGCTGAGGTTTTGTATCTGTAGAGCTATAGTGATAATAGGTAGCCCATATAGCCTCTTTCATTTTTTCTACTGATTCACAGTTTCTACTTATCGCCAAACCATATATGTGTACTATAGTACACAGTTAATTTGTCTATTAGTTTACTGGTCAGTTTACCTTTGCCTGAAAGAATTTTTTTTGTGTTTTTTTACTTTTTACTATTTTTTCCTCAGTTGTTTTCTTTACTAACTACGCAAACGGGTCCCCATTCTTTTTTGCACGTGTCCAACGCATTCTTTTTTAGTGATAACAAAATCGTCAGAAGATATACTGTGCCGGTTCTGGGACACTTTGGTAACCTGTCCATCCAGTTCTCCATCTTCAACATACACCCCCTGAAGAAGTGGTCGACAATGACCAGAGGGTGTACAAGAATTGAGAAAGAAGAAGAGATAAGCGATAAGTTTTGCAAATATACAAGGAGTATCTAAAGAGTCATCCGAAGAAGTGGTCGACAATGACCAGAGGGTGTACAAGAATTGAGAAAGAAGAAGAGATAAGCGATAAGTTTTGCAAATATACAAGGAGTATCTAAAGAGTCATCCGAAGAAGTGACAATGACCAGAAGGTATCCGAAGACGAAGAAATATCGACAATGACCAGAAGGTATCCAGACGAAGAAGTATCGCCAATGACCAGAGGATCAGAAGACTCCGATAAAGTATCGACAATGACCAGAGGGTCTTTTACCTTTTTTTACCTGTTCACCTTTTGTTTACCTAAACGAGTACACTAATTAATTGTCACCACCCAACACTTGGATGAATTAATTTAAAAATTTTTGTTTGGTTGGGGAATTGAACCCACGATTCTGTTTCCGAAGCTCTGTGCACATTTCACTGTGCTACCGAGACATGTAATCAAAATTGACTAAGATAGGTTAGACATGCAGCACAAAGCATGTGTGTATATTGTATTGCCTACATCAAAAGTGTGTGTATCTAAATAAGATGCGATGTTTAGCAGAGTGTGCGAGCCTAGCTTATATAATTGGGATGGTGATAAGATTGAAAGGAAAGATATGAGCCGAAGCCGAGCCGAGCCGAGCCGAGTAGCCTTGCCTGGCCTCTTAATAAAACAAATATAGACTTTTAAGAATTTTATTAAACTTTAACTGAATATATTATAGCAACACAAATTCATCTAGTTGTTTTCTGTAACGTCCTTTGTTTAATTCACAGTCCTTAAAAATAGATAGAAAACCATATCTATTTTCCCAGCAAGCGGAACAGATTTGTTTAAATTGATCAAATGTCATATCGGTACCAACGTGATCGTTATAGATATGTTTTAAATGTAAGTCATCCTGTTTGAAAACTATTAAAACGTTTGCATTGTCTCTAATTAAATGCTTGGGTATTTTTGCATAGCTTTGACTTAAATAAAATGGATCCACTTTAGCGTGTCGAGACATACTAAAGTATTCACGAATAATATCTTGATTATCACAAGCAACATCATCAAAAATAAATAAAGAATTTGGTTTAGCTTCAGACGGATGCATAATATTTGTACTACCACTAAACGTATAATAACCAATTTCTTTAAGAGGTTCAAACAGAGTTTCAAGGTACCTGTATTTAGGTTGATAAAGAGATTTAGAATAAATGTAGATATTTTCAAATTTAAGTCCATTCGGATGCTCCAATAAATTAATCATAACATTGGTTTTACCGCAATTTGATGGTCCAATAATTAAACATCTGAGAGATGCTGGAAATAAGTCACCATGTTTTTCAAATTCTACATTTTTAAACTCTTCAAATATATTATTTTCAACATCAAAAGTTGTTTTTTGCTTAACTATTTTCATACTAAGTATCAAAATATAACTGTTGATAAACAGTCAAATAATATTGTTATAAGTGTTATCGTGTGACCTTTTTTTGGGGTCACTTGAAAATGATCAATAACTGTTTATATGAAAGATATAGTGTGGAGCTGCCAAATAATATATATTGCTTCAAGAAATTAATGTATCATTGTAGAGCGCTATGCCTGCACCTGTAAAATTTGTTTGTCCAAAGTGCAAAGGTGAAACACAGACAGAAAATAGTATGTGTTATCCGTGTTTCATTAGCAAATCTATGAAGGAAGATTGGGGTGAGAAACATGCATTACAAGGAGGTGGTAATTACGGTCGTTCTCAAAAGTAGGAGGAGGACCCATGAGAAAAAAGAAAGTATAAAAGACATAGTTATACGAAGATGAGAATAGTTTTCAAAATATTATATGTGAATATAGTTGTTGAGTCTGTTTATATTATACTTTAACTTTAGTTGAAAAAACTCATTATAATGGGCGAAGTTAAAATCATTTGTTCTTTATGTTATTATACAACTATCCGAAATGTAGTCGGTAGTGGTACTCGAGATACGATTTGGATAACCTGTCCAAGCTGTAGCGAAAAAATGAAGAGACCTGAACTAACTCCTATGAATCCAAGATTTAGCCGTAGAAATTAAATTACTAAAAAAAAAATAAAAAATGTATCTCTATAAAAAGAATAATAAATGTTTGTTACTTTTGAACTTGTTGTTCATTTTGTAGTTGAACTTTGTGGTGTCATTATGTTGAATAGTGCAATTAATAGATTACCATTTGAAATGCATATACCGGGTTATAAATTTTGTGGTCCGGGAACAAAGTTAAATAAACGATTATCAAGAGGGGATAGAGGAATCAATGGATTAGATGAAGCATGTCGGGAACATGATATTGCTTATTCACAAAATAGCGACCTACAACAACGACACGCAGCCGACAAGATTTTAGCAGAAAAAGCGCTAAATCAATTTCGATCAAAAAACAGTTCATTTTCCGAGAAGCTGGCCGCTCTTGGTGTCGCTGGTGCTATGAAAACAAAAGTAAAATTGGGTATGGGTTTAAAATTTAATAATTATAAGTTGACAATAAACAACTGTGTCAAAGAAATAAAAAAGATTAATAAATCTTTAGAAAAAGTTACAGATGGTATAAATAAATGCACAATGATTCTTAAAGGTGTCATTCCAACAAAGAATCCTAGAATAAAACGCAAACAAAAGGTGTCTAGTACACATAAAAAAATTCAAAACATGGATGTTGATATTGCTGATGATTATCCAATGAATAAGACTTCCACCATAACAAATGACTTAGTGAATGAACGGAAAAAACAAGCAAAAAGAAAACTTGATTTTGATATCGATGATGGTGTATCAAATACAAAAAGGAAACGTAACGGTGAAGAACAACTTTTAGAAAATTTAATCGTTAAACCGAAAACCCGAGCAAAAAGAAAATTAAAACTTGATATCGATGATGATGACGTGTCAAATAGAAAAATAAAACGTGGTATTGAAGAACAGCTTTTGATGAATGAATTTAGTAAAAAACGAAAAGTTAGTGATGTCAGTGATAATGATGACGATGATGGTGACATTAGTAAAAAACAAAAAATATTCTAGTATATAAACCAGTAGCGTCTTCAATTTTATTATTAGTCTTTGCTGTTTAGCACAATAGCGTCTTCGATATTAGTTTATTGTTGGAGTTCAACACACAATGGCATCAACGAAACGAAAGCAGAGAAAGGTTAAAAGGAAAACAAGGAGAAAAGTCAATAAGAAAACCCCTATGAGTCTACAGAAGATAATTCAAAAAATAAAAAAATATCTCCTACAAAACAAACCTAAAACATTGGGGGAAGCAATCAGTATGGCAGTAAAGGTGGCAAAGTCCAGTAAAAAGAGTACGGTAGTTTCCAAACCTCGTATTATTCCAGTTCCAAAAACCGGAGGTATATTACCTTTGATACCAATTTTTGCTGCTCTAAGTACTCTTGGTACTCTGGGTGGGGGAGCAGCAGCTATTGCAAAAGCTGTCAATGATGCAAAATCAGCAAAAGATCAATTGTTTGAAAAACAGCGACACAACAAACAAATGGAAACTATAGCAATGGGTAAAGGGTTATATTTGAAACCTTACAAAAGTGGTTTAGGTCTTTTTTTATAAATAACACCAAATTACCACAACGTGCACTAACAAATATAGAATTAGTAAAGTATGCAAAACATTTAAAAATTCCATATTTTCGTGGAGTTTTCATGAGAGATGCTCTACCCAAAAAAATAAGAATTAATGAAAGTGGAATCATCAATTTGGATGAAAAGAATGGTCCGGGAACTCACTGGACAGCTTATAAGAAAACTGGATCACAAATATTTTACTTTGATAGTTATGGTAATCTAAGACCCCCGCTAGAAGCTTTATCATACTTTCATTCAAGTGGATCATGTCAAATATTATACAATCATGAAATTTATCAAAATAATAATAGTTATAATTGTGGACACTTGTGTTTAAATTTTTTAAATAAATAAAATTGTTTAAAGATGTATTCTATCATTCAATTTATAACCTTTTCATGGTGATAATGTCGTATACATTTGTATTATCTGGTAGAAATTCCTTATTATCAACTAAAATCTATCCTCCACTTATATTGGATGGAAATGAGCAGTATGTTATAGGTTTGATTGATTTCATGACATACAATACAATTCCTAATGTAGACGAAACCAACAATAATTTTCACATAAATGGTTACAAGATCGAAATACCTAGTGGTTCATACGAAGTTAACGACATTAACCGATATATTAATTCAAGAATTTTTGAACTCGAAATGAAATCTGACGGTGATAAACATAATATGCAAGAGAGTGTAGAGCAAAATGTTATAACTAAAGGCACAACAACAACAACAACTAGTGATCGTCGTAAATTTATGGAAGAAAATACCATAGAAAAAAGGAACGTTAAGAAATCTGATGAACCTACTGTGTTAACAATAGAAGTAAATAATAATACACTAAAGTGTGAGGTGAAGAGTAATAGAGCTATAAATTTTGAGATGCCTAATAGCATAGGTCAGTTATTGGGTTTTAAAAAACAAAAATTGAAAGCATATAAGAGACACATAGGGGACTATCCTGTAAACATTACGAAAGTGAATTCAATTTGCATTGAATGTAACTTGGTGACGAATTCATACAGTAACGACAATCAGGTACACATTATACACATGTTTTATCCAAATGTACCACCAGGTTACAAAATTGTTGAAATCCCAAAAAATGTTATCTATCTACCAGTAATCAGTAGATATATCGATGAAATTTACCTTAAAATAGTTGATCAAGATGGAAATCCAGTTAATTTTAACAAAGAAGTGGTCACGGTAAGATTACACTTGAGAAAATATTAGTTATGGTTTTCATATACAACAGTACTCCTCGAATAAGTATAAATACTCAAAATTCAAACACAGCTTTTAGTGCAAAGAAAAATTTGCAAGAGTTGACACCGGAAAATAAGTCATTTTTAATATCTCTGGGATTTAAATTACTATAATCATAACGAAACGACGACGTGGTGGTGGTGGTGCTACTAGAATAAGAAGATATTGGTGTAATATAAAAGTTGTTTTTAGAACAGGAGTGAATTTTTTACTAAATTTCAATTGTGGTAGCAAACACACTGAAAATGAGTTTTAATATTTTAAATATTGGAGATCAGGTTCTGGAAGACAATTCAGTTATAAATCGTGAAATGCATAGTCACATTCCATATGCAAATACAACATTTAACAATTCCGATGAAATACGTATACCTATTCAAACTCAAGATCTTTACACTTTACCATCAGAAAGTTTTTTATACATTGAAGGTCGTTTAACTGACGGAGATGGAAAAGAAAGTGCAACCTTAAACTTTATCAATAATGGAATTTCCTATTTGTTTGATGAAATTCGTTATGAAATTGGGGGATGTGTTATTGACAGAGTTCGCAATCCAGGTATAACAACTACTATGAAAGGTTATGTTTCATTATCAGATAGGGATTGCAATAGATATAATAGTGTAGGTTGGAGTCCTACTACAACACCACAAATTATTGATAGTGATGGAAATTTCAATGTTTGTTTGCCTTTAAAACTTTTATTGGGATTTTTCGAAGATTTCACAAAAATAATCATCAATATACGTCAAGAGCTTGTTCTAATTAGAGCTTCAAGTGATGTTAATGCTGTGGTTTCTACAAAGGCTGGAGAAAAAGTTAAAGTTAATTTAACAAAAATTGTTTGGAAAATACCACACATTCAAGTATCTGATAGTGAAAAATTACGTTTATTTAAATTTATTGAAAATGGAAAAAACTTGGAACTTGCGTTTCGCAGTTGGGAGTGCCATGAGCTACCTTTGATTCCACAAACAATGAGATATAATTGGAATATTAAAACGACCAGTATGTTGGAAAAACCCCGTTACGTTTTAGTTGGATTTCAATCTAACAAAAAGAATGATGTTGTGAAGAATTTAAGCAGATTTGATCATTGTAATGTTACAAATATGAAATTATACCTAAATTCGGAAATGTATCCCTACGATAATTTGAATTTAAATTTTGATAAAAACTACTACGCTGTATTATATGAAATGTATGCACAATTTCAAGAGTCATACTATAACAAGTATGTTGGTGATCCGTGTCTTAATATGTTGAAATTCAAGGAGCTTGCAACAATTTTTGCCATTGATTGTAGCAGACAAAATGAATCATTGAAATCTGGCAGTGTAGATATCAGATTAGAATTTGAAACAAGTAAAAATATACCAGCAAATACATGTGCTTATTGTGTTATTATACATGATCGTATAGTGAATTATAATCCTTTAACAAATGTAGTAAAAATGTTTTAAAATAACTGTCAAATATTTTGCTGAATATGCATATTTTATCATATATATAAGCTGATGAACGTAAATCATTCATTCATTCAATCCATAAACATGTATATCTTACACTCAATTTTTTTTCTTGTGTTGGTGGTGAGTGAAGGTCTTTTTTACAATGTATATCGAAGACCATTTGCAAAACAAATGATAACTTGGTGTGCAATGAACGCTAGTCCAGCAAAAATGGAAGTGATTCATGCCGCTACTGATACTTGGAGCAATAGTACTGGTATTGAGTTTTGTGAAATTGATTGTTATACAAAGACACCGCTACTTACCTTTGTTTTTGATACACATGCACATCGTTTGAGTGGTACATGTTTACCTGATTATCAATGTAAACTCTTTTTCGATATCCAAAATGATGTCAATGAAGTTGCTCATACAATAGTACCTAGATCAAGAATATTGAATCATATACAATGTGGTGAAATACACATAATGAAAAATGTAGTATGGGATATGAATTTGAAAAATTTTACCTCAAATGATTATAATCTAAAGTTGGTTCTTGTTCATCAAATAGGACATTTTCTTGGATTACTCGACAATAATAATTATAATTCAGTAATGAATAAACATTACATGGATAAATTGGGTTATGAACCTAGTTACGATGACATTAATGGAGTTGAATACCTTTATAAAAATGGAACCATCAAACCACAACATCAACTAAATTCAACTTATATTCCATACAACCAACAACATAGTGAATATGGAATTGGTAGATTACGTTCCAGAACCTTGAAATTATATTCGATTGTCTAAGATCTTTTTTGTTTCAATAAAATGTATAAAAGAAGTTTTGTGTTTTTTATTCCAGTCAGTTTTCAAACTGTGAACTTAAAACCTGTTTAGACCTGTTCTAGACCTGTTCAGACCTGTTTATTACCTGTTCAGACCTGTTTAATACCTGTTCTAGACCTGTTCTAGACCTGTTTATTACCTGTTCAGACCTGTTCTAGACCTGTTTATTACCTGTTCAGACCTGTTCTAGACCTGTTCAAGACCTGTTCTAGACCTGTTCTAGACCTGTTTAATACCTGTTCTAGACCTGTTCAAGACCTGATTAATACCTGTTTTTGACCTGATCAATACCTTTTAATATTCTCCGTTTTCTTGCAAATAATGATGAATAAAGATTTAAAAAGGCGTCTTATAATAAAGCGTAACATTATAAAAAATAAATTGAAACAATTGAAACAAGGTGAAGTCGTTCAGGAAGATATGTTCAATCCCATTACCAAATATTTAAAAAATATTGAAAACAAATTAGATAGTTCTCAAAAAAACAATCAAACGTCCACTGTTGCAAATCAAAATACTATGTCACAATTCATGCCGCAAGAAGAAGAACAAAACGACTATGATGATACAAGTGATTTGAAAAAAGCCATAATTGAAAATATTCATTTGGACGATATAAATCAACAAGTTCAAAATGATGATGATGAGAATAACCAACAACAACAACAACAAATTGATTTACCTTCAACAACAAATGATCGATTTACTGACATTGCAAAACAATCAGTACAAGACTATTTAGAACAGTATGATACGCTACCGAGAAAATACATCAGTACTATGATAAGTGACAATCAAAACAAGGAATTTGACCACAAATATGGAATAAGGTTTGATGATACTAGTGAAAAATTCTTCATTGGTGATTCCGAAATCAAATTAGACGGAGCTGACATAATCTTGAGAAATAAAAGGTACAAGGGAACTCCTGGTTTGTATGAATTATTGTTCAAGAAATATCCTGATAATTTCACAGCCGAAGATGAAAATAATTACAAAAAAATTGTTGTGAAAACAAATGCTCATAGGAGACATTATAAACCTGATAAACAAATCGATGGTAGTAGGTTGGAAAAATATAAAAAAATTATTGCACCTATCACTGAAGGCAAAGGGTTGTTTATGGAAGCAAATGATAATAAAATTGATTATGTACATTGGGATGACCCAAATGAATTAGTAGACCGGTTGCGGTTATTGATAGCATCACAAGTAGCAGGTCACAGTGGACATTCAAACGAAATAAATTCCATTATTGAGGAGTTGAAAGAAGCAAAGATAATTGTTGATGCTTGAATGTGTAGGAAAGTCCCTTATTAAGTATGTCCAACGTAAAAAGGCAAATAGTCAATGAGCTCCACAAACCAGCTAGAATTAATTTTAAACGTCGCAAAACAATAGTTAAATCTCTCAAAGATCTATTCCAATCTGATCTAATCGATATGCAGAATTATGCAGATGAAAATGATGGATACAGGTATATACTGGTAGTGATAAATTGTTTTTCCAAATTTTTGTGGGCCTTACCACTAAAAAATAAATCTGGACATGAAGTAGCAAGAGCGATGAAACAAGTTTTTATGCAACAAGTACCAAACAATTTACAAACAGACATGGGAACAGAATTTTTCAATCCATCCATGAAAACTCTTATGAATGAATATCACATTACCCATTATAATGTTTATAGTGAGAAAAAAGCTTCTATGGCAGAAAGAGTTATTCGTACTTTGAAAACAAAATTATGGAAAGAGTTTAGTTTTAACGGTACGTACAGATGGATTAATATTCTACAATATGTTGTTCATGAATATAACAATACTAAACATTCTACGATCGGAATGAAACCCTCAGCAGTAAAAAAAAGAGATGAAAAGACATTATTGAAGTCTGTGTATAATCGAATAAAAAGAGTTGATTTAACAGAACAGAGATTCAAAATAGGTGATCATGTTCGGATTTCAAAAGCTAGGGGAATCTTCGACAAAAAATACACACCAAACTGGTCTACTGAAATTTTCACAATACGCAAAGTTCAATTAACCAATCCCATTACATATTTATTGAAGGATTACAAAAACAAAAACATTTTGGGTGGTTTTTACAATGAACAATTACAAAAAGTGAAATATACAGACGTTTACCTTGTGGAAAAAGTACTAAAAACGAAAAGAAATAAAGTTTTTGTGAAATGGTTGGGATTTGATGACTCTCAAAATAGCTGGGTGAATAAAAATGAAGTAATACTCTAGAGGAGGGGGAAGTGTTATATAAACAATAATCAAACGTTTTTTTTTTCGGTTCTATAACAGACAACATGTTCATAATAGACGTGCAAGGTTTTTCATTTCCAGAAGATGACATCTTTTTGTGTCGCGAAATAGCAATTTTTAATTGCACCACTCAAAACGATGTTCACAAGATGGTGAAGTTACCGGTCACAACTAAAATGCTGTGTTCAAAAACCATCAAAGACACCATCACTAAAAATAATATACACGGATTGGACTGGAGTTCTTGGGATGAAGAAAGTGAACTTCAGTATGAAGACCTATCAAAATTCATTCAAAGTTATGTTTTCGATGATTGTATCCTAGTTTCAAGTGAAAATATAAAAAATTATTTGGAGAAATTTATATCCAACCATATAATTGTTTTAGAAAATGAAATGTTCTCGTATGAAAATTGTAAAATGGTGTTTAAATCTCACCATTGTAGTGAACACTCTGGTGAAAACACTGTGTGTGCATTAGAAAATGTTTACTTTATTAATTTTTGGTATATGTATTGTAAAAAAACTGCAAATTGTTTTATTTAAAATATATATTAAAAAAAAAAAAAAAAAAAAGTTTTCACTCTACATGTTCATCGTCTTCACCAAGAGCATCTGTTGCTGTTGTTGAATTATTCTTTGCTCTCTTGGAAGTTTCCAAAATCGTTTCCAACATCTCATTTGAGTCTTCATCCCAAAGATTGGGTGGTGGTTCTAAATAAAAGTTTTTATTCTACATGTTCATCGTCTTCACCAAAATGAACAACAAGTTCAAAAGTAACAAACATTTATTATTCTTTTTATGGATATACATTTTTTATTTTTTAGTTATTTAATTTCTACGGATAAATCTTGGATCCTTAATTGTAGGGTTGCAAATATTCATAGGAGTTAGTTCAGGTCTCTTCATTTTTTCGCTACAGCTTGGACAGGTTATCCAAATCGTATCTCGAGTACCACTACCGACTACATTTCGGATAGTTGTATAATAACATAAAGAACAAATGATTTTAACTTCGCCCATTATAATGAGTTTTTTCAACTAAAGTTAAAGTATAATATAAACAGACTCAACAACTATATTCACATATAATATTTTGAAAACTATTCTCATCTTCGTATAACTATGTCTTTTATACTTTCTTTTTTCTCATGGGTCCTCCTCCTACTTTTGAGAACGACCGTAATTACCACCTCCTTGTAATGCATGTTTCTCACCCCAATCTTCCTTCATAGATTTGCTAATGAAACACGGAAAACACATACTATATCTTCGTAGCAATGTAGATCAATCTTCTGCTCTGAATGCCTTAATATGGATATAGTGCAAAAACAAAACAAAAAAAAAAAAAAAAAAAAAAAAACTTATGACACAACCTACAGTATTGTGCTCCATGTGAGCTTGGTAAGTATATTAGTCTAATTGTAATTTGATTTGCTTCTGGAATCTAGTAGAGTCCTCAAAGATTTTTTTGTGGGGTTTGTGTTTTTTTTAAAAATAATTATAATACAATGTATTGTACATTCTTATACCATTTAACGCCCATACAGTAACCGACTCCTCTTCCACCTCTACATATGTATTATAGGGCCACACGATTCCTATATTTACCAATGTGTATGGGATGTACGCAGCCCTTTTGCCCATTATGATTACAGCCTGCATTGTCTAAAAAAAAAAAAGGTAACAAAACAGGAATTTGAGGATGGGTAACTAGTGTCAGTTATATAAAAATGTCTAGTTAAAAGTAACTATTTTTCTGATCTAGACATGTTTGTATGTAACAGCCGAAGCAACTTGAAGCTCACTAGTTTTCTCGACCGGAAAAAGAGGATCTAGGATTGGTAAAAAGGTTTTATTAAAAAAACATGTTAAATGTTCTTCTTTTTTTTAATTTCTGCTGTAACACAAAATTTCAATGTATAAATTATTTGAGAAATAAATACAATACTATACCTCAAGGGGTCTTTCGTCCCAGAACACCCGTTGCTGAAAATTTAAGATTATTATTATTTATTATTATTAATTTATTAGTACCAAAAAATTCACAAAAACATTCATTAATACTAACGGGTCATTGAGGATTAGCACCCCAGATATGCCAGAATTTTTTTTTTTTCATTTTGTAATTTTAAAACTTGTCAGATACTTACAATTCAGTCGGTTCACTGTAAAATTCTATGATTAATGACCTAGCTTGTTTTATAACTCTAACCTACTTACGCATTCGGACGAACTGGACACCCTAAAAAATATATTATGAAAATTTCAATTACCTTCAATTATACTGACACTTACACTTATTTTTAATAATAATTTTGGGCCAAAAGACCCAACGAGTCCCCTCAGGGGCCCGCTTATACTCTTCTGACTTTTTAAAGTTTTTGATAAATTCCTCCCTAAAAATAATTTATTAGATTCTAGCTTCAACATTGAGGTGACTACTTACATTGAATTATCTCAAATGAATGGAAATTCAACTTTAGATTATAAAAGTATAAATTCGCAATAAGCGGAAAAGCTGCATCAGCATGATAACAACTTTAGAATTTATCAGTAAAAATATTTTTCTTCTACAATGATACACTAATTTCTTGTTTATATGATTTTGACAGGTTCAAACTATATCTTTCATATAAATAGTTATTGATAATTTTCAAGTGACCTCCAAAAAAGGTCAAGCGATAACATTTAATACAATGTTGTTTGATGGATCATTAACACTTATATGTTGATACTTGATATGAAATTAATTAAGCAGAAAACAAATTTAGACGTTGAAAATAACATATTTGAAGAATTAAAAAATGTAGAGTTCAAAAAACATGGGGACCTATTTCCAGCATCTCTCAGATGTTTAATTATTGGACAATCAAATTGTGGTAAAACCAATGTTATGATTAATTTATTGGAGCATCCGAATGGACTTAAATTTGAAAATATCTACATTTATTCTAAATCTCTTTATCAACCTAAATACAGGTACCTTGAAACTCTGTTTGAACCTCTTAAAGAATGATACATTAATTTCTTGAAGCAATATATATTATTTGGCAGCTCCACACTATATCTTTCATATAAACAGTTATTGATCATTTTCAAGTGACCCCAAAAAAAGGTCACACGATAACACTTATAACAATATTATTTGACTGTTTATCAACAGTTATATTTTGATACTTAGTATGAAAATAGTTAAGCAAAAAACAACTTTTGATGTTGAAAATAATATATTTGAAGAGTTTAAAAATGTAGAATTTGAAAAACATGGTGACTTATTTCCAGCATCTCTCAGATGTTTAATTATTGGACCATCAAATTGCGGTAAAACCAATGTTATGATTAATTTATTGGAGCATCCGAATGGACTTAAATTTGAAAATATCTACATTTATTCTAAATCTCTTTATCAACCTAAATACAGGTACCTTGAAACTCTGTTTGAACCTCTTAAAGAAATTGGTTATTATACGTTTAGTGGTAGTACAAATATTATGCATCCGTCTGAAGCTAAACCAAATTCTTTATATACGTTTAGTGGTAGTACAAATATTATGCATCCGTCTGAAGCTAAACCAAATTCTTTATTTATTTTTGATGATGTTGCTTGTGATAATCAAGATATTATTCGTGAATACTTTAGTATGTCTCGACACGCTAAAGTGGATCCATTTTATTTAAGTCAAAGCTATGCAAAAATACCCAAGCATTTAATTAGAGACAATGCAAACGTTTTAATAGTTTTCAAACAGGATGACTTACATTTAAAACATATCTATAACGATCACGTTGGTACCGATATGACATTTGATCAATTTAAACAAATCTGTTCCGCTTGCTGGGAAAATAGATATGGTTTTCTATCTATTTTTAAGGACTGTGAATTAAACAAAGGACGTTACAGAAAACAACTAGATGAATTTGTGTTGCTATAATATATTCAGTTAAAGTTTAATAAAATTCTTAAAAGTCTATATTTGTTTTATTAAGAGGCCAGGCAAGGCTACTCGGCTCGGCTCGGCTCGGCTTCGGCTCATATCTTTCCTTTCAATCTTATCACCATCCCAATTATATAAGCTAGGCTCGCACACTCTGCTAAACATCGCATCTTATTTAGATACACACACTTTTGATGTAGGCAATACAATATACACACATGCTTTGTGCTGCATGTCTAACCTATCTTAGTCAATTTTGATTACATGTCTCGGTAGCACAGTGAAATGTGCACAGAGCTTCGGAAACAGAATCGTGGGTTCAATTCCCCAACCAAACAAAAATTTTTAAATTAATTCATCCAAGTGTTGGGTGGTGACAATTAATTAGTGTAGTCGTTTAGGTAAACAAAAGGTGAACAGGTAAAAAAAGGTAAAAGACCCTCTGGTCATTGTCGATACTTTATCGGAGTCTTCTGATCCTCTGGTCATTGGCGATACTTCTTCGTCTGGATACCTTCTGGTCATTGTCGATATTTCTTCGTCTTCGGATACCTTCTGGTCATTGTCACTTCTTCGGATTACTCTTTAGATACTCCTTGTATATTTGCAAAACTTATCGCTTATCTCTTCTTCTTTCTCAATTTTTGTACACCCTCTGGTCATTGTCGACCACTTCTTCGGATGACTCTTTAGATACTCCTTGTATATTTGCAAAACTTATCGCTTATCTCTTCTTCTTTCTCAATTCTTGTACACCCTCTGGTCATTGTCGACCACTTCTTCAGGGGGTGTATGTTGAAGATGGAGAACTGGATGGACAGGTTACCAAAGTGTCCCAGAACCGGCACAGTATATCTTCTATCGTCACCGTAAGGTTGGGCTTTGAGAAGACCAGAGTAGGTTTTTGAGTCCCCATCTCCTATATAATTTACGAACCTCAGTCCATATTTGACAATCGAGCGTTTAAACATTTCAATAACCGATGAGACTTCCATGTTTCCTGATGCTCCAGTGTGATTGGCGGTGCATTGATTTGTTTCAATGTGTTCTTCTTTCTATTCTTCATATTCTGCAGTATCTAATTTTTTTTTCCAGCTTTCACATAACTTACAATAAGAAGATTTCACCAACACATCCAACACTTTTCCCGAATAATATCCGATTAGTGAACTCACACCATATAGTGATGAGAAACCACGTTTCTTCCAGGTACCGTCACCGGAAACACTCACATCTGTCGTATCTTGTAAATCTTTTTCAATATTTGTAAATTGTTTTTCTTCTTCAGCAGCAGTTGAGAATAGAGTCTGAGTAACTGTCTCAATATACTCATGTATTTTATCAATATAAAAATCGTATGTAGACTGGTTTAAAAATGAACTGCTTATGTCCATCAAACCGCAGAATTTCTTGCATCCGGCGAGCCCTAAGCCCAATATTCTCATAACAAAAATGAACCGGCAATTTAATTCATACATTCTTCCGATTTTTTGACAAGATAAAATATATTTTGGATCACATCGTTCACATTCTACTACGATTTTATATCCCAGACCAAATTTCGAACATTGCTTAAATTGTACTTTACCATTACACAATTGATCTTCATCTTCATCGTCAATAATGTTAGAACACCGCACAAACGATGAGAGAGTTGAGAAAACCAAGGTAAAATCTATGATTAAATATTGGAGCGTATCCTCTTCTGGCACGTGCTCTTTATCATCACCTTTTAATTTTTTTGCTGAGGTGCTCGTGAAGGAACTATCATCAGTTTCCGGATCTTTAGGATTTAAGAACTGTCTCCTTTTTCTCGGTCTATCTTTTCTACGAGCTCCAAGGGTTAACTGTTTTCTTGAAATTTTATGCATTGTTTATCAACTTCACAAATGACACTAGATAACCACAAATAATACCACGTTTTTAATAAACTATAATTCAGGGGTCGGCAACCTTATCCAGCCTAAGGGCTCATTCTAAAATAGTTTATTTCTGAAGGGCGCATGACAAGTTCACACAAATAATAAAATGTTATACAAATACAAAAGAAGATGTTTATTTAAATTGAACATACAATGGCGTACATACAGTCAATAATAGTATGTAATTACGAAAATTAGTTGCAATTTTATTAGTGTGATCCTTGGCCTTGTATTTCTTCTGACAACTTCATGAAATCTGGATCATAATTAGAAGTACCTGTCCTAATACATTGGTCCAAATTTAGGTCTGTCATTCTGCTTCTGTATTTAGATTTTAAATGTTTCATAGTAGAAAATATAGATTCGCATGCATATGTTGATGAACTATACGCGTGTATTTTGAGAGATAATTCTCTTAAAATGGGATATTTATTTTCATCGACAATATTCCAAAAGTTTTCGTCCCTCATGTATGATTTCAGGCTCAAGTCGTTTTTCATGGTTATTATTTCCAGCTCTAAGTCATCATAGTTTTCTATGCCAAAATAGTTTTTGATACTTTCAGAAACATTATTTTCTGCGAAAGGATTAAGTATAAACTCCAATACAGGCTCAAGATTCTGGAATTGTTTGAAACGAGAATTAAATTCATCTAAAAGCGTATCTAAATATGAGGCAAATGAAGTTATATCAATATCTGTTTCACGCACATTGAGGTGCTCAAAAATTTTTTTTAAGTTTGGGAAGTGTGCAGTTGAATTTCTTAATAAATGGGATTTCCATAAAGCCAGTTTGGCCTTAAATGTATTCACCGATCCAACCATTTTCGCAACATGACGATTTTTTCCTTGTAATTCCAGGTTTAGTTCATTTAGTTTTATAGTTATATCTGTGAGAAACCCCAAATCTGCTAGCCATGAGTGATCAATCAATTGTGGATAATCTTCGTTTCTCGTTGCTAAAAACTGTTTTATTTCATTTAATAAAGTGAGAAAGCGTACAAGCACTTTACCTCTGCTCAGCCATCGAACTTCTGTATGCAATATCAAGTCCTCATACTCGGCATCTTGTAACGAAGTTTTTTTTTAATGATTATTTCAAGTTACCGAATATATTTTTTTTATTTCAGTATGCTTATAACCGTTATAACCCCTGACTTCTGTTAAAAAAAAGTTATTATAATTATATAAAATATTCATTTCTGTTTCTGTACTTAAAATATTAAAATGCACCGAAGTGTATAAAAGTTATGCCTCCCAGTGGAGTAGGTAGCGCGCAGGTCGAACTAACCGAGAGAGGTGGAAAGACAGACAGTGGGAGCTGGTTTTGAGTAAGCTCGGGGATTAAGGTAGAGTATCACCTGGCCTGCAGTGGTGACCACTTGCTACCGACCGTCGCTCCGTTAGACGATTTGTTGTTTATAATTTCTTTTGTATAGTCTGTTTTTTTCTAGAGATAAATTTATTTTCTTTCCGAATTAAAACTTCAAGTAGTTGCTGTGAAGGTAAGATTTTATGAAAATAGAATTTTAAATAAAAGGTGGTCTTTTCAATAATCGTTAGGCGAGAGTTTATTCAATATAATTAATATTCCATTTTTACAATAATCGGTATACTAATTTTATAGTGCCATTGTCATTAATTCTGAATAATATTTCTTCGGTATTCATTCCCGTTTTTCAAATTCCGTTCCGGTTGAAATATTGAAGTTTTCCAGGCGTCCTGCCAGGGCTCGTTGATATTTCAATTCGAGAGCATAGAAAACCGCTGAATCAAAATATTAAAGTTTTCCAGGCGTCCTGCCAGGGCTCATTGATATTTTCATTCAAGGAATAGACCCTTCCGTACTCAGTCTTGCTTTTCAAAATCCGTTTCGGTTGAAATATTGAAGTTTTCCAGGCGTCCTGCCAGGGCTCGTTGATATTTCAATTCGAGAGCATAGAAAACCGCTGAATCAAAATATTAAAGTTTTCCAGGCGTCCTGCCAGGGCTCATTGATATTTTCATTCAAGGAATAGACCCTTCCGTACTCAGTCTTGCTTTTCAAAATCCGTTTCGGTTGAAATATTGAAGTTTTCCAGGCGTCCTGCCAGGGCTCGTTGATATTTCAATTCGAGAGCATAGAAAACCGCTGAATCAAAATATTAAAGTTTTCCAGGCGTCCTGCCAGGGCTCATTGATATTTTTATTCACGGATCAGACCCCTCCGTACTCATTCCCGTTTTCAAACTCCGGTTTTGTTGAAATAGTGAAGTTTTCCAGGCGACCTGCCAGGGCTCGTTGGTATTTCAATTCGAAGACATAAAAGACCGCTGAATCAAAATATTAAGGTTTTCCAGGCGTCCTGCCAGGGCTCAATAATATTTTCATTCTCGGACCGAACCCTTGCAGACTCTTCCGATCCCCTGACCATTTTAACTGAATATTCCCGTTCAGTTTGTATACTTTACTAGCATCTTCCAAGAATCCGTTTTTCTGCTTTCAATTATTATTAACCTGCTTATTGAAAAGACTTATTTTTTTTTGAAAACTGGCTTTTACCGCTTTTCTTTTGCATATAAAGACATTGCTTATGCTTATAAACCTCTCTCGCTTATATCCTGCCCGCTTCGTCTCTAATAAACGCATGGTGATTGGATAAGTAGTTAATTTTGTTTTGCTTAAATAGTTTTTTTTGTTGTTGTAAATATCAGGGTATCGGTACCTGCTACGCAGGATATATTTTTGTTGTTGTTGATTGCTTATTTTCTGTAACGATTTGGTCAGCTACCGACCTTGTAAATATTTATGAAGGTAATAGATCATAACTTAACCGAACTTTTGTGTTTTACTGACCTACTGTAGCGGTAGAGTAGAGAACCCTAAGGTAAAGTAGTTGTGTTGCTGCATGAATTTAGCTTTTCCCTTAGTGTAGGCCAGGAGAATAACTTCTATTGCAGGACCGGTAAGAGTGTTTTCAAGATAAAACTCGACCGCACGGGATACAACTAGACCCCTGGAACGTACCGTACCTCCATCTGAGGCTATCCGGAACTCTTGACGGTTGAGGTCAAGGGGCCGTGGAGTTAACCACGTTAAAAATCTGGCGCCCGAGAAAGTGTAAGGTTTCAGAGGTGTCAAAAGTGACGTACCAATTTGGCAAGAGCCAAGTGTGGAGAGAAAACGCGTCACAAATTTGGCGCCCGAGCAGGGACCGTTTTCTTATTTGTCTGCTGATTTGAGCAGGGACCGTTTTCTTATTTGTCTGCTGATTTGAACAGGGACCGTTTTACCCATTTGTTGATTTATTAGGAACCGTAAATTTTTTTTACGCAGGGACTGTACCTATTGTTAAATATAACCCGTTTGTTTTTTTTAATTTCTTTTTAGAACAGGGACCGTTTTATTCTGTGAAGGTATTTTTTTTTATATAGTATTCTTGATTGTTGTTTGAATAGGAACTGTTTGGCATATGTAACTTGTTTATTTTTTTTTGTGAAGAGTTTTAGGATGTTTTTCTTTCGCTGTTAATTTCTTTTGGAATATTTTGAGAATTGTTGAGATTGCGAAGAGGGAAAAGACGACGAACCTGACGTTACCGTTGAATAACTGAAAAAAAATAGTTTCATGTTTGGGGAAAACTCTGAAGACATCGACTTAACCCGTTTGATTGATCAAGAAGGAACTGGAAGATCCGAATCTGCCACTTCAGTACCGGCCGCCCAACTACCGACCGTAAGTTCCGTGGAAGAAACCACCGACCATCGTGTTAACTGGGTATATTTACTGAGAAACGAGGGTCTTACTACACATCTAAAACAGAGGAATTTATCGATTGCTGGAACCGTCCCCGAAAAACGGAAAAGACTTGTTAACTTTTTAAGACGAAGAAATACTTCTCCGCAACCCGATATTGACCAAGAAGACCCTGTTGATTATCCGACCGTTATGGCAACTTCTCCGATAAATGTACACGACTGGAAAGTGTCATTTGGAAACCGAGGTGATCCGGCTTCGTTTATAGAAAGAATCGAAGAAATATGTACGGCAAAGAACGTCCAGAAAGACCATTTGCTTCCGGTATTACCAGAACTACTATCGGGTGAACCCGCATTTTGGTACCGTAACAACCGGAGTAGATACACGACCTGGGACGAATTTGAAGCAGATTTCCGAATTTTCTTTTATCCTGTTAATTATGAAGTAGACTTAGAAGCCGAGATAGGTAGACGTCTACAAAAGAGAAATGAGTCCGCCGCTACGTACATAACCGAGCTGCAGACTCTGATGAGAAGACATGGGAAGCTAACTTCTGAACAACAGTTAGCATGGTTGTACCGTAACCTGTTACCTGAATACCGGCTACAGATCCGAAAAGGAGACTTTAAGGATTTTTCTACGTTTTGTCAAGTGGTAAGGGAATATGAGCTTCTTAGAAAAGAGCTCCAGAACGTTCCGACCACCAACGGACCGAACCGTGGATCAAATCCCCGTCCGCAGCCGATAAGTACAACCAGATTTGGACCGTCCCAGAACACGACACCTGGTCCATCTAGAGAAGCCATTCCAGGTACCAGTCGCCCATCTTCGAACGATACGCCTCGCGATACAATTCAATTACCGTCTGGATCATCACCTCGCCAACCAATCTGTTTCCGCTGTGGGGAATCTGGACACTACCGAAACAATTGTCATAACCCTCAGAAAATATTCTGTTCTCGTTGTCATAGGGAAGGAGTATTTTCTAGAGACTGTTCCTGCAGGAGGCAGGAAAACTAATTCGAAGCTGTCCCGAAGAGAGGCCGACACAGCTTCCGCAAATATTTGCCTCTCCTGCTGAAACGCCAGAAGAAATGACCGATTTCCGACCGCACATCGACGTCAAAATTGAAAACTGTAAGTTCACAGCTTTGTTGGATACTGGTGCTGCTAAATCATACATTGGTGATCAGATAGCTAGGACATTTTCCCAAAGAAAGCAAACCAAAACCCGCCAAGTTACGAGGGCTCGTTTAGCTAATGGAAATTTAGTCTCTATCACCGACACTTATGAGCTAAAACTGAAGATCCATGATGTCATTGTGGAAGGTCCGTTCGAACATTTTCCTGGTCTGATTACTGATATTGTGTTAGGACACGATGTTCTCCAAAAGTATAATTTCCGTTTGGAGCTAGGAGCCGGAAATATATACATAAATAATGAATTGATAAACCGCTCAGAATTAGCCAGTCCGATAGAAATATTGGAAGTAATTGGAACAAAACTAGAAGAATCTGATGCCGATGTCCCAATGATCTGTAAGGAAGATACAAACCCTGGAATTGCTGGGAAAAATTGTTTTCAAAAACTATCTGTCTCTGAAGTCTCTGTGTCTTCTCTGGAGCTAGGAGTTGACAGAGAGCAATTTGTTTCTGAAGTCTCTGCGTCTTCTCTGGAGTTAGGAGTTGACAAAGAGCAATTTGTTTCTGAAGTCTCTGCGTCTTCTCTGGAGTTAGGAGTTGACAAAGAGCAATTTGTTTCTGAAGTCTCTGCGTCTTCTCTGGAGTTAGGAGTTGACAAAGAGCAGTTTGTTTCTGAAGTCTCCGCATCTTCTCTGGTGTTAGGGGTTGATAAGGAGCCGACCGTTTCTGAATTATCTGCGTTCTCCCTGAAAGATTTGGTGAACGACGAGAATTATGTTTATATAGGATGTCCGTTGGAAACCATAACGCCCATCAAAGACAGAAATTTGACCGAAAATCAGGAAGAAAGACTGAACCTTTTTCTCAGCCGTGAATTGCCGAGGTTTGAAAACATTCAAGGTCCAACAACGTTAGTAGAACACGAAATCCGATTGCTTCAACCCCGTCCGATCAAACAGAGATATCGACCCCAGAACCCAAAAATGCAAGAAATTTGTAATGCCGAGGTAGACATAATGTTGAAAGAAGGAGTGATAGAACCTTCCACTAGTCCGTGGAGTTCTCCGATTGTGATAGTGAAGAAAAAAGATGGAAAAAACCGGTTTTGCATTGACTTCCGCAAAGTAAATGAAGTTACCATGAAGGATGCCTACCCTCTTCCATTTATCAATGCTATCCTGGATAAGTTGCGAAAAGCCAAGTATATTTCCAGTTTAGATTTGAAGAGTGGGTATTGGCAGGTTCCGTTGACACCTGAAAGTAAGCCTATCACAGCCTTCACCGTACCAGGACGTGGATTATTTCAATTCACGGTTCTACCATTTGGTTTACACTCTGCACCCGCCACATTCCAGAGATTGGTGGATCAATTAATAGGTCCAGATTTAGACCCATATGCATTTGCTTATCTGGATGACATCATTGTTCTGGGGGAAACGTTTGATCAGCACTTGGAAAATTTATCAGAAGTATTCCGTCGATTGCGAGGGGCGCAACTAAAATTAAATCCGGAGAAATGTCATTTTTGTCTACCGACTATGAAGTATTTGGGCCACGTCATTACTGGAGAGGGAATCCGTACCGATCCAGAAAAAGTAGAAAGTATAATAAAATTTGCAGCCCCAAAGAATATCCGGGAGTTGAGGAGATTTTTGGGAGTTGCCTCGTGGTATAGAAGATTTGTCCCGTCCTTTTCACAAAATGTCGCTCCATTAACAAAGTTACTAAGAAAATCTCAGCGATGGAAATGGGCTGAAGAGCAAGAAGCCGCTTTCACGAAAATCAAAACCTGTCTGTCGGAAGCCCCTGTGTTGAGCTGTCCCGATTTCAGTATACCATTTACCCTACAAACCGATGCCTCCGAATATGGATTGGGAATAGCCCTAACACAACAAAAAGATGGAAATGAACACGTCGTAGCGTATGCCAGCCGCACTCTAAGCCCTGCCGAGAAAAACTACTCTGTTACCGAAAAAGAATGTCTTGCCATTGTTTGGGGAATTGAAAAGATGCGTCCTTATTTAGAGGGCTACCATTTCACGGTCATTACCGATCATCAATCTCTTAGATGGCTTCATTCCATATCTAGTCCGTCCGGACGATTAGCTCGGTGGAGTATTTTCCTGCAGCAGTATGACTTTGATATTCAGTACCGTAAAGGTGCTCTAAACCGTGTGGCTGACGCTTTATCTAGAAACCCATTACCCGCCAGCCCGGAAGTCGATCAACCAGCTGCGCTCTGTTTGGCCGATATACCTTTCGAATGTTCATGGTACCGAAATAAAAAGGAAGAAGTCCTGAGGAAACCAGACAAATTCCCTGACTATTGCATCAAAGAAAGCCGTTTGTACCGTCATTTCTGGGACATCAATGACCTCAGAGAACCAGAGTTGTCCGATCCATGGAAGCTGTGCCTAGCCAAACCCGACAGAACTCGTGTTCTCAAAGAAAACCATGATGCTCCAAATGCAGGACATCTAGGAATCGCAAAGACCATTACACGCATTGCTAGATCATACTATTGGCCTGGAATGTTTAGAGATATCACCAAGTACGTACGCCGGTGTTTGCAATGCCAGAAGTATAAACCATCACAACAGAAACCTCCAGGGAAGATGCAGCCATCTCAAAACCAACGACCATGGGAAACTGTTAGTTCCGATATAATTGGACCATTGCCACGAAGTAAGAAAGGGAATTGCTATATTGTAATGTTCCAAGACCGATTTACCAAGTGGGTGCAATGTAAACCATTAAGAAGTGCTACTGCCAGTAGCCTCAGTACTGCATTCCATGAAGAAATACTGACAATATTTGGATGTCCCCGTACAGTGTTAACCGATAATGGAACTCAGTATAACAGTACATTGTTTAAGAGTATGTTGAAAGAACTGGGAATTCGACATCGTTTCACACCACCGTACACCCCTCAAGCAAATCCGGTTGAAAGGGCAAATCGCACTTTGAAGACAATGATTGCACAATATTGCGAACAAGATCACCGGGACTGGGATATAAGATTAGCCGATTTGAAGTTTGCAATGAACAACTCCAAACATGATTCCACCGGATTTTCACCTGCCTTTTTAAATTTTGGACGAGACCCCGACATTCCGAAATCCCTCAAGAGGGAAACTGAAGATAAAACTGAAGCCAATAATGCACGTCAAGATGTCGAGACGGAAAACCCTGTCGAAGAAGATGCAAGACTGCATCTGTTGCGACTTGATAAATTACAAGAATGTTTTGATCTTGTCCGTTTAAATTTGTCTAGAGCGTTCACCAGTCAAAGTCATTATTACAATCTACGTCGCCGCGACTGGAAATGCACCTTGGGAGATAAATTTATGAAAAAGGAGAATACTTTGTCTTCTGCCATCGATCATGTAGCTGCGAAATTAGCCCCGAAATACTCTGGGCCATATGAAGTTGTCCGCGTCGTTTCTCCAGTAGTATATGACTTACGAGACGAAAAGGGCAAGCGATATAACCGAATTCACATAAAGGATTTAAAACCGTTAACTATTTAGTTTATTTCAGTACAGTGCAACATATGCACATGTACCATGTTAACCCTGCCGACAACCAGCCGCCTACACGAGAGATACTCCCGCCTGCTCCAAAATACCGGCGTCCGAGAATTTGCTCCAAGACCCGGGGTCCGTAGCAGAGGCTACCGACTCTGAAGCGCCAGTCTACCATAGCTTCCTTATAAAAGCTAAGTCCGGATCATGTAACAAAGACTGAATTTAGAGTTAAGTTATAGTTTAGTGATAATTTGTTCCACAAGTAGTAAGTAAGTTGAAAAAAAATGTAAAGTACGCAAGAGATGTACGCGTCCTTTAATTTTTTTTTTCCTCGAAGTAAGGGGGGGATGTAACGAAGTTTTTTTTTAATGATTATTTCAAGTTACCGAATATATTTTTTTTATTTCAGTATGCTTATAACCGTTATAACCCCTGACTTCTGTTAAAAAAAAGTTATTATAATTATATAAAATATTCATTTCTGTTTCTGTACTTAAAATATTAAAATGCACCGAAGTGTATAAAAGTTATGCCTCCCAGTGGAGTAGGTAGCGCGCAGGTCGAACTAACCGAGAGAGGTGGAAAGACAGACAGTGGGAGCTGGTTTTGAGTAAGCTCGGGAATTAAGGCAGAGTATCACCTGGCCTGCAGTGGTGACCACTTGCTACCGACCGTCGCTCCGTTAGACGATTTGTTGTTTATAATTTCTTTTGTACAGTCTGTTTTTTTCTAGAGATAAATTTATTTTCTTTCCGAATTAAAACTTCAAGTTTTCCAGGCGTCCTGCCAGGGCTCATTGATATTTTCATTCAAGGAATAGACCCTTCCGTACTCAGTCTTGCTTTTCAAAATCCGTTTCGGTTGAAATATTGAAGTTTTCCAGGCGTCCTGCCAGGGCTCGTTGGTATTTCAATTCGAGAACATAGAAAACCGCTGAATCAAAATATTAACGTTTTCCAGGCGTCCTGCCAGGGCTCATTGATATTTTTATTCACGGATCAGACCCCTCCGTACTCATTCCCGTTTTCAAACTCCGGTTTTGTTGAAATAGTGAAGTTTTCCAGGCGACCTGCCAGGGCTCGTTGGTATTTCAATTCGAAGACATAAAAGACCGCTGAATCAAAATATTAAGGTTTTCCAGGCGTCCTGCCAGGGCTCAATAATATTTTCATTCTCGGACCGAACCCTTGCAGACTCTTCCGATCCCCTGACCATTTTAACTGAATATTCCCGTTCAGTTTGTATACTTTACTAGCATCTTCCAAGAATCCGTTTTTCTGCTTTCAATTATTATTAACCTGCTTATTGAAAAGACTTATTTTTTTTTGAAAACTGGCTTTTACCGCTTTTCTTTTGCATATAAAGACATTGCTTATGCTTATAAACCTCTCTCGCTTATATCCTGCCCGCTTCGTCTCTAATAAACGCATGGTGATTGGATAAGTAGTTAATTTTGTTTTGCTTAAATAGTTTTTTTTGTTGTTGTAAATATCAGGGTATCGGTACCTGCTACGCAGGATATATTTTTGTTGTTGTTGATTGCTTATTTTCTGTAACGATTTGGTCAGCTACCGACCTTGTAAATATTTATGAAGGTAATAGATCATAACTTAACCGAACTTTTGTGTTTTACTGACCTACTGTAGCGGTAGAGTAGAGAACCCTAAGGTAAAGTAGTTGTGTTGCTGCATGAATTTAGCTTTTCCCTTAGTGTAGGCCAGGAGAATAACTTCTATTGCAGGACCGGTAAGAGTGTTTTCAAGATAAAACTCGACCGCACGGGATACAACTAGACCCCTGGAACGTACCGTACCTCCATCTGAGGCTATCCGGAACTCTTGACGGTTGAGGTCAAGGGGCCGTGGAGTTAACCACGTTAAAAATCTGGCGCCCGAGAAAGTGTAAGGTTTCAGAGGTGTCAAAAGTGACGTACCAATTTGGCAAGAGCCAAGTGTGGAGAGAAAACGCGTCACAATCTTCATCTTGCAAAAGTTGCCGAAACAAACGGTGTTGCATTGCCGCAGCCCTAATAGAATTAACTATCTTTACGACAATCTTCATGACGTGTTCAAAACGAACAATTTTGGCACACAACGCCTCTTGATGGATGACGCAGTGATAATGAGCGAATTGAGGAAACAAATCATTTGCCATACAAAGCGCAACAAAGCCATTTTTATTGCCTACCATTGCAGGCGCACCATCAGTTACTATGGCAGCTAATTTTTGAAATGGTAACTGGCTTTCTTGTGCAAAGGCTAGAAATGCGTCGTAAATATCTTTACCTTGTGTGCGACCCTTCAGCGGCAATAACTTCAAAAATTCTTCTTTGGTTGTAAAATCATTAAATACCATTTTAATGATAACACATAACTGCGCAGTGTCAGAAATGTCGGTCGACTCGTCGAGTTGAAGAGAAAAAAATTTGCACTTTTGAATGTCACTTTCCAACTCCGATTTCATATCTGTAGCAATAACTTCTATTCTTCTCGACACTGTTCGGGCTGACAATGGTATCGTCTCAATAGCCGCCATAATTTCGGTTTTGTTTTTAAAATTCTGAAAGACACAATCAGCAGCTGTTAAGAAAGCTTCCTTTATTAATTCCCCGTCTACAAAAGGTTTTTTCTTCTTAGCCAACAAATGAGAAACCTTTAAAGATGCAACAGTAGCGCTTTTCAAAAGTTGAACTGGCCTGGTGAAAACACTTTGTTGTTTCGATAAATTTGTCTTCAATTCACCGACACGTTTCTTCCGGATTTCAGTGTTTGGGGAAAAGCTACTATTACATGACGTAGCATGCAAAGTATTGAAGTGTCTTTCAATGTTACTTTTTTTTGGCACTGCTACACTGGCGTTGCATAATAAACAAATACTTTTCCCATTAAACTCAATAAAAAAGAACTGTTCTTCCCATTCTTTATTGAAATAATAAGTCCTTGGTCTTTTACTCATGTTGAAAACAATATTATTACAAAACAAGTCTCCAAATATGTAAGTAGGTAAAACTAACGACACAAAAACTCGACTATTCGACTCTCAGTATCGCAGCACACTGACTCTCTCTCCTTACTACAAGCAGGGCGCGGGAGTTTACCGCGCATGCACTGACCACCCACGTTTCGCACGCGCATCGCTCGGTCAGTCATTCATGCTCAGTCTGCCTGCTCTAGTGGCTCTATCTATAGTATGCCCGTAGTGCCCTGCTTGGGATCATTCAGTGCCCTTCGTACGAAGGGCACATCAACAAGACGTCGCGGGCGCACAGGCGCCCGCGGTCACAGGGTTGCCGACCCCTGAACTATATGATAGAAACTTGAGATAACCTCAAATGAACCTCGTCCTTCAAGAAGTAATCTCCAAATAAAATATTTCAAACTAGTTTTCCTTAGGAAGTGAAAGTAATATACAACAATGACAGACAAACAATAGACGAGCAGTTGCTCACTAAAGCGGGATTTATAGTTTGACGGACTGTAAACGTAGACGCACTGTGGAAAGATCAACTATCAGAATTTACGTACCTTGTTTATAAAGGAACGTAAGTGCATAACGTAACGTAAGCGGAACGGACTGGAACGGAAGAGTTGGCCAACTTTTATCTTTTTACAGTGCGTTCTTACGTCCGGCCAATCAAAGAAAATAATTTTGAGTGATGTCAGCGTGGCTATCAGCTGTCATTTAATGTTGTGTTTTTGAATGTTTACTGTTTAGTTTAGCGGCGTTGAATAAAGTTGTTTTTGTTTGAATCTTAGTAAAATGGGCGGTAAGTAATAGTTTTCTGTTTTTATGTATAATAAGTAATTTTAATTTTGCAGATAAATATGAGTTGTTAATTAGCCTGATTCAGGGGTATCCACACTTGTATGATAAGTCCAGTAAACATTTTAAAGACCAGCGAATGAGAGAACATAGTTGGGAACAAATTTCCAAAGAGCTTGAAATGACCGGTATGTTTTTTTGTGTAAATGAAGCGAAGTAAACAACCTCATTGCATTTTATTGTTTTTCTAGTTAAAGATTGCCAGAGAATTTGGTTAAATTTACGGAATAAGTATGGAAGGGAGAAGAAAGCATTGCCTTCTGGTTCCGGAGCTCCTGTTACTCCACAATGGGAGTACTTGGAGTCAATGTCATTTTTAAATGCATATATTAAACCGAGAAAGTAAGTGTAATATCAAACAAAAGAGATTGATGATTAATGCTGAAATAACCAACTTTTTAGTACACACACAACAACACCAGTCATAGCAAAGAAGTCACAACCTACTATCACAACCCTGCATCAGTGTGCTCCACCATTGCAGTCACCCATTTTTATTGATACTTTAACCGACAGCCCTAGTGCATGGTCAAAGTCAACGTTGATCGATAGCCCCATAGACTCTTACTCACAGGATTGTATGATGTCTCCAGACTCAAATAAAGAAAGTGAATTGCGTAATTCTCAAGAAGAGTCAATCTATGGAGAGAATATTTTCACCCAGTTTGAACAGACACCTACTGCAAATTCTAAAACGGTGCAGCTCGGTAGTAAAGGTAAAAATTTCATGCTCATTTAACTAAACTCGATACATTATTTTCATTGTAGGAAATAGTAAAAACCAAAAAAATACAACTGAACCTGAAACAATCAAGGGGGTCCTCGATGCTGCCAATTCCATTACTCAACATTTGAAAAATCTTTCCCAAAAGAAGCAAGATACCAAAACGTCAGCAGATGTTTTAGGTGAATACATTGCTAGTATTTTAAAAGAAATGACTCCTGAGGAGCAGGAAATTAAAAGGCGAAGACTTCTTGAAGGGGCATATGCTTATTGGGTCCCAAGTAGCAGGTAGTTCAAAAATAGCGTGCTTATTGGGTCCCGAACTTTAGTCCTACCTGAATAATAATGTATGGATTCGGTCCCAGCCACCTGTTGTTAAACCAAATGAAAAACAGGTAGTAAAACTAATTTAAAAATTTGATATATTTATTACATTGAAATATTATTGTAAAGGTATACATTTTAGGATTTAAAAAAAAGGTAAAAATAAAATAGAAACACATATACATAAGATATATTATATATATACATATACAATTAATTATTAATAGAACAATAAAATGAGATACATTTAATGAAAAAAAATCGACTTATTTTTCCTTTTTCATATTCGTCAATTTTTTTTGCTATGAAATTTTCGCGATTTTTTATTTTATTATTTCGCGTTTTATACATAATATGTGTACTTTGCATTTTAACATAGGTGTCCATTTGAAATTCTTTTAGTTTTTCAATAAAAACAAATATATTCGGGTGGGCTTTATAAAAAGAATTATTAAAATGGCTATGAAAGGATTCACAGGCATTCGTAGTGCGAGTAAGATCCGCTGAATTTTTTGCCCAAAGGGATGGAGGAAATAAAGATTCTTCAGATATATAATTTTCAATTAAATAATCGCAATATTTTTTTATGTTTTCCTGGTCTGGTGCTATTGAAAGCAAATCAAAAATAAAACAATCACTCACTTCCCTAGGAGGTAAATACGTTAAAGCAAAGGTCATCCTTAGCCATCTACCAACTTCAGAAGATTCCTCGCTGTACATTGATATTAAACCACATTTTTGTATTTTTTTATACCATGACTGTGCAAGGTGAAATCGACAGCCAATAACATGGGCTTTTGGCCAAACTTTTTGAATAGCAGTATGAATACCTATTTCAAAATCTATAACTGCCTCAGTGATATGTAAGCTAGTAGAGTGTTTTAAAGCGATATCTTCGAGAATATTAAATAATTTTTGATAAGTTGAACTACATTTATTAGGCAACAATGAAAACACTAAGGGAATGTAGTGTCCATTAAAATATCCATGTATAGTAAAGAATTGGCAAAAAAATTGTGGACAATAATTAAATGTGCCGTCTAAATAAATTCGATTAACTTTTCCCAAAAATTCAATATTTGACTTGCATGAAAATACAACGATCTGGTCTATTTTATTACTAAATAAGATAAATGGTTCACCAGTATTTGTTCCAATGTTTTTGTTTTTTAAAATATCGAAAGTTTCATCGATGTTTTTTGGCAATGCCGGCTGCATTTTCCTACGGGAGCAGTACATATACCTTCTAATATTTGCTACGTCATTTGTTGTAATGGTTGATGGCAGATTCTCTTGAAGTACACGACGAATAATTTTTGCAGGCTTTTCGGACAAGTCTTCAACTGCCTTGCGTTTGCAAGAAGAGCTTACAATTTGGCGATTCAATTTTTCTATATTTGCGCTATGACAATGCTCTTCAATATGTTTTGTCAAAGTTATATCTTTCGATTCACCCAAACTAAGTATATATGATTTACACTTTTTATTTGTACATATCCAACGCCTTTCTCCACTTTTTAAGCACTTTTGAAAACTATATTTAAAGTTATTTATCACTAACATTTGTTTTCCTTTTTCACTTAAAATAATATTTATATTCATTTTTAAAATGTTTAAAACAACAGACAAATTGATCTGAAATATGAAATGCACTCGATGAAATATAAACAATGAATGAAATAGTATTTAATTTAAACATTCAGATACAATAAAAAGAGGGAGGATTGGATTTCCGAAAAGAGGTACATTTCCCCGAAGAATATCTTCAGGTAGTTAAGTACCATTGGGACCCAATACGCCTATAGATAAAGGGATTAAAATTTACACATTTTAATCTATGACCTGCCGGGACCGAATCCATCCACACCGTCTTGAAGTTTTAGAAGATGGCAATTAAATATAATGTGTCTTTTTTAAATAATACAGAACTTATATGGTTGTTTCATTTTTCATAGGATACTTAATAAAATTATTTTGAATTAAATATATAAGAATATTCATTGTTACTGGAGTTTTCTTCCTCTCAATACTCTCTCTAATTGCCACGAAAGTTCTCCTTGAGGTGATACAAAATAATCTGTCAGGGTATCTCGTAACTCAATATTTATCCGACTAGCATTGTTGGCTGATAAACGTCCTACTGAGTGTAGGGGTTGATCGACTTCTTTCCTCCATATGCCATTTTCTTCATCTCCACAATCTACGTAACCTGGAGGGCAATAATGAGTTGCATCGGTCCTTCCTTGGGTTTTTTGTATGCAAAAATTATGGAGAACCACACAAGCTTTGACAATATTATCTACATTGTTCACATCGGCAATAATGGTTTGCTTGAGAATTCGCCATCTGGCTACTAAAATTCCAAACGTATTTTCAATAATTCTACGGGCCCTCGAAAGTCTATAATTAAAAATCTGCTTTTTCTGTGTCAGATTTGTTTTTGCATTATATATTCTTTTAGAGGGAAAGCTTCATCGGCGACCAACACATAAGGAAATTCAATATTGGTGTTGGGAATTTCAGCAGGCAAAGGCACATTTAATGTTTTAGATTGAAGACGCTCTCCAAAAACGCTATGTTTAAAGATACCACCATCACTTTGGGATCCATAGGCTCCAATATCTACCAAAGTAAACACATACTTGGCATCACAGGCGGCCATCAACACTATACTAAACGTTTTCTTGTAATTAAAGAAAAGGGATCCAGTTTTTGGAGGAGCTTGTATGTTTATATGTTTCCTGTCTAAAGCACCTATGCAATTAGGAAAATTCCAGAGATCAAAAAAATTATTTGCAATATTCTTCCATTCATATTCAGTCGAAGGACTTTTTAGATACTCTGGAGAAAGTGCACACCATATTGCAATACAAGTTTCATGTATGATTTTGTGAACCGTTGTGAGGCCCATTTGATAACTCCATGCCAAACTTTGCATGCTTCCTCCTTGTGACAGATACCTGCTCAAGAAAATGTTTGCTTAAATAATTTATGAAAGAGAGTATTCATTATCTGAAGAATAAATTACTTACTGCAATGTTATGGCAAGCCTCTCCTCTTCTGATATTCCGTCTTTTATTCTTCTCCTGGAAATTCTGTTTTTTACAAGACC
Source organism: Lochmaea capreae (assembly GCA_949126875.1). NCBI lineage: Eukaryota > Metazoa > Arthropoda > Insecta > Coleoptera > Chrysomelidae > Lochmaea > Lochmaea capreae. The sequence goes on along the minus strand of OX421409.1, from coordinate 26,461,679 downwards.
TAATAATTCATTGAATACTGGAACAGTCATTCGTGTATACTTAAAAAATTGACCTGGATCACTAGTTTTCATCTTTAAAAAATAATTGTAGCAGTTCTCCAACTTTCTGTTACGGTTTATGGGTCTTGTTTTATAACGTCTTGGTTGCCTATTTATTGTTTTTCGAGTTTGTGCTTGTCGACACTTTTCCAATGCTACTGCACACAATTGTAGTCCCACGGCTCCAAGAAGCATATCTTCAAGTATTTCGTAATCCATTATAATTCAAACTATATAAATATTTAGATTATAATACAAAATTTACAGCTCAAAACAATATAGGACACAAGCTGTAGATGATTTGTATAATTTCTAGGTTCATTTGACACATTTTGAATGTCGCCAGTACGTTACCTCTGCCCATGCGCAAAATTTCCATTCCGTTTATTTATAACTGCAACAATTTTTACATACCGTTCGTTACGTATCCAGTGCGTCTACGTGTGGTATACGTTTACAGTCCGTTAATCTATAAATCCCGCTTATACCTGAGGCGCGCTGACCCTTCTATACCTGACTTGGAGCGCACACCTTCCAAAGGTTGTATCTCCAAAACTATTATTCGGATCGACTTGAAAATTTAGGACAATATTCTTGAGATGTTGTAGAAATTAATGAGCCAAAAAAAAATCGATTTTTTGAACCCACGAAACCCATGTAACCCCTTAGGAGGCGCTTCCCGATATATGTTTAAATACAAAATTTGCGTTATTTTGACAGATTAACTACAGGGTTGAAGTTTCGTACACTAATTATGGGACCTGTAGGTATAATATTTTATTTGAAAATAATGTGAAAACTTACTGCTCTCTCCCACAAAAATGCATCATTGGTCTCCCCGGGATTTTCATTCAAGTTCTGATGGGATGACGATAGTTCATTTTTTTCTTTCGATCGACTCTGTCAATTAGAATAACAAGTAAATGTACTTTCTAGGTAATATGTTATATTTCGTATCTAAAGTCATTAGATGAAATAATTATTTAGTATGGTACTTACAGCCTGTCCCCTTTTGCGACCGGGACGTTGTCTCCTGGCATTCAATCTAAGTCGACGTTTCAACCCTCCATGTTTTAAAAGTTGGTTGAACTTATGTCACTTGCACTTTGCACTAGGTACCACAAGTAAATATAGTTATCTCATAAACGTTATATCTTTATAATACAATTTTATAAAATCGCTAAACCATTCCGGCAACAGTCCCTACACACTGCTGAGCGACGCGCGATTTAAATTATTCGAAATCATAGCCGGTCAGCCGGGCCATGGAATATATCCGACGACAAGACAAGCGTGTGCGTTGAATATCGTGAACGATCTAAAATTAGGCGGATTGTCTTTCCTCGCCTCTCACCGTTGCCCCGCAGGAGTTTCTCCGACGGATAGGACACCTGCTCTTGATTATAATCATTTCATTAGAAAAAATGAAATATAATCTTATTTTTTGTAATGGAATAATTATATAATAAACAATTATTAGACAAATTATTGTAAAATTCACCTACCCCTAATCTCAACTAACAAATTTAAACATCCCGTCTTAAAAAAAGATTAGTTCCGACAAGGTATCCTGGTGCGCTGTGATCAACGTGATGCCAGCTGCTAATACAATATATTTATATTATTATTTCTCTATAGACATCTGAAAATAAGAATGCAGCGCCAATGTGGTCAATCGTAGAACTATAAATATTGACATTGGAATATTTATGTTGTATTTGTTGTGTGTTTATTTGTGTTTTTGAAATATAATTTTACCATAAATATCTTTGAATATAAAACACACAGGAAGGAGCATAACAATAAATCACAAGCGACCACAATGGTTGTTGCATATGGCGGACCAATGTTTCCGGTTTTACAGTGGCGTAGGGTTTTAAGGAACAAAAAATAATGTATTTTGATATGGATACTATTTTAATTTCATCATTTTTAAAAAAACATAAGCATCGAAATATGTACAGTATATAATTGCTAAATTTTAAACATTCGTATATTGTAATACCGGCGGCCGTTAGTCACCAATATAATAACCAATGTAATAACCGGTAATAGAGAGACTAAAAATCGACTGGTCCACCGTAAATGCTGCTACTTCAGAGAACACTTTGGTGCCGAATTTCACGAGCCGGAACCTGAAAAAAAAGTAAAATTCTCCTGGTGTGTCCCTGAAAATAACAAGAAGGCAGCGTAGCTGGCTGTCACCACCCACGAGTACGTGGGAAACAGGAATCAACGACTCCTGTAAGAAAAGTCCGAAAGGATAGATCCGGCCTCCGCTGCTATCAGTTGTTGTTGATAATGAGAGGTCTTTGTGTGTAGGGTTACGTCTGGCATAAAGTTCAGGATAAGGTAATACTGCTATGTATGAAAGCAAACTAAGCGTTATAGAATTTAAGTGGGTTTATTATAAAAAGAAGAAATCCAAGAATAGAAAAATAAATAATGAACTATAATATTAAATAATTAATAGAAACTTAATAATGATAATACTAATAATATTAAATACTGATAATATAAAAAAAATATAGTTATGCTTATAAATTCAGTTAATTGAGAATGGGCGAGAATCGTAATTATAGGTTACGTATGAAAACTTAATAACTATCATAGAAATATAAATCCTCTATTTTCAAACTTTTCGGTGTGGGCTAAATGCTCCTCACACCTCAGTTTTGGGGATTACCACTGAATCCTTTATAACAGTAAATATCGAGTAAAAATAAAGTTCCAAAATAAATTATAAAAATTAATATGTGCATGAGGCGGCAATAAAATACGGGCTAACCAAACTACAAAAATATTTGTTTCACAGTTAGTATAATATCAATCAGACTCACCAAATGCAGGTAGGATGCTCTCCAATGATGCTGGAGACTTCTTATCCGGCTTATTAACTGACACCAACACTGTATCGGATAGGGTAGACTTTTTATCGAAGCCTGTTCGCCTCTAGCAAATCTTACTTGGCCGTTCGCTACCCTCTTTACCGAATTACCCTTTAAGCGCTACAGTAGACGCTCTCTCGAAGCAATTACCCCGGTGTCGAAACGAAAATTATTTTGACTCCGCGCTACTTTCGTCTTACAAGTCAAAATATAACTCTGGATTTTTCCAGATGACCGCTAACCGCGAATACTATGAGGCAACCGCTCGCAACCGTGCTCGGGACCCAACTGCCTTGTCCCTATTTTTTTCTCCGTCGCCTCCATATTTTGGCAATTCTTGCCCAGTCGGCTTTTCACCACTTTTTTTCGCTTCTTGTTTTCTTATTGGACACACGTGTACTTTGTGACCCACGATCGCTTTCCTTACTCAGCGAACTCGTGTATTCAAAACTAGGTTACCTTTTTGGGTTACTTTGTACTTGTGTCAATGTTTATTGTCCGCATTGTTTAGTCTGATTGAAATTTGCTACGCTACCTAAATATAAATTATATTTTTATGAAATTAATTTTGTAATGAATATAATTGAAATTTGTTATACTGGGTGATGTTTTCCATCATTCCACCCTTGGTACTTATTACATTGCCACCCCCTTTGAAAAAGTGTTGGACTTACCTGTCCAACACCTTTTACGTGCTCCCCTTACGCTAAACTTATCTAAGTACAAAGTTGCGCCACTGCGTTACATAATACCGCGAATTCACCGTGGCACTGATACACTTTTTCATTGTTCGTCCGCACAGTATTTTCCTTATGTCTTGATGTAATACCTATGACTCCCCTGTTGCGCTTTGCTGCTCCTCGGCTCTGCTGGGTGGTTGGGCCATTTTACCATTGGCCTCATCCATCTTTAGTATTGTAATGTGATATATCTTTTTGGTGATTGAAAAATAATTCGTACAGTGAAGTACAATGCTGCTAGTGCGTTACTAGTTTGGCGGAAACATTGGGGGGGAAACCATTATGGTTTCAATACTGTGCCCGTGGAATGGGGCGAGGACGATTTGAGATTTGACAAACAGTTGTCTGAATAATTCAGGGTGGTCTAAGGACCGAAAGTATGATAAGTTGCTTGTTGCACCAAGTTCTAGTGGGATTTACATTTCCTTGTAATGTTGACTCCTTTTTAGTTGTTGTTAGCCATACGATTGCGATTTTTGTTTGCCACGCACTCTGTTTGCACTTGACTTTAAAGTGTTTTTGTTTATTATTAACTTAAAACTATGGTACTAAAAGTTTGTTCCGCGCACTTTTTATGGAGAGTTTATACTGTCGCGCGAGTCAGTCCAGTGAGCAGTGCTGGATGCTTGTCCATGAGTTTCTTGAGGGTTTTCCTCGTCGTGTTTAGTGAGTTCAATCTCTTCTTTGGATTTCTTCTTCAGGTCGTTCCTGTGTAGTACCCATGACGTTAGGCTTGACCATATGCCTGCGAATATAGCTACTCCGCAGCCTATGGTTTGATAAATTCTTAAACTATTTATTATTACTCCACATAGATGATGTAAAGTTTTATATACAACGTAGAATCCTATAAGTCCACTTACGAATGAACCAAGTTCTGAGAACCATCCTCATATATGACTTATGGTGGAATGGGCGAGTTCTTTTAGTTCCTTTTCGCTGAACATACTCGTGACTCTGTATCCTTTACGGGTTCCATCATCTTGTAAGGTTCCATAGAGGGTTGTGGATACCGTTGTCGTACCATTCATAACTATATTCCCCATGTTTCTATGGTAGAGATTTATTGATTTGTATCTGTGCATATTCCTGCACTCTTCTGCTCCTAGTTTTTCTATGTATGTGTCTAGTCCGTCACTGACTATGGATGTGTGGCTGTGCATGCCACAGTGAAAAATTAATCTTGTCACTTCGACGTTGCAGCTCCAAACTTTTTGTGTACTAAATTCGTTACGTTGAATTACTTGTACTGTCACGGTTTCACTCACGTACGTCATTTCCGGGGGCGCGCACGGTTGAATGTCTCTTAGCGATATTACCGTTGCGTTGGTTTTCGCGTCCGTGCAATCGTAGGCTATTAAACCATGTGTTCCATGTAGTATGGCGAAGATTAGCGTTAGGGTAGTCATGGTATTGTGTCGGTTGACCATTTTCTTCTCCTTGTCGTGGATTAGTTTTCTCTCGTTCTATAAAATTTTAATTTAATGAGTTCCGATTCACTACGTACTTTCTTATTCTAAATATGACAAAAATATAAAAAAATATTTAAAATGTTAAATAAGGTAATAGAAGTCAATAATATTACCTTACATAATATTAATTTATCGTTTGGTACTTATAATCACATTACATAATTGTAATTATTTGCTTTTATAAGTCCTATGTGTAGTAAGATTTCTTTTTCAGTGAGATATTAATGGCTTCTTGTAGCCCTGTTCAAATTATATAAAATCTTTTGGATGCAATGTCAATGATTGCCTTAAAAAATTATAAAAAAAACCTTGAAACTATTAGTGTCTTCTTGTGGTCTTATCTGAATTAAATAATCCCCTTAATGTGTACTGTCAATAGCTGACTAAAAAAAAGTTTATAATAAAAAAAAATTCCTGGCTTCCTGTAACCTTATCTAAGTTGAATGACCCCTTCCAATTTCACTTACTACTAATTTAAAATACATTAAGTAAGAAGAATGTCCTTGGTTCCCTATAACCTTACTTATCTACGTTGAATAACCCCTTCTAGCTTTCTCTAAGTAGATAATTTACAAAACTAAGAAAAATTAAAAAAAAATAAAAAAAATTGTTCGTTGCTTTCTTACTTACATGAGATAAACCCTTTCTAGATTTATCTAACAGATCTGCTTCACTCTGTATTCTGTTACCCTTGCTATATGTATAGTCTATTTGTTTTTTTAGTTTTCAACTCGGATTTAATAACATATTTTATCTATTAATTTTCCAAGATCTCCTGCTCCGATTTTTCTCTTTGAAATTATTTGCTTTCCCCATGTACGAGGGAACCTATCTAGAGACAGCTGCCGAGAACCCCAATTTTTCACTTTGCGAAACCCCTTTGTACAGATGATCAAAATATCTCATTAAGATAATGAACCGGTTGTCCTTGCTACTAGCGTTACCTTATCTTGGGTGCTTGCCTTAATGTAGTAGAGTGTCAATTCAACGTGGTCCAGGGATGTTGCCTGTTAGTATCCACAGTAACCATAGGGCATCGCGCAGGTACGTTAAACTAACCCTCGTACTTCATTTTGACAGTTCCCCTTAATTCTGGTAGGTAGAGCGTCGACCTACTACGGATACGTTTGTTTTGATTGCCATTTCTGTGACGTGAGGGTGGGTTAATGCGTTTCTCTGTTGTAGCAGACACTTTCCGCTATAAATTTTCCTTTTTATCTACTCTCCTAGTAGTTTTCTCCATATTGTGCACCTTTTAATTTGGATTCACTGATCCGTGTTTTTTTTCAAACTCTTTTCCTTTGATATTTCGTTATAGAAATATTCACCTATGTCGCTTTCGACATTTTAATTAGTATACCTTCATTCCAGTTCGGTCCTGGCGGACTTACGTTAATCGTAATCTCGCATTTTGTCACTGGAGCATCAGTAATTGTTTATTCAAATATCAGCTGCTTTTGTGTCCTTGAACTTGAACTTCACCATGTATCGGTATGCAAGCGATATATAAACATTTGTTGTCGTAGGTTTTGCTTCAAATATGTAGAAAAAAAAATTTTACTTTACCTGCAGTGTAAATGTATAAAATTTATTTTTTTTTCTTCTCCCTACCTACTCTTATAATATCTCCTGTACAACTTTTTTGTTAGCCTTGTTTGGCCTTTATTGTACGCTTTCTATAACTTTTTATTTACCTATTGTGCACATCCCCTTTTTGGGTTTATTATTCCATTATTTGCCTAGTTTGGCAACTTCATTTCCTTTAATAATTTTTTTCTCCTGCATTTAGCACTTCCCTTTATGGGGTATTTATTCCTTTATTTGCCTAGTTTTGGCAACTTTATCATCTTTAATTCTTCCTTTTTTCCTGCATTTAGCACTTTCCTTTCTGGGGTATTTATTCCTTTATCTGCCTAATTTTGGCAATTATATTTCCTTTATTCTTCTTTTCTTTTGCGTTTAGCACTTCCCTTCATGGGGTATTTATTACAATATTAAACTTGCAATTATTATTTCTTCTTTGATACCTCGTAACACGTGTATTTACACGTTCAGCTTATTTGCTGGCCTCTCGTTGGAAGCAAAATGGGTACCCTCTTTTAACTAAATTTTCAGCAGACACTGTACTCTGTAGTTTCTTGTTCTGCAATTTAGTATCTATCCTTGTATTAGAATCAAGACTACCAACAATATTTTTATTTGCTAGCTTTGTCTGTGCTCTAGTTACCATATAAGTATTTTCTTTCAATTACCCCTAGTGGTTGTGGCGGCAATTGCACCACCAATGGTCCAGAAGCCGTTGAAGCTTCAGCTGCAAATGTGACGGCTGTACCGGACGTTTGTTGATTAGCACCTATATTAGTGTTAGTAGGCATTTCTGTAGTTTGGTATATTTAACTCTAATAAGCACACAGCTCTAAACTAGCTTACCTTTTGTAGACTCTTCTGAAAAAAAAATCAAAACAGACAAAACTCTTGGGGGGAGGGGATTGAGTTGGGTCGGTTGCGAGTTGGGGATGGTTGTGAGTTGGATTTTTTTTTTGATTCTGCGGTTTGAGATTATGTACCTCTAGTAAAAGTTCATTCCTTTGCAATTGTGCAAAAAAAAATAGAATAAAATTAACTAATTACTTATTAAAAAAAAATATTTTGCTAATAAAATAGTAATTTACTACTTATTTATTTGTGCCTAATTATTGTAACTTTCAATATAATAAAATTTCCTTTCATATCTAATAAAAAAAATTGCATATAATTATTTTAATAATTAAATAAATTCTAAAAGACGGCCCTGTCTACTAATATGATTTCACTCTCTTTATATTTCTAGTGACCTTGCACCCATAAGTATTTCACCGAAAATAGTATAGGACATCTACTCAGCGAAATTACTGTGACAAAACAAAGCTAGTTATTTTTCTTATGAAATAACGTTGTATATGCAAATTTTTTCGCAATTTATTATTTATATTTAGCTGTATTGTTATGGTAATTTTATCAAATATTATTTTCTTAAAAAAAAATGAATAGATTTTAAACATTAAAACTGAAATTTATCTATGGGAGCGGAGGAATGTGGTAATGACGTAACCCTTCGTTCTTCCATCTACCAAATTAATACTGAAAGAAAAATAAAAAAAAATCCGAAAACCGCTGTCACCAATGTAATACCGGCGGCCGTTAGTCACCAATATAATAACCAATGTAATAACCGGTAATAGAGAGACTAAAAATCGACTGGTCCACCGTAAATGCTGCTACTTCAGAGAACACCTTTCCCGGGAGAGGGATGGTAGGATCCTCATGTCCATTATGGTTAAAATCGTGGTTGGATGTTCAAACAAAAAATCAGACTTAACATTATTTAGCTTATTGAATTTACAATTTAATATATTGCACATACTAAAATTTGTGGCACACCCATCAAAAGTGATGTTACTCAGAGTAACTCCTGCCTCTTGTAATAATGTTAAAGCCTGTTGGACTAGCGAAGCTTTCTGCTGGCTATTAACTCCTGCAATAAAAAAATAACCTATTGGGAGTTTCCATGGTTCATTAATGCATACTAGCATGAATACCAGAGCCTCTGTTGCTATTTCCATACAGTCGCCTTGTAATGAACTACCACAATCTACATAACCATAATAATCACTACCATTATACTCCAAATGTTTTCTAATAGCGACCTCATCAAAAACCAGAGAACATATCAACTTTTTATTTGAATTTTCAACTTTTAATTTTAAAAAAACTGAAAGCTTCTGAAGTAAAACCTGGCTTTGCATCTACTGAGGAATACCATTTTGCTAAAGTTGTTGGATGAGGTAAGCTATTTTCAAATTTTTGTCGAACATAGTTATACGCTTTGGGTGAAAAAAAGTGTAAAGTAACTGCAAATGATCTAACAGAATGTTCAAATGTTTTCTTCACCCCTTTCTTTTGAGTTTTTTGGAAAAGTCTTTGCATTATATCCTTATTTGCCCCAAAATGTTCCAACATCATATGCTCATGTTCTTGCAACATTAAATTATTCTTCTTCAACACTGATGTCATTGCTCGAAGTGAAGATATGATTTTTTTCTGTCGCCAAATAATCTTTTGCAGCCTACATATTTTATGGCTTTTCAAAATATCCCTTTTTTCTAATTGACTGATCCTCCTCTTCAACATTTTTTTTTGGGAGTATCTTGTCCTTTTAAATTTAAACGAGTTAATTCAGGAGGAGGCGAAGGAGTCTGACGTACAACAAAGGGCCCAGGTATAATTAATAAATTAGTGCCTGGTAAGGTAGGTTCCATACTACATATGGGTCTTGCACTTAATGGGTTAAACGTCCTCACCTGTAATATAAAGATATTTTAAAAGGTCATTTTCAAGATTATCTACTCAATAAAAATTGATAAATTTTTTTTTATATAATAGGACCTACCAAGATCACATATATATAAATTACTTACATATTTCAATCGATTCACTTCAATTGTTGACAGGGCAGTTGGTGATAGCCTCACCTTTAGCTTAGATGTTCGATCAAAACAATCTTCAGTGAAATGAAGAGAACATAAGACACTGGTACGTTTTGGAATAAATTCTTGTTTCCTCAAAAAATTTATCCACAGCATTCTTCTGTTTGGATCTTTGGGAAAGCTGAAAAAATACGGACATGTTATTCTCTGCACACTAATACCTACTTATAGAAATATTGCAGTATATGGTTTTCTCTATATAAATATGTAAGTTTACAAATTTCATAAAAATACGAGAAAGCCGTATACTGCAATTTAATTTCTCATTTGGATATTATGATCATTTAAAATCTAAAATTAGGTCCCTAATGAGATCCTATTCCCTTATTCTACGTCAATAGACATGATGTGTTTGTTATTGCTCAACCTCTAAATGTCAATGAAAAAGAATATGCCTTTTTTATTTAGTTATATAATGTTATAATCCAAAATTTATTCATTAAAAACACTTACCTATGAAATGAAATACCAGAATTTTTATTTTTGGGTGTCACGGAACAGCCATAGCATGCACAACTAACCATTTTTTTAGTCTTTTAAATTTTATACATAAACACAAACGGTATTGTCAATACTATTTTAGATTGATAACTAATAACTACACGCATAAAGCTACACTAATTTAACGATTTATTTGCATTCACAGCTGCCAAAAACAGAGAAACATCCACGTCAAATACTACACCCTCAAAGAGCAACCACAACAATCAGTCATACTTGGTTGATCCAGATGGCCGCTTCCGTTGCATATTCGGTTTCGTGCAGATAGCGCAATGCTCCTTCCTGTGTGTTTTATATTCAAAGATAAATATAAAGATTTTTCAGGCTTCTTTAGTGAACAAGTGTGTTACTGTGTATGTATTCTCATTGCTATTGAGGCGGTAGGTGATTGTCATCATTTGTTTTGTAGCCAAATTGAAAGAAATCTTAGGTTAGATCATGAGTTAATCCTTGTACCCTTTTTCAGATTCAAATGGCAAGATTAAGTTTGGTAGAATACTTGGGGTATCTTGAAGGCACAAAGGCTTCTAGAAGTGTATATGAAGGTGAAGAAGTTTTGAATGCTGGACATGTAATATGATGTGGACGGTTGAATTCTTCTACTCCAGACTAAGTCATGATTTGTGCTTTGTGCCTTCAGAGTAGTGCACTGAATTCTGACTCACATCAAATTCGTGGAGAACTTCATTGTGACTTGTCGAGAGGGGCCATCAAAATCAAGACCATGTTGTGTTCATGTAAAGCTGGGAATAGTGGTAGATGTAAACACATCTCTGCTGTTCTAATCAAGTGTACAAGGTGTATCATTTTACTATTCAAAAAGGCGTTATCGTGCCAAATTAATTTTTAATAAGAATGAATTATGTGATTATTGTCCTTTTCGTTTTTTGCTGTTTTTTTTTGTTTTAGGGAAAATCTTGAAGATTTTGAGATTATTTCTCAAACAGATTTGAAATGTGCTTGGTCAGCCCAAAAGCACATCACCAGGGACAAATATAAAGCTGTTCCTAACAAAGATATGCCATGTTTTGAAAACAATTGGAAGTGGATGACAATAAAATGTACGATTTTTTCATAAGCGAATTACCTGAATCTGCAGTTTCTAAACATAAGTAAGCTGCAATATAATAAAGCCTGGATCAAATAAGGTAATGGCTGGTAAAATTCAAATCACATTTATTTGCTTAGTAGTAAATTACAATAAGGTACTTAACTATTTAACAATATATTGGGACATTCCATGCCAACTCATCCTACCGATTGGATTTGCATCTCCGATTTCGCTGAAATTTGGGCATCTTTTTGTACCATTCGAAAAAGGTTTCTATGAATTTTTTCAAATTTTTTCATTCAGCCAATCGAGAGATATGAGTTTTCGAAAATTTCGGGTATTTTTTTTTAAATAGCCATAACTTGGAGAAAAATTGTCCGATTTGGGACTTTTTTTTTTAAATTTCGTGTTTTTTGATGAACTTTTTGAAAAATTTATGCCAAAAATTATTCATCATAAATTTGAATGTTTTTTTTTCTTTCCAAAGTTAAAACAAGAATTTTAAGATTGTTTGTATCCTTCAAATTTTTTTAAAAAATTCTCAAAAATTCTACTCTTCAAAACACAAATTTTAAGCCTAGTCTCGTAATGGTATAATAATGGGTTATAATTTTTTTTTAATTTTTAAATTAATTATTTTTTTTCTGTTTTTTTTTCACTATTTGTGTATTACTGGCGGCTTTATTAGATGAGATTCGAAAAAAATCATACATCAATATAATAAATAATTGAAGTCAAAATTTCAATTTCTAAAGTAAATTTTATTTATAACTTTTTAAAGGTTTTATTTTTATTTTTTCTGGCGTTTGAATATTTTACAAGAATAAGTTTTATTTGAGCAAGAAATCAGTTTCATTGTAAGTGATCCATCTGTATTTGGTATAACGCAATGATACTTTTGTGTACCTGTGATAGTTTTAGCTTTTGAATAACGTATATAAATTCTCTGTAGCTTTTCCATAATCTGCAATAGTTGAATATCTTACTTCGATTTTTGGCAAGTTATTAGATTGCGCAGCCCATTGATACAACTCTCGGGGGTTTGAAATTTGTTTATCGAATGGTAACTGAAGACTAGCTCTTGCTGCACCTCTTTTTAGTGTTCCTCCTACACCGTCACAAGGTCCTTTGCCATGGTAGCTGGCTAAGAAATGCCATTCAGCATTTATTCCAAAATCTTCCTTGTGATAATATAAATTAACAAAGTTTTTGTAATTCTTAAATTGTTGCGGAGCTCCATCGGAAAAGTAGAATATCTTTTTAGCTGTATTGGACAAGGACTTTATCAAATCAGTAACGATTTTCAAAAAGACGTTAACTGCAGTCGAGTCATGCGTGTTACAATCAGATATAATCACCAAACTTCTGTGCAATAATTCATTATTTTTCTTAAAATAAATTACCACAGGAAATATTGTCGATTGATCATTATTCCAATGGAATCCTGGCTCTGCATTTTGGATGACAAATTTGTAGTTCTCCGCAAAATCACAAACTACAAGAAATTCATCGGTTCCAAGAGACTCTTTAAGAGATTTCATGAATCTTGCTTGCGATTTTGCAATAAAATAATGAGGCAAAAGTTCTGTAATTTTTTCGCAAAAGTCACTGATGAATTCTGATGAAACTACCGTTAAAGTTTCAAGCGTTGTCCGCGGTTCTGAAATCCAACATTGATACGTCAATTCATCGATATTATTTTCTTCAAAAATCTCGTTCAAAAAATTTTCGAGTACATCGATTCCTGGACAGTTTTTACACTTGCCAAAATAGCACTCTGAAGATGAATTCTGACAAACAATCATTTTTAAACAATCATTATATTCAATTAAAGGTGTCGGAAGATCACTTGTCAATTTTCGTAAATTGGAACCTGAAAATAATTTCAAAAAAAACCATGCAATTAAATACAGAATTTAGCAAAAATAATAATCATAAAACAAAATTTGAATTTCAGTCATACTAACCTAGTATCATGAGTTTTACGTTTTGGTGGATTGAACATACACACACAGTATGTGTACCACCGGATCCTGCTAGTACACAATACTTGGGGCGCAATGATGCAAACATGGAAAATCCAACTTTACAGTCAGGATACTCCAATTTAAATAGCTCATATAACTCTTTTAAATTTGATAAAATAAGCTTTTTTTGAATGTGCTCACGTACGCCTTCATTGTTTCTAACAGAAACGAAGTCTTTCATACCCGGCATATTAATACTCGTTTCATCATCAACATAGAACTTTAATACCTTTGATTTAACATCTTCAGATAGAGGTCGGCCTAGAAATAAATGTTTAAATTCAGAAGTAGAATTAGTTAACACGATTTAGATCAAATAAGGTTTGATTTACCTGGTTTTGAATCTGGTAATGATAATATTCCACGTCGTTCTCTCAGAGACTTCGAGACTTTGACAATATCCTTTGTTGCTTCCATAATATTACAAATAGTCCAGTAAATGAAGGCGAAAAATACCGTCAACATGGGCATCTGGTCCAGCAAGAAATTTTTTTTTTTAATTTGCAGGTAATAGTAGGTACATTGAACCCCCAAAATGTCAGGTGCCTGGAAGTTGTGGGAGGGTCGGAAAATGGCCCTGAAATTCCAGAAAATCCATTTTCCCGCGATATCTCCCGAACTACGATCCCTGGAGAATTTTTGTTCAGACAAAAAATGAAGAGCAGTTCATTACCTACAAAAGTTGTCCCCACAATTTTTTTCGGTACACCAATATTTTTTGCAAAAATGGTGGTTGAAAAGTTCGCAGTTTTCTAAAACTCCAAAATTGATGCTTCTAGCCCGAAATCTGGGATCAGGGACTCTGAAAATACACGAATTTCTATGTTTAGGCTTCCAGGCAACTATGGTAGAGGGCCCCACCTTGAGATTTCGCAACCGCGAAATAATTAAGGCCATGAAACGAAACTTGAAAATGATCGATCTCTTACCCACTCTCGACGTCACAAAAGTTATTGCTGTCATTAAAATTGAGACCCCGGCCTGCTTTTATTGGACAGACCAATCCTAGGAATGATTGTGTGCGCAAAGGATTGAACATAAACGCTAAAATTGCGAAAATAACTTTCCGTATGTAGCGGGAGCCCCAAGTTCCGCGGGTTTCCCGGGCAAGAATCAGATATTTTTGGGAGATTCATGCGTCTGCCATGATGCTCGGTAATAAATTGCACATCTTTGGAATTTTGCAAAAAAAACGCAAATTTTTGCAATAAAATATGATTGGACTTTTTTGAAAATACATTTTATTCTTGAAAAATATATGAAAAATTGAACATGTATAACAACGATATGAACAATAATTATCTATCAGTTTATTACCAGTCACTCGTGTTTTCTTCACCTTCGTTTACATATCGTAAGCTGGAAACACCATTCGCGCCTTGCTCCAATTCGTTAACACTGTCCTCTAGCTCAAGAATTTTCAATATTTCTGTGTTTTTATTAACAAAAATTTCAAAATTTATTATTTAATAATAACAATAAGATGACTAATGACTTCAATTTCACTTTTGACACTGGAACACTACTAATTTATTCTTAAAAAATCACAGAAGAGATAGTGTTTACTTGTAAAATTGTCTGTTGTTGACAAACAATGCAGCAGAAAGCATCCACGTGTACACGCACTATAGCAGACGCCGTCGACCACACTATAGATGGGTGGCGTGGCGGCGTCCGAGAATAAAATGAGGCATCCATTACAACAAATTTAGAGACAAATTTCTTTTTAATACATCAAATACACATATCAAAGGAAAGTTCAGAATGTGACCTTTCATCGGGTATGATGTTTGACCGGGAAGAATTTTACTGGAAAGAGAAAAAACTGCTCGAAAAAAATCAGAAGAATAGCTGTTTTTCATCAGAAAATCGGAAATTTCCCCGATTTTCCTGAAAACCCGGGGGTCTGGGCCAAAAAAAAATTTAACCATCAGCAAGAGGATATTCTAACTTTTGTCCCAATATCAATTATAAGCGGGTTTGACATTTAATTATCGAGAAGTTTTCAATAAACCAGAGCGCTCGGGAAAACTCCAAAAATCCACAAAAATCGTCTCTTGGAAAACACATTATTCAAAAAAATACGGGCGAATTATTAGTGGCATTGTTTTGGAATAGATAAAGTACCTCCCAAAGAACCATTATCTAATAGGATTGGCTGAAATACCTCTTAATAAAAATAATATGAATAAATCCATGGAAGCATTGAAAAATCTGAAAAAGACGAATTTTGGCCCAGTTTTACAATGACACGGGAGCACGAATTGAGTGGATGAAAACATGCCTCAGTAGCCACAAATCTCCTCTTTCACTCGCATTTTGATTCATTGAAAAATATCGATTTTCACGCGAGTTATTAAAAAATTAGTAATTCACTTGTGGACGTCATGCCCTCAGAGCGTGCTCTCTATAAGCCGGACTGGAGCTCAATTTTGAGTCGGCGTTCGGGCCATTTATCTCGAAAACTATCCAATTTTTCGAAAAAATGCTAGGGATCATTTTTGTAGGTAAGGATCTGCTCTTTACTTTTCATCTAAACAAAAATTCTCTATTGGTCAAATCTCGGCAGATATCGCGGGAAAACGGATTTTCTGGAATTTCAGGGCCATTTTCCCACCCTTCCACAGGGGTCAGGTACCTGACATTTTGGGAATTTAATGTGCCTACCATAACCTGCAAATAAAAAAAAAATTGCTCTTGCTGGACCAGTTGCCCATGTTGGCACCTTCGTTTACTGGACTAAAACTTTATAAACGCTCCAATCTGGTGGCAATAAAGTGAGAATTTGAATTTTTTTTTTTTGAGTAATCTCTTTATCGTGAAATTTTTTTTTAATCGTCTCTAAAAATTCTTGCGCGAGTATTTGATCATCAGTTTTTTGTTCTAAGCCAAAGGCAGTTGACAAATACGTATTTACGTTAAGAATCTTTTGTTCTAAATATTTCTGATTACTTAATTTTTCATTATCGATAGGAGACTGATTTAAAAATTGTAAGGCATTGTTGATGACAGGTAATTGTGTATTGATACTCAGTTGAGAATGACTACTACTCCAAGATGTAGATGGACCGGATAATGAAGTTATTCCTAAAAAAATAAACAGTGCAAATATCATTTCAAAAAATGCCAAATCTTCTATTTACAAAGTTAATTGATAAGCAGAAGAATTATTTTCAAAAATATACCTGACGAAAGTTCGGTCGAGAAGTTCTCGAACTGCATCTATCTCCTCAATATAAGAAGTAGCATCGTCACTACTACTTGCAGATATTGTTTCTTCGTTGTCTTGTTCTTCTGTTTTTTCTTCATTTAAACTAAGATTCAATTTTTTCCGACAACCTGTACATAGATAATCGGCACTATCAATATTGAAGTTCAGTAATTTATAGACGCTAACCTCAAAGAGTTCTCCACTACGTGATTATTTAAGTTAAATGGATTACAGCACACATTGAATTTTTTGAAAGTTGACATTATGTCGTATTATATAATAATTTGTCTTTTCTCTTCGTTATCACGAAACATAAGTAGATATTGTAACTTATAATCACTTTAATTTTAGAAGCGTATTGGGGAATGTGATTAAGAATCAAAACAAATGTCAGATGACAGGCGACAGCAGCGCTACGTAGCCGAATGATTAGTTAACAACGACATCAGCGACCTTAAATGTTTTTTTTTTGTAATTTATGCAATGAATAAAATACTCTTCAAAGTAAAAAAAAAAACTGTAAATGGAACATAAAAAAAATAATTTAAAAATAAAAAAAAAATTATAACCCATTATTATCCCATTACGAGACTAGGCTTAAAATTTGTGTTTTGAAGAGTAGAATTTTTGAGAATTTTTTAAAAAAATTTGAAGGATACAAACGATCTTAAAATTCTTGTTTTAACTTTGGAATGAAAAAAAAACAATCAAATTTATGATGAATATTTTTTTGCATAAATTTTTCAAAAAGTTCATCAAAAAACACGAAATTTTAAAAAAAAAGTCACAAATCGGACAATTTTTCACCAAGTTATGGCTATTTAAAAAAAAATACCCGAAATTTTCGAAAACTCATATCTCTCGATTGGCTGAATGAAAAAATTTGAAAAAATTCATAGAAACCTTTTTCGAAGGGTACAAAAAGATGCCCAAATTTCAGCGAAATCGGAGATGCAAATCCAATCGGTAGGATGAGTTTACTAAGCCTTTAACCAGCACAATAGATTTTTTAAATCTGTGCATGCTGGTCTTTACTTACAATTATAATTATAGCTAGGATATGCCAATAACAATTTTAATTTTAATAAATATATAATAATTTATACTAAAGTAATAAGCCTGAGAAATAAAAATTAAAACATTGGTTTTAGTGTTGGAAGAAGAAGTTTCAGTGGCAAAGATGTCAAAGAAGTAGTGCCAGCCAATAATCACCTTCGATTGATTTTGGACAATGCATGCCAGTCTATTGTCATGTTAGAAGCTTCCATAATACCAGTTAATAACGAAAATGAATGTTGTAAGATTTTGTATTCTCAACTTTTCAATGAGGTTTCTTTCATGATAATATACATTAGGCAACAATCTAAAGAGTGGCATGAACAGAGGAAATATAGAGTAACAGGTAAATTATTTTATAGCCTAAGCACCTTGAAACTAATCTTATACAGGGTGATTCATAAGTAATGGGCCAAATTGTAAATCTACGTTCAGAAGGCCAAAATAATAATATTTTCATTAACAATAATGGGTCTTAGTCTGCTCCTTACTGAGGTACAGGATGCTAAAGCGAAAAAAATTAAATAGATTTTTGTTAATAGATCAGCTACTTTTCTACATAATGACATGAAAATTGGGTATGAACTAGATTTTGTAAGGGTAAACAAGAATGTGTGAGAGGATTTGAGTTAACTCGTAGATGTCGCCACATGCGCCATATGAATTAGATGAAATCAGTTACAAATTTTTGATCGCTCATTATTTTACAACTTACTTATTTAATTTGGATAGCCCCATCATTTCTGTAGAAAAAAGCTATACTTCTTTGATCTTCAAAATATTGACGATTTTCGAGATATTTGAATTTTACTAATTCACTACACTACATTTCACGGTGGTCGACGTAGCATTCATCTGTTAAGACACAAGCATTCCATGGAATGTTGACATTTACCTAACCGTAATTGATAATTGGTAATAATATTAAAATGAAACCATACAAAAATTACGTAATAAAACACATTTATAGTACACCAGTTAATAAAACGAAGACAGCATTAGAACAGACTTGAACTAGGACCACTTACAACTCTTATCAAAACATACTTGTTAAAGTTGTGCGAAGTTAAATTAAATTTAAGCTTAATTATGACCTACTGCCAAAGGTTTTCAACATGGCCACCACCAGCATTTATACACGCATTTAACCGTTTGGTTAAGGATAAAATGATAGGGATATAAATTTTCTTTGTGCAAAATTCTAATCACGGACGGTTGGCTTATTCCAATAGCTGTAGACAATCGACGAGTGCTTATTTCAGAATTTTGCGAAATTCTTACCAAAATTTCATCTTCTTGCTGCGGAGTGATAATTTTAGGACGCCCTGTATGATATTTTGAATGAAATGAACCTGTTTCACCCAATCGATTATAAATATTTTGAAATATCATCCGGTTTGGCTGCCTTCTGTAAGGGTACATTTCACGATATTTTCTGGATGCTGCTTGCCCAGAAAAACGTTCTTGTGCGTAAACGCATAACATGTCTCTCATTTCTTCGTTTGAAAAGTGATTATGTCTCGGCATTTTTATTTATGTTAGGACAAGAATGAATCAGTTTACCTAACAATAAAATGTTTTAAGCTCTTCATTAAACGTCAAAGCTTTACTACACACGTTGTTACCGTCACTGTCAACATTCCATGGCATGCTTGTGTAGTGTAGTGAATTAGTAAAATTCAAATATCTCGAAAATCGTTAATATTTTGAAGATCAAAGAAGTATAGCTTTTTTCTACAGAAATGATGGGGCTATCCAAATTAAATAAGTTAGTTGTAAAATAATGAGCGATAAAAAATTTGTAGCTGATTTCATCTAATTCATATGGCGCATGTGGCGACATCTACGAGTTAACTCAAATCCTCTCACACATTCTTGTTTACCCTTACAAAATCTAGTTCATACCCAATTTTCATGTCATTATGTAGAAAAGTAGCTGATCTATTAACAAAAATCTATTTTATTTTTTTCGCTTTAGCATCCTGTACCTCAGTAAGGAGCAGACTAAGACCCATTATTGTTAATGAAAATATTATTATTTTGGCCTTCTGAACGTAGATTTACAATTTGGCCCATTACTTATGAATCACCCTGTATATTCATTTATAGGTTCACGAATATACGAGTTCTATACCTACTCCAAATCTGACTGGGATAATAAAGCCTCAAAATATTTTTATGCCAAAGTCTTCAGCAATAAGTTCACCAAACGTGGAGTCAAGTTTGAAGGTGATGCCAAAGATGCTTTCATTGCAAAAACATCCCTTCAAGTTGTGGATTGCGGTATGGTTGTCTCACACTCCAATCCTTGGCTTGGGTTTTCTCCAGATGGTGTAATTTTTGAAGACAACAGACCTGTTAGTCTACTAGAAGTGAAATGTTTGTATGAAGGTAAGGTCCTTAAAATTTTTACTTACAAGTAAGCTATGTAATATATTTCTGTTGAAGGAAATCAGTTTTAATGATGAAAATTTTCAGTATAGGTACCTACTTTATTTTTCAAGTGCTACCATGAACATAAATGAAGTGCTACCAAGAACAAAATTCCTTCAAAAAAGTGGAAGCAAATATTTTTTGAAAGAAAAGCATAAATATTATGGACAAATTCAGTTAGGCATGGCATTATTAAATTTGCCTACTTGTTATTTTATATTATATGCTTCCTTTGATAAGAGTGTGGAAATATTGAAACTAGATTATAATCATAATTTCACATAAAAAATTATTGACAGAAGTCAAGACCAACTATTTTGAAAAAATGTTACATGTTATATGTAAGAATAATAAACTTTAGTTGAACATTTTCTTTAATTACCTGAATTGATCAACCCAATTTTTCATTCATTCATTATAAATATATCCTTAACTTTCTTAACAAGAGACCACTGCAATTTACAACCTAAGATTTTGAATATCTTAATTCTCTGATTGACTCGTTCAATATGCACTCTATCAGCTGCTATTTTGGCATTCAACAATGCTTCTTCTGTAGTCAATTGTTTTTTGTCTTTCAAAAATGGTGGCCTGATCAATTTTATTTTAAACTATTGACAAATATCATCGATCAAGAAACCTTTGTGTACCATAATAGCATCCTGTGAGCTTTCTATCTTTAAAATTAAGTCACTTTGTTGAAAAATTGTTTTATCAGATACTCTTCCCCCATATGGTTCACTAATATAAGTAATTAAAGCTCCAGGAGAAACTCCTGTCATGAATTTGACTGTGTTATTAGATTTACACTGAGAGTAAAACCTGATCCTGCAGCAAAGGCACTTTGGTTTCTGTATAAAAATTTCTGTACAGTCTAAGATGATTCGAGTATTTTGGAAACTTTCAAAACATTTTGGCATGTTTTTCTGTATTTCAGAATATTCTGGGGAACTAATGACACAACTAAGAACTCTACTCATAAAGGGTAGCATTTCATAAATATATTTTTGGCATAATTCTTGTGAAATGCCAAATAAAAGAGATAATGTCACATATGTAAGGTCACATTTCAATTTTGTCAGTACTAAAACAATACGCTGTTTTATTGTTAATCTATGTGACCGTCGATCACTGTAAACAGATTGTACTGCTTTTACTATTGTATCTAATAGTTTTATATTATTGAGACCAGTGAAACTGTTTAGAGCACTATCTGTAGTTATCAGATCACACAAAGTAGACACTTTAGGAGTATTCACTTGCACTTCAAAATCCTTGAAAGTTTTGGGCCCATTATAAGCTGGCTGCCCCTGAAGAAGCTGCAATAGTCATGTGATGCCTTTTGGCCTAAACATTAAGTCATTAATTATTTAAAATATTATCGAATAAATTCCCTTCAGCTAATTCCAATAAACCACGAATTGTTTTATAAATAATAAATATAAAGGTTACACGTACGAGTCAATGTCAAAGCAAATAAACATTATCTAGTATCATGTATGTTTACTTATAGTGAACTTGACTCTTTGTATATATAGGTAACAATAGTATTTTAAGTATTCATTATTAATTCATTATTAATTCAATATTAACTCATTATTGATTCATTATTATTATTAAGTCATTGTTATGGTCATTCATTAAAGGATGATTACAGTCAGCATCATTCATTCTAAGTAGTAATCTAAGAGTAGTCAATTAGTGTTAGTGGTTAATGTATAGTAAATATTAAATAGAACATGTCCCAGTGAAACAGGTAGTTGTTTTATTCCTGGGGGATGACCCACCAAGTGACCAGCAGCACCACCTAGTCAGAGGCCCTTCTACTATCCTACTACACCCAGTATCCTCATTACATTACACATTACATGGCGATCCTGCAAACAATTGGAGTTCTGTAACAATGGGTGGTAAAGCAACGAAACAAGCGGTCCAAGAAAATGGCGTGGTCAACAGTAATTTTATAGTACAAGAAGAGGAACTCAAAGCAGATCTGGAGGTGAAGATTCTTATCTACATTATTGTGGTTGTTTTGGTACTACAATTTGGATGGTCTATATATAAAAATCATAGAAGACAAATGAAGAGGGAGATAAGAAGAAATCTACAGCAAAGCACGCTAAATCTGTAGGATGGTGAGAATATTTTTTTTTGTAAACTTTAAGGGTATATTCTGTTTTGTGGCTAAAATTTTTTTTTTTGATAATTGATATTTCATATTTTTATTTCTATTGACAATGAATTTTAAATGTCCTCGAGTGATGGAAATGCAGTAACGTGGGATGAATTTGAGATTAGATTGAATTTAATTTTAGAAGATATACGTAGGAATAGTAAGCGTGTGTTAAAAAAGGAGGTTCCAAAAAGCTCAGATAGTCATATAGATATAATAAATAAGTTGTGTGATTCATTTAATAGTTTCTCTAAGTTAATAAATAAGAATTGGTATAAGTTAGAGGAGAATCAGCAGAGTACATGTATTTTATATTTTAACAAAATTAGAGAAAAGGTAGAGAAAGCATTTCAAGTGTTAGATTGTCAGTATGAAGTTCCGTCTCAATTAATTACGCGTAATAATTTAATTAATAATTTAATAGTATTAGAAGCAATGAGCAAAGATAAAAAGGAGAAAATGGCATTAAGTATGAATGACTTTTTCAATTTAGCTGGTAAGATATTACCAAATGAATTTAATGGGGATATAAGCAAATTGCAATCTTTTGTAGATGCTATAAGTTTGCTACAGGTTGGTGCAGCAGAGCATGAGGAGAATGCTGTACTATTTGTGAAAACTAGGCTAACTGGAAAGGCCAGGAGTCTAATCACCACCGAAAAATCGTTGGTAGAAATTATAGGAACCCTTAAAAAGGGACTAAAGGGAGATAGTGCTAGTTTAGTAGGAGCTAAATTAAGCAAATTAAGACAAAACAATAAGGATATAGTTGAGTATGCTTCAGAGATGGAGAAATTAACAGATCAGTTACAAGCCGCGTATTTGGCAGAAGGAATGCCAGTACATTTAGCAACTAAGTATACAACAGAAACAGCAGTAAAATCACTGATCGACAACTCAGCATCAGAACGGATAAAAACCGTTATAGCAGCTGGAAATTTTACGACACCACAAGAGGTGATGACTAAATTGGTTTCCATCAATGTGGGAAACAATCAGTCAACAGGAAGTGTTCTGCATTATAAGGCAGATAGGAATAAGTTTGTGTCAGGAAATACCTATTTTCCACAGCGAAATACCTATTTTCCTCAGCGAAGACACTCTTATGTAAATCATAATGGAGAAAATAATTTCCATAGGAAAAATAACTACGATAACAGTAGGAAATTTCACGCCAATCAAGGCAATAGGAGATTTACTGGTTACAGGGAGAAACCAGAAGAATATAGGAACAAGCCTAACAATAGGTTTAACAATGATAATAAATATAGAAATGTAAGAATGTGTGAGAGTGGAGAGACGAGAGTGGAAGATGAACAGAAAGAATTGGGGTTTTGAAAAAGAAAGGTGAAAAATCCAAAATTTTAAATAACTTGCATAATAATAATCATTACATTTATAACTTTGATTTAACTCTTTCAAACTTTGTGCAAATTAAAACTGACATATCGGATAATATAGATACTTTTATATTAGATACAGGTGCAGATATATCGTTATTAAAAATTTCAGATAATTTTCCACATCACTTAATAAAGACAACACAAATCTTAAATATTAAAGGAATAACTCAGGGAGAAATTAAAACTTTGGGTACAATAGAAACTTTTCTTTTTATTAAGGGTGTAGCATTTCAACATTGTTTTCATGTAGTAGAGGAAGAATTTCCTATACCTACGAATGGAATTCTAGGTAGAGATTTCATAAGAAATTATAATTGTATTTTAGATTATTCAGAATTAAAATTATACATAGATTGTAAATCTAGGAATACAGTAACATTAGAAATTTTTGACAATCCTGAATATGATACTTTGGCAATACCGCCTAGATGTGAAGTCTATCGGTTGGTAGAAAGTTTCAAAAACTTAAGACAGGATAAAGTTGTTGAGCAACAAGAACTATTACCAGGAATATTTATAGCAAGATCTATTATATCAAAAACTAATCCTTATGTCAGAATTTTAAACACAAATTATGAAAGCAAGTCGATAAATACAAACAATATTAAAATATTGGATTTAAATTTATTTCATGTATATGCTGTGAAGAATGAAAGTAAGAATAGGATGAAAGAATTAAGAAAAACATTAAATTTAGAGGTACCAGAATACGTGAGGGATAAGCTAATAAATCTTTGTGAGAATTTTTCAGATATTTTTGCTTTAAAGAACGACATTTTAACGCATAATAATTTTTATGAGCAAAAGCTATTGGTAAAAGATGATACTCCAGTATATATTAAAAATTATCGCACGCCACATTCTCAATCTTCAGAACTTAATAATCAGGTCCAAAAGTTATTAGAACAAGGTATAATTGAATCTTCAATCTCAGATTATAACAGTCCAGTTTTACTTGTTCCCAAAAAGGCAATCAATGGAGAGAAGTCTTGGAGACTTTGTATAGATTTCAGGCAATTGAACAAGAAAATAGTCACAGATAAATTTCCATTACCCAGAATAGATTCGATCTTAGATCAGTTAGGGAGGTCGAAATGGTTTTCAGTCATAGATCTTATGTCAGGTTTTCATCAAATTCCTTTAGAACAGTCGTCAAGGAAATATACATCTTTTAGTACAGAAAAAGGTTCTTTTCAGTATACAAGATTACCATTTGGTTTAAATATAAGTCCAAATAGTTTTTCAAGAATGATGTCCATAGCATTCTCAGGATTAACTCCAGAAAAAGCATTTCTTTATATGGATGATATAGTCGTAATAGGGATGTCAGAAAATCATCATTTAAGTAATCTCGAAAGGGTGTTTGACACATGTCGGAAATTCAACCTTAAATTAAATCCACAAAAATGTCAATTCTTCAGGCGAGAAGTAACGTATTTAGGACACAATTTGTCCAGTGAAGGGGTTCTACCCGATAAGGCAAAATATTCAGTCATTGAGAAGTATCCAGTGCCCAAAAATTCAGAAGAATCTAAAAGGTTCGTAGCATTCTGTAACTATTACAGACGTTTCATTCCAAATTTCGCTGAAATATGCATACCTCTCAATAAATTATCTAGGAAAAATGTGAAATTCGAGTGGTCGGAAGACTGCGAAAAATCATTCCAAATACTAAAATCGGCATTAATTCAGCCGCCTATTTTGAAATATCCAGATTTCAATAAAAAATTTATATTGACAACAGATGCTTCAAATATTGCGTGTTCTGCAATACTTAGCCAGGAATACGAAGGTATAGATCTACCTATAGCTTATGCATCGCGAGGTTTTAAGAAAAGTGAATTAAATAAACCTATAATCATGAAAGAACTGTTAGCTATCCATTGGGGAATTAATCATTTTAAGTGTTATTTATATGGTTCTACACATTTTATTGTGAAAACGGATCACAAGCCGTTAACACATCTTTTTTCGATGACAGACCCAACTTCGAAACTTACGAGAATTAGACTAGACCTAGAAGAATACAACTTCGAAATACAATATTTGAAAGGAAATTCAAATTATGCGGACAGTATTTCAAGGATATCCATAAATGAATTAAAAGACTTGTACATTGACAATGCTCACATCTTAGCAATAACGAGGTCAAAAACTCGTCATAATAAAGCTCAGCCTATAGGAGAAGATAAAATAGTTTCCACAGAAATAAAGGAAGATATTCGCAAGCCAGCAGTATATAAAGTACTGAATAATTTAGAGGCGCATAAATTACCAATTCTGCAATTTGAAAATAACCGTGTTTCGTTAAGGATGAACATACGGATCAAAAACAGGATGAGATTTAGCCAAGCCTTATTAAATACCGATATAGTTAACTTTGATTTAGGTCAAACGTTAGTTCAGCTTGATAAGCTAGCGGTAAATAATGGTATAAAAAGGATGAAAATTTATATGAATGATATTATTTTCACACAGTGCACTATAAAAGAGTTTATGGAAAAAGGAAACAATACGTTAAAAAACGTACAAATATGTATTTGCGATATACCTAAGATGGTGGAAAAAGAAAAAGAAAAGCAACAGATTTTAGAAACTTATCATAATGATCCTTTATTTGGAGGTCATGTAGGAAATAACAGGCTATTGAAAAAATTAAGAGCGAATTTTAGATGGAAAAACATGGAAAAAGATGTAAGAAAATATATTAAGCAATGTCACAAGTGTCAGGTCAATAAAGCAAAGAATAATCACAAGGAAGAATTTGTATTAACGGATACAGCAGAAAAACCATGGGATATAACATATATAGATACGGTCGGTCCTTTTCCACAAAGTGAAAATGGTAACCGTTATTGCATCACAATGTTATGTGAATTAACGAAATATGCAGTAATAATTCCAGTTAAAAACAAAGAAGCGAACACGATAGCTCGTGGAATTTTTGAAAATTTCATACCAAATTACGGTCTAATGAAACAAATTAGGACAGATTTAGGCACAGAATATAAAAATGAAATATTCAACGCTTTAACTAAAATGTTAAATATTAGGCATAATTACTCAACAGCATATCATCATCAATCTATAGGAGGTTGTGAGAAATTACATAGAACGCTTAATGAGTATGTGAGACACTTTATAAATGAAAGTAAGGATGATTGGGATGAATGGTGTAAACTATTTGCTTATTGTTATAATACGACTCCAAGCTCGTATCATGGTTATACGCCGTTTGAATTATTGTTCGGTAGACGTGCTAACTTACCCGAGAATCTAACAAACGAGATTGAGCCATGCTATAATATTGATGAATATCAGAATGAGTTAAAATATAAACTGCAGGTAGCTCATCAGAGAGCAGAGAAATATTTAACCAAACATAAACTGAGTAGACAAAGTCAAAATAGTAAGGTAGCTAATCCAGTTGATTTTAAAATAGGGGATTCAGTGTTAGTAAAGAGGGAAAATAGAACCAAATTCGAATCTCAATATGTAGGTCCATTTACAGTCACAGAGGTGAGTGATGTTAACTGTAAAATTAAATTAGAATCAGGTGTGATAAAAGAAATACACAAAAACAGAATCCATCCTTATTGTAAAATGAATTAAAAATTGTAAAATTGAAAGTGCGAGTGAGTTTATAAACATTTCCGAATAATAAACAAAAGTGTTATAACAAACATTCAAAACATTGAAGTGAAATTAAATAAACAACTAAGTGATCGTAAACAATTTTTAAAGGCAATGAACATTCATTTATTTATGAATATATTATGTAATCGTAGGTTAGTGACATTATTTAATAACCATCTACCATTTATTTTTAGGATAATTGTAAATTCATTTCATTAGGGGGAAAGGAAGCTCAACGGAATTTATTCTTTTTGTAAAAGGGGAAGGTGTGATGCCTTTTGGCCTAAACATTAAGTCATTAATTATTTAAAATATTATCGAATAAATTCCCTTCAGCTAATTCCAATAAACCACGAATTGTTTTATAAATAATAAATATAAAGGTTACACGTACGAGTCAATGTCAAAGCAAATAAACATTATCTAGTATCATGTATGTTTACTTATAGTGAACTTGACTCTTTGTATATATAGGTAACAATAGTATTTTAAGTATTCATTATTAATTCATTATTAATTCAATATTAACTCATTATTGATTCATTATTATTATTAAGTCATTGTTATGGTCATTCATTAAAGGATGATTACAGTCAGTATCATTCATTCTAAGTAGTAATCTAAGAGTAGTCAATTAGTGTTAGTGGTTAATGTATAGTAAATATTAAATAGAACATGTCCCAGTGAAACAGGTAGTTGTTTTATTCCTGGGGGATGACCCACCAAGTGACCAGCAGCACCACCTAGTCAGAGGCCCTTCTACTATCCTACTACACCCAGTATCCTCATTACATTACACATTACAGTCATTCAGCAGCTTCGATTTCAACTTGAGAAGCAGTTGAAGATGTAGCAGGTTCGATTTCTTCACAATAAGAACATTCTTCATCAGCAACAGGTTCTTCTTTGTTGAGACTTCTCTGTCTCAATCTTTCAGTTCTACTACTAGAACATTCAGGTTGCTCCTTTGAAGTAATAGAACCAACAGGAAGATTTATGGAAGGCACAGCAGTCTTTTTCAAAAACCTTCTTTGTTTGGAATTGGAATCTGTAAGCAATTATCTCCAATAACATAACCTAAAATCGCATAGTGTAGTTCTTGCTTACCTCGATAAAAATAATCATCATCTTTAAAATGCAGGGAGCATACTTTCATATTCCTTGTAACTGGTTTACCAATTTTCAGTTTCAGTTGCCAAGCTTTTTGTCGATCCATCAGCACTGTACTCCCCGATTTCCCTTCTACACAAACACGATATTTATCACCAGCTGGAAGAAAAGCATGGAAATTCACATTTGAACATTTCTTTTCCCAGGAAGAACACTGAGGAACCGAACAATAACGATTCGAATGACTCATAGCTTTAAAAATGATTGCAAATATTAAATATTTGTAAAAAATCACACAAAAACAAACACAAAACAAAGGAGAACGTAAGAACTATGTCAAGATTTTTAGTTATTCTGATTGTCACCAGGCGGCGTAGCGCTTATTTTGATTCGTCTATGGTCAAATGCTTCTGTCAGTTTTTGCCGCAAGTAGATTGTGAACTCGGCGCTATATATTCAAATTTGAAATGGTGAAAATTTGAGTAATTTAGTAAAAAACCGTAATATGTGCTCGGGAGATACTCTTTCTAAATATAACACAACCTTGGTTAATAATCCGTTATTTTTGTTATCTAAACTTATCGGATGTATAACAATTTGAATCGACGTAATTTTTGTCATTAATAATCTGAGAGCTTTAGCTGATACCTAAAATATTCTGAAGTTTAGACACAACAAAAATATTCCAGGAAACTTGTACTCCAAGAAACTGTATTCCCAGAAACTGTGCTTCGGAATACTGAGCTATAAAGGATATACAGAAGATATAAGAAAAAAATAAAGAAACTAGAAGATTAATAAATATTAAATATAATTGAATACTATAACTCATAACTTTAGGATTCCTGATTTATATAAAAAAAAATGTATGAATAATCTGACGAAGGGAAAAAATTATATATATATATATATATATGTAGGGAAAATTTTCAAGGAATATGAAGGTAAATCCATGTGGCATCCAAAATGGGTATCCATTTTGTACTACTGCTTTTTTTACAAAAAAGTGGTAAATTTTTCTATATCAAAATTTAAAATTCAAAAGAAACAACAAAATGTAATAACATACCAGTAATCCAGATTTTTATTAGATAAAACGTCTGCAAATTTTAGTTTTCAATTTCAGCAAAAATATAGTTTATGGATTACTGCACAGTTCCACACTTGTTGACTTGACGACAGACGATAAGAAAAGACCTGCTGGTACCTTCTCCGTTATTATTTAAAGAAACTTCAAAATTTTAAATTTCGCTGTAAAATATCTCAAGAATATTGATTTTTGAACCAAAAGTTAATTCCACCAACAATTATATATGTGAAATAATTTATGAATTTTTCGATTGAAAAATTTTCAGTAAATACACTCAGGTGCAAAAAAACGGGCCCCTTATTTTTTTTCTCAAAATCGGCTATATTTGTTTATTATTTTGGCTTTTGGTTTACACTTTTTATATTTTAGCAACAAAGGACTTCCTCCTGGTATAAAAAGACAAGAATATGTTACTTAAACTAAACTTAAGAAACAATGACATAAATAAAGGAAAAATACATGTATACTTAGTAAAATTGATTTTAACAACAGCAAACTTTAGAGGTACAAAAAACAAAATTTAACACATAAAATAGACTTTAGTATTTGGTATTTCCTCCTCTAGCCCTAATTATTGCTTGCATACGGCGTGGCATCCCACTAATGAGCTCACGAACTGCATTCTGAGGAATATTCTCCCATTCTTCTTGAAGAGCTACACGAAACTCATTTAGTGTGGTTGGTGCTATACCACGACTTCTAACACGTCTGCCTAACATGTCCCACACATGTTCTATAGGATTTGCGTCCGGAGAACATGCTGACCAGTTCATTTTTTCAATGCCAACTTCTGTCAAGTATTCACTGACGCATCTCGCTGAATGACGTTTAGCGTTGTCCTGCATCAGGATAAAGTTATCGCCAATAAATGGAGCGAATGGAACTACCTGATATGCCAAAACCTCCTCAATATACCGATGTGCAGTCAGTGAGCCCCCATTGATAAACACTAATTTCGTAGAGGCTTCACTTGATATGCCTGCCCATACCATTACGGAACCTCCGTTATGACTCAGCCTAGGACTAAAAGCACATTCTTGGAATGGTTCCCCATTTCGTCTCCTTACTCGTTTTCGTCCGTCTGGAGCGCTATTCTGTAACTCAGTTATCGACAGTCGTCGGTAAGTCGCATGTGCGGTATTCTGTATGCCTTTTCACCGACCGATATCGCGAATTCGAGTCGATGAGGGTCGGTATGTCTACCGTGATCTAATGAACGCCACGGTAACCGTTATCGATTTTTGTTGAAAGGAAATTTTCATTCTTTGTAGATGTCATGTTGATGTTTGGTTGGAATTGCGGATTATTTAAGTGAATTTTTAATATTTGAAGAGTGACTATTGTGTATAGTGTCTAATCTAGTGTTTTATGAGGTGTGTATTTATTTCTAAAACGACATTAAAAAGGCATTTTTTCATTCGTATTCTAGAAAAAGATAAATGTGACAAGGTGGTCATATTAGAACCTCCCCAACTTCTTACCTTTCCCAGAATTAGGCTATTTTAAGATGATAATAGTTCTTATTTTTATTAATTTATTAATTCTTAACAGAATGGCTGCTGATCTTGGTTATCTGGCTATGGACTTAATGTATCTTCAGCATCAAGCTGAAATGCAGGAGCCTAGAGTTGAAAGAAGATCGTGGAGAGAGGAACACAATCCTTTTGATTTGAATGACGATGTGTTCATTGATTTGTTTCGGCTTTCTCCTGATTTGGCGATGGAGGTTGTCGAGGAACTGGAGTCAATTTTGGAGAGACGTCGTCCAACTGGGATTTCAGTTGAATATCAGGTTTGTGTTTTATGTGCAATTCAATAAACTAGTGTAAATTCTAAATTCTTCATTACAACTACAGGTTCTCACAGCTTTGAGATTTTATGCCACGGGATGCTATCAGGCAGCGGTGGGTGGTCAGTATGATTTGGCATTGAGCCAGCCAACTGTCAGCAGATGTGTTAGAGATGTGACCAATGCTGTCAATGAAAGATTCCTGTATCGGTGGGTGCGGTTTCCTATCACCCCTGAAGAACGGCATGCTGCACGCCAAAGGTTTTTGAGAGCACCTCAACCTTTCGAAGGAGCAATGGGTGCAATAGATTGCACCTATGTGCATCTTTTAGCTCCAAGAGAGCATGAGGAAGCTTATATTAACCATTGGGGTGATCATACTCTCAATGTTCAAGCTGTAAGTTTCTTAACAATAACTAATCACTACAGTATCTCAAGAAATATGGATATATGTAAATATAAAACATTTTCTATAATGATACAACAATATGAACATTGCTCAAGAATGGTGTACGTTTTTACATCACTTTCAAGGCAATTATTGCCCGTTTAATAATAATTTTTCATTTGTTGTCTTTATAGATTTGTGATCCTGATTTGAAAATTCTCAACATTAACGCGAGATATCCTGGAGCCAGAAATGATGCTTTTATATGGACAAGCTCAGCAGCAAAACGTGTCATGGAGCGCAACTTTGTCCGTGGAGAACGGAACACATGGTTGATAGGTATGTGGTAATAATAGTGTTCAAATTACCAGTAAACTAAAATTTCTCCCTTTGTGAATAGGTGATGACGGATACCCATTAGAGCCATGGCGACCAGGAACTCCCCGTGCCCAGTACAATGATGACCTTTGTTCTGCAAGATCTGTGATTGAACGGCTAGTTGGAGTTCTTAAAGCGGAAATCAGATGCCTGTCCAGCCAGAGAAAACTGATGTACGAACCGGGGCTTGCAGGAAAAATTGTGAATGGTTGTGCTGTCTTCCACAACATGAGGCTGGAGCATAAAATACAAGAAATTGAAGTGGAAGAGGTTGAAATATTGGCCCATCGTAATCTTCATCCTCCCAATGTGGAGGTTGAAATTGGTCGCTATGGACGGGCATTGGCTGTCCGAATACAGGACTGATTTATTGGCAGGAGATATGGGAGAGAATAAAACAAAAATTTAATTCTATTTGTGTCTTTATTATTTAAACTTCTCAATAGCTCAGCTTCAGCCTCATTCTTCGCATGAAGCAAATTTGCCTGCGCCTGAACTGTAGCAGCATCTGCCTGCTTCATTGTAGCCTGAGCCAGCATCTACAAAATTATGGATTTTTTCATTTATTGTTAACTTAAAAAAATTATTATAAATTGATATAAATAGATTGCATCAAAAATATATTTTAGCAAATAATGCATGCTGAATTGCTGAACATTTACCTCCATTGCCTTGTTATTAGAGGCACACAAGTCCTGGAATCTTGTTCTGGCTTCCTGCAATTGGGTCCCTATACGAACTCTGCTTGGCTTCCTTGTTTCTAAAAAAAATGAATCATTTTCCACTATTCGACTCGCCATAACAACCTCGACTACAACATAAAATTATATCTCAGATCTAAAAAGTAGCACATACTTTTGATTGTTTTCTTTTTTGTGCTTGAGGTAAGGCCTTCACTTGCTCTGCTGACGGTATTATATTGGCCTCATTACTGCTCACCACTTCTAGTTCATTGGAGGTAAATTCCACATCATGTACTAATTCTGTTATCTAGAAGGAGAAATCTTATTTTTATTTGGCTTGTTAAGGAAAGATGATGGTAGTTTAAAGAGAGAAATATACCTACCATATAGAGTTTGTTTAAAGTCATGCACTTCCTCATTCCTCTGAGAATCAACATAAGAAACTGTCAAAACCAGTGGGGACTCACCAAGGACTGACTCGTCTCCCTTCTCTAATGTCTCCAGTTGGATCTGAAGGAGAGAAATACTGTTACCCATGGAATAAATAATTCCACATTGTCACTCCCCCAGTAAGCGATTTGTAATTAAAAATTGAAAACGGTTTTATGAAAAAAAAACTATTAATGTTTAACAATATTTTGTGTAAGTATTGATAAAGATTTTTCACCTCAGTCTCTGGTATTGAATCAGGGCAAGTAGATGAGCCTTGTACATACTCAGAACCTATTATCCCCGCAACTCTCAATTCATGGGGAGTCATAGGAGGGTGCTTCCTTTCTTTGTTTCCAGTTGAACGCTGCTGCTCAGTTCTTATCTCCGAAACCCTTTTCCACAAAATTTTCCTGCAGCTAACTTGGAATGGCTCTCCATGTACTGAATCAAGTGATTCCTCTGAGCGATATTATAACGCTGAGTTTTGTTAAAACAAAAAACTCCTTTACAATAATTAATCTCTGTACTTATATATCTTAGAGACTTAAAAATAAAGAAATATACCTATTGTAATTATATTTTGTCTTACAATTCAAATTCTTTAAACTCGGCTAGCTCAAATAATTTTTTACTATCTAATAAAATTTGGATTTACGTTTTTCTAGCATGATTTGACTCTGCATAGGGGCAAGTTCTATATTTAGATTTAGACAATAGATTTACCTACTGTAGATTTCTAATTTTCCTAATTGATTCTCACCTATTCAATTTTTGGAATTACAAAAAATAAATTGGACACCAGGCATCAAACATTTACAATACTATATTTTATAAACCTTTCAATGTATTATTAACAAATCTAGTATGTTTTTAAATTATTATAATGATAAATAATTGGCCAATTTTTCCCCTAAATTAGTTTCTAAAGAATCTCTTTTTTTTAAATTATTATTTAAATTTTCAAAACTACAACTAATAAGTTCTTGTTATATTCAAAATTAGAATTTATTTGCTGGATGATAATTTTATTTAGGAACTTCAATTCTCCTATAAATTTCTTGTAATATTTTATATTGAAATGTTTTCTTCTTAAAATCCAAATGGTTCAATTTATAAAATAACCCCAGTGACTTCTGTCAACAATATACTCAATTTTTCTTCTTAATTTCTGAATTCTTCAAATAATTATAGAATATATTAACAATTTACCTCTATATCTAGCAGTATCAGTTTAATTTATATTATTTTTATCACACCATACAACTTTTTGGAGAGATCCTAATCTTTTCTGTCACCTCTCAAATTTTATAACAGTCAGCCCTCTGTCATTTTGACATTTTTTTCTTATCTCAAATTTTTAATAAATGTCTAATGAATTTATTAGTTGCAGTATCAGTTTAATTTATATTACAATATTAAAATATACCTGGCAAGTTCTTAAAACTGATTAGGTGTACAGTATGATTCATTATTATTAATTCAATCTAAAAATCATATCAATCCAATTTTGTAGCTTGTAAATTTTAATATCTTTATTACTTTCGACTCTAAATTTATTCGTCTTCACTATGTAAACGCCCGATCAATTTTTCAATGCTAGTTGACTCTAAATTTCAAGATTTTGAAGTTGTTAATGTTAATATAAACATGAATTGTATCGTTCATGCTAACAGATAAAATATATATCACTATCTATGTATAATAATACGACTCTACCTTCCAATCCTTGCACTCATCTTAGAAGAAAACACAAACGAATTATAATCGAAACCAAAGTATACTTTTGTTTGTTTACAAATTAGACAGTTTCTCTCATCGCTAATTGTCAAAATGAACCGAATCGATTGACGTCACTTCTATGCCGATAATTTTTGGTTGCAATTCCGAGCGTCGAAAACCGTGGCATACAGAATAGCGTTATATTAGTCCCGTCGGCCGCGCAATCGATGGCTGTTGTTAACATACCGATACCGACGACTGTCGATGCCGTCTACAGAATAGCGCTCCTGGTGAATGTAGCGAGAACCTGGATGGGTGACCATACTAGGGAAGACCGTCGTGTAAATAGCCCATACAGCCTGCAGCGGAGTAGCATATCACAGCTCGCAGGCATTATACCAATGAGCACGAGGTATAATGTAGGTATGCCGTCTTTCGGAGGAGACGTAAAACCAAGGTCCCGAGTCCATGGATGTTGGGCTCGATAAAGAACCCTGCCACTGGTTGGAACACCGGTGGGTTCGGCAAAATTTCCGGTTAGTGGTAGAGTGCTCCCGGCGTCGGTGATTAGCCTCAGTTGCAGAAATAGACCGACATTAAATAACCAATTAAAAAAAACTTTCTGATGAGATCATATGCACTGGGCCATTTTTCACCATCATTTACACCACCAGGAATTCCGAAGACGTAAGGGTTCTTTTTTGAAACTTTGGCCTAATCTCTAGTATTTAAGAATAACCTGTATACAGTCCACCATTTCTTTGTTTAGTAAAACAGGTACAGTTCTATTACATTTTCCTCTTAGCAAAATGCGTTGATTTTAAATCAAAGTTAGACTTCTCATCAATTTTCTCAAGAGATCTATAGTGAACCAGCTTAAATCTCTCAATCTCCCCTGCTCTCCTTCTATTCAAGAATTGAACTGAAGTGAGTGTAGTTTCCAAAAGATCTTTCCATGATTTTGAGTTAAACTCATCCTTCACATTTTGCAGTGCCTGTGTTCGTTTTTTAACCAAGTAGTTATGTAAAATTTGGATACATTTTTTTCTTAATTACCATTTCTGTTTGTGATTCCACGACAGTTTTATTGACTATTTTTCCAAATCTCAAATTATAAAGATGCTTAAATTCTTTTGCAAATTTTTTTCCCTCCAAATTTTGTTTTCTATACAATCAGCTATCCATATGTCACTGAGTTCCTTCGTTAGTGTACCCAAAGCATAAGCAGTTGCAGGATTATCATAGAGACCATTTTCTTCATTAAAATTTCCCAAATTATTAACAGCTTGCAAAAAGGTACTGAAATTTGAGGGAATCATATATATATATATAATCAAAATCCCTGTTACCATTTAATGGTGTAGGGTATATTTTATTGTCTATATTGTCACGATATTTTTCAGTGTCTGTACACAAATTTTGCCCATTCTTTTTTGTTATTTGCTAGTGCCTTGGCCGCTAACCATGTTGTCCCTCTTTTCTTCATTATTTCTACAATTACTCCATCCCATGTTTGTTTCGGTCTTCCTCTTTTCCTAGCTCTTTTTATCCTAGATTCCCACACTTGCCTGACAGGCCTATCCTTATTCATTCTTTGGAGATGCCCCCACCAGCTAAGTTGTCTTTTTTCAATGAAATCCAGCAGTGGTTCTATTTCCAGGTCTTCTCTTATTTTTACGTTTCTCATTTTGTCTCTTTTTGTGACACCCCTGACTCTTCTGAGATACTTCATCTCTACAGCCTGAATTTGACTTTTTTGTCGCTGTGTGAGTACCCATGATTCGCATCCAAATGTAAGGATTGGTCTGAATATGGTTTTATAAACATTCATCTTCGTTTTCTTTGATATTTCTATTTTATTTATAAATGATCTGTTCATTGCGTAGTATGATTTCAAAGTGTTTTGTATTCTAATATTGATTTCAATATCTTGTTTTCCGTTCACTTGAATTTCCACTCCTAAGTATTTGAAACTTTTCACCTGCTCAATATTTGTTCCATCTATTGCAATATTTATTTTTGTACTGTTGTTACTTATCTGCATCACTTTTGTTTTGGTTTTATTTATGTTCATCCCATTTTCTTTTAGAGTTTTATTCCATATGTCGAAGTTGTGTTGTAAATCCTTTTCTGACCCCGTCATAATAATCAAATCGTCTGCAAAGGCTCCTTCCGCGATGTTTACTCTCTGGGAATCGAATAATGAAAAATCTGTAATATTGCTTTTTAATTTTCTTAATTCTAACAATAATCGGCCAAGGCGACGTTATTTTGCTCTGATCATTTTTCCGTGATGTGTGGAATGTCTATATTTATATGCTTCCAAATTACCAAAAAGTATCACTAAAAGGTCATATCTAATAACAGTTGTTATATTATCATCCCTCATTCGAAAAACAATTTTTCTTAGAAGATGCACAGCATTTTCACGTATATCTCCAATAACTTCTCTACTATACCTGTCTGTTTAAGTTGCTTGACTGTCCTGAGCAGTTTCTGAAATTTTTATGAAGAGAAGGTTTGGAAAATAAATCTTTACAATGGGGACAAACAGCAAAAGTCGAAACAGTTTTTGGTGGTTTGTTTTTTCGAGGTCTTCTACAGGGTATGAAATCAGTTTGGTGAACACTTCACATTGTGCAGAAAATTTCCTTTGGCTCTTATGGCCTTAATCATTTCTAGTCTCGCTTTTGAGGACGATCCTAAGGTTTTGTTTTTTTCTCTTCTTACTTTAGAAATAAGAGATAATTTTTTCACTTCATCCACTTCTTTATGGACTGTTTATATATGTCTCACTAGTTTAGCCACAAGATTGTGGCAATATTTTTCATGCCACAACCACTAGATTTCACAATTGATGTTGTAGAATTTTTGATAGCATCTCCAACTGGGTTATTATTCATGGATATATCCATGTTTTCACTAGCATTTTTATTGGCCTCACTATCATCATTGCTAAATATCAATTTTTCATTGTTTTCCTCCATAGATATTGAGTCATAGATATTATTTGTACATAACGTATTAACTTCATTTTTTCTTGTTATAGGCAAATAATCTTCATCATCTTTGGATGACATATCACCTTCATCATATGTGTCTGGTTGATAATCTTGATCTTCATCATCTGTGTCTGGTCTATAATCTCCAAATTCATCATCTGTCTCTGGTTGATAATCTTCAACTTCATTATCTGTCTCTGGTCGATAATCTTCATCATCATCTGTGGCTGGTCGATAATCTTGAGCTTCAGTATCTGTACATACCGGAAACTCTGAATTTTTATTTGCTGTTAATGAATAATATTTATCATTATCTGTAAGTCGCAAGCTAACACCCTCAGAATAATTTGCAGTAGATAGCAGACATTCACCTTTTTCATAACAGTTATTGTTATATGATGTACTTCCATTTGATTGACCTACAACAGAGCAACCACTATGTTGAGTACTGACTGAGACTTGACTATGACTACCATGACTGATGACACAGTAATTTGTAACAGACAACATAAAAACATACAAATTTTAAATAATACAAAATGTATAATTTAATTCAGGTTATCTTTTACATTGAAATGTACAGTATTTTTGGCTATTATCCACAATAAATTTAATTAACCCAAAGAAAATGATCATAAATAGGATTGTATTAAATAAACGAAAACCAGAAAACTTTTAGTCGCTTGAGTAGTATTGAGATATAGCTTATGTTATAAAGTTGATCCAAAATTAACTGCAGAATTTAAAAATAAAAAAATATAAAGGGGATTATTTTGAAAATAGCAAAGTTAATATCTACTATTGAAATAAAATATTTCAAGGGTACGTTGTATCAAACACCTATTCTCGGTTTAATGATAACTGATGTTTAGACTGTTAAGTTGAGTATTTATTATCAATCAATTACTTCAGTCTACACATCAGTTATCATTAAACCGAGTTTAGGTGTTTGATACAATGTGCCCTAAATCAACTTAATATAATATATAATGACAAAAAATTACTTGACTAAGTTAGCCAGTACTTGGTGGGAAATAAACAAATAAATTCCAATATATTTTTAAACAATTAAAAATATGAGCACTGTAGGTTCTTTGGATATCCCAAGAAGCTACAGTGTAGAGAAGCGTGACATATTTTCATTGGTTTAAAAATACAATTAATGAAGTTTAACAAGTACAACAATTTATTAAAATTGTAAATTTTGAATATTCTTACCAATATCATTGAAATATTTTCCACATTCACTTTCCCATCAGTTGCTTTTTCATCGCTTTAAGATAGTTCATATCATCTAAAAATAAAATAATGTACTAACTGTATTAGATTTTTCATGAAATTGATATTAATACTATACGTACTATACTTACCGTGAATGTATAATAACTGGCAGGAATAAAAAACACCATCTTTATTTTTAGCGGATATCTTATTACCATCTATTTTGACATGGTTTTTGTTTAGAACAAAAAAAATTCCATCATAATAATAAACTAACGAAAACATTATTATCGTTACGAAATATAAATATGGACATTGAAAAGTATGATTTCTTAGAAGAAAAAGTTTGTTTCGGAGACAATACATCTAAAACCTCTATAAATGTCTTCTAAACGCGATCACACTGCGACTATAACCTAGCAACAAGAGAAAAGTGATTTATTTTGGTATTACGTTTTAGATTTTAGGTTAGTCACGTAGTATCGCTCAGTGTTGCCAGAATAACGATATTAGATTATAGAATGGGATGACATCAGATAGTCAGAAAATTATAATGAGTTACGATAATACTTAGACAAGGAAAGACGATAATAATTTGTGAAAGAGATCTATTTGTGGGACTAGGGGCAGGTGAATTTAAAAAATAAATAAATGTAACATCGATTTTTGGTAACTTATATTGGTGTGAGTAAGGCTTTTCAAATTACTCCGCCTGGTTATTAAATGGACATTAAAAGTTCGAACCCACCATATGACAATGTTTCCGGTCCGTTAACGTAGTTTTACAGGTGGATTCATTCAACATCAACCAAACTAAAACTAATATTTAAATTTAAACTGTCAGCTGTTCATGAATCTTAAATTAAGAAATTGATTAACCAATCGGAAATGCGCACTCTTTTCAATCAATTGTCAAAATTTCCAATAATAATCGAGCTGTCAGATAACTGAAAGAATATATTAAACGTAAACCAACTTGTTTAAGAAAAATATTGTGGAAAAATATAAAATATTTTCTAACATGTAATACAAGCTCATATAAACAATAACGTAACACAAATCACTAGTAGGTGATCTGTGGTCAGAGCTTGACGAATGCGTTTTGTCGAATTCATGGAAGAAATTGATTTCTTAGTTGAAAGCTGGCCATCTTCCTTAAGGTGGATTCATGCAAGCAAAAATTAAAACTTGGATTAATTCAAAACTAAAACTAAGAAGATAAACGCATGAAATGTAATGTAGATATGTAGAAATTGATTTAAATTGAAACTAAAAAAGATGGCCAACTTTCAACCAAGAAATTAATTTCTTGCATTCGACACAACGCATGCGTCAAACTCTGACCACAGTTTACCTACTGGTGATTTGTGTTAGTTATTGTTTACATGAACTTATATTACATGTTAGAAAATATTTTTCGTAAACAAGTTGGTTTACGTTTCATATTTATCTTCAGTTATCTGACAGCTCGATTACTATTGGATGTTTTGACAAATGTTTGTAAAGAGGGCGAATTTTTGGATTGGTTTATCAATTTCTTAATTTATGTTGCATGAACAGCTGACAATTCTTAGTTTAAATTTAATCTTATCTTAAATTAGTTTTAGTTTAGTTGATGTTACATGAATCCACCTTTATTAGTTTTAATTTAAATCTCAATTTCTTAGTTTCTTGCTGAGCATCTAAATTACATTACATTGTTTTATCTTCTTAGTTTTAGTTTTAAGTTAATAATTATTTATCTTCTATAAGTTCCTTGTGGCATTACTTGTTATTTTTTCTTATTTTCTTGGGAATGAAACCACAATATGTTTTTTTTATTTTTTATTTCAACGTTTCGGTAGCGTTCCAGCTACCGTTGTCAAGATTAACTAATAATGAATTAATGAAAAATTTGTTGGTCCCTATCTGACACAACGAAAAAAATTTGACAACTAGACAATCAATAATATTTTGAAGTTTAAGACTACAAAACTTTGTTGTCAAATTTTATTAAGGTCCATTCATAGTAGATCACACCTGGTAAAATGAGAAATAAAATATTTTATTTCATGACATTCTAACGATATGTAGTCCACTAGAAATGGAATCCAGTGAAGTGCACGTTCCAGGAACGGTTTTTATTGGGATAGCGCTTTTTTCTTGCTTATTTTGGAAATTTTGTTAATATAAACGCGTTTGTTGTTACTTTTTTGTGTATGATTATTTTGTTTTCAAAATATGTATAACTCAGTTTGGTGATTTTGTGTATTGAAGTGTGTATCGATTAACAACCATTCCAAAGATAAATCATAAGAAAACCTGGATAAAAACTTATGATGCTATCCTGATAACGCCGGTAATTGATTATTGGAAATTTCTCTTTCTAACATTGGTAACCAAATTTGACTACATTCGGCTGAAATACTAGCTACACATTTATCTGAATTTAGTTGTATTAAAGCACTTTCTTTGATTTTTCGTCTTTTATTATTGGGCTCTTTCAATATTATTTTTGTCGAATCCCATTGAATTTTATGCCCCTCTTCCCAAGCATGTTTGCAAATACCTGACTTAAAGAACTCCCTATCTTTGATATACTTTTTATGTTCATTTATTCGGACTTTCAATGGTCTAGATGTTTCACCTAAATAGAATTTGTCGCATTCACAAGATATCTGATATATGCAGTTTTTTGAAGATTGTTCTTCATTTTTTGGCTTCGTTTTTGTTAGAATAGATCTCAACGTATTGTTAGATTTGAAGCTAGTTCGAATATTGAATTGATTACCAATTTTCTTAATTCTTTCTGATAAACCCTTAACATACGGTATTGTCAAGTTTTTAAAAATTATGTTAGCTGAATTATTAATATTATTGTTATTGTTATGGGGTATTAACAATGAGCCCTTCTCTATATTCTTAATTTCTTTATTCACAAATTCTGCCGGGTAATTATTGGCATTTAAAACATTTTTCAGCAAAGTTTTCTCCTTTGTGAATTGATTATCGTTAGAACAAATAATTTTGGCCCTATCGTATAAAGATTTTACTATTCCTTTTTTAACGCTTATAGAATGATTTGAATCAAAATTCAAATACCTATTAGTGTGTGTTGGCTTACGGTAAACACTTGTTTCATACCCTGTAGGTGTTTTATTAATAAGAACATCTAAAAATGGTAAAAAATTGTTATTTTCAATTTTAATTTCAAATTGATGGATTTTTCTCCTTCATTTATGTTTGTTAAAAAATCATTCAGAGATACTAAGTCGTAAGGCCATATTGCAAAAATGTCGTCAACATATCTCCACCAGACAATTGGTTTTAATTTTTGATTATTTACTATTTTGGTTTCAAAATGTTCCATGTAAATATTCGATAGAATTGGTGAGAGGCAAGAGCCCATGGCAAGACCAAAATGCTGTTCATAAAAATCATTATTGAATTGAAAATATGTTTTTGTTATACATAATTTTAATAATTCTATTATTGCTGTTACGCTCAATTTGGTCCTTTCTGTAAGGGTCTGATCAATTTCTAATTTTGATTTGACAAGTTCTATTGTTTTGTGATGCCTTTTGGCCTAAACATTAAGTCATTAATTATTTAAAATATTATCGAATAAATTCCCTTCAGCTAATTCCAATAAACCACGAATTGTTTTATAAATAATAAATATAAAGGTTACACGTACGAGTCAATGTCAAAGCAAATAAACATTATCTAGTATCATGTATGTTTACTTATAGTGAACTTGACTCTTTGTATATATAGGTAACAATAGTATTTTAAGCATTCATTATTAATTCATTATTAATTCAATATTAACTCATTATTGATTCATTATTATTATTAAGTCATTATGATGGTCATTCATGAAAGGATGATTACAGTCAGTATCATTCATTCTAAGTAGTAATCTAAGAGTAGTCAATTAGTGTTAGTGGTTAATGTATAGTAAATATTAAATAGAACATGTCCCAGTGAAACAGGTAGTTGTTTTATTCCTGGGGGATGACCCACCAAGTGACCAGCAGCACCACCTAGTCAGAGGCCCTTCTACTATCCTACTACACCCAGTATCCTCATTACATTACACATTACATGGCGATCCTGCAAACAATTGGAGTTCTGTAACAATGGGTGGTAAAGCAACGAAACAAGCGGTCCAAGAAAATGGCGTGGTCAACAGTAATTTTATAGTACAAGAAGAGGAACTCAAAGCAGATCTGGAGGTGAAGATTCTTATCTACATTATTGTGGTTGTTTTGGTACTACAATTTGGATGGTCTATATATAAGAATCATAGAAGACAAATGAAGAGGGAGATAAGAAGAAATCTACAGCAAAGCACGCTAAATCTGTAGGATGGTGAGAATATTATTTTTTTTTGTAAACTTTAAGGGTATATTCTGTTTTGTGGCTAAAATTTTTTTTTTTTTTTTTGATAATTGATATTTCATATTTTTATTTCTATTGACAATGAATTTTAAATGTCCTCGAGTGATGGAAATGCAGTAACGTGGGATGAATTTGAGATTAGATTGAATTTAATTTTAGAAGATATACGTAGGAATAGTAAGCGTGTGTTAAAAAAGGAGGTTCCAAAAAGCTCAGATAGTCATATAGATATAATAAATAAGTTGTGTGATTCATTTAATAGTTTCTCTAAGTTAATAAATAAGAATTGGTATAAGTTAGAGGAGAATCAGCAGAGTACATGTATTTTATATTTTAACAAAATTAGAGAAAAGGTAGAGAAAGCATTTCAAGTGTTAGATTGTCAGTATGAAGTTCCGTCTCAATTAATTACGCGTAATAATTTAATTAATAATTTAATAGTATTAGAAGCAATGAGCAAAGATAAAAAGGAGAAAATGGCATTAAGTATGAATGACTTTTTCAA
Organism: Lochmaea capreae; assembly: GCA_949126875.1. Lineage (NCBI taxonomy): Eukaryota > Metazoa > Arthropoda > Insecta > Coleoptera > Chrysomelidae > Lochmaea > Lochmaea capreae. The sequence goes on along the minus strand of OX421409.1, from coordinate 26,417,823 downwards.
TTTAGCTGGTAAGATATTACCAAATGAATTTAATGGGGATATAAGCAAATTGCAATCTTTTGTAGATGCTATAAGTTTGCTACAGGTTGGTGCAGCAGAGCATGAGGAGAATGCTGTACTATTTGTGAAAACTAGGCTAACTGGAAAGGCCAGGAGTCTAATCACCACCGAAAAATCGTTGGTAGAAATTATAGGAACCCTTAAAAAGGGACTAAAGGGAGATAGTGCTAGTTTAGTAGGAGCTAAATTAAGCAAATTAAGACAAAACAATAAGGATATAGTTGAGTATGCTTCAGAGATGGAGAAATTAACAGATCAGTTACAAGCCGCGTATTTGGCAGAAGGAATGCCAGTACATTTAGCAACTAAGTATACAACAGAAGCAGCAGTAAAATCACTGACCGACAACTCAGCATCAGAACGGATAAAAACCGTTATAGCAGCTGGGAATTTTACGACACCGCAAGAGGTGATGACTAAATTGGTTTCCATCAATGTGGAAAACAATCAGTCAACAGGAAGTGTTCTGCATTATAAGGCAGATAGAAATAAGTTTGTGTCAGGAAATACCTATTTTCCACAGCGAAATACCTATTTTCCTCAGCGAAGACACTCTTATGTAAATCATAATGGAGAAAATAATTTCCATAGGAAAAATAACTACGATAACAGTAGGAAATTTCACGCCAATCAAGGCAATAGGAGATTTACTGGTTACAGGGAGAAACCAGAAGAATATAGAAACAAGCCTAACAATAGGTTTAACAATGATAATAAATATAGAAATGTAAGAATGTGTGAGAGTGAAGAGACGAGTGTGGAAGATGAACAGAAAGAATTGGGGTTTTGAAAAAGAAAGGTGAAAAATCCAAAATTTTAAATAACTTGCATAATAATAATCATTACATTTATAACTTTGATTTAACTCTTTCAAACTTTGTGCAAATTAAAACTGACATATCGGATAATATAGATACTTTTATATTAGATACAGGTGCAGATATATCGTTATTAAAAATTTCAGATAATTTTCCACATCACTTAATAAAAACAACACAAATCTTAAATATTAAAGGAATAACTCAGGGAGAAATTAAAACTTTGGGTACAATAGAAACTTTTCTTTTTATTAAGGGTGTAGCATTTCAACATTGTTTTCATGTAGTAGAGGAAGAATTTCCTATACCTACGAATGGAATTCTAGGTAGGGATTTCATAAGAAATTATAATTGTATTTTAGATTATTCAGAATTAAAATTATACATAGATTGTAAATCTAGGAATACAGTAACATTAGAAATTCTTGACAATCCTGAATATGATACTTTGGCAATACCGCCTAGATGTGAAGTCTATCGGTTGGTAGAAAGTTTCAAAAACTTAAGACAAGATAAAGTTGTTGAGCAACAAGAACTATTACCAGGAATATTTATAGCAAGATCTATTATATCAAAAACTAATCCTTATGTCAGAGTTTTAAACACAAATTATGAAAGCAAGTCGATAAATACAAACAATATTAAAATATTGGATTTAAATTTATTTCATGTATATGCTGTGAAGAATGAAAGTAAGAATAGGTTGAAAGAATTAAGAAAAACATTAAATTTAGAGGTACCAGAATACGTGAGGGATAAGCTAATAAATCTTTGTGAGAATTTTTCAGATATTTTTGCTTTAAAGAACGACATTTTAACGCATAATAATTTTTATGAGCAAAAGCTATTGGTAAAAGATGATACTCCAGTATATATTAAAAATTATCGCACGCCACATTCTCAATCTTCAGAACTTAATAATCAGGTCCAAAAGTTATTAGAACAAGGTATAATTGAATCTTCAATCTCAGATTATAACAGTCCAGTTTTACTTGTTCCCAAAAAGGCAATCAATGGAGAGAAGTCTTGGAGACTTTGTATAGATTTCAGGCAATTGAACAAGAAAATAGTCACAGATAAATTTCCATTACCCAGAATAGATTCGATCTTAGATCAGTTAGGGAGGTCGAAATGGTTTTCAGTCATAGATCTTATGTCAGGTTTTCATCAAATTCCCTTAGAACAATCTTCAAGGAAATATACATCTTTTAGTACAGAAAAAGGTTCTTTTCAGTATACAAGATTACCATTTGGTTTAAATATAAGTCCAAATAGTTTTTCAAGAATGATGTCCATAGCATTCTCAGGATTAACTCCAGAAAAAGCATTTCTTTATATGGATGATATAGTCGTAATAGGGATGTCAGAAAATCATCATTTAAGTAATCTCGAAAGGGTGTTTGACACATGTCGGAAATTCAACCTTAAATTAAATCCACAAAAATGTCAATTCTTCAGGCGAGAAGTAACGTATTTAGGACACAATTTGTCCAGTGAAGGGGTTCTACCCGATAAGGCAAAATATTCAGTCATTGAGAAGTATCCAGTGCCCAAAAATTCAGAAGAATCTAAAAGGTTCGTAGCATTCTGTAACTATTACAGACGTTTCATTCCAAATTTCGCTGAAATATGCATACCTCTCAATAAATTATCTAGGAAAAATGTGAAATTCGAGTGGTCGGAAGACTGCGAAAAATCATTCCAAATACTAAAATCGGCATTAATTCAGCCGCCTATTTTGAAATATCCAGATTTCAATAAAAAATTTATATTGACAACAGATGCTTCAAATATTGCGTGTTCTGCAATACTTAGCCAGGAATACGAAGGTATAGATCTACCTATAGCTTATGCATCGCGAGGTTTTAAGAAAAGTGAATTAAATAAACCTATAATTATGAAAGAATTGTTAGCTATCCATTGGGGAATTAATCATTTTAAGTGTTATTTATATGGTTCTACACATTTTATTGTGAAAACGGATCACAAGCCGTTAACACATCTTTTTTCGATGACAGACCCAACTTCGAAACTTACGAGAATTAGACTAGACCTAGAAGAATACAACTTCGAAATACAATATTTGAAAGGAAATTCAAATTATGCGGACAGTATTTCAAGGATATCCATAAATGAATTAAAAGACTTGTACATTGACAATGCTCACATCTTAGCAATAACGAGGTCAAAAACTCGTCATAATAAAGCTCAGCCTATAGGAGAAGATAAAATAGTTTCCACAGAAATAAAGGAAGATATTCGCAAGCCAGCAGTATATAAAGTACTGAATAATTTAGAGGCGCATAAATTACCAATTCTGCAATTTGAAAATAACCGTGTTTCGTTAAGGATGAACATACGGATCAAAAACAGGATGAGATTTAGCCAAGCCTTATTAAATACCGATATAGTTAACTTTGATTTAGATCAAACGTTAGTTCAGCTTGATAAGCTAGCGGTAAATAATGGTATAAAAAGGATGAAAATTTATATGAATGATATTATTTTCACACAGTGCACTATAAAAGAGTTTATGGAAAAAGGAAACAATACGTTAAAAAACGTACAAATATGTATTTGCGATATACCTAAGATGGTGGAAAAAGAAAAAGAAAAGCAACAGATTTTAGAAACTTATCATAATGATCCTTTATTTGGAGGTCATGTAGGAAATAACAGGCTATTGAAAAAATTAAGAGCGAATTTTAGATGGAAAAACATGGAAAAAGATGTAAGAAAATATATTAAGCAATGTCACAAGTGTCAAGTCAATAAAGCAAAGAATAATCACAAAGAAGAATTTGTATTAACGGATACAGCAGAAAAACCATGGGATATAACATATATAGATACGGTCGGTCCTTTTCCACAAAGTGAAAATGGTAACCGTTATTGCATCACAATGTTATGTGAATTAACAAAATATGCAGTAATAATTCCAGTTAAAAACAAAGAAGCAAACACGATAGCTCGTGGAATTTTTGAAAATTTCATACCAAATTACGGTCTAATGAAACAAATTAGGACAGATTTAGGCACAGAATATAAAAATGAAATATTCAACGCTTTAACTAAAATGTTAAATATTAGGCATAATTACTCAACAGCATATCATCATCAATCTATAGGAGGTTGTGAGAAATTACATAGAACGCTTAATGAGTATGTGAGACACTTTATAAATGAAAGTAAGGATGATTGGGATGAATGGTGTAAACTATTTGCTTATTGTTATAATACGACTCCAAGCTCGTATCATGGTTATACGCCGTTTGAATTATTGTTCGGTAGACGTGCTAACTTACCCGAGAATCTAACAAACGAGATTGAGCCATGCTATAATATTGATGAATATCAGAATGAGTTAAAATATAAACTGCAGGTAGCTCATCAGAGAGCAGAGAAATATTTAACCAAACATAAACTGAGTAGACAAAGTCAAAATGGTAAGGTAGCTAATCCAGTTGATTTTAAAATAGGGGATTCAGTGTTAGTAAAGAGGGAAAATAGAACCAAATTCGAATCTCAATATATAGGTCCATTTACAGTCACAGAGGTGAGTGATGTTAACTGTAAAATTAAATTAGAATCAGGTGTGATAAAAGAAATACACAAAAACAGAATCCATCCTTATTGTAAAATGAATTAAAAATTGTAAAATTGAAAGTGCGAGTGAGTTTATAAACATTTCCGAATAATAAACAAAAGTGTTATAACAAACATTCAAAACATTGAAGTGAAAATAAATAAACAACTAAGTGATCGTAAACAATTTTTAAAGGCAATGAACATTCATTTATTTATGAATATATTATGTAATCGTAGGTTAGTGACATTATTTAATAACCATCTACCATTTATTTTTAGGATAATTGTAAATTCATTTCATTAGGGGGAAAGGAAGCTCAACGGAATTTATTCTTTTTGTAAAAGGGGAAGGTGTGATGCCTTTTGGCCTAAACATTAAGTCATTAATTATTTAAAATATTATCGAATAAATTCCCTTCAGCTAATTCCAATAAACCACGAATTGTTTTATAAATAATAAATATAAAGGTTACACGTACGAGTCAATGTCAAAGCAAATAAACATTATCTAGTATCATGTATGTTTACTTATAGTGAACTTGACTCTTTGTATATATAGGTAACAATAGTATTTTAAGCATTCATTATTAATTCATTATTAATTCAATATTAACTCATTATTGATTCATTATTATTATTAAGTCATTATGATGGTCATTCATGAAAGGATGATTACAGTCAGTATCATTCATTCTAAGTAGTAATCTAAGAGTAGTCAATTAGTGTTAGTGGTTAATGTATAGTAAATATTAAATAGAACATGTCCCAGTGAAACAGGTAGTTGTTTTATTCCTGGGGGATGACCCACCAAGTGACCAGCAGCACCACCTAGTCAGAGGCCCTTCTACTATCCTACTACACCCAGTATCCTCATTACATTACACATTACAGTTTTCTGTACCGGTACATTTGTGAAGAGACTAACTACATCAAAACTGACCAAATAATGGCTTTTGTTGAACTTTAAATCTGATAGTTTTTCTAAAAAATGATTACTATTTTTGATGTCTGTCCTGCGAGGGGTTCAATGATTTTTAATATATGATTTGATAGTTTGCTGCATGGGGAATTAATAGTGCTACAAATTGGTCGTAATGGTATGTTTTGTTTATGAATTTTTGGTAGACCATAAAAATGTGGTGGTTTACTGTATTTAGGTGTTAACATTGTTCTTTCACGGCTAGCAAGTTCGTTCTTGAATTTGAAAAGTGTCTTATAAATTTTGTTTTCAATTGATTTGGTAGGATCATTTGGTAGCTTAGTATAAGGGCCATTTATTAATAAATCCATTACTTTTGAATCATAATCAACTTTGTTTAAAATTACAGTAGAATTGCCCTTATCAGCCGGTAAAATAATAATAGAATCATCTCCTTTGAGATTTTTAATTGACTTTTGTTCTGCTTTTGTAGTATTGTTTTTTAAATGAATAGATTTTTCTAATATGACTTTACAACGTACTCTATATTCTTCTCTTTCGTGTTCAGGTAATTCACTACTTACTTGTTCTATTGAACTTATTATGTCTAATTTTGGTGTTGATTTTGGGGTCAAAGCAAAATTTAATCCATCGTGAGACGCAACCAACCCATATCTGAGTCCTGATTCGACTCGTCTAACCGAAAGTCCCCAACCCACAGAAACACAGTGTGTATCTTAACCAACGCGACGTTCCTTCCACACTCTAAAGAAAACCAGACTTTCCCCTTCTTGAAGAAGTTTACCCATGAGAGAATTCACGACTATAAAACTACTCCTCTTTCGATGGCCAATTGATCTACAAGGTTAAATTTTAGGACGTTCAACATTATGTATATATATGGAGTTCTAACCAAATCCAAAAGACTTCGATTATCGCAAGACGCAACCAACCCATATCTGAGTCCTGATTGGACTCGTCCAACCGAAAGTCCCCAACCCACAGAAACACAATGTGTATCTCAACCAACGCGACGTTCCTTCCACACTTATACACTAGTCTAGTCGTCCCCTTGTACAACCTTGAACTAATCCTACCTTTTACATTAAACACTCATGACACCGTTCAGCTTGAGACAGCGATCTTAGATTAACGATCTGTTGATCCTATTACCCGGTACTATGTACATCGGCGATATTACATGACACAGTATTACGACGTCCACGAAGTGCGCAGAAATCCCTCTTATTGACTCAACGATAGGGACTCATCCGAGTCTGGACCTGATTTCAAATCCTTAACTTGCCAGATACCCTTTGAGACTCCTTTGTCATCTCTCAATTCATAAGTCCACGGTGAAATCCTCTTCTTGATGTAAAATGGTCCTACATATTTCGGCGCTAATTTCTTGGAAAAATACTTAGTGGCATCAGACAGAACATAATTCTTACGCCAAACCAACTGGTTGGGTAAATACTCGATGTGACGTCGACGTAGATTATATCTATCACAACTCTTCTCTGCCGCCAACCTCAAACGTTCTTTAATGTCTGAAAACATCTGTCTGAAATGTACATTACGACTTAAAATCCCTTTTTGTGTACCATCTTCAACACCCACTAGATCTTTCTCCTCGTAATCCTTTCCCGATAACATCATATTACGCCCAAAATTAACAAAATACGGAGTTAAATTAATACCCTCATGAGTACTCGTACGTAGTGCACTACCTATTTCCGGTAACCTTTCATCCCAGGACCTGTGATTGTCCGATACGTACATAGAAATCATGTTTTTAATAACTCTATTAACCCGTTCCGTCGGGTTTGCCCGTGGATTATAGAGTGCGCTAAACTTAACGTTGCAATTATACTTATTAACTAAATTACTAAAATCCTTACTATGATACTGTACACCGTTATCACAAATTATGGTACGCGGTACCCCAAATACTAAAAATACTTCTTGTTCGATTTTACGACAAACTGCTACACCTGTAGCTTTCTTAAGAGGCCACATTAACGTGAACTTACTCAAATAGTCCGTAACAACTAAAATATAGCTATTCCCTTGTTTTGATCTAGGAAGAGGTCCCATGAGATCCGTACAGATCATTTCCCATGGACGCCCTACTTTAGGGTGGGACGCAATTTTATCGACTGGCACGGTCTGTGGTACCTTGTGTTCGGCACAGGTTCGACAGCGTCTAACTACCTTAGCAATATCGCTTCGCATTTTCGGCCAATAGAATTTCTCGGCTACCCTACAAAAGGTCTTAAAAACACCGGGATGACCTGCAGTGGCTGGTTCATGAGCCTTTAAAATGATAGATTTACGCTCGGCTCTGGGGACAACTAATTTCCAAGAATCAGACGGTGGAGACAACTCTGAATACAACGGTTCTACATACTTCCATAGACGACCATTAGCCAACCGCCAATTACCGAACTTCTTTGGAGATTTACACACTTTATCCACCATCAGCTGGTACCACCTGTCCTCTTCCACTTTCCAGGTACTACCTACGTTCTCGTCAGAAATAAGATCTACCAAAACATTATTGACACTATCAACTATAGGAACGGCTCTAGATAACATATCAGGTACAACGTTTAATTTACCCTTACGATGTACCACCTTAAAATCGTACTGTTGAAGACGGACTGACCAACGACATAAACGCCCACTTAAATCTTTCAAATTCTGTAGCCATAAAAGACTATAATGATCAGTTACGACTGTAAACTGTACTCCTTCGACATAGGGTCTTAGCTTCTCGACAGCCCACAACACTGCCAAGCACTCTCGTTCCGTAGTAGAGTAATTACGTTCTTGACGCGTCAACGACCTGCTTAAATATGAAATTACACGTTCTCCATCAGGGTGGGGCTGGGAAAGTACTGCGCCAATTCCGTACCCAGAAGCATCAGTTTGTACAACAAAAGGTAGTGAATAATCCGGACAACTAAGCACGGGTGCTGCTACTAACCTTTCTTTGATAACCCTAAACGACTCTGCGCATACTTCATTCCATTCAAATTTAGCACCCTTGCGAAGTAGACTAGTTATCGGAGAGATGATAGAAGAAAAATCCGGAATAAAACGCCTGTACCAAGAGAATGTTCCTATCAAACGACGAACGTCTGAAACACATTTGGGTGTCGGTAATTCCAGCATGGACCTCACCTTATCAATATCCACATGAATACCATTTCGATCAACAACGAAACCTAAGTACTTCATCTCTGGTCTGCATAATTGACATTTCTCTGGACTGATGGTAATATTCGCCTCCCGAAGGCGACGGAAAACTTCTTCTAAAATCTGCAAATGCTGTTCAAACGTCTGACTAACAATGACGACATCATCCAGATATACAAAAACATGGGGCTCTAGATCATGTCCCAACACATTATCAATTAAGCGCTGCCACGTAGCAGGGGCGTTATGGAGACCAAACGGAAGTCGACGGAATTGAAATAACCCTCGATTAGGTACTGTAAAAGCAGTATATTGTTTCGACTCTTCAGCCATTGGCACCTGCCAATAAGCACTCTTAACATCTATACTAGATAAATACTTTGCATCCCTCAACTTATCTAATGTATCTGACACTAATGGTAGCGGATAGCTATCTCTTACGGTCACTGAATTCAACTTCCTAAAGTCTACACAAAATCTAAACGTACCATCTTTCTTTTTCACAAGTAAAATCGGTGATGCCCAGGGACTATTACTAGGTTCAACAATACCCTGCCTCAGCATATCATCCAGTTCTTGGTCAATCTGCTTCTGAACCACCGGGTTAACACGATAATAGCGTTGTTTAATTGGAGCACTATTGGTAACGATGACATGGTCTGCCCGATTAGTACACCCCAAGGTTTCACCCATCAAAGTCCTATTCCTATCTACAACGGCTTGCAACCTGGATCTTTCCAAAGATGACAACTGTGTTTGACTATTAACATGAACCATTGAGTTCAAAATCACTGGTTCGTTGGAAAATTTCCATTCGTCCTGACGCAAATCTGGTACGATGTCCATGATTTTCCAAAAATCTATCCCTAATATTAACAAATGAGGAATCTCCGGTACTACAATAGCTTCAATCACCCGGAATTGATCCTTGAGAGTAATCGGCAACTCCACAACTCCAGCAACACTGCAACGGTTCCCATTACCTACTATACAAGCTGTCTGGCGACTCTTATCTATCCTTAAACCTAACTCGTGAATGAGGGACAACCCCTTACCGCCTATCAACGAACGAGATGCTCCGGAATCAAGCAATCCTAATATTTACAGTGATATATGGCCTTTCATCTGCGGACGCATGCTCAATAACGTAATCCAATAAGACTTTAAATCTATCGACCGAGAAGGATTGGTCGACATGCCTACCTCGATCACCTACGCATGTCGGTTGTCGTTTCCCTCTTTTTTATTACATCGTGGGCACGACTTAATTGTCACTCCTTCCAACTTACATTTATAACAAAACTTCTTAAGACAACCCCTAGCATAATGACCTGGCTGCTTACAGTGATAACAAATGACCTCTTTCACCTCACTCTTCGGGACTGCTACTGAAGATGTACTAGCTATCGCAAGATTTTCTACTGCCTCCGCCACTTGGACATAAGCTAAATCTGGTTCTAAAACATGCAATTTACGAGAAGGTGGAACGAAGTTCTCCACTGCCTCCTTTCTGGCCTCAAGTTTTCTACCTAACTCTCGTAACTGTGACACTGAGGTGACGTCCACCAACGCTAACTGGTTCTGGTAAAACGGGGCTATATTTCTGAGCAATATTTTGAGCTTAACCTCCTCAGAGACCGTACAAGTTAACCTATTAAAATACCCAGACATTACAGCTAAATAAAGTCCAATAGATTCATCTGGGCCTTGTGTCCGCCTTCGAATTTCCTCGAAAAGTTTCTCATTATAAGATGGAGACAGATACTCCTCTCGCAGTAACACGACCAATTCATCCCATGATGACACTTCACCCCTATATGCAAGATAAAATTGATAGGCCCTACCAGTAAACAAATCTATTCCTGATTCTAATAACGTTTCTTTATTAACATGGCGAGCAATACGTAATTCCTCCACGCGTTCTAGGAATGCGCTTAACGATAAACCTTTCTTATCTCCCGAAAACTTACAATCCCATTTATTGGGTAACATCGGAGTAACATAGGTAGGGGCACGAGGTGCCACAATATGTTCGTTACGAGCGGGACTCAATGATGTACCCGATGACCTCCTGCGGGAGTCAATATTTGCGTTAAAACTAGTTTGCTGAAGTAAACTAAGTTGTGGTGGTACGTCTCCGAAAGTCCTGTGATCCGCTGCCTTCTGATATAGGTCATCCAATAATGCCAGAGCTCTCGACCGTAGTATCGGACGCTCGTCCTTATCTTCTGGAATATGGTCCATTCTGAAGAGAGCATGATGCAATTTCGACTCATACTTCTTGAAGGTTCCACTTGACATCATATCATTAAAATCGGCAACCAGCGGTGTCAATTCATCCAACTTCGCTTGCACAGCCTGTATGTCCTCTTCAGGTTTGTAAGGATAAGCTGGATACGTGAAACTTTCGCCAGTTTTCTCTAGTCGTCGAGCCATATCTAAACTCTTCCTCATTTCGTCTACCGTTCCGATAGCTACACCTCTTATTTTAACCTCATATATCAATTCATCTTGACTAAGTCTATTTATATTTATGCCATACGAAGCCATCTTGTAAGAATATATCTACACCCAACAAATAAAATCAGTGTCTCAAGCTGCCAATGCCTATCAGTGTCAATGACGCTGTTATCACACGTTCCCTGAGTAACCTCTAAATAGTCCACGCAATACAATATATACAAATATGGTGTATACACCAAACCCTAATTACTAATTATTCACCCTGATCTAAACTAATTTTACGATATATAGTGCAATAAGTTGCGAATATCTTAAACTATGAACAAATCTCAGAACCTGTTCTGGTCAAATCCAACTAGCTGTTAAAATTCAATTTCCTAAAAGTTAAATTCACAAAAAACCTCCAAGTTGTATAAAAAAAACGCAAAAGTTAGTCAAACCACCAAAAAAAATTGCAATGTCTGTCAAGCAGCGCAACGCAATTCAATGCAAGGCAATGCCCCACGTTGGGCGCCAAAAATGTAACGCTTTTCCCGTGCTTCGTGCCGCGAATGCACTCACCACTCTCACATTAGCGACCTATTAATGAAAATAGATCGAACTTGTGGCCACACAAAAAAAATTACTATAAATCCCCAAGTTACCAGCTGATCGGTAGGCCGATCTTTGCCACAAGGTATTTTACCCGCTAGACTCTAGTCGAAGAAGGGAGGTTCGTATGCTGGTAACGAACAAACAAAAAAGTTAACTAAACCCAAGGCGCCAGGTAAACCGTACCCGAGAAAATACCACTGACTACGTTCCTAACCGTAGTTTACCCCCAGTTAGAAATATACTAATTAAATCAAACACAATAACTCAGTTCAAAAAAAATAATGTGGTTTATTAGGTGGTGGTTTGGTTTGACAGAGTAAAAAAAAATGACTACAGGAGTCTCGGAACTAGCTTCCGACAGAGGACGCTTACATAAGTCCTTCAAACTTACTTCTCTAATTAATGATCTTAAAATCCCATATACCCCCAACCCAACATGATAATACTATGCATATCCAATACTAAAATTACAAGTATGATGATGCAATGCTTATCCTAAAGTACAATACCAAAAAAATAATTAAAACCTGTATACCCCCTTAACCCCTAATCTTAACGCTTAGAAGGATTTGAACCAGCAATCAGTTCTACTGTAAGTCCGTTCTGAAAATTTATGGCAAAAAAAACAAATAATAACTGCTTAAAAGCATTAATTAACTTACACAAAATTATTTTCAACAAATACCCATACTGTGGCTTATCTACCCATGTAATGACGATGTTTGAGGTCCTACCAAATAAAGAAATTTTACCAAAAGCGTTAAGGACACGATCCGTTTGAGCTCAGACGCAACGTTCTACCTCCGACGCGAATAATTAACAACCGCGATCTTAATAAAGAATACAAGCCACTTGTACGTTTACAAATGGTCTAAGGTGAACTAGTAAATAATAATCTATCATGAAACACTCTAAAAATTAAATTAACTAAAACTTGCGTGACTTCACCCGTTGGTAAAAATAATTGACCATCAACAAGCTATTTCCAATGGCCGGTCTTGAAGTAGCTCATGGTTGACCCTCTTAGATTCCAAAACTCAAGTATTCGGGTACTTAGCTGGGACCGCAACTAATCAATCAATCCTCAATCGTCGGAACTCCAACATGACTGGAACTTCAATATCCCATATAACCGCCTAAAACTGGAACTAGAGACTTCCAAAACCGACTGAATCCAGTAGGAAGCCACAATCCGGATACAGAAACCAAGCGTAGTCAAACTGCCACGCCAACAACAAAAAACCAAACTCCAATCTCCAAACGCTAAACGCTAAACCCTATAAAAGACACTAATTAGTGTTGTTACTTCAACTTAATATCATTAAATCTCCCTATTATTTTCTTTTCTACCTGAATAGAATGATCCCATCTTTTCTACTCCCCTTTAAAAGAATCAAAATAACTTTTATTGCACTATTTGAATGATAGTGTCACTAACTAGTAGCCCCATAAAACCCATAACTCACAAACCCTTAAGCTAACGACCCCTTACTGACAAATATTATGTACAAGTTATACTTGAACGCGTAATCAGGTGAAGTAACCTCCTCCGCACAACTGTGTTAAACCTTAAAAGGTATAATTAATCCAATACACAAAATGTCTTACCTATTGGGCCAAAATAGGGTGTCTCCCTTGTGCTACTGCTGGTGATTAAGGCCTGAACATGATCTACAAACGATAATATAATATCACTAACTGCAACCATGCCACAACGGGGCTGATATACCCACTTCAAAAAGAAAATGACCTACCTTCAACAAAATGGCGTGTGCCTGGGCTTGAAATTCCATCTGCATCTCACAGATGAGGTTTGGGAAGGATATATTATTCCAACAACTTCCTGCACTCTCTTACCATCTCCCTCAAACCAAACTACCCCCTAAAACTATATCCCCCTTCGGGATGAATGTGGATCATTCATATTCGTTTTTTTTTTCCAATGGGGCTCCAGACTTGTTCGCCACTCCTCACACAAAGCAAAAATGACACCTGTCCTAAATTGTTGACATCCGTCAAAAAACCTCTGTTCGAGGGTCACCCTCAATCGAGCTGTACGGAGTAGACACGTTCCGTGGTCTCGGGTATGAATTACCCTACCTGATCATCAAGCACTAAAATCCCTTACTTACATCTATTGTCAAATTCCAAATTAAACCCTATATTACACCATGCCCATATTACCCGTATATATATTCACAAAATATCCTATAATACACTCTATTATACATCCACGTTACCACCACAGTAGCCAACTTTCCTTACTGGACCACGGTCCCCTGAAAGTTCGTAAAAGAAGAATCACTATGCGACTGACAGACGTCGGATCAGCTGTTCGGAACTTTTGTTTACAAAATGTCTAATAAAAGTAATTCTATTGAGAGTCGTTATTTTCTATATATATATTAACCAAATTGGTGAGGAATGAGTTGACTACTATGAAATTAAATCGATGAGTTACAAATGAGACTAAAAATTGTGGACTAACAAGCTTCTTTAACTTGATCTTAAGGTAGGGATGTTTACTTAATTATTGCCAACACTACTTGAACGTTGTCTTTTATGCTAAAGGCTTAGACCTACGAAAAAAACGTAACAAATTATTACTATATAATGATATATTAATAGTACAAACCTGCAATGCTGGATTATTTCCATATTTTAATAAGGGTATTTCCGAAAGTAATTTTGATTTATTGATTGTACAATCTCGCGTGACTTTTGTAAATATTTTGATTTTTTGCTCGGTCCTTGTTGTGCAATCTCTCCCCAATTTTCTATTGCTTGTGTGGCTTTAACAGCTGCTGTTTTCTTTTTGTTCCAACTCTTGATTTAAATTTGCTTCCACTAGTTTACAAGTACCACTGAGGAATTTTGCAAATTCGAGCACAAAGACATATCGATGGCGTAGAGTGAAACACTCGTATGTCAAAAATTGTAAATTTTACAGGAGACAGTTAAAACTGTTTTTAAGTTAAGAGTATCTAAAGATTAAAATATTTTATTGGATAGTGTATCTAAAAAGCTATACTTTTTTACCTCAAACAACACATTTTTAGGAAATCATTACTATGACGTAGTACCGTGACTTACGGGGTTTTCACGCAACATGACTTGCTAGTTATACGAGTATTTCGTGTGTTATAAATAAGCAATACAATATTAAGGGGAAACTTTTATTAACTATTTATTAAAAAATAAGATCACAATAAAACTGATTATCTTATAGGATAAAACAAACAAATAATAATTTTTTTAACCAAACAAAATAAAGAAAAAGTTTATTTTCAGTGTGGCAGCTCATCATAAAATGAATGAATATCTTTTGGAATGACCATCTTTAATTCTTGAAGATGATTGAATTTCTGTATTTTAATAGAATTTCTTCTGGTATATAATTTCATAAAGTTGTCAGTGGCGTCCGGTTTTTTAATACGCCTGGGTAAATCCTCGTAACTATCTGAGAATTTTTTCTTAACTTGCATCGTACCTTCAGGATGGTATTGTATTGCACACAAATCCACTACAACAGGATCTCAACACAGTTACCAGGACGTATGGAGTTTACATAAGGGACATCCTTAAATTTTAAGAAAAAGTCGTATTCCAAGTACCTTACTTGGTATGGTCTAGGATGCGTACGAGCTGTCTTGCACACTTCTACGTATCCAGCTGGAGAATAGATCTCCCTATTTCTTCGATGTCGTTCAATTGTGGCGTGCATCGAGTCACACTCCATTTGGGTGTGACCCTTTTCTAAAAACTTTTGAGTAATAATTAATCCTGTTTTTACTAAAGCTAGAAGCAATCCATTAGATAAAATTGCATTGCGGTTTTGGTATGTGCAACCATCGCTGTAGAAAATTACCTCTTTTACTACGGTTCTGTCAATATTATGGATAATGAAATCATACAAAATACTACAAAATTCGTCAGCATTAAGGCCTCCGTGAGTCTCGTCCCACAAAAAGCAAAATCCGTCATGATTTCTTAGGTTATAAATAATTAGGTTGTGTACGAGAAGTTTCGTTTTATAATACAGTGCTGATGCTTTTAAAAAAGGACAAAGTAATACGGCTTGTAGGTCAATCGCAAACACCACTACAGATGGATCTTGATTTGCCTTGTCTTTGTCTTTCTCATTTCTCGCCTCATCTTTACGTTCAATATGCCTATTGTAAGAAATCTCAGTAACATTTTTTGTTCTGTTGCTACAGCAGATATCGCACTGGTATTTCTTTGGTCGGAATAAAGCTAAATTCATTTCATCAAAAATTTGCCAGAATACAAATTTTGATACTGAATGCTGTTGTTCAATATTTAAATCCAAGAAGTTTAAGTATTCTGTATACAAGTTAGATTGCGCATGAACGCATGAACTGTCCATTCTCCAATTGCTAATGTATGTAAAAACATTTTTTTACAAACGTGAAAGGTGGTACCTACATCTTTTAAATGGTACTGAAAGGAATTGCCTCTACGAGAATTTGGATTAACTGTTCGTCTTTGTTTAACCCCTTTCTTCAAAACTAGTGTTTTTACAAAACACTTTTTTTCCTGCCGACTCATTTTCCAGTAAGTAGTAAAAATTTCCTGCCTTAAATTATCACTTACAGAACTGCACTTAAAGAACGTAGAAATTGTATGGCTACATCGAGGTTTCAGTTGTCTGGAAGCCCTAGGTACATCAAAAATAATTTTTCCTTTTTCTGTTTTTCGTCTACCAAAATATTCTTCTCCCTTATTTCTTTTTATTCTTTGTTTCTCCGAAGTCCAGTTGTCTTTACTTGCTCGTCCTCGTTTTGCTCGTTTTGCCTTCGTGTTAGTAATTATTGCTAAAGGTGCTATATTTGATAAATTTTCTCTGTCTGCATCAGTTCAGAGTCCGATTCTGCCTCTTCTTCTGGGTTGAACAGTGGATCTGCATCCGAGTCATCGTTATCTTCCAACAACTCCATTGGAGACGCCCTATCAACATCTCTAGACGTAGAGGGTATGACATTGTCTCTTTCACTATTTACATATTCTGACAATTTATTTTGTGTTAAAGCTAGCTGCAGTATAGATATACCTCTAGATGACCTGAAATTAAATAATGTAACGTTGTATTATAATACGGACGAACGCCGAATACCATGCATGAAATACTCGTATGTCTAGCACTAAACATTCGTGGGATGTAACATTCATTATAGAATGATAGGTTCATACGAGGTTTTCGTAGGGTGCCAACAAAAAACTTTTATTATATCAAAACTATTTTATCAATAGACTAAATAATATAAAATTATGAAACAAGTGTCATGCATTTACTAGTTTTTGATTAAATAAACAAAAAACTTACATTATTCAAACCGATGTTTACAGATTTAACACAAAACAATTACCACGTTGTGACATACAAGGTTTTCGTTTTATTTAAATTCCACAAAATAGATACGTGGTTTACATTCAGGTCGCTAGATGTCACCGTTCTCGAGGTAGAACAGCCATTTTTAGTCCAATAATGACTTACGAGGTATTCATTGGAATAACATAATAAATTTTTTTTTTTTAAATTGATACGGGTTTCACTCTACGCCATCGATATGCCCGAATCGCTTTGGGATAAAATTTAAATACATGATTTTTTATTATATTGAATTCTGATTCAACAAAAACACTTGTTGCTGGTATTCTTACACAGCGAAAATGGTTAGAACATATGTTTGACCAAAGGGGGAACCACTTAATGTCTTTTATAACTTTATACACTATCCACTTATTTTCTTTGGTTGTTGGTTCATCGTGTATAACGTTAGAAAATAAACTATTTTTTGAAATACTCCCTTCAACAGATATTTCCTCCTCGTGTTCCACATCATCATAATTTGATGGATCCAACATATGATTTAATTTCTTTCTACTGGTGGTGCAGTAGATAAATTTCCAGTTTTACTTTTTGCCACCAACAGAAAATTGAATAAAATGTTTCTTGCACTATTCATGTCTTTACAGAGTATAAGCTGACCGGCTCCACATCACCTTGCTCCATCATATTATCGGATCGGCTTCTTGCGAACGAAATACTACGACTGATTTAATTTTCAGACATTCGGCAATTTCTTTTCTTTTTGGTTGTCTGAGATATCGTTTCCCAAATTTTTTATTTTCTCACCAGTTTACATATAACTCGTACATTGTAGGTTTGTTTAAATATTTCCACAGATGTACTATTACCACAGTCAAATTGTCCTAGAAAAACAAAAGTGATGAAATTGGTGCAACAAAACCTGGATGTTAGTGATCCCGGGTAGTTTCAACTTTGACTATTCCAATAGTTCATGAAGGTTTTAATTGAATATTTCGGAACTGATGTATACTGGGTGTCACAAAATAACTATTCCTAATTTTCAGAAATGACAGA
Organism: Lochmaea capreae; assembly: GCA_949126875.1. NCBI lineage: Eukaryota > Metazoa > Arthropoda > Insecta > Coleoptera > Chrysomelidae > Lochmaea > Lochmaea capreae. Next base: position 26,399,774 of record OX421409.1, on the reverse strand, counting down.
GGGCACTCAAATAAATATTTTTTATTAATAAACTAGTGTCCGGAAATTCCTCAATATCGAGATAAAATGAAATAAAATTGAATCATCCCAATAAACAAAGATACGTGAAAAAAACGTTGAATTTTTCAAGTAACGCCACCAGCATTCATCGTTGAAAAAACGGCAAAATGTCGTTAGGAAATACGTTTCATTTTGGTTTTACGGTAACGTTACTTTATTACGTTGATTCAATGTTATTCCCTCGTTCCAAATATACTCATGATAATGTTAACTCTACTGAAATATAACGTTGTAGTTTGGTTTCAACGTAACTCGATTTATTCACGGTTTTTCAACGTTATTTATCCATTAAAATTCCACTTCGGTTTAACGATATCTTTTGGTTTCCATGTAACGTTGCAGAAATACGTTGATGTTCGATTTGTAGGGACCAGAAAAGATACTGGAATAACACCGAAATTAAACGTAGAATTCCAGTATCCAAGCAAAATAAAATTTCCGGTAGAATCAACGATGATTTCATTTTTGTATAATACTATAATTCAACCTTCATCATTACTACCCTGAAACGTTTAAAAAATACCAATACCTGAAAATGAAAACGAATGTTTATATTTTTAAAGAAATATAAAAACATAACAAACATAAAAATAATATACAAAATTTATAAAAATAAACTAAATCAAAATTCCTTTAAACTTAAAAATCACTTGCTAAAAATTATTTATAATTAAAAGTTGCATTCAAGGATTTCTTCGTTGTTTGGATTTCTGGGCCTCATTCATCCTTTTCTTCGCAAATTATATCCAATCTTTCGTAGCATCCGCTATCTGTACGTCAGTTGCCGCACCAAATTCTTTTTTCATAGCAACTGCAAAAACTAATTAATATCTACAGTGCATTAACCAGGAAAAATCAAGACAATTTAACCACATCAGGGGATACATTTAGACATGATATTCAATGTGCAATGCGGAATTCAGTTATAGTATAGAAAATCATCACAAGGTACTTACCAAATTATTAACAGTCGAACAAATACATGCATACACAAGCTTCAACAAATGCAAAATGGCGACTATGGCGAGTGGCGTTTCAACTAACCATACTGCCCGTGCAGCGTTGCCAAGGAGTGATAAATTACGAATATGTTAAGAATATCCATAAAGTCCCTCGATGAATGACTGATACAGGTATGCAGTATAGTTAAAATCATAGGCCTCATATTTTAAACAATAAATAACTCCACCAATGAGGACAAGAACATGAGGTATAGATATAAAATATTGGTTATTGTACATTTTTTTAATAATTATATTCGATGCAACGAAATACACTTGGCAATCAAGTTGCGAAAACGTTATCTATTCAACGTATTTCTAATATGTACTTTCAATAATGTATACTATTTGCATACTTTCATCGAAGTAAATTGTCTTTAGATATGACGAAGAAGTTAGTATTTACACAAGGTTGTATCAAGGCAACATCAGTGATGTAGTTATTTTTAAGTTCTTCATTCAACGGATCAGAAATTTTCATGAAGATTGATGAACGTAGAAAAAGAGTTATTGAAACGTAGAATATAGGTTGCTCAAAGCTTAGAGCTATTGAGTAGAATATTCAACGTTTATGTGATGTTTCTAACTACTGATTGAATATACGTTGAGAAAACACGATGAAGACATGTTTCATGATGGTAGTGAAGAATGGTAGTCAACAACGTTGAATAATAAGTAATAAGAACCGTTGTATCAAGGCGGAGTAAATTATTTAGTTGGTATTAAGCTCTTCATTCAATGGATCCAAAAGGTAATTCTTAAAAAGTTTAATGAACGTAGAAAAGGAGAGTTATTTAAACGTAAAATATAGGTTGCTCAATGCTTCGAGTTACTGAGTAGTGTTATATTCAACGTTTTTGTGATGGTTATCACTTCTGATTTAATATACGTTGAGAGAGCACGATGAGGACACGTTTCAAAATGAGAGTGAAGTAAGGTAGTTAACAACGTTAAATAAAAATCAATCAGAGACGTTGTCTCAAGGTAACGCAAAGGATGTAGTTGTTACTAAGTTCTTCATTCAACGGATAAATAACGTAATTTCCAATAAGTTTATTAAACGTAGTTATTTAAACGTAGAATATAGGTTGCTCAAAGTTTCAAGTTATTGCGTAGCGTTATATTCAACGTTAATGTAATGTTTCTTACTTTTGATTGAATATACGTTGAGAAAGCACGATGTAGACACGTTTCATAACGGTAGTGAATAGTGGTGAGTTGAGTCATATACGTTAATTATAGGTAGAATTAACGTTTGGTTGTATAATGGTTTCGAAAGTCAACCGTAACGTTTAATCTACGTCTGCTACCACATATAAACGTATATTACACGTGTGTGTGTTTATTGGGATAGCAACCTTTGAAGAAAAACAATACTATTTTCTTACTTGTCATTTCACATGTGTCACAAATTATTTCTTAATAGATAATCGTGTTTAATTATCATTTTACGTGTCACAAATTTATTAGATCCTTATTAAATAAATTAGCGTTTGATTGAAAATTTTACAAATATTAAATTAGCAGACATGCTTATGGACTACGGTGCAGCATCCTCACATTCCCTGTCATACACCCTTTTCAAGATTAGATCAGCGTGGTGAATTCAAAATAAAGAAAATAGATTCGGGGACCAATCGTTTTAATGTTTTTACACAACTTATATTTCTCATAAAAATTAGTAATATTTTTAAGTTGATCATGAATCACTGCATTAAATTTTGGAGTAGGTCTCTTTAAATAGCTAATTTGTTCTTTCCCAAAATCTTTGTGAAAAATTTGTAATTCGATATTACTATATGACAGATCCGATTTTATCATAATAGTACTGTACTGTAAATGTACTGTTTTTGAACCCTAAACCCTAAGTAAACGGCAACTAAAGCCCTACTAAATGTTTCGAGATTAATTTCTATAGAAGTAGTACCAGAAGTTTCCTGGTCAAGGAATACATCCTCTATTGGCTCATCTTCCATTAATTTAAATCTCTGGCATGTTCACTTGAATCCACATATTTTGGTTGCGCATCAATTATAAGATGCTCTATCTCTCCATCTAATTCACAAATTGAGTCACTGCTTTCATTCTGCAATCTGATAAACATATTATGTTGCATAGCGACTCTAAATTGTTGACAATTAAGATATGGATTGTACCCTCCTCAGTGTTTGACAACAGAAAAATTTTTTCAATTGGATCCTGATTTAAATTGTACGTCGATATAAATTTGTAATTTTTTTCATTCCTTGCCACACTAACAATATTGCGTTTATGGTCAAAATCATGCCGCCAATAAAATAGATAGTTTTGTTTTTTCTCTACCTTTAGAACATTATTCTTTTACTTTGCAATATATTTACTTGCTCTTCACTGTATATGGATAATGGTCTTTTGTTTTTATTTGGATCTAACAAATGTTCAAAATATCAAAAGTATCATTCATATCTTGAACAAAATGTACAGTTGCTGTTATGGTGTCACTGTTAAAACTTTTCAAAATTGACACTGTTTAAGCGTCGATGCTACAGAGCGGCTAAATATTTGTGTAACATATTTAACCCTCATTTTTTTAAAGTTGTTAGGATTAATATGAACAGGAGCGATTTTTGGCATTGCCCTTGTACTCGAACTTTGTCGGTACAGTTCGTAGGTCTTTTTTATATCACTCCACGCCATTGCTTTACCATCAACATACAATTGGTTTGCTAAATTTGAAATATTTGAAATAAGAACTAAAAGATACAATATAGAAATAGAGATTTTTGCCCTAACCTAGATATTTTATGTAATGAGTTTCTTTGATTATGGGACTATATATTTGAATAGAATTAAAATATGGCATCTTTCAATCCATAATTAAAAACGCAATATAGATGTGTTATCAGTTTTATTATTATCAGTATTAGTTTACTTTTGTCAAGTCAAGATTTCACAATACACAATCCATGAACTACTTTATTCTCAACATTTTCAGTTTTTATCTTTCAAAATTGGAACTGCATCAGCGGCATTGGATATAGAGGTACTGTTTAGGTTGATAAGCCACAAACAAAACATTTTCTGCTTCATCATGTTCTCCATCAAAGAGATCTAATATATTACATGAACAGTGTTCTAAACTTCTCTCTAAAATAACCAAAATAACAATAACTATAGGTTAGGTTAGGCTTCTGTTTCCAGCAAATAATATGCGCACGCAAGTGGTGATCACTGATCACAAAATCTGAAAATTTGAATCATTCATCAGAATCAGAGAGCGATCAAGGAGAATAAGTGGAGGGGTTGGTAGCGCTACCTAGGGAGCGATCCTTAATATTTTCAGATGAACGCACCCAGTGTCTCTTTTGGCTAGTGTTTGTATCTACTTCTCTATCTTGGTTTGTTGCTGTTGCTAAATTTTTTCTCGCGCTTCCTTGGTGTTTTAGTGATGAATAAAAGTTATGGTGGAACAACTGAAGAAGTTGCTGAGGGTTCTCGTATTCTGCGGTTTTTATAGATAGTGGCTCAGGATGCAATAACATGAGGTCAATCTGCGTATTTGGACGGCCTTTTTTCTAAGGTCAAAATGCTCATAATCCAGTTCCTAATTCAAAATGTTCTTTTATTGAAGAACATTGGGTTTATCTTATTTTCGACTTGCTTGAGCGACTATGGTGCTCGAATCATCTGGGACAAAAATGTAGGGGAAGCAGGGCTTAATATAAAATGTTTTTAAATACCATTTGACTGTATCGTTGTTTATACCTTTTGATATACTTTCATCACCTTTGTTTAGAAAAAAAAATTTTTAATAATAATTTTATTATTTTTAAAAAAAAGTTGCTGTGGACCAGCTAATCCCAACGTGCTGGGTTAGGTGGTCGATAGGAAGGGGTAAAGTGGTCCTACCTTATCATAAATTAGCAAGTAACCCAAAAAACAAACTTATATTTGCGAATATAATACTGAACATTTATTACAAATAAACAAACATTAAAATAAGCATACACATAACTGTTCAGTCTGTATGGCATAACCTCACGTTTCACCTTTACTTTTGAAGCTTTTGCGTCAATTTTACGTTTTATTGCATCTTTTTTCGTTCCTTATCGTAAGTGCCTCTTCCAATTCGTTTGATCGCCGTATCTGTTAAGACAAGAGTCTTTCCTTTTTTCCGACCTCTAGTAGTTTTTAGGGGCCCTGCTTTGGGAAGCGGCCTTATATATTCAGGAGATTTTATTGAAGTTAACGCGCTCTCAGATATTTTTATATTAGATGCTCCAGGTAGAGGTGAAAGCCTGGTCAAGGTAGTTGTATGGGTATCTGGAGGTGTCCGTGGAGGAATATTAGTTGTACGGTTATCCGATGTTCGTGGTGGCGTATGCGTTCTTGTAAGAGTATGTTGTTGTAAATCTTCTTGTGGATGACGGGTGTGCTCCTCTTTTGGGCGAGAGATGAGCCTATCAGTAACAAATGATGATACATAATTTTGATCCGTAAATATATCCGGATTGAATGGTTCAATACCACTAATTTGGAATCCTTTTATGATATTAGAAGAACTCATTGCCAGTGAAAAGGATTTTCACACCATTTCGGCAATATCATATCGTCGGTTAAAAGGTAAATCTCATTAGGTATCTTAAATCATTTATGGAGATAATTAACATTTTTTATTTTTGGACATTTGGACCTTTTTGTTTGGACATGTAGTATTTGGTATTTCAAATAGTGTGAGTGTAGGCAGAGACAACCAACGAGACGGGCAACTCAATGTATTATTTTTGTTCGGCGAAACTAATTTGGGCTACTGGAAATGGCAGGCACTATTAGATGGCGCTGTGGTTTGGTTTTGTTTCATCGTGGCCTTTTACTGCTGTAGATATACAGGCACACAACAAAATTTGTTGACGTAGGTCTAGCATGGCGGTAAAGTTTAAATCTTATCGCTGATATAAAACAGAGAAACATCTTCAAAAATTTTCAAAACTGAGTCGAACGTTGCATTTCAACTGAATTGAACGAAAACTGTTGAAAACGCAACTTTCAACCTAATTTTGAAAATTTTTGAGATGTTCCACTGATGCACCTAGTCAGTGAAATGTATTAAAAACCAATCATTGAAGAGAATTCATGTGTTTCATAATGAAATTTATATGAATAACATGCACTGTTATTTTCGCTAGACTAAAAGTATTTAAGACCTATAAAAATGACTACATTGTTCTTGTAATTTTTTTTAAATCATACAATTTTAATTCTTCTATAATAGGTTTATAAACGTTTATTACATTGTATAAACATTAAAAAATAAAACACAAAACTCATTTTTTTATTTTGCCAATGTTTGGCATATATATTACAATTATATACATTAAAATAAAAAGGCCGAATACATAATTTTAAAATAGTCACAAACGGTACTTATTTAAAAATCATTTATGCAAAAACTTTTGCATTTTTTTATTTTTTGTTATCTTTTTTTTGTCTTTTAAATCCCGTACTTGTCGCTTGCACCACCATGGTATACCTATTTTAATGACCCCTTTTACAATATTGATTTAATTATTAAATTTTTATGTTCTGGACATTTTAACCACAAAAAATTTAATTTTGAATTCAACTCTTTTTCAAGATGCTTTGAAATATTGGGTATATTACAATTACTTTCAAGAAAATCTTCTAATAAAGTTATGGCAGTTCCTACTGAAATAACAGGTTCTTCTGAAGGATAAACTAATCTTTCAGTTGTTAGATCCCACTCTTTAAAACTCATGAACAAATTGTGAGGTTCATCAGAATTTGACAATAAAATATTGTTGCAAACCTCACAGTTGACAAATTTTAAAATAGACTTTACAATAAACCCTGCAACATAAGCCACAGACATAGTTGCTATGGTACCAGTGTTGACTTCATTGGCAATGTCAGTTGACAAGTTGTCCACATTTAAATTGAAACTGACTCCCATTTCAGTAGAACTGCAAGCTGTATTAGAAGTATTTTCTGATTTGTCATCATTTATGAGAAATACACCTAAGTTTGAAAGAAGAGTTCCATCATCCTCTTCGCAATTTCTCCCGGAACCTAAATTAATGAGGCCATTTAAAATTTGGGTCTTCAAACTTCCCCACAAATTTAAGTGTTGTTGGGTTATCATTATTTCCCAAACCTGACCTAATGGCCCCAAATAAATTTTCCAAAGCATCTTGATTAATATTTCTGGGCTTAAGATATTCAAAATTTTTATTTTCGGACAAATACAACCACAATTTCCTAATTGCCACCAAAGTTGTCATCCATGCCACTTGGGATGGAGGTTTATTTTTTATGGCACCTTTTTTTGTCAATCTTACAAACCTCCAACTTTTAACCATTTTAAAAGCCTGTTTCCAATACTTCATATGAGCAGATCCGTTTGATATTATGCATTTTATCTTTTTTCCTGGAGGTGGGAACTTTCCACTGCCATTAAAACTATCAAAAAGTTCATCTACCTGATTTATAAAACTAGCTGTGGCAATGGATCTCTGTTCCAACTCGCCTAAAATAAAAAAAAGTATTTTGTAACAGATAAGTAGTATGTGCATTGAAAAGAAGAATTGTTTGAATTTTTACGAATTAAATATGTATATAGGAGATCTAATTTAAAAATCTATAAATATTCAGACAACTGAAAAGCGAGAAAATAACCTGAACTTAATTATGATAGTTAGGAAAAACATAATTTTAAAACTTGTTTACCTCGAGAAAGTAATGTGTACAAAAACGATGACACACTTCGGCTTAAAATTTGAGCTGCGATATTAACTTTCATGGCATATTGCATCTTAGGTTCCATATGCTGACTTTTAATTTTATGCATGGCTCTGAAAATTAGAGGAGACTTGGAATCTATTTCATAAGCCTTCCTGACATCGTTGAACCGTGCCTGCATCACAGCATTCTGGCATGTGGGGACTTCAATTTCTATATTATATTGTAACATTATTTAGAAATTAATTACTGATGTTATTTAGCAACTGGATAGTTTGTTACATAAAAGCGAACGGCAGCTCTTCATCGGTGAACATAAGTCGTAGGAACAGTTGCTTACCTATATACTTTTAGATGATTGACAAAACATTGAATAAAAAGATAGTCTACCCGTGAGCGCCACTTTATTTAACAGTATAGTTATAGACTTCATCAAAATAAAGAAAAATGAAGCACTGCAAAATATCTCTTACTTAATAATTTTCTAAAATGAAAAATATGATAATGTTGAAAGTGTAGACCAGAAAGAATAAACACTAATTAGTTGTTTCTATTAGTTTTATTAAATAGAAAAAAAATATGATGGTTGTTAACTCCATTCAATGTATTATATAAATGAACAATTTACAAAAATGTGATACTTATCCCATAACATTGAATACTTGAATTCTTGGTATCGAATCAAATTTTGACTGTTGATAACATAAAGTTAATCCATTTTTAAATATTATTGTAAAGACCTCTAATTAATTGTAACCCCCCCAATACAAAATGTACAAGAAAATTTCATCACAAATTATAGCTATAATATGTTCACACCAATATATACATTCAGAACTTAATTACCATGAATCAAGTCGAATGGTAAAGTACTCAAAATAAATAATTTCAGGCATACAGCCTCGATTGTAAAACAAAATTAAATTTGACTACAAAACTAAAGGTATCTATGTCTCATTAGAAATTGGTTATCAAAAATTTTGCATTTGAAATGTACTATAATGTATTTGAATATACTTAGAAAATACTAGGTATAAGTACTGAAATAAATGTATTTGAGTTGAACTCAAATATCAAACAAATTAAATTCAAAAATTCAAAATAAAATTAAGCTATGCATACCTTCAACAGTAGCAAGGAAAATACCTTCGAAATATGGTTGAACAAAAAATTATATACTAATATTAAAAAAAAACCTGTCTTGAAGAAATGGAAAGGATCCCTCCAAATACATCCCTTAATCCTAAGGACACCTAGTAGTGGTAGAAGTGGAGTGGAGTTACAGCCTCATTGACTTCGACTATTTGAACAAACAGGAACGTGCACGTGGCTCTTGGGTAGTTGCGGCTTTTTTAGATGAGCAGGAACGAGACCTCCCAATTGTGCTTTGTCCTTACTCCTCCCGGACTCTCTGGGTATAGTCCCGACTCTAATTTATAGCAACGACCTTCGACTTTGTGTTGGGACGCTACCAGCCAACCCACTACAAACACCATCCAAAATGGCTCCCAGCACGGCCTCAGCGTCAACCACGTTGACAGCTTATCCCTTGCCTGGATCGTAGTCCCTAATAGAAATTCTTTTACTCAACTGTACAGTAGTTATTCCAGAACAAACTTACCCTCTCGAACTGAAGGGGACACCAAAAATTTTAGGGCAACTAGGCCCACCAAAAGGACACAAAATAAAATAAGTGCTTCCATCATGGTCGCTTATAAAGAGAACGAACTCGAGAAAAAGTTGAAGCGACTAGTTTGGTGATATTTATCATTGTTGCCAACAGAAGAGGCTCAACAACGACACTTAACCAACCTCAAATACTGGCCTGTGACTGCTTTACTCCCCAGCTACGGTTTCATGGAACGACCACTAATCGAACAAACCTTAGTACTAACCTACAAATATCTAGGAATATGTATCTTCCTACCACTGACATGTCAATACAAGAACAACAATTAGTTATTTTCATTTATATTATCTTATATTTATATTACTATATACAGAAGAAAATCAAAGAAAAGGAGGTATGCATACATTTCATTTATTTTGTCGATGATTAATACTCGTTTCTTTATTTTAGGTTCTTCAAATTAAAACAACTCATGAAAAAATTCCAGCAAGTTAAAATCCTTTTTCGAAGTGCTTGAAAGTATATTATATGTTTTCAATTCTATTACCAATTGTATGTTGTTGTAAATACATCACAATTGACTAAATAAAGCATGGAAATGAATCCTTTTTGAATTGTTATTTAGTTTAAATGACAACAATAAGTAAGTGAATTTTTAAATGCTACAATATTTTCGAAATAATGATGCTGTGCATTTTAGCAAATGGGGCGGGTCGTAAATATTGAATATTTTTTGTCCCCCAACCCAACTAGCAAAATGGAATTCTAAGAGGACTGAATTGTTGTTTAACTGTCGAATAGCGTTGTTTTAAGGACTGTTTGTTTTTATTAATCCTTTTGTTGCGATAATTTTGTTTTTTAAAGAAAATTGTTGTATTAAATGATTCTATAGTGACTTTTACAATGTATCCTATAACGCATTATACGATCATTTCTTTTAAAATGATATAATACCGTATAAGCAAGCTTATACAATATCAAAAATATCATTTTATAAGACTTGTATACCTATTGTATAAGAGTTCTATAATATACTATATAACTAACAGCTACAACGTTATAAAATACTTACATAAGCTTGTCTTATTAAAGCTGTATAATGTTGTATAATACATATTTTATAGCATTCAATTGCGTTGCATTATAAAATACTTTTATACGTGATCTTTGAACACTATAAGCCTTTCTCCTTTATAAATGTCTTATAGGATAAAACTGTGTATGACAGAATAAATTCGTTCCAAAATCTGCGTTTTAAGACTGAAGTGACTTTTGCATTGATAAATTTCATTTTTATGGGTGACACATACAATTAAAGTATTATGAATTCTCAGTGGAAAAAAGTTAACAAACACAGTGGCAATATTAAAAGAGCGTGTAAGAAAAAGTATCAACAAATTCTTGCAAGCAATCCTGAGATTATATGTCCTAATTACAATGAAAGTAGGCCTGATTTCAGCGAGGCTGAGACAATAATCCCTTCAATCACACAAGACAAACCCCCCATCAATAATGTTAATAATTATAATATGGTTGTTCAAAATCTGGGATCTGAGGATACTTCTTTTGATAATGGAATTGATGGTACGATTTCTAGTGACGACGAAGAAAATACAAAATTGCTCTCTGAAACTGAGAAAAAAATTGAAATTAGAAAGCGGCTGATTATTTGGGCAACCTCTTATAATATCACACATTCAGCATTAAGAGAGCTTTTCACTATATGGAATGAAGCTATTCCAAATTTCTTACCAAAAGATCCTCGAACATTATTGAGGACTCCCAAATCGATAGTTCTAGTTTCCTTAGAAAATGGTACTTACTGGCACAATTGCTTTATCTCGATACTTGGTGAGGCACTGAACTCATTGGAGAATATTCCCAACATAAAATCGATTTCCCTCAACTTCAACATTGACGGTCTGCCAATACATAAAAGTTCCAGGTGCGAGTTTTGGCCAATATTATGCAACATTCACGAAATTCCGGAAGTTAAACCACTAGTTATTGGAATCTATTGTGGTACCGGAAAACCTCCACTGAAATCATACCTTCAAAATTTTGTTAATGAAGCAAAGCAACTACTGAATGATGGCATTGTTGTGAAAAGTTCTAATGGCAATCAAAATATAGGCGTTAAAATTCGATGTTTTATTTGTGATTCTCCGGCCAGAGCATTTATTAAAGGTGAGTATAGTATATAGTGGTGATAAATATACTTATTTTTTTTCTTTAATTGACTTTCTTTTTTAAGGAATAGCAAATTTTAATGCCAAGAATGGTTGCAATAAGTGCACAATTGTGGGCGAATACTCGTATTTGTCTCATACTGTATATTTTCCAAGAACTGGATGTACTTTACGTACAGATGAAGGATTTAGAAATCGTATTTATGGCAGTCATCATAAAATAGATACACCATTAGAGGAACTTTGTGTGGACATGATCGAGGACTTTCCTGTAGGTGATTCTTTACACCTTATAGATTTAGGAATAATGAAGAGGTGTCTGATGGGCTGGAAAGACGGAAATTTTGGAGATTATTCTACAAAATGGCGCGCCAACGATATAACTCTAGTCTCTAATTTTCTGTTAAATTGTAAGATGCCTATTGAAATTCATAGGGCAGTTCGCGGATTAGATGTCCTTGCTCACTGGAAAGGTACAGAATATCGTACATTTTTATTGTATATTGGCATTGTAATTTTGAAGAAGGTTTATCTAAAGAGGTTTACCAACATTTCCTTCTCTTATTTTGTGCTGTTACTATATGTTCTTCAAACGCATACAAACACTTTTTGCCTTTAGCGGAGTCATTACTAGATATCTATGTAGAAACTTATAGAGATTTTTATGGTGAAGATTATATGACCAGCAACGTACATAACCTTACACACTTAATTAATGAGGTTGAGAAATTTGGTGTACTTAGTACATTTAATGCATACCCATTTGAAAACAGACTTTTTTTTATTAAAAATTTACTCAGAAATGGTAATTGCCCTCTAGCACAGGTGGCTAAAAGATTGGGAGAAAGGTTATGTGTTGATAAATATGAAATTGATCCAGTTAATGAATATCCAATTTTAAAAGGTGTTGATGTAAATAATGGGCGTTCTACATCAATTCAGTTTCAATGTTTTTTGTTAAATTCAGAAAAAAATAAAGATAAATGGTTTTTGACAACAAAAAATGAAGTAGTTTGCATGCACTATGCCATCAAAACTGATGTTATAAAAATTTACGGATATCCAGTAGCAACAGAGAACTTTTTTGAAGAACCCATAAGATCATCTCACCTTAAAATATTCAAGTCGAAAGGCGATTTTGAAGATATGAAATCGTATGCCACAAATGACATAATATGTAAATTAGTATTGATTTTAGATGATACTGTTCATATTTTTATACCACTACTGCATTCAATTTATGAATAATAAATAAAAACATACAACCGTTTTTTAACCTTTTTAAATCTTTATATTCTAGGATCAAATAAAAACTTTTCCAATTTTTCATATTCTAGGTCAAATAAAAAAACTAAAAGCACAACAGCAAACTGAAAATAAATTCTAAAATAAATATAAAGCTTTATCAAAACAGAACAAATATTTAAATTGTCACTGAAAATCAGAACTTAGGAATCTTCATTCACGTTTTTATTAAGTTCATTGTCTTCCTCATCTTCTTCTATATCTTCTTTCTGTTCAATCATCCTTTTCTTCTGATTGGCATGATCAGCATGGTAAGATATTTTTTTGGGTCTATTCTTTCCCTTTGAGGTTCTGACATTACCCGATATATTTCTTCTCATGCAGTTCCTTATTACCCCCTTAAAAAACTCTTCACATTCCTCCAATGAAAACTGTGGGTCTGCTCTATAAATAAGCTTAAAAAATAAAGCTATGATATTTTCATAAAACTTGAATGCAAATTTCGTGTTTGAAGGGTCTTTTGATCCACCAGCCCAAGAACATAAGGTAAAAAAATGCCTGGTGAAGAATTTATCCACCAACATATAACAGTGGTCAATGGCTCTAGTTTTAGTGTTCACACCACAAATTATAGATAGGGTATCTACATAATTGTGAAAGGTATCAGGGTTTTTTAGAATATCATTTAATTTTTCTAAGCTTTCTTTATCATTTATTGGCTCCAAGGGTATAGCTTGTTGGTTCTTGTTACTTCTATATGTAATATTTTCGCTGTTACTTTTACATGTTGCTTTTTCTAACAACACCTGAAAGCAAGCTATTTCTTTCAGGATCTTTTGTTGATTTTGCTCAAGGCATTCAAGTTTCGTGAGAATAAGATCAAACTTTTTGTCATTTTCATTCTGATCAAGTATTACAAAATTCTCCGATTGCACCTCATTATTGGTCAACTCGACACTTGACACCAATACATTATCATTTGTCATGTAATTCTGATTATTGGGTACTTCTGGATCATTTATTTCGAATGGCACCGTAAAGTTGTCGTAGTAGGTCTGATGTAAACTCGATTGCTGTACATGGTTTTCCTGCTCAATATTATTCACTGAGGCCTGAAATAAAATAAAAACCAATTAAAAACTAAATAATTTCAAACTTTTTCTTTTTAAACATGTAGTGTGAGCAGGTAGACAGTAGCCGAAGTTATTAATGCTAAGCAACAAGTGTACTTACAGTGCATGAAGCAGCCAAATCATTTAAATCAGCTGATAACTGCGAAGTTTTTGGGAGAAGAACCTTTACTGCTCTTCGGGTTCTTTTGAGCATGGTTGATGGGTTCTGCTGCTCTTCGTTTTCTGTGGTACTCTCATTGGTATCTAGCATCCTAGATAATTCTGCTTCTGCCATTTGAAATGAAGCAAACCCTTGTCTTTTTGTCTTACATGGTATGGACATCCAGTTAGGGTCAGGAGCGGATTCTGGATCCTGTTGGTACTTGTATGCAAATTTTTTGGGCCAAAACAATGTTCCACATTGTTCCCAACGCTTGGGAACAACAGTGCTTGGGAACAACAGTGAGTTCTTTATTACCTTTCTCAATAGTTTCGACTATTTTAAACATTACACAAATTGATATAACCGACAAGACAATAACAAAATACACCACTTTGAGGTTAGGAAGCAAATGATTTTATTGATTTTATAATGATTGTATAGTGCCGCTAGTCTGACACAACCACGTTAAACAACTGAATCATAACCGAATGTTACCGTAATGCAGATATCTGTTCAGCCCAGTGTTGCCAGACATTTTTTTTAAATGTAGTAATTGACTTTAAAAATTGTAGCAGATTTGACAAAAGTGTAGTAGTTTCAATTGGATCTTGGAAATCGAAAACCAAAGATATATTTTAAAAAATTACCATTTTTTATATCTTGCTAACAAATCACAACAACAAAAATCTACTCGAAAGACACTCATTTTCGACTTAAATTAGAATACGAAAAAAAAAAATGAGTAGAGTTGTGACGTAGACCTGTCGCACCACAAATTTTAAGCAAGAAAATAAGATTTCATGGACGTAAAAGGTAAATTAGCCTAATTTGTAAATGTAGTAAATACTGAAAAAGTAGTAGCGTAGTAGACCCTTGAAGTTGTAGTAGATCTACTACAACTGTAGTAACTCTGGCAACACTGGTCAGTCTTCTTAAATACTCTGAAGCATGGTTGTCACGTTGACCTAAAAGCTTCATAGGTGAAGGAAAATTTTAACCTATTTATTTTATGTGAACCGCCATTCTAGCCTTAGCTATAATAGCAATTTTACTCCAATGAGAAAGAGATTTGACATTCATCACATGGCGAATTTGCATTCAAAATGCAAATGTGTCAAATCGCCTTTAAGTGGTTGAGTAAAGTTGACTATAGTGTACTCTCTCTCTCGCGTTTCAATAATAACCTTAAAAGTAGAGTGCAATTATTTATAAATGATAAAACCCTTTCCATGAAATAGGTACCTTGTTAGTATTTATCAAATTCGGCTCAGGCCAAATTTCGAATAATATGTCAATTAATTATTATCAGCTGGTTTCGAAGCTTGATATAATATATTACACAACAAGTGTGAAAATTGATTATTTCACATGAGTAGTAGTTTATTAGCACGAGCCGCATATAGCGGAGAGTGCGGAAACGTAACGAATACAGGAAATATACTTTCCAACGACCACTATTTTTCCTACGACCACATATATTCATACATAATTATATGTCCGTGGTTATTTCTAATTGCACCTATTATTGACAGAAATCACGAAACCAGAATACAGAAGTGAAGAAGTGCGTCCTTGTGTTCTTGTCAATAGAAAATAGTTCAAAAATATGTAATAACCAATGATCATAATAAAAATGTGGCTGTACCAAAACCAAAGACATTTTGTGTTCGATGGTGTTTGTGTAGCAGGTATTTAGGGTATCAAAGTCATGTATAGAAATAGTTCCACTCATGCTGTTGTGCCTGATTTTCAGAGGTTATGTCTTATTAACTCATTGAAATAAGTAAACTTGACATTAATGAGAATTTTTTTGCCTGGCATTATAACGAAAAAAACTGCCTCGGACTGCTACGGACTCGTAATTTTTCTGGCAGTTTTCTGAGTTGAATTGCCTATATAATGGCAACAAAATTCGGATTATAAATGTACGTCAAGTTTACTTCGACTAAAAAAAAGTGTAATTTGATAGGACAATTTACGGCTTTATTCGACGTATACTTCTGAGCTGAGCTTGAGTTAAGCTTGCCTCAAAAGCACAAAATTTCGTATTGTTAAGCGAGCTTAAGTATTCAGCTCAGCTTAAAGGTATAGGGCGAATACGGCCGTTAATGAGTCGCGACATTTCCACAAATAAGGATACTTTTCTGACAACGCAAGTTTGAGAAAAATTGAAATACTGTCATCGAAAATTTGTTACAATGCTGGCTCTAATGCTTCCAAAAGTTAGGTTCCGTTTTGTCTCTAGAAAAATTAGGGCAAACTTTTTTCGCTGTCATAATGATAAAACACCGAGACATATGGTATTTTTAGTGCATGAATTAAATTTTCCTTCAAATAATGCCATGGTGATATGAGCTACTTTCCAAATAAAAAAACGTGCTTTATGACGTCTTCATACGTGGTTGCAGGTAAAATTATTATTACCATATTATGAGATTTGGCAACCTCTACTTTTCGCGAATCTCAATATGATTATTACTTGTCAGGTTAGTTGTATAGTGCCTAAATATTCTTCGTTATAAAACAGTTTTATCGTATACCGTTCCATTTTACAATAAAATATTGTTTAAGGCATTTCTTTGGGATAAAATAGTTGTATTATGAATCGCCATGTTTAAATAAGCAATTCTTGTACCACTATCGCCGCCATTATGAGCAATTGAGTTTGGAAACATGAAACTATATTGAAAAATGTGACTTACTCATTATTTAGAAAATTATATGGTGAAAGAATATCCATATGAAGTGATAAACTATTAAAATCATTAAAAAAAAAGTATCTTAGGATTTTCTATTTTATTATTTTTTTCAAGTATGTACGTGAAACTTAACCAAAATTGAAGCGCTCCATTTTCTTGCCAAATATATACCTATAATCTATCAGTAAAATTTGCGGCGCATCAAAATTTGTACTATTAAACCATCCAAATGATATTATAAATTTTTACTATCGATGTCCGCCCAAGCGGCCCAAGTCGTTTCGATAAGTCTCCATTTCTACAAATGAAATGTATGATGCACGTTCCAATTGAAATATAATTTGGTTCTGATATTCTTCACTAAAAGATGAAATGCTTTTATAAACTGCTACATGACAAAATGTTTCCATTGTGCTCGGAATAACAGCATTATAAAAAAATATATTGCATTATACAACCATTTTGTAAGACCTTCATAGTGCCGCTTCAATCCCATTTTATAGATGTGACTACATGACACACTATTAAATCATTTTATAGTAGCTGTATAAACGATTATAAGACAGTCGATTAAGAGTTGTATAAATGTGTATTAAACAGTCATATAAGAGTTGTATATAATAATTTTATAGTAGCTGTATAAATGATTATAAGACAGTCGATTAAGAGTTGTATAAATGTGTATTAAGCAGTCATATAAGAGTTGTATAAACTTTTAATAGAACTGTTATACAACCAAACAGTTGTATAAAAATGGGCCCTTTTTAGTTGTATAAGGATCATATAATTGTTTTATAGACCGTTATAAGAATTTTAGTATCCTATAAGATTTATCTTATAGCTGTCTATACAAGCCTTATAGAATTTAAATTGCTACTTGGGAACTATTATATAGGGATTCACCATTGATGATCCCAGTGTTTTCATAGCCTTTACATTATTAGTGCCACAATCATTTATTATTGCAACAATGTTTAGTTTTGCAATGGTCTGACAGGCCTCAATAACCTCAATAATTATTTTGGATAGTTGAGTTCCGGGGACTGCTTCGTGTGAAAAATAATACGCAATTGGTTGTTTCCAGTTGCGCTGCAGTCCTTTAACCATAAATACTAGTGCCTTATTTGCCACCAATTTAGATGATTTGCCAGTTATTTCTTCAAATCCTCTTATTCTATCTGAAGAGGAATCATATTGAATATGTTCTTTGATATCCATTTCATCCATTAAAATGGAACATATTCTGTCATTGTCGTTTTTGACAGACTTGTCAATATGATGGAGCATGTGTTCATTCACTCCACTATTAAACGGCACTTGTTGAAGAAGGTTTAACAATGTTTTTTTTGATGGCATAGATACAATTTTCCGTAACAAATTATAACATTTAGGACCTCTTTTTAACAAAGCCAAAGCAACAACTTTTTCCTCCATTGTCCATCTTCTTCCTTTAGGAGCTGTTTTTGAGCACCGAATTTGGGAAATTAAGAAGTTGGCAGTAGTATTTGGTAAATCATGAAATAACTCTTTCACCACATCTGAGTCATTTAGTGAGGATAACTCCTTAATGTTGTGTGCCCTTGCTTTAGCTAGTTTTTTTAGTCTTCTAATGCTGGCCTCTTTATATTCAATCACTTTCATTAGCCTTTGTTTCCTGGGTGTTGATTCAGTTCTAGAAAGGTTTGAAATTCCCCTAAAAATAGATCTCTTGATACTGGCAGTAGCAATTATGTCTCCACTAGGACCTGCAGTTGGCAGTTGAATTTCTCCCTCTTGTATTGCTGAGAATAAAAAAAATGTTATCATTAGTTTATATGTAAACAGACACCCTATTTATATTCATAATATGAAGTTATAGTATAAATAAATTACAACTTAATAAGTAAAATGGATAAATTATTGTTACGAAATGACCAAAATAAAAAAGTTAAATGTTGAAAAATTGTGTGAATACTACTTTTAAATCTTACTTTATACAAATATCTCTTTTATTTAGTTTACTAGAACCAATATTTCATCAACTTACTTTCTTCCACTGCATTTAAAATGTGTTCACTAGGACCTGCAGTTGGCAGTTGAATTTCCTCCTCTTGTATTGCTGAGAATAAAAAAATGTTATTATTAATTTATATGTAAACAGACACTGTATTCATATTCATAATATGAGGTTATAGTATAAATAAATTACAACGTAGAATGAATAAATTATTGTTATGAAATGACCAAAATAAAAAAGTTAAATGTTGAAAAATTGTGTGAACACTACTTTTAAATCTTACTTTATACAAATATCTCTTTTATTTTGTTTACTAGAAGCACTATTTCATCAACTTACTTTCTTCCACTGCATTTAAAATGTCTCCACTAGGACCTGCAGTTGGTAGTTGAATTTCTCCCTCTTGTATTGCTGAGAATAAAAAAATGTTATTATTAATTTATATGTAAACGGACACTCTATTCATATTCATATATATTCATAATATGAGGTTATAGGTAGTATAAATAAAATACAACGGAAAATGAATAAATTATTATTATGAAATGACCAAAATAAAAAAGTTAAATGTTAAAAAATTGTGTGAATACTACTTTTAAATCTTACTTTATACAAATATCTCTTTTATTTAGTTTACTAGAAGCACTATTTCATCAACTTACTTTCTTCCTCTGCATTTAAAATGTTTGACACCATAAATTTCAAAGGCACGGCATCACTTTTTAGTCTCCATTGAATTTGATCAACATAATCATTTGAAGTGAAGTGATTACTACAAATTCTCTTGTTTC
Organism: Lochmaea capreae; assembly: GCA_949126875.1. Lineage (NCBI taxonomy): Eukaryota > Metazoa > Arthropoda > Insecta > Coleoptera > Chrysomelidae > Lochmaea > Lochmaea capreae. The sequence goes on along the minus strand of OX421409.1, from coordinate 26,380,153 downwards.
TCATATTGAAACTGGGAACTTCCATTCCCAGGTTTTGCATCCATATTTTGCATCTAAATGAATAAAAAATTATTACTTTTAAAAATACATATTTGAATTAATGTTTTTAGTCGTTTACAAAAGGAGACAATACAACATGCTTTTATATGGTCTAAATTGAAACAAATTGCTTACTTCTCACTATTCCTTGGAAAATAATGTAATTTCGTAACTTCAAGTTCACTGCAACCACAAATTAAACAAGCTGCAACCATTATTCTTCAAAAATCGGTAAAATAAAAACAGAAAAACACGTCACCACTCACCACAATTACTGTTATAAATAAAATTCTTAAATTCTTCTTCTAACCTGCTAACTTCAGAGCTAGCTGGCTTATCTTGATACGCTCAGTTGCCAAGTTTATTTTTCTTCAATTTTTAATTTTGTTATGCAGTAATGTTTCAACAGATTAATTTTAAGTGAATATCGTTATGGACCTGGTATACATTATTTTTACTTTTTTCACAATACATTCAACAAGTTACTAATTTAATGCCGTCGTATATAAACGATTTGGAAACATCGTGAAAACGATTTCAGCGCCCTCTAAGGCTGCCTTAGAGTGAACAGAATAGAGGCAAAGTTATAGTTAGATTAATGTTAAAGAGAGAGACAAGTTGTTTAAATAAATTATATGGGCTGCCGAACACTTTTGCCTATTTAAGTTATCCGTCTCGTTGGTTGTCTCTGGTGTAGGTTTTAAGGTAATAAGAAAAATGTACTTAATGAATTTTTCCACTTTCAATAATTGTGGTGAGTTTAAGTACTTAATGAAAATAAAACACAAATTGTACTAGTAAGGAAACACTTTATTTAGCATAATAAGTACCTATAATTGACTTAAAGGACCCACACTCAATTTTTATCTTCACTTTCGTTTGGTTCGGACAAGCGGACCGTTCCATTGGTTTCAGTAGAAAGTAAGTTTTTATACCAGTGATGGTATGTGGCCGCCACTAACAAGTTTGACTAAATCTGTTTTCTTTGCTACTGAAATGAGTAATTGATTGATTTTCATAAATGGGCTGTAACTTTAAAGGAACAGTTCTTCTGCGACCTCCACCTTGTTCATCTTTTTGTAGGCGGACGAGTGGTCATACCGACAGTACACGATTGCAGGTTATCCTTTTTCGACTTTGATCGATTTAATCTTCAGCTATGAGATAATATTACCTTCTTCATAATTCTTCATATTGTTATTTATGGTAGATGAAGCCAATGTCTGTAGATCAAAGAAATCTCTATAGTCAATAAGTGGACTTTGTATTGGTCCTTATTTTTTCCCCTTCTAGATCTTGCTGATTTGAATATATTTATCTAATCCGTCATGGTGAATGCACTTTTATGTTTTTTAGCGGAGTCAATAGCGGAGTGCATTGAGTCGCATTCCATCTGTAAATGCCCTGATTCTAAGAACTTGAATTCAATTTGATTTAGATGCCCTTTATTTGCTACCGCATACAACAACATGTCGGCGACTTGTTGTATGGTAAATGTAAAACACTTTGAAGATCGAAAGTGACAGATACAAATGATGAGCCTTCGCTAGCTTTTATTTTATCCTTGGATTTTGCTTCTTGAAATTCTACTTTTCGCAACAAATGTGAGGAATGATCGGCTTCCATTTCATTTATTTTTTCAACCATTGCTTCTTTGTACTTTGAACAAGTAGCACACAAATCCTTTTTTTGTTTAAAAAATGAAAAATTGTAGCTGTCACAAAAAGTTCGCCTATATGACAGTGGTCGATCTGTCCCGAAAGCAGGTAAAAAAATCTTCAACTGTGGAAATATTTTTATTAATTGGCCATATCCCGGTGTTCTTGGAACCAGAAGTTATATTATTCATATTAAAAGCAGCATAGAAAGCATATTTAGCAAACTGAGCAGCATTATAAATAGTGACAGTTTTGCCAATACCTATATTTGAAGGGTCCGAATACGGTCCCATCAAAATAGATTGGAAAGGAGAATTCAAGGAAACACCCAAACAAGAAATAGTTTGGTTCACTGACGGTTCCAAAACGGACACTGGTACTGGCGCTGGAATATACGGTCAATCCCCCAGATGTGACATTAGTCATTCACTGGGAGTAAATACCACTGTATTCCGAGCAGAAATCTACGCAATTGACTCATGTCTGAGAGAAAACATAAGGAAGGGATACAGCGGTAAAAACATTCTTATCTGCTCAGATAGTCAAGCGTCAATCAAAGCACTTAATAGTAGTACAATAAAATCCAAACTTGTCTGGTAGTGCTTAGAAAACCTTAAAAAACTCAGTGCCACAAATAAGGTAACCCTGAAATGGGTGCCAGGTCACAAGGGTATTGAAGGGAACGAAAAAGCAGACGCCCTAGCACGAGAAGGATCGGCAACCGGCTACACCGGCCCTGAACCGGCAACCAGTGTAACAAAGGCTTCGGTAAGAACCACATTAACCCTTTCAGTCACAGCTTTTTATTAATTGCCATAAAATTCTGAATTTCGTTATGTGGAATAATATGCCTTTTCTAAAGTGTTTTTATTAGTTTATTTCGCAGTATGATTTTTTATGACATTTTTATGACTTATCCATTCTAATGGACATTGTGACTTATTTAAGATTTATCAGATGAGAAAATAGTGAGTAAAAAACTTTAATTTGGAAAAAAAATGTATATTTCAAGTTTTATGTGTAACTAATACATATTCTAAATAATATAATATGAACTATAGAAACTAATTTCGTGATTTTCATAAAAATAATATGGCAAATTAGTGCGTATGGAACTGACGAAAACAGTTTCTGCCACTTACAAAGCATAAATGCACATTACATTTTATGCCAAAAGTTCTAGATTTTCCCTTACAGTTTTCAAATTTACATCTTGTGCTGTCTTTCTTCTCGTCAAATTCTGGAAAATGTCCGTAGTTATCGTATCTTTGCTCCGAATGTGGTCTTTCTTCTGTTTTTGTTCTTTTACTCAATTTTTGAGATACATCATTTTCACTTGGCCTTCCTCTTTTTGGTGCATCTTTGTGCAAAATTAAATGTTGCGCAATACTTAGTCTAAACTCCCATAAATCCAATATTTTATTGGCTCGAATACCTAGCTGGAGTGCTTGTTTTTTATATTCAAGCCACGAATTTGTTGCCGCCATATCCAAAGCATGTGTAATCATGCGTACTGTCCATTTTCTAGAGCGCCGGTAAGACCTATATATACTCAACAAAAAATCTAATTTGTCAACACCCCCCATATTTGCATTGTAGAGTGTTATAGACTCGGGACGTGCTACATCTATGTAATTTTGAGATGCCTTATGGGTGGGTGCACGAAATAATTCAAAATCCACGTGGCTCTCATTTTTTTTGCCCAAAAATACCGCGTTTTGCCGGGTAAATCTAGTGCCAATTTAACATTTGCAAATGGTAATACTGATGGTCAAGGTCGTCTCACCTTTTCACATATTTGCTGGCAGAAGAGGAAACTATTCCAAGGTTATATTTATTATTATGGGTTTTTTTCCTGTTATAATACGTGATACTAATATCATTTTATTTTTCAGAAAATGGATCAAGAGAAAGAAATGAGAAGACCAAGAAGTACTTTCCCCAATTAATAGACTAACTACTAGCCTGACTTAATTACCAGTGAATAAAATATTCAATAACAAACCTGCCGACTTCCATTCTGTGCAATACAACCAATATCCTTTTTACTTACTTTCTTAAATAACAAGGTAAGCTAATTTAAAACCGTAACACACCCCCTCTTCCCGAGAAAAGTTTTTTTCAACAAAAAAAAAGGTTTTAACTTCCCTAATACCCAGAAATGAAATTGTTGACTCTAACTAAAGATAATAAAAAAAATATACCTATCTACCAATTACACTATACTAACTATCGAATGCTAGACTGACTGAATAAACAACCTAATCAAATAGTGCCCTCATTGTGCGGAGGATGAGCTTTGAGATCTGTAGCATGCCAAATGCCACAATCTTTTCCTGACTAATCTGAAAGTGCATACGTCCATGGAGAGACCACTCTACAAACCAAGTAAGGCCCTACAAACTTAGGTGCCAGTTTAGCTGTAAAATTCTTTGAGGCGTCTGAAATGACATGATTTTTCTTCCAGACCCTTTGGCCTACTGTAAACCTTTCATCACGATGTCTAAGGTTGTAAGTGTTACGAGTGTTTTCATACGCTTTATGAAGTCTATTAGCCACCTCTTCAAAAATGTCTGCTAACTTCCGATTGCGCAGTTTTAAGTCAGCAGTTCGGTCAATGTTCGGTATATCCGGTAATAACGGTCCATCGCTGCCTGATATGGATAGCTCTCGTCCAAACATGATGAAGTTTGAGGATAGACCGGTAACTTCATGACGCGCAGATCTAACTGCCCATGATACCTTTGGAAGGAATTTATCCCATGCCTTCTGATTATTCCTTACATTTGCCGTTAACATAGTCTTAAGAACCCTATGTATTCTCTCAATTGGATTGGCTTGTGGGTGGTAGTTTGCCGTGAACGAGTGAGATATCTTATATTCCAGCATCAAGTCTTTGAAAATGCGACTTTTGAACTGTGCTCCATTATCCGTCAATAGTTTAGAAGGTGCTCCAAATACCAGAATTACCTTCTCTTCCAACAGTCTAGTAACGTTAGCGGCAGTAATGGTTTTCAAAGGAAATAACAAACAATACTTACTAAAACAATCACTTACAGAAACAATATATATAAATCCCGATGAATTTCGAGGTAATGGACCTACAATATCTACCGAAAGCAATTGCCAAGGACTAGATAAAGAATGAGTCTTACTCAACATAAGGCTTATCGGTTTCTTTTGTTCAGGCTTTGTTTCCAGGCAGGTCCTGCAATTAAGAATGTATTTACTGACGTCACATTTCATCTTTGGCCAGTAATATTTTTGACATGGACGACCCATGGTTTTATAGACACCCAGATGTCCACAGGTTGGAGGGTCATGGTGCTCTCTAATAATTCGAGTTCGCTCATCCTTAGGTGACTCAATCTTCCAGGTTTGTTCGAAATTGTCATCCATATTATACCTCTCCTTTATCTTCTCATGAAGGGTATCACCTTCTACACTCCACATAGGGTACTTAGATGGGTTTGCTTGGGTTAACTGATTTTTAACGAATGTACCATTTATCAACAGTAGGAGGAACTACTGGTACTTGGGGAAGGGAAATGTCATCTATCGATTTTTGGGACTGAACGGGAAAGAGTATCATGTAATATATGATCTTTTCCTTTTCGGTGTATGATGTCAAAGTCGTATTGTTGTAAGCAGATTGCCCACCTGGCAATACGACCCACGGGATCTCCAATACTGAATAACCACTTTAAACTGTAGTGGTCCGTTATCACAGTAAATTTTGCTCCCTCGACGTAGGGTCGGAGCTTTTCCACTGCAAACAGTACCGCCAGACACTCCTTTTCGGTGGTGGTATACTTACGCTCTGCCCTAGTCAGTGAGCGACTAAGGTAGCTTATAACATGTTCACCATCTTCATATTGTTGCTTCAAAACAGCACCTAAGCCAAAATCTGATGCATCAGCTTGAATGATAAATGGACGAGTGAAGTCGGGACAAGACACAACTGGAGCCGATACAAGATAGTCTTTAATCTGCTGGAGAGCTTTCTCACAAGGTTCATCCCAATGAAATTTAACATTTTTCCTAAGTAGGGCGGTTAACGGTGCGGTTAGGGTTGAAAAATCTGGAACAAAACGTCTATACCAACTTGCCAGACCCACGATGCGCATTACTTCTGACACATTTTTGGGGCTAGGAATACTCAAGATGGCGTCAACCTTCTCAGGATCCACCAGTAATCCAGAACTATTGATAACATACCCCAGATATTTCAATTCTGGCTTACAGAAACAACACTTTTCGTTATTTAGAGTTAACCCCGCTTCCTTAATTCTACTAAGAATCTCTTGAAGAAGGTCTCGAATGTGGGAGTACAAATCACGATGTCGTCAAGATACACAAAAACAAATTTCTCAAGGTCCACTCCTATAACATAATCAATAAATCGTTGCCATATGGCAGGAGCATTGTGTAGCCCAAAAGGTATACGTTTAAATTGAAAGAGGCCTCTTGTTGGAACTACAAAGACGGTAAGAGGTTTTGATGCTTCGGCCATGGGTATCTGCCAATAAGCAGACTTAATGTCAAGCGTCGTCAAATATCGGGCTTCTCTTAGCTTATCTAGGGTAGCACTCACAAATGGGATAGGATAGGCACCAGGGAGACTGACCTCATTCAACTTCTTGTAATTCACACAAAACCGAATCTTTCCGTCCGGTTTCTTGATTAAAACGATAGGTGAAGCCCATGCAGATGTAGATGGCACAATAATATCATCAGCTAACATCTTCTCAAGTTCTCAATTAACTTGCTGTTGAAGAGCAGGTGAATGAGGGTAATGACGTTGTTTAATTGGAGCTGAGTCAGTTCGAATGACATGCTCAACGATGTGAGTACATCCCGGTTTATCACCCATATCCTTAAAAGTATCAACAATAAGTTTATCCAGTACTGAGTGTTGTGCAGGGGTTAAATGATCGCTATCATGAATTGCGTAAACCTCTGAACTGGTTTCGTCCGCTTCTGTTTTAAAAATCCAGTCTCCAGAATAAAGATCTGGTACTAGTCTCAGAGCTAACCAAAAATCAATGCCAAGTATCAAATAGTGTGGAAGAGTTGGTACAACTAAAATATCAAACACCTTTACCTTGTTCTGTAATCGAATAGGAACAACAAGTTTTCCCAAAACTGGACATTCTTCTCCATTGGCCACAGTACAGGCTCTATGCTCCGTTTCCTCCACATGGCAAATAGTTTTAAATAATTTCCACCCCGGGCCTCCGAGAACTGTGCGAGTACATCCGGAATCCAGAAGCGACAAAATTTTCTTGCCATATATATATAAGGTCTGGTATCATTTTTGGCATGAGAAATTACAAAGTCGATGATAGTTTTGGTTGAGGAGAATTCGGCCGTCGAATACTCTGGAGTAGACAACATCCGACCTAATGTTGCCTTCCCCTTCCATTTTTTGATCAGAAACCATTACATTGTCTTTTCCACAACGGAAACAGAATTTCCTTCGGGGCTTGGAGCACTTATTAAACCGATGACCAGCTTCCTGGCAGTTCCAGCACTGCGGAGGATTAGACGATGCCAAAGCATTATCCGAAACTATGGAATCAGCGTGAGTACTAGACTTATCCTTTCCTTTAACTGACACAGCTGATACGTTGGTAGTATTGTTGGAAGTAGGTTTATGGTAAGCTAAGTCGGGTTCCAAAAGCTGTCTATAATTAGTTGGGGGAGGACATAAACGTTCCGCTCTTACAGAGGTCTCCTCTATAGCGCGACCAAGGCGTATCAGTTCGGAAATGTTGGTGATTGGTTGAAGCGCAAGAAGTGATTGAATATGTGGAAGTAAATTCCGACGAATCATTTGAACTCTAACTTCTTCTAAAGGTTTATTGGTACCCAGCTTATTAAAAAGATTTTCCATAACAGACACATAAGCTATCAGTTTTTCTTTTTCACCTTGCGTTCTTCTTCGTATTTCTTCCATAAGGTCAATCTCATAGTCATAGGGTAAGTAGTCCTCCCTAAGTCATTCCATCAAGTGATCCCATGAATGGAATGTTTCAGTTCTGTACCAGTACAAAGCTTCTTTACAAAAAATTTCCGGTGCCGATCTGAATAATTTTTCTTTAGATACTCTCCTCGAGATGCGTAATTCCTCGATTCTTTCGATAAAATTGGTACGCTAGAGCTACCATCGAATTGAAGTTTTAATCTTGAAATTTCAAAGTAAGAATGTGCCGAATTGTAGCTCTTTGAAATTCCTGGGCCTCCTATTGGCTCCAACTGCCTAAGTCTAGCAGCTAAATCTTGTGTAGAATTTATCATGGCAAAATTTCTATCAACCTGTTTATTAGACACCCTAACTGGACTAAGTTCCACGTTGTCCGGTTGCCTGTTACTTGATTCCGGTCTGAACTCATTAGGTTTTCTCATAACTCCCCCTTTCTCAAAAAATCGAACCCGTTCTCCCACGGAACTACTAAAAAGAGGAGCAGACTGCACCGTTGCATCCAGAGTCTGTCTGATAACACTAGCTACGTTTTGACTATTTGAAGAAGTAGTTTGCTCCAATCTATTTTGTTCAACTTCTGACTCTAGCCTTACCTGACTACCAGTCTCGTGTCAATTTCTGGAATCAACGGATTCTTTTCATCTATTAACAAACCTTCAATCGGATCAACTCTATCCAAAATAGAAGCGTCAGTGTGCCCGGACAGTTGAAGACTACGTTGCAACACTGCATAACTTTCATTAAGTCTTTCAACCGCTACCATCAATTGTTGACTCTAACAAAAGCTTACGGTTTGATTCGACATCTGGTCCACCTTGTATTCTATTCAACCTCAAGAGTAATAGGCAGACATTACTAATTAGTCAAGTATACCTTTTTCTATAAGTTCCTTGTGGCGTTACTTATTCTTTTTTCTTATTTTTTTGGGAATCAAACCACAATAATGTTTTTTTATTTCGACGTTTCGGTAGCGTTCCAGCTACCGAAACGTCGAAATAAAAAATAAAAAAAGCTTATTGTGGTTTGATTCCCAAAGAAATAAGAAAAAAGAATAAGTATACCTTTTCACCTGAGTAGATTTGTTTTCTAATATATCTGTTACATGTAGAAATATTACATAAATTTCACCAGTAATTTCATTTCAAGTTATAATCACTACAAATATGTTTTCTAATATTTGATAAATTATGAATATTCTAGATGGCCATACTCTGCCAACTGTTACACGTAAATGTGATTTCAGAGCCGACTGAACGATCGTCCGCTGAAATTATTCAATAAGCTTGCGTACCGGGTACAGACTGAAGACGGACGTGGGCATTGGCGCTGTAAAATATTTAGTTGATAATTATACCTGGATTTATTTAAGGTCCGCCTCAAGTCGGTTTTGGGCACTAGAGGGTTAATAAAAATGAGGAAGACACGTAATTAATGGTAATTGCATAGTCTTCAGAATCCTCCCAGAGATGAAGACATCTCAAGCGATCCGACTGAGCGAAGCTGAATAATTGTCATAAAATACATGAGATGAAATCAGAGTCACAGATATTCATAATGTTATTAGCCGAAGCATACATAATAAAAGTATAAATTCTAGTACAAGCATAGACGACACAAAACACACGACACTCACATTCCAACATTACATAATACACACAAAACCATAAATAAAAGCATTTAAAACAATTTTCATAACAATTGGCGACCAAACGTGGAGCGTTTTGAAGATTTACAATTGTAACGTTTTGAATACTCACAACTGTAAACTAAATAGAACACGAAAAACTTTTCAATTTATTAAACTAAAATAGTCACAATACTAATCAAAATAGAATATTAACTTAAAATTATAATACACAAAAAAAATAAACAATGGAAGGAAGAACAGTATATGAATTGAAGTTAAATGAACTGAAAGAAGAATGTCAATTGAGAGGTTTGGATACTTCTGGAATCAAAATAACACTTATGAAGAGGTTGGAGAAAGCACTATTAGAAGAAGGTCAAGATCCGGAAGAATACTTATTCATATTGAAAAACCAAGGAAACACAGATAACAAGGATGATGAAGAGCATGGAGACGAGACGGTAATGGTAGCAGGAGATGAAACTACGGTGATGACAACCCAGCAAGCACAAAAACATTACCTGTCTGTAACATAACGATACACAGAGACATTGAACGTCCCATGTAATGTACTTTAAATGTTCGGGGGAGCTCTCTGCAACCGCCAAATTTCCGCAACACAGAACGTTCACACTACATACCAGTAATATCGCCTCATAACTTTTTTGTGATGTAACAAGTTAGTTGTTTTTCATGGGTCGGTGCAATGTAGGTACTACGTTATTAAGTGAAACGAGTGATCCTTATGAAATGTCCTCTCAATGTTACTTTGCAATATTGATGTAATATTTATATTATACATACCTTTTTGTTTTGTTACTATCCAGTATTTAAATAAATATAGTTTAAAAAATGTTGGACTAAAAAGTTAAAAATAATTTTAAAAATTAAATTATGACAATAGTACATAAACAATACTAGTTTAATTGAGGGAAAAGCGTGGGGCGCTTGATATACGATGAGCACAAAGCGCTCCACGCATTTCCCTCAATTAAACTAGTATTGTTTATGTACTATTGTCATAATTTAATTTTTAAAATTATTTTTAACTTTTTAGTCCAACATTCTTTAAAAGCGTGTTTTTTTAGTTTTTTTAAACTATATTTATTTTCAACTTTTTAGTTCGTCCGCAGAAGCAAACATGAGCCCTGGTGGGCGTGTCCATGTCGCTGTAGTTGTATTTTTGTAGTAACAATCGATATTTTCAATCGATAACCAAATATCGATACCATAAGTGTCAACTGTTAAGAGATATGTAAACAAAGTCTAAAACTCTAAATATTAATAAAGAAATTTATATTGGACCAAAAATAAAACCACCATTTGCCCTAAATGTCTATATTTTCAAATTACATGACACTGTAGTAATGTCATGAAAAATAAGGGTCAAGTTTCTATGGAAAACAACAAAATATGAACTGGTTATGTAGCCTATTCCTACATCTATCTGCTTACACATCAGGATCTTTTGGAATAGAGCCGTCGAATGCCGTTTGTTAACTTTTTGTTTAATTCAAATTAATAGTGTGACCAATTTGGTATACTAAAAAATGTAATTTTTTCCAGTGTTCATTTTTCTTGACAGACAAAAGTTAAAGTGCATGAGAGTGTCATATTGGAATATGCACTTCACCGCTACCATTTAGCTAAGTCTTATATATTTAGTTGTTGTTTTAAACAAGAATGTATGGCAATAATAATAAATTGTGTGTGGTTTGTTAAATATATATATTAAATGCTTTTCTACATCAATTTTATTTCATTTGCTTTATTCAAACACAACAGATATTAGAAACTATATTATTTAATTAACAACATTGTTAAGTTTTACATTATATATGTAACACATTCTTTTCCAAATTCAAAAAAATGAAACCAATCACAAAATTGATGTGTGAAAACTAGTTATTTTTTTTGTATATGATATCTCTACTTATTCAGTTGGGTATCACAAATAAAACAATTTTGGATTTTTTAAAATATAATACAAATTTATAATCAAATATTAATACATGGTGTTCCAATTGAAAAAAAATATAGATGACTTGACTTGAAAGTATTATACATTATATTTAAAAGACATTAGATTTCAAGCAAAAATCAACATGTATTGAATTGAAATCGTTTATTCAGGTAATGAACCGTGGACGTCATATACGTTCATGTAATGAATTTATGCGTTACTTTATTGCACAAGATATTAAATATGAACAAAATAAGACACTGTAGTCTACAAAAATGTTCACCAGTTTATTATTGATCACTTTCACATTCATTACTCTCACTTTCATATTCATCACTCCCACTTTCATCTGATGAACCAGTGTTGACAGTGAAACACATATTTTCTACCACATTATCTAATAGTCCATCATTCCTCCACATTTCTTCCGCTATATGGTCCACATGGTCACAGTGTTTGTTCCACTCAAAAGAATCAACTTCATTAAAGGCTGCTCGAACTAATTGTTCTATTTGAGCATCACTTTGAGAAACATTTTTCATTGCCACTTTATGTTTAACGCTACTCCATATTAGCTCAATTGGATTGAGGTCGCAGTGATATTAAGGCAACCGTACCACAGTATGTCCATGTTTTTTCAACAACTCGTCCACATAGTACATTTTAGAATGGTTGGCACGTTTGACAAGATGCAAAAGTTCTGCTTTAAGCATATCATTTGTTGTTGAGATGCCATTAGCTTCAAGCCATTCTCTAATAATATGCTTCCGAGTTGAGTGGGTAGGTGGTTTATTAATTTGAAAACTGTGGTAAGGGGCATTATCCATAAACACGATACCATTAGGAGGTAAGTTTGGTATTAGTTGAATTTCTAACCAGTTCATAAAATTTGTATGGTTCATGTCATCGTGATGATCCCCTGATTTGCTTTTTGTCTTGAAAATTAGTAGTCCATTCTTAACAAACCCATAACGTCCACCAGCGTGTATTATGTACCGTTGACCAGCTCTGTTGGATGTATACACTCCAGCTTCATCTTACGATTGCCAGCATTTACTAACACCATTTTATGGATGGATATAAGTTTCATCCAAATAAGTTATTGGCCTCTTGTTACGACCCAGAGCATCATTTTCCCTCAAACTTCTTAAATAATGAGCCCGCCAAGCTACAATATCATTACGTTTCATCAAAAGTTTTTTTTATTGTGGCACTTTTTATACTGAAAACCAATATTTTTTAAGTGCTTTCCTAAGATGTCTGGACCGCCAGAGTATTCGACTTTATTTTTTATTTTATTTACCAAAATTTTTATTGTTGGAATTTGGTTATCAACCGTATAGAATTCATGTATGGTTCTTTTCAAAATACCCAAGTCACAATCATCCAATTGTATTTTGTTGGTACCTCCACTTTTTTGTTTTTTTGAAGGTGACCCCAGTAAAGCACCTTCTTGCAACAGTGATTTCTCCTTTCTTATCCGTTTTATGCAGGTAAATGATTTTCCTGTCGCTGCTGCAGCTAATTTTGTGGCTTTGTCCAAAGGGAATGACCGCACACCAGCAGCTTTCTGTTTATCAAAAAATTCTATTTTCCTCGATTTTCTGTACATATTGTTGAGACAAATTTAACTGCAAGAAAAACAAACATTATTAGATCTGATGAATATTTAATATTGCAATTGGTTATTGTGTGTTGTGCTAGGTTCTGTTTATCAATAATAATTATGGTACATACCTTACTATGTTAAGTTAATTATCAAATTTGTCTTAACAAAGACTGATTGTTCTGTAATTTATGAAGCAAATAATAAAATAAAGTATAAAAGTATAGAAGCAGATTGAATGGCAGCTGACATCAAATAGAAAATAGAATGCAGTCCAGTGCTGCCGATACAAAAATAAAAATTACCCGAACTTACGATTCAAATTATCAGAATTTGTCAAAATTACCAAAAGGACACATTGTTTATCTAAATAAAGTCTTCGACCCCAGTAAATATGGAATATCCCCAAAAACAATAGCCATTTTATATATCCCTTCTGCAAAATATTCGAAAAACTATTGGGTCCAAATTAGTGGAATTGTCTAAAAATCGGATAATCATCCTCACATTGACAACACTGATATAGACACTAAAAATGATGTATGTTGATGAAATCACTCGGTCATATTATTTCGATTATGTTAACAAATTACCAATGTACGTTCGTTAACATTAGCTCCTGATTGGCTCGTTTCTTTCAGTTCGCATATTTTCCGGGGCTCATGTTTGCTTCTGTTAACTGTAGTATTATTAATTTCCAACAGAGGGTGCATGAACGTAAAATTCTTCTTCAACAACGCAATAAAATTTGAGGTGTGAAATTTTAAAACTTAATGTTGATGCAGATAGTATATCGAATTTCTAACAGAGGGCGGAGAGTTGTAAAATTAGCTCCGACTTGAAGAGAAAATTAACAGTTATTATGTCGATAACCAATCCAGTCTTGACGTGTGCATAGGTACTAAAAAAAATTTAGGTACTTATGATACATAATCTAAAGATATAAAAAATGCAAAAACATTTTTGAAAAAAAATGCAGATACGCCACTGCATACTCAAGATATTTAGTTTTTAAATCTTAAATCAAAAGAAAGCAATTATACCCGATAAGAACTACTTCGATAAATTTACTAATAGGTAATAATGAGAATCAAGTTAAAAATATATTTACGGCAAAAAAACTAGAAGCAAATCCACAGCAAACTATTAAAATATGTTTCGACTGAAGCTCACTGAAAGATAACGATAAATTGAGTTAATAAATTGATACGCTAATTACTGAATGTCGACATCGAATTGTGCCAGAAGCCGCGGAGGGTTACATACAGACATACAAACAGACAAACATACAAGTGAAGCTAATAAAAAGCGTGTAAAAATAGTGACGCACAAGATTGATTTTTGAGATATAGTGAGTTTTTTTTTCACACTACATCTCAAAAATCGCTCCTATGCGCATCTTTTCTATTTTTCATATCATATATATCAGCTGGAAGTCATACCAATAAAACACCACGTGATTTATTTAAAGATTTATTCTTATATACATACATATATATTATTATGAAGCATTCAAAACATATATGAGTATATATCTTAGGTATTTTTTTCTTCTCTCATTCGCCGCTGCTTTGAGTGAGGAAGCCACTCACTCAACACCTCCTCAAACTCTTTTCTGGCGCATTTTGATTTTTGATGCACTACACCTAAACAGAAAAAAAATATTTTTCTCAATTCACTTTTATCACACATCTTTTTTTTTCTTAAAAATAAAAATATATAATTCAGTTTTTGTATAATAATCAAATAATTTTTCGAATATTTTTTACCAAACATTAAGATACCTTTGAAAGGGTAACATCAAATGTTTCATCTAGAGTTTCCCAATCACGAGGCTACCCTCGACCACTCTTGGAAACTACTTGAAGAATAATGGCCACTATATATAATATACATATTTTTATGTCTGAGGCTACGTTTTTGTCTCTGGGAAAAATGTTTAATTGGTTTAGATATACATACCTTAAAACAATATTGTTGAAATTCACTGTCGATCACTTCCCACCTTATATGCTGCTATTTCTAGTTTGCTGTTAGTCAAGTTTGTACCATAGACTCTGTGGTTTGTACACAATGTCTGCCGAAAATTAACGACATATAGTAAAAACCAAATAAAGTTGCGTTTACGTCACCAAGGTCGTATTTCTATCGTATGTGTGGCTACATTTCTATCGAAAAGTGCATATACTTAAATTTGTTAACTATGAAATAAAACAATAAAAAAAAAAAAATTTTTTTGTTTAAACCTTCATTACAATTGAACTATGTTCAAATACAACTTGTGACGCGTTTCGCTACACAGTAGCTTTCTCAAACGAATGGAGGTATCATGAAAAGTTTTTAATTTATATACAGTGCATTGATAAGGAATAATTTGTTAATTAATCGGTTCTAAAGATAACCCAATCAATAAAAAAACTTTTGTACCAAAATAATGTATAAGCAATATAGCTTTATTGGGCTTAGACGTCCCTCGATGTAAAAATTTGAGTTAAAATTTTCATAAAGAAGCCTCCAATTATTGACGGTAAAATAGTCACTGCCAGAAATAATGTCATGTTGCCGCGTTGTTTGTGACTTTTCTACTCGTGTAGTGTCATCGATTTTTGAGGTTATAGTTACGTGCATTATAAAATTTTCTTGTGACAAATATTTATAATTCAAAACAAAGCATTTTCTTCTGTGATTGTTAATATCTCCAAACAGCTGAATAGCCGATGCAAAGAACTTGTGGCTTCATTAGTAAATTATTTTGAACAAGGAAGGAATAATAATGGTCCTTTGTTGCCCTTAAATGCTGTACAAGAGGTAGGTAATACGTGAATAAAATATCCTTACTTTACTTAACGAAAATTTCTATTATCTTAGCGTGTAGCTGCTGCTTTAAAAATTAGTGTATGAACGTCTTCCTTCTTACCATTGCATATTCAACTGGGGTATAGCAAAAAAATTACTACAATAGGCATACTGGTAGGGATGGTAACAGTGCGAATAACTGCCTGAACATGTGGAACGAGGCACTGCACATGATAACTCCTGATATGTGGAAAAATTCTATACAACATACTGAAAGAGAGATATTTAAATGGTATGAGAGGGAAAGAATATTTGATCGTCCAGAAATTAGTCCGATAGTTATAAATTTTAATAGTGAAGAGAGTGACACTGATGTTGAATCAGATGAAGAAAATGAACAAGAATTTGAATCTGCCTAGTTTCATTTCACAATATGTTGATTTGTTTAATGTTAGTTTTTGTCTTTGAAAATACGTTCATTATTGAACATATTTTATTTTATTGCTTGTATTTTTATTATATTTATTTATTAAAAGATTTGGTAACTCAGTAATAACCTTACCACTTTTATTCTAGAATTCCTTACATTGTGAAATTTTCTACATTTACGTCGTTTTTTGTTAACTTCAGTTATTTTCTGTTAATTTTCATATTTCGTGAACAATCTGACAACGCTGCAAATGTTCACAATGATGACGTACACGCAACTTTATTTGGTTTTTACTATACCTATGAAATTTCATTAACTATCAACATTGCAATAACAGCGTCTTCTGTGCACATCTATTGGAAATAATTACATAATTGTGTAACAAACATACGAAAAAGGCATCATTGTCTTTTAAAAGCACATCAATACAACATATTATTTTGTTTCTGTTGTAGAAACTTCACAAAAATACATTGTGTGTACATCAGGCTAGAATGTTAAACAAAATATATTGTTTCCACATGTTCTGTATATCACAGGTATATTACAAACAAATGTTAAATAATGACATACATGTGATATTCAATGTACTGCAGTTACGTGTAACGCTTTTCGTGCTTCGTGCCGCGAATGCACTCACCTCTCTTACATTAGCGACCTATTAATGAAAATAGATCGAACTTGTGGCCACACAGAAATTTACTATAAATCCCCAAGTTACCAGCTGATCGGTATGCCGATCTTTGCCACAAGGTATTTTACCCGCTAGACTCTAGTCGAAGAAGGGAGGTTCGTATGCTGGTAACGAACAAACAATAAAGTTAACTAAACCCAAGGCGCCAGGTAAACCGTACCCGAGAAAATACCACTGACTACGTTCCTAACCGTAGTTTACCCCCAGTTAGAAATATACTGAATAAATCAAACACAATAACTCAGTTCAAAAAAAAATAATATGATTTATTAGGTGGTGGTTTGGTTTGACAGAGTGAAAAATGACTACAGGAGTGTTGGAACTAGCTTCCGACACAGGACGTTTACATAAGTCCTACAATCTTACTTCTAAAATTAATAATCTTAAAATCCCATATCAACCCAACATGATAATACTATGCATATCCAATACTAAAATTACAAGTATGATGATGCAATGCTTATCCTAAAGTATAATTCAAAAAAAAATAATTAAAACCTGTATACCCCATTAACCCCTAATTTTAACGCTAAGAAGGATTTGAACCAGCAACCAGTTCTACTGTAAGTCCGTTCTGAAAAATTATGGCAAAAAAACAAATAATAACTGCTTAATAGCATTAATTAAATTACACAAAATTATTTTCAACGAATACCCATACTGTGGCTTATCTACTCATGTAATGACGATGCTTGAGGTCTTACCAAATAAAGAAATCTTATCAAAAAGCGTTAAGGACACGATCCGTTTGAGCTCAGACGCAACGTTCTACCTCCGCCGCGAATAATTAACAGCCGCGATCTTAATAAAGAATACAAGCCACTTGTACGTTTACAAATGGTCTGGCGTGAACTTCAGATATCATAAACTGGTAAATAATCTATAATGAAACAACCTGAAAATTGAATTAAATAAAACTTGCGTGACTAACCAACAACAAAAAAAAACAAAATCCAAACTCCGGTCTAGCATACTTCCAGAGATGATAAAAAAAAAATTTTCACGGAAATGTATTGGTGGATGATAATTTTTAATCAGCCATCCCATCCCCCCACTGGGGGGGATGGGGGGTGGGGTCAACACCGTGAAAAATTCGTAAAAATGCATTTTTAAATATGGAATCAAATTCTACGTATTTTTTCACGTATAACCCTAAAATTTCATTTCAACAACTTTTTTTTTAAAAAAGTTATGCGGAAAAAATGTTTTAAAAAAATTGATAATTCCATAAATATAAAAATCTTTATTCCGTCTTTACGAATAAAAACAAAAATTTGATATTTGGCATATGTATATTTAACAGAATCACTAAACAAAATAAAATAACTATCCATCCCCATCCCCCCATAGGGGGGGGATGGGGGGGTTTGACACCTTCAAAAATTCGTAAAAATGAATTTTTAAATATGGAACCAAATTCTACGTATTTTTTCACGTATAACCCTGAAATTTCATTTTAACAACTTTTTTTTTAACAAAGTTATGCGGGAAAAATGTTTAAAAAAATCGATTATTTCATAAATATAAAAATCTTTATTCCGTCTTTACAAATGAAAATAAAAATTTGGTATTTGGCATATGTATATTTGATGGAATAAAATAAATTATATGCAAATATCATACCATAGGGGTAGAGGGTGGGGGTGAGTTTGGGAAATATTAGGGTTGAGGTAATTTTGAGTGTGTCATAAAATTCTACACCCTTTGTTAAGTATGTATGCCAATTTTCATATTTTTTTCTCCATTATTGCCAAAGATATTTATTAAAACGTGTTTTGAATTTGCGAAATATTAGGGTTGGGTTACTCAAGGATAAGTTTCCATTCATTTTTTCATTTGTGGGCTTATTTCCACACCACCTGATATATCAATTTTCCAAGTACATATTACTTAATTTATCCAAAATAAATAAAATTGCAAAATCTTAAAAATGTGTCTGTCATCTTCAAAGACTTTTTTTCATTGCTTGTCCGTATGCGTGTTCTAGCTTTTGCTATTCATTTTGGGGTAAGTTTATTAGCTTTTCTGGAAAATTGGTATAAAGAGGTAAAGCCGCGGCGCGTTTTTTTTAATGTGGTATCCCCCATAAGCCTATTCCACAAATAAATAAAAACAATATCAAATCCTATAAATTAAAAAATATAACAAATATTAGAAAAATAAAAATATTAAAAAAAAACAACAACTCTGTAATTGTCGCTTTCACTATCGCTGTCTGCTCTTGCCTTTCTCTTGGCACGGTCAAGTTCTGGTTGGCCGACGGACAGTCCAAGCTCCCTCAACCTCGCTTGCACAAAGACGCCTGGGAAGATGTCCCAGGGGTGCGGATTCAGCCAATTACGTTTGAAACCCAACGCCTCAAGAGGCAAAGGGCCATCCGCTCCACGAGGAAGCCGCTCTTGACCGCCTACCAGCTAAAACCCACCTCTTTTCTCCTACTGGCGCCCCGGAACCGTTCTCAGCGAACATACCATCGGGAAGCGCCTGCTTTTTCATTGGTATTATTCCCTCTCGTTATCGACTAATTCTCAATGGCCCTTTCTCTGGCCTCCTTCTTTTTAATTAGGCTTGTTACCCCTTTTATAAAAATTTCAAAACTCCCTCTTTGCAGCATTATTTTTTCAAAGATCTGTCCTGGTTTGCACAGACTAATCCCCAACTCCTTTTCCATATCATTCCTATCCTCTTGGTACCGAAGACAGCGAAAAACCGCGTGTTCCGCGTCGTCTACCACTCCGCAAACGGAACACAGATCGTCCCTGGTTTTCCTTATCCCATAAGTATATGCCCTGAACGATCCGTGACCCGTAAGGAACTGAGTGAAATAATAGTTGGTGCGCCTGTGAGCACACCTATACCATTTTCCCACATCAGGGATCAGAGTCCGGGTCCACTTGGCCTTTCCCTGCTCCAGTACCCATTGCCGTTGCCATTTGTCCAAGCTTATTTCTCTCTCTTCCTCCCTAATAGTATTCAGCTCCCCATTCCTTCTGTTATGTATCCTAGTCCTTTCATCCACGAGAATATCCAGTGGCATTACCCCGGCGATTGCCTGGAGCGCAGTTGTCGATGTTGTCCTATATGCGCTACATACTTTAATGAGCGGCTTCCTCTGCGCTCTCAATATCAGATCCCGATATTTTTTCATTCTCAGCACTTCTCCCCAAACCGGTGCCCCGTATAAAAGTACAGAATGTACTGTTTCCAGTAACATTCTCCTTTTCTGTAGTCCTGGACCACCTACATTGGGCATAATTTTTTGTAAAGAGGACATTTTGTCTTCCGCTTTCCTCACTGCCGCCTCCAGATGTTTTGTGAATCGCAGTTTATCGTCCAGGGTGATGCCTAAGTATTTTACCGTTTTTTGGGGAATAATTTCTATTCCCCTAATTTCAAATTTGATGCTTTCCCTGTCCCTTGGACCTTTTAATATAATTGCCTCCGTTTTATTAAAGGCTAGCTCAAGGTCATTTCCCTCCACCCACTTTGTGACCGCCTCCAATTCCATGTTTGCTCTTTTGATGAGACCCCAGTTTGTTTCATCTTCTATAAGAATTTCGAGATCGTCCGCGTAAGCAAACGACCTCACCCATTTTCTCTGCTTTCTTTCTAGCACGCTATTATATAATACATTCCACAGCGTTGGTCCAAGAACCGAACCCTGTGGCACCCCGCCGTGGACATTTTTCTTCCTCTTTCTACTTACATTTATACTCCTATCAGATAGATAGTCTTTAATTATGTTCACTATGTATCCGGGAGTGTTTATCTCCTCTAGTCTAGTTATTATTCGTCCCCAATTTGCCGTGTTGAATGCGTTTTTTATATCCAATAATACTAAAACAGCCCACCTACGCCTGCTTGCTCTTACCGCTTCTTTAATATCTTTCGCGGCATCGATTGTTGACCGTCCTTTCAGGAACCCATATTGGGAGTCTGATAGTTTTCTCTCCTCTACAAGGAACTGCTCTAACCTTTTTTTGATTAGAATCTCAAAGTATTTCCCCAAGCAGTCCAGAAGGCAGATTGGCCTATATGACGTCGGAAGATCCGGCGGCTTACCCGGCTTCAAAAGCAGCACCAAATTTGCCTCCTTAAACTCCCTGGGGAATACCTGATTCCTCAATAATCCATTAAGCATATCAACCAGTATTGTAGGTTTTGTTGCAGCCAGGATCTTGACGGTCTCTGGCGGCAAACCATCTGGTCCTGGGGCTTTCCCTTGCTTTAGATCCCTCCCTGCCTCCTTTATTTCGTTCTCTGTAAACGTGGGCATTTGTTTTTTCGAAAACATTCATTGGTTTTCCTGGGAATAACAGCTCGGCCGCTTCCCATCTCTTCCCCTCTTCTAAATTAAATGGAACCATTATCTTCAGCGCCTTCGTGGCTATTGTGTATGCCTCCCCCCAGACGTCGTTCTCTAAATCCGCGCATATTGCCAGCCATCTATCTCTTTTCGCCTTCCATATTGCTTTTTTCAGATTTTTCTTATAATGCCTTACCTAGTTGTCCGGACTTGGCTGCTCGTGTTACGGCACAGTAGTACAAATCGGGATATGAAGAATGGCGAAGACTGGTTGTGTCCAAGTTAAGAACGTGCGCATAGGGGTAGTCTGGGCTCTTCGTAAAAGTTGTCCACGCTGATTTGAAAAGTCGCGCTTGGTTAAACACTTCCGGTAAGGCTTAAGCAAGGGATGGGATAGAAATGAAATTGGACATTAGGTCGCATGATTTGATGCCATAACTATGCCAGACGAGCAGCACTTGCTCTCTGATGCCCCGGTTGCTAAGCGTCGTATTAAGAATCAATGCCTCGGCCCATGCTTTTTTTGCTTGGGGATTGCACCCAATCCACGCTTGAAATTCTTCGATGAAGATGCGAACCCCATCGGACATTTGTCCGCGGTCTTCCACCCCCGCTGTGGCGCAGTAAGTTGACCACCTCTTGCGAAGGTAGTCAAAGTTGTCAGGTGACCTGGTCACCGGCTTGGCCATAACGCAGAACCCACCCAGGGCTATTGCAGCCACCACCTGTCGACCTGCCGCATCCCTGGGTGTCTTCTCAATAGGCCTTTGGAGAACCTCTCTGTGTGTTCCAGCTGGGGCTTCTCCAATAAGAGCAGCCATGCTCGACGTCACAGCGTCGACACTCTCGGTTAAGTAAACATAACTTCCAAAGTCGGTATAGAGTTTAGGAGTGGCCGTGTCGCCCTCTAGAGCAGGAAGGGCCTGGACCTTGGTTGGGCGGCTGGCTGATCGCGTTGACATGTTCTTCGAAGGAAATCTAAATCTGATACTATAACTTAAATGGAGATAAAAAGAGTCGCTAGAGCTGTTGTAACCGCAGAGGATTGTGAAGTCTGTTTGGTTCATCTAAATTTTCTATTTCATCCTGGATATCATTATAAGTTTTGAGTGATTGAGTGAGTATATCTATTCTGCTTTGAAGATTATGTTTATCTAAACATTCCATGTTAGCGTCGTACCAGTTTCCAATTCTGGATACTTGAGCCTTGCACCTTTTACGTTTGTTTTTTAAAGCTTCCATTTTGTATGGAAATGTTCACGAGATTGTAAAAATTGAAAAATAAATCTTCCGTACTATTTTGGCTTTCGATTCTAAAATGATTATTTTTTGAATATGAAAATATAGAGGGAAGCTCCCGTACTATAAGATGGCTTTCATAAAAGATACTAATTTGTAGTTTTTCAACTTAATAACACCCTTTTGTTATTAGCTGGACTTTCAAAATAGGAGATATTTCCTTATCTCGCCTTATTTAATAAACAATTTTTTCAGCTGTGGCCTTAAACATTAAAATATTAAACAAATATCATAAAAAATCATTAAATATACACACAAATTATTATAATAGAAAAATAAAACTCAGTTATTGGGTATTTTATTTCTTCTTCCTTATTGCCTCTACCTGAAACAAAAATTCAAATCGACACACACAATATGAAGTGGGCCACAGCTTTTTGAACGACTTTTTCTTTATATAACAGAAGATATGTTTCTATTCACCTATAGGTACATGACTATTTTCGATTTTTTATTACTAATTAGTTTTGAATAATTTTATACGTCACCATTGTTCTATTTACAATTTTCAGAGGACCATTTTCTTTCTTCTGCCTTCTTGTTTTCTTTCTTGAGCACAAACACGAATGTTTTAAAAATTGCACTTGTTGTCATTTATTTAAAATAACACTTTCTTGTTTAAAGTTAGATCACTGTCTTTTGTAGGCCTAATCCGGCTCGAATTGACCATGAAATAATCCTCTTCTGAGCTTTCAATTGCTCCGACTGGAATATTTTGATGAGACTGTTAGTGGACTGTATATTATTTAATTTGAAAGTTTTCTGCGGTTCCAATTTTGCAGTTTAGGGATAATTAGAATACCTTGTTCAACAAAGTAGACTTTATTAAACAACAACTAATGTTACTACTGCTAATTAAAGCACACGACACGATACAAAATATTGTAAATAAATTTGTGGAACTATTTGCACAACTTGCCTAAGCTCCTTGCTTGTGGATTGCACATTTAGTGGATTTTCAAACACTGTTACCATAGAATAATACTCATAAACTACTGTTATTAGGATTTACCACACACTTTTTAATATTTACTACTGAGAGTCAGCAGAGAGAGAAATTTGAATATTATCTTCAGCGCCATTTTTGCACACACCTTCTTATCCTCTTTTTTGGTCATTCGTCTCTTTTTTGGGGAGGACGGAAATTACGTCATAAATTGGGAAGTGACGAACAGGAGATAGGGTGTGTTCGAATGATTACCGTATTGGTGACCTTATTTTATCAGTACATAGTTGAAAAGGACAGCAAGATGATTTTTTGGGTTCAAAGAGATGGGGTGAG
Organism: Lochmaea capreae; assembly: GCA_949126875.1. Lineage (NCBI taxonomy): Eukaryota > Metazoa > Arthropoda > Insecta > Coleoptera > Chrysomelidae > Lochmaea > Lochmaea capreae. The sequence continues at coordinate 26,356,467 of OX421409.1, read as the reverse complement.
ATTTTTACACTATTGAACATACTTTAGAAGAGCCAGTTTTAAAGCGAATAGCATAGATGGCGTGAAGAGTACTTACTACTTTTGAAATTAATTATTGATTGTTTACTAGATCAGTCGTGACTTTTCAGAGGCGGGTTAAGTTCGAGTATTTGAGGGTTACTGGTAACATTTAACGAGATGTCGGTAAATTTGTCCAGTAATAAAAACAACATAAATAATAATATATATTCAGGCCACCATGGAATAAATTTCAACACATTAATTGATTTGATAATAATATAATGAGAATAATACTACATAGTAATGAAACTTGTTTTTTCTCTGAGAATGCCATCTACCCCTCCTCATTTTTCATATTTTTCTTCTTTGCTTCGTATGGGTTTTTATTTAATTTTCAAATGTGCATTTCACTGATCGGAACACTCATGACAGTCGCAGTCGTCTATTTCATTATATGTTCTTTTCATGGGCCGCTTTCCTAATCCAGGATATACTCGAGCTATATCATTGAGGTATTTTAAAAATTTATCTTTGTCGCTGGTGTGTTCCGATAGGATGTTTTTTCTGTACATCCATTCACCAATATATTGGTCCACCGTAGATACTTTATTTGTAGTTCTTAAATGTTCTTTCAAATCTCGCCAGTTTCTTTCAATTGTATTTGTATGATCCCTGTATGGTTGCATACCTGGTGCCGGCGGTGCGAGTTTTGTTTTTTCTAGACAAGCCTGACTGAATCTTCCAGCAGGTGCCCAATGAGGAGGTTCATTTTTGGGGGGATTAACAAAATTTTCGGAGTGGTTTACGGTGCCATGTCCATTAAATACCTCTGCACATTCATTGTAAGCGGCCCATCCGTCGGTACAAATGTATGACGACAAATCAATACATTTGACTAGTTCTGTAAGTAGGGTTTCTTTGTCGCGGCTGTCAACAATGACGGCAAACCTCTTACGGGTTGTTCGGCTTATTCCCCCTAGTACCCATACATGCCGCCATTGGGTTACTCTCCCTACATTATATTTCCTCTTGAATAGGTGGCTCTCATCTACTTCAACTATGTCGTTTGGCCCTCCTATCGGCTCAAATTCGTGCCAGGCGATAGCTCATGCTACGTCTCTGCAATAGCCGTACCAGGCTACGACTGTATCTTGCGAGAGCTCTAGCATACCTTTTGTCATCGTTGAAGGATAGCCTAGTACCCAGCAAAAAATTAATTTGACGACTCTGTCGGATGTCATTTCCGCATTACTCCTAACTCTATCTAGGAATATATTCTGGTATGGACTGAATCTTTTTATTTGTGCATGGTTTCGACATACGTATCTGAAGCCACGTCGGTGTCTATCGCCTACTGTATTTAAGACTAATCCACATTCTGGACAGTCTTTCGCCGTATCCCTCGTTGGCACAATTCCATACCTTTGCAAAAGTTTATTTGCTTTTTCATTACTATCTATATTCGGTGCCTCCACTGCTAGATAGTATCCCAAAGAAAAAACATGCATATTGTCTAACCCAATAAAGGTCTCTAAATCCATGATAGATACTGAAAATATGAAAAATAATACAATGCAAGTATTTCTTACCCGACTTTCCGACCTTTCTTCCTGCTCTGCAAAGTAAAGACTGAATACTAAACTATTCACTCTTCTTTGTTATTTTCTATATTTCTAAACCGACAGATATAGAGTTGGTACAAACGGCGTGGGAACAATTTATAATTTTCTATTTAACCGTTCCAAAAGTATTCAACTTTTTCAATATAATGTACTATCAATAGTGTTAAGTCCTTAAATTGCCAAAAAACAATAACTTTTCCAATAATATGAGCGACTGGAAAATATCAGATTTTTGGCGAATTCAAACTTCGAAGGAAAACGACAGTGGTTTTATAAAAATGGTCTGTTTTTATGAATACTTAATTTGGAGTAAATAACAATCAAGTGGGAAGACATGTGTTATTCAAACTGATGTTGTACCTATACAAGATGTACGGTTTTCGTTGATACAACTATTGTAGTTAACTCTGGATCCAACCGCTTGAACGATAACGTTTGTTGTGTTTCTCTACGACCTGTCTTTACTATTCACAGTGCAACGATAATATCAGAAAATTATATAACGAGCGTTCCCACCTCTACGCCAATTACTGCTTTAAGTGCGGTGATCGTGCGGCTTAACTTTGTACATTTTTTATTCTGTACATCTAAAAAGCTTTACCATAGTATATAAACAAAATAATAGGGGGACAGCTCTTTCGTGTAGCCGAAAAACGATCGAGAAAAATAAGTCCGCAAATTCAAAACACGTTTTAATAAATATCTTTGGCAATAATGGAGAAAAAAATATGAAAATTGGCATACATACTTAACAAAGGGTGTAGAATTTTATGACACACTCAAAATTACCTCAACCCTAATATTTCCCAAACTCACCCCCACCCTCTACCCCTATGGTATGATATTTGCATATAATTTATTTTATCCCAAATTTTATTCCATCAAATATACATATGCCAAATACCAAATTTTTATTTTCATTTGTAAAGACGGAATAAAGATTTTTATATTTATGAAATAATCGATTTTTTTTAAACATTTTTCCCGCATAACTTTGTTAAAAAAAATTAAAAATTATCATCCACCAATACATTTCCGTGAAAAATTTGTTTTTATCATCTCTGGAAGTATGCTAGACCCGAGAGCCCTACATCAACCCTAACGACCCCTTACTGACAAATATTATATAGAAGTTATACTTGAACGCGTAATCAGGTGAAGTAACCTCCTCCGCACAACTGTGTTGAACCTTAAAAGGCATATTTAATCCAATACACAAAATGTCTTACCTATTGGGCCAAAATAGGGTGTCTCCCTTGTGCTGCTGCTGGTGATTAAGGCCTTAACATGATCTTCAACAAAGTGGCGTGTGTCTGGGCTTGAAATTCCATCCGCATCTCACAGATGAGGTTTGGGAACGATCTATTATTCCACCAACTTCCTGCACTCTCTTACCATCTCCCTCAAACCAAACTACCCCCTAAAACTATATCCCCCTGCGGGATGAATGTGGATCATTCATATTCGTTTTTTTTCCAATGGGGCTCCAGACTTGTTCGCCACTCCTCACACAAAGCAAATATGACACCTGTCCTAAATTTTTGACATCCGTCAAAAAACCTGTGTTCGAGGGTCACCGTCAATCGAGCTGTACGGAGTAGACACGTTCCGTGATCTCGGGTATGAATAACCCCACCTGATCATCAAGCACTAAAATCCCTTACTTCCATCTATTGTCAAATTCCAAATTAAACCCTATATTACACCATGCCCATATTACCCGTATATATTCACGAAATATCCTATAATACACTCTATTATACATCCACGTTACACCACAGTAGCCAACTTTCCTTACTGGACCACGGTCCCCTGAAAGTTCGTAAAAGAAGAATCACTATGCGACTGACAGAAGTTGGATCAACTGTTTGGAACTTTTGTTTACAAAATGTCTAATAAAAGTAATTCTATTGAGAGTCGTTATTTTCTATATATTGTGACGATAATCTTTATTTATTTTTAATTTTATTTTGTTTATTAAATATTTTATTTTGTTTATTAAATATTTATTGTTATTATTTTAAAAATTTATTTTATTTTCTTTGTTTTAATGTTGGGCGCCATTTATGAAATTTTAATTAATACTAATTTTTATTTTGTTAATTCTATTTTGTCTTTTTTTCATAAAAATATTTGATTTTACGATACCTTAGCCTTGAGAACTCTTGAGCGATCTTTATGTTTTTTCAGATCTATGATAGTCGTCACAGAACTATCAACACACTATCTACTATAGAAACCACTAATTTCAAAAATAAAAGTTTATTTATTGAAAAACCAATTTGATTGTTTTTTTTATGCAATAGAAAAAATTACCTTAAATATCGGATCAAACAACATATCTACCTACTGATTTAAAAAAAATGATATATACTGAACTGAATGTTTTAATTATATTTGCCTATTGGCTGAATAGTGTAGAATGCATTCTTTCTATATAAAAAAGAAGACGACTTAACTAAGTTAACCTACAAATACATAATATAAAAGATAGAAGTATGATTATAAAAATGTGGGAAGAGTTTCTTCATGATTATTTGTTACAAATACACATATATCGATCAAATATTATGGAATATAACCTTTCGGTAAGTCAATTTTATATATTAAATGTGCACTAATAAATTGTTCAGAACAAATAAACGATTACTTCTTAAAATTTTAGGCATATATGGAGGTTATTTCCAATGAAATGTTTGTTACCTTACATCTTCTAAATAATAGGAAGTTGCTTCATTCAAAAACCATGTATTGTGTGGGAGCTATAGCATCTATTTATTTCATAGGTTCATAACCTTTCGACAACTCTAAAGGTATGTATCCATGTCTTTTTTTTTATTTTATAATTCAATAATAGGTACCTTTATTTTGTATAATTCACAATTTTTCGTTTAAACTTCTGACAACCAGTAAAATTTTTCTGTCAGAAAACTTCTTTGACACTTCCTTTTATTTTTAGTTATCTGGGTCTGTAGTTTCAGAAAACAAAAGACTGTCACAGCAAAAATTCAACGTGCTCCTCTGGCAACATCAAAATACAGACTGAATTGACTTTTTTGATGACATAACCACCAAATATGAGGACTTTCAAAATTTTTATTTCAGCTAGGACACCTGTACTTGGCCCCATTTTATAAAGCTTGAGCTCCTGATTCTGGAAATAGTCTTCTTTTTCCTTACAAGTTCCTATTTCTCTATAAAAACTTAATTTTTTATCCGCACTTGACAGTTCACATTTTTAACCTTTTTAATTTTTTATAATTTCCAATAGAATTTTAAAAACACTAATTTAGAACATAATTTTTTTATGTTTAAGTCACAATACCTCACCTTTTAATAATAATCATACAATTTCTTATCTACTGTATAAAACAATTTCACAATAAGCAAATATAATTAGTTTTTTCAACTACTAATGAATTATTTATTTCTCAGGAGCTTGAGAAGGCCTATTTCTTTATTTTACATTATTGTTTAACTGTAATTTTAATTCCTAAACTTTTCTTCAATTTTAAATTACCTGTTATGTTTGAAAACACTTCGCTTCAGAGAACTTATGCGCACAACACAGTACAGCTAACACAAAAAAATAGAACAACTAAAGGTTAACCTAATGACAAAGTCTTAAGATTTAATAGTACACAAATCTAGTCATCATCAGGAAGGGGACATACCATAAGAAACGTTCCATCTGATGTTTTGACTCTAATCAAACGAACTTTGCCGTCTGAGCCCTCAAGAATTTCAATGATTCGCGCGAGAACCCACTTAAGAGGAGGCAAGTTATCCTCCTTCAAAAGAACTAATTGATTAATTTCCAAATTTTGTTTTTGATCGGTCCATTTTGGTCTTTGCTGAAGTCTATTCAGATATTCAATGGACCATCGCTTCCAAAATATTTGTTTGAATTTAATACACTTCTGATACATTGACAATCGATTTTCTGGAATGTTACTTAAGTCTTTGTCTGGGAATGCTGAAATATTGTCGCCAATTACGAAATGTCCCGGTGTTTCACCAATAGTTTTTATCAGATGATGTTTAGCACCCTTAATCGCGGCCTCCCAAAGGTCGCCCCAATGTGGTGAGCGAGGTGGGATAAATTTCCACTGAGTCTCGTTTTTAGATAAAAAGTTTTCAATAGACTCAATGTTACTTTTGGCTTTAAAAAATTCATATAAAGCTTTTAAATAGTTGCTGGAGCCAGAAAAATTAGTGGCATTGTCGGAATATATTACCGAAGGATTACCCCGTCGGCCTATAAAACGTTGCAGTGCGAGCAAAAATTGTTCAGTCGACAAACCCGACACCAATTCTATGTGTACGCACTTGGTAGTCATACATACAAATATCGCAATATATGCTTTAACTTTAGGGGCTTTGCGTAAATTAGAGGTTTTAATTAAAAATGGACCCCCAAAGTCCACACCGACCTTTAAAAATGGACGATAAACTGAAACCCGATCTTTGGGTAGGTCTGCCATGATTTGTTGGCACACTTAGCTTTAAATTTAAAACAAGAGATGCACTTGTGAATTATGCGTTTAACAGCTCTAAGACCGTCTAAAGGCCAATAACGTAGTCTAAAGTTACTTAACACGGTTTGAGGACCGGCATGATATAATTTAAAGTGCTCTCTCCGTAGCATCAAATCAACAACGTGACATTTAGCAGGCAATAACACTGGATGCTTTTGTGCAAATGGCAGATCAGCATTTGACAATCTCCCGCCAACGCGGATTAAGCCTTCCAAGTCAATAAAAGGATTTAAAGAATTAAATTGTTTGTTTCGAAGGACCTTTCTGTTTTTTAATAAATCTTTTTCTTGAGAAAAATAATGTTGTTGCAAAACTTGCAACTAAAATACGATGAGTGGTCTGTGCTGACAACACACAAGCGCATAATTCCAATTTTGGAAGAGAAACTGTTCGCAAAGGACAAACTCTAGATTTGGCGCAAATCAGATGACAAGAAACACTGTTGTTTTCATAAACAGTTCTTAAATATATACAACACCCATATGCCTTTAAGTTTGCGTCTGAGTAAGAATGAACCTCAATTCGCTTGATATCCCGATTATTAATTAAACATCGTGGAATTTTTAAATCTGATAACTCAAGAATGTTTGTAGACAATTTAATCCATTCGCTACGCAATTCTACATTTAAAAAGTCGTCCCAATTCAAATTCGATAACCAAAGCTTCTGCATAAAAATCTTGGCCGTTATGACAATTGGAGCAACAAGCCCCAACGGATCATAGATTTGAGCTATGATAGCTAAAACATTTCTTTTTGTGACTGGGTTTACATTTATGTTCTTGGGCGAAGAAATTGAAAAGTGATCAGATTTTGGCTCCCAAAAAACACCCAGTACTTTATTGGAGTTACTCTCAGAATTTATAGAGTAGTTTTTGGGTTCAGTTTCTGAGGTAAAATTATGCATAAACTTAATGGAATTGGGACACCATTTATGCAGTGTAAATTGGCCTAAATTAAGTAATTTTATTAATTGAGTTTTAAGTTCACAGAGCTCCTCAAAAGAGTCAGCTCCCGCCAAAACGTCGTCAACGTATGTTTGAGTCTGAATTGCCATAGCTGCCAACGGGAATTCTTTTTTATGCATTTCTGCCAATTCAGAGAGACAACGAGTGGCTACATAAGGTGCAAAGTTTGTTCCGTAGCTAACGGTCAACAATTCGATGCATTTAATTTCATCTGTTATACTTTCTCGCCATAAGATATTTTGTAAAAAAATGTGATCAGGATTAATTAAGATTTGTCGGTACATCTTTTCTATGTCAGCCACAACAGCAAAAATATAAGTTCTGAAGCGACAGAAAATGTCAAATAGTTCTGGCTGAACAGCAAGCCCATTTAGACAAATCGTCCACCTAGAATAATAAAGTTCTATCTGGCCATACAGCCATTTTGAGAAATTAAAAGCCAAAGTTTCAGTATCTGATAATTATTATACAATTAATTGTATTTATTCGGGATAATTTTTATATTTCCAAAGTGTTTTTACATCACCATTTAATAATTTTGTATTATTTATAAAACTTTATCTAAACCTTGAATTTGTAAGTCACAAACTTAGATAGAACCTTATTAAATTAACTTTTCAGAAATATTTAACTGAACATGGTTTTATCTGCCCCTTACAACTTTGTCACATTAAAGAGTGTATATATTATAAGTAATGGTATTAAAACAAGGTTCTATGTGAATAATTAAGATTTTATTTATTTCTTTTAAATCAAAACAAATTTACTACACAAAAAACTAATTAAATCAAACAAACTAAAGTAAAACCCAAACTAATTAAATGAAAAGAATTAAAAATTTTACTTAAACAAAAAATTATAAATGTATTAGCGCTTTATAAAAATCTTGGTCAATTTGCGGCATTGATGGTATCATTTTTTTTAAAGCATTAATTTTTTCTTTGGAAATTTATTTTTTGCTTGAGAGAACTTTTGGTATAAGACTTGCAATTTCTGGTGGGGCTTTCACTTCGGTAGTTTTTTTGCTTCGACGACGTGGAAGAGCAGGAACAGCAGGACTTATCGAAACTTTAAGAAACTCATTATCTGTGTGACTCTTTTTATAACATACTTCTGTTAAATCAGATTTGGTAAATTGCATACAACACACTTTAGTAAATGGTATGTTATCATACTTAAGCTGTTTTGAACATTCCTCATAGTTCATAAAATCTGATTCTTTCATTTGAATAATAGCAAATGGATTTTTTTTATTTACCTGTTTAAGTTCCTTTATGAACCCCAAAGGTGAAAAAAATTCTATTTGTGACATGTGCCTCTCAATTTGGCTGTGAATATTATCTACCTCCTGTACAGCACCATGTCCTGGAATGGAATATTTCATAGTTAATCGGTCAAGGTCTGGATGATTTCTAAGTATATCTAAAACGCAAAAAGATATGTGGGAATTACGATTTTGGGGGACGCAGCTGTCACTCCAAGTAATAAGTTCATTGAAATGGTTTTCTTCTAAAACCTTCTCAATGATTTTTCTAAAGGCACTAGCTAGGCAATTTCCACTTCGACCTTGAAGGGTTTCAATCCATAATACACAATATGCTTTATTCGTTGTGGATAAATGGCCTGTTAAATTATACATAGTTAACTTTTGTAAATAGAAGTAATTTCCAATGAAAGATTTTGGGCAAGTAATGACATTTTCGAGGTCGAAACATAAAACAGGAATTTCACTTTTCTTGTCATTTTCTTTCTCTTTTCTCATAGCTTCCTTTTCTGCAATGTGTCTTTCCATAGTTTCTGCTTCGGTTTCACTTAACCTCATTTCCTTTTTCTTCAAATAGTAGGTCGAACATATCTCACAAACGTCCTTTTTAGGCTTATGAAAACTATAGTTAAAATTTGTACAAAAAATGTGCCTGTACATAGAGACCTTAACTGGATTTTCTATGTTATTTTCTGCACAGTATGTAAGATATAAATCATACATTTTTGGAATTGTTAATGTAGCTTCCAAGTATTTTTTCTGGCTATTTTGTCTACAGTAATGAGATTCGACAACATTAAATTTTTTAATATGGTCAATAACAACCTGTCTTTTCTCGTTACTTAATTTTCTTGTGCCAGTCTTGCCTCTAAGATCTTTTTTTGGAACATCGCCATCAACAGAATGGACGGTATATACCGGTTTCTGAGATATATTTGTATGTATGTATGTATGTATGTATTTTGGGGTAACATTCACTTAGACCTAAAAGATCTATTGTGCCCCCTTACTTCTACTTAGTTTCTGAGGAGAGTCTCAGATACTAGTAGCTCCTTTAGTCCTATTTCCCGGAGGAATTTTAGGATATCTGCAGGCCTCAACTTAGGTAACTGTCCCTCTTCTATCCAGTAGTCTCCCAGGTACTGTGCCCTAGGATTCTGAAATACTGTGCAGTTCGCTAGTATGTGGATGGAGGTTTCTTCTTCCATTCCACAAAATCTACAATCTTCTTCCTCCACTATTTTGAGCTTTTTAAGGTGTCCATTCAGGCGACAATGTCCCGTTAGGATTCCTGTTAAAACTCTTAGTGCAGTTTTGCTTTGACTTATGCATTCATTTGATCTCAACAGGTTGTAGTCACCCAGAAGAATCTTTGATTGCCTAAGCCCTACTAGATCTTTCCAATTGTCAGATCTTCTCTTTTCTTCGGCTTTACCTATTTCTTCCAATATTACATTGGAGCTGATTCCGCAAAAAGGTTCCGGCCCCCAAAAGGGTATTTCACTCCCCCTCTTTGCTAGTTCATCTGCTATTTCGTTTCCTTCTATTCCAGTGTGTCCTGGAATCCACAGTAAGGTGACTATATTGTTCTCGCCTAGTTCATTAAGTTTGCCTAGGCATTCCCACACCATTTTGGAACTGATTACACAGGAACTCAGCGCTTTAATGGCTGCTTGACTATCAGACATTATGATAATCCTTTGCCTTCTATATCCTTTGTCAATATTGAACTGGGCACACTTTCTTATTGCGTGAATTTCCGCTTGAAAGATACTTGGGGTTTTTCCCAAGCTTTCAGAGTGTTTGGTGCCGGGCCCGTACACTCCTATCCCAGTTCCTTCTATTGCTTTTGAGCCGTCTGTGTACCATTGAATGGCATTCTTTCCAAGTCTGGTAATGGTATTTGGATCCCATTCCTTCTTGTTGCTTAATTCCGTAACGAATTTCTTTGAAAAGTTATACTTTTTCATCATACCATCTTGTGGCATGTCCCAGGTTGTCTGATTTCTAAGAAGTGAAGAGGTGGTTTTCTTTTTAATGATTCCCTCTCTACTTAGTCTGTATCTTGTTCTTTCTGCAACACTCTCCACCACCATATGTAATGGTGTGAGGTTGAGAATCACTTCCATTGCTGCCGTTGGGCATGTACTCATTCCTCCTGTTATGCATATACAGGCTAGTCTTTGAATTTTAGAGAGGTTTTCTCTCGTCGTCAAGAGGCTAGTTCTACTACTCCACGCAATGGCTCCATAAGTGATAATTGGTCTCACTATGGCAGTGTACATCCAGCTCAGGATTTTTGGGTTACAACCCCAGTTTCTCCCTGCCAGATTCCTGCACACCATTAGAGCCATTTTTGCTTTGTATGTAATCTCCTTCTCGTGTTTGTTCCACAGGAGTTTGCTGTCTAGAGTCAAACCTAGATACTTGACTTCTTGTCTCCATTCAACGTCGTTCCCATCAAGTTTAATGGTTTTGAGGTTGAGTTTTCTTTTCTTAGTGAAGGCTATCAAGATGGTTTTGGTGGGGTTGATGCTGAGTCCCACTTGCCTACACCAGCTATTTGTATAGTTCAGACCCTTTTGTACGATGTCACAAAGGGTGTTTTCAAATTTTCCCCTGGCTGTTATGACAATATCATCGGCATATCCTTGGCAGGATATTCCGAGGTCCGTCAAGCCACACAGGAGTTCGTCAACCGTCAGACTCCACATTAATGGGGATGCTACTCCTCCCTGTGGGCATCCTCTGGTTGTGCAGATGGAGACAATGTCTTTGCTCGTTCTCGTCTCTGCTACTCTGGTGGTGAGCAGTTCCGACATCCATTTGGATGTTGTGCTGTCTACACCTCTTCTATTTAATGCTCTCTTGACAGCCTCATGTGGAGTGTTGTCAAAAGCTCCTTCTATGTCCAAAAATGCACATACTACAGTTTCTTGGTTGTCTAAGGCACCTCGGATATCCTCCGTCAGTTGTACCAGTGCAGTCTCCGTAGATCTGCCTGCCCGGTAGGCGTGCTGATACGGGTGGAGAGGTAGTCTCTCTAGGATTTCCGTTCTAATATAGTTGTCAATAGCTTTTTCCATCGTTTTAAGCACAAACGATGTTAGGCTAATTGGTCTGAAGGATTTGGGGTTTGTTGTGTCCCTTTTTCCAGCTTTTGGGATGAAGGTTACTATTGCCCTTCTCCATGCTTCTGGTATATAACCCAGTTCCAAACTACTTCGACTAATTCTAACCAGATGTGGAAGAATTTCGTCTTGTCCTTGCTGGAGCAATGCTGGGAAAATCCCATCTGCTCCAGGTGCTTTGAAAGGTGAAAAGGTGTTCATAGCCCATTTCAACCTATCGTTACTACAAATGTGCTTGGCCATTGTAGTACTTTCTCTCGAAGGCCTGTTATGACCTTCGAGAGGATTAACTCCTCTGTTTGGGGTGCTTCCAGGAAAATGAGTTTCTAGTAAGAGTCGCACTCTTTCCTCCTCATTTTCGGTATATTTGCCGTCTGGCTTCCTCAAAGCCATATCTGTGTTGACCCTACTTTTCGCCATGACTTTGTAAAGTCTTGCCGCAGCAGGTGTTGTGTTTATATCTTCACAGAATTTCCTGAAGCTATTTCTTTTAGCTTTTCTAATTTCCTTGTAGTAGGTGTTTCTCACCTCGGTGTATCTCTGCCAGTCCCCGGTGAATTTTGCTCTATTAAAGAGGTCCCGGGTTTGAGATCTTAATTCTGACAGATGTTTGTTCCACCAGGGTGCATCTTTGCTGCTTCGTTGTTCTTGAAGAGGGCAGCTCGATTCAAATGCATCGATTATTGCCCTGTTCAGATCCTCAAGCTCATTTTCCAGGTCGAGATGGTGCTTAGCCCTTCCTTTCCTCTGGATATGTGCTAGAGTTCCTTTCAGACAGGTGTTATAGTTGTCCCAGTCTGTTTTCCTTGGTGTTCTACGGAGGCTTACCTCAGGTATACCTAGCTCTAACTTAAATGTTATGATACTATGATCGGAGAGAGATGGTTCACCCGATACTCTCCAATCTTTTACTATATGTTTTAGATCACGAGTTGCCAGTGTGACATCTAAAACTTCTTGCCTTACCCTTGTTACAAATGTGGGGGTATTCCCTATATTGTGAATATCAAGGTTTTTATTAAGGATATATTCTAAAAGTTGCTCACCTCTTTGGTTGGTGTTGCTGCTGCCCCAAACGGTATTGTGTGCATTAGCATCACATGCTAGAAGTAGAGGTAGTCTCTTCTCTTCACAGTACTCCACCAGCCTTTGTACCTCTGGGGGTGGTGCTAGCCCATCTCCATCGAAGTAGCATGATGCTATTACTATCTCCTTGCCCTCCTTCTTATGTTCGAGGTGTGCTCGAACTGGAACGAGGTCCCGAGTCATGTATTCTGAAAGACAAAAATAGTTAATATTCTTCCTTATCATAATACATGTTCTTGGTATATCACTACCAGTGTGATATACTATTTTAGCATCTTTACATGCTAATCCTCTTACCTGGTTATTATTGACCCAAGGTTCTTGGATCAAACACATCCCCCATTGGTCCTTGGTGAACAACCTTGTGATCACCGCCGAAGCTCCTTTGGCATGGTGAGCATTAACTTGAGCTAAGTTAATTCCCGCCATCCTGTTGGTTTCCTTCTGGGGTATTTCCCTCCTTCGTCAGGGTGATGTCCCCTTCAGTAGGAGTACTGTCCCCTTCCTCCGACACACTCTCCATTCCCTCCTCGGACAGCGGCGACTCCTCCCCAAGGAGTTTGGTAATGTGTAGACTTTCTACACTACCCGAGTCGCAACTGGCCTTGGAGGAAATGGAAGCCTTCTCCAGGTCTCCTTCTTCTTCCTTTCTGAGGCCATGTACGGGGATTTTCCCAAACCGGTAATGGATGGTGAACCCGTTGTTCTTGATTTTTTGGCAGGATAGATTGTCTATTCCTGCCCTCAAGACTAGGCCTTTGCCCTCTTCTTTGAGATTGAGGACCTTCCACTGGTCTGTTTCCAAACCATCGTTCTGCGCTTTGATCAAGCGAAGCAGCTTACCTTCCTCTACGCCTTTGCTTCTTGGGAGGAAGATCGTGGCGGTATGCATTTTTGGGATGTCGTCTCCCTGGCACACCGTCAGTTCTACTCCCTTCCAGCTTTCCAGCTGTGGTACTATCAGCCGGAGCCATTCTGCAGTCTGTGGTGTTTCACAGTCGATTAGAACGACTCCTGGTCTGAAATGTATGCCACTAAACTGGAGCTTATGCTCCCATCCAGCATACATTTCTTCTATTATTGCGTTCTCCAGCAAGGTTTGGTCGTCCGCACTGAGGGAAGTCTCAGGGTACGCCCTAGGGAGAACTGCCATTCTTATCAGCTTTGCTGCAGCTGCATAGCTGCCAGCTGAAGAAGGGATGGATATTCTGTCCTCCTTTTTCTTCTTCACCTGTACTTGCGGTGACTGGGCCGTCGCCACTTCCCGCTTACGTTTTCCTCCTTTAGGAGGGATGTTTTTCTCCTCTCCTTGTTTTTTCCGCTCTGTGGCCTTCTTTCTTGCTTCCTCCGGTGCAAGTCCCTGTTCAAGGAAGCGAAGATACCATCTTACCCCCGCCCCACTAAGTCCACGCCTTAGTGGATCGTCCCTTCCTCCGGGCTTGCCCAGTTCTGGAAGGAGGGGGGTCTTCTTATTCTTTATCCAGGGGTTTTCCCGGAGACTTTCGCCAGTTGAGGAGGTTGAGGGTATAGGTGCCCCTGCCTTTCTCCTCTCCTGCTTTTTTCTAGCTTCCTCAACACGAGGTTTGCTCGCATGTGAGGAAGATGCTGTATTTTTGGGCACTGTGGATACATTGCTCCGACTTGTGCCCGAATGCGGTGCTTGCCCGCTTGACTTCTTTTTTTTCCCTTTATCCATGGTTGATCCCACGAGTAGCTAGGGAAATATAAGGTCCACTCCTGCAGAGCCCCGCATGCAGGAGTAAGGGTATTTAAACTGGATGTCCCCAGGTATCCAGAGTCCGCATATTAGCGATCAAGCTTCCCCTTGACCACGCAGTCCTCGGCATATGCTGTTCCACCTTGACTTGGGGGGTTTTTATTGTGGTCTCCTTCCACTTGGCCAGCTGTTTAAGGCAAGCCCCCACATCTAGTGAATATACCTCATCAACCACCTTCCACTAGACACGGTTTATATCAGGCAGGTTTCCACAAGCAGTCTGCTGCTCCGATGACCCCGCTGACTCCGGCAACTGACCGGTTATCAACAAACTCATCAGGACAACAGTCCACTCTCCACGCTGAAGATCCTGATATCGGATTTCCGCATTCCACAGAGATCCGTTGAGCTGTCCTTGGTTTCACGTATTCCTCTTGAAGAGGAACAGCTACTCGGCTCCCCCACCAACGACCAGGTCTCACAGCTCCTTGGGGGAGTGAGATATATTTAGTGTTCCCAAAAAAATTTTTTTTGCATACTTGTATTTTCTCCTCTTGAACTTTAAAAAAGTATTTATATGAATAGGCACGACGAGACGCACCTTCCGTAGTTTTGCGCCCTGTAACATACTTTTCTGTAACTTGCTTAAGAAACACATACTTTTCATTTTGATTTAATTCATAGTAGTATTGAAACAATTTTTTTCTGGCATTCTCCCCAATTTTTATGCTGCACTTGAATTTGCAAGTATTTAGACAATCTTTATTATTTACTACCATTTTTGCTTTAACCTGCTTTCCTCTTGAGCTAATATATTCTTTACCTGCCTGGCATAATTTTTTTCGAATATTATTTTTCCATGTTTCTGCTCTACATAGTTTCTTTCTTACTAGTATTTTTTTTCCTTTCTTGGCTTATTTAATTGACTTTTATTACTTTTCATGTGTACGTTGTGCTCTTCCTCTTCTTCTGGCTCTAAAATTTCTAAAAATTTTTCGAATTTCTCACTTTGTATAGTCTTTTCAATTATTTCCAATTCGTTGATCTAAAAACAAAGAAAGATGTTTATTTTTTTAATATTTTTATTAATATAAAATTTCATCACCTGCCCTACATTAGTCTCAATTTCAATTTCCTGGGCTACCGTTTCTAACTGTGTGCCAACACATTGATGTGAAACTTTAGAAATTGCTGGGTCACAGTCCATAATTACTTCTGCATTTTCTATTATATCTTGAATCGAATGAAATGAAATATTGTGGGGTATAAAATTTCCATCGGTGGTCATTTCTGGCGCTTCTTGCACAAGATTTGTTTCTACATTGATTTCTTGGGCCATGTCTTCCACATGTGCCTTAAGACACTGCTCTGGAAGTTTGGAAACAATGTAGGAAGATGAGACGGAGTTAATATCCATAACTACTTCCGCGTTTTCTATATCCTGTATCAAATAAAAGGAGTTATTATTGGCCATAACACTAGCATC
Source organism: Lochmaea capreae (assembly GCA_949126875.1). Lineage (NCBI taxonomy): Eukaryota > Metazoa > Arthropoda > Insecta > Coleoptera > Chrysomelidae > Lochmaea > Lochmaea capreae. Next base: position 26,340,656 of record OX421409.1, on the reverse strand, counting down.
GGTGGTAAATTCTGGCGCCGAAGGTGAGTTTAGAAACTCACTTGCATTGCTATTGCCATTGCCTTGTATTTCGTTAGAGCTATCAAGAGCTAAAAATAATAAAACTAATGTAGAGGAACCACTCAAATTTAAGTCATGTTTTAGGCAGTTGTTACTTACCCATTTTTAATATTAACTCTGTTCTATTCATGGTTATTTAAGTTTAAAATTCTCTCAAACGCAACACAGATACACTAACAGAACTTTTAAGGTTATAATATAAACCGCCTAATTAATAATATAACAACGTTGTAACTACGGTTTTCGAATAACAAAGTTGTAAGTGTGGTCAGATAGAACCATATGAAATAAAAATACCAAATCTTTACGGAAGATAGAACTCTGTGTTTGCTCTAGTTTATTCTAGGATGGTTAGATGTCGCTATAATTTATTTAATGGATAGAACCGTATTATGCTAAAACATAGAATTTGATAAAAAGTGTAGTTAGAACTTTGTTATTGTAAGTGAACGAAATGTCATTTAATGAATATCCTGAGGTAGTTTTTAAGGATGCGTCGAAGACAACTCTGAGACGTGTTGTAGTTTTATCATTACGAATCACACAATGGTGAGGTATAAAATATTTGTGGTTATTGTGAATATTTTTAAAATCAAGGGGAATATACTGTGCATGGCCTAAGTTGATGTATTCTTTAATAAACTCTGAATATTGGTTCAATAATGATTTATTTTGATGCAATCTTTTCTCTAATGAAAGAAAACGTTTTTTGGCATATGAAAAAGATTCGCCTAGTTTATAGCTCTCAACGGGCGATTTAAAGGGGATATCCACTTGGAATCTACCCTCTTCTAAAATTTTTGTGGTATCCTTGAATATTTGTTCAGAAAGTTCATCCTCATTTGATAAAATATGTCCTTGTGGCACATCTTCTACTGCCCAGAATTTCTGCAGCAATTTATCGATTTGATTGAAATTAATAAATAAAGAATGCGTGAGAACTTGATCACATGTTATAAAATTTGACAAGATTGTTGGGGATAGGACACCTCCTACTACCCAACCAAGGTGGGTATTTTGTAAAATGGGTAGGTTGTCCCCAAGGTTAATCAAACCAGGTAAAAGTAATGAATAATAAACATCTGATCCCAATAATAAATCTACGTGATCTGGAACATCATAATTTGAGTCGGCCAAGACAATACTACAAGGGATTTCTAATCGATTTGTTTGTATAGGAAATTGAGGCAACTTGGAGGAAATAAAATTTGTTACTGAACAATTTACTTCAAAGGATTTTGTTGGGTCAACTTTTGAGAACAATTTAATTTCGATTCCTTCACTTACTTGCATGTGACCTGATACACCACAAATTGACAAATTTTTATTATAGGTGGGGTATTGTAGTCTTCTCGCTAATTTATGTGTGATCAATGACACTTGAGACCCACTATCAAGCACTGCTCTGGCAGATATTAAATGACCATTGTTATTTGAAACATGTACGGATGCAGTTGCCAATAAAACATGAGATTTTTGGTTTATAAAAAGACTTGACATAGCGTTAGATTGTGCCTCAAGCTTGTCACTAGTAGACGCTTGAACAACATCCGAACTTTGGTTTTGTTCTACGTTAGAAGTTTGATCTGAGTTACTACGCGAGTTATTTATAGGATTACATTTTTGCTTGTGATTAGTAGGCCCACGATTGGAGCTAAAACTCGAATTTTGTTGAGAAGTTCTTGAATTATTGTGAGAATTATCAGTATTTGATGAATATTCGACAGAATTTCCCGCATGTAATAGGGTATTATGAGCCTTGCCGCAAATAGGACAATTCTTCCACTCACATTGACTTACATGGTGTGGAGCAAAACATTTTAAACATAACCTATTTGAAAATACAAACTGTTTTCTTTGATTTAATGGCAACTCTTTGAATTTAAAGCATTTAAACGTGTTGTGATTTGACATTTTGCAAAACAAGCAACTTAGCTTTTTATCTACATTAACAAAATGAGAGTTTTTACGAGGCAACTCTGGCGAAACCAAATTTTCAGCAGCCTGACATCTCTTCTCAACGAACTTGAGGAAACCATCCAAAGTAGGTAAAAGAGTAGGACCTCTTTCCAACTCATACCCGCGTCTAGTGTTAATGTCTAATTTTTGGGACAAAATATACACCAAAATTAAATCCCACTCTGCAATAGGAACATTCAAATTTCTTAAGCACTCAGTGTGCTGTTTAACTGAAACAACAAAATCACGCAAATTCATTAAATTACTTTTATTTATTGATGGAACGTCCAATAGGCCCTTGATGTGAACGTAAATATTCGCTAACTTATTTTCATATCTTTCTTTGAGTATGTTAATTGCTACTGACAAATTAGAGGCAACCAACGGTAAATTTGCAATTAATTTTTGGGGTTCACCCAGTAAATTTGATTTTAAATAAATAAGTTTTTGTATTTCTGCCAAATCATCATTGTCTAAAACAAGTGCTTTAAAAATATCATAAAAACCATTCCAACTTTGGTGACCACCTGCAAATTTGTCAATAACAATTTCAGGCATCTTGGATTTAACCTCTGTTTTAACATTAATATTTTGTGGAAAATTTGCCTGATGAATTTGTTGGTTTGTACCTTGAACAGTAACAATATCTTTAGGAGAAGAGTGATCAATCAAAATTTTTAATTGAGTTTTTAAAATACAATATTTTTCTTCGTAGTCACTAGGATCACCAATCTTACCAACATCTGTCTCAGATACCTCAATGACGTCCTGAGACTCACAAAATTTCTTGAAAGAAGTTTCAAGTAGCTCTAGCCTGGTATCATATTCAAATTTATGCAATAAAGTGTCTGCATTTGCTTTGATAAAATTATCTATCCTAGTGATGCTACTTTTGGCAGTTCTACGAGAGGCATGCGCCTTTAGTAACAACGCATCCTGATCCATGTTTAATCACAAGCTTATATACGTAAAAGTGGAATTTACAAAACAAAATTAGTGCAGCTCGTCAACTAAAATATGTTGGTACGGTTATGTAGTATGATGACACTAAAACTGCGTAAAATGTTCAATGTCTATGCAATCAAGCAAAGCTGTGTGCGAAAACTCGCTAGATAATAAGTACTGTCACTTAAATGTCTATCGACGGGTTAATATGAAGGTTTCATGCTGGTACGCATGTAATAAATCGTATAGAACTATACGTAAAATGTTCAACAGTTTATAAAAATGAACAAATATATTGGGAAGATCTGACCTGGATTAATCCTTGACAAAGTCCGATTCACAATCAGCAGCTTACCATACCACATTCCATTTTCTAATTTTAATAATTTAAACTCTGCTGGTTTTATGCTACATCCGGCTCGAAGGACCAAATTTATGGTTTGGAATAAACGAGCTATTAACTCTCAAACACATAAAGCTTCGATAGCTCTTACTAACCTTGGAAGGTGGATTAATAAATTAAAATAATTCGATATGTTTGACATATGTATTTTTTCTTGACAGTTGTTTTTCAACAATACAATAATATTACCTTAGAAACTAAACACCTATCTCTTCATTTTTGTACAGCCCTACTATATTAGAAAATTTAATTGGGTGATTTTTTGCCATGTTCTAAAATATAGATTGTGTTATAAAATATTTCAAAATTAGGAAAGATTTAGTTGAAAACCAATAAATATATCTTGTTCATACCTTTTCAATCATCATGGTAGCATCTAAAATTAAACAATTCTTCATCTCAATCTACATATAATTGATCATCAGTGGTATCACTTTCATCACCAATATCAATAATGATTGGAGCAATTTCCGATCTTTCCAATACCCTTTCTCTAACTCTAACTTCTTTTTCGGTATGTTGTATAGACTTTTTCCACCGCTCATGATTAATACTGTGTAGGGCTTCTGACCACATATTTAAACAGGACGTTTCACTTTTGCCATCTCTACCAATGTGTCTGTTATAATATTGCTTGGCAATACCCCATATTAACTTAATCGGATTAAAAATGCAATGGTAGGGAGGAAGACGTAATACTTTGTGGCCATACTGTTGTGCTAAATCATCCACAATGTATTATGCCGGGGGGATTATTTCTGAAAAAAAAATATTTATTGAATAGGTAGTATTTTTTACAAAACAAAGCTTTGTTCTTCAGTGTACGACTTTCTTGTCAAACATATCCATTTATCTTTATAAAATGTGACATTGAAATTAAAACAATATTCATTGACTGCACTACTTATCCCTATTACGTATAATTGAGTAATTTCAAGTCTTAATATTTTTAAAAGAATTCAACTGTTCAAATTTAGCATGTACTTACAGGGCTAAAATGTGAAGAAGCTCAGCTTTAAACATTTGTTCATTGAATCCCATATTGAGTCACTAACCAGTCTTGAATATCAGATTTTTTCCACGAATTGTTTGGGCATTTATCTAATAGCATACTATGATATGATGCATTATCCATAATAAAAATTGATGGTTCAGTTAGATTTAATAGTAATTGGTTTTTAAACCATTTCAAAAAATTTTCTTGATTCATTTCCCCATGATAGTCGGTATAATTTCATAACATACCTTTTACCATCCACTTTTGTAGTTTTGACACTCCTTTTATCTGAATTTTGCCATGGACGACCACTGTACCATTTTGGAAAATCCAGGTTTCATCAATGGAAACAAATTTATACAGTTTCTTCTATGTATTTTCTGAAAAATTCATCCCTTTTTACTGCTCTATGTGAAAGTTCCATAAGTCCTCTGCGTGGATCATCTTTTTCCCCTTCAAAACCAATGTCTTTTAGTAAACGGCTCAGCGACATTTCACATCCATTGAATAGTTGTTCGTCTTTCAATTGTTGAAGTAATGTGTCTAAAGTTACATGTTGATCTGCAAATACATTTTCAAGTATAGGTACTTATTGCTGAGCATTAAGAAAAATAGGGCACTGTAGGTGTAGGTCTCAGTGAATGTCACCCCAATATGCATACATACATTGAGTCTAAATAATAAAACATAATATACTTAAAAAAGTTAATTAGATAGAACAAAGTGAATATAGAAATTATATTTATATCTTATACATTATTATACACACATTAAAGTTATACTTACTCGCTTCATACATGCTGTAAATGGTATCACGAATATCGGAAGTATTAACTATTGCAGTATTATTAACACTTTTAGTTCTTATCCGTTTTTTTGGAGGCGGCTTAAAACGTTGATGATTCTTCACGGCTTGTGAAATATTACTCACAGTTGATACACTCAACTTAGGTGCTGCTGCTACACGCTAAAAAAATACGTATAGGTATATTAAGATAATAATTCAGTATGTTGTTTCTGCTAACCCAGTGAACACAATTATGTAAATATTATTTCAACTATACATAACTTTGTTGATCACTTATGTAAAAGAAGAGATAACTACTAAGTTTAAAACTCATGAGTAGACTGTGCATAATGTCCGCATCAGGTGACATATTTCTTTACATATATTTTATGTGACTATACTGACATCACTTTTATGTCAATTCGAGATGAATATTACATTATTATTGATATAATGACTACATCATAAATATGTAATTGTGAGGTAACTCGCCTATTACTATAATATCACAGGAGTTATTATGTAAATATAATGTAACCATTCTGTTGAGTCATAAACCACTTTTATAGGTTAAGTATATACCTGTAAAAAATTAATTACTATGAACTTTTACTGAATCACTATAACAATTCATCCTCCAGACTATTATACGAATTGTACTCATAGTCATTTAGAAGCTCATAACAATTAATATAATATATATATATATAATCTGTCATATTATGACAGAATATATAAAACCCATAAAAGAAAGTCTGACTTAACAGAAAATTTGTAGGATATTTAAAATCGATAGAAAATAAGACAAATCAAATCAATACTCAATCAGTAGTTGTTATTCACATTCACTATAGTGGATTATAATTTAATTCAATTTTTCCTTTGAAGACGTTGTTTAGATAATCTGAACCACTCATTGATGTTCTTTTGAACATCACAAATTCCAGCTTGGAATGGTGCATATTGGCACAATAGAATGTCTGAAAAAAAAACTCAAATTAATCATAATAAACTAATAAGGGCATATTAATAATAAAATGGCAGGTTATAATTTTTTTGGAAATAATGGAGAAATTAAACGAAAGTAAAAACATGCTATACCCACCTACAATTATACTCATGAGGGTCAAGTCTGCCACTCTAATATTCCCCCTCTGACCAAACCAAGAACATTGCACCCCTAGTTCATTGATAATAATAGCACCTAAACATCTGTTTCCATTGTCTTTCAGATCTTTCCCTCCTATTGATTTCAAATAACTAATCTGTAACAAAACAGGCTAATATCAAATTGGTTTGGGATACACAAGTGCTGCTAAGTATATAGTTTAAAAAATTTGCCAAATCTTACCAAAGTTTTACGAAGAGAGGATGACTTTTTTATATCGTCCTAAAATTGAATCATTTCCTCTATGGATTTTAATGGAAGTCTTTGACGAATTTCATTCATAAAATTATCAGTGGCCTTATCTCCTTCAGCCAAACGCATACTATGCATATTTTGCGACATATCTTTCAAGTGTTTTTCTATTGAACAGCAAACAGTTGTAAGTCGAACTGAAATAAGAATGATTAAGGTAATAAATATACAATAACGTCCAAGTTCTATTTTTAATTTCAAAGAAAAATGTTTTTCTAATATGCCTGTTAGAATAGATTATCTGTCATATCTAAAGATTTGAATATTTTATAAACTTCAATTCATTCAAGAAATATTTAAACTAAAATAAAAACCATTAAACTTGACAAGTTTTTGAAGGCGAATTAAGTAATTATCAATTTTATATCTTTTGAAATGTAGGAGATATTCATTGACACATTTTCTATACCTATATAATTTTCATCTAAAACTTACCTAACAAAGCATGCACGTTTGGTAAACTAGGGTTAGCTGAAAAAAAAATCAAAATTAATCAGTAACATGAAAGATGGAACATTCAAAAGATAGTTTTGTAATTGAATGGAAAGAAAAAAATAATGAAATCTCAACATATCTAATACAAAAGATAAATAAAATGAACTCTTAAATGTTTACCTAATATATCAGCAGGATACTGGTTTTCTACAGATTCCTCCTGAAGAAGGTTAACGCTGGGGTATGTTAATGCTCCTTCTGACTTATCATCAACCCGAGCTGTTAATAACTCATCATTTTCTGTGAAGTGTGGAGGATCACCAGATGCAATCATTATAATTTCAGGATGTTTTGAGTTAGGTCTCACTTTCTCATTAATCAAGTTGGAATTGGAAGATGGACACAGATTTACCAACTGTTGGGAATTAAAGAGAGTTTCTTCATTGCTTTCTGGTGGGTGGAGGAGTTAATTCATCTGATTGTTCATCTGAAGAGTGATCATATTTTTCAATCTCTTCCCTTTGCCAGTATCTTTTTCTTGAGTACTGGAATGTTCAGCTTTTTTCCTAGCACCTTTAAATGTTTCTATAAAAGTGAATGATTTTGAATGTTAAAAAATCAGCTCCTAGGCACAGATCTACAGAAAATTAATTATTTTGAATTCAACTCTGACTTTTTCATATGTTTTATTTCCTTTATTATATCAGAAGTCATGTTTTCACCAATAATATAATCATATCATGTAATCTATAGAACAACTGAAGCAATTTATAATAACTTAAAATATATCTCAGAAAGAACTTATTATGTATGTACTTACTACAATATGTCTCTACAATTACATCATATTGTAGCCATTTGCTTTTGTCTGTAATTTCTCCTCTGGTCATATATTGTGTGGCATTTAATGTTTTAGGCCAGGGATGGCCGACTGGCGGCCCGCGGTTATGTTTTATGCGGCCCCCGAACAACTTTTTAAAAGTATTACGGTAGATATTTTTTAACAGAAATATAAAATACAAAATTTTCTACAAGAGTCCAGGTTAAGTTCAAATTGTATATAATTACGACCTGATAATAAATTTTTTAACAACTAGCAAAATAAAGGTTTAATTACTTTAAGAGAATCAGTAGGAAGTATACTTAGAGTAGACCTATAAGGCAAACACGCCAGTTTGATGTCGCACGGTGTGGCAACTACGCTTTCCGAAAAGACTGACTGCACGGTTTGGCAACTGCGCGTTCGGAACCAAACAAAACACTCAGTGACTCTGAGATACTAAGACTGTGCGCACGCGAGGTTAGCTACTGTCAAACTGCTGGTGCTTCATCACTGTGTTTAGTTTTAACTTACAAACCTAATTGCGTTATTTCACGATTAGTAAGAAAAGAAAAGTTTCAGAAGAAAACAGAGTGTGTGAAACTTCCCGGTGGTGCATCGTCAAGCAGCGCGGGATTTTCTCTCTTTCAGGAAAAACAAACATTGTTGGCATAAAATTTCCGGCCGCATTCATGCAAGTTTCAGCAGTAACCAAAACGCCTCGTTCGGCTGATACCAATGCTCCAACCTGTTTTTTTCCTCGTGAAGCTAGGATTTTGGATGGTTTGTTGGGAACTGTGGTTATTCCCGTCTCATCGACGTTATAAATATCACTAGGAGAAAAATTGTGTTTTTTATACAAACCCTCCAACAGATCGAAAAATTTATAAACAGCTGGTTTATTGAATCTCATGGCCCTTGCTATTGAAGTGTTTTCTGGAAATCGAAGAGAAATATTGTTCTTATGCCTCTTTAAAAAACCATATAACCAGTCTTTTCCGGCCATCTTAGTTTCTTCATTGAATTTGTGTTTCAAATTATTTTTAGTTGCAAGATCAAACGCTAATCTTCTGACATCACTCAAAGTTAAACCAAACAATCTACTCTCTAACAGCAATATGTGCTCTAGAAATTCTTTTTCTTGCTCTTCAGAAAATATCGTCGTACAAGGTCCCAAGCTACCTTTTCTAGCGGCTTGGCTAGAAGTTAGTTGATTTGTTCTAGCCTTTTTTACTCGATCTTCTAAAGTAGACTGCGGAACATTGAAGGCTTTTGAGGCTTTTAGGTATCCCATGCGTCCAGACAATACTTCCTCTATAGCGCCTTCCATACTTTCCTGGCTCCAGGATTGCCGATTTGTCTTTCTCTCGTAAGTTCTAGGCATATTGTCTCTGTAAAAATAGAATAATGGATTAAAATCGGAAATAATGGGGTAAGATCGGGTAGTACCCGATTTCGCCCCACTCGGACTACCCGGTCTTGCCCCAAGTACAGAATTTAAGAAAATGCTCTAAAACCACTCTGATATTTAAATTATTCCTTCATTCTTATGCATATATTGAATAAATCTTATTACAGTTTCCTGTAATATTGTCGTATTTAATAGAGTGAATGTATCAACAGATGGCGAAAGGAATAATTATTCCTTTCGCCATCCGCATATATTGAACCTTATTTATCATATAATAGGTGATACTGAAGCAAGTTTTCATAACTATAAATGCCAATAAGTAATGATCGTTCAAATTGCAAGCAACATTAGAGAAGCGACATGCAAAAACAAACTTACCTCAACTGACAACGTACGTTCTCCAGCATCGACTCGATACTACTGCCGCTAAGTCGTCTCAGCTTACGGAATGTATTTCACGTTCTGTGCTCCAGGTGGCATTAGTAGTAGCAGCACAGTCAAGGTACCCGATCTCACCCCGCTACCCGGTCTTACCCTTCTTTCCCCTACACTTAAAACAATAAAGTAATGGAAAATATATTTCCTTTTATTTGAAATAAAAAAAATATTTGTGGAAAATGAGCACAAGAATGTTTCAAAAAAATCACGTTAGAGATACGTAATAATTTTAAAATGATCAAAACATATTCTTGTAGAAAATTTAAGGCGCTACAAAAAAGATCTTATAATTTTTTGATATATTTTTACTTTTTTAAAACCTATTTAACGTTAAAGTTGTAATGATTTTAAATTTTCACATTTTTCTAATTTTCAAACGAAATGGTACATACAATTTTATGAAAAGTTTCTGATATTTTTTAAAGATCGTAAGTTATTTCCAAAAAACTAAAAATGTTTTAAATAACTTGTTATTTTACAGACAATTCAAATTATTTCTGTTTAACTTATTTAGGAGAAATTTCAAATAAAATTTCAGAAATTATTTCAAATGCCATTCCAACACCTAATGCAGCGTTTAAAACATATAAGAACGTTGGTTCCATTTTAAGTAATGTTAAAGATAAATCTGGTGTCTATAAAATCAACTGCTCTGAATGTGATGCAGTATATATTGGTCAAACAAGAAGAAATCTTAATATAAGGTATAGTGAGCATCTTGGAGCCTACAGAAACAAGCACCCTGACAGATCAAATCACGCAAAACATTTGTTAGAACAAAACCACAAAGCAAATTTGAACAATCAAATACAGTTACTACATGACTGTCGGAATTATACCAAACTTAACTTTTTAGAGTCTTTAGAAATAAGAAGGTACTCCAATGATCCTCCGTATACTCTTGTAAATGAGCAAATAGATACTTTACAATCTCCTTTGTTAGACTCTTTGACCGATATATTTTAATGTGTTTCCACCTATCTTTTCTAAATTCTTCATCGCGAAAATATGTACATATATACACCTTTTAACTTAGCTAATAATACACTTGTTTACTTTATTTAATTTCACTATCTATATGATACCTATTACTATCCTACCCTAAAAGTATTCCTTTCATTTTCTTAGTTACATAATAAACAATTTTTTCATTCCACCCCTTGAAAATGATGTATAAACATCGAAACCGGTCGGGTCTAAGTTTTTTGTAAAATTTATAAAAAATATTGTGAAATAAAAATAATGAGTATTTTTAAACATGGATATGTATGAATTTCACAGTGTAAGGGTTGAAACTATCAATTTGCTTAAAATAAATTATTATACTTAAATAAAGAGATTTTTAATCTTAAAATTAATTATTTTAAAATATTATCTCTAACGTCAGTTACAAAATTCCAAAATCCAAGAGAACGTTGTTCCCATGTTATTTAAATGGGAAATTGAAATTTATGATGAGGCACCTCTTAATATTAATACCAAGAGATGTTGGTAACTTTGACAGAATTTTTTTTGCAATTTCCAACAATATTTTCGATACAATTGAAAAAAAATTGTCGATTTTTTTGAAACAGTCTAATGAACATAATGGAAGTGGTCCGAATATGGGCCCCCCATTTGTTTTTTTTTTCGTAACTTGCTTATTATTTTTTTATAACAATGTCTAAAATCATCTGTACATACTATAAGACCTTAGTAACAAAACTGCAAAACCTGTTTTTTTTTTAATGAAGTTTGTTGGTTTTACAGAGAAATATATAAAGAGAGGCACTTTTTTGAAACGGGTCAGACAGTATGAAATATGGGCCCCCTAAAAAATATATAAATTTTCTTTCTACAATAAAAAATACAAAATAAAACAGCAAAAATAAATGTCAAAGTAAAAATAAACATGTTTTATTAAAAAAAACGAACTAAATTACTGACAAAAATCACAAACGTAAGTGTCTTTTTCTGCTCCGGAACATTGTTTATGTGCCCAGAGATTGCACATTAAACACTGAACCCAGGTTTCTCCTCTGGTATCATCTGAAAATCGTGTTTCGCAAAATAGACATGTAGCGTCATTACTGCCAGGAGTGTACTCGCCGATCTGGTCGAGGTCAAGGTCCTCGTCAGCAGGCAAAAATTAATCTTCCTCTCCCTCTTCATCTGAGCTGTAGCTGGTGTTTGCTTTTATTTTGGGTTTCTTTACTTTTTTTTTAAATTTACCATAGATAACTTTCGCTTTTGCTTTCCCTTTCCCTTCTTTGTCTGACATGTAGGATCATTACTGCCAGGAGTGTACTCACCGATCTGGTCTGGGTCAAGGTCATCGTCAGCTGGCAAAAATTCATCTTCCTCTTCTTCTTCATCTGAGCTGTATCTGGTGTTTGCTTTTATTTTGGGTTTATTTACTTTTTTTTTTTAATTTTCCATTTTCCATAGATAATTTTCGCTTTCCCTTTCCCTCGTTTGTCTTTACACTTTCTTTTGATTCATCTGAAAATACTTTCCTCTTTTCGTTTCCTTCTTTTGATTTCCTTATTTTCTCAATCGATAATTCAAGATCTGATTTATATGGAGATGAAGTTATAATTTGGGAACGAGAGGTTTTTCTTCCTCTTGTAGACGCTCTTTTTGTAACTGATGGGACAGGTGAAAGAACGAATGGGCTCACGAAGGTTTTTGAACAGTCTCCTAATAGCACAGTTGATGGGGCCATTGTGACCCTTAATGGTGGATCGGGGTCTTTAGAACAACCCGGTTGTTGATCTTCTGAACGAATTGATATACCTTCTGAAGAAACAGTTTTGGAATGGTCACATGTCGGTTCTTCCAGCTGAGTTTCAGTTGAGCTACAGGTTTTTTCAGCTTCAATTTTTTCAGCAATAAAATCAGCATCTGCAATAATGTGTTTATTTATTGGCCATATTCCGGTTACTTTAAATCCATTTGTAGCTATTTCTGCCGTGTGGCATTTCAGAACAGCTTTACCCAATAATTCTGCTAGATCAAATTGTGATAAGGCTCTGTTATTAACCCGAATCAAAGTTCTAACCTCTTCGCTGTAGTACGCTTTTAGTGGTCCCATGAACGTTTTGTCAAGGGGTTGGAGTTTATGTGTCGAGTGAGGAGGGAGTGATATGATGCAGACATTGTTTTCCCTTGCCAAGTTTATAATTTCTAAATTTCTAGTGTGACTGTAATGTCCATCTACTACAAGCAACACAGGTAACTCCTCAGTTGGCTTTACAAACTGGAGAAAATGTTTGAACCATTCGGTGAATAAATTTTGCTGGATCCAGCTACTTGGATGTACTGCATAAATACTTCCAGGTGGTGCTCCGCGCATAAGCTGATCGTTTCTATTTTTTCTCGGGAAGACCAACATTGGGGGAACAAATTGCCCTCCTGCACTCATTGATGCAACCATAGTCACAAGCGAACCTCTCTCAGGCGATGTAATGGCAGCAATCTGACGTTTTCCCTTTCGGCCAATGACTTTAGGAATTCTTGATGGTACAACGGAAAGACCAGTTTCGTCTACGTTATATATTTGATGCGGACCATAGTTATGTTTTTCATATTGTACCTCAAGGTTATCGAAAAATATTTTGATATTTTTCTTGTTGAATCCCAAAACCCTTGCAAAAGAGGTTCCAGTTGGTCTTCGGGGGGACAGTACATTTTTATGTCTTCTTAAAAAAGCGTCTAACCAGGTACGACCAGCTATACCATTTTTAAAAGGATTTTTGATTTTATTTTTAATAGCCAGTGTGTATGCCATTCTACACAGATCTTTTCTGGTTAAACCTTAAAACTGAGACTCCATTTTGAGAATATATTCAACCAATTCTACTTCTATGGCGTATCCAAGAACTGGTTTTCGTCCCAATTTAGAATTTATAATATTAGCAATTGGAAAATCGTTGGTTTTGACTTTTTTTACCATTCTCTGTAAAGTCGTTCTTGGCACCTGGAAACTTTTGGAGGCACGTTTTAATCCCATGTTTCCCTGCTCTACAGCACGTACAGCTTTCTTCATGTCATCCTGGTTCCATTTTTTTCGCAGATTTTGACAAATAAATTTTCTATTTTTGGCAGACATTGTTAACCTGTAAAAAATAGATGGCTTAATTATTACGTTCTGAATATGGGCCCCTGGCCCATATTTAACTCACACTAGGGGCCCATATTTCAAACTGTTTACATTCATAAAAAATATTAAATTATGATGTTTGTAAATATTTTTTTGATCATAATCTACGCTAGAATCTCTTTTTCGTCCTTTCTTCTGTCAGACTGATATATATCAGTTCCTAAATAATATCAAAAAATACAAATATCACTCAGTATAAACTTACCCAATACAATTCTGTCCAGGGTCAAGAACAAAAGCACCACACCATTCAACATCAACAAGTGTACTGACCGCGGCATCTATAATATAGCGTAGGAGAGGTGCCCTATAGCACATTTTGACATTTTTTCAATAGATGACGCTACCGGTTTCACAGATAGTTTGGGGGCCCATATTAAATGCATGGCCCATATTCGGACCACTTCCTCATTAAATGGAACAAAAATTAAAGCGAAGAATGTAGTATGGGAAGGACAGAACCATCTTCAAACTACAACCTGAGACATTTTCTTAACACCATGTTGATATCAAAAGAAATAGATTCATTTGACAAGTTTGTATCCTTTTGAATTCCTAATATTTTTTTTGGAATCACAAGGATTATTGAAAAATGACTCAGACTCATTATAATACTTTCCAATACAAAATAACTTATCATCTTCCTTTACAAACTTATCAATTAAAACAGCACGTCCATTTTTCTGTAAACAGCAGTTTTCATTAAATGCTAATTTTAAAGTGAAATTAAATAGTTTAACTTTAAAAATTGAATTGTTTTTTCCAAATATTTGAGGAATATTACTGTCTGTTGTAACTTCTTTACCATTATATTTGTTTGCTTCTTCAATACGATTACAAAGTGACTGTAATGGACAAGGGGAATTTTTTTATTTTCTCATGAATTTGGAAAATGTTGCTTCACCTTTGAAAGCAATAAATATATCCAAAGGACCACAATTCTTAACATCCTCTGATATATGTAAAATATTATGAATATTATATGTGATATATTCCTTTCCAAAAAAATTATGAAACTTTTCGACAAAATAATTGAGAAGTGAATTTGAGTATTCAATATCTTCCAAAGTTTGTTTTTTATCACATAACAATCGAATAGCTACTGAAAATGATAAAAAATGGGAATAGCTCCTCTTATCAAGTATATTTTTCAATATAACTGGACCCAAGTACAATAAAAATAACCGAAATTCTGTTGCCTTCCAATGTTCAATATAATTTAAACTTCTAGGCTTTCGTGCAAAATCTGATGTTACATAACCAATTGTTGCCATTAAGGAATTATCTAGTTGCTGGATAGCTTCTTTATTTAATCGAACTTCTTTATTACCTTTCAACCATAATGTGATGATTCATTTGGTGACCCCTAACAATATAAGGTGCATATAATCAAGAGGAAAACTTTTAACTATATCAATATTCAACTCTTCCAAAACTGTATGACCATTATGGTGTTTTGGATGGGTTTTTTCTCTGAATGTTCTATCTGATCGTTGTTCATCATTTAATGAAAGAAAAACAACTTTATCCCTCCACTCACCCTTACATATACACTTCGTACAACTATAATATCCGTTATGGTTTTTAACATTCAAAATGAAAGCTCGAGCTGGAGCATCACAAATAAAATTATTTACTGTAATTTGATAAAGTTTGCCATTGACAGTGATACCATTTGTTTCTACAACTTTCAATTCATCTACAGTTTTTTGGTTTGGTAATACCATGAAAAATTCCCAAAGTTAAGGGTTGCCTACACACACAATTGTTTACTATATCACATAAAATTGGCCAAAGTTGACTGCCCGAAGATTTAGAAATTGGAAGACCATCAATATAAATATTAAGCTTCAAATCAGAACTTTTGTAATCATATTTTAAGATGGCCCTTTCAATATTTTTCTCACTCCCAAATCAATATATTTTTCACCATCAATTTCTATTATGTTATAGCTACCTGACCTGGGAGTTTTCATAAAAGTTCGGGCATCTTTTGGCAAAGATTGATGCCCATGTTTCCGTAGAACTGAGAGCACATCATTAATAAAATTGAGTGATACATTATGATTAATTAAACATTTGGAAAACGAAACAGAGTATTTGTATCACTAGAATCAGAGGAATTATCATAATTAAGGATTGGATTAAAGCATTCAGTTTGTTCATAGTCTATATGCTGCAAACTGTCGTCTGAGTCTACATTTGAAGAATTATTTGCCTTATTGGTTAGAGATTTTTCGTTGGTAGCAGGCTGACATACACTAGTAAGTAAATTCTCTTTATGCAGGTTATTGATTTCATTCTAAACCGAGGCCGAGGATTGATCTTTATCCACTTTGCAAACTTTAGGTGGAATAATTTCAGTTAACAAAATTCGACGTTTTTGTCTGTCTGAGAGATCAGAAAAATCTCGGGGCATGTTATATGCATTCAATAATGTGAATAATGCTATTATATTAATACAGTTAGCTGAATTATTAACTTACCGGAAGAGAGAAAATAAAAACGCCGATCTGATAATATAAATTTGGATGAAACTATAACTAAGACTATAACTATTATTAAAAATACCACAGGTTGTCTCTGAACATACATTGCCATTCTACATTCTACACTCTTGACTCTGCAGTGCGCAGTGCATGAGGTGAGGATGAGCGGGATGAGCGATGATTGGCGCACATGTCATAACGTAGGATTGGTGGTAACATCCCCGCGAATTTTGAAATTTGTACCTAAAACTTACGGCGTATTTATGTAAATTTAAGGAGTTTATTTTACATAAAAAAAGTGACTACTCCATACGAAATATTGATATTAATTCCAGGTTGAAAATGTTATGAATTATTGTTACTTACCATTTATATAACATAACCGTCAATATTGAAACATAAGATTTATCACATGAAACTTACGTCGCGTTTATGTAAATGTAACGAGTCTGTGTTATATAAAAAATCAAGAAAACATTGTACTATGTGTAAATATTTTAAATTGAAATTTTTACACATAATACAATTTTTTCTTGACTTTCTAATCAAAAAAGTCATATAAAAAAGTAGCTACTTTTTTATACAGAATATTGATGTTAATTCCAGGTAAAAGATGTTATATATTTTTGTTACTTATGATTTATGTAATATAACCGTCAAATCAATGGTATTTTGAAATATAAGATTTGTTACTTGAAAATTATGGCGTGTTTATGTAAATATAACGAGTGTGTTTACTGGGAACTCACCTCTCTTACAGAAATAAAAGGTATCAATGGACCATTGTTATCACGTTCCTGTTCAAAATAATTGATTAATGAAGCCACAAGTTCTTTGCAGCGGCTATTTAATTTCTTCGGCATATTTGCTCTAATAAGAACACTTTTACAGTAATTTAAAACGCACAAATAGAAAAAATGAAATGAACGAAATAAAATACGTCGGAGGTAACCACAAAAATTGTAGAAACCAGCTGAGAAATGTCAAATTTTTTTCCGATAAAGCAATTTAAACGCGGCAACAGTGACCACTTTTGACAACATATAAAATTATATTAATGTTAAACTGACATTGCCGTTAGTTTGAATTTGATATTTAATTAACCACACACAAAACGTTTCTTCCAATTTATATTTATATTTTTCTATAACATGCGACGTACAAATTTCAATATTTATTGAGTTTATAGCGGCAAAACATAGTGATTGACAGTGGATTGACAGCAGCAAAAGAATGACATAATACAAGCGAACGTCTCTTTTTTGGCACTTTGATCACGTTGGTTGATATTTATAAGTTACGAAGTATATGGTTTTAATTTATTTATTTGATACAATTGCAATATGCATGTAATAAAAACTTAATAATAATTTTCCAAACAAATGTTGAAATATTACGTAGACGTGATCAAAACAACAACACGTCTGTACTATACAAATATTCGTACCATACTGAGACAAACTAAAAATATTCACTAGTTCTTGAAACAAGAGTCTCAAAATGTGAAGGTCAAAAAAACACAACTACCCTTCGAATGCGGCGCTGCACGATTTCACTAAAAATATTTTCAATAGGGATAACGCGTTAACAATATGCTACAATTTAATGTGATTGACAGGAAAACTTTGGCGTATCACCAAAACACTTGTAAGAAACACGAAACCACTCACCAAAACAATGCGCAAATATTCCCCTGGCATTTTTTAGTGAGAGGTTTTGTGCTTCTTACAAGTATATAGTCTCAATAATATTTTGTTTTGGCGTGAAATTACAAAAACAGAACTTTTTCACTTATGAAATGAATGAACTATTTTGAATGTTTTCTCGGTTCATTTCAGATTGACATAATTTAACTGCAATGTAGACTCACCTCTCAAAGTGGATATAACCACCAACTAATTTAATGGATGGTTTTCTTTTCGGCCATATCATTAAAATAATCTCGGCAATTTATTTGAGAAGATCCTGATCAATCCTCGTTTGATCATCTCATTGGGACAGTTTCCTCCACCAATGTAAAACAGGTTTCATGAAATTCCTCACTGAGCAAAAACATTTTTCCCTGTATAAAAATCTTTTTGATGATAACATTTTCACAGATGCCATTTATCAATAGTATTGAATTGTCTTGTAAAATAATGCAGTTATCTCGGTTGTTTATTACAATTTGAAAATTTTCCAATATTAGAGTTCTGTATCAAAGTATGTGCTGATCAGGATGACTCATTTCTACATTTTTAGCTATGGCATATTTTAGTTGAGGATATACAGGGGTAAAATTTTGATCTTGATTTTCTGCTGAAGTGGATATCTAGAAAATTTGATAGTTTTCTTCAGCGTATACAAATAATTATCAAATTTAAAAGCACTAAAGTTATCGACAACGCCACAAGATTTCCAATCATTTGCAAGATGAATAAGGTTGTGACCGTTATGAGAAACATATTCCCTACCATAAATTGTACTGAAAATTTGAACAAAATAAATCATCAAATTATTGGAAAAATCATTATAAACCGTGTGTAAATCTGGTGCACATAAAATTCTCATAGCACAATATAAAGTCATAAAATGCAAATATTTTGTTTTATATAGGGTCACTTCGCTAGTAGTCGGCCACTTTTAATAACATTCAAATTGAATAATACATTGCTCAGGTGTTTTCCAACTTAGCATGCTAGTTCTTAGATAGTGATAGAGCACAACTATTAGACTATTTATGTGTCTACAAAAAAAATTCTGTGATAAAGTCAATAATATTCTGTTAATATTTATATTAAAAATGTGCTTTTTTCTAGTAGTCGGCCACCCATATCCTAGTTGCCGGCCAGGTATATCCTAGTAGTCGGCCGCCCGTAAATTGGAGCAATTTACTTCAGATACGGACTTTCAAAATTTTGTAGTATTAATTCGAAACCAACTTAATAGTACGCTCGTCGTAAAATTAGGACAATTCGGTAAAATAGCTAAAATTGTTATTTTTTAAATAATTTATTTATAAATAAAAGTTCACAGAAACAAACAAAATATTTAAAAAAACGAACAAAACACATAAAATCTTGTATAAAAATAAAAACAAAACTAATGATTAGGAACTATTTTCTGATTCACAGCAAAAATCACAGGAAAATTCTTTATTACTCACAGAATCGTATGTCTCGCCAGCCATTTTAGTGCAATATAGGTGAAACCATCTGGGGCACATATCACAACCAACATTCTTTTCCCCTTTTTCTTCGGCATCGCTTTCTAGTAGATCTAAGCAAAGTGCACACTTAACTTTTTTTTTGTCAAGTTTTTCATTTTCTCATTTTCGTCTTTGAGTTTTAGCTTAGTTTTATTCTTTGTCGCTTTTTCCAATTTCCGTTTCTCTATTTCTTCTCTTTTTTGTTTTTTCATGTTTTCTTTCTCTAATTTTTCGTTATCAAGCTTTTGAAGAAATTGCGGTTGTCGAAGGTCCAGCTTTTGAGCTCTTGTTGGTTGTTACTGTTGGCTTTGGAACTGGTAAATGTTTATCAATGGTAGTTATCTTCTTTGTTTCTTTCATAGGTTTTTCTTTTTTATTACCCACTTTTTTATCTTGATCTTCAATAGCGTTATCTTCACGCTCTTCCATAGCCCTTTCAACTGCTTTCTTTCCATCCTCACCTATTGTATCATTATTGGGTAGAAAATGTTCGTCTTGATTTCCGTTTTCCACTTTTGTTGCTACCGTTTGACACAGACTGGCGGCGTTATTTGGTTCTGAAACTTCATCAGTTTCGTTTTTTATTCTTTAGTATAATGGGTATTAGGTACTTCTTCAGGGTTTGATTCTGAACTAGTCTTTTGGTTATCACTAATTGTCGCATGATCTTTATCTGATGCACTAAGTTCAGTTAATTGAGTCTCTGATTCAGTGTTCTCTTCAGTTTGAATTCCAAGCTCTATATCTTCGCCAGTATCTGTCGCCTGAATGTCATCATTATCAGTTATGCTATTATAATTTGATTTATTATCTTCATTTGTTTTTATAATGTCAACATGTAAAATATTTATTTTGTTTGCTTGAACTAATGACAGGGTTCCATCTTCATTTACCTCATATTCATTTATCTTATTTTCGTTCAGGGTATTTGCTAGGCATTTTTTATTTCGCCGTGACTAGAAGTACATCGGATGTACGAATTTATTTTGTACATCGGCTCGTGCGTTGATCGAAGCGCGCATTCAATATTCAAATAATATAACCCACAGACCAAATGATATAACCTAAAAAAGCTTGTCTTTTGTCTGGTTTGTTTATATTATTTTGGATTTTGCAAACATAGATGTCTGTTTATTGTGTGATACCTAATTAATGTATTATAGGTAGGTATCTCATTAGAAATAAAAATGAAAGTAAGAGCGATATTTGATTCGTACATCAGAATAATGAATGAAGAACTTATAGGATAGTTTTCATTTTATAACAGGTTATACACAATTACGAGACAAACTTATTAAAATTGGTAGGTTTTTATAAAGATGGTGCAGCTAGGTTTTAGTATTAAAATATAGGTATCAGCAATTATTACTGAAGTAACAAAATGTGCCAAAAACGAATAGAGGTACATACTTATTATCTGAACCAAAAAGGTGTCGGAAAATATTTAATAAAGTTAAATAAGCTGGATTTTCCTAAATTTGAATCTTCCTTTTTAATATTTGCATGATAACGAATTTCTGTTTCTGCTTTAAAACTTAATATTTATGAATAAAGGTTTTTAGGAAAAAAATGCATGTAACAAAAGTATTAAAAAAAATTTATTAACATTTAAAAGCGAATAATAACTAGGTACATATAAAATTTACAGAAATGAATTACATCTTGTTGGTATGTATCTTCACTCTGAACAATATCTACACATCCAATTTCTTTTTTTTGGGACTTGTTTCTTTGCTACACAAAATAAATGATATGATTTTAAACATGATGCACATATAATTGGTCGATCATCTAATGTAGAGTTACACTGTGCACAAGGACAGGGGATATTTTTCATACAACTAAGTATTGTTGTGATTTTGAGCCAAGAGGCTTCGGAGCAAAATTCTCTAATTAAATTTATGTTTATACTTTCATGTAGCAATGAATATGGTAAATCTGCATTTAAATGTTCGATTTCAATTTTTTTCTTTTTGGCATAAACATCTTTTGAAGATGTTGAAACAAGATTCAATATAAAAAGTTTTTTCTCACTTGCGGTTCTTTTGGCAAAAGGTTTTTTCTTTAAAGAGAAGCACTTAACCTTAGGTAACCCAATAGCAGTTTTACCGCATCCTTTAGGTCTACCTCTTATTTTGGCTACTTTTGGAATTATTATCCTATCAAGACAATTTTTTAAATCAGATGTGTTATTACTTTTACTATAGCTATGATCACTCATGACGATATGGCTGAGTTTTTCACTTTCGTCATTTTGATTGCCTTTACTTTCAAAAAACACTGTTTCAATTTCATTACTTTTGAGACTGACCAAAGGGAGGCAAGATATTTCAGTATTATCTGGAAAATTTGCAATTGCTGCCCTATCGACTCCAGCAGTTCTGTCATAATAATTGTAAGTTTCAGTTTGGGTAGGTTCTATAATATCTTCATTTTCCGTAATTACAGTTTCCTCATTAATTTCATAAATACTATGACTTTCCAAATCTCTATTCTGATATAGATGTTTATCAAAATAATTTTCATCTGGACTTGTTAGTGTAACTACCTCCTTGGTAACTGCACTGTCACTAGGATTTTCATACAATTCAGACACTTCCACAAGTTTACCATCTAACAACAAATTTTTCAACTTTAGAATACTTTGCATTGATAAATCGAAAATATCTCCCGATTGTTCAGATATCAAACTGGCAATGTCTCGTAGCACCAACATAGACTTTTTATATTTTTCAAATTTATTTAATTTCCGAGTTAATTTCCTTCCTGTGTCTTTTTCAGAATGAGCCATATCAGTTATAAAAGTTGCTTTCGTATGTTGCGTTTCAATTGGTTGTAAATTGCAGTTTTGAAATACCCGTTGATGTTTCCTCACATGCAGTAGAGTCCATCGAGTATTACATAATGATTGTTCAAATAAAGACATTTTTTTCTCTTTCTCGAACAGCAAATATGTGCCTAAAATTTTTCAATACAAAAATTATTAAAAAAATAAATATAAGTATGTTCATGGGATGATCATAGTGTAAGCTATCACAGTAAATAGATTATTTTTAAAAATAGAAAAAACAAGATTTAAAATGAATATAATAAATATTAAGGAAAATGCAAAATTCCACTATGTTTATAAGACTGACAATTGTTTCAGAAATCGAGTTTCTATCATCATTATAAACATAGTGGAATTTTGCATTTTATTTATTATGAATAGATTCCACAAAGTAAAGGTAGGAAAAATCACTATGAATAAGATTTAAAATACAATAAAATTCGGCAAGCACTAACAATTTAATTAGGTACTATAACTGATTTATACAGTGCAGTGAACTGTGTTTTACTTACCGACATGGTATAACCAGAGAAATGCGTACTCTACAAGTACAACTATCTACGGTAGCTTTAATAGTTCTTGTTCCAGCCAGAATTGTATAGTATGGTTCGTTTCCTTCTGATATTATCTTGATTTTCTTGTACTGCTCAAGTTCTTTATGAACATAATTATAGGCATAATTGGTTAATATGTTACTATACAACAATTGTGGGCTCTCTGCTTTAAATCTTTGTAACGGAAATTTAAAATACTCATATGCAGCTACCTGATCTCTTTCTTCTAACATTCCATGATATAGTAAAAAAAAGTTTTCAATAAAGTCAATCAGTGATGAATCTTTGGCAATAACTGATTTTAATTTTTGATTAATACTTTCCAATCTATTATTAGTTGTATTATTTAGACTATTTTCTAAAAAATTATGATTTAATGTCCAATCATCTCTAATTAAATGCCAATTGGAATTGAAATAATCTATTACTGGTTGTGGTAGCTCATCAATTTTACTGTAGAGGTCATCATATTCTTCCTCACTTTGTGAATATAACATTTTTTGGAAAATCTCTTTTGCTGTATCTCTTTGTCCTGGGGTTATACCCATTTTTTCACAGCTAATTTCTCTATTAAATGTTTTTAATGAATGAAAAATGCAAATGATGACGTTAGAATTTGGAAAACTGTCTTTTAAAACTTGTCTTTCAAGCAGATCTTTATCACTCATTATAACACGATTATTTATCCAAGATGGGTTCTTCTCCTTAAAAGTATTTAAAAACCATTCCATACTTGTCTTGTCTTCAGAAACAAGTATAGCCACAGCAACAATTTCTGACCCTCCATTTGAATTCTCACATAAAATTATGTAAACTGGTGTTCGGATATTTAATAACTTGTAGGTGGCATCCACTGCAACAAATTCTGGATATGCTTTCATAGAGGAAATCATTTGATCCGTTTGGAAGAAAATCCCTTTAAACACATTGTTTTCCACCAAAATCTCACAATCTGCACCTGAAATTAAAGATACATTTAAACTTTCCAAAAGCAATACATTGTTAAATTACAAATTTAAAAATAAGTATATATTAGTCAAAAATCCACATATTTAATAAGTACACCTAAACATGAAATTTATAGCCTTCAAATAAATACTTACTATAAGTCTGCTGGAGCAAGTCAACCACAGTATTTAGTGAATTATCTTTAGATTTTCTACTATATTCCAAATTCCGTAAGTCTTTTAATAAAATCATTTTCTTTGTTTCACATTCCATTATATGTTTTATTTTCTTTTTATTACCACCAGCTTTAAGAAATTCCTCAACCTTATATTTTTCATCTGGGTTTAACTTGCGTTTTTGTGGTAAATGTTTGTAAAGAGCCTATAACAAAAGTAAAAATTTAAAGTTACATTCTAAACATTGTAACAAGTTCCCACACTTACCTCTGTTGTTTCATGATTATGATTAAAATTGGTATTAGCTATTGTTAGATGATTACCATCTTCAGAAACAATTAATCTGATATTTGCTGGACAATTTTTTTGAAAGGTCCTGGGAAGAGAAAAAGTACTGAAATTGTTGCAAGATGTTTATACAGAAGCTAAACTATCTTACCTTGTGTTGCGAGTGTTATCTGTGGTTTGTTTTTGAACTTTTTTTCCACCATGTATGCAACAAAATAAAAGTTGATAGGGCAGACTGGGATTAATATGTCTATGCACACCTTTATTTCTTGCGGTCTTCAGATTTGTACTACTTCTTTTGTAATAAATACTTTTTGTTTCATCTTCCCATTTTTTTAATTCCGTCACAAATTCTTTCTCACTGTTGAATATCGCCCCTACTTTCATTTTTATTTCTAATAAAGTACCTAGATCACAAAACCTGGAAACTTATAAACACAACTTATATTTTATTTCAAGTCAGAAACAAAAGTATATTATTATGTATGACCCAAGATCCAAATTCCAAAATAATATAAACAAACCAGACAAAAGACAAGCTTTTTTAGGCTATATTATTTGACATATTATTTGAATGCGCGCTTCGATCAACGCACGAGCCGATGTACAAAATAAATTCGTACATCCGATGTACTTCTAGTCACGGCGTTTTTATTTTCATACGTTCTTAAAGCCTGCACTAATGAATTTATTTCATTAACCTTATCAATCATTTCTACTTTTAGACTATTTAAGACTTTGTAAGTAGTCTGGAAGTATTCTGAAGATAAAAATTGTGATTTACTAATCGCTGGATCAGTTGGTTGGAGGTTTTCTAAACTATTCTGAACACATTTAGTGTAATCCACCGCGTTGCAGTCAAAGGGAAATAGTCCACAACGACGAAAACCTTTTCTTATGTGTTCCGGTAGACTTTCATTTTCCAGTGCTATTTTAAAAACTGGCGCGAAATTAATCTTTGTTAAACATTTGTCCTCATTTTTATTTTGCCAACTACTCACAGCCTGCCGCCAGTACTGCTTTAGCGGTTTGAATACTGCGACATCGGCAGGCTGCATTAAATGTGTCGCATTTGGTGGTAATGAATATAATATGATGTCATTTTCATCGCAAAATTGGCTAAGTTCAATTGACATATGCGATCGATGTCCGTCTACAAAAATAAAATGGGTTTCTGAATATTTTCACCTAACACCCACTCGTTAAGACCGTTTTTTACAAAGTCAAAAAATACATAAGATTTCATCCACCCGGATTCCGATTTTCCAAGAATCCATTCGTCCGGTAAACTTTCGACAACAGCTCTTATACGGATAAACCACGCACACAGGACAAATACGTCCATCCGCCGATATAGTCAAGAGGACAGTGATGTTTTCTTTTTCGTTCCTCTTCTTCACTTCATATAGATTTTTGAACCCTTTTGGTCCCAGGACCCTTCCTGTTTTCGGACATAGACTAAAACCACTTTCGTCTGCGTTGAAAATTCTCGATGGATATCTGAAAATATCCGTTGCCCCACTGCTATCCAAAAATTCCTCTAACTTGTGAAACCATGATTTTTTATATTCTTCGGTAAATTTTGCCCGTGATTTATCTATTGACTCGGCAGCTCGAGCCGAAATTTGGGGGTGTCTTTGGAGAAACGATGAATACCATCTTTGTCCGGGTTTTCCATCCTTAAATGGGGTCGTTATGTTTTTCCAAGAACAATATTTTGGACAGTATTGAGAAGTTCCTGCTTTTTTATTGGAAAGCCACATTTAGCCAGCTGAATCCACCAGTCGACTATCCTTTTCTCACTATCTAGGGTTAAAAACGGATCAGGTCCCATCTTTCTTGGCTTATCAGAAATACGGCCCGTAATCCGGTCCTGTAGCGTTGACCGTGGAACCCCATACAGTCTGCTTGCATGCCTTATTTTGGCGCCATTTCTTATCGCATTTAGTGCTTTTTTTAAGCTTTCCTCCGAGTAAGAATGTATTTTCCTTTTTGGTTGATTAGGCATGGTCTGGAATAGCAAAAAGCCAAATTTTAGACGAAAATATGCAAAAAAAATAGTGAAAAAATGTTGTGGCCGACTACTAGCAAAATGCTTATTTGGATACTGTTCTAGTAGTCGGCCACCAAATTAAAACGCTTGTAACTTATTTGTTGTTTACTTTTACCCCGGCCGACTACTAGTACAATATATCATTTGGTATTAATCTAAATATAGTCATGCAAGAAATATATATACAGACTTCAATGAAAGCAAAAAAGACAAAATGATAAAAAGATCCATGGTGGCCGACTACTAGCACTATAGGTTAGAGTTTATTCCAGTAACCGGCTACCTAATTTTAAGCTAAAAATAGAAAAAAAAAGTTATTTTATAGTCTACACTTACCTTTGTAACCATAAAACAGCTTCTAGACACTTTTAATTTGGTTATATACACTTGTCTCACTTATGCACTTGCATCTTTCACTACTTTCAATAACTGCTACATGAGATCAACTGGTAAACAGATAGTTTTTAGGCGGGAATTGTAGTACTAAAACTTGACGTAAGAAAGGGAGGGCTTTGATTTTTAGGTTAAAGAAATATGAAAGTTCACTAGTAAAGAAGAAATCTGCATCAAATCGGCGGTAAACTCAAATTATTATTAAAAAGAGACTCAAGTGGCCGACTACTAGTGGGGGCCGGCTTACTAGCGAAACCACCCTAGAGTACCTATTCCGAAACTTATAATAGGTCCTAAATATAGTAAAATCATACGAAATTCTGTAGCCTTGAATCTGTCGACTTTTCTTGAGTCTCTTGGTAACCGAGCAAACTGTGACGGAATATATGCTCTGAATTCCAACATTTTCGATTTTATAACTTCCATTTGCTCTTCTTCCAGTCGAATACCTTTCTTACCTTGCACCCAAAATGCATTTAATCTAAGGGCACCTGAGAGACAAGTCCTATATTTAATTATTCTAAAGGAGAAACAACATTTTGTTTGTGAAAAGATTCATCTGAACATCTGTTTTTGAAGGCGAATTTAATCTATTAAAATACATTCTCTTATTGAAAAAATCTCCTTCTACAATACATTTTGTACATGAACTGCTCCCTGTGTGTCCCTTGATACACAACAGAAAATATTTAGCAGGGGTATCACAAATTATTTTACTTATTCTCAAGAAAACTTTTTTACCACCTATGTCTAAACCAAGGCTGCTCAACCACAGGTCCGCGGCCGAGGGAGCAAATTTCCCGACAAGCTGAAAAAGTTGAGACCCCGTCCGCTTGCTCGCCATATCGTGCGAAACAACGCCCACACTCGCGCTACACATGACTTAATCAAATTAAATCACTGTTTTACGATAGACTATAGAAAGTGCTTGTGCGTCTTCACAGTACCTAAGTTATTTTTTGTTAAAACAACAACACATTGGATAAGTTTTTATATTAGTGTACCTATTCGGAAAGGAAAGTTAAAAATGTTGTTTGTTTTCAGTATGGCTCACAGTAAAGCAAAAACGTCGAAATCAACAATTTCCACACGTTCTTTTCATGAAGAATGGGAAAATAAATATTGTTTCATTGAAAGCAAGGCACAGAAACCCATATGTTTACTTTGCTTCACTACGGTAGCTGTTGCAAAAAAATATAATTTAGAAAGGCATTATAGGCAAAACCATACCAATTTTGATAAAGTCTACCCTGTTGGTAGTAGTATCAGAGATGATTTTTTAATGAAAAAGAAACGGGAATTATTCAAGCAACAGAACATATTCGTTAAAAGGCACAACGATCTCGAATCCATGGTCACAGCCTCTTACGAAATTTCTTTGCTTTTAGAAAAAAAAAAGAAACCTTATTCTGATGGAGAAATTGTAAAAGAGGCTTCGACAATCTTTGCGCAAAATTGTGAGGATAAAAATGTTAAAGCTCAAGCCGATAGTGTTTTACTCTCACGACCCACTGTTACGAGACGGGTGGAGGAGATGGCGGTTGATGTCAGCAGTCAGATCCAAGAAATTTTAACAAAGTGCAAATATTTTTCATTAGCTTTGGATGAAACTTGCGACTTTACTGGTAGTTCTCAGTTGTCTATTTTTGTGCAAACTATTGATGAAAATTGGAATGTAATGCAAGAGTTACTAGGATTCTATCAGCTGGAAACAACATCCCAAGGAAAAGACATTTTTTTGAAAATTAAGGAATGTATTGAAAAAAGGGGTTTGTCGTGGGATAAAATGCACTGATGGTGCACTGATGGTGCACCTGCAATGACAGGGAAAAACAACGGTTGCGTAGCTTTGTTGAAGAATTTCTTGGGTCGTACAAAATTTTCATATCATTGCATTATCCACCAGGAAGCCCTATGTGCAAAGGGTATGAAGTTGGATGATATTATGGATCCATTAGTACGCTGCATAAATTATATACGTGTAAAAGCTCTTCACAGACGCCAATTTATGGTTTTATTTGAAGAATAAATCAGCGAATATGGAGAGTTACAACTATATTGCGCTGTGCGATGGCTATCAAGGGGCAACATGTTAAAACATTTTTTCAACTCGAGAGAACAAGTGTTGGAGTTTGAGGGGGCGTTACCTTTGGAAACTGATTTACTGAAGAATACATCCTGGTTAAGCGATCTTGCATTTCTTGTTGACATTACGAATTACCTCAATATTTTGAACCTTAAATCACAAGGCAAACACTGTTCACTTCCAATTATGTTTAATTTAATATGCGGATTCAAAGCTAACTTAAATCTTTTTTTAATGAATTTTGCCAGAGAAAATATCGACTTACTTCCGACACTTAAAGACTTATCTAATCTTAATATTACCAATATTGATTATTCTAAGTACGAATCGAAAATTAAATGCTTATTACATTCATTTGAAAATAGATTTCAAGACTTTAAGAGTAAAAAACAAATATTACAAATTTTTATAAATCCTTTTATAATTAATTTAACTGAAATAATAAGTTATCCTGGCAATATTCAGTTGGAACCAGTGATGGGTAATGTTAATAACCATCTAAGTTATTAACCAGTTTTTAGCGTTAATTAACGCTAAGTTAAAAATTGTTTGAAATTAACCACGGTTAACAATTTAGGCGGCCACTTAAAAAAGAAGAAGAAGAATTTTTATAAAATTATATTTATATTTATCATAGAGATTCTATCTCTATGATATTTATATAAACGCATTTTACCGCATTTTCTAGTCCGCGGTCATCAGGAGTTTGCGCAATAATTTTTCCAGGTCTATTAAATAGCATTGCGCAGACTCCTGACGTCCGCGACTGTCGATGACATATGAATTCTGGAGCTTTTATTTACATCTCAAATAAGCTTGAATTATGTCAAAATTTTTGTTATAATGTGCAGAACACAAATATCCAATAAACAATTTTTTTTGGTTAAAAATGATAGTTGATAACTAGTTATTAACCAATGACGGGGTTAACAAAATTATTAACAGGTTAATACCCATCACTGGTTGGAACTAACCAAACTGCAAAATCATTGTGTCTTAAAAAACCTTTTTATGGAAAAAATATCTTCGAAAGCACAGTAGAGTTTGCAGATTTCTGGAAATTGGTGCCAAAAGAAGACTTTCATGCAATAACGGACCTGGTATTGCAGTTCCTATCCAGTTTCGGATCAACATATGTGTGTGGAAAGGTTTTCTCGGATCTTAATTATATTAAAAATAAATACCGCACTTTACTTACGGAGCAACATATTTCTGACCTGGTGTTATTGTCAACATCTAATTTAAAACCTAATATAAAAAAATTAGTACAACAGAAACATTGTCAAAAATCACATTAATTTGAGATACAAGTTTTATTTTTTATTTAGTTTGCAAATGATGCTCTTTGTTTTATATTTTAATAAACACCAAATTTTGTAATACTGGATGTTTTTATTACACAAGTTTTATTAAACGTATGAATTTTTGGCGGATCATTGACGACTTAATTCCATATAAGTTAAAAAATCGTTAATCGCCAGCCAAAAATTTTTTACCCATCGGTTTGGCCTTACTGTCCAAAAACTTGAGCAGCGTTGGTCTAAACCATCATTTTGCAGAATATAAAATTCCCCAACAAACAACCTAAGGAAATTTTCAATATTATCAGGTTTTTTTAATCCATGATAAACCCCAACTATGAATGGTCTACTCAAACGTGAATTGTTTGAATCTATGTATAACAAAATTGGCCAGAACTGACTATTTGAACTTTTCGTGAGAGGCAACCCAAGTAACATTTTTAAAGTCAAGCAAGTTTTATTTATGTTTTATTAGAGTTTTATAAAAGCAGAATCATATACTCTTGTTTTAAAAAGGTTAGGTACTTTTATGACTTGAAGGCAATATTGTTTTATAGTATAACTTCAAGAAGAACTTTAACGTATAGTCTTGAATCCAAATTATCTTAAAAATATTGTATTCTTATTACTCTCCTATTAGTGTCTCACAATTTATAGTGATAGGGCAGTTTACTCTTATAATACTCCTAGAGATCATTTTGTTTTAATAAGGTTGGATTCATTGTAGTACATTCCACTCGTGTTCTTCTTGTGAGGGATTCTTCTTCTTTTTCTTCAGTGTTGCTGTGACACTCCATCCTTGAAACTTCATCTTGTGCTTCTTTTCTGGAGGCACACTCTCGTTTCGATACACACACATGATTTTTTCCCACTTCTCTTTTACTGGTAGCGAATTCTCACCATTTAACAGTTTGTTTATTTGGCCAGTATAATAATCCGTTTTCTTCCCAATTGCTAGGAACTACGGACAAACAAATTTGATTGTTCTCGATGGTTTGGACTATTTTAAATGGCATTTTGACCAGTAAACAACAATTATTTTGTCCAGATAAACAAAACGTTAAGAGTAAATTTTGGGTCATGTCAGTAGGACTAAATAGTTTTAAAGATTATTTATTTTGTTCTCTTGATTTAATTCATTATTTTTTAAGTCAAAATTTCCTTAAAATAGCATAAAATAAATACATTTTTAGAGTAAATAGTTTTAAAAAGGTTTATATTTATGCCAAATGGTTTTTACTCGTTCTGGCGTTAGAAGGTTGGGAGTCGACATTTTTTGTGGTAGTGGCTATTGCTCCCAACTATTGTATTTTAGAATATAATTTTAGAGTTATTTTAATTCACCGTTATAAAATCACAAATTCAAAATCGTTCATAAGAGTTATACATATTGCTCAAAGAGAATAACTATTATGAATAATATTCTATGCAAGCAGAAGACTATTTATTTTCTGTACGATTTTATGACAAAAGTAAATCTTTATAAATTTTTCTGCTTCTTTTTATAATAAGGTTATAGTCCTCGGGTCAATTTCTTCTAAAAATATTTGTATTACCTACCGTTGAAACCGTTTCATAAAAATATAATGTTTGGAATATGTATGTATGTCTTTTGGGGTAACATTCACTGAGACCTAAAAGATCTATTGTGCCCCCTTACTTCTACTTAGTTCCTGAGGAAAGTCTCAGAGACTAGTAGCTCCTTTAGTCCTATTTCCCCGAGGAATTTTAGGATATCTGCAGGCTTCAACTTAGGTAACTGTCCCTCTTCTATCCCGTAGTCTCCTAGGTGCTGTGCCCTAGGATTCTGAATTGCTGTGCAGTTCGCAAGTATGTGGATGGAGGATTCTTCTTCCATTCCACAAAACCTACAATCTTCTTCCTCCACAATTTTAGGTTTTTTGATGTGCCCATTCAGGCGACAATGTCCCGTTAGGATTCCTGTTAAAACTCTTAGTGCAGTTTTGCTTTGACTTATGCATTCATTTGATCTCAACAGGTTGTAGTCACCCAGAAGAATCTTTGATTGCCTAAGCCCTACTAGATCTTTCCAATTGTCAGATCTTCTCTTTTCTTTGGCTTTACCTATTTCTTCCAATATTACATTGGAGCTGATTCCGCAAAAAGGTTCCGGCCCCCAAAAGGGTATTTCAGTCCCCCTCTTTGCTAGTTCATCTGCTATTTCGTTTCCTTCTATTCCAGTGTGTCCTGGAATCCACAGAAAGGTGACTATATTGTTCTCGCCTAGTTCATTAAGTTTGCCTAGGCATTCCCACACCATTTTGGAACTGATTACACAAGAACTCAGCGCTTTAATGGCTGCTTGACTATCAGACATTATGATAATTCTTTGCCCTCTATATCCTTTGTCAATATTGAACTGGGCACACTTTCTTATTGCGTGAATTTCCGCTTGAAAGATACTTGGGGTTTTTCCCAAGCTTTCAGAGTGTTTGGTGCCGGGCCCGTACACTCATATCCCAGTTCCTTCTATTGCTTTTGAGCCGTCTGTGTACCATTGAATGGCATTCTTTCCAAGTCTGGTAATGGTATTTGGATCCCATTCCTTCTTGTTGCTTAATTCCGTAACGAATTTCTTTGAAAAGTTATACTTTTTCATCATACCATCTTGTGGCATGTCCCAGGTTGTCTGATTTCTAAGAAGTGAAGAGGTGGTTTTCTTTTTAATGATTCCCTATCTACTTAGTCTGTATCTTGTTCTTTCTGCAACACTCTCCACCACCATATGTAATGGTGTGAGGTTGAGAATCACTTCCATTGCTGCCGTTGGGCATGTACTCATTCCTCCTTGCTTTTTTTTATAATAAGGTTATAGTCCTCGGGTCAATTTCTTCTAAAAATATTTGTATTACCTACCGTTGAAACCGTTTCATAAAAATATAATGTTTGGAATAACAAACAGTTGGCCAAAAATGGCACATAAAATATTTTAACCCACACGAGTATGGCAGTGAAAAATTGACTGAAATATAATAATATATAATGGCAGTATTCTTTTCTTCCAAGATCTAAGATAAACTCAGTATAATTTTCTGCATTTAAAGAACATTCTGACTCAGATACATAACCTGACAAACTATGAGTGTTTACATTTTCTCATTGCTGAAATTACACTTATTTATCAAACCTTTGATTTTTATTAAAATGAATGAATAACAGATAGATTTCACAAATGTACTTGTGGTAAGTAAGCTGATATTGGTGAATTTTGTTGCCGTGTCGATCACTGTTGATAATTCTTTAATTTATACAAAATAATTGTGTACCTAACTCTTTTAAAACAACTCAACCTCAAAAAGCTATTTCTCAGTTGAAAGCTTGATAAAATACAAGCTCAGCTGAAGTAAGTATCTCACTAAAATCTCAGTTGAAACTTAGTTGCTGAAGGTAAAAAGAATGGCAATTTTGAATTGAGCAGCTAACTTAACTAAGATTCTTTCACTAATTCTCAGTTAATTTGGCTAAAAAGAATACTGCTATTATAGTCCTTAACTGAGTCATCAACCATTATTTTTTATTGAACATTTAACAATCTGATCACATAATAATTTTAATGCAATGTTTATTGAATTACCTCTTCAATAAGTAGTATGAAGAGCCAGCTTATCATAAGAAAACAATCATATACAAATTAGATACATAATGATGCAAACAAAAAAATACAAGAGAGCATAAAACACCCGGTTCATTTAACCTTCAACATATTCATTTTCATTTCTGTATTAAGATTGTAACCTATATCAAAATTATTTACTTACCTGTTGATATGTCCGACCAATATTCATATCTCAATCTAGCACATTCAATAACGAAAGTACAAGAGTTAAAACGTTTGGTTTTACAATAATTACAAAATATGGCCGGTACACAATTGGCGCTATTCGCGGTTGAGTAAATCAGAAGATCAATAAATGTCATCATAATGTTGATGGTCGATAGTCGATATTGTCGATTGACCAATGGCGGGAGTCAAAATGTCTTAGTCCTAATTGGTCACACTGCCGCGGTGGCCAGGCGAAACAGTAATAAAAGCGCGGGTTATTTGAATACTTCTTTGTACAGACCTTTTATCACGATAAGCTATACAGGGTGTGATACGCACGGGGGACTTGCGTTTCAAACTACATTTTTAATAAATTTTGTGGACATGAATCAAAAGTATATGGAACAACTTTTTAAAAACAATAAATAATCTTCTAGTTTTGTACACGTTTTGTACCTTACTCACCTAATACTGTTTAAATTTAATACAAGGTACGTCAAAACACAAATCCATTATTTGTTCAGTTTTTTTAAAAGCATCACCCTGTATTTTGTATCACCATCATAAACTTCAGTCAATGTAGTTTAATTTATACCAAGTATTCCCTATACCTAAACTTGATAGTTTTGGAGATATTTTTAATTGTATTGGAAAAAGGGATATTTCATGAATTAAATTTATGTACTTTACTATATCCAATTATCAACAAACAAAAAACAATTAAACAAAACATAAGATAAGCAAATTGTTATTTTTATTGTAGAAGGTGCTCGAAATGAGCTTCTATATAATTAAAATCAAGGTTGCTATGAAGGTATGTGTCACAAATTGACAATTCAGTTTTAGATCATATTGTTTTGACATTGTCTTGAATTTTGGTTAACAATGAATTTTGGAAGGGAAGAACTGGTAGACATGGTATAGATCTTAGGTGAATCTAATAAGAATTGTTTACTTGCAACAAGAGTCTATCATGAGCGATATCCAGATCGTCGGCAACCAAATAAGAGAGCATTTCAAAAGGTAATGGATAGATTCAATCGCAATGGTTCAGTGGTATCTCCTATAACAACAGACATAACGGACTTTGTCACAAAAGTTGATCACCTTGTATATATACGGAATCCACAACGGCCTCTAAAGGATATTAATATTTCATCAACTGTAAGAAATAGACCTGGAGAGAAGTTTTCATTACAATTCTGTACAAATTGCGAAAATACACTAGAGATGGCGGCAAGCTTATCGGTTTTCTTTTTTCAACCATAGTTTTTGAGTCATCAAATCTTAGGCAAGACAGGATAAAAGAAAATCTAGCCAGTGACATCGTACATCTGAAAAGATCTCGACCTGTTCCATCCGTGGCCCACATGGACCTAATATCTTCATGGCCAGACATGAAAACTCCTTGCATGAATAAGAGACCTATAAAAGCTTCAATCTATATTTTATCCACTGGATTTACAAAGGACGGTCCAAAAGTTTGTCGAGAGTTTCTGGACCTTTTGAATTTCGAATATTCAACTCTCATCAGCTCAATTCTCTCATTAGTATGTATTACAATGTTTTCAATGATTACCGAATTGTTATGTTGTTGGGTATGTGTCAGGGTATGGTAATTCTGAACTCGCGATGGTACGGCCACCTAGCGAGTCGAACAATTTACTAAAATCCACTAAAATTTCGGATGAGAACTGTAACGCTGCTGGTAGTTATTCTAGGTATTTGCGCATACCTCACGGCTACGGCTCACATTGTAGTTTTACGACATTTTACGGTTCATGCATGTCATGTTTCAAGTTTGTTGTGGAAGTGTGAATTAGTTAATATTACCTATCAATAATCATTATCGAAAAAGGCAATGTCCAAATTTATTGTGAAGGAATATAATGTAGGTATAGTGCACTCGGCAAGTTTAATTTTAATAACATAAAAACAAAACATGTTTCATAACAAAAAAGCGACAAATTACTAAAGTAGTTTTTGTTTATACAGCATATACTTCCAATCCAGAAAGAACAGATTTTAATTTGGTTGGAACGAAGTGGAAACAAATGTTCGGATTTGAAAGGCTAATTTCTTACACATATATTGATTGAATGTTATTAAACGTGTAACGTGCTTTTTTCATCCTTAAATTATATCGATACTAAGTAACTGGACACGTTGTAACCCTCCGTATGGGTAGTTACGTTTTGCCGGGTAGGTACGTACAGTCAGAGACAGGATTCCAAGATAAAATAAAAGTTTATTCTTAAAAACACTATGTACAGTTGATATTTACAAAAAGGA
This sequence comes from Lochmaea capreae, assembly GCA_949126875.1. Taxonomy (NCBI): domain Eukaryota; kingdom Metazoa; phylum Arthropoda; class Insecta; order Coleoptera; family Chrysomelidae; genus Lochmaea; species Lochmaea capreae. The sequence continues at coordinate 26,304,459 of OX421409.1, read as the reverse complement.
CATTCGGATTTAACAGCTAATTAGAAATGAAGGCTTCTGCTCCTGGGATTTCGCCGAAGGTGACGTCTTCTGTTGGTGGGGTTTCGATCGGAGGAGTGTCTAACGGTTCGTACAGTAAACGCAGTGGAATATCCCTAAGTCAATATTTCAGTCAATAATTCAGGAGAGGGCGAAAGTCAGTACCTTCCGCTCTCTATCGGGTTTCTGGGTGTACGCTGAAGTCAATACCTTCAGCGAGGGTGGAGTATCCCTAAGTCAGTACCTTAGGGACAGGAGCTTCAGAGGAGTACGAAAGTCAATACCTTTCGCACGCTAGCAGGTTCAGGATTCTCGATGTCAATACCTTCAGCGCGGACAGGTTTATTCAGACAGGTCAATACCCTGCTGAACGAGGAGAGGGATTGTCGACAAGTCAGTACCTTGCCAACCGGAGAAGGAAGCCCACCGAGTCAATACCTCGCTAGACTGCCTGCTACGATTCTCGGTCGTCCTTTTATATCTACACTGGCTTGGTAAAAACAGCTTTGTATCGAACCATAGTCGTCTCTAGAACGATGTTTCAGGGGGACATCGTTACACAATTGACACCCCAAAACTGCGGATTCAAGTTTTATCTCGGGCGCCAGATTTTTATCGTGGTTAACTCCACAGCCACTCGACTCCAAAATTTCGAGAGTTCCGGATAACAACAGATACGGAAAATGCCAGGGGTCGGACTGTGCATACTTGTAGAGACTGAGTAGCGGTATACTCATTATTCAGTCGAGCTTTATTGCTCGATTGTCAGCACAGAATTGCCTTAAAACAAAATGAAACCAACGGTAATAACGAACGGCTAGTAACTTGTGAATAAAACCATAATCACTAAATAAAGGTGTTTATTTCATAACATAGTAGGTAACAAATAAGAACAAATAAAAATGTTATTAAACCTACTGAAACAAATTGGCAAGCAGACGGATATTCAATAAAATATACACTAGGCAAAATATACACAAGCAATAAAAACGATGGTTCATATACAATGTGTATCAGAGAAAAAAAATAAATATAATTTATACGGACTCAGTGGCTCTATAAACGTGGCTATCGTATTCAAGATTACTTAAATATTTCACGGTACTGAGCAGCGGTGTAACAGAATTTGAAAATTAATTTCTACAAGAAAATTATAAATTTGAGAATATCAACGAGACCCGAGACAGTTGGCGATTCGCTGAGACTCCGGCTAAAATAATTTTAATTCCGGAACGAAACTTTCGAGACGTCCAACAATCAAATAATATTTCGGAAAAACCAAAAACAAAACTTTATTAATAAACTATATGCACGAAAGAGGAAGAAATCTCAACGAGACCCGAGACAGTCGGCGACTCGCTGAAATTCCTAACAGAATAAATTTAATTTTCGAACGAGACTTTCGAGTCGCTCAGTAATCAAATATTATTCCTGACAACCGGTAGACACTATTTAACAACGAAAGAAAATAGAAACCTCAACAAGACCCGAGACAGTCGGCGATTCACTGAGATTCCTGTAGAAAAATATTTTTAATTCCCGAACGAAACTTTCGGATCGCCCAGTAATCAAATATCATTCTTGACAACCATCAAGTCCTAATAACAAACTGAATACACGGACAGAGAAAGAAATTTCAACAAGACCCGAGACAGTCGGCGATTCGCTGAAATTCCTGTAAAGAAATACATTCATACGGATATACCAAACGGCCTAAATATTTTAATCAAGTAAAAGTAAAAGGTATATATACTGGACAACCCAAATATGATAAATCAACAGACTTGTGATTAAATTGTTTTACCAGGTAAAATTTATATTTACTATCTCACAAGATTTAAAATTAAAGAAACTGAGTAAGGAGGAAATAACACGTTACATACTTTATATATTGACTAGTTATTACCGGAAATGAAAATTCTACAATCCAAATTATTATTAGACCTGAAAAGTAACTTTGTTACAAACGTGATTATGTTCTAGATTATAAACCAAAGAAGTTAATAGACATTTGTTTGTATCAATTGTATCCCACAAGAAACAATTCCATCTACAAGCAAATAGTGTGTCTAAGAAGTATCGGAGTGCATTAAAGCCATTCTGAGTGGTTGATAATCGTATGAAAGGTAATATAAAACTCATATAGTATACAATTATATTTGCAAATGATAAAATTCTTTACAGATAACAGGATCATTATGGAACCATCTATGGAGACTCCCTTTTTTTGAAGTGCCAATAAAAAGGTCGAACAATTTTCAAAGGTAAATAGTTTCGAGAAACAAATATTCAAACCTTCACAGTACTATGTTTTTGAGCTAATTAAAAATGTTTATAAATATATTGATGATTTCCCTCAAGATTTACTAGATTAAGCGATGAAATAAAACAATTTACACACACACACACACACATACTTGTCGCGCAATCATTGTGGGGACACCTGACTGGCGTGTGACTTTCGGGGACAGTAGTCTTATTAGCTGAACCCCATTGTGCTTTAAACGTTGTTCCTAACCGTACACAAATGAGAGGAAAACACACCTGTTTCACTATGAATTTTGTTCAAAAGCACTTGTGTGGACTGACCACATAGAGTTTGTTACATTTGTGGAATGTGTTTAAATTTGTGTATAAAAATAATACTAACACGATGTGGACAAACGCATATTTTTAAAATTTTCAGAGATATCTAAATTTATGTGGACATACAAAAGTAAAATACATAGGTTAATGTGGACACTACACACATAGTATATTTACAATAATTATGTGGATATACACACAAATTGGACCAAAAGCTCTGGGAAAAAATTTGGTAGATATTAATCAAATATCTTTGCTAATGAACTTATTGGGACAATTCCAACTAAAGCAATACCTAATCTAACTCAACAAAATGTGACTACTCACTTGCAAGTTACGAATTTTGTATGTAAAACAAATTTTATTATCTATCAGTATTCTTACAGATTAAATATTTCATAAAACGGATACATAGACAAGAGATAATGAAATAGAAAAACAGTCTCTAAGTTGAATTAAAATTTTCGTTGTAGTTAGTAGCTGCCCAAATTTGACAAAAGTATATTCCATCTTTGAATACACTTTATAAGCACTCAACATTTGAAAAGTTAATTTTGAATCAGAAGGGTATTAACTCACTGAGATACTCTTTCTCGTCTAGGTATCCTTCAAGTCTTTGTATAACTACCACACAAGACTGGATCACGAAATGCTTAAGTACAGTTAATGCATTTAGTTGAATTCTGCATTTCATCATTTCTTTGATTAGTTTTTCTGAGTATTTCTTGTACAATTGACATTCAGAAATTATGTGGTCTAAATCCTCTCTATTGCCACAGGTACTGCAGAGATCAGATCACTTTTTATGATATGCATTCTGCACAAATGTGCCGAGGAGCAAGCATCGAATCTGAGACATGTTATTATTTCACATATTTTAGATAGATTATATTTTCCAGAACCATGTTTCCTACCAATTGGGGGATTTTTGGAAAAAAACAAATTTCCCATCAAATATTTGTTTTTAGTAAATAATAATTACCTATAGGTAGGTTGAAGAATATTAAAAATTCATAATCTGTGACAAATAAATTCATTAATCTTACTAACACTAACGGTGAAAATGACAACAATTTTCATTAGATATATCATAGTTATTGGTTGAGAAAAATTCTATTATAATGTGATTTGGTTTGAATAAAACATATTTAATCTATTAATACTCTTTATTGATTATTCCTACAATTATTAATAGTACATTCTTATTACTATCTATCAAATGGCACATTAGATTCACAGTCTTGTAGTTTCAAATGTTTTTCAGTCAATTAGGTCTTAGATCGTTTTTGACGTACCTAACTACCAACGTAAGTAAATTGTTAATATTTTTGTGGAATAAGCTATAAAGTGCAACAACGTCTCACAGTTGCATCAAATGTAGGAAATATTTTTTTCATTATTCAATAAACGAATAATAACAAACGACATGATAATTCAGCTGTTATACATGAAAAAGCTCTTGATGCAGAGTTGAATGAAAAATAAAAAATATTGCAATGTTTCCAACTGAACCAAACAGAAATTTGTTTTTCTGTCATATTTCCATCCACAACATAAATATTACAATAAGTAATTTAGTTTCACTAAAAATATATTATTTTTTTTCAGTAATCAAAGTAAAAAACTTCTTGTGTTAACAAAGTTAAAAGTGTTTAAAAAAGGAAAACAGTAACTTTCTATCGTTTAAATTAGACAAAACATAAAAATGCTGTCTCTTATGCGTAAAAAAACTCTTGATAAAATGATGTATAGAAATAAAAAAATGTTTCCAACTAGACGAAACAAAGACATTTGATGTGACATAATTTGTCTATCCTCAACATAAATATTCTAAACATAGTATAACAAAAAATTAAAAAACGTATTATTTTCCCATAAGACTCGTATTAACCAAATAAAAAGTATTGAGAAAGAGAAATTGGAAATATTAAGTAATGTTAGATAAAGGATACGACACAAAATACATTAAAAAGAAATTGCTCAAGTTCTTGGTTTGCTGTACCTTGTAAGTAGTACTCCTTTTTTGTTTTAAAGTAATAATTTGGGGTCGATTGGATAATTTTGCCACTGCAGGGACTTACGAGAGTGTTTCAATTTAAAAAATTGAGAGTCTTAACTATTTAAAACTTTTTCTACAAGAAAACATGTAAAAGGTTGAATTATTTATTGTAATTGTATTGTTATTGTCATTAGTATTTTTGTTGTTGATCTATTGTTAATTGAATTATTTGTAATAACTATATGTATTTTCATGTTCAGTTTTTACTTATTTTGCATGTTGGTGCTATTCTGCCTTTATTTGCATGTAATATTAGGTGTTAATGAATAAAAAAATTACTTTCGGTTTATAAAATTTCACTCTGATCGGGTAAAACTGTGTTCTCCCAAATTTTTTATTGGAAATCAAACTGCAGGTTAAGGGGTACAACATACCAAATATTTTAGCTATTATTACAGCACTGATAAAAAATATTTCATGGATTTTTTACTTTTTTAATATAATTATAAACATAATTTTTTACGTCTCTCCAAGATCTATTCGACAATGCATTGGAAGCGGCTTTGCATTCGTCACATTGTTTTTTATTGGACACAGTGAAAGTTTTAACATTTTTTTTGAAGAATGTTAAGACTGCATCTTTCTCTTCACTGGACCATGGTCTTCTCATAATCTGCGGTATTTTTGATTTTTTATTGATATCGCTTGTGAGTGTTACAGAGGTTTGTGATACATTGGCTGGTTTTATTGAATTTCCATTTCTAGGCTCTTTGAAAATATGATCTGGGGATTCTAAAACTAAAATTAAAATCTTGTGAATCAATTCAAACGCTGTATGTACGTATAGAGTATTTTGATCTAATATTATTTTACACAATTTAAAAATAAAATAGTAAAGTAGGTATATACCCTGATTCTGTTCTGATTCTTCGGCATTTCCAAACTGCTGTGTTTCATCTTCGCCATGTTCGGATTCAAGTGGTGATAGATCTAAAATAAATTGCAATAAGTTTAAGTATTTCCCACTTCTTCAATATCTTTTCTATTTATATTATATATAACCAAAAAAATAATTTAAGAAAAAACCAATTTAAATCAAACTATCCAATTTTCAATGTTCTAGGCAGTTTTCTAATGGTCAAATTGTCTAGTTTTTCAAATATTTCATAGCTTCTAATATGCCGATAAAAATATACATTCCCTAAAAATTTATCTCTATTTTATTTTTTGTTTATTGGCAATTCAAAACAATTGAGAAAAATGTGATAACTATTTTGTTAATTCATTTAAAATTAAATTTAATTCTCAAACACTCCAAAAGCAAAGCTACAATTGATGACGTAATGTATTATCAAAATATTACCTTCTAATCCTATATCCTGGAGAGGCTTGCCAATGTATTTTTTGGCGTGTCCTTTATCTATGGCCAATAATATTCTGCTCACCTTTGTAAGCTCTACAGCTGACTCGTGTAGTGTGATGGCTCCTGGAATAGGAATTATTTTCCTTGTATAAGAATAATACAACTTACTCGTACGAATGAATTTTATTGACTACCTTTATATAAAAACTCACTTATATTGATTAATTCTTTATAACAATATGTAAGAATTGCTTATTTGCTGTTTCTATGGGGACCGTAAGTGACTGAACTCTACTTCCTGTAACTCGTGGCCATAGAAACAGCATAATACATATCGATTAGGTCATTAACCATATTATTCTTAAAACTATTTTATTACATTATATAATTTTATATTTTATAGTTTACCACTACATCTCCCTTGAAAAATAAAAGAATTTTCGTTATACAAAATGAAAATTCTGTTTCACTATAATTATTAAGGTGAAATATACTAAACTTTACTACTCGACTTATTACGAGAAATAAGGTTTTGTTCTGTTTTTATGAACAAGCACTTCCTTGCTCTTCCGGATAATCCTTACGTTTGGTGCTTCGTCATTTACCACTACATACGGTCCTTCATAGATACTAGACAGTTTATTTCCTACCTCACTTTTCACTAACACAAGATCGTCTTTTTCGTACGTCACTGGGTTTATATTTTTGTCATAAGTCTTTTTTCTTTCCACTTTACTAAAAACTAAATTATTTCGCGCATCTTCTTGAGCTTTTTGAAGTCTATATTTTAATTCTAGCGGGTAACTGTTATAATTGTATAAAGGGTTAACAATATTTTGCAAATTGCTAGGTATGTTACATATTTTACCAAATACTAATTCGAAAGGAGTATATTGGGTTTCTGTATGAACTGTTGTGTTGTATGCAAAACACCAGTATGGAACCCACGAACTCCATAACGAGCTATTGTTTTTGCACTGTATTCTTAAATATGCACCAAGAGCTTTATGAGTATTTTCTAAAGAACCTATGCTTTCATGATGATACGCAGTTGATTGTAGCTTTTTAATTTCTAAGAGTTCACATGTTTCCGACATAGTTTCTGAAATAAATTCTGAACCTTGATCTGTGGCAATTTCTTTAGGTATACCGTATCTTAGAATAAAATTTTCGACAAAACTTCTAGCAACTGTAACAGAATCCTTTGATTTAATTGGATAGGCTTCAACAAATTTTGACAGTTCACACTGAATTGTTAAAATATACACAAAATCCTTAGTATCTTTATCTAAAGGTCCAACAATGTCCAAATAAATTTTTTCAAATGCTGTATTAGCAGTAGAAGTAATGACCATCGGTTCTTTTATATTTTTACAATGTTTTTGTTTTTGACAACTGTCGCATTTTTTAACGTATTCTGGGACATCCTTATACATTCCAGACCAAAAATAATATTTCTTTATGTTATTTGTCATTCTACGAATGCATGACCGCTTGTTGGTAGTAAGTGAAAATCATTTAATATACATTTTATCGTATCTTTGTTACTTATTCGTTGTACTCCTTTTATTACACAAACACGTGGACCGGTCCAATTACTATTTCTCGCAATTGCATTTTTTATTTTATTTATATAAGCGACATTATCGTCATTTTTAAGGATAGCTATCTCATTAATATTTAATTCTTTACATAATGTAATTAAATCTCTCAACATTTCGACTCGCGTAAATGCTGATCGAGATTTCTGGAGCACATAAATACTAGATATTTCTGGTACATAACAAAAATAACCAAAGTTAGACATAAAAAATTTATGTTCAGTGTTTTTGTCTAATTTTTTATTGAAAACAAGTTCAATCATTTCATGAGGCTTTTTGAGAACTTCTACAATATTGGGTTGATCAGATCCACTATTTATAGGAGTTGTCTCAGCTTTACTCGTATTTTCTTTTTTACTTTGAGCTCTCGTCAAAATGTTAACTATATTTCTATGCATATCTTTGAGTTCTTCTGAAGTGAGAATTATTCGAGATAATGCATCTGCAGTTACATTATCTTTCCCTTTAATATACTCTATCTGAAAGTCATATTCCTCCAATAGCAATCGAAATTTTGTTAAACGGCTTGACGGGCTGTTATGATTAAACAAATACACTAAAGGTCTCTGATCTGACAAAATTTTAAAGTGTTTTGAGAGCAAATAAGGCCTAAAATATTTTGCTGCCCATACAATGGCCAAAAGCTCTTTTTCTATGGTTGAATAATGTATTTCACTTTTATTTAGCGGGCGACTAATATATGCCACTGGTTTGTTATTACTATTTGAGAGCACCGCCCCTATTGCTACCCCTGAGGCATCTGTTTGTAATATAAATTGATTTTGGTCAGAGAAATCTGGATAATCTAATACTGGCGGACTTCTAAGCGAATGTTTAAAAATTTCAAATGATTTTTGACAGTCTTCCGTCCATAAAAATTGGGAATGTTTTCGAGTTAACTTATTTAATGGCAGTGCTGTCTCCGCGAATTTTGGAATAAATTTTCTATAGTAATTGGCGAAGGCAACGAACCTTTTAACTTCTTCTGCATTTTTAGGTACAGGGTAATTCTCTAATACTCTTGTTTTATCTGGATCAGCTAGAATACCTTTAGATGATATCAAATGTCCTAAATACAATACTTCTTTTTGTAGGAAAACACATTTTAAAGGATTTAATTTCAAATTCACTTTCCTGAGCCTATTAAAGACATCTAACAAATTTTTATTATGCTGCTCCAAATTTCTACCGAAAACTATTATATCATCTAAATAACAAAAACATTTATTATAATTTAGACCTGACATAGCAACTGAGATCATCCGCGAAAAAGCACTTGGACTGATTTTTAGTCCCATAGGTAATTTTTTCATTTGGTACTGTCCCTCATTGGTTGAAAATGCTGTGCAAGGCTTACTTTCTGGAGTTACTTCAATTTGGTAATACCCCTGGCTAAGATCAAGATGTGTAAAATAAATTGCGCCGGACAAAGAGTCTAAAATTTCGACAATATTAGGTAATGGAAATTTGTCATCCTTGATTTGTTCATTCAATTTTCTGTAATCTACCACTAATCTAGTCCTTTTTTCAGTACTATTTGGCAATGATTTCTTAGGAACTAATAAAACAGGCGAATTAAATTCACTGACAGCTTTTTCTATAATATCTTCCTCCAGCATTTTATGTATATGTTTATTTAACTCTGCTTTCTGGGCATGAGGTACCCGGTAAGGCTTTACATAAACTGGTACTGCGTTTTCCTTGAGATGAATCGTTTGCTTATAAATATTTGTTATTGACAACTTATCTCCGGTTAGGTGAAATATATCGCTAAATTTAGCACATATATTTTCGATTGAAATTTGTTCTTCTAACTGCAAATGCTTAAAATCTAATTGTTTTAATAATGTTTTAATTCTCTCTGCTGTAACAGTAGCATTGAAAATCTCGCATTTATTATAATCATCAAGTTTGTGTATTTCTGGCGAAATATTTTTTAAAGTAACTTCATCTTCTCGAGTATTTAATATTTTTAATGGTATTTTCCCATTAACAGGTTTACATATAGCACCTGCTAAAAAAACTCCGTCACACAGTTCTTTCGGAAGAACTACACAGTCTTCCATAAAAGCAATAGGAAAGTATTGAATACTTTCGCATCTAGGGTATAAAGAAATGTTATTTTCATGTTTTGAATTTAATTGTATCGTTACTTCGCTGTTGTTATTTAATAAAGATAAATTATTTTTCTCGAAATTTATTATTGCTTTATATTTTTTGAGAAAACTTTGCCCTAATATACCATTATTCACACAAGGTAAATTTTTAAATACATAGAACTTCTGATTAAAATAATGATTATCAAATTTCAATTTTAAAACTACATATCCTTCGGAAGTCAAATTTCCACCTAAACCCTTAACAGTCAAATTCTCTTTATATATAGTGTCGTTAGCTGTTAGACAGTTATATTTTATTACACTTACGGTAGCACCGGTATCTATTATAAAGTTATAATTTCGTTCTTGTATGTAACAATTCACCCAGTTTAAACTTTCACAGGAATAAATTTCATTAATTGTCTCGAAAAAACTGAAAATTCTCGCTATTTTGTGAATTTACAGTTGAATTTGATGCATTGGCATCTTCCGAAATGAAAACTCGGTTACTGATCTGTCGGCCTTGATAACGTCCGCGGCCTTGTCGTAACGTGATATTGTTATTGCGGTGAGATTCCCGTTGGTGTATATTGTTGTTTTGATAATGATTGGAATGATTGAATCCTTTATTACCTCTAAAATTTGAATTACCATTATTTCTGTAATTGGCTCTGGTAGAAAATGACCTATTGGGATAATAGCGACCCCTTCTACCGCGATGATATCCCCTTGTAAATGACATTACTTGCGGATTTTCAGAGTTTCTCTGTATATTTTCATCTAATGCTGATCTAATTGCGTCTTTTAAGGAGATAAAATTTCTAGCTGAAATAATAGTACTAAGTCTTTGATTTTTTAAGCCATCTGCAAATTGTTTGATCGCTAGTTTTTCATTAATAGGTTTTAGTATTCTAAATGCGTCATTGTTACCGTTAGCTTGCGAAATTGTCAAATCAACGAAAAGAGATTCTAGCTCTTTTCCAAAATCTTCGATTGATTTATCACCTTGTCTAGAACGCAAAATTCTTGATTGTAAAGCAGTATCAGATTTTCTAGTCAATAGATGTGTTTTTATATCAGAAACTAAATCTATAACATTAACATAAGTTTGAGATAGCCTAAGTTTAGCGCTCGCTGACAACCGTGTTTTTAAAACAAATGATACTAACGATTTTTTACCATTATCATCAAGCATTGATTCGTATAATTCAATTGCGTCATTTAATTGGATGATGCTAATTGAAAAGGAACCAAGTGCCACACAGGCAATTTGCGTAATCAGCGATCATATAAAATATCACGTTTTCTTGAAATTATTATATTCTCGTTAGTTTTTTTTTCAGAAATGATTGCCAGTTTGAAATAAAATAATAGTAAATAGTGTTTAATCTTTTTTCCAAGTTTCAAAAAAAATTTTTTATCACTTTTTTGGCTGATGGTTCCTTTTCAATAATCAAAGAATGGCGTTTTATTGCTTGAAAAAGATCCAAATTGCATGGTTCTGTTTAAAGAAAAGGGAAATAAGTAAATGGGTCTTTTCAAAGAAGGAACTTTATTTTTAAAAAATAATAGAAAAAGGAACTCATTCTATAAAAACATTATCATAAACCCTAAAACGCATCTTCAAAATCGAAATCTGTTTTGGAGCCAAAACCTTCAATATCATCTTCGAAGTTCTCGATATTTCTTATTCTGTAAAAATCAGTTGCATCTTTCGGGAGAAACTTCAGTAAAGTCTTGATGTCATCCCATTTTTTCTTTGAGATGGCTTTTCCTTCAGGGTAAAGCACTTTTAATTTTTGGAAATCAATAAGGTTTTTTTTGCCTCGGGTTAATTTCGAGATGTCTATTTCTTTAAAATTATTTTCGTCTGGTAAGTGTGACTCACATAAAAATATTGAATTTGGTTTCGACTTCTCAATTTTTATTATTTTTGTTTTCAACCAACTAACTTTCTCTTTATTGATAGTTACTTTTCTGTTTGAAATTTGCTTTTCAATATCTTCAGTAGAGTAGAAATCATCGGACTCCATTAGATTTATCACAAATTTATTATGTTTCTTGCAACTTCCGATAACAGACATAAAGTCTTTTAAGGTGTAAATTCGAACCTGATTTTTAAGGGCCCTTTCTATTTGCCCAAAATCTGTGTCGTTAGGCAAAAAGCTGTGCCCCGACTCAAGATATTTGAAACTCACTTTATTTAATGTAGGGTGCTGCATCAAAACTGTTTTTAACATTATCACAATTTTTATGTTTCGGTTTTGTCCCCCACAGCTGTCCGACCATAATATCAACTCTTCCACTCCTTTTTTAAGATGCACCTCAATAAATTTTTTTATACATGAGCCCACTTCTTGAGCTCCTCGCCCTGCTATCCCCTCTTTCCACAAAAAACAATATGGGGTATTTGTTGACCCTGAATGAATACCCTCGTTGAATATACTTAGTTGTCTTTTATAATAGACAATATTTGTTGGTAGTTTAGGCAATCCTAGAACCTTTTCCATATCGTAGCAAATGGTTTCGATAAGTGGGTTTGTAATTGCTTCTTTCAAATCTTTTTTTAGTTGATCTCGAGCAAGTTGCGCATTTTCAAGATGCTGATCATGTTGTTTTTTCAAAACTAGCCGTTGTTCCTCATCTTGCGCATTTTTCACTTGTGAAGAAAACATGTCACACTTATTACAGGTATCTTTCACTGGAGGTTTTCGCTTCAAATTAAAATGTTTATAAAATATATTTTTATAGAACTGAAAACTAACTTTTGGATGTTTATCTGCTATGTATAATTCGTACATTTTACTTTCTGTAAGGTCGTAAGGTAGAAACTTCGCTTCGGTTTCTGAACGAGAGTAATGAGAAATATAGGTAGGAAATTTCTTTATATGATTAATAATTTCGTCTATTGATCCTTCATCAACTTTTTTCTTCCCTCCAGATTTTCCTCGCTCATCTTTTATTTGGGAGCTGCGTTTTTTTTCTAACGCAGTGTTAACTCTCTTAGTGGATATTTGATAAGTGTTTATATAAGTATCACGGCAAACTTCAACTTCTCCAAGCGTATAAACTCTGGTATATGATTTACCTGGTCCATTTTTAGCTCGTTTCCTTTTGATAGGCATTTCCTTAACTGTTGCTCCAATGTAACTCGTTTGCAAATCGTATGATGCTAAATCATAAAATTTATGAAAATACATTTCTCTTTCATCTGCTGATAATTTTTCACTACAGTTTTTCAGGCAGCTACATTTATAATCAGAACATTGTTTGGCTTCTTTCAATTTTCCTTTGACGGTGTAGTGAGTCTTGTTGGAATCTTTTAATTTCTTTCTCGTGGCGAAAGTCTGTCCAGGATATTTGTTATGTCGTCCTTTCTTAGAACGTCCTTTCCAAGCTTCTTTTTCTTGCTTTAATTTCTGCTTTTTCTCAATTTCTTCTTCATCAAATAGCAAGTTATCCTCACCTTCCTCCGAACTACTACCGCTTTCCGCTTCAGGAATAAAGTCGCGATCTTTGATACTGTCATCTGAATCTTCCTGTTCAATGATATCATATTTTTTGTAGTTATTATTTATATTGACATCATTTGTCATTTTTGTGTCCTCAGGAAGCCCAATTTCTTCAAGTAAGTCTTCATTGTTTTGGTATGGAATCTCCAAGTTATCTGTTATTCTCTCTGAAACAATAATATGGGCATTCTGTAAATTTTGTTACAATAAATTGATTGAATATTTCCATTAAAAGTAATTTTTACAATTATTATTCATCATTACCTGTTAAACTTGAATTATCAATAATAATTCTTTCATTTAATTCCTTAGAGATCGGAACTTCTTCAACAATTACTTCCAAATCATTTGTTTTGACCAGAATTAAATTTTCATCAATAACGTTATGATCTTGCATTTCCCCCATTTCACTTTTTCTTTCATTCTGCATGTTTTCAGTGTGTACTCCTGAAGTAATAACAATAAATATTCAGGTAATATAATTATTTATTTTTACCTGGTGAGCATGGCATAGGAACCTGAATTTCTTTGAGTGGGCTTTTAAACACCAGAATTTCCTTAATTATTATATTTGATCTTGATTTGGTGACACTTGAGTTTTCATGATTTTGAACTTGTGTCTTCAGGTCATTTGTTTTTCTAATCTCAATGTCCGAAATGTTTACCCCTTGAAAAATATAAAAGGTAAGTATTTAAATTATATTGAAGTATATGCAAAATATTTTTTATAGGTATACCCTTACCTAGTGCATCTGCGCCTGTAAAGGTGTCTTTGCAAATCTGTGGTTGTTGTTCAGGTCCACATGTTACCTTAAAAACGTAAAATAAACATGGAATGAGTATTTTTTTTACTTACTTAAATCTTACTTAATAATATCTAGAAGGAACCAACCACCATATACACCCATTGATTCCTAATTCGCTTTATAATATAACAGTGGATGGTTCCTTTTAGATATCAATTATAATATATCATTTCGATAATAATAATTAGATATCTAGGACACATTATTATTCAAAAAGAATCACAAAATTGCTGGCTGTCAGAGAAGAAATTTTAACATCAAGGATATAAAATTAGTTTCGGAAATAATGTGAAAAATTTAATTTCTGGAGAATATAACCTCACAAATTCACTTACCGCATTGGAATCGTTGAATTTCAGTCTTTTCGGCTCTATATTGTGAGACTGGTAGTCCCCCATAAGTCGTAAAGCATTATCAAGAATTAGTTTAGCTCTTTTACTCATTTTTAATTCGACTCGAAACCAAGGAAACACAAAAATCACCACTCACTACTATCGCAAACATGAATGTCTAAAATTTAAAAGGAACCAAGTGACTCTGATCATTTTCTATAAACGGTACCGTAGTTGGATCTTTTTATATATTAGAAAACTGCTTTTTTGATCAAAGTCGCTTGGGTCATTACTCAATAGATGTCGCCAAAATTCCAGTAGGCGCTTGATACTTTTTACACATAATAAATGGATATCTAGCTGTCGTTTGGAACCTCTAACTCAATTTATGCAATTTGGCGCTTGGTTCTTTTTCAATTATCATCATCCAATTGATTAGTTGTATTTTCATTATCATCCATTATAGGCAATAAATTTACGGCTACTTTTAAATCAAATGAAGCCATTTTTGTGTCAAAACTATAGCTCGTATGGACAAACCTTAAAATTTCTGAATACAATTCATTAATTTTATGTGTGTTAGCTTTTATTATTGAGATGTCCTCTTCCGAGTATTCAAAATTTTCAATTTTGTCATTAATTTCCAATAATATTCTCTCAAAATCAACATATATATTTGCTTAGCTTCCCCAACTTTCTTATTTAAAATATCACCTTTTCTTCTTTCTGGTCCTATTTTAATTAAATACTTTCTTATTTCATGTAATTTGTCGTAAATTTCATTAAGTTTCGGCATAGTCATTTATATAAGATGTGAGGGAAGTTCGCAAATTAACCTTAATTGCAGTAATTGAAAAGTACATGTTAAATATATATAAAAAATTTTTTTTTTTCTTTTACCAGTTACCCGTGCGTTCTTCTAGTGTTTAAAACTCACTGTTAGACTTGTGCACTTTCACACTTCCACAGTTTGACACTTATGCGGCGGTTGTCTCTTTTAAACTATTTCTTGGCTCCTTGAAATCTCTTTTCTAATCCTATCCACTATTCTTCTTTTAACAAACCTGTACAACATAACTACCAAAATGCACACAACTGCAATGAAAGCAACAACTCCTAGGACTTTAACAACATCCCATTGATTTGTGTTTTGGTTTGTCTGGTTTGTAACACCTCCACTGTTTCCAGCTTGGGCTATTATAACTTCCTCCTTTACTTCCTTTGATTGATTCGTTCCACCCATAATTTTATTTGTGAAACTTTAATATTCTACTCGTACTTATTACAATCCCATTTCAGCTACAATACTTCACTAAACTTATTTTACAACACTCATTAAACTTAAAGGCAGGATCGCCATGTGATGGCTCCTGGAATAGGAATTATTTTCCTTGTATAAGAATAATACAACTTACTCGTACGAATGAATTTTATTGACTACCTTTATATAAAAACTCACTTATATTGATTAATTCTTTATAACAATATGTAAGAATTGCTTATTCTGCTTATTTTGCTTATTTGCTGTTTCTATGGGGACCGTAAGTGACTGTACTCTACTTCCTGTAACTCGTGGCCATAGAAACAGCATAATACATATCGATTAGGTCATTAACCATATTATTCTTAAAACTATTTTATTACATTATATAATTTTATATTTTATAGTTTACCACTACAGTAGCCTATAGTGTTGCCTATGCACTCTGATGTCATGCCCCATATGCCTTGCGAGCCAGTCTGTTTCATTTTCGCTTAGATTGAAAACTTGCACAATAGTTGCTACGTATTTTCTCAATTTAGTGCTAGTTAACAACTCTGGTTTTTGTAAATTTAATTCTTTTGAAAACTCTTTAATACAATCGTGACCCCTTAAATTGAATGTAGAATTTCCACCTCTTGCAAATACGTACATATTTTTCTTATTGATGTTTGCGCCGTCTCTGTTTTGAATTAATACATCGATACTATTTTTCCACTGTTGCGTTAAAAGAATAGGCACTTTTGGATTTTTACGTGATTTACCCTTAACTTCAATAATAATGAGACGTTCGGCCAGCTTCCTTTCCAATTCTGTCAAACTTTGTTTCAGTTCGGAAATACTTTCATCTCTCCAAGAGGGTCTGCACGCATACTGGTTGAGAGTTAATCTAGAAGCTTCCCCTGATCTTCGTTTATTAAATAGGATTATTCTTGTTAATAATGCACTTGCTAGTTTAGTCCATGATTCATTAACATCAATTTCTTCCTTTAAATTAAAGGTTTGCACTTCGATAATCAAATCCAGATGGTTTGAAAGTTTTATTATGTCCTCTGTTATAGGTAGCATTTGGGCGCAGTTCATTTTTCGTTCTTCCAGAGTTCTAAGTGCTGTTGTTGAAACCCGGTGTCTCCATTCCATCTCCATAATCGATAAAAATCCATTCATTTCCTGGTCTAATTTTAAATCGCCCTTTCGCAATGCCATACCTCGAACTATTTGAGCGCATTTCCTCAAACTGTGACCCAATTTCAAAGCTAGTGAAGGGATTTGAAATATTTTCGTAGTTTCTTTATCTGATATGCATAATTTCTTGATAGCTTTTATTAGTATATCGAAATTTTTGGGTAAAATTGCATCACTTATGGTTATAATACTCGAGTCTACATTTCTTATTTCCAGCAAAAATCTGCCAAGTTGTCTCATTGTTTGTCTCACATATTCGTATTGATGAGAACTGAACTTTTCAAATATCAATGATCAAAACCTTACAATAACGTCATCTCCTTTACAAATATCTGATATGTTATCATTAATAAAATGAGCTACAATATTTTGCTGGAATTCTAGACTGACGGAAGTTGTCGACCAAGAATTTAACAAAGCGTAGCTTTCACCTCGAGTATCTCTTCGAGTGTCACCAGATGGATGGGACGTTATCATGGGGCAATTGGTTTTGACGTGTCTCCACAAAGTATCGAGTAAGAAAAAACCCAAACAATGAGGACATGGTCCATAATCCTTGATACTTTTAATTTTTGGAATTGTGGGTCGCCTACTAAGTATCAGTTCACCTTGTTTAGTCGTTAGAACTCTGCAGTTATGGTAATAATCCCCTGCTCTTGAAAGACATAAGAACTTTTCTCTTCTCTCCTTAGACTTTTGTTTCATAGCTAGAAGTCTTGCTACTTCCGTTTCATTGGAATGTTTCGATTCAAGATGTCTTGTCATTTTGGAAAGCATTGCGTCACAAAAATAGCAAGCGTGTCTTTTATCGTAAACTCGGCGACCAGTTTTAGTTTTCTTAGAAATGGTTAAAATAGGTGACGTTCCCATAGGCGACAACCCTCCACTTGATGTGCTCTGAGACATAGTTGTTAAATTGGACTTTTCAAAACTTTGATTTTTAACTGGAGTTGACGTTGTTACCATTTTTGTATCTTTTTCATGAACATTAGATTCGGACGAAAATTCTTTTAATACTATATCTGCTGAATCATATAAAGAAGAGCAGGTTCTATCTGAGAGGTCTTTCTGTGGAAGATATTCAGAACCTGATGACATGAAAGGATCTTCGATATCATCCCCATCTTCAACTTCAGTTGAAATTTGTTTCCTATGTTTTTGTCTAAGCCGACCTCTCCAATTCTCTTTCTCTGTTTCGTCATAAAATTCATTGTAATTGATATTATGTAAGTTTTTGTTAAACGACTCTAGCGAATCGAAAGAATTAATACTCTCTTCATTAATATAATCACCGTCTTGCATTATTTCGTTGTCTAATATCTTATTCACGGTTATTGCAAGTGGCTGGTTATTTTGGATAGTCTTGGCATTGATATTATCAACGTCTTCCACAAGTTCGTTGTCTAATATCTTATTCACGGTTATTGCGAGTGGTTGGTTATTATTAAAAATCTCTGCATAAATATCATCGCTATCTTGCATTATTTCGTTGTCCAATATCTCATTTATGGTTATTGCATGTGGTTGGTTATTTTTAACACTTTCTGTGATGATATTATCACTATCTTGCATGATTTCGTTGTTTAATATCTTATTTAAGGTTATTGCAAGTGGTTGGTTATTTTTAACAATTTCTGCATTAATATTATCACTGTCCTGCATTATCCCGTTGTCCAATGTCTCATTCATGGCTATTGCATGTGGTTGGTTATTTTTAACAATTTCTGCATTTATATTATCACTATCTTGCAGTATCTCGTTATCCAATACCTCATTTACGGTTATTGCATGTGGTTGGTTGCTTGGGCATACATTTTCCATGATGTATGCCTCCTTCGAATTTGAACTTAGTAACAGTGCTATTTGGCACTTTGTTAGAGATATTGGTACACCTCTTGAAATAGAAGCGGTCTCATCAAAATTCAGCTCAGAGATAGTTGCAGTATCATATTTCGTGAACGTAGAATGATCTATTTTATTTCTTTTTAAAGATTTTTCAACATCACTATTGGCTTTCATTTCTAAGCAGACATCCTTGCTATTGGAACTTTTATTACAAGTATTTGGTACATTAACAGAAATATCAATATTTGAAACATCAACATTTTTGTATTCCTCCAAGATATTACAAATGCGCTTTTCTTCAGCGAAAGATAAAATATATTTAAATCTGTTCTGTTTCACTAAATTTACTTTATAGATTATATTTCCAACGCAAATTACATCTTTACCTCCAACTATAAATAAATTTCCATTTTTGTTCACTCCAGTTCGTTCTAGCCATATTATTTTTTTGTTATTGAGGTCGTTAGCACTTATGTCTTGTGAACATCTTGCTATCCAAAATGGATCTGAAACAAAAATCTGTTACATCGGTGTACTATTTTTTACAAATAACTCTTTTTTCCAGTTCTCGAAAACTATTTATCGTACAGTTTTCGAGGAAAAAATGTGTGATAAAAGCGTCAAAAAGAAATTTTTGGAGATTATCAAGTAGGTAAGTGTTGAAACTTTCAAATTGTTGGAAGTGATAACATTACTATACCTACAAGGTAATTGATTATAGTGATAAAGATCAGTATGTCTGTTATGATGAGAAATACCACAAAGTTAATTATAAAAATTGTAAGCAGCTCTAAGATTCATACTTTAAACTTAGTTAGGTATTATGTTTCATAACTCGATACTAGATCAATGCTATGATTTTTTAAATGAAAGAACCTAAACTTCACTCCAAAACTGAAATCCCCCACTTTAACATTTCAAAAATATGAGGTTGTAATCTGTTATACAGGGTATTTTAATATATATAACAAATTTTCTGTAAATATTTTGAAAGGTACAACGCCCTGTATAATTAAATAGGTGAAGAAGAAGAATAATCACAGTTTTCAATGATATTCAAATTTTATAAACAAGGATGACATTGCTGATGTCCATTAAATCAAATACATGGTAAGTCACAACTAAAATAGGTACATCATTTTCTCAATAATTTTAAATTGAACATGAATTTTTTATATCATTGCTGACCATATCACCATACTTCTATTTTTATCAAGCAGTTCCCATTTATAAAGTAAGTAGTTTTTGAGATATTTTCATTTTTTATGCAGATTATTATATAAGTATGTAATGTTTCATCGGGAATTATTTAATTAAGACCTACTTTATTTTAGTAAAAATAGTGTTTTTTTCGCGTTTGTTTCTTGTGTCTCCATAAGTGTAGTTTTTTGTAAAACTTTAATTGCAAACTAACATCTGGTATACTTAGTAACTAATTTTGAAGTATGAATCTTAAAGCTGCCTAAAATTTTTATAATCAACTTTTTTGGTAGGTACCTCTCATGATAACAGACCTTCTTTTGTTTCCCTTCAAACCGTACTGTGTAAATGAGCTGTTTCACCATTCATTCCAGACTCATTCCGAAATGAAACACTGGATTTAATTTCACTAAGTTTACTAAACTATGTACATAAAAATATCACAAACATACAGCTGGTAGCAATTGGTGACTACCTGAGAGCGACACTTTTCTCACTTTTTTGGTAAAACACTTATACCTAACCGGCATGGGTTACGTGTGAAGCAATATATGGGAGAAGCCAATGCTTCTAGCGTGAGTTCTGACGAGATACTACTGGTTTTTTGGGGTTGGGGCGATTAGCTGGTTGGAGAGTAGGGGTGGTAAGGGTCTGTTCCAGATATTGCTTTTGTGCAAGGTGCGAAAGAGAAGATGTATTGGAAGATTTGGTTCGTTGGACAGGGATGGCTAATTAATGGGTAGTACGTATTTAATATTGATTTTTGGTGGAGCATACGTTCGCTGTTAGAAGGATTGCGACGTTGTCAAGAGTTTCCGTTTAGTTGAGATACAAAATAAAAGTTATTTTCTCAGTGAGAAATGTGAGTTTTCGAACACTGTGTGAAGGATGCGTAAAGGAACTAATGAAGATACAACTTTAGATGTTTTATTAGATGTTCAGGAAAACCCTAAAACATCTACAAGAATTTTGGCAAGAACTCATGGTATTTGTAGACAGACTATAGAAACCATTTTGCAGAAAAATAACTATTATCCATATAAAGTTCAAAATCTCCAAAAATTGACTGTGGATGATTTTGATAGACGATTACAATTTTGTGAAACAGTGTTACAGAGAAAGTTAGGATGCAAAACAATCTCTTATATTTTTTGGTATTCACTAATGACCGAGTAGATGTAAGTGAATTAAAACGAATGCACTTATCCAATGATCTAATACAAATTATACCGTGAAAATATCTTATATTGAGGATACAGATCATTGATACATTCACAGGACTTAGCTTACAACTCTAGAATGAATACTTTATATTGCATATAGGTATTTCCCACGTGGTTACAAGGGAAAATAATGTCAATTGATCATACGTCAAACAAGATAAAGTTATTATCATCGATACCAATCAATAGCAAGCGCAATTCTTTTTCGTTAATGAATAGTCATTAACCCAATATTTCGTTACACAAAGAATATAATTATTATTATGACACATATAAAATAGAAATTCACCAGTGCAAACATTTATTTTTACATCTGCTCAGTCTGTGTTGATAGCGTTGTAAAAAATAAGCCACAAAGGAAACCTTACCACACTAATACATAATATGAATGACATCTCTCTTCCGACATATTTGTTGCAATATTTATAAAACTAAAATTAGGAGGCTATGAAATCGGATAGTTTGTTATTGGAATATGTATGCGCGTATTGCTCATAATTTATTAAACAAATAACCTATGGTAATGAATTCTATTATTCTTCTTTGAAAATCTCACTTCAAATACAAATTGTTTTTGTATTATATACTTACGTTATATAATGTTATATACAAATACATTATTACTGATGTCCCCATTAATACGTATACAAAAGTGGAATGCTTCACACACATTTAGTTACCATAACTCTCTAATGGGGGCGCTACTTGACAGTATAAGAGACGTCCGCACAAGGTAGATTAGAAAACTGCTGATTCACACACATTGGAGAAGAAAAACTTAACACCATTGTGGGGTCACTTCAATAAACTAGGTACCGTTCGAATCAGAACAAGAAGGAGAGGCGATTGAAATGCATTTATTATTGTTTGGACGTGTGTTTGTCCCCACAATACCGACGGTCCATACAATGTCTGTTATATTCATATTCATGTCCACACAATGATTGAGCGACACACGCACACACACACACACACACACACATTTTGGAATTTTGGAAAACTATGAGTCTGCTGCAAAGTCTGAAAATGTCTACCGGCTTCCAACACAATATTCAATTACCGGTTATGAAGTGAAATGTGGCATTAGCCCGGCAAGATCATTTACGCCTGCTTTTATTCTATCTCAGCAGCTCAAGTGCAGCAAAATATCTTTCAGTACTTATGAATGGAATACCTTTATCTCAATAATGACACAACAGATGAACGATTTCTTTCATACCGTAGGCGAGTTCCAACCTGATTCGTTACCATGTGGAGATTACTGTACCATCACCCCATTAAATTACGATGACTGTTAGGTTATTTTAGTCAAGAAACATGGTGTCGAGTATTACATGGATGAAGAAGAAGTCTCACAGATTTTAGAATTGAATAATTTGATTTTACAACGTATAGCTATGCTAGAGAATTTAAATTTTTGTCAATATTATTATAATGTTTTGGATTTCTGTAAAAATATCATCTCTGAAAATCTAAGTCCTTTACAAATTTTATATTCATTTTGTTCCATAACACCAAACGATATGTTGAACAACGCTCTTAGAGAATTTGTATACTTTTATAAACTCAAAGTTATCATTGATTTGAATAAATAGTTATATATAAGTGCATATCTCTTTTCTTCGCACTAGCCCTCAAAAAAAAACACATGTTGAAAGTAATATTTTTTATCTAAAAAATAAATAAATTTACAGCCACAATTTTAAATGCGGTATAAAACTTATACGTGAATACACAAAATAAGAAGTAAATATTCAATCTTCTTGGATTTCAAATGATGTTAAGGGATTGGGCTTCCCAACGTCTATTTGCCCTCTGTACGCGATATTATACTTTAAGCAGCTGAAAGCTGTCGCGTGCGGCCGGTATGCTTCTGTCACCTTCTGAGGAAGGAATACAGCCTTATCTTCTAGTTCCCCCAGTACTGCTTCCCCAAATTTGACCCGCTGTTATTTTGAATGGTGTATCTTTGGGCAGATCGGTCAGTTTCACAACTGCCTTTTTTTCTATAAGAGATACAGCGTTTAGTTTAGAGAGGTCCATCTATAAAGGAATGAAATCACATAAAATTTGTGTATAATTGAAAACGCGGAAACAATTACTGCTTTTATAAAAAAGTTGTTAAAAACTCACCTTTGTTTAACACACTTGTTTGGCTTCTCAGTAAAACTACTATCTCCGGCTTGCGTTAAAATTTTAAGGTTGGCTTCTAAGCAAAAACTACTCTCTCCAGCTTGTGTTTGCTTATTTATATGTTTTTTACCACTGTGTGCAAAAAACACGCGACTAAGAAAGTGAGTTTTTGTGGTGTGATTTCCTGTTGTATCGAGTAGACTTCTTATCTCAAGACTGTAACTTCCTGTGTTTTAATTTTGTCCGTTTTTGAAGTTGATTGCAACTTCCCATGGCATTGAGATGAAAACTTCTTATCTGTTCGTTATTTTTCAGGAATTTCAGAAAAACAATTTAATGATTTGCCTGGTTTATTTAAAATATTCATCAACTTTTATATTGCATGAAGATACACCCTGTATATGTTTCATATGAAAATATTTTTACTTAGAAATTCTAATGTTGTGATATCAATTTGTTATCATGCGGATGTAGCTTTCCGCTTATTGCGAATTTATACTTTTACAATCTAAAAATTTTTGAAATTCCGTTCAGTTTGAGATACTTCTATGTAAGTATTCACCGTAATGTTGAAGCTAGAATCTAATAAATTATGTTTTTAGGAAAGAATTCATTAAAAAATTCAAGAGATCCGCTGAATATCAGTGGGCTCCTGTGGGGACTCGTTGGGTGTTTTGGCCCAAAATAATTGTTAAAAAATAGGTGTAAGTGTCAGTATAATTGTGGAATTTTCATAATGTATTTTTTAGGGTGTCTAGTTCGTCCAGATGCGTAAGTGGGTAAGAGTTATAAAACAAACTAGGTCATTAATCATAGAATTTTACAGTGAGCCGACTGAATTGTAAGTATCTGGTAAATTTCTAAAATCTTACTTTTAACCACCCTGTATTTTGATAATTCACCATATTCAAAAAATGTCCCCTTTTGAATGGTATAAGGGTGTCCTATACCTAGGTATTATACTTTTCGTGTAATTTACAATTTTCTTAACTCGTATGGTAAATCGATTTTAAAACAAAAAATTCTTACATAATCTAGTCGGTACCTAACTAATGTCATTTTATGACATTTCTCAGTTAATTCTTTAAACGATATTGTGTTAGTTTCAAATTTTATTGCTACCAAAATTGAAGCAGTATCCTTTAAACGAAAGAGTCGACATGATACTTTGCATTGGGGAATGTTCAGAAAATTGTCTCCTAGCATCTAGAGTTTATGCTCAAAAGTACCCTAATAGAATTCACCCAAAAAAGGAAGTTTTCGAAAGACTGCTTAATAGATTTCGTGATACTGGTAGCGTTGCATACGAGAAGTTGAACAAAACTAAAACAGTTACTGACGACAACGCCAACGAATTTGAAGTACTGCTGTCGGTTACGGAAAATCCTAATACCAGTTCTAGAAAAATTTCAAGTGAATTAGGAATAAGTCAAATGAGTGTATGTAGAATACTCAAGGAAAATCGCTACCATCCGTATCATATCCAACTACACCAGCAGATGACACAACAGGATTATGATAAACGTTTAAATTTTTGTTTATGGACTTTGGATAAAGTTGGAGAAGATCCTGATTTTTGTAATTGTGTATTGTTTACTGACGAATCAACATTCCACAATAATGGGTTAGTGAATAGACATAATTTTCATTATTACGATACAGCAAACAAACATTTATTCCGTACTGTTGATCGCCAACACCGATGGAGTGTAAACGTTTGGGGAGGTGTTGTGGGCGAGTATGTTATCGGCCCGTATTTTTTTGACGGACACCTGGATGGAAGAAAATTTTTGAGTTTTTTGAAAAAAGACTTCTGGATCCTTCTCGAAAACCTACCACTCAGCATACGGAAGAAAATGTGGCTACAATTAGACGGAGCTCCTGCTCACTTTTCACGTGTAGTTAGGGACTACATAGATAGAAAATTCAGAAATAAATGGATAGGTAGAGGCGGTCCTTATAATTGGCTAGCTAGGTCACCAGAATTGACCAATTGACCTCAGAAATTACAAGTGTACATATTCATTAGCAGCTTCACTGTTTCTTTTACAGATCATCAGTTTAAAATTAAAGAGAATTGCAGATGTTTTAGAATCGAATTAGCATACAATTTAAGAAAATTGTAAATTGCACGAAAAGTATAATACTTAGGTATAGGACACCCTTATACCATTCGAAAGGGGACATTTTTTTCAATATGGTGAATTATCAAAATACAGGGTGTTCCATTTAAAATAAGCCCGATATTATACATTGAATGATATAATAATTTAACCCTGTAAAGAAATGTTTAGTACTCAATCGTAGAATACATTCAACGAATGTCCGACTATTGAGCTGTGAGAGAAAATTTGCTAGAATTTATTATATCAATGAGTTATTAATTTTTTTCGAAATGTTCACATTTTTAAAAAAGTCAGCATAACTCGGAACCCTCTGTATTTAGGTATAGGGAACCAACATGAAACAGTATTTTATTTTTTAGGGGCAATTAGAAAATGCAATAAAATATAGGGTGTTCCATAACAAAAAATATAACTTTGATACGCCACACTTTATTGGAACATCCTGTATATTTCAAAATAATTTTAAAATGTAGCCTATATGAATGTACAAACTACTCAAGTGACAAACATTTCAAAATTTTCACCAATTCGCCATAAACCTCTGTCCCGTTAGTCGTGATTCACCCTGTATATGTACACATTTTCTACATTAGCAGTTCGCAGTTGTGCCA
The DNA here is from genome assembly GCA_949126875.1 of Lochmaea capreae. Classification (NCBI taxonomy): domain Eukaryota; kingdom Metazoa; phylum Arthropoda; class Insecta; order Coleoptera; family Chrysomelidae; genus Lochmaea; species Lochmaea capreae. The sequence goes on along the minus strand of OX421409.1, from coordinate 26,278,559 downwards.
TTAATCTCTTAATATAAAGGGGTAACGGGTATATCATATAGTTGGTTGTTTCAATTGGAATGTGGTCTCCTAATAAGAATTTGTAACCAGAATTATAAGTGCTAAGTATAATTTTATTCATGTCTTCTCTATAATTGTGACTCAAGAACTTAGATAAGATATATTCTTTATCAATGACCCCTATATGGGAAATATTTAATTCGAGCTGGCAATATTTTTCTAAACAAGCTTGTAATTGACTAATCCAATTATATTTCAAGTTTACACTATATAGTTTTTTTAAGTGGACAAGTGCTTTGTGAGTGTATCTGTTGTTTTCATGATTTGATATTCTATTCATAAGCTCTATAGCTTGCTTTATAATAAAATATCCCAGCTTAGAAATATTAACCTCAGTTCGAATTACATATGCAGCTATACAGTTTTGTAAAAAAAGTAGGTTTTTCCAAAAATTATTTTGCATTTTTTCAGCTTCTTTTAAGTAACGTAGTTCAAATACTGCTAGCATATGTGAAAGTGGGTACGACTACGTTATTATTATAGGGTTTTAATTGAGTTTATATCTGAGATGTGTGAACAATTTATGGTTTTTAGAACTAAACCTTGGGACAGTCTTGCTTTCTGCTCCAGGTTTTTGAGGTTGTTTAGGAAAAGTCCGTTAAATGAAAAGATTACACCTAGATACTCATAAGAATTCACTATTTCTATTTTAGTGCTTTTATATGTTGTTTGCCCAAGTTAGACCCTCTCCGGAAGACAATAATTTTTGTTTTTGAAGTGTTAACTTCAAGATTAAATTTATCGCAGTATGACTCTTCATATCATTTAAAATGTTGAACTCTGCGAAAAATTTGCCTTTTTGCAAAGTCAAGTAATAAATAAAATTTTTGATTTTAGAATTAAATTTATTATTTGGTATATGATTTACAAGATAACAGCAAGCTTGAGTATTCTTTTATAACAGATAAAACTAAAATCATGATCGCATTAACTGTTACGACGGTGAAGACGTTGGGACGCATGTTTTAACCAAACTTTGATTGTATCTTCAACATTTGAATCTAGGGTATTTTCATTGTTTCTTTTTACAGCCCCTAAAATTATATTTTTATTTACATAATAAATTTTTTGACAAACCTCGTATACGATTTAAAATATTGACATCTGACATTTGTCTTTTACTTTATGGGTCATGCAGAACTTTTTATAAAGAATAACTTTTTTTCGTAACATTACAAATAAAAAAGTTTCCCTTATGTTGCCAAATTTTTCAGACATACTGTATATATATAAGGACCTTTGGTAGACCGATGTTTTCAACAGTACTTCCCAGTTGTAGAGTTACATACAGGGTGTATCATGAGGAACTGTACATACTCCTACCTCGTATGGAGACCCCTATGGAGAATGTCAAATGGCGATTAAAAAGTGTCTGCTACCATAATTTAATAATATACTGGGGGAATTGTGAATTTTGACTGATATTTCTTTTGATCATAACTTTTGAACGGTAATTTCGATTTGTCTCATATTTTGGTAAAACGTTACACTATAACTGATTTATTCAAACTAAAAAAAAATCAGGACCGGTCTTGGAAATTTAGTTTGTTTTGTTCATATAAAAAATTTCACCCTGTATATGGATTTTCGAAACTCTAATAAGGATCTTACAAAGTACACAAATAGACAACAAAAATGGCGTATTTATTTCTCTCTTCACACGATTGCTCAATTTTTAGCAAGAAAATCAAATTTAACTATAAATTGAAAGTTTAACAACATGAGCCATAAATTTTAGAAAATACAGGGTGTAACAAAAAGGCAGGTCATAAATCATACCACGTATTCTGGGGCTAAAAAAACTCGATCCAACCCAAGTTACCCTTGTACAAATGTGCATGCGAAAAAAGTTACAACCCTTCGAAGTTACCAAATGAAAATTGATTTTTTCAAATAAGTAGTAGTAGTATTTCGACAGTTGTTCGACATATTATAATGAAAGTTCACAAGTGACTTTCTTATAATTAGAGCATTTAAAAAAAAATTAAGGAATTTTTGCACCCCGTTCAAAATTTATGGGAGTTGAGATCCCCTAAACCCCCCCAAAATTTTTGTGTACGTTACAATGTAATGCTTGGCACCATTATTTAGGCACATTATTTTTGAAACTTTTTTGCCCCCTAGTACTTTTTACAATTATCAGTTTTTATCGAGATACGGCCTATTTTTCATTATGCTTCAAAAACTGTGTATTAACTATCCATTTAGTAAACAACCGTTGTTACTAAGGATACAATTAGACATTGAATCAACAATGGTCAATAATACATTTAAAGCTTTCAACTTTTGTGTGTTTAAGAGGAACTGACTTTTCTAATAACAATGGAATACACGTTTTCAGAAATGGCAGATATGCATTTAATTTTGGGTAAGTTTCGTCATGTTAAATTAAGATTTAAGATACTTATCGATAATTTTGATAACACAGGTGAATGCCGGGGAAATAGCGCAGCAGCTGCAAGGTTTTATGCGGAAAAATATCTCAATCGAAATACACCAGGTAGACGATTATTTCTGTCCATTGATCGTCGTTTACGGGAAACCGACCACAACTTGCTGGTAATAGTGGTCGTCCGAAAGTGGATGCACACGATGAGGATATTTTAGATGCAATTGAAGAAACCCCTCAAAATAGTACAAGAGTAGTAGCTGCGCAATTAGATCTGTCCCACATGATGGTTTGGAGAAGATTAAAGGAACAGCAGCTTCATCCTTATCATTTAACAACCGTTCAAGAGTTGCTAGATGAAGATTATCCTAAAAGAATGGGATTTTGCGATTGGTTGTTGACGGAAAACACTCGGAATGCCAACTTCATTAACTATATTTTATTTACTGACGAAGCTACCTTCAACAGAAATGGCATTACCTACGAATCACCATAACGAACACATCTGGGCCGAAGAAAACCCTCATGGAAAAAAAGTCACTCATCACCAAACAATGTTCAAAGTCAATGTTTGGCTAGGAATTGTGGACAACAATAGAATATTCCTTCCAAACAAATTAAACGGTGAAAATCATTTGCAATTTTTACAAAACGAATTACCAGAGTACTTGGAAGAGGTAAATCTCAGAATAAGGCAAAATATGTGGTACTTACATGATGGTGCTCCAGCACATTACACCAACGGAGTTAGGCAACATCTTTGCGAGCAATATCCTGGACGCTGGATTGGAAGGGGTCCTGATGCACCTACCCAGAGGTCCAGATCTGAACCGTATCGACTTTAGCGTCTGGGGTTGCATGAAGGACGATGTGTATGCTGTAGAAATTACGAGCGAACAACAACTGAGAAATAGAATCCTTGAGGCTGCAATTAAATATCGTCAGAAGCCATTGCTTTTCCAGAATATTCGGTTTTCGTTAGTAAAATGGTGCCGACTGTGTATTCAAGAAAATGGGGGCCATTTCGAACATCTAATAAAAACTACACATTTGTGAATAAATAAGATTCAATAAAAAATGTGGGACCCTCGAACAACTTAAAAATTCATTGACTAATTTTTGTTACTCGAAATTTTTGAAGCATAATGAAAAATAGGCCGTATCTCGATAAAAAATGATAATTGTAAAAAGTACTAGGGGGCAAAAAAGTTTCAAAAATAATGTGTTTGAATAATGGTGCCACAATAAGCATTACATTGTAACGTACACAAAAATTTTGGGGGGGGGGGGGGTTTAGGGGATCTCAACTCCCATAAATTTTTAACAGGGTGCAATAATTCCTAAATTTTTTTTTTATGCTTTCATCATAAGAAAGTCACTTGTCAACTTTCATTATAACATGTCGAACAACTGTCGAAATATTTGAAAAAATCAATTTTCATTTGGTAACTTTTTTCGCATGCGCATTTGTACTAGGGTAACTTGGGTGGGATCGAGTTATTTTCAGCCCCAGAATATGTGGTATAATTTATGACCTGCCTTTTTGTTACGCCCTGTATAATTTTCTTGCAAAAATATAATTTTTCGTACAAAAATTACACTTTTAATAATTAGTAGTACCATAGCTTGTGTTATATTTTTAACAATACAAATGTTTTATTCATTTCCGAATCGGCTTTCAAAAGGTACACACTGTTTTGTATAATACTAAAACATCACACCTATTACCCTCGACAGGAAGCTAACATGGAACTCTCTCCTACAAAGCACAGCAAAAAGAGCATATGTGGCTTATGAGCAATGTCGAAGGACAGTGGGACGCACATGGGGACTTTCACCTCGGGTGGTCACCTGGATATACACTGCAATCATAAGGCCAATGTTAACGTACGGATCCATTGCATGGGGACCGAAGGTTCTACAAGCAATGACCATCCAAAAATTATGTCAAATACAGAGAATGGCTTGTTTAAACATTACAGGAGCCATGACAACAACACCAACCGCGGCAATGGAATTAATTACTGGTCTGACCCCTCTGGACTTGTACGTTAAAGAGGTTGCGTTAATAGAGAGATTTAACACGTACATTTTCACGTGAAGTTTTACGAACACGCAAACGTGAATTTATGTACGTACCAGTAGCGTAAACTACCACAGTTTAAACACAAAAATACGTGAGAGAAAACGTATCTCAGCAGCTGCGCCGACTGCCGAGTGTTGTTTGTTTGAATTTTCTAGGGTTATGGTTGCTTATTCAGTTCAACTATCAATTCAAAAATGGAAGATCTACTCTTAGCAGCCGCTATTGGAGAACTTGATAATGATATGGGTGATGACATGGATGATGCTGTACTACTTCACATCCTGGGAAATGAAGGTCAGGAGAACAATTTACCAAATGTTGACTTCAACCTCAACGATTTTAGTGAAGAAGAATCCAGATAATTATTTCGTTTTGGAAAAAGTGTTATCCCTCGAATAGCTGCTGTCCTCGAAATACCAAATCAAATTGTTACTGAAGGTCGGGATGCATTGGAAGGGGGTGGAAGGGGGGTGTATGGCTTGCGTTAGAGTATAAATTATAAACTAAAAAAAGGAAACCTAAAATCAATTAACCTTATTTGATTCTGTCTATTAAAATAAAACATAAAGGAAATCAAATGACTACTTAATAAAAAAGTAAAGTAGTAGTTCTGTCAATTTGATAAACACCTTTTTTGTAGCAATTGAAGGCCTCTGTATTTTATTAATCGCCTAAGTGACCTTAAATACATATTCGGATGTGCAGAGCCTGCTTTGTCAAGAGTAATTCAAAAAGTGGTGAACGTAATCTATGAAAATAAAGGGCACATTTTGGAATAATGTACAGTGGCTCAAGGGTATATGCTGAGGTACTTTTTTACTGCAGAAAATTACACATTCAGTTACCAGGGTGATTCATAAGTAATGGGCCAAATTGTAAATCTACGTTCAGAAGGCCAAAATAATAATATTTTCATTAACAATAATGGGTCTTAGTCTGCTCCTTACTGAGGTGCAGGATGTTAAAGCGAAAAAAATAAAATGGATTTTTGTTAATAGATCAGCTACTTTTCTACATAATGACTCGAAAATTGGGTATGAACTAGTTTTTGTAAGGGTGAACAAGAATGTGTGAGAGGATTTGAGTTAACTCTTAGATGTCGCCACATGCGCCATATGAATTAGATGAAATCAGCTACAAATTTTTTATCGCTCATTATTTTACAACTTACTTATTTAATTTGGATAGGCCCATCATTTCTGTAGAAAAAAGCTATACTTCTTTGATCTTCAAAATATTAACGATTTTCGAGATATTTGAATTTTACTAATTCACTACACTACATTTCACGGTGGTCGACGTAGCATTAATCTGTTAAGACACAAGCATGCCATGGAATGTTGACATTTACCTAACCGTAATTGATAATTGGTAATAATATTAAAATGAAACCATACAAAAATTACGTAATAAAACACATTTATTGTACGCCAGTTAATAAATGGAAGACAGCATTAGAACAGACTTGAACTAGGACCACTTACAACTTTTATCAAAACCTACTTGTTAAAGTTGTGGGAAGTTAAATTAAATTTAAGCTTAATTATGACCTACTGCAAAAGGTTTTCAACATGGCCACCACCAGCATTTATACACGCATTAAACCGTTTGGTTAAGGATTGTCTGACTTTAAAAAATGTAGCAGGATTATTTCGTATTGAATTGGCTGCATCTTGAATTCTATTCCATAACTCGTCTCGTGTATTTATAGGTTCAGCATAGACCATTGATTTCATGTAACCCCACACATGAAAATCAAGTGGATTAATGTCGGGACTGCGAGGTGGCCACTGAAATTCACTACCACGTCCAATCCAAAGGTGAGGGAATGTTTCATTCAGATGTTCGCGCACAGCAAGTGAAAAATGTGGAGTAGCACCGTCTTGCATGAACCACATATTTCTTCTTAGTTGTAATGGAAGATCTCCCAAGAGGTCGACTGGGTCAACTGGGCCCAGTAATGTATTGCCTGTTACACCACACCACACATTTATTTTAAACGAGGGTTTTCGGTTTCCCAGGCATGACTATTTCGCCAATTAAAAACTCCGCGTCTGGTAAAGGTTGCTTCATCCGTGAAAAGAATGTTATTTAGGAATGTTGGATTATTATTCAATTTTCCTTTCAGCCACTGACAAAATTGAACTCTGATTCGATAATCTCTTGGAAGTAAATTTTGCACAGGTGTAAAATGATAGGGATATAAATTTTCCTTGTGCAAAAATTCTAATCACGGATGGTTAGCTTATTCCAATAGCTGTAGACAATCGACGACTGCTTATTTCAAAATTTTGCGCAATTCTTACCAAAATTTCATCTTCTTGCTGTAACGTGCTCTTTTTATTCTTTTACAGTTCCATTATAATTATACGTCTGATAATATTCTATTTCTCAAGTACTCGTAAATAGTGTTGCATACCTTAAGTTCCAAGTCTATTGGTTGCTGTAAATAGTGTCGCATACCTTATTTTGGCAAGATTCGTTCGTTATTGTCTAAGGCATTTTTATTGATGACTGGAGATTGAGTAAGGTGAGGCTAACTATCAACACGGACGAACGCGATTTTTAGTGTTGAATGTAGACTCGCGAATATTCTTGTGGGAAGTCAGTTCCGTGTCATTTTTGTGATTTCCGGCATTGGAAGAGGTTGTTGGTTTTTGGAGGTGATGTTAACAAGTGAGCTGAACTCCACGGTTTTACTATCATATCTGGCTGTATTTGGGCCATCTTAATTGGATTTTGAAGCAAAACCATTTTATTTTTAACTTGACCATTCTGTCTTACCTCAGTGGTTGATATTTTTGGATTTTGGTGTCAAGTTAGAATTACCGCTTGCGGGATTTATTTGAGGGAAGCCATTGTCGATTAGCAGGTGCCGTTCCATAACCAAACAGTGTTTGACTTAAAACCCTATAACATCTAGGGTTTTTTTTTATCCTGGAGGATCCATCCCTGTATTCATCAGGAAGATCTACCTTTTCCTAGTTATTGGAGGATCCCAACTTCAGCAGGTTCATCTGAAAAGGAAAAGGAAAAGAAAAGGTTCACACTCCGAAGTGACTTCAGAATCAGATAAGCTTATCTAACTATAGTTTTATTTATTTCGGAGTGATAATTTTAGGACGCCCTGTATGATATTTTGGACGGAATGAACCTGCTTGCCCAGAAAAACGTTCTTGTGCGTAAACGCATAACATGTCTCTCATTTCTTCGTTTGAAAAGTGATTATATCTCGACATTTTTATTTATGTTAGGACAAGAATGAATCAGTTTACCTAACAATGAAATGTTTTAAGCTCTTCATTAAACGTCAAAGCTTTACTACACACGTTGTTACTGTCACTGTCAACATTCCATGGCATGCTTGTGTCTTAACAGATTAATGCTACGTCGACCACCGTGAAATGTAGTGTAGTGAATTAGTAAAATTCAAATATCTCGAAAATCGTTAATATTTTGAAGATCAAAGAAGTATAGCTTTTTTCTACAGAAATGATGGGGCTATCCAAATTAAATAAGTAAGTTGTAAAATAATGAGCGATAAAAAATTTGTAGCTGATTTCATCTAATTCATATGGCGCATGTGACGACATCTAAGAGTTAACTCAAATCCTCTCACACATTCTTGTTCACCCTTACAAAAACTAGTTCATACCCAATTTTCGAGTCATTATGTAGAAAAGTAGCTGATCTATTAACAAAAATCTATTTTATTTTTTTCGCTTTAACATCCTGTACCTCAGTAAGAAGCAGACTAATGCTGCAATTCTGTGTAAAAATCTTAGCGATCGTAACGATCTATATGACTCGTAATATCGGAACGGATACAAGTTTGGTATATACTTACAGGATTTAAGGTTTAACGATTTTACTATTTGCGTACACAGAATTGCAGCATAAGACTCATTATTGTTAATGAAAATATTATTATTTTGGCCTTCTGAACGTAGATTTACGATTTGGCCTATTACTTATGAATCACCCTGTATATCTTATTTTCAATTCATTTTAGGCTTTAAGTAATAAAGGAGCTCCTGTTAGGTATTGTTGGGGCTTCATTGATGGCACTATACGCCCAATCTGCAGGCCAATTAGAAACCAAGAAGAAATAAAACAATAAAAATTTTTGTTTAAACCTTCATTATAATTGAACTATGTTCAAATACAATTTGTGACGCGTTTCGCTACACAGTAGCTTTATCAAACGAATGGAGGTATCATGAAAAGTTTTTAATTTATATACAGTGCATTGATAAGGAATTTTACGGATAAAAGTATTATAATCTATTTACTTGAAAATAAAAAGCAAAAAATATGGGATTAACTAAAGTATTAAACAGTTTTTACCTGGAAAATTCATTCACAACAATCGTACAGGAAGTTTCTAAGTAAAAAGGTTTAATAAGGGAGAATTGTTGATATCTATTTGGTCGTTAAGAAGGTTATCTGAATATTTATTTTTATTTATCTCAAGAGCTTCTAAAAGATTTAATTTCAAGGATTTAGGTTCTACATGCAAAATTTCAAAATTTGAGTCGAAAGTGTGTTGGTTTGCTAATAAATGATTTGAGTAGTTGGAATCTAATTTTTGTTTATCATAGCTACGTTTGTGTTCTGAAATCCTAGTTTTAAAATTCCTAAAAGTTCTACCTATATAAATTTTATCACAATTGTCATTACCACATTTTAATTTATAAACTCCTGATTTGTTTAATTTTGAAGATTTAGATTTGTTGTTTTTAATGAATTTGGATAATTTGTTATCGGTTTTAAAGCAAATATTTAAGTCTAAAGTTTCTAAAAATGATTTGGTTTTTAAGGATGGTATTCCAAAATATGTTAAGCTTTTAAATTGGTTATTTTTGTTTTTATCAGAAGGAAATACTTGGTCTGGAGTATGTTTTCGTATCTTTTTATTTATGATATTGTCTATTAAATTTGGATTGTAATTATTATTAACTGCTATTTGTTTTATGATATTTAGTTCTTTGTTGTAATTGTCAGTATTTAATGGAACTGTTAAAAGTCTGTGTTTGCCACTCTGTCCCTTAGTGTTCTCACGGAAATGTTCTTGCCGGTAATTTGCAGCATATGAACCTGAATAATCTGCCACCTCCTTGAATCCACGCATGGATTTTGTCCATACACTTCCCGTAACAACTGTTAATCATCTTCTCGCGAAATTCTTATTTTATTTTTATGGAGAGCCATAATTATTTCATTTGATTGAAACCAAGGAAATAGTATTGTTTTGGTTATGTCGATTATTTGTTTTGTTATTGTTACTTGGTAGGTTATCTATGACTGTTACCTTTCCGATCCTATATATCTATGATCCCGATTAGTCCCGATTGGCGTATTAGAATTTAGAAAAATTGAGTAGTTACAAATTAACTAAGTACTTGCAGACCTTTGTTTAGAAGCAAATTTCTACAATACCGTTCATTTTAGCTCCATAAAAGGTTATTCCTTTTTTAACTAAAAATTAACAAAGAATATGAAACAAATTTAAAAAAAAATTGTTCCAGTGGCGTAAAAAATAAGTGGATAAAAGTTGCCACTAACCCCGATAGTGCGCCACTGGTTTCTCAAAAGTTAGTTTATGTCAAAATATTACATTCTTAAAGAGCATATGGTCACCAAATTTGAAAAAACAATTTCAAGGCGTTTTTGATTTATGGAAAATTTTGATTTCCAACTTTCAACACCCTGTATTTCGCTAACTAAGCCCTTTAGGGGTTAATGTTCCTATATCAAAATTTATCAAATAATGAGAGCTCTCTGGGGTAGAGCGTTGTCGGTCGAATATAGAAACACCCTGTAGAAGTATTCTTTCTACAACAGACCGTACTAATAATTTACCTTAGTCTGTTTCCATCTTTTCCCTGTGTTTTTAGCATCGTTTAAGTAGAATTGTCTTAAAGTATTTTTGTTTACCTTTCGTTATTTGACAGTAGGATCCATATTGGAAATTATTGCAGCTCCGTTCGACGTCGTCGTCGTTGGCGCAGTGTGCGAGTATCAATGTATGAATGCGTGAAGATCTATGAAGTTATTTTGGAGTGTTACCATGGATGATTTTCCGATAGGTCACAGATATTTTTCGTAGTTGTCAATATGTGATACTTTATCATGTGGAAAGGGTTGCGGCGTTTGTTTTAATCTTATATTCCAATTTAGTTGGACTTGATTGTTTATTTGTATATTTATTTTGTACCTTCGAATCGAATAAGGGGTGTTACTAAGTCGATTATATTTTGTTCAGCGTCATGTTTATTCTTTAATAATTTAATAATGAAAAAATGAGAATAGTCATCTAATATAACCAGAAAATATCGATAACCCTCTAGTGTAGGTGTTTTTTAAGGATCCGTAATATCAGAATGAATCAACTGACCAATTCTAGCAGTTCGCTTTTCAACTTTAGAAAAAGGTTTTCTAGTACTTTTTCCTTCAAAACAGGCAAACCTAACTTACTTAAACCATGTCTATTTGCATGACCTAACCTCATGTGCCAAAGATTTTTATTTAAAGCTTATTACAGTTTGCTGTAATATTGTCGTATTTAATAGAGTGATTTATCAACAGATGTCGAAAGAATAATTATTTATATTCAACACTCTATAAATTTTTGAGAAATAATATCTTTCAAAAACAGTGGCCGTTCAACTAAGGAGCAACAGCTACTTCCCGCCGGATATTGAATTACACCCCAAAGTCAAACGGGGTTGGTATATCTACAAGATATTTTAAAACCAACCATTCTGGTTTGCGATTAGAAGGGACAACACAACTTGTAGACCTGTTTCGGCGTATTTGCGCCTCATCAGTACAAGGTATGTGCTGTCCTTCCGAGAGTCTATAATCTCTAAAGGATTAATGCACTTTTTACAACATGTAAACTAGGCGCCAAGACCGAAGGGTCATTTTAATCCTATGTGTATTTTGGGCGCTAACCGACTGAAGTACGTGATTTATGAAATACAGTTATTTATTAAATCACCGACATTTATAAAAAAATATATTTTTGTAAAGTAAATTATAATAATTTTCAATAATAACCCAACCAAATCTACCCCTACCAAACCACCTTCGTATTTTTAGTCAATTTTTGAAGAATAAATTATAATGTCTGGCTGACTCGACCTACCTGCACTTCTTAGCGGCGAAAACACATGTCGGATTATCTACCCTTCTTGGTCAGACAGGTAAAGAAGGATGGTTAGCGCCTAAATTACACCCGCCGGTTTCGGCGTATTTGCGCCTCATCAGTACAAGGTATGTGCTGTCCGTCCGAGAGTCTCTAATCCCGGACTGAAGAATACACTTCAATCACAATCAATACATGTCTTCCAGTAACGGAAATGTAAAGATTGTGACAGTAGCGACATCTTCACTTCCAATCGCAAACCAAAATCCTAAATTTTTGACAAGACACGCGGACTCGAAACAATAAAGTTTATTACAGTTTCCTGTAATATGGTCGTATTTAACAGAGTGCCGAATATAAATAATCATTCTTTCGACATCTGTTGATAAATCACTCTGTTAAATACGACAATATTACAGGAAACTGTAATAAACTTTATTGTTTCGAGTCCGCGTGTCTTGTCAAAAATTTAGGATTTTGGTTTGCGATTGGAAGTGAAGATGTCGCTACTGTCACAATCTTTACATTTCCGTTACTGGAAGACATGTATTGATTGTGATTGAAGTGTATTCTTCAGTCCGGGATTAGAGACTCTCGGACGGACACCACATACCTTGTACTGATGAGGCGCAAATACGCCGAAACCGATCTACAAGTTGTGTTGTCCCTTCTAATTGCAAACCAGAAAGGTTGGTTTTAAAATATCTTGTAGATATACCAACCCCGTTTGACTTTGGGGTGTAATTCAATATCCGGCGGTGCATATAGCACGGGAAGTAGTTGTTGCTCCTTAGTTGAACGGCCACTGTTTTTGAAAATATTATTTTTCAAAAATTTACAGAGTGTTGAATATAAATAATTATTCTTTCGACATCTGTTGATTTTTATTTACATTTTCAACTGTATACAAATTAGACAGTTATGTGTTTTAAAATCAAAATTTAATAAAAACAAATCATAACTGAGTTACAATAAAAAGTTGAACCATTTTTCGATAAAACTGCCTGTTTTTTGCCTTCCCTGTTATTATTGAATGTTACCTTAAAGTCCTGCTATAATAATTTAGAAACCGAAATTAAATTATGCGACATACCTCGTACAATCAAAGCGTCTATTTTAATGTCTTTATCCTGGCATTTTCGTTTTAGTGTTCCTTGACTTCTTGCATACAAAACCTGATTGGTTTTGGCCGTTCCAATCTTGACAGTTTCAGCTTCTCTGATGTTTGACATGTACGGTCAGATTCACAATCAATACTCGTTGATAAGCAGGAAAGAATTGTTTTGTTTAACCGTTCGATTTGTCCATTTCCCCTTGGCGTTCCTGCAGCTATCTTTACATGATTAATGTAATAACTCTTACAAAAATTTTCAAAACAGTCTGCGTAAAAGCAGATCCTTGATCCGTTATAATTCTGAAAGGTTTACCATAATTAGAAATGAACTCTAGCATAAAATTGACACTCTGATCTGCAGTAGTATCAGGTACTGCCTTTAATATCGTATACTTTGAAAACCCATCTATTAGTCCTAAAATATATTTATTTTCATTAGCTGTGCGTACAAATGGTCCTAAATTATCCAAATGCACTGTGTGAAAGCAAGTATTCCCTTTTTCTAATGGATGTAAATATCCATGTTTAGTGTTTGGCATTTTATGATAGATACAGCTTATACACCGGTTAACATACTTAAATATTTAGTTTTGTAAATGTTTTATCGATACCTAAATGATTGATATTTCGATGTGTTTTACCTATAATATCAATTTGTAACTCATTTGGTACATATAGTCTCACTTTGTTATTCTTCAATCTGTATACTCGTCCATTACATAAAGTAAATTTTTTATGAGTTTCTTGGTCTGCATTTTCCAAAATTTTACACACTGTCAAAATTTCGTCTAAATCGTTCCACCGAGTTTACAATTGCTAAAGCTTCTAGTTCGTACGAATGATAAAGTGCCTCTTCGCAAGTAGTTTTCCGACTATAGTAACTAATTGGATGTAGCCGTTTATCAGACTGTTCTTGCAGTAAAATACCGCTCAAACCTGACTGAGATGTATCGGTATGCAACTCTGTTTTTACAGATGGATTATAGACGCACAAAATTGGTTGTTCGCTTAATAGTTTCTTTGTTACAGGAAACGGATCACTAGAACAGAATTAAGAGTTCTTCAATTAAAAAATAACAGGATATTAAAATATTATTGTAAGAAATGCTGTGGAAAACTTAATAATGATACTATGAACAACTTTAAGGCATTTGAAGGCTTTTTTACTAGAGAAATAAATAACCTAAAGTGTATTATAGAACTACAAAATGAAACAATAAAAAAGCAAAATGAGACTCTACAGAAACTAATACAAGAGATAAGCTCAGTTAAAGGAAAGGCGTGTACAGAAGACGAAATTAACACATATGCCGACAAATTAAAAACTAAAAATGAAACACTTGTCATAAAGCCTAAAGAAAAACAACAAAGTAATAAAACTAAGGACGATCTTAAACAAAATATTGATCCGAAAAGTCTTGCGATAGGAGTAGAGAATTTAATAGAAGGTAAAGAAGGAACAGTTATTATCAATTGCGATAGTAAAAACTCTGAACACGCACGACGCAAAACCTTCGATTTTCTAGTAATTACGTGCTCATTTAAAGAAAGGTAATTTACTTATGATGAATATTTCTCACACATACAAAATCTAATGGTGCTCACCTGAATTGCTGGTTCGCTGTTGTTTTGGGAGCTCCCACTGCGACTTCCTTTGGTATGTGAGTCTTCTACACTACCCAAACTAATTCTAAAATTGGTTTTGAAAAAATGTTTTTTCGAGATTATTAATTTTGTGCGAAATTCACTAGTAAAATTTTAATGCTCAACGAAATTGTGCCGTTCTCTTCAACGGTTTTTTGGCGACACACTGTCTCTCTCGTCGCGCAGTTTCTTTTTGCCACGACGACAGGTTAACCAACTAGAATGTTGTATGTATTTGAATTATTAGTAGAAATTGAAAATTATATTTTGTAAAATTATAGAAAAATTGTAATATAGAAAAAAACAGAAAAAATCAACGTACGTGCGTAGACAAACTCAAATGAAAAAATTACGACTAAGATTGAAAATGAACTTGGCAATCAGTATAAGGTAATGAATGGCAGAAAAAAATCCAAATATGATAGTAAGAGGGGTTGAAGAAGAATATATCACAGAAGATGTTGACACTGTTATACAAACAATGAAAGAACAAAATGAGCTAGAAACAACAGAAGATACAGTATTAACAGTACTAGCAAGATACAAACAAAAGGGCCAACAAAATAAAGGTAATATAATATTAGAAGTAGATGTTGCATTACCAAAAAAATTGAGCCTGCAAGGTAAACTGAATTTAGGGTGGAGAAGATGTGTTGTCCACGAATATTTTTCTGTCTTGAGATGTTTTAAATGTGCTAGATATGGGCATGTAGCAGCAAATTGCCAGAACTTTTTAACATGTTTTAATTGTGCAGAAAATCATAAAACGGGAGATTGTGCTTCTGAAACTTTTAAATGTATAAACTGTTTCGAAACGAATACTAAATTGAAAAAATCTTTAGATTTTAACCATAAAGTGACAGATGTAAACGGTCCTTGTTATAAAAGATTGATTGACATTGAATCTAAAAAAACAAAAGGACATAGCAATTACAGAGTAACTTAAAGCCTCAAAACAAATCTGATATGAAATTGTTTCATCAAAATGTTCAGGGTCTGTCAAACTGTTTAAACAATATTTATATCGTAATCAGTAATCTAGATTTACAATTTATAGCAATCACTGAACACTGGCAAAATACAAATAGTATTGGTGCTTTTCAGTTGCAAGGCTTTAAACTTGTAACATATTTCTGTCGTAGAAAATCAAGAGCACGTGGGGGAGTAGCTCTGTATTGTGCAAATTATCTATCTCTAATAATAAGACACGATATTAATCAATTAAGTGGAGAATATGTGTTCGAATGTACCACTGCAGAATTCAAAATAGATAATGTAGGATATGCGGTTTGCGTAATATATAAACCGTCCGATACTAGCACAGAAGAATTTATATTAAGATTAGACCAACTGTTAGATATAGCCTCAGAAGGTGAAAAATTTGTGCTTGTACCAGGTGATTTTAATTTAGACTTATTACAATTGAATAAAAATGCTAAAAATATTAACACCTTAAATAATTTATTTATAGTACAATATGAAGTACACGATAAATACTCCAACAAGAGTTACTGCTAATACGGAATCGTGTTTAGATTATGTGTATGTACCTAGTTTTACAAATTATACCGTGAATGTTTTGAATACCGACATATCCGATCATTTTGGTCAAACAAATACCATTTTTCACAACATACAAACAGCAAATAATACATATGCCTATAAACGTCTTTTTGGTTCTAAACAATATGAATTTTTTTATGGTCTCTTAAGTAATGAAATGTGTACCTCAGTATATGAGGGATCCACAGTTGGCGACAAGTATAATACTTTTATTCAAATATTAACAAATCATTTTAATTCGTCTTTTCCTGTAAAACAAGTTAAACAGTTATCAAATAAAAAATGCAAATGGATGACTACCAAAATTACTGTTGCCAAAAATACCCTAAATTTAATGTTTGAACTTTAAACTCATAATCATATAACAATAATAATTATAAAACTTATTGCTCTAATCTTGTCTTACAGGAAAAAAGGGATTACTATGACAGACAAATTTCTGACTTCGCATAACAAAAGTAAGACCATGTGGAATATAATAAAAACTGAGAAAGGCCTCAGCAAATCAACACAAGAAACTTTCACTGGAATTGAGTCAAATAATGAAACAATATCATCTATGTCCGTTGCATCTAACATTTTTCATGAATATTTTGTCAGAGTGGCCACAAATCTTGTAGACTCTTCGGTAAAAAACAGAAACCCAAATCATATAAACAACAATCTATTATCTATGTACTTATCCGAGGTAGATGATGTTGAAATTCTAGAAATTATAAATGGTTTGAAAAATGATTGCTCTAGTGGAGAGGATGGTATCAGTAATATTTTGTTAAAAAAAATAGCGACATTTATTATAGAACCACTGACACATGTTGTAAATTCATCATTCTCGAGTGGAGTTTTCCCTTATTAGTGGAAAATTATAGACCAATTAGTCTCCTCTCTACTTTTTCCAAAGTTTTTGAAATTGCTATGAGAAAAAGATTAGTTAATTTTTTAAATAAGAACCAGATCATAGCTTCGAATCAACATGGATACCGAGAAGCAAAATCTACTATAACTGCAGCTTTCAGTTTTATTGAGAGAATTCTAGATGCCCTTGATAATGGTTGTCTCGCCCTTGGAGTTTTTTTGGACCTATCAAAGGCATTTGACTGTGTAAACCATCAATTATTGCTTGACAAAATGGAAAAAATGGGAATTCGGGGTAGATGCTATGATTGGTTTCAATCTTATTCAACAAATCGTTCTCAAAAAGCCTGCATTAAAACAAACTCTTCTGAATATACTACTAATGCCAGAGAAGTTACACTAGGTGTACCTCAGGGCAGTGTACTTGGTCCAATCCTGTTCATACTTCACATAAATGATCTAGAACTGTTTTTAAATGATATAACAACTATACTAACAAATTATGCTGATGATACACATGTACTCATTGTTGTAGATAATTATTATGAAATGAAAATTAAGACAACATCCGTAATTTTAAAAATGGCTGAATGGTTTGATGGGAAATCTTTAATCATGAATAACAAAAAGACACAATGCATTCTATTTAAACACAGTCGTAATGGAATTATGTATCCTAATAATATTGAGATTAACAATAACGTAACTACATTTTCGTCAGAAATTAAGTTTCTAGGGGTCACAATAGATGAGCATATGAACTGTACAGCTGCTCTGTGGTAGATTAAGTAGAAATTGTTATTCTTTAAAGGAATTAAATAAAGTAGTTAGCACAGATACATTCATAACAGCATATTATGGGAATTTATATTCATCGTTGACGTATGGAATTGTGTTTTGGGGTGGTTCACACAGTCAAACTGTCTTTGTATTACAGAAAAGGGCAGTTAGAATTTTGGCTAGCTTAAAACTACGTGAAAGCTGTAGGGGATATTTTAAATCTCTAAATTTATTAACAGTACCTGGTATATACATATATGAGTGTCTTTGTTATGTGTATAGACATAGGAAATATTTTTCAGATTATACAATTACACAAATTATATTTTAATTTTCGAAATTTGCTTTTTTAAAAACAAATTATATTAAATATATTTATACAATGAAACTAATATAATATAAGTGTAAAAAAGATTAAATAAAATATTTATGATACAACTATGATTATGAAATAACTTATGCCAGAATGAATATTAATTACTCTCCTATCTTATTTATAAACTTTGATTCTCCTCGAATCTTGCTGACACTGCACTATGAATGTTCTAGATGTGACCGCTGAGATGAATGGTACCCATTGTCCTATTGAAATGTAACTCGTCCATCCCCTGAGGAAGTTTTATAAGGGACGAATAAAACTGATAAATTTTGAGTGCTTGTTGATAGAACTTCTTGTTCTTCTTTCTTGATTTGTTTCTTGCTTCTTTTAAAGTGTTTTCGATATTTATAGATTATTATACATATACAAATTATTATAATGATGAATACAGGGGTCGTCCAAAAGTAAGTGATGTTGAAAGAGCTGTCTTCATAAGAAAATGGTTGTAGAAGCTGTTGTTCTTGATGAATGCGTTGTAGTTCGTCTAGATGAATTTTTTCTAATTTGATTGTTTTGGTTTTTGTAGAGGAATACTGAACAATTGTTTGAATTTTTGGAAGAGTGAGTGGTTCTTCTATTGTTATTTCTTTGGAATTGAAGTAGTTTTCGTAGGGAGTGCTAAATTCACATCCTAGTGGAACTTCGATTAGATAAACACCATGTAAAACTTGAATGTTGCTAGTTGAACACTGAGTTGAAATTTTTGTTGATGACGGAAAGATGCCAATATAATGAGAGGTTGTTATCGCTTCTATTAGTACATCATGGATTGAAACTGGAACATAAAGGCAAATGGCTTCTTCTTCGGAGACTTGAAGGATTTGGCTGATACAGTCTGGATATTTGCTATGAAGTTGTAGAGAAACTTTTTGACATAGATAAGTAATGTCTAACTTCTTGCAAGCTTTATTAGAATATTGGAAAAGTTCCTTACTTATTGTCAGATAAGGTAGAGGGGGTATAATTGTGGTCAAATTTTTTGTAGGTATTGAATATAGGTGGTAATGATTAAAGGATTCGGGATGAAGGATTGGAAAATGCAGAATAAATACAACCATAAAATTTGAAAAATAAGCGTCAATTGAAATAGCGTCATAATATTTTAGTAAATGTTCATTGTCAATGTATAATATTTGTTTTGGGTTATAATGCTGAAGCATTTTATTAATAATTATTTTTATTTCATCTACCTTAATAATACTATTGTGTAAGGTACTGATTCGAGCGAAAGTGATAGCGTTTTCTAAATCAGTTAACAGTTGAATAATTAATTGCAAAGAAAGATTTAGTTGGTTCAAGGTATTTTGAATGTAGATAAACTTATCAAATACTAATTTGTCCAGGACCGTACTTAATTTTTCTATTTCTTTAGCTATTGATTTTTGATTATTAGTTAATGAAGTAATAGTTTTATTATAGTTATAAATTAAATGTGAAGTTAATGAAATTTGTTGATTTGCTTTTGAAATAATATTTTTTTTTGATTATTTTGGAGAGACTCTATGGCTTTATCATACCTTTCAGCGTCTGCCTGATCAAGGTTTCCAGAAATTGCTTTTATTATACTTCCGAGGCCGTTAATCAAACCTCGTTTGATTCTATGTGAAGGATAAATGGTTTGGAATTTTCGTTGGGCTAATTGTAATTGATAATTAATTCCATTATCTAAATTTTCTAGGCTATTCCAATGCAAAGTTGTATTTTGTGACTTAAAAATAGTATTAGTAATATTTTTATAGTAATATTCTAAAGTATCTAATTCTAATGCTATAGGGGTTAAGTTATAATAATGAATAAAGTCATGTTGACTAATTTGGACCTTGGCTGGGCCCAGGTTCAGGGGTAGTATACCGGGGTTGTCTTCCAGGTTCTGGATTTTTATTTCCTGACATGTTGTCGTTGATAACCTGTAAGGAATTTTGTCTGTTGGAATTCGTTTTATGTTTGACATTCTTTTTATGTACTGTTGTAATTGTTACTTTATTGTTGGATTTGACTGTTTTTGGTGCAAATCGGGGAAGTAATTTGTTTCTTTTCTCAGTAGTTTTGGTAAATATTTTAGTACTCGGTTCGTAATTAATTGGGGGATCTCTGTTTTCGTTTCTAGTTTGAATAACTTTTTCTTTTCTTTGAGTAATTTTGTGTCTTAGTTGGTCATACATTAATTTAGTTTTTTCACGGTGTTGTTCTGTATAATTATTTATTAAAGTTCTATTAATGTCTATGTCAAAAGGATCTTGGGTGTCTAAATGTCCGTTTAGGATTTCGATAGGTTTTCGCTTAGTTGTACTGTGAATTGAACTATTGTAAGCTAAAATAGCATAAGGCATATGTTCTCGAATATCAAAGGAATTTTTATATTTTTATCTTAGGGTTCTTAAATGTTCGATTAGTGTAGAATGGAATCGTTTAATCATACCATTTGAACTGGGGTTATCGGGGGTTGCATAATGAATTAATATTTTGTGTGTGTCTACAAATTCTTTTACAAGTCCATTTTTAAATTCTGTACCACTGTCAGATACTATCATATGTGGTATACCGTGGTGAGTTATGATTAAAAGAAGTGTCTTTACAACATTTATTGCTGTAGCTCCGTCTATAGGGTATGCTTGTCCATATTTAGAAAAAGCATCAATTAAAGTTAGAGATTTCTGTCCATTTGCTTGAAATGTGTCGATATGTAAAATTTCGAGGGGTTTTGTTGGAGTTGGCGTTAGCATACATTTTGGTTTCGCGGTATGTCTGTCATATTTATTAATCTGACAATTTTCACATAAGTCTATATATTCTTCAATATCGATTTTTAAAGAAGGCCAAAAATATCTTTTCCGAATTTGTTGTTCTGTTTCGTTAATACCTCGATGATTTGTCTTTCCTTCATGGTAATTTTTTAAAATGTCACTTATGTCATTTTTGTCCGTAACGTCTGTAAGAATTGTGGAACATTTGACAAGATCATAAGCATTATTTTTGAAAGTGCGTTGCAATAGAGCACAAGTGGATTCGTAATAAGTATCGGGTGAAAATTGTATAGCATGTTTTACTTTGGGGTCTATAAATTCTTTGAAAAATGTTATAGTATTGTTTTCTATATCGTCCAAGCCTATTTGAGCTTGAATTCTTTTTCTACCTGGAAAAATTTCTTTTATTACAGGTTTATTTGGTTGATAATAAACAAAATCTAATATTATTTGATTTTTATAATAGTTCAAGGGTTTTGTGGATATAGGAATTTCTAGTATAGGATTTTCTTGGCTGCTATGGATTGTTTCGTTATCAGATATTTTTCTTTGATCGTTTTGTTGCTGGTTTTCTCCTGGATTGATTTCTTGATTTTCTTCTGGGTTGATTTCTTGACTTTCTTCTGGGTTGATTTCTTGATTTTCTTCTGGGTTGATTTCTTGATTTGGTTGGATTGGACTCGCTAATTCTAGTAGATCTTCAAGAGATACAGGTATTTCTGGTACGTTTATGTTATCGAAATCTGATAATCTTTCTTCGGGAGGATTATTGTATAGAGAAGCATTTTCATCGTCCGGGTCTTCTAATCTTCTGCATTCTTCTTCAACATATTTGTCTAAGTCGAATATTTCTTTGGTATGTATTTCCACTCTGGAAAGGGCGTCAGCGTTTGTGTTAGATTTTCCTTTTTTGTAGACAATGTCGTCAATGTGTCTTCTAATTTTAATCTCCATCGTATAAGTTTTGAGTTGGGTTCTTTTAAACTAAATAACCATTGTAAGGGTTTGTGATCTGATAAAATTTTAAATTTTCTACCAAATAAATAAGGTCTGAAATATTTTACGGCCCATACTATAGCTAACATTTCTTTTTCTATAGTAGAGTAATTTTGTTCTGAATCATTTAATGTTCTAGAAGCAAATGCGATGGGTTTATCATTACCTATGGGTCCTTGGGAAAGTATTGCACCAATTGCAAAATTACTTGCATCAGTTGTTAAATTAAAGGGTTTTTCAAAATCTGGGTATTGTAATAAGGGTTCATTAATTAAAAGATTTTTACAAGTTTCGAAACACTCGATAAATTTAGAAGTGTGTTCAATTTTTGCATTCTTTTTTAAGCAAACAGTTAATGGTTTTGTAATACGTGCAAAATCTTTAATACATTTTCTATAATAACCGAGGAGTCCTAAAAATCCTTTTATTCCTTTAGTTGTCTTTGGTATTGGATAATTCTTAATTGCTTTAATTTTGTCGGGGTTTGGTCTTATTCCGTCTGGGGTTATTATGTGTCCAAGGAAGGCTACTTCCTTTTTCAAAAATTCTGATTTGTCTAATTGTATTTTTAAGTTTGAATCTCGAAGTCTTTGAAATACTTTGCTTAAATTGACTAGATGTTGAATATATTATTATATCGTCCATATATACGAGGCATATATTTCCTTGTAGTCCTCTTAAAATATTATCCATCACTCTTTGAAATGTGGATGGACTATTTTTCAAACCGAACGGCATTCGGACATGTTCATAATGACCGTGTTCTACTGAAAATGCCGTTTTTGGAATGTCTTCTTCGGCCATTTCAATCTGATGAAACCCGCTAGCTAGGTCAAGTGTCGTAAAATATTGACATCTCCCTAATTTGTCAAGTAAATCAGATATATTTGGAATAGGGTATTTATCGTCTATTGTTTTTTCGTTTACTTTTCTATAATCGACTACAATTCTCCATTTAATTTTACCTGAGGCGTCTGGTTTTTTGTGAACTATCCAAATTGGTGATGACCAGGGTGATTGACTATGTCTTATTATACCTTGGTCTAACATTGATCCAATTTGTCTCTGTACTTCTTCTTTATGTACGTGAGGGTATCTATATGACTTTGTATGTACTGGTATTTCGTCAGTTGTTCTTATTTGGTGTTTTATTTTATTTGTAAATGTCAAGGGTGTATCTGGTCTATGAAATACGTCTGAAAATTTTCTACATAATTGTGTTATTTTTTCTTTTTCTTCAAAGTTCATGTGGTCAGTTCGAATGAGATTTTTAATGTCTATTTGTTCGTCTGTGTTCGGGGATTGAATTGGTATAACGTCAGCAGTATATAGATGATATTCTCTTAAATTTATGGCGTCACTTTTTAAAGGATTAGTTAAAGTCATTGAAATTGTTTCACTACTGTTATTAATTAATTCGACCCAAGCCATACCATTATGTGCTTCGGTTAGGGTTTCTTTTAAATATGCATTATTTATTTTTTGACTAGGTAAAAATATTGTACCTTTATTTTCTTTAACAGGAACACGGATTGGATTTATTGAATGAGGATCTAGTTGAATAAAATAAAATTGAGTTTTATCTGGTTGGTAGTATTTGATAGGTAAAATTGAATTTTCAGTTATTATTTTTGAATTTGAAAAATCTATATGTGCTTTTAAAAGTTTAAGGTTATCTAAACCTATAAGTCCGTCAAAAATCTTGTGGAATTTGAAAAGTCCAAATTGCAAAATTTCATTATTGTTGAATTCTTTAAAACTTGGAATTTGAGCAGAATATTCTTGAGAATGAGTTTGAAAAACTGAACTTACTATAAATGGTTCGTGCTTAATATTATTTTCAAAATGTTTAAAGCAAATATCAGGGTTTAAGAATGATTTTGTTGAACCAGTGTCAATGAGAAGTTTTAATGGGGGATTTTGGATAACAATGTAGGATAGTTCTGTTTTGTCACAAAGGGCGTTAATTTCTGTTATTTGCTCGTTTTTGGATTCGGATCCAACTGAAAATTTTCATTATAATCTTCTTCACTTTCATAATTTTCATTTATGTCAGTGTTGGCATTGTAATTGTCTTGGTCAAAATTAAAGAGTTCTTCAGAAGTCCAAGCTCTTTGAGGAGATTGTCTCTGAGATATCTGTCTGTTAAAGTTATTTGTAGGAGGGTGGCGAGGAACAGGAAGAGTACTTGAAATACTCATAGGAGTAGGTTTTGAATTTTGTGTAGGTCTTTGTTGAGGTGAATTTTTATTTGTCCACACGTTTTGGGATTTTTGGGGTTTACCAAAAACTTGTTGATTTGTAAAATATCGTTGTGGGGGTGGTTGTCTAGGATTCACATTAACTGGACCTTGAGGAAATGGTCTCTGTTGATTATTTTGCCATTGCTGTGGTCTGTAATTATTTTGAAAGGATGTAGATGGTTGAGAAAACTGAGGTTGATGTCTCATGGGAAATTGATGTCTTTTATTAGACGAAGACTGATGTGGGGGAGAATTATTACCTTTTTGTAAATAACGGATATTATTTTCTTCTTGTATATATTGTATAGCAGTTGCTAAAGTAGGGGGTCTCATAGCTCTAATTGTAGAACCTAAAGGTTCTTTTAGACCTGCGAGAAAGGTAGTTAAAGCCTGTTGTTGGAAAAATTGTTTTTTATTTCCTATTATACGATGATCATGATTATGAAGATCTATATAATTACATATTATATTGAAAATTTCAAGACATCTATGATAAAATTGGTGCGGATGTTCATTAAAATTTTGCCTTAAATTAACTAAATCTCGTGTCAAGGAGTTTTCATCTCTTTGATCACCAAAATTTTGTATTAAAATTGTTTTTAAATCATCCCAATCATTATAACCATAAATTGAAATAACTTCTTTGGCTTTGCCAATAATTTTTGAAACTATACCGTGTAATAACAAAATATTTTGAATGCAATTTTCGTTACCGGCTGTTCTGTCATAATAATGATTTAATAAAGTTGTAGCTACTTTAATGAAATCATATAATTCACTAGGTTTTCCGTCAAAAGGAGGTGAAATACAAAGAGTCTTAATATCAAATTGTGGGACTGCCATTGTATTGTCGGTTTCGTTATTTATTACATTAGAACTTGGAATATTTTCACTTAAATTTAAATTAGCTATTAAGGTTGCTAAAAACTCTGCAGATATGTCACTTGAAGGATTATGAGCAAAGGATTCTGACATAAGTAAGTACTCACAGAAAAAAGGCGATGATCAACTTCATGTCCAGTAAACTGTAGAGACTGTATTATATTCTGGATGATGAGCCTCAATTGCTGTGGTCCAGGAAAGATTCTTCTTTTCACTTAGTTTTAAATTGCACTGTATATTGATTTTTCGAAAAAGTTCAAATCGCGAACAAACGTTTAAAAACGACGAGTTTCCACTACTAGGACTCTTTCGCGATCCTACTGACTGTGCCAATTATATTTTAATTTTCGAAATTTGCTTTTTTAAAAACATTCACGTGTTGAGCTTCATCGAGTAAACATCGTTAAAGCAAACAACAAATTTTTGCTAATTCGTCTACGAGTTTTATCACCAAAATGTGATAAGTTAACGAGTTTTTTTTTTGTTGCAATATTTTTACAATTAAAATTGGATTTTTATTATCCTAGTAATTATTAGTGAATTCCAGTGGTGTATCGCTAGAAAATTCTACTAGACTAAGGTGAGTTCCTTCTTAACCTCGTCCTCTCTGAAGAGAGTCTGTACTATCACCCCCTTTTTTTTTTTTTTTTTTTTTTTTTTTTCTGTGTAGTGGTCTTGGTAACCAGGATCACACACACTAACAATGAGTACTCACAATAATTTACATTCATCAAACAACAATCCTATCACCAAACCAAAATCATATGTCGCTGCCGCCCTCACCAAACCTCCTCCCCCTTCTTTTCCCAAAAGGGACCAAGCCATTATTATGCACTCAATACCAAACACTGTACTAAGTGAATATATTAAATCCATTGGTGAAATAGTTACTCCAAAAAATATCACATTTGCTTCTCGTATTTCCAATAACAGAATTTGCATTTTCCTCTCTTCTACTCAAATTGTAGATCAACTTCTGAACAGTACACCATACATCACGGTTAACTCCACTGTCGTTCCCATTCGGAGACTAATCTCTCCTTCTAAGAGAATTCTGATCTCAAACGTATGCCCTTCCACCCCACATACTCTAATTGAGCAATCTCTAGAAGATCTTGGTTTGCAGCTTGCAACTCCTGTC
Source organism: Lochmaea capreae (assembly GCA_949126875.1). Classification (NCBI taxonomy): domain Eukaryota; kingdom Metazoa; phylum Arthropoda; class Insecta; order Coleoptera; family Chrysomelidae; genus Lochmaea; species Lochmaea capreae. Next base: position 26,252,533 of record OX421409.1, on the reverse strand, counting down.
ACTTTTGTGAAATGTGGAGCAATTGACGATCAATATGCTCATATCATGAATTTTCGTAGGGTAACCTTCGTCATCCCCGATAAGGATGACTTTGAGTTACAAACCTCCTTACTAATTAATCACGAAAATACATCAATTAGAATATTCATATCCACCGACAGACTTGAATGTTTTCTCTGTAAACTCGCCGGGCATACCGCAGACTCCTGCCCTAAAGTCCCTAGTGGTCCTGATACCAATTTACTCTCAACTAATCTTCCCCCTTCTTCTTCCTCCCCGGTTGACTCTATAACTACACTGATTAGCCCTACACCGATAGAACCTGAGTCCTCTCTAGATGATTTCACTCTACCTCATACAAAGAATCCTGAACTTCCAACTACCTTTCCTGCTTCCTTCCCTCCAATAGCCACAGGCCAAAAAAGAGGCCACTCTTCTACCGACAGCCCTTTTGACACTCCCCCAATACTGTCTCCCTCCATTACTTTATCAGCCTCAACCTCCACATTACCTCCTTCTTTCACTGTACCACCCAAACCAATAAAAAAAAAGTCCAAAACCACAGCTAATAATCGCTCAGATCATTCATTAGGACTTAACTGTGTTTCTGTTATCCAAAATCTCTACAAAGACAACCCATCTAACTTTACTCTAACTTCAACTCAACTAATCGCTTTTCTCGAAAATTCTTTTGGATGTCCTTGCCCGCTACAGGAAGCACAAAAATTCTCCTCCGATGTAGATGGCATACAAAAGGATTTGGCACAGCTTTACACTGCTACAAAGGAAAGAGCACTAAAAAATCGTCTCACCAGACTTTTAAACAAATTAAAACATCAGCTTAACCCAATTGATTTCCCCGACAACGTAAGCATCTCTTCGGATAACCTTACAGATACAGAATCGAACCACAGCTCACAGAACGAACATTAACTCTTTTAATCCTCTTATTTTTTATAACACTTCTGTTTTCAAATTATTACAATGGAACTGTGATGGATTCTTTCCCCGATTGGAGAGAATCCAACATTTAATATCAGAATCTACACCAGACATCGTATGCCTCCAGGAAACCAATGCGAAAAATTCCAAACTTCCCCTATTGAAAAATTTTGAGGGATATCATAATATTAGATCCAATTGCCTAAGAGCAAGTGGTGGTACCTCAATATTTGTCTCCTCTGACATTTTTTCTGTTCACCTTCCGCTTTCCTCTGAATTAGAAGCCATAGCCATAACCTGTTGGTGTCCCGATAAACTCACTATTTGTAGTCTGTACGTTCCACCAAATTACCCTCTTAAAGAGGAAGAGCTTGTGAATCTCACATTCGAACTTCCGCAACCCTACATTCTCGTAGGAGATTTTAATGCTCACAATACAATATGGGGTTCCAGTCATACATTTGGTAAAGGAAAGATTGTTGAAAACGTTATAAATTGCACAGGTATCTGTATCTTGAACACCGGTTACAATACCCACTTCAACATTTCAACTGGCTCCTTTTCTAAAATCGATCTTAGTTTTAGTGACCCCAAACTAGCTCCTTCATTAACATGGTTTACTGATGATGACCTTCACGACAGTAATCATTTTCCCATCTTTATAACTAATACCGATAATTCAAATGACCGAGCTCTAACAAAAAGTTACTGGCGTTTAAAATATGCTAATTGGCCTGAATATATCACTAAAACTGAACAATCTATACCCAATCTCTCTCTTACTAACAACATTGATGAGTCTGTTACCTTGTTCGCAAATACTATTCGACTTGCTGCGGAGGCTCACGTTGGGAAATCAGTCATCTCTCCTTCACAAAAAACTGTTCCATGGTGGAACTCATCATGCAAACATGTAGTTCAGCAGCAAAAATCTGCACTAAAACTGTACCGCAGTAACAAAACTCAAGAAAACCTCATCAATCTCAAAAGAGCAAGAGCAAAAGCCCGATACACTATAAAACAAAGTAAAAAATCTTCCTGGAGAAATTTCGTCTCTTCCGTGAATGAAAACACTAACCCCAATCAAGTGTGGAAAAAAATTGGACAAATCCAGGGTAAGAAAAGTAATATAAAAATTACCAGTCTATTTCACAACCAAACCAATGTCACTGATAATCAAGATATTGCCAAGGTCCTAGCTGAAAGCTATGCAGCGAAGTTTCGCAGTAAACGCAGTCCTATTTTATCGAAGTCGCCTCTCCAACCACCTTTGCCTTGCTCATCGTCTTCCACTCAAGATATTGATATACTCAACTCTCCTCTCACGTTTCCAGAATTAAAATCTGCACTAAAATCCTGTAAAAACACTGCTTCTGGCCCAGATGATCTCCCCTATATATTTTTCAAAAAACTTTCCTCTCCAAGTCTTCAAAAACTTCTCGAAATGTACAATAATATCTGGCTATCCCAAACATTTCCAAATGAATGGCGGTCTTCCATAATAATACCAATAAAAAAACCTGATCAACCTGCTACTTCTCCTAATTCTTACAGACCTATATCACTCACATGTACCTTGTGTAAAATACTAGAGAAAATAATTAACAAACGCCTCGTTTGGTTCCTTGACAAATACAACATTATACCAAAAGAACAATCAGGCTTTCGACGACATAGATCTACCCGCGATAATCTTGTTCTGCTACAAAATGATATTGCCAACTCAATAAATAACAAATATGAAGTTATCGCCGCCATCTTTGATATCGAAGGAGCTTTTGACAGAATTAGTCGTCAAGCCATAATCTCTAAACTAAATCAATACCATATTAACGGAAATATATTTTATTTTATACAAAACTTTCTAACTCGAAGGTCCTTTAGGGTTTCTGTAAACGGCCATGTTTCATCTTTGTACACCCAAACCGATGGTGCTCCTCAAGGATCAGTCTTGAGCCCAACTCTATTCAACTTAGCAGTAAGTGATCTGTGCCATAACTTACCTTCTCCTATCAAATATGTAGCTTACGCTGGCGATTTAATACTATACTGTCATGGTCGTTCAGCAACCACTAGCTCCAAAATTCTACAAACCGCGGTGAATCTTTTACTCGCGCGGACACGTTCTATAGGATTAACCTTATCTTCAACAAAATCAAAAACCATTAAATTTGGCAGGCGACCTCAATCTCCTATCTCCCACATATTTATTAATGATTCTCCCCTTCCAGTGGTTAATCACTGCAAAATACTAGGTATGACATTTGATTCTCGTCTTTCTTGGAAACAGCATATTCTTGAAACAAAAGGTATCTGTTACAAACGATTAAATATAATTAAAACACTGTCTCATTATCACTGGGGTGCGGACGAGAGATCCCTGCTTAAAATTTATAAAGCACTCATTCGCTCCAAATTAGATTATGGCTGCATCGTTTACATGACAGCATCTAAGTCAGACCTAGGATCCCTAAATTCTATTCATAACACGGCCCTGCGACTTTGCTTAGGCGCTTTCCGTAGCAGTCCATCTGAAAGTCTCTACTGCGAAGCTGATGAACCCCCACTTTGGATTAGACGACAATATCTGCTTCTATCCTACGCAGCCTCAGTCTCTTCAAACCCTTTCAATCCTGTCTATTCTCTGTTCACATCAACTGCCAGCCCTCTTAACAATCCTTCACCAATAATTAAACCTATCGCTCTTATATTAGCTTCATTAACAAATAACATTAACCTCTCACTCACAAACCCCATTCCTTTTTCTCCAACCCCTTCCTGGATTATGCACTCTCCTCAGGTCAATACTTATTTATCCAAATTCAATAAACACGAAACACCTAAAAAGCTTATGATTAAATCATTTTTTGAAATCATTCATAACAATCACTATGACTTTGTATTATACTCCGACGCTTCCAAAAGTGATACTGGCGTTGGCTGCTCAGTTACCACAGCAAACAATCTCATCAGCACTTCCCTAATCCCTCCTTTGTGCAGTGTGCATACTGGAGAATTGTACAGTATTCTACAAGGTTTTAAGCACATCAACCATTCCAATAAAAAAGTTGCCATTTGTACAGACTCTCTAGCGTCTATTCTATCTATCCAAGAATTATTTACTGAACATCCCATTGTCCAAGAAATCCATCACTCTTATCACCATATTCATTCCCTAAACACCACAGTCACCATCATATGGATACCCTCACACATTGGTATACCTGGAAATGAACTAGCCGATCAGCATGCCAAAACAGCGTCAACAACTGCCACAATTACTGCTTATATCCAAATTTGCAAGGATGTTAAGGCAGAAGCAAAAAGAATCGTAAGATATATGTGGCAAACTCACTGGAGCTCCACCAAGACTTCCCTACTATCTATCCAGCCTATTCTCAACACACCTATGTATACTGACCCCTCTGGACTCTCTAGACAAGAAGTATCAATACTACATAGACTTCGAATAGGTCACACCAAACTCACACACAGCTACTTAATGACCTCAAGCAACAGACCTTCCTGTCAAAGCTGCCAGTGCCCACTTACTGTCAAACACATCCTGGTTGATTGTCGCCAATTTAGCACAAGAAGACGACAACTTAATCTCAAATCCCAGCTGCAAGACATCCTAGGGGAACCAAACCAAATCGAGACAACACTGAGATTCTTAAAAGATATATCACTTTTTCATAAACTTTAAACTGTGTTTTAACTAACTGTAATAACTATTGTTTTCTGTAATCGCCCCTGTGCAAGTGGCCATAGCTGCCGAGCACGTGAATTGAATAAAAAAAAAAAAAAAAAAAATTATATTAAATATATTTATACAATGAAACTAATATAATATAAGTGTAAAAATGATTAAATAAAATATTTATGATACAACTATGATTATGAAATAACTTTTGCCAGAAGTGAATATTAATTACTCTCCTATCTTATTTATAAACTTTGATTGTCCTCGAATCTTGCTGACACTGCACTATGAATGTTCTAGATGTGACCGCTGAGATGAATGGTACCCATTGTCCTATTGAAATGTAACTCACATGAGTATCATACGAGACAGAAACATATTTTCCGATACCCTATCCATAAAACATCATTACTTGAAAAAGGTTGCTTATATAGATGTTTGTTAACGTTTAACCTACTACCTACAGAACTACGGGATATTACTTCCGTACAAAAATTTAAAAAGACTGTAAAGAAGTGTCTCATATCTGCGGAACCATATACAAGATAGTTCAATTGAAACCCATCTTTGGTCCAGGAAAAATTTATTGACAAGTACAGTTACAAATAACTACCACTACAATTGAGGCACATATCCCACTGTTTATAGAATTCTTGTGGCTGCTGCTGGAAGAATTCTTTCACAGCGTTTTGTACTTCTGCGTCCGACTGAAAACGGTTACCTTTTAACGCCTTTTTTAGTGGCCCAAAGATGTGAAAATCGCTAGGCGATAAATCGAGACTATAGGGTGGATGCTCTAATATCCTCCATTTCTTTCGTTGCAGATTTTCTTTCACTACGTTGGCAACATGAGGCTGAGCATTATCGTGAAGCAGAATAACTCCACGTGAAAGCTTCCCTGGACGTTTTCTTCTTATTGCTTGATGGAGTTTGTTCAAAGTTTCATTATACAGGTTTGCGTTGATATGCACTCTAGGTTCTGTAAACTCTATCAGCATTACCTTGCCTGCAGACGGTTGAACTTTAAACTTCTTTGGTGGCGGAGAATTTGCGTGTTTCCATTGCATCGATGACAGCTTACTGGATGGTTCAAAATAATGACACCAAGATTCATCGCCAGCAACTATTGACGAGAGAAAGTCATTATCATTTTGACTGTATTCCGTGAGGTGTTGCAAATAGGAGCCCATTCGCAAGCTTTTTTGGTCCTCAGACAAAAGACGAGGAACCCATTGCGCACAAACTTTGCTGTAACCTAGTTTGTGTACGATACTATGGACAGATCCTATACTCACACTAACATTTTCTGAAATTGCTCTGACTGAAATTCGACGATTTTCTCTAATCAGGCCTTCCACACATGCCACATTCCTGTCTGTTGATGCAGTAATCAATGCAATACATTTTTGAATTTTTGATTCAATGTTCCACTCATATCTTTTTATATTTGTTTATGTGTTATACATTTGTTTTTTACTATTAATATGTTTGTTAATATTTTAAATATAGCTTAGCGCATATTAACATTGAACAACATGTGAGAACGTTTAACATTGTAGATTTTTTACTGTTTTTATCAGTTTTTAAAAAAAAATTTTAAGTATATTACTATTATTATATATATTATATTATTATTATTATATTACATTTTTACAGAGAACTTTTGACATGTACCATACAATGTATAAATTTTTTTTCTGAAACGTATCTTGTCACTAGTACGAAATAAATATCTATCTATCTATCTTTTATATCTGCTTAATGGTCCCAAAAATTCCCTGAACCTAGTATCGTTCAATCCATGGACAATCCACTCGATCTGCTCTTCTGGTGGCATATTGCACTTGGTGCAACGTGCAATTTTTTCTAAATAATATTCAACTATGTCTTGGTTAGGTTTCCATTTATAATTCTGGGCTTCCTTTATTAGGTCTACTAAACTACGCTTATCAGAGAATGTATCAGTTAATAAATCATTCCATTCTTGCCATAAACGGTTTTCGCAAGGTAGACTATCCCGCCAGGTCTTTGCTACTCCTGCTAACTTAGAAAGGGCATAGTGTTTCATTGCTACTTTATCCCAGTCATAGAGTTCACCAAATATCTCAATTTTTAAAATCCATTGATTTATTTCAATGTCATTTCTAACTGGATCGAAAACGGGTAGAACTTCATGCATATTTTGAAAATATCGTGGTCTATCCATCATGTAAGTAAGAACGTTATTACCTTCGGCACCTTGTATTTCTCTGCTCTCATTGTTAGATTTGGACATTTTGACTTGTTACCAATCAGTTTCTCACTGACTATTCAATAATTATACGGCTTCACACCAGTAGTTTGAACAATTCACCATGCAAACTCTGTTTCGCACTGAACAATGGACATGTGGCTTCCCGCCGGTTGAATATCCAATGATATCTGGTTAATCTCATTTCTGAAAAACTGTTATACTCCGTAACATGACAGGAAAATTATTATAATAAAACTTTCTGTCTTATTATTTGTTTTTTTAATGATGAAATAAACTTTTTAAAGTAATACATGTAACATACAAACAGCATAAGTCATATATCCGTAACCTCACTAGCCAACCCTGTAATCATCTTTTTTTTAATTCTTGGCCTCTAGCCCAATGCATACAAAATTTCTGTAATTTATAACCCCTTCTAGGTGGGCAACAAACACTACGTCCACACATGCAATGAGATACACATACAAATAAAAATGTTTTACATGCAATGAAAGGTATAAAAAAAATAATCCGGTCACTCTCATAAGTTTAAGATGCAATGAATGGTATAAAAAAAAATCGTCGATTTATTTTAAATTGAAAAAATTATCGCCGGAGACTGGGCGCAGACCATCAACCTTCGCGTCTATAGCAATGCGTCTAACCAACAACGCTACTCACTCTCATAAGTTTAAGATGCAATGAAAGGTATACAAAAATAATCCGGTCACTTTTGACATTTGTCTGTCACTTGTCATACGTCACTTTTGACATCTGTCTGTCACTTTCATCTTTCACTTCAGTCATTTTGAAAACAAAATAGTATGCTCAAAGTAAAATTTACGCTCCTATTGGATTTTTTTAAGCAATCAAATAATGGGGAATTAGTGGATCGTAAACATTTCAATACGCCTAATGCTATTATAGATGCAGGAACGGATCTTGCCGAATGGTTCAGAATTTACGTGTGTGATGTAGTTTCAAACAAATTATCTGAGTTTCAAGAAAAAGATAGTGTGTGGGCTTTGAGTAAAATTATTTCGTTTGAGGTAGTAAATATATTGTTTCTCCGTTCACTTGGATATCGTTATGTCGGTTATGTGCATGTAGAAAAAGCGAAAAGCTGAGGAAGCACATACTTCTCCAATGTTTGATCTCTATCGCTCTCCAACGTTCGATGAGTCTATTCGCAAGGCTGATTATAGATCTTATTATGCGCCGTTCATCAAGTCATTCAATTGTAACGATGTCGTGGAATTTAGCATCAACCAAGTTAACTCGTTTTTTGCTATGAACGCTTCAATGTTGGCTATCAAAGGAAAATTAGAAGTTACCGGTGGAGGGGATGTATCTTTAGCAACGAACTTTGGTGACTTTCTTTTCGATTCATGCACGTACAGTGAGAGTGCTAGGGAAGTGGAAATGGTACGTGATCCTGGAATTGTCAGTACCATTCGCGCTTACACCTGCTACAACAAAGATGATACAAATCACATGGCTATGGCTGGATGGAACTATCCTTCGGCACCGTTCCTCGTTTCACATAACAAGTCTCTCAGCTTGCTGATCCCACTCAAACATATTTTCAACATTTTCAACGATTATCCTATGATTACGTGCGGCAGACAAACTCTCAAATTTGTAAGAGCTAGAAACGATAACGATTGGATTATTGTCAATGAAAAAAACTGTAAGCAACATATTGACTACTACAACAGCGAAAATTACTATTGAAAGCATTGAATTGAAAATCAAACATATTTATCTGAATGATGTTGTGAAAGAACAACTTTTGAAAGCGAATTCAGACCGATGAGCCGATACTAATTCCATTTAGAAAATGGGAACTCAATGAATTGCCTGCAATAACTACGGGTGCGAAAAGAGAAATTTGGGCAGTTAAAACTAGCACCGCAATCGAAATACCTCGTTTCGTTATCGTATGTTTCCAAACTGCCAAACGTTAAGTTGCTGGAGCAGATCCGACTTTGTTTGATCATCTGTTTATGGCTAGCATTCGAGTATCATTGAATAGTGAATACTACCCTAACAAACGAATGCACTTTGACTTTGGTGGTGGTCACTTAACTCAAGCTCACTATAGGTTCGTTCCAACCTCGCGAAGAACCATTCTAGAACGGCACTGCGCAAGTGCATATAGTTAGTGCCGTTCCAAGCTAATCGTGACCGTAATATTACGGTTCTATTTGCGTTCCAACCATTTTGTGATCGTTCTAGAGCCGCAACGGAACGGTAATTTCGATACTCCATCGAAAGAAGGAACTGTAAGGACTGACATGCGCTGTTAGTAAATATTTTCTCAGCTGTTCTCAAAGTTTGTTGTTTTAAAGATTGACGTGTTTGTTCGCAACTCGTCTATTATCTGAAATAAAAAATTTTGTTATTAACCATAATAACGAAGAGGTAAAACGTTATAAAAAAGGTAATAACCTCCCTTAAAAATTAATATTTATGTGATTGAATTAACTATTTGTGACTCAGGAAATACCATGGATGGCGAAGGAGACAGAGATTTTTTATCGGAAGAATCCAGTGAGGATGAGGTGGAGTTTCTTTTACACCAACCATTATAAAAATATATTCAAAAAAGTGAGGTTACTATTAGATAAACAAAACGGTCGCTAAACGATAATAAAGTACGCCTAAAACCGTTCCAGCCTCTAACAGTTCTGGGACGGTGCAAAGTTTGCGCCTGCGTATAAATAATTCCCTAACGATTCCAAAACGGTTCCAGAACGGTGTTTTATCGTAGGTTGGAACGAACTTAATAACTATTCGCTGTGTGTCGGCAGTTGTAGGGGATAGGCGAAACTATCCCAGCGCGCGATGTGGTGAATTTCCGCAATTCGGGTGGACGCTTATGTAGTATATTGTATGTTATAAAGTAGTAAAAAATGGATTGCAGCTGAATTCACCGAAGAAGATACTCAAGATACTTATAAAGTAGCAAAGTGTAGAATTCATGTACAACGAGTAATGCAACGAATTATTTTTATTTTTTTATTGACAACTCGTATATTTACAATCTGCTTCTTACAGAGCATTAAGTAAATGTGTTGGTTGAGTAGGCTTGGAAGGGAAACACTCACTAGTGTTTCTCCTTATTGATTATTTCTATGTTGGATTAAGTCTTCTGGCCATATTTTTTGTAGTCTTCTCGCATCAGGTCCATTGTTATATAGTTCTTGAATTAGGCGATTGTCATGGTTGGTGATACGGTCCCTGTAGCTGGCGGCTATTTTTTTAATTTCTTCCGTAACAAAAGGAATGTTTAGATCAGTATGGAGAGTTCTATTGCTGATATACCATGGTGCATCTACGATTGATCTGAGTGCCTTAGACTGAAATCGTTGTATTGTTTTGATTCTGGTTGGTTTAGCACATCCCCAAAGCTGTACTCCATATGACCAAATTGGTTTTAAGATTGCTTTATATAGAAGAATCTTGTTGTTTAACGACAGTTTTGATTTACTGCCGAGCAGCCAGTACATGTGTCGAAACTTGATGTCCAACTGTCGACGTTTGGTTTCGATGTGTGTCTTCCATGTAAGTTGTCGATCTAAGTGCAGCCCAAGGTACTTTGCTTCGGTTTTGGCAGGAATGGGTATATTATTCATTGTTAGGGGTGGGCAGTTTCCATGTCGAGTTGTAAATGTAACTTGTACCGACTTGGATTGGTTTACTTTTGTTCTCCATCTACTGTACCAGTCATTGAGGAGGTTAAGGTGTCGCTGGAGGTTTTCTGAAGCTCTATCTGGGTTTTCATCTACTGATAGTACTGCTACGTCATCAGCAAAATATGCTATAGTAGTGTTTACGGTTTCGGGTATATCAGACGTGTAAATCAGGAAGAGCAGTGGTCCGAGAACGCTACCTTGGGGAACGCCGGATTTAATTGGGTTGATGGTGGATTGAGTGTCATCGTGTTTAACGGAGAAATTTCTATCTGTTAAGTAGGATTTGAGGAGCAGGTAAAAGTTATGGGAAAGGATGTTTTTTAGTTTGAAGAGAAGACCTGGATGCCATACTTTGTCGAAGGCTTGTGAGATATCAAGGAATACTGCGTTGCAGTATTTCTTTTCTTCGAGACTCTTAGCGATCTCGTTGACTATCCTGTGGACTTGTTCCGTGGTAGAGTGGTGCTGTCGGAAACCAAATTGATGATTTGGAAGGAGTATGTGTAGGTCATGTTCTTGGTTGATCCTTTTTAGTATCAGTCTTTCAAGAACTTTACTTGTTGTAGGTAATAGACTGATAGGCCTGTATGACGTTCGTTTGTGTGGAGATTCACCTGGTTTGGAATCATTATGATTTCAGCGTACTTCCAGATTGTGGGGAAACAAGCTAGACTTACAATTCTGTTGAATATGGTCGTCAGTAAGATGATTGCTTCTCTGGGTAGTTGTTTCAATATTTGTCCTGTTATTAGACCATAGCCAGGAGCCTTTCGAGGGTTCAGCTTGCTTATTTCTTCTTTGACCTCTGCAGGAGAAAAATATTTGATAGGTAGAGACATTTGGCAGCTAGCGTCTAGAAATCTCTCCATCTCTTGATCTATCTTGTCATCATCCGGTCTGAAAACGTCTGTTAGGTATTCAGCAAAGTTTGTCACCTTTTCTCTAGGAGAGCGGGCCCATTCTCCGTTTGGTTTACGAATTGGAGGTACATGTATTTGTGGTCTTTTCAATTTCTTTGTCGCCTTCCAGAGTGTGTGGTCGTCAACAGATAGACTTGTTATGTATTGTTCGAAGATGTTGCTTTGGGCATCTTTGAGTGCTGTCTTTAGCTCTCTGCTGAGCCGATTGTAGTTATGTTGGTCTATAATATTCCGTGATCGTTGCCAAATTCTTCTTGCTCGGCGTTTCTCGGTTATAAGTTGCCTGATATGCAGTGGTACGCTGGGGGTATTACTATTTGTATCCTGACTGTTGTGCGGAGTAGACTGCCACGCTGCATTTTGTACTAGTTTAGTGAAGTACTGAGCTGCCTCATCAATATTTGTTGAGGATTTTATTCTTGTTTAAATTTATATTTTGTTTTATGTTATTTTGAAATTCCTTCCAGTCAGTTTTTCTTGTTGTAAGCCTTGGAGGAGGAGTTTTGTTGATAACTGAGGTGCTAATGTTCACTATTACTGGGGTGTGGTCAGATGAAAGGTCCAAGTGTGATTCAACTGTACAGTTGCCTCTAGGTATTCTATTAATAACGAAGAAGTCCAGCAGATCAGGAAGTTTTCTAGGGTCCGTTGGCCAATAAGTAGGTACTCCATTTGTTAGGTGACTGTAGTTGTTATCGCTAATTGCACGTATCAGATTTCTACCTTTTGTGGTGATAATTCGTGAGCCCCAGTCCGTGTGCTTGGCATTCCAGTCTCCACCAATAATGAATCGATTTCCGAGCGTTTGAAATAAATCTTTATATTCTTCCGTTGTAATAGCATGTCGAGGGGGACTGTACAGAGCAGTAGCGTTGAAGTTCCAAGGCAAGGCTCTTATCATAATACTTGTTGCTTGAATTTTCTCAGTTTGATATTTTGGAAGTTCAAAGTGTGAGATGGATTTGCGGATAATTATTACACTGCCTGCGTGAGAGGCATACTGTAAGTATTATATAATGGAATACTGAAAGTTGTCCTGTCAGTAAAATGAGATTCCGAAACAAGTAAAATATCAACCTTGTTCAGATTTAAGAACGTTATTATTTCTTGCCTATGGTTGAGCAAGCCATTGGCGTTCCAAGTGGCTATTCTAAGTATATTTATGAATGTAATTTTCCATTAACTGTGGTTAGCAGATTCAATATCATGCTGTTCTGGCTTATCAGCTGGGAAAACATGCTCTTAAATTCATTTAAAAATGTTGTTAGTTTCTATATTTGAATTTTTTTCTACTTGGGGTATGCTTTGAGATGTAGCTTGTGCATATGTTGTTGGTATTGTCGGTGTGGGGGCTTGCCCAGTTGTGGGTGAAGTTCCATCAGGTTGGAATTGTCTCTGTTGGTTTGCTCACATGTTTTGATTTTTTGATGCGACTAATTCTTTATGTACTCTGCAGCCTCTATAATTTGCGGGATGTGCTTCTCCACATAGTACGCATCTCGCGGGAGAGTCCTTGGGCTTTTTGCATATTTTAGAGTCATGTTGCCCTCCGCACTTCACACAGTTGAATGGTTTGAGACAGTATGATCTTGAATGACCGTAGGCCTGACATCTCATGCATTGTACTATATTATTATTTTTTTTTTCTCGGAGCTTCTACAGTTATTTTGGTGTGGAACAAGAATTCTTGTTTAAAGATATCCTTATTGTTCGGTTGGGGTTCCATGTCTACAAAGAATAGAGATAATGGTTCTTTGGTGACTCGGTGCTTCACATTCATTATATTTCGGATTTTGTGACCTAGTTTTTCTAGCTCTACTTTTATATCATTTATGGGAATAGAATGATGAAGGTGTCTTATAACTATTCTATACGCTCGTTCCTCTTTTATTTGGTAGGTATGGTGCACGATATTCTCATCTTTTAGGTATCTCGCTAGTTTCCTGTATATCTATCGTTATTGCAGATATTTTGACGGTGTCATTAGGGAGTGCTCTTGTGTAATACGTTTCTTGTTCCGTTATATTAGTTAGGTTTTCCACCATTTCGTTGAAGTTTTTTACTCCGTATATGAATATAGGTGGGGGTTATTTTGGATTCTGTCGGTTTTCTCTGTTACTGCTATTCTTGTGGTTCATCTCAGTCTCATTTCTATTCGAGAGTACGTCGAAGCGGTTCTGTAGTTTTGTGGGTGGAGCACTTGGGCTAGTAGGTTCATTGTTTTGAGTGTCTCTCTTTCTTTTCTTGACAACTTGCCACGGATGTTTCTCGTTTGCTTCCTCATCGCATGAATCAAGATCTATATCGATAATGCACGAGTTGTAATTTGGTTCAGGAATTTGGTAATTGGATGTAGGGGGATTTCTCATTTGTTGATAAGTTGTTGGGGAATTGCAGGTTTGATATGTATTTTGTTGAAGGGGAATGGAAGGTTGCTCCTGAATTGGATATTGAAACTGTGGTAAATTTGGTATAGGGATGTATAACTGATTTTGGGGGGGTGGGTACCCTAAGGGTGGAAATTGTTGTTGTGAGGGATACATTTCCCCCAAGGTTAGCTTAAACTTAACTGCTCACCTGCTCGCCTCCTTTTATAGAAGATGAACGCTACTGGTAATGTTCTGTTCATATGTGACACTATTCTTATCACGAGCATTTAGGTACCCGGTACCCAGCCTATTTATTCTGTTGAAAACTACATACAGATATCATAAAATACAAATGTAATGTTAATAATCTCTTCTTAAAACTCAACTTCACTCATAAATTTTAAAAATTGAAACATCTGTACACATATTATTACACTTAAAATAATGTTGTATTTTAAAATACTTTACAACATTTGTAAGATACTCTAAAACGACTAGTCTTAAAATAATGATTATACTTGAAGCATGACTTGATTGCATTATGGAAAATCCTAATTGTAAGAATATAAACCAACAAATACAAAATAACTTCTTATCGCACATTGAAAAACTCGATTTTCATAACTTATTTTAGTTATTATAAATGATAAACTGAAAATATAAGTCTTCTTACAAACATATTTGGCTTTTAAATGTATTAAATTTTTCATTGAAACTACGCTTGAATCAATCATAAAATGATAACTTACTTATTACAACATGACGTAATCTCCACTCTCAAACTACTACTACAATTGTAGATATAATATGATTCTTTTGTTCACTTTCCATTTAGCAGAATGAAAAATGGAATAATCAATTTTTATTAATGATTTTAGGCGATGTTTATCTCCGTTCAACATAACCTACAAAGCTACACTTGACATAAAAAAAATATATTTTAAAAATGATTACTTACCCAGTTGCTTATAAAATACTGAACATTATGCTATTGGGCACTTACATTTTCAAATTTTACACATTGTAATAGTTACATTGCTCTCTATCTTCATAATTAATTTTTCTCCCATAAGACTCAATGTAAATGCGTCCACCGTAAGTTGCATTTTTCAAGCCGTCAGGGGGCGACACGAGGCAAACTTACAGCGAATAGCGATTTTCAAACTAGCTATACAAAATTCACTATGAAGAGATGTCTTTTGGACTATGTTGAATTTAAAACTCGTACTTTATTCGTTATAGATTGTTCCAAGCAAGAGGAAACCATGAAATCGTCTACTGTCGATGTGAAATTGGATATCGAAGCCGATACCGGATTCCCTCCCAATACTAGAGCCTACTGTATAATCATTCACGATTGTTTAATGGAATACTTCCCCCTCACCGAAGTTATTAAGAACATTTCGTAAGCATCACCTCTTCAGTTCCATATCCGACTTTTTTTAAATTTAAAAATCCTTCTAATGTTTTTGTTGAAAGGACAGTTACGAATTAGCGTTTCTTAGCACTATAAAATTTCATGGTTTTTAGAATGGTGATGTATTCACGCCAGTATTTTTCATGATGTGAATTCAATGCTAGGACTGATTCCGTTTGGCGGAAATTTGGTTGATGCATTGTAACTATCGAATAAATTATCAAAAAATATAATACAATCAGCCGTATCCTCACTGTCGTTTTCCAATGTATCCTTCCCTTCCATGCATAAAACAAACATTACCAGTGGTAAGGCATACGTTTATCAGTAGTGATGTTTGGGAGCTTTGCAGAACACTTTTTTTATATTTACTTACAAATATTGAGAAATACAAAACAACATAAATTTAAAGTACATGATGACTAATACTTAATTTTAATACAAACCCCATTTTGATATTCGCTTCATTAAGCATTAAACTGTCCTGCTGAATACCTGAGTACAACAGGAGACTTTCATTTTGTTGATTTTTGATCGGACCACGTGCCTAACAGTTAATTTTGGGCAAATTCGGTATTGTTCTTCAGTGTCCAGGTAGTAGAACTGTTCAATATGTCTCCATTTTGCTAGTTTCTTTTTGCCATTGATTTGAAGATGCAAACCTTTGGTGAGAAAATTATTTCTAATACCCTTAAATAGATGAGGTATATCATATAATGGAATGATGTCGTCTCCATTGACAACATATCCTTTGTATCTATTGTCGATTTTTTGGCGTGAACATAATTCCTGTGTATCCTTGATAGTAAAGTGAATGAAGCTCAAAAAAAGGTAAAACCTCGCAATTTTTTCGTCCAGCATGGATTGACTTGAAATTTTAACAGGAGGTAGGTGATAGCCGAAGGTTCAAAATCTATATCGAACCGAAGGGCGCTAAACGGTTTTTAGGGGTGAAAACTATCCTTATTTGTCAAAAATCATAAAATAACATTTTAAACCTGAAAATGGGTTAGATTTGGTTTGGATAAGTTGAATAATGATTGTTTTGGGCTTTGGAATACAATTTCATCATATTTCAACCCTTAAAAAGCAGCCCCTGTTACAGCTTAATGTAAAAAAAATCACAAATCCTTAAAAATTTCTCTTCTGATTGATTTGCATAAAAATTTGGGATTAGGCTCAACTCACCATCTGCTTTATATATCATGTCATGCCGACGAACCCTGATTGTTTCTTAGGGGTGAAAACTACTCCTAAATGTCAAAAATTAAAAAATAGCATTATAAATCTTAAGATAGTAAATAAAATGTATAGTATAGTAAGTAAAATGATTAATTTGTTACATTTCAAAATACAATTTTATACTTTTTCAACCCTTAAAAATCAACTGTTATTAGTGATATATGTAAAGAAAATAGTAGTTCTACGAGAAGTGAAACATCCACCTTCCGTGAACTTTTTGAATTCTTCTGGATCCATCTTTTCTTTGAAACTCCTCATTCGTTGTAAGTATAATCTTGCACTTTTTGCATAGTTGAAATGACCAGCTGCATGGAAGAAAGGTATCATAAGTTCGACACATTCTAGGTGTGCTTTCCAGTCACCCATCCTTTCAGCAGCGAGGAATTGTTTCAGCAAAGTGACCATTCGAAAATACTAGATCCATAGTTTGGCTGTTTTTCCTCTTTTCTCGATGTTTTGTAGATGATTTTCAATTAACTCATTGAGTCTTTTCAAAGCCTCATTTGAATTAATTTCGTCAATATTCATATTATAAGTAAAGTTATCTCCATTTTCAATCAGATTTTTAAATTCAATGCTTTCATTTTTCAATTCGTCAAAAATTACCAGCGATAATGCCTGTTGTAAAAGAATATGGGCTCGTACTGCACGGGCATAGGAATGTCCATTTAATATTGTCAACTGATCCTACCGCATAAATGTGTGCAAAAATATCTTTAATACCAGATCCACCCATGATTTCTCCAATGCACCCCATGTAAGACATTAAAAGGTGGAAGCCTCCAAGGCGCACGATCATCAAAGTTTGATCAAAAACTTTTGCTTCCACAATATCGCAAGCCTTGATGTATAGCGGTTGGCCAAAGGTGATGATACAAGTTTTCATACCTTCCTTTAAAACTATCTTAGAAGCAGTCTCCAATGCAGTGTACAAAGTGTTGTAGTCACTGGGAGACTCATTAATAAAGGGCAAAAAATGTATCTTGGATACTTCATAATTCTCTCGACAGCTGCAGATCATCGACATAAATCCATTCCATCCCAAAAAGTTATTGTCATTAATATACTTCAAAAACATCCACAAGTAATTTAATTTAACAGTTATTGTTGCTTGGAATGAAGGAACATTTTCAATATTTTCAATTTTTATGAGGCTTAAACCTTTTCCTGCTTTTTTAGTGTATAATAATAGATCGGTTTTATTTTTTTCTACCAATTCGGACTCCTTGGGTATATCAGATGACAATAAGCGTTTTATAGGAGCTCTTTCTTGTAGACAATCACCTGGTGTAATGATTTCTATTGTACCTAAATTATGAAAGGTCCCTCTACCATCCAATGTACAAACATTAAAATCACTGTTATCGCTAACGATTTGTATGAAAGGATTAATCAATCGTCTTTCCAATTGATCAGCAGCACATATTTCATACAATTTAACTTCAGAGTAAGAACAAGAAAATCCAAGCTGATAACATATCTCGAATCATTTTTTTTTTATCCAAATTTTCTGTAAAACGTACTACCTACAGCGAGTTGAAGTGGAGACAAAAAACTCTTTGGCCGAGCAGCAGACATAATGGCGTGAGCAATAGAAAAAATTCTTCTAGAATACCATATGTTATTGCTGTCATGTTTCTTTTTATCTTTGTAAATGACATTTTGCAAAAATCGAATTAAAAGAGGTGGAATGTTTTCGTCAATTTTATCGAAAATCTTGTCACTGGCAGGATATTCGTTCATGCGACATATTGTACTTCTAGTTTTTCGACGAACCAATTCTGAAGCAGAATCAATCAACCTTTCTTCTTCTTCTTCGATGTTCTGCTTCCTATTCTTGTACCACGCATCTGTGAGTATGTCGTATAAATTATTAGCAAAACACACGTAAGTCACACCACCCATCCTACTTGAAAAAACAATTTGATCCGAAAATCTATTTTTTAAACGTTGTTTGATTGTATTTTCGCTTGGAGTTATATCTGAAAATTTTATAGCTTGTTGAAGTTCCACAATAGTAAATTGGCACTCCTGACTGGAGGACATAAATTCGACTTTATTGGAGTAATTATTTCGAGGAACTTTTATATTTTTTTCATATTGGTCTCATACGAGGTCTCTTGCATCGCAAAGTCGCTTATAAATTTCTCGATGAAAATCATCTTTTAAAAAAGAAAGTTTGTGCAATAAATTAGCCGTAAAATTTGAAGATTCAATACTTCTAATTGCCTTCCTAAGCTCTTGACGCTTTTTTTTCTCTTTTTCTATGCTTGCTTCTTCTCCACAGATACAACAATTTTCATCCCAATCAAAGTTACTACTGACGTTGAGTTCCACTTCGTCATTACAATCCGTTGATGAAGATGACAAAGATCTTCTCAACTGCCGTTTCGGAGGGCTTAAAGAAGTGTTTTTTTCATCTTGTTGTTTACGCTTATAAGCTTGAACATTTGTAGGATGTGTATAATGGCTTCTGCAGGATTGATGAACAAAAACTTCATTCGAAAAATCGAGTTTAGCAAATTTACGATCACCTCTCTGAGTGATACATCTATCAATTTTTTTTTACCCTTTGAACCAACATTTACAAGTTTTTCAGTGCTGGTAGAAGTACAAATAGTACACCGATTGCCATCTACATCGTGGAAACTACTGCTTCCACTAGCTTGCTCCATGAGTGAAACATTATGTTTTTAAGATGGATTCTGAAAATATAATAAAACATAAATTAAACGAATTAACATTGAAATGTAAAGTCACAATTTTGAGAATCTAATATAAAGATTTAACAAACGTCTCAAGAGCGTCAGATTATCAAATTTTAAATACGTAAATGTTATAACTAACTAACTAACCTACGATTATAAAAAGTATTAAATAAAAATTATAAAATTGAATCACTTAAAAAAATTATAAAAAACAAGTGCCTTAAGTGCATTGAATTACCTAAATTTAAAACTAAAAAACATATAATTGTAACTCACCTATATAACGTTGAATACTATTCTTTCAGTGCGGCGTTCATGTGTTAGAAACGTCAAAATAAAATATACTAATAATTCGTACAAGCATAAAATTATATATGACATAATTATCTAAAACGAGCACTTGACTTTTTTATGCACTAACCCGTTCATTTTCATAATTGTATTAAACACAATCGAATAATTCTACAAAAATTGTCAGCGCACGTGCTATTTCTTCCCAAATTGAAGGAACACTGGCGAGAAACCAACGAAATACACACTCACACACCTTGACACATGAACAGATGTTTCTTTCCTATTGTATTTCAAAAAAAGAACACGAAACATTTCGTATATATAACGCCCCACTGCCGAATGAACCGGTTTTGTACATTATTATGCTTCCAAGTGTACTATACTATACTATTGGAATTTTTCGAAAAAAAAAATCGATTGGTTTTTTTAAGGTATTTCCTTCATTTTTGATGATAAAAAGTTTATTCAAAAACGATTTTGTAGGGGTTTTCAAGAACTACAAGGATCTGTAAGTTAAATCTCTTTAGACCCTTTCGTTTTTAAATGGGGTGAGTTTAAAGGGCTAAAAAAGGTGGTGCTCTCGTCAAATATTAACTGTACAAAAAATCTACTTACAGGAAAATTTTTGTCATAAAAAAAGCTACAATTTCGTTTTTTAACTTTGCTTGTACCTCTAATATTTTCGGAGTTATTTTGAAAGAAAGGGTAAAAAATACAAAATTATGAAAATTAACTTTTTACTTTAAGCCATAATTTTTCGAAAACTATGAATTTTAAATTGGTCAAACTTCTTGGACATATTAACCATACATGTACAAAGAGAATTGCACAAGGGTAAAGATCAATTTTAATTAGGGGGGTAGTTAGGGGGTTGTTTTCACCGATTTTTTTGTATAAAAAATTCAGTACTGACATAATTTTTGTCATAATTCACTCAATTTTGATGCTACAGACCTTTTTTTTTAAAAGAAAGGTCTAATTATGCTCTTTGAAAAAGATTCTATGAGTTTTCTACGAAAAATGCATCATTTTTCTGGTATTTGACTTTGAATCTATCACATTTTGCATTTGGGAAAAAAAGCTAATCATTGATGGGCCATATCTCGGTTCCCATTGGTTTTAGAAAAATTATAAAAAAAGGGTTTTGCTTGTTTTTTTAAAAGCTACAATTTTGCTTTCCACAGTTTTTTTGATAAAATGCATAATTTTCGAGTTATCCGCGAAAAACATATCAAAAACGTCGATTTTTTCTTCTAAAAAGCGTTACTTTCAATCGCGAATAACTTAGAGAATATTGATTTTACAAAAAAAGGGTATAGAACATTTTTTGCTTAGAATCACTTTTTCAATCGATTCCTGTGGTTAAAATGTAATAAAAAATGTTCACCCCTGAGATGGGGTGGCAACCACCCCCAAGGCATAGCGCCCTTCGGTTCGATATAGATTTGATCCTTGGGCTATCACCTACCTTCTGTTAAAATTTCAAGTCAATCCATGCTGTACGAAAAAATTGCCAAGTGAAATGCTTCATTCCCTGTACTATAAGCATACTGTTTATGGCTGCTTGGTTTGTAGCATATTGATCGCAAACTGAAGCACACACTTTCAATCCAATACTCTGGCAATTTCTTATTACGTCCTGTAATAAACTGTTCAACTGGTATGTCTTGATGGGACCACTGGAAAACGTGTAGCATAATGGCTGCTGCTTCCATGTTCTGAATATTCCAGTAGCCATAAATACATTTGCATGATCCGCTAATTTATTTTTCCTCTCTTTTCCGTAGTCTTCAATTAACCAAAAACGAGAGAATGTTGGGCTCTTAACAATTACACAAGATTTTAATAACTAATGTAAAAACGTAAGAACCTCCTGAAAGGATTGTAGGAACAGCTTTGCGAGTGAGGCCCCTTTTGTCCCAATAACAATATATTGTGGTTCAAAATGTCTGTTGCAAACTTTGTAGGATTTATAAACCTGTTCAGCACTTGATTCTTTTAGTTTTGGATTGCGAATAAAGGCGACCCATTCATTCAACAACAAAGGGTCATGTTTGGGAAACCTATGTCGTTTTGATGTAATGTCTGCACATCCAGGAACGCAACACTTCACTCTAACCATTATAAAGTTATTATAATATTATGAATTATCACACTTGATAACACTTACAGTACCTAATTAAAACACAAATAACAGCAACAAATGGCAAAAGGAAACTAAAGTTATTATAATATGAATTATCACACTTGATAACACTTACAGTACATAATTAAAACACAAATAACAGCAACAAATGACAAAAGGAAACAGTATCTATAAACAACAGTCAATGGTTAGACAACAGCTATATGACAGCTATGTTGAACAATTTGAATTTTGAAATTTTTTCTTCTCTTCGTGCTAAAGGCCTTAGCTGCCAGGCCTGTTTCGACACTCAATTGCAACTAGTGTTTCAGGTGGATGGGTTTGAAACCTCATTTTTGTATTTAAGGTCATCCTATAAACTTTCACTTCGGTAGGTTGGACTGTATTGTGGTAAATACTAGACGTAATGTCACGGTTAAGGAAATATTGGCTCGAATTTTATGAACGATATATCTCGGGTTAGTTAAGAATGCCGAGAATTAATTTCCGATTATACTGGGGTTAAAGTGTTAAGTGGATAATTTTAAGGTGCAAAGTAACGTAACTCTTTTATGTCAGATAAAGTAAGGTAATTCTACTTATGATACAAAAAAGAAAACTTAAGTAACTGAAAAAATAAATTTTATCAAGTTTCCGGGGGATAGTATAAAAAATATTTAATTGAACAGGCTTTTGTAACATATTTACATTTACGTATGTATTACTAATTTCTTGACATCTCTAGTGAATATTCCAAAATCAGTTTTTAGTCATTTCTGAAGAATTGGGTTTTTTGATTTCCCGGAGTCTTCATATAGGAGTGCGATATGTCAGTTATTGCAAATGAAACGATGAAATTATCCTTAATGCCGATGGAGATCCAGAACATTTTCATTAGAGGTAATATTCAAGATACTTTTTGCTTATATTTTCTAAAATTGAAGAGATAGACAATATCTTATTCGATTTGGCTCTATACAGTGCTATTCAGAAGTCCCCTCCCCCCCTCGTATCTTTTAAACGGCTACACTTACATTAATAAAATTTGGAGTGTGAAAATAAAGTGTTGTAAACTTCTCTACGAATGGTAACAGGTGAGGTAATAGTAATGGATGACGTCACGGTGCCACTCTGGCCAATAATTTTAAATAGGACCTTATGGCAAGTGATATCTCGTTTGAAAGGAATTGACATTGGCTACATAGTCCTATTAATTTTGTTTGGGTTTAAACTAATTTTGACAGATAAATTAAATAAATACCAAAATTATTGAAATTATTTTTTTAAATTTAATTAATCAAATATCAACAATGGATTCTTATAGCAAGTGTTTAAAATGTGCTCCGTCTACTTCCTGACAGTAATACATCCTATTAGTAAACTCTTGTCGTACTCGTTCGAATGTGTCAGCTGAAATTGCATTGCATTCTTCGATAATTCTTTCTTTCAAAACGCCAATGCTATCTGGTGCCGTAGTATAAACCTTGGATTTCAAGTATTCCCATAGAAAAAAATCTAATGGTGTCAGATCTGGTGACCGAGGTGGCCATTCTATAGGACCTCGCCGGCCGATCCATCTACCTCGATATTCTTCATCCAGGTAACGTCTAACTGCACCATAATAATGTGCAGGAGCACCATCTTGTTGAAATGTTATTTCCAGATGGCCGAATTCATCTGGATTATCTTCCAGAATTTCAAGAACTAATGGTTCAATTGCATTTTGTAACATCTCCAGATACACTTCACCGCTTAAATTTGAATTTAGGAAAACATGACCAACTATGAGGTTTCCCAAAATTCCTGACTTTTTCTGGAAATGTTGTTCACGAAAGGTGTGAGGATTTGTGTCACTCCAATACCTTACATTTTGTGTATTCACATTTCCATTGAGGCAAAAAGTACTTTCGTCACTAAAACAAATTGTTTTTGTGTAATGTGGGTTTTGACTAATTTTATTTGTCATACATTCACACAATTCGAGTCTTTTGTCGGGGTCATCATCCGAAAGGTGGTGCACCATTTTTAACTTGTATGGATGAAATTTATTTTTAGCCAATACTCTCTGTACTGTACTTTAACTTACTTCACAGATAGACGCAACTTTAGTTGAAGAGGAAATAGGGTTTACTACCATTTCAGCAACTATATCAATTTTTTCATCATCACTAAATGTTGGTCGACCAGATCGTTTGGCATCTTGAACACTACCTGTTGCTTCAAACTTGAGAAGAAGCTCCCTCAAATAAGTTCTCAAGATAGGGCGATCTGGGTATCTCTCATTAAATAAACGTTCCACTTCATGGAGATCCTTTCCAGATTCACCAATTATTAAGATAGCTGCTACTTTGTCGGCTTGAGTACGTACCATTTTGCCTGTGTAAACTCTTAAACGTCTTGTGAAACAATAATAAAATTAAATATTCAAGCTATTTAGAAAAACTTCGCAAAGCAACAAATACTATTAAATTAAAAACGTCAATTTTTTTGACAACTAACCAGAGGTGGACTGAAAAATCTTCAATATTTAAATGTGAAATAATAATTTTGGTACTTATTTAATTTATCCGTCAAAATAAGTTTAAACCCAAACAAAATTAATATGGCTATGTAGCCAATGTCAATGCCTTTCAAACGAGATATCACTTGCCATGCTATTTAAAATTATTGGCCAGAGTGGCACTGTGACGTCATCTATTACTATTACGTCACCTGTTACCATTCGTAGAGAAGTTTACAACACTTTATTTTCATTTTCAATCAAAAATCTAGGAACATATACCGAGGCTGTGGAAATTTTTCCTGCTGCCAAACGCTTTGGAGACATCTGATAGTGAGACCAAGATGATTCAAGAAGACATAAGCGAAGTAGAAGAACGTTCTTGTGAAAATGAGATTATTTAAAAATTAATTGTTGAAATGAAGGGTGGAAATAATGAAGTTTTGTTTTTTCAAAACCAAAGTCTGACTCTGCAATAGAAGTAGGAATTTTCGTAGTAGTTGAGTTCTGTTGTCCAAAAACCAATAAATACTATGTTGGTTGTGTTAGAAAAGAAAATTAAAATTTTCTAGTGAATTTCTTAAGAAAACAAAATTCAGAAAAAATAGGGGAATATTTTACATATCCGGCAGTTAGAAAGTATTTTAAAAGTATAAAGATATCAATTCCCGATTTTAAGTTTTAAGTAGTGACGCGGATAATCATTGTTTAACTTTTAAATTTCAAGTCAATGCATAATGCTACGATGATTATTTCGCACCATTTCCAATATCTGGAGCATTGTCAAAACAAAATCGTAAATTACAGTCCCAATACAATTTCTGCTTCATTTTTATGATTTCGTTATGCAAAAATTCAAAGTTGATACGTCTTATTTGTTTTTCTTAAAATTTTGCTATTTTTACAATTTATCATGTTAACTGCCATCATGTTCTTCTGTAAATGAATTAATTTTATTACAATATAAATCCAATTGTTTCCAATTATTTATTCAGCTTGGCGATATCTAAGTACCTAGTGAGAAACAAAACTTGTCTAATTTATTTTCCAACAGCTGGTTATCTACCACATTTTGCATCGCTACAATTTTTATTGTGTGTTCACGCAAGACGGTCCAAACTGTATTTTCATAGGTATTCGCAATAGATTTGAATAAACAATGTCTGGAAATGTTTTTCTATAAACATTACATAATATAACATTGATATATTAAATTTTAGAACTGGATATAGAAAAACAAAAACTATTTTTTTATTAAATAATCAATCCAAAGATGCGAACACAAAAAAATCCTTGCTACAAGTTGTCACTGTGGAATCGATCCTTGATTATTCAGATCTGAAGTTGAGAATTTTTCTTGACGCCCAAAATAAAGATGAAAGTGATCGGTAGTCATAATATTCAAGTACCTGGAATGAAATTTAAAATGAAAACAAATTACCATTTCAACCACATGTTAGAGAGAGCATATCAATACTAAATTTCATTGTCTGTTCCCAAACCTTATTCAATGCAGATGATATTTTCAAGACTATAGACCTGTTTTGTTTTAAGCAATTGTTTTGAGGAAGATGGGGCAATTGTATTGTAATATCACTTGCTCTTGGTTCGGCTTTTTGAATACATCTCGAAATTATTTTTATTACGAATAGTTATTCTGGGAATAAACTTTGTTGAAATTAACAGTTTTTTCAAAATACAATAATGATAATCGAAATTGTTAAAGGAAACAAACAAAAAGAAGAACTAAAGAAAAGTGAAATTTTGATGATTTAAGATATTTCATTTTTAATGCAAGAAATTTTTTTTCTTTGTTATTAACGTCGGTCTATTTTTGCAACTGAGGCTGGTCACCTACGCCGGGAGCACAATACCATTAAACCTCGGTTTTACGTCTCATCCGGAAGACGGTAAATCTAAGTTATAACTCGTGTTCATGGGTATAATGCCTGCGAGCTGTGATATGCTACTGACCCTAGTAGTCTAAAGTGTTTGCTGCAGGCTGTACGGGTCTACAGCGATGTTTTCCAGTAGTCATCCATCCAAATACTAACCGCGTAATTCACCGTAACTGTCGCATTAGAGGCATTCCACTTCAGTGCTGGGTCGACGCCCTTAGATAACAATTGAAAATCAAGAGGACAAAGATTTGTATTATGTAATTTTTGATAAAAAGTTTGGCTTGCTCTGACACTCCATGAAATGCAATAAAATTCCAATTTTTCAAGTGTTCGAAAACAAACCTTTTGTATTCGAACTTGCATGCCTTCACCTTACCCCCTTCTCTCATATCCTAAACAAATTTGCCTTGTCATAGTAACTAAAAATTGTTCCAGTGTTCCAGTAGGTGAGCAGTTAGAATTATCTAAAAAAACTTAATATAACGTAGCCGTCGCTAAAGAGAGAAAAAGTATTGTTGTCTGTCAAGTTTGACAAATAAAAAGTTCCCGACTATTTTTTTATATAAAACCAATTAATCTTCCATTAAAATTCACCATAGTAGGTACCATTACCAATAAAAAACCCAATCCTCTTCCTCCGCTACTAAGTCTGTGATCGAGACCGCTGGTCATTGATCGTAAGCGAGTAAAAACCAAACCAGCGTAAAAAAATATACAGTCCACTTAGCTCATTTCCCAAATGGAGGAGAGAAGTGAATGAAAACCAATCCTCTAATAAGTAATAAGTAACATCACAGTAATTTAAGAATAAGTTAAAATAGCTGGGGCTAACCAGTCCAAAGAAGAGGTGATTATTACACAAGCCGGAACTAGTGGTGGCGTTTCTGGTTCAAGGAGCAATAGCGACGTTTCAATCTTGGATACAATGAACTACCCATGTAACATCCCTGTTGTGCATATTTGTCATATCCCGGACTATTTCGGCATCTTCTTTTATTTTTTGTCACTTCATTAAATGGTGTATTCGGGGTACTGTTATTATATTGTATTGTGGCGCTCCTCTGACTAATTGATATTAACTCATGGAATGGTTTCTACATAATAATTTTCATCATTTCCCCTCGGTACTTGCTTCGCAGCATCATAATATATCAGATTCTGAAAGTTCATAATCTCATTAATTTTCTTTTGTCTAGAAAGCTCTTCACAACCATCTATATTTTTAAGTTGTTCAGTAATTAAGTGATTTTCTCTTCAATAAATACATCTTTTAGTATTAAATTCTGTGTATATCTTCTTCTCATGATCCTCTTCTGCACACATTTCACATCTATTTGTACTATTGCATTGCTTCGCAGTGTGATTGAATCTAAAGCATTCAAAACATAATGTAATTGGTCTAATATAGCTACCTTTATTTTATTTTTATATATACTAATATCCCGTGGGAAACTTTGACCAACAAATGTAAAAATATATGAACCTGTAGGAACATATGTTATCTCTTGAGTGACCTTATCTTGTACTCTTCTATTCAATCTACGAGCTTCTAGAACCTTATACATCCCTCCCGATTCCTCATTTGCTCTATCCAACACTTCTCGTCCAGTTTACTTCCAACTCAATTCACCACTCCTTTGCTAGTAAGCAAAGATGCTGGTGTAAATGTGTGCTATCCCTTCTTTAACAAATCCTCATTTTTCTTAAAATTATTTGCATCCATCGGCAGGCGGAATTCGCTGTGTGCGGACCGTTGGAGGGGATAGGCGAAACTATCCCAGCGCGCGCAGTGGTGAATTTTCGCAATTCGGTCAGAGACTGACGTGGTATATTGTATATAAATAAAGGGGAAAATGGGGCACGACTGTTGTTCTGTTGTTAATTGTAAAAATACAGGATATAATAACAGTGATGTGAAATATTACAAGTTTCCTACTGCGCAACACAAGTTGGTACAAAGGAAAAAATGGATTGCAGCTGTAAAAAGAGTAAAGTGAGTGTCTTAACCTCACTTCAAAATACAGTGTGCACTGATACAGTATTCTATACGTCATGTTTTCTCCATCAATTTTATGTAGTTTGTTTATGTTTTCGTGTGATATAAGCTCAAACCCAGTTTTTATTATAATTTTCATTGTAAATAGTGCAAGTTCAAAGTCCACAACAAATATATACAGAGCTGAAAGCCATAAATATTCATTAAGCAATTGTAGATATAATATGATGACGATCGACGCTTGAGCGGTGTTGCTAGCTTCTCGCTGATATGATTTTAGGCAACGTTTATCTCCGTTGATTCTAACCTACAAATCTACACTTAACATAAAAAAAATACATTTTAAAAAAGATTACTTACCTAGTCGCTTATAAAATACTGAACATTATGTCATTAGGCACTTATATTTTCAAATTATTTACATTGTAAAAGCTAAAAGGCTCCTTATCTTTATAATAATTGTTGCTTCCATAAGCTTTACGTGTAAATCTCTGTCCTAACTTGCGTTTTTAAGCCGCGAGGGGGCGACAGTAGGTACGCACATAGCGAATACCACACATACTCTATTTCTTCCTTTTTTGACTATATTTTTAATACCTTTTATTCTTAAATTATGCATAATTCTACCGAACTCCACCGGATGAAGGTTCCCTACATTTTGATCCCTATGCTCTACCATTACATTAAACGGGCCAGAATCATATACTGAATACATCAAATTCTCATAATATTGACTTCTTTTCCTTTTCTTGAGATATTTTCCCATGGTTTTTTAACACACTGTTTGTTTGTAACTGAATTTTGTATTGTATCTCCTCCGCCCGGATCGGGCGGCGGATTACCCTAGTCCATGTGCCTTACTTAAATTTTAGGTTAGTGTCACCAATTTACAGTAATTTAATCACTACTTATAAAATATAAACACTTAAATCTATTATAACTACCACCATAAAGGGTCTATTTTGTAATAAGTCGTTTCCAGATGATATCGTTACGCAGACGACTTATTTGTCAACGACAATTTCTCTTAAGAGGGGCCTTCTAACAGGTGTACAAACCTTGAAACTTTTGAAACTTACACAAAACTTGTTACTTATCTAGTAATTTTTAGATTCAAAATATTTACGATAGATGTCGCTAGTAGTACTGAATCGACTTTTATTTATGCAACTTATTTTCTCTTTCTTTCTGTTTCAAACACAATTTCTGTCAGCAGAGGGCACGTTGGCGCATCTGTGTCCATAGCTTGGATGGCTAGTATAGTCTGGGGCCAGCAAATATTTTTATTTCCAATGACAATAAGTAAATGATGATTTCATTTAATTATTGGCTATTTTTACTTAACAGCTAGTATGTTTATTTTACCTACTTATGTATTCTCTTTTCCCCTTAGAATTAAAAATAAGTCAACATTGTTTTACATCAAGTCATCAATCAATTTTATTTTTTATTTCACAGAGAAAATGTGAATGAATTTGCGCATAATATGAATGCTTTTTCTTCAATCCCATTGACTGGGACCCATCAAGAAATTTTACATTTTATAGACATTCCATAAGTGGTTTTGATTTACCTGAAACAATTTTTTGTAGGAAATGAAAAAATATATGATAACCTTTACCTATAAACGGGCAATTGACTTCTAAGGGCTATATGCAACGTAAGTACTTAAGCTAGCTTATCGTTAAGAATCGCTTAAGATGGAATTTTGTTATGCACCGCTATTGATAGTGCAGTTAAGGGAGACTTAATTTAAACCGGCGATTTGCAAGGCTTAAGCCCGGCTTTTCTAAAAAGTTAGGTTGTGTTTGTGTTGTGTCGTTGTGTGCAGTGTGTTTTATAAATTTTTGATAGTTTTGTTCTCGGATTGGCCATTTTGTGTCTTATATTGCACATTAACAATAAATAATTAAAGAATTTAAAAAAAATGGAAATTGAGGACCAGATATTTTTAGAAGACGACATGGATATTTTGGATATTGTCGACATGGGTTTTCCCAGAAGGATGTATGAAAGATCATCTTATTTTAACGATATGGACGATATATCCTTTTTTCGAAGATTTCGTTTAACAAAACAAACCACCCTGGACATTTTGGAGAGGATAGAACCGCAGTTAGAATTTGATAATGATTTGTAAGAAATAGGTATTAGGTTACTTTCATATTAGGGCCTGAATGTTACTTTCTTTTTAGGAACAATAGTATTTCACCAATAAATCAACTGCTAACAACACTACATTTCTACTCGTGCAATGGACATCAACCGTCGGTGGGCGATTTCATGGGAATGCACCAGGCAACAGTATCGAGAATCATTCCCAAAGTTTCTAGTGCCATAGCATCGTTAGCTGGGGAGTTTATTCAGATGCCACAAAGAGCAGCACTAGTTAGAGTGCATAATGATTTTCATAATATAGCAAGATTTCCTCGAGTTGCTGGGTGTATAGATTGTACCCATATAAAAATAAGATCGCCAGGTAGGAATATTTTATTATTATTATTAGGTATATCTAGCTACATAATTAATAATAAAAATATATCACACCTTCAATGTGAAAATAACGTAGGTTTAGGCCAAGAAAAAGTGATTAGACTAGTTTGTGGATCTTTTGTACAAAAATATTCCCTATGGCCTATTATTTTATTCTAGGTGGTGAAGATGCAGAGGTCTTTAGAAATAGAAAATTATACTTTTCTTTAAATACCCAAGTTGTATGTGACAGTCATCTCAAAATAAGATGGCCAGGTTCAGCTCATGATATCACAATTTACAACAACAGTAGAATAAGGGCTCAGTTTGAAGCTGGGGAATTCGGAAACAGTATATTGTTAGGTAAGTATTTATTTAATTTACATAATATAGTAGAATTATTGCCCACTCAGTTTTTAATGTCTTTAAAATAACTTATTGATTATATTTTTACAGTGCCATTTAAAAACTTTGGATGATTTCCAATCAATAAAAATGAAATCCTTGCCTGTACAGTGGGTCCAAGATAATGATGAACAGCATTGGTAACTTGTAAACTGTAGAAGTTACAAGGACAGTTAAATTACGAAAAACTTGCGCAATTTAAGGGTCAATAATATGCTGTTGTGAAAACCAGAAAAGTCCTATTACTTCCGGAGATATTCGAAAAAATCCGAAATTTTGCGATTTCGTTTTTATTTTTTTCTGAAGTTATTTGAAAAGGTATAGAAATACAAAAGGCACTTTCTCATTGCCACTTTTTGAGCTCTATAAGACAGCGTTAACAAATTTTTAATACAACGGTTCGTTCCTTCGCAACCATCATCAATTCCATTTTCTTAAATATAGACCTGGATTTTCTATCTTGGTTTTAAAGAGCTTTTGATCTCCCAAAGTCAATGATGTATCACACTTTTCTCTAAAATGATTATTATTTGTACTTTCCATTAAGGACCTGTGTTTTGCCAAAGCAAATAAAGGACACCATTCTTCTAATTCTAATAGAATTTTTAGACTTTCATCATCGGGCATGCAGTTGAACACCTTTTCATTTTGTTTAAGACACTCAGTTTTTAGAAGTGGTATTTGTTGATATTGTTGCAAAGCAGATTGCTTCCTAAACTTCCATACACTTTTCACATCTGTAGGTGAAACTGGTTCTAGTTCCTCAATGTTATACCTGAAAAATGAGAGCAACAGAAAGAGAACAAAATAATTAGGAATGATCATATAATCAATCAATTGCATGGCACGATTACACCTTCACATTATGTTTTCTTATACACCTTGTACAGTGCAATAACACAGCTGAGATCTGTTTGCATATTTTCCTCCTGCACCTGCCTTGCAACTACAGTTCATTTTGATAACACTGATATTTGGTTCAAGTCCTACGCTTCCTTCGATTATGTGTGGTGCAGCAGTTAGGGCACTTGTTTGCAAGCACAATGCATAAATATTCACCTCTTTTGGAGACCATTTGGTAGATCCATATAAAACCAAGTGGTTTGCATTCAGAACTTCTTCTTCTTCCCTCACATTACGTGAAGCAATAGTTGACCCAAGATATCGAAAGTACTCTACCAAAGAGAGCCGCATTACTGAAATAAGAAAGGTAAACATAGCAAATAATATTTAAAAAATAAGTGAATCAACGTTCATAACCCAGTGATTTCAAATTCAGTACGGTCCTTTATAACAGAAGAACAAATTTTCAACCCCAAAACAGTGGGAAAAACTCTGAAACTAACATTTTCCGAGAAAATGTAAGAGTATGTCACAATCAAAGTGGGAGAACAATGTAATATAAAAGTGAGGTTGTGTTTTATCTGCCTTGTCTTGTGTCAAGAGACGCGGGAATTTTATGTTTCAATCGCCAATTGGTTTTTTTTATCTTCTATTATGGGTGTATATTTATTAGCTATAATTCTTAACAAGTGGAACTTCTCCGTAGTAGTAAAGTTTGGAACTCTTACTTTTCCATTCATTTCTCAATAAATATCAAAATACAGGCCTTGACAACTTTAGTAAATATCGAAAATACTAAATAAAACCAAACATTCGGTTCACAGTTACAGTTCCCACATACTTTGACAGTTGATACTCAACATAAAATATTCAAATACCCTAAAAAATACAACGTTGCCAAGTTTTTTCAACGCTTAGCTCAGCCACACTTATTGTTCTGCGGTGTATGACGCAAAAATTTAAGCTGGACTTGTGTTTTAAGCGGGCTTACGGAAGTTTCACTTAAAAGAGAAAACGGAGAATACGTACATTAGTCATTCATTGGCCTAGAATTTCTTCTATGTCAATATCAACACTACTATTATTAAGTGG
Organism: Lochmaea capreae; assembly: GCA_949126875.1. NCBI lineage: Eukaryota > Metazoa > Arthropoda > Insecta > Coleoptera > Chrysomelidae > Lochmaea > Lochmaea capreae. Next base: position 26,219,673 of record OX421409.1, on the reverse strand, counting down.
TGGCTTAATACGGGTCACCCCCCGTGCAATACTGATATTGCTTTTGTTCCGAAAAACTTGTTTTTGTCCGTTTTTTAATATTATTCCAAGGTAGTACAATTGGGTGCCTGAGAAGTCAATCATGACATGATTGACAGCAGACAAGGAGGCGTGGCGAAGGATAGAGGTGAGAGCAGATATGTCAATATGTCGACTAGTGAATAAAAACCTTTGTTACTTTAAATATAAAAATTACAAAACTAACATGGCGCAGACAGTTGATTGAGTTTGTTGTTCAAGTGGAAAGAAAGTAAAATTAATCAAGTTAAACAATTTAACAAATAAAACAACAAAATGGGTGATAACAAGGGCGTTCCCACAATGGTGATGACCGGTAATCTAAGTGAAAATTGGAAACTGTGGAGGTGCAGATTTGAAAATTATCTAATTGCAAGCGAAATAAATAAAAAGTATGAAGCTATCCAGTGCGCACAAGTACTTCACTATATAGAAGAAGAAGGTTTCCGTATTTACACAACAATTTCATTTGCTGAGTCAAAAAAAACAAATTAGAAATTCTGTTGAATAAATTCGAAAACCAATTCCTTCCGAAAAGAAGAAGAATTTGACCTACGAAAGATATAAATTTTTTACATCCAGACAAAAATTAGATCAAATTTTTTAACAATTTGTTACCGAATTAAAATTGTTAGCTGTTAAAGGTAACTACAAGACTAAAACTATGATTATTTGTGGTATTTCCAATAACGATATTCGAGAAAAACTTCTGCAAGAAAGTGATGATGTTAAATTAGAGGAAATCATTCAGAAATGCATTATTTATGAAAGTGCGAAAGTTAACAGCAAAAAAATAGCCAGTGCTGATACAGACGGTACATCGATGAATTCTGTCAATAAGAAGTATGGAACAACTTCCAAGAAAATAAATAATTGTTCAAAATGTGGACTATCTCATCTGCTCAATAGATGTCCAGCATATGGAAAAGAATGTAACTTTTGTCAAGTCAAGAATCATTTCGAAAGTTAGTGTATGAAAAAAAATCCAGAAACAAGTTAAATGAAATACATGTAGAAAATAATAATACAATTACGGAAGACGATAATGGTGAGTTCATGTTTATCGGAGCTATAAATAATGTGAATAATATAAATAATAATACAATTTTGGAGTGGTCAACAAAATTAGAAATAAATAATAAAAATGTTAAATTTAAAATTGATACGGGTGCAGATGCAAATGTTTTGTTATTAAACACTTTTAATTATATAGGTTTGTCACATAAGTTGATTAAAAATACTGACAGTAAATTAAAATCATACACAGAAAATGAGTTGCCAGTCATTGGAAAATGTAAATTATCCTGCTTTAAAAATGATAAATGTTATGACGTTGATTTTTTTGTGGCTAAGGATGACCTCCAAGCGATATTAGGTCTTAAATCTAGTATTTCTTTAAATTTAATTAAAACAATTTTTCTGTTTTGTCAAACAATTATAACAAAGTAATACAGGCATATGGTGATGTATTTGAAGGAATGGGGTATATTAATCAAAAGTGCTCAATTAAATTGGAAGAGAACATTAAACCACCTATTCAATCAATTAGGAAGGTGTCACTTTCCTTAATGCAACCTTTAAAGGAAGGTTTAGAGAGTTTGGTTGAGCAAAAAATTATAGAAAAAGTTGAAGGCCCTACTGATTGGTTGAATGCTTTGGTACTGGTCCGCAAACATAACGGTAAACTGCGTATCTGTTTAGATCCAAAGGATGTTAAGGAGATTAAGGGTTTGTAAACGTAAATTTTATAAAATACCTACCGTTGACAAAATTTCCAGCAATTTAACAGGTGCTACAGTATTCAGCACTCTCGATGCAGCCAGTGGTTTCTATCAGATTCCTCTAGATGATGAAAGCACAAAACTTTGTGCCTTTGGAACGCCTTACGGCAGGTATAAATTCTTAAGACTCCCCTATGGCATAAAGTGTGCTCCAGAAATTTTTCAGGGGAAGTTTAAAGACATTTTTGGTAGCATAGAGGGAGCAGACATTTATATAGATGACGTAATTGTATGGGGCAAAGACCAAGAAGAGCATGATGCGCGATTGAAAGAGGTTTTAGAAACTGCCAGGCAAAATAATGAAAAATGTGATAAAGAAAAATGCAAGATGGGGCAATGCAATTAAATATATGGGCCATATTATTTCTGCAGCAGGTATAGCTCCAGATCCTAATAAAGTAAAGTCAATCACAGAGCTACCAAGACCACAAAATAAACAAGACATCCAAAGAATATTAGGTAGGTTAACTTATGTTAGTGAATTTATTGAAAATTTTTCAGACAAAACTAAACCGTTACGTGAATTAGTTAAAAAAGATAATGAATTTATTTGGCAACAAGAGCATGAAGAAGCGTTTCTAAATTTAAAACAAACTTTGATAAATAGACCAGTTTTACAATTTTTTAACCCAAAGTAGAAAATTACGCTTTCTGTAGATGCTTCAAAATCTGAAAAGGAATTATATGCAATTTGCTTTGGAGTAAATAAATTTTATCAGTATCTGTATGGTCAACAGATTACAATAGAAACTGACTATCAACCTTTAATTTTCATTTTCAAAAAAAACATTAAACAAGTGCCCTGCTCGTCTACAAAGGATGATGCTACAACTACAAAAATTTGATATTGAACTTAAGTACAAACTTGGAAAACAATTGATCTTGGCTGATGCTCTTTCGCGTGCATATTTACCTTGTAGTGAAAGTACAGACTTGGATCTAGATATTGACAGTCAAGTTTGTCTAATTAGATTAGAATTAAATGCTACAGATGAAAAAATTAAAGAATTCCAATTTCATACTGAACAAGATCCTGTTTTGAAAGACTTAAAACAAGTTGTTTTAAATGGATGGCCAAATTCAAATAAAGAATTGAAAGAATCGGATAAAATGTTTGCTCCATATAAATCAGAGTTAACCATTTCAGATAATCTAATTTTCAAGGGTAAATGTTTAGTTGTTCCTAAGGCATTACAATCTAAAATGCTTAACCTAATTCATTATAGTCACTTGGCATAAAAAAATGCATTAAATTATGTAACGTAATAGTCCCAGGCTAGAGCACTCCACCTCAGGGAGTGGAATTCGGCACCAATTAAACTATTTTATTCGCTATCACTGGAATGGGGTGTACAATTAATATTAAATTGGACGCCACCAGCTTTTTAAACGAACGAATGCAATAAAAAAACAGAAGCAAAAGGTGGAAAGCTGGAAACACCTTATAAAAATTAAACTTAAGTTACTTAAAAAAATTAACAAAATTAACCTACTTATTCCCGAATACGTGTATCCAATTTAATAAATATTGAATAATCAATACAAAAATTGAAGATATTAAATATTTATTGGTTTATCCAAAAATTTGTATAAATTGAATACTCAAAAAAACCAAACGAGTAGGATACCAACTTCAAATCTTACACACGCTAAAGATAAGACGAAGGAACTTATCTTAGAGGGCTGGGATGCTGGGCAGCTCTGGCGACGATGATGACGATGGCTTCAGCAGGCGGTGTACCTCGTGCACGGGAACAAAACAGGAACAGAAACTTGCCTAAAAGTTTGCCTCTTGAATTTGCCTAACTTGCCGGCTGCAGAGCTGCGGAAAAAAGAGAAAAAAAAGGATAAGGAACTAGAAAAAACATTAGGGAAGGAACGAATAAATAAAACAGATCGGGTAAAAAGGAGCTTATGCTATAACGCATATAAAACCCGAACTCCACGTGTTAAAAAACAACTTAACAGTGATCTGTTTTATTCTATTCGTTTTGTTCCTTAAATATACAAAAAAATGCAAATTAGCAAATAAGCAATAAACATAAATAAGCAGTAAGCACTAGCCTAGAAAATAACCTAGGGAAAATACAATAATTAACTTACCAACCAGACGACAAAAATTTGTTCACCAACAATAAGTTAAAAATATATTTGAATGTTGCCTCAGTGGCAGTTAGAGGAAAAAGAATCAGTTCGAATCGAAACTTGAAATTTCGAATATCTAAAGACAAAAATAGAAGGGGAATTTGATAAAAATTAATGTTTTATTTTGGAGTGACTAATACGACAAGGAAACGGCATGTTTAGAAATTTAGTAGAAATTTGGGAGGAAGTGACTAATGAGCCACAAAAATTAACTAAATAAAATTGTTTTTAAAACGAAAAAACGTAACAGGCTAAACAGCATGTTACAATTAGCCCGAGTCTCTATTTTGGCCAAATATTACTCAACACATTAAGGAGAAAATTTCACTTTGTCATCAATGCTTAACTCTCAAGTTAAAGAACCTTTAAAGTCACATAATATACCTCTGTTACCTTGGAATAAGATATCGTGTGAAATTTTTCAACTTAAGGGTAAAAATATCTTTTAATAGTAGACTACTATTTGAAATATATTGAGGTTGAAGATCTAAATAATAACACTACTAGTAGCTCAATAATTAAACATCTTAAAGCAATTTTTCTCGTCATGAAATTCCCCTTACTCTAGTAAACGATGGAGGTACCCAACTTAGATCAAAAGATTTTGAAATTTTTTGTGAAGAATGGGAATTTGGACATGTAATTACGTCACCAACTAATGCACAGTCCAATGGTATGGCAGAGAGAAATGTCCAAACGGCTAAAAAAATGTTAAAAAAAATTCTGGATGATAAAAAAGATATTCAAATGGCCTTACTTCATTATAGGTCCACCCCTGTTTTTGATAATATTTCACCAGCGGAATTACTTATGTCTAGGAAATTAAGAACCAATTTAATCTTAACTAAAAATCAATCTAAACCTAAGATTTGTTCTACGTATAATAAAAATGTTATCGAAAAAAATCAACAACACCAACAAAAATATTATAATAAAGGGAAAAAATTCTTATCCGAACTTACTGGAAATAAAAAGTTTATGTTCAAAGAGAACCAAACAGCAACTGGTTTGCTGGTATAGTTGTACAAAAAGTTAGAAATAGAGATTATAAAGTGCAAATGAATAATGGTTCTATTTTAATTCGTATTCGTACGTATATTAAAAAATTAAATGTAACTGAATCAGTCAACAACGAGAATCAGTGTTCATTTGCAGAAGAAGAGAAAATAAAATGTAGTAATAGCCCCAAGAATCATGATTTATCTCAACAGGAAGTTAGGTATTTTATAGAAATAGACAATATAGTAGATAACAGTAATGTTATCGAGATAGAAGTTGTAAGTGAAAACATGACAGATAATGACAGTGAGACTGATAGTGAATATTTCAGTGCATCTAGTAATGATCAAGAAGAAATTAGAATAATCATTACAAATGAAAGTGAGATTTGTTTTGTGGGTTCTTTGTTAACTAAATAAAGTGTTAACACTAAAGTTTTATGACTTTTATTGTTCATTAACAACTAACAAGTAGTACAAGTACATGTGTTTGGTTAACCTAAGCCCCGCGATAATCCCACGCTTTTTTTGACATCTGCCAACTGTCCGAACTTTGGCGTGTTCAGTAACAAAGCCCAAGACTACTCATAACATGCTCTCTTTTTTATTTATTTTTTTTTGAATTTTTTATTTTTTAGCTCAGATATACTTAAACATCTAAAACATAATCGCTAAATCTCTTTGGCTTGGTTACTTTACGCTTTGATTTTTTGGAACTGGTCGAATGTAAATTTACAGTTTTAAGGGGGTCGTCAATATTGAAACTATGAACACCTCCATTTCTTGTGGTATCACCCGAGTTTTAAGTGGTGTACTGGCACATACACTATCACCTAAACTATTACTAGCACTTATATTGGTACTATTGGAAGAATCAGAATGAATTTGAGACATATTGTTAACTTCAGTATTTATTGATGGATTGAAGCTACTATAGTTCATTTAAAAACCAGGAGGAGTAATTTGGAAAGCCTTACTCACACCACTAAAAGTTACCAGATTAGTTACTAAAGGGTGTGTACCGAGAAAGAAGTCAACAGTCGTGTTCCAAATCTATTAAATACGCCTTGATGGACGCAGAAATCAGCAACGCCACCAACTGTTTGAGACATTTTGGATTTAACATGAATATTTTTGGTTTTTCATCCAATATATTATATTTGTTTACACACATTTATTGTTGATTGTTTTTCTGAGACTCCTAAATAACCTATGTTCAGCGTTTACATTGTTTTGCCGGCCTAATAAGCGAAGAGCTGTACTCGAAGTAGAAGGATCCATAATTGCAGATATTCAATACAATTGCTTACTGAAGGTTTTAAAGGAACAGTTTTAACGAAATAGAGTGGAAACTAAGTAAAAATAATTAAATAACAACAGCGGATGCAATGACAAAAATAAGCATATTCATCTGTCAGAATTGTCAAAAATGGAAATTAATAAATTATCAGCTGATATCAGTGCTACGAAGTGTTGTGTGACACTCGGCGGAATCTGACCAATCAGAGGTCTACAGAATTACCAACTTAAATTCAAATTACTCCTCCAATATTCTTTCATTCTGTCTAATTTTAAATGATAGTTGAGTTTTTCTCAAAAACTTTCTGTTTCTTCTATACTGACTACCGTACTCATCTACCACAATATATGACCTATCATTGACAATACCAATTATTTTTCTCTTTTTCCAGGTTGCATTAAACTGTGGTAGTACTATATCACCTACTATTAACTTTGGCAAGTCTTTAGCATGATTGTCATAAAATTTGGATTCAACTTTCTGCTTATGATTTAATTTACTCTCCATTTCTTGTTTGTTTATAAAGGTAGGTTCAAGAGCTTTTTCAGAGATGGGAATTTTTGTTTTCAAAGTTCGGTTTAAAAATATTTGATTAGGTGAATATTTAAGCATAGGTAATGGTGTAGTGTGATATTCCATTAGTAAATGAGGCAAGTCCCTGGTATGTTTAGCTTTTTTGAGCATATCTTTAACGATACCTACATATTTTTCAGCGAGACCATTGGATTGGATTGGATGATATGGATTACTAAAAACTAACTGAAAATTACTATATAAAACTCCTTTGGCATTACCAAATGTTGAATGGACTGCATATTGCTGCCAAAGAAGATGATACAAGTTTTAATTGAATGTGGCCTTCAAGTACCTATAAAAGTTCGAAGGACCACCGTGTTACCACGGAAATAATAAAATAAAACTATTAAAAAATGTCTAACGATTTATAGTTCAAAAACAGTACATACAAACGATTAAAAAGGTAACAATCACGCACAAACAAATAGCTATACATAAATATGTTTGAAGTAGAATAAGGAGTAATCCACCTCACATCCAAACGACCCCTCAAGTTGGCAACACCGCGAAAAATTGATGCCGGTGTATTGCAGTACGAAGAAAACGAATATTTCCAACAAAATATATATTAGTTATCTTACCAAATGTGTATTCCACTATAACTACTATTCACTATAACTAGGTATTTATATTTTTATTAAAAAAGGCATTGCACCACAAAATTTAGTATAGAGCATGCTGAGGAGTGACGATTCACATGGTGCCGCAGAGGTACTCGGACATGGAATGCCCTGATTTTCGGTTGGTCGCTATACGTGTCGACGTTCTTCGGGCCGAAGGTGGCCGAGAAGACGGAGGTTCTATATAAACTATTTAAAATTTGGCGGGGTCGACGCAAATGTTAAAATGATTTTAACATACTGGGGGGGGGGAAAGAATAAAGAAAGCAACAACAAAAAGGAGAATCAAAAGAATACGTCCACCAAAGAAACAACACAGGCTTAGATTATCTTCCAGAATATTGCCCGTTGGCGTCCAGGCTAGCCATGGGTTATTGCCAGGAAGTTCTCCAGACCCAGCGTAACTGTGATGGGAGGTAAACTAGTAAACTAAGTTTCTAAGGGGAGCAGGGCTAATTTCACAATTGGACGAGTGTACTCGCCATCACTAGTTTTTATTCTAGCGGCTCGGAACTTACCGTCACGACCAGGGATAAGGTCTAAAATTCTAGCAATAGGCCAATTAAGGGGAGATCTGTCCTCGGAGAGGACCAGCACTAAATCTCCCACAGATAGGTCTTTTTCAACCTTTTGCCACTTGGGACGGTGTTGCAATTGGTGCAGGTAATCAATGGACCAGCGCTTCCAGAATCTCTGTTGGATCTGGGTGCATTGAGACCAAAAGGACAATCTATTAGGAGGGGTCTCACTGATATCTTTTTCGGGAAAGGCCGTCAAGGGACAACCTATTAAAAAATGACCCGGGGTCAGTGGTAACAAATCATTAGGATCGTTGGATAAAGCGTACAACGGGCGGCTATTTAAAATGGCTTCAACTTGAATGAGAATGGTGGCAGTCTCTTCGAAGGTGAAGGTAGACGTGCCTAGTAATCTAACTAAGTGGGATTTGGCGCTCTTAACAGCGGCCTCCCATAAACCTCCCCAATGGGGCGAGCGTGAAGGGATGAATTTCCAAGAAATTTCTGTTGAAGTCACAAAGCTAGAAATTTTTTCAAGAGTGTCATTAGATCTGAGAAAATCTGCGAGATCTCTCAATTGGTTTCGGGCACCAATAAAATTCGTGCCCCTGTCACTATAAATAACCTTAGGGTTACCTCTACGACCAATAAATCTTTTTAAACAAGCTATAAAACCATCAGTAGTTAAGCTAGTGACCAATTCAATGTGTATGGCTTTAGTCACCATACACACAAAAATAGCTATATAGGCTTTGAGCAAAGGAGCCTTTCGAAGTCTTGAGGAGCGCAATGAGATAGGTCCAGCAAAGTCAACACCAACTTTGAGAAAAGCACGAGTTGGTTGAATACGATCAGCTGGTAATGGGGCCATAATTTGTGAAGAGAATTGAGCATGAAATCTATAGCAAGTTATGCATTTGGAGAGAATTTTCTTGATGGTACGTACCCCACCAAGAGGCCAGTAAATTTGACGTAGGTTAGCTAAAACATTTTGTGGACCACTATGTCCAAGTCTACGGTGTTCACTTTCTATAAGTCTAGTGACTATGATATCATTAGAAGGAAGTAACATTGGGAATTTCTTATCAAAGTTAAGTTCGGCATTCTGAAGTCTGCCACCTACACGTATTGTAGATTGAGCGGTAAGAGTGATTTATTTACAAGCGGCTTGTTTAAAGATAGAAGTTCTATTTCTCTAGGGAAATGCTCTTTTTGAATTTGAAGAATAATAAATTCCAAGGAAACTTGAAGTTCCTCTACTGATAGGGGACCAGTAAATTTGTCACTGGCCCTGCGACAATTGTTAACGAACCGAAATAGATAAGCAAGGACTCTACGTAGTTTTTGAAATTGAGGAAACTCTAGGAACCATTCCTTTAAGGGATTAACCGGAGTTTTAAGAGCAGCTAGATTTACTTTTTCAACTACGGACAATATGTTGAATCTGCACTATTCTGTTGAATAGTGAGGACACGTCGAGCCACAAAGGGAGTAAATTTACTCGCCTTATGTTTCACCCAAGATAGGGAAACCAGGGAGATAGGTTTATGGATTCAAAGGAATAACAAGTGGAGAAAATATGTTTTATTCGGACAACTAAATTGGACAAAAGAACCATAGAATTGAGCTCTAGTTTAGGAATAGTTAATTCAGCTTTCAAAGGGCTAACTCTAGACTTAGAAGCAACAAGAGAAGAAGATATAGTGTGATCAGTATAAGAAGCTACTAAATATATACGACAACCATAAGCTACTTGGCTCGCATCACAAAAGCCATGCAAAGAGACATGAATTAACGTTTTATTTTGCGTTAAAGGTCGAGGGATTGCAAGCTGAGATAAGTCAGAAAGATTTTTGAGAAACATATTCCATTGCTTCAGAATATTGACGTCTTTTATAGGAGAATCCCAGTCTAGCTGAAGTTGCCAGAGGGATTGCATAATAAGCTTTCCAAGCACAATTAGAGGGTTTACTATACCCAAAGGGTCAAAGGTACTAGCGATAATGGACAAAACGCTTCGTCTAGTCAAACAGGGCAGATCAGGCAGGGCTGAACCACTAATTTGAAGTAAATCAAGGGAAGAATTCCATTTTATGCCAAGAATTTTACAAGGAGAATTTTCCAAATTTAAATCTAATTCGAAGATCAAGAGAGAGAGACTCGAGGAATTTTAATGAGTTTGAATGCCACTTGTGCAGTTTAAACCCATGTTTATTAAGTACTGTGTTTAATTGGAAATAAAGAGTTTCTAATTCGTCATAATTGTTGACTCCACTAAGGATGTCATCCATGTAGGTTTGCGAAAGCAGGGCTGTCTGAGCTAGAGAAAAAGATGTATTTTTTACAGCGACGTCTTTGAGGACTCTAGTCGCTAGGTATGGGGCACAATTTTGGCCGAAACTAAGCCGAGAAAGTTCTACGCATTGATAAGCGTCTACAGGACTGTCACGCCAAAGCACATTTTGCAAGTGAAGATGAGCAGGGTTTATCTCAATCATCCGGTACATCATTTGGATGTCCGCACATAAAACATAGCGAAAGGATCTAAAGCGACAAAGTATGTCGAATAAATTGTCTTGGACTTGATATCCTTTATGAGTAAGGTCGTTGAGAGAGACTCCAGTGTCAGATCGACACGAGTAATCGAAAACTATTCTACATTTAGAGGAAACAGAAGAAGAGCGTATAACTGCTCTATGAGGAACAAAGTATTTAATCTCATTAGTGAGATTACAAAACAACGAAAGTGGTACCACTCTAGCATGATCTAAATGAATATAATCAGTCAAGACTTGCTTGTATGTTTCAAAAAAATCGGTATCTTTTTCAAACTTTTTCTCTAAGTGATTGAAACGACGCTTGGCTATCGAAAGTGAATGACCTAATTTTTTAATGGGATCTACTTTCAAAGGCATGTCTACTTGATACCTTCCAGAAGGTAAAATTTTGGTAGTTTGAAGAAAAATATTTTCTACTAGTTCATCTTCAAAGGAAGGACCCTCTGAATTAGGAATGTCCTCGATTTTCCAAAACTTCTCAATTAATTCGTCAATTCTAGGAGCGTCAACTAAATTTTCATTTTCTACTGTTAAAAAGGAAAAAGCAAAATTCGTTTTATTGCCTTTATCTACGCGCATTTCTGGAACAGGACCAGCTACTACATAACCTAAATGAGTGTTCATAAACGTGGGCATGTTATCCCCCATCCTTATGATTTCATCTTTTAGAAGATTGAAGTACACATCCGCCCCTACTAATATTTGAATTTCTCCTGGTTCAAAAAACAAAGGGTCAGCTAAATCCAATTTGACATGATCTGGTAAGCAAAGTTTATCGGGCGGTATAACAAATTGAGGTAGTTTATGGGTAATTTGATCAATGACAGAGCAAGTTATATTGAAAACCTTTGAGGGTTCCACTAAAGAGCTAAAAACAACGTCTATGACATTATTACTATGGGTACATCTATTATTACCAAGACCAGAAATATTTACTACGTGAGATCTATAAGGAGTATCCAAAGAATCCGCAAGGGATCTTTTAATTATACTCATTTGACTTGCAGAGTCGAGAAGCAGACGAACCATTATGGTTTTACCATTTTTGCAATGTACATTTACCATAGCAGTGGGTAACAAAACAATTTTATCAAACAAACTAGTTGCTGCTAGTGAAGATTGCTGGGCACTGGAAGAGGAGGCAAAATTATTTACTTGCGAATTGTTATTTACAATGGAGTTGTTTTGGAAAGGATCTCTGTTTACAACATTTGAAACTCTATTACTGTTGGAGCTCGGTCCAGGATCCGGAAAACTTCCAGAATTTCGAGCGGGAGGAGCACTTCTATTCGAAGAACTACTACTATTTGCAGAGCGAGAATTAGAATTGACTTCAAAGTGAAGGAGTGAGTGATGAGACTTACTACAACTCAAGCAACGATGAAGAGATTTGCAGCTAGCAATTAAATGCTGACCACTTAAACAGTTTAAACATAATTTGTTTGTTTTTGCAACTTTATGCCTGTCAACAGGTGAAAGAGCTAAAAATTTACTACAGCGATATAATGAATGAGAGGTATCTGAACAGAGTACACAACCAAACCTATTTGATTGAGAGGAAGAAGAAGATTGGATATGGGGTTTATCACCAACACTAGTATGCAAAATGACACAAGGTTTACTATCCTGAGACTTGGGTTCCCTTTTATGTCCAGAATCAAATAAATTTAAGTTTTCTAACACACTATAGCGTCTTTTAATAAACTCAAGAAATTCAGGAATATTTACTAATTCCATTGGTTTTCTTTCGTTTTCAAATTCTCGTCTAGTAATGAAATCTAGTTTTTGTTCTAATAAGAAAACCACCAGAGTCTCGAACTTAAGCTCTGGTTCTAAATTCAGATTTTTTACTTGTTCTAATGTCTTTTTGGATGCGACGTAGAAATCCCTTAAACTAGCCGCATTACTCTTAACTATAGGTTTTTGATCCAACAATGATGAAAATAAAGAATTTAACAGTTTCGATTTATCCTCATACGTATTTCTTAAAATATCCAAAGCTACCTCTAGATTCCGATTAGTTACACTTAAACTATCTATTAATTCTAGTGGCTGACCACGAAGCAAGCTTTTTAGATAATAAAACTTTTCGCTATCACATTGAAGTTTAGGATTTTTCAAAACTAAAGCTGAAAACAAATCAAGAAAGGACGTCCATTCTGACGCCAGACCTGTAAATGGTTTGATATTTATTTTGGGTAAAACTACGTTACAATTATCACTAGGGCGAGATGTATTTTTATTAGCTTTGTCAAATAAAGAAGTTAATTTTGCAATACAAAGCTCAAATCTATCAGAAATGAGATCCTCTGGACCACTATCGGACAAAGTTTCATCAGAGGTTGAAGCTATACCTAAAATTTTAGATTGAACTGTTTGATAATTACTATAATGTACTAATAAATTATCTAATTTGATCTTAAGAAGGTAAGATTCTTCTTCACCTGTAATATTAACTAAAAATCTTTCAAACCGTGTAAGTTGGGCCTTAGCACCGGTTCGTTTATTTTTTAGATGTACTAATTGCGAAGTCATCGTTATCAAGAGTAAGTAACCGGAACCAAACTAAACAAATTGTAAACACATTGAAACAGTTGGTAATTGAATACAGCAATATTGCAATTACCTTAAAATAAATATCAAAATATCACAACAATGGCATAAACAATAATAATCAATTCAATTATCCAAAAATATCAAACGAGAAATACCTATCAAATTTAAAAGAGAGAACCACACCTATAAGTAAAACAGTGCATTTAGTAATTGCGAATTAATATCTACCTTTCTAAAAAATCAGATTTAAAGCAATTTTATTCTATAGATAAAAATTATTTTCAATAATAAAACCAATACATTTCTTCTGAAAAAGTTCGTCAATTCCTGTTCCAACAACATTCATATTAGAAAAACATTATAAAAACAAAGTGTAAAGTTTCATACACAACAGAAAAAACTTAAAGGCGCCGACAAATAATGTTTTCAAACTCCTTTTTTTTTCCTTTTCTGCTGCTGGCGACGCTTCATGCAGGTGCGTTAAAAGAGAAAGAGTAATGCCGCTATCTCTTCTTCAAAAACGGCCGTTGAACTATACAAGTAAATTTCCAATCCCACGGAGCGCGGTGTTGCCAAACCAGGTCGTATTTCCCGAGCACTGCTGACGGCACTTCGCGCACAAATTTTATTATTATCAACGAAATGTAAATATTGTTTTTGCTTTAGCGAATTGAGTATATTGATTATTAGTAATTGCAGAAAGCGAGTCCAATCAAATGTTCAAAAGTTAAGTGTGCGGAAACTATCCAAGTATTTCAAACGAAAAAATGTCAATTTGACAGGTCGAGTTATCCGGCTCGAAGGACCACAAAAACTATATATAAAACTCCTTTGGCATTACCAAATGTTGAATGGACTGCATATTGCTGCCAAAGAAGATGATACAAGTTTTAATTGAATGTGGCCTTCAAGTACCTATAAAAGTTCGAAGGACCACCGTGTTACCACGGAAATAATAAAATAAAACTATTAAAAAATGTCTAACGATTTATAGTTCAAAAACAGTACATACAAACGATTAAAAAGGTAACAATCACGCACAAACAAATAGCTATACATAAATATGTTTGAAGTAGAATAAGGAGTAATCCACCTCACATCCAAACGACCCCTCAAGTTGGCAACACCGCGAAAAATTGATGCCGGTGTATTGCAGTACGAAGAAAACGAATATTTCCAACAAAATATATATTAGTTATCTTACCAAATGTGTATTCCACTATAACTACTATTCACTATAACTAGGTATTTATATTTTTATTAAAAAAGGCATTGCACCACAAAATTTAGTATAGAGCATGCTGAGGAGTGACGATTCACATGGTGCCGCAGAGGTACTCGGACATGGAATGCCCTGATTTTCGGTTGGTCGCTATACGTGTCGACGTTCTTCGGGCCGAAGGTGGCCGAGAAGACGGAGGTTCTATATAAACTATTTAAAATTTGGCGGGGTCGACGCAAATGTTAAAATGATTTTAACAATTACTTTCATCTACAAATGTCTTAAATACCTTGGAATTATATGGGTTATTATCTGCAAAAAATTTATCTGGTACGCCAAATTGCTGAAACTTACTCTTACACATTGAAATACGTTCATCTGCAGTTTTAGTTTTTGTTTCATCAACCTCAATCCAATTAGAGTATGCATCGACAATTATAGGGTAATTCTGTCCTTTATACTCTAAGAAGTCTGAATGGATATATTGCCACACACGTGTAGGTGACTCATAAGGTATTCGGGTCTCTTTCTGAAGAGATTTTTGATTTAACTGACACACTTCACCTTTTTGTTATAAACTCTTCAATGTGTTACATGTTAGGCCAGTAAAATATTTGACGGGCCCGTAACTTAGATTTCTCTAGTCCAAAATGTAGCTCGTGAATCAACTTAAGCATATCAAGTTGTAATGACTGGGGTACTATAATTTTCGAAAAGGTAGTTCTCATCATCCTGAACAAAAAAGCTTATGGACACAAAAAATTCTACCGTCAGGATTTTGCGCTACGGCGCATACAATGTGCCGTACGCGCATACGGCACTGAATAGCACGATTATGGAGACATGCATGCGTGGAGGTGTGTTGGAATAAAAAGGTACTATATACTAGGGGAAATGTTTATAAACGATTATTTGTATACGCGGAATAAAGTTTAGACCGGAATCCTCATTTTTGCACCTCGTGTTCAACACAGAAAAGGGTGACCACCTCTTTCCGTATCCACGCCTACAGCATTATTACATCGCGTCCGTGGTGCCAGAGCAAATACCAATAATCATGTTGAAATCATGTGGAATATCAGTGGAGTATAGAGGTAATGGCGAAAAACCACTATAAAAAAGCTCATGCACCTTATTCGGAACCTCATTAGGTGGTGTGGAAGACCGTAATCCTCATTTTTAGATATACAGATATATGTTTATAGTACCTTTCCATTCCAGCACACCTCCACGCATGCATGTCCATAATCGCGGTATTCAGCGCCGTATGTAGTAGTGTTGAATTTCTCCGGTTAATTCTTTGTTACCAAAACATCAGAGATTTCTTGTTTTTGTTATGGTTTTTTTGGCTATACATTTGAATTCTTGTTTTAATACAGCAGCACTATAACACCTTACACATTGGAGATCCTTATCACATTTTTGTTAAATTATATGTTAATTACTAAGCTACTGTAAAGAAATATTCAATCTCATTAACTTTGTAAAAAACTCAATATATTATATTTAGTTATAGATTTCCTTCTTCCAAGTTCATCCACTCCTCTTACACACACTTTTAGGGGCCTATTCTGTAATCAGTAACGATGTCTTTCATGGACGATTATCGTTACTGAACGACTTTATATATTCAGTATCGTAACGACCGCTGTTAGATAACGACAAAATGGCTGATATTATGTCGTTGACCAACGTCAGCTATGCAGCAGTCGTTATCGGGTAACCAAGCCTTTGGTTAAGAGGTTTGTTGTGTTTTTTTCAATATCTTAAAAACATTGTTCCTTATACAAAGATCATATTTCATTTAAGATGGATCAACAGTGACGTATTGTTTTGGATGAATTGAATAGAAGGTAAATTCATATAAGGGTTGACAAATAATCTAAACTATACACATGTAATATTTTTAGACAGACACGAAGGACTAATTTTCGTGTCTTAAGAGACCGAAGTAACCCCTTTGAGTTACATGAGGAAGTGTTCCGGCAGATGTATCGAGTAAACAGTGAAGCTGCTTATGAATTATTACAGGACTTGTTGCCTTTTTTGAATCATGGTAGTCGTAATACTAGAACACCTCCCATAGTTAGGTTTTTCATAACCATTCATTTCTTAGCTCATAGGAGTTATCAAAAATCTGTGGGTGTAGATTATTTAAATGGGTCATCACAATCTAACGTTAGCCGATCAAATCATGAAGTTGTTAATGTTATGGTTGATCATCTGATTAACAGACGTATAAGGTTCCCGCAAAACGATGAAGACAAGGGAGTCGTGAAAAATGATTTTTATAGAAAGTTTCATGTCCCCGGAATAGTTGGGTGTATAGACTGTACCCATATAAAAATAGTACCACCATCGTTTGGAATTCTTGGTTATCCCCCTAATGTTTTGATGAATAGGAAAAATTTCCACATTATCAATTGTCAAATCATTTGTGATGTAAATTGTAACATATTAACTTTAAATGCCCAGTTTCCTGGTAGTGTACACGATGCCGCTATATGGCGAATGAGTAATGTTAAAAAATGTTTACATCAAAGATTTATTGATGGAGATCAAGGTACTTATTTGATAGGAGATGCGGTTATCCTCTACTGCTATATTTACTGACACCTGTAGTTGAAGCAGCACCAAATACACCACAAGGAAGGTACACCCAACGGCATCAACAAATTCGGAACTGCATTGAAAAAACCAATGGAATGCTCAAAGGTGTATGGCGTTGTTTAAATTCTGACCGAGTTTTGCATTACGATCCTGCATTTGTATCAAGAATTGTATATGCTTGCGCCATGCTTCACAACATTATTGTAAGAAGGAATATACCAATTAATGAAAATCTAATTTTACTGGAGGATGACAATTTTGACGATGAAGATAATATTGGCATGGACGATGCTCAATTATTGAATATGGGTAATATAGTACGAAATCGAATAATAAACAATTTCTTCAGTTGAGCAAGACTTATAGTATATTTTAATACAATAATTGAAGAACAATTTTCTTAAGTTTCTTGTATTATGGCTCTTATTAGCATCACTTATAAGAATCAAAAGAAAAAGGATCATTAAATTAACAATTACCATTTTAAATCAAAATAAGGGTTTCAAAAACTCCCTATTAGGGAGTTTTTGAAACCCTTAATCTACCCGTAATTAACGTTTTCGGTTATTCTAAGCATGCGCAGCAACTTGGAAATAACCGAGTCGGTTATTAACCGATAACGTTCTACGTTACCTACCGAACCTTTACGTTCGCTTAATAAGCGTTATATTTGCGATGTTGTCAACTTTAAACACGCTTGTGTTAAATTGTTGCAGAATAAATAGAAATATATCATTGACACTATAGAAACCCTGTCGCAACCACGACTATGTATATAAATGTATGTAAATGACCAACTGCTCCTTTTTCATAAGTATGTGATTAAGACGTCCAGTAATACTATTGTAGGTACAAAAAATATTAAAAATGATAACCAAAAACCAACGTAACATTTATTCTTTTACATGAAAAGTCATTCTGACATTCAACAACAAATCTATGTACATATATATGGCGTTGCTAACTAGAGTCAACGCATGTGTTGATATAATAAGTCTATAAGATAAATAAATATTATTCATGCTACGACAAACCACTCATTTATAAGTATTAGCACAAAGCACATAAACAGTAGTACCCAGTTGATGATTTCATTACTGTGAAATCTCAACATACTGGGGGCTCAACAAAGAAAACAATTATAAATAATAAAGTAATAAAGCGATATTTTGGATAACCAAATAAATCCCAGCAAATTTAATTAAATATACTAATTTAACCAATAATGCATACTCAAGGCTCAATAAATAATATATGGATATTAAAGTGGACTGTATTTCAATGAAAAGCAAAGTAAGGTAATGTTAATGAATGGATTCACTCATAATGGGAGCAACAACAAAAAAATCATCATCAGCCGAGGATGATAAACCTGGAAGTATACTATTTTCTGAGGTGTTGCCTTTTAGCATCAACAGTAGCCATTGGTCACCGTGCAGAATATTCATTCTACCTCCAAATCATCAACACCGCGGCAGGCAATGATCATTAATAATTACACCAGAATGAGTAAATAAATGAACAGGGTACAGGCAACAGGGTAAATTATAACAAATTACATTACATATCAGTATTAGTTTCATCAGGTGCATGTAAATTGTCAATAATGGGAAGAGGCGCTATTTTTACTATAGGCCTTAAATAAGTACCAGAAGACGTTCGAACCTGGACAGCACGAATCTTTCCATCCTTCCCAGTTATAATATCCGTTATTCTTGCTAATGGCCATTTCAAAGGTGGCGAGTCATCATCTTTGACTAACACCATTTCGTTAACTTTGAGGTTTTTACTCAAGACTTGCCATTTTGGCCTATTCTGAAGTTGGTTTAGGTAATCTACTGTCCAACGCTTCCAGAAGGTTTGTTGCACTGAAGTGCAGTGCTGCCAAAACTTAAGTCTGTTGTCAGGTATGGACGAAACATCTTTTTCGGGAAGACACATTAAAGATTGTCCGATTAAGAAATGACCAGGAGTCAAAGGAATTAAGTCAAAGGGATCGGTGGATATGGGGAAAAGCGGTCTAGAGTTCATGATTGCCTCAACCTGCGTGAGAATTGTAGAGAGCTGTTCAAAGGTATAAACAGAGTTTCGAAGTATTCGGAAAAGATGATGCTTAGCACTTTTAATTGCCGATTCCCATATCCCTCCCCAATGGGGAGACCTCGGAGGAATAAACTTCCAATTTATGGAACAAGATAGTAAAAATTCGTTTATAGAAGACAAATGATTTTTTAGAAACATCTGTAATTCTTTCAATTGATTCTGAGCTCCAACAAAATTTGTACCATTATCGCTATATATGGATAATGGTAGCCCGCGTCTAGATACAAATCGTTTAAGAGATGCTATGAAGGCTTCAGTAGTCAAGTCAGAGACTAGTTCCAAATGAACTGCTTTCGTAGTAAGACAAACAAAAAGTGAAATATAACATTTTACAATAGGAGCTTTTCTTAGATTATAAGATTTAACATTGAAGGGTCCACCAAAATCTATTCCCACATGATAGAAGGGTCTAGAAGGGGTAAGTCTGATCTTAGGTAAGTCAGCCATCCTCTGTTGAGCAGTTATGGCTTTGAAACGGTGACAAGTAATGCAATTATGTATTATTCTTTTTATTTCCCTAAGGCCGTCTAAAGGCCAATAGTTCAATCTGACACTGTAAAGTACGTTTTGTGGACCACTATGGCCAAGTCTTAAATGTTCTTTGCTTAGAAGTAATGAGGTGAAGTGATTTTTAGCTGGTAATAAAATTGGATGTTTTTGGTTGAAAGGTAGATCAGCGTGGGTAAGACGACCACCTACTCTTAAGATATTGTTTTTGTCAATGAAAACATTCAAGGAAGCCAATTTCTTATCTGACAGACTTTTATTTGATCTGAGGGCTTTGATAATATCAGAAAAGAAGGTTTCTTGTACTTGTTTTACTAAGAATGTTATTGAATTATCCAATTCTGTCGGAAGAAGAGGTAATGATGCTTTATTTAGTGACCTAGTGTTACTCACAAAACGACGTACATATGACATAGATCTAATTAATTTAGTGAAAGAAGAAAATCTGATAATGAATAACATCCAGGGATTCATAGGATTTGTTGTGGTCACTAAATATTTTTTTCTTTCTTCTGGTGGGCTAATTATAGCTGAAAATGTATCATGACATTGAGTGTCTTGGGATGATTCCCATAAAAAACTAGGTCCAAAAAACCAAAAAGTTGCAGGGGGATCCAAAAACTTACCCCTGGAGAGTAAGTCTGCTGGATTTGAATGAGACTTAATATGTCTCCAAGATGCAGAAGACGTTAATTGCTGTATTTGAGCAACCCTATTACAAACGAAGACTGCCCATCTATTAGGGTTTCCTTTAATCCATGATAATGCAACCTGCGAGTCGGACCACAGAATTGAGTTGGAAATATTAAGTTGTTGAGTGATGATGTCTGTGATACGAGAATATAATTTGGCAAGGAGAACCATGGCACAAAGCTCAAGTTTGGGAATGGTTATAGGTTTGTTTAAAGGAGCTACTTTTGATTTTGAGATTAATAGTTGAGAAGAAGCAGTGTTGTCAACATAAATAGCTCGTAAATAAATACAACCCCCATATGCTAATGAACTGGCATCACAAAAACCATGAATCTCTAATTTGACGACTTTTTTATTCAAAAGGGTATATCTAGGAATTTGAAGTTGTTTGAGACATGAAATACTGTCTACAAAACTTTTCCAATTTTTAAGTATTATGGGGTCACTAATCTTCTCATCCCAAGAAAGTTTCAGCAGCCAAAGCTGTTGCATAATTAGCTTGCCACTACCCATAACTGGGTTAACAAGACCAAGGGGATCATAACATTGTGAAATTGATGACAAAATGTTTCTCTTTGTTGGATCAGTATCTAACTTTGATGAAGGGGAAGACACTTGAAAAAAGTCATTGGTGGGATTCCACTTTATTCCTAAGACTTTACAAGGATATGACTCAAGGTTTAAGTCTTTAGAAGTTGGAACTTGGAAGGAATGATTCACGGCAATTTCTAAGGAATTTGAACAGAACTTATGAAGTTTGAAACCATAGTTTCCAAGAATTCTAATTAGGTTCAGATAAAGTTTTTCTAGATCATGAATGGAGTCGGCTCCTGTAAGAATATCGTCTACATACGTTTGACGCAAGAGGGCTGCTTGAACTTCAGGATATTGATCATTTTCTAAGGCAATTTCTTTAAGGACTCTACAGGCTAAGTAAGGCGCACTTTTTTGACCAAAGGACACAGTCTGAAGCTGCATACAAGAAAAAATATCATTAGGAGAATCTCTCCATAAAACATTTTGTAAAAAATGAAATTTAGGATTTACTTCAATCTGCCGGTACATTTTTTCAACGTCCGCAGTCAATGCATATTTAAAGTTTCTAAAACGAATTAAAATGTCTATAAGTTCAGGTTGTACTCTGGATCCTTTTAATAATACATCATTTAATGATAGTCCTGTAGAAGATTTAGCTGAAAAATCAAAAACGCTTCTGACCTTGGTACTGGTGCTCTGTTCCTTGAAAACACATAAATGAGGCACGAAGTAATTGTGTTCATTTTCTAAATTATGGAGAGAAAGTGGCACGATTTTTCCATGGCCTAACTCAATATATTCGAAAAGTAAATTTCTATATTCTAATCTTAAACTATGGTCTTTGGAAAGTTTTTTTTCTAAACATAAGAAACGATTTTTGGCTGTCACAAAAGAATCTCCTAATTCTTTGTGCGCATCCGGATTTACTAAAGGTAGGTCAACTTGAAATCTTCCATTTTTTAATCTTTTCAAAGTTGTTTTGAAAAAATTTTCTGTCATAATGTCTTTTTCTGACTTTTGTGCAGCAGGGGTAATTTCTTCTTGTACCCAAAATTTTTCCAACAGCGCATCCACAGACAACTCTTCTGGGGGGCATGATGAAGACATATGAAAAGAATTGGTATGAAAAGTGGAAGTAATGCGTGTTTTGAGACACTGAGGAGGAACTATACCTGAAATTACCCATCCTAAGTATGTATCAATTAAAATAGGTAAATTATTTCCAAGTTTGTGAATATGTGGTTTTAATAGAGAGTGGTAGATGTCTGCTCCCAGCAGAATATCTACGTTGGAAGGTTTAAAAAATTCAGGATCTGCCAGGCAATTTAAAACGTGTTTAGGTAAGTGTAGTAAAGTCATGTCCACGTGTAATTGAGGAAGCTGTTGAGTTATTTTATTTACTACTGCACATGATGTCTCAAAACTTCTCGAAGGATCAACCAATGAGTGAAATTTAATATCTGTCATCAAATTTATACTTTTAGATTCATTGAAAATACCTGAAATTTCTAATGGTTGATTATAGGTATTACACTGCAACTCATCCACTAATGAAGAGCAGATAAATGAATTTTGACTTCCAGAGTCTAACAAAGCTCTGGCTATAATAGGACGTCCTTTATGAGAGTATAACTGAACGGTTGCAGTTGCTAAAAGAACATGACTACCATTTAAATTAAATGCTGACAATTGAGAAACGTTATAATTTGAGTTACTTTCATTTTTATGCTGCGAATTACTCTGGCTATCCGTATATGACTGATTACTATTTTTATTGGTATGTGCTTGATGGGAGAAAGACTCCATACCTACATTGTTTTCTGTACTTTCCAATTGCGAATGAAGGAGAACATGATGTTTTTTCCTACATATTGAACATGAACCTGATGATAAACAATTTGAAAGCAAATGTTTGTATCCGAGACATCCAAAACACATCTTATTATCTTTTACAAACTGTTGCCTATCCTTAACTGACATCGCTCCAAATTTTGGGCATGAATATATACGATGACCTGAACATTTACAAAAGTAACAATATTCTGATCTAGAAGAGTTAGAGTAAGAATGTTGTTTATCATTGTCTGGACTATTGTGATTCTTATTTTGCTTATGGTTGGAATGTGACTTCTGATGTGAATGAGCATTATGTTGTGATGTTAGTAATACTGTGTTTGTATGTGAATTTGATGCATTTGCATTATGTAAAAATTTTTTATTTTGGAAAGATTTTGAGTCCTGGCTTATTAAATTTTCCAAGATATTACATCTGTTGTCAAGAAAATTGAAAAAGGCATCGTGTGAAATAAAATCTGTTGACATTTCACTTTCCTCTAATGTGCGTTTTGTGTTAAAATCTAATTTTTGCTTTAAAATATGGGTAAGTAGCGCATCAAATAAATCATTTTTTTCTATGTTCAAATTAAGTAGTGCATTGATTTTTGCTTTGGCAGTCGTTGTGAATTGTCGTAACACTGAAGCATTACATTTACTAATTGTATTTAAGCCTAAGACATCATTGAATAACGCAGAAATTATCTGCCTTTTATTATCATACCGCTTTTTCAATAATTCTAATGCGGTTTCAAAATTTTGCTCCGTTACTTGTAAATTCTCGACTAACTTCAATGGTTCACCACTTAAATAAGACTTTAAGTAAAAAAATTTCTCTGCATTCGAGGTTAAACTACTATTATTTACAATTAATGCATTAAACAAATCTATGAAGCCGTGGTACTCTTCATAACTTCCTGTAAAAGTTTTAATACTTATAAATGGCAGTTTAATTTTGGTACCATTATTAACATTTTGACCACCATGAATAACATTCGCATTCATAGGACTCTCTAGTCGTGCTATTGCTTGCTGCAATTTACAATTTAGTTCATAAAACTTATTTTCAATATATTCTCTATTCTCAATATCTGCTGTTTCATCACTTAGTAGAGACTCAATTGAGTCCTGAATTTCTCCGTATTTTGCAAATTGAATCTCCAAAGTATTAAGTCTAAGTTTATATGCGTTTTTATCAGTTTCTATTAAATTAAACTTATCGAACCAATTAGTGATTCTTGTGAAATGACCTTTGCACAAAGCACGTTGCTTTACCAGTGACTCCATTTTAATATACAATTTTATTCTAACACCAATTGAATTCAAATTTATGAATCTTACAGTAACAGAGCAATTTTGAAAATAGGTATTCCAAGTCCATAGTACCTTTAATCAATAAATATATATTCACTCCCGATCAAACAACGTAATATTTGAGCATTAGTAAATGACAACAGAACTTTTATTTTATATATTCTTCCTATCTCAGGATTACCTGAAATACAATAAAGCGGCCCAAGAAAGAAAACATTTACAAAAAATGGTAACGTTGATATTAAAAATATTTGGAAAATAAATGTTCAAATATAAAAAATGTTACTTCCAAAAAAATTTAAAACTCACGATTTTTCTTAGTTTCTGACAATGCGTTTTCTAGTTCCAACCACTAAAAATCTTCTGACGTAATTGCAATTCCACTTACAGGTTATATTCTTCCATTTCTCACAAGTTAAAAAAAGTATAAAGGTCGCTACTAAACTCTCAAGGTGAGTAAGGACCATTCCACTTACTCGAAGGACCATATGTCGCAACCACGACTATGTATATAAATGTATGTAAATGACCAACTGCTCCTTTTTCATAAGTATGTGATTAAGACGTCCAGTAATACTATTGTAGGTACAAAAAATATTAAAAATGATAACCAAAAACCAACGTAACATTTATTCTTTTACATGAAAAGTCATTCTGACATTCAACAACAAATCTATGTACATATATATGGCGTTGCTAACTAGAGTCAACGCATGTGTTGATATAATAAGTCTATAAGATAAATAAATATTATTCATGCTACGACAAACCACTCATTTATAAGTATTAGCACAAAGCACATAAACAGTAGTACCCAGTTGATGATTTCATTACTGTGAAATCTCAACAAACCCACTACCACATGAACTATCGTAATGATGTGTTTCAAATATCTCCGCCTTTTTATTGGATATTCGCACAAAATAATGCATTTCTTACAATCTGGCAACTATAAATCA
Organism: Lochmaea capreae; assembly: GCA_949126875.1. Taxonomy (NCBI): domain Eukaryota; kingdom Metazoa; phylum Arthropoda; class Insecta; order Coleoptera; family Chrysomelidae; genus Lochmaea; species Lochmaea capreae. Next base: position 26,194,786 of record OX421409.1, on the reverse strand, counting down.
CAGGCTTCTATCTGTCAACGATTTATGTTTTGACATTGACAGTTTCCTTATTTTTCTTGGTTAGTTGGTTATGTTTTGGTTGTTTGGGTCCGGCGATTTCTATTTTGCTCATCAATCGACGATAACGACAATGTCAGCCCTAAAAAAAGACTCCGATTCACTGATGTAGAGGATCTGTTACTTCTTAGGGAGGTGCTAAGTAATAACCCATTCGAAAATCCAGATGTCTGGTCAGTAATTCAGCAACATATCAACCTCATAACAGGAAAATTGTTTTCCACAAGAACACTAAAAGAACATTTGGAACTCCTTATTAAAATGTGGGAAGAGCAAGTAAAAATTCTAAAAGATAAGTGAGTATGATTTTAGATTCCACAGTTTTACTTAAGCTGTATGTTTTAAGATTGCAAACTTAAAATGTTTACAGAAACAGGATATGAAAGAACCCTACTTAATACAATGTTTTCTCGACCAAACTTATTGTACTGATGACAATAATATCATAGAGAATATTTATATTATTAATTTGTTTTAGGTCTGGAATAGAAGTAGAATATACAGAAAAACATAATTTATGTGAAGGTGTCTACTCATTGATGGTTGAATTTAAAAAAACTAAAATAAATAAGAAAATGATAATTTCCGATAAAAAAACTAGGAATTGATGCACGAAATAAATGGAGTCATCAAAAATTCATTCAGGCATCAACTTCAGGTGGAGGAGTACAAAACATGAGCAACCAACTAGAAAGTGTAGGAAATGATGATTGTAGTAAGTAATGTTATGGAAATTTTTCACTTATTATTTACATATAGTTTTTCTATATCACTGCTACCATGGTTCAATGCACTTAATATTTTGTCTCTGTGGCAATAGTGGCATATGCTTATTTATTTTCAACATATGAGTGAGTACTTAATGCTCATTATATTGTATTATTCAATATGGGTATATAATATTTTTTTCTTAGGTCTCATATATCCTACAGAAATGGAGGACAGTTTTGTAGAAGTTGTCGGTACTGATGAAGTGCAACATTCAAAGCTAGAAATAGTACCAGAGCATTGTAGTGAAAATATAGTAATTAGAATAGAAAATGATGACACACCAACACATGTCACACCTCACACACAAAAAAAAATTTTGGGTAAGAATTTCATTAAGTTGTTAAAAACTGAAATTAATTCTTTCTCAAATTGTATATCTATATTTAGAGTTTTACAATTTATATCTTTTGTTGATAAAATCACAATTTATATGAAAAGAAATTAATTACAGCTTTTTTCTCGAATGGTCTTATGAAATATGAAGATTCTGTTGAGCAAAATTTTATTGAAAATAGGTAGTGCTTACACTTAAATTTTTGAATGGAATACTTTATATGCTTGTGTATATTCCAATAGAACCATAGCATTTCATGTGTCACTTCTGTGCAATAGTATAACTTATTACACATACAGAAAAGATTTTTTTGTCATGGTATTTTTGTTATTTTACAGCTCCTGTAAAGTCGAAAAAATAAAAAGTAATACACAGAGGCAAGGGTTGGCATATTTGGCTTGGTATGATGAAGCTCAAAAAAAATCAAGGAAAAGGAGGTAGAGATGGAAGGGAGGAAATTGTCATTAGAAGAAAGAAAACTCTTACTTCAAGAAAAACAAATTGAAATAACAACTCTAAAATATAAATAAAATAAAAAGAGGTATGATTTGGAAGAAAAGAAAATGGAGCTTTTTATTTGTTGTGTAAATAAAGTTGCAATAATAATTGAAAGACAAGAAAAAATTATAAACCTTCTCTTAGAAAAAGAGAGTTTTGTATGAGTTTTTCAGGTTTTTATTATTAAAATTTGTTTGTTATTGTAAATAATCATGTTCAAATGTGATATTAATAAGACTGTGACACCCATTTCAAGGCTGTGTTCTTAAGCAATTATTATTCACTGTACCTAGTATTTTTAAGAAACTTTGTTTTTGTTGAATCATTATACAAGATACTTATGCTAAATCCTAGAATAAGTTGATGAATTATTGTTTTTTGTTTTCTAGTCCTTTACAATTTGAGAAACAGGTTTTTTTCTTTGTTTATATTGGCAAAACTGCCATTGATACTACTAGAGTTGTGAGTTTGTGTTTATATAACATAATAAATAGGTACTTTTGTACAACTTGTGAAATGTTTTTTGTTTTATAAGTTTAAGGATTAAGATTGTTTTTGTAATAAATATGTTGGTTAAATTTTCAATGTGTATGATTAGGGCCTCTTTCTATAGCCCAGGAAATTCCAAATGTAAAAGTGATTTTTAACCCACATCCCTTCCACTGGTGTAAAAACTGTTACTTCTAAACTCATCATGTAACTTAAATGTTAATCTGTATGTAAGGTTTTTTATAAAAAGTTTGGCTTTTGAAAATTACAGTACTGAATAGTGAATATCCATACTTACTGATAAGACTGTAACTAACCTGTACCTATTTGAAAAACAGGTAAGTTTTAGTTGCATAAGTAAGTAGGTACATGTTAAAAATTAGTTTAAAAACCTAATGTTGAACAAAAATCCTGATTTCAGGTTTTAACTGTGACTCATAAACTTCAGCAATTGTGTTAAATGATCATACAAGATTATTTCGCTATGTACCTACGAGAGACTTTGTTAAAAAATACTTTTTGACAAAACTACAAAATATAAAACAGCGTCATAATCATGTTGAAAAAAAAAAACAAAAATATTTCTTTACAGCTAACTTTTATTGAACATTTAAATATACCTACTTCTAAATGAATTGGTTGAACATTAAAATATAAAGAAGTTTGGTTTTGGTAAAGGCAACTATAACAATTTGTTAAAATCGTTGCTGTTTTGTACATTTGCTCAATTTCTTGCAACAGAAGCTTCTGATTTTTTTTAAAATCAAGAAAAGCAAACACTCCAATTATTTTACCAAATGTCCATTCCACTGCTATCCTGACTATCGACATTGATGCATTGAACAATTTCTGTTGTTCATTACCCCCTCGACCTGGATATGGGCATAGCAACAATTCTCTTATACCATATGCCTGATCCCCAAAAAGTACAAAATTGTTATTATCAGATCTTGTTTTTGCCTCAAGTTGGTTATAAAAGCCCGACTCCCTGAAAATACCTGCATCATGTCTTCTACCTGGGAATGCTCCCATTTGACTGACAATAATACCATCGGGGGTAACTACCCCTTGATATTTGACACTGCTGTGTATTTAGGATATAACGAGTTAATAGACAATAGACTTTTAGGATTATTTATTCGACTCTACATGAGACTACATGTGTTCGAGTTGGCTTAGCCGTTGACATGACATGCAATTACAATTGTCGTGCCAAGTGCCAACTTATGAAAGGTGCCAACATTAAAACATTACATTTTCTCCCTTTTTTAAAGATTGAGTTTCTGAGGTGTTTTGATGATCCGTCCCGATCGAGATACTCGTGGTCCATTTGGGGTTGTTGAATGCGTTGAATGTTGTTCTGGGCTCTGGAGCGGGGTAGATACGTTTGGTTCGCTTGAAATACTTTCACAGGGGATAGGATTTGGGATAGGCATTAAATTTTGGGGTTCACTTACACTGAACCTACTGTTTTTAGCTTGCACTATTGGGATAGGTGGTGCACTGTTAGGTATATCTATATCTAGTTCATTAGGGACGTCTAACAATTTAGGTCGTATATAATCGGCATGTACAAATTTAATTTCAGATCCTATTTGCACTAAGTATGTACAGAAACTAATAACCTTTACAACCTTACCGTCACTCCAAGTTTTTGTTTGTTTGTTTTTAACAAAAACATTATCATTAACTTTGTACAATTTATTTTTTGATTTAGCTGACTCTGTGCTAATAGGACCTTTATTATTATAATGTGAGGGTTTTAACAAATGAAATCGGGCTCTTGGTGTATTTTTCAATATGCTTTCAGCAGGTGAGATAGCAGTAGAAGTAGTTGGTGTGTTTCTATAGGTGAACAAGTAGTTATATAACTTTGACAATATTAGGTTTTCGTTTATTTCTATTTTGTTTTTTGAAAATATGGCTTTTTCTAGCCCCTTTTTAATAGTTTGAACACCCCTCTCTGCTATCCCATTACTTTCTGGGTGATATGGCGGCGACTTAACAGGTTTGATTCCATTTGCGTGGCAGAATGAAATAAATTCAATTGCATTGAAGGGAGGACCATTATCCGAAACAAGTTCAACTGGTAGACCAAAAATGGAAAATATATTTTTCAACTTTAAAATTACTTCAGAAGCACTTGTGCCTTTATTCATCAACTTGACATCTATCCATTTCGATTTTTGGTCAACTAAGATTAAAAATACATGTTTATATTTATAAAAAAAATCTATGTGTACTCTGAAAAAATTATGGGGTGAGCTTGGCCATGATATCAATGAGCTAGAGCTTGTAAGGTTTTGAAAGTGCTGACATGTGTTACAAGATGCTATAAAATTTTTCTAGATCATTATTCATGGATGGCCACCAACAATATGAACGAACTAGCATTTTACTACGCACTATACCTGTATGTTGTTCATGGAATAATCCGAGAACATCTAATTTTAAAGAGTTTGGTATAACTACTCTGCTGCCTAGTAATATACAGTTCTGTTCCACAGACAATTCATTTCTATGCTTAAAATATGGTTTAAGATTTTCATCTACCACACTATTTGGCCAACCAGTTAATATAAAATCTTTGACTTTTACTAACAACATATCTTTATTTGTTTCTTTTTTTATATCCTCTGAGCTCAAAGGCATACCTTCTAACAAATTAAATGACAAGAGGTAGTCTGGAATTTCAGTTTCAGTTTTTATTGGTAAACGTGATAATCCATCTGCATTACTTATAAGTTTTCCACTTTTATATTGTAATTCATATTGATACCCTGATAAAATGATTGCCCAACGAGTTATTCTAGCAGCTGCTGTGGTGGGGATACCCTTATTAATTCCAAAAATAAACTGTAAGTGTTGGTGATCTGTGATTAGCACAAATTTTTGACCATATAAGTATTTATGAAACTTTTTCAAAGCAAAAATTATTGCTAAAGCCTCCCGTTCTAGGTTGCTATATTTTTTTTCTGCTGTTGATAGTGTACTAGATGCATACATTACAGGTCTCTCCTCTCCCTCAATTTTGTGATTCATTACTGCTCCTACACCATAGCTGCTAGAATCGCAAGTGACATATATTGGCAATTTTGGGTTGTAATAAGTAAGTACATTGTCTGACGTTAATAAATCTTTACTTAATTGGAATATTTGTTCAATTTGTTTCGTCCAGTTTTTTTTGAAATCGAAATCTGACTGACAAAGGTCATACAATGGTTAAACTTTGTAGATAGCATTGGTATAAACTTAATATAATAGTTGATAAGGCTTAAGTATGATTTTAATTGAGTAACATTCTGTGGAGACGGGGCAGATTTTAAACTAATTACTTTTTCATCTGTGGGATGGATGCCCTGCAAATCAATCCGATGACCAAGGAATTCCACACTGCTTTGAAAAAATTTACACTTACTTTGGTTTACCTTAACATTATACTCAACCAGTTTTTCTAAGACATGTTTTACATTTTCAAAACATTCTTTCAAATATATCATCTAGATAGCACTTAGTGTTTTTCAAGCCTGATAAAATGGTTTCCATTACTGTTTGAAAAATACCTGGTGCTGAACTTACACCATATGTGAGTCTAGTATACGCAAAAAGACCTAAATGGGTATTAATCACAAGAGCCTCCTGTGATTTAGCGCTTACTTCCAACTGTTGGTAAGCTCCTTTCAAATCTATTACAGTGAAATATTCATTACCTGCTAGACATGAGAATATATCCTCAGGAAGAGGTAAAACACAGCGGTCTACATCCAAGGCCTTGTTCAATGTTTTTTTGAAGTCAACACAGACTCTAATTTCTGAAGAATTCTTTTTGGGTACAATGACAATTGGGCTTGCCCAGTTACTGAAATTTACTTTTTTTATTATTCCTGACTTCAACATGTTTTGTAATTCTATTTCTACTTTATCTTTCAAAGCGTATGGGACATCATAAGCCATATGAAAAGTGGGTTGTGCTTCTTCTTTAAGTTTTAGTTCGACTTTAAAGTTCTTAATAGTTGAATTTGATTCTTCAAAAATTTGGCCATACTCTGATTTAATATAATTTACATATTTTTGAATAATTGACTCATTATTAATTGCAGTGGAACTGTTAAAATTGTTGACCTTTAACTGGTTCTCAACCTGATTGATTTTATGTGACTGTTCTACCTTGACTGGTTTAGAATTGCTTACAGTAGACAGGTTTTCCGATAAACTTATTTTTTGTCTGCAGTCTGGATTAAGCACGTTTAACCAATTACGGCCCAATAGTGGTGAAAATATATGATTACATTCCAAAACAATTATGGGTAGATTGAATATCTTATTTTTAATGTTAACAAATACATCTGTTTCACCTAGTATATTAACACCTTGACCAGTGAGAACTCTCAAATCATAGTTTACTGCATATAGACTCAACTCCGACAAATACTTCTGATAATCACTTACGTGAATAACTGTACGACATGCTCCACTATCAACCTCGAAAGTAATTGGCTTACCTTCTACATTCAACACAACTTGAACAGCTTTTTTGTTTTCTGCCAATGATGACAGAAATCCCAGGAATAAACTATCCTGTTCTTCCTCTGATGACACTTCTGTAACTAGCTTGACATTACCACTTCTGCAGACACGACTTGTATTACCTTTCCTTTGGCAGTTGAAACATTCCCAATCCCGAGCTGGACACTTTTCTGGATCATGAAACCTTGTGCATCGAAAACACCTTTTCCCTGTTTGGTATTTGCTGCTTGATTGCGTTCTTACATTTTTCCTTACTACTTTTCCAGTTTTTTTGAAGGATAATTTGTCAATCTCTTCAGACACTGATGCAACACTGTTTTCTACAGCCATTGATTTGACTTGGCCTTCTGCTAGATCCATAGAGAGAGCTGTTTTATATGCTGCCTCGAATGTTAATTCAGCTTGTGACAATAATTTCCTTTTAATAGCTGTAGATTTAATGCCGCATACTAATCTATCTCTCAAACATTCTGATAGAAACGCACCAAATTGACAATGTTGAGACAGGTTTTTTAGCTTGGCAACAAACGATTTGACATCTTCAGTCGCTTCTTGAACTGCACAATAAAATTTATACCTCTCGGCTATCACTAATCTTGGAGGGCTATAGTGTTTTATTAATTCAGACTTCAACACTGCGTATGACTTTGTGCTGGGAAGATCTGGGGCTAAAATATCCTTTAGCACGTTGTAACACTCACCACCCACGAGTGTTAATAAGAGAGGGACTTTCTTTCCATCTTCTACGACATTGCAGATAAATAGCTGTTCGATTCTCTCTAAATATGAGGATATATCAGTTTCATTTGGGTTGAACTGTTCTATTGATCCTATTAAAGACATTTTTCACTTCAATTATTTTTTTTGGCGGTTGACATTCAAAGAATCACATAATTCATACCTATTCCTATTTCAGGGACATGGAATATGCCATTGACTACCACCCAACCTGTAACATCAAGTAATCGTTCTTTTATATCTGATAAAGGTTTAATAGGGTCCCCTATGTTTCCTGTTTCTTTTGTGATAATTTTTTTCTTTCTTGCCTTTGCTTTAACTTGACACTTCGAGTCGGTGAATGTCTGAAATTAGTAAACATAATTACAAAACACATTATTTAATTACTGCTTTTTTGGATAATATTAATAAAAGAAAGAGAATCAAGTATTATACGCACCCTTTTCCATCCCGCTGAATCCTTAATAGGACCGCCTAAACTATTTAATCTTTCTGAAAGCTGTTTCCATGTGTTTTTAATAATATCAGGGTTTGTAGCATCAAATTTGTTGTCCCTGAAGGCTTCATTTGTACTCGATTCATCCAAATACATTATTGTCTTAACGGACCAACTTTTAACTTTGTCCTTTTCCATTATAAAAGTTACGTGAATGTGAATCAAAAATCTTATTTGATAAAAACCTAAATTCGTAATTAAATCCTTTCCTAACCTAACAAAACAGCACCAGATGTCAAAAATTATACCAACCTTTATAAAATTGTGAAAATATTATCGTTATCTTTTGTCCCTAGATTTTAACGTAACGACATTATTACAGAATCTAACTCTGAAAAATTATCGTTAACATAATAATCGTTACCGTAACGACAACTTACAGAATAGGTACCTTAATGTGGATGCTGGTTTAATATAACAATTAAAGTAGCTGATTGTCCATATATTGAAACATAATAAAAGTCTATGGCAAATGGAGTTCTCCAATGCCAACACACCCTTCCACACACACACATATATTGAAACAATTTGTTCAAATCAATTTAAAATTTTACTCATATCCCTAATACCCAATAACATTAAAATCGTTACGCCTATGATTTAAAGATCCAACGTCAAATTTCCAACATGGCTTCAACTATGACGTCACTTTCGCGCATGTTGCTGTGACGTAGGGGGCCCATTCTCTAATGAAACAGACTCTACCATTCATCCATTCATGCAATTTAATTTTTTTCCTTCACTTACCCACCCAGCACCCCTATTCACTCCATCATCCCGTAAGTACGCTAATAGGCATAATGACTGATTTTGAAAAACTGCTCCACGATGTTTTCACATAATATATACTTTATCTACAATAAATGTTATTTCTCTGGGAAAAAAAGTTTTTAAAGGAGAAATTTACCTTTTAAAAATGCATTTTAACCTAACCAAAACGCAAGATTAATAATGGCGTCTGTCTGTGACATCATCAATTCGTAAATACCATTTATAGGTGAACTGTGTATTTCTTATAACATAAAACAGATTGTTTTATGTCATTGGTAAAATCGTCAAACTTCCAACACTTGACAGCTTGCAGGTTAGAAGTTTATTTTGATACATAATTTGAATCACACAAACAACGGAAATTCGAAACGGAACAGATGTACGGACCATAGATAGTTCGGACGAAAGACAAAATATCAAGGTCAAATTTGCAAAAGTACGACGTCACTCTCTTCTGATTGGCTCTTCTGATTTTAGTGATTGTTAGTGACTGGCATCATGCCTATTGGGACTTATTAAAAATGCATTTTACAGTGTTTTTAAGTAATTTTCTGGAAGAATTGGCGAGGTTGTGTTGTATACAATTACCGTAATTTTATATATGTATATCTAAATGTGAAAAAGTAAACTCTTTTCAGTTTGTTTTAAGCTTTCGGTTTTATTGTAATAATTATCAAAAAACGCGTCAAAATTGACAGTTCGCAAAATAAATCTAATATCATTAATTTCAGGAATATTGACTAATTTTGAGTAAATAATTAACATTATTGGTAGTAGGTAAAATAATGTACTATATTCGTATCGTAAATTCATATTACGATATTCAATGGGTTATCAAACTCGGCCTGACGACCTCGTTTGACAAATTTCCCATCTCATTTCGTAATATGAATCTTTACGACACTTATATCGTAAATATCTATTACAAAGGAAGCTGCATTGGGATTTACATTCCTAACAATATGACTTCTGATGGAGTCAAAAAAATGTTACAACGGATCTTGATTGATGTGTTTTGTATATGTATAAAAAGCCGACACCATTTTTTTGCAATTGTTCCCATATGTATACAAATTCTTTCAAAGTATGGATCCAATTTTTTATACAAAAGAATTCCATTGTTTGGAAAACTTTAATAGCTTCCATCCAAAAACTTTTATTAAGTGATTTTGATGAAACAGCACATTTTAGATCTTGTGGGTGTTTCATTTTAAGGCACGTCCCATTGACACTATCGAACACTTTGTTCATAAATATCAAAAATTCGACAGTTTCTTCTGCCTCTCTTGGCATTTCCTGTAAATTCTTCGTAGTACTGCACCTAGCCATTCTCTTCATTACAGCTGCCACATTGTTGCTGAAAACTTGTGCTGCCACAGACACTTTCATTTTTTTCGTATTTTCTATGTGATGAGCTGTTATTTTTTTACAAAGTTTGTAGTCATCATCCTCAGAGTTTTTAATTTCGATGTTCCCATTTTGCAGTTTCATTAGCATTTTTTCTCCACTTGAAACGAAGAGAATATTTAAATAAATTATTCCTTATTCCTTTAAGTAAGTGTGGAGGATCATAGAGAGGGACAACCTCTTTACCTCCAATGAGGACACCAAATAAACGATTATTTTCCCCCTTTCGGAGAAAATACTCTCTTGTCTTGTCATACAACTCGTTTATGGCTGCAACATTAGCAGTTCCCTGATCACAAATAATAGATTTAACATGTAAACCAGCATCTTGACATGATTGGACCTAACCTCTTTCATTGTTTTCACAAGCATGTCCGTTTTCATTCCACCTTCATTGAAGTAATATGCTAATGGTTGTTTCCACTTCTTGCATATTCCCCGTGCCATAAAAACCATTACTTTGTCAGCTATAACTGGTTTTCTTCCTTCTTCACCACCATTGTCTTGAAAGCCATCAACAATATCTTTTATTTTTTTGTTATATTGGAGAGTAGGATCAAGGGCTATTTCATCAAACATAACGCTGCAACATTTGTCCATTTCTGTCATGTTTTTTGTTTTAACTGCGAGTGAGTCCATGATAGCTGGATTTATTCCCGTGCTAAAAGGAATTTTTCCCAGCAGGTTTGTCAGTGTTTTTCTCGATGGTGCAGCAAATAACTTTCGAATTAGTTTGTACCCATTAGGACTTTGCTTCAGAAGTGACAAAAAAAATATTTTTTCATCAAGGGAATACCTCCATCCCTTTGGTTTTACTCCTTGGCACCTGACTTGAGACATCATAAAATCATATGTAGTTTTATTTACTTTTGTCTTCAAAACTTTAGCAGTATACGACACTTTTTCCATTATTTTTACCCTTTTTTTAAGGAATGCACGACTAAAGCTTAATTTCTTTGCAATTTTTCGAAGACTGAATGCTACCCTGTACAGCTTTTTTGCTTTTGGTGTAAGTTCTGGAGCTCTCCTTACATTGATGCTAGAAAGAAGTCTTGTGGATTTGTTCAGACCTGAAAATAAAATAAAAATTAACTCACATATTATGTATTGCATAGTACACAATGGACTAAAAATAATTATCACTAATAATATAACTACAAAATATATTACATACTAAAACATAAAAAGACTCTTTAACCATATTTAAAATCTGATTATGCCAAAAGCATTATTTATTAAAAATAAAATTGAGTAGATGAGGCTTTTGCTTGATGAAGATCTTACTGAACGATGAAACAAAGCAACTTAATTTGTTTAACCCTTAACTACTACCACCCTAAAATTATTTCGTAAACACTATGAGTGGGTCACAGAGACCCAGATTTTTTTTTTCATAAAAAATAATATTTTGACATTTATTTATAAACACATAAATGGAAACATAACTAAAAAACAATAGCTATTAATAAAAAAAAATTAGGCGCAGTTTGGGCACAAAGTTTTTGCACATTCTATTCACACTGGAATATTACACATTTGACAGTAGGTGCTGGTTTTCCTGTCTTTTTTGACGGGACAAATTGCACATCTTTTTCTTTTAGAGGCTCCCACTCTTTGTTGAGGTGCTGGGGGTGGTGGAAGTGTATCTCCAATCAAATTAAAAATTGAAGTTTTTAAACCGCGTGGCAACGAAGTTTGATACCTTTTTTGCATATGCGGTATACATAAATTAGGTCCAAGTTGTTTTAAAAAATTGTACGTTGAAATTTCTTTACCACCTGAGGCAAATTGATAAATTACTCTACTATTTACCCCTCCAATATTCAAAAGAGCATAAAAAATGGTCATTGGCCATCTTCGACTTCTACGTGAAGTTGTGTAATTGGCACATTTTTGATCAAGCGCATCCACTCCCGCTTTAGTACTATTGTAAAATAGTATTATATCTGGTTTTTTGGTTTGTGCGTCCACTTTATCATCATGGTGGGTACTTGAAATGAGAATAACAGATTTATTTTTTTTGGGTACGTATGATACTATTGTCTCCTGAGCAGTAAACCCAAAAATGGATGACTCTGCTTTTCTCTTGGGAGATGGCATAAATTCCAAAGGAATAGATGTTTTGTTTTTTTTCACTGTACCAACAAATCGCACACTCAATAATAAAGAGACACAATACCAAAAAAGTTATTTTCGAGAATCGTAAAAAGTAGGTTCATTTTATTCGCTTCTCGCACTTGAGACTCTTTAGGCGCAGTTTGAATGACTATTTCAGAGTCGTATTAGTTAATGTGAGTACCAGTAAAGCAACAATTATTGAAGTTTAGCTAGATAGTCTACAATTGGGACAAAACGAGGGGTGGGCGGATATAGTGTCGTTTTATTTTTAAAATAGAAAAGTTTAAGTGAAATAAAACTAAATAATGTCTTTTAGTTTTAAATTTTTATTCTTTCTGCAAATACATTCTGAAAAATGTCGATTTAGTATTCAATGGGTTGTTTGTTTAGAAAAATATAAAACTAAAAACTCTATTTCAATAATATTTATTGGGCAGAAACAAATTACATAAAATATTGTATCTTCAAGCGAAATAAATAGTAATTCAGTACAAAATGAACATAAAACCTTAACATCAAACGCAAGATTAAATTAAAAGTTTAAAACTTAAATAGAAAATTTTGCTGTTGTTACTTAACTTGGATACTATAAATAGTAATTCTATATGTTTAAAGTATAAAATAAATACAAATTTCTGAAATAAAACGAGATTAAATTAAAACTTTTAAACTCAAATTATAAATAATATAGATTTTCACATCTACATTATCGAAGTATAGTATTGTAAAAATCGGCATAAAAACTAGGAATCAGTTGTTTTGAAACTAGTTCTTTCAGGTCTTTCATTTTATTTTCGCTAAGGTCTTGTTTAGCAGTATAGGCTTTACTTAACGAAATATTTTGTATGGGAGTAAACTTTCTTTTTTTATTTCTTATAAGAGCCTCAATAAACTGCTCTTGTTTGTAAGATGTTTTAAATGCAAATTTTAAGGGGTTATCTTTTGTAAACCTCATTACCTTAATGTCATTCCAATTAATAGGTTTACCTGTCTTATCTTTGGTGAATTATTTCCCCATTCTTCCTGAAGTCGTTTTAGGTCAAAGAATGATTGGTAAGTAAGTTCATGTACCAAAAATGGAGGTGGCTTCTTTTTTGCATTTTTTATTAGTGTTATGTATTGATGAGGAGAATAAATTGGACCTGATCTTAAATTCCGTTTAATTTCTTTTTCAATTAAACTGTGTATATTGTCTCCTTCATTTTGGGTATGGCCTTTGATTAAGAATTTATGTGTAATGCTATTGATGTTAAGATTTGCAACAGCATACAAGTAAAGAGAAGTGATGAATTTATTTTTATTTTGACCACAGCAATTGTCAGAGTAAAATATCACGTCACAGTTATTCCCATCACTTTTTTCTGATATTTGCTGTAAGTATTTAAATATACATGAACCAATTTCATTGGCTCCTCGTTTGGCATCAGTTTCGTTCCAAAAGTAACAATGTACTTGGTCATAACCCCTGTTTTTTATGTCGGGCTCCTTGAGGGAGAGTTCAGTCAAAGTGAAATTGTAGTTGTTGAGTTTCGATTTGTAGTAGAATGCAGAAGTGTCTCCTCGAGGACATTGGAGAACAGCTTGCAGGTCGTAAACTACCACTTTCCTATTCTCGTTGATGCTTGAACGATCTGCACGTTTTTCTTCCCTACTGAGCTCTTTCTCTTCGTGATGACTGTTATACAAGTCAGTAATTCGATTCTTTTCGTCTAAAGCTGCATTCTCATACTGCAAACAAAGATCGCACTGATCCTTTTTTGGCTGATGGAAACCTATATTAAATTCCGTGTTAAATAAGTTGTAGAAAGTACAATATTTTCCAAATGGTTTTTTCTTTTCTATTTGTTGTTCTTGGAAATCCCGAAACAAGTCTGTTATAGTCTTTCCTCCGTCTATAAATTCTTTGCATGTGTTTGCCCTTACATAATGAGATTCTATTCTCGGGATAGAATTTATATGATCTCTTATGTCTTGAAGAAGTTGAGGGTCGACACGGTTGTGACTATCGTGCTTGCCACGTAAATCATTTTCTAAAAATCCATTCTGGTCCATCTTATCTACTACGGTGCGAATCATTCGATCAGTTACATCAAGGGTATTCTTAAAAAAAACTTTACATACTCGTATATGCAAGTTATCAACAATTAAATGAAACGCTTTGTTGCTTTTTCTTGGCCGTTCTGCGTTGGTATATTTATATCTTGAGTAGATGAGGCTTTTGCTTGATGAAGATCTTACTGAACGATGAAACAAAGCAACTTAATTTGTTTAACCCTCAACTACTACCACCTCAAAATTATTTCGTAAACACTATGAGTGGGTCACAGAGACCCAGATTTTTTTTTTCATAAAAAATAATATTTTGACATTTATTTATAAACACATAAATGGAAACATAACTAAAAAACAATAGCTATTAATAAAAAAAAATTAGGCGCAGTTTGGGCACAAAGTTTTTGCACATTCTATACACACTGGAATATTACACATTTGACAGTAGGTGCTGGTTTTCCTGTCTTTTTTGACGGGACAAATTGCACATCTTTTTCTTTTAGAGGCTCCCACTCTTTGTTGAGGTGCTGGGGGTGGTGGAAGTGTATCTCCAATCAAATTAAAAATTGAAGTTTTCAAACCGCGTGGCAACGAAGTTTGATACCTTTTTTGCATATGCGGTATACATAAATTACGTCCAAGTTGTTTTAAAAAATTGTACGTTGAAATTTCTTTACCACCTGAGGCAAATTGATAAATTACTCTACTATTTACCCCTCCAATATTCAAAAGAGCATAAAAAATGGTCATTGGCCATCTTCGACTTCTACGTGAAGTTGTGTAATTGGCACATTTTTGATCAAGCGCATCCACTCCCGCTTTAGTACTATTGTAAAATAGTATTATATCTGGTTTTTTGGTTTGTGCGTCCACTTTATCATCATGGTGGGTACTTGAAATGAGAATAACAGATTTATTTTTTTTGGGTACGTATGATACTATTGTCTCCTGAGCAGTAAACCCAAAAATGGATGACTCTGCTTTTCTCTTGGGAGATGGCATAAATTCCAAAGGAATAGATGTTTTGTTTTTTTTCACTGTACCAACAAAAATGTCAACTTTAATTTCTCTAATTCTCTCATTAGTTCAACTGAGGAGTACCAGTTATCGGCTGTTATGTTTCGAGAAGTATTTTTCATTGGTTCCACCAAACGAAGAACTACTTGGGTTGGATTAGAAAAGTTGTTTGTTTTTTTCTCTGTAGGATCTTTTCAGCATATAATTTGTTTCAGAATTTGCAAGAATTTGTACCTTTATGCCGTACTTTGCGGGTTTGTTGGGTATGAACATTCGAAATCCACAACGGCCTCTAAAAGGTACTTTGTAAAGGTTTCAGTGTTCTCTCGGAACGTCTTAAAGGTTCTGAATTTCCAACGCTACCATATGAGTCTAATTTTGATGGTTGATTATCTACTTCTAGAATTGTATTCGTTTGGTGAAGGTAATGGTGGCATTGATATTTGATTCAATCTTACATTCTTTAAAACACCTTGAATGCTGATTAAAAATCTATTTGCACCTAAAGGTCTAACAGCTACCCCTTCTACTACTGGACCTTTTGCACTTAGCCTTACTCTTACAAATTCTCCTTCTTTAAATGGTATGTGAGAATTTGTTTTTTCTGTAAATTGATATTTGGAATTTATTAGGGATAAATGTGTGCGGGGTGTGAAACTCAACCATAAAGATGCTGGTGTTTTTCCTGTAGCTGTACTAGGTGTAGTTCTGTAAGCTAATAAATATATAAAGCAAATAACTGAATAATACGGTATTCATGCTTTACTTTTTCCCTTTGAATTACAAGTTTCTTCGTTCGGCCAAACCATTGCTATTAGGGTGATAAGGGGGTGAGAAACTTGCTAGAATGTTCTTTTGCGTGCAAAATTGTAAATATTTGTGTGAGCCAAATGGCGGGCCATTGTCTGAAACTAATTAAATTGGGAATCCTGCTGTAGCAAAAAACATGCGAATAGTGTTTAATGTGGATGTGACGTTGCATGAAGACATATACCATACTTCCACCCATTTACTATAAGCGTCTACAAGTATTAAAAAATGATGTTGTTCAAACTGAAAAAAATCAATGTGGCATCTTTGCATCGGGTGTTTTGCTTTATGCCATGGAATTACTTCTGATGATTGCTATGGGTCCCTTATTTTTCAGGGCGTAGGATGGGTTCAAAACTATGCACTAGATACAAAGATTTATAATTGAAACTTATTATCGTTTTACATTACAATATTATGTGGTAAATCAAGTATTTTTAGACCGCCAAGGCGCTACAACCCTCAACGGTCTTGCTCCCTTGACTCTCGAGAGCTGACTCCCTTTCTCACTGTTAACTGTTCTGTTTGCGCATCACCGCTCCGGCCTCGCACACCCCGCACTGCACTATACCGTACGTCCCACAGTTAGTACCTCTACATTACCCCCCTACTTAAATATAGATTATAAAATAACGGCATTTAAGTACCAACAAAAGAAAACGAAATTCCTAAAATAAACATTTACCATCCCATTGAGAAATTGAAAGAAAGGAGTAAATTACTTCAATCATACTCATTAACAGGAGTTTTGTATAGCTTTAAATTCACAACATTATGTTTTGCAATTTCCTTGCCATTTTCGCCACCAATCACATAAGAGTTCGGACCGGCCTGCCTGAGTACTGTAAAGGGTCCCTCATAAATTAAGAAAAACTTACGGATTGTTTGATCTACTGCTGAAGACTGCGCATGCGTTCTCACTAATACGCGATCTCCCTCCTTAAATTCTACTGGACTAATTTTTGAATTTATCTTAACCGCCTGCCGTTCCGCCTTGGTTCGTAGTCGTTCATGGGCTAAAACCCAAATTTGTTCTAAAGTCATGCCCGCGTAAGTCGAATGATCTGTCTCGTCTTCCGGAAAATTAAGTATTTTGTCAATGGGATTTGGAACTGACCTCCCGGTTTGCAAAAAAGTTGCTGTAAAACCCGTGCTATCATTAACGACATTATTTAATAGGGTTTCAATAACGTTAACTACGCATGCCCACTTGGTATGCTTTTCATGACAATATGTTCTCAGCAGACGACCCACCTCTCTGTTGTAACGTTCCGTCATGTTCCCTTGCGGAAAATACACAGATGTGGTTTTAACTTTAATACCGTGATCGCTCAAAGTATTTTTCCATAGCTTAGACGTAAACTGTGTCCCATTGTCGCTTAAAATGCACAGAGGTTTTTGTACTTTCGGTACATAATCCTTAATTATTTTGTTTAAGATCGCGATAGTTGTTGCGCGTTTTAATGCATATAATTTAATATATTTACTAAAAGCATCCACAACGACTAGCAGCATTGTTGCACCCCCACGAGATTTGGGTAAGGGTCCCACCAAATCCAAACACACCAGTTCCGCCGGTCTAGTCACTACAATAGGATTTAATAACCCATGGTTTCTTTTGGAAACTTTCGACTTCTGGCATACGTCACAAGAAGAAACAAACTGCCTAATATGCCGTTGCATCTTTGGCCAATAGAACTTGCATTTCATATGATTATACGTTTTAGTTTTGCCAAAATGACCAATTTCCTCGTGTTGCACTCTAATCAGCTCCGACCGTTGGTTCCGCGGCACGCATAATTTAAAACCCCCATTCTTCCGTGTACCCCGTTTAAATAAAATACCCTCGTGTATAATATACCATTCTGTCATTTTCAGCTCCTTTTCCGTTAAAACGCTTACTTCCTTCTCGAAATTTTCCAAGAAATTGATTTTAGTTTTGAAATTTTCCTCTTTTAATTGATCACTCCTGATTCGTTTAAAATTTTGTTTCAATAGCCTGTAATCAGGAGATAACTTTATTAACGATATTTGAATATCCGCCGATGCATCTGGTCCTTCTCTGTTGCAGCCGTGCAACGGATATCGCGACAAAGTGTCAGCAGTAATATTGTCCGTCCCCTTGCAATGAACAATCGTGAAATCAAATTCTTGTATGAATAAAATCCACCGCGTTAACCTCGCGCTTCTTAATTTACAAGTAAGTAAAAATGTTAAGGCTTTATGATCCGTTAGAATCACCAGTTTTCTACCCAGTACTAAAGTACGCCACTGACGCAAACAATGCACTATGGCCGCTGCCTCTTTTTCGCTCACCGTATAATTCAATTCACCCCCTTTAAAAGTGCGACTCGTATAAGCTATGACATCACGATCTCCGCTTACTGCATCAATTTGATATAGGCAACCTCCCAAACCAAAATTCGAACTATCACATTGAATATAAAAAGTTTCCTCCAACTTCGGATACGCTAACATTGTTACCTTCAAAAAAGCCTGCTTAATTTTCAGAAAGGCCTCCTTCTGTTCCACCCCCCATTTCCACTTTGTGATTTCCTAATTTTAACCGTCATATTCGCGAGCTTTAATTTAGTAAAAATTGTGTTCAAATGGATAAAATGCTTATCAATGTCGTCTGAAAATATTAGCAAATCGTCGACATAACATATCGTGAAATTTGAACACTCAGCTCCTAGAACTTTGTTTAAACAACGTATAAGGCTGGCCATAGACGTCGATAGCCCAAATGGTAGGACGTTAAAAACATAGGTCTGATCCTCATACAAAAAGCCTACGTACTTGCGATGTTCCGGCTTAATCGGAATTTGCCAATAGGCCGCTGTTAAATCTATCGTGCTCACTACCCGACCTCCTTTAAAGTTTAATAACAATTCATTAACATTTGGCGGCGGTATGTAATCTTTATTCATGCGATTGTTTAGCAAACGCGCGTCAAGACAAACTCTTACCGACTTGTCTTTCTTAGTCACTGTGACAAGAGATGAGACATATTCTGTTTTTTCAGGACTAATGATGCCCCAGTCTAACATTTCCTGTATTTGTTCATTTACTTCTTCGCGGTATACGAAAGGAATCGGGTACGCACGCACGTAAAAAGGACGATCGTCTCTCATAATAATCTCATGTTCATAGCTGCTAACAGTGCCCGGACACTCCGAAAATAAGTCTTTATGATCGTTCAAGAGAGACAATAATTTTGTTTTGTGCGATTCTTCCTTTAAATTGGTATTGTTTACCACTAGCCTTAAATCGTCTTCGCTATACTCGTGCTTCTCACTAGTATTATTTTTACTCAATTTATTACGCGAAATATTTTTTTCTGTGCAGAAATTAACAGTCAATGACTTTTCAGTGTTTATTTTATAATTGAAATTTAAACTGTTTTCCTTACCGTTTAATAAAAACTCTAATTTTAAATCATTAAAATTTAAATTGGCTTTGTATGCCGACAGAAAATCACACCCTAAAAGAACGTCTCTGTTTAAATTTGGTATCATTAGACAAATGACTTCCAGTTGAATATTGTTTATTATGATAGGCAGCAATGTTTGATATTTGACCCTTTGTACTTTACCGCCGACCGCTACCGAAATAGTTACCCCTGTCACTGGCAACACACTTGCATCTAACGACGTTTGAATTTCTTTAAAGAATTTATCAGACACCGCCGATATCTCACTGCCGCTGTCTAACAATAACTCCACATTTTTATCTGCAATATTTGCCTGAATTACCGGAATCGCGACACCAACTGTTTTTGTGTAGTCATGGTCATCGTCAGGTTCAACTAACAAACTTTCGGTACTTCCATTAAAGCGGGTAATTAAATTTACCTGATTTGTTATGGAGTTTCTTTCAGGCTGGCTATTATTATTGTTATTCGGGTTTCTATTTTGCCTATGGCTCTCGAAATTTCTGTTAGAACGAGGTTCATACCTTCTATTATCAGCTTGTCTATGAAAATCAGAAGTATTAGTTCGATTTGCAAAACGTTTCGAATCTTCGCGGGCCTGTTCGTCAACATACGTTTCGTCAATTTGCCTCAAATACTCTTCTACCGCGTCAATAGATTTTAATCCCTGGGTAACAATACCTCTACGTATTTCCGCTGAAAAATGTTTCGCGAGGTTATTTATTAACTCGTCATCTGAAATTTTTTGTGACAGGAAACTCGCTTTATTGACATAATTCAAAAAATAATCAGAGCGACTACCTGTTTCAAACTTACCGTATTTCAATTCCGAATACAATTCGCGTTGTTTATCTAATCCCCAAAATCGCGTTTTAAATGCATCTACAAAATCCTCATATTTTCTAAACGTATTTTCCTTGATCGATACCCAGTCTGCAGCAGTACCTCTCAGACAACTTACCGCTAAATTAATTTTATTTGACTCCGGCACGCCAGCATCAACCAAAGTTCTATTTAACTTCTTTAAAAATTGCATCGGGTGTACTTTCGAATTCGGGTAAAAAGTTAAATTACTCCCTCCGAGTTCACGCCAATTTAAAATGAATGATCTATCATATAAATTATTATGTGAATCGTGTGACGACGATTCAGTGTATTTACTCCCCGATACTGTTTCGGAGTCCTTAGCTTTCTGTAACGTTTCCGCTAAAGATCCTACCGTTTCTTGTAGATTTGCCATGCCAATGGCTAACCGTTGTAACACATCTTCTAAATCTAAATTTTCACTTTCCTTTGTTTTCCTTGTTCTCGGCATTTTATTACAAATTTAGTTTGGGTGCCCAGCCGTTTTTTTTTTAACAAATCTTACAACTAAACACAATAAAATACTTAAACAACAATCTGGCAATAAAATAAAAATCGGTAGTCCGCAGTTCATAAGAGTAAATAAAGAAAATCAATAAGTCTTTTGAACATAAAAGTTTTAAAATAAACAAACTTTAAAATAAAGCTCACGTGATACTATCTTTCTCGTACGCTGTCAACCTCCGGTATCCTCTTCTCACCCTCTGTGACCTTCACTTTTTCCCTCTGATTCTCCTCGTCCAAATTCCTAACAGAATAACTTCTTTTCAATTTCCGTATCTGTGCTGATTTGCCACTAGCTGAGCGCCAAAATGCTATGGGTCCCTTATTTTTCAGGGCGTAGGATGGGTTCAAAACTATGCACTAGATACAAAGATTTATAATTGAAACTTATTATCGTTTTACATTACAATATTATGTGGTAAATCAAGTATTTTTAGACCGCCAAGGCGCTACAACCCTCAACGGTCTTGCTCCCTTGACTCTCGAGAGCTGACTCCCTTTCTCACTGTTAACTGTTCTGTTTGCGCATCACCGCTCCGGCCTCGCACACCCCGCACTGCACTATACCGTACGTCCCACAGTTAGAACCTCTACATGATACTGGTTTAAAATTTACTATATTACATGGATCACATGATTGGCATAATAATGTTATATCTGAATTTAATGTTGGCCACCAAACATTTTCCCTAGCTAACATTTTACAGCGTACTATACCGGGGTGTCCGCTATGTAATAAATCTAAAACGTTTTTGTGTAATTTGTGTTGCCAAACATAAGACAATTTTACTCTATAGAAAGATGAGAGTTTATATTAAAATATGGTTGTAATGCAACCTATTTGTTAACTTTAGGCCAACCTTGTAATGTTAATTGCATGACTTCAGAAATAATCGGGTCTTTTTTAGAACACATAGGTATATCTGGAACAGTTAAAGGGAGAGTTGGTGAAATTACTATATTATAAATTGGTTCGATTAACTTGTCATCTCCTGGTAATCGTGACATTGCATCTGCTGGAGAAAGTAACTCGCTTTTACGATGCTCAATATCAAAATTAAAAGATCTTATAAATAAGGACCAACGAATTAATCTTTCAGTTGCTAAATAAGGGAAAGACTTACTTGGGCTAAAAATTCCTTTCAATGGTGCGTTATCAATAACCAATTTAAAATTTCTTCCCCAAATATACTTGTAGAATTTATTGAATGCAAAAATGACTCCTAATCCTTCTCTCTCTATTTGTGAGTACTTTTGTTGTGTTGGACTTAAAGTTGAGGATGCGAACATTACAGGTTTTTCTATTCTTTTAATTCCATTTCTGGATTCAATTTCAATTAAATGACTTAGAACACATCCTAAACCATAAGGACTTGCATCTGAACTTACTATTAAGGGTTTTGATGGATCATATGGAATTAAAACATTATGACTGGTTGATTTCCTTTTACTAAGTTCAAAAGCGTCTTGGCACTCTGTAGTCCAGTTGAAAACAACATTCTTTATATAGAGGTTTTAGATCCTGACTCATATGTGGCATGAATTTTGCATGAAAATTTAGCATACCTGTGTAAGCTTTTAATTCGGTCACATTTTTAGGTGGTTTAGCATCTAAAATTGCTTTTACCCTAGTATTTGTAGGATGATCACCTTCATTATCTAAAAGATGCTCTAAATATTCAACTGTTGGTTTAAACCATTTACACTTATTCTCTTTAATCCGAATATTATTGTGATTTAACCGGCTTAATACTTCATATGTTATGCTTAGACATTCATCAAAACTATTTGGTCCTATTATTATATCATCTAAGTAACACCTAACTAATTTTATATCTAAGAAAATTTGATCTATTATTGACTAGAAAATAGAGGGAGCACTAGCTATTCCATAGATCATAGCTGTAAATTGAAAAAGCCCTAGAGGAGTGTTTATAGTTATTACATTTTGACTTTCTGGGTTGACTTGTAATTGTAGATATGCCTCTGACAGATCAATAAGTACATAACACTTTTCACCCGAAATATCCTGAAGTATATTTTCGATTTTTGGTAAGGGATAAATATCAATTTTCAAATTTGGATTTACTGTTCTGCTTACATCTGCACAAATACGTATGCCACCATCTTTTTTCTTCACTGGCCATATGGGTGAGGCCCATTCTGAAAATTTTATTCTTTTTAATTTCCCTTCACTTTCCATTCTTAAAAATTCTTTTTTGACAACTTCTTCCAATCCATATGGTAATTGATAAGCTTTGTGAAAAACTGGAATGGCATTTTCTTTCAAAACTAAATTAGCTGAAAAATCTCTTATGAAGCCATTTGCACTTTCTCTAAAAACTCTAGGATACAATGTTTTAAACGTATTTATAATATTTTTAAACGACTCTTGTGAAAACATAGAATTTATTGTACTATCATTTGTTTTAAAACTATCACTTATTGATCTCCAATTTGGAGCTAATTTATCTAAAGAGTTTCTTCCCAGAAGCGGAATAAAATTTTTCTCCTTGCAAATTATAAGTGGTAAGACAAAGTTATTTTGATTATTTCTAATATTTGACTTAGTTACTGTGACCATAACTTGACCTTTAACTTTAATTTTTCCTGATACAGATGAAAGTTTACAAGTACTCTGACTAATGATTCTATAGTTGGGAATAAACAGTTAAATAGTTTAAATGGTATAATAGTTAAAGCTGCCCCATAATCTATTTCCATTTCTATATTTTTCCCATCAATAGTTAATTCGACCATTTGTGATTTCTTTTGGTTTATTTTGTATTCGTGTATAGACCTGATGTTAAGATTCTCATCCTCTGCGTGAGGACTATTTTCGACAAATGTTCCCAATTTTATTGAGAACCCCTGACCTTCAAGTTATCTATGACATTTGTTTTATTTATTACATTACCTTGACTATTGCTTGTAATTATTTCTGATGTGACAGTTACTGATTTGACATTTACATTATTTTTAATATCATTTGCGACATTTTTATTTTCTACTAATGAATTAGACTTAGATTGTGTACTGTTATCATTACTAATCTTTGCAGACTGTTCATACTTTACATTGTATATCCTTGCTTCACTGTTAATGTATCTTATTCCTCTTCTGTCTTTACTTCATTTCTGGTGTCCTCTTCTTGTTCTTCAACTTGTCTTATGGTACTTCTATAGTTTGGAGCTGTGTGTCCCCTTCGTTTACAGGCATTGCAGGTCCAAAATCTAGCTGGACAATTGTGAGGATTATAATATCTACCACATCTGAAACACCTGTTCCTTGTATATTCTGTTTGGTTCCTACCTTGACTTCTTAGTGGATTATTACCATAAGGTATTTGAGAATTGGACCCTGACTGACTATTTGACCTGGGTTGACTACTTGTTCTTGTATGAGAATTAGACCACGACTGATTGTCCGAATTTGACTGACTATTAGCTCTTGCATGAGAATTTGGTACTGACTTGAAACTTGACTGCTTGTTGTTATTTTTAACTTTGTTTATTGCTGTACTGTCTCGTAGAAGTTCTTCATTCTGTCTTTTAATAGCTTCATCTTGCAATGCGAGCTCTTTTGCACGAGCATAGGTTATGTTCGCTTCACTTAACAATTTCCTTTTCAAATTTTCATTCTTGACACCACATATTAATTTGTTCCTACAGTTTTCATCTATATGTTGACCAAAGTTGCACTTTGAAGCGAGTTCCTGTATACTTAGTATATATTCATCTATTGTTTCATTCGGTTCTTGGTATCTTCGACTAAATAAATATCTGTTCGTGGTTATTAGTCTTCGTGGATTATATTTTTCCAACAGAATGTTTTTTAGATCAACTAATCTTTTGTCTATAGGTTTTGCAGGCAGACAATTTCTGTGTAGTAGGCTGTAATTTCTGCTTCCAATGTGTGTTAAGAAAATTTTCTTTTGAGTGGATGAATCAACTTCTTCTACAGCGATTAAATCACAAAACAACTCAAATCTTTCATACCATGCTGAGAATGACTCAATACTATTTTCAAATGGTTCTAAAATACCTTTCTGAGGTGTGGGAACGACTACAATTTGTGCACTACCACGAGCATTTGCATTTTCGTCGTCAGACATTTTACGTAGCAATACTGGGTGTCGTTTCTTTTCCCGTCGCCACTGATATGTTTTCGTTCGACTTTATATTAGATTGAGGGCTAATAACGAGGATGACTTCAGATTAGACTTTTTTATATATCGCTGCTCCAGAATAACGATGACGTATCTGCAATAATGATAATTGTTCAGGAAACGCAAAAAACCAAAAGTTATTTTATAAAAACTCCTTAATCGAAAAGTTAATTTAACTATGGAGTTGGTAATTGGGCAAATTGTTACTATGTGGTTCACAATAAAGTTCATGATATTTTTTGGTTAAAATTAACCCCCTACCCTCACTATTTTCACCCTTTTGCAAATGCGTCATTGTTCTCCTAAAATTATGAATCAAAATAACATATTCGGACAAAAAGGAAATGGGAAAGAGGTAGTTTTAATAATTGCCTTTAAGGTATTGTTTTATTTAAAAACTATTTATTAACTAATAAGAAATAGTGTAAGCTAAGCTAAACTGGATTGGAGATTATTATTATACGAAACTAAATTGTAAGTGAAAAGCACATAAAAAATCTTAAACAAAGTAGCAATGAAGATAAAATTTTACATTTTTCCAATCAGTTAATAGAATCATAGAATCCCTTATAATATTTGGGAATAATGTTTTTATTAATCAAAGTATTTAAATCTCGAATTTTATTTTGTGAGAGTGCCATTTTCTTGGTATAGGCAGGTTTTAGAGTGATATTATTAGCTGCATTTTTACTTTCTGCCGAACGTCTTGTTCTTGCTATAAACTGAACTTGACTCCACTCTGACTGTTTATAGCTATTCTTATAGTAAAACGTATCACTACCCTTTTAAATCGAAATATTTTAACCTCACTTAATTTAAACGTATATCCGTTTACGTCTTTTGCCATGTAAGATGCCATCTCATCATGCAACGCGTTTATGTCCTTAAAATCTGCTAATCTCATTTCTTCAACATGCAGAGGTTCGCCTTTCTTTTTCGCTTGTCGGATAAGTGTTACATATTGGTCGGGTACATAAATCGGGGCAGACCTTTTAGCACTTTTTAACGATTTTTCAATGACACTGTGGATTGCGTCACCCCCATTTTGTGTATGACCGCGAATTAAGTATTTGTGTGAAATAGACTGAATCTTAAGCCGTTGAACCGCATACAAATACATCGCTATCATGTATCTGCAACAGAAATAAAAAAAATAGCAAAATTTTACTTTTTTGGCAAGAAAAATCCGATATTAAATTCCGTGTTGAAAATGCGCGCGTATGTGTCATAGTTTGCAGCTTCCAGAGTAGCGGACATCCGCTTTGAAGAATAATGTCTATGCATTTCTGCGATAGATAGGCCGCCGTCAATGAATTCTCTGCTGGTGTCACTTCTAACGTAGTGGCTTTCAATTCATGGAACTGAGTTTATGTGAGCTCTAACTGAGTTTAAAATTTCAGGATCAGTCTTTTTGCGGTTATCATGTTTCCCTCTATTATCCTCAGGAGCAATCCCGGCCCCAGTTAACTTAGCTTGGATGACAGTACGGATTGTCCTTTCTGTTATTCCCAACGTATTTATTAGAAATGTTTTGCACACACGAATTTTGTGCTCATTGTTCATTAAGTAGAAAGCGCAATTCGGCTTTCTAGGTTCTTGGGAAGTGATCCGGCGGTACTTAAGAACGAGTTTTTCAATGCATGAATTTAAAAAATCCCGTTGCCGTTGCAACGAGCCCATTGCCCAGTAATTCTTGAACACCTTAGCTCTGTAATCTTCTGACAATTTCTTCGTGCAACCGAGAACACATTTATTCGTACACGGAACACCCATCTTTCGAGCCGCAATTGGTTTTCCCGTTCTTGATGTATAAGATTGTCCCGAATTTTTCAACATTTTTGCTTTTATTTTAACCCAATTGCCTACATTACGTGTTCTTTTTTTAGGTTTTTT
Source organism: Lochmaea capreae (assembly GCA_949126875.1). NCBI lineage: Eukaryota > Metazoa > Arthropoda > Insecta > Coleoptera > Chrysomelidae > Lochmaea > Lochmaea capreae. The sequence goes on along the minus strand of OX421409.1, from coordinate 26,167,839 downwards.
TGATGGAGGTTCTTCGCCGAGTTCTTCATTTAAAATTTCTTGGTTTGCTAGTTCTTGAACATTGGCTGTCGATGAGCCAGAACTTGAAGATTCGTCGCTGCTTGATGGGTCGTAATTGTCGTCCGAGCCAGATGAAAAATCTGACCAACTTTCACGAGTGCTACCAGGGGGCTTAGAAACTCTTTTTAACACCGACCTTGTTGAGTTCGTACGTTGAACAACATAATAATCTTCCGTTACACGTTGGACAGAGGTTGACGGCTGTGGCTCCACATTTCCAACCAAAGTTGTTGTAGGGCACAATGGTTGTAGTTCAATCAATGAGTTACTATGATTCCCCTCATAAAAATCTTCTGTTACACGTGGGGCAGAGGTTGACGCCTGTGGCTCCTCATTTCTAACCATGGTTGTTGTAGGGCACAATGGTTGCAGTTTAATTAATGAGGTACTATCATTCCCCTCCATTACATTCTCTTCAGTTACGTACCGGGCAGCTGATGTTTTAAGCTCTTGTTCTGGTTCCATCAGGTTACTAATCGGCATTGTTCCGAGTTCACATTGTGATAAATGTGGCTCCTCATTGCTAAGGCACAGTGTCTGTGGTTCTCTTGATGATGTACCATGATTACTCTCCATTACACTTTCACGAGCAAGGAGTAGAATCTTTTTTGATCGACCGCTCATTTTCAGCTAAAAACGACGAATTTATTCCCAACAAAACAAACAAAAATACAAAGCAAAATTACGACATAATTGTAATACCGCCACCTAATTTGCCTCAACAATGACGTTAAGAACAGTTATGACGTAAATAAAGGGCATTATTAGGTTCAATAACGGTGAAAAGTACAATTAGGTCACAACATTTAAAATAAACGCTAAATCAACAATGACACAAAGTACACTTACGTCGTTGTTGCACTAGAATCTTTGTTAAACTTGTTAAAATTTCACTGAATTCTACAATTGAGTCATTGTTCCAGGGAACAGTAAAACACACTTAATAACGTTGGACACAGAACTGGAGCAGGCGGCGATGTTATTCCGAAAACATGTGATATTTCAACCATGATGCAACTCCATCTAGCGGCCAGTAGAGCAATTAGAGTTGCGTCGTTGTTCTCCCGTGTGTGTTACGTATTTTTGAGATCAGTGACGTACTTAGGTATATTTGGCCAAAATTTGCAGTTACGTCATTGTTCTTCTGGAGCAGCGATATGACATTGGGCGGAGTAGAATTCAATGAGACCTCTGGCGGAAAAAAATGTAATTGTCGCAACGAGTGAAATAATTCGTTATGCATTGTTTTTGTATTATATTTAAGTCAACGTAATTACCGTAAATTCGTACTTTATTTGTTTAATTTTGTGTCAGTGACAAGCTTAAAACTGTGTTTTTCTATTTAACTCAACTGTCATCATTTCTGAGAAAATATTCTTATATAATCAGAGATATTATGGAAGAGGTTATGTTATTCTATTTTGTGTTTTCATTGCAGGAGTGGGATTCTAAGATAGGTATCGTATCGTTTGAGACGACAGTAGGAATTCTAAGTAGTTTTTGGTATCGTTTCGTGTCTCGAATTTTCGTAATTTCATTCGATAGGTGTAGATGTATCGTTTACAGATTTCGATAATGTTTCTCATTTCAATAGTGAATGTTTCTCTTTTCAATGTGTCCTAATTCCTAACCTTAAAACGAAATCAATTAAATTATTATTTGTGTATTCAAAAAATAAACAACAAATATGCTGCCCATAGTTCATCAAGGAATTATACAAAATCAACCACCTATAAGGCGATTAAGAAGACATAGATTCCAATTAAGGAATAGATTTAATCCATTCGATCTTCCTGAAAGAAGATATATTGAATTGTATCGGTTGAATAAACATTTGACAAGAAGATTGATAACCATATTAACCCCCCATTTGAGATCTCCACGCATAAGAGGAGGTATTACAATAGAAAGTAGAATATTTTGCGCTCTCCGTTTTTATGCCACAGGGACTTACCAGAGGGGTGTCGGTGAGGAAACTTATTGCAGTTTGAGTCAAACTGCTGTTCATCGAGCAGTACATGAAGTATCAACTCGTATAGTTGAAGTGATGGGTGCAGAATTTATAGCATTCCCTCAGAATATTCGGGAAAGGAATGTAGTGAAAATGGCTTTCATGGAGAAATGGCATTTTCCGGGAGCCATAGGGGCTATTGATTGTACCCATGTTGCCATCTTAAAACCACCTGGCGATGAACATAATTTCATCAATAGGAAGGGTTACCATTCTCTGAATTGCCAAGTTATCTGTGATCACCGTATGAAAATGAATAATATTTTTGCTAACTATGGAGGATCCACTCATGACTCTTTTATATGGAACCACTCATTGATAAAGGATTATATGCAAGAAATTTACGAATCTGGGGAACAGGCTTGGATAATTGGAGATTCTGGCTACCCACTTCAGCCATTTCTAATGATACCTTTTCAAAACCCCCTTGAAAATAGTCCCGAATCTGGGTTTAATCATGCCCATATCAGAGCAAGAAATTGCATCGAAAGATGTTTTGGCATCCTAAAAATGAGATTTCGCTTTCTTTTGAAGGAGAGTACTTTGAGATACAATCCTGATTTTGTAGCTAATTTGTTAAAGGGATGTGCTGTTTTACACAATATGTGTATGGATGAAAACATACCCATCTATGAAAACGTAGGTAATCCAGACAATGATAACGGTGATGTTCTGATAGCAGAACCACTCAATAATCAAGGACAACTTGCTGTAGAAGGAATGAGGGTGAGAGATAGAATTGTACAGCAGTATTACCAATAAATTTTTCACATACAAATATCAAATACAACCGAAAACTGTTACTTTCGTAATTTAAGAAAAAAGTTACCATATAAAACAGTGTGTTCAAAAAGTGATATTATTGTTTTTTTGTGATTACTGAAGATTTAAGTTGAAAAACTATAGTATTGATTTTTCAATTAATTAAGATTAAGATCATGATTTTTATAATTTTATTGTAAATTATTATTTTTAAAAATCATTTGAATTTACTATTCCAGAAATAATAAAATAACCATCCTGATTTTTGGAAAGTGCAAATACATTTTGCAACTTGAAATTGTTAGTAAAACATTTTATTGAGGAAATTTCATTCTATTTGTGAATTAAAGAGAAAATTCAAACATAACTAATTTTATACTACAGTACAAAGTCAGGTACATTCAAACTAAAAATAAACATTGCTTTCTATAACAATAAAATAAAATGTCTCTGATATTTTCAAAATAATGCAGAATCATTAATTCTCTCAACAAAACCATTCATTCAGTGTTATATAAATGGAAGGGTGCTGTTTTATTCCAGTTTTTGAGAGGTACTTTCTTCAAAAATCACCTGCCCACCTAGAAGCTGACTTTTTTGTTAAATTCATTCATTTAAATCATTTCATTTGTTGTTACCTGTGGCAAATAATTGTTCAAAGTTCTCAATTCATTAGCAACATCCATCAAATTGGAAGAAATATCGCCCAATGAAGATTTTATTGTGTTTTTTATATCCCTTAACTCTTTAATGGTTTCCCTGTATTCAATGTGAAAGTCCATTTTCTGTTTCTTATGAGGTGGTTCCATATTATCGTTCTGGGGCATAGTCTTTGATGTTGATGGGGTATTAGATGCTGTTGGTGTGTTTGATGTTGATGGTACATCAAGACTATTTTTGCAGGAATCTGCTTCAAGGGATACATTCACACCTACAGGTACACCACATTCTGGATTATTTAATCCCACAAAGTTTTCTTCTAATAAATCCAATATTTTCAGTTCTAATTCACTCAGTGGTGTTACATCATCTAATCCACCCACAGTGCGAGATAATGATGCTCTCATTGCAGCACCTTTTTTTTTAAAGAATACTTCAGATCTGACGAAGTCTACAAACCAAAGTTCAAATAAGTTATAAAAAATCTAAATATTTGATATTTTGGTTTACCTTCTGCCATTTTTCAGTAGGTTTCGTTCCATAGCCTAGAGCATTCAGATTATGGGCTAATTCGTCCCAATGTTTTTTATATAGATCCCTTCCTCGAGGACCAACGAATTTACCTGTAGCCAGGAAAGAGTGCTTCTCCATGGCCTCTAACATAATCTGCCAGTGGGCCTCTCTTACTTTGAATGACATTATTGTTGTAAAAATAATTAAATTACCTCAATTACCAAAAAATCAAAAATTGCTGATTATTTATTATTGGGTACTTCCCTTGTTCTTGAAACAAAACCATAGAAATATAATTATATCTATGCATAAAACCCACAAAACACAAATTTCCATGCGAATGGAGGACGTCCTTAAGACATATTCCGACAATACCCGATCATTCTTCCGTGAGAGAGTTAGAATAGCAACGTACGTAGGGTGTCCAAAGTGACGTGCCCCGTTGGTAGGAACCAAAGGGAGGTGAAAAACACGTCACAATACATTTACAAATTCATTACAAGTACCTATATTCTTGAACATAATAATACCCAAGCTTTTGTAACACGAAAGCGTATTTTACTCTGACAATAATGATGGTAAGAGGTGTAGCAAACAAAAATAATTATTTTTTCTTTGTAACTTAATGTACTGAGTTTAAATTTTTTGGTTTCAGACCTGTTCCTGTCTTCGTGGAAATGGATAATTTATCTAGTTTCTAATTCCTTTTTATAAAAATATCTGTTTTTTTGTCATTTGTCAATTATTTTAAAATAATGTGCAATTTGATGTGATATTGGATTAACTTTCTCAAATATAATGTAATTTTAGTAGTGCAGTTTAATAAAAATTTTCAAAGTGTGTTGATTTCTTATTTATCTAAATTGTGTCTTGGAATTGTTTTATAATCATTTCATTAGAAAAAATGAATGATGAAATGAACAGTTTTTAGACAAATTGTAAAATTCACCTACCCATAATCCAAACTAACAAACTTAAATATCCCGCCTTTAAAAATTAGTTCCGACTACCCTTCCTGGTGCGCTTCGATCAACGTGATGCCAACTGTTAATACAGGATCGACAACTCTCATTATATATTATTTCTCTATGCGCTTCTACTTCCACATTTTACAATCGCGCAAAATTGAGGCATTATCGAGAAAAAAAAATTAAAATATGTATGTATGGCAGCACCGATCTTAAATTCGTTTTTTTTCTTCGCTCATTCTGCTGGTGCACTCTAAAGGTTCTAAATTCATAGTCTTAATACTTTGAGTGTTGATGTTCTTTTCGAAAACTTTAGTAACCTTCCATGCATCTAATTCGTTAAGAGTTTCTCGTATATTTACTTGTCCAGGATCATCTTTGCTCATTCTTATCCATTGTGCTTTAGAAATTTTCAAGTTTGTGGTGTTTAATGTTTTTTCAGCTGCAGATTTAAAATTAAAAAAATCTTCTTGTTGCATTAAAGCTACCATGAATGGGTTGTTTGGTGTAGCAGTTGCCATGAGCCGGACCAAATCTATAGGCACTTGACATGTCTCCCGTCGTCTTCTTTTTTCGATCTGTGCAAAATTTCTGTCACAGCTAAGAAAAGAGTGTCCAGATATTAGATATTTATGATCAATTTCATCGAAGCAACCCCGAGCAACCAAGTAGATCCACAGAAACAAGAGCATTTTGTTCTTGCTCTGCCCAGCGCAGTTATCACTCCAAACTGTGAGCCGTTTTTTATATGTCACTTTACTGGTTACTGCTTTCAATATACACGAGGCAATTTCATTTCCTCCTCGTCCAGTTATTCCTTCATGCCATAAAAACATAAAACCTTTGTTATTGTCTCCTACATGCATACACAAGTTGTAACACGAAAGTTGCCGTAAATAGTACATCTGACAATGTGTTAAAGCAGGAAGAGAAAGAGATCAACCGAAATCGTACACATAGAGCTTGAAGGAAGTTGGGAATTTTCATGATCATGTCTCATCTCTGTCATAGCCTTTTGAGATTTACGATGGTGGATTTCAAGTTTTTGCTTTGCATCCCGATTGCTAGGATCATTCTTCATTTGCATGGTTAGCAAATCGCAAGTATCGCAGGTGTCAGTACGAGGATGATGAAAACTTGTGTTGGGAATTTTCTTTTTGAACGTGGTATAATAATAACGGTACGATATTTGCGTCTAGGGAAACTTTTCTTTAAATGCCATATACAATATGTTCATGTTAAGGTCTTGACTTAAATATTCTTTTTGGGTTTTCAATCTACTGTAATGACTTTGCTCTTTTGGAAATGACTGAATGTGCTCAATAACTAGATTTTCGTCTTGTTCTGTAAATTTTCGCATTTTTTTCTTGTTTTCTCGTTTCTCAGTGTAAACTACATCTCCTGACTTTTTAGCTTTGACAAGAGTTTCAATCCTTCTTTTGGTTACACCGTACACTTCTAGAAAAGTTTGTTTACAGACCTGGACTATGTTGCCTTTGCCATCTGGTAAAGTGAAATACATGCTTTCCTGTCTTCTACTATTTTCCGGATTTTCGTATTGGCCGTGCCTTCTTCGTTTCACACCAGAAATTGAGAGTAATCCCATCAAGTATGAGTTTTGTTTTACTTTATCTTCCATTCCATAAAAATCATGAAAGAGTTTTAGTTTGTGAACATGAGGAATTTCTCGACACTTGTATTTACATTTACAAATGACCTTAAATAGGAATTGCAAATAAAAATAATATTAATAAAAACCGTAACCACTTACCTCGCCTATAGGTTCCTTTTTCTCTCTTACAAGGATATTACTTTTGTTAATATACGATTTTTCCTCACATCTTTTGATTTGTCTTTCTTCTTGTCATATTATCTTGTATTATATTTTCCATATTTATGTGGAATTTATATATACACCCGTAGATATACGCACGACGTGACGGTCGTGACAAGTGGCACATAGCCCGTTATTTACAAAAACCAGGACTGCAAATCACATAGACTATCTTGCGGAGACTTTTGAACTATAAAATAAACTCTTTCCACTTAGCCCGTTATATAGGTTACTGGCGCTGGCTCTTAGCACGCATTTTAGTAAAAATCCTAATTTATATTTTTATGGCACTTTGCCTTCAAGTTTTCAGTTGTGATTGCATGTTTTTCAATGATATGTTTAGGATTCATAAATTTAAGACATTTTTAATCTTTGCTTTTCATTAAAACAAAAACGCTGATTTATTTGTTTTACACTCTCCATGTAAAAGAGAATGCATTTTTCTTTAAACTGTACTATTTCTATTTCATTCATTCTAGCCACAAAGTCTTGTTTCAGTAACAGGGAAATAACATTGCCACCAAGGTATATTTCTTCAATTGGTAAATGGTTTTGTTTATTTTCATATTCTAAATTCAAAATTTTGTTCTCTAAATCCAAGTTAAAATCCTTGCTTTTGTTTTTTTTACCTTCAGTCAGCTGCAGTAATTCTGATTTAATAAAACATTCCAAGATAGTTTTGTATGTTGTAAAAATCCGTTCATATAACAAATAAAGTTTAGGACTTTCTGACTGCATTTCTTTATTAATGTCATGGAAATATGGCAACACATAATCAAAAAAATTTAAGTATAGCTCTGTTGAAGGATCCATGGACTTTACATGGATGGTCTGAGCTGCAAGTAGCCTGTCATTCAAAACAGCATTTTGGAAGTATAACTTTAAAGCTGGAAGCTCTTCTAATAGCCGTTTGACTACAGGAAGTGGAGACAGCCATCTTGTTTGAGCGGGGTGTGAAAGTTTGTGGGGTTTTATATCCAGAAAGGACTGGAATTCTGTATAGTCACCCAGACGTTTTGGGCTATTTTGGATATAATTGTATACATCTCTTGCAAAATCCTCTACACCCCTCGGAAGAGTTTTGCAAGCATAAGAAGCACACAAATGAAATGAGTTGCAAATGCACTTCATCATGAATAAATGTGGGATCTCATTTGCAAATAGGGTGGACAATGAATGGTGTGCACCAAACATAGTATTTGCACCATCAGCTGCAAACCCAATCATGTTCTCTTTGTAAGGAATAGTTTCATTATCAAAATATTCTTTGCATTTATTATGTAATGCTGAGGCAGTGCCCTCTACAATTGGTATTAAACATAAAAAATTATCTTCCACATTGAAATCTACTGCTGTGTTTGGTTGTTGATTTGTCCGTGCTCTTATCAACAATCAAATAGAATTTTTCAGTTTGTAAAGTCTTAACTAATTCAATGTGAGATAATTTTCCTGTTACATTTGTAACAATGGATTGCGCCTTAGTTTTTTCGAATGTAATTTCTTTGGCTATTTCGGAATCCGAGCATACATTTTGAATAAGTTTCAAACTGGGTAATTGATAGTTGACTTGCTATACCTGAAAATTAGACTACTTGTTGGCTAATTTTTAACAGATTGGTGTTTTATATATAAAAATAGATAAAACGAAATTGCTTGAAATTAGGATTTCAAATATATACATGCACAATCAAATGCAATGATAAATTAACTGGTTGTTAGTTATTTCTTTTCTGAAATATGAATTAATAATTAAATATTAATTAAACTAAACTAAGCATAAAGCCACGAAATAGAAGTTCACCTTTCACAGAAGCTACATGCTTTAAACTATTTGCATGTTTATTTAGAATAAATCTTCCACCAGCACACCTAAGATTTGCAATAAAAATATCCTTCACCCTTGGTACTTGCTTGAAGCCAACCTGCAAATTTCTTGTCTTTCTCCCATAATTTCAAATATTTTTGGTCATAGTGCCTTTTTATAACTTTTCGTGGCGGAGTTCCTAACCTAGAACTATCATGTGCATCGCTTTCGCTGCTCTCAGAATCCATTATATAAATGCTCGCAACACAGAACAAACAGCAATCAGCCCCGTTAATAGGTGATATATGTCATACTAATTTAAAAAAAGGTAGTTTTAAGGTCTAGGGTGGTAGATATGTAGACTGAAGTGAAGATTGGTAGATCTACCAAAGAGTTGGTAGATATTGCAACACTGCTTGGAACAGAGGGGGTATTTTGAGACTTATTGATTTGTACAAGAAATATTAGCCATCTTTCAAGAGCTCCACAATCAAGAATGATAAAGTGTGGCAAAGAATTGAGTTAGGTGCGCACACCATGGAGCAGTGCAGAAACAAGTTTAAATATTTAAAAGCAAAATATACAATATACAAGCAGTAAAAGTGTAAAATTTGAATATTTTGAACAATTCAATGAAATTTTTGCTGAAGATCCCAATATTGAGCCGATAGTTGTCGCAGGTTCATCGAGGGGAAAAGACAATATACCAATTATTATCTCAATACAAGTTCAAGCACAAGATGTGCTGCTCCTTCAGGAATATGCGAAAACGCAACAACAAATCAGGATGGGGCCAGTGCCAAAAAACGAAAAAGAAGTTTATTAGAAAAACAACTGAATGATTACGGGAAAAGACTCGAACAACTCGAAGTAAATAAAGAGCGTAGACACCAAGAATGTTCGCAAAAACAAGAAGAAGCTTTAGCTGTATTTCGTAAGATAGCTAGTAGTTTTGAAAAATATGTCAATAAAAATGATTCCATTTAAATGAATCATCTTCCTTACAAAAAAGTTTTCAGTTGATCTCAGCACGAGATTATTGTTAATACTTGTTTTAATTCTGATCTAGTTTTTATTGTGATATGATTTTTTGTTCCAGTATTTGTATTTTTTGTTTTTCTTTTGGAAATTTTTATTTTCATTAAAGATTTTTTCATACTTATTCGTTTAATCTTTTAAAGAACATGAACAATAATAATAAAAAGCAATGAACAACAGAGTGGTTACATATATTACGATCTGAACAAACACATGCACAAAAATGATGAGTACCTTATAACTTTTCAAAACATAATTGATTTATTTTTATAAATAATAATTATTTTCTATGGAATAGGGGTTTCAAAGTTGGGCATATAAAATAAACTAGTGATATCAATTTGCAAAAACATGATACAATAGCAACTATCTCCTATTTCTATCTATTTCTCTAGCAATGGCATCTCTTAAATGTATGCCTTCATTTCTGGTTATGTGTGGAGCTATTTGTATGTTCTGATTTTGATCTTGCTCTATTTCTCCCCAAACGAACTGTCTTCCCTCTTACTCAAACTGTTGTTGCAAGTCATCGACTTGCTGTAGACAAATGTTGTGAATTACACAACATGCAATAATAGAGTCGGGACGCAACAGCCACTTTACAATATCGTGCTAATATATTACATCCCTCCTCACCAAAATGAGAAATACATATTGAAAATATTACAAATCCAAGCGTACAGGTGCCTTAATGGTCCGCCTGGGTCTACTTGAAATATTGGGTGACATAACTGAACTACAAGTTTGCTTAGGGGAATTAACTATTACATCCCTGGGTTCACCAATATCCGCACTTGGCGAAACAACGCTCCTCTCCGTCACTGATGCGTCTGATGCCCTAATTGCCTTATAACTAAACATTTTGTCCACTTGGGTTTTAATTGGTTGCCTCTGTAGTCTCTAGCATAAATCTTTTCGCCCTCCTGTATTTCTATTACCCTGTTTCCCTTATGGAATTTGACTTGCCTGTCTATAGCCGCCTTTTGAAATTTATTATGTGTTAAAAAATCGAGCCTAGTTTTTACCTTTCGACCGAACATTAACTTGGCTGGCGTTTGCCCAGTTACACAGTGCGGTGTATTTCTGTATGAAAATAAATACTTGACAATCATTGTAGAAATGCTGTCTTTGTTGCCATTGTCAGATAATAATTTGTCTAACGCGTACTTTAGCGACTTCACCGAATTTTCGGCAGCTCCATTAGTGGCAGGATGATACGGAGCTGAAGTTGAGTGTTCTATTCCATTGGTTTTGCAAAAATTTAGAAATTCTTCTGAAGTAAATTGAGATCTGTTATCTGAAATAATTTTGTTTGGTAGCCCAAACCTCGCAAAACATTCTCTTAATTTGGTTACAGTGTTCGCGGTGTCTGTCTTCGACATTTCATAAACCTCAGGCCATTTAGAAAAAGCGTCTGTGATTATTAGATAATTATGACCATGATAAGGTCCCAAAAAATCTATGTGTATCCTATCCCGCACATGCGAACTCATTGGAAACTTCTGTAATGTTGCCTTGGCTGGCGAAACTGAGTTTCCAAGACAAGCATCACACGATTTAACATAAGTTTCAATGTCGCTTTCTAAACCTGGCCACCAGAAGTATTGTCTGGCGACAGCTTTCATTCTAACAATGCCACTATGAGCACCATGTAATTCATGTAACAGTTGTTTACGAAATTTGGTAGGTATTATCACTCTATACCCCCACATGATCAAATCATTATCGATTGAAATTTCCTTTGACCTATTGGCAAAGGGTTTCAATTCCTCTGCTACTGAGTAAGGCCAACCATCCCTAATATACCTATAGACCGTACTCAACAACCTATCTGACCTAACCTCTTTCTTTATTTGATCCCCTGTTATCGGGATATTTTTTTCTACTATAAAATGAAAGTAATCGAATTCCAAGTCGTCTTCCTTTACCTTCACTGCAGGAAGAGGTAACCTTGAAAGTCCATCGGCTGAGCCATTATCAGAACCCTTAATGTGGCTAAATGTATAATCAAATCCACTTAGAAATAACGCCCACCTTTGCAGTCGGCCGGCTGCCATCTCAGGTATGCCCTTATTCTCCCCTAATAAGGCTGCTAATGTTTTATTGTCTGAACAAAGTATGAAATGACGACCCATTAAATATTGGTAGAATTTATTTACTGCCCAATAAGTAGCTAAAGCTTCTTTATGAATGGTTGAATATTTAATTTCATGTTTATTTAGCACACGAGAAGCGAAACTAATCGGTTTCTCTGATCCATCGGGATAAACATGCATTAAAACTGCCCCCAGTCCTATTTTTGATGCATCACATATTAACTTTAGGCTAACGTCAGGATCATAATGAGCTAGGCTAACATCAGAACACATGGCTTCCTTAGCTTTCAGAAAAGCACTCTCACAACTAACCGACCATTTAAACGTTATATTACTTCTCAATAATTTAAAAAATGGTTTTAACAAACTTGATAAATCTTGAATAAACCTACCATAATAGTTTATCATCCCCACATAAGCTCTTACTTCTGAAACATTCTGAGGTCTAGGGCATTCCATAATTGCCTTGACTTTATCCGGATTCTTTCGCAAGCCTTCCTTATTAATAATATGACCTAAATACTTAATTTCCGATTCAAAAAACTTACATTTTTTTAGATTAAGTTTGAAACCTGACAACTCCAGCGTTTGTTCCTGGCTCTAGCCTCTAGGTCCAATGAGCACCACTGCCGCCAGTCCACCCACTGTCCTGTATCCCTGTACCACCCTCAGGAGTATCCCTCTCTGCAAACGCAGGAGTGGCCTAACCCTCGCATTCACCCCCGTACATCATACTCTGCTCTATTGTCCTACCAATTACCCTCCTCTTCCACTCTCCCGGCCCTTTCACATTGCACAACAATCTCCCCAGCCTTGCTGCTCTCACTTTTGCTTTCTGTGCCGCCTTTGCCATGTGTGTTTTGAAGGATAATTGGCTATCCAACCACACTCCTAAGTATCTCACAGACTCCTCCATCCGAATTTTCCTTCCCTTCACCGTCACCGCAACTTCCCTCGTCTTGCTCCGTCCCTTCACTAGCAGACCCACCGTCTTATCTTCCGCCACTTCCGGTCCGCACCGCTCTATCTTCTCCACAATCTTCCTGCACATCATCCCCGCCTTTCTTTCTATCTCCGCCTCTCCCTTTGCCGTACATACCAGACATACATCATCCGCATACACCGTAATCTCACATCCCTCTTCACATACTATCCCACAAACCTCATCAAACACACATTTCCATAGCGTCGGTCCCAGAACCGTGCCCTGTGGCACTCCAACTCCGGTCTCATATCTCCTCCCTCTAGAGTCCACTATCACCCGCCCCGTCAGGTAGTCCTCCACTAAGTTAACTAGCCCTTCCCCTACTCCAAGCCTCAGCAACGCACCCAACACCGCCCGTTTGCTGACACTGTTGAACGCGTTCCCAACGTGAAAGAATACGAGAAGGGCCAATCTTTTGTTCCTCCAATTGCCCTCCCTAGCCTTTTCCACCAAGCCCATCACCCTGCCCAGAGCCGAGATACAAGATTTCCCCTTTGCAAACCCTTGCTGGTTTTCCCTAAAACCCCCATTTCTACCAACTTCCTCCTCAATCCTATTCTTTATTATCCCCTTTATCAATTTACCCATACCACACAGCAGACTGATAGGCCTGTAGTCACCCGGCCGATTCCCCTCTCTACCCGCCTTTTTCAGCAGTATCGCCCTGGCCACCTTCCATGCTTCCGGAAACTCTTCCTCCCTCAGCACCCTATTGAATAGTTCCCAAAAGTATTCCTCATTGTCTTCCAACATACTCTTTACCATATCACCTCTCAGGCCATCTATCCCTGGAGCTTTCCTTACCTTAATGTTCCACCCACCCTGACAGTACAATCTTCAACAATTCGAGATTAAGGAGACGATTTGAAGACCATGAGTTTCCAAACTGTATTTTATTAGGTAAAGCATACAATAATTAGACTTATTTTATGCATTTTTCATTACCTACATGAAAGTATTAATACCCTCCCGTTTTTTTTAATACAGGTGATAGTGGCTATGGACTTAGACCTTATTTGCTAACCCCTTTAATTAATCCTATGATAAGGGCGGAAAGACTTTACAATGAGGCACAAATTAGGACTAGGAATGTCATTGAAAGATGTTTTGGTGTTTGGAAGCGAAGGTTTCCTGTTCTGGCTTATGGGTTAAGATTAAAATTAGACACAGTACTCCAAATTATCATAGCGACTGCAGTTCTTCATAATATTGCAAAAGATATGAACGAAGGGAGAGCCGCCTTTACCTGAGGATATTAATGAAGATGAATTGAACTATTTAATTGCTATTGGTGATGCAGGAAATGTACCAGAACAACAAGCAAATATTAATGCCAATCATTTTAGAAATAATTTAATTAATGAGTATTTTTCAAGACTTTAATTTAGGTACACTATTTCATTCAAATATTAAGTTCTACCCTATTCATCCTCACAATAAACGAACTCTGTTACAATATCACGATATCCATCCAACCACTTCTCCTCTCTCCCTTGACTTCTTAACCCGGAGAGAGGATACTATAATAAGAATCCCTATAATACCAATCTGACACACGGATGATGTCTTCTGGAAATCCTCCCGTTTGCCACAGTTTTTAATCACATTGTAACCGTCAAACACATACTGACGGACTGCAAACAATTTTCTGCTCCACATCAGCTATTCAACCTAAGGCCTAACCTCAAGGAAATGCTCCACTGCCCTAGAGAAATCAAGAAAATCATACAGTCTCTGAAAGCTAGTAATCTATACTACAAAATCTAATTTTAAAATTTATAATAATTATATGTAAATATTTGTATTTGTTTTTCCTGTGTAAAATAAAAAATATATTTTGTAAAATAAATGTTTTTGTTCTTAAATTGGATTTTATTATTCCTATGCAAAATAGACAAGTTTTATTAGATTTCAATTTAATTTACAACAAGCCAGATTCACATAAAAAGATCAAATTAAAAACAGCTAAATTACTAAATGATTTAACCTGTATAAATTATTAGTGAATGGGAAGGAGTAGAGTCATAATAAAAGCTCTGGAAGCAGGCAGTGCAGAGTATGGACTAGAAAGGGTTTCAATAACAACATAACTTGTAAAGTTTAAACATAAAAATCACATTTATTAGAACTCAAAGTACATATTTAAATGAAAAATAAAAAACTGGTATACGCACATGCTGAAAAACACTGCTAACATTGGTTTTGAAATTTATTAAGTTTTTCTTTCTCCACTTTAATCTGAAGTTCTAACAACTGAAATTTAAGATTTCTTTCACCTTCAATGCTTAACAACTCCTCAGTTAATTTCTTTTTCTGGAATTCTGCTATTTCTAATCTTCTATCAAGAAGTTGATCATATTTCTCTGCTATTTCAGATCTTGTTAAAGCTTTGACCTGCACTGTTGGTCTACGTCTTGAAGCAGGAAGTGATTTACTTGTTTTTGTCTTTGGTGTAACAATAGTAGAATCATTTGTTTCTAAAATGAAAAAACAAATAAGAATATCAAAAATGGAATAAAAAATTTTCAATAGGTATGATTTTTTTGTCATTTAAAGTTTTTGTTATATTTTAATATAGTTATAATAAAATGAAAATCAAATGAAACCTTCATCGTTATTCCTTCTTTTAGAAGAATTATTTTCAAAATTTTTCAAGTTGGATGTAACGGGTTGTTTTAAATCTGCTGGAACATATTTCTTCCATTTTGCTTCAGTCTAGAAAAGTATTACAACCTTTAAGTATAATCAGAGAGAAACGTGTTTTTGTATTTTTTTTTGTTCCTAAAATTATTATGTGTAATGCTTTTAAATCAAAGGTACAATGCTACAACTAGCATGTCACACTTTCTAATCCACTGACCTCATCATAATTATGAGATGACATGTTATAATATAACTTTGTACCTTCCAATTATTTAAATATTTAATTAAATCTAGAAGTCAACCTGTTCATCACCACTCAATTCATAGACAATATCCCCTGTAAAATCCACGTAGTCTTCATCATCATCACAAAGTTGGTACTTTTTTGTATGATCTACATTTTCTGAACTTTTTGACTCCTGAAAAGATGAAATTTCAAATAAACAGATTTATATGCTAATTTTGTTGAGTCAAATCTGAAAGCAAAATAACTATTCAGCTCAGAATGCTACTTACTTCTAAAGTTGATCTTCTATCTTTACTTTGTGTTGGAACTGTTGGTTCAACATCCCCACCAAACTTATTGTCTAATCCATATACTGTTTTTGAATTCATTATTGATAGGATTATATCATGACAGACATCTTTTTTAAAATGTTTATTGGGGCCACCCCCAGTTGCAAAAATCTCCTTCTTTTCTTCTGCTGCCATTTTCCGAACTTCCCTTTTTCGATTTTCATAAAATCTCTTTAATACTTCTGAAGTTCTGTATGTTGAATTTACCGCTGTAGCATTGACTTCAGCGGCTATTTTCTCCCAAATTTTATTTTTTTCCTCATTGGATACATGATCTGTTTTTTTGTTTTCAATAATGTGCTTATACTTCCCACATATATTAGCAATTAACAATTTTTCTTCTCCAGAGAAATTTGTGCAGCGCTGCCTCGTTTTCCCCCCAGAACTCATTATATTTATTTACAAATCCAATTCACCACAAATATTAAAGAAAGAAAACAATCTAAAAAAGTAGGGTTATACGCTTCTCTGCGACTACCGTGAAGATAGCAAACTGAGCAAAAATTAGATGTTGCCAAACCGTTTCTCTGATTAACTAACAACGATTATTTTTTCAGCGGTGCAATTGGAAAAAAATTAAACAACCATTAAAAGATAATCAGTGATTAGCTAATCAGTGTTTAATAAGAAAACGGCACAAACGGCCATTAATATCTGACTGTCAAACGTCAACCTCTATGAGTTTAATCAGCCATGTCGTGCGTTCCGCAATACAATGGCGTATAGGCCGCGTTCAGTAATACGGCTAGAGCAAACCAGGAGCATCACATAACATGCTCTTTTTTTTTTAAATACATACATGTAGAAAGGCGTTATTAATCAGAGAAATCAGAATTCATAATATAGTCTCCAAACCGTCTAGGTATTCTTGGTATACGTTTACGTTGTATTGTCACATTTGGATTAATGTCAAACTCGGGAGCACTATCAAAACTATCACTACTAGAATTATAACAATTATTATTATTAACAATTTGAGAGTGATCTGATTTAGTAGAACTTATACTGTTGTCGTTATTTAAAATATCAGGACTCTGTGGCTCCTGAATAATTGACTGGTTTGGTGTCTGTTGAATACAAGAAGGAGTAGGAGAGGTATTAGGCACAATAATGTTATTAAGATTTTCTTGTTTTATAGAAAAATAGTCATCAGAATCATACAGTAAATTAAAATCGCTTTTATTTTAAAATATTAAATTAGTTTTATTTAAATACCTTCTATTCCTTCTATACTTATTACCATATTCATCTACAACAATGTAAGACCTACTATTGACAATTTCTAATACTTTTCCTTTTTTCCATCCTTTTCCCTCCTGAATTAGGATTGTCTCACCTAGTTCTAGTTTAGGCAAATCCTTTGCTGTTTCATCATAAAAATATTTTAGGGTGTCTTGCTTATTCTTTAACATTTGTTGTACTTTATCACTGTCAATCAAGATGGGTTCTAGCGATTTTCCAGAAATAGGTATTTTGGTTTTAAGGGTACGATTTAAAAATAACTGACTAGGTGAATAATTAAATGAGGGCAAAGGGGTGCTGTTATATTCTAAAAGTAAAAGTAGCAGATCATTTTCGTTATTAGCTTTTTTTAACATTTCCTTCACTATACCAACATAACGTTCAACTAGTTCGTTTGACTGATGATGATAAGGACTGCTAAAAACAACTTGGAAGTTCCAATTTTTTGCAAAAGATTTAAATTTATGAGAATTATAAGGGTTATTATCGGCGAAAAATGGATCTGGTATTCCAAATTGTTGAAATTTATTTTTGCAAACTAATATTAGCTCATCGGCAGTTTTTGTTTTTGTGTGAATTACTTCAACCCACTTTGAGTAAGCATCAACCATCAAAAGAAAGTTTTTACCTTTAAATTCAAAAAAATCGGAGTGAATATATTGCCATGCACGAGAAGGAATGTCGTGAGATATTAATGTCTCTTTTGGAAGTGATTTTTTGTGAAGTTTACTCATTTCACAATTTTGAATAAAATTCTCTATATCTTTAGAAATATTTGGCCAATAACATATCTGACGAGCTCTTAATTTTGACTTTTCTACACCAAAATGTGCTTCGTGGATGAGTTTAAGCATATTCTTTCTCAAAGACTGAGAAACTATTATTTTCTTATCTAGGAACAAGAGATCATTAGATAAATAAATATTATTTTTAATTTTAAAATACTGTTTCATTTCAGGACAAATTTTTTTATTTTCGTTAGGCCATGAAGTTACAAAATTTTTTAATTCTTGACAAGATAGGATCAGAAATAATTTCTTTTCTAAAAAGCTCGTTCTTTTCCTCCGACATGGGAATATTGTTACTCACGGTATGAACAATATATGTCATCTCTGGGTCATCTGCAACAGGTTCATCTATAAGTATATAATCTAGACAATGTATCCGCAATTACCATATCTTTCCCAGGTAAATACGTAATTTTAATATTATACTTCAACAATTCTAAGAGCAAACGTTGGAGTCTTGCAGAAACTTTGTCGAGTTCCTTGTCAAAAATATTTATAGGAGGCTTGTGATCAGTTTGAATAGTTACTTCATAGCCATAGATAAAATAATGGAGTTTTTCACATGCAAAAACAATTGCACCCAATTTCTTTTCAATTTGGGCCCAACGTTTCTTTGACTTTGATAAACTCCTAGAAGCAAAGATCACTGGGTGTGAATTTTGTAATAAGCAACACCCAAAAGCTTCACTTGAGGCATCGGTTTGTATCAAAATCGGCATGTATGGGTCAAAGATTTGCAAAACAGGCTCTTTTGAAATCAACTTTTTCAAAAGTTCTAATTCTTTTTCATGGTCACAGGTCCAAACAAAAGGCACATTATTTTTGGTAAGATTACGCATATGTGAGGTTAGCTGAGACAAGTTCGGTATAAATTTAGAAAAAAAATTAAGTAAGCCGAGGACTCTCAAGACTTCAGACTTGTTTTTAGGACTTTTTATAGCTTGAATAGCTTCAATATTGCGAATGTCTGGTTTTACACCGTCTTTAGAGATTACCTGACCTAGAAATACTACCCGACTCAGTTTATACTGAAATTTCTGAAAATTAAACTTAACTTTGTATTTACAAGCCCTCTGAAATACTTCCTTTAAAGCTAAATCATGATTTACTTCATCAACTCCAGACACAATGATATCATCGAAGTATATCTCTACTCCAGGGATATCTCCGAATATTTCAAAGTTCTTTTTTTGAAAGATTTCTGGGGCACTTGAAATCCCGAATGGTACCCGGTTAAAACGGTACCGCCCAAAGGGGGTATTAAATACGCAGAGGTCAGCACTCTCAATATCAAGCTGGAGCTGCCAGAACCCATCTTTCATATCAATTACGCTAAATAGGGTTTTTCCTGTAAGCCTAGAAATGATATCATTGGCCCTTGGTATTGGAAAATGTTCCCTACGTATATGTTTGTTAAGCGGCTTTGAATCAATACAAAGTCGGAGAGACTTATCATTTTTTTCTACAATTATATGACTGTTGACCCAATTTGTAGGATAATCCACTTTTTGAATAATTTTTTTGTGTACAAGATTGTCCAAAGTTTGTTTCAATTTATCATGTAAAGATAAAGAAACTTTTCTCTGACACTGTATAACTGGTTTAGCATCATCGGTCAATCTAATAGAGCATAATCCTTCATACCTTCAAAAACATTTTTAAACAATTCATAAATCTTTTCTTTCTTTGGTAAAGATTCAATATTATTAACTTTTTGTACCAAACCAAACTTTAGACAATCATCTAGACCTAACAAAGGTTGACTATTACTATCAACAATTACAAATTTTATTTTTAAAGTACTATTTTTGTATGAACATGCCAATAGAATTTCACCTAAAGGTTTGACCTTGAAATTACCATAAGAGACAAGCGTTACAATTATTTCATAGTTATTTTCTCTTCCTGTCAATGAGCATGCCTCTGCTAGCGAGTCAGTCATTACGGCCTTCATCATCCTGTAAGTCCAGTCTTTGGAGTCATGACCACCCACATCTTTCAAAAATTTTATCTAGAAGTAAAAAGTACTTCATTTAAAATTAAATAAGAATATATAACCGATAAACTTTTATTCGTTTACCATTCAAAATCATGAAACTAAAACATATTTTTACATATCATTTGTTTAAAATGATAAAATCTTAAAATATATATATTATTCACCAATATTTTTTCTGTCTTGCTTGCTATTTTTTATTTCAGTATCAAAATTTCCCAAATCTGTCAATGGGAGAGGGTTGGACAGCTGAGCATTATCAGAACTAATATCTTTTTTCTTAATGAGATCGGGTATATTCTCCTTGAATTCTGCTAGATCTAGTTTAAATTCGGCCACCATGTTACATAGTTTGTCAATTTTTGTTGCCAGTTCTTTAATATCTGTTTCTGAAAAAAACAGAGTGATGTTAGAACCTTTTTATGTTTCAACTCCATTTATTTAATAGTAAAAGTATCTCAAATTTCAGGAATTAAAAGGAACCTTCACTAACATTTTCTGCCTAAGGCGTTTTCTATGACGGGCAGAAATACTTCTAATTGATTTGTACATATTGTATAGTATCGTTATAGCATATATTACTTACCTACTCAGCAATGCACGATTTTCTATAACACATTACACAAACAAGAATGTTATGTAGTTTGGATAAAGCGAATAAAGGAGAAAAAGACACGCTAAACCACTTTTGTAGGGTTAGGATTGATATTATTTTTTTGTTCACAAATCTCAATACTACATTATCAGCTACATTAAGAACAATTTTCATACAACATTACCGTGAATCAGTTCTTGTTTTATTATGCGTAAGTATAACATGAAATGTGTCTGCAATATTATTTTGCGCATTTCTTTTTCACACTAAATAAATATATTAAGTGATGTTCCATAATCATCTCAACAACATTTCACTGTAATGTTTCCATAAATGAAATAAAGAAATGTTGGTGGGAAGTTTTTTATGTAGCTTAAAAAAACGTTTCTTAGAAATGTTTTTAAAATGTATCAGGCACGTCTCTCGAAAACAATGCAATAGAAACGATACAGCGCGGTCGCTACAATGTAATCTTGAAATGTTTCAATGAGGAACTAAAACAAACGTTTCCCAACATCCCCTCAATGTTTGTGCTGGCTGGGATATATTTTAAGATTTTATCATTTTAAACAAATGATATGTAAAAATATGTTTGTTTCATGATTTTGAATGGTAAACGAATAAAAGTTTATCGATTATATTCTTATTTAATTTTAAATGAAGTATTTTTTACTTCTAGATAAAATTTTTGAAAGCTGTGGGTCGTGACTCCAAAGACTGGACTACGAAATAATATGACAATTGAAAATTTTGGAGTTATTGTATAGTAAGTAGAAGTCGTGTAATATGTCGGTGAATATTTCAATATTCCTCTATTTTAGGAGAGGTGAACCAGAAACTATCATGTACCCTGAAATAATTTGAAGTTTATGTGGCAGAATGGCTGACACATGCCCATTCAAAAGAAGAGATAAAAAATAACTAATTATTTTAGTACTTTGGTGGTGTGTTAATTTCTTGGAGTAGTATAGTTTACTTTATTATTGTTTATTTATAAAATAATTATGTTTATTTGGTGTTTTTTCATCTCGGAATGCTATTCAGTTATTGGTTGTGGAAATATGTTTTTGTTAAATAAAGCTTCATAGACCGTGAACCCATTTTAGGAAAACTAATGGAATAAATGTAGAATATTAATTTTAAATTTTGGCCAGTTTTAAAATATCTTTCAGTAAGTATCTCAAACGAAATAGTCCATCCAAAGTGAGGAGTATGAAGCATTTTTGTAAAAAATGCGTTATGCGTTAAACCAGTGGTCCTCAAATGGCGGCCCGCGGGCCAGGTCCGGACCGCGAACTCGTTTGGAACGGAGCGCGAAAAATTATTAAAACCACGCGTAGATACTCAAGTAATAATAATGGGCGTTGTCGAAAATAATCAACTACTTCGGAATTGGACAAGCATACTTGGCTACACTGCTCACTAAAGAGCAGTTCGTTGAAGAACTTTTAACCATCATACCAATGGAAGGTCAAACTCGCGGGGAAGACTTGCACAAAGTGTTGATGAATTTCTTTGAAAATGCTGATTTAGA
Source organism: Lochmaea capreae (assembly GCA_949126875.1). Taxonomy (NCBI): domain Eukaryota; kingdom Metazoa; phylum Arthropoda; class Insecta; order Coleoptera; family Chrysomelidae; genus Lochmaea; species Lochmaea capreae. The sequence continues at coordinate 26,145,734 of OX421409.1, read as the reverse complement.
TTTGAAAAAGTTAATATCAGCAACAACGGATGGTGCTCGTGCAATGACTGCTTTTCCTTAAAAGCCAATGGCGAATGGTCAAATGAAGCAGCGCAGATTTTTCATTCAAGTAAAGCTGCTTAGCAAATGGAGATGGCGGAGTTTCAAGAGGACATCAGTTTGAAGGATAAATTTAGTCAAGTCCCTAAAGATCTTTCTTGTGACCAGTTTTGGATTAAGTATATGAGTAATGAAAAATACCCTGAATTGAGTAAATTGACTGTTCAACTTTGCTCAATGTTCAGTCCAACATATACGTGTGAGTGCAATTTCAAAAATGAACTTTATCAAAAACCGTTTCAGATCACGCCTAACAGACACTCATCTTAACAACTTAATGAGAATCAGTTGCACAGCCTCGACTCCAAACTTCAAAGAAGTCGTTCAAAGTAAAAAATGTCATTTTTTCCATTAAATTGTTAATTTTTCACTATACTGGTTGCCCTCGCCAAAGAAAATTATTATCTAATTTCTTTTTTATTAAATGAAATAATTGTGCTACCTTTTTCGCACAATTATATTAAACATTTATATTGCAAAAGTGACCAATACAATAATAAAGCTAAACATTGTAAATCGTATACAAAAGTAAAAATTGATGGGCCTAAATATGACTTTTTTGATTCAAGCTCATTTTGAAGTATTATCAATGAGAATACCGATATCTTCTAAAGCTTTCCGGCCCGCGGTGGACTTTGATAAAGCCAAAATGGACCCTGACCAAATGTAATTGACGATCACTGCGTTAAACAATAGTGAAGAACACTGCAAAAGAAAACTAGCTATAAACTTGAAACTCTGGAAGTTTGGATCTCGTTAAGTTTACCGGTTGCATAATGATTGTTTCAACTTTTGCTTTTTGAAATATATTCATAACAAATCAAAAATAGAATTATTGAGAATTTCACTAAATTAAGTAAAATAATTCTCTAAATCGACAATTGCTTCTTGTCAATCCTGTTAGAAACTTCACTTCTGAAACCATTGTAGATCTAGAGAAGTATTTTGCTTAATTTAGTGAAAGTTTTATATTCTATCATTTACAACAGGTTGTATATAAACTTTTCATGGGACATCAAGAGAACATCTATTTCTAATGTTCCAGGCATATTGAAATAAGCAGCTTTTTTTATATTTATTGGAATGTTGTGGCGGACGGTTAAATTTACCTCCCCTAAATATTTATCCAAAATATTGCAAAAACGTTTAGCTGCAATATCTCTAGAATACCTCATTGGAATATCTATGCAACATTTGTAGAATAGTGCAACGCACGGACATTTCAACGTTGCAGTAACGTTGTGGCTCTATTAAAATAACATGCTTGCGAGGTTGAAAATCGTGTTGTAATGTTTAATGTTAACCTTCTCGACTGTTTGTCAATGCATCCAGGAACACAGCAACTTCTCACATAGGAACTCATCTTCAAATAGGTAGTTATAAAATATTATAAATGAGTAATTAAAAACACCAACAACCACGTAAGAACGCGATAAAATATAAAATGATTATAAGTTGATACTGACACTCCTTTTATTTACGAACAATAATAATAAACAATATGGCTGCTAGTTCGGTGCATGATTGCAGCCTAATTTAATTTTAGACTCCATGATAGCCAATTGAAACAATTTCATGTTAGGCTCCATCTACCAGCTCTATTTGAAATTTTTATCTTTTATCTTTCGGCTCCAAATATAGATGTCACTGAAAATCGTAACAATTTTGAATTAATTTCGCCCACCCGAGTGCCCGGGCCCTGGAGATAGGTTACCGTCACATCAGGCTATCTCTGTCTGTTGCCCCTGACATACTTTCTCTAGTCTTTGACAACGGTCGTGTCCAATGTACATTCCAGTTACGTAGTATAGAGTTCTATGATTTCTACACAGTTGTTGTGTTCGTGTTATTTTTACAGTATTCTGTTCAGCTCTGTTGAGATAATTTTCAACCTGAGCGGGTGACCAAAGTGAGCAGGAAATCCTAAAAAGAATGCGCAAAAACAATAAGTGGAGGAAAGAGGAAAGTGTATTATAAAATGGTGATGAAATTATTGGTGTTTCCATATAATTGCTCACACATTTTGAAACCGCTTCAAAATAAATCAAGTTCTGGTTGTTTTCCTTACGGTTTGGGGCATAGAGAAATGTTATATAATTTTGTCTATGGTTTGAGGTTATGATCAACTGAACAGAGCAAGTAATGGGTGCGTTCGGTTTTAGATAACGTGGATAGGATAGTAATCTGACAGGATACTCTCTGGTTGAGGAATTTCCGGACACTTTAGATAGTATTCTTTGGTAGTTTACGCTGTGGCCATATTTTATTTAGTATTTACTTCTAGTTATATAATTTGACTTATTTTAATTCTTTTTAGTTGTGGTTTAATGTATTTCAATCAATTTCTTAAAACAAGATATATCTAATCGCCCATTTTTCAAAATTTAGAGTATAAATTGTTTACTAATAATTTATCTGGCAACGTTTCATTTGATAAGATGTTGCGAAGCACCTTACCCATTAGATACTATATTATTATTGTAGTTGTAGAATAGTATCCCCAACGAATTAGCATTCAAGCTTTTAAAATGGAAAAAAAGTTGCATTAACTCAAATGTTATCGATGAAGCATATAAGTAACTTTTGTAATGTTTCGGTATTAATGAGCGAAGATAGTGATGACAGCGAGAATGATTAAATGGAATTGTTTCATATAGTGTCTGGTTCTCTAAAGGAACGTAATAAAGTTGTCAGAATAAAAAATTACTTTGAGGAAATGGTACCTAATTTTACATGCACCCAGTTTCGTCAACATTTTCGTTTAACAAGAGAAGCATTTATTGCTCTAGAAAATATCCTAGGCCCTATGTTAAAAAATAATCATAATATTGGTCGAAATACAACTGATGTTAGGAAGCAGTTATTAATAGTAATTTGGATTTTGGCCACACCAGATTCCTTCAGGTAAATTATATTTAATATGTATTTTAGTAAGGGAAAATTAGTCGGCTATTGAAAAAGTCTTTATTATTCAAAAATTGCGCCTTTTGCTTATGTTTTAAAATAAAAACTTTGTCCAATAGCCGACCATTTTTCATCTTGTACCTTTCATTGGGCACCCCGTATATTTTTTTACAGATCAGTGTGCGACCGTTTCGATGTTGGAAAGTCTCTTGTTAGCGACTTTTTTGCTCGTGTGGTCAAAGCTTTAAATAAAATTGCACACAATGTTGTTCATTGGCCTAAAGAAGAAGAAAAAGAAGGAATCAAAAATGCATTTTGTAGAATGGCTGGCATTCCAAATGTTATTGGGGCCATTGATGGAACTTACATCAATATAAAAGCCCCTAAAAATAATTCAGAAGTCTACATTACTAGAAAGTGCAATTATGCCATGACCCTACAGGGAATTTGCAATCCTAGTTTGTATTTTACCGATGCTTATATTGGTTTCCCAGGGTCAGTTGGAGATGCAAGAATATTCAGAAACTCGCCACTTTTTCAAAATATTTTGGAAAATACCAATTATTTTCAACAAGAGGAATTTATATTGGGAGATAAAGCCTACCCATTAAATTTATAGTGTATCCCACCATATATCGAAAGAAATCGTTTAACACAAATTGAACGAGACTTTAGTACTAAACATTCACAAACCCGGCAGGTTATTGAAAGAACCTTTGCCCTTCTTTTTGGAAGATTTCGGCGTCTTAAGTTCCTAGACATGAATAGTGTAAAGATGATACCATTAGCAGTAATTGCATGTGTAGTGTTACATAATATATGTTTAGATTACACTGATCTTCAAGATATTCATGATTTTATTGAAGAAGGACATTTGAGAGTTAGGCAAAATAATAATGAGGACAATAATGAAAATCATATTCATTGCAATATTGATGCTACAGCCAAAAGAAATAATTTAGCAAATTATGTAAATAATTTAATTAATCTTTAAACATTTAGGTAGTAAATTGTATATGCATACTCATATAAGTTAATCTTAAAATCATTTAATAAATTTCATCATTTTATTTTCCCTATTCCCTAATCAGGTAATATACTTCTTCGCTTGAAGAACCATTTATAAAAAGCATATAATAAACTTAAGACTGGGACTAAATACCATATTGATAAAAAAATCACAGAGTATCAAAAATGAATAAAAATTCTGAAAAATAAATACTAATTCTAAAATAATAAATATTTAACCAAACAGGTACAAAAAAAGTAATAGGTAGGTACACTATGAGATTAATAAAAATAAAATTTATAGTTTTTCAAGGAACTTCTCCATTAATGATTTAAATGTTTTATTGCTCTCTGCAAGAGCTCCCAATAATTCCTGGTGGCGTCGTTCCCGGGTCTCCTCTTTCTTCTCAAATCTTTTGTTCATTGAGTCATTCCAAGCTGAAACTTTTTTTTGAAGTTTAGTTTTTTTGGTGTATCCACAATTTGATTTTCATTAAAATCTCTATTTTCATCGTTTTCTTCATTTTCATTGTCTTCATCTTTTCTTTTTCTTTTTGATGTGGATGCCTCAGAGACAGGTGAAACATTTGGTTTTTTTCCAAATAATTCTTCAAATTCATCGAAGTAATCGAATTTGATTGAAGCTTGCCCAGTGCTTCTACAGCTCATATTGTCCTTTTTTTAATATACTTAGATTTTAAATATTTAAAGCGACTTGACTCACACTGAGTTACAGTTGTCTGAAATTCGCTTAACTCGTTTGATATTTTTAACCAAACCTTAAAACAAACATACAAAAGTTAGGAAATTGAAATTTCATATAAAAGAAAACTATTAATTATTAAACTTCACAATAATAAAATTTTTGTTAAAAAGTATTTTTATATTATATCTACCAACAAAGTAAAACAAAGAAATAATATTTTTATATTACCTGCTCATTTCGGATTGCAGAGTTCTTAAATAAATGCTGAAATTTTGCATATGCACGTATAAGGCATTTTGTATTATCAGGTGTCCAAGAAAATACTTGCTTTCTTGAAGATGATGAGTCAGTCAACATTTCATGTTCTTGGGTATTGGTTTCTATTTCCAACAAATTTCGAAATAATGTAGGATTACATTGCTTTATATTATTAATAAAATTCAGTTTGTAATTATCATCTAAAATATTATGGTAGATATTAACTTTTAGGTTAAGTAATAAAAACAATAAATTACCATTCATATAATTGGTGATTTCTTCTACACTCATTACCACTTTGCTCCGAATTCCATCTACAGTAAAACCTCTATTTTTGGACACCTCTATATAGCGGACACCTCTATGTAACGGACAAAAACACATGTCCGGAATGCTGCAATGCCCATTTGTGTATAAACGACCCTCTCAATAGCGGACCCTCTATATTACGGACGCGGACATACAAATTAGTTACCAAAAGATATTATTTCTTTAAAAATTACCTCCATGTACGGACACCTTTCCAAATTTCAACGAACTTTAAGAATTTGTAATCTACCTACGTGTACGGATACCTTTATATATTTTTGCAAAAGGTCAGGTATAAAAATGTTTCCGGTTGACTGGTTTCTTGTTTCAAGCTTAAGATAGGGTGGGTTTGGTTTATGGGTTTTCCCATGATAGGTAAGATGTTTATGAAAATATGTACTTGTTACTGGATATTATTTACAAATTTTATTGCTTCTCAAATAATTTGGTCAGTCTATTTACACTATTTAGTTGAAGTTTAGTTATTGTTAACACAACATGCCAAACGAAAAAAGAAAACGTTTATCTTTTTAGGATAAGGTAGAAATTATCCATACGAGTGATAAATATAAATTAAGTGTTAGGAAACTAGCCGAAAAATATGGTGTTGGAAAAACACAGATTAGCGAAATTCTAAAAAACAAAAATGAATTTTTAAAGTCTTTTGTTGATGGTTCTAGTAATGACGAAGTTAAACAAAAATTCCCTAAAACTGAGGGACTTGCTGTGGATCAGATTGTTTTTGAGTGGTTTTCCAAAGTACGAAATAAGAAGATTCCTTTGTCTGGGCCATTAATTAAAGAAAAGGCACTAGAAGTTGCAAAAGAATTAAAGTGTGACATTTTCAAAGCATCAAATAGATGGTTGGAAAAATTTTGCAAGAGACACAATATCACGTTTAAGTCTGTTTGTGGCGAGTCTGCACACATCAATTTACAAGAGGTTGAAAACTGGAAAATCAAATTAAATAAAATCTTGGAAGACTATTCTGCAGAAGATGTTTACAATATTGACGAAACGGGATTATTTTATAGAGCATTACCTACAAAAACATTTGTTCTAAAAACTGACAACTGTGCTGGAGGAAAAGCTGCTAAAGACCGATTAACAATTTTACATATTTTGTACTAGTATGGCTGGTGAAAAAGAAGAACCTTTAGTAATAGGTAAAGCAAAAAACCCGAGATGTTTCAAAGGAGAACATATCAATAAGTTACCTTTGGAATGGACGTCTAGTAAAAAAGCTTGGATGAACGAAAACATAATGAGTTCATGGTTACATAAGTTTGACAAATAATGGAAAAACAAAAGAGAAATATACTATTGTTTTTAGATAATGCAACTTCCCATCCTAACAATATAGTCCTTAAAAATATTAAACTGATTTTTTTACCGCCGAATACTACATGTGCCAGCCAGCCTCTAGATCAGGGAATTATACAAAATTTCAAAATTATATATCGAAGATTTTTAGTCAAAAGATTACTTATGCTTATGGAATCCGAGCCATCTCTAGAGAAAATAGAAAAAAGCATAACAGTTGCAAATGCTTTAATATGGATAGTGGCAGCTTGGGGAAAAGTTACGGCAAAAACAATAGTAAACTGTTTTTCAAAGGTTGGATTTAAAAAAGCTGGAGACCCAACTGATGATGGCCAAGAAGAATTTGAAAATAATTTTACCGACCTATCCACTTTAATACCAACTGAAATGGGTTTGGATTTCAACGGATATTCTTCTATAGATGAAGAACTAACCACTGAAGATTCCGATTTTTCAATTTCTAAATGTGTTGAGGACTTCCTGGCGAACAGTGATGAACAGTCTGATATTGAAGAAATTAGTGACGAACAACAAGCTCCTAAAATTTCCAGCCTTAGTGAAGCATGTGATAATTTAAGGGATCTAGAAAAATTCTTTTTTGTAAGTAACAATGTGAGCGCTTACACAAAAATATCAGAGATTTTGATAAATTGTGAACACGACTTTTTCGAAAACAAACTAAAGAATATGAAGCAGACTACAATATTAGATTTTTTTAAAAGATAATTCACATCATACATATATGTACATAATTGTATTTTATAATTTTTTCAAATAAAATAAATTTTATAAGTGGCAGTTTTTTATTCTTATCTATGTGTGAAAATGCTTATTACTAAAAATTTGTACAGAAAGGATTAATAAAACTTTCTATCGTTTTTATTAATTTTACATTTTTGTATTTACTGTAAAAAATATTTTTATTTTTCAATTTTTCAAAAATCAAAGACTTTAAAGGTTTATATTACTAAACCGATTTAAGGAATTTTGGATAACTTTAATTTGCAAGACATTAATCGAACTTCCTTTATATTAAAATTGTTAAACCTCTTAATATCGGACACCTCCCAATAACGGACAAAAAAAAATTCCCCCTAGCTGTCCGCTATTCAGAGGTTTTACTGTATATCTAATTGTGTCTCCATTATTAAACTTATATAATAATTTATATGTATTTTTGTTCATACTCTGTTTGTAAAGAACGCGCCGTGATGTTTTACAGTCGAGGAGGACATTAGTGCGCATGTCGACTAACTTTTTCTCGATCAAATTTGATAGATAGCTTCGAGAGTCTCCGAGAGAATAAACTGATTTTCCGAACGGGATAAGATAGTAATCTAAACTAATTTCCGAACGCTAACGGAGAATCGGATAGTCTCCGGAAAATATAACCGAACGCACTCCAGAGCCGAGCCCCCTCTAGAGGTAGTGCAGTTAGGGGCAAGGGGGGAAGCGATAGTTCAGCTCTGTTCAAAACGAGCGCTTAAAAAGAATACGCAAAATCATTCAAGTGAACAGAGCAACTGAATTGCTCGAGCAAATTCTGTAAAAAAAACACACCAAGTGTCAACATAATATAACCTTAAACTTTGACGTTTGGTGGTATTGTTTGTGTTACTTGTGAGTTTGATTTTCCTGCATTCCAGCTTCCTTCAAGTATTTTCCAAAATATGCCGGTGTATTGTTTTGAATGCCATAAATTTTATTCAACTCAATCCAACTTAAACAAGCATCTTAAATAAGTGCATAAAAAAGCTTCAAAGATGATAAGTTATGCCTGCTATACCAAATATAATTGCTAAAGTTGTAATGATCATTTTAGATGTAAAAACGATTTACGCACACATCTAGATTCACAACATGACTTCGAAAATATTGTTGAGGAATTGCATTTTCAGAATCGTAGTGGTAAGTAAAAACATAAATTTAGTTTTATGGAACATTAAATTTGAAGTTATGGTAAATTGTTTTATGTTGTTACATAATAATTATTATTTTATTGTAGCATTTACCCAGTGGCTGTCTGAAGAACATTATGCCAACCAAGTTCAAAATATACAAGATTCGGGAAAAAAGAGCAAAGGTGATTTTGACATAAGGTAAAAGTACCAGTCTTCGACACTATTAGCAGCTCTTATGGAGTTTGTATTCTTTTTACCTAGACCAATAATCGACACCCTTGAACTAATTATCATCACTCCAATAATCGACACCCTTAAACCAGTTATTATCACCCCAGTAATCGACACATGAAATCAAAAATATCTTTATTTGTAAAGTAAATACAAGATTGTTAATAAAATATGGTATTTTTAGGATTCGAAAATGTTTACAGGTGAAGAAAATACATATTTAAGTCTGTCTCCAACATTTTGCATTTCAGGTTGGGGTAGCTTTTTTAAAATATCTTCTTGTTTTATAACAAAAATATCATTTTCTACCATCTTAAATACCGTTTTATTTTCGTTTATGCATTTTAGAGACAAAACTTCAATTTCACCAAAAGGAAATTTTCTCTGAATAACACAAACATACCTATAATGGGTAGTTTTTCTACTTCCACCTAAACATTGAACAAGCAAATAATCACCAATATTATGATCTTCATTATCATCAGTATCTTCATTAGCTAGATCATTTTCTTGAATCACCGATTGTTCAATATCTGAGATATCGTCTAGACTGTCACCGCTCTCCTCCCAGACTTCTTCTTCTTCTTCTTCGCTAGAATCTTTTTGTACTATTTGTCCTTTCTTTTTCCCAGTATTTTCTGGTTTATTCTTTTTTTTAGCTTCTCCTGCCTTGGCTCTGTTTTCTTTTCCCTCAAGTTTTCTCTTCTTTTCTATTTCCTTCTTTTTATGATAATTCTGCCAAGCTTCGGAAGTGATAGCAGCAGGAACTTTTTCCATGTATCTCTTTTTCTTGACAGTCTTTGTTTCCTCTGGCCAAAGGAGTTGGAACGTTATTTTGAAGCATGGACATGGGAGTTTTTTTTGGAGGATAAACAAATTGCATCAGCTTTAGGGAGTGGTGTTACGGGTGGTGTTTTATGAGGATTGATTATTTGTATAGATTGTATGTTGATTTTACTTGTTGATGGTGCACTGTCGGTTTCCTCAACTGTGAGGCTTTTGGACTCTTGTTTCAATATAATCTCAGCTAATTGATCCTCATTTCCATCTGTTGCTGGATAGTCTATTTGATTTTCAGTTCGTTTTATTTCCATTTTTAATTTTCTCCATACTTCAAACATTGACGTATGCTGAACTTGACCTTTCCCGTCTTCATTTTCTGTGTTTTGTAAAAATAGATTTAGACAAGTTCTTGGGATCAAACTTTTCAAAATTTCTAGTTTCTGTTTTAATTTTAGACTATCCATTATATTAAAATTATGATTTGAAGAAAATATTTTTGAAAATTTTACACTGTCTGCCGAAAAAGGAACCAGACCACAAGCTTTAAATCCATTTTTCACTGTATCTTTCGTTATAGCACTTACGGCAGATTCAAGAAGTTTGGCAAAGTGCTCTTTACGTAACCTTTCTCCATCATTTTCCACATGAAATTGTCTTACTGCCTTTTTCCAAAAGCTTTTCAGTGGCCTGAACACTGCTACGTCCATTGGTTGGATGAGATGGGTAGAATTTGGAAACAAGGCTATAATTTCTATTTGGTTTTTGGTACAGAAATCTGATAGATGATAAGTTAAGTGGGAAACATGTCCATCAATAAAAAGTATTATTGATCTCTCAATTTGTTTCTTGTCCAACCAAGGTACAAAAACATTAGTTATGTATTCGTAAAATGTGGCGCCACACATCCAGCCCGTTTCAGAGCGGCCTAGTCCCCAGTCCTTATTTACACTTGCAGCTATGTGACCGGGAATTCTTTCATATTTAAAAATTATCATAGGTGGAGCAAAATCACCCTCTCCATTAGCTGTTACCAGTACCGTCAGATTCTCTTTATCGTCATTTGTTCCAGTCATATAAATGGACTTGTCTCCTTTTTTTGCAAGAACTTTTCCCCTTTTGGCTGAAGAAAGAAAGCACTTTCATCCGCATTAAATACCCGCTTAGGATCTTCAGTAATTTTCATCAAATTTTTGGAAATCAAATATTCTTGGATATCCTTAAACCAACGTCTGATTTGTGATTCTGTTACGTTCTCCCTTGCAGGAGTTAAATTTTGAGCAATCCTTGTACTGATCTGGGGATGTCGTTTCAGAAAAGCTGCAAACCATTTTTTTCCTGGTCTTCCATCTGTAAAAGGTGTCTGCATTTTTTTGCTTTATTATCATCCTCACACTGTCCATGAGTTGCTCTCTCGTAATAGATTGATGCTTTTGTGCCAGTAACAAAATCCACTGAACTAATATTTCCTCTTCTACAGGGCTTAGTATCGAAGGTGGGCCCGTCTTACAAGATATGGGGGTTCTTCCCATTTTTTTATCCAGGAGAGTTGTCCTAGGTACATTATATAATTTTGCTGCAGTTGCAACTGACATGCCTTGTGTAACTGCCTGCAGGGCTAAATCCATTTGATTTTGAGAATATCCTCGCTTTGGCGCCATCCTTCTATAAAAAATTTACGTGTTAATCCATATTAAAGCATGTCGACCACTGGAACTCAATGAACCCGGTAATCGACAGAGAACTGTCGATAACTAGGATGCATTGATGTTGAGTGGTTCCTATTTTCGACACCTACCAAAATCAGAGATCAGGTTAGAAGTGAAGCAGGGTCTACATGAAAACGAATGTAACAAACTTTAATAATACCTAACAGAGTGAATATTCAATGCAAATAGTTTTTCGAACAGCTGAAATATTTTTTTAAGTTTTTACTTACCTTAACAAAACTTTTTAAAAAATATTTAACCTCAAACACTATTTCCGTCATTTTGAGAGGTAAATGTCAACACGCTGACGCTTCCACAATTTACAGGGTTGCCAGATGACGTAAATTTTCAAATGAACACAGAAAAAGTAATAAAATGTGAACCGTTTTCTTATTTTTAAAGTTTGAAAGTGGGAGGGTCGATTATTGGTCCCATGTCGAAAACTGGTGCTTTTACCTTACTGTATTATCATTGTAAACAGTCTCACAGAAATGTAAATAATGAAGATTTGCCAACAAGAAGAGACATGACATCTCAAGAATCATGTAATTAACAAAGTATGTTGTGTAAGCCAAATTATTTTAAATACCAGTAAGAAATCAGATGAATGCTTCGTTACCTATTATAAGAGTCATTATTCACACCAAAAAGACCTTGAAAAAGACATACATCATTTGGAAGAATTGCAAAAGTATAAGTTTGAAACCTGCAATCAACGCTTTACGTATAATGATGATTTACGTAAACACCTGGAATCACAATATAATTTTATAAATACTGTTGAAGAATTGCATTTTGTCAACTATAATGGTAAGTGAATATGGCCATAAACCAAAAACCCCTTGCAGAGTTAGTAAAATGCGTACGCTCAAAAATAGCAAATTCAGAAGTGTCGGATTAAGACCTATATAATTTGTATAAAGAAAGTTCATTGTAAAATTATAAATGACATAAAATATTCTTATAAATTTTACAAGAATCATAATATGAACTACCAACCCTAGTTACACAAATAATTGATGTTGTATTTCGTTTAAAAATGAGATATTTTTATTATAGCATTCTCTCAATGGCTCACTGAAGAAGAAGATACAAACCAAGTTCAATATGTACAAAACACTGGGAAAAAGAGCACATCTGAATTAGATGTAAAGTATATTATGAATGTTAAAGATCATACAGATGCAGAAAAAATGAAGTTTTACCAGAAAATAGAAAAAGAGCTTTGAAATCTTGAGGATCATGCAAAATTGAGACAGCATGTGTAAGCCAAATTATTTTAATGGAAAACAAGCATTTGGGTGAATGCTTTGTTACATATTATAAAAGCCATTATTTACATGGAAAAGATATACAGCATTCGCAAATATCAAAAGCAAACAAGTTAATATTGGGTGTTCCTGCAAAAGAGTAAGTACTTTTTAAAATATCTTTTTTATAAAACTATGATAATACCTATATGAATTGTTCATTTATGTACAGCTCAGACCGTTTAATACCTTGGAATACTTAAATGGATAAAAACACAGGAGTAACAACATTAAAAATGGCAAATAATGCCTAATAACAAAAGGTATCTACTTATAATATGTAAGATTTTGGTGGTGTATCTTGAAATCCAATGGACTTGGCTCTTTTTTATCTTTTTGTTCTGTAAATAACAAGTTTTATTTTTCTGCTTTGAACTAGTTGAGGTGGTGGGTTACCTATATTAGTTATTGGTTCTCCTTTAAACAGATAAAAACATAGAAGTTACAAAATCAAAAATGACAAATGTGTAATAGTGTAAATAATGCAAGGTATCTACTTATATATTATAATATGTAAGAATTTAGTTTAGTATTTTGAAATCAATGGATTTGGCTCTTTTTCATCTTTGTTCTGTGTATAACAAGATTAAATTTTTTTTTACTTTGGACCAGTTTGGTGGTTAGTTATATTGTTTATAGGTCTCTGTAAATAATTTTTCAGTTTTTGTTGTTCTCTTGTTTAAGTTGATTCAATATATTTCAATTTTAACATATTTATTATTGCAGAATTATAAATTCAACTCGAGAATCAGCAGTTGGGGAAGAGCTTAAGAGAATTTTTCTACTTACAACCAAGGATGTCCAGAATATTAAGAAATTGCAATCAAGGATGGGTGTCGTCATCATAAGGATGCAGTCAGTGTTGATTTATGGGTGACTGAAAGTAATCCAGTTTTATTTTACAAACCTCAGGATCATAAATTAGATGGATTTGCAGATACTGATTTTTGTCTGATTATTATGACAAATATCCAAAAACAAATGTTAAAGAATTTCGGAACAAAAGCTGTCACTATTCATGGTATGCATGGGTTGAATTCGTATGATTTTGAATTGACAACCCTATTAGTTTTAGACGAAAATAGGCAAGGCTTTCCTGTATCTTTCATGTTTTCCAACAGGAAGGATACTGATATTTATAAAGTATTTTTTACAAAATTAAAAGATGAAGTTGGACATATAGTTACTAAAGTATTTATGTCTGATATTACAGATACTTATTTTAATGCTTGGTGTTCTGTAATGGGCAGTGTAGAAAAGCGATTGCTGTGCTCATGGCATGTGGACAGGGCCGCCAAGGCCAGGTCCAATTTGAAAAAAATAGCACATGAGGAAAAAAGGTCTTGGGCTTACATAACAATAAAGTCTCTTCAAAGTCTACTCAGTAAAAGTGTTTTTGAAAAAAATTTGCCGAGTTCATTCAAGCTATTTTAGACGATGAAGACACCAAGTTATTTGGTGAGTATATTGAAAGATATCATTCACAAAATTTCAAAGAATGGGCATATTGTTATCGATCTGGTTGTGGTCTAAATACCAATATGCACCTCGAGAGTTTTCATAAAACAATTAAATATTATTATTTAGAAGGCAAGAAAATTAAAAGGCTAGATAAAACAATACATCAGTTAATGTTGTTTCTACGAGATAAAACTTTTAAAAGGATAATTCATTTAAAAAAAGAAAATACCCTTAGAAACACTATTGATTCAAGACATAGGGTTGCTTTGGCAATACAATTTGAAATTCAAGAAGAAAATGAAAACTCATGGAATTTAAAGACTGCTGACTAGTAAATCATACTCAGTCACAAAGGTAACAAAATCAGTTTGTTGTTCATTGAAATGCTCTTTTTGCAACATATGTGTGCATTCCTTTACTTGTAGCTGTACCGATTTTGTTATAAAAACCACTATTTGTAAGCACATTCACCATATTAATATACCTATAATAATAATAAATAATAATGATGTTTATTGTAATTTCTTACAAAGGGCTATCGACCGTGGTCCTTCTGCCCATGAAGTTTACCTATTTTATAACACATAAAACATAAACGTAAGTAAGCCATAAATACAGTATATGTTGATTGTTAACTTAGTATTAAATAATATAACTATGTGAATGAAGTAAAAAATAAATCACTCTGCCAGTTCTTGTATTCTTTCCCATAGTGTCTTCTCTGGGAATTTGCATCTTGAAATTCTGGTTTCTCTGATGATACGGTATCTGGACATAAAGAGCATACTATATTCGTTTTTTGCAAATTTTTCTGCGTGTTTTTGTATACGATCATTTAGGGGTGTGATTTTCATTAGTTCGTATAACAGCTGATTTTTAGGATTATGTAGTGTATTTCTTGGATGGCGGATTTTAGTGATTTTTCTAATTGAGGATGTTTCTGCGACCTGCAGCATATGTCTGGTATAAGCCCGTGTGTTCAGGAGAATGATGCTAGCATATCCTAACATAGGTCTGCATATCAGTTGGTAAATTCTGCTGGCACTTTTGATATTGATTCCTCGATTTTTGTATGATAGGGAACGGAAATGACAGGAACGAGTAATGGTACATTTCTTTATATTGGAGAAAACTTTGCTGAAAAATGTTTTAAATGCCAATAATTACCCGGCAGAATTTGTAAATAAAGAAATTAAGAATATAGAGAATATAGATATGTTAATACCCCATAACAATAACAATAATATTAATAATTCAGCTAACATAATTTTTAAAAACTTGACAATACCGTATGTTAAGGGCTTATCAGAAAGAATTAAGAAAATTGGTAATCAATTCAATATTCGAACTAGCTTCAAATCTAGCAATACATTGAGATCTATACTAACAAAAACGAAGCCAAAAAATGAAGAACAATCATCAAAAAACTGCATATATCAGATATCTTGTGAATGCGACAAATTCTATTTAGGTGAAACATGTAGACCATTGAAAGTCCGAATAAATGAACATAAAAAGTATATCAAAGATAGGGAGTTCTTTAAGTCAGGTATTTGCAAACATGCTTGGGAAGAGGGGCATAAAATTCAATGGGATTCGACAAAAATAATATTGAAAGAGCCCAATAATAAAGGACGAAAAATCAAAGAAAGTGCTTTAATACAACTAAATTCAGATAAATGTGTAGCTAGTATTTCAGCCGAATGTAGTCAAATTTGGTTACCAATGTTAGAAAGAGAAATTTCCAATAATCAATTACCGGCGTTATCAGGATAGCATCACAAGTTTTTATCCAGGTTTTCTTATGATTTATCTTTGGAATGGTTGTTAATCGATACACACTTCAATACACAAAATCACCAAACTGAGTTATACATATTTTGAAAACAAAAATAATCATACACAAAAAAGTAACAACAAACGCGTTTTTATTAACAAAATTTCCAAAATAAGCGAAAAAAAGCGCTATCCCAATAAAAACCGTTCCTGGAACGTGCACTTCACTGGATACCATTTCTAGTGGACTACATATCGTTAGAATGTCATGAAATAAAATATTTTATTTCACATTTTACCAGAGGTGTGATCTACTATGAATGGACCTTAATAAAATTTGACAACAAAGTTTTGTAGTCTTAAACTTCAAAATATTACTGATTGTCTAGATGTCAAATTTTTTCGTTGTGTCAGATAGGGACCAAAAAATTATTTTTATACTATAAATAGTTAATCTTGACAACGGTAGCTGGAACGCTACCGAAACATCGAAATAAAAAAACTTTATTGTGGTTTGATTCCCAAAAAAATAAGGAAAAAGAATAAGTAATGCCACAAGGAACTTATAGAAGATAGTGAGCTTTGAATTTTAATTTGCTGTCGAGTAGTATGCCTAGGTACTTTACATTGGGTTGTGGACGAATCTGTTGATTTTGGAGGGTGATGGGAGGGGAAGAATTTTTCAGTCGGTGATGAAACAGGATTAGTTGTGATTTTGAAGGATTCGGAAGTACTCTCCATTTATTAAACCAGTTCATTGTGTTAGTGTCTCTGAAGATTTTCTGCTGCTTGGTTTGTATTTTTTGCATGACAAACCAAAACTGTGTCGTCTGCGTATTGTAACATGTAGTTGTCTTCATTGAAGTGTTCTGGGTCTTTCTTGTAAATATCTGCACAGAATATATTATATAATATTGGTGACAGAGGAGAACCCTGTGGTAACCCTTGTTCATTTGTGAATTCTTTTGAATATTTGTCATTTATTTCAACCCTGATTTTTCTCTTTTTGATAATGTTTGCTATAATCCTAATTAGGTATTCCGATACCTTCATTTCATGAAGTTTGTATATCAATCCATAATGCCATACACTATCGAATGCTCTTTGTATGTCTAGGAATATTGCCGCCGTTTTTCCTCCCCTTAGCGCCGTTGCTTGTATATTATTAGTAAGGATGACTAATGGGTGTACAATAGAGTTCTTTTGTTTGAAACCGAACTGGTAACCAGGAATTTTATTTTTGACTTCTTCAAGGAGCTTTGCTATTATGATTTTTTTTAGATTCTTGCCTAGGTTGCTAAGTAAGGTTATAGGTCGGTAATTTTGTACTCTTGTATGGTCTGTGTTACGCTTTGGAATATTTATTATACTTCCTATTTTCCAGCACTCGGGGTAATAGTGGTTTGTTAAGCAGTATTCATACATTTGAATAATGTATTTGTAGGTTAGGTAATAACTTGCACTTTTAATCTTTAATACCTTTAATGAAAGAAAGAAATACTATTTTCTGTTTTACAATGAAAATGAGAGATTGTCAAAAATAAAACAACACTATTATCAACGTGGTCGTTAACATAACATAACCTAATTTTTGTACAAAAATAACTTCTTCTTTTCTTCTAGACTTGAACCTAGTAAGTCAAAATATAACAACACTCTCCCCATTTTGACTTAACAAATTATTACTGTTGCTTCTTCTGCTCTTCCATACTTTGTACCCTAGCTTTTGTCTTATGTTTTTCAAGTATAGGTTTTGCAACTGCTTTGGTTAAGAAATCTGCAACATTTTTTTTAGTGTGTATGTATTTCAGACTTATTTTATTCTTCTCCTTCTCCTTTACGGCTTCAGTAATTGCCATGAATTCGCTTTCGCAGGTGCTTAAAGCAACAACATTCTGTTTCTTGCATTGCCAACTAATTGCTCCATCACTAAGAATGAAACTATATCCAGAAAAACCTTTACCGGCTAAAACATTGTTCCAGCTTGCAAAGCAATAGGATTTTAATGGCTTGTCGTTTGCTTGATAAGTTATTCCTTCAGCTTGTGTGTACTTCAAGTATTTCAATACTTGTTTTGCTTGTCTCCAATTCATATCAGAGTATTTGGTGTTAAACTGGCTAAGATAAGTTGTAACAAAAGTAATATCTGGTCTTGTCTCTTGTGATAAATATAATAAGCTTCCGATCAACTCCTGATGAGGAACTTCCCTATTCATGGTTTCAGAACTTCCATCTTTTTCATTTTTCAATGGAACACTCGACTCTTTGCAGTCACTCATAATGAAGCGTTGTAAAATCATTTTAATGTACTTTTCTTGTTTAATATGTAAAATTCCTTCTTCTAGGTTCCTAGTTATTTCCCATCCAAGTAAGTACTTAGCTTCTCCTAGAAATTTCATCTTAAATTTTGTGCTTAATTTTTGCATGACTTGATCTGCAATTTCTTTTGTGTTTGTGGCTAATAATATGTCGTCTACATATAAACTAACTATAGAATAGTTGTTGTTATTGTATAGCAGGGATGGCCAACTTCTTTTGCCCAAAGGGCCACTTCCATACTTTCGCTAAAAGCAGGGGCCGCACAAGAACTTAAAGGGAAATTTAGACTATATAAATTAATGTATAAACAAATGCTATGGATATTGAACATACTTTAATGTAGAAATAATATATACTAATCATACAAGAGTTGAGCAGAACAAAATCAACAATTTTACTGAAAAAAAAACCACTAGTGAGAACACTGAGGGCGGGCACAATCGTTCACAAGTTTGTCAAAATCAATTATTGTCGAGGTGGTGGCCACTTTAAGCAAATCTTGAAGATGGTTGTCTGTAAGTCTGTTACGGTGAGTTGATTTTATAAATTTCATCGAGGAAAAAGTGCTCTCACAAATGTAGGTGCTTCCAAACATTGAAACAATTTTTTTACCAAAATCACGTAGTTTGGGATATTTGTCCTCAGGCAGCCTACTCCAGAATTCGACACCAGTTTCTGGTCTTTTCTGGAAAACTGGGTCACTTTGCAAATCACAGAGCTCCAACTGTAGGTCGTCATCTTGCTGGGAAATGTCACATGTCATGGGATTGTTGAATAAGAAGAGATGTGGTCGCAGTTCATTAAAATCCAAAAATCGTTCATTGAATGACTCCAAAAGCATATTCAATTTCGGTATGCAAAAACTGAAATCACTGGTTGGAATTTCTTCCATAATTTCTTTGCACGATGGGAAATGTACTAGATTAGCTTTTTCTAGGCTTGATATGAAAACCTTGAGTTTATTTACAAATCCATCTAAGTGTCCAACTAACTGAGGCTAGAGAAAAGTAGGAAGACTCAGAAACAATATTACTTATTTCACTGGAAACATGTTTACTTATTTCTTCAATTCTTCTAGTGACAGTCTGTCTTGAAAGTGAGACGTTTTTCAACTCATTACTAAATTTTTCTTGACCAAAAGTTTGAGCCACTTCTATACAGCATTTCTTTACAAACTCACCATCAGTGAAGGGTTTTTTTGGCTTTAGCTATCTCTGCACTTACAATATAAGAAGCTAAGAGTGCATTTCTTTGCTAAGTTGTGGATTTATTAAATAGGTTTTTTTGAGCACTAACCTTTTTCTTCAAGTCAAGTCAGATACAATAGTAAGCCTAGCTTGTCCAGTGTAATCTTTGTACTTAGCTGCATGGTGCTGAGTGTAGTGCCGATTGAGGTTATATTCTTTATGGACAGACAGTACAAGCAAACACACTAAACACTGGGGTTTATTGTCCTTGTTATTTACAAACAGATACTCGGTTTCCCACTTGTCTTGGAACACTCTGTTTTCTTCTGAAACTTTTCTTTTCTTACTAATCGTGAAATAACGCAATTAGGTTTGTAAGTTAAAACTAAACAAAGTGATGAAGCACCAGCAGTTTGACAGTAGCTAACCTCGCTTGCACACAGTCTTAGTATCTCAGAGTCACTGAGTGTTTTGTTTGGTTCCGAACGCGCAGTTGCCAAACCGTGCAGTCAGTCTTTTCGGAAAGCGTAGTTGCCACACCGTGCAACATCAAACTGGCGTGTTTGCCTTATAGGTCTACTCAAAGTATACTTCCTACTGATTCTCTTAAAGTAATTAAACCTTTATTTTGCTAGTTGTTAAAAAATTTATTATCAGGTCGTAATTATATACAATTTGAACTTAACCTGGACTCTTGTAGAAAATTTTGTATTTTATATTTCTGTCAAAAAAAATCTACCGTAATACTTTTAAAAAGTTGTTCGGGGGCCGCATAAAACATAACCGCGGGCCGCCAGTCGGCCATCCCTGTTGTACACAAATACACAAGGTGATGAATATAGTTCTGTAAATCCTAGGTTATGTAATTCTGTTTTAATTGTCTGATACCAGGTACGTGCACATTGTTTTAGGCCATATATTCCTTTCTTCAAATTACATACTTTAGTCTTTTTATCATCATCTATTCCTGATGGAATTTCCATATAAATTTCGTCATTCAATACTCCATTTAAATACGCTGTAGTAACATCATATTGAAAAAGTTCAAGATCATATTTAGTAGCAATTGCAAATAATATAGTTCGTAACATATTAAGTCTAATTACAGGTGCAAAAACTTCATCATAATTTTCGCCTTTTATTTGGTTGAATCCCCTGGCTACTAGCCTAGCTTTAAATTTTTCAATAGAACCATCTACATTTTCCTTAATTTTGAACACCCATCTAGAATCAATTGTATGTTTATCTTTTACTCTATCAACTATCTCCCATGTCTCATTGAGCTTATGTGATTTCAACTCTTCATTTATAGGAGCTATCCATTCATCTTTGTAAACTGTATTTATTGCTTCTTCATATGTTTTAGGTGTGTCAATGGTATTTACTGAAAGGTTTAATCTGTTGATTCTGTTTTGGATTCGGTTTGATCTTCTCGGATTCAAAATATTTTGCTCATAACTTGGCAAATTTGCATATTCTGGATCAGATTCTGAGGTATCTTTAGCCCCGTCATCAATTTCTGAATCTGTTGAGCTATATATAATTTCATTTTCTTCATCTGTTTATGTATTTTTTCTGAAAGTTGTTCTTCAATGTTTTCTTGGTGAACTTGTACATGTTCTTCCCTTTCATCTTCATCTGTATCATAGGTTATTTGGAAATAATTATATTTTGTATCCTTTTCTTCTAGTAAGTTGAATACCTTTTTATTTTCCAGTACTTCCGCATCCCTGACTATGATTACTGTATTTCTTTATACGCAGAATAGTCTATAATGTTTGGTAAAGTGATCATAACCTAGAAATATTGCTGTTTTGGATACTTTATCCAACTTCTTTCTGTTTTGTTTTTGGATCAAGTAATAGGTTAGGCTTCCAAACACTTTAATATGTTTAACATCTGGTTTTGATTTAAAAAATATTTCATCAGGGGTAGTGTTTATTTTCTTTGTGTATGTCCTGTTTTTAAGGTAAACTGCATAATATGCAGCTTCGGCCCAAAATTTTAATGGCAAATTTGAGTCATTCAACATACACCTCACCATTTGTGTAATTGTTCTATTATTTCGTTCAGAGACACCATTTTCTTGAGGATTATAAGGAGCTGTTAATTCATGAATTATACCGCATTCTTGTAGACGTTGTTCAAACTCTTGGTTAATGAACTCACCTCCATTGTCTGATCTTATATGTTTTATTTTCTTACCCGTTTGGTTTTCAACTTCACTTTTAAATATTTTAAATGTTGTAACCGTTTCTGCTTTTGATTTTAGGAAATACACAAAGAGTTTTCGTGAAAAATCATCCACTAGTAAATACATATATAGTGAACCAGCTATTGAAGGTTCCTGTATAGGTCCACATAAGTCCATGTGCACTAATTCTAAGAGATCATTTGTTTTAATTTAAATGACCTTTTTACTGCTTTACCAGTTATACAGTCTTCACACTTAGGTAGTTCTTTATTGTGAAATTTTAGTCCCAACACTATATTTTCTGATTTCATTTTATTTATTGTTTGGAAGTTTTGATGCCCAAAACGTCTATGCCATAGTTCAGCACTTAAATTCACTTTTTCAAATTCTTTTTCACACACTATGTCTGCTTCATATAAACTATCATTTCTTTTGCCTGTCATCATAAGTGTTCCATCACCCTTTTCAATTGAACAGTTCCCATTTTCAAACTTGATTTTAAAGCCTTTCTTCTCAAATGCACTTGATAATAAATTTTATGTTGTATTTGGTACAAATAGCACATCTGTGATATTGATGTATTTAAAGTAACAATTTTCGTTAGTTATTTTGACTCTAATAGTTCCACTGCTATGTACTTTTATAAACATCCCATCTGCTAATTTTACTTCAGTACTTTCAATAGGAGTTAAGCTAATAAAGATGGATTTATCATAAGTCATATGACTTGTTGCACCAGAATCTAAGAACCATTTGGTTGAATTGAGGCTACTGTTCTTTGATGTTACTTGCATAGCATTTTCATGGCTGCACTCACATTTGCTTGCCGAGTTTAGCTGTTCAACTTGTTCATTTTCTTTAGTAGCTTTTCTTCTTCTTGTGCTTTTAATCCATTTCTAAATTCTTCAAACGACATTTTCTCTATTCCTGTAATCTTCATTTGGATTCTGATAGTGTTGAAATATCTTGGTAAACCGTTTACTAGTAAACCAATGTATTCTTCATTTTCAATTTTTGTGTTACATTGTTCAAGTTGGTCTTTTAGAAATTGAGCTCTAGCTAAGTATTTTTCAATATTTTCAGTATCTAATTTTTTAATTGAGCTTAACTCAAGTCTTAAATCAACGCTTCTTGATGATACTTTTCCTTCATGAATTTCTTTAAGTTTGTTTGTTTGTTGCAGATATCTCTTGATTCATCGAGGTTTATGACTTGTTGTGCTTGACTGGCTTCAATCGCTCCTAAAATCATAGATGCAGCGATTGCACTTTTTTCGTTATAGGTTTCTACTTCCTTTCGGTTTGTATCATCTATTTCTGGACATACTGTTTCAATGGTATACCAACACTTTTTGGCTTTTAGCATCAATTTCATTTGATGTCTCCATAATTGATAGTTTGTCGCGTTCAATTTATTTATTGTATTTTGACCTTCCATTACTTTTGATTTTCTACAGTTGTACCTCAAATAAAAACTACTTTCTGGCAGAGTGTTTTTCTCGTACAGCCTTTACTCAAAATAGTATTGAAACTTCTTTTTATATATTATCCACTGGTGTCTGGGCCCATAACCTGTAGGTTAGGAAATAACTTGCACTTTTAATATTTAACACCTTTAATGAAAGAAAGAAATACTATTTTCTGTTTTACAATAAAAATGAGAGATTGTCAAAAATAAAACAACACACTATTATCAACGTGGTCGTTAACATAACATAACCTAATTTTTGTAGCCTAAAATAACTTCTTCTTTTCTTCTAGACTTGAACCTAGTAAGTCAAAATATAACAACAGGTGATAAATTGCTGATATCATATGATTGATAATCTGAGAGAGACTTTGAGAAGAAAGATTAAACAAATTTTGAATATCCTTTAACCTTCCCGGATATGCAAATCTTTTCAAAAGTATGCAAAGTCCAGTAACTCCTAAAAGTATTAATAAAATATGTAAATGAGATAAAGCAAGATACTTACTTTTGTTTTTGTCTTATAATACTAACACTAACCTGTAACAGAATTACGAGTCGAAGTATAAATTGTTTCAGGGATTCCAAGAGCCTCTGCCAACCTATAAATATCTCCCCTCTCAAACCTAAAATTATTTCTTACATCATCTTCTTGCATATTATTCAAATCGAATTCAATAATAGGGCATTGGGGATCTTCTATTTGGTTTTGCTCCACTCCAACTATATTATGCAAAATCACATATTCAACATCATTTTCAATAGCTCCAGCTAAGATCGCCGCTTCGAGAGCTTCATCCATATTTGACAGGTTATGTCAATTCCTAATTCCTACATAACGCAGCGCTACGTTATTAAATTATAGCGTTGAGTGAAAAATACAAGAAGAGGCACAACGCAATGTAAAATTTTGTGCCTTATGGAGATTCCAGCGTACCCCCCACTATTCATTAAAATTGGTACTGTATTTAGGCGACGCGGTGTTTAAACATCGAACTATTCCTTGCTCTTGTCCCCACCACGCCTCGAATCTAATCGCACCGCTTGTTTCGGACGGCTTTTGAAAGTTGATTTGTGAAATTTATTTCTTTTAGAAGCGGGCAGTTTTTTTCGTTCACTACATACAATATTTACAAATTTATATCGTTCGATATAAATAAATACGAAACAAACTCAGTGTAAACAGTTTATAAATTTATAAATAATTCCCTTTAATTAAGAAATACGAACATTGAACTATATTCGAAAAGTATCATTTTACAAAGAAATGTAATCACGACCGACTCAAAAGAGAGCAAAGATATATCTAAAACATACTTTTACAGTTTTAAACAGTCTTTTAACAAAACGTGTATGTGACAGAGACGGCTTCAAATACAATGGTGAATTATTATCTCTAAAATATAAATTCTAATAGACAAGCAATTTGACGTTTTTTTATACAAATTATTTCTTTGATTTGTCACTTAGTTTTCACGGGACTTTGTTATCTGGTCAATTTTCTAAAACAGCATTATTCATTACTTCCTATCGAAAACAATATTATTACGGTCAGCGAAAATATAAGTAGGTACATACATAAACATATTTTATTTCATTAATGAACATAAAGTATATTTCACAATATTTCGTTAACTCGGTATCTGGTCTTAAAAGGATTTAATAATAAGTAAACAAGGGCAGATCCGTAGTCGATAAAATTTAGATACTAAAACTAAACAATGTTTTACCAGCCAAACATTTCAGTGGTAAAATAATCATACTATTAGGCATTGTTATCGGATTAACGACTACCTGCTGTGGGTTTTTCTCTTGAATCAGTTATGTTGCAATGAAGTATGCATAAAAATTAAAGTATGAAGAGAGTACCTACGTAAACTAATTTTTTTCAAGTGTTATATTAATATAAATATTTATTAAAAAATTCCAAAAAATTATGGTATGTATGGCAAGTTCCCGTTGAAAAAAACTCTTAAAGTTGATTTTTCAACAGGCTAGGCAATCGCCAATTTATAAAATTTTATCCGACTTCCGCCTTCATCAAAGGCAACAAAACATATTTAAATAAATGGGCTAAAAATGTTTCTGTTCATGGAACCCTTCTTATATACATGCTTAACAGGAACACGTCATAAGAGTTTTTTAATATTTTGTTTATTACAATTTTTTTAATCAACAAAAAATCTTAAATATTGATAGTTTCGGAGTTGTTGACCAAAAACTAAATACATTGTTTTTCATCTTATTTTGTTAATAACTTTTGCAATTTTTTTCGTACTGGAAAATCTTTTGAATGCATTTTTCTAGACATCATTCCGAATCCAATAATAAGTTATCACTTAATTTTTAGCTTTATCACTATTTATCACGGACTTGAATTTGTGAACTAGGCTGAATTCGCGCGAGTTAAATCGTCGAGTGAAAATTGAAAGTAAAGTTTTTTCTTGACGATGCAAATGTTACTTGTGAAACCGGACAAGTAATATATATCTTATATCTCTGTTGTGGAATTTGTTATTTATTGATTTTCTTTAACCGTTGAGAGGAAAACACTTGTAGTTTTTCACAGTAAATTTACTCCTGACAATGTAAATGTTATTTGTGAAACCTGTCGAGTGATATAATATATTAACATATCATTATGTTATATTTCTGTTGTGGAATTTATTATTTATTGATTTTATTTAATAATTATAGAAAGATTCCACGTAGTAAGGGTTGAAACAAACAATTTGGTTAAATAAAACATGGTGAAAACAAACGAAAAACTCTTATTAGTTTTTCAATATCCTAAGTTTTCTGTGTTTTTTATTAGTTTTCGTCTTTTGAAATTTTTCTGATTCCCATCTGAAGGATCTGTAAATCATAATTTTCATAAAAATGTCCAAAAAATGTTTTTTATGATTTGTACAAATATTTAAAAATATTTTTCCCTACGTAACACACAACAAAGTCTTTCAATGCCTAGATTAACAAACTACACACTTGTTTAATCGTATACAAAAACAAAACACTCGAGAGAGTCGAGAGCTAGAAATTCCGTTCGCAGTTCTTACCGCTGCTACGGTCAGTATAAGACTACTAATTCCTAGAGAAAATCAGAAAACCCGAGTGGCGACATCTCTCCGCCAACATCATTTTGCGGCACAAAATCTTTTACGAGGTTGCGCCTCTTCTTGTATTTTTCACTCAACGATTATAGTGATGGCAATAGCTCTTATTTCCGATTAAATTTTAGGTAGACCGTTATTAAAATAGCGCTACATAAATACCGCACCGTATGCGGTATTGCAATTGGCAATATCTCTCTAATATGATAAAATTAATATATGTTACAACTTGCTGTCAGTTTATTTACACCTTTTGTCTGTTCACTTGATAACAGGAGGAGATAGAACTACCGGAGACTTATCAACAAAATAAAACACAAGGGAAGTGCAAAATTCTTTTTCATTACCTTTATTCTTGTAACATGATACAACTACATGAAATAAAAGTATTATAAGTAATAATAGCAAAATTCTCACCTAATACCTAGTGAAACTTATACTTATTTATAGTTTAATTGGAACAGACACTTAAATAGGCATCCATATATTACACTATAACAGCCATTATTCAGCATCCTGTATCAGTCTGATAAATTTATCAATCTGGCTAATAATGACAACCTTTACCAATAATCAAATGATATTTAACAAACTGCTTCTGATAAAATCTTGGTTAATAAAAATAGTTTAAGATTATACTAAACAAAATGATATTTAACCAAAAATAATTCATAAAATTGAAAACAAAAATTCAAATATAGGTACATTACAAAACCAGTGCCAAAAGGTATGCAAAATTAGTAAGGTTATATTATGACAGTTATGTTTCCCATGCAGGTCATATAGAGTTTTCGATTTACCTGCCCCGGCTGAACTGAGTGCGCACTCAGTGCATAAATCGTGTTCGATTATGGTTTTCATAGTTAAGCGAACATTCCACCGGGTACGGCACGGCACGCTGCATTGGCGTATCATCACAGCGTCACTTGCTGCAGCAGTAGAGTCTTGTTGAATATCATTCCACCTAGTGCAGCAATGTGCAGTATTCTTTCGGTCTCTTTCGAATTAACATGGTATTGAACAAAAAGAAAATAGCGTTAGCCATTTTATTAAGGAGAAGAAGACGACGAGCTAGCTATTGGGTCCATCCCCTGAATACAAGCAGGTTGGAATGTGGTGAATATCACCGGCTTTGCTAAGAACTAGAAGAATATCCGCAAAGATATTTTCAATACTTCAGAATGAATTTCGATCAGTTCAACAATTTGCATAGATTGTTGGAAAATGCAATTAGCAAAGAAAATACTAATTTTAGAGATGCTATTTCATCAAGAGAAAGATTGGCTGTTACATTAAGGTAAATAACACTTAAAATTTAAATTAATTTCATTTTAAGATTTTAAATCTTTATTTTTTAAATCGGTTTTACAAATTATAAAAATTATTCGCGGTATCTTCCATAAAACTGTTGTTATCAAATTGTGTTGAAGTGGAGTCTTCATTCATTGGCGTATAGGTTAAATTAGATGATGGCCGACTAAAATTGGAGCCACTCGTCGATGGTCTGCTTTCTCCGAAAGCTAAATTAAAAAGTAAATTTTGTATTTGAATCCGAGCGAAACAATTATCTCTCGGGCTCAACAGCTTCAGTGTAGGCACGCAGCTCAACATGAACTGTTCATCCGAGTCGTCTTTTTTGGAAATTATTTCTAAAAGCTCAGCATCAGTTATGTTGGCTGGTTTTTCTTTTATTTTTTGTTTATTATGTAGTTTTTTATTTGCTAAAGTAGCAGTAGAAGTCGTCGGAGTGGCTAACGTTTCGCGTTCATCTAAAATTGACGTTTCTTGACTTGTTGTAGCTTGTTCGATAAAAGAATCTTCATCGTAATTTTCCTTTACGTTTCCTTCCTCTTTAGATGTGCATTCCTCTTTTTGGGCACTGTTATAATTTCCAATGGTTTCCTTAAAATCGATGAAGGGGGTTAGGAAAAGAAGTTGATCATAAAATACCCATTTCTTTCTTTTTCCTCCAGCTGATCCGCTTTTCTCACTTTTGGATGACCTGTAATTTTTGATGAAGGCGTCACGTAGAGCTCTCCATCTTTTTTTAATATTTTCGAGCCCTTCAACGTCAGAATCTGAAAAACGGAATTTATTGTTTGGTACTTCTTGTTATTTTTGAAGAACAAACATCCAGAAGTGACAAAACAGATTTTTTTTAATATTAAAATTTTTTTCTTTCCAGATATCTGGTAACTGGCATGTCTTTCAGATCTATTGCATTTAGTTTTCGCCTAGGAGAAACAACTGTGAATAAAATAGTCAAGGAAACCTGCATTGCTATAAAAAATATAGTTATGCCGTTACACATTTCAAGAGTGAACAAAGAAAGATGGAATGAAATACGAAACGATTTTTATAAAAAATGGAATTTTCCAAATTGTGTGGGTGCCATCGACGGCAAGCATATTCACATATTTGCCCCCAAAAATTCAGGATCAAATTTTTTTAATTACAAAGGAGGTTTCTCGATTGTATTAATGGCCGTTGTTGACGCCAATTATAAATATATAATGATAGACGTTGGGTCGTATGGATCAAACAGAGATGGTGGAATTTTTGCTAACTGTTCGTTTGGAAAATCATGGTTGATGAACGATAAAAATTTGAATTTGCCAGAAAATCAAGATCTTCCGTTCACAGAAACTTCTTTCCCTTTAGTATTAGTTGCAGATGAAGCATTCCCATTGAAAGAAAATATATTACGACCATTTCCTGGAAGGAACTTAACTGAACGTCAAAGAATCTATAACTATCGGTTATCCAGAGCGAGGAGAGTCGTCGAAAACGCTTTTGGCATAACTGCACATACATGGAGAATATTAGGACTAAAACACATCGAAGTTAACGTTGAATTTGCTAATGAAATAGTAGTTGCATGTTGCATGTTGCACACTTCACAATTATTTATTAGATACTGGAAACAATCAGAATATTTCCAAGTTTACGTCTACATCTGTACAAAACGTTGCAACGCAACGAGAAAAACATCAATATTCTAGACCGGGAAGACAGGCATTAGATATTCGTAATGCTAATGCAGATTGGTTTATGTCACCTGCTGGCGAAGTTCCTTGGCAGTATGATGCAATTACACATTAAAATTATTTATTTCAATTTACATTTCTAGTTATTTAATATGATATAATAAAAATTCACCTAGTTAATTGATAAATATTCTTACCCTTTATATCTAAATTTTTGGCAACTTCCTTCCAGGCATAGTCACGACTATTTGCACTTTTATAATTTTTTAAACTTTTGTCGTACAGGACAGGATGACTTTCGACAGCAACAATTAATTTTTCTTCCATATTTCCGTCCGTCGCGTACGGTAAAAAATTTCAACTGATGCCGAAATCACTGTACGCAGCGATGCGCCGTACTGCGCTGCATTGACTTTGCTGCAACGGATTCGGTGGAATCATTCCCATAAGCCACTATGTAATTTAAAATTTATGCAGCGACGCATCTTGCCGCTCCGTCAATGCAGCGTGCAGCGCCGTACCCGGTGGAATGTTCGCTTTACACTTCTCCAGTTTCACGTGTTCGATTTACGAACGGCACTGTCGGAGCTCGCCCTCAGTTCAATTTTATTTGCCCAGTCGTCTCAGTTCAGTTTTAAATGGCGCCAAATAAATTTTTTTTCGAACTAGCGCTGCTAACCGAATTACTTTCATCTTCCGAAAGTAGTTCAGATGAAGAAATGTTTCTGATAAATCGTGAAGGTAATAATAATAATAATAATAATGTTTATTCATGAAAAATAGAATCACAATACATAATTTAAAGAAAATAAACATAATCTACACAGAAGCTGTTTTAAACAGCTTGTACGTGGTAAAATACATATAATTAACTTTAAATAAAATTACTTACCTACAATAAAGGTAAAGAACAAGATACTCGATTTTACTAATGCGATAAGGAAATATTCATATGAAGAACTAAGTGTGCCTTTTTTCGTTGGAAGAAATTTGTCTTGAAGTTTTTTTTAGTTTAGGCAGCACTTCCCCTAATAACACAGGTTAGTCCATTGGATCCAATGGACATCCATTGGACAATCTGGACATCTAAAATGTGTACACTGGACTGCATATGGGTACCCATAGGATGTCTAATGTACATCCATATGATGTCCACAATGGAAATTCATAAGTATATAATAGTTCATCCAAAGGACATCCATTCGACAATATGGATATCTATATTATCGAATCTGGACATCCATTGGTTATTAAGGGGATGTGATACAATAAATACTATAATAAAGTGAAAACTAAATAGTATATGTCACAATAAAATATATCACATTTATAATACTAAAAAAAAATAAAAACAATTCAGGTACATATAGTACTGTAGAAAAAAAATAAAACTCATTCAAGTACATATATAGTACTGTAGAATGTAATAAACGAATAATAACCAAATAATAAATAAATGAATAAACTGGAGCACATTGAGGGTCTAATGTCGTCTTTCAAACACACTCCTTTCCTTTGCTCGCCTCAAATATTTTCTAGCTGCCTCCTCAACAGTCTTCTTATCACAACTAATGCTGGAATTATCAGCTGCACCTAAAAATTCATTATAAACTACTATAGGAATAACTACTGATATTGAAGGATGATTGAAGAGTTATGACCAAGATTCAATGAATCACAGCCAATACCAAAAAAAATTCAAGTCATTCAGAGGAAGCTGAATATTATGTATTTCATCTTCAGTTTTCAAGACATTGGTTGAAGTTGATAAATTTATATTTGATCAACTTGTACTCACTCAATAAAACTGCTGCAAGTTTGGATTTGACTAATGCATCATTTGATTTGGTCCCAAACCATGTGAAAGATGATGACAAATTGTTTGTCATTATTTGACTCATCACCCTTTTCACAAAGTCGTAGACGGAATTTCCTCCAATTTTAGAAAATTCATGAACCTAGAAAAAATGTCCTTTAAAAAACATAATAATCAGATATTCAAATACAGGAAGGAACAAAGAGAGAATTGCATCAATACATATTGCTCAGGATATTTATAGCAGATACATCATTACACTGCATTTGAAAGCATTTTGCCAGAAAGATTTCAGTAACTTACAATAATATATAAAAATAAATATAACAAACTACTCACAGATGCTTTGAAATTTGACTCTTCTGACCAGAAATTCTCTGCTTCTTTGAATTTTTCCATGGTGACAACTGGAAAGGGAAAAATGTTGAATATTGATTCTCTACATTCACTTCCAGTTTCTCCTATTTTTATTGTTTGGATTCCTTCAGAAATTTTATGTATGTCCCCAACTGCATCAGTTACAATATTTGTTAAAATATTTTGTTTTCTCATCATAATTTTAATATTTTCAGAAATGGTGCTCTGCAGAGTACAAATCAATGTTTTCAACTGCTCCTTTTCTGTAAAGGATTCATATAATATAAGTGATATACAAATCCATGCCTCCAACTCATTACCTTTTTTATGGATAGGGCAGCAGATACAACTATCAATGAAGGAATTTGTAGCTCTATCATTATCTTTGTGTTGCAATTGTCCTCCCGGATTCAAAGATGTAGCATCACTTATTTGACCTAGAATAAAAGCATCAATAAACAGTATTTCAAAAATGAAATGAAACATACGATAATTAAAAATCACACTTTCAGACTCACCCTGAAATTAAATTCACAACTGATTGTGATTCTGCACACCACACCAAAACAAACTTGTACCAAAACAACTTGAGAACTTTGAGTTGAGCTGTAATAATAAGGACGCTTTCTTGCAAGCAAAATGCTAAATACAAATAACCTCACTTTCTTGGCGCATAACCGCATAGGCTGCCCGCAACATAGCTACCATTGCTACCAACCACCGTAATCTATACTGTGTACCAACGTACCAACCCAACCGTCAGTTCGCTGCAGTAGCGGCAAGTCGAGTGTGCGAGAACCATAGAAATGCCAGAACCTCGAAATATTTTTCTGTTGATTTCATGGCGTTTTGACTGGTTGTTCGTTCGAGTCAACTTTTCTGAATTTCTTTCATATGAAATAAGAACGTTTCATTTTCAGGTGGTTAATTGCTGTTATTTTTTTACATCATAAATTTGGCATTCAGACACTTACACAGAGAAAAAAATTCGCTAGCCATTAGCGAATATTCACTTGCAGTAGCAAAAAAGTTCGATTAAATAGGGGACAAACGACTTATTCATTTACCACAGAAAAAACCATATTGCTAAAATTAAACATTTACAGTTAATATAGAGATCACTTATCATAGATATATTTTAAGTAGTCCATTTTATTTACTATAGATTTTTTAGTCACTTGCAGTTATCGACTCAGATAACTTGTTATTAGCTATTTAATATAATATCGTTTATTAAATCTGACATATTGTACACCAATCCTTAGTGATTTATTCATTTATCTCTAATAATTGTATGACCTATAATAGATGAAATGTGTATTTACCTTAGTAATACAGGTGATCAGGACTAATTGAAAAGTTTATTTACAGTAATCGATTTATTCATTAACCTGAATCTTGGCATTTAGGATTATACAGGGTGTCCACTTATATTGCAATTCTAAACGGTTCAGGAGAGAAGTATTAGGTTTTCACGGAATTGTTCCATTTTAGTAGCTACAAGTTTTGTTTGAATAGATTGATTTTCTTCTATCGTTTTTCGTTTACGTCACAATGAATGACCAGTATATTTTTTGTAGTTTGATAAGTGATCTTCACCTATCCAGCCATGGAAACTTTTCAAAATCGGTGAGCAAATGACGGAAATTGTAAAAATCCGCCAATTTTGTTTTGACGTAATCGGAAGCAATGGAAACATTCAATCTACTCGACCAAAACTTGTACTAAAATGGAACATTTCAGTAAAAACCGCATATTTCTATCCTCCAACGTTTAGAATTTATAAGTATTTAGGGGAAAATATAATAAGTGGACACCCGGTACTGAAAACTAATCCAAAAGTTGAAATTCTATATACCAGGTATGTCAAATGTATTTTATAAAATATAATTACAAATTAACAGACTTGGAATACAAACTTCAACTTTCAAATATTTTCCATCATTAGTTTTCCATATTTGCGACACTCAGAAATGGGTTTAAAAAAAAGCAAATTTATAAAAAACATTTAATTTAATCTTATAAAAAATGAACATTTGTATTTTTTCATCAGGTAACTACCTGCCTAATTAAAAAATAACTTTTCATAAAATATACCATTTTCTTAAAGTAACCAAAAATAAAAGTAAGTTAAAAATAATAAGGAACGTTTTCAGTCTAGGTACAATTAATACAAATCATACAAAAACATTTGAGTCTTAAAATTATTAATTTTCCTAAGTGTGAAAAAAATTTACATGTGCGATGCCATATCGGCCACCACAGAAGAACTTGCGCTATTTTTGGTCTTATTTGGTATCTTAAATACCAACTCTTGGACAAAATTCCATACGTGCCTGCTTTCTACTGGGTACTCTAAATTTAATCCATGAAAGATCTTAAAAAGAAGCTCCAAGCACCTAATAGCTGATGTGCATTTGTAAGTTCTATCATGGAAATAAATGAAAAAATGAGCCTTCGCCTCTTTCTCTAACTCTTCGTTCCAAACCGCAAAAGGCTGAAGTGGCAAATTGAACTTGTCCAATTTTGCCTTTCTTCGGTATAATATTTCTTGGAACTCTTGAAAATCCTGAAAGAAACAATAGATATAAGAAAATATATAAATATTACCTGTATTGTTTGATCATTCAGTTTATTCCTTTGCAGTAAGTGACATAAACAAAGACAAACATAGAAGCTTACACAGGACCACATAATGTAAATTTTATTGATTTACTGCAAAGAAGTGATTAGACATTGTACTATTGCTGCAGGCTATATTATGCATATGATAGTTCACAAACCTTAACTGCAAAAACAAAACTTTCCTTAATTTCCACCCTAGTTGGCCTCCAGTTCGAAGAATTCTTAACCTGGTTTTTCACCGTAACAGGTGAAAATAAATAAGGCAGCGCCTGTAAAGATCTTGAAGACACGCCTGGAGAATAAAAAAAACATATATTGTATTACAAATATGTCAGATAATTAAAGTATTAACTTACCTAAATTAAAGTTTGGAAGTATTATTTTCCTATCATTTATCTCCTCCAAAATTGCTTCAGACACCTTGGGCCATTCATTATAAATAATATCTATCTTATCATCAAACAATTGGTTGAAATCGTGTTCCACCTAAAATATGTAAAATGTTGTAGTCAATAAATGTTAATTTAATATTATTATACAGAGTGGCCAATTGAAAATTAAAGAGCGCTATTATTAATGAACAGCGTTAATATTATCTTTTTTATGTTGAAACAGTTCATAATCATATAATTTTGTTTATAAATATACCAATAAATAATTATACAGACTTGATACTAATTGAAGTAATAAAAAAAATAATAAAACATTTGGGTGTAATATGAATAAATGTAAAGAAATTATTAAAATTATTTAACTAAATTGAAGTTTTAGTTACTTATAGAAAACATTTATTTACCAATTCTGAACTGTAGCTTGTGCTTAAGCATGGAAAATCAGTAAAAATTTGTTCTAATGAGGTATTCTTATAATGTTTCTGTCGAAATGGAAAAGTAGTTTCCCAAGCTTTTATAATGCGTACATATGGCTCGATGGCAGACTTTAAAAAAATTATATCAGCTTCCACATTATCATCGTCAACATGGCTGACTTCGATGGCCTTATTGTGTATTGTGTTTCTGTTAGCCACACGAAGTGACGTTTTTATGTTGACATACCTCGACCACAATTTTCCCTTTGCAGGTTGTCTTAAACCAGAAAATTTTGAAGACGAGTATGGGATAAAATATGTGTCCTTTATTTCCCCTGGAAATAATTTCACTATTTCTTCTGCTGCACACGTAAAGTGAAATGCCTTCAACCTATAAAAAATGAAAACTATTAATATGATTTGATTGATAGTATATAATTTTCTTATAGGTACCCTGTTTTTGAGGGTTCGTTGTGTAGTTTTATTAATTCGCTCACTACTATTTTACAAAGTTTTTGCCTCATATCATTATTCAGTTTTTTTTATGAAGAAGTATTAATCTCCCTTCTGGACTTCCTTGGAGAATATTTTCTAATTTCTGAAAAACAAATAAGTATGTGTAGAATGATTTATTCTCTCTTTCTGTCTCTCATCAGTATGCCTGATCGGATCATTTAAATCCAGTATAATTTACATCACTAACAAACACAATAATAACTAATAAATTATGCAACGGTAACAGTTTTACAAATTTTTTTTCAGACAATAATATCAATTTAGAGAATTTTCATTTAAATCACCTGAAATTTTATTAAAATTACTTTAATTTAATTATTAAAAACTTACATCAGACAAAACACGCGTGGTCTGCATTATTTTCGATTTTTTGGGAGTTGAGCAAGCTGGGATATCTACAGATGATTCCGACCTTGATTCGGATGATGTCAATTCGGACTCATTGTCTTCAAAAATCCGCTTCAGTTCTTCATCCATGTCAATTATTATGCTGTTGTCCTCGTTAGTCTCAATTATGTTTTCATTGGGTATACTTTTTAATAAAGAAGTATATTCTTTTTTAAATTTGAGTCTGGGACCAATTTTTTTGAAGATTATGTCAATTGTTGAGTCATCTAACAAACTAAAAGACTCGTCGTCTATACCTTCATCTAAAAAAATAATATACAGTGTCCAATAGTGCGTAAATGCTCGATATTTCGATTTGTGTTATAGTTACGCAGACTGGTTGGTTTCGAGTAAAAGTTATATGAATCTAAAAAACTCACTGTTTAAAAATATTTTGAAAGTTGGAGGATATAGGTAAATCAGTACGTGGTGGCAGCACAAAGTAATATTTTTTTTTATGGAACATGTTTTACTAATATTTTACTGCATGTTTAGATTGTTCATAGAAAAACATGGTTTCAAAGTCAAAATATTTTTAAGGGGTTTTAAACCACCGTGAATGATATTCTTATACAGCTGTCACAAAACAAAATAGTACTTAAAAAGTTAAGGTCCAAAAGTAAAAAAAGTGCTTTTTGAAGGCCTGTAGCATACATAATAATAATTTTAGACCACAAGTGTAATAGAACTTGTTTTTTTTACAAACAATCTAAGAATATAATAAAATACAGCATGTTCTATAAGAAAAAATATTACTTTATGCTGCCACTACATAATGATACACCCTGTAATTTTCTTAATATTTATAAAATGTGCTTTTTTTGCATCCTTATAACTTTTACCTGAAACTTGTTCGCGTAACTATAACACAAATTGAAATATCAAGCAGTTGCGCACTATTAAGCTACCCTGTATAGTTATTTCACGTACTAGATGTTCAGATAAAATATATAACAGTAGGTAGGTGCACATATATTATAAACGATACCTAACCTAAACAATACATATTTTTAATACAGGTACGTATGAGAACACCCAACATGTTTTTTTATTATTGTCTGAATACCTATCCCAAAAATAATTTAATTAAACTGCAGTGAAAAGTAAAATAGTGGTAAAAAGATGTTTAAAAATGTACCTATAAATATTTTTATAATATAGGTACCTTAAAACATAGGTTAAAATCAGAATGTACAATTTATAATAAGTAATAATTATTATTTAATCTACAGGTTATGAGTGGAAGGGTACTTATAAATTTTGATTAGACAGAACTAACCACGTGAATCAGAATAATATTTTGTTTTGTACATTTTGGACGAAGCCTACCTATATAGTCATTATATAAGAGTTGAGTGTAGGTATATTTTGGTACTGAACGTTTTCACGTGCATCATGAATCAGAAAATAGAAGTTCAAGCATTTCCCTCCTGAAATGCCGGCTCGACCTTATATTTATAATAATAGAATACTTAGAACTTTTGGGTCTTACCTTCAAATAATGGGACAAAGTCACCTAAACCCCATTCAGTTAACCTTAGCTTGTATTCCATTGTACACTATCACTACCAGAGATAATATTTCACAGTCACTGTCACTAGGTACACTTATTCACACCGTCACACGTGCCGTGTTTCCATTTCAAAAATTAAATGATGCAATTTCTTGTCTGCACCTGACTTGACGGACAGCCGAACAACCCCGATGTTACCGGATTGTGTCGAAGACCTGATTTCAAGCACTTAGATAGTTAATGATTAATATTGAGCTCACTTAGAATAAACGATAGATAGTTAAGGGTAAATGATTCAATTCGTCGGCTTAGAGTGTAAACCTGCTAATG
This sequence comes from Lochmaea capreae, assembly GCA_949126875.1. Classification (NCBI taxonomy): domain Eukaryota; kingdom Metazoa; phylum Arthropoda; class Insecta; order Coleoptera; family Chrysomelidae; genus Lochmaea; species Lochmaea capreae. Next base: position 26,108,343 of record OX421409.1, on the reverse strand, counting down.
TCATAATAGGTGAATTTACAGGAGGAGCAAAAATCATTTTTGTGAAGATATAAATTAATTTCAAGGAATTGCTTTGGTACAGTTGGTACATTTTTTTATTCTTCATGATATAAAATAAAACGAGAGTTACTAAATTCAATATTTATTTATTTATTAACACTTTTGTGACTTAGCAGGTTTTTGTAAGTAAGTAAAGTTTCCAATAAGGGATTTAGCAGTTTTTATTCAAAACAAAAATAACAAAAAATAATGATTCCTCTTTTAATAGGAGTAATAGTAAGCAACTTAAAAAAAATTATATGAGGTATATAATAATAATAATAATCACATAGATTGGGAACACCTTTTTCAGTCTCTAAACTTATATTAACTGACTCAATAACAACTTTTTGGCTCAAAAAAATTGTTACAAAACTGATTTCTAATACTGAATGCATAATTATAATAGTTTTAAAAACAAAACAAAAATTCTCTCAAAATGAGCAAAACTATTCTTGTAGTATTTATTCTTTTTTGAAATAAGGTAATATTATTTATTAACTCGAAATTTTTCCCAAAACAATAACAAAATGAATTTGTAGGTACACACTAGTCATTCTCAACAATTACAGTCATGATAGTAATAGTGACTATTCATGGGGTAAATTATCATAATAATGACGGTAGTCCTCAGGTAAAGTGCTCTTCAAATATTGTAAGTCCTCAAACTTCCTTTTTGTAATTTTTCTTTTTGTTAAGTGCTGATTTCGTAAAGCATCAAAAGGCAACGGAATTACAGCAGGTGATTTTCTTTGCGGTAGTATTTTCCACTCCTCCGTGAATCTCAGTTTAAAAAATACGTCACCCTTTGGAGTGTACTGGAGAGCTCTGTAACGCGTTTACCTCTTTCTACACGTCACTATGGACACCCTCGAAGCTAAATTTCGGTTCAAGTCTCGGGCGCCAGATTTTTAACGTGGTTTGCTCCACGGCCCCTTGACCCTTAGCGTCAAGAGTTCCGGATAGCCTCAGATGGAGGTTACGGCGAATTCCAGGGGTCTGGTTGAATTTACTTTAACCATCCAATCTCAAATTTACAACTCGGATGAAGCAAATATCGGTTTAGTTTCAACTAATGATTTACTGACGGAATAAACAAATATCTTTCCTTTGTTATAATATTACTCTGTGGTCTATTGTAGTTATAAATATATAGGGACTGACAAACTAAAGGGAAGAAGAAAGGACGGCCGTAAAAGTCTGAGCCGACCAGATTAACTAACACGGTGGCAAATCTACCAGGCAATCGAACAAGCGTAACTAGGCCACAAGACAGGTTCGATCCACCCTTTGGATTTGACAAATAAAATCACGGTTATAGAAAAAAAACAAATATATCGGTTTTTGAAACAATAAAATAACGTTTCAAATCTGCCGGGTAAACGAACAAGCGTAACTGAGCCACAAGACAAGTTCGGTTCACCCTTTGGATTAGAAAGGAAAAACACGGGAATAGAAAAAAAACCAAATCTCTCAGTTTATGAAACAATAAAATAACGTTTTGAATCTGCCGGGTAAACGAACAAGCGTAACAGAGCCACAAGACAAGTTCGATTCACCCTTTGGATTGGAAAGGAAAGCACGGGAATAGAAAACAAATCTATCAGTTTATGAAACAATAAAAGAACGTTACGAATCTGCCGGGTAAACGAACAAGCGTAACAGAGCCACAAGACAAGTTCGATTCACCCTTTGGATTGGAAAGGAAAAAAAACACGGGAATAGAAAACAAATCTATCAGTTTATGAAACAATAAAAGAACGGTTCAAATCTGCCGGGTAAACGAACAAGCGTAACAGAGCCACAAGACAAGTTCGAATATCCCTTTGGATTTATAATTTACAACGGTATACTACTATTTCAAGATTAATAAAATAAATTAATTGTAATACGGTTCAACTGATTCTACTTATCGACACACAGAGTAAGAACAAAACTCGGGAATCGAACTGAAATATCACAATAGTATCAACTGAATATAAAAATCCTATAAATAAAACACGTAAAATTGTACCCTCAATGGAGAGCCGGCGAATATTCACTATCAATTAATTACCTATTTAGTAATGTAAAAAAAAACCAATTTTAGAACAAATCAACTTTTATTCAACCAAAAAAAAAAACGGAAACGAGCTTCAACTCGACAGCAAGCTACATTTAAAATCCGGGATACATAAAAAAATTAACTTCTTTATCCTTAATAATACTATCATGAAAATAGTTTGCCCCAAAACAAATCACACTGATCAAAAAAAAATGCCGGTTATTTAAAAAAATTGAACAAAGTAAAATTCAAGAAAAATCAATCGGTCAGGTAAGTAAAATAAATATCGAATTTATTACTAGTTTACGGAGGTACGAAAATTTCGGAGAAACGGTGATTCTTAAAATATCTTTACCTTGTTTCAAACGGCTTTGGTGTCGGAATTCACTTTCACTCGGCAACAAATTTAGTGTTTGTTAATTTATAACTCCGGGAGCCGGATCGGAACTGACGGAAAACGAAAAGCGGAAAATAATTTATTTAAAGCAAAAGCAAGTTGAGAGCCACGGATTCAGAACTTGAGAGCTGACCTGAGAATTAAACTCTTCTCTCCTTTTATATTCTCATTAGTAAAATTTTATTTAGAAACTACAAAAAAGTTTGTCATATACCAGGCGTCTTTCGGAATTAATTAAATTAAATTAAATGGTATATATACCGAACGTCCTTTTCAATTGAAAAATGTTAACTTTGGAAACGACTAAATTTTATGATTGAATATAAATTTGCGTACCTCCGGATTAATACTAAAAATACTAAAACTACAATATAACGGTAATAATTTAAAAAAATATATATGATTCGGTAACTGAAGGGAATCGGAAAGTAAGTAACGAGTTATCTAAAACCAAAAGGTAAAATAAAATAGTAATATGTGTTAAGAAGAAAAAAAAACATTAAATCGGTCCCAAGAAAAAAAAAATAACTCGTTACAGCTCTAATATCGGTAACTTTAGCGTCACCTTTACCACGTCCAGGACGAATGCTTTTGAAGAAATTTACTTCATCAAAGCTTTTGAAAAAAGTATGGTTTAAGTAATTTACATCATAAGGTCTCGGGTTTTTTCTTGCCGATCTGCAAATAGAAATATACTCCGCAGGAACATTGATATTTTTGTTTTTAAGAGCCCGCTCAACAGATGAATGGATGCTGTCCGCTTCCATCTGTGTATGTCCAACTTCAAGAAACTTTTGTTCTATAATTATGTTGTTGTTAATAGCAGACAATAGCAACGCATTAGACATAACACAGTTCCTGTTTTGATAGGTGCAGCCATCGCTATAAAAAATTATTTTAATTTGTTTTTCTGATTTATTTTGTATTAAAATCTTGTTTTCAATTAAACTAACCCATACACTTGCAAACTCTTCAGAGTTCAAGCCTCCTTCGGTTTCGTTCCATAAATAGCAATAGCCATTTTTGTTATTCAAATCATAAAACGCAAGATTATGTATTTGAAGTTTTGTTCTATAGTATAAACTACTAATTTTTGATTTGGGTGCCATCAGAACCGCCTGCAAGTCAACAGTAAAAACAAAACTTTCTCCAGCTTTGTCTTTTTCTTTCTCTGCTCGAGCTTCTTCTTTCTTACTTTGATGTTCTAAATAATCTTCTTGAGACTTATTGCCAACTTTAAAGAGGGCACATATCTCACATTGGTCTTTTTTGGGATGGTACAATCCAAGATTGTGGATATCAAATTCTTCATAAAACTTACATATCGATAAAGCATGCACGTTGCGTGTTTTACACCAATCGTTAACATAAAAATCGTAAAGGGATCGTTTTGATCGCCATTCTGGCAACAAATACTTTTTTTTTGTACTAGCACGACAGTAGTGCGATTCCATCGCTGGCAATGATTCTAAGAATCTTCCGAGCTCCTGACGTTCTACTTCGAACGGTTTAGAAATAGAATCCTTAGGTTTACGCGAATCATCATTGTTCCTTTTAGAAGCAGGTCTCTGTTTATTTTTCCAATTCAGAACCGTCCATCTTCTGATTCCCAGAGTCTTCAGAAACATGGTTCTGCAGACCTTGATTGGTTGATCTTCCTTTTTCAAATAGTAAAACAACGATTGTGTTCTTTTCGTATCATTATCGGTTTTTCTTCCCCTTGGTCTCTGAACAGGTAAGGATATCACAAGATTATTAACGTATACTTTTTTTTCGGGCCAACTCATACTCCAAAACTCCTTGAAAATATTTTGCCTATCTGTTTCTGTTATTGTGAAACATTTTAAAGATCCTTTCTCATTTTTTTTACATAGGCATCTATTTTCCAAAACTCGAGGCTTCCTTGGAATTTCATAATTCCATTTTTCTTCTTTTTTCCTTCCATAATATTTTTTTCCGTGTTCTCTTAACTTCCTGTTTTTTTCAGCAAACCAATTTGATTTTTGAATTTGAACACGTTTCTTTCTTTTATTGCTTTTCTCTGGGTAGTTTTCGTAATCAGATTCAGAGTCTGAATTGATTTTATATGGTACCAAGCCTTCTTGTATACTCTCATCGGATATTAGATCTTCTGTTTGATTAGATTGGTTTGAGGAACTAGGACCAATATTTTCGATAACACCTATCCGAGAGTTTCCATGAGAGTTTTCACTTTCTTGAGAAGTGTCCTGCTCGATGGTATCTTTAGAAACCAGATTATTGTTATGTTTGTGCTCATCAGTTGTAATATTCAAGTTGGAAAGGGAAGTGTTCGGCGGCAAAAGAGATATCACATCAATATTTTCGAATTGAATTTCTTCTTTTTCTTCTTGAACATTTTGCACAGCATTGTCATCATTCACTTCCAGAAAATCATTATCAATAAGTGTGTAATCAGGTGCGAGAATACTGGATTCTTCCAATATTACCTCATTTGTCATGGAAGGTAAGATATGGTTGCAATCGATAGAGTCTGACTGGTGCCTTATATTTTCAACATCAATTGGGTTTGAGCTAAAATCCTCAGATACTATTTCAGGTAAATTTATGTATTCAAATTCAACATTTTGAACTACAGACCATTTTTCAGATATTGTTGTTTTAGTTGGTTCTGCCTTCTTTCGTTCATATTGTTCTTCTTCATTTGTATTACATAAGTCCAAGATTTTTTGGGCTCGAGAAGGAATCCTTGAAGACATCTGAAAAAAAAACAATTAACGAAATAAATCTGTAAATATCTAAAGGACATCAATTGTAAATATAGAATTATAAACTATCTGCGGTTGAAAACACCGCGCGTATAAATATAATAATACCTGCTAAGTACAAAAATTCTTTGATTTATTCTACAGAAAAACTGCTAACTCCAATCTGTTTACAATCTAGGTTAGCTTTCCTATTAATAGAAATTATTATTCGTGTTCCAATAAAGTTCATGCAAAATACGATAAAAAATATAAAAATACATACCTCTGCGATATTCCAAATTGTTCCAGATTCATTCACACCATGCAGTAACACTGAACTTAGTAATCATTTGCAAGAGCAGACGTGTCGGTATAGAGAACTCAGTAGCGAATGCCGGTTAAGATGGAGTTAGCGGTGAACTTTTGGGGACATGGATTTGACAGTTTTACTCATCACCCGTTTTTAACAATTTAAAATAAAAATTGACAGTAGCTGTTTTTTCCAGATTGTGTATCATTTTTTTCTGGTTTTATTGATAGGAAAAACGTAATAACGGTACAAAACGGATTTAGCAGGTTTACACTCTAAGCCGACGAATTCTAGAAACTTTTTTTATTAAGTACAAATTACCTGGTGACTAAGGATTGTCGATCGGTTTAACGGACAAAACTAGCTATCTGTTTTTTTCCAACTACTAATGAATAATGTTTCTACCATTAATAAAAATTTATTTGCAGCAAGCGATTTTTTTCTAGAAACTTTTTTTATTTGGACGTGGTTTCTCTGTGTACTTATATAAATATAGGTATATTTCAATTAGGTACCTATATAAACTACTCATATATTATAGTAATACCACACTCGTAAGTATTATTCACATTTTTGAGAAGAGGACATCTAATGTACACCTTATGGATTACCTCAATTAGATGTTCAATGGATATCCTTACATGGACATCAGATGGACAATGTTTTATGGACATTTCGGAGGAGGATATGAAATGGATACCATATGGACTACTTCGTATGTACGTCCATTAGACATTTATATGTGGACATCCTATGGACACCTTGGACATATACTGGACATCAAACGGATGTCCAATGGACATCTTGTGTTATTAGGGTCAGGCTTCGTAGAAGTACATGAGATCATTTAATGGAGAAATTCAAAAATTCCCGTCTTTATGAAGATCTAATGAATGGTAATAGAGGCAAGCCTGTAGTAAGTCCTGAAGGACACATTTATTCCTTTTTATGGTAAGTTTTTATTTTCGCTCCATTATCACTTTTTATTCCAAATAGATAAAATGGCTTGTAGTACTTACATACTTAATACATATATTAATAATTCTCACGGTATACTAACTATTAACAACTTTTGCAGGTTTGCAGTGAATAAATCTACATTTCGAGAAGTATGCCTTCTATTTAATATTAGTGTTTCAACGTTTGATTTGATATGTGAGCGAGTGATGAAATATTTGCTTGAAATTGGCCCAGAGATAATCAAATTCCCCCCAAAAAAAAGGAGCTGCAAATCATAGCGAATGATTTTCAAAATGTGAGTACCTGTATCAAATATTCAGGTACACTTTATATTATATCCACAATTGCAAGTTTGTTGGTGCAACCATTTTTTGATTATAATTAGAGCACTCTGTCAAAGATATAACCACTTGAATCATCAATTACAGTTTGATCTATTCCGTTCAGACTACGAAAATGAGATTGCTTACTGAATGATTCACATTCACTAGATATATCCCAAGTTTAATAATTTCACGGCATTTTCTAGATATCTGGAATTCCTAACATCATAGATGCATTGATGGTTCATACATAAACATTAGAACACCAGCAAATAAAATCAGAAGTACTTATGCTAACAGACATCATTTAACAGCAATTACTTTGCAAGGTATATGTGATAGCAAAGGAAGATTCATCGATGTATTCACAGGTGTTTCAAGTAAAATTCACGACGCTAGAGTTTATCGGTTATCATTCATCAGTAAAACAATACCTGAAATATGTGGATATCAATACCACCTTCTGGGAGACTCAGCCTATCCTCTGTCAGTTAACTTAATAACTTCATTTCGTGACTATGGAAACTTAACTCCTGCTCAGAGAAACTTTAACAGAAAGTTTTCATCTTCTAGGGTTCTTATAGAAAATACTTTCGGTCTACTGAAAACCAGATTCGGGCATTATTATTAGTTGTTGCATACTGCACAACATGTGTATCAACGAAAATGATGTATGGGACAATGATGATGTTGAGGTTGTTGGTAGTGATGATGATCATCAGCAACAAGCCGAAGAAAGTAGACAGTTATTTTTACAATTAGGGGAATTAAAAAGAAATGAACTTTGTACCAATCTTTCAATGTAATTTTCAAAATAAACGACCTACATAAAAATAAATCATAACATTTCTTTACACTATATCTAGATTAAGTAAATATTGTAATTCCAACAAAAAACAAATCTATTGCCTAATTTAATTAGGTAGATGCAGATTATTATAAAATATACTTTTAATTGACTTCTTCATTATGGTTTTCACAAAGTCTTTCTCCTGAAACAATAATAATAAACTTTTTTTTCTGATATTGAAAAATATACATGTTATGTACTTATATGGTGTTCGAACAAAAGTGAGGTCAACTCTTGGTATTGGTATTTTATAAACAAAAGAGCACGGCTTATATTGTGTGACTTCATTCCACAGCAAGAGATGATTTTACTTTGATATGAACACCCGATATATGCTTACCTATAGTCCATAACAGGTCCATTTTTTCTCTGTGCCTCCGTTCCCTTTGTTCTTTAAATTTTTGTATGTCCCATAAAGTTTTGCAAACAGTTCCTTTTACTGCTTTTTCTTTCTTCTTAAACTCTGGTTTTGAATTGCCTTGTCCAGAACATGTTGGTGAGTCAACTTTTTCTCTTATCACACTTTTGTCAACGCTAATTTGTACTTCCGGACTGATACTGTCATCGACAGCAGCAATTTTTGCTAGTTCTTCTTGAAACTCTACATTTGAGTGGCTCTCACCTGTCCGGTTGTTCCGGGTTTCTGCAGTCTTTTTTCTTTTCATAATAGTTTTAAACCGATTTTCGCACTGCGTAGCTGTTTTGTCAAGGAGCAGCATGGTTTTTATATCTGCTGCTATCTGCTGCCACATGGACTTTTTGTTTTTGAATTTTTTCATTGGTCCTACTTGAGGTAAATAGTGCTCATATTTATCCAAGAGGAATTTAGTTTCATTTTCCTTCCAAAAATTTTCATCCCGATGATCTTTAAAGAAATGTATGAATTAATAAATTGAAGTCTAATTACATAAGATTTAATTAATAATCTAAAATTTGGTTGAATTACATAAAATGATTGGTAAAATCTAAGGGCTTATAAACCCAGCATAAAACTAAAAAAACCTTTTAAGTCAGACATTACAGAGTCCTTGTTTATTGTGTCTGAATCACAATCCATTATTTTTTCACTGAAATTAAAAGTTCATTATTATTCTCTACCCTTTTTCCGTAATATGCTGTATACTTACAAATTTGTATTATCAATAGACATTAGCATAGAGCTAATTTTGTCACCTGATTCTATTTGGACGAGTCCCATTTTCATTAGATCCAGAAGATACTGTTTAGCCAGCATAGCATCAGAAACAAAAAGAATTTACACCCTGTCCACAATATTGTCTTCAATATAGTATTATGTGTTGCAGTTTTTAGTTTTGTACACAGAGTAAATTCTATATGTATGAGCTATTAAGGGTATACCAAGAGATTTGCCTACAGAATATTTGAAATTGAAACTACACATTTATTTTTCCACCCTTCCGTACTTACCCGATACAAGCTGCTGGTGAGTTTCCAAATCTACTTGAAGAGTAAATTTGTGCAATTGGTTTATTACGACATATATATTTGCCATGTTGTGTACCTAAATGCTGTTAGAGTTCCCACCATAGAGTAATAAATAAGAGAGGTTTTAAAACATATGGAAGAAACTGGTACAAAGTTTGTGCGCAGCCTGTAGCGCACGGCACATCACGGCAACTAACTGAACTAACAAACCCTGCCTCTTACCACACGAAAATTGTCAATATTTTTATTTTAGGTTAGACACTTGTCACTTTTGAACTTATCTATTTTTATTTAATTCTCATTGGCCTTTCTGTATTTCAATTAATTATCTCTAATATTGCTACCTACTATTATCATAGGATTTATTATAACTTATCATAGGTAAGTTGAAAAAATAAAATTGCTACCTACTATTATCATAGGATTTATTATAACTTATCATAGGTAAGTTGAAAAAATAAAATAATGGAAAGAAACAATATTTTTCATTTTATCGTTTTTTTTTGCAGACCAAAACGAAGATTTGCTATAAGTTCTAGTTATGTGAAAAAGTGATATCTCGAACATTGTGATATTGGTGTGTGCTTCAAGATGCCTCCAGGTAGATTGGTGTATAAGTGTGCAGCTATATTTCTAACATAATCAGAAAGTTAAGCTTTTTTTGTTGAAACATGTATCTTTTGATTGGTTTACTTGTGCTGAACACTTGGATCAAATTAAAAGTCTAATACCTGATGCTTGGAGATAGTTGTATTGTTGTATCCCGTCTGGTGATACTGATATTTAGTATTGTTTATTATTATTTTGTATAATTATACTCATTATTAATTATATAGTAGTTTTCATTCCAGAGCTCCAAGTACTACTGCCCATACATATATCTTACCGCCGTTTGCACCAGTTTCACTTAGGGTAACCTTAAAGTTAGGGCATACTTAAGTGTAAGAATTTGTTTGCACGAGTCTATCTTATCGCTTAAGCTTCACCTAAAGCTGACAATAGGCTAAGTGCCAGTAATTCGTCGGCTTAAGTAATACTCAAGCTTTCTTAACCTCAAAAACTTCGTTTTGGGATTGGGCTGATACGGGTTTTCTATACATAACTATAATATTAATATATAATATAAAGTATTTTAAATTATATAAGTGGTGAAGAAAAACATGAATGTTTTAAATAATGATCTGCTCTATGAAGACGATGTTGGAATATCAATCGAACATATTTTAGTTTAGTAACTTTAGTTTTGTTAAGTTGTGTCATGTGTCACGTCTTTGGTCACTGTCAACGTCATGTAATAACGTCAAGTTGAAACAAATACGTTCGTTGTTCGTAATAACAAGCGCCATAGCATATATGATGCTTATAGTTACTTTAATGTTTGTACGAGGATATAATTAATAAAAACTTGATTATTTGATTACAACATTTATGTACTACACACTGCAACAACAGGTTATGGGCCCAGTCTGCAGGAATTGAAAATATTCTTAAAAATATTTTAACAGTCAAGGTTAGTTTAATACACTCGTGGACAAAATGGCGCATGGCACTTTTGAAAAGTTTGGAATTGCACAATTTAACGGAGCAGATTACGACCATTGGAAATTCCGTATGGAAATAATATTAGACCAACACAAAGTAAAAAAATGTATTGAAGAAGAACACGATGGGTCGGATTCTGAAGAATTCTGAAGAAAATGTATTGCAAATTCTCATTTAGAATATGTAAAGGATAAGAAAACATCGTTTAAAATGTGGGAAGCTTTACAGGCTGTATTCCAAAGAAAAGGAATAGCATCACAATTGTTTTTAAGAAAGAAACTGTTAACCATGAAGTTTAGTAAAAATGACAGTCTTCAAACTCATTTCATTAAATTTGAGGAAACCGTAAGGGAGTTAAAGTCAGTAGGAGCCCATCTAGAGGAAATAGACATTGTGTGTCACTTACTTCTGACTTTACCAGATACATATGATGCTATGATCACTGCTCTAGAGACACTGGAACCTGAAAAATTAACTCTAGAATTTGTTAAAGCCAAGCTTCTGGACCATGAAATTAAAAGGCAAAATATACAGGGTGATGGTTGTTCAGCTGCTTTTAATAGTAACAGTTTTAAAGGAAAGAAGAATTTTACCAGGCTTCCAGAAGGCAAACAGTTACCAAAATGTCACAATTGCAGGAAGATTGGACACTATAGAAAGGACTGCTGGTTTAATAAAAATGAAAAAGAAGCAAATGAAGCTGAAAATCAGTCTTCAATAGTGTTTTTGGCAACAGCAGCTCACTGTGAAGGTGAAATGGACAAAAATGAAAATGAGATAACATGGTTAATTGACTCAGGTGCTACAGATCACATGGTAAAAACAAATAAACATTTTAGTACTGTAAGTAACTTAGTTAATAATATAAAAATTTCAGTGGCAAAAGAAAGCGAGTCACTGCTCGCTAAACAAAAAGGTAATATTATTGTAAAACTAGAAAATAATGAAAATGCAACTATTCAAAATGTTTTGTATGTAGAAAATTTAAGACTTAATTTATTATCTGTTCAAAATCTTGAAAAAGCTGGTTTAAAATTAATATTTGACAGAGGTGAAGTTCGTATTTTCAAAAATAAAACTCAAATTGCCAAAGGTGAAAGGAAAAATGGACTTTATTTTATAAAATTTAAAGTAGTTTTAAAATCTGAGGTTAATATTACTGAATCTAATAAAAATTATCATATGTGGCATAAAAGGTTAGGGCATATTTGTAGTAAAAATCTAGGAATTCTTTCAAAAGGTATGGTAGAAGGTTTAAATGTAAGCAAGGTTGAATTTGACAATGAAATATGTTCAGTCTGTGTACAGTCAAAAATTACTAGATTACCGTTTCAAAAATTGTCAACTAGAAGAGCTAATCAACCTCTTGAACTAATACACACCGATATTTGTGGTCCGATTACTCCTTCAACTTATAATAATAAAAAATATATTTTAACTTTTTTAGATGATTATACACATTTTAGTATTGTATATTTGCTTGAAAAGAAAAGTGAATTGTTTGATTACTTTAAAGTATTTGAAGCTTACGTTACAAATAAATTTGGTTCTAAAATTAAAAATTTTAAATGTGATAACGGTGGGGAATATAGATCTAATGATTTTGTAAGTATTTGCAAGGCCAAAGGAATGCAAGTTAGTTATACAGTAGCCTATAATCCAGAAATGAATGGATGTGCTGAAAGGTTGAACAGGACACTTGTGGAAAAAGGAAGAGCTATGTTGCTGGAATCTAAATTACCTAAAACTTTCTGGGGAGAAGTTATACTTTGTGCAACTTATCTGCAAAATCGAAGTCCAACAAACGCTTTAAAAAACAATAAAACACCTGCTGAAATGTTTTACAACAAAAAGCCTAACTTGAAAAATTTAAAAATATTTGGATGTTTAGCATACAATCATATACCTAAGGAAAGACAACACGGAAAATTTGATGCCAAAGGTGAAATAAATATCATGATTGGATATACGAGTAACGGATATCGACTATGGAATCCTCGTGAAGAAAAAGTTGTCATTGGAAGAAATATTGTATTCGACGAAAGCAAAAATATCAGCAATCTCGTAGGAGATTTTTGTACAAAGGGATGTGAAGTTATAAATGACTCTGAAGTAACCTTTAATTTAATTCCGGATACGAATGAAAAAGCTGAAGAGAATAATGAAGTTATTGAAGAAAATGCAGAAGAAGAAAAAAAAAATCAAAACACTGAAGAAGAGAAAAATTAAAATAGAGATGAGGAGAATAATGAAAGTGATGAAAACTTGAATGAAGATAATACAGAGGAAAGAAGAAATAAAAATACTACTGGAAGAAGTTTAAGAAAAGTCAAAATGCCAAAGTATTTAAATGATTATGTAATCAACGAAGAATTTGAACACTTAGCGTTAAATGCGGAAAGTTTTGTTGATGATGTTCCTGAAAATTATGAAGAAGCAAAAACCAGACCAGACCACTACATGTGGAAATGTGCAATAATGGAGGAAATCAAATCGTTAGATAAGAACAACACATGGACACTTGTTGAAAAACCAAAAGGAGCCAAGGTTATTTCTTGTAAATGGGTTTTCCGGTTAAAAAGGAATGTAAATGACGAAATTGAAAAATATAAAGCAAGGCTGGTGGCTAGAGGGTTTATGCAGCGAGAAGGGTTTGACTATAATGAAACATATGCACCCGTTGCGAGGCTAACCACGGTGCGGTGTTTACTAGCTATAGCAAGTAGGAAAAACTATATGATAGAACAAATGGATGTAAAATCAGCATTTTTACATGGAACTTTAAAAGAAGAGGTATACATGATGATACCTGAGGGTTATCAAGATGATGGGAGGATTTGCAAATTGAATAAGTCTTTATATGGACTGAAACAAGCTCCAAACTGTTGGAATGCCAGATTTAATGAATTTGCGAAAGCTGAAAAATTAATAACATCTGAATATGACCCCTGTTTAAATTTTAAAAAGGAAAATTCATGTATAACATATCTTTTGCTCTACGTTGATGGTATTTTGATAGTCAGCAGTAGTGAAGAAAACATCAAAAGTATGAAATTAAAACTAAAACAACAATTTGATATGCAAGATTTGGGTGAACTAAAGATTTTTTTAGGAATACATATATGTCAAGATGAAAATGGGATTTATTTAAATCAAAGAAATTATATAATAAATATTTTAAAAAGGTTTAACATGATGGATTGTAATGAAACAAAAATACCTATGACCCCTAAAAATAATCTTCAGGACAAAAGTGATGAAAGCGATACAGAAAATGAGAAGAGACCTGTTCGTGAACTTATAGGGTGCCTAATGTATTTGATGTTGGCTACTAGACCAGATCTTAGTTTTTCAGTGAATCTGTGCAGTAGATATCAAAGTAATCCAACTACTCAACTATGGACTAGTTTAAAGAAAATTCTAAGGTATCTAAAAGGAACTCTAAATTTAAGATTATGTTATTATAGAAATTGTGATACAAGCTTGATAGGATTTGCTTATTCGGATTGGGCTGGAGATGAAAAAGATAGGAAGTCCACTACTGGTTTCTGTTACAAAGTTTTTGGAAGCATTGTTTCTTGGAATACTAGAAAACAATCTACAGTCGCTTTAAGTTCGACCGAAGCGGAATACATAGCATTGGCAGAGGCAGCAAGGGAAGGGCTTTGGTTAAAGAATCTGTTAAATGAATTTGGAGTTAATATTGTTACATTTAATATTTTTGAAGATAATCAATCATGTATTAAGCTAACTAAAAAATTTGAGCACAAAAGACTGAAACATATAGATGTTAAATTCAATTTTGTTAGAGATTTACTTTCTGATAAAATTGTAATTATTGAATATATTTCCACAAAAGAACAAATTGCTGATATGTTAACAAAAAATTTGAATTCTGAACAATTTTTAAGGTTGAGATTTAATTTAGGTTTGTGCTAAAAATTTTATTATTTACTTTGTGTTTACTGATAAGGAAGTTTCGATTGAAGGGAGATGTTGGAATATCAATCGAACATATTTTAGTTTGGTAACTTTAGTTTTGTTAAGTTGTGTCATGTGTCACGTCTTTGGTCACTGTCAACGTCATGTAATAACGTCAAGTTGAAACAAATACGTTCGTTGTTCGTAATAACAAGCGCCATAGCATATATGATGCTTATAGTTACTTTAATGTTTGTACGAGGATATAATTAATAAAAACTTGATTATTTGATTACAACATTTATGAACTACACACTGCAACAACAGACGACAACGCAGAAGTCAGAATCGACAGGCCCCGACGAATAATTGAAAGGGCGGATTACTTTAACAGTTTTGATGACCTTTTATTTTTCCAACGATTTCGGGTTCAAAAAGCCACTGCTTTACAAGTTTTGGATTTAATAGAAGATGAAATTGAATATCCATATGATATGTAAGTAAAGCCATACAAATTTTAACAATTCTGACCCACTCTTAGTCAAAACTATAGCCTTGTTCGGATTTGTACATGCCATTTGACTTTATGAAATTAACTGAATTCAAAAACATTGACCGTTATTCCTAGGAACAATAGTGTGTCTCCCATTAACCAGCTACTGACCTTCCTACGATTTTGTGCAACTGGAACTCACCTAGCATGTATTGGGGATTTTGCTGGGGTTCATCTCTCAACGGTGTCTAGAATAGTTGTTAGAGTTGGAACAGCCTTGGCCAGACTGTCCAATAGGTTTATAAAAATGCCTCAATTACAAAATGAAATAAATGAGAGTCATTTGAAATTTTATGAAAATGCTCGCTTTCCTAGGGTCATTGGAGTCATCGATTGCACGCACATTAAAATACAATCTCCAGGTAAGGTGTATCATTAAAATGAATCTTTTAGCCCATTGGTTTTTATTTTCAGGTGGTCAAGATCCAGAGATTTTCAGAAACCGGAAAGGTTTTTTTTCTGTAAATGTACAGGTTATAGGCGATGCTGATCTAAAATTGATTAATGTGGTCGCTAGATGGCCAGGATCGTGTCACGATGCTACTATCTTCAATAATAGTAGAGTTAAAGATAACTTTGAAAATAACCACTTTCCCGATTCAGTTTTATTAGGTACGTAATTATTTCTATTGATTTATTATTTCTTTACTCAGCTGAAAAAAAGGAGCAAAATTGTAATATGTAGAAAATTTAGTTGAACTAAATTCGTTTAGATGGCCATGAAAATGCTTCTTAATATAGATTTTTTTCTCAGGGGATAGCGGATACAATATGAGGACTTATTTATTAACTCCACTTCAAGAACCAAATACAAGGGAGGAACAGCTTTATAACGAATCCCATATAAGAACGCGAAATACTCTCTAAAGAATAATTGGCATTTGGAAACGTAGGTTTCCAGTGCTTGCATATGGCTGTCGACTAAAATTGGACACTGTACTAATGCTTATTGTTGCCACTGCTGTTTTGCACAATATCTGTAGAGAAAATAATGAGGAAGAGCCTCCGGAACCAGAAGATATGGATCGTTTCTTACAAATTATGGAAAATGATGAAGTACCACATATTCCACTTGTAAATGTTCAGGCCCCCTTGGGTAATCAAGTTCGACGAAATTAGATTGAAAATTATTTTAGATTTATTGAATAATATTTTTTAATTATAATTATTAAAGAACATATGGAACAATTCTGTTTCATTTATTCTTTAAAGTAGCAAAATTAAACTAACATTCATATGACAGTCACAAGGTCATGTCACTGGAACAGTGGGTATAAAATATAAAAATACAGTGTGTCACTTTGAAAAATATTTGATCATGATACTTCTGTTGTTGATTGAATTGTTTTTTGATACAGTTTAAAATGTACAGAAAAAAATTTCAACCATAAACTATTCTTTCATAAACAAAAGCCCTGTTCAGTCTTTGTTGGAAAACCCTAAATATTTACATTGTATTATATTAAACTATTCATTTGTTCAACTGTTTTTTTTTTATTTCTATATCTAACATCAAACTTTCTTTTTGAAGTTCAAATAGTGCTTCTTCCTGGTGCCTTCTAGCTTCAATATTAATCAGCTCTGCCTCTAAACACTGTTTTTTCACTTTACTTGTTTCCAGATATTCTTTGTTCAAATCAATGGTACATTTTGATTGTGGTGTCGGTCTGCGTCTTTTAGTCCATTTATGATTCAAACTTGGTGTCTTTTCCTGGCTCACATGCCCTGAGAAGGTTTGACGAGTGCTCTGAAATACAATTGAAATGAATAATAAACACTGATGATTGAGTTATCACACAGTTCTGGACAGGGGCTAAATTCTTGAGATTTCAGTATATGGATTTTGTTGTTTGAATTCAAATTGTTAATTTATTAAACATTGCTCGCATACAAAAATTATCAAGAATTGCCCCCTCCCTGCACGCTTGTGAATAATGGGTCTGTCTCTTCAAAAAAATGCCATATAGCTTTTAAAAACTAAAATAAGTAGAAAAATAAATAAAACTAATTCAGAGGAAACTGGTATTTGAGCTTTAGGTGAAAATAATGCAGAAGTATATTGATGTAGTTCAAATGAATAGAGTTTTCAGCTAAATATATTCCAATTTAGGGAAAGTGTTAAGAAAATACATACCTGAGGATTACTAATTGTATCTTGACATACTGATGATGAAAGTGACAAATCTTCATGAATCTGGGTTTCTTCTAAAAAAAACAAAATTAGCTACTTTTCCTGTTAATAATAATCATAATTTGCCAATCACAAGCAAGGTGGATACTTAAAATATAATAAAAAAGTTAGGTTATGCTGCTCCTTTTCTTCTTTTTCTATGCCATTTATCGACGTTGCCAAATCATTCCTCGACTTAACTAAGAATTTGATACGGGCAGCTCGTGCAACACATTAATTTTTAAGGCCAACCTTAAGATAAAATCTCGCTTAGCTATAACGAGTTTTTGAGGAGTACTGGTGCAAACCGCCGTTAGACTGTTATAGGAAATAAAACATTGCGTGTAGGATTTGATGTTGATTAATATTTATTGCACATTAACGAGATAACTTACACCAAAATACAAAAATTAAATCTGTTGAAATGACAACGGCCATACTTGGTAACAACTAACAACCACACTTCTTCTCTTCTTTTTTTTACTCAACATGATTCTGACAAATATGACATCAACGTCAGTTCAGTGTTACCACATGTATATTACTGATGTCACTAAAACAGGTTTGTATGTGTCTTTATATTATATTAACACCCTCCCTCAAACCTGTTATTATAGAGCTATATAAGTACAAACAAATTTAAACTTTTAAACTTAATGCGTTTACAAAATAATCAAATTTTACAGCACACAAAGCTTTAGTAAACACATCAGCTAATTGCTCACTGGAAGAAATATATTGAAGTTTTACAATACTTTGGGCAACCAGATCCAAAATAAAATGCAATTTAACCTCAATATGCTTACACCTTCTATTATTCTCAAAATTTTGTAACAGTTTGATTGTGCTTTGGTTATCTTCAAATAATATGATTGGCAGTGAAAAATCAATTTTTAAATTTAACAACAAATTTTTTATGTAGAGCAACTCACATGAAGCTACACAAACTGCAACAAATTCAGATTCTGTGCTAGACAATGTAACTAAGGTTTTTTTTTAGAGCACCAAGATATTAAACAATCAAATAACTTAAAACAATATCCACTTATGGATTTTCGATCAATTATATCGTTAGCCCAATCAGCATCGGTATAACCAACTAAACCCATATTAGTAGAACAAAAATATAACTTATAATCAATAGTAAATTTTAGGTATTTTAAAACCCTTAATAGATGCTTAAAATGTTCATCTGTAGCACAATTTTGAAATTTACCAAAATAACTAATACTAAAACAAATGTCGGGTCGAGTACCCATCATTATGTACATAAGGCTTCCTAATAGTTCTTGATAAGGCAACTTAGTATTTAAATTATAGTCACAATTTATTTTCAAATTTAAATTCTCTTCAATAGGTGTTTTGAAACGTTTACATTCTTCAAGATTGTATCGCTTAACTAAACATTGAATTGCTGGTTTTTGATCAAGAGTTATAAATCCTTTTTCAATATTTCTATTAATTCTTATTCCCAAGAAATTACAATAACTATTAATTTGATTCATTTTAAAGGATTGACATAGTTTTAATTTTAAATAATGTAAAAACTTCTCATTATTACTAGCCATTAAAATATCATCTACATACAAAAGTAAGTGACACCTCACATCCTCAACAATGTAACTATATAAACAATAATCTGACTTGGATCTTTCAAAGTTTAACAGTAACATGAACTCATTGAATTTTTCATTCCATGCCTTTGGAGCTTGTTTCAAACCATAGATGGCTCTATTCAACAAACATACTTTGTTTTCATTAATTTTTGAAACTTTAAGACCTTCAGGAATTTTCATAAAATTTTTTTCTTTCAAGTAACTATTTAAAAAAGCATTTTTTACATCTAATAATTGTAGCATGTTTAATTTATAATGATTACAAATAGCTAAGAAAATTCTTAAGGTAGATAATTTTGCAACAGGAGCATGTATTTGAGAACCAATATTAAAATTATTTTGTTCAAAGCCTCTTGCGACCAGTCGAGCTTTATAAATTGGTTGACCATCATCACCCTCCTTGAGTCTGAAAACCCATCTGTTACTAATTACCTTTTCATTACCCGTTTTTTCCACTAATTCCCATGTTTTATTATTTTTCAGTGCATCCAACTCATTTTGAACTGCTTGTTTCCATGAATTCCACTCTGAACTTTCTTTCGCTTCTGTATATGAGTTAGGTGTTTCTGAAAATTTACTCAACAATGCCAAACAGCTAATATCTAAATCATCAAATTTTGTTGGATCAAGTTCATACAAATCATATCTTCCTGGTAATTTTGTTGTTCTTTTTGGTCTTTCATTAGGTTTACTTTCACTTACCTCTTCTTCATTATCAGTTTCATTATTGTCCTTTTCTATTTCATTTTTACTTTCATGTTCATCACACTCTTCTTCATTGTCATGGTCTCTATTTCTTCATAAACTATCTTCTCTTGTGTCCATGAATGTATGTTCATCAAATATTACATTTCTGCTATTAATTAACTTATTTTCTTCTTCTTGTCATAACTTATACCCATTTTCAGTATACCCAATGAACCTACATTTTACCCCTTTGTCATCCAATTTTGTTCTCAAGTGGTCTGGTACTCTAGCATAGGCTGAACAACCAAAAACCCGCATATTTGAAACGTTTGCCTTATTACCTAGCCATAATTCAAAAGGACTTTTATTTTGAACCAAACACGATTGAGTTCGATTAGTTATATATGCAGCCATTAATACTGCATCTTCCCAAAAACATTTACTCAAATTTGCCTCTTTTATCATACATCCAGCCCTGTCCATCAAAGTTTGATTCATACGTTCTGCAATGCCATTAAGTTGGGGAGTATAGGGCGGTGTGTAATTTATATGAATGCCTTTTTGTGAACATAATTTTAACAACACATTTGAACGATATTCACCTCCATTATCACAATTTAATTTTGAAATTCGTTTATTACAGAATAATGAGGTTACTTTTGCTTCATAATCTTTAAAACAATTATAAACTTCATCTTTACTTTTTACGGCATATACTATGACAAATCCAGAGAAATCATCTAGGAATGTAATAAAATACTTATTACCATTACGTGATACTGGTGTAATCGGACCACAGACATCTGTATGTATCAATTCCAATACTCTAGTAGATCGAGAAGTTTTTGACTTGTATGGAAAACATTTTTGCTTAGATTGTATACAAACATCACACATTTTATCACCTCTAACCCATTTACAACATTTAATCTTTTTAGGTTTAACAATGATCCGTAATTTAAATGTCCATACCTTTTGTGCCAAATATCCATGTTTACAGCTAAATGAACAGATTCATTTACAAATTCAACTTTGTTAGAGATTTCAAATATTACCTTGTACAAATTATTATAACGTATTCCCACAACAAAAATATCATTTTTCTTTTTTATTACAATTTTACCATCAGTACACAGAATTTCAAAACCTGCCTTTTCAATGGTAGAAATAGACAACAAATTTACTCGTCATTTTGGCACACACAAAACATTTTTTAAAATAATTTTTACCTTTTTATTATCAACAACACTTGTTACCTCTAGATCACCTATACATGTTGCCAGCATGTTCTTTCCTTGTTCTGCTAGTTGTATTTCTTTTGGATTTTCAAATTTCTTCTTATTGATTAATGATTCTTCATCATTGATATAATGATGTGTAGCACCAGAGTCTGCATACCACTCTGATATTGATGGACGTAGCACAAAAAGCTACTTGCAGCTCTTCTTCACCTGTACTCTCCGTTGTAGCATAATTGGCTTTATTTCTTGTGTTTTCCTTTTCTCTCCAGTTTCCCTTTTCTCTCAAACTTTCCTTCTTAACTAAACATTGATGTGATTTATGTCCCATTTTATTGCAATGGAAACATTTTTCATGTGTCCCAGTTTTCCACATTTATAACATTTTATCTGTTTTTCGGTAACAGCAAATGATGAAGGCATGTTTTTTACTTTACTTTCCAGCAAACAATTTCGATCGGCCTTATTCCGGCCCACAATATGCTGGCCACATCAGGCCAGAACGGCAAAGCACCCATAGCCTATGGCGGGCCAGTGAAAATAGGAGACACCGGCCATCATCAGGGCCAATGCTTGCCAACAGTGTCTTTTGAACGACGGGCCTCTGATGGCAAAACTGTGGAAATCATTGATGGCCCAGTGGAAATATTGCAATGGAAGTTACCTACACAGTAGGCTGGCCCACTGAAAATTATACACATTAAATGATTGCCTTTTAATTGAAAAGTAATGAATAAAGTTCAATATATTTTGAGTGAGAAAAAAATTCAAATTTACCTGAAGCAATTCAACCAAAATAAACTTGAATTTCTAGGAAAATATCACAAAAATCCAAATAAGTTTATACGTACTTTAATGATCATAACATATAACAACATAAAAAGAATTCTTTGGTTTGGAAATAATATTAAAAAATAAAATAAAGGAAACAATAACATAAAACAATCTTCTGGATGAAAAAGCAAATATATATAATTAAATGTGTCAATCTTTCTCTTCTTCAGCTGGCTTTGTCCTCCTCCTGTTCCTCCCTCCTTGACGGTCAGAAGCAGTCCTTAGCCAGATTTTGATAACACTAGCAATTTCAGCTTCTGTGGCATTTCGACAAAATGGATTTTTTCGAAGACAAACTGAAAAAAAATTAACTGGGGTCAAGTGCAAATGAAACTGGCACATGAAGGGTTCATGCAATTGACATTGATTTCTCAGAAACAACAAAACCTGGATTTAGTGAAATTCTAGTATTCCTATTTTTTCATTATTTTCAAGAAAAACGATGTCAATTAGTGAGTGATAACGTCAAGAACGAGTTGTATCAAACACATTAACTCGGTTTATTAATGATTGATGTTTAGACTGATATAATTGTTGATATAATAAATACATCAACCTAGTTTAAGTGTTTGGTACAACTAGTCCTAAGGGTCTGACATACAGAACCATTAAAATATCATGTGTTGAATACACATTTATGATTTATGATAGCAACTCACCTAATATCAGTCTTAAAACATTCCCCAAATTTTTGAATTCTTTTTCACCCCTTCCAGTCCAATTATATTGGAGAGATAACTCATGGGAGACTAGTTTGGCCATTATTCTTCTTGTAGAATCTCCAATGTCTTTGCCTCCAATACTTAACAAAGATGCAGACTGAAAATAACTTTCATAAAACCTCTTCTTAATTAATAATATATATATATATAAAATGTAGTCAACAATTATTGAATCAAAATACATACCATATTTCGAAAAAAATCTTCATCTCCCAATTTCGTATCGAATTCTTTCAACTCACACTCCTGATTAATTGGTAAGTGCAAATTTTCAGGAGTTTCCACATCTTCACCGATAGCATTCCTCTGTACTATTTGCAACAAAAATTTAACATCATGCGCTAGTAAATCAATTTTTCGAATTGTAGAATCCAGCTTAACTGAAAAAAAAAAAAAATAATTATATAGTTCACATGTCAGGGATCAAAAACTCAATTTAAAAATATAAGCATGCTGAACTAGTTACCTTCTGTGTTCCTGCAGTTACAGCATGAATTCTGTAAAGTTGGAAGTTTTTGGTTATTGTTTGATTTATTTTTAATAGTGTTATCTAATTCACTATCAGTTACATCAGAGTCAATAACTCTGCTAGTTTTTTTTCTAATTGTGGGAGGAGAAAAAGTAGGAAGGTCATCTTCTGATGATGAGGTATTATGTTTCCCTATCGAATCATTCGGTTGGGAATAATCCTTATTTGGCCTGGTCTGAAAATCTTTGTACAATAAATTTGGCTTCGATTTACGTTTTAACCGTATATCATCTTCAGATTGACTTGTCACAGAGGTTGAATCCGACCTCTCCAGGTGTTTTAGTTTTTGCATAGCTTTTTCATAAGAATCTGAAAAATGGATTCATGAATTCACCTTCCAAAAAATTATATTGAGTATTTTAGTAAATTGTTTGGAACAAGTAAAGTTATACTTACTTGTATTATATTTCACAACTATTGGACAACTGGTACAGGACTCTTGTTTAAATTGAATTTTTTTTATTACTGCCATCCTTCTCTCTTCATCATTTTTTAAATTGGGCCAATAACATATGTTTCGCCTAGAAGAAACCCACACCTTTGGTACCACAGATAGTGGTATTGAGTTTTCATTGGCTTCATCTGGAAACTCAACAATCAAATAGTCTCTGAAAAAAATAAAATATTATATTTTCAACAGTTGCAAAGTATACAAATGAATGACATAAAACAATTCACTTCACTTTATGTAATGGTTCTGAAAAGAAAACAACTGAACCAATTAAAACTGTAAACAAAAATTCAAATGAAACAATAATGAGCAAATATGATAAATAAATTCAACTTACTAAAAATTAAATATATTAAAGTAAAAATTCGCTAACTAACTAGTCCCATTGTAACTGCAATTTTCATTAATATTTGTAATCAAATCTTCGTGAAAAATACAATTGAGTTGAATGCACTGCACCTGCAAACAATATTTATTTTATTTGGAAATGTAATATTTTAATGTTCACATATATATAAACACTATAATAGTTCACTGTAAATGAATGAGTGGGAAAAAACATGGTTGTTTTTATAGGGCAGCACCACTCCTTTATAGAGAACCTTTTCAAAACTGAAAACTTCCAGGCAACCACTTTCAATCTCTATTTCATATATAGACAGAAAATCAGAGTTTGTGGGATATGTTGAGAATGGTCCTTTATTACAACACAAATTATTTTTTTGTCAGATTTTGTAGCTATGAAAAACACTTTTATAATTTTTTTACTTTTCATCATTAAAAATTCATCACCACCTTTAGTAGAGATAATGTAATCGTTATATATTACTTTTCTCCAAAATGTGTAATCCTTATATTGTTCAAGAATATCTGATTCAAAACTAACTGTAACAGGTTTTCCTATAACACGAAAGCTTCCTTTTTCATAATTAATTTTAGGTTCCATATTTTCTACTTCATACAATCTGTTCACTACCTGTTGCAAAGGATTGTTTGATTTACGGAGTAAACGTTTCAGTATTTGTAGATAGTTTTCAAATGGAAAGCAGTTGACAACATTAAGACTTCCAAAACGTTCAGCTTCTTCTGGGAGGTGAATTAAAGAATGTGTGTTATATATACAGAAATCCTGTCCATAGATATTTTTGGAAAAGCTGACAAAATTAACAAGTAATTTTTTGGCATATGCATTATAATCCTCATTCAACTTTTCATTTAGTAGGATTGTAATTGAAAATTTCAATAACATAAAATGTTCATACATTCTCTTAGATAATTTTTCTCTCAATATGACTGGCCCTACATATAATAAAAAATGTCTCAGTTCAGTAGCTTTCCATCTTTCTAATTCTTCCCAAGATCTTTGTGATGCCTTTTGGCCTAAACATTAAGTCATTAATTATTTAAAATATTATCGAATAAATTCCCTTCAGCTAATTCCAATAAACCACGAATTGTTTTATAAATAATAAATATAAAGGTTACACGTACGAGTCAATGTCAAAGCAAATAAACATTATCTAGTATCATGTATGTTTACTTATAGTGAACTTGACTCTTTGTATATATAGGTAACAATAGTATTTTAAGTATTCATTATTAATTCAATATTAACTCATTATTGATTCATTATTATTATTAAGTCATTATGATGGTCATTCATGAAAGGATGATTACAGTCAGTATCATTCATTCTAAGTAGTAATCTAAGAGTAGTCAATTAGTGTTAGTGGTTAATGTATAGTAAATATTAAATAGAACATGTCCCAGTGAAACAGGTAGTTGTTTTATTCCTGGGGGATGACCCACCAAGTGACCAGCAGCACCACCTAGTCAGAGGCCCTTCTACTATCCTACTACACCCAGTATCCTCATTACATTACACATTACATGGCGATCCTGCAAACAATTGGAGTTCTGTAACAATGGGTGGTAAAGCAACGAAACAAGCGGTCCAAGAAAATGGCGTGGTCAACAGTAATTTTATAGTACAAGAAGAGGAACTCAAAGCAGATCTGGAGGTGAAGATTCTTATCTACATTATTGTGGTTGTTTTGGTACTACAATTTGGATGGTCTATATATAAGAATCATAGAAGACAAATGAAGAGGGAGATAAGAAGAAATCTACAGCAAAGCACGCTAAATCTGTAGGATGGTGAGAATATTATTTTTTTTTGTAAACTTTAAGGGTATATTCTGTTTTGTGGCTAAAATTTTTTTTTGATAATTGATATTTCATATTTTTATTTCTATTGACAATGAATTTTAAATGTCCTCGAGTGATGGAAATGCAGTAACGTGGGATGAATTTGAGATTAGATTGAATTTAATTTTAGAAGATATACGTAGGAATAGTAAGCGTGTGTTAAAAAAGGAGGTTCCAAAAAGCTCAGATAGTCATATAGATATAATAAATAAGTTGTGTGATTCATTTAATAGTTTCTCTAAGTTAATAAATAAGAATTGGTATAAGTTAGAGGAGAATCAGCAGAGTACATGTATTTTATATTTTAACAAAATTAGAGAAAAGGTAGAGAAAGCATTTCAAGTGTTAGATTGTCAGTATGAAGTTCCGTCTCAATTAATTACGCGTAATAATTTAATTAATAATTTAATAGTATTAGAAGCAATGAGCAAAGATAAAAAGGAGAAAATGGCATTAAGTATGAATGACTTTTTCAATTTAGCTGGTAAGATATTACCAAATGAATTTAATGGGGATATAAGCAAATTGCAATCTTTTGTAGATGCTATAAGTTTGCTACAGGTTGGTGCAGCAGAGCATGAGGAGAATGCTGTACTATTTGTGAAAACTAGGCTAACTGGAAAGGCCAGGAGTCTAATCACCACCGAAAAATCGTTGGTAGAAATTATAGGAACCCTTAAAAAGGGACTAAAGGGAGATAGTGCTAGTTTAGTAGGAGCTAAATTAAGCAAATTAAGACAAAACAATAAGGATATAGTTGAGTATGCTTCAGAGATGGAGAAATTAACAGATCAGTTACAAGCCGCGTATTTGGCAGAAGGAATGCCAGTACATTTAGCAACTAAGTATACAACAGAAGCAGCAGTAAAATCACTGATCGACAACTCAGCATCAGAACGGATAAAAACCGTTATAGCAGCTGGGAATTTTACGACACCGCAAGAGGTGATGACTAAATTGGTTTCCATCAATGTGGGAAACAATCAGTCAACAGGAAGTGTTCTGCATTATAAGGCAGATAGAAATAAGTTTGTGTCAGGAAATACCTATTTTCCACAGCGAAATACCTATTTTCCTCAGCGAAGACACTCTTATGTAAATCATAATGGAGAAAATAATTTCCATAGGAAAAATAACTACGATAACAGTAGGAAATTTCACGCCAATCAAGGCAATAGGAGATTTACTGGTTACAGGGAGAAACCAGAAGAATATAGGAACAAGCCTAACAATAGGTTTAACAATGATAATAAATATAGAAATGTAAGAATGTGTGAGAGTGGAGAGACGAGAGTGGAAGATGAACAGAAAGAATTGGGGTTTTGAAAAAGAAAGGTGAAAAATCCAAAATTTTAAATAACTTGCATAATAATAATCATTACATTTATAACTTTGATTTAACTCTTTCAAACTTTGTGCAAATTAAAACTGACATATCGGATAATATAGATACTTTTATATTAGATACAGGTGCAGATATATCGTTATTAAAAATTTCAGATAATTTTCCACATCACTTAATAAAAACAACACAAATCTTAAATATTAAAGGAATAACTCAGGGAGAAATTAAAACTTTGGGTACAATAGAAACTTTTCTTTTTATTAAGGGTGTAGCATTTCAACATTGTTTTCATGTAGTAGAGGAAGAATTTCCTATACCTACGAATGGAATTCTAGGTAGAGATTTCATAAGAAATTATAATTGTATTTTAGATTATTCAGAATTAAAATTATACATAGATTGTAAATCTAGGAATACAGTAACATTAGAAATTTTTGACAATCCTGAATATGATACTTTGGCAATACCGCCTAGATGTGAAGTCTATCGGTTGGTAGAAAGTTTCAAAAACTTAAGACAAGATAAAGTTGTTGAGCAACAAGAACTATTACCAGGAATATTTATAGCAAGATCTATTATATCAAAAACTAATCCTTATGTCAGAATTTTAAACACAAATTATGAAAGCAAGTCGATAAATACAAACAATATTAAAATATTGGATTTAAATTTATTTCATGTATATGCTGTGAAGAATGAAAGTAAGAATAGGTTGAAAGAATTAAGAAAAACATTAAATTTAGAGGTACCAGAATACGTGAGGGATAAGCTAATAAATCTTTGTGAGAATTTTTCAGACATTTTTGCTTTAAAGAACGACATTTTAACGCATAATAATTTTTATGAGCAAAAGCTATTGGTAAAAGATGATACTCCAGTATATATTAAAAATTATCGCACGCCACATTCTCAATCTTCAGAACTTAATAATCAGGTCCAAAAGTTATTAGAACAAGGTATAATTGAATCTTCAATCTCAGATTATAACAGTCCAGTTTTACTTGTTCCCAAAAAGGCAATCAATGGAGAGAAGTCTTGGAGACTTTGTATAGATTTCAGGCAATTGAACAAGAAAATAGTCACAGATAAATTTCCATTACCCAGAATAGATTCGA
The DNA here is from genome assembly GCA_949126875.1 of Lochmaea capreae. Classification (NCBI taxonomy): domain Eukaryota; kingdom Metazoa; phylum Arthropoda; class Insecta; order Coleoptera; family Chrysomelidae; genus Lochmaea; species Lochmaea capreae. Next base: position 26,080,317 of record OX421409.1, on the reverse strand, counting down.
TCTTAGATCAGTTAGGGAGGTCGAAATGGTTTTCAGTCATAGATCTTATGTCAGGTTTTCATCAAATTCCCTTAGAACAATCTTCAAGGAAATATACATCTTTTAGTACAGAAAAAGGTTCTTTTCAGTATACAAGATTACCATTTGGTTTAAATATAAGTCCAAATAGTTTTTCAAGAATGATGTCCATAGCATTCTCAGGATTAACTCCAGAAAAAGCATTTCTTTATATGGATGATATAGTCGTAATAGGGATGTCAGAAAATCATCATTTAAGTAATCTCGAAAGGGTGTTTGACACATGTCGGAAATTCAACCTTAAATTAAATCCACAAAAATGTCAATTCTTCAGGCGAGAAGTAACGTATTTAGGACACAATTTGTCCAGCGAAGGGGTTCTACCCGATAAGGCAAAATATTCAGTCATTGAGAAGTATCCAGTGCCCAAAAATTCAGAAGAATCTAAAAGGTTCGTAGCATTCTGTAACTATTACAGACGTTTCATTCCAAATTTCGCTGAAATATGCATACCTCTCAATAAATTATCTAGGAAAAATGTGAAATTCGAGTGGTCGGAAGACTGCGAAAAATCATTCCAAATACTAAAATCGGCATTAATTCAGCCGCCTATTTTGAAATATCCAGATTTCAATAAAAAATTTATATTGACAACAGATGCTTCAAATATTGCGTGTTCTGCAATACTTAGCCAGGAATACGAAGGTATAGATCTACCTATAGCTTATGCATCGCGAGGTTTTAAGAAAAGTGAATTAAATAAACCTATAATTATGAAAGAATTGTTAGCTATCCATTGGGGAATTAATCATTTTAAGTGTTATTTATATGGTTCTACACATTTTATTGTGAAAACGGATCACAAGCCGTTAACACATCTTTTTTCGATGACAGACCCAACTTCGAAACTTACAAGAATTAGACTAGATCTAGAAGAATACAACTTCGAAATACAATATTTGAAAGGAAATTCAAATTATGCGGACAGCATTTCAAGGATATCCATAAATGAATTAAAAGACTTGTACATTGACAATGCTCACATCTTAGCAATAACGAGGTCAAAAACTCGTCATAATAAAGCTCAGCCTATAGGAGAAGATAAAATAGTTTCCACAGAAATAAAGGAAGATATTCGCAAGCCAGCAGTATATACAGTACTGAATAATTTAGAGGCGCATAAATTACCAATTCTGCAATTTGAAAATAACCGTGTTTCGTTAAGGATGAACATACGGATCAAAAACAGGATGAGATTTAGCCAAGCCTTATTAAATACCGATATAGTTAACTTTGATTTAGGTCAAACGTTAGTTCAGCTTGATAAGCTAGCGGTAAATAATGGTATAAAAAGGATGAAAATTTATATGAATGATATTATTTTCACACAGTGCACTATAAAAGAGTTTATGGAAAAAGGAAACAATACGTTAAAAAACGTACAAATATGTATTTGCGATATACCTAAGATGGTGGAAAAAGAAAAAGAAAAGCAACAGATTTTAGAAACTTATCATAATGATCCTTTATTTGGAGGTCATGTAGGAAATAACAGGCTATTGAAAAAATTAAGAGCGAATTTTAGATGGAAAAACATGGAAAAAGATGTAAGAAAATATATTAAGCAATGTCACAAGTGTCAGGTCAATAAAGCAAAGAATAATCACAAGGAAGAATTTGTATTAACGGATACAGCAGAAAAACCATGGGATATAACATATATAGATACGGTCGGTCCTTTTCCACAAAGTGAAAATGGTAACCGTTATTGCATCACAATGTTATGTGAATTAACGAAATATGCAGTAATAATTCCAGTTAAAAACAAAGAAGCGAACACGATAGCTCGTGGAATTTTTGAAAATTTCATACCAAATTACGGTCTAATGAAACAAATTAGGACAGATTTAGGCACAGAATATAAAAATGAAATATTCAACGCTTTAACTAAAATGTTAAATATTAGGCATAATTACTCAACAGCATATCATCATCAATCTATAGGAGGTTGTGAGAAATTACATAGAACGCTTAATGAGTATGTGAGACACTTTATAAATGAAAGTAAGGATGATTGGGATGAATGGTGTAAACTATTTGCTTATTGTTATAATACGACTCCAAGCTCGTATCATGGTTATACGCCGTTTGAATTATTGTTCGGTAGACGTGCTAACTTACCCGAGAATCTAACAAACGAGATTGAGCCATGCTATAATATTGATGAATATCAGAATGAGTTAAAATATAAACTGCAGGTAGCTCATCAGAGAGCAGAGAAATATTTAACCAAACATAAACTGAGTAGACAAAGTCAAAATAGTAAGGTAGCTAATCCAGTTGATTTTAAAATAGGGGATTCAGTGTTAGTAAAGAGGGAAAATAGAACCAAATTCGAATCTCAATATATAGGTCCATTTACAGTCACAGAGGTGAGCGATGTTAACTGTAAAATTAAATTAGAATCAGGTGTGATAAAAGAAATACACAAAAACAGAATCCATCCTTATTGTAAAATGAATTAAAATATTGTAAAATTGGAAGTGCGAGTGAGTTTATAAACATTTCCGAATAATAAACAAAAGTGTTATAACAAACATTCAAAACATTGAAGTGAAAATAAATAAACAACTAAGTGATCGTAAACAATTTTTAAAGGCAATGAACATTCATTTATTTATGAATATATTATGTAATCGTAGGTTAGTGACATTATTTAATAACCATCTACCATTTATTTTTAGGATAATTGTAAATTCATTTCATTAGGGGGAAAGGAAGCTCAACGGAATTTATTCTTTTTGTAAAAGGGGAAGGTGTGATGCCTTTTGGCCTAAACATTAAGTCATTAATTATTTAAAATATTATCGAATAAATTCCCTTCAGCTAATTCCAATAAACCACGAATTGTTTTATAAATAATAAATATAAAGGTTACACGTACGAGTCAATGTCAAAGCAAATAAACATTATCTAGTATCATGTATGTTTACTTATAGTGAACTTGACTCTTTGTATATATAGGTAACAATAGTATTTTAAGTATTCATTATTAATTCAATATTAACTCATTATTGATTCATTATTATTATTAAGTCATTATGATGGTCATTCATGAAAGGATGATTACAGTCAGTATCATTCATTCTAAGTAGTAATCTAAGAGTAGTCAATTAGTGTTAGTGGTTAATGTATAGTAAATATTAAATAGAACATGTCCCAGTGAAACAGGTAGTTGTTTTATTCCTGGGGGATGACCCACCAAGTGACCAGCAGCACCACCTAGTCAGAGGCCCTTCTACTATCCTACTACACCCAGTATCCTCATTACATTACACATTACATCTTGGTTTCCTATTGAATTCAGAAGGCCAACATTCTCGAAAAACTTTTATATCTGTTTCTATTTCATTCCTATCCAATCTGGGAAATTTATATTGCCTACTGCCATCTCGCCATATAAAAATCAATTTTCTCATTATTCCCAAACAGACAGAATGCAAATAGTCAACAGGAAAGCTAGAAATCATCCCAATTTCCAATAAACTTAGAGGTGTTCTTCCTCGATGATGATTTTCATCAATATTATTTCTAAAATCTTCGTCAGTGCGGAGGGGGCATCTAATTTCAAAAAGAGCATCCTATGGTTGCAATGAACTCCTTTGTCTACACATTTATCACAACCGCTGTAACCATTGTGTGATTTTATATTTTTCACAAAGGCCCTAGCTGGGGTATCACAATAGAATGCTCCTATTTGAATTTGTAATATTTTATCATTAATGTTTATCCCTTCATTTTTCAAAGTCACCAACTCCTTAACAAATGCCTCCAAGAATTGATCTAAATCAGGTTTCTCTGGTCCACAAAATATAGCTACAGTAAATATATGGGGATCTGATAAATTTCTGACTCTACATAATATAGGCCAAAATGAATAATTTGTGCTTTTATGGAGAGGAATTCCATCAATGCCAAAATCTAGAATGAAATTTGACACATCTTGTTTATCTCCAATTTTACACAATTTTTCTCTCATGCCAAAATAGTAAAACTGTCCAGATCCAAGAACTTCGTAGTTCAATTTATTGGGTGTTTTTAAAAGTGTGCGAGCATCTTTTGGTAAATTGGTGATGTCTGGTTTGCTTGCAAACCAAGCTAAAAGTTCAGAGAGAGCTGTATGTGTAATATTGTTTTTTAAAGACCACTTTGTCAAAAAATCACTGGAACTAATATCATTGTCAGAAACCGGGCGAGGGACACTTGAAATGAAGAATTCATCAGGTGGGTCATCCATTAAAGCAGACGGTTCACTCATCGAATGATCTATATCACTATCCGAATCCGAAACATCAGAATAATACTGATTAAATGTTGGTTCGGCAGCAGAAGTTGATTGGGTGGGCTCATACGTGTCTGATTGTACCCTAGAGGTAGATATGAGCGTATCAGAACCTCGACTTCTGTACTGCGTTGTCACTGTTTCGTCAATTCCATTCAAGACTACAGATTGTTCCAAATTTTTTTTAATGAGTTTATATTTATAACTTCTGGAATAATTCTTAAACATTCTCGTTATTTTGGAGGTAATACACTTAACCTCAAAAAAACTAATGAAGGTTGCCGCTACAACTGATTATAGATATTATAAATATACTAACTTACCTCAATTCATCAGGAGAAGTCGTCATCATTTTTGTTTTCACTGCCCACGCAGGATCTTGTTGTTCACAAAAGTATCGCAAAAGTAAATATAATAAACAAGAAAAATAGGATAAATCTAAACTATGAACCTCTAACCACGAATGTGACAAAACTGTCAAATGTCAATCCTGTCGACAGAATCAGTTTCATACGTTCATAGTTCACATGACCGCTTTCGATTATCGCATACTCGTTTTCAATTGGCTGTTGAATGAGAGATTTTTATTCAATCATTCAGATGATGATACGCCGTAAGCTCAGAAGCTGAAATCCAGCATGTGTACCTGGCGTCAGTGCTGGTTGAAACTTTCCTAATATAGTCACGGGACGGGTCAACTACTACATATTCAGCACGATATTTGTGTGATATATTGGGTTTGGAAATATAGTCCAGTAGGTTTTATTAATCCTAGCAACAAAAGTAATTTTATTTTTATACGACAAATTTTACTCGAGATAATAAATTCTATTCAAAATAGCTTTTGGTCCGCTGGCAAATTATATTTGTACAATAACACTTGAACGGGCCTTCATTTTTATTATATCGGTCGAAAGACACATTTCTGATAGTAGTGGCCCATTGCTGGCTGGATTGTAGGTATCCGATTACAATATACCATACATTGGGCCGACATTTTGCCGATGTAGCTTTGACGTTGCCAGCATATTGCCGACCGATTATGCATTGGGCCAGAAGACGGCCAGAGATTCATTGTTTGCTGGGTTGAAGTATGTTTATTTGTGTGAAACTCTAACAATCTAGTCTTAACAAATTCCATTTTTAAATTCTCTTCTGAGAGGGTCCTTATAGCAGTGACCACATTTTCAAACTCTTGAGGCATCGATGAGAGTTAAAAACAAGAAATATCCGATTCTTCAAAGTTACTACCCAAGTTTTTTAATTCTCGAAATATTCTGTCGCGTTTCGCAAAATGATCTTGAATATCAGTTTCGTAGTTATATTTTAAAGTAGTTAATTCTTTTAGCAAATAGAATTTTGAACACGTACCTCGTTTATTAAAAATTCGTTCCATTTTCTGCATCATCTCGTGTGCAACATCAATATCTTTAATATACTCTAAATGCGAATCAGAAATACTTTGTATTATTATCATACATGCCTTGTTATTTTTCTTTTTCCATTCTTCATTTCTATTACTTTCCGGAACCTCTTTCAGAACATCATCGCATTCCATTGCTTTCAAGATTGAAAACAATCTGAATTTCCAGTTATCGAAACTGTTTCCCTTGAATGGTATGATACCATATTTATTTTCCACTGATTTTTCCATTTTTCTTTCTTTACTTAAACACGTTGGTTTTTTAACCTCTTTCGTTTATCTCTTAATCCTTTTCTATCAACACAATCCTTCTTCTGGGCCCATAACCAATGTTATAGGAAATAAAACATTGCGTGTAGGATTTGATGTTGATTTATACTTATTGCACATAAACGAGATAACTTACACCAAAATACAAAAATTAAATCTGTTGAAATGACAACGGCCATACTTGGTAACAACTAACAACCACACTTCTCTTCTTTTTTTTACTCAACATGATTCTGACAAACATGACAGCAACGTCAGTTCAGTGTTACCACATGTATATTACTTATGTCACTAAAACAGGTTTGTATGCGTCTTTATATTATATTAACATAGACTTATGACAACTAACTCTTGACTAATGACATGATGTGATCTTGATCAGGGTATGGGCACTCTGAACGCGCGAGGGTACTGCCCCCTAGAGAGTCCCAACTGTACTAAAATTGCGGATTTAATGAGATCTGTAACGCCGTTAGTTGTAGTTAATTTTAGTTTACAGATACTTCCTCTGCCAACCTAACCTAACAACTCCTAAGAAAATTAAAGGTATTTATTTTATAGAGTTTAAAACATTTTACTTTTACAAAGTATCTGCATATGTTTGAAATGCCCTTCATATCAAATTATTCGCCAGTTGGGAAGGTGCAAACACCAACCAAAATTTATACAAGGAAATTAATTAATGGTGAGTTTTATACAACTTATTATGCTATAATTTCAACATTCATACCTACAATGTACAGTGTACCTGAGAAAAAGTAAACACCTAATTTTTATGCTGTAGCCATTCTATCCACAAGCAAGCGGTTTGATGAGAATGGATGAGAGTAAATTAAGCCATCACTATCAGATAATGGTATGTATAAAATAAAATATCTTCTGTTTATTCCTTTTGTTATATTATTTAGTTTACTAAACTTCTGATTTTTATGCTATAGCTATTCCTTCCACAATTAACAGCTTAGAGGGGGATGCATTTGAAAGTATTGAGCAATGATCAAATAATGGTATGTATAACATAAAATATCTTCTGTCTGTATGATCCTTTTGTTATACTATTTGGTTTGTTTAATTCTCATCAAAAACAAACTTAATTACATGTTTCATAGTAATATATGAGTAAATGAATAAATTCTCTACATATGATGCAATTATGGAGGTTCTACCTTTAAGAGGGGCAAAAAAGGATTTCCCTATGAAAGGTACAAGCATTTTCCAAAGGTAAGCAGTTTGTGGTAAGAAATATGTAAATGTTCACAATGATATGTGTGTTTGAGCTATATAATTAAAAATATCCAAATGTAGCTACATAATAAATAATATATTAGTAATGATAGTCAAAATCTTGTAAACTAAGTTTTTTAAATAGTGTGCACATTTTAGTTAGCTGTGTTATTAGAAAACATCTGCAAACTGTAGAAATGGATGTGTTTTATGTTTTTTTTTAATATACATCTGCCCACTGATAGATAAAACTATTTTTTGATTTGTATGAAAAAATGTTATTCTTTATATAAATATTTTTGAAATGGGTACATTTGTCAGTTTACTCGTATTACTTTATTTATTGATCTTTCTGTTTGTCATTAAAATATGTAAAAAAACGTTTTATTTATTGTGTACTTACTTTCTTATATTAAATAAAATATATAAACTTGATTATTGCTTTATTTTTCCCACATCCGGCATTATATGGTCTATTTTTTGACATTTCATTTAATTTAACAAGACTATTTGATTGCTATTATTGTAATATCAATCAAATGTTCAGTTATTTTAAATGAAATATCAAAAAAGGACCATAAATGCCATATTTCAATAAAAGTGAAATTACAGTAAATTTGAATATGCCGCCAAAAACTGTAAAATTACAGGAATCTGCTTTTTCAGCTGTTAGCGAAGTTCACAACCATGTATAAAGTGTTAAAAGTACTGTTGGGACTCTCAAGGTGACGCCACCCGTCAAAATTAATTCGTCGTAGGGAGCGCCACGGTCAGATGCCTATCTATCAGTTGGTTATCTATGATCCTGATCACGATCCTAATCCTACATCCCCCTTTCAATAGTTACTGACATTGTATACACAGCTATTTATAAACTTGATTCAAAGTTGGAGGAGGTTTAGAAATACGTCCTGATGACGTCACATTTACTTTTTGGATAATTCTCCTCTCCAAATCTGAATCTTCAGACGAATTTTCAGTTACCTCAATTATTATACATTCTTTGTAGTTATCACTAAGTTCACTCTCTGTGTCTGTATCACTGTCACTAGCGTCACTGAATTTTAATGTGATTCGGTGTTTCTTCTTGCTCTGTAACTTCTATAGAATCACTATTATTTTCTATATTCGCACTTTCACCTAAGTCGTCTTTCTCTAGCTCTATATAATCCTAATTCCCTCACTGTTAACTGTCTCTTCATCTATATCTACTTCTTTCCCTTCTGCCAATGAATAGTGATTTTCCAGAGAAATCTTTGAATTTATTTTTTTAATGAATTTACGATTTCTGGTAAGAATGGAACCATTATTCATTTGCTCTTGGTAACATCTATCTCTAAGCTTAGCTAATATTAACCCAGGAGACCAGTTACCATTTGGTTCTTTTTGTACATAAACTTTTTCATTTGGGTTCAATTCTGATAAATGTCTTTTGCCTTTGTTATAGTGTTTTTGTTGTTGAAGGTACCTGTTTTCTATGAATTCTTTTTGCTTTTGATGAATTTTGCCTATTGTTAGTTTACACACAGATTTTGTTATCATTAAGTTTGATCTTAATTTACGTGACATTAACAACTCAGCTGGGGTTATATTGTCAAATAGAGGTGTTGATCTTTAGTGAAGAAGTGTCATATATAAGTCTTTTTTATCATCAAACATTTTTTTGAACATTCTTTTAGCTGTTTGTATGTGTCGTTCAGCCATACCATTTGCATGTGCATTTGTGGGAGAAGTGATGATATGTTCAAACTCCCACTCTTTACAAAAAATTTTAAATTCTCTTGAAGTTAATTGTGGCCCTCCATCACTAACTAAAATTAACGGTATACCGTGACGAGCAAAATTTGATTTTAGTATTTTAATTATTGAATTACTAGTTGTATTATTTCCTAAATCCTCACATTCTATGTATTTGGAATGATAGTCAACAATAAGCAAATACTTACGCCCTTTTATTTGAAATATGTCACATGCTATTTTGTTCCACGGCAATAACAGAATTTCATGTGGTTTTAGAGGTTCCCTTGGTTGAGAATTTGCATAATACAATGGTGAGATGAAGAGATTTTATTTTTAATTTGTTCTCTCATACCCGGCCAAAACAAAGATTCTTGCGCGAGTTTAAAACATTTGTTTATACCTAAGTGGCTATAGTGTACTCTATTTAGCATCTCCTGCTGCAGTGTTTTTGGAACCACCAAACATTTTCCTTTAAAAATTAATCCCTCCATTATTGTCAGTTCTGATTTATAAGGAGAAAATATTTTATTATGATCTTTGAGTTTTTAATTTGTATTAGGCCAGCCGTTTGAAATTGCTTCTTTAAGATCTCTCAACACCGGATCTTTTTCAGTTTCTACCTAAAGTTCTTCAATTTTTTCTTTAGTTGCATTTAGTTCTAAACTTATCAGACAAACCTGACTTTCCAGATCCTCATCTAGTTCATTATTTTCATTGTCAGTGATTAAGTATGCGCGTGAAAGAGCATCTGCCAGAACTAGATCTTTCCCACGTTTAAATTTTAGCTCAATCTCAAATTTTTGAATTTGCAACATCATTCTTTGTAGCCGCATAGGGCATTTATTCAACGGCTTTTTAAAAATAGCTAACAGTGGTTGGTGGTCTGTTTCATATACATACTGGTAAAATCTGTTTAAACCAAAACATATTGCATAAAGTTCCTTCTCAATTTGCGCATATCTTATTTGCGTATCTGTTAGTGCGTTGGAAGCATATGCACATGGAAGGCCATCCTGCAATAAACAAGCACCCACTCCTGATTTTGAGGCATTCACAGAAATTACTACTTTTTTTCTTGGATCAAAAAATTTTAATACTGGCTCACTTATTAAACTTTCCTTCAATTTTTTAAAAGCCTCTTCGTGTTCATTTTCCCAGTTGAATTTAACTTCTTTTTTTTTAAGAGCACGTAAGGGTTGAGTTTTATCTGAAAAGTTACTAACAAATTTGCTTACATATGTCCACATTCGTTGGATATCCTCTTTATTTTTTGGTTTTGGCAATTCACTGATTGCCTGTATTTTGGAAACATCTGCAGCTACACCCTTATCTGAAATTGTATAGAACAGGCTTTAGCTTATGCGAATCATGTGAAGCTTTTTACCGCAGCCTCCCAAATACCACCCCAATGTGGCGAATTTGGGGGAATGAATTTAAAATTTATTTTATTTGTAGAACAGAATTCCGCAATTGCCTGATTTGTCCCCCTTTGAATTAGAAATTTGTGCAAGTCATAAAGCTGGTTCCATGCGCCAGAAAAATTAGTGCCATTGTCGCTGAATATTTTTAACGGATTGCCCCTTCGCGAAATAAATCGGTTCAAGGCTAAAATAAATGATTCCGTAGACAAACTAGTTACCAGTTCCAAATGAACCGCCTTCGTCACCAAACACACAAATACAGCAATGTATGCCTTTGTAAGAGGAGCTTTACGTAACGATGATGTTTTTATGAACACAGGACCAGCATAATCTATTCCTACTTTATTGAAAGGGTTATCAGCAGTTATCCTGTCCCTAGGTAGACTAGACATTAGTTGGGTATAAGAGGTGGGCTTCAAACGAAAACAAACTATACAATTATGAATTATGTTTTTTACTTCTCTAAGTCCATAAAGATGCCAGTATTTGAGTCGAACATTCGAAAGAAGAGTTTGAGCGCCCACATGACCGAGACGAATATCCTCTCGTTTGAGCAGAAGAGAAACTAAATAATTTTTTGAGGGCAACAGTATCGGATGCCTTTGTTCTAATGATCAGATCAGCGGAATTCAAGCGACCTCCAACTCTCACCAACCCATCTTCTTCCCTAAGAAACGGTTGTAAGGTGAGTAAACCTTTATTGGATAAGGGTTTAGAATTTTTCAATTCAAAAATTTCTTTAGCGAAGTGAATTTTTTGTAAAAATTTAATCAAAGTTGTTTCTGCCCTGTCTAGCTCTGCTACCGATAATGGACCTGTGAATTTGAATTCGCACGCTGACTATTATGCAGAAACCTGCTTATATAAGCTAACACCCTTTGAGACCTTGTGAAACTAGAAAATTTTTGAAAGTATGAATTCCAAAATTCATCAGAATTTTGGCGAAATCGAACAAGAAGCGTAACCTTTTTTTGTTCTTGTGATGCTGCTGGAATTTCCTTATCAGCTTGAAATGGTTTTAGCACTAAGTTATTTTCTTGAAGGAACTGTGGTCCGTACCACCACAAATTGGGATTTATGAGTTCAGAGGGTTGTACCCCTCTAGAGGGGAGGTCTGCAGGGTTGTTTTGAGAACTTATGTAATGCCATGTTACTGGGAATGAAGTCGATTGAATTTTGGCCACCCGATTAGCGACGAAAGTGGTCCAGCGGCTTGAAGGAGAACTAATCCAACAAAGGGCTATTTCGGAATCAGAATATAAATGAATTTCAGAAAACGAGAAAGTGTCCTTGAATACGAAAATAAGTGATTCAACTACCTGTACTAGTAATAACATCGCGGAAAGTTCCAATTTGGGAATTGAGATAACCCTTTGAGGAGCAACTCTGGACTTTGAAGTTAGTAAGTGCGTTGACAGTGTCCCATCAGCATAAAGCGTTCTAACGTAAACACACGCCGCATACGCATGGGAGCTTGCGTCCGAAAAGCCGTAGATTTGAATAGACAAACTAGATTTCCCAGAAAATAGGTATCTAGGAAATACCTCTTGTGAATTTATCCCATTCCGACGCAATTAAATCGTCTTCAATTTCTGTATCCCATTCTACCTTTAAACTCCAAGCAGCCTTAATAATGAGTTTGCTCAGTACAATTCACCTTTCCCATTATTCGACTATTTTGCGGTCATAATGCGCGGACACTTTTGGCACGAACCCCACTCCGTTCAAATCTAGTGATAAGTCGACCTCTCTCCTACTTGTCATTTGTCACAATAAAAACAAAAATCACTAATATTGTTTTGGTTTGTTGATTGTTTATTCTTTGCTTTGTTGTGTTGTGTTCGCTGTTTTATAATTTCTGAACTATATTCCTTTTATCATGTTTGATTGAACTCTATTTATTTAGTTTTAAACAGTTTAAGTATGCGTTGTTGTGTTCCTAATTGTCCTAATTCGACAAAAAGAGTTACAAGCGTATCACTTTTTCCGTTTCCTAAGTCGAATGTTCGAAATAGTTGGATTGAAGTGATAAAATTAGATCCTCAGTCAATCAATAACTCAACCAGGGTAAGTACTCAGTATCATGATAATTCAAAAATATAATATTAATATTTTTTAGGTATGCATAAGACACTTCACTGAAGATGATATTTATAGGTTTGCCACAAGATGCAAATTAAAACCTAAAAGAGTACCATCCATCGACCTTTCTTGTGTTCGACAAGTTGTTGAAAATGCTGATGAACATCAGGCTGACACAGAGCAAAGCCAATTGGAAGAAAGTAGATCCAACAGACCAGCAAAAAAAATAAGGACACACTTTAGAGTGATAAAATCAAGATTTTATGTCGAAAATTTCATGTATAATGATAAAAAGAAATTTTATTATGGTGGAATACAAACTTATAAGTTATTAACTGCTTTCTTTACATTTGTGTTTAAATCTGAAAAAGAATGTACAACTGGCGTGGTCCATCAGAAAGGTAATATTTTGAGAAAGAAACATACACTAACTCCATTAAATGAAATTTTTTTAACATTGATGAAATTACGACGGAATTTTGACTATGAAACATTGTCCTGTTCCTAATATCAAAATCAGCTGTAGGAAGGATATTTCTAACATGGATCAACTTATTATATTTAAAATTATCTGACATGAATATATTTCCACATAGAAGCATAATATTATCTCATGCACCTCCAAATTTTCTTGAAAATTACCCAAATGTTATAGGCAGTCTCGATTGTACAGAATTTAATATACAAACACCATCATCTTTGATCAGACAATCACAGTGCCACTCCCACTATAAAGGAACTAATACTCTAAAAGGATAAATTATGATCAATCCAATTGAAGCCATAATATTTGTATCAACGTTATATACTGGTGAGAATTAAAAATTGAATGTTAAAAGTTATATTTTTCTTGTTTATTCTTAATTGATTCCGATTACATACATATCAGACACATCCTGGAATTAACAGTATACTTTTTTTAGGCTAAATATCAGACAAACAAATTATTAAGGATAGTGGACTTCTAGCTCTTTTAAAGCAAAAAATAGAAAATGGACAGTTGATGACTGGAGATAAAATACTGGCAGATAAGGGATTTGAAATTGAAAATATTTTAGAGAATGTTGGAATAGACATCAATATTCCTACATTCAAAATAACTGGATTACAGTTTCAGCCACAAGATGTGGACCATATAAGAAAAATAGCCCACGAAAGAGTTCACGTAGAGAAAGCCATAAAGCCGCGTTGCCACGGGTAGAGTATCACGAACGTGAGCCACAGTCGTTGTTTCACGATTCAACTACTTCCATGACATGCTGTCGTGAGAAAGGTATACACAATAAGTGGTTATTTGCCAAAATGCAGTGCTTGATAGCAGACGCGTGCCAAGTAATGTGTGGAGTGATATCTGGCAGAATTTCAAAAGCCCTTTCAGCCAAAAAGAAAAAACATAGACGATGGTGGACAAGAAGATGGATTCTGCAAAGGGGTTGTATCTCTTTGGGTAACGAAATCTCTGAGTTTCCTGAAGATTTTAGAAACTTGCTAAGGATGTCTGAGCATCATTTTCAGTATTTATTAGGACTCGTCAGCCCCAAAATTAAAAAAAATGACACAAATATGAGGGAAGCTCTACCGGCCAAGCTAAAACTGGAAGTAGCTCTTCAATATTTAGCTACTGGGGACTCTTTTAAAAGCTTGGAATATTTATTTAGGGTCCCCAAATCATCGATAAGTAAATTCATAGAAGAGGTTATGGATGCAGTGTGTGATGCTTTAAAGGAATTTATTAAGGTAAGTTAAAAAATACAATTTTAATTAAAGTAGTCTAGTTTGCAAAATAAGTATATATTTTTCTAAGTAAAATACAAAATATGGTAATTTTATCGCATATCGGTAATTAATAATTGCTTATTGCCGAAGACAACTCAGCGATGAAATCTTCTTCCATATTTGTCTGTGAAAAAACAGAATCTTGGGTCGATGTATTCTCAACCGATGGTGGCCCATACCGAGTAGTTTTCGAGTCACTACTGTAATTTGAGTTTAGAGAATGCGGCTCGGTGTTTATGTGGGAAATCGACGACGGCGATGGTTCCAAAATAATAGAAATTATAGACGCTTGCAGTAGAAATGATCGATCTTGTGGTAAAGATCGCAAGAGAGACGCTACGTACCTCCCAAAATGATCGAAGCAATCTTCTGCCGGTGCCGGTGCAGAAATACTAGCAGCGCGTTTGGAAATATCATCTAGCTTTTCAATCGCAGAATTAATATCATTTCCAACAGGTGTCGAACATGACTTCTTTTTGCAAAATGCTATTGGAGTCGAAAGTTGAAGTTTTCTTTTTGTTGGTTCGCTTAGGCATTCCCTCGATGGAGTTGGTTGGTCCTTGGATGTAGTTGGTTGATCTTCGTTGAATAATGGTTCTGACCCCATTCCTTCTAGTGAAAGCGGCTCCTTATTTTCGGATTCAGTATTTTTTGCATTGCGTTTATTTACGAGATTCGGATCTTCCTGCAATATAGAAAAAAAACTGCCGTACTTAATGTGATTTGGTAAATGTCTTTTATAAAACTAAGCAAAATAAAGCAATTTTGTTCTAGGTGCCAACTGAAAAAAATCAATGGTTGGAGATAATAAATGGATTTGAAAGGAAATGGAACTTTCCAAAATGCATTGGAGCCTTAGATGGCAAGCATATCGGTATTAGAGCGCCCCCTAAGACTGGATCTGATTATTTTAATTATAAACAATCCTTCAGTATAATTTTGATGGCTTTAGTTGACCATGACTATTGTTTCACATATATTGATGTAGGGGCGAAAGGTAGAGCATCAGATGGTGGTGTGTGGCGAAACTGTAGTTTCAACGAAGCTCTGCAGGCAGATGTGCTCAATATTCCCTCAGATGCCGTTATTGTCGCAGATGATGCATTTCCGTTAACAACATTTTTACTTAAGCCTTACAGTAAAAGAAATTTATCTAGAGCAGAACGCATTTTCAACTATAGGCTGTCAAGAGCTAGGCGAATTTCTGAAAATGCTTTTGGTATACTGGTATCAAAATTTAGAATATTTGAAAGGCCAATTGCTGTAAGTTTACAAAAAGTTGATAAAATTGTAAAAACCTGTTGTTCAATACATAATTGGTTACGAAAAACTGGCAATTGTTACGTGCCACCTAGCTTAATTGATTGTGAGGATGAAAATTACAATGTAATTTTGGGAACATGGAGACAAGATGTAAGAAATTCAGCTTTAACAAACTTGAGTCTTACGACTCATGACAGGAATCCGAGTAGATTAGCATTAGCCAAAAGAGATAAATATTGCGACTACTTTAACAATGCAGGGGCAGTCAATTGGCAGTGGAACATGGTTGAAAACTAAATAATAAAAAGTCTTAACAGTGATTTTTTTTCAAATTTGTAATGACTATGATGTAGTTATAAACGCAAATAAAATCTTACCAAGTTTGAATGGGTTTCCCTTCCTTTTACATGCGGTCTGAGGAAAGAATCCATTAACTTAAACCACCTCACTTTAGGGATGTAAACATCATCCAAAGAACATCCAGACTTAATACTTTGTTGAATTTTTTTTAATTCTTGAGAATGGGAGCTACGTAAATTCTTGAATTTCATAATTACATGGACGTCTGTGAAATCATCAATTGCCATCGCCGATGCAATCCTTTTAGCTGCGGCTGCACGTGCATTTCGATTTTTATAATCTTCTCTCGTAGGATCCCACAAGACCGGTTCATTTTGATAAAATTCCAGGAACTTCAGGGTCTCTGCATCATTCATCCTTAAAATATTGGACGCCATGACAGACACAACCGTCCTCTTCGCCTGCTCACGATCGACTGCACGAAACAAAAATCAAACCGGTTTGATTTTCTCACGAACGAAATATTTTGGTTCGTGAAGGTTCGTTCTTCACGAACCTAAAGGTTGCCATGGGGAGTGGTATACGAAAGCGTGAATGACGTTCGTGATTCACTACCCGTGGCAACGCGGCTTAAGAATGTTAAAAACATTTAAAATTTTATCAAACACAATACCGATTTCTTTATTAGGCTGTATAAACCAATTATACACTGTTTGTGCCTTACTTACAAATCTAATGCCTCCATTGAGAAAATAAACACATAATAAAATTTTAAAGTGATTTTTATTTATTACAAACTTAGATATACATTGTACATTTCCGTTAATTTATCAAACATTTCATAGCAAAATGCTTCATCGAAAGGTACCCGAACAACACAAATTTCATTGTTTTTTTTAAAGTATGTGCATAAGTCGCACCACTTTAATCCAGTTATTAACATTTGCCCTTGCACCTGATAATAATAATTATGCTTTTTATTTGGTACAAGTTCATTATCGTTTTCCTTCAAATGAAATTTTTTTTGTTTCAATGCTTCTTTCAATGTCCCACTTTTTGAACCATAGGGACATTTAAATTCCACCAGTCCAATATCAGACTGTGTTACCACAATGCCATCTGGACTTGTTCCTAGATAGGGGGCATAGGGATGGATGATTAAACCACAGCAGTAACACTTATTTCTTGTTGTTTTTTCATATAGGTCTCTTGCATTTTTCTCCTCTTTTCTGTCATGCTCAAGAGATCTCACATGCCCCAAATCTTTCTCTACCCATAAATCATCGAAAAACTCTCTTCCAAAAGCTTTGGTTCTTTTACACAACATACCTTAAAAAAGCAGTGTATTAAAAATGATTTTCAATCCAAAATATTCGTTTCTACTAACCAAAATTTGAAGAAGTAAATATAAATTTCCTATTCTGGTGCCACTCTTTACTAGTGCCCTGCAAACTTGTTTTAGCCTCTAGTGTTTTTGCATCATCCATTGTGAACTGAAGAAAACGGTCCACATCTGGTAAAGGTAAACTTATTAAAATATCGGTAGTTGCAAGGTTTAAAATAGGCAGCTCCACAGGTAATTTATCATCAACTACATCTCTGGCTATGGCTTGAGTTTTAGTTTGAAGTGCTAAAACTGTCATGCTTTCATCTGTAAATAATATATTAGAGAAAAGAAATCAAAATGTATAGTTTGAACTTACCAGTATCATTTGGATCAATTAAATATGACAAAGGTATAGTCTCATCAAGTT
The DNA here is from genome assembly GCA_949126875.1 of Lochmaea capreae. NCBI lineage: Eukaryota > Metazoa > Arthropoda > Insecta > Coleoptera > Chrysomelidae > Lochmaea > Lochmaea capreae. The sequence continues at coordinate 26,062,704 of OX421409.1, read as the reverse complement.
TTTTCAGAGTCTTTGTAAATTTAGTAAGTCTTTCTTGTTTTGACATACTACAAAGACTTTTTATTGTCGTTTTAGGCCTTAAAAGCTTATAGCTTATGGGATTTTTCTTCCTTGTTAATTTAGAGGGTTTTCCAAATGATACGTTAGTAACATTGAAGTTGACACCGTGGGTTCTAGCAACTGCTCCTCACCCCTTAATACTAGATCTTGTAAATAAAATGCCAATCCTATTAAATGATGGCATGACTGTGATAGCCTACAATGTGCACAATAAATTAATTACATTTAGTTTAATAAATAAAATATCATTCACGTGTTAGACTTCATCAAGTTAACATCGTTTGCCGATAACAATTTTGCTAATCGACTACGAGTTTTTCTTGTTGTTTTCTGTTCATCACCAAAATGTGATAAGGAAACGAGTTCCCAATTTGTTTATTGCTTTGTTGAGTAAATCGATGTTAGTTACCAGCAATTAATATTAGTAAATTCCAGTGGCGTACCATCTGACAACTTCTGCAGGGAACAGGTGAGCTCCTTTTTTCCCCCTCCCTTTTTAGGGAGTCTGTACTCTCTCTTACATACTTAATCCTATCAGTGTAGTAGTCCCTAATGATCCTATCACCCACCCTCTCTCTGCTGTCCCTTCTTCTTCCTCCCTCCCAGTTGACACCTTAACATCGATCAATAACCATATCACCACCTCCACTGTATCAACTAATACTACAATATCTACATCCTGTCCAACTATAACCACTCCCACACTAACCACAGGCCAAAAAAGAGGACATTCCACTGACAGTCCCCTCAACACCCCGCCCATTTTGTCCCCCTCTGATACCCTTTCTACCTCATTTACCCCTATGGCTCCCCCGCCATACATTACACCCCAATCTTCATCCAAACAAGCCAAAAAAAAAAAGATTAAATCAACCAGCTGGCCAGATCATACTTTGAGCACGAGCACTGTAGCAGTTATCAATACGCTTTACAACGACAACCCTTCAAACTTTACTCTTACCTCAACGCAATTAATAGCATTCCTTGAAAACTGTTATGGATGTCCCACTCCACTCCAAGAAGCCCAGGAATTCTCCACTGATATACCTGGCATTCAAAAGGATCTATCTCAACTTTATACAGCTTCTAATGAAAGATCTCTTAAGAATCGTATCACGAGAATATTAAATAAAATAAAACAACAACTTAACCCTGATGATTTCCCCGATAATATAAGCATCTCTTCGGAACACCTTACCGATGAAGAATCAAATCACAGCTCTCAATCTGAATTTTAGCTCTCTCAATCCACCTTTATTTTATTTATTTTTCACATTCAATTTATTACAGTGGAATTGTGATGGATTCTTTCCTCGACTGGAAAGGATCCAGCATTTAATATCACAGTCATCCCCAGACATCATATGTCTCCAGGAAACCAATGCAAAACACTCCACTCTTCCTCATTTAAAACACTATGAAGGATATCACTATATTAGAAACAACTGCATCAGAGCTAGTGGCGGTACTTCTATCTTCGTCTCCAGTGACATTTTTTCCTCTCACCTTCCCCTTTCCACTGAATTAGAGGCCATAGCCATAACCTGTTGGTGTCCTAATAAATTGACAATTTGTAACTTATACATCCCCCCTAACCACCCTTTAAAAGAAGAAGAGTTACTAAATCTTATATACGAACTACCCCAACCCTATATCCTCGTAGGGGATTTCAACTCGCATAACACTATGTGGGGCTCCAGTCACACATTTGGTAAAGGTAAGACTGTAGAAAATGTCATTAACTGCACAGGTACCTGCCTCTTAAACACTGGTTCCCACACATACTTCAACATCTCGTCTGGCTCTTTCTCCAATATTGATCTGAGTTTAAGCGATCCCAAATCAGCTCCTTCATTAATATGGCACACGGCCGACGATCTACACGACAGTAATCACTTCCCTATCTTTATATCCACCCCCGATAACTCAAACAAACAAGTATTATCAAGAAGTTACTGGCGCCTAAATAAAGCTAACTGGTCGGAATACATCTCTGAAACTGAACATTCTGTGCCTATACTTCCCCTGTCGGATAACATTGATGAGTCTGTAACTTTGTTTGCAAACACTATACGTCTTGCGGCAGAAACTCATATTGGGAAATCAATAATTTCCTCTGAACAAAAAACTGTCCCCTGGTGGAATTCTTCATGCGATAATGCTGTTCGGGAACACAAAATTGCCTTTAAAACGTACAACAGGAATAAATCCCAACAAAACCTTATTAACCTCAAAAGAGCAAGAGCCAAATCCAGATACACTATTAAACAGAGTAAAAAAACTTCCTGGAGACATTACGTTTCCTCTATAAATCAAAACACTAACCCAAGTCAAGTCTGGAAGAAAATTGGGCAAATCCAGGGAAAGAAAACCAATCTTAAAATTAACAATATACTGTTCAATAATATGTTTATCAATGACAAACATGAAATCGCTAAGGTTTTAGCTGAGAACTATAAAGCAAAGTTTTGTAATAATTCCCGACCCACATCTTTAAACTCTCCACCTCAATCTTCCTCTCCAATTTCTTCCTCTATTTCTCAAGATATTAATATACTCAATGCTCCAATCACATTATTAGAACTAAAAGCTGCCCTAAAATCCTGCAAAAACACCGCTTCTGGCCCAGATGATCTCCCCTACATCCTTTTCAAAAAACTATCTTCCCCCTGTTTCCTAAAACTTCTTGAATTATACAATAGTATTTGGCTTTCTCGAAAATTCCCCAAAGAATGGCGTACCTCCATAATAATTCCATTAAAAAAACCCGATCATCCCGCTTATTCTCCTAAATCATACAGACCCATATCTCTAACCTGCACTTTATGTAAAATATGTACTAGAAAAAATAATCAACAAACGACTTATTTGGTATGTTGATAAATACAACATCCTTCCAAAGGAGCAATCAGGCTTTCGAAGAAATAGATCTACCCGCGATAATCTTGTCATGTTGCAAAATGACTTATCCAATTCAATAAATAACAAAAATGAACTAATCGCCACCGTTTTCGACTTGGAAAGTGCGTTTGACACCATCAGTAGGCAAGCTATAATCGATTAATTAACCGAATATAATATCTGTGGAAATATATTTTATTTCATTAAAAATTTCCTATCGCAAAGATCCTTTAGGGTGTCTTTAAATGGTCTGTTCTCATCCTCGTACCCACAAAACGATGGCGTTCCTCAAGGCTCAGTCTTAAGCCCAACTCTATTTAATCTTGCAATAAGCGACTTGTGTCATAGTTTTCTTTCCCCCATCAAATATGTAGCCTATGCTGACGATTTAATAATCTATTGCCATGGCCGATCATCAACCACTACGTCCAATCTCTTACAAACTGCGGTGAACTTACTAATTAACAGGACACACTCCTTAGGATTAAATTTATCTGTTACAAAGTCCAAGACAATCAAATTCAGCAGGCGCCCACCATCGCCATTCCCCTCTATTTTTATTAATGACTCACCCCTCCCCGTGGTTGATCACTGTAAGATTTTAGGGCTAACATTCGACTCTCGCCTTTCATGGAAACAACATATCGTCGAATTAAAAGGTATATGCTGCAAAAGGTTAAACATTATTAAAACACTGTCCCATTATCACTGGGGTGCAGATGAAAAATCCCTCCTAAAAATTTATAGAGCCCTTATTCGTTCTAAACTAGATTATGGTTGCATAGCTTACATGTCTGCGTCAAAAACAGTCCTAGATTCCCTAAATTCTATTCACAATACAGCCCTACGACTTTGTTTAGGCGCTTTTCGCTCCAGTCCATCGGAAAGTCTCTATTGTGAAGCGATTGAAGCGCCTCTCTGGATTAGAAGGCAATATTTACTCCTCTCCTATGCATCCACAATCTCCGCAAATCCCCTCAATCCTGTTTACCGCTTGTTTACATCATCTGCCCACAATCCTCTCAACACCCCTTTACCAACTTTAAGACCTATCTCCCTAATTTTAGCCTCATTATCTAATGACGTCGACCTAACACTCACAAATCCCATTTCTCTTTACCCAGTTCCTCCTTGGTCTATGCATTTTCCCCAGATTAACACATCGTTAAACAAGTACAACAAACACGAATCACCTAAAGAGCTCATGATTAAAGCATTTCTAGACATTATTCATACTAATCGTTTCGACCTAGTACTATACACTGATGCTTCCAAAAGTGATTTCGGCGTTGGCTGTTCAGTCACAACATCCAAAAACCCCATTTGCTCCTTCCTTATTTCCCCAACTTGCAGTGTGCACACTGGTGAACTGTACAGTATTCTACAAGCATTCAAACACATCGACCGTCCTAATAAAAAAGTTGCCATTTGTACAGACTCTCTAGCTTCTATCCTATCTATCCAGGAATTATACACCGAGCACCCTCTTGTCCAAGAAATCCATCAATCTTATCACCACCTCCGTTCCCTAAACACTACAGTTACCGTTATTTGGGTACCTTCATATATCGGCATATCTGGCAACGAACTCGCCGATGAACGCGCTAAAGCAGCCATTACTTCCACCACTTCCATGACACACATTCAAATCTGTCAGGATCTGAAGTCAAAGATGAAAAGAACTACCAACTCTTTATGGCAAAACCATTGGAACTCGGTAAACACCTCTCTTCATGCTATCCAGCCATCTCTGTTTAAACCTGTTTTCACCGGACCTACTGGAATTTCCAGGTAAGAGCTTGCTCTAATTCGTAGACTCCGTATTGGTCACACAAAGCTTACCCATGGTCACCTGATGTCATAATCCCCCAGTCCCTGCTGCCAAAGTTGTCAGTGCCGACTAAGCATTAAACACATTCTCTCTGAATGCCACCAATATAATGCAAAAAGGCAACAACTCAAACTAAACCGCAACTACATAGAAGTACTTAGCGACTCAACCCAATTTAAGGCAGTATTGAAGTTCTTCAAAGAAATTGCAGTGTACCACAAACTTTAACCCCATCCTACTGTAAATTCTGAATATGTTTATATCAATTTAATGTAATTGCTCCCGTGCGAGTGGCCATAGTTGCCGAGCACGTTAATGATAATAAAAAAAAAATAACTCACCCCACTTCACAAGAACAGTGACATTCCACAACTGTTAACATTGGTTCTGTTTTAAAACACATCGAAAGTGTGTGAGGTTTTAGATTTTTTTTCTGGCTATGGTACGATTTGGCTTTTAAAACCAAATCGTGTTCTTGAAACCATAAATCGTGTAAGTAGCCTTCCAAAAAAAATTTATATCCTAAAATGAAAAATATATACTGAATAGATGAGGCTTCTTGATGTAGATCCATAGTAAATTATGAAATCAAACAATTTTAATTTGTTAAATCTACATTAAATTAAAACTTAAAGTGACGCATTTCGCTAACACAGCAGCTTTGTCAAAGGAATGAAGGTATAATGAGAACTTTTCAATTTATACAGTGCCTCAAAACCAAATTATATGGATATTTCACAATAAAATTATAATCTATTTACAAGGAAATAAAAAAGGGAATAGAATTTGTCTAAATATGGGATTAACTATAAAGTATTTAACAAGTTTACCTGGAAATTCATTCACAACTATCCCACAGGTACATTTCTAGGTAAAAAGGTTTAATAAGGGAGAATTGTTAATATCAAGTTGGTCGTTAAGAAGATTATCTGAATATTTGTTTTTATTTAGACAAATTCTTTTTTCTTTTATTTCCATGTAAATAGATTTTATTGTTAATATCCGTATAATTTAGTATTAAGGCACATTAAAAATTTCTCATTATACCTCCATTCGTTTGACAAAGCTACTGTGTTAGCGAAACGCGTCACTTTAAGTTTTAATATAATGTAGATTCAACAAATTAAAATTGTTTGATTTCATAATTTGAAAAATATATACTTATACCACTTAACAGAGAATAGCAATAAACTTAGCTTACCTCTAGAATTTTGATTACTCAAAACACCATGTTTTTTAAAAAAATCTGTAGCGATGTCTATAGTAAAATCACTAAGTAATGTAATGTCCTTACTCCACATCTTTAAATTCTCACAATAAACAATTAACCAACGATATAAACACAAACAACAAATGAATAACAAATGTCATTTCTAGACATTAGACATTTCCGACAAGTCACAATAACCAACCCTAAAAGGGAGAAAGGGAAATAGGGGAGGTGCGCACGCATTATGACCGGGCACTCTTTAATAATGGGAAAGGTGAGTTACTGGGGCTAGAAAACCTAAAGGATCCCAACATTGTGCAACGCACGATAGAATTTTACGTTTAGTGAGTGGGCCCGAAAATTTGAATGTTGGAACAGAAATTGTGAAACAGTCAGTAACCGTATTCCACTTAAGGCCGAGAACCTTACTCGAAGCTTCTTCTTTGTTTAAGTCAAATTCAGAAGAGGTGTTGAGAGAAAATGTATTTGAAATTATTTCAGAATTAGAGTGCCACTTGTGTAATTTAAATCCACAAGGGTTCAATTCAGTGTACAATTGTTGTAACTCCGTTAGTGAAGTCTGAGAAAGTAGACTCTTAGCTGCTAAGGGGAGCTAAAGTGAGCGTTTTTAATTCAATACACTGTAGAGGTTTACCTGGGTCATCTCTCCAAAGTATATTTTGAAGAAAAGTGTGGTTAGGATTTACTTTTATACACCTAAACATTTTTTCTATGTCTCCGACTAAGACATATTTGAAAGAGTGAAAACGAATAAGAATATCAAAGAGATTTGGTTGTACCTGGAAACCTTTACACATGACGTCATTTAAAGAAATACCCATGCTTGTTTTACACGAAGCGTCGAATACCACCCTGACCCGGGTGGTCACCGCGTCTTGACCTAAGATGGCGTGATGGGGGAGAAAGTATTTTAGTTGCGAATTTTCATTATATTCCGAAAGTGGAACATACGAACCGTGACCAAGGTGAATATATTCGTCTATGAATTTTTTATACTCTAGAAAGTATTCAGAATTTTTTTGAAATTTCTTTTCAAGGTTTGAGAATTTTTGCAATAGGCAATGATCGACCTAATTTCTGAATTTCTGTATTAGATTTAAAGGGTAAGTCAACTTGAAAGGATCCATCGTTTAGTTGAAACGTAGTTGAATTAAAGTTATTTTCTACTAACTCTTCTTCAACCGAAAGTGAATTTTTTCTATCCGGTATTTGTTCGAAAGTAAAGACTCCAAATAGCTGATGCCTTGGAAAGCTTACGAGCCTCGCTTTTTACTCCAGGCAGTGTGGCAATGATGTTAGCAGCCCCAGTTCTCATACCTTTATTGATTGTAACGTGTTTCCTCCATTTAGAAAAATCTTTTGAAATAAAAATGGGTTCATGCAAGGAAGGCTCACCTTGATGATCATCGTTGTCTAAATCCATATTGATTTCTTTGGTATCCTCTTCTACAATTTCCTGCTCACTATCTGAATAATTGTCGTTTTGTACTTCAACTATATCTTCCCCCAAGCTTTGGTCATCATCGTCACCATTATCCAGTGCATCATCCCCACTCTCATCAAGCAGTAGCTCTTCATGAAGGCGCCTCAGCCTTTCTTGTTCTTTTTCGTAACTCATGTGTACTAAAAAATATCACTAAATACTAAGCAAAAAATTATTTATGACAAAAATCTTACCTGGAGGAATTGCCGACCCAACAAAAAATATTATATCTAATTTCTAACCTCAATAATAATTATTAACTATAGTTTTCGACGGCAATCAATTTTCGATCCCAATTTAAAAAAAAAAAACGTTAAAGGTAATGCCGGTCTCTGAGACCGAAATACTTGAAATTAATCAACCGTTGCGTCGCCTTTCACTGATTCTCACGGACTAGCGTCAGATATCGGAAATATGAAGCTACTGCGATGGACATCCGCTTGCAAGTGCGAGTTGGCTAATTATCGACCGAAGATGCCCGACTCGGTCCGTGAGACCGGGCGTTACCTACCGAAGGTTAATGAGACGCGGTCCTGATGATGAGAAGTAGATTCTCGGTTCGAAACGTTGGAGGCTCGAGAATCACCACTATTGTTGCTAGTATTAGTATCTGATCTACCGGGAGCATTAATGTTACGATCATTTTGATTATTATGTCTTGAATCAGATCGATGAGAACTGGAACTATTTTGAAAATTTATATTTTTTATACCATAATTATGAAGCAACGTATGGTGTTTTCTGTTGCACACCGAGCTGTAATTATTACTGGCGCAATCAGAAATTGAATGTTTGCCGAAACAGTTTAAGCAGATATTTTTTGATTTTATGAAACTGTATTTTTGTTCGTGTGGGAGAGTTCTGAACTGTTCGCACGAGTAAATTTTGTGGTTGCCACGACAAAAAATGCATTGTTCTTGTTTATGTGTAACTGAATTATTTAGGGTAGCAGAAACGCTTGTCGCCAAAACAATCTTTTGATTTTTCTTTGTTGAACTTGCCACGCGCTTTCTTTGTGTTAAATTATTTTAATGAAAAATGATTACTGTATAGTTAAATGAAATAGTCCTTAAAAAAAAAATAAAAAAAAATTAGAAAATAGAAAGTAAAAGTTGAGCTGATAGATCGTAGCGAAGTGAGCGTGCAATTATGCCAAGCTACCTCAAATGCCGAACAGTAGAGGTGAGTTAAAATTGAAATGGGCGCCACTGTTTTATTATTGCTAAGCCAAAACAGAGGCCTTCCACGTTGTCTTGGAACAACCTATCAGTTGACTTACCAAAATATATGTAGTTAAATAAAATCTTTGTATTTAAAAAAAAATATCAATAATAATAGATGATCCCTAAATTATTTAAAGCAGAGGTCTTGCGACGAACAAATGAAACCACAGACTAGAACTCTAAATTCGATCTATTTAAATAAATGGAAATCTATATGCTTACAGAGTGGTTAGTAAAAAAAAATATATATATAAAGATATAAACAGAGTCAATAATGACAGGAAAATATCACCCATATCCAGCTGTAGCCGATGGTCAAAATTGCTGTGAACTGGTGAAGTGATGTGTCGACAAACGGAGTAACTAGCCGCTACCCGGGATAATCTCTCTGGCCTGTACAAAACTTGTAGCCAGTACTCCGAGCCCCAACATCCAGCCTTAGCCGAGCAGTTAAACTAGTAGAGTGATATGGTCGAATGGAGTATTGAAAATAGAGTGACTAGCTGCTACCTGGTATAGGCTCTCTGGCCTTTACAAAACTTGTAGCCCGTACTCAAAACCCTACAATACAATCAGTACTAATTAGGCTACCAATCATGATAATAAAATGTTATAGGGAGGTTCCAAAAATAATAAAATAATTTGACATGCTAGAAGTTGATTCAGTAATAACAAAATAGTCTTAATATTGTCTATGTACAGAGTCCCAAATTTTCAACAAAAATTCTAAATCTATTATTTATAAATAAGTATCCATTTAAAATATAATGGCTTAAAAAAACATTTTATATAATACAGATACATGGAGCTTGTAAACTCAGCCAATATGTATAATCCAAAAAAAGAAATATATATATGTATCTAGGAAAATCGAACAACTGAATCAACAGTAAAGGGGTAACACAAAGAATTAGTAATAAATTAAATGTATCTTAAATTAAACAGTATATAAAATCAATAAAAGGAATATTTTTGTCCAACAAACCCCAAAATGACTTACACTGACTTAAATTATGTCACCTGATGTTACTCAACACCATGTAATAAATAATGAATTAATAGACATAAATCAGAGTAACAACTAAAAACAAATAAATAAATATCTAGTGGGTATATGATCATTCATTATTAATTGATGCGAATAATCCATAAAATATTAAAGGGAAGATACAGTTTTTTTTGAATAGAGCCTAAAAAAAATTTTGATAATCATAATAAAAAAAATTGTACCGTCATTGTCTGTTCGAGTGCACACAGATTTCTGTTCTCAATGAATTATATGAAATAAGAAAACCGTGTCCCAATAGAAAATGAGATTTAGCACATGGTAAAACAAAATTAAACACTATATTTTCCACAAATTATGAAAATATGTTCAATAATCCTGGCCAGTAGTAAATAACAGAAAATAAATTTTGGTTCATTCAAATTAAAATGTAAAATAATAGGGAAAACGCACTCTACCCCTAATCAGACTAATCGCCACGTGTCAAAGCTAACCCAAAAATTGATTATGCAGAAAATTAATTAGATCTGGTGTGAAATAAAACAAACCGGAATTAAAATACATACTAATGAACACAAGTTAACAGAATAAGTAAAAAGAAAAGTAATAGCTTACCCTGAGATGGTTTATAGGGGTTACTTTCAAAGAAATGTGCTATCGGTGGCCTCAAATCCTGATTTTCAGGTGAATCTTCTGGCATCCAACGATACAACAATACCAATACCAATAATAGCCGTGAAGATTACTTCTGGAGAATAAACCCGAAATCCACAACCAAGTGACCAAAAAGAGGGGTTTCAAAGCTCCAACCAGCCGAACACAATTTCATTAGTGAAGTCAACGTGAAATTCCAATATTCTATTCTACTTGACAGTGATAAAAATCAAACCAAGAAAGAAACATTAGATAGCAAAAACTAATTCGCTTGAATACTATCGAAGGTGTATAAAAGTATGTGAAGGCCTGTACACACGCATGGATTCAAAATAATGGAATAGCAATAAGAGATTATAATTTTTAATACAAAACCCTTCGTTTTACCGAACTATTTCATGGAGATGTTGCTTTCAGCAAAACACAATACCATTCCCCTATATGCAACTACCATAAAACGGAGCAATAAAGGTATACAAATTGGAAAAAAAAAATTAAATAACTATTTAGTTGAAGTAAAATGTGAACTGGGCATAATAGGTAGTCAGCAGTGGATATATTAATAAGAAATTTCACTCAATTATACCGAAATGATCTTGAAATACTGAAAGTTATAATTCATGTATACGAGGTGGCTCAAAAATATTTAATGCTCAAATCAAACCGTGACAAACTTTGGGAATTGTCTAAGGAATTGAGATTTTCAAGGCCAGTACATCTGTCATAAAACTGTCTAAAAAGTCATTCAACGTTGGAAATTCGAAATTATTCCTTTCAAATTCGAAATTACGTTTTGTTGCATAATCTAGTTTCTTTTCTAGCGAATAAATTAAAAACATGTCTAGCAATTGTTCTGATGTTGGGTTTAAATTTTTTAAAGCCTCTAAATTTCGGATTACACACGTGTGGAACTATCTTAACTGATCCGCATTGCCTTTTGATATAGTGTTAATATCCAGTATTCCAGAAATCAACGAATTTGCCAGAACTTGTTTATTATCATAGCGTTTTTTCAAAATATTTAAAGCTACTTCAAAATTGTCATTTGACACTAAAATATTTTCTATTCATTTTAAAGGCTCTTCCCTCAGAAATGATTTTGAATAAACAAATTTTTGAACAGCCGGCAAGCTGTCATTGTTTAAAATGATTGTTTCGAAAAGTTGATAAAATGACACCCATTCTGTAATTTGTCCAGAAAAAATCGGAATTTTGATTTCCGGCAGGTGCACCCTAGGAGAAATTGAAATGTTATTTGAAATATCTGGCTTCAGTTCATTTACTTGAGGTACTTGTGACAATTTGGTTTTTATACTGGGTAATAACTTACAGTAGCGTTCGTCAAATATTTCGCTCTCATCTGGAGAACCTAAAACCGCAGAGTCATCTTCCAAAGTTTCAAAAGCGAGAGAAAATTTATCATAAATTTTTGTGAGTTGATCAATTTTTAATTGTAAAAGAGTTGAACTACATTCTCGCTGACCATTTGAATCAAACCAATGTTCTAATTTCGTCAAATTGGATTTCGCGATTCGCTTGTTTAATTTAGCTTGGTCAACCAAAGTCTTTTGACTATCAATGATTTCTTCAGTATCGGGCATGATGAGTTGGGAAATTTTATTTTAAATTAAGTTTATTTGAAACTTGGAATTAACCCTTTTGTACTACAATTAATTTCAGTAAGCTTAGTTTATGTGCAACAGAAAAGCAATTTTAATATGAAATAGAAAACAAAATTCTGCTAATCACTATTTTTCGTTAGTAATTAGTACGGAAAACTTTAAATCCGCGAAATAGACACTGATGACACGAAATGAGAGTTCGAAATTTTCTTGAAATTAGTCGAACTAATGCGAAACGAGAAATTTGCACTTATATTACTGCATTGTTATAGAATGAAACCCTTGAGCGCCTCAAGAATGTAAATTATTATGTTCCAACCGCACTGAACACTTTGAAAATACACTTACAGTGAGAATATGAATCAGAAATATGCTTACTGAATCATTAAACGATTTATGTGAGAAATCGACATTCATTTAGCGAGAGTTTTCGCACTGGATACTGAAAGAAAGAAATTTGCAAAATTGTATTTTGAAATTTTATGATTTTCTAGATTGAATGTAATAGATATGTCATTTTGACAGAAAAGGCTCGAAGGACCATTTCATGTATAGAACAGGCTTTAGCTTCCTATTCTTAACATAAGAGAGGTCAAAGTATAACTGTAGGATACTCTGAAAGAGGGTAAGTGGAAGGTGAATTTCCATAGCGCTGATCTAGAATATTCTACACTTAAAGTGAAGGATTAAACACCGAAATATTATAAATCGTTTAATGTATCTATGCTAACTTAGCCAAAAAAAAACAAATATTCAAATATAATGGAATAAATTAACATTCAAACACAAATGTGCAATACGGGACAATTTATTGTTGGTTAACTAGGCCCAGTTATCTACCGCGATTTCCTTAATTCTAATGAACACAGTTATATTTAACAAAAGGCATCCGCAATGAAGTCAATACAAAAATTTCCACAAAAAGGGACCGTAGATTAAAAAGTTCATTACAATTTTGTTGGTGTAGATTGTCTAGGCATCAATAGGCATTGCTAGATGCAATATGGAAAATTTCCAGCATGAAACTATTGTTAGATATCGTAAAAAATGGTTATAACTGGCCTGAATTGTCGCAAATTGCCTGTAGATGAAGTCAAAAATTGAAATTTTTATTGTACTTTCCCATAAATCATCTGTGTAGGCACAATCACTGAAGTTATGAACTACTAACACGTAATTTAGAATTTTGTAGATACTCAATTTTTCTTCGTTGATGTATGAAGTATATGTTTGCACTGTAGTTGTACAAATAAATAGTACGTGAAATTCGTCTAACGACGTACACGTACAAGAAAAATGAGAAATAGAAAACCGGCCTTTTGGCTCAGTTGAAAGAAAGGTTTTTTAAAGAAGGAATACACTCAACTTATCTCCATCGATGCTGAACACGAAGTCACGTAGGCCAGGGAGCGTCATCCCCTTCACGCCACTCCCTCACTCGTGCACTCATGAGCCAGTTAAATGGCACGCCTGCGCCAGTGGCATGTGATCCGACACGCCGTTTCTGCTAGTTATATAGGGTGACCTAAACAATTTATTTTGAATTGCTCTTTTGTTCAATTGAAAATTGAACAGAAATTTTATGTCCTATATATTTAATTTCTGGTTCACCGAATTTACGTTTACTCAAGTTAAATTTTATGTTATTACTTCTTGCTTTTTCTAGAACCTTTCTTAATCTTTCATCGTGTTCCTGCTTATTTCTACCCCATATTAACAAATCGTCTACATAAATATCTGCACCCTCAATATCACCAAAAATATTTCACATTTTATACCATATGGAAGGCGTAAGAGTTTATACCTACCATAAGGAGTGCCAAATGTGCATAAATTAGAGCTCTGTTCATTTAAAGGTATTTGGTAGAATCCGTTAGTTGCATCAAGAGTGCTAAACACAGTAGGCCCTGCTAAATTACTTGAAATTTCCTCAAAAGTTGGAATTTAACAAAATTTTCTTTTTGCCGGTCATCGGCATGGCAACAATACCTCTGCTATCACCCATTTTGATAATCAGTTCAATTTATTAAATTATTGCAGCATCCGAACATATTTTAACTGCACTGCGCCATGTATTGTTGTATCCCGTCTGGTGATACTGATATTTAGTATTGTTTATTATTATTTTGTATAATTATACTCATTATTAATTATATAATAGTTTTTATTCAAGACCTCCAAGTACTACTGCCCATACATATATCTTAGACTTATGACAACTGACCAGGGGTACGTTCGATAACATCATCCTAGCATAAGACTAAAGCAGGCGTCCCATGCACCCGTTTTCCGATGATACGATGATCCGACGGATTTTCTATTGGCCAAATTTTTTGGCGCCAAGTTTCATCCGAATAATTTTAAGAAGTTGTACGACGTCGGATAAGTTGAATTTATTTCAACTTTTGTCCGATATCGTACATACTTTCTCTATGGCTTTAACCTAACTTTATTCTTATTATACCTTTGTTGATTTTTATTGTATTTGTGGTTGCTTATTTTTTTATTGGATTTACCGAATAATGGATAATTCTCGGCTACAAATTCGTCGGCATTATTTGCGGAATGTAAATAACATATTACTTTTATCTCTTCTCTTAATCTTACAAAAATATAGGGGAAAGAGGCTCCATAGACCACACAGATTTTGGATTAGAAGTATTTTTAAAAACCGGATGTATCAAGGAGCTTACCACACTTTACTCAATGAGATGAAACTCACGGATCAGGAGAAATATTTTAATTATTTAAGAATGTCGAGTGATACCTTTAGAAAATTATTGAGCTTTGTTGGACCAAAACTAACAAAGATGTACTGTGTTCGTGAGCCAATTTCGTCTGGAGAACGACTTGCTCTAACATTAAGGTAACTTTGTACAGTGAATTTTACTATGAGTACTTTATCTAAAAAATGTCTTTCTTTATATAGGTACCTTGCCAGCGGAGACAGTATGATTTCTGTCAGTTATGCATTTCGTATTGCTCATAATACAGTATCAAAAATAATTAAAGAGCCATGTGATATAATTTGGGAATGCCTAAATAGTTCTGTCCTACTTGAACCAAGTGAGAAAGCTTGGTTACATATTGCTCAAGACTTTCGACAAAAATGGCAGTTTCCACATTGTGTTGGAGGTATTGATGGAAAGCACATAATAATACAGGTAATGTTATAGGTCTGCTTATCATTACTTTTTTAACTTTTACATTTACTTAATTCCTTTCATTAGTAACACAACATATTTTTTTAGGCTCCCCCAAAAGCAGGTTCAACATATTATAACTATAAAGGTACACATAGTATTGTTTTATTAGCACTATGTGATGCTAACAAATTTACTCTGGTAGATATTGGTTCTGAAGGTGAACATAGTGATGGAGGCATATTTAAAAACAGTTCTATTGGAAAACGTTTGATTTCAAATGATTTAAATTTTCCTGCTCCAAGTGAATTAGGTCAACTCAAGGAGCCTATCAATTACTTCATTTGCGCAGATGAGGCATTTCCTCTTTCTACAAGTATAATGCGTCCTTACGCTGGTCGATTTTTACCACAGACTAAACGTATTTTCAATTACAGGTAGGTACAAAAAATCATACTTTCTGATCATTTTGATTGTTAATTATGGCAGTACACAAATTTAACTCAAATATGCGTATATATACAATAATGATATACTTACTTTTCAGATGATCCAGAGCACGTAGAGTAATTGAAAACACCTTTGGAATTTTAGTTTCAAGGTGGCGTATATTTAGGAAGCCTATCATAGCCTGCGAATCTACTGTAGTAGCTATAGTGAAAGCCACAGTTTGTCTCCATAACTTTGTAATGAAATCAGGAGAAACACATTACTTGAAACCAACTACAAATGATCGAGAGACTGAAGAGGGAGAACTGATAAAAGGTGACTGGAGAAATGAGGATATTAGCAACCTTGTTACAAGAACAAGTACAAATATGTACGGAAGAAAAGCAGAAAAAATGAGGCATGATTTAAGCAACTACTTTATGAATGAAGGTTCGGTCACGTTTCAGTGGAATGAATAAAAATAAGTACCAGTTTGACTTTGTTTTCACATCATATTAAAATAATTCATAAAATAAATAACACCTTCTTTTTATGTAGGCTTTTTTTGTTTTGACATAAGATATGTTTATTGATTAAGTATCTATCTTAGCAAAATGTTTTATGTTTGTTCTTATCTTGGAAATCAGATGGTATATTAACTATTTATAATATATTTAGTATTAACTACAAATAATCTTTCGCACCTTCATATGCTACCTGTAGAAGTTTGATTTCTAAAACAGTTCGAGCATTTTGTGGCATCTGGCTCAACATTTCAGATATCCTGATGCAGATGTGGTTCAATGAGGGAGCTAAGGCTTCTGTAGGAGGCGCAATAATTTTATCCAGCGTGTCAAGAATAGCCGACTCCATTTTTTGTAGGGGTATCTCAGATTGTTTTTTTCTGGAAACTGGTGTTTGTTCCTCTGATCCTTCAAGCAAGGAATTTGCAGGAGATACCAGCAGAGAAGAAACTATGCTGTTCATGGGAGGTTTAATATTCGACGTTGTTGGTCTGTAACAGATGGAATCATTTAAAAATGTCATTAGGTCAAAAAACTCCCACTTTTTCTTCTTCTTTGCACCAGACCCACTGGGGGTATACTCCCCTTTTAACCTCACATATGTGTCCCTTAGGTTTCTCCACTTCTTCATTAAAAACTCAACTGACAACTGAGGATTATTACCAAATTCTTCATAAATCTGCATCCATGCATTATCCCTTATGGTCTTTGACCTCTTCTTTATAGGTAATCTTGAATCCCATAAGGGTGGCCTTGCCATAACAAAATTTGTAAGCAGTTCTTCGACTGTTGTTGTACAGTGATTGTCTACAGTTATTTCCTGGATGTCGTCAAGAGCCTACGAATGAAAAGAAATTTTATATTCAATAGATTTTTTTTTAAATGTTTATACTGGAATCAGCCATAGCCAAACAAAAAAACATGTTGTAAAAAATGCAGTTCTGAAAACGAAGCTTTATTGGAAGTTACAGTTATGTTAGAAATTAAACAACTTTAGATAATGCCACCTTCTAAGAGAATTCTAAAAAATTGGCAATTGTTTCCATATAATTTTTTTTTTATTATAAGGTGGAATTAAATATAATTTACAGTAATTGGGTATCTGGCATTTACCTCCGATTCAATATAAGTTTCTCGATTCCACGTGTGGCCTCCGAACGTGAAGGTACTATTATCGTTCGAGAGCTCATTAACGTTATCTTCAACACAAGTGATTAGTTTTTTGTGACTTATATTTGCTGGCCCATATTGGTATGTGTTTATTCACACTATTTGATACTTGAAAATAATACATCTATAGACCAGTTCGCCTGGTCTGAATAGTTTATTAAATATTTGGGCATCCAGAATATTTAAACATGTCAACTCAGCCCACTGCACGAAGTTTTGCTGCTGTCACTAAATCAAATCCAAGAAAACCAACTTCAACACCTATAACATGCCCTAATAGAAATCAAGCTATTGTAATAAATGCACTTCCGGATACATTTCTCTTCGATTACATCAAGGCAATCGGTGAAATTGTGACTCCTAAAGGAATCACCCATGCTTCCCGTATATCTAACCAGCGGATTTGCATCTTTCTCGCTTCTACTTTAGTTGTTGATAACCTCCTCAGAGACCATCCTACAGTTGCCATTAAAGAAGAAATAGTTCCCATACGCAGACTCATCAGCCCTTCTAAAAGATTACTATTATCTAATGTATGTCCCTCTATTCCGAATATACTCATCGAACAGGCTTTAAAAAATGACCTCGGACTTCAACTCACATCCCCCATCACCAGTATCCGTACTGGCTCACCTGAAGAAGATTATTCCCATATCCTAAGCTTTCGTCGATCTGTCTATATCTTACCGGAGAAAGATAACTATATGAAATACAAACCTCCGTTGTAATACACTTCGAAAATACTTCTTTCCGGATCTTCGTCACCTCAGATAAATTGGAGTGCTTCCTCTGCAAACAAGCTGGACATACTGCAGATACCTGCCAAAATCCTCAACACACTTCCTCCCTCTCCTCTACTACCCCTATCCAGAATGATTCTACCGACAACATGTCTACTGAACCTACTTCCTCTCCTACCACTGCCCCTTTATCATCCACCGACAATATTTCCGTCAACACACTCCCTCCTCCAGACCTGCCCACTACTAGTGGTTCAGGTCTCAAACGACTTCATTCTACTGACTCTAGCCTTGAGTCGCCCCCTGTAATTATCTCATCTGTTCCTCTCACTCTCAGTCAAGACAATACAGATTCACCATCTAACAACGCCTTTCGTGCCCCCAAGCCTGCCCCCCCCAAAAAAAAGACTAAGACTCTTGCAACAACTATCAGCCCCTCTGCACGCGCAATCATTGAAAATTTAGCAAAAACAGACCCAACATCCTTCTCAATTACTTCAGAACAATTAATAGCATTTCTGGAAAACTCTTTCGGTAACCACGATCCATTAACGGAAGCTTACCAATTTACTTCAAACATTACATCCCTCCTTGCAGATCTTCGTCAAATATATCATGCTATCTCCGATAGGTCACTCAAAAATCGCATTACCCGCATAACAAAGAAAATACAAGGTACCATCAATCTCAACGATGTAGTCGATTCTGATAGCCTCAAATCTTTTAACTCTATTGATAGTGACTCCAATTGTGACGATACCGACCTCTTTTGATATTAACTAATTAAATTCACGATAATTCAGTGGAATTGCGACGGATACTATCCGCGCCTAGAACGGCTACAACAACTCATTTCCATCTACCATCCTGATTTCCTATGTCTCCAGGAAACAAACTTTACATCTTCCAAAATCCCTACACCAAAGGACTTTGAAGGATATCATTATATCCGAACCATCTGCTCCAGGGCCCGTGGTGGAGTATCCATATTTGCATCCAAAGATCTTTACTCTACTCATTTGCCCCTTACTACCAATCTTGAAGCCATTGCCATAACTGCCTATTGTCCCCAAAAATTAACCATATGCTCGTTATACATTCCACCCGACTACAAACTAAATGAGAAAGAGCTTCTCGAATTGGTTTACGATCTCCCCCAACCCTTTATACTTTTGGGTGACTTCAACGCCCACAACACTATGTGGGGCTCCCCACGCACATTTGGACGCGGCAGAGTAGTTGAGAACATACTAAATTGCACTAATTCATGCCTCCTTAATACAGGATCATACACCCACTTTAATATCGCTTCTGGTACCTTTTCTGCCATTGACCTAAGCATCTGTGATCCCAAAACTGCCCCTAACTTATCCTGGAAAACTGCTGATGATCTTTGTGACAGCAATCATTACCCCATAATCATAAGTGACAACTCAAATGCTCAGACGCATGTGAGAAGTTATTGGCGCCTCAACAAAGCGAAATGGCCGGAGTTTTCTCTGGAGGCTGAATCTTTCCTGCGTGATTTACCGACCACCAATAATATTTCTGATTCTATCAAGCTTTTCTCAGATGCTATAATTACAGCAGCATTCACTCACATTGGCAAAGCCTCCCTCTCCCCCCGTCACAAAATTGTTCCTTGGTGGAACCCTCAATGCGAACAAGCAGTGCGACAATCCAAAGCCGCCCTTAACGTTTTTCGCAAACACAAAAGTCCCAAAAACCTAGTAAAATTTAAAAGACTTAAAGCTAAAGCCAAATATGTGATCAAATAGAGCAAAAAAAACTCCTGGCATAATTACGTAACAGCCTTGCATAATGATTCAAACCCCTCCCAAACTTGGAAAAAAATTCGACAGGTTCAAGGATACAAAACTAACACCAAAATTCCCCTTCTTTTTTTTAATGGCACTTCCTCTAGCCACAGCCAAACTATTTCTAACATCTTTGCTGACAAATTTGATGAAAAATTTCATAACAAACTCAAGCCCCCCTTCGCAGCTAACCAACATGAATCTGCCTCCCCCAAACTCGCAATACCTCACCAACAAGATATCGACGATATTAATTCTCCTTTTTCATTCACTGAACTAACAACTGCCTTATCTTCATGTAAAAATTCAGCCGCTGGTCCTGACGACATCCCCTACATTTTTCTCAAAAATTTATCCACCTATAGTCTTACTAAACTATTGAACATTGAACTATTGAACAGTCTTACAAACCCACATTGCAGATGCTGTAAATCGTAAACAAGAGGTGTTAGCCTCTGTCTTTGACATCGAAGCCGCATTTGACACGTTACCAAGACAGACGATAATTGATAAACTTTCATTTTATGGCCTTAATGGCAACATTCTCTCATTTATCCGACACTTTCTTAGTAATAGATCCTTTAGAGTCTCAGTAAATGGCTGCCTATCATTAACTCATGTCCAACAAGACGGCGTTCCTCAAGGCTCTATTCTTAGCCCCACATTATTCAATCTAGCTATTAGTCATTTATGTAACAATCTTCCGTCCCCTGTTAAATATGCTGCATACGCAGACGACCTTGTTGTTTACTGTCACGGAGTCTCGACACCTACTACATCTAAACTCCTCCAATCTGCTGTAAACCTATTACATAGCAGAATATCTTCACTTGGTCTTTCCCTCTCCTCTACAAAATCCAAGCTAATAAGATTCAGCAGAAAAGCCCCATCCCCTTACTCGAAATTTTAGTGAACAATCTCCCTCTCCCAGTTGTCGAACAATGCAAAATCCTCGGTGTGATATTCGACTCCCGACTTACTTGGAATCCCCATATCAGAGAAACCCGAGGACACTGCCTAAAACTCCTGAATATCATCAAAACACTCTCTCACTATCAATGGGGAGCCAGCGAATATTCCCTCCTGAAAGTTTACAGAGCTCTCATTCGATCCAAACTCGATTATGGCAGTATTGCATATATGTCAGCATCCAAAAACGTCCTGAAAACCCTTAACTCCGTACACAATACTGCCATCCGTCTTTGTTTAGGCGCATTTCGCTCCAGTCCTGCCGAGAGCCTTTGCATTGAAGCCAATGAACCACCCCTTTGGCTCAGACGTCAATATCTCCTCCTTTCTTATGCTTCCTCGATCTCCTCCAACCTCTCTAATCCAGTTTCCTCTTTAATAACCAGAATACCTCACACTCCTAGCTCCACACCAACCAACCCACGCATACTTACCATTCCCCTCCTCTTAAAAACATTAATACCTCACACTCAATTATCCTTAACTAGCCCTGTCCCCATCCCCCACAACTCGCCCTGGACCAAAATACTCCCAAGATGTAATATCTCACTCACCAAGTTCAGCAAGGAAGAAACCAGTCACGAACTCATAAGGAAATCCTTCCTAGAAATCCTAAACTCAAAGAAATATGACCGGATCCTCTTCACTGACGCCTCAAAAAACGAGAATGGTATTGGATGTGCTGTCACTTCTTCGCAATCTGCCGTGGGATCATACCGAATCCCAGCCTCTTGTAGCATTCACACCGGAGAACTATTTGCAATTCTCCAAGCCTTCAATCTGTGCGTAACCCCTCATCAACAAGTTGCTATTTGCACGGACTCTCTCTCATCTATCCAATCAATCAACAACTTATTCACAAATCATCCCCTCGTTCAACGCATCCACGATACCTATCAAACCCTTATTCCACTTAATACAACCATCACCATTATATGGATTCCCTCACATATTGGTATAACTGGAAATGAATTCGCCGATTGCCTTGCCAAAGAAGCTGCTTCATCCACCACTACATCTACTATTTTGCAAATCGCTAGTGACCTAAAATTCACTATGAAAAAACTTGTACGGAAGAAATGGCAAAACCAGTGGAACCATTCCGTAACTTTTTTAAGGAAAATTCATCCTACCGTCGAACAGTTTGACATCACCGATCTTCGAAGAAACATGAAGGTCGTCGCAAGAAGACTGCGCATTGGTCATACCCGTTTCACTCATGGCCACCTTATGACCTCTTCCTCCCAGCCAATCTGCCAACATTGCAAATCTTCAATTGACATTCAACACATCCTCGTAGATTGCCCCTACTATAATAAAAGACGTCAGCAACTTGGAATGAAAAGCAATATTAAGGATATCCTAACTAGTGAACACCAAATCACCATCGCCACCCAGTTTCTAAAAGAAGAAAGCCTTCTGTATAAAATTTAAAGACTTTTCATTATTGCTTGTAATTATTTTCATAATGCTATATTTATAAAATATTATATATTTACTGTACCTCGTGCTAATGGCCATATAGTTGTCTCAAGCACGTTAAATTGAATAAAAAAAAAAAATATAAGTTTCAGTGTTATCCAAATCCAAAGAGTTATAAAAAGTATGTATCCATCATTCACGTTAACAGGTTCTAGGTTAATTCAAAATCGACTTTTTGAGGTTATATGGATTTCTATCACGGAACATGAAAACAATTTGAGTTCCGTGGTTTCTATCTGCCAAAATCCCAAAAAAGAAGAAGAAAGACATTATGATCTCGTCCTATTTTCGTACGTTCGGATCCAATCGGTCGTATGTAATAGTATGCATGGGACATGCAAAATATTATCGTACGAAACATATTTTTTTTTCGGAATCGTGCGATCGGAAAACGGATGCATGGGGCGCCTAAGTTACGCGAACTGTCGTTCGGAAACATGAGTAGGCATAGTTTGGCAACGTTGGATCGGCCGCTCGAAAACATCGAATAATATTATTCGACGTCCTCCTTTGTCAATCGATTTAAGAGTAGAATGAAAAGTATCCGACTTGCGCACTAGTTTATTTGTAGGTTAGTTCAGTTTGCCGCCTTATTTACTTTTTGTTTTGTTATTGGTTTTTAATTGATAAACTGATTGTTTGCATTCTTTTTCTAAACTATCGTATTACATTACAATAATAATGATGTCCAGTACAAACAATATCATTCAAATTGAAGACAAGTATTATATGTTCAATGAAACAGGTAAGTAGCAACATCTGATTCTATAATTTTCTAATTAAAATTCAAGTAATACTGTATGGATCCACTAAATGATATGTGTGGTATTCCAGAAAATGCTTACGAAGAAATATCAGTTGAAGCAACAGCACAGCAGGATTCACAAACCTCATATAGCACTAATTTGCCAGGACCCGGAACTCCATCCTGTAGCAGCAACACCTCAGCTGCAAAATGGGAAAGAAGGAAAACAATTATTCTTCTGCACTGTTTTAAAAAACATAAAATTGACACAAAATCAACCAAGAATGATGCTGCGTGGAAATTAATTAGCGAGGAGCTTGTGAAAAATGGGTTTACATTCGCACCCCATCAGTGTGAAACACGATTTAAATACCTTAAAGGTCGATATGTTAAAATAATTGATAATATGGGTGGCAAAGGTACTGGCGAGCCACCGATATACTTTGACTATTTCAATGAAATAGACGAGATTTTTGGAAAAAACCGAATATCGTACCTATTTCATCTGCATCGTCGTTGGGGGGCTTGAAACATAATAGTAATGATGAAAAGGGAGAAGAACCCCCTCAAAAGAGAAGTAGAATCCAAAAAGAAGTTGCGCAACTCTCAGAGCTGCTCCAAAAAAGCGAGGAAAGAAGAGAAGCGGCCCAAAATAAAAGCCATAAAGAAAGACTGGAAAGAAGTGAACAAGTATATAAACAGATGATGGAAAAGTTAATTGATAAGTTGTAAAATTATGTAGGTACCTAACATGCACATTATGTTATTGCGAATTGTCCAATAAGTAGGTATATATTATATCGCTATCACAATAATTATTGTAAGTTTTGTTTGTCCAGAGATATTTTGTTGTTTATTGTTAAGTTTATTTTCAATATTTACTGGATATTTGGATTAACTTGATATTTTCAACTTTCAATTATTGTGTGTCTAGATTTAATTGTTATTTTGTTTATTTTGATTAATTACTAATGCCCGTTTGTAATTATCAATGATTTAGTACAAGTTTTAGTAAATTTTTTAGGATCCTAAACTTAGGATACTAAAAAATTGACAAGAAAAAAATGTGTTTGCAACACACCATGTTTTAGTCACTTATTTAGGTTGTGATTATGCGCGCTGAGCAGTATGATTTTGTTAGTAACCTGTCACTTTTCAGATTTTAGCAAAGAATTTGAATTTTTCAATTTAAATAGGTATCAGACAACAGTGGACGCAGAATTTTTATTGTTAGCAGCAGCAACTCTTATTAATATAGTAGTAGTTAGGAATTATATAAGAAAGAGAAGCGTGTCAAAAAAGAGAATAATAAGAAAGCTATGGTTGAAAAGAAGGAGTGAAAATAAGGGCTTAGGAATATTAAGAATGCTCAATGAAGAACTGGCAACAGAAGACACAGACTCTTATAAAAAATTTCTACGCGTATCGGAAGAGCAATTTAATCATTTGCTTTTCTTAGTGAAAAATGATATTGAGAAAGAGCCCTCCGTAATGCAGGAAACTATTTCAGCAAGTAGTAGGCTGCTTTTTAGGAATCGTTTTTACTATGTCCCTTTTTAATTATACATGTTTTTTTATGGTAGGTTACAAATTACTTTGCGCTTCTTAGCAACTGGTGAATCCTTTCGGTCACTTATGTATGCAACAAGGGTTCATGAAAGTAGTATATCAAGATTTATTCCTGTGGTTTGTGAATCATTATATCGTCGCCTTAAAAATGACTACCTCAAAGTAAGTATTTTTCAATGATATTTAAATAGTATGGTTAAACTATATGTTTTGATGTCTTCTAGACTCCAAACTCGGTACAAAAATGGATGGGTGTTGCCCAAGAATTTTATGACTTATGGCAGTTTCCACACTGCCTAGGAGCTTTGGATGGTAAACATGTATCATTTAGGCCACCAAGATCGGATGGATCATTCTACTTTAACTACAAAAGGAACTCACAGCATAGTTCTATTGGGTATAGCAGATGAAAACTATAAATTCATTTATGTTAATGTAGGATGTAATGGGAGAATCAGTGATGGCGGAGTATTTCGAGAATCTACCTTTGCTTCAACTCTGACAAAAAATACTTTGAATTTTCCACCTGCTGAGAGGTTACCTGGTAGAGATATGCCAGTTCCATATGTTATAGTTGCTGATGATGCATTTCCACTTAAAGATGTCATAATAAAACCTTATCCACAGAGAGGACTGTCCCATAGTCAAAGAATTTTTAACTATCGCCTCTCAAGGGCAAGAAGAGTCGTAGAAAACGCCTTTGGTATTTTGGCAAATCGATTTAGAGTATTACTCGACCCTATAAATCTTTGTGCACCAAAAGTAGAAACTATAACTCTTGCCTGCGTGGTATTACATAATAATCTTGCTACTGAAAATGGTAGTTCATATACAAATATAAGCACCATCAATACCCCACTAAGGCAAATGAGGAGTGTTGGAAGACAATGTGGTAATAAGTCGATGGATGCAGCAAGAAATATCCGTGACGAATTTAGAGCTTACTTTTGTTCAGTTGCTGGAGCGGTGTCCTGGCAAGAACAAGCAATAAGAAATTTCAATATGTAACTTCATAGTAAAAGTGACAAGCATTTATTAGTTTTGAGATAATAATTATTAAAAGGATTGATTTATGCTGATCTTCCAACATAATTTATATTTCTGTGAATAAAAAACTCAAACCAAAACCTTCTTTTTGTGTCTCTTAAGTATGTATGTATTTATGGTAATAACCAGACTTAGACTTATATGAACTTTGAAGTGAGAAATATTTGTGCATAGATATGCATGATTTTTGTCAAAAGATTTATAGACACTGCACGTCACCAGTGTGTGGGTAAGTACATAGTTCATGTCTGTTTATTTAAGAATCTACATTCCCATTATGTGTACAAAACCGAAATTTCAGTATAACTGTCATTTTCATATTAAGTCTAGTACACAGCCTGTTGCTTCTTGTACTCTAGAGAGTCATATTAATATAACAATAAAAAAGTAATAAAAGAACATGTCATATCTATTCAATTTATAATCATATTCTCATATTTTTTATAAGTATCAAATAAAATATGTGTAATTTTTTCCTCTGCTTCATTTCGCAACTCTTCATTTTTAACCATTCTTAAACGACTTACCAAAATCACCAAAAATTTGAACATCTTCAGGTTGTTTCTGCTGCAGCTTACCATTATTAGGTTTGTTCCAGCACATCAAGAAACCGTTCTTGGAACGGTGACGCGCATGTGAAATAGCAAAAAAGCGTTCCAACCACGAAAGAACCGTTTAGTGAACGATAATTTTTTTGTTCCAAACCTATCTGGTATCGTTATGGAGCCGGTTCAAGAACGATGATTTCGATACTTCACTGAAAGCAGGTATCAAGGGAACTGACTTGCGCAGTACATATATTCATAGCTAGTTAGGTTAGTTGCCTTGATTTTTTGTTTTTGTATTTGTTGAATTTTGTGGGAGCGAACTTATTTATATTTGTTTGCGCTATCTGTTATAAATAAACAGTTTTTTGCTTAACAACATGTACCATATAAACATAAGAGTAGGGTTATGTTTGATACGTTCCAATGATTTATGTCGAGTCAGTAACCAAATCGTTCCAACCATTATTTATTTTGGAATCGTTATTAGAACGGTAAACACTTGGCGCCTGCGTAACAAATCCCTAAGAACGATACCGATAACGATTCAGGAACGATTACAATTTGTGTGTTGGAACAAACCTATTGTTTTCCAACACACTAGCAATATTATTTATCGCATTACCAGCTGCCATTAACAAGGAATCATCCTCATTGCGCTTTCTTTCAAGCCAACAGCGTCTCATATACAGAAATAAAGCACTTATAGTAGATTTAATTACTTACAATAAAATATCGTGAGACTTGCGTCTGTTCCTTAACTAAGTAATCTTCGTCTGAAGCTATCAGAGAATTTGAATGAGGTGTAAGTCTATTCATCTCTGGTGTATCCTGGGACAACTCTTCAATTGAATCTATTGCTTTCCTTGCTGTTACATGTTCCAGTATAAATAATAAATCATCGTAATACCACAGCGAAGGTGTGTATACCTTAAAATTGATTTGAAAGTTAGTAGCTATTATATTATAAAAAGCTTAAAAAACAAAACTTACCGAATCTTCACCGGAACCACTTCTCTTGGATTTCACATGTTTCCGATGCTCTGTTAAAAAATTTGTTCTGAGGCCATTTATTTTAGACTTAATTTCATTAATATTTGTTCTTGGTCGTATATTTTGTAACTCTGTTGCAATACTTTCATTAGCAGAAGTTCTCATGTGCTTATTTTTATATTGAGAACTTTTAACTATGTAAAGGCAAGGGCTTTCTTTATATAGTTCAATAAGTCGAAGTACTTGATCATGATATTTAAAATAGCTTCTCACCCCTGAATAAACGATATAAAATCCAATATAACTAAATAAACAATAAACTATGGTTATGTAGCAGAACCACTGTCACCACAATCATGAAAAATGAAAAAATCAATAACCTTAAAATAAAGTTCACCCTATATGTTTGCCCCAAGTTGTCATTTAATTGATAGAAAATAGGGCTGTTTCTATAAATATTTTCTATCAATTAAAATTGAACAAAAATAGGACAGTTTTCGTCAATTTCAAAATTGACTGAAAAATTAATGATAAATGTGTATGTATCTATCATTTATTTAGGATCCTAAAAAATTGACTAAAACTTGTACTAAATCATTGATAATTACAAACGGGCATAGGAATTTACTATTTAGTTTAAATTGATGTCACTTTTGTCCTTGTTTACCAAATACCCATTTTATGTGATTTAAATTTAATAGGGTGATTAATTGTACCTGCTCTTATGATATTATTG
This sequence comes from Lochmaea capreae, assembly GCA_949126875.1. Taxonomy (NCBI): domain Eukaryota; kingdom Metazoa; phylum Arthropoda; class Insecta; order Coleoptera; family Chrysomelidae; genus Lochmaea; species Lochmaea capreae. Next base: position 26,034,784 of record OX421409.1, on the reverse strand, counting down.
GTTTATTATAGTTATTAGTTAATGTTTACTTATTTTTAACTTTTTCCAATGTTGAAGTTTTGTTTGATTTTCAATAAAATATTTTTTCAATTAACTTTGTATTCAATATATTGTTATAATAATGGTCATTTATATACTTAACATAAAAGTACAAAAAGATAAAAAACTACACAGAAAACATTATACTCGATGTACCCTCTATTTTCATACAAAATCTGTGCTAAATTATTTCTCAAAGCAACTGCATCGTCTACATTTTCATGAAACAGTACTTCTGCAAAGTTTTCATTATTGTCATTCTCTTCAAGAAAACCATACCCCTCTTGTATATCGTGGGCTTACTCCGAAAAGTGACCAAGTGAAAATAGTAAGTTCTTCAGAAATTGCGTTTTAAGTTAAAATCTCTTTGTAAAATCAAGAAATTTTGGCAAGTGTATGAATTTTTGAATATAGATGTATGAGATACTCTATTTTTTCGTAAACCTACTAAAATATAAGTTTTGTTATAAGTTTTTAAAAAAATATGACCTGGACATTTTATGATGTAAAAAAAATAATTCAAAATTTAGTTGGTCATAAATAAAAAACCAAAATAAAAAAAAAGAATAATATTATATATTTTTATGATGAAAATATAATTTTTAGTTTCACTTAACTCCATTCAGAATCTTCCAAATCACTTATAGGTTCAGGTATGGTGACAGTCTTTTTCTTATCAACTGGAATACCAGGCATGATATTCCGGTGGTATAATGTTGTTTGAGCATAGCTTAAGCAGACTATTTTTTTTCTTTTCGGGTATTGCCAAAAGTGATTTATATAATGGCAAAATATCTTTGGGAATTTCAGCCGGTCTTCCTTTGCCAAAAACCCTTAAGACACGAAATTTAGGATCGCTGTAATTATACTTGAAAAGGACACAACCGGGTTTCGTTTTTTCGTATCTCATCACTTTTAGCTTTAGCCACGAGACTTGATTTCCTAAATCGTCTTTATTGCGATTTTTCAAAAAGACTGACGCCAAAGATTTTAAGTCCAAAAAGTCACTGAATCGTAACTCCTCAACGTAGTATGGGTCGCTTTTCTTATTTTTTACCCTTCTTGAGCGCGCCAGCTTAAAGACATTGAGTAAGTCATTCATTGTGTAGATTTCACAATTTCTTTTTGCCTTTTCTATGACACTATGCATAGAATCCACTTCCATGTAGGAATGACCTTTCTCTAAAAACTTGTGTTGTACAACCTCGATGTCGGTATGTTGTACAACAAACAACAGTAATGCAGCAATAAACTGATTACGATTTTGCCCACTACAAGTATCAGAGTATAAACTAATCTCTTTTATTCCTTGTGGAATTTTTTAAATTTATCTTAACAATGCTGTTCCAATTTCTGCGCTTCCTCTTTGGCCGTTTATTTCGGTCCACGCAAAACAGAACGCATTATTGGGGGGTGCCGCTTCATAAATTGTGAAGTTATAGTTATGCACATAATTTTAATGAGTAATACATTTGAGATACTCCAGATGCAGGTATCTGAAGTATACTTTGTAAGTCGAAAGTAGCGCTAAGCAAAGTACTATCCTCAGTGGCTCGGATTTTGTCCAACTTTTTCGCATTACTTGCCTCATCTTTTCGTCGCAGATGTTCATTGTAGTCCTCTTCAGTTATTGTCTTGTTTTTATGTTGCGCACAGATTTCACACTGGTCTTTTTTGGGGTGAAAAAATGCCATATTGTAGTTCTCCGGTAAGTTATTTCAGACATACTTTGATAGTTCTTATAAAAGCATCTGACACTGAAGCCTTACCAAGATTGAACCTGTCACCAACAGACCTATAATAAATAAAATAATCCCAGGTTAAAATCAGATTATCTAGATAAGGCAGGTACAAATTCTCAAGCAAAATCTTCTTAAAATATACTTGCGTTCTCATCACCTGAACGAGTCAGGAGTAGCTAGCAACCAGATTATCGATAAAATCTGCTTTCGTGGATTCTCTAAAGGTGTACCTATGACATAGTTTTCTTGCAACCTAGGTATTATCAACTCACACAACGAATTGAACGCCTCAGGTAACATTCTGAAATTACTACGAAATTGGGATGGATTGTACCTAGGAATTGTCTGCTCATAGTATCCTTCTATCCGAGGTAGATTTTTCTTCCTTGGATCAAGCCTATTCTTTATCATTACCAACATCATATTTAGTACGCCCTCATGCGCATCTTACTCTTCCTCAGAATCAGAAAAATCGTTGAATACAAAAATTTATTTGCAGTGCTAACACCAGCCATTATCTTCTTTATTTGATTGTTTGTTATGTTTGTTTGTTATTAGTTAAATTTTTAACAATACCTTCACCTGATATATCTGATTCTATTTCATAGTTGGTAGAAGTTAAAGCAGACCTATGCCTTGCATGGATTTTGGTGAGATGGTCAGTTGTTTTACCTTTGGTAATCTTGATCAACCTTTCCACAGCTTTATCTCTAACAAACCTCAATAACATGTTAATACTTTTATCAAGTCTCTTAATTTCTTTTCCATCAAAATAGAAATATTTTAATGCCCTATGCATACTCTCCAAATGCATATTTGTGTTAATATTGCATTGCTTTCGATATGCATAGGCCCACTGTGTTTTGTTTATATAATAATTACTTAAAAAATAATATTTGAAGTCAGTTAGTGCAGGATCATTTAAAAGTTCCATACATTTTTCTAGCTCCATTTCAAAATTATTTTCGTCTGATAAATATTGGATATATTTTAAAGTCTTTGTTTTTGATCTTTATTAGTTATTTCACCTAGGTTAGTTTTCCAACAACGGTGAACATGCCATGCACACCAAAGATGATGCTGGGTTGGACCTACAACTTTGCACCAAGCTTTATAAAATGCAGGTGCAATATCGCTCATAAATACTTTGGTATTTATTTCACCAACTTTTTCTTTTATCTTGAAAAAAAAGTTCAAAAATATATGTGTCTTTTCGATTTGTATACATGCACGCTACTGGAAAGCCTTCACCATATTCATCAATTACCATAATAGTAGTCATCTCAAAGTTGTAGGAATTTAGCCCATGGGTACTGTCAATAGAGACAATATTATTAGAAAACATTTTAAATACATTCAATTGTGATTCGGTAAATAAAATAATACAGAAATCTTCATGTTTCAGCTTGTACTCCAGATCAACTTCACCTTGGGGTTTGTAAAAAGCAATTGGATTGAAACTATTCCTTGAACATTCATCTACAAAAATCTGCACACTGGTTGCATCATCCTTATGCCTGCACCCATCATTAACGTTTATTTTGTAAGATGCTTTAATATTGTTAATGTCTTTACGTACTAACAAACCAATCCTATTTACTGCATCTTTTGCACCAACTTGGAGTCTTGATACATTCAATATTCTAAAATATAGGATATGCACTAAAATACGAGTAAACCGAGTATTATGGTTAACTTACTTGGAAATTGAAACCCCTGAAATCAGCTTAGATGCAATAGATTCTCGATCAAGTTTATTGATTTGAATATGTTGAACTTCTATTTCATGTCCATCATGCTCGTAGAAATACGGCACATTGCACTTGTCACTTTCAACGTTCCATTTAAGTATTAATTGACTAGTGCAAAATTGGGAAATTCTAGGAAAGATAACATTTGGGATCTTGGTACTCATGTCTAACTGTGCTGACCTTTCCCTTTTCCCTAAAAAAATCACTTATTACAGAGATGAAGCACTAAAGCTATGTACTTTTCACTTAGACATTGATTGTATTTTAAGACTTACCAGACCTATTGCAGTAGAAATAATGAGTTTTTATGTTTTTTTGAGTTTTCAATATCGTTTTGCGATATTAATTTGTAACACTATTCCTCTGCTCTTGTTTAAACCACTTTTTAAATTCTGTAAAAGTGATAAATGTTATGTTAAAATGCATAATATTTTCCAATATGAGAAGTTACCTTCAAAAGATGTAAATTCTATTTCACGTATAGAGTTTTTTTGAATATTGTGCACATTACAGAGATGCTCCCTTAAAGCCTGACCATTGATAAAAGATCTTTCACACTCATTTTCCTCACAAATGAAGTTATTACATTTGATGTTATTAGCATCGAAACTTCGTTTACTACTATTTAAATTATGCACCTCCCGTTGATGACGATAAAGTGAACTTTTCGTTGAAAATAGTTTTTCGCACTCAATACAAAACAAAGCCATTATATAGCAAAGAATGAAAATGATAACAAAAACAAATTAACACATAACCTCAGATATTCACACATGCCTTATTTAAGAATTTTGGCAACGTTGGTATCCCTAGGATATTTAGCCGCTCCTGTTCGATAGTTCGAAAACGATGACAAAGGAGATTAAACTTTCAGCACTATTTACCCCCACCACCGATCGAATGATATTCTCCTTAGAATACCGTTGTCGAACGCATCCCTGAGATAATATACACCATAGAACTCTATACTACGTAACTGGAATGGACACGACTGTTGTCAAATACTAGAGAAAGTGTATCAGGGGCAACAGACAGAGATAGCCTGATGTGACGGTAACCTATCTCTCCCTTACTTTAGGTCGTAGATTGGATAATTTGCATAATCGGTTAGAAATCCCAGTTTATACATTTTACATTGTACTTTTGTTGTGGAAATACCCCTATTTTAGTGACTATTTCACTAGAGTAAATTGATAACTGACAAAATTTGAAGGTTTTGAGCTGGCAATTTTTTGTCTTGTCGCGACAATTTTTTGACGTTTAATATATCAAATCTATGTGTATAAAATTATATCTGATTTTTTAGTTTTTCTCTCGTGAAATAGTCATGTCGAATACCACTCAATTAAAAATTTTGTAAGGTAAAATTTTTCTCTTGTCGTATTCAAGTTTGTTGCTTTTAGGTAATTTTGCTTATGACATTTAACCCAAAATGTTAAAAATGTCATTCGCAAAATTGCCAAGCAACAAACTTTCATGACAATCGAAAAATTTTGCCGACAAAATTTTCACTCTCGTGGTATTATATTATATGAAAATAAATGTTATTGTTTTGGAGTGTGCCATCAGTTTACTGCAATTTTCAGAGCAGAGTGAATTTATAAAGCTTGAATTTTGCTGTTGATTTGTTTACTTTTTTGGTGTGGTAATAATTATTAAAGACAAAAGAATGGTTATTTATTGTCTTCTATAAGTTCCTTGTGGCATTACTTATTCTTTTTTCTTATTTTTTTGGGAATGAAACCACAATAATGTTTTTTATTTTTTATTTCGACGTTTCGGTAGCGTTCCAGCTACCGTTGTCAAGATTAACTATTTATAGTATAGAAATAATTTTTTGGTCCCTATCTGACACAACGAAAAAATTTGACAACTAGACAATCAATAATATTTTGAAGTTTAAGACTACAAAACTTTGTTGTAAAATTTTATTAAGGTCCATTTATAGTAGATCACACCTCTGGTAAAATGTGAAATAATAGTTATTTATGTAACTAGTGTGTAAAGTAGCTTTTTTTTGACGAATGTGAATATTGTCAAAAAAAGGTCTTTACACATGAATTGCATACAATATTTTTTCTACTAGCAAATATTTAATCAAAATACAAAAGTTTAATAGTAATTTTCTTTACGCATTAGTGCGTAAAGAAACATACTTTACGCACTAGTGCGTAAAGTAAGTTAAATTTTTCTTTAGAAGAATCTTTATCGCTATTATTAATTTCTAATAAGATATATTATAAATGATTTGGAAATTATAATCAAAATATGAACAAATTAACAAAACAACAAACGAATTCAATTATTAATAATATGAATATTAAAAGTGCAATTTGTGCAGTTATTAAATTTTAATCCTTTAGCCTGCTCTAAGGAGTTGTCGATAGATTTAGAAACTACAGCAGTATTGGTAATGTTCGTTATTCCATTGGCTAAAGAATTGCCGGTAGCTATCACCATTATTTTGGGATGTAGAAGGGATATTATCATCATTCATTAATATCAAATTCGAAATATTATTTTTTTTTGCTTAATGTAGAGTCTACATAGCCCTCTGCAACTGTAGACGATTTCCAGCCTCCGTGTCTCTTTACGGTAAGGAGATCTCCTAGCATGGTTGCCGATGACCTTCGAAAACAATGCCCTGTATACATAGCTGGATCAGGTAAATTAAGATATTTTGCAATAATAGATGGCATTTTGCCAAATGTGTTTATTCCAACTGGTTGTTTCGTGCATCTATTGTTAGAATATTTTAAAAAGAATCTGGAAGTATCCACCATAGGAGGTCTTAAAGCAATATATTTTCTAATAAAAGCCAAATAATCTATTTTTGAATTAGTTGGATTTAAAATAGTAAAAACCCTTTCTGTCCCATTTTTAGTTTCAGGAATTCTAATGATTAGAATTGTTTCCTTATCTCCAATATCTTCTCTTTTTAGTTTTGATAACTCTTCCCTTCGGCATGCGCCGGAAATACCAATTATAAACGCAACCTAAAAAAATAATTACTAAATAAGTTCAAGTTTTGATAAACGCCATGTGCAGGATTCGAACCCGAGACCTCACGTATGTGAGTCTCACATAGTAACTATTACGCTACCGAGAACTCTAAAGAGTATTATTAAATGTGAGTATAAGAACGAAATGAGATAACATTTCTCTGAAGATAAAGAGGAAATTTATTGGAAACTGTTTATAAATGAAATATAGGTACTTTTACTATTGTAAATTATACTTAATTTAATCATTAGAAATGTCGAATCGGGAGCCGTCTCAAGAAATGTTACCAAGTGATCTTTTTCCAAAATTTTAGATTTTTTAACTTTGAAACCTTTGCTTTTATTTTTAATAAGAGCAACTAATTTATAAAATTTAGAAATATCAATATTGTCTTTGATTTCTAAAGTAGTCTTCAACATTGAAAATATTGACCATGTTGTGGATGCTTTGTAGTTTTTCAATTCGCTTGAAAAATATGCCACTAGGACATTTTCGGAGTATTTTGTTATCTTATTCTTCCTACACCATTCTTTAAAAATATTGTATTATTTTTCGTAAATACTCATGGATTTTTGGGGCAGTAAATCATTCGCAGCATTCTGTGCCACATCTAATATATTTGGTTGTTGGTTGGTGGTGTATTTGCCAAGTAATCTGAGAGATCGTCAGAGGAATCCATCTTTATTTTTATAATAATCTAAAATAACATCATAGTTTTCTAAAAATATTCAATTCTTAAATATAAAATACAATTGCTTACCCTAGGTATAGTCGGAAGATCTCAATTTAAATTTTAAACGTCAGATTCAATTCACAAAGAAATGTCAGTCACTCACCGCCAACTTATGCCTATTTACCGTATTATTTCCAGTACTCAATAATTATTTAACAATAATTATTAGGTTACTTTACCGAATTCTATAGGTTTCTATCTCCAATTTATGAAAAAAACTTAGATTTAATATCCGTTTATTATACCTATATTTTTATAAGACTAGATATCTATAACTACATACATATTGGAATTTTTTCTTTACGCACTAGTGCGTAAAATAAAGTTTTACGCACTGGAAAATGTGTCTAAAGTACGTACTTTACACACGGTAGTAGAAAAAATATTTTATTTTATGACATTCTAACGATATGCAGTCCACTAGAAATGGAAGCCAGTGAAGTGCACGTTCCAGGAACGGTTTTTATTGGGATAGCGCTTTTTTTCTCGCTTATTTTGGAAATTTTGTTAATAAAAACGCGTTTGTTGTTACTTTTTTGCTGAAAGATGTTTTAAATGCCAATAATTACCCGGCAGAATTTGTAAATAAAGAAATTAAAAATATAGAGAAGGGCTCATTGTTAATACCCCATAACAATAACAAAAATATTAATAATTCAGCTAACATAATTTTTAAAAACTTGACAATACCGTATGTTAAGGGTTTATCAGAAAGAATTAAGAAAATTGGTAATCAATTCAATATTCTAACTAGCTTCAAATCTAGCAATACGTTGAGATCTATACTAACAAAAACGAAGCCAAAAAATGAAGAACAATCTTCAAAAAACTGCATATATCAGATATCTTGTGAATGCGACAAATTCTATTTAGGTGAAACATGTAGACCATTGAAAGTCCGAATAAATGAACATAACAAGTATATCAAAGATGGGGAGTTCTTTAAGTCAGGTATTTGCAAACATGCTTGGGAAGAGGGGCATAAAATTCAATGGGATTCGACAAAAATAATATTGAAAGAGCCCAATAATAAAAGACGAAAAATCAAAGAAAGTGCTTTAATACAACTAAACTCAGATAAATGTGTAGCTAGTATTTCAGCCGAATGTAGTCAAATTTGGTTACCACTATTAGAAAGAGAAATTTCCAATAATCAATTACCTGCGTTATCAGGATAGCATCATAAGTTTTTATCCAGGTTTTCTTATGATTTATCTTTGGAATGGTTATTAATCGATACACACTTCATTACACAAAATCACCAAACTGAGTGTGGGATCACGAGTGGTTGCTGTAGAATCACGTGTGGTTGCACATCACACTAGTTCGAGACCAGAGGTCAACTAAGTTAAGAAGTAGAGTTAAGGTTAAAAACCAGTTGTAAAAGGTCTGCTGAAGAGCTAACAAGTAAAGCACATGTAGAATTATTAAAGACGTTGTTTTAATCATACAATCATAAATACAGTATAAATACAACCCTTACATGGCGCAGTCAGTCATGAGCGACAGCCGGGGAAAACAGCAGATGCCGATGACCGGAAACATTGCAGAAAATTGGAGATTGTGGAGGGCACGTTTTGAAAATTACTTAATTGCAACGGAAGTGCACAAAAAGAATGAAGCAACGCAGTGTGCACAACTCCTTCACTATATTGGAGAGGAGGTGCAATTACTGAAATGCCACAACCAAAATCTAAACAAGACATACAAAGGCTTCTAGGAATGATAACATATGTCAGCAAATTCATAAATAATTTCTCAGATAAAACTTCACCATTGCGAAACCTATTAAAAAAGGACGTAGAATTCCAATGGAATACAGAACACAACAAAGCCTTTGAAAATTTAAAAAATTCACTAACTAGCACGCCGGTGCTACAATTCTTTAATGTAAATAGCGAAACAGTAGTATCTGTAGATGCAAGTAAAGACGGTTTAGGGGCGGTACTACTACAAAACAAGCTACCTTGTGCTTATGCTTCTAGGTCAATGACTGAAACAGAGACAAGGTATGCCCAAATCGAGAAAGAATTACTCGCAATTACATTTGGTTTAAACAAATATTACCAGTACATTCATGGAAAAAAAGTAGTGGTAGAAACAGATCACCAACCACTCATATCAATTTTCAAAAAACCTCTAAATAAATGTCCAGCGAGACTTCAAAGAATGCTTTTACAAATACAAAAATTTGATGTAGAATTGAGATTTAAACCAGGCAAAGATCTGATAATTGCAGATGCGCTAAGCAGGGCGTACCTAAAAGAACAATGTAACGATAACTTAGAGCAGGAGATAGAAACGCATGTTTGTCTAATTCAATCGCAAATCAATGTCACAGAAACAAAATTAAATGAATTGAAAGAAAATACAAAAAACGATGATGAATATGAACAATACTAGATGGATGGCCCAAAAATATGAAAAATGTGCCAGAAAAAATTCAAAGTTACAAAAAATTCAGTAGTGAACTCACAGTTCAGAATGACTTAATTTTCAAAAGTCAGTCGATAGTAATTCCGCAAGTAATGCGCAAAGAAATGATTCAAAAAATTCATTATAACCACATGGGTGCAAATAAGTGCATCAAATTGGCACAGGAATCTATTTTTTGGCCTACCATGCAGAATGACATTCGACAAAAAATTTCAAATTGCCATCTTTGTTTAAAATACTCGAAATCACAAAGTTCAGAACCACTAACCAACCACCAAATTCCGTGGAACAAAGTGGTTTGCGATCTTTTCGAGCTAGATGGTAAAAAGTACATATTAATAATTGACTACTATTCAAAATTCCTAGAAATTGAACCTTTAAATAAATACTCAACTAGTGAGTACACAATAAAAATTCTAAAATCAATGTTTGCGAGACATGGGATTCCTCTAACATTGGTAACAGACGGTGGTCCGAATTTCACGTCCCAGGCATTTAAATATTTCGCACGGGAATGGGAATTCAATCATGTTATTAGCTCTCCTAGATACGCTCAATCAAATGGAATGGCAGAACGTAACGTGCAAACTGCCAAAAATATTTTCAAAAAAGTCTATGAAGATAAGAAGGACATACATTTGGCTCTCCTTCTGTACCGTAACATGAAAATAAATTCAGATTATTCACCAGCTCAAATTCTCATGTCCAGAAAGCTGAGAACCATTATTCCCAGTACCAATATAAATTTAAAACCTAAATTAATTGATCACAATAAATACAGTAAATTCATAAAAGACAACCAATCAAATCAAGAAAAATATTTTAACAAAATGGGTGTCCATAATTTAAAACCACTAGCAGTCAACACAAAAGTTTATGTGCAATTACAACCAAAATCAAACTGGACACCTGGTAAAATTGTAGAAAAAGTTAGGGACAGAATGTATAAAATAGAATTTGAGAATGGATCCGTGCTACTAAGAAATAGAAAATTCATAAAACCTGTTTCTGAAAACGAACAAACAGTTCAAACAAAAAATACCACACCAATAGTAACAGATGATCATAGAATAAGCTATTTCTTAGAACTGGAACCAATAAATAATAATGTAACTAACCAATTAGACTCACAAAACAATGTAACCAACGAAATAGATGTACAAAACAAAGTGACGGTAAAAACAAAGGATAATAGTGAAAGTGAAAAAAGTGCAGCTAATGACAACGAAGAAAATAGTGAATGTGAAGAAAATTGGGAAGACACAAATGAATCTATAGAAATCAATGACAATAATTGTAACAACACAAACGACCCAGAGCACAATTGTATTGTAAATAATTCTAATTTAGATGTAAGTCTCAACACGAGTACAGATTCTGAGCAATCATTCCTTAATAAGGAGAAAACGACATCTTCAGGTCGAAAAACAAAAAAGCCTCAGAAACTGAACTTGTAGCCTATAAAAAGGGGGATGTGGGATCACGAGTGGTTGCTGTAGAATCACGTGTGGTTGCACATCACACTAGTTCGAGACCAGAGGTCAAGTAAGTTAAGAAGTAGAGTTAAGGTTAAAAACCAGTTGTAAAAGGTCTGCTGAAGAGCTAACAAGTAAAGCACATGTAGAATTATTAAAGACGTTGTTTTAATCATACAATCATAAATACAGTATAAATACAACCCTTACACTGAGTTATACATATTTTGAAAACAAAAATAATCATACACAAAAAAGTAACAACAAACGCGTTTTTATTAACAAAATTTCCAAAATAAGCGAGAAAAAAAGCGCTATCCCAATAAAAACCGTTCCTGGAACGTGCACTTCACTGGCTTCCATTTCTAGTGGACTGCATATCGTTAGAATGTCATCAAATAAAATATTGTATTTCACATTTTACCAGAGGTGTGATCTACTATAAATGGACCTTAATAAAATTTGACAACAAAGTTTTGTAGTCTTAAACTTCAAAATATTATTGATTGTCTAGTTGTCAAATTTTTTCGTTGTGTCAGATAGGGACCAAAAAATTATTTCTATACTATAAATAGTTAATCTTGACAACGGTAGCTGGAACGCTACCGACACGTCGAAATAAAAAATAAAAAAACATTATTGTGGTTTGATTCCCAAAAAAATAAGAAAAAATCTATTCGTTGTGTTGCTTATGGATGTAAAAATGAGCAAGATGAAAGGAAGATTCCTTTTCATAGGTAAGTTATAACAAATAAATGAAATTTATGTTTAAGTTTATGTTGAGTTGTGAGTAGCAATAATGTATAAGATTTCTTTATTTCTTTTATAGTTTTCCATTTAAACGTCCTGAAATTCTAAACCATGGATACAAGCAGTAGTTCGTAGGGAAAATTGGAAACCATCAAAAACAAGCAGACTTTGTGGAGAGCATTTTCTTTCAAATGATTACATAGTCAAGCCAGGTTAATACAGCTATTCGTTATTTTTCGTCAGAAATTAATATTTTTCTACCCAAACATCCTGTCACAAAAGAGTTAAAGTGTGAAGAGTATCACGAGATTCAACTCGTTCGCAAAATAGTAGAAATATTTTTAAAATGTAGAATGCTTCATCATTCTAAATTATTGAATATAGAAATGCAAGGGAATGCCGCAACTGTCCGGCAGAAAATGACACAACTTCTTCATTTTTACAATTTTTAGGATTTTTGTTTTATTTTTAGTGGTGTTATCATTTTATAATTAAAATATTTTCTATGTAAGGTTTTTCACTATTTATAATAATTAAAATACTTTTTATGTAGGGTTTTTTTATTATTTGTATAACCCATTTTCCACCATGTACAATTATTATGATTTAACATGACTAGTAAAACTCCAACTCCAAATAAAAAAGCACACGCTTTTTATCCAGATTTTGGTATCACAAATTCTATTTTTTAAGCATATAATTTTTAGTCTAGGATAGTTACGTATATAATATCATAGTCATTTAATTAAATATTGATGCGAAATACAATGAAAAATAAAAAATAGTTTAAAAAGTTCACTTGCCGCTCATTTCACGTAACGAGATAGAGAAGGACAGATATCCATCACAGTTGCGGGTTGCCTAGTTTCGAATTTGCCTCACTTTTATTATTCGACGCGTCCCTTCCAGTTACGTTAGTATAGAGTTCCATGACTGACTCTTGACTAATGACATGATGTGATCCTGATCACGATCCTAATCCTACAATAGTCTCCATGACTTGATGTGTCAATTCACTTAATCATCAGAAAATATTACGATGATGTATATAGAAATTTTCAAACCAATTCACAAAAAAAAGTATGACAATACGAAGTTGAAAATTTGGTTGTCTGTTTTTTTATTTTTAGCGAATGTTTTTGTGTGTTATTTTGGATATTTTATTGTATGAAAAATGTTGATTTAATAGTAATTTCTCACTTGCAGAGTTTTTTTCATTCTCCTACTCTTCTAATACAATATTTGCAGCCGAATGATTTAGCACAATAATGTTTTTTCTTAGTCTTTGAAGACTTGACTTGAAAGACTAAAAAACAAATATTGAAGTGCAAAATCATTCAATTGCAAATATTGTACAATATTACGCGTATGCTGAAAGATATTCTTAAAATATTAGGTTATGTTTAAGTGCACTGCTAAAAATTTCAGTTCCAAAAAGTTCGAACTCTCTCCGAACGGTGACAACCGGCCGAACAAAAATAATTGCTGCACTAGTGTCATGCACATTGCCTAACACGCAGATTTTTATGCATGACATTCGGGTCATTAGCCTAGTTTACACCCATAAACGTTTAGTCCGGTCCGATAGGACTAAGTGGGTGGGGATAGTACGGTAGCACCAATGCTTGGTTCTAGTCCGTTTACACCGTTTTGCAACGCGTGAACTAAAGACGTTTTCTTGCACCCATGTCTATTCGAATATATATTTGAAAACGATGATTTGTGACGTCACCATTTCTATAGAACGCGAAAATGTCGCCCTCATATTTAGTTTTAAAACTTGTTTTGTTGTCAAACAAACAACCTGAAAAAGTTTGCGTAGCCCCGTGTATATTTTCTCTGTGCGTAGCTGTGGATATCTTTTTTAAATTATCATTTTTATTGTTTTTAAAATGGATAATATTAAAGTGCTTAGACTACTTACAGCAGTATTGCATAATTAATAGATGATGAAGAAACGTGGATGTACCAGAATATTTTAAATTTATGTATGTTTGCTGATACTCCTCAGAATTATTTTACTCTATTGGCGTTTAGGGAAGAACACAGCAGAATCCCTTTATTTAGCGAGGAATGGTTAGAGTTTAACATAAATTACGACTTTTTTCAGTTATTTAGAATGAGAAAGGAATACATGCGTAGCTTCGTTGTCTTGACTGGTGGGTTTTTTGGATGATTTCCAATTTTTTTTCTTCCTCCACAATACCACCAATTTGTTGCTCATGATGTTCCACATTCCCAAATTGCTGCTCAACTTCTTTTAGAGAGGCGGCAGCGTAATTAGGATATGTAAAATCATACTTGAAGCCAATGTTTAGAAAAAACATATATATATATATATATATATATATACAGTACCTTGTGAACTCTGCAGTGTCTCAAAATCTACATTCAATACCTAAATATTTTCCAAGATTAATTTGAAAAATTTTTTTCGCATAAGTAGAAAACAAACCAAAGTAACCTAACGATAACACGAAATAATGGTGTCATGTGAGTGAAATACGTTTCAAAACCACTCTCATACTGGTTTTGAAACTGACAGCTTAAGTTTAAAATCAGTTGCAAAGTGACGTCATCAGTTCAACGCCAAAATGCATGTATTCAAATACTAGACGAATACTATTCAAATACAAAGGCGCAAGAAAACGCCTTAAATGTGTGCGCCTGCAGTTCGACAAATGTCAAAGCTGTCAAATTAAATTTCATAACATAACCAAAAAATCAAATCCTCATTACATAACAAACAAAAATTGAAAATTAACAAACAACAACTAAATTGAAAATTCAGGAAAGGCTTTACTCCTTCACTCTTTTTTGCCAAATAAATATAATTTAATACTGGTAAGTCTTGGGTCTTACTTTTATAGTATTTACCTTATTTCATAAAATTACATATTTTGCAGCTGGAACATGTTAACGGATAAATTAATTCGTTTGTTCTACAAGCTTTTGATCTCTTTAAAACAAAATAATCAATATAGAAGGAAAAGGTTATTAAAGAGGTTTAAAAGGGCAAGGCAAGATCTTCGTAACAGACTAAAACTCCAATTTAATCAACAATTACATATGGTGATCTTAAATCCATGTTTAACTGATGGAACAGATAAAGAACTAGTTGGAGATGGAATCCGCTATAAACGAATTTGGATGAAGCAAAGAAGTGAGGATCACTGGAACAAAATTGTTTTGGGAACATACACTGATGCTGAATGGATAGAAGATTTTCGAATATCAAAGAAAACGTTTTCAGAAATATGTAACAAATTGGAAAATGAATTTAAACCAAAAGAAGTCTCTTTGCAGCTTAGAGTGCCATTATCTGTTAAAAAGCAAGTAACCATTGCATTATACAAAATGGCTAGTTGTGCCGAATATCGAATGGTGGGAAGTGTATTTGGTGTCCATAAGTCCACTGTTAAAAAATGTTTGTATAGAGTAGTTGCAGCGATTAATAAAGTGATTGTTCCAAATGAAATACGCATGCCAAAGGAGTTAGAAGCCCAGTATATTTCACAACAATTCAAAAACAGGTCACATATACCCCAAATAATTGGTTGTATAGATGGAACTCACATTACAATTATTGCGCCTGCTGATGGCTACAGAGATTTTGTGAACAGAAAGGGGTGGCCCTCATATAATGTTCAAGCCATAGTTGATCATAATGGAAGGCAAGTCGTATGGTTTCCGGTACAGTATAGGTATACATATTATATTTAAGCTTTGTTTTACAGATTCTTAAATGTTGTTAGCAAGCATCCAGGTAGCACCCACGATGCTCGGGTACTTAAAGAGAGTAAAGTCTACCAGCACTCTGATAGGTTGATTCCACAAGTAAAAAATATTTTTTTAAGTTGTTACTTGCAAGTTAAACATTACTTACTCTAGGGAAGCGCAATTGTGGATGTATGTAAGTATGTATGTATTTTGGGGTAACATTGTGGATGGATACAAGATCCCTTTCATGTTGATTGGTGATCCGGCATAATCATTATTGCCTTGGCTGTTAAAAGCCTATTCCGGTACTGTGTCTGAAGCCCAGGAATCCTTCAATGTTTATTTAGACTCTGCAAGGGTGTCCATAGAAATGGCTTTTGGAAGATTAAAGGGTAGGTGGAGAATGCTTTTAAAAAGAATGGATGTTTCCTACAAATTCGCTCCTCAACTTATTACTGCTTGCTGTGCACTCCATAATATTGCAGAGAAAAACCGGGATGTTTTCTTACTGCATTGGATGGAGGTTGTGTTGGAAACTGAGAAAGTTTACTAACAGCCACAAGGGGAATTCAGTCGTGGGAGAAGTGCACCTACTGCTTCACAGACAAGAGATCATCTTATGGAATATCTTGCCCGAAATTTCCCGCTAAGACAATGAATTTTAAGACGCTGACTAAGTAAAATACAATTTATACAAAACTCTGTTTATTGTTTAGAATAAAAAAATAACAAAGAAAAAATAATGCCAATTCTTATTTTAATTCCTTGTTCTTTTTTCCCACTTCAGCATCTTCCAAATTTCTTTGTGACGTTAGCTGAAATTAATAAAATAAATGTTTACAAAATACTTTGTTACTCTTGATTAGCTACATACGTTAACCACTCTCAGAGGACCAAGGTTACTCACAGTAGGTGGTTTTAAAGACTTAATGCATTGTGTAAACATCCGCATCATGGTTTCAGTCTGTTGTCGTTGGAATTCTTGTTCTTTTTCTAACATTTCTGACTCCCATTGTCTCTGTTCACGGTTAGCTGTTTCTAACATTTCTTTTTGTGAATCTAACAACTTGGTTATTGTATTATTAATAAGGGTCTCTTGCTTTTCAAGCAATTTTTCACTATATTCATTTAAGGCAGCTTTATAGCTTTTTCTCCCTTCAAATAATACAATAATAATTATTACATAAAATTATATTATATAGGTACGTCCCACTCACCTTGAACATTGGAACGCGATCTTTTGGCTGAATGAGGAGTTTCTGAATTTGAATCTCTACTGGTGCCCTCACCGGGATCAAAATCGGTCCCATCCTCAGCTTGCTCATCTAGAATTGATTAAATAGATTATTATTGACTAATACTATGAACTATTATTAAATAGGAAATAAACCTTTTACTTACCATAAAAGATATCAGTACATTCCTGTTCAATTTCGTAGTCCCCTGTATCTATGCCTTCAGTACAGTCCATATTAACAGCTAAATTGGGCCTTAATAGTAAATCTAGTTCTTCATAGAATGGACATGTTGATGGTGCTGCTCCACTTTTGCTGTTGTTTTTTTTTACAATTTATGTACTCTTGTTTAAGTTTTTTTAATTTCAGTTTCATTTGGTCAGGTGTCTTCTCGAAACCTTGCTCACTCATTCCTCTCACCAACATTTTAAATATGTCAACATGCCTGAACTTCTTGGTGTCCATTAATTGAACGATTTTTTTTTCTATGCGCAGTTGAAGAAACGTTTTAATTTCCGCTTGTGACCAATTAGGTCCCTTTTTTTTGCTGTCGCGAACATTTCTTGTGTATTTGGTAATTAATTTCAAACAAGGTAAAACCTTTTTATTATATTATTATTATATATTATATTATTATATTTCTCTATACTTAGAACTTGGAACCAACACCAACAATAAATAAAACTAAACGTAAATAACAAATATACCTAACATAACCTCATAATTTTGACAAGCTGCCTGTCAAATTTGTTCCGGTTGAGTTTACACCAATTGACCTCGAACCAAATCCGGACCAAATTTAGTTCGGTACCTCTGCTGGCGCGTACCGAACCAAGAGCGGACCAGCTTAGTCCGCAAGCGTTTACGCCGTTCGAACTAAATATTTGGTTCTGATATAGTACGAATTTGGTGCTTGGTCCGCGTACCAAGTTGTCGGTGTAAACTAGGCTAGTAATCCGAACATGGAAAGCTGCACTGCACTGTCAAAAGTCGAGCTGTGCACATAGTCGAATACGTTCAAGGATGTTAGATGAGAATAGGATTGATTAAAAACTGAAAAGTGTCAGCCGAGTTTGATGACGTCACTGGTGAAATTCGTGGTGTTATTTGTTTATTTTAATAACAAAAAAATAAAGTATTTAATATATAAGCAAAACCTGTTAAGTCATATTTTTTCAACATGTTTTTTTAAAATCATTTCTTTAAGGTAGATGCGTATTCTGGGTATAAATCATGTAAGTCAAAAGACATTCCTTTTACTTTAAATAATAATAATTAATTGGGCGATTTAAAAGCAAGTTCAGGGGATAGTGTTCTGGAAAATCATAAGCCAATATGTAACAGCATTTTTAGTTGGCCAACTGCAAATGTTTAAGATAATCCGGATAAGAATGATGGAGAATATGTTTACGCACCTTAGAGATATTATAACATGACAAATTAATACATGTGAAATTTTAATAAGTTAATTTTTAAGAGTAATTTTCAATAAGCAATAAAAAAAATTTATTACTATGTTCAATTATGTTCCACTTACCCTATTTCTTGCTAAAACAACATATGTCATGATCAGTTTTTCAGGTTTTTTTCATTATTATTATTTATAAACTGTGTAGGTTATTCAATATGTTAATTTTTTGCAACTCAAATATGTACTAAATTTAGAGTAGAAAAGTCCTTTGTTGGTGCATGAAATAGGTAGCTTTTATTGATTCCTGAAAAAACTCTAATTGTGTGATTTATGAGGTTTTTGAAATGGCTGATTGAATTTTATACTCATTTTTATTAATCTGCAATTATTACAGGACAAAACTGGTATTTTTACATGAAATAATATAAACACTATATAGATATTTTATGTTTTATTTAGTTGAAGAACATGCGTGAATAAAACAAAAACTATTCATACAAAAGAAATATTTAATTGGCAATATATTTTTATTTAGTGAACAATTTTGTCTTTGTCCTTTGAGAATCTGACTTTTCCGCAGATTTTCTTTTTAATGTATTTTTTTTCAGTTTCTTCGGTCTGGAGGTTTCTAAAATTCAGCCTTATTATTTTTCTTAATTTACAAAAATCGTAAATAATTTTAAACAGAAATTCTTCCTTCTTTAGAATTTTATTTGCTAAATTTTTAACAATTCCAGGTCCCTTTCGAAAAGAATTTCCGTGGTTTTTTTCAAAATATGTGTTCCACATACAACATCTTTTAAAAAAGTTACGATATATATTATTTAAATTCAAAGAAATTTGTAAAATACTTAACTTTAAGCAAAAGCAAATGATATATAAAAGTTTGGTGGAACCTCATCTAAATTACGGAATAGTGGGCTGGGGTGGAGTTTCAAAAACACATCTTTCAGCATTAGAAATCCTTCAAAAACGTTTTCTTAGGACAATTCTTCGTCAAAGCTATGATTGTCCAAGTAATACTCTTTACTTTCAGAGTGAAATATTTGATATCAGGCAACTATTTTATACAAATATCTGTATCATCCAGCACGCTAACAAACACGAACTGATAAATTTAAGTCACAAATATGACACGCGAAATAAAACGGAATTTACTACTCCCCACATGCAAAAAAGTGTCGGTCAAAAAAGCTACTCATATTTAGGTCCTAAAATTTATAATTCACTTCCACTCGATATTAGGAATGAAACTAGAGAGTTTCTATACAAAAAAAAAGTAAAACAATTTGTATTTGATATGTCCAGAAATTTTGTAGAGGAACTGATTCAATGATCCGGTTATTGTTATTATTATGTATTTGTTATTGTTATTATTATGTATTCTTGTATTTTTTGTGTTATACCACACACAAGTATCTTTGTCGTACTTCGTGGTACACCTGTTTATTTGTACTGATTTTTCTTAAAAGTTTATATTTTGTATGTAATATTGTATGCGAATAAACATTATTATTATTATTATTTAACAATCGTATTCAGCCATTCGCTTGTTGGTTTCATTAAACCTCCATAAGAAAGTTGTTGTACCCATGATGGAATAACATATGAATTATCACTTTTTATTTTATATGTAAAATTACCCAAATTGGGTAACGTGTCTTTATATTTTTTTGCTAGGTAACCTGCTATATACTCCAATGCATCATTAGAAGTTTCTTCCATTTCTTGCCACCATATTTGTTTCATCATAGTTGAATAAATTGGATGGAGGGACATTTTCTATTGTTTTTTCTAAATTATCATAATATCTTTCCAACGACTTTATGCTAACTGTAGCTCTAGCTCTTTTAATATTTGCTGCGACCCTTTTGCAAACCTCAGACTTGTGTCTAATTAAGAGTTTATCCACCCAATCTATACCCGGCTTATTTTCCTTTAGCCAAAATTTTGAAAGAAGTTTTTAAAACGTGTGGTCATGTAATCTTAAATCTAATTAATACTTCTCTTCAAACTGCAGCGGTGCCAGATTCATTAAAAGTAAGTACAATAGTTCCCATTCCTAAAATCAATAATACAATAACTGCTTCCGAAAACCGACCTATAAATACTTTTCCACCCATCGAAAAAGTGCTTTAATTGGTTGTATATGAACAAACTCTTGAACATATTGAAAATAATTATATTTTATTCAGTAACCAATCTGGATTCCGCAAAAAATATTCTTGCGAAGCAGCTTTGCAACTTTCTTTATGTAAATTTAAAACAGAGATAGACAATAATAAATATGTAGTAGCAGTTTTTCTAGGTTTAAAGAGAGCTTTTGAAACAATTGATCGTAACATACTTGTTGGACTGTATAGGCTGGTTGGTAAATGCACTTATTTAAAACATTTGATATTTATTGAATTGCTTAAACTTTACAACGTGAACAAAATGAATAAAATTGAAGTTAAAATTGAGTCTTTCGCACTCGTACGTCCTTCTTTCTTGGAAACAGAAGGTAGAGTCGTCTCGTTGCTGGCTGTCGTCGCTCGCCTCGATCCAACTCGGACGGGGGGAGAAATTAACAGACAGGGTCGGTCTGAACAATACTATTAAGGAAACTTACTGGATATGGCATTAATGGTTGCGTCTTGAATTGGTTTACTAATTATCTTTTTGGAAGAAAACAAAGAGTATAAATTCATAATAATTTGTCCGCTGAAATAGGTATTAACATTGGTGTACCCCAAGGCAGCGTCCTAGGACCACTTTTATTTGTTTTATATATAAATGATTTAAACCTCTTTGTTGATTGTGATTTTGCCAATGTATTTGTAGATGACTCCCTAATAGCCTGTGTTGATAATAATTTAGAAAATGCGGTACAAAGAATGAATCGGGCTCTTAACTCTGTTAATAATTACTTAATTTATAATAACTTTAAACTTAACGTATTGAAAACAAAAGCTATGATAATAACAACTAAATATAAATATAATAATATAGATTTAAATGAAATTAATATTACAATTAATGATGAGAGAATTGATATTGTAACATCTACTAAATATCTTGATTTTCAACTTGATAATTTCTTATTATTTGGTGATCATTTTAATGTTTTGAAAAAGATATCAAAAAAACTTTATTTTTTTGCAAGAATTTCAAGAAGCCTATCAGCTGAAACTAAAATTACAGTTTATCGTTCAATTATTCAACAACATTTTGACTATTGTTCATCAGTTATATTCCTTTTTAACCTAAACCAGTTACAAAAACTGCAAAATCGTGGTATGAGGATCATCTTAAAATGTGGCAAACATACTTCTGTATCTATTATGCTCAATTCACTGCAATGGATTTCAGTTTACCAGAGATTGTACTATTTGACAATGGTATTTGTATATAAAATATTAAATAATTTTGGACCACCTTATTTTCAAGAATACATTACTTTGAAAAAAAATATTCATACTTACTCTACCAGAAATAATAATAACTTACATATAGTTAGAACATGAATTCATTATTTATTAAATGTTTCGATCATTATAATAAATTACCGATTTGTATAAGATCTAGTTCATCAATAAGAGTTTTTAAAAAAAAAATAATGAAACATGTTTTTGTAGTAATTTTGATGTTTTTGTAGTTGTAGTAATTTTTGTATATTAGGGTTACCTATTTCAATAAACATTTCAAACAAATAAAAATAAATTTAGATATTACCCTACCCTGCTTGTCAAGGTAGTTTTTTGCTAAGAACCGTTTGTCGTTTTTAGACAAGGGATATCCCCAGTCGCCACAGGTGGCGGCGCTTTTGACTAGTTGCAGTTCTTCTTGTATAGTGAATAATGTAGGTCGTCCTACTGCACGAAAGTGTAGCCCTTTGTACCTGTTATACAATGTCCCAAATGGAATCCCAAATCGTACTGATGCTTGCCGTAAACTTACATTTTCATCTGTAATTCTTCTTCGATGACTTCCTCTTTATAATCTTTATACTTTACTTACATACTTTCGAACCATATTACTGGAAGGTAAAAATAGTATATAGATAAGTAGGTGTTTAGGGTGTCGAACGTCTCGAGAGTCTCGAGAAATTTGACGAACTGTAGGTA
Source organism: Lochmaea capreae (assembly GCA_949126875.1). Taxonomy (NCBI): domain Eukaryota; kingdom Metazoa; phylum Arthropoda; class Insecta; order Coleoptera; family Chrysomelidae; genus Lochmaea; species Lochmaea capreae. The sequence continues at coordinate 26,012,383 of OX421409.1, read as the reverse complement.
ATAAATTAATAATTTAAACTATACGGGGTAACTTTGATCATGATCAAAGTTGCCCCTATAAGAGCGATCAAAGTTACCCCATGAAGCATTTGGAAAGCTAGAGGGTCTGATATTTACTTTGGAAAAAATCTAAAAAAGTTATTTACATAGCAGATAAATAAGATTTCATATAAAATAATAAAAATAGGATCATGATGGAACACTAAAGCTGTGGACTTTAAATTTCCGAAGCTTCATAAAATAATAAATGTTAAAAGTAAACTTTCTTACCTTGTAGTACCGGAACCTCGCCAAAATGCACCAACATATGTTCACTGTCACGAACGTGTGGCAACTAAGAAACATATGACTTATTTAAACACGTCAAGAAATTTACACCTGCGCAGTAAATCAAGAAAGCAAAGGTTGGGACACCTGTTATCAAAGTTGTCCCTCAATTATCAAAGAAGTTGACGGTAAATAAATAAAATTTCCCAGTTCTTCAGCCATCTTTTTATTTGCTCCTGGTTTATAATGTAGAAGTGTAGTGGCAGTGGTATTTGACAATAATTGTGATGCCAACCTAACATTCTGCCTTTGTACTTTTTCAACTTCTAAGTGCTTTTTCTTGATTTTGTAACAAGCATTAACTTCATTGTTTGTAAGGTCAACTAATGCTATTCAAGGTTCTTTTGTTATTAAAGTACCATCTTCAAGTAGAAAACCAGTATGTATCTAATAACCGATTTCTAATTAATTTCAATAAATGGGGTGCATCACCAAATACATATAAATTATTATTTGTTGCAGGGTGTTTAAAGCTTGTGCTTGTCCCACATTTCCACCACCACAATCACTTACAATGCCTACAACATTGTAAGAAATATTATGGAGTTTCAAAATTAATTCATTCAATATTTCCTTGGTCATAGTTTGATCAAAGGCTAAATGCAACAGCTATTTCTTCCTTGCTCCAGTTAACTCTCTTTTTTTATTAAGAAGAATTTCAACTTGATTTTTAGTGAAGATTTCTTTTAACAAATTTGTTGCAACATCTTTTCTGTTCACAGACTTGTTAGAAAATGATTTATTCCTCCAATACTTTATACTTAATTCTTAATAAAGACTTTTTTTTATGCTCCAAAAACCTTTGGTTTAAAGTTCCATATTTGACAGAAAGTTTTTCATACAGCGTTTTATAATCAGGTGCTTCAGAATGTTCTTCAAAAGGTATGTTACTGGATTCTACCAAGGGAGGCATTGGAGTCGCATTTGAAGTACTCGGAACATTTATTGTTAAGCACAATGTAGGGACTGCAGTCTTTTTTAAAATTTTTCTCAATGGTTTTCCTGAAAATAAAAAAAAATAATTTTTTTCCTTAAACATTCAAGAGAGAACTTCTATGTGTTACAATTTTTCAATAGATTCTGATAGTTTTCAGTGTTATGAAAACAAAAATATAAACTTCTCAAATGCATAACATATTTCTGTACTTCAATACTAGAATAGATTTTTAGTTTCGTCATTCCTGAACTATTTTCATAACGATACAAAAAAATTGACCAATAGAAACAAACCGGTTCAAAAAAATCGACTATTTTTTTTTTTTCAAAACCCGCAGTGAAATATCTTCCTAGTAATGAAAAAAGAAGCCTGTGAAAACGGGAGCTCTTAATATCAATTTTGAAAGGTCGCTCATCGTGAATTTCTATTTTACGTTTAAATAACATGGGAAAAAAATTTTTTTAAATTTGGAATTTTACAACTCATTTTTGAATTAACATGTCGGGATGAGCGATACATATTTTTGAAGGAAATTGAACGCTCTAAATAAATTGTCTCTTATGTTTTTTCTGTAAGTTCACTCCTTCAAAAGTTATTCGAGTTTAAAATCCAACATGTAATTAATTCAACGTTTTTTTCCTTAATTGTGATATAATAATAATACTTATCTTCAAAAAAAATTATTGTACACTTATTAATTGTATAGTTGATAGCTTTACGTTTAACACGATTATTTTCAGTTAATAAAATTTACGATTTTGATTCTAACTATCAGAACTATGAACAATGAAATGCTACTAACAACAATTAAATACCAATAATCCAACAATGACATTTTAATAAAAAGACGACACTTTAGGAATAATCTTTTTTTATTTATTGAAATGAAAACATCAAATTTTAGAGTATCATGTTCTAAATATTCTTTTTGGAACAACTTTTTTTCAAAAAATTACAGTGGAAAAGTTGTTATTAAATAAATTTATGATCATTTTAATGTTTCTTTATTAAAATTTGGAAAACTTCGACGATGGTCTTGTACAACTTGTAGAAGATATTGGAGTTGCTCCTCATTTTTCGTTAAGCAATTATTGTACTCTTCTATTAATGCAATACCCCGTTCCGCTACATCATTAACCACTGTTAACCCTCTGAAAAATTCTAAGTTTTCTCTATAACTTTCATTCTCAGACCACATTTCTACGTCGACATCAAGGAAATCATAGGGTAAATCAAATGTTTGAAAGAGCGTCAATGATTTCGTCGAAACAAATGCACTTAAGTCTTTTTCTAAAAATGAATCCAAATTCTTTCCTTCAGCAACATATCGCTTGTCTTTGATAAGTTTACTCTCCGGATTTTGGAGCATAGCTACGCATATTTTTTTCTTCATTTCATCAGAAACGTTATTGTCGAACAATGCGAGAGGAGCTAATTCTTCGTTTAAATACCACATATGATCACCTATTTTCTTTAACGCTTTTTGTGATACTAATCGGTTAACATCTTTGTAATGAAGTAACTTTTTGAACATTTGTAAATCATTATTAGGAGCTTGGATGGCTAAAGAACATGAAAACCATACTCTAATATAAACTAAAATCACAAAAGTACAGACATGACGTAAATTATTAATTTCTTGTTTCGAAAGGGGAAACTGATTTCTAAAAATGAAAATTTTTAAACTGTAAATAGCTTTAGCCATCCATCGTGCATGATGCATTGCTCCTGGGCGCTTAAAATTATTCGTGCGTTCTGGTAGACCATCAAGAAAAATTAAAGCTAATTCGAGTAGCTCTTTGTAGTCATTTCTTGGCTGACATACCTATGAAAGAATAGTTAGCATTAATTAAAATTCATCGGCGTGGATATCAATTGATTTGAGTGTAAAAATATTAAAAACATACCGCTAACTGATTATTTATAAACATAAGTATGTCGATCCTTTCTGCTTTCACAGCATCGTTTACAAGTTCGTCTTGTATACCAGTTTCATAATTAGATTGGTCAATTTGATCCCAGAAAGTTTTAAATCGCCCAAAAATTGAAATATTAGGACCTGAAGTTACGGGCCAGTACACTTCAAAAACACCTCTTAAAACAATTTCAAAAATGTGATGACGGCAAGGCAACCATATTAATTTTCTATTCAGTTTTTTTTCAATTAATGCAGCGATGCCACCACGTATGCCTGTAAGTGAAACATGAATTTATAGATAAAGTCAAAATAGGGGATAATAAAAGAATCGTGCATGAATTTAGTTGAAAATTGAATGAAAATAAGATGTTATCTTAGATGACATGAAGTTGCTAAAAAAGTAAATGAAGTAAAGCGAATTTGAAACCAATTCTAGCAGGGATGTTATGGGACAAAACTTATTGACTATTGATTTATGGTAAATAATGTAAGTGAGAAAATAAAAGAAATCGCACCAGTATTAACTGCTGTAGTGTCGAAACACATTGCTTTAATATAAGGAGTAACGTTCCACTTGATTAACGTGTCCAAAATAGCTACAGAATGGTTTTCTGCGGATCCATTAAAAATTTTTGGTACGCCAAGAAGCTGCTTAACTTTCATACTAGATAATAATATTGCGATTCTATCAACAGACTTTGGATCGACAATATCAGTTAAAATTTTGCCATCCCAATGGACAATGTAGCGGTCTTCAATTTTAAATTCATTCTTCAAGTGTTCTGTGATAGATTGTCTGTACTTAATACGGGCTCGACGAATTGTGCTACAGCTTAGATTAAGTGTTTCAATATTTATTCCTACGCTTTTATAAGCAGCACTCAAAACATAAGTAGCGTCCCCGTTACTGATATTTGCTCGATCGAGAGCAGATGCAAGTTCAGCATTCATTACGTCAATTTTGGGAGGCACATTTTGCTTCTTGGGTGAAACTTGGTACTCAGAAATATTTTCTGACCTTTGACTACTACTAGTTGCTGTTTCGGTGCCACTTGTAGATTGATTCCGTGAAAGAGCACTATGATCCAGACAGCTATTACTACCACTAGCCGAAGGTTGATTGAGATCTAGAAGTAAAATTAATTAAACAAGTTCTCAAATTAAAATCAAAATTTCAAGATCGAAAAACTTTATCCAATAATGACAATAATTCTTGATATGAAATATAAATTAAATAATTACCATCAACATCAACTTCCATTGTGGTTTCGTCTATTTGTTTATTTGAAACATTTGCATCAATAAATCCATATCGTTTATCTGATTTTTGACCAGCTAAAAACAGTTTTTTATTTTCATCAAGTTTATGCATCAAATTTAACTGGGCGACATCAAATAATTTCCTAGATTTTTCCACGAACAATGACTCTGATTTCTTCTGCGTAGGAGACTTTTTTCGATACTGATTTTTCTTCAATTTTAACCAAGTATTGAATAATTTCAGCATTTTTCGAATAGCATTACAACTTTTAGAAATTGTCAGTCCCGCTTGTAACCATTTTTCTTCAACTTTTTTTACAGTAACACAAGCACTCTTTTTTAAAGTCAATTTATTCACTTTATGCTGATACAAAAATACGGACATAACCTCTCCATTTGTGGGCAGTTTACGTCCAATGAAATTTTCATTCATTTCACCAATCAAGTATACATTTTGTTCCATTATCTATAATAGAATGATACAATTATTAAAAAGTGAAATATTTTTAAATTATTATACATCAAAATCGTAATTATAACAAACAGCTAGGAACCAGAACAACAATTGAGCAACAGTACCGAAAAAGTAAGTTGATATTACAGCACATCTCTATTTCACCGGTAAAGAAGTGCACTACATTTCCTAATGTAATACAATCCAAATTTTTTGTAAACTTCAAATAAAGAATTAATTTCGGATTTTTTAAATTAAAAAGTCAACTATTTTTAATAGCAGAATCATAAAGATCTACTTTATCAACGACGTTAAACTTGATGATTCAATATTTTAAGCCAAATTTTTTTTTTCAATAATAATTATGAAATATTTAAGAAAAATTAAAAAAGAACGTTGAATTGATTATATGTTGGATTTTAAACTCGAATAACTTTTGAAGGAGTGAACTTACAGAAAAAACATAAGAGACAATTTATTTAGAGCATTCAATTTCCTTCAAAAATATGTATCGCTCATCCCGACATGTTAATTCAAAAATGAGTTGTAAAATTCCAAATTTAAAAAAATTTTTTTCCCATGTTATTTAAACGTAAAATAGAAATTCACGATGAGCGACCTTTCAAAATTGATATTAAGAGCTCCCGTTTTCACAGGCTTCTTTTTTCATTACTAGGAAGATATTTCACTGCGGGTTTTGAAAAAAAAAAAATAGTCGATTTTTTTGAACCGGTCTAAAAACATATTGATTGTTATAATCTCCAAGCTGACCAATAGTTATTTTTTGTCTACACCGCCTGAAATTATACTGTTTCTTGGTCGTAAAGAAAATAGCGTCTGCAACTGTCGTGTAATGGTTATTATTACATGATTGTTGCAGAATATGCTATTAGGACACAGTTAGGACATTACAGAAAGAGTATAAAATAATTAAGAAACTTCTTTACGCTTACCTAAGAGTTCATTCTCTAATCCCGTTCAAAGTCGGTCTCAGTAAAATGAACGCAGCACACTCAGCGTTGAACGTTTTTTATTTGTGACACCTTTTTATACATTCTTCTCGTATTGTAGATGACACAAAATCTTTATGTGATGGAAACCGGAAAAAACTTAAGTCTCTTCCAGTTTTTTTACAATCTACAAAACTATTTAAAATCCAAATTTTCACATTGAAAAACAGAGGTTTTTTCGGGTAGAAAAATGGATTTTTAAAATGTCTATCTTTTGAGAATGTGAGGCAAAAATTCTAACATAGTTTATACCATTATATGAAAGTGTATGGGATTCAGTTTGTAAATTTATTGAAATAGAGCATTTTTTATTCCCTTTCATAAGAACATTTTTTAAAATTCTCTCTCATTTTATTATATTTTATGAAGAGATGGTGTTGCTGTGAATAGGCGTAAGTGATATCGTCGGTGCAATGCCACACCCACGAATGTGCAAAGTGAGCGTTAGCAGATATTCGACTTTTAAACTTTCAATGAGTTGCTAAAAATCAGGATTTAATGCGATTTTTTTTTGTACTTTTATTAACAGATCTTAGAGTTATATTTTAGAAATGTTATCAATGATTTACGAAAATATCCATCAATTTTCGAAAAAAGTTACATTCGTGATTGTGGCATTATAATTTTTTGAATAAAATGCATATACTTGAAATTATACAACCTTTATTATGGTAAAAGTGGAACAAAAAGAGCTTTCTAATGTTGAAAAATAAAAATATAGTAAAACACTTAAATCATATTTTAGAATAATTTAGTTTTCGTCAGAAATTTCGCTTTCATTTGGCTCCGGCAAATTGTCTCTTATATTTTTATCGGCATTTATAGAATTATAAAAGTTATGATAGTTCTTTGGAATTGTTAAATCTTTACACATTTTTTGCAGATCATTATATTTAGCAATCGCAATTGGCAACTGCTTATCATAGGCTTTTTTCAAGTCAACGTTTTTGGGTCTTTTCATGCTGTTAACTTGTTGAAATTCATCTCCAAAATTTTTTTATAGGACATTATCACCACGGCATCGGTTTTAATGTATCGTAAACTTGTTGCCAGGGAATTTGGTTCAATTTATAGTTTTGCGTTCCAAAGGACTTGAAATCAAAGATGTCATCATAATTTATTAATCTGACTTCAAAAGGACGTGGGTGTGTTTGAGCACTTCTTATTATCTGAGCCCAACCTTCGGGTGAATAAACCGGAACATATTTGATTTCTGCTCGATTTTCGAGTGGAGTGAATCACACTCCATCTCGGTATGTCCCGATTCAAAAAACTTGTGATGAATAATTTTTAAATTAGTGTGATCCGTAAGAAGTTTCAAGCACATAGCAGCAAAATGCGAATTTTTTTGTTGCCCGCCACACCCGTCCGACATCATTCGAACCTTAGTAATGTTTGGTTGATTGATAAAATAAATACACGAGGATATTTCGTTTGACACCCTTTTTCCTTGGGTTTCATCCCAAAGGAAACAGATTCCATCCTGATTTCCTAAGTTGTAGATAGTCAGGTTGTATATAGCCAATTTTCGTAGGTAAAATATTTGTCCTGTTGGACTCTTTGGAGTCGTAAGCACTGCTTCGAGGTCAAAGTTAAATGACAGTACCTCTGAATTATTCTTAGCAATTTCTTTGTCTTCGTCTAGAGACTCACGAGCTAATTGTTTCCTTAGCATATGTTCGCGATGAGCCTGTTCGTGTGTTTTTTTTCCTCTTCTGTCATATTTGTATATTTTAAGCACTTTTTGCACTGGTCCTTTTTGAAGAGTCAGAAAAGTTACTCTTTGTCGCTAGTTCGTTATTGAACGTCGGTCCCCTATTGGAGGTGCCTAAAATATCTGCTAAAGATTGTGCTAAAACAAATTCTTTGTTGTATTTATCAGTAATGTAAAATTTTATGACAAAAAAGCAGTACCTTCTAGTTGGTTCTCTGAAACTGTTGGACACAGTATTCCTCCATTATTTGTTATAGAGGCAGAAACGTTTGATGTTCCGGGTCCATTTTTTTGTTTGGTGTCGCATTCGTCATTAATTTTCTTTGGGATCTAATAGAAAAAACCTACATTAGTATTCCTATCAGCCAATCACTAAAATGTTATTTCTATAATGGCATATTAACATCTACCTACCTCCTGTTCATGGTGTTTTGGTGAATCCCGACATGACAGTCTCAAGTTATCAACTATTTTAGCTGTGTGTGCATTCATTTTTAAACACAAAACTGAGAAATATTTAGTAGAAACAACACGAATGTAAAACAAATGCAAAAGCCACACCGCCACAAACACGAAAGTGTCACTTTCGCGATGTGCACGTCGCTGGTTAACTCATTAACTACACTGCCGCAAACACGAACTGGTACATTCGCGATTCACGCGTTGCAAGTGAACAATGGATACTGACGTGAAAGTGAAAGTACACATCTCCTCCCCACCATCTCTTAGCCATCAATCACATTGGTGGTCGTGGCAGAGTAAAGCAATGACGGGGATATAATTAGTGGCAGCGTTGGGTTTTTAGCGGCGACACTTCGTACTAAAATTTAGTACGCAATTGTAATAGACCGTAATAGATTCGGTAAATATGGAGTTTTGTCCAAAAACACCGAATGATGATAAAATTCGGATACTTGCTTATTTTGCAAAAAAAAGCAGAATATGAATTCAGATTTTGTCACTTTCCCACCTTTTTATTTCAAAAAATTAAGCTGACCTTACCTATTTCAATACAATAAATACTTAATAACTAACAGAACGAAAAATAATAATCGGTCAATAATAAAAATGAAACTAAAACGAAATCAATAATTCAGTCAATAACAAAAAGGTGAATTCTTATATTATGTAAATTGAAATGTGATGTCATGAGCATCATCATATTTTAGTTCTGGGTTTATATTTAAATTTATTAGATGCTGGGATGGCTCAAAATTATAACATGATTTAGTTGTTAATGATTTGGTATGCAGCAGGACTTCACATGTACTTATTTGTAATTTATTCCTATTTTTTGTTTTGATTATGTTGAGGCTCGAGAAAATTCTTTCTGCTGCTGCAGAAGAATGTGGCAAAGCAATAAAACCTTGAATGAAAGGAGTCAAGTTGGGAAACATTAAATTTCCTAATTAATCTCGCATTTCGAAAACAATAGGCCAAAACTTTTCAATCGGTTTATCAACACGTGACAATAAAATATCGTTAGTAGCTATACTCCTCCACTCAGAACTTAATTTTTCCACATCCAGATTTTGAAACGTAGAATTAAATTTAAGATACATTTGCACAATAGAAACTGGCGATGCTGTTACTACTCTAGGTTCCAGTTTTTTTGCAAAATTTAACACAGGGTCATTAAATTTAAATCTATTTTTTATCTCCTTGCATAATTGTATATAACAATTTAAGCAGCATACCTTAAATTTATTCAATTCATTATCTGTAACACACTATTCTAATAATAAAAGTTCACATTTAGCACCAAGATAAATCTCACTTAATTCTAAATAGTTAACAGGATGGAAGGATATCTGATCTAAATTAAACATGTGTTCATTAACATAATCTCGTTGCATAAAATTGTTTAATACAGTTTTGTACAAACCTGTAACTTTACTCAGTAACATATGCATGGTATATCCCTCAGCCTGAAATTCGACATTTATTTTATTAACTATATCTAGAATATATGATCAAAACATGAAGTATAATTTGAAAAAATTATTATTTAAAGCTGCTAAAATATGCCCAGCTTTATTAATCTTTTCTGCTAAAGCTTCATTTGTAAAAAACAATTGCAATGCTGACCATTGTTCGATAATCCTGTCAACAACCGACTGTAAACTTAACCATCTTGTCTGTGACAGTCTTAATATCTTATGAGGTTAAGTTTCCGTAAATAATTGGTATTCTTTGAATGACTCAATTCGTTTGCTGCTGTGTGAAAAATAAGAAAAAATCTCTCTTGCCAATTCTTCAACTTCATTTGGAAGTTTGTTACAGGCAGCACTACTACATAAATTTAAGCAATGACATGTACAACCTAACACATACAAATCAGGGTTAAATTGCAGCAATTTTTGTTGAACCTCACTTTTGTGCCCCATCATGGTAGAGGCATTGTCGGCTCCAAAACCAATTAAATTATTTCCTGGAATTTTATTTTCCTCAAAAAATTTGGAAATAGCTGTGAAAATGCCATTCGCTGTTGCATCTTCAATTTTAATTAATGCCAAAAAGTTATCATATCACTAACTTTTTCAGAAGCTTTATCTATAATTAATGAAAATTTATTTTCTTTTAGTGTTTTAGATGAGACAAACAAATTTTCTCGCTTCATTACTTCCTTGCAAATTTTTGTTTCTTTTTTCCTGTCTAGTTTCACTCTTATTGCAATTTCCGAGTCAGGACAAATTGACGCAATTAGTTTTGGTAGATGATCCAAGACCGAGAAAGTCAAATTATGTTCAGCGATGAACGCTACCATTTTCAACTCTGCAGTTTTGACCTGAACAGCGATTTTCTCATCTTTCTTCTTATTATAAAACTCTGTCACCCGTGGATTTGCTTTAGCAGATTTTACCTTCTTCTTATGCATTGTGGTAGCTGCATGTCTATTAATATGGGAGATTCCACCCATAACAGCCTTGGAACATAACATACAATACGGCTCATTTGGTAGTCTTGGATTTCTTATCAACCATGTATTGAATTTTTCATCTTTCAACCAGGATTCTGTAAACTTTTGTTTGTAACTTTTCTTTTTCTTTCTAATTGATTCTATTTGCGATGAAACACTATCATCACTGTCACTTAAAATACCAGGATTTTTTTCCATAATTCTCTCTTCTCTAGAAGATGTTGAGGGTTGTATAATTTCATTTTCCATAGGTTCATTTACATCTTTGACTGTCTCCGTTGACTTTGAAGTTTTGATTAAAGATCTAAAAAAATATTTATTATTGATATACATTTCTCAAAAACTAAACTAAAACATACTTATCCATTCTTCTGGCGTGTTCGCAAAGCGCACTGGTCATAGACAAATCTTCGAATGCGGATCAAAAACGTACTAGATTATTAAGGTTTTATCTGTTGTCTTAATAGCGTACTAAGCACGGTGTAATAGTGATAGATTTATTACAATTGTAATAGCAAACCCAACACTGATTAGTGGTGTACTAAGGTGAAAAATGAAAATTTTGAACATTCGTGGGTGTGGCATTGCACTGACGATATGATGATGGTTTTTATACTTTTTGTCATAAGATGTCTCCCTCGAGATCAAAATTGAGCTGTCCGATAGAATTAGTGCAGATTTTCTAAAACTCTATTTTTTTAACAGAAAAAACCTCTGTTCCCTTTAATGTGACACATTCTATTATAATCAGATTATAATAAATAAAATGTATTCCTACCTAGAAGTAATCTCTTGAATAGTAACAGGATTTTAAGTATCTGTAAACACACTAAATATGGACTAAATAACTCACTAATTACTAACTAAATAATACTAATATTAATAATAATCAATCAACGCAAAAAATAAGGAAATACACAACTTTATCAACAACAACGTGCAACAAGTAACGGCTACGAGTTTCGTCTTAGAAACAGTTGTTACAATTATCAATAGTTACACTTATTATAATACAGTTCAAAATCTGTCTTCGTTTAATACACATATAAAGAGAAGATAAACATATAATTGATAGAACACCAATGTCGACAAAAGAACGTTGCTGTGACGTCACTGGTCACCCAAATGGCTAGCGTTGTTCTTATGGGATTAATCCATCCTATTCTCATCTAACATCCTTGAACTAAAGGTAGCCAAATATCGATAGTCACGACTATCGATAGTTCCGATAGTGTTATTGAGAACTATCGATGGCACTATCGGTTTAGCAGTAAATGGGAAATCATCTAACATTCCAAACAAACACCTAACCTCAAAATACATAAAAAAATGTTTATTTAGCATTCCAAGAAACACAAATAATACATCGCATATTAACAGAATTGTATCAACAACTACAGAATAAGTTATAATGCCATATAAAATAGTAAACACATTTTCAACATTATATACCAGCATTTAAGGAACATTTAAAATAATCTATTATTCGCATTTATAAATAATACCATGTCTACATTTTTGGGTTTCAGTTTGCTTCATTTAGCTGATAAGAGCTGACCAGATTTCGAAAATAAACGTTCACTAGGAACTGATGTGGCTGGAACACATAAATATTTAAAAGCCAGTTCCTTTAATATGTTATCACTTGATTGAGACCAGTAGGTTATTGGATTATGTGTGATATCTAAAACTTCTTTTTCCATGTATTGTCTTGCCACAATTACGCCTTTAGAGGATGGAGTATTAACTGATGAATTTGTCTCTTTTTTTTTTAGAAGGTAATCAACAATAGACTCTTGCGAGTCGCAGTGGAGGGCCTTATAGACCCACTCACCATAAACCTAACCTAACCTAACCTAATCAAACAGATAAATTTTTTATTTTTTTTTCATTTGATGTTGAAGGGTGGTCATCAGTCACAGTTACATTGCTTTCTGATAAATCAGTTGAAAGTGCAATACTTGCTTGTGCCATATCGGAAAAAGTGTGAAATGTGCGGTTTTTATAATCATTTTTCAAAAATGTGTAATAAAAGAAAAGTATATGAGGTTAATGTAGAAGAAAATGAAGATGAAAGTGATGATGATTGTGTTTATGTGTACGGTGTCGATCACATATCAAAAAATAATTCTTGGTATGCTTCTTTAGTACTAAATAATAAAGAAACTGTATGTTTTAAATTGGACACAGGAGCCCAGGCTAATCTTATATCTATTAATAAATTGAAAAATTTAAAACCAAACAATTTAATTATTCAAACCAAAACAAAACTGAAGTCATATACTAAAAATGTTCTTCCTGTTATTGGTAAATGTTTTTTGCATTGTAAATATAAAAATGCAACTGCAATATTAGAATTATTTGTAGTTAATTGGAATTTAGAGTGTATACTTGGCTTAGAGGCTTGTCAAAAGTTAAATTTAATAAAACGTATTGATGCAATTGAAAATTTTGATGTAAAACAAATTGAAGAACCATTCATACAAAACTGTAAAGCTATAATAAAGGAATATTATGATAGGTTTTTGGGTATAGGGTGTTTAAATGTAGAATACAAAATAGAATTAAATGAAAATGTTCACCCCACTCGCAAAATACCAATACCATTAAAAAATGATTTTAACAATACTTTGGATGAATTAGAAAAAAAAAATATAATTAAAAAAGTAAACGAGCCAACAGATTGGGTTAACTCATTAGTAATTTTACAAAAAAATGATGGATTATTTAAATTAAGCTATAAAAAGAGAATATTATCAAATCCCAACCCTTTATCAAATCATTTCAAAATTGACAGGTGCTAAATATTTTAGTAAGTTAGATGCCACTAGTGGGTTTTGGCAAATAAAACTCGATGATTCCAGTGCCAAACTATGCACTTTTGGAACACCATTTGGGCGCTACTGCTTTTTAAGAATGCCTTTTGGGATAAAATCGGCTCCTGAAGTTTTTCATAAACATTTTAAAAAAATATTCGATATAGAAGGAGTTGATTTATATATAGATGATCTTATTATTTGGGGTAAAACATTAGCTGAACATAATGCACGTTTAAAACAAGTTTTTGAAAAAGCCAGATTTCATAATATAACTTTTAATCAAAAGAAATGTAAATTTCTAATGACAGAGATATCTTTTATGGGTCACAAAATAACATCAGAGGGTTATTATCCAGGATAGATAAAGTAGAAGCAATCAAAAATATGCCTATACCTAGAAATAAAAAAGATGTACAGAGGTTTCTCGGGATGATTACGTATGTGGGACGTTATATACCAAATTTATCAAATTTAAATTCACCATTGAGAGAGCTCATGAAAAAGAATAATATGTTTGTGTGGACTAACCAGCATACTGAATCATTTAAAAATTTGAAATGAAAATTAATCGAAGCTCCTGTTTTGCAATATTATGATTTAAATAAACCAGCTGTTATTTCTGTGGATGCATCGAAAAATGGAATCGGTGCTTGTTTACTGCAAAATGGTTTACCTTGCGCCTATGCTTCACAAGCTTTGACTGAAACTCAGAAAAGGTGGGCACAAATTAAAAAGGAATTAGCAGCTATTTTGTTTGGATTTCAAAAATTTTATGAATATATATATGGGCGCACCTTTTCAGTAGAAACTGATCACCGACCGTTGTTGGGAGTTTTTAAAAAATCATTATTTGAATGTCCTGCATGATTACAGCGTATGGTACTTCAATTACAAAAATTCGACTTTAGACTAATTTATAAGCCAGGCAAAGATTTATTTTTATCCGATGCTTTATCTAGAGCATACATTAAAAATAATGAAGATACAATATCACTAGATGATAATAGAGAAGTATGTGTTATAGAAAATAATTGTAAATTCAGTGATAGAAAATTTCGTGAATTTGTAAAACTTACGAGTGAAGATCCAGAAATGTTTTTATTGCAAACATTCATAAAAAATGGTTGGCCTAATAAAGGTATTAAAAAAGTACCAGATTTGATCAAAGATTATTACAGGTTTAGAAATGAGATTGTTGAAAGCAATGGTCTTTTATTTAAAGGAAATCAAATAATTGTACCCAGAAATTTAAGGTCACAGATTATAGGAAAAATACACTTTGGTCATTTAGGAATAATAAAATGTAAAAAGAGAGCTAAACAATCTTTTTTCTGGCCTGGAATGAATACAGAAATTGAAAAAACTGTATTAAAATGTAAAATTTGTCTTAAATATAGAGTAAATAATCAAAGAGAGGAGTTAAAGCAGCATGAAATACTTGAAATTCCATGGTATAAATTAGGTGTAGATATATTGTATTTAGGTTGTCAGATGTTCTTGCTAGTGGTTGATTATTATACAAAATGGGTTGAGTTGATAAAATTAGAAGAAAATGCACATTCCAACACTGTTATAAATATTATGAAAACATTATTTAGTAGGTTTGGAATTCCAGCTATATTAATTTCTGATGGGGGACCTCAATTTTCTTCTATGTTATTCAAAGAGTCTTCAAAAAAATGGGATTTTCAACACATAGTTACTAGTTCACATTATCCACAGTCCAACGGTATGGTGGAGAGAACAAAACAAACTATTAAAAAATTGCTTAGAAAAGCTATTGAAGAGAGAAATGAAATTGAGTTGGTTATGCTTATATATAGAAATACACCCATGGAATGTGGATTTTCGCCGGCTCAGCTCATGCTGTCCAGAAATTTAAGGGATATACTGCCTACAACGGAAGAAGCACTTAAACCTCAAAATATTAATTTTAATAAGTATAATAAAACTTTAACCTCAAAAAGAGAATCGCAGAAATTTTATTAAAACCGTTGTTATAAAAACTTGAAACCTTTAGAAATCAATAATGAAGTACGATATCAAAATCATTCAGGTTCTAAGTGGGAGTTTGGCAAAATAATTGATAAACCTCGAGAACGTTCATATATAATAGAAAAACAAAATGGAAATCAAATAACAAGAAATCGTAGGTTTATTGAAGGTTTGTCAGAACCCGAGACACAATCCGAAATAAAAGTGAAGAAGGAGGAAATAGATGAAGACTATAATTTAAGTTTTTTATTTGAGCCAGAGGTTTATAATGTGCCACCAACAACATCTTCAGGTAGAGTAGTGGAAAAACCAGAAAGATTTGGTTATACTTAAACTATTTTATTTTCTATTTTTTTCATTAATTAGTATTTACTATGTTTATTAGATTTAGGAATTAGTTGAGTACTATAATGTTTTGTTTACTTTTTAATTGAGATGAAAGTTTTATTTTTTTTATTATACAATGGGAGATGTAACATATTAACATTTATAATTTTAATATGTTAACGAGCCGCCTATGGCAAAATTGTAAAAAGTAAAATTATTAATTATACTAGACTGATACTGAAAAATAAAGTTTAGTTCTCAATCACCTAGCAAGTGTTTTACTTCAATATTAAAATATATGATAAATGGGTATAATTAAGGAAATAGTAACATATGTACCAGATATTTGTTTAGTGG
This sequence comes from Lochmaea capreae, assembly GCA_949126875.1. Lineage (NCBI taxonomy): Eukaryota > Metazoa > Arthropoda > Insecta > Coleoptera > Chrysomelidae > Lochmaea > Lochmaea capreae. The sequence continues at coordinate 25,996,345 of OX421409.1, read as the reverse complement.
CAACTTCAAATGAAGCTAAAACTTTTATTACTTCCATCATGACTTCCTTTTCTTCTATTGATAAAATCTGTGGCCCTTCCGGAATGTTGAGCTGTGCAAGCGTTAAAGAATCTCCAATCTCTATTAGACGCTTAAGCATATAATACACACTGTTCCACCGAGTAGAAACATCTTGTAATAATTTAAGTGTGGGTACATTTCTATTTTCCTGTTCTTTTTTAAGCAAATCACTGGCTTCAGAACTTTTTTAAAAAAATGCTACAATACTTTTCACTTTTTTGATTAAATCACTTAAGTTTGCTGTTTTATTAAAACCGTCTTCTACAACTAAATTAATAGTATGTGCAAAGCAACCCAGCTGGTTTATGTTTAGAATGTTGCATATTGCGACCATGGTGGAGGCATTATCTAACTGCACATAATACTTTTTCTGTTAATCTCCACTCCTTAAGAATGCCCTAAAATAAATAATTAAATTTACTTATTACACATGGGTAGTTAAAATGTGAAACTATTGTGTAACAATTCAGTAAAACGTACTTCAATTACTTCAGCAAGTTTCACAGCATTGTGGCTTCCTTTAATTTGTTCGGTTTTTAATATGCAAGAATGTATATCCGAATCAACAAAATGACAAGTGAGTGTCAAATAAGACTCTGTTGTGTAAGAACATGTCCAAACATCGGTGGTAATAGCAACATAATTGATTTTCCAAGCAACGTTCTTAATTTTAATTTAAGGGTATCATATAAATCGGTAACCATATTCCGTTTTAAAGTTGTACAAGAAGGCAACTGGTATCTAGGGTCCAACTTCTGGCAAAACATCTGGAACCGTACATCATTAACAACATTAAAAGGTTGCATATCTATGCAGATCATTTTCACTAGGCATAAATCCAACTCCTTCGTTCTTGAGTGTTCTGCACTATATATGTTTTGTGTATTTAAAAACCTTTTCAATGTTGTTTGTTTTCGGTGTTTCTTACTACTTTCATTTAATGGCGATAAAGACGTATCCTCTGCCTCTGTTGAGAATGATGAGCTGGTTTCAGCTAAAACAAAAATGGTCAAATTTAATATTTGAGTATGAATACTGAAGCAATGGAAGTGATTCTCAACCTCACACCATTACATATGGTGGTGGAGAGTGTTGCAGAAAGAACAAGATACAGACTAAGTAGAGAGGGAATCATTAAAAAAAAACCACCTCTTCACTTCTTAGAAATCAGACAACCTGGGACATGCCACAAGATGGTATGATGAAAAAGTATAACTTTTAAAAGAAATTCGTTATGGAATTAAGCAACAAGAAGGAATGGGATCCAAATACCATTACCAGACTTGGAAAGAATGCCATTCAATGGTACACAGACGGCTCAAAAGCAATAGAAGGAACTGGGATAGGAGTGTACGGGCCAGGAACCAAACACTCTGAAAGCTTGGGAAAAACCCCAAGTATCTTTCAAGTGGAAATTCACGCAATAAGAAAGTGTGCTCAGTTCAATATTGACAAAGGATATAGAAGACAAAGGATTATCATAATGTCTGATAATCAAGCAGCCATTAAAGCGCTGGGCTCTTGTGTAATCAGTTCCAAAATGGTGTGGGAATGCCTAGGCAAACTTAATGAACTAGGCGAGAACAATATAGTCACCTTACTGTGGATTCCAGGACACACTGGAATAGAAGGAAACGAAATAGCAGATGAACTAGCGAAGAGGGGGACTGTAATACCCTTTTGGGTGCCGGAACCCTTTTGCGGAATCAGCTCCAATGTAATATTGGAAGAAATAGGTAAAGCCGAAGAAAAGAGAAGATCTGACAATTGGAAAGATCTAGTAGGGCTTAGGCAATCAAAGATTCTTCTGGGTGACTACAACCTGTCGAAATCAAATGAATGCCTAAGTCAAAGCAAAACTGCACTAAGAGTTTTAACAGGAATCCTAACGGGACATTGTTGCCTGAATGGGCACCTTAAAAAGCTCAAAATAGTGGAGGAAGAAGATTGTAGATTTTGTGGAATGGAAGAGGAAACCCCCATCCACATACTTCCGAACTGCACAGTAATTCGGAATCCTAGGGCACAGTACCTGGGAGACTACTGGATAGAAGAGGGACAGTTACCTAAGTTGAGGCCTGCAGATATCCTAAAATTCCTCCGGGAAATAGGACTAAAGGAGCTACTAGTCTCTGAGACTTTCCTCAGAAACTAAGTAGAAGTAAGGGGGCACAATAGATCTTTTAGGTCTCAGTGAATGTTACCCCAAAATACATACATACATACATACATACATGAATACTGAAAAAAATAAGCACAACATAGATTTTTCATTTAAAGTGTATCAATGGAATAAGTGTACTGTGTGCTGTAAACTTAAATTACAAATCGATCTTACCTGCACATTTATTTAAAGAACCCTTCTTGGTTCGTTTGCCATGTGCCCTTTTTTGATGGTCCATTAAATAAGACGTATTTCCAGATGTTTTGTATACCTTTCTACATTTCATACATGTAGCTAGTGGCCTACCAAGCTCATCCTTTGGAAAATACTTCCAGATTAACGATGATTTTCGTTTAACCATTTTATAAAATAACCTCAAACTCTAACAGTCAAAACTAAAACCAAAAACTAGGGCGTAGAATACCTTGCCTACTACAATGTAAGTAAAATAGTGGGAAATGAGGGAATCCAAACCACGTGACTTTTCAACTGTCAAGATGGCGCCTGGTTGGCAAACAAAGCTTTTAAGCCGTAGCAAGGTAGCTATATACAGCAAGTTTTAATGGTGTTTATTTTGCATTTTGATTATTATCGAAGTAATCGTTAGTTGTTTCAAGGAGTTTCAAGTGTTAGATCTTCCCTCTTGATGGCTGCTAACCACATATCCCTCCTTTTCCTTGATGAATCGTTTATATGTGGGTAATGTACAAAGTTTTTCAATGTGGGAATGCGAAAAAAACTAAGCAAATGGTCCCGATCTGCACGGCTTCCACAACCCACCACAATACACGTTACTGGCATTTTTTTCAAAACTGAACTTAGGTCTCACTATTTTCTATAAATCTGAATAAAACCAAAGGTAATTATACCCAAATACTTCAAAAAAGCTTCAACAATTAACAAAACTGAACAAGTAAACAAACGTATTAAACAATTGTTTGCCAACCAGGCGCCATATTGAATTTATTTGACAGGTTGTTGGATTGCCTAAATTATTTTATTTTATGGTTAATGGTTAGGTTATGCGTTATGTATGATGACTTTGACAGTTGACGTATGACAAAAACTATCGAATGGGACTATCGATAGGAAATTTAAATTTAAAACTATCGATACTATCGATAGTACTATCGATAGTTGGCTACCTCTAATGCTAACCCCATAGACAAATTGTATTTGAACATTATTTTCTCTATGGCTAACCCCCATTTGTTTCAATGATAAATTAATCATTTTTATTTTGGATAAAGGTGATTATTAAAATTAGTTTGGCGGACATTTTTAAATACATTGGCGACAGAAATCGGCCGATGGTGGAAGACAAACAGGTATTTAAAGCAAAAAGTAGGAATTATAAACTTTACGTTCGCGTTCAGTTCGTCGTTGGCAGTTCGGTTCAGTTCAGTTGAAGTTAAACTAAAGGAATCACACAATTACGTTTATAAAGTCAGTCCTCGTTCAGTTCGCAGTTTCCATTACCCCAGATTTAAAGATTCCGTAACGTAACGAAACGCAAGGATTTCCGTGAGACGATAAAAGATAAATCATAGGACGACTCCACTACCATTCATAGATTACTTCTGTCATCGTGCCACAACGCAACTTCAAAAAGATGGAGATGGGTATCTCTCGCGTTACAGCCGCGATCAGCGTCATGCGTAAGGGCAATCTATGAATGGTAGTGGAGTCGTCCTATGATTACCTTTTACCGTCTCACGGAAATTCTTGCGTTACGTTGCGTTACGGAATCTATAAATCAGGGGTTCCGCCCGTTTCGCTGCGTCCGCGTTCGAGATGGCCAAGATTTAAGTTCGCAGTTGGCAGTTCAGGTATAAACCAATCAAAACGAAAGTTATGCACTACGTAAGAAACGTCATTTGTCAACTGTTTACTGTACTCTTCAGTATTCCATTTTTTTTTGGCTTGGCTTGGCTTTGGTTGAAGTATTTGTTTGTTTTGGTGTTTGCAAATACACTTAAAATCAAATAAAAATTGTAAGAGATACTATAATAAAATAAGTATATGTTATATAATAAAAAAAAATATATATTAACTGCAAAACATAAAAATAAAATAATAGGTATTCATATCGAACGAAATAAAGTAACTATTGGGCCAGAGGCGAATATGTATGAGATGTCGTACCTGAAAATAAAAAGAAACGAATGAGCAATCAAGCCTACCAAAAGTATTTTATTATTAAAGAAAGTAATTAAAAATGGATATTGATAAATAACTGAAATTATTATCTTTTCCATTCATCTTTAACTAGCAAAACAATAATAATAATAAAGGTGATTATGTCAAGAACTTGTTGGTTTATTTGCCACAAAAGAAAGAACTGACCAAATATTAATTCTCCATTCCGTTGACACTGCCCACCTACAGTGTCTCTATCGATCGATATACAACAGGGCAACAACACTAACTATAACCACAAGAATAACGAACAATCACTCTTGTAACAAGAATAACAAACAATCATGCATGTGCCATAGCAGTGTGGAAACTAGAACACCGACCACCCTCAGTGTAACTAGTCCGTACTGCCCACCTACAGTACGACCCTTGGAAAAACTAACCACCCTCAGTAATCCAAACACCAAACGCATCCACTGACCGCAATGGACTACGCCCAAACGAACAATATAATATTACCAATCACTTAATTTTCCATTACACCTCGTAGGTAAAATTATATAAGTGAAATTAAACAAATGCTAATGGATAATACTTAATTACTCAGTGAGAAAACTCACTTTAATTTCCAAAACGATTCGAAACACCAATATTCAGTAGAACACACCCAGACACAAGTAACTTTATTATAATTTAAAATTAATCTTTTCTGTTAGAGACTTAACTAGAGAATGTAACTAAAATTCTTTCAAACAACCCTTAGGGCTCATATAAAGACTGTTTACAACTTTCTTCGATAAACTATATCTTATCTTATTTGTACATGTTTATATTGGACCGATAGATTATCTAAGGATATTCGTTTCTCACAAATTTATACTTTGTGTCTGTGAATGCTGATGTTTCGTATTTTAAAATTTTATATACTTTTATATAGGAAGGTAAAAAAAATATTCTTACAAAATTTTCACCCATCTCTATTTTTTACAAAACAAAATATAAATAAAATCAGCTGAGGTTTATAAACCCAAAAATTTACCAACTGCACTAAACTGCAGAATGGAAATGACGCGAACGTCGCCAACTGCGAACTGAACGCGAACGTAAATAGGGATATGCGATACTCGCTAAATATCGATACTAGGTATCGAAAGGTATTGAATGTGAAGTATCGATACAGTATCTTATCGCTAAGAAATTATCGATACCTACTGGTATCAAATCGAAACGGATACGGAAGAAGTAATAATTGAAAAACGAAAAAAAAATATTACACGTCAATGTCGAATAAAACTTTTTTTTTAAATGTTCCACTATAATTTGGAGCAGCTTCCTAAGAAAATAAGTTTGGAGACCCTGTTTCCCAGAAAGTTTATCTTATGAAAAATAACATATGGGTGTATTTTGAAATGTTTCATTATAAATCAGCAGAATTATGAAATGTTTCAACTGATACCTACTAAAACAATAAAAAGTTTGAAAATACATTTCTGTATCACTAATTGTTGGAAATGGAATTTATGGCTAAATCATTGTGACAAATGAGGCAATATTATAGCTCGTTAACGACCAGGTGAGATGTAAGCGGTGTCACGAGTATATGTGCCGCCAGGACCACGTGAGATCAATATGGTGTAACGACAAATTTTATGTTTCGACATAATGTGACCGTCCGTAGAATACACGATACAGTGTTAAAAAGATAGGATGTGTTGAGAAGCTGTCCGGGGGACTAGGTAAGATTAGCGGGTTGGGAATTTTCTTCAAACTCTTGAAATAATGCTATTTGAAAAATATTCTTTTCTGTGCTTGTAATATTTATTAAAAAACAGTGAAATAAAAAACCAACGAAACAACAGAGTAGCATTATATGAAATGAACCAAATGGCAAGTCCTTGTATGATAATTATATTTTTTGTGCTTTATGCCTAAAAACAAGGTAAACAAAATATTTTCAGGCACACCGAACATTGATACTTTGATCTCGTACATTTTCTCTGAGGTTCTAGTCTTCCTTTTTTCATTTTCAAATGAGCATAACATCCAACACATCTACCTTTCTTGTTAGAACGTGTTGTTTATTTTCAGAGTCAGAGGAATCTGAATATGGTTCATATGGTTCTTGGTTTCGACCGATCAATCGTAAAGCGAGTAATTCTTTGAATTTCGTAATGGATTAGTTATCTCCTTATAAAGTATGAATGCATTTACCAATGCCGATCCAAAAATTAATTCAAGAGCTTTCGATACCATTTGGTACCTCGGCACAAACAATGCGAACGGATCGGATAAATCAATGTAGGCTTTAGAATTATTGTAGTCAACTACAGCTTTGGGCTTTTCTTATTTTCTTATTTGATTTAGCAGTGTCAGCATTATGGACTGTGGTTAGCATTAGTACGTCCCGCTTATTTTCCCATTTCAAAACTGTTGTGTATCTTAGGGAAAATACAACTATATCTTTTCAGTATTTCTTTATTATATTATATATAAAAGACTTCATTACAAAAACACAATTATCAAAGTGACAACCAATGACTTGGCTGACATTAGCAGAAAATGCCAACTAAAAATATACGGCATTTCCTCCCTTTCTTTATTATTTGAAATATTAAAATATCAACTACAAATTTAATTTGACAGGTTTTTTAATAAGCCTGCCAGAACGCGAATGAACATTAGTAGTATTCGTATCTGCCTGAAGTATTCATTTCCCACTTGGTACAGACTGTAGGGCTGGACAAAGTGGGCTATTATTTACTACTAATGTTCCTTCGGTAGTTGTAGGGCAATCATCAATATATTTACCACTAACACTAACAGGAGTAGTTGGGTCGACAACAACTGGTGGAGAACTACTTGGTACAATATCACTTACATGTTCATTATTTAAGTCTAACATATTATTTTCATTACCTGCTCTGTTAGGTCGCATATCGTTAAAATGTATAAACTTAATATTATCATCATTAGTGCGAACAAGATATGTGGAATGGCTTAATACTTTAACTACAATTCCTTTTTGCCATAGTTTTGTCTGAAAGTTTTTGATATATACTTGTTGATGTAGAGAATAGAGTTTAGTATTTTTCATTAATTCAAAGTTGACTGATGGCTTGGTAATAATGTGATCAGAAGAAGGTTTAATAAAATCGAACCGAGTACGAGGACGTACTTTGAAGAGAGCTTGAGCAGGGGATAGCCCTGTAGATATGGAAGGTGTGTTACGATATGTCATAAGAAAATTTAATAAGCGAGATTGAATAGTGTCTTTGGTAATTATCTCCCCCCTTTCAGAAAATAACGCTTTTTCCAAACTTTTCTTTACTGTTTGGACTGATTTTTCTGCCAATCCATTACTTTGAGGGTGATATGGTTGTGACTTCAATGGCTTTATACCATTTGACTGTAAAAATTTTATAAATTCATCAGCATTAAAGGGTGGACCGTTGTCTGACAATAATTCAACTGGGAGTCCAAATACTGAGAATATTTCCTTCAACTTTAATATTGTTTCATGGGCTGTCGTATTAGTCATTATTTTAACTTCAATCCACTTTGATTTGTTATCAACAAGTATCAAAAAGGTATTGTTAAATTTGTGGAAAAAATCTATACTGACTCTAAAAAAATTCTTTGGTGCTTTTGGCCAACTTAAGAAATTTGTGTCACTAGAGAAGTTTTGTGTTTGCTGACAAATTTCACATTGTGCTATGAACTTTTCAATGTCATTGGATAAATTATTCCACCAACAATATGACCTCATCAACATTTTTGTTTTAACGACACCTAAATGTTGTTCATGGAAGAGTGCGAGGACACTTAATTGTATAGACTTGGGGATTACTATTTTATTTCCTTTTAATAAGCAGTTAGATTCTACTGTTAGATCATGTCTTTTATTAAAAAAAGGTTTTAACTGTTCATCTGTAACACTTTTTGGCCACCCTGAAAGTGTAAAGTCAATAGATTTTTTAAGAAGTAAGTCCTTTTTTGTGGCTCTAGCTATATCTTGAATATTTATAGGAATACTTTCTATCAAACTAAATGAATTCAAAAATTCTGGTACTTCTGTGCCTTTATCAACTGGTAATCGTGACAATCCGTCAGCATTAGCTACAGACTTTGCTTTTCGGTATTCAATTCTATAATTGTATGCTGATAAAGTGATTGCCCATCGCGTGATGTGAGAGGCAGCAGTAACTGGTATGCTTTTGTTTCTGTTAAAGATAAATTCTAACGGTCTACGATCCGTTATAAGAGTAAAGGGATGCCCATAGATATATTTGTGGAACTTTTTTAACCCAAAAATTAAAGCCAGAGCTTCACTTTCTAGATTTGAGTATTTTTTCTCATGTTGGGATAGGGTGCTGGACACAAACATTACTGGCCGATCTTCCCCATCAATGTGATGGCTTAATACTGCACCCACCCCATAACCACTACTATCACAGGTGACATAAATAGGATATTTTGGATTATACATAGTTAAAACATTAGATGACGTTAATAGGGTTTTACTATACTGAAATACATTCTCACACTCTACTGACCAATTAAATTCTTTATTAGGGCTGCACAAATCATACAAGGGTTTTAAGGTTGAAGATAACATGGGGATAAACTTTCCATAATAATTAAGGAGACCTAAATAGGATTTCAACTGAGTTATATTTTGGGGAGATGGGGCTTTCTGTAAGCAGTCAATTTTCTCTTTTGTGGGGTAAATTCCCTTGGAGTCTAAGACATGGCCTAAAAATTCAACAGAACTTACATAAAATTTACATTTCTTCTCATTAACTTTGACATTGAATTTACTTAGTCTGTCTAACACTTGGCAGACATTCTTGTGACACTCTGATATATCTGTACCTGTTATAAGGATATCATCAAGATAGCACTTTGTGCTTGGTAAACCGGATAATATAGAATCCATGACCGACTGTAAAATTCCAGGGGCTGAACTAACTCCAAACGTAAGACGGTTGTAGCGGAACAGTCCCAGATGAGTATTTATTGTCAACAGCTCCTTAGATTGCTCACTGGCTTCTAGTTGTTGAAATGCCCCTTTTAAATCTATTACCGTAAAGATATTACTGCCACCAAGTGCTGCGAAAATATCTTCAGGTAAGGGTAGCACACAATGATCTGTGTCTATTAGTTTATTAATAGTTCTCTTAAAATCAACACATAATCTTATGTCATTTGAATTTCTTTTCGCAACTGTTACAATAGGACTGGCCCACTTACTATAAGTCACTTTGGTTAAAATTCCACTTTCTACTAATTTAACAATTTCTTGCTCTACCTTTGGTTTTAAGGCATATGGCATTTGATAAGCGCGATGGAACACTGGTATTGCCCCCTCTTTTAGGTTAAGCTCAGCTGTAAATTTTTTTATACAAGAATGACTTCCTTCTTCAAAAACAGAAGCAAAATTAGTTTTCAATTCATCTACTAATTTAGGAATTTCATCAAGCAATTGCTTTATTACTATAATTTTACTTTGACTTTCAACCTTCTTACTGTCAACATGGCATTTTCGAGTTTTATTTAACTGTGATATATTTACCTTCTCAGTATGATTACTAAACAAATTTTTCCAAAGAGGATACAAAGTATTTAGCCAGTTTCTGCCTAACAGTGGTGTAAATTTATTATAGCAATCAACAACAACAATTGGCAACACAAAACTTTCATGACAAAACTTTACATTTACCATAACTTCCCCTACGATCTGTACATTTTGCCCTGTCACTACTTTTAACTTGTAAGCAACTTTATTTAAAGGCAAAAAATACAGTTTATTTTTATAATCCGACATATGACATACAGTTTTACAAGCTCCTGAATCAATTTCAAACACAAAGTTCTTACCTTCGATTTCTAGTGTTACCTTTAATGACCCTTCTTCCTGATTTTTTATTTGGCCTATAAACCCTAAATCTAATGAATTCTCTTCTTCCGACTCTTCCAACTGATTTTCTTCTTTTTCCTCTTCTATTTGATGCACTGACTTTGGGACACCTTTAGACTTCCTACAGACATTACTTGTGTGCCCCTTTTTGTGGCACTTAAAACAATCCCAGTTTTTTGCTGGACAGAATTCAGGATCATGTTTTCGCAGACATCTAAAGCAATCTCTATAATCCTTTCGACTACTGCCATGTGGTGGCTTACTGGGATAACTTAAACTACTGGACTTGCTTTTAAACAATTTGGACACCGTAGATACCTCTGGACCCATTACTTTCAAATTGCCTTCGGTAACCTCAAAGCTAACTGCTAGCCGATAAGCATTTTCATAGGTTAATCTTTCCTCTGTTAACAGCTTTCTTTTTGCAGCCTCAGACTTCATTCCACACACGAATCTGTCTCTTAAAGTTTCATTAAGAAAATTACCGAACTCACAGTACTGTAACAAATTTTTTAACCTAGCAGCATAGTCTTTGACACTTTCATTTATTTCTTGCTGGCAGTTATAAAATACATACCTTTCCGCTATCACAAGGCGTTTCGGGTTAAAATGTTGTGTAAGCACATCTTTTAGCTCGACATACGTTTTTGACGATGGCAGTGCAGGTGCTACTAAGTCTTTTAAGACCTTATATGCTTCTTGACCTATTAGGGTGATGAGCATTGGAACCTTTTTTCCATCTTCAACATCATTACAGGAGAAAAGTTGTTCTAACCTCTCAAAATATGAGAGCACATCTGACGACTTGGGATTAAAACTTTCTATAGATCCTATTAATGACATGATAATTCGACAAAAGTCTTCTTAAAAATTTTAGATAGAAACACTAAACTGACAGATTTCGGCTTTTCATGTACTTCGGCCACGTGGACTTGACGATACTTCGATTTATTAACTATAGACTGTGGCTATGGGTTCATTACTCGTCGCCAAGTTTATGTTGTGTATCTTAGGGAAAATACAACTATATCTTTTCAGTATTTCTTTATTATATTATATATAAAAGACTTCATTACAAAAACACAATTATCAAAGTGACAACCAATGACTTGGCTGACATTAGCAGAAAATGCCAACTAAAAATATACGGCAAAAACGACTATGGCAGTCCCACTTTCTTGACCAAAAACCTCATTCTTGTTCAGTTTTCTGGAATTGACTTGTTTTGGGTTGGGTTTACGATTTGATCGCAAAGTTCCAACAAGGTGAGTCTTGCGTAAAAGTAATTCCGACGCAAGAGTAATGCTTGTATAAAAGTTGTCGGTATAAAGTGTTCTTCCAGAATCTAATAGATTACTCATGAGGGACATTACAACATTTGCCGATGCAGATCCATTTTCTGACTTGTCAGTGCCACAATAAACACGCATGCTGTACGTATACCCTCCACGAGTACATAACATGTACAGTTTGATCCCGAATTTGTGGCGCTTGTTCTTGATGTACTGTCGGAACTTCAAGTGTCCACGAAACGGCACAAGAGTTTCATCTATACATACATCATTCTCAGGTACCATAACTGCCTGAAACCTTACTAGAAGTTTTCCTATCAGTGGGGTGAGTTTTCTTAGCCGATCATTGTTATACGATTGATCTAGGTTTATAGCATTCCTTTTTCTCACACAGTTAAGAAATGAAATGCTATTTGTTCTGACCATTTCTACATAGCATGTCGTGTGCCTTATATAGCACAATAACAATTTTACTTTCATCATCGGCGATCAATAGGAGTATTTATTCGAGTAACCGATGAGGAGTTGAAATTAAGTTGGTTATCAGTCTTCACACACTATACATTTATGTTCACCATCACCTGTTCGTTTCTTAATCAAGGTTTCCTATCAAAACTTATGCTATGCTATTTGACTAGTATCATAGTCCTGGACTGAAATGAATATTATTGTACGTACCTCATTGTTATTTTTTATTCACGTTATTGTATTACTGTGTATTTGTTTTCCATTGATAATATGTTTAATTTCAGAGCCACTCGATCATAATTCATGATGGTAATATTTTGTTTTCGTTTGCCAAATTATAGGTTAATATTCAGAGAGTATACAATTATCAGCTGTTGCAGCGATCACAATACCAATAAGTATTCTAGTTCCTTTTTCGTACTCTACCTATTCGTTCAGTATGACCTCTGGTGTGCTCCAATATTAATTTATTACTTGTTCCGTGCATGTTCTATCCTCTATTGAATGAGAGAGTTCATTTTCATTTTTTGAATATTGGGGATACTGATTGTCAGACGATTTCCGGAGGCAAGCAATTGACAGGGGGAACAAAAAATCGACGAGACGTCGAGGACAGCTGCGGTTCCTCACAATATCTGCAAATTTTTGGGATCTGCCCCATTCAGTCATTGGAATTAATGACTTTCAATTTTTTGTGAACCCTCTGGAGTAAAGAGGTATGTATTTTTTTTTAATTCTGGTCCAGTTCTTCCTTCACCATTTTTATTTCACTCCACATGTGTTGGGATAGGTTGTCATTTTACCTATTTCACAGGGTTCAAGGAGAGGCTAACTTTCAGAGAAGAGGTCTACTTTAAAAGCGAGGCCGACTCTCAAACCGAGGCCTATTTCTAACTGTGGCCCACCTTTTTGCGAGGATCAATCCAACCCTCACTCAGTTCCGTGCTCAACCATACGTTATCATGGTCTACCATCTAGATGTCTAGCTGTCTGGAATCTAAATGTTCATACTAGTAATGTTGCTGTTCACCGTTGGATAGCTACCTGCAAAAATTACCATCATAGAAGAATGATCTGAGGGCAGATTATCTGAGAGACCCTTAGATAATTAGGTACCTATTTTAGTTTATGATTCTATGTGAATATTTTCATGCATAACTGAATATTACTATGTGTCCGACGATAATACCTAGAGGAAATATTTGATTTTGAATCTGATCAGATTTCATCCATACTTAATTTTGAACACCAACATTTTTTTATCATTATATGTCTGTATATATTTGTACATAGTCATCATCATTGCTCATTTTGAACAATAAAACATCATTGGGGTTTTTGACTATTGTTTCATAATACTTTGTCTCAAATAATTCAAAGGTTTCTGGATTCCATGTCAACAAAAATTTAGTGGCGCTCAAGGCATTTAATGTAACTATCAAATTTCGTAAGTTTTAATCATTTGAACCACGACCCAGTGCCGCCAAACGAAGAGCTGCCGTTCGCTGTTTGGCAGAGTAAAATTATGGCCATACAATAAATGGCACCCTCGAACGTGGGGTTTTATTTTTTTGATAGTTCGTTTTATTCTAAATAATTTAATATTTCATATAGTTTCATGCTCTCAAGTTTGAATATATTTAGAGACAGAGTTTATGAAATGGTTTCTCATTTCACATTTTACAATTTATTATGACAAAATATCAAGTTGAATGCAGACAGAGACAAGGAAAAACATAGTTTTTATTAATTTTTAATGGCCAAAGGTTGAAGTAACGTTTTTTATATTATTTCTATAGTGAAAACACCTTATTGTTTTTTTATGATAAATAGTTTGTGCTATTATTGAGTACTTCAGAAAGTTCTGAAGATATATTTGGTGTTTTCTTATACAGTTTTTTGAGCGTTGTTTGTTTTTTGGTAAGATTTTCGCTGAAGTGAAGGTCTGATTTTATGTTTATCTAATAGAAGTGTACAGTTCATGACATATGGTGATTTTTTTTATGTTTTTTATGAAACTGAAATTGATATTTTGGAAACATACAGGGTGAATGAATAAACAGTAATTTTTTTTCGATAATTGACAATTGTGTTCATAGGATTGGAGTCTACCTTATTTCATTGATTTAGTTGAATTTAATTTTGATATACAGTGGTTGGAAAAATGAGTGTTGAAAAATTCCAAGTTAACCATTTGCTTGATTTTGAATTAGAGTATGAACTTATTATTCGTGGTATCACTTCCGGTCGCACAGTTGCAGATAAACGAAAAATTTTAAGTAGACTTTTGAGTAAAGAACAAGTAGATCCAGATGTAAACTTGAAGTTAGGTTCATATGATTTTGATTTTAGAACAGAACAGGACTCTATAAATAAAAGTTTAACTTCCATTACTGAATTGATCATTGATTTTAGTGATTCTGGCCAGGTTACAGATACTTTGTTTCACCGAATTAAATCTAGGATAGCACACCTTTTGAATAGGATTCAGCGACTCCTAAAATTGTTGAATATTCCTGGAAAAATTGCCGACAACATAAAAAATGACTTTAATAAATTTCAAAACGAAGCGTACGCAACATGTTTGAAATTAGAAGCTGATTTATATGATAGTATAAAAACTGCAGCTCCGGTTATCACAAATGTTGATGTACAGCCACCACCAGTTATTAATGTTCCAGTACCTGTGGTAAATTGTTCAAACAATTTCATTTCAATTTCTAAATGGGGAGTGAAATTCAATGGTGATCCTAAAACGGTACATTCATTTTTAGAACATGTCACAGAGTTAGCGCAGGCACGTAAAGTTAATGATCAAACTCTTTATGAATCTGCGATAGAATTTTTTGTAGGTGATGCTTTTGTTTGGTATCGTAGTATCAAATCACAAGTTAATGATTGGCAATCACTTGTTTCATTACTCAAAAGAGATTTTTTAAGTACAGATATAGATGAAGATATTTGGGAACAAATTAAACAAAGGAAACAGAGGAAAAATGAGACTGTTGCTATTTTTATCGCTCATGTAGAAACTTTATTTGGTAGATTGTCTCGAAAACCTGTTGAGTTGTCAAAAGTTAAATATTTGAGGAGAAATATTTTACCGGAGTACATTAGTCAGTTAGCTTTACATGAAATTTCAACTGTAGCTGATCTCTCAAAATTATGTAGGAGACTTGAAGAGGCTAATAACCTCAAAAATAAAAATAATTTGGTTACACAAGTTGCTCAGGTGTCAGAAGTGACACAAGAGAAGGGAATTTACAACAATTCGAAAAACTTCAACCGAAATAGCATGGAGACTATATAAGGAGAACTAACTCATACGGAGAAATTGACAAAACCTGACCTCAAAATCGACTATCTAAGCAGTTTGTATTTTCACCGCTACGCTGCGCATTGCAACACGGGCACCATCCAAATAAGTAACCTTAGTTTTTATAAGTGACAGTAGCCAAATTGTAAACATTAGTTATGACAATAATAAAAACTAAAAGTAGGAGCTAGAAAGATTAAAATTATTGTTAAAAATTAAAAAAAGACAAAGTGTGTGCGTTGTTAAAAATTATTGCAATAGTGGTTGATAGTGCATCTGATTTAAAACGATGAGACGTGAATTGAAGTTAAGAAAGCCAGAGTGTTTTCAGTTACCCAAGGTGATTGAAAATATTCAAAGATAAATAAAGTACTAAAGAATATTTATTATGTTAGGATTCAAATTATATACATTACTCGTGAGAAATCTAGAAAAAGCACAATGGCACACAAAATACTTTACTTTTGCTGATATATACAATTAAAATTCAAGAGAACTGGAAGAAAAAAGGTGAACAATGATATGATAGTTGATATAAGGAATAAGCTGTGAAAGTAATTTGGGAAAACTACTAATAGGTATACTTTGTATACAGAAAAATATAAATTGAATTCAGTGATAGAAATAGGAAATCAAATTATTAATTTTGGAGTAAAAATATACAACAAATGGAAAAAAATATTGGTACACTCTACCTCTACAGGGGTTACTAAAACCATTCGACATTGAAAGTGATTTTTAACACTTCTTTCTTACCAATCTTCAGCTAAGTACCTAATTTCAGTCTGTGGCACTTGTGGGATAACATCTACAGATAAAACGCAGTGAATTTAAAATAGTGTAGTGAAGGTTATAGAATGTCAACAGATGTAATTTTCAAAGAAACTGGTCTTCAGATGACAAAAATATTGGAAATTGTAGTTTTAGTATATCCTTGAGTAGGTGTATCTGAATAGTGAGTGGTCCAAAGAACCAATTAAAGTGGCCAATACCTCCCCAGAAGAATTTTTATACAAAATGATCAAAAAATAACTTGAAATCTGGCAATAAGGGATGGTGAATAATGTACATTCTCATACCAGAAGACAAAACACTTCATATACATGTAGCTCTGAACAGCCCAGTGAACATAATATGTATAAAGTCATTCAACAGTCTGCCATGGTACTAACAATCTGTTGCAAATATAAAAATAAAATTGTATGTTGAAATTGGTCAGAGTATGAATATATCTATATTCTGTGTACTTTGCACTGTGTTTGTGTTATTAGCAAACTGTGAATAGTAATTTTTTGTACGTTTTTGTATTAGAATAAAGTAATAATTTTCTTGCATGATACCTATGTACTATTTACATATAATATGTACTTTACCTATATGGAAAACCTTTGCATGAACTAATATCATTAGTAAGTTGTACCTGTTGACAGTGATGATTAAACATAATATATTGTACCTATTTTTTATTGTAATTAAACAGATTGAAGATTGTGCATAGATAAATTTGAAGCATTGGGATTCATCCTACACCTTTAAATCCATTTCACTATTCTGCTGTAAGTTATTGTAGCTCATTCACTGTTATTTTGAGATTGTTATGACTGATCACATACATCTACATACTGCAATATGTATATTTGCAAATTTGAATGTGTTCGTGTGAAATCAAATCTGGAGGACTTCATGTTGAGGTATACATTTTTGGAGAAAAACTGTAATTCGCTTTCACTTGCAGTTTTTTATAACTAAGGTAGCTTTCAGGCTTAATAGCAAGTATTCTGGACACATCATTTAATATAATTTATAGAAAATACCACAGTGTTTAACACCATCAAAGACTCTAGTAATTCCTAGAAAAAAAGTAGCACATATTTGCTTGGTAGCCTAGATGTTTGTATATACAATTTTGGGTTCGATAGTGGCATGTATAATGGACCATTTTCCTCAAAACCAATCTCATATGAAGATATCTATGTATTTATCGATATTTTGTAATATTTTTTTGTTTTAAAAATTATTTGCCAGTACAGACAGAATTCAATCATAATGCTATAAAGCCTTGAGTAGAGAATATTAAATATCCTAATTATCTCATTTCAACTTCAACAGTAAACTGATAACCCATAGTAAGCTAGAAACATATGGCAGACCATAGGGTAGGTAGGTATAAAGTTAGAGACAATATAGGTACTGATTGTACACTTTATATTTAGGTGAAAGTTACAAAATGTGTAGTAAATTACAAGTCTCCTGCAATTCTGTATATTCATCATTTTCATAATTTCTTCTTGTAAAGGCTTTGCCAGTTCAGGAGCAATTGGCTTTCAGTCATTTTATAGAAAATAACCTAAAATATTAGATATTACTTATTAACAAATTTGTAATTAATCGATCCTGTTATTAGAGCATTGACTATACTGTCTATTTATCTATACATACCTTCTATTGTTTCATCAAACTGTATTTTTTTTACTTGCAAGATATAATTCTTAAAATCTAAATTATTCGAAGGCATTTAAATTGATTTTCATATTCCATATTTTACTGTGTAGAAAACCAAATTCTGAAAAACTTAAACACATTATTCATATATAATGAACAAATTAGTTCTAGAATATACTTACTTGCACTAAAGGGTGTCTTTTTCACATTTTTCGTTCAAATACTTTTTATACTAATTATGACTGTGCCAAACCTTCAAGTCCTCTAAAATTCCATGCGAAGATAAATGTTATTGGCAAGATGTATCATATTTTACTACCAAACGACCACAATTTAAGATATTTTCCAAGACGAGGACGAAAACGGATTTCTTAGTCAAAAAATGTTTCATCCCTAACCTCATTTACCTAACATACTGTCAAATGAGCTAGCAACCAATAAAAAACCATGAACTGAAAGTGTGTGCAAGACTCATGATTGGCTGTTATTGTTCAGCAGTCAGATGTTTCTGGTACTCGTTTAAGACTGGCACCCTCTACCATTACCAAAAAATGAATTACATGGAGTTCGATCTCCTTATATAGTCTCCATGCGAAATAGATTCAAAAAAAATAACAATCGAACTTTCACGAACAGCAACAGCAACAGCAACCAGACATGTGTTACTAATACCGGAAGGAAATGTGAAACTGATGGTCGAGGACATAATTCTAGAACGGGAACTCCAGGTGCTTCCGATAATAAATCAGTGACTTGCTGGAATTGTGGAATGCCAAACCATGTTTTTTCTGATTGTAGAGTAAAAAGGAAAATTTTCTGTTTTAAATGTGGGTTAGCAGGTGTCAAATATTCGGATTGTTCAAATTGTTCAAAAATCGAGTGAGGGGCAGGGCGTTACTTGGCCATCACTCCACCCCCAAAGCAAGGGCCAAATTTAATTGTGCTAGATTCAATAAAGCTGACTGGAATAATTGGTTATCATGTGTTGCCAAATTTTATAAAAATTATAAGAAATCCTCAAATGAAATTTCTCCTCTTTTTGTTGAAAAACCCCTGGATAATAGACCCTATATAGTTGTTCGTTTATTTGATCAAAATATTACAGTTTTACTTGATACTGGAGCTACTGCTTCGCTAGTTTGTTCAGCCGGTTTAGATATTTTAAAAAAATTTAATCTTGAAATAAGCCATACTATTTCAAAAAACATTTCTACTGCAGATGGAACTCAAAAGGCAGTTGTAGGTGTAGTATTTTTGCCAATTGTGATTGACGGTGTATGTCAAGTAATTAAAGCATTAGTTGTTCCAAGTTTGCCTCATTCTTTCATTTTTGGGTGTGATTTCGCAAGGCAATTCAATATTAAGGTTAATTTTTACAATAATAGTTGGCAAGTTCAGAGCAACCTTCCTTTTTCCGCTAAAATTGATGTTGTTAATGGACCTGAACATAACAATAAAATTACAAGTTTACAGTCACTGGACGATTTAACTGCCGCACAGCGTGCACAAGCAGAAAGTCTTATTGCTTCCTTTAAAGATATCTCTAGTAAAGAAAGATTTGGTCGTACCGATAAAATCTCTCTCAAGATAGATACTAATGATGAACCTCCTTTTCGTAAGAGACCCTTTATGATGTCTCCTTATATGTCAAAAATCTTGAACGATGAGTTAGATGAAATGTTGAAGTTAGGAGTTGTTGAGCCATCTCAAAGTCCATGGTGTTCACCAGTGCTATTAGTTAAAAAATCAAGTGGAGAGTATCGTTTCTGCTTTGATGGTCGTCCTTTGAATGCAATAACGAAGTATGATAGTTACCCTTTACCAAACATAGAGAGAATTCTAAACTCGTTACGAGATGCACAATATATATCATCAATAGATCTAAGAAAAAGTTTTTGGCAAATTCCTTTAGATCCTTGAAGATTTCGTAAAGTAATTATTTCTTGGAATCCTAAGATTCCTGGGAATCTGAAATGATAATAATTATGTGTCAAATGAATTTATTCTCTTAAGTGGGCGTTTTATATTATTCATATGAATTTTTCCATGTTTTGCAGTTGTTACTGTTTTACGTTTAGTGTTTACTTATTTAATACTAACTGCCGTATGAAATTTATTTGCGTTTTTCTGTCTCTTTTTCTTTTTTATAAACACCTTTTGGTTTGGTACAAATACTTCAGGACTCTCGCGGTTTTCGTTTATTGTTTTTAAACGGTTTTTTTTTTATTTGCTAAGTCGGAATTGATTTTTACATATAATAGTTTAAAACGTTCTTTGTATTTATTCACGTAATCGTTAATTGACAGTTTATCGATTGCGATATCAAATGGGTCATTGTCAGTAATATGTCCGTTAATTATATCCATTGGTTTAAGTTTAGTAGCTGAATGTATTGAGTTGTTGTATGCCAAAATGGCATTTGTCATCTTAGTCTTTATAGGTGTGTTGGAGAATCCTTGAGAGGTTAAAAGTCTTAAGTGTTCTATTATTGTCGAATGGAATCGTTCTACAATACCATTTGATTGGGAACAGAAATTAATTTTAATTTTGTGTAGTCCTAATAGTTCAGTAATTACGGTGTTTTTGAACTCTGTACCGTTATCACAAATAATTTGGTTTGGTATACCGTGATGGGAAAAGTAATTTATTAGGTTGTTAGCTACTTCTGTTCCAGAAAGTGCATTTAAGTGATATGCTTGTGCGTATTTGGAAAAGCTATCAACTATTGTTAAAAATTTGAGTTTTTCGAATGTAAATGAATCTATATGAATTGTTTCAAAAGGTTTACTTGCAGTGGGTGTCAAATTCATTTTTAATTTCAATGGGTGCCTATCATATTTACATTGTCGACATATCTCACACTCAATAATAAATGTTTGAATGGATTTCTTCATATCGGGCCAATAGTATTTTTCTTCAATTTTTTGAAGGGTTTCATTGATTCCGCGGTGATTCGATTTGCTTTCATAATAATTTTTAATGGTTTCTTGGATATCGTCTTCGTTTGTTACGTCTAATAATTTGGTCGTGCATCTTTTAAATTTTATAGATGACGATTTGAAATATTTCTGTAAGAATACTGAGAACGGTTCGTACAGACTGGGGTCTTCAAAATATATATAGTATTGAACATCTGGAGCTATAGATTCTTTAATGAAATTGATTACATCATTATCAAAATTATTTTTAGAAATTTGAACGGAAAGACGTTGTTTGTTTTCGAAAATAATTATTCTTTTTAATTTTGCAGGAGAATGTGAGACTGATTGTATAAATATTTGATTTTTACCGTGATTTACGGCACATTCGATTATGGGTATGCCTATAATTGGGTTTTCGTCGAAATTTGAGTGTACAGTATTGTCATCTGTCATATTTGAATTTTGCCGATCGTTTTGACTTTGTGATTGAATGTTGTCTTCTGTAAGTATTTCGTCAATGTTTACTATCATTGAAAAATTGTCTTTGTCCTGTAGGAGATTTTCTGATGTGGTTGGGATTTCGCATGTCAATCTATTGGTAATAGGGGAAGGAGTATTCAAAGTTTGGTATGCCTGTTCGGACTTATTTGAGTTATTATAGTAACTGGTTTCACCTAAAATTTCATCGACATTCTTCCAAAATGAACTGTCGTTCAAAAGTGGATGTGTATCTTTAGTATGGAGTTCTATTCTAGATAAAGAATCTACATTCTTGGATTTACCTTTTCTATAAAAAATTTGGTAGTCTAATTCTTCCAGTGTAATTCGCCAACGTAAAAGTTCAGAATTTGGTTCTTTTAATGAATTTAACCACACGAGAGGTTTGTGATCTGTAATTATATTAAATTGACGGCCATATAAATATGAGCGAAAATATTTAGTTGCCAAGTAACTCTTTCTCAATTGTAGAATAATTTTGTTCTGAATCGTTAAGTGTTCTCGAGGCGTAAGCTATGGGAAGGTCTTGTCCTATAGGACCTTGTGATAAGATGGCACCTAATGCTACATTAGAAGCATCAGTGATTAAGTTTAACGTTTTATTAAAGTGCGGGTATTGTAATATAGGTTCATTGGTTAGTAAATTTTTACAAGTGTTAAAACAAGTTATGTATTCGTCGTTAAGTTCGATTTTTGCGCCCTTTTTTAAACATTTAGTGAATGGCTTTGTTACTCGCGCAAAATCATTTATGAATCGTCTATAATATCCGAGCAATCCTAAAAAACCTTTGATTTGTTTGGGTGTTTTGGGAATCGGATAATCAAGTATAGCTTGGATTTTGTCGGGATTAGGTTTGACCCCATGTGGTATAACCACGTGACCTAGGTAGGCCACTTCTTTTCTCAGGAACTCTGATTTGTCAAGCTGCACTTTGAAGTTTACTTCTCTGAGTCTCTAAAAAACAGCTTTGAGGCGTTCTAAATGTTCTTGAAGTGAGGTTGAATAGACAATGATGTCGTCTAGGTATACTAGACACATTTCGTTTTGTATACCTCGTAATATATTATCGGCGACACGTTGGAAAGTAGCTGGCGCATTTTTTAGACCAAAAGACATGCGCAGAAATTCCCAAAGGCCATTTTCAGTATTGAATGCCGTTTTTTCAATATCTTGTTCTTCCATCTCAATTTGATGGAAGCCACTGGCTAAGTCAATCGTAGAGAAGTATTGGCAATTGCCTAGTTTGTTTAATAATTCGGTATTGTTAGGTAGAGGATATCGATCTTCTATAGTTTTTTCGTTAAGCTTTCTATAATCGATGACCACTCTCCACTTTTGTTGATTACTAGTATCCATTTTCTTGCTTACTACCCATATGGGAGAAGAACATGGTGAACTCGAGGGACGTATTATATTGGATTCTAGCATTTTTTGGATTTGATTAGCAACTTCTCGCTTATGTACAAACGGATAACGATAGGTTTTTGAATATACAGGTATTTCATCCTTTGTATGTATTTTATGTTTAATTTTATTTGTGAAGGTTAATGGCTCACCTTCTTTGTAGAATATATCGCTATATCCCTGGCATAGTTTTAGTATTTTTTGTTTTTCTTCGTTATTCATATGATTGGTTCTAATTTTATTAAGATCTAACGGTTTTTTATCTGATAATTCGATATTATTTAAGTCAATATTTTGTAGGTATCTCGTTTTCGTCAAAATTTTCTACTAAAAATGGTTCTGAGAAATCTAATGATACGGTACTGTCGGAATTGTTTAGTATTGTAGTTAGTGCATAACCATTTTTTGCTGTAGTAAGACATTGTGGGATTTCACAATTATATAATTTTTGATAAGGAATAATTATATCTCCCTGAGAAACACTTGTTTTTACTCTAACAACTTGTTGCGATCTAGGGGATACGGTTACAAGATTAAGATCCGTGTTAACTTTGTGGTAATGTAATTTTATTTTATTATGAGGAGTGATAAGAGATCCTTCCTGGAAATTTAACTCAGCTTGTAATATTTTTAAGTTATCTAGTCCAATAAGACCATCAAAAACGTTATGAAATTTGAACAGATAAAATTTCAATTTTATTGGATTTGGAAGATTGAATATTTCTGAGGATAAGATATCCGCTCGATATTTGTGGGCAGATTTTTGAAAAACTGTTGTCACTACAAATGGATCATTTTTAATTTCATTACGATAGTATTTAAATGCTAAATCAGGTTTTATGAATGATCGACTTGATCCGGTGTCTATTAAAAACTTTAAATTGTATTCAGGTAAAATTATGTAGGGTAATTCACTTGATTTTACATAAAATCTTATCACAGTTTCCTGTAATATTGTCGTATTTAATAGAGTGAATGTATCAACAGATGGCGAAAGGAATAATTATAAATATTCAACACTCTATGAATTTTTTGAAAAATAATATTTTTCAAAAACAGTGGCCGTTCAACTAAGGAGCAACAACTACTTCCCGTGCAATATGCACCGCCGGATATTGAATTACACCCCAAAAGTCAAACGGGGTTGGTATATCTACAAGATATTTTAAAACCAACCTTTCTGGTTTGCAATTAGAAGGGACAACACAACTTGTTACAAACCAGAAAGGTTGGTTTTAAAATATCTTGTAGGTATACCAACCCCGTTTGACTTTTGGGGTGTAATTCAATATCCGGCGGTGCATATTGCACGGGAAGTAGTTGTTGCTCCTTAGTTGAACGGCCACTGTTTTTGAAAAATATTATTTTTCAAAAAATTCATAGAGTGTTGAATATTTATAATTATTCCTTTCGCCATCTGTTGATACATTCACTCTATTAAATACGACAATATTACAGGAAACTGTAATAAGATTTATTGTTTTAAGCCTACGTGGTTTATTGTCAAAAATTCAAGGTTTTTGGTTTGCGATTGGAAGTGAAGAGGGCGCTGCCGTCACAATCTTTACATTTCCGTTACTGGAAGACATGTATTGATTGTGATTGAAGTGTACTCTTCAGTCCGGGATTAGAGATTCTCGGACGGACACCACATACCTTGTACTGATGAGGCGCAAATACGCCGAAACCGGTCTACAAGTTGTGTTGTCCCTTCTAATTGCAAACCAGAAAGGTTGGTTTTAAAATATCTTGTAGATATACCAACCCCGTTTGACTTTTGGGGTGTAATTCAATATCCGGCGGTGCATATTGCACGGGAAGTAGTTGTTGCTCCTTAGTTGAACGGCCACTGTTTTTGAAAAATATTATTTTTCAAAAAATTCATAGAGTGTTGAATATTTATAATTATTCCTTTCGCCATCTGTTGATTTTACATTATTGAAAGGTATTATTTTAGTATTGTTTCTGTAATATTGGTTTTCCGAGGCACTTAACAAAAATTTACGTTTTTGTTATGTGTGTCATCGTTATCGTTACTAAAATTAGTATTATTATTATTTGAAGTTTCGTTATCGGTATAGGGCTGACCAACAGTATGATCAGAATATTCGTAACTATTATCTAAGTATTCTGAATTTTCGGGATCGTAAGCTTCTGTGTCGACATTATAAAGTTCTTCAGAAGTAAAATTCGGACGTTTAGTTTGTTTGAAGTTATTTGCAGACGGTGGTGATGTTTTATAATTAGATTGATTTTGATTATTAGGGTATGTAGCTCGTGTACTAGTGGACATTGGCGTTGGTTTAGGTAAATTAGCGTTTGGATTTGGCCTAAAAACATCTACGTTTAGGCTGGGCCTTCGAAAGACTTGCGAATTTCTAGGAAAATTCTGCTGACTAGGTCTAGGATTTATTGGGATTGGTTGTGAAGGGAAATTATTCTGCCTTGAAAAGAAATTATTTGGAGTATGAGCGTTAAATGATTGCGAATTAGATTATAATTTGAATATTGTTTTTGTATAGGTGGTTGATAGTCATGTCTAAATTCAGGTGTTTGTCGAAAATTTTGTCTGAAATGTTGTGTTAGTTTTTGATTGAATTTTGTCGAATTTTGTAAATAGTGTGCATTTTCTTCTTGCAAAACGAATTGCATTGCTTCGCCTAGCGATGTTGGTTTCATGTAGCGAATGGTGGTACCCAATGGTTCTTTTAACCCGGAAAGAAAAGTTTTTAAGATTAAATTTTGATATAATTGTCGTTTTAAATTTTTACCCTCTTCCGTCAATTCATGTAAACCTACATAACTACAAAGCAAGTTCAGAATGTGTAAACACCTATCATAAATAATTGTGGATTTTCATTAGAATTTTGTCTTAGCATTACGAGATTCCTGTTTAGACAGACTTCATCTCTTTGATCTGAGAAATTTCTTGTTAAAACATTTTTTAATTCATTCCAAGTATTACATGTTTGAATATTAATTACCGATCTAGCTTTACCTTTTATTTTGGCAATTATAGAATTCACACATAAACGTTCTGAAAATTATCAGGATCTGCTCTATCAACAAAATTGTTGATAATTGTTTCGCTAACAGAAATAAATCTATTCAAGTCATTTGGGTTCCCATCAAAATCGGGGATACAATTTGAATATTCCCATTTAAAAGGCTGTAGGGCCATATTTATTTGATTATTATCAGTACTATCTACATTTGTCTAGTTTGAGTCAGTAATGGTTTCTAAAATTAAATTATCGAGTGCTTCACTTAACTCGTTTACAGTTACTTCAGAATTCATAAATTGTACTTACAGAACAAAGAAGACGATTTTAAACATGCCTTACTAGATTATAAGAATTCACAGATGGATTCTTGCAGATTTTGGGCAATATTGGTCCCAAATCTCGTCGAATGCTTGGTAGTGGCTGGAACAGGTCCTCTATGGACGGATGAGTAATCCAAAGGTTTGGTATCTCTCTGAACAATTCACTTCCACAAAAGTTCAAAATTTTGATTTAGTGTTCGATTTATTTCGGTAAATCGTTAAAACGAAATCGCACATTCGATATGTTCGACCCGAAATATCCTACTGACTGCGCCAAATAAGTCACCACAGGTGAAAAGTTCCTTTTTAAAAACTTTATTAATTTATTTATTACAATTTATAATATTCCCGACAATAAAATAAGTGTTTTCTATTCAATGGTTAATTACTGACTGGCTGTTCTCTGTCTTTTACCTAGGAAGTAAATTATTTAGTATAAGCAAAAATAATATAGTGTGTCAGCTTTTTATATATGATATTCTGGAAAAGGGATGACATAATTCACACAAGGATTTCAGATTATTTTGAAAATTGGATTGACAGATATCTGGAATATGATTTTGAATTTCATTTTTGTATGACTAGGAAAACATTTAATTTATTATTTAAAGAAGTTGACAGCCTAAATACGAAACATGGAAAAAATACACTTCATTTTGGAGGTAAGAAGAAAGCTGACACAAAAACGGCACTTTTATTCACTCTTTGGTATCTGTTTTATACACCAACTAACATGACTGCGAGTAGGTCGCATTTCGAACTCTCCTCGCCGAAACCATGTAAGCAATGTAAAATAGTGGCACAAAGTGGCCCTAAGTGTGTTAAATGTAATGTTGTTATGCATAATGCATGTGCAAAACGTTTAAAGAACAAACTTACGATAATTAATGACGATAAAATAATTTGCTGTGAAAATACAATGGGTGAAGTGAATTCGGAAAGTGACTGCGCATTTTTTGATGCCCTCGAGGAAATAATAAGTTCAAATTCTGACAGTAAGTCCAGTTCACAAATTTTCACATATATTCTACGACAAAAAGATTTAGTAATCAAAGAAATGCAGGAAAAAATTCAAATTTTAAATAATCAGATATCACTCTTGAATCAAATACACTTAAAATGCTGTTAAGTAGAAAACCAGTCTGAATCGACGAAAACGGGTTCAAATAATACAAAAACAAGTGTAATTAATGATAAACCCCAACCATCATTAACAACTGTTTCTATGGGGAAAAAAAGCACAATCAATGCAAATGGGAATTACCAAAACAGAATAAAATCTTCGACACCACAAATTTTGGATGTGGCTAATCAACCAGATATTTCGAATCGTATAGCACCTGAGAATGCAAATGTGAGTTACGCTGAGATTGTTCAAAACCGTAATCAAAACAATAGGAATCGTCATAAGATTACATCTCAACAAGTCGGTACGGCTATTCTGGAAGCAAAGTCTATGTCTGTTGCTAATAATATGGAAAACCTTGTTGCTGATATTAACACAAACGTAGCAGTTTCAAATAATGGTTGGTCCCATGTAATTCCAAAGCAAAAAAGAAAATTTTTAATCGGCAAATCTGAAACTGTTCCAAGATTGGTAGCTCTCCATGTAACAAGACTCAAGCCGGGTACCACACCAATAGAACTACAACAATTTCTTGAAGCAAACCTAGATGATGTAAAATGTGAAGCACATCAGTCTAAGAAGCCTGATGTGTATGCTTCTATGAAAGTTACTATAAGGCGTGATCTACTAAAAAATGCATAGAAGAGTGATATTTGGCCAACAGGTGCAATGATCTCGTTTTTTTCGAGAAAGAGGATCGCAGCACAGGCGTTGGATCCACGTCCAGACTTTCAGGCTGTAGAACAATGTTGAAGTCAGTCTCTGAAACCACACATAATTCAAACACATGTTTCAAGATTATCTCAGTGAATAGTCAATCAATCTTAAATAAAATAAACCGCATTGATATAATTCTAGAAAAAGATAGACCAGATATACTGTGCATATCGGAATCGTGGTGCAACGAACATTCGATTAATTCTATAAAGTTCAATGGCTATGTTATAAGTAATACATTTTGTCGATCAAAAAAACTACACGGTGGTACGTTAATTCTAACCAAAAAATCGTTAATTACTAAAAAAGTGAATATTTTGAAAAACTATACAGAAGAAGATAATTTCGAATGCTGTGGAATTTCATTCAAGGTGAATGAAACTAATTTCTGCTTGATTAATATTTATAAATCTCCCTGTGGTGAGGTCGATTTATTTTTCACTAAACTCACTTGTGTTTTAACGAAAATATTGGATTGCTATGATTGTGTTATTGTATGTGGAGATTTTAACATAAACCTCTTAAACGACTCTCATGAAAAATGTATTTTAATGGATTTTATGGAAAGTTGCAATTGATAAAAATGGACGCATTTCAATTTCCAAATAAATTATTTCCTTATTCATTCCTCACTTAAATATAAAGAATCGGTTATGGATTTGCAACTTGGCGACCATTTTAGTCTCAATATTGAATTTGAAAATATTAAGTTTTCTGAAACGGTTAAAAATGAAAGAGAAAGTAATATTTTCATTAGAAATTTGTCTGAGGATAGCCTACGCAATTTTTCTCTGAAACTGGAAAAAGAAGATTTTTATGAAGTTTTAAATTTCCTCGACGACATTGATCACACTTTTTTGACCTTTGTAAATATTATCAAATATTACTTCGAGTTAACTTGTCCTATGATTAGAAAACGCAAAAGTAATAAATTTGTGTTTAACAGAAAATGGATAACTGATGAAATTCTCGAAATGAGAAACGACTTGAGGAATATGTTTTGGCTGTCAAAAAATACGACTGATGCTCAGGCTCTCGCCATGTATAAGGGTCAGAAAAATAATTATGCTAAAAAGGTGAACCAAGCAAAAAAGGCTGTTTTTCAAAAAACACTAAATGGAAAAAAGCCTCATGTGAAGCAAAAATTAATATGGAATACTGTTAATTCCAAAACAGGTCATAATCCAAACAATTATATCCAGTCAATTCGAATTGATAACCGGACAATTGTCGAGAGAACTGATATTGCTAATTCCTTTATAGACTATTTTTCAAGCTGTGCTTCGAATGATATAAGAAACCGATTTACCAACACTACATTTAATGACTACACTGTTATGCATGTCAGTAATACTTTCTGTTATATGGGGGTTTCTCATTTGGATGTAGCTGACGCTATTTGCTCACTAAAAAATACTAACTCAGTAGGGATTGACTGCGTTCCAACTAAAATCATAAAATGCGCAATTTCATACATAACAAATCCTTTGGTATACATAATAAATAAATCAGTGGAAATTGGAAAATTTCCAACTGATCTGAAAACTGGAATTATTACACCGGTTTTCAAAAAAGGTGACACACAGCTAATTGAGAATTATAGGCCGATTACGGTTCTTACAACACTCTGTAAAGTTGTTGAAAAGTGCATTTATAGACACATGTTGTCTTTCCTAAATAAATTTAATATTATTACAAAATGTCAACATGGCTTTCTCCCGGATAGGTCAACGGAAAGTGCTGCTACGGGTTTCTTCAATTATATTCATAACCAATTGAATGAAAAGAGGTTTGTGGGGGCACTTTTCTTTGACCTATCCAAAGCTTTTGATTGTATTGATATTTCGATAGTAGAAGCGAAATTATATGCCTTAGGATTTAGAGGGGCATTCCTAAATTGGCTCTCATCTTACTTAAACATGAGGAAAATTCTGGTGAAGATTGATAATAATAACAAATCTGAACTACGTAATGTTGATCATGGAGTCCCACAAGGCTCTATTTTGGGTTCGTTAATATTTCTTTTGTATGTAAATGACCTTCCGTTATACACAAAAGCCAATTACACCGTATTATACGCGGATGACACCACACTAGCAGCAGATGCTAAATCTCTTTCGGAACTCTCTGACAAACTTGGTGAGCTTTCTCAGAATTTTGTGGAATGGTGTGGTAGGAATTCTTTAATAGTAAATCCTGATAAAACTGTGCTTATGCAATTTTCTCCGAGATATAAAAAATCTACCAATCTTACTATCAGAGTTGAGTCCGCTGATGTACACGCATCTCAGACCACAAAATTCTTGGGTATAATTTTAGACAGTAACATGAACTGGTCTTCAAATATTGAGCATATCTGTAAAAAATTGAATAGTGTATATTATGCTATATTACAATTACGCAGCATTTTTACTCTCGAGCAATTAATGCAAGTGTATTATGCTCTGGTGTACTCCACCATATCTTATAATATAGTCTTATGGGGTGGTTCATCTACTGCCTGTAAGGTTTTTATAAAACAAAAAAAAATTATTAGATTGATTAACCATTTGAATTACAGAGAGTCTTGCAAAAAATCTTTCAAAAAATATAATATTTTAACGCTACCTTCAATATACATATATAAATGTATTTTATATGTTAGGGGTAACATTCAGGAATTTCCCAAGAACTGTGATTTCCATAACTACGCTACCAGATTTGGTGATAAGTTCTGTGTTCCTAGGCATTCAACAAACCTGTATGAACTTAGTCCCCACTATGCTGGAACAAGATTTTAGAATCATCTTCCGTCCTCCGTCAAAAGCATAGTCAATTTTAACCGTTTCAAAACTCATTTAAGAAAATATCTTATTGACCAGTGTGTGTATGTCATAAATGATTTTTTCACTTAATTGTTTGTAAACTGTACCTTTATATCTTGTTTCTTTGTGTTTTATCTATGACTTATCCTATATCATGTAAAATATGATCTGAAGGGATGAATAAATTTATTATTATTATTATTATATTATTATACCATTACATAAAACTATTAGCACTACTATCAAAAAAATTCATTTGTTTGCCAAACACCAATGACTACAAAACCATTTGTGAAGAGTTTGGCGTAAAAGGATATCCAGGTGAGTAAAACAATAATTTTATAACATTATTTGTTGAAGGTTTTTTGCATATAGATGTTATTGGAGCAATTGATGGTACGCACATCAATTGCAAAGTACCAGAAAATCTGCAAGACAGTTATTAGAACAGGAATTTGTCACATTCAATAGTTATTCAAGGAGTTTGCACAATGAATAAAATTTTCACAAATGTTTGTATTGGATTTCCAGGATCTGTTCATGATGCAAGGGTAAAAATTAAAAATTTATATTTAATTAGCAAAAATTTTGAAAAAAAATTTATAGGTCTTGAAAAAATCTTCTTTGAATAAACAAATCTATTTAAAAGGAAAGGAATTCTTATTTCCAAAAGATTATCATTTAGTGGGGGATTCCGCTTATCCTTGTTTGGAGTGGTTAATGTCACCATATCGGTATAATAAATGTCTACTTATAATTATTTATTGTTACTTATTTATTTATTGTTTTAGTGTTACCGGTCGTTTATCAACAAAAAAAAGATACCACAATTCAGTTGTAACGAAGTTTTTTTTTATGATTATTTCAAGTTACCGAATATATCATGTTATTCTCAGACCGAGGTCCCTGTTCAAGGAACCGAAAGCAAGCGCCGATACCCGCTATCCACGAGTTTCATTAAAATTACCGATGACTTATGCTGGAGATGCGGAACCACTGGACACAACCGACGTACATGTACCCATTCCCCAATCATATTCTGTTCCCGATGTGGAAGAGTTGGGAAGATGTCCCGAGACTGCCCATGTGACAGAACCATCAAACGTTCACGAGTTGAAACACCAAAGAGGTCCGTAGCCATTCAGGCTCACATAGTACCCCGTCCCCATTCCCGCCAACGATATGTAACCCAGGAGAAGGGTGTACAGTGCAACATATGCACATCTACCATGTTAACCCTGCCGACAACCAGCCGCCTACACGAGAGATACTCCCGCCTGCACCAAAATACCGGCGTCCGAGGATTTGCTCCAAGACCCGGGGTCCGTAGCAGAGGCTACCGACTCTGAAGCGTCAGTCCACCATAGCTTCCTTGTAGAAGTCCGGATCATGTAACCAAGACTGAATTTAGAGTTAAGTTATAGTTTAGTGATAATTTGTTCCACAAGTAGTAAGTAGGTTGAAAAAAATGTAAAGTACGCAAGAGATGTACGCGTCCTTTAATTTTTTTTCTTCTCGAAGTAAGGGGGGGGTGTAACGAAGTTTTTTTTTATGATTATTTCAAGTTACCGAATATATTTTTTTATTTCAGTATGCTTATAACCGTTATAACCCCTGACTTCTGTTAAAAAAGTTATTATAATTATATAAAATATTCATTTCTGTTTCTGTACTTAAAATATTAAAATGCACCGAAGTGTATAAAAGTTATGTCTCCCAGCGGAGTAGGTAGCGCGCAGGTCGAACTAACCGAGAGAGGTGGAAAGACAGACAGTGGGAGCTGGTTTTGAGTAAGCTCGGGGATTAAGGTAGAGTATCACCTGGCCTGCAGTGGTGACCACTTGCTACCGACCGTCGCTCCGTTAGACGATTTGTTGTTTATAATTTTTTTGTATAGTCTGTTTTTTTCTAGAGATAAATTTATTTTCTTTCCGAATTAAAACTTTAAGTAGTTGCTGTGAAGGTAAGACTTTATGAAAATAGAATTTTAAATAAAAGGTGGTCTTTTCAATAATCGTTAGGCGAGAGTTTATTCAATATAATTAATATTCCATTTTTACAATAATCGGTATACTAATTTTATAGTGCCATTGTCATTAATTCTGGATAATATTTCTTCGGTATTCATTCCCGTTTTTCAAATTCCGTTCCGATTGAAATATTGAAGTTTTCCAGGCGTCCTGCCAGGGCTCGTTGATATTTCAATTCGAGAGCATAGAAAACCGCTGAATCAAAATATTAAAGTTTTCCAGGCGTCCTGCCAGGGCTCATTGATATTTTCATTCACGGATTAGACCCTTCCGTACTCAGTCTTGCTTTTCAAAATCCGTTTCGGTTGAAATATTGAAGTTTTCCAGGCGTCCTGCCAGGGCTCGTTGGTATTTCAATTCGAGAACATAGAAAACCGCTGAATCAAAATATTAACGTTTTCCAGGCGTCCTGCCAGGGCTCATTGATATTTTTATTCACGGATCAGACCCCTCCGTACTCATTCCCGTTTTCAAACTCCGGTTTTGTTGAAATATTGAAGTTTTCCAGGCGACCTGCCAGGGCTCGTTGGTATTTCAATTCGAGGACATAAAAGACCGCTGAATCAAAATATTAAGGTTTTCCAGGCGTCCTGCCAGGGCTCAATAATATTTTCATTCTCGGACCGAACCCTTGCAGACTCTTCCGATCCCCTGACCATTTTAACTGAATATTCCCGTTCAGTTTGTATACTTTACTAGCATCTTCCAAGAATCCGTTTTTCTGCTTTCAATTATTATTAACCTGCTTATTGAAAAGACTTATTTTTTTGAAAACTGGCTTTTACCGCTTTTCTTTTGCATATAAAGACATTGCTTATGCTTATAAACCTCTCTCGCTTATATCCTGCCCGCTTCGTCTCTAATAAACGCATGGTGATTGGATAAGTAGTTAATTTTTTTTTGCTTAAATAGTTTTTTTTGTTGTTGTAAATATCAGGGTATTGGTACCTGCTACGCAGGATATATTTTTGTTGTTGTTGATTGCTCATTTTCTGTAACGATTTGGTCAGCTACCGACCTTGTAAATATTTATGAGGGTAATAGATCATAACTTAACCGAACTTTTGTGTTTTACTGACCTACTGTAGTGGTAGAGTAGAGAACCCTAAGGTAAAGTAGTTGTGTTGCTGCATGAATTTAGCTTTTCCCTTAGTGTAGGCCAGGAGAATAACTTCTATTGCAGGACCGGTAAGAGTGTTTTCAAGATAAAACCCGACCGCACGGGATACAACTAGACCCCTGGAACGTACCGTACCTCCATCTGAGGCTATCTGGAACTCTTGACGGTTGAGGTCAAGGGGCCGTGGAGTTAACCACGTTAAAAATCTGGCGCCCGAGAAAGTGTAAGGTTTCAGAGGTGTCAAAAGTGACGTACCAATTTGGCAAGAGCCAAGTGTGGAGAGAAAACGCGTCACAAATTTGGCGCCCGAGCAGGGACCGTTTTCTTATTTGTCTGCTGATTTGAGCAGGGGCCGTTTTCTTTTTTGTCTGCTGATTTGAGCAGGGACCGTTTTCTTATTTGTCTGCTGATTTGAACAGGGACCGTTTTACCCATTTGTTGATTTATTAGGAACCGTTAATTTTTTTTATTTCTAGCAGGGACTGTACCTATTGTTAAATATAACCCGTTTGTTTTTTTTTAATTTCTTTTTCAGAACAGGGACCGTTTTATTCTGTGAAGGTATTTTTTTTTATATAGTATTCTTGATTGTTGTTTGAATAGGAACTGTTTGGCATATGTAACTTGTTTATTTTTGCTGTGAAGAGTTGTTAGGATGTCTTTCTTTTGCTGTTAATTTCTTTTGGAATATTTTGAGAACTGTTGAGATTGCGAAGAGGGAAAAGACGACGAACCTGACGTTACCGTTGAATAACTGAAAAAAAAATAGTTTCATGTTTGGGGAAAACTCTGAAGACATCGACTTAACCCGTTTGATTGATCAAGAAGGAACTGGAAGATCCGAATCTGCCACTTCAGTACCGGCCGCCCAACTACCGACCGTAAGTTCCGTGGAAGAAACCACCGACCATCGTGTTAACTGGGTATATTTACTGAGAAACGAGGGTCTTACTACACATCTAAAACAGAGGAATTTATCGATTGCTGGAACCGTCCCCGAAAAACGGAAAAGACTTGTTAACTTTTTAAGACGAAGAAATACTTCTCCGCAACCCGATGTTCACCAAGAAGACCCTGTTGATTATCCGACCGTTATGGCAACTTCTCCGATAAATGTACACGACTGGAAAGTGTCATTTGGAAACCGAGGTGATCCGGCTTCGTTCATAGAAAGAATCGAAGAAATATGTACGGCAAAGAACGTCCAGAAAGACCATTTGCTTCCGGTATTACCAGAACTACTATCGGGTGAACCCGCATTTTGGTACCGTAACAACCGGAGTAGATACACGACCTGGGACGAATTTGAAGCAGATTTCCGAATTTTCTTTTATCCTGTTAATTATGAAGTAGACTTAGAAGCCGAGATAGGTAGACGTCTACAAAAGAGAAATGAGTTCGCCGCTACGTACATAACCGAGCTGCAGACTCTGATGAGAAGACATGGGAAGCTAACTTCTGAACAACAGTTAGCATGGTTGTACCGTAACCTGTTACCTGAATACCGGCTACAGATCCGAAAAGGAGACTTTAAGGATTTTTCTACGTTTTGTCAAGTGGTAAGGGAATACGAGCTTCTTAGAAAAGAGCTCCAGAACGTTCCGACCACCAACGGACCGAACCGTGGATCAAATCCCCGTCCGCAGCCAATAAGTACAACCAGATTTGGACCGTCCCAGAACACGACACCTGGTCCATCTAGAGAAGCCATTCCAGGTACCAGTCGCCCATCTTCGAACGATACGCCTCGCGATACAATTCAATTACCGTCTGGATCATCACCTCGCCAACCAATCTGTTTCCGCTGTGGGGAATCTGGACACTACCGAAACAATTGTCAGAACCCTCAGAAAATATTCTGTTCTCGTTGTCATAGGGAAGGAGTATTTTCTAGAGACTGTTCCTGCAGGAGGCAGGAAAACTAATTCGAAGCTGTCCCGAAGAGAGGCCGACACAGCTTCCGCAAATATTTGCCTCTCATGCTGAAACGCCAGAAGAAATGACCGATTTCCGACCGCACATCGACGTCAAAATTGAAAACTGTAAGTTTACAGCTTTGTTGGATACTGGTGCTGCTAAATCATACATTGGTGATCAGATAGCTAGGACATTTTCCCAAAGAAAGCAAACCAAAACCCGCCAAGTTACGAGGGCCCGTTTAGCTAATGGAAATTTAGTCTCTATCACCGACACTTATGAGCTAAAACTGAAGATCCATGACGTCATTGTGGAAGGTCCGTTCGAACATTTTCCTGGTCTGATTACTGATATTGTGTTAGGACACGATGTTCTCCAAAAGTATAATTTCCGTTTGGAGCTAGGAGCCGGAAATATATACATAAATAATGAATTGATAAACCGCTCAGAATTAGCCAGTCCGATAGAAATATTGGAAGTAATTGGAACAAAACTAGAAGAATCTGATGCCGATGTCCCAATGATCTGTAAGGAAGATACAAACCCTGGAATTGGTGGGAAAAATTGTTTTCAAAAACTATCTGTCTCTGAAGTCTCTGCATCTTCTCTGGAGTTAGGAGTTGACAGAGAGCAATTTGTTTCTGAAGTCTCTGCGTCTTCTCTGGAGTTGGGAGTTGACAAAGAGCAATTTGTTTCTGAAGTCTCTGCGTCTTCTCTGGAGTTAGGAGTTGACAAAGAGCAGTTTGTTTCTGAAGTCTCCGCATCTTCTCTGGTGTTAGGGGTTGATAAGGAGCCTACCGTTTCTGAATTATCTGCGTTCTCCCTGAAAGATTTGGTGAACGACGAGAATTATGTTTATATAGGATGTCCGTTGGAAACCATAACGCCCATCAAAGACAGAAATTTGACCGAGAATCAGGAAGAAAGACTGAAATTTTTTCTCAGCCGTGAATTGCCGAGGTTTGAAAAGATTCAAGGTCCAACAACGTTAGTAGAACACGAAATCCGATTGCTTCAACCCCGTCCGATCAAACAGAGATATCGACCCCAGAACCCAAAAATACAAGAAATTTGTAATGCCGAGGTAGACATAATGTTGAAAGAAGGAGTGATAGAACCTTCCACTAGTCCGTGGAGTTCTCCGATTGTGATAGTGAAGAA
This sequence comes from Lochmaea capreae, assembly GCA_949126875.1. Classification (NCBI taxonomy): domain Eukaryota; kingdom Metazoa; phylum Arthropoda; class Insecta; order Coleoptera; family Chrysomelidae; genus Lochmaea; species Lochmaea capreae. The sequence goes on along the minus strand of OX421409.1, from coordinate 25,959,523 downwards.
AAAAGATGGAAAAAACCGGTTTTGCATTGACTTCCGCAAAGTAAATGAAGTTACCATGAAGGATGCCTACCCTCTTCCATTTATCAATGCTATCCTGGATAAGTTGCGAAAAGCCAAGTATATTTCCAGTTTAGATTTGAAGAGTGGGTATTGGCAGGTTCCGTTGACACCTGAAAGTAAGCCTATCACAGCCTTCACCGTACCAGGACGTGGATTATTTCAATTCACGGTTCTACCATTTGGTTTACACTCTGCACCCGCCACATTCCAGAGATTGGTGGATCAATTAATAGGTCCAGATTTAGACCCATATGCATTTGCTTATCTGGATGACATCATTGTTCTGGGGGAAACGTTTGATCAGCACTAGGAAAATTTATCAGAAGTATTCCGTCGATTGCGAGGGGCGCAACTAAAATTAAATCCGGAGAAATGTCATTTTTGTCTACCGACTATGAAGTATTTGGGCCACGTCATTACTGGAGATGGAATCCGTACCGATCCAGAAAAAGTAGAAAGTATAATAAAATTTGCAGCCCCAAAGAATATCCGGGAGTTGAGGAGATTTTTGGGAGTTGCCTCGTGGTATAGAAGATTTGTCCCGTCCTTTTCACAAAATGTCGCTCCATTAACAAAGTTACTAAGAAAATCTCAGCGATGGAAATGGGCTGAAGAGCAAGAAGCCGCTTTCACGAAAATCAAAACCTGTCTGTCGGAAGCCCCTGTGTTGAGCTGTCCCGATTTCAGTATACCATTTACCCTACAAACCGATGCCTCCGAATATGGATTGGGAATAGCCCTAACACAACAAAAAGATGGAAATGAACACGTCGTAGCGTATGCCAGCCGCACTTTAAGCCCTGTCGAGAAAAACTACTCTTTTACCGAAAAAGAATGTCTTGCCATTGTTTGGGGAATTGAAAAGATGCGTCCTTATTTAGAGGGCTACCATTTCACGGTCATTACCGATCATCAATCTGTTAGATGGCTTCATTCCATATCTAGTCCGTCCGGACGATTAGCTCGGTGGAGTATTTTCCTGCAGCAGTATGACTTTGAGATTCAGTACCGTAAAGGTGCTCTAAACCGTGTGGCTGACGCTTTATCTAGAATCCCATTACCCGCCAGCCCGGAAGTCGATCAACCAGCTGCGCTCTGTTTGGCCAATATACCTTTCGAATGTTCATGGTACCGAAATAAAAAGGAAGAAGTCCTGAGGGAACCAGACAAATTCCCTGACTATTGCATCAAAGAAAGAAAGCCGTTTGTACCGTCATTTCTGGGACATCAATGACCTCAGAGAACCAGAGTTGTCCGATCCATGGAAGCTGTGCCTAGCCAAACCCGACAGAACTCGTGTTCTCAAAGAAAACCATGATGCTCAAAATGCAGGACATCTAGGAATCGCAAAGACCATTACACGCATTGCTAGATCATACTATTGGCCTGGAATGTTTATAGATATCACCAAGTACGTACGCCGGTGTTTGCAATGCCAGAAGTATAAACCATCACAACAGAAGCCTCCAGGGAAGATGCAGCCATCTCAAAACCAACGACCATGGGAAACTGTTAGTTCCGATATAATTGGACCATTGCCACGAAGTAAGAAAGGGAATTGCTATATTGTAATGTTCCAAGACCAATTTACCAAGTGGGTGCAATGTAAACCATTAAGAAGTGCTACTGCCAGTAGCCTCAGTACTGCATTCCATGAAGAAATACTGACAATATTTGGATGTCCCCGTACAGTGTTAACCGATAATGGAACTCAGTATAACAGTACATTGTTTAAGAGTATGTTGAAAGAACTGGGAATTCGACATCGTTTCACACCACCGTACACCCCTCAAGCAAATCCGGTTGAAAGGGCAAATCGCACTTTGAAGACAATGATTGCACAATATTGCGAACAAGATCACCGGGACGCATATTCAGATGTAACAGTCAAGATGCGAGCCGAACGCGGACGAACGTTTTTTTTGTATGTAACGTGCACGATAGCACTCAAGTAGATATGCAGACTGTTACATATAACTAGTAAATTTATATTTTTTTCAATATTAATTAGCATATTTACACACATTCTTTGATGTGATTGAAGCAGGTATAGTATATTTTTATTAAGTTTATGTTGGATTATACCGAGGATTATACCTTTATAGTCTAAAAAACTTTAATTATTTAAAGCAGCTTATTTTAATATACATAATATATAAATCCAAATTCAGTTTCCTTTCAGTTGTTATTTTTTTATTTCATTAATTATTTAAATTTAGTATTTTTGCACATTATTATGTATTATAATAAAAAAAAACACCTCTAATCTAAAATATATTTTAGTAATATAATATTTTTTATTAAAGTGAAAATGACAAAGTGACAAGGAAAACAGTAAAATACAAATAATTCATTTATTTGATTTGTTGGATCCCAAACCACGGTTGTTCTTTACGCATACACTTAATGAATGTGGTGCTGTAACACATGATTTTTTGCTATTTAAAGAGGGTCTTCCTGCGAGTTTTCTTTTACCAGAGATTTTGGATTTTTGTCTAGCAACGGCAGTTGGCTGAACACTAATTTTTACTCCTTTTCTTGAAATTTTAGGATTAACAGCTTTGCCTGATTGGATTTTAAGTGCTCCCTTGTATTTGTAAGCTGTGTGGAGACCTGATAATAGGGATGGTACAGAAGTAGCATATTTCTTGAAATTATCCAAATGCCGATTGACAGCTGGTAGGAACTGTTCTGGATCATTATCAATGTGCTTTAAAATTGCATTACTATATGCCAACCATGCTGTTTTTGTTGCTTCAATTTCCGAATCCAAGTCTTCTATCGCGTTAAATTATTCCGGTACCTTTGGTTCTGTGTTTGGTCCTGTGATAGAAGCATCCACTTCATTAGGACTTATTAAGTTTGATGTATGACAGGTATCTAAAGTTTCATGTGATTGTAATGGATAAAATAATGTCTTTTTTGGTTCTTTGCCGGTAGAAATTTGATAAAACAATATTTTATTTTCGTATGTTAAAGTATTAATTACTTTTAAAATCCCAAATTTTGAAATTACTGCAGCTTGGTGTTTGCAGTGTTTTCCATTATATCCAACTGGACAACTGCACATACATGTTATCATATCTATCTGATAAGTAATATTGGGGTCACTAAAACTTACAACTTCATATTGAAGATTTCCAATGTATTTTATATTCACATTTTCAGCCAATTCTTTTGGCAAATATCTTAGTTCAACTGCTTTACTCTCACGGTTTAAGACAATATCAAGAATCCTTTGTTGATAATATCTTTCAAATCCAGTACATATGAAATCAGCTAATTGAGTAAGATTAAAAGCTTTTGTGCGTTCTAAAGGTATATCCTTGAGTAATCGGAACATTACTTCTGCATAATTATTTGTGTCTGAGCCGCGTAAAATCAAATTACGCCTGTAAAACGAACACCAAGTCTCAATTCGTAAATACATATTTTCCACATATTTAAGAAAGTTGGAATGTTGACATTGTTCACCCAATATTTTTTTGGCTTCAAAAAGCTTATCTTCTGAGTCTGAGTATACAATCTTTCGGAATAACTGGTAATAAACTTGATTATGTGTCTTTGGAATTTTATTTTTTGCAGTAGTAAGCCAACGCCAACATGCTTTTAAAACATGGAATGTACATAAAAGCATTTTTGATTGTGGAAAACAGTTTTGTAGGACATTTCTTTCCCCCAAGTCGTCATCTGTCATTATGACAGATGACTGTATTTTAACCGGGAGTATATCTAGTAGAGCTTGTACCGCTTCTTGAAATATATCCTTTTTTTGACTACTACTTATAATGCACCCAATTGGCAAACCTCCCACAGGAGATTGCGTAACAAAAAAATATACTTTATGATCTTGAACATCACAGTTTCCTGTTGCATCCACAAATATCATTTCCGATGCCTGAGGTAGTAAAATAGCTCTTTGCATTATAGGTGTGCTTATTGAAATGGAATGGTTTTCGCCAAAAGTAGATATTTTAAATAATCTCCCATTTCTTTCATTTTCTGAAATTAATACATCTTCCAATTTCTTTAGCATTTCTGGGCCACTACGCTCGCCATATTGCTGCCTGAAGTTCCTAGTCCAAAGAGTTCGCACATCAGTTTTCGATGGAAAATAATGACGATCGCCTATTTTATCGTAATACTCATCACCCAATTCTTCCATTTTTGTAGTACAATACGTATGATAAGCCGATGCTACAGAATGCCCTCTTTCAAATACATTTAATATAGCTTTTTTTGCATCGTCCTCCAAAGGTCTGGCACGTAGAGCTTCACCAACATCAGATCTATGATTGTGATTGTTTCGAAATTCTAATAAACAAGGATACTCTTTGTCCACTTTATTAAATGAATTATTGGCTTTAGACTTTGATATAGGTATAACTTTCTTTAAAGTTATTATTAATTTTGCTGGACAATCAATGTTTCTTGAACTTTTTTTATTTAAATCTGTGGTACTTTTTCTTCGCCTTGTATTAAAATGGCAATAATTAATTCGCTTAAACAAATTGTTTCTAGCCTTATCCTTTTCAATTGTTTTTTCTATTGACCATGTCACTTTACTAATTTCTTGTATTTCTTCTACAAATTTCTGAGACAAAAATCAAAAACATTTTCCACCTGCATTTTTTTACGAAAAATTGTGATTTTTACAGTAGAGAAAGGTGCTACATTTATTTAAATTTCATAAAATTATTTTCGAGATATCTGCATTTTAATTTTGTCAGACGATGGAATAAAATTAGGTAAAACTTTTAATATTTATACGCTATTGGAGTAGTGTTATGATTTACGCGCCAAAACAATATTTACATCAACATAATCACATAACCTTCAATAATAAAATAAGTAGATATTAAGTATAATACCTCAATTTCTTCTTTATCCTTTGCACTAATCCAATAAAACGATTGTTTAATTAGTTTTGAATTAAAACTAACACTTTTCATTATGTTATCGATATCCACTTCAGCCAAAAACAAACAAAATATCTGCAAAAGTTTCTTTCGCTTGACTAATGTAAAAATGCGATTAATGTAACAGTCTGGATGTCCATTTAAGTGCTATCGTGCACGTTACATATAAAAAAGCGTTCGTCCGCGTTCGGCTCGCCGAAGTGGATATCTTGACTGTTACATCTGAATATGCCACCGGGACTGGGATATAAGATTAGCCGATTTGAAGTTTGCAATGAACAACTCCAAACATGATTCCACCGGATTTTCACCTGCCTTTTTAAATTTTGGACGAGACCCCGACATTCCGAAATCCCTCAAGAGGGAAACTGAAGATAAAACTGAAACCAATGCACGTCAAGATGTCGAGACGGAAAACCCTGTCGAAGAAGATGCAAGACTGCATCGGTTGCGACTTGATAAATTACAAGAATGTTTTGATCTTGTCCGTTTAAATTTGTCTAGAGCGTTCACCAGTCAAAGTCATTATTACAATCTACGTCGCCGCGACTGGAAATGCACCTTGGGAGATAAAGTTATGAAAAAGGAGAATACTTTGTCTTCTGCCATCGATCATGTAGCTGCGAAATTAGCCCCGAAATACTCTGGGCCATATGAAGTTGTCCGCGTCGTTTCTCCGGTAGTATATGACTTACGAGACGAAAAGGGCAAGCGATATAACCGAATTCACATAAAGGATTTAAAACCGTTAACTATTTAGTTTATTTCAGAATGAAACCGCGGTGCGACGCACCACCCCCAGGGAGTGAACCACTGCCATGCTATAATCCCTATGACGACCTGGTAGAACGCCAGAGAAAGGAAAAAGCCCGAACTGAAAAAGCCAAAGAAGCCGCCCGACGGCTGAGGAAGTCGCCAACACTTTGCGACTATGAGGTCGTGGACCTCACTTCTTCCCCGTCTTCCGCCGACTCTACAGAATCGAACATTTTTTTAAACTCCATCCTCAATGATGCCGGGTTCAACATTGATGAATTCGATTTCGACATCCCCATGCAGTCAGAAATGGAACAGGATTACGACCCAGACGTGTTAGATATGGAGCCTTATGTGCCTGGATCCACACCTCCACCCTCACCACCACCACCGGAGACTGGGGTGCATCGGGAATCCTATCTCGTGTGCACGTTATTTGAAAAAACGACAGTGCACGCTATGGACCAGGATTTCCAGATCACCGAAAACGTGACGGAAGCAGTCTCCCAGTACTACTCCGGGGTACACCATACTTTCACCCCCGATAGCCACATTCCTGAAGCACCGACCGTAACCCTGGCCATCGAAGAAGCCCAAGCGGAGACAACTACAAATCCACAAGAACGCCGGGCTGAGAAGGAAAAAATCCTGGAATTCGCTCTGCAGCACCCGCGCCCAGAAGCATGGCCCAGAGAGTGGGCGGAGCGCGCCGCGTTCCTCCGACCCCGTACCGCGCCACCAACGAGGTGGTGCACTGTCCGAATTAAAGGAAAGGATGGCCGAAGACACAACGTCGCCATTCCTCCTTCCCCCAATTCCACGTAGAAAAGAAGAGGACTATATTTTTTTTTTGCTAACCGCCTGTAACGGATATTTAGTTTTGTTGTCAGTGAAAGCTGACAGGGACAAGTTTGTTATCTTGTTCAAGGGTCCAGAGGATATAATTTTGTTTTGTTTTGAAGGAAAAGACCATTTCCGGAACTCATGCTTTAAGTTTGCTGTACACTCAATTTTTCTTCTGTTTTGTCGTCTTCCGTAACTAAAATCTTCACAGCGACGTGGAGCAGGATAACCGTAACTCTCCAACCTCGCTGGAATAGTAATGAATTTATTTGTTCTGTTGTAGTTAATATCAGATCAGAACACAAAATGGACCCCAATTCAGATTCATCTTTTGAAGTGCTGAGCCTCTACGACACCGCATATAGCCTATCAGATGAGATGGAGGATATATCCGAAAGTTTCGCCAAACCCTACTCCTCAACGGACAAACCTGAGAAGAGTGAAGAGGCCGTCGAAGCTCCCCAGATGCAGCCTCAGCAAAAATCATGTTATTCTCAGACCGAGGTCCCTGTTCAAGGAACCGAAAGCAAGCGCCGATACCCGCCGCTATCCACGAGTTTCATTAAAATTACCGATGACTTATGCTGGAGATGCGGAACCACTGGACACAACCGACGTACATGTACCCATTCCCCAATCATATTCTGTTCCCGATGTGGAAGAGTTGGGAAGATGTCCCGAGACTGCCCATGTGACAGAACCATCAAACGTTCACGAGTTGAAACACCAAAGAGGTCCGTAGCCATTCAGGCTCACATAGTACCCCGTCCCCATTCCCGCCAACGATATGTAACCCAGGAGAAGGGTGTACAGTGCAACATATGCACATGTACCATGTTAACCCTGCCGACAACCAGCCGCCTACACGAGTAGTAAGTAGGTTGAAAAAAAATGTAAAGTACGCAAGAGATGTACGCGTCCTTTATTTTTTTTTCTTCTCGAAGTAAGTGGAGGGTGTTACGAAGTTTTTTTTTATGATTATTTCAAGTTACCGAATATATTTTTTTATTTCAGTATGCTTATAACCGTTATAACCGTATATAAGTAAGCTCGGGGATTAAGGTAGAGTATCACCTGGCCTGCAGTGGTGACCACTTGCTACCGACCGTCGCTCCGTTAGACGATTTGTTGTTTATAATTTTTTTTTGTATATGTAGTCTGTTTTTTTCTAGAGATAAATTTATTTTCTTTCCGAATTAAAACTTTAAGTAGTTGCTGTGAAGGTAAGACTTTATGAAAATAGAATTTTAAATAAAAGGTGGTCTTTTCAATAATCGTTAGGCGAGAGTTTATTCAATATAATTAATATTCCATTTTTACAATAATCGGTATACTAATTTTATAGTGCCATTGTCATTAATTCTGGATAATATTTCTTCGGTATTCATTCCTGTTTTTCAAATTCCGTTCCGATTGAAATATTGAAGTTTTCCAGGCGTCCTGCCAGGGCTCGTTGATATTTCAATTCGAGAGCATAGAAAACCGCTGAATCAAAATATTAAAGTTTTCCAGGCGTCCTGCCAGGGCTCATTGATATTTTCATTCACGGATTAGACCCTTCCGTACTCAGTCTTGCTTTTCAAAATCCGTTTCGGTTGAAATATTGAAGTTTTCCAGGCGTCCTGCCATGGCTCGTTGGTATTTCAATTCGAGAACATAGAAAACCGCTGAATCAAAATATTAACGTTTTCCAGGCGTCCTGCCAGGGCTCATTGATATTTTTATTCACGGATCAGACCCCTCCGTACTCATTCCCGTTTTCAAACTCCGGTTTTGTTGAAATATTGAAGTTTTCCAGGCGACCTGCCAGGGCTCGTTGGTATTTCAATTCGAGGACATAAAAGACCGCTGAATCAAAATATTAAGGTTTTCCAGGCGTCCTGCCAGGGCTCAATAATATTTTCATTCTCGGACCGAACCCTTGCAGACTCTTCCGATCCCCTGACCATTTTAACTGAATATTCCCGTTCAGTTTGTATACTTTACTAGCATCTTCCAAGAATCCGTTTTTCTGCTTTCAATTATTATTAACCTGCTTATTGAAAAGACTTATTTTTTTTGAAAACTGGCTTTTACCGCTTTTCTTTTGCATATAAAGACATTGCTTATGCTTATAAACCTCTCTCGCTTATATCCTGCCCGCTTCGTCTCTAATAAACGCATGGTGATTGGATAAATAGTTAATTTTTTTTTGCTTAAATAGTTTTTTTTTTGTTGTAAATATCAGGGTATTGGTACCTGCTACGCAGGATATATTTTTGTTGTTGTTGATTGCTCATTTTCTGTAACGATTTGGTCAGCTACCGACCTTGTAAATATTTATGAAGGTAATAGATCATAACTTAACCGAACTTTTGTGTTTTACTGACCTACTGTAGCGGTAGAGTAGAGAACCCTAAGGTAAAGTAGTTGTGTTGCTGCATGAATTTAGCTTTTCCCTTAGTGTAGGCCAGGAGAATAACTTCTATTGCAGGACCGGTAAGAGTGTTTTCAAGATAAAACCCGACCGCACGGGATACAACTAGACCCCTGGAACGTACCGTACCTCCATCTGAGGCTATCTGGAACTCTTGACGGTTGAGGTCAAGGGGCCGTGGAGTTAACCACGTTAAAAATCTGGCGCCCGAGAAAGTGTAAGGTTTCAGAGGTGTCAAAAGTGACGTACCAATTTGGCAAGAGCCAAGTGTGGAGAGAAAACGCGTCACACAGTTTTAAGTCCTACAAGAGTTGTAATCGAAAATGCATTCGGATTACTAAAAGGGCGTTAGAGGATTTTAAAATTTGTTAATGCATATTCTATTCAAAGAGTCGTGTATACAGAGTTAGTATAAAGTATGGAACCCCCTAAGTATCTCCTCAACGGTTTAATATTTTCAAATGAAATTGCTCATCCCCTTCTAAGGAGATCCAAAAATGCTATCAAATTACCAGTACCAGTTCCGGTTAGGTTACAAAACTGTATATTGCAAATTAATACCTATTTAATATTTTAATAAATTAACCGAATATAATATCTGTGGAAACATATTTCATTTCATTAAAAATTTCCTATCGCAAATATCCTTTAGGGTGTCTGTAAATGGTTTGTTCTTATCCTCGTACCCACAAAACGATGGCGTTCCTCAAGGCTCAGTCTTAAGCCCAACTCTATTTAATCTTGCAATAAGCGACTTGTGTCATAATTTTCCTTCCCCCATCAAATATGTAGCCTATGCTGACGATTTAATAATCTATTGCCATGGCCGATCATCAACCACTACGTCCAATCTCTTACAAACTGCGGTGAACTTACTAATTAACAGGACACACTCCTTAGGATTAAATTTATCTGTGACAAAGTCCAAGACAATCAAATTCAGCAGGCGCCCACCATCGCCATTCCCCTCTATTTTTATTAATGACTCACCCCTCCCCGTGGTTGATCACTGTAAGATTTTAGGGCTAACATTCGACTCCCGCCTTTCATGGAAACAACATATCGTCGAATTAAAAGGTATATGCTACAAAAGGTTAAACATTATTAAAACACTGTCCCATTATCACTGGGGTGCAGATGAAAAATCCCTCCTAAAAATTTACAGAGCCCTTATTCGTTCTAAACTAGATTATGGTTGCATAGCTCACATGTCTGCGTCAAAAACAGTCCTAGATTCCCTAAATTCTATTCACAATACAGCCCTACGACTTTGTTTAGGCGCTTTTCGCTCCAGTCCATCGGAAAGTCTCTATTGTGAAGCCATTGAACCGCCTCTCTGGATTAGAAGGCAATATTTACTCCTCTCCTATGCATCCACAATCTCCGCAAATCCCCTCAATCCTGTTAACCGCTTGTTTACATCAACTGCCCACGATCCTCTCAACACCCCTTTACCAACTTTAAGACCTATCTCCCTAATTTTAGCCTCATTATCTAATGACGTCGACCTAACACTCACAAATCCCATTCCTCTTTCCCCAGTTCCTCCTTGGTCTATGCATTTTCCCCAGATTAACACATCGTTAAACAAGTACAACAAACACGAATCACCTAAAGAGCTCATGATTAAAGCATTTCTAGACATTATTCATACTAATCGCTTCGACCTAGTACTATACACTGATGCTTTCAAAAGTGATTCCGGCGTTGGCTGTTCAGTCACAACATCCAAAAACCCCATTTGCTCCTTCCTTATTTCCCCAACTTGCAGTGTGCACACTGGTGAACTGTACAGTATTCTACAAGCATTCAAACACATCGACCGTCCTAATAAAAAAGTTGCCATTTGTACAGACTCTCTAGCTTCTATCCTATCTATCCAGGAATTATACACCGAGCACCCTCTTGTCCAAGAAATCCATGAATCTTATCACCACCTCCGTTCCCTAAACACTATAGTTACCGTTATTTGGGTACCTTCACATATCGGCATATCTGGCAGCGATCTCGCTGATGAACGCGCTAAAGCAGCCATTACTTCCACCACTTCCATGACACACATTCAAATCTGTCAGGATCTGAAGTCAAAGATGAAAAGAATTACCAACTCTTTATGGCAAAACCATTGGAACTCGGTAAACACCTCTCTTTATGCTATCCAGCCATCTCTGTTTAAACCTGTTTTCACCGGACCTACTGGAATTTCCAGGCAAGAGCTTGCTCTAATTCGTAGACTCCGTATTGGTCACACAAAGCTTACCCATGGTCACCTGATGTCATCAACCCCCAGTCCCTGCTGCCAAAATTGTCAATGCCGACTAAGCATTAAACACATTCTCTCTGAATTCCACCAATATAATGCAATAAGGCAACAACTCAAACTAAACCGCAACTACAGAGAAGTACTTAGCTACTCAACCCAATTTAAGGCAGTATTGAAGTTCTTCAAAGAAATTGCAGTGTACCACAAACTTTAACCCCATCCTATTGTAAATTTTGAATATGTTTATATTAATTTAATGTAATTGCTCCCGTGCGAGTGGCCATAGTTGCCGAGCACGTTAATGATAATAAAAAAATATTTTAATAAAAAAAATGTAAGCCAAAATTAAAGAGATTATATCAAATCTCAATGTAATATGAAACTAAAAACAAATTTGAACTATAAATCACAGATTTGTACTGATGATGATTGCAGAGCTCATTTTGGTGGTCTTTTTCTTGTAGGGGGACATAATACTTTGTTTTTTAATCTATTTTCTTTTTTTGTTCCTTCCAACATACTTTGCAAAATCTCTACTTGTAAATTATTATGCCTTCCCTGATTTCCATTCATCTCTTCCAATAATCTGTAAGTAGCAGTAATTGTTTATCTATTTTCTACATTCAACGAAAATCTATCCAAAAGCAAGTTAGTTGCTTCAATATTCTCTGGACAATTTTTTTTCTGGACCGAACACAATTTTGTTCTGAAATGGGAAATACAGTAATCTTTAAGAATGCAATTTAATGCTTATTATGGGACAATTCTGAGCATATCTGTAAGGTCTGTAAGCAAAAATCTGTAATAGTTAAAAGGCGAACTAACTTACTCTATATCTTACAGTTTCTGTAACTTATAGGTGATTTCTCAAAATCGACCCATAACTTTGATAAAATAAAATATATAAAAAAAGCAAGGAATTATGAATTTTATTGTAACTTATTTTACCTGTGAAACTTCTATTTGTAATATCAGATAATATATTACTAGGTCCAGGCTGATATTCATATTCAAACTTTCTTGGCTCTGTGTTTCAAAACGAAAATCAGGGTCAGGGGTTATCAGCTCGGTTATCCCTACATCATTTTCGAGGTTTTCTTTGTCAAATATAGTTTCTTGGTTTCGATCTGCAGGCAAATCTACGTGTTCTTGAACTGGAAGCCTTGAAATTTTCATTTATTCTGCATTTGTTGGAGTTATTCCGTAAGCAGGTAATTTTCCACTAAGTGCTGCTCTTGTAATGTAATCGATGGTATACTCATCATCATTTAAAATTAATTTCAAAGTTGCTTCATCACCCATAAAATGAATTACTTTTTCATTTATTTCAAAGCCCACTGCACTTAGAGAGTCCGCCTTCATTTTCAAAAACCGCGAACACACTTCTTTTTCTGCTTAACCTCAAAACAAATGTAAACAAAACATTGCTTGGAGAATAGAAAGAGATAGAACAAATAACCAGTGAGCGGAGCGAGCTCGAGAGCACGGTTCAAGTTTCAGTTAACCAAACTTGAAACAGCTGATTTATGACGTCATCAATTTGTCATTCGAATGCGATTGGTCCAAATATGACGGACCAATCTATGAACCAACCAAGAACCAACATCATTCGAAAATATCTAAAGTCTACCAACCCCTCCACTTATACTCCTTGATCGCTCCCTGATTCTGATGAACGATTCAGATTTTGTAATCAGTGATCACCACTTGCGTGCGCAAATTATTTGCTGGAAACAGAAGCCTAACCTAACCTATAGTTATTGTTATTGTTATTTTGGTTATTTCAGAGAGAAGGTTAGAACACTGTTTATGTAATATATTAGATCTCTTTATTTATATTAAGTATCGATCTTGAGTTGTGTGATTAAAAAACTATGGATGCGAATTTGTTTGCAATTATTGTGGAGCTGGCAGATGATAATTTTAACTTGAATGCTGTAAATGCAATAATGGAAAATCTTGGGAATCCTATTCCAGGAAATATGCTAGAGGGTAGATTAAGAGAAAGAAGACCAAGAAATACTAATTTTGTGGAGGAAACAGTTCACAGATTTGATGATGTTTTATTCAAAGAACATTTTAGAATGATGAGACAGACATTTGAAGTAAGCCATTTTAAAAGTATTTATACTGTTCGAAATCCTTAAAATGCAATAATAGATTGTAAAGTTGTTGAATGTATAGAATAGAATACTATAATTCAAGCTATTCATTTTTAGGAACTTCATCAATCATTCATCATATTAAGAAATAATGTTGAACAGAATAGAGACCACATCGATTTTAATAAAAAAATGCTGTTCACTATATGGACCCTTACCAAACCAGAAAGTATTTTGGCTGAGGGTGATAGTTTTGGCATTGCAAAAAGTACTGGATATGGCATATTTAAAGAAATAGTGAACGCAATATGTGATTCTTCCAAATGAAGCCCAGTACAATATCTCTGCAATGGTAGGTTCAAGATTATTTGTTTTTAAATAATATTGGAAGTGTTTTTAAGATGATGTAGTTGTAACGGGGCGAGATGAGGATGAACATTTTAAAAATTTAGAAGAGGTTTTAAACAAGTTGGACAGGGCATCGTTCAGATTAAATGCAAAAAAATGTGAATTTTTCTAAGAAAATATTTTCTATTCAGGACATAAAATCTCAGCAAAAGGGTTAGAGAAAGATGAGGAAATAGTAAGCAATAGTAAATTCGCCTAGACCTAAAAATATTTTTAAAATTAGAGCTTCTGCAGGGACGGTAAATTACGAGAAAATTCATGCTGATTTTCTAGGACCAATTAGAGGCAAAACGATACTTATTATTATAGATAGATAGATCTTTACAATTTTATGGAAAGGGTGAAAACAATGTATAAACCTAATAACAATGATGAAATAAATATTACTTATTCGTTTATAATAAATGCTCTGAGTTTTAGAACATTCCAAATATAGCTAGCAATTGCTTTAGCTGAATGTATTGAAATATTGTTTGGTGAATTCAAGGTGGATCGTTTCATACAACAATATATTGGACAATCAAAAAGTATGTGCTCAATCGTTTCCAACTCCTTTTGGTTACAAATAGTGCAGATTTCATTAGGGCTTATCTGATAGGTACACCCTTTGTATGTAAACTTTAAGGAGGATGTATTACATAACCATAGTTGCGCGATTGTTCTTGTAACTTGGATGGGCATTTTTAGGCACAGATATTTTTGTCGTGACGCAGATACTGTTAAATGTTTGTATATGGGAAGGAAGGATGACTGTTGGCAAAGAGAAATATCTAGTTCTAAAAGTTTATTTTTAAATTTAAGTAAGAGAGATTTTCTATTAATCTGTAAAAAGCGAAGGGAGAGGTTATTCCAAGTAAGATTGGTATCAAGCCCTTTTAAAATCAACAAATAACACAAATATCTTGGACTTTTTAAATCGTAGACGAAATTGAATTAGAGATGAGAGTATAGACATTTTCGTAGCAACCACGTTCTTTACGAAAACCAGATTGGGATTCAGGAAGTATCTAAAAAGTTTCTACCCAGCTAACTAAACGGTTGGAAATAATTTGCATAAATATTTTATTAATGCAGTTTACTAATGCAATGCCCCTGTAATTAAGAGGACCGCTAGAAGGACCTTTTTTGTGGAGCATTTTTAAAGTGATTACCGACCACCCATTAGGAAAAGTAGAAGTATTGAATATAGAGTTGAAAAATGAATTTAGATATAAGATCCAATTATTTGGTAAGTATTTAAAAAACTCGTAAGGTATACTATCAGGTCCTGGAGCTTTATTACTTTTGAAAGAGTCTAGAGCTGAATAAATTTCATTGGTGGTTATAGGGTTATCAAAATATGGACTCCTTGCATCAAAAAATAGAGTTGGGTCAACTAATTCGACCCCAGTTATTTCGGAGTAAAAGGTTTCCCATGTTGCTGTAGGTAATGACAAGTAACTATTTGGATGATTCCTAGCTTTTTTTATGTAAAACCAAAAAGTTTTTGAATCAGTAGAGTTAGAGCTATGTTACCAATAATATTCAGTTCAAATTCATATTTCTTTTTTCTTAATAATTTTTTATACTCTGATTTAATAGTTATGTACTCATTTTTAGTTTCAGCAGAAAAATTATTTTTTTGACAAATTTTAAGTACGCTTTTAACTGATTTCTTTAGTTCTTTACACTGACGATCATACCAAGGTTTGTTTTCACTAGGTTTGTTAGAAACGATTGTTCTCTTTGACAGCCCAAGATTATCAGCAGGTTTATAAATATTATTTAATAAATTTCTGTTTGCTTTCTCGATATCATAAATCACATGCACTCCCATCGAATTTTGCATGGTTAGTTTATAGGCCAAAATTGAGGGTTCGTTTAGTTTTAGAATAACAGCTTCATGTTTTACTGAAGATTTTTCTATTGATCCTAGATACGTTTGATTTAAATAGCATGAGATTGGAAAGTGATCTGAAAGAGTCAGTGTTGAGTTTACATAATATCGTTAACAAAAGACAAATGCGAGCTGTTTACCCAAACTAAGTCTATTGTGCTATTCCCCATAGGGCCCGTAAAAGTAAATTTTGCAGCGCGATCAGAAATACTTTTACCATTTAACAGACAGAAACCGTTGAAATTCATGAAATTGAGAAGGCTTCGGCCTTTTGCATTAATTACAGCGTCTACGCTTTCTCTGTTGCCATAAAAATTTGTATTTTCAAATAGTTCAGGAGGCGATGTGTCATAATCTGAAACACGGGAGTTAAAGTCTCCTCCAATAATTATAAGCGTATCATTAAATTTTTCTAGGACATCAGATAAAACCTGCTGAAATAGTGCGAGTAAATATGTAATATTCAAACTAGGATTAAAAAAAACATTACAGACCACAAATTTATACTTATCGCTAGAAAAATAAAAAAGAAGATCCACCAAGGTGATTTATCAATACAGACAGAGTGACTTGCGGGGTTACACAAAATTGATAAACCACCACTGGCTCTGCCAAAGGAGTTTTCTTTTATGGCAACTGAATTGGCGCATAAATATGAAGATAAATAATTTGAAAATTCTATATTTTCATTAACATGCCAAGTTTCTGATAAGCAAAGAATGGATATATCTTTAAAATCACTTAAAAATTCATTAACACTATTAATACCTTGAGAGTTCCAAAAAACAATATGAATTGATTGCTAATTGTTTTGTTTAGATGTGGTAGGTTTTACAACTTATAGGCCAGGTTTTCGAATAGGTGAAGATTCCTCTTCGCGATCTCTTTTGCTCGTTTGTATTCGAATGATTTTTGGGATCCCAAAAACGTATTTGATCGTGAGGTTTTGTTCAGTCTTGGAACACAAGTCTTGTTCTGTACGTAAATCATTTAGATGTTGCCGCTGTTTAGGTGTCATATCAGAAGTGATTTTTACTGAAGGGTATAAATTACGAGGAATTTTCTTCTTGTTTCTTAAGACATCAAAGGCAGCTTCAGGATTGCTAAATATAACACGGTAAATACGAGGTTTGTCATCATCTCTATTTTTTCCAAGGCGATACCCGGAGTGGATATAATTCACAGAATTTGGAGATAAGTGCTGAATTATTTCTTTAATCATGTAAGCGTCATCTTCGGGTGAGTTTTCAGGTATTCCCAGGAGAAGAACATTTTTTCTCGTTTCAAGCGTTGGTTAGTTTCATAATATATATCATCTTGAGAAGAGGCTGTTGAGTAATTTACCAGTTTTTCCAAGGAATTAACTTTTTCACGAAGATGTGTATTTTCATCGCGAAGGGCAGATATATCCTCAATACACTTGTTAAGCACTTGTGATTGTATAGAGAACTTGTTGTTTAGTTCCGTTACAGTGTCAGTGAGAGTGGATAATTTTTCCATGATTGAATTAAACTGATAATTATTAAACAACGATGATAAAGAAACAGGTGATTTAATCTGATCAGTGATTGTATTAGGAAGGTTTGGACAATCCCCACAATTCCAGTTCTCAAATGATAGCGGAGTTTCCTTGTCACCGCACATCTTTTATGGCATATTTTATTGCAGTTGGAACAAGTGACCTGACTATCGATCTCCAATAGCACATTCTTGCAGTATAAGCACAACGAAGTTGAAGACATTTTTATGAGATTTGGATTTTTTTTGACGTTGATAATAAAACTAGTTTAGTAGTACAAAATAAACTACACTTACTACGGAATTTAAGTATTATAAAACTAAAGCACAAAATTAAATATTTTAGAGAGCAGTTGTAAACACGTCTGTACACTACGGACACTCAGTTCTCACTCTAGATACATATACAAAATGGCCGGAAGTTTTTATAATGAGTACCTAATAGCGATTCGGATAATACTATTAGAAAAGTTAGAGAATGATTTCCGCGATTTGGGTTACCACGCATAGTTGAAACAGATAACGTAGGTCAATTTACATCCGAAAATTTTATAAATTTTTTGAGTCAGAATGGAGTAAAATTTGTTACTTCTCCACCCCCAAACAGCACGAGTACGTACTATGTACGTCCTTGGTACATAACTGTCGGGACGCAACTACATCCCACGTACGTAATCTCAAATACCATTTACGTCTGAAGGAGATACTTAGTACGTATATTTTCCAACGGTTAGGACGTACTAGGTACGTCCAACAACGGAACAGTTCAAAGTTGATTTCAAATATTTATTCTGCTTTTTAATTATGTATTCCATGCATTTCTCTTTTTTGCCTATCATCAGCCCTACGAAGCCACTGCTTTATACATTCTTCCGTTTCCTTGGCATTCTTTGAAAAACTCCCCTGGTCACCAGCACCTTGAAAATGAAATTCAAATTAAATATTTTTGTTCACTTGAAGTTTACAGTTCAGTGATTTTTTGGTATTTAATTCCTCGTTCATCACTAATATATTATTCCTGGAATGTGAACCTCAATTCTGCATGGCTAGATTTTAAAGTTTTGTAGGTATACATTACAGGTTGCCTCACTAAATTTAAGGCATTATGAGAAAAAATGATATTGGAAACACGTTACGATCGTAAATTTTGATGTAGATACTTATTGTATTACTTACCCACCAGTAAATTAACAATTTTAAAATTGAAGGGTCCGGTCGTAAAAGTTGTTAAGTGACAAAATTAAAAAATCGGTAAATCACATTTTAAATCTAAATATCGACATAACAATTTATGTACAATCTGCTGCTTAATAAAATATTTTAAACATCAACACAGTGCTCTAAGAAAATGACGTTTCTTGACAAACTAATTTGTTTGTCTCCTTCAACAAAAATAAATTTAGAAAAAAATGACACTTACAAGTTTTTTATGCATCTTACTTTAAAAAAAAGGTGTTAAGTAAAAAATAATGACACTTAACAGGTTTTTAAAAAGCACTTAAGTACGCATAGAAAAAACTGTTTAGTATAAAAAACTTTATTGAAGCAAAGAAAATGTGACATAGAAACAGAATTCAAACAAATTTACATAAAAATAATTCGAAACGGTTGAATCTTGTTAGGATTTTAGTGAGTAATAGAAAGGATGATAAACTGGAGGAATCCACTGGAAACATGACATCACATGGCCTAGTTTTGACTCGTCTATGGGCAACGCTTCTAAATACTTCTGAATTAATTCCATAGTAAAATCTTTCTCCAGTGAGAGACTAGGTCTACCCCGTTTTCTTTTTAGGCTAATTGGTTTTGATATCCCTGTGTATGACTCATAAGCAAGCATGACATAGGGATTACTAATGTCAAATTCAAGCCTCACAGAAATGCTTATGCCAAAATTTGATTGCGCGAAGTTTTCCCTTAGTCGAGGGAAATTAAAAAAATCTTCTCTCTTAAGAGTAGTTACAATAAACGGCCTTTTCTTTTCAGCGCCTCTCAGGACTTCCTCCCATTCACTAGGCGAGTACACTGCATTCTCAGTTCTCGCAAATTTTTCCACTAGTGCGAAATCTCTATCACTGGGAAGCATAGTGTGTCCTACTTGTGTAATTTTTTTGAACCTTTTTGAGGCCAACAGTTGTAGCCAAAACCCTACGATAGTCCAATTCTTATTTTGACCACAACAGTTGTCAGATAGGGCATACAGTGTCTCACCACGAACATCAAACTTTTCAAAATTTTTCTTTAAGCAACTGGCAATTTCATCAGATCCACGTTTGGCAATGAATGCATCCCAATGGAAAAAATATCCATCCTCTGGTTTGCTGCAACAGTGAATACTAAAATTATAACACCAAAGCTTTTTTTTATAAAAACATGGACCGGTGGTTAATTTGGGTGTAGGAACAGCTTGTTGCAGATCAAACGTTATTACGTGTACATTATTTTCTTGAGACTCTTCTACTGCTTCCTCAAGAACCTCTCGTGCAGCTTCTGCTTTTCTTGAGTGTAGTTCTTTCAAAGTTTCTGTTTCTTTCAGTTTTTCGATATCGCCGATTTCTCTAGAATGGTTGATATTAATTTGGAACTCATCGCACTTTACAAGTATCAGATTTAGGGGTTTTAAAAGAAATATTATAATCCTCCATAAAAATCCTTCTGAACTTGTCTGAAGAAATAATAGCAAGATTTTGTGTTTGACAACTTTCCTTGTACTTATCATATAATATCTCAATGTTGTAATCAAGGCTCATATACTCTTTATTCACGTTGTCAGATCGGCTATAATGGCTTTCATACTGAGGTAAAGAGTTTATAAAACGATGAGCTGTGTCGATGTCGTTTTGCGAATACTTTCTTTTTTAGTTTCCATGTTTACCTCTGCGGTCTTTTTCAGGTACAGTAACACCTTTTTTGAGCTTGCTTACGATATATTCTATCCGACCTCTACCAATTCCATGCAGAGAAATAAATGCATTTTTGCAAATTTTTAAATTTTTGTTGTTTGACTGAATGGAGTATTCAATAGTGGAAGTTCTTCTTCTATTCCTTTTTTTAGTCTTTTGTTTTACATTATTTTTACGCATACATCCGTATAGATAAGCATTCTGTATATTATAGCTCTTGAGCTGCCAGAACTTAGAAAATATTTTGTTTCGCTCTTCTTCTGATATTATCTCAAAGCATTTTCCTCTGCATGTACAAGAAGGGGCACTAACTTTTTCGCTTCCTTCACCACCACTTCCTCTGTATTTTTTGTATTTCTCACCAGAATCTTTTAAACTTTTTGTTTTATTTTGTCTGTTTATTTCTCTTTTTCTTCCCCTCTTAATATCGTTATTCTGCAAAAAAATGTAGATTTTAGCACGTAAAATATTGTAAAGTAACATGAATAACAATTTTTGCAACTGAAACATGTTATCTGTATTATAACACTTAACAGATTTTACTAATACAATACAATAAATAGCACAATTTGCAAGTAAAACTTGTTATCTGCTATCACTTAACAGATTTTACGTGCATTGTTAGAATCCTAGCCTTAAAACTTACTTGTTCTAAATCAGAACTTTCTCCTTCAGTATAGTTTGGGTCAGAATCTGAGCCCTCAAAGGGTTCTTCTGCTGAAGAAACATCACTATTTTCCGACATTTTTAGGCATAAATGGACAGAAAACTAACACTTTGTTGAGTACACTCACCCCGTGCTCACGACACTTGACAGGTTTTTCGCCCATAAAACAAAATATATATGATCATTGCAATGGGCAGCGATGATGTTACTATTTTCTTCCTCTTTCAGTTTCTGGTACACTGAATTATTCACTCCATAATTGACAGAGGCGTTATCTGCTCCATACGCAGTTACTCGGCTCCAAGAAAGATCTGATTCTGTTAAGACTTTGGACAGGTGATTTTTTATAGATCGCGAGTCTTCGAATGGATCTTCGTAGAAATCTAAAATTTTTCGGCACATTCCAGATTTTGCTGTAAAATAGTGAACAAAAACTGGGAACAACTTCTTGTTTCCTTTATTCGACGCATCAGTAACGACGGAAAAAGGCACGTCTTCTTTCAAATCCTCGTGGACAAGTTCCATTAAATAAGGGTACAGAACTTGATTCACAATGGCAGTGCATTTGGTGCGCCCTCCGGTCATTTATTTGACGATTTCCGAATTTGTGATGGTTCTTTTTCTGACCTTTAATGAACAATCTTGAGCCAAATATGAGATGTGATGTTTTACAGAGTGAAAAATATCTGCTAGCTCAGCAAGGCTTACTTTTTCACTCTCTGCGCTTCCTCTAGGCGTAAAGAAAGAGTCCATTCTTTGGGACTTGGCTTGCCCACTTTCTGCCTCTTTATGCTTTTTTGTAGAGGCATGCTGGTTCACCCCCTTCAAACCTTCAGCAACAGCAAATTCATTTCTACAAATCTCACAGTAAGCTCTAGTGTCGACGTTGGCTTTAGTTATCCAAGAATATTTATTTTCCCAGTCTTTATTATAATGGCACATTCGCCTTATTTTCATTGGCGGTGTTGTAGAACTGGTGGAAGCTTCTCCTTTCTCCATTTTCCATTAGCTTTGTGTGAAACTCAACAAACAAAAACATACACGCAACTACGACGAACAACTTTGTTTCTTTCAACGAGTAGGTACTTACCCCTGACTTATAGATTCCGTAACGTAACGTAACGCAAGGATTTCCGTGAGACGATAAAAGATAAATCATAGGACGACTCCATTACCATTCATAGATTACTTTTGTCATCGTACCACAACGCAACTTCAAAAAGATGGAGATGGGTATCTTTCGCGTTACAGCCTCGATCAGCGTCATGCGTAAGGGCAATCTATGAATGGTAGTGGAGTCGTCCTATGATTTATCTTTTATTGTCTCACGGAAATCCTTGCGTTGCGTTGCGTTACGGAATCTATAAATCAGGGGTTAGGTCAACTACGTAAACACTCCCGAACGTCACGTAATCTAATTATTATCGACTACAAAACTTGAAAAATCAAGTGATGAAGTGAGAGCCCGCAGACGCAGATACAGACAGCAAGCGAGGAGCGCGCACGAGTTTTGCGTTTGAGGGATTTCATAGGCGCTCGTGACCAGTTAACCACTACTTGAATCATAATCAAAGAATATAGAGGGTGGACCGGATTTAATTGACGTATACAGAGATCTCGTAAACCGCAATAGATACAATATCGATTAAATGTAGAAAAAGTTTGGTAAATTAATGGGAAATTAGATGGTTTAAACAAATTTAAAATATCTCGACTAGTTCCGGAGATATTTAACAAAATCCGAAAATGGTCCTTTTCGTTTTTTAAATTTGCCGTCGTTATTATGAAAGATATCAAAAATGTTATTCCCAACTTTTTTCAATAAATGAGATTTTCTATAAATTACCATACCAAAAATTTCCTTACGACGTTTCGTCTTTACAGGGTCACCATCAACTCAATTTTTTTAAATGCGGACCTGGATTTTTTATTGCAATATTTTTTACGTCTTGTATAGATACATACAATGATATAGCATACTTGACGATTCTACCACGTTTCGCCGTTCAAAAATCATCATCTTTCTCAAGTTCGGTCTTCTCTACTAAAGTCAAATTAATAATCTTAAATATTGGGCATTAAATAAGAATTTATTTTTAAAGAAAATTATTAAATTCAACAATTCATATTGAAACTTTATGACAATTAATAAATAATGATGGATTTACAAATGACACTCTAAGGTAATAAGTTAAAAATAAATTGAAAAATTCAATCAAAAATCAGTTATAGGAAATGTTCAAACTGTCGTCCGTTCTGTGCAATACATAGTTCGATTCTCCTTGGTATATGAGATGTAGCTGTATCAACCATTTCGGGTGTAATTTTCCTAAATGCATCTACTATTCGTTGACGCAGTTCTAGTATATTATTTGTCATATTTTTGCTGTAAACTTAGTTTTTCATGAAGCCCCATACAAAATAATTTATGGGGTTAAGACATGGGGATCGAGGAGGCCATCTTGTCGGCCCGTTGATACCAATCCAATTATCTCCAAAATATTCATTTAAATTCTGTACAACTCTTCTCGCATTGTGCGCACCACAGCCATCCTGCATAAAGTAATCAATATTTCGTCTTGTTTCTAGGGACATCTCATCGAATACTTCCTCCAGTAGCTCCAAATATCGAAACTGGTTTAAATTACCTTCCAAAAATATTGGTCCAATTATTTGATTATTGATTAGACCACATCATACATTTTGCGAAAAACGGACCTGTGGCCTAACTTCCCTTATTAAATGGGGGTTCGCAGTGGCATAAAAATGCTTGTTTCTTGGATTAAATATTCCACTGTAAGTAAATGTACTTTCATCAGTATAAAGTATCTTTTTGTTAAAATATGGATCACGGAGTAATTTTCGTCTCCACCAACGAAAAAACGTCATCCTTCTCTCAAAGTCTCCAGTGTGTAGTTTCTGGACTTTCTGAAATTTATACCCATGGTATTTATGTTTCTTCAAGACTCTTTTCACCGTGGAAGTACCTACTGCACATTCTTTACTTATTCGTCTAGTCGAATTTTCAGGGTTAATGTAAATTTAAGCAAGAACATTAACTTCGTTAACCGTATCTCGTACCTGATATTTGGTTCTCCTTTTTCTAACACTGCTACACTCACTCATATTCTTTGATATACGCGAAAATATCCTTGACGATGGCTGCTGTCTTTCTGGATATAATTCGAAATATGCCTGAGCTGCCTGTAATTCATTTCGACGACATTTTATGTACACATTGTACATATCTTTATTTTCTTCGTCAGTGTAACGAACCATAATATTTATTTACTTTTTAAATCAATTGAAACTAAAGAAGCAAAGGAAAATACCTAGAAACCCCTATTTAAATTAACAGATGAATAAACAGACAAAAGTTCTGGTTGTGACATCCACGGCTAACATTATTTTTAAAGAAAATTGTGAATGTAAATATAAAAATAATAAAGATATAGATACAAACGTGTAAGAAAATAGAGTGTATTCGACTTTACGTTAGGAAATATTTTATGGAAATTTCGATTACGTAAATTATTCACAGACTATAGTCACTATACTTACATGGAAAGAATCGAGATAGTTTCCACAAGAAAAATCAAATTAAAGGCATAAAACAAAAACACATACAAAAAATTAATGCAAACTCTCTTTGTTTGGAAAGTAATCCGGACACACTAACAAAATGGCTGCCGTGACGTCATGACTCCGGCTGTCTATTTATCTTTCAGCAACAAGTTTCATATATACTAATTGTCTTTCTGAATTAATTTTATTAAGTTTATAAATACCGAGTGTACCTTCGGTTTAAAAAATTTTAACATCGGAAACGACTAAAGTTTTACGGTAGAATGCGAATTTGCGTACCTCCGGACTAATAAACAAAAATACAATATAACGGTAATGAATAAAAAAAAATCTATTCGGTAACAGAAAAGGAATCGCAAAGTGAGTAACGAGTTATATAATAACTAGTGGTAAAATAAAATACATTACGGAAAAAAAATAGACCTTAAATCGGTGACAAAAAAAATAACTCTTTTGGTAAATTGAAAACCATAAATATTACCCAATACGCTGCTATATTAAGAGACAAATGAATCAATTTTCCTTATTTTGAACAATATGTAGATTGCGAAAAAGTTTAATAGGTCATATGATTGACACTAGTATGACAAAGATAATATGAACAACATTACTTGAAATAGAGAGACGAGAATTGTTCTCTCTATGGAACTCACAATTAGATGCGTCCCTTCTACGAAAACAGGTGGGCATGTGTTCATTACCATTATTTCTTTAACAGTTGTGTTTTGGTAAAGGGTCCAAGTAGTGTTGGTCCTATTATACTTTTTTGTGTCTATTTAAAAAAAAACAGTAGCTCTGACCATTTTTTGATAGTTTCAAAAATAATAGTGTTATAAAAAAAATTTTTTGTTTCCCTTGTATAACTATGACATTGGTCCCTTACTTTACTCTCGTCCTATCTAGTAACTTTTAAGGTTTCCAAAATTGCAATGCTGGTACCAGCTAAATTTGGTTATAGACCCAACTTGTATGTGACCACAAACTCAGAATCAGGGATATCTTTATAGGATATCCTGGTTCTGTTCAAGACGTTTTCCGAACATCACCATTGTGCGAATCCTTAGTAAAGAAATTGCCAAGAATATCATTTGTTGGGGGACAGTACCTATTCACTTTCAAGTAATTTATTAACTCCTTTTCCCGATAGAGGACTTCTAACTGGGCAGCAAATTAACTACAACATAAAACATTCCTCTAACAGAATTAGAATAGAGCACTGAATTGGAGTATTGAAGCAAAAATGGCGTCAATTATACCATTTGAAGCTCAGAAAAATTCCAAACATTGTTAACTTTATACAAGCTTGTTGTGTGTTACATACTTTATCTTTGGAAGGTGAAGAAGACAATATAGGAGACAATGAAGATCCATATAACATCCCACAAAATGCTGAAGACCCAGAAAATTACATACAAGATGATTCAAATAGCATTGAAAAAAGGAATTTTATTGTAAATAATCTTGTCAATAATTAATTTTTGTTTTACTCTGAGTAAAGCTTTTTTTTGTATGGAATAATAAATATTAGGTAGCTACTAAAAAGTATTTTTTCATTTCAAAAAAACATCCTTTATTGTTCAGTCTATAAGTCATACAACGAACTAACATAACACTCAATATCCTCTAAACATAAACAAAAAATCAGACCTAATAATAGGTACTGTTGTGACAACAAATAAATACTTAGCTCAATGCTAGTCCTAACAACAAATGATCACTAACAAATAATAACAAACGAACACTAAATCTAAACAAAATAAAAATCATAATAACTATTATACCTATTATGTATGTAACAATAAATAAATAAAATACTGATTTTAATGAAAAAGGAAATATTAAATCTATTCATATTTTTCTCTCGTACAAATCATTTCTTTGTTTCAACAAAAGATTTCTTTCCTTCATTACTATTAATTTTTCCTTTAGAAGCAGTGTTTTTCACTTAAAATTTTTAATCGTTCTTCATAATATTCATTCCTATCTTTCTTCATACTGGTAAGTGTCAAATTTCTGTTGACCACTGGGGCTCTTTTTATTTTAGTTTGTTTTTTATAAAGGGTTTGGTAGGTGTTCCAAGGATCTTTTTTGAGGTTGAAGGCTCTGATTCAATAACATCCTGGTTTGTATCCTCTTCCTCAGGCATGTTCGCCACTGTGGTTGCAGACAACAGTATTACAGGCTTAACATTTCGTTTACCTTGAAATATTTCATCCATGTCTTCAACATATTAAAAATATTTTCTGCCTTCCCCTGATTTATTTATGCTATCGATATATTTTTTGTACGCGCTTTCTAAAACTCTCCATCGATTCTCACAGTTTCCTGGACTTACATTCGTTTTCAGAATTTCATTCAATTCATTTGCCAAAACCTCCCACAATCTTTTCAATGTTTTAATTTGGTATGTGCCTGCCTTAGGCTTATATTTTTTGTAAACGTCCAAAAACAATTTGGTGTGGTTGTTTGACCAATTAACTCATGTTTAACATATTCTTCTACAAACTTTAAGGTGGTATCCTAACCTTGCCATTTTTCATTAATTTGATTTAAACAATGCTTAATACTTCTATATTTTTATACACACCACGCTACGAAAAACAAAAACATCACTTCGTTTGTGTGGCTATTTACTAAACATAAACCAATGTGTTGCCTGTCCAGACATGTTTAGTTGCTGCGCTAGTCGGTTGTCTTTTGTGGTGGGGAATGCTACTCGACCCCAAAAATAGAATAGACTTCTATTTACTTGACTCGGCCGTTTACTCGTCTCTGCCAGTCAGCTCGACTAAAATGAATGTGTTCAAACGGGTCAAGTACTAAATTACTCGACCACTCGACTAAACTACTGGCTGCGTCTGAACCGGCCATAACCTCTATCGCTATCGTCAGGAATGGTTTTGTATTAAACGTATTAAACACATTAAAATGGAAGATTTGGCCAGTTGAGCTCCTGTTATCGCTGAAAATGGTGAATATTTGATAAATGGAAACAATATCGTAGTACAAAATGTCCACAATAAGATTCAAATAATATCTCATAGATATAAACAACCTTAACCTTAACCTTACCTTAACCACATACTTGCGAACTGCACAGCAATTCAGAATACTAGGACACAGTACTTGGGAGACTACTGGATAGAAGAGGGACAGTTACTTAAGTTGAGGCCTGCAGATATCCTAAAATTCCTCCTGGAAATAGGACTAAAGGAGCTACTAGTCTCTGAGACTCTCCTCAGAAACTAAGTAGAAGTGAGGGGCACAATAGATCTTTTAGGTCTCAGTGAATGTTACCCCAAAATACATACATACATTCAACAAAAGGAATTGAAAAATGGTCTCCAAAAAATGTTGAACCCCAAACTTGATGAAAATATACCAGTCGATAGTAGCCATGAAATATAACTCGACAAATTTGATGTGTATTTAAATAGTTAAAGATAAAAATTTTGAAATGTAGCCAACAATACTGAAATATATTTACACTAACCTTATGATCATTATTTTTATGTTATTTTCATCTTGTAGTAGACACTGTCAATCAAAATCTCAAAACGGAGAGTCGTTCTCCATACGATGAAGGTTTGATGAGTGCTCGAACCTGTCTAGGACGGCATTCCGACCATCAAACGAGTTGTCTGGATGACCAGCACAAAGCGATGACATCATCTGACAAAGGGTGGCTCTTCATGCTTAGCACGCTGTTCCTCAGTAACCGATAGATTTTCGTCTGTATTTTCCAATTCAGACACCTCTCCATTTATATAATATTCTAATTGTCCATTTGTTTCAAGTGGCTGTGTATTTGAAGAAAGCTGAAATTCACGCTAAATTAGTAAATTTTACTAACTTAAATCAGAGCAAAATAAACCTCTTGTATAACGAAGTGACTGTCGGTTTAATCATCATTATGAATTGTCCCATTATCAAGAATATCGATATTATTTTCTTGGACTGGTAATAAAACAGGAACAGGCTAAAAAAGTATAAGTTTAGCTCGACATTCTAGATTCCATTCTTATAATATAGAATCAAAAAGGATATTGATAATAAAAAATCGCAAATCTCGGTTAAATTATACCTAAGAGCAAATAGTACACCTTATTTATAATGATATGGATGAAATAATACAAACCTCAATTAATGCAAGTGTGTTATCATTGTCGGCATGAAAATTATCAAATGAAGTCGTTGGCTATAGAAGAAAAACCATAATTTTAGAGGTATCGCTTGAGAAATAAAGTAGAGTCTTACCTGTAAATTTTGTGGGGAATTATCACAACTAGCAATTTTTCTAGCTAGTTCAAGAATTTTTTTGGATCTGCCGGATATTATAATGTACACCACACAATATTTTTATAAATAATAACTACCTTTCTAATAAACATGATGTTTGCACATAAACAATATCGATACTATCACCACGACATCATAACCTAACTTTTTGTGGCCCCATAGAACTAATTTGTCATGGACTGTTTTGGTGACATATCGCCCTAACTGGCAGTTGGGGCTGTATTGCACCAAAAAACTTCATTATTGCAATAGGGATGTATCTCACTTAAAGGCCAAACTAATGCAATGTTCGGTTATGGCTGTATTGCATCCCATTCAGTTTGTGACGCGTTTTCTCTCCACACTTGGCTCTTGCCAAATTGGTACGTCACTTTTGACACCTCTGAAACCTTACACTTTCTCGGGCGCCAGATTTTTAACGTGGTTAACTCCACGGCCCCTTGACCTCAACCGTCAAGAGTTCCGGATAGCCTCAGATGGAGGTACGGTACGTTCCAGGGGTCTAGTTGTATCCCGTGCGGTCGGGTTTTATCTTGAAAACACTCTTACCGGTCCTGCAATAGAAGTTATTCTCCTGGCCTACACTAAGGGAAAAGCTAAATTCATGCAGCAACACAACTACTTTACCTTAGGGTTCTCTACTCTACCGCTACAGTAGGTCAGTAAAACACAAAAGTTCGGTTAAGTTATGATCTATTACCTTCATAAATATTTACAAATCGTTACAGAAAATGAGCAATCAACAACAACAAAAAAACTATTTAAGCAAAAAAAATTAACTACTTATCCAATCACCATGCGTTTATTAGAGACGAAGCGGGCAGGATATAAGCGAGAGAGGTTTATAAGCATAAGCAATGTCTTTATATGCAAAAGAAAAGCGGTAAAAGCCAGTTTTCAAAAAAAAAATAAGTCTTTTCAATAAGCAGGTTAATAATAATTGAAAGCAGAAAAACGGATTCTTGGAAGATGCTAGTAAAGTATACAAACTGAACGGGAATATTCAGTTAAAATGGTCAGGGGATCGGAAGAGTCTGCAAGGGTTCGGTCCGAGAATGAAAATATTATTGAGCCCTGGCAGGACGCCTGGAAAACCTTAATATTTTGATTCAGCGGTCTTTTATGTCCTCGAATTGAAATACCAACGAGCCCTGGCAGGTCGCCTGGAAAACTTCAATATTTCAACAAAACCAGAGTTTGAAAACGGGAATGAGTACGGAGGGGTCTGATCCGTGAATAAAAATATCAATGAGCCCTGGCAGGACGCCTGGAAAACGTTAATATTTTGATTCAGCGGTTTTCTATGTTCTCGAATTGAAATACCAACGAGCCCTGGCAGGACGCCTGGAAAACTTCAATATTTCAACCGAAACGGATTTTGAAAAGCAAGACTGAGTACGGAAGGGTCTAATCCGTGAATGAAAATATCAATGAGCCCTGGCAGGACGCCTGGAAAACTTTAATATTTTGATTCAGCGGTTTTCTATGTTCTCGAATTGAAATACCAACGAGCCCTGGCAGGACGCCTGGAAAACTTCAATATTTCAACCGAAACGGATTTTGAAAAGCAAGACTGAATACGGAAGGGTCTAATCCGTGAATGAAAATATCAATGAGCCCTGGCAGGACGCCTGGAAAACTTTAATATTTTGATTCAGCGGTTTTCTATGTTCTCGAATTGAAATACCAACGAGCCCTGGCAGGACGCCTGGAAAACTTCAATATTTCAACCGAAACGGATTTTGAAAAGCAAGACTGAGTACGGAAGGGTCTAATCCGTGAATGAAAATATCAATGAGCCCTGGCAGGACGCCTGGAAAACTTTAATATTTTGATTCAGCGGTTTTCTATGTTCTCGAATTGAAATACCAACGAGCCCTGGCAGGACGCCTGGAAAACTTCAATATTTCAACCGAAACGGATTTTGAAAAGCAAGACTGAATACGGAAGGGTCTAATCCGTGAATGAAAATATCAATGAGCCCTGGCAGGACGCCTGGAAAACTTTAATATTTTGATTCAGCGGTTTTCTATGTTCTCGAATTGAAATACCAACGAGCCCTGGCAGGACGCCTGGAAAACTTCAATATTTCAACCGAAACGGATTTTGAAAAGCAAGACTGAATACGGAAGGGTCTAATCCGTGAATGAAAATATCAATGAGCCCTGGCAGGACGCCTGGAAAACTTTAATATTTTGATTCAGCGGTTTTCTATGTTCTCGAATTGAAATACCAACGAGCCCTGGCAGGACGCCTGGAAAACTTCAATATTTCAACCGAAACGGATTTTGAAAAGCAAGACTGAGTACGGAAGGGTCTAATCCGTGAATGAAAATATCAATGAGCCCTGGCAGGACGCCTGGAAAACTTTAATATTTTGATTCAGCGGTTTTCTATGCTCTCGAATTGAAATATTAACGAGCCCTGGCAGGACGCCTGGAAAACTTCAATATTTCAACCGGAACGGAATTTGAAAAACGGGAATGAATACCGAAGAAATATTATTCAGAATTAATGACAATGGCACTATAAAATTAGTATACCGATTATTGTAAAAATGGAATATTAATTATATTGAATAAACTCTCGCCTAACGATTATTGAAAAGACCACCTTTTATTTAAAATTCTATTTTCATAAAGTCTTACCTTCACAGCAACTACTTAAAGTTTTAATTCGGAAAGAAAATAAATTTATCTCTAGAAAAAAAACAGACTATACAAAAAAATTGTAAACAACAAATCGACTAACGGAGCGACGGTCGGTAGCAAGTGGTCACCACTGAAGGCCAGGTGATACTCTCCCGTATGTTATCTGTGACTCTGCCTTAATTCCCGAGCTTACTCAAAACCAGCTCCCACTGTCTGTCTTTCCACCTCTCTCGGTTAGTTCGACCTGCGCGCTACCTACTCCACTGGGAGGCATAACTTTTATACACTTCGGTGCATTTTAATATTTTAAGTACAGAAACAGAAATGAATATTTTATATAATTATAATAACTTTTTTTAACAGAAGTCAGGGGTTATAACGGTTATAAGCATACTGAAATAAAAAAAATATATTCGGTAACTTGAAATAATCATTAAAAAAAAACTTCGTTACATCCCCCCCTTACTTCGAGAAAAAAAAATTAAAGGACGCGTACATCTCTTGCGTACTTTACATTTTTTTTCAACTTACTTACTACTTGTGGAACAAATTATCACTAAACTATAACTTAACTCTAAATTCAGTCTTTGTTACATGATCCGGACTTAGCTTTTATAAGGAAGCTATGGTAGACTGGCGCTTCAGAGTCGGTAGCCTCTGCTACGGACCCCGGGTCTTGGAGCAAATCCTCGGACGCCGGTATTTTGGAGCAGGCGGGAGTATCTCTCGTGTAGGCGGCTGGTTGTCGGCAGGGTTAACATGGTACATGTGCATATGTTGCACTGTACTGAAATAAACTAAATAGTTAACGGTTTTAAATCCTTTATGTGAATTCGGTTATATCGCTTGCCCTTTTCGTCTCGTAAGTCATATACTACTGGAGAAACGACGCGGACAACTTCATATGGCCCAGAGTATTTCGGGGCTAATTTCGCAGCTACATGATCGATTGCAGAAGACAAAGTATTCTCCTTTTTCATAACTTTATCTCCCAAGGTGTATTTCCAGTCGCGGCGACGTAGATTGTAATAATGACTTTGACTGGTGAACGCTCTAGACAAATTTAAACGGACAAGATCAAAACATTCTTGTAATTTATCAAGTCGCAACAGATGCAGTCTTGCATCTTCTTCGACAGGGTTTTCCGTCTCGACATCTTGACGTGCATTGGCTTCAGTTTTATCTTCAGTTTCCCTCTTGAGGGATTGCGGAATGTCGGGGTCTCGTCCAAAATTTAAAAAGGCAGGTGAAAATCCGGTGGAATCATGTTTGGAGTTGTTCATTGCAAACTTCAAATCGGCTAATCTTATATCCCAGTCCCGGTGATCTTGTTCGCAATATTGTGCAATCATTGTCTTCAAAGTGCGATTTGCCCTTTTAACCGGATTTGCTTGAGGGGTGTACGGTGGTGTGAAACGATGTCGAATTCCCAGTTCTTTCAACATACTCTTAAACAATGTACTGTTATACTGAGTTCCATTATCGGTTAACACTGTACGGGGACATCCAAATATTATCAGTATTTCTTCATGGAATGCAGTACTGAGGCTACTGGCAGTAGCACTTCTTAATGGTTTACATTGCACCCACTTGGTAAATCGGTCTTGGAACATTACAATATAGCAATTCCCTTTCTTACTTCGTGGCAATGGTCCAATTATATCGGAACTAACAGTTTCCCATGGTCGTTGGTTTTGAGATGGCTGCATCTTCCCTGGAGGTTTCTGTTGTGATGGTTTATACTTCTGGCATTGCAAACACCGGCGTACGTACTTGGTGATATCTCTAAACATTCCAGGCCAATAGTATGATCTAGCAATGCGTGTAATGGTCTTTGCGATTCCTAGATGTCCTGCATTTGGAGCATCATGGTTTTCTTTGAGAACACGAGTTCTGTCGGGTTTGGCTAGGCACAGCTTCCATGGATCGGACAACTCTGGTTCTCTGAGGTCATTGATGTCCCAGAAATGACGGTACAAACGGCTTTCTTTGATGCAATAGTCAGGGAATTTGTCTGGTTCCCTCAGGACTTCTTCCTTTTTATTTCGGTACCATGAACATTCGAAAGGTATATCGGCCAAACAGAGCGCAGCTGGTTGATCGACTTCCGGGCTGGCGGGTAATGGGTTTCTAGATAAAGCGTCAGCCACACGGTTTAGAGCCCCTTTACGGTACTGAATCTCAAAGTCATACTGCTGCAGGAAAATACTCCACCGAGCTAATCGTCCGGACGGACTAGATATGGAATGAAGCCATCTAAGAGATTGATGATCGGTAATGACCGTGAAATGGTAGCCCTCTAAATAAGGACGCATCTTTTCAATTCCCCAAACAATGGCAAGACATTCTTTTTCGGTAACAGAGTAGTTTTTCTCGGCAGGGCTTAGAGTGCGGCTGGCATACGCTACGACGTGTTTATTTCCATCTTTTTGTTGTGTTAGGGCTATTCCCAATCCATATTCGGAGGCATCGGTTTGTAGGGTAAATGGTATACTGAAATCGGGACAGCTCAACACCGGGGGTTCCGACAGACAGGTTTTGATTTTCGTGAAAGCGGCTTCTTGCTCTTCAGCCCATTTCCATCGCTGAGATTTTCTTAGTAACTTTGTTAATGGAGCGACATTTTGTGAAAAGGACGGGACAAATCTTCTATACCACGAGGCAACTCCCAAAAATCTCCTCAACTCCCGGATATTCTTTGGGGCTGCAAATTTTATTATACTTTTTACTTTTCTGGATCGGTACGGATTCCCTCTCCAGTAATGACGTGGCCCAAATACTTCATAGTCGGTAGACAAAAATGACATTTCTCCGGATTTAATTTTAGTTGCGCCCCTCGCAATCGACGGAATACTTCTGATAAATTTTCCAAGTGCTGATCAAACGTTTCCCCCAGAACAATGATGTCATCCAGATAAGCAAATGCATATGGGTCTAAATCTGGACCTATTAATTGATCCACCAATCTCTGGAATGTGGCGGGTGCAGAGTGTAAACCAAATGGTAGAACCGTGAATTGAAATAATCCACGTCCTGGTACGGTGAAGGCTGTGATAGGCTTACTTTCAGGTGTCAACGGAACCTGCCAATACCCACTCTTCAAATCTAAACTGGAAATATACTTGGCTTTTCGCAACTTATCCAGGATAGCATTGATAAATGGAAGAGGGTAGGCATCCTTCATGGTAACTTCATTTACTTTGCGGAAGTCAATGCAAAACCGGTTTTTTCCATCTTTTTTCTTCACTATCACAATCGGAGAACTCCACGGACTAGTGGAAGGTTCTATCACTCCTTCTTTCAACATTATGTCTACCTCGGCATTACAAATTTCTTGCATTTTTGGGTTCTGGGGTCGATATCTCTGTTTGATCGGACGGGGTTGAAGCAATCGGATTTCGTGTTCTACTAACGTTGTTGGACCTTGAATCTTTTCAAACATCGGCAATTCACGGCTGAGAAAAAGGTTCAGTCTTTCTTCCTGATTTTCGGTCAAATTTCTGTCTTTGATGGGCGTTATGGTTTCCAACGGACATCCTATATAAACATAATTCTCGTCGTTCACCAAATCTTTCAGGGAGAACGCAGATAATTCAGAAACGGTCGGCTCCTTATCAACCCCTAACACCAGGGAAGATGCGGAGACTTCAGAAACAAACTGCTTTTTGTCAACTCCTAACTCCAGAGAAGACGCAGAGACTTCAGAAACAAATTGCTCTTTGTCAAATCCTAACTCCAGAGAAGACGCAGAGACTTCAGAAACAAACTGCTCTTTGTCAACTCCTAACTCCAGAGAAGACGCAGAGACTTCAGAAACAAATTGCTCTTTGTCAACTCCTAACTCCAGAGAAGACGCAGAGACTTCAGAAACAAATTGCTCTTTGTCAACTCCTAACTCCAGAGAAGACGCAGAGACTTCAGAGACAGATAGTTTTTGAAAACAATTTTTCCCACCAATTCCAGGGTTTGTATCTTCCTTACAGATCATTGGGACATCGGCATCAGATTCTTCTAGTTTTGTTCCAATTACTTCCAATATTTCTATCGGACTGGCTAATTCTGAGCGGTTTATCAATTCATTATTTATGTATATATTTCCGGCTCCTAGCTCCAAACGGAAGTTATACTTTTGGAGAACATCGTGTCCTAACACAATATCAGTAATCAGACCAGGAAAATGTTCGAACGGACCTTCCACAATGACGTCATGGATCTTCAGTTTTAGCTCATAAGTGTCGGTGATAGAGACTAAATTTCCATTAGCTAAACGGGCCCTCGTAACTTGGCGGGTTTTGGTTTGCTTTCTTTGGGAAAATGTCCTAGCTATCTGATCACCAATGTATGATTTAGCAGCACCAGTATCCAACAAAGCTGTAAACTCACAGTTTTCAATTTTGACGTCGATGTACGGTCGGAAATCGGTCATTTCTTCTGGCGTTTCAGCATGAGAGGCAAATATTTGCGGAAGCTGTGTCGGCCTCTCTTCGGGACAGCTTCGAATTAGTTTTCCTGCCTCCTGCAGGAACAGTCTCTAGAAAATACTCCTTCCCTATGACAACGAGAACAGAATATTTTCTGAGGGTTCTGACAATTGTTTCGGTAGTGTCCAGATTCCCCACAGCGGAAACAGATTGGTTGGCGAGGTGATGATCCAGACGGTAATTGAATTGTATCGCGAGGCGTATCGTTCGAAGATGGGCGACTGGTACCTGGAATGGCTTCTCTAGATGGACCAGGTGTCGTGTTCTGGGACGGTCCAAATCTGGTTGTACTTATCGGCTGCGGACGGGGATTTGATCCACGGTTCGGTCCGTTGGTGGTCGGAACGTTCTGGAGCTCTTTTCTAAGAAGCTCATATTCCCTTACCACTTGACAAAACGTAGAAAAATCCTTAAAGTCTCCTTTTCGGATCTGTAGCCGGTATTCAGGTAACAGGTTACGGTACAACCATGCTAACTGTTGTTCAGAAGTTAGCTTCCCATGTCTTCTCATCAGAGTCTGCAGCTCGGTTATGTACGTAGCGGCGGACTCATTTCTCTTTTGTAGACGTCTACCTATCTCGGCTTCTAAGTCTACTTCATAATTAACAGGATAAAAGAAAATTCGGAAATCTGCTTCAAATTCGTCCCAGGTCGTGTATCTACTCCGGTTGTTACGGTACCAAAATGCGGGTTCACCCGATAGTAGTTCTGGTAATACCGGAAGCAAATGGTCTTTCTGGACGTTCTTTGCCGTACATATTTCTTCGATTCTTTCTATAAACGAAGCCGGATCACCTCGGTTTCCAAATGACACTTTCCAGTCGTGTACATTTATCGGAGAAGTTGCCA
Organism: Lochmaea capreae; assembly: GCA_949126875.1. Taxonomy (NCBI): domain Eukaryota; kingdom Metazoa; phylum Arthropoda; class Insecta; order Coleoptera; family Chrysomelidae; genus Lochmaea; species Lochmaea capreae. The sequence continues at coordinate 25,922,927 of OX421409.1, read as the reverse complement.
TAACGGTCGGATAATCAACAGGGTCTTCTTGGTCAATATCGGGTTGCGGAGAAGTATTTCTTCGTCTTAAAAAGTTAACAAGTCTTTTCCGTTTTTCGGGGACGGTTCCAGCAATCGATAAATTCCTCTGTTTTAGATGTGTAGTAAGACCCTCGTTTCTCAGTAAATATACCCAGTTAACACGATGGTCGGTGGTTTCTTCCACGGAACTTACGGTCGGTAGTTGGGCGGCTGGTACTGAAGTGGCAGATTCGGATCTTCCAGTTCCTTCTTGATCAATCAAACGGGTTAAGTCGATGTCTTCAGAGTTTTCCCCAAACATGAAACTATTTTTTTCAGTTATTCAACGGTAACGTCAGGTTCGTCGTCTTTTCCCTCTTCGCAATCTCAACAGTTCTCAAAATATTCCAAAAGAAATTAACAGCAAAAGAAAAACATCCTAAAACTCTTCACAAAAAAATAAACAAGTTACATATGCCAAACAGTTCCTATTCAAACAACAATCAAGAATACTATATAAAAAAAATACCTTCACAGAATAAAACGGTCCCTGTTCTGAAAAAGAAATTAAAAAAACAAACGGGTTATATTTAACAATAGGTACAGTCCCTGCTAGAAATAAAAAAAAAATTAACGTTTCCTAATAAATCAACAAATGGGTAAAACGGTCCCTGTTCAAATCAGCAGGCAAATAAGAAAACGGTCCCTGCTCGGGCGCCAAATTTGTGACGCGTTTTCTCTCCACACTTGGCTCTTGCCAAATTGGTACGTCACTTTTGACACCTCTGAAACCTTACACTTTCTCGGGCGCCAGATTTTTAACGTGGTTAACTCCACGGCCCCTTGACCTCAACCGTCAAGAGTTCCGGATAGCCTCAGATGGAGGTACGGTACGTTCCAGGGGTCTAGTTGTATCCCGTGCGGTCGGGTTTTATCTTGAAAACACTCTTACCGGTCCTGCAATAGAAGTTATTCTCCTGGCCTACACTAAGGGAAAAGCTAAATTCATGCAGCAACACAACTACTTTACCTTAGGGTTCTCTACTCTACCGCTACAGTAGGTCAGTAAAACACAAAAGTTCGGTTAAGTTATGATCTATTACCTTCATAAATATTTACAAATCGTTACAGAAAATGAGCAATCAACAACAACAAAAAAACTATTTAAGCAAAAAAAAATTAACTACTTATCCAATCACCATGCGTTTATTAGAGACGAAGCGGGCAGGATATAAGCGAGAGAGGTTTATAAGCATAAGCAATGTCTTTATATGCAAAAGAAAAGCGGTAAAAGCCAGTTTTCAAAAAAAAAATAAGTCTTTTCAATAAGCAGGTTAATAATAATTGAAAGCAGAAAAACGGATTCTTGGAAGATGCTAGTAAAGTATACAAACTGAACGGGAATATTCAGTTAAAATGGTCAGGGGATCGGAAGAGTCTGCAAGGGTTCGGTCCGAGAATGAAAATATTATTGAGCCCTGGCAGGACGCCTGGAAAACCTTAATATTTTGATTCAGCGGTCTTTTATGTCCTCGAATTGAAATACCAACGAGCCCTGGCAGGTCGCCTGGAAAACTTCAATATTTCAACAAAACCGGAGTTTGAAAACGGGAATGAGTACGGAGGGGTCTGATCCGTGAATAAAAATATCAATGAGCCCTGGCAGGACGCCTGGAAAACGTTAATATTTTGATTCAGCGGTTTTCTATGTTCTCGAATTGAAATACCAACGAGCCCTGGCAGGACGCCTGGAAAACTTCAATATTTTAACCGAAACGGATTTTGAAAAGCAAGACTGAGTACGGAAGGGTCTAATCCGTGAATGAAAATATCAATGAGCCCTGGCAGGACGCCTGGAAAACTTTAATATTTTGATTCAGCGGTTTTCTATGTTCTCGAATTGAAATACCAACGAGCCCTGGCAGGACGCCTGGAAAACTTCAATATTTCAACCGAAACGGATTTTGAAAAGCAAGACTGAATACGGAAGGGTCTAATCCGTGAATGAAAATATCAATGAGCCCTGGCAGGACGCCTGGAAAACTTTAATATTTTGATTCAGCGGTTTTCTATGTTCTCGAATTGAAATACCAACGAGCCCTGGCAGGACGCCTGGAAAACTTCAATATTTCAACCGAAACGGATTTTGAAAAGCAAGACTGAGTACGGAAGGGTCTAATCCGTGAATGAAAATATCAATGAGCCCTGGCAGGACGCCTGGAAAACTTTAATATTTTGATTCAGCGGTTTTCTATGCTCTCGAATTGAAATATTAACGAGCCCTGGCAGGACGCCTGGAAAACTTCAATATTTCAACCGGAACGGAATTTGAAAAACGGGAATGAATACCGAAGAAATATTATTCAGAATTAATGACAATGGCACTATAAAATTAGTATACCGATTATTGTAAAAATGGAATATTAATTATATTGAATAAACTCTCGCCTAACGATTATTGAAAAGACCACCTTTTATTTAAAATTCTATTTTCATAAAGTCTTACCTTCACAGCAACTACTTAAAGTTTTAATTCGGAAAGAAAATAAATTTATCTCTAGAAAAAAAACAGACTATACAAAAAAATTGTAAACAACAAATCGACTAACGGAGCGACGGTCGGTAGCAAGTGGTCACCACTGAAGGCCAGGTGATACTCTCCCGTATGTTATCTGTGACTCTGCCTTAATTCCCGAGCTTACTCAAAACCAGCTCCCACTGTCTGTCTTTCCACCTCTCTCGGTTAGTTCGACCTGCGCGCTACCTACTCCACTGGGAGGCATAACTTTTATACACTTCGGTGCATTTTAATATTCTAAGTACAGAAACAGAAATGAATATTTTATATAATTATAATAACTTTTTTTAACAGAAGTCAGGGGTTATAACGGTTATAAGCATACTGAAATAAAAAAAATATATTCGGTAACTTGAAATAATCATTAAAAAAAAACTTCGTTACAAGTTAAATTTAGAAAATTTTATATCGCCATAACTCCAAAAAAGGAAAATTTGCAGTTGACCCTATTGAACTAGATGTGCGAACTGTTATGTGGAATCAATTTACAAAGTTAAAATAAAAGTACTCAAAGAAAAACTAATACGTTACTATATTCACTTTCATAATCGTGAATCGTGTGTAAATTAAAATACAAAAGAACAGAAGAAAATTATTTATTATATATTAAAAAAACTAATAATGACACTTAAAGTTATAAACACCTAAAACATTATATTATGAAAATAAACATAAAAAAAATATTTTCTTAAAAAATCATAAAAATTATATTATTCTACTAAACACAAACTAAATTTAATTAAAATTAACTTTTCTGGCTTTAGTTTGCGAAAAATCCTTAAGAATATTGTCAATATTAATATTCATCATTCGAACAAATTCTATGCTCAACATAGTCAGATTAACTAGGCGCTTTTGAGAAATACTTGAACGTAAATAATTTTTTAATTTTGAAAAACTTCTTTCACATGTTGCCACAGTAACAGGAAGAGTTAATAAAATACGCAAAGTTACAACAACATTTGGAAAATTTTCAGAAAAATAATTTTTACACAAAAAAATGAAAACTTCCACTGTCGAACTCTCTGAAGGAACAATTGGTGTAATTCTGTACTATTAATATCAGCATTATCTCCGTCTGTAAGACATAACTCGCAGTGTTGACACTTTTTTTAAATCTCTTTACTATCCATATTACAAATACCGCTTATATTATACAAAAAATTAAAGATTTTATTGTGATTACGCAATAGTTCAAATCTTTCTTCTAGGGAATTTATAGTTTTATCCACAATAAAATAAAAAAAGTTTATTTTAAATGATCGTGCTGGATCGTCCACGGGTTCATCTCTACTTTTGTATTTAAATTGACGTTTGATTTTTCTAGGTCGAATTGCTGTAATCTCTTCAGAATTTACTTCTACTTCTAAAGTATCAGCCAATTCTCTGTCATCTACAATTACTTCTTCAAATCCCCTGTCACACCTTCTATTCTTCAAATATTTTACGGTTTTTGAAAGTAAATCATTTGAGGTTAGTATATCAACTGCTTTCTGTTGAAGAATTTTGCTGATTATATTAATTATGTATAATATGTTATACCAGATCACGGTGCAACATATAAAATTAAATTTTTTAAGGTTTCTTAACAAATTCGAAGCTGTATTTTTTCCAAATGCATCAATTTTGTCGTCAGTATACGCCTGATATAAGGCATCATATATGTTTCCAATTTCATAACGAAATTGCGTTATCGCGTCGATGCGACTTTCCTACCGAGTTTGGCTGAGCGGCTTCAAAGTCAAATTTATGATGTTCTGTTTTAAAATACTCCATCTATGTGTCGAACCCCCAAAAAAATTGTAAATTTCCTGAACTATTCCAAAATATGATACTGCCTGTACACACGTAAGAGCTGCATCGTTAACAACTAAATTCAAAGAATGTGCACTGCAAGGAACAAAAAACCTCTAGGATTTACATCTAGTATACGTTTTTGCACTACTACATGGTTCCCACGCATATTAGCCCCATTATCGTATCCTTGTCCTCTCATATTTATTGAAGGAATATCAAGCCTGTTAAGTTCTTCTAATAAATATTCTGTTAAACCTTCTCCAGTTGAAGTATAAACAGGTTGAAAGCCCATAAAATATTCCTGAATTGTTACTTTTCCAGATTCTATATTTACATAACGAATAATTAAAGTCATCTGTTCCGTATGGCTCATATCGGGCGTGCAATCCAGTACAATAGAATAATATTTAGATTTAATTATGTCGTTGTTATAACTTGTGGTATTGCTATACCTACAATATGGTGAGTCACGGCGCAAGCGCCAAACTCTTAAAATTACTAGGTTTGTTCCAAGAAGCTTGAAAATCAGTTCGGAATTTTACTGAGTTTGCGTAGATTGAAATTAGCGACCATAATTTCAATCTACGCAAACTCAGTAAATTTCCGGACTGATTCGCAAGCTTGTTGGAACAAACCCATTGAGTTTCCGATGATAAAAAATTGTTCAAATAAATACAAAATATTGTACTTATTTGTATTTTTAATTAACAATATTATTTTCAATTAGAAAGTATTTTGCAAATAACAGTATATAGAATAAAAATCAGGGGTAAAAGGAAAATATTTAAAAAAAAATAAAAAGAGGGTAGGTATTCTGCCACGTTATGGACAGCGGTTTGATGCGGTGAAATAATCTACCATTTCACATACTAGCGGAATATCAAAAGTGTACGGCATTTATCTTTTATCGAAGATTTTCTAAAGAGTTAAAAACCTATGTTATTGCCGTACAGAAAAAAGTCACCGGAAAATCACTCTTTTCGGAGGAAAGTAATTTACCCCATACACCTATGTGTCCCACAAAAAATGTACGGCATGCTGGAAAATATTATCTACTCATGAAGTACTCTGAAAACCATTTAATTTTATATTGTTCGATATCATCATCACCTATATGCTAATCAGAGATAAGGGTTGCGACCCTTGGCTCTCGACCCCTGCGCTGAAAATATGTACGACGTTTATGGGTAAAGTATCTGTATGTGTATACAAAAAGAATTACACAAATGCCGTTCAGTAATAAATGACCTATATTGCTTCTACAATTACCGGCGAATTGAAAATTTGCACTTACTTCCGGCACCACCACTTTAGTACGGCACTAGGTTTTTCGACATTTATTTTTAATCATCTATAAGCTATAAAAAAGCCGTTGATTAATAATTAGTCGTAATTCCTCACTTGTACCTGAGAAATTCCATTTACTCACGTACTCACCTGTACCGCTCAGAAAAGACGGCATAGCGCTCAGAGTTATTTTATGATATAGTAACAGCCTTAAAAGCGTTATTCACGGTGGTTCATTTCACAGGTTAATTTTTTCCATGGGCTTGTAGTCTATTCCTTCAAAGTCAGTAACTAAAGCAGAAATATCTAAAGCTGTACGTATCTGAACATTTTCGGTTACAAACTGATAATTTGGATCAACTAGATCAATAGGGTTTTTCTTTTCTTTTCGATATTGTGTCCCTAAGATTTTACGTTTTTCATCCATGTTTCTAGTAGTGATAATCCCTCTTAGTCTAAGTTTATAATCTACTTCAAAATAAAACCAATAGTGTTACTAAACACAGCTGGTAGAAACTACCACCTACCCTAAAAGTAAAAGGTGCAAAATGTATTTGCCTACAAATTTATCACTGCATCTAATACATGACAACAATTTATATTTATATTATAAAAATATTACCTGGCTACTGGCACATTTTCACAAGTTTGAGTTTTCCTTAAGTCCGTTCTTAAAATTATATGTTAAAACAAACAAACAGGCCCTACGTTGGCACGTCAATTCTCTATAACGCTTAATTGGTTTTGTTGTTAAACGATAGAAAAAATACAGTTCAAGTTTACTTTGATTAAAATGTGTTCTTGTTAGGGGATCTAGATTATTAACATCCCTTTGCAAACTGTAACATGGCAGTTCTTCGTCGGAGAGCTAATATGAATTATGGGAGGATGTTGTTTTTAAATTGAACTCAAGACTAAGAGGGCGCCACCCTGATTTTGATGAAAATTCTAAAAATAGGGAAAATATAAGTCAAAAGAACCAGAATCTTTCAACGGTTTTATAAGTATGTATGTAAGCTAAAAGTTTCAAATACAAGCTATGATCATAATAAAGTTAAATTTGATATCGAATATAATTTGTTACCTTCCCTTTTCCTGAGGAAATGAAAAAGTAGTTATTTGTAGAAAATTTTATTATCCATGGTTGAGATCTTTGTTGTGTTCTTTTTTTTTAACACTTAAGGTATAATCTAATTGTCAGACATCATTGTACAATATGTAGCTGGATGCAAAGGCAGACAACAGCGCTTTAACACACGAAATAAAAGAAAAATTCAATGTATTATTGTTCAAAATGAAACTGGATGCAAAAGCAGACAACAGTGCATTAATATACAAAGTAAAAAAGAAAAATTCAATGTACCATTATAAGAAAAAGAAGCTGGATGCTAATGCAGACAACAGCACATTAAAGTACAAGGTAAAAAAATTCACTGTACCACTTAGTTAAACACAACCTTTTTTTTTGTGGAAGTGGGGAATCTTCAACAAGACTGACAGCCGGCTAGTCCGGCAGGTGTGGGTTTCCAACCCACCCAGTTCGCCAGCCAATACACCCCCATCCAAGCAGGAGGTGTGTGTATCCACTGTCTCCCCGAGTGAGCCAGCATCGCCACTAAACCCCACTCCCCTCACCCGTACTGTGGGACCACCCTTTCGGGCATAACTTCACAGCACAGATGGGTCGAGTATATAGTACGTATGTACGTACAAAACAATAAGTGAAATATAAATACACATAACCCCAATTAAAATCACCAAAGAACCAATAAAAACGAAATAATTAAATGCATATCTACATAAAAAGTCAAAAGGGACTAACTCTAAAAAACTCGGCAATAGACCACTAACACACTAATAAATATACAAATAAAATATACGAAAATCCCCTTACGAGGATCTACTCCATTTCTCCCTCCCCTTTCTCCCTATTAAGAGCGACTCTCTCATAGACCTCCTTTTTCCCCATAATCGTTCTAAAATCCCCTTCAAGAATGCCCTTTTTCTGCTGACTCCAGCATACATCTAACCATATTTTCCACCCTCAATATAATCACAAGCTTTTCCTATACCTCCGCCCTCTCATTTCCCCATCTCGTGCATAAAATCACCGTATGTTCGACATCGTCCCTATCCCTGCGTCTCCTACATCCCCTATAACCTTTCGGTTCCATGCCCCCTTTGAACTCCCTCAACCTACTCAATCACTTCTTCTCTATTTCCTCCTCTATTCATGCTTTATTCTCCCTGCCCCTCTTCCACATTTGGACCCTCTCTTCAACCAAATGATCAATAGGTGGTATACCGCGTGGTGGTATACCGCGTCATTTGATATTGTCCTATACCCTGACGCAATCCTCAACAGCATGATCTTTCATCATATCTTCTTTATATTTCTTTATATTCATAGCCCCTTCCCATATTGGAGCATCATACAATAAGATAGACTTTACTACACCCCACAACATCTTTCTTTTAAAATCTCATGGCCCCCCTATATTTGGGAGCACCCTGGTCAGCGCTGCCGCCCAATCTCCCGCCTTCTTAACCACCTCCCTGATGTGCGGCCCAAAATATATACCCCTATCTAGCCAGATACCCAGATACTTACATTTCCTCCCCGGTTCTATCTGGTACCCCCCAATTTCGAAGGTAACATTTCGCCCTCTGGGCCCATACATCACCAGCGCCGCAGTTTTTTCGGGTGCCAACTCCATCCCCTTTTCCCTCATCCATCTCCTCACATCCCACAATGCTTCGTTTACCCTAATTTCAAGATCTGGACCATCTTTGGCCGTCGCCACAATCGCGACGTCGTCTGCGAAGCCTACCACCTCTACTCCTTCCGGAAGTTTCATCCTCATAAGAGGGTCATAGAAGATATTTCACATGGTCGGTCCTAAGACCGATCCCTGTGGAATACCCGCCGTAACCTCATAAAATTCCCCCCCACCCATCTTTATTCTCCTACCCTGGAAATATCGCGTAACCACCTTTAATAGGTAGCGTGGAATAGGCCTTCTCTGCAGTTCCCCCAGTATGTGCCTAGTCGGAACTGAATTGAAAGCGTTTTTGACGTCTAGCATCACCACGACGCACCATCTCTCCTTTCCCCTGTCCATCCTCACGCTATTTGCCCTCCCAAGAATTCTTTCCACCGCCATCACCGTCGACTTCCCTTCCCTGAACCCGTATTGGTTTCCCGCCATCTCCCCCTTATCAGGTGCTCATAGAATTTGGCTATCGCATTTGTAAGGCATAGCGGTCTATACGATGAGGTCTCTCCCTCCGGTCTACCCACCTTTGGTATTAGTACCAACCTGGCAATTTTCCACGTTAATGGAAAATCCCCCTTTTCATAAGGTTTTTAACACAATGTTTTACCTCCCTTATACGGTCCTCTACGAAACGTTGGTATGGTATGCCGTCCTTTCCAGGCGCTTTGCCGGTCTTGAGTTTTTGTACCGCCTTTTTTATTTCTCCCACCGTAATTTCTGGAACTTCCTCCCCTTCCCCCGTTTCTACATAGATAGTTTTCTCCCCTCTTGGGAATATAGCCTTAACTATCTCCTCTTTTTTATCACTGGCAAGCTGGAATGATATGCCCCCACCCTTAAATGCCCTAGTAACTATTTTGTACCCCTGCTCCCATATATCATCTTCCAGCTCGTCGCACAAACTCTTCCACTACTTCCTCTTCTCTTTCTTTATCTCTTTTCTGAGAATCTTGCTTTGTCCCTTATACACTTCCTATGCCCTCTCCCTCTCGTTGCCCCTAATTGCTTTCATTACCCCCCTCCTTGCTTTAACACACTCACCCCTCCATTCCCCAATTTTTTCGTTTCCCCAATATTGGCTATATTTCACCCTCCCCTTCTGAAATTTCGCTTTGCTTCCCGCTTTTAATAATATCTCTTTCATCTGTTTGTATCCGTTCATTTCCCCTCATTTCTATCAATATATCGGCTTCCGATTTAAAGACCCCCCTATCTACACTATAGTATCCCTGAATTTTTTCCCCCTGTCCTCCTTAACCTCATAAACTATGTGCAGGTGGAGCGATAGCCTCTCTCAATCCAATACCTGCCACCCCTACAGCTTTCCGCTAACATCCCTATAACTAGAGTCAAGTCTATGAATGACTGATGACACAAGTCGGCTTATTTCCCCGATTCGCTATAATCAGCCCTAACTGGGCGGCCCATTCCAATATATAATTACCCCTCTCATCATTTGCCGCAGCCCCCCATCCTGTAGCCTTAGCATTAAAATCCCTGCTATGATGAATTCCTCCTTCCCCCCCTTTTCAACCAGGTTTATCATCCTGTCTATAATTTTTTTGAACTCATCAAAACTGATGTTCGGCGATATATATCCCCCTATCACCCTCATTTTCTCCATTTCCACCCCGATGTATCCATTCCCTCTATTGACCTTCCTAACCCTGATCTGTTTATTTTTAAAGAATATTCCCACATCCTTTTTTAAATCTACCTCCCACCCACTCGATGCCGACTTTCTTTTATTCACTTCCCCTACTATGATTAGATCACATCCCTCCTCCTCCTCCTCCGCTTCCTTACATGCCAGGTCCTGGGCCTGTGCGGATCTTCCTACATTCACTTGTAGCACCCTAAGCATTTTGATGTCGTTTTATCTCCTCCCAACCCTCTGCCCTTCTTTCACCAAGTTCCTAAATAAAGGGCATCTGGTCGAATCCGACCGATGTGCCTCATTGCACCTTCTACAGTGCACTTCATTTCTGCAGTCCTGTGCCTGGTGCCCATCCCCCCAGCATCTATGACAGTCTCCGCACTAGCCGCCTTACACTCCCACTGGGAGCCTCCAAACTCCTTACACCTAAAACACCTCATGGGCTGCACCCTTCCTCTAACATTACAGTTCACCAGACCTATGGGCACCCTCCCCACATCACACAGGCGGTAGGCCGCTCTCCTATTTGCCTTCAGGGTTATGGTCTGTCTTCCATACCCCAAATTTCTCCTCCCCCTTATTTCTATAGACCCCCTATCAATGGGGTGTACCAGCGCCCTAACCTGCTCCAATACCTCCCTATCCTCTACCGTTTCGTCGACATCGTAAATGAACATTTGGGGTTCCGGCTCCCTTGCAGTGGCCGTCATCCCTGTCCTATTAATTTGTTGGGTCAGCAGCCCAATTTTTTCTCTCCCCCTACGATATCTAGCATCAGGTCCCCCTGATTTGTTTTTCTGGTTCTTTTCACCTCCACCCCCGTTCCTCTTATTTGAACCCTCTCCTTTACCTCCCTTAATAGTTCCGCGTAGGTCCTATCCCCTTTTTTAATGGTAATACTACCCCTCTGTCTTTCCTTTTTTCCCTCCGCCGGCAGTATTAATTTTACCCTCATCTCTTCCCCCTCTATTGCTAATGCGCATTCAAGCACATTCCTGACCGCGTCCCCGTCTATTCCTTCCTTCAACACACAAGTTATTCCCCCCCCTTTGTAAGAAGTTCTACCCTAGCCTCTCTAATTGCCTTCCCTAGTTCCCTAGCCTTCCTATACAACACCCTCGCATCCCCCACCGCCCTGAGTACGTAGGGTATCCTAGCCTCCCTACGATTTTCCCCCTCCTAGTCACCGTCTGTATGTTACTTGCCACAAAATCTACTTCCTCCCCGCACTTGTCCACCATGTGGTCCGCGCCGGGGTGGTTTTTTATCCACCTCTCTACATACTCGTCCGTATCCCTTCCCTGATCTTTTACCCCCACCATCAGTACCACGTCCCGTCTGTCCGGGTACTCCTCCACCCTCTCAGTCGCGTACGTTTTTTTAAACGCCTCCTCTGGCCATTCCTCTCCCACTATCCCTTCGAATTCCCCCTCCTCGACTCCCCTCGCTACAGCCCTCTTTATGTACTCTCTCCTCTCCTTCCTAACTTCTTCGGTTTCCTTTTCTATGTCTTCCTGGTCTACCGGTACCCCCATGTCTCACATTACCACCCCTGTTTCCCTTTTGTCCATTTTCTCAATTTCCCTTGTCGACATCTCTTGGTACTTCTGGAGCTTCTTCTGGACCTTAGTTATCGTCATGTACAGGTTTCTAGTACCTTCCTTAATTTCAGTCTTAGCGTCAATAATTTCTCGTCTTCCTTGTTCCTGCTTCCCTCCATTTTTTTAAAAACATCTTATTTTTCTTAGCATTCTCCCTCTTTTTTTACTAGGCTCGCTCTCCTCCTTATCACTCACTTCTACAATGCCTTCCACTCCACCGATCTCGTGAGTCCCTAGACTGATCAACGACGTTTCCCTGACATCATTTTCCCAACTCGCCATCCTATCCACCTCTCCGCTAGGGGTGTGGAAAGCAACTTCCTGCCCCATCTTCCTACCACTTTTTGGCGTGGTTCTAGGAAGAGAATCTCTCCTCCCGAATACCTGCTGTTCCTCTACTTCCCTATCCAAAAATCCTACTGCTCCTTCTTCCATATCCTGTACCATTTCCTTCGCCAATCCGTCCTCCTTTTTGTCAATCCTACTTTTGCTGTGTTCTTTTTCCATATATGTTCCCACGAGTGGGGACGAAAGTCTGTCCAGCTCGGCAGTGTGCCCTTACCTCGCTAAGGCTTTATTAAAAGGGGGTCAGCCAGGTTACCCAAGGGGATCGTTTACTATGCTCTAACCCTCGCACCTTCCATACCATCAGCACGATGCCTTACGCCTTAGTAATGGGGATTTATTTTCGAGGTTTACTCCTCTAGGTTTTCTCACGGTTGCCTCCGGACGCAGAGCTTCCATCGTTTCGATCACTCAACATAGCTGCCTCCCCTACGCTGTTGGTTTTTTATCGAGGTTTACTCCTCTAGGCTTTTTCTCAACGGTTGCCTCCGGACGCAGTAGCTATCATCGCTTTAATCACCCAACATAGCTGCCTCCCCTATGCTGCTGGTTTTTTATCGAGGTTACTTACTACAAAATGGTATGGTTTTATTAATGAAAAATTGATCATAACCAGTAGTAACTTCACTCACCAAAATAAAATTTATTAATTTTAAAGACCTTCCTAGGATATCTACTAGGAAAACATTGAGTAGAAACTAACGAAAGGAATTGAAAAATGTTCTCCAAAAAATGTTAAACCCCAAACTTTATGAAAATATACCAGTCGATAGTTATTAGTAGCCATGAAATAAAACTCGACAAATTTGATGTGTATTTAAATAGTTAAAGATAAAAATTTTGAAATGTAGCCAATAATACTGAAATGTATGTACACTAACCTTATGATCATTATTTTTATTTTATTTTCATCTTGAAGTAGACACTGTCAATCAAAATCTCAAAACGGAGAGGTAAACCTGCTGTTATTAAAAAGTTAAAATCATCACCACTTTTATCCGATGACGCCATACTCCGTACTGCACAAGATACATATGACAATAATGGAGAATTTTATTTTATTTTATACCAAGCGGTGGAAGCTCTGGCCGTCGAGTGTGAATTCACTAGGTGTACTGCCGTCGCGGCACAAACCGCTCCGTCTGTCATTACCCTTAAAGTCCAAGAAATATTTATTTTGCATTTGAACAAGTTTATAAGGCTTCCTGCTTCTGGTATTTTTCGTAGCTCTGAAAATTGCAAGTGGGCTATGCAGTTCCAATTTACTTAAACTTAGATCCAAGACGCTATGCATCGCGTCGACTTCCTGCACACAACTATCCCCAGGTACTTGGAATTTTTGAACGGTGGATTTCATTTGCAGAAAATATAATAAAGCTGCAGACATGTGGGAATTTTTATTCTGTGGCACACACGCATCCGACCACCAAATGAATTTGGTAACTTCCGGCCTTTCTGATAAAATGTACCTTTCCTACTTCATATCCTGTCAAATTGTATACTGCATACTTCTTTTTGTAGCACGCTTTTGAAATTTGGGTTTGTTGTACATCCGTTTTCTTCTCATCTCTAGCTTTCTATTTGGCTTCTATGTGTAGTCTGTACTTCTGCTGTAAGTTATCATTCAGATTTTCACCTTAATTTTTTGTTCCATATTCTGAACAAATTTCACACGAATCCTTTTTTGGTTTGTGGAAACCAATGTTAAACTCATAGTTTAAAATTTGATAATATAGCAATTTTTTTTCGGCAGTGACATTATTTTATTTACAATATTCGACGTAAAGTTCGTACACTTTAGCCAGAGATAATGTCCTCTCTAAATATTCTTTTAAAGATCTACCTCTACAGTAATGCGAAGGAAGACGAGGGAACATATTAATATGATCTTTAATAATTTGTCTTTTCTGTTCATTAATCCGCTACTTTGTATCTGAACCTCTTTTATCACTTTGAGGAGTTCCTGTTATTCCTTCACGCTTATGACTGTGAAAGTACGAGATTCTTATCTGGCTAATGCTTAAGACACCTAAATAAAATCGCTTACAATCACGTATTTTGTTGTTGTTTTTTTCGAAAAAGTATTTGAAAGAGTAGTTCTTTATTCTCTGACGCAAATTTCTGTTCCTTTTGCACTCGACAAAAAATCTTTCAGTTGTTTTGTTATAAAAATAGGCCTTTTCGCTGTTACTATTACTACAAAAGTCTTTATGAATTAGCTCTACATCTTCCAGACTAAAATTGTCAAGGCATTTGAAGCGACAATTTAAACAGTTTCTCACAGGAATCTTTCCCACAACAGTATCACCACGGCAGTTTTCATATTCGTGGCCACTTTGTCTTAATTTTTTTCTTATGTTTTTCTTCCATTTTGCAGGATCGCACTTCCGTTTCCTTGTTTTTTTTAGACGAGGTACCAGTTGTGCTAAAATATTGAGCTTCCGTGTTTGTTTCAGTGTTAATTAAAAATACCTGTTTGCTGCATTTTCTGTATTTCCTGGACTATCTGTGACATCGCCCTCATTTTGAATGTCGATTTCATTTTCTGCACTGCCATCATTTTGCGACTCAACGACGAGATCAGAAGAAATATCATCTACATCGTAACTAAAACAATTGAAAACAAACATGCATTCTAACCTATAGAACTCTTACAAACGTAACTCACTCATTTGGTGTTTCTCCGATTATCGAGAGCTGATATTCTGACCCGGAGTCCTCAAAGGGGTCGGCAAGCGACTCTTCAGATTCACTCATATTATTCGCAATGCTTGAATCGTAAAAAAATTGGTCCCAACACACCAGCACAAACAAGGTGACTGGTTGAACTGATATGATCAAAATATTTGTTCTAGTTTATTCTATGTCCTCACGTGACGCTTATTCTGAAGGTTCTGATTGGGCGCTCGGACATGGACTAATGGACATAGAATAAAACAGGCACCTCTTATTTACAAAACCAATTGACGTTTGAGAACATGGAAAATACTGGCGGATAGCGTTAAGGCATAAAAAAGTTATTTTCAGAAAAAAGTGGACATAGAATATTCTGGTTCTGAGGCGACGATATGAGTTCCCCCTACGTCAATTGTCCACTAAGAACAGATACTACTTTTCGGAATGAAACTGATGAAGATCATCATGAAAGCAAAACTCCATTAATAGATTTGGATTAAACATGGTAGACGATGTTCAGATTCATTACATCTCCTACATTTGGGTAAGTAAAATATAATATAACTCCTTGCATCCATCTAGAATTAAACTAACAATTTTCATCCACTTACAGGCATTATGCGAAAATGTTTATATGGTTGGGTCAATGACAGCTATAATTTTAGAACGAAGCTATCTGCATTCCAAATGAATGAACTCTTTAATAAACTAGGAGAATTTAACTCACGAAGACCAGCAGAAATTCACAGAAAAGTAAGAAGACTGAATTGTTTGAAATTTTGGAAAGGCTCGGAATATTCTGCTGAATTATCTTGGAGTTGTATTTTTTAAATACTACTTAAGTGAACAATGTTATAAACATTTTTTAGTTTTATTTTGTGCCGTTACTATACTTTCATCAAATTTTTATAAAGCATACTTTAGTAATGCTAATGTGTTACTAAGGGATTATGTAGAACATTTCAAAACCATTTATCGCAATGACTCTATAAGCAGCAACATTAGTACCTATGAATTTGAAAATTATTTAGGCTCTATTAAATCTTTGTTGAGACATGGAAATCGTCCCTTAGCACAAATTAGCACTGAACTGAAAGACATTAATAGACAGTCAACTTTCAAAAAAATAATGACAGCTTATCTCACAGACGAAAGTTGATACTAATGATAACTGTTATGAAACAAAAATATTCAATACTATTCAGTGTGATGATTATTGCATTAAAAATGACGACAAAAATAAATATTTTCTGACCAATAATGAAGTAGTGGCAATGTTATATGCTATGGTGAGCAAAAATCAAATTAATATATATGGCTCAGAACTTTCAATGAAAAAAAATTATTTCCTGGGCAAGATATCAAATGCAAAATGTTATCAATAAAATATCAGAATAAGTTGGTTATTTTACCATTACTGCATTCATTATATGTATTTACATAAAATAAATATTTTGATCCATTATTGTTTATTTTTCAAAATAATAGATATAATGTTTACATTTCTTAATTTACTTATGTTTCATAAATAATTGGTGTCAAATTCAAATTTTCTCCTCATTGATGATGGCAGTTTCTAAGGCTGCTTTTGCTTCTTTTTCCACCGTTTTGTTTATTACTCTAACCTAAAAAATCATTTTACAATAATAAGCAATGAGCACATTATATTTGTACCTTTCTCTGGCACTTCTTTGCTTGGCATGTTTCAATAAGTGGTCCCTAAAGAAGGAAATATTCTTTTGCTTGGTATATCGAATGTCAGCCATTTTTAATATAGTATAAAATATGTCAGTTATATATTCATATTTTTGGAAATGTATTTTTTCTACATCCTCTTTTCGACTGACGCCAGTCAGAAGTATAGCAATAGTGGTTTTGGGACACTTTGGTAACCTGTCTATCCAGTTCTCCATCTTCAGCATACACCCCCCTGAAGAAGTGGTCGACAATGACCAGAGGGTGTACAAGAATTGAGAAAGAAGAAGAGATAAGCGATAAGTTTTGCAAATATACAAGGAGTATCTAAAGAGTCATCCGAAGAAGTTTTTAACAATGACCAGAAGGTATCCGAAGACGAAGAAATATCGACAATGACCAGAAGGTATCCGAAGACGAAGAAGAAGTATCGCCAATGACCAGAGGGTAAATCTGAAGACTCCGATAAAGTATAGACAATGAACAGAGGGTCTTTTACCTTTTTTACCTGTCTTACCTGTTCACCTTATGTTTACCTAACGACTACACTAATTAATTGTCACCACCCAACACTTCACCTTAGATGAATTAATTTAAAAAATTTTGTTTGGTTGGGGAATTAAACCCACGATTCTATTTCCGAAGCTCTGTGCACATTTCACTGTGCTACCGAGACATGTAATCAAAATTGACTAAGATAGGTTAGACATGCAACACAAAGCATGTGTGTATATTGTATTGCCTACTCAAGTGGCGCACTGTTGTTGTTCAAAGAATGAAAAGTGGATAAATCATATTGCCACTATACAGGTTGTATCAAAAGTGTGTGTGTATTTAAATCAGATGCGATGTCTAGAAGCAGAGTAGGTGAGCCTAAACTACTAGTAAAGACGATGAAATAAGACAACAAAGGAAAGAGACGCCTTACAGAAATAGGACAACAGAATAATTACAATATATTTTTTTAAATAAATATTCTATAATAATTTTTTGAAAATATATTACAAGGTGATATTACAGAAAAATAAATGCATTAAGATGTTGTCTGTACCGACCTTTGTTAATGTCACAGTCTTTAAGATTGAGATAAATCCAAACTTGTCCTGCCAGCAAGTAGAACATATATCTTTAAATTGATCAAACGTCATATCGGTACCGACGTGATCATATATTTTTTCAAGAGTAATATATTTATTGAAAATATTCTACAAAATATAATTTCAAAATTATCAAATTCAGTCTGTTTGTGCTTCAAAAAAAAACTCCTCCACCCCAAAGTAACTACTTTTCAACTTTCAGGCATACTCTCATAGCATTTGAGGTCCATTGACGGCGTCGATACTATTAATCACTATCCTAATCACATTCCTATTTACACAGACGCATCGAAAACAGACTGTGGAGTTGGATCTGCCATTATTGCTCCTAACATATGCTTAAAATATACTCTCATAGCATTTGAGGTCCATAGACAGCTTCGATGACATCTTATTATGTTTCGCTCCGGATTCAGTGCAAAAGCAAAATATTTTGTTACAACTATAACACCAGCGAGATCCTTCAATACGAATCATTTCAATTCTTTTGTGTGTCTTGATATTGTATTCTTTGCGTATTCTGACTTTATCCTCCAATTTTGCTCGTTTTTTTGCGGTGACTTCATGATCCAACTTTTGTTCTGTTGACTGTGAAGAAAATGGATATTAAAAAAAATCGAACCAACCACTTCTATACTTACATAGGATTTTACAGCTATTACATGTCTAGGTATAGTGAATGATTACATCAAAAAGAAACTGAATTACAATGGTTTTCAAAACCCCACGGTAACGTGTCTGTGCTCACATAATTAACGATTCTCTCATCATCATAAGGACTCAAAGCAAGTTTTAGTTGTGATTCGGTGTAGACATCATGTTTTTTTGATACAATAGAATTTTGCTGAACCTCTACTTGTCTGTTGTGAAATAAACATTTAAAATAATCATCATCATATGTGATTTCCTTTAAAGCAGATTTTTTAACACCTTTTGCTTTATTAATAACGTCTACATTGTCACCGGACATCACATTTATCGAATACATTTAATCCAATAAAGTGTGTCATTATCTTTCCGTTATTCTCATCTTTCATCAATCCTAATACTTTCTTGTTTTTTCGAGGAATATCATAAGGATTGTTGTCTGAATAATCTGATGTATCAAATTTGTTGATGTCCTCCTTTAGATGTTGATAAATATCATAAAAAAAATGATATATAAGACTGTCAGTGTCACAATAAAGTAATTTAGCATTATCTTGAAATTTACGTTTAATGTAATTATAGTGGAAATTATACAAAAATATTTTCGAGATATCAAGAATAGACATACCCACAAATATGGGTTTATTAAACTTCACTTTAAGCCTTTTCATCTAAATTATCACTACATCTTTATCTAGAATTATGCAACTATGAAAATTGGGTTGTGAAATATAATATTTAGCACCATACCTTTCTGACCATTTAGTTACTAATTTAATATCTCTGTATTTTCTAACGTTCTCAATTGTTTTTCCGTATGGAGAGCTGTTCATCAATTTAAAAAAATATTTTCAAATTCATTTTTACTATTTTGACGTAATTCAGTATTCAATTCAATATATGGTTTCATCCAAGGCGCTTGTTTGAATTTCAAACAGCGATGGACTTTTTTGACTACAATACCTATGCTAATGGCTTGTTTTAAATTTTGATAATGAATAACGTAATTATTTTTATCATATAGCGTGGTTAACAATTTTTGTATACACAAGTCTGAAGTTGGTGGACTTAAATGTTCAGGACAAAGCGGTAAATCCTTATGAGTATTAAATAGTTTTGCAGGATAATGTAAATCTACTTCATATATAAATCCGTACTCACTGTCGTTCGGTTGATCTAAAATATTTTTTTCATAGACATTGTTACATGACACCCACTCAAACCCTCTGAAACATAGCAATTAGATAAACAATGAAACATTAATAAATTTGAGTGCTATAAGACTTAAGAAAAATGATGGATAATATAATATAGGTTCTTACCAAACTGATTTTGTATTTGGAGATAACAAAACCAGTTCTCAGGGCTTTGTAATCTAAAGGGAATTAAAAAACGAGAATAGTTGAAAAATGAAATTTAAGGGCGCCACTAATTTTGTTTCCTAAAACAAAATTAGAAAAAAATCAAATACAAAAATCAGCTAACTTTTAACCTTGGCTATCTACTCAAATATAATTAAGTTAATTGAGATATTGAAAAGAAAACTGATGGTGGATGTTTAATAAATAAAACTTTCACAAAAAAATTAATATGGATAACTATATTGATATAAAATATAAATGATTGAATGTATATAAAAAAAAAAACTACAATCTAAGAAAAGGTTAGTATGAATAAATAAAATGGAAATAAAAATTTTGGTAACAATTTAACCCGTAACGGCTACTACTCAAAATACGCAACGTAAATACTACCCAGGGACCCAATAATTAAAAAATTCATGACAATAATGTTTTTTGTCAAAAACTTTATTTCTTACATTCATTTAACCAAGCTATGCTTCTATTATAACATAATAATAAAAAATAATAATTAAACGCATTTTGGGCACATTGTGGCTGCACATTTTAAACATATAGGAATTTTACACCTAGCGCAGTAATTAGTTGTTTTTCGGTCTTCTCCTGGCGGGCAAACGCGGCATCTGGGTCTTTTCGACCTGCCAGGGTTTTCCGAAGGTACAGGTGGTTCCTCCATGACAATTCCTAAAATATCAGCGGCCATCGAACGAAGTTTGCGAGGTACATGCATGTTGTATATTCTAGCCGTCATGTACGGAGTATACAATTCACGTCCTAGCTCTTTGAGGAAATTGTACCTGGAAATTTCTTTTCCTTGTTGGGCGAACTGGTATATGATCCTGCTATTCACTCCAGCAATATTTAGTATGGCGTGGAATAATGGAATTGGCCATCTGCGAGTTCTTCTTGACGTCGAGTAATTAGCACATTTTTCGTTAAGTGCGTCAACACCTGCTTTAGTGCCATTGTAGTATAAATTTATTTCAGGTTTTGTGCTAACATCATCTACGGAATTATCGTGATGCATACTAGAGACTAGGATAACTGCTTTTTCTCGTTTTGGAACATGAGAAACAATAGTGGTTTGAGCTGAAAACCCAAATAATGAAGATTGTACATCTCGGTTTCTATTTGGTTGGAACTCTGGAGGGATCTGTCTCTTATTTTTTCGCATTGTACCCACATATGTTAGACCACTTTTTTTAAGTTCATCAATCAACTCAATAGAAGAATACCAGTTGTCTCCCGTAATGTTACGATTACTATTTGCAACGAGTGCAATCAAACGTAACACTACTTGCGTGGGATGCGACAATTTACTTTTTACACTCGTAGGTTTTGGATCTTTACCAGTATAAACTTCGGCATTTACCATATAGTGGGTTTTACTGTCAGCTAATACTTGCACTTTTATCCCGTATTTAGCGGGTTTGTTGGGGATGTACATGCGAAATGAACATCTCCCTCTAAACGGAACTAGCATCTCGTCTATGGTGAGATTAGATCCCGAAGCATAATTTTCTTTGGAATTGGTTACGAACTGTTCAAATAGATCGGAGATTGCAGCTAACTGGTTGCTTTTTACCCTTTCAGGTCTAGTTGTAGCATCATCAAAACGACAGGCCAATAAAAATGAAAACCGTGCCAATGACATAGTGGATCGAAATAGTGGCCTTCCGGTTCCATCAGTATCCCACATAGATTTCAGATCTTCATGACCTGACTTGAACAGTCCTTGCATGTATAGAAGCCCTATAAAAGCTCTTATTTCCAATTTTTCTGTGTTTTGTACAAACGTAGGCAAAAATGTCTTTCTGCTGTTTCTGCTTGTTTTAAATTTACTGTAATGAGCTTTCATTTCGTCGATTTTTAAATTAGTGTTTTCAACAATAATTTGAATCATATTGTCGGTAAAGAGTAACTTCCAGGCTTCCAACGGAGTTTTCAAACGATTTGCACGAGCTGGGCCTTTCAGACCAGGTAACACATTTTTTATAATATTGTGCTGTAAAGTTTTTTTACGAGAAGGAGCTTCTTTGGACCATTTAGTTCTATCCTTTCCGTACCACGCTTTTTGAGGTGGTAAAGCGTTTGAAGTCGAAGCGGTGTTACTATCAGTGGAAGAATCTGTCAGATGTTCTTCTTGGTTATCATCTTCACTTGAATCAGCCTCCACTTCACTTTCTGAATCATGGTCACTAAAAATTTATTTATCTTCTTCTTCCTTATCACTTTCGTCGCCGCCACTCAATATTTGACCAAAAGCCCTGCCTTTTTCTTCTTCCGGAAACTAGGCTTCGGGAAACTAGGCTCCGGGAAACTGTGGTACTCACAGGAACAGTCCTCTAGGAAACTGTGCTCCAGAAAGCTGTATTTCCAAAAACTTATGGGTACATCAGTACACTATATCCCAGAAACTTGCATTCCCAGAAACTTGTATTCTCAGAAACTTGTATTCTCAGAAACTGTTCCAAGAAAATGTACTTCGGGAAACTGTAGACAAGGAAACTGTGTTCCCAGAAACTGTGCTTCGGGAAACTGTGCAGTAATCCAGATTCTTATAAGATAAATCGTCTGCAAATCCAAAATTTTAAATTTCGCGGTAAAATATCTCAAGAATATTGATTTTTAAACCAAAAGTTAATTCCACCAAGAATTATAAATGTGAAATAATTTATGAATTTTTCGATTGAAAAATTATCAGTAAATATTCCACCAAAAATCAAAATTCTAAAGAAATTTATCGATAAATTTATTAGCTGAAAGGTTGAACGCAAAGTTCACGTTTCACCTCCATACGGTAAATATGTACTCATAGCAGTACTATAGAGGTTATTTATGTCAAAATACATCAAGTATGAACTAGGTACACTAGGATCATATTTTTTCATATATTTATTATTTGCTTCTCCATACCTGTTGGAGCATTGAGAAATACCTCCGCGAATTCCTTTTTGAATAAACAAAGCAATTTCATTGTCGGTAATCAATTCTAATTCTATATTATTCATTTTTAACATTGCATCAAATGCTAAACCTGGTGCTGTAAAATAATGTGAAGCATCCAATTTATATGTTTGTAAGCACATGCGAAAATTTTCAAAAATGTCAGCAAGTAATAATACATCGGTCTTAAGATACAATTCAGCAAACTCTTGCAAATTATTAATTTCAAAGGTAGTCCAAATACTAAAGGCATGTTCATAATCAGTCAGAAATTTCTTGATTATGAAGTTTACTAAAAAAGTTAATTTTAGGTGGTAAGCAGGTGTCTTTTAGTTTTTCCCAAGAGTCAAGGTACTCATAAGGGAAAACGCCTTTTCTTAATCAGGAAAATATTACTTTGTTATTAATTTTTGGTTATTAGTTAAATAAGAAGATAATTTGTCAAGACTACTTGACATAAATCTAAACGAATCTAAGAATCTGAAACTTAGTTCCATTGATGTATTTTGTGAACGAAATATATCGTTCTTTGTTTATCGGTAACAAGTCTATATTGCCTTTGATTTTTTTACTAAGGGATCTAATTAAAAAGTGTGAATCGTATCCAGACATGTTATGAAACACAATTGGTATTACGTCTGATTTTTTTAAGTTCAAATTACATATTCACCACGAAATTTACCAGTAAAATGGTCATGGTCCCTTACTTTATCTATTTCAATTATTGGTTTTTCACAAAAAATATAACATAATATTGTAGTTGAATGAAAATTATTTTTTTCGTCAACAGTTAAGGGTGTCATGGGTTTAGGGTTATGGATGATATGATGTATGTTTTTTAGCTATACTTTGTAGTTGTTCCACAAACCCATCCTGACAATTCAAACCCGTATATATTTGAAATTTAGATAGGGAGTTATCGTATGATGACTTTAAGTAATACGCAATACTAAATGTTTCATGTTTTTGATATTTTTCCGTTTTATTATTAATATTTTTAATAGCAACATCTTCAAAACGTAAGAAAATACTTTCAGTTTGCTTATATCTATAATTTTTAAATTTCATAATATTGTTGTCCTCTGTAGGAAAAACAACTTTCATTTCACTAACATTCTTACAATCTTCTAAATGATTTAATAAACCCGATTCTTTAGTGAAATGATTAAGACATCTATCACAAAACCATTTCTTGTGATTAAATTTACTCACTTGTTTACTAATTAAACGAGATAAATTTTTAATACATGCAAAATGATAAAAATTGGAAAATTTGTTACTAGAATTGTTATGAATGTAGTCGTCATCGTTATCACAAGAAAGCATCAATAAATTACCTTTTTTAGAAAAATCTTTCTTACTAAGCAATAACGGTGAAACTTCTCTATTCACTACACTAAAAACATTAACTGAAATTTTATTCAAATCTTCAAATTTTGGAATGTCTTTTATATTAAATAATAATGATAATAATAATAAATGATTTTATTGGTAATCTACTATACAAAATTAATATTGTGTAACATTATCCTATTTAATATCAATACCATAGTAATTACCAAAAGGCAGAGTTCAAGCTGTTGGTCTTCAGAAGACTTACTAACTACTTACTAACTTACTAACTAAACTATAACTAGAAACTAAATAGTAATTTTTGTGAGAAAAACAACTAGAACAAATAAAAAAAAGAAATAAAAGAGAAAGCTATGGGCAAGAAATGTGAAATTTGAAGACAAAAAAAAATTGAGAATTGAAAATTCACGTTAATGTTTCAATTGGAGTAAGTATTATATATTCCCGACATCTTACCATACTGGAAACTCACAAAACTCACACAAACTGACCTTGCAACAAATCTGCTTTTATTTTATTCCTAAAGGAAGTACTTGTGAGCTGTTTATATTCGTTTGGTATTTTGTTATATGCCTTTGTCACTTGATACGAAAATGACTTTTTAAACAGAGACGTGTGATATAACGGAGGAGTAAGTGTATTTTTAAACCTTATATTAATATTGTGGATGTCAGTTCGAAATTTTAATTTTTCCTAAAGATATGGAGGTTTACACAAAGAAACAATTTTATAATAAATTGTACAAGCATGAAGGAACCTTCGTTCATTCATTTTTAACCAGCCTAATTGCCGGAGGTGTCTAGTTGTAGGTTGTCTACACCTTATGCCACAAGTAAATCGCACGCAACAATTTTGAATTCGTTGTAATTTATTACTATTAAGCTGCGATATACAAGGCCCATATACTACATCCCCATAATTCGCATGAGAAAGAATAAGTGACTCGCAAAGCATTTGCCTAACTCTAGATGTCAGATAAAACCTATGGCCATATAATAATTTTAAATTGAAAAATGACCGACGGAGTATTTCATTAACATGATCCTGATAATTTAAATTGACATCTAATATTAAGCCCAAGTTCCTTGCTTTATCGACTAGTTCAATTTTGTCCTGGTTGACTTTGATCACAATCCGGTTTGAAATGTTTTTCTTTGCTGTAGCTCTACCAAAAAGCATTAATTTTGTTTTAGACGCATTAACTGTGAGACAAAATTTATTGGAGGCTTGCAGTAAGTTGTCAATGTCCTCGTTTATATGCAAGCAGGCCTCATTCACTTCGTCCTGTTTAAATACATAATACAGTTGAGTATCATCTGCATATAAGTGATACTGACACCATTTGAGATGTTTCCTGAGCTCAGCTGTATAAAGAGTAAACAATAAGGGACCAAGAATAGAACCTTGTGGAACCCCATTTTCTACCGTCGCCATTTCAGAAGACTCTCCATTATAAGATAAACTTTGCCCTCTATTCGACAGGTAATTGCTTATAAGTTCAATAGCACTTACGTCAAAGCCGTAGTAGTGAAGTATTGCGATTAGTAATGCATGTTTAATACGATCAAAGGCTTTACTATAGTCTAAAAGAACTAGTACTAACATTTCATTATCATCTAATGCGCGATGAATATCATCAGTTACTTCTAGTAACGCTGTAGTACAACTGTAGTTTGCCCTAAAACCTGACTGGTTTTCAGGAATTAAATTATAAGAATTAACAAAATCCCTCATTTGCTCGAACATTATTTTTTCAAATACCTTTGACAACGTACACAATATACTTACTGGTCTGAGGTCTGATAGGTTTTCCGGGTTACTAATTTTAGGTATCGGAATTACTTTGGCCTTCTTCCAGTCATTAGGGAACGTTTTTGTTTGAATAGAAGTATTAATGATATGTGTTATAAAGGGTAAGATATATGGACAGCCACGAAGTAGTAACTTAAGGGTTATACCATCAAGTCCTTTTGCACTTGATTTAATACTAAGAAGTACCTTGTAAACATCGATATCATTAGTTTGTTTAAATGTAAAATCACCGACACCATCAAGTTTATGATTATTGTAGAACAATACAGTTTCCTCATCAGGTGGTCTGGCAGTCTTTGAACACTCAATAAAGTAATTATTAATTTCAGACAGGTTACCTAAATGTTCATAAGAAGTTAGGGTTTGTTTTCTTTTAGCTAGCACACCTAGGTTACTTAATCTTTTCCACATGTCCTTATTAGATTTATTTCTCATGGAAAATTCAATATATGCTTTTTTTTCGCGGTCAATGGTTTTATTGGTATAATTACGAAGCTGTTTGTAATACTCAAAATGCACCGGATTATTTGTCCTTTTATATCTGGTAAACGCTCGATCCCTTTGCTTCATCATTAGTTTTATAATGTCGGTAAGCCATGGTGCAGGTGGTTTGCTAATTTTTACTGTTTTGAATGGTGCAAGGAAATTTAATGCATTTAAAATGTGTTCATTAAAGAAATTAACTTTATCATGAACGTCTCCAATTTCAAAAATAAAATCAAAGTTATTCACCTTCAAGAACTCTATGAATAATTCGGGGGTAAAATTACTGTAATCTCTGTAGGTATGATAATTGGGTTCCTGTTTGGGTTTCTTAAATTCCAACGTGCAGTGAATGAGACAGTGATCTCGAAATAAATCAGCTACTGTCACATTACCAATATAGAGTGACTCAGAGCATAGGATAACGTCTAAAAGTGTAGGTCCACTGTTAAACCTAGTTGGTTCATTGATAAGTTGTTTAAGTGAGAAAATACCAAGTATATTGCAAAGTGCTTTATATTGTGTAGATTTTACTTCTAAGCAATTAATATTCAAATCACCTGCACATAAAATATGATCGTACGATGGTGAGAGTCTAGTCAAGTTTGATTCTAAATCATCCAGGAAGGTTCTATACAATGATACATGAGGAGAGTATAAGGCCCCTATTGCAAAACTTTCGCCCTCGAAATTGATCCCAATCCACACTTGTTCTGTATGGCAATGATCTAGCTTAATCAGTTTCGCCTTCAAAAAGGTTTTAATGTAAATTGCAACTCCGCCTCCTCGACTATCTCTGTCCCTTCTATATAACGAATAACCATCAAGACAAACTGATTTATTGGTAATTTTTTTATTAAGCCAAGTTTCCGATATAGTAATAACGTCATAAACGTTTTCCACCAGTTTTCTAAAATCAATGAAATTTTTTGTTAGAGAGTAAACATTGACGTGACAAACCTTCAAATTTCTTTTCATGCTAGTTTTTTCCCTTTTTTTAATTCCTTAAATGGAAAAAAAACTTTTGCGTTAAAAAAACAAAAATAGAAAAAAAAGAATATAGACAATGTTGAAAAATATAATAACTATTTGAAAATGACGAGAGAAAAATTGGACACTAAGACTGTTCTTTATCTAAAGTAGCTCAACAGTTTCTTGCGAAGTATTCTAGTCGCCTGAGTTGGGCTGGATTTGGATTTCTTTCTCTTATTTTTCCTAACAACACCATCCACCGATTCGGAGTCACTAACTTCATCATCTGAGACAACTTCTTCTTCCTCCAATGCTTCTAATTGGGATACTGTGTAAAGATCACCATCAATCTCCAGCGTGTTTCCTTTTATCTTAGCTGCTCGTTTTTGTTCTCTAGCAATCCTCAAGTGTTTAACCAATATTTTATGTTGTATTCTATCTTCCGTACACATATCACTAACTATCGATACACCAGTATCTTTCAATTTTTGAACATTATGGAAAATTTTTTGTTTTGTGTACAGTGACAAAAATTCTATGATCACCGGACTTTTAGATCTATCTTGCTTTGGAACTCTTATAAAATTTATATCACTTCCCGCTAAGTCTATACCTAACAGGTTATTTATTTGTGGAATAACAAAGTCGACCTTATTTAATTGCGCAGAATCACCTTTAAGGCCAAATATAGCAATATTATTTCTTCGTAGTTTTCTTTCTAGTGATATTACTCTGGTCTCTAATTTTACTATCTTCTGGTTGGCTTCATCAAGTTTTTCTGCTAGGTGATTAATACCGGAATTAACGTTAGCTGTAATTTTTTCAGTTTGATCCTTATTTGCTTCCAATAATAGGTGATACAGTTCACTAACTGATAAGTTATAGCCAATTTTTCAGTCATAATTGTAAGACATTTGGTGCAAACAACGTTTTAATTTCAATTGTTTAGTACAATGGGAACAAAAAACTGGATCTTCTTATCTTGGTTTTGAATAAAATATATTGAGGACTGATTTATAATTCGCAGTAAATCATAATATATGTCGAAAATGTAGCAGGAATTTCTACATACAGTTTCCACATCACATGTCAATACTAATATTTTCACTCACACACAAGCTTGGAAATTAATACTTGAAGTTACCTATTAAAATACTTAAATTTTCAAGACCGAAATACATATAGTACTAGCTCACAGAGCGTCATTTGGTATATGGAAATTTTATATTCTCATATTTCAATACTTTACTAAAGTGAGGGTATGAGAAAACTCTAGATACATTATAATGTTTACAATGCACAAACCACTGACCATAAAAAGCAATAAGGATGTTTATTTTTAATATTTACAACACTTTTTGTGTTTCTAATAAATTGTGGTAAATCCACATAGGTGGATATTCCCACTGTTATAGGTCTGTATGCATTAAAATTAACCTTTAAATGTAATATTTCCAACAGAGCCCAACCACTATCCTTTTCCTGAAACTCTTCAAAATTCACCAACATTTTATCACTATATCACTTTATCACTCTTTCAAATTTGTGTTACAATCAATAATTTGATTTTTTGTACTAAAATGCAATAAATAAGTTTCACCATTATGAGGTTTTATGAATGTACCTGTTAAAACAACATTTATCTTCAATAAAGATATCCGTAGATGCTTTTTAACTTGAATTGCAAAATTTCTAAAAGCCTTTTTTAAAAATAACGCTGGATCTTTAATTTTAATGTTTGTTATAATACCAGATTTTAGTCGTCCATTAAAACATGATTCTACATCTTGCTTTTAAATTTGTTTAAGTATGTTTGCAAAATAGCTAAATTTGATTCAACTCTAGACAAATTACCTACACAATCTAGTTTACCCTTCAGACACTGTTTTAACATGAAAATAATTTTCTTTAAATATGCTATATTCGATTTCAATTCAGTTTTCTTTTTAACTAATCTACTCACCAGTTCCATTTTTTTTACTGCTTCACTAGACATGTTATCAATTACTTGTTTTGAAACACTCTGACTTGCACTTGCCACTATGGTTATTCTGTGTGTGTACTGCTTCTGCTGGATGTTAACAAATCAAAAGAAATAAACACGCCTGTTCACTCTTAAATATTGAAGAAAATGACGTCAAACTAATTAAAATTGTACAAAACAGATATAACTTGAATTGCAATCATTAGATAACCCTTGACACACACACTGCTACATTGTAGCATATTTTTCGTTTAACTGTGTAGATAAAATTGTAAATAACTTTGAGATAACCTTTAAAACTGCAATAACTTGTTTTTAACAAAATTCAAAATTGATGTTGTATCAACAATATAAGGTTATATGTCAAAGATTTTTTTTCTAGATTATAACTATAAATTTCAAACAGTTTTCCATGTATTATTAGTTGCAATCGTAATTATAGACATGGCCACTACTTCTACCACATTAGTTATAATAACAGAAGATAAAATTCACTTTCCAGTGAAGCACGCCTTGCTGGTAATGAAACAGTTGTTCCAGGTATATTTATATATTTTTGATTATTTCACTGTTACTTGAGCACTTCAAGATATCCCTTATTTGTTACAGATATGGTGTCAAAAAAAATGTATACAAAAGGGGATAAAGTATTTATCTCCCTAACGTACTCACCAAGGGCACAGACGTTGAAGAAAAAATTCGGTAACCTTCCCATTAGGTATATGAGAACCAAATTGGAAAGTCAGGAAGATTTTAAAGTGCTTGAGAATATTATCAAGAGGTATAGGTTCAACTTATTAGATGAAGATGTGGAAGACTTGGACAGGAAGAGGTTGGATGCACCTGGCACTTCTAAAAGATATTTAGAAGCTCCGAGTCTTCAAGAATTTGAAGAAACTAACGACGACGACGAACCATAAGAAAAACGTCCAAAAGACAATCGAATATAATTTCAAGGTTATGGGAACGTAATCTACCAATTCCATATTCACTATGTTGTTGGTTGTATGGAAGTTGAATTTAGTTGATGTTGTGGTTTGATGGTTCCATTTTTATAAAGGTATTCAACTCCATTAATGTCATCGTAACTAGGTTCATAACCCAATTTATCCATGTAATGTTTATTCATTACTGAATTATAATTATTATTGTCGTCAAGTAATCCAAGAAAATGTCCTATTTGATGAACAAGAACCAACTTTAGATTATAATCATTTGAGGTAAAATTTTTCAAATTCATATCCCATACTATATTTTTCATTATGTGTATTTCACCACATTGTATATGATTCAATATTCTTGATCTAGGTACTATTGTATGAGCACTTCATTGACATCATTTTGGATATCGAAAAAGAGTTCATATTGATAATCAGGTAAACATGTACCACTCAAACGATGTGCATGTGTACCAAAAACAAAGGTAAGTAGCGGTGTCTTTGTATAACAATCAATTTCACAAAACACAATACCAGTAGTATTGCTCCAAGTATCAGTAGCGGCATTAATCATTTCCATTTTTGCTGGACTAGCGTTCATTGCACACCAAGTTATCATTTGTTTTGCAAATGGTCTTCGATATACATTGTAAAAAAGACCTTCACTCACCACCAACCAAGAAAAAAAATTGAGTGTAAGATATACATGTTTATGGATTGAATGAATGAATGATTGACGCTCATCAGCTTATATATGATAAAATAGGAATATTCAGCAATATTTGACAGTTATTTTAAAACATTTTTACTACATTTGTTAAAGGATTATAATTCATTATACGATCATGTATAATAACACAATAAGCACATGTATTTGCTGGTATATTTTTACTTGTTTCAAATTCTAATCTGATATCTACACTGCCAGATTTTAATGATTCATTTTGTCTGCTACAATCAATAGCAAAAATTGTTGCAAGCTCCTTGAATTTCAACATATTAAGACACGGATCACCAACATACTTGTTATAGTATGACTCTTGAAATTGTGCATACATTTCATATAATACAGCGTAGTAGTTTTTATCAAAATTTAAATTCAAATTATCGTAGGGATACATTTCCGAATTTAGGTATAATTTCATGTTTGTAACATTACAATGATCAAATCTGCTTAAATTCTTCAAAACATCATTCTTTTTGTTAGATTGAAATCCAACTAAAACGTAACGGGGTTTTTCCAACAGACTGGTCGTTTTAATATTCCAATTATATCTCATTGTTTGTGGAATCAAAGGTAGCTCATGGCACTCCCAACTGCGAAACGCAAGTTCCAAGTTTTTTCCATTTTCAATAAATTTAAATAAACGTAATTTTTCACTATCAGATACTTGAATGTGTGGTTAATTCCAAACAATTTTTGTTAAATTAACTTTAACTTTTTCTCCAGCCTTTGTAGAAACCACAGTATTAACATCACTTGACGCTCTAATTTGAACAAGCTCTTGACGTATGTTGATCATTATTTTTGTGAAATCTTCGAAAAATCCCAATAAAAGTTTTAAAGGCAAACAAACATTGAAATTTCCATCTGTATCAATAATTTGTGGTGTTGTAGTAGGACTCCAACCTACACTACTATATATATTGCAATCCTTATCTGATAATGAAACATAACCTATCATAGTACTTGTTATACCTGGATTGCGAACTCTGTCAATAACACATCCCCCAATTTCATAACGAATTTCATCAAACAAATAGGAAATTCCATTATTGATAAAGTTTAAGGTTGCACTTTCTTTTCCATCTCCGTCAGTTAAACGACCTTAAATGTATAAAAAACTTTCTGATGGTAAAGTGTAAATATCTTGAGTTTGAATAGGTATACGTATTTCATCGGAATTGTTAAATGTTGTATTTGCATATGGAATGTGACTATGCATTTCACGATTTATAACTGAATTGTCTTTCAGAACCTGATCTCCAATATTTAAAATATTAAAACTCATCTTCAGTGTGTTTGCTACCACAATTGAAATTTAGTAAAAAATGTATTACAGTTCTAAAAACAACTTTTATATTACACCAATATCTTCTTATTCTAGTGGCACCACCACCACGTCGTCGTTTCGTTATGATTATAGTAATTTAAATCCAAGAGATATTAAAAATAACTTATTTTCCGGGGTCAACTTTTGCAAATGTTTCTTTGCACTAGAAGCTCTGTTTGAATTTTTAGTATTTATACTTATTCAAGGAGTACTGTTGTAGATAAAAACCATGACTAATATTTTCTTAAGTGTAATCTTACCGTGACAACTTCTTTGTTAAAATTATCTGGATTTCCATCTTGATCAACCTCTTTTAAGATAAATCTCATCGATATATCTATTGATTACTGGTAGGTAGATAACATTTTTTGGGATTTCAACAATTTTGTAACCTGGTGGTACATTTGGATAAAACATGTGTATAATGTGTACCTGATTGTCGTTACTGTATGAATTCGTCACCAAGTTACATTCAATGCAAATTGAATTCACTTTCGTAATGTTTACAAGATAGTCCCCTGTGTGTCTCTTATATGCTTTCAATTTTTGTTTTTTAAAACCCAATAACTGACCTATGGTATTAGGCATCTCAAAATTTATAGCTCTATTACACTTCACCTCACACTTTAGTGTATTGTTATTTACTTCTATTGTGAACACAGTAGGTTCATCAGATTTCTTAACGTTCTTTTTTTGTATGGTACTTTCTTCTATAAATTTGCGACGATCACTAGTTGTTGAGCCTTTAGTTATAACATTTTGCTCTACACTCTCTTGCATGTGTTTATCACCGTCAGATTTCGAGTTCAACAATTCTTGAATTGATATATCGGTTAATGTCGTTAACTTCGTATTAACCACTAGGTATTTCGATATTGTAACCATTTATATGAAAATTACTATTGGTTCCGTCTACATTAGGAATTGTATTGTATGTCATGAAATCAATCAAGCCTAAAACATACTGTTCATTTTCATCCAATATAAGTGGAGGATAGATTTTAGTTGATAATAAGGAATTTCTACCAGATAATACAAATGTATACGACATTATCACCATGAAAAGGTTATAAATTGAATGATAGAATACATCTTTAAACAATTTTATTTATTTAAAAAATTTAAACACAAGTGTCCACAATTATAACTATTATTATTTTGATAAATTTCATGATTGTATAATATTTGACATGATCCACTTGAAAGAAAGTATGATGAAGCTTCCAGCGGAGGTCTTAAATTACCATAACTATCAAAGTAAACTATTTGTGATCCAGTTTTCTTATAAGCTGTCCAGTGAGTTCCCGGACCATTCTTTTTATCCAAATTTATGATTCCACTCTCGTTAATTATTATTTTTTTGGATAGAGCATCTCTCATGAAAACTCCACGAAAATATGGAATTTTAAATGTTTTGCATACTTTACTAATTATATATTTGTTAGTGCACGTTGTGGTAATTTGATGTTATTTATAAAAAAAGACATCACTAACTTTTCGCTTTTTACTAAATTCATTCACCAAAAGCTGTTCTTTAATACCACGTTTTATTTTTGTATTTGACACGTCATCATCGATTTCAAGTTTTAATTTTCTTTTTGCTCGGGTTTTCGGTTTAACGTTTAAATTTTCTAAAAGTTGTTCTTCACCGTTACGTTTCCTTTTTGTACTTGATACACTATTGATATCAAAATCAAGTTTTCTTTTTGCTTGTTTTTTCTGTTCAGTCATTAAGTCATTTGTTATGGTGGAAGTCTTATTCATTGGATAATCATCAGCAATATCAACGTCCATGTTTTGAATTTTTTTATGCGTATAAGACACCTTTTGTTAACGTTTTATTTTAAGATTATTTGTTGGAATGACACCTTTAAGAATCATTGTGCATTTATTTATACCATCTGTAACTTTGTCTAAAGACTTACTAATCTTGTTCATTTCTTTGACACAGTTTTTTATTGCCAATTTATAATTGTTAAATTTTAAACCGATACCCAATTTTACTTTTGCCTTCATAGCACCAGCAACACCAAGAGCAGCCAGCTTTTCAGAAAATGCACTGTTTTTTGATCGAAATTAATTTAGCGCTTTTTTAGCTAAAATCTTGTCGGCTGCGTGTCGTTGTTGTAGGTTGCTATTTTGTGAATAAGCAATATCATGTTCCCGACATGCTTCATCTAATCCATTGATTCCTCTATCCCCTCTTGATAATCGTTTATTTAACTTTGTTCCCGGACCACAACATTTATAACCCGGTATATGCATTTCAAATGGTAATCTATTGATTGCACTATTCAACATAATGACACCCAAAATTTCAACTACAAAATGAACAACAAGCTCAAAAGTAACAAACATTTATTATTCTTTTTATAAAGATACATTTTTTATTTTTTTCTAGTAATTTAATTTCTACGGATAAATCTTGGATCCTTAATTGTAGGATTGCAAATATTCATGGGAGTTAGTTCAGGTCTCTTCATTTTTTCGCTACAGCTTGGACAGGTTATCCAAATCGTACCTCGAGTACCACTACCGACTACATTTCGGATAGTTGTATAAAAACATAAAGTACAAATGATTTTAACTTCGCCCATGATAATCAGTTTTTTCAACTTTAGTTAAAAAATAAATTAAAAGACTCAACAACTATGTTCGCATAGAATATTTTGAAAACTATTCTCATCCTCGTAACTAAGTCTTTTGTACTTTCTTTTTTCTCATGGGTCCTCCTCCTCCTCTTACTTTTGAGAACGTCCGTAATTACCACCTCCTTGGTATGCATGTTTCTCACCCCAATCTTCCTTCATAGATTTGCTAATGAAACACGGAAAACACATACTATTTTCTGTCTGTGTTTCACCTTTACACTTTGGACAAACAAATTATACAGGTGCAGGCATAGTTACAATGATACACTAATTTCTTGAAGCAATATATATGATTTGGCAGCTCCACACTATATCTTTCATATAAATAGTTATTGATAATTTTCAAGTGACCTCAAAAAAAAAGGTCACACGATAACACTTATAACAATATTATTTGACTGTTTATCAACAGTTATATTTTAGTATGAAAATAGTAAAGCAAAAAACAACTTTTGATGTTGAAAATAACATATTTGAAGAGTTTAAAAATGTAGAATTTAAAAAACATGGTGACTTATTTCCAGCATCTCTCAGATGTTTAATTATTGGACCATCAAATTGCGGTAAAACCAATGTTATGATTAATTTATTGGAGCATCCGAATGGACTTAAATTTGAAAATATCTATATTTATTCTAAATCTCTCTATCAACCTAAATACAGGTACCCTGAAACTCTGTTTGAACCTCTTAAAGAAATTGGTTATTATACGTTTAGTGGTAGTACAAATATTATGCATCCGTCTGAAGCTAAACCAAATTCTTTATTCATTTTTGATGATGCTGCTTGTGATAATCAAGATATTATTCGTGAATACTTCAGTATGTCTCGACCCGCTAAAGTAGATCCATTTTATTTAAGTCAAAGCTATGCAAAAATACCCAAGCATTCAATTAGAGACAACGCAAACGTTTTAATAGTTTGCATTTAAAACATATTTATAATGACCACGCTGGTACCGATATGACATTTGATCAATTCAAACAAATCTGTTCCGCTTGCTGGGAAAATAGATATGGTTTTCTATCTATTTGTGAGGACTGTGAATTAAACATAGGACGTTACAGAAAACAACTAGATGAATTCGTGTTGTTATAAAATTTAATAAAATTCTTAAAAGTATATATTTGTTTTATTGAGAGGCCAGGCAAGGCTCGGCTAGGCTCGTCTTTTTCCTTTGTTGTCTTATTTCATCGTCTTTACTAGTAGTTTAGGCTCACCTACTCTGCTTCTAAACATCGCATCTGATTTAAATACACACACTATTGATACAACCTGTATAGTGGCAAATGATTTATCCACTTTTCATTCTTTGAACAACAACAGTGCGCCACTTGAGTAGGCAATACAATGCACACACATGCTTTGTGTTGCATGTCTAACCTATCTTAGTCAATTTTGATAGACATGTCTGGGTAGGACAGTGAAATGTGCACAGAGCTTCGGAAACAGAATCGTGGGTTCAATTCCCCAACCAAACAAAATATTTAAATTAATTCATCTAAGGTAAAGTGTTGGGTGGTGACAATTAATTAGTGTAGTCGTTAGGTAAGCAAAAGGTGAACAGGTAAAGCCGGTCCCAGACACTACGTGTATTTGGCAAACATTTGGTATTCGGACTTATTCGCGTAGCGTGTGGGAGGTTAACTTTGGCAAATATTCGTCCTTCGTCATTTTCCCGGCGCTGGTCGGAAACTAGCACGAAGTAAAGGACGCGAATATTCGCCAAATGTTTTCAAAGTCAAACCTTTGCACTACGGCACCGTGTGGGAAATCAAGCAAACATTCGTGCAAATGACAAATATTGGCCTATTCGCCAAATACACGTAGTGTCTGGTCATTGTCGATACTTTATCGGAATCTTCAGATTTACCCTCTGGTCATTGGCAATACTTCTTCGTCGTCTTCGGATACCTTCTGGTCATTGTCGATATTTCTTCGTCTTCGGATACCTTCTGGTCATTGTCAAACACTTCTTCGGATGACTCTTTAGACACTCCTTGTATATTTGCAAAACTTATCGCTTATCTCTTCTTCTTTCTCAATTCTTGTACACCCTCTGGTCATTGTCGACCACTTCTTCAGGGGGGTGAATGCTGAAGATGGAGAACTGGATGGACAGGTTACCAAAGTGTCCCAGGACCGCTATTGCTATACTATATTGTTATACTATTACTATATATTTTCGGAAATGTATTTTTTCTACATCCTCTTTTCGACTGACGCCAGTCCTTGTCAAGTTGATTAAGATTTTTGGATCAAATATCACATCAATTAGTTTAAATCCTACTTTAAAAGCGTCTTCTGAGGTTAAGTAGGTATTAACCTTGAAAAAGTTATGGTGTTAATAGTGTTATACATCTTGATAATGTTATAGGTTGTATGTAGGTATATTTTTAAGAATATGGAAATTGTACAGGTCCCACCCAGTAACATTCTCAAGAATCTTATAGATAGATTCAACCTTTATTAACAACATAGTAGCTCTAGCAACCAAGAAACTACTGAACTTTGCTGTGACTAAAATTTAGCGTTAATATTTAATGTTACTCAGAAAATTTGTACCTAAAGTATAAGAAACGAACTTACAAAATTTGACCTGAAATCTATATTATTTAATGAACCCTCCAGTTCTTCTATAGCCTCTATAGTTTGTAACACTGTTCTCTCCTCTAGAGACAGATCCCGGCTAGAGACTCTCTCAAGGGTGGATCGACTACATATTAGTGTTACACTAGGTCTGCCAGAGGGTTGACAGACTATAAAAACTTAGGGCGCCACTACCTTTTTAGACATCGACGAAAGAAAATGAATTTAAATTAATAAGAAGAGAAACTAAGGTGAGAAAGGTAGAAACACCTTGTAGAATTCAATAAAAGTTAAGAATAAAAAAGCTATAAACTTACATGAACCCGGACACGATCCCCTACAGCTCTTACATCCGGGTAGATAAGAAATTAAAGCAAGAAATTCAAATATCTTCTATAAGTTCCTTGTGGCATTACTTGTTATTTTTTCTTATTTTCTTGGGAATCAAACCACAATAATGTGTTTTTATTTTTTTATTTCAACGTTTCGATAGCGTTCCAGCTACCGTTGTCAAGATTAACTAATAATGAATGAATGAAAAATTTTTGGTCCCTATCTGACACAACGAAAAAAAAATTTGACAACTAGACAATCAATAATATTTTGAAGTTTAAGACTATAAAACTTTGTTGTCAAATTTTATTAAGGTCCATTCATAGTAGATCACACCTCTGGTAAAATGTGAAATAAAATATTTTATTTTATGACATTCTAACGATATGTAGTCCACTAGAAATGGAATCCAGTGAAGTGCACGTTCCAGGAACGGTTTTTATTGGGATAGCGCTTTTTTCTTGGTTATTTTGGAAATTTTGTTAATATAAACGCGTTTGTTGTTACTTTTTTGTGTATGATTATTTTGTTTTCAAAATATGTATAACTCAATTTGGTGATTTTGTGTATTGAAGTGTGTATCGATTAACAACCATTCCAAAGATAAATCATAAGAAAACCTGGATAAAAACTTATGATGCTATCCTGATAACGCCGGTAATTGATTATTGGAAATTTCTCTTTCTAACATTGGTAACCAAATTTGACTACATTCGGCTGAATTACTAGCTACACATTTATCTGAATTTAGTTGTATTAAAGCACTTTCTTTGATTTTTCGTCTTTTATTATTGGGCTCTTTCAATATTATTTTTGTCGAATCCCATTGAATTTTATGCCCATCTTCCCAAGCATGTTTGCAAATACCTGACTTAAAGAACTCCCTATCTTTGATATACTTTTTATGTTCATTTATTCGGACTTTCAATGGTCTAGATGTTTCACCTAAATAGAATTTGTCGCATTCACAAGATATCTGATATATGCAGTTTTTTGAAGATTGTTCTTCATTTTTTGGCTTCGTTTTTGTTAGAATAGATCTCAACGTATTGTTAGATTTGAAGCTAGCTCGAATATTGAATTGATTACCAATTTTCTTAATTCTTTCTGATAAACCCTTAACATACGGTATTGTCAAGTTTTTAAAAATTATGTTAGCTGAATTATTAATATTATTGTTATTGTTATGGGGTATTAACAATGAGCCCTTCTCTATATTCTTAATTTCTTTATTCACAAATTCTGCCGGGTAATTATTGGCATTTTAAACATTTTTCAGCAAAGTTTTCTCCTTTGTGAATTGATTATCATTAAAACAAATAATTTTGGCCCTATCGTATAAAGATTTTACTATTCCTTTTTTAACGCTTATAGAATGATTTGAATCAAAATTCAAATACCTATTAGTGTGTGTTGGCTTACGGTAAACACTTGTTTCATACCCTGTAGGTGTTTTATTAATAAGAACATCTAAAAATGGTAAAAAATTGTTATTTTAAATTTAAATTTCAAATTTGATGGATTTTTCTCCTTCATTTATGTTTGTTAAAAAATCATTCAGAGATATTAAGTCGTAAGGCCATATTGCAAAAATGTCGTCAACATATCTTCACCAGACAATTGGTTTTAATTTTTGATTATTTACTATTTTGGTTTCAAAATGTTCCATGTAAATATTCGATAGAATTGGTGAGAGGCAAGAGCCCATGGCAAGACCAAAATGCTGTTCATAAAAATCATTATTGAATTGAAAATATGTTTTTGTTATACATAATTTTAATAATTCTATTATTGCTGTTACGCTCAGGTTTTTATAAGAAAGGAATATTTTATAGGTTAAAATGCAAATGTTATCTATATTTGAAAATAATTATTCTACAACACAGAATCTAGCAAATGTTTGCATTAAAGAAAGGTAACAGTGATTTATGATGAACGATTTAGTTTAAAAGTAATGGACAAGTATGAAAGAAAGATATGAATGACCACGTGGTATGTGTATATTCGTCTAACTCTGTGAAAAAATAAGAAATGCATAAAAAATTATCTCAGTCACTACTTTAGTAAAAGATTAATAATTATAAATTATAATTTTGGACTTACCACAGCAATTTAAGGTAAAACTTGAGGTAAAATTGAAGAGACGATAAGATAATTATGTCTTCCCTACGCAAGGGTCGATATCGGAAAGGGATGAAACTCTCAAAATGGAATCGACCATTGACATAATATGTCAATTGTCCTAGCGGTCAGAGAGGAAGAATTGAGATCACAGAACTATATTGGGGGTGGTTACTATGACGGCGAGTGGTAATTAGGGAATTTATTTTGTAAAATCGAAACAGGTCGATAGACATGTTACAAGTTGTTAAGGGCAGGTTGACAGAGCTGCAAATATACATATACAATATATATTTTAGAGTGTGGAAATGAAAATGGGGTACACCCCCACCATCAGTGTGCATTTATTAAATTCATTTAGGTATTTTATAAAAGGGGTGACATCAAAATGTGACCAAGCCAAAAATGTTAACCATCAATCTATCAATGTGAGGCGTGTTTAAAACATTTATGTCTGAACTGAAATATGTAAAAATAATAATAATAATTTATTCAATTCAATAAAAATAGATACATAGAAATTAGTTAGCCTAAATTGAATGAACAGTTTAGGTCGCAGAAGTAATTTTTATTACTACTTGTATTGTGACCGACCGAAAAACATTAACAAATCAGTTTTTTGTCAAATCCAGTACATTGTCAAGTCCAGAATGGTTGGTTCTATATTTTCATATATACCAACCCCGTTTATCTTGGAAGTGTAATTCATTGTCTGGTGGGACATATTGCCCGAGAAGTAGATGCTGCTTCCTGGTGAACGGTCTATCCGTTGGAAAGCAATTTTCTAATTTGTTAAATGTTTTAATAGTTTTACTCTATTATTTTGACGTTTGTTCTACATAATTAACCCCCCCCCTTTTGTTATAAATTTTGATCAATTCTAAAATGTTGACATGATCTTTTTAACCCTTTCGATCCCAGACCTAAAAACCTATGCATGTCACAGAATCCCAGGTTTTTTTGCAAGCCACCAGTCCCACTGACGTATATATGCGTCTGGTAAAAAAACTACGTAAAGCGTATATAACGATGTTTAATATAAATTGAAAAAAAATATATAATTTCACAAAGGCTAATTAGAAATTATGTTGAGTATGGTACACCTCAAAGTACGGGTGTACACAGAGACCAACACCTCCGAACTTGATGCCATAGCGCGCGACCTATATTGCGAAGAGCGCGCGACCTTTTGCGATCAGTTAGTCAGAATGTACTGGATGGAATTTCCAAAAATAGAGTGTTTATTTTGTTTTGTTACCCCCCACTACCTGCATCAATGACGAATTTTATGGGGACGCATATATACGGCATTGGGCCTATACGACATGTCGCCCTATTTTTACCTGCCGTGTTCTTACGGCTTTGGTCATTAATGCCCAGCACGCAGTGACATTTATGCGGCAGTGGGTCTAGTAAAGGGGCTAAATTTAATATCGCCGCATATATACGGGTATGGTTCTAAAAGACCAAATAACCCTAAACGCATATATACGGCACTGGGACTCAACGCACTTTTAGTAATTGACGAATAAATGCGGCGATGGGACCGAAAGGGTTAAATGAATATTTTCACAGAATTTTCTTGGTATGAGCGTGTACCATTTCAATTCCGTTTCACATTTTCTTGAATATTTGGAATAAATTGATAAGAAGGAAGAAAACAAAGATTATTATTATGTTTTAATATAAGTATTTATTGTATTGTGTATTTGGCTAACATTTTGGAAAAGTTGTTATTTTTGCTCCAAAGCTAAGCGGTTTAGCTCTTCCAATTGCTTTTTCTCTTTTACCATGCTTGCTATCTGTTTTGATGTGTTGTTCCCAATTACTACACTCATTAATGATTATCGGTAATTGGTCGTCTAGTGCAGTTAACTCCACATCATTCTTAGTTAAAAATTTAAGGCCCAATTTAATTTTTTCTTTTATATCTGTTAGATTTGGAGGAAGCTGTCCCAAAGAGGAGTGTGAGGTGGGGGAGGCGGAGGAGGACAGAGCAGCAGCAGGATCGGACGAAAAGAACGCCTCTGTATCAGAAGAACTTAAATCTAAATAATAGGCTATAAAAAGGAATATATGTAAAAAAAAGGATATTATTTGGAAACACTCACTGGATTTTCTTTCAACATTTGCTACAACGGTTGCAGGTTCGGCAAAACTTTTTGCTTCTTGGGTGTAAATAACACGTTAGAATGAACGTTTATGCGTTTTGAAACCATGTTAAAAAACACTTTGAGAATGTGTTGAAAATTAAAGTGAGTCATCTTAAATACAATTTCGCTAAACATAAATAAACAAGTATATACTTTTCAAGGATAACTATCTCACCGCCTTCGTGGTATGGTTATCCTTTGACAGGCTTGTGAGGTCGGGTTCTTAATTTAATATTCTTAATCCCTTTATTTAGATTAATAAAACAGGTTTCAATCTTTTGAATATTTGATTTATTGAAGAAAAGAAACTAAATATCAAGAAGAATGACTGCAAAGCTTTGTCGAGCAAAGGCCAGTAGTAGCACAAGTATTTATCTATGGTTCAAGTTCGGTTGACAATTCACAGTAGCTTGACAAGATTGTTAATCCTTAGACAATGCCAAATGTAATTAATAACAAAAAAAATATATAAATGTATAATTTGTATAATAAAATATCAAAAAAATCTGATGTTAAATACCAAAGAAAATAGTAAAAAAGTATCTTCACAAATTGAAGTACTAATATCCTACCTAGGCTAAGAATGCCAATTCTATATAGAAACGAGACAATTTCAGATTTACCCTAACTGTATATATATACTGTATATGTTCACAGATGGTAAGTATGTATATTATTATTAAAGAACGTGATTATAATTTAGATTATGAATAATTCCCACTCTTTTCTTTCAGATCGAGTTTCAAATACTTCCTCTGTTAGACTTAACATGAAGTTGTTCGTGAAAATAAAGAACTGTTTGACATGAAACGACTATACTTTGGTGATTGTCTTATATGTTTTATGTTGTGTAGTTTAAAAGATCTGTTAAATGTTGATTCACAAAAAAATTACACTTATTATTATACTCCTACTGAAGGCAAGAGGTAAACATGTGTACAAATTCTGGAGTACACTAAATTGTTCCTACTGAGCAAATCAAACAAAATGTACTAATAGCGATAATCAAAATCAATCATCAATGCATGCAGCTTATCTGTTAGATTCTAGCTGAGTTTCGTGTGTTTCTACTGTCCTCAGCGAAACCTGAGGGTGGCATTACGGCACCAGTAAGTTTTCTAATTCAGTAGAATGGTGTGTTGATCTTATGCAGGTTGTGTGAATAATCCTGGAGCAGACCTTAAAAGTGATGCTTTAGATACTCCACGTGACAAACGAAGTTCTTCTGCTCGTTCTAGAAAATCAGTAACACTAGTTTCACCATCAAACTTTACATTCCAGCGGCTTATATGTATTGGTTTCTCAAACGTATCCATGTAAGATGCGCCAACGGGATCATTAATGTCTCCAACTAAAACATGAGCTGAGTTTCCAACAGGGAAACTAACTCTTGGGTTAGATCAAGGTGGTAAAGCATTATATTCTGGTTGTACAGCGTGGTGTTGATTAAAACCTTGAATTTGATAATTCAATGAATTCGAAGACACATATATTGGCTCATGATGAGGATCCAAATTCTGAAAATTTACTCTGTTAGGAAACATATTTGAGCTAGTTTGTGGTAAGTAGCGAGCTTGATTTATCATCTCTGACTCGACGTTAGGCTGTTCATTGGATAGATTCGGTGGAATATCTATTAAATCTTCAGACACAGGACACGTATCCATAGGTGGTAAGGGATCGGGTAAAAATATAGGATTATTTTGATCCATTGTTGATCTATTGTTCTCACTTAAGGTTACCCATTAACAAGGAACTGTAGTTTAATAACTTCAATTTACTTTCCTTTTGGCTCTCCACTAGCGGATCAAGTCTTCCCAGTCTCATAGAAGCATGTGTAAGTCGAGAAAAAATTCTACGGTAATCATTATCTTTATTCTTGTGATCAAATCTACTCAATTCCATTCGTAGGTCGTTGAGCTTCCTTTCGCATATAGTTAATTCTTGGAGTGATTCTGTACTTCAGCATGTAAGGCATCTCGTAACATAATTCTCTTCTGGGCAACTGTGTTTCCAATTGGTAATCCTCTAAGTCACAACTCATAACTTAGTTCGTCTCCCAACAATCTATTTACGCCCATATTAGAAGTATTTATTGCTTAAACTGTTAAGCAAATGAAAATAACAAAAAAATACTCAATTCGAATTCTTTGCCATTGTCTTTTTCGTTTCCTTTTTCATTTGCTTCACCACTTTTTTGTTGGTTTGCTTGTTTATTTTCTTTGTCATTGTCTTTTTCGTTTCATTTTTCATTTGCTTCACCACTTTTTTGTTGGTTTGCCTGCTTACTTTCTTTGTGTCTGTCATTGTCTTTTTCGTTTCCTTTTTATATATCTTTGTCATTTTTTTTGTGATTATTTATTTCCCCTCCAGTTTTTTTGTCGCCTTCAGTTTCAATACTTGCTTCGTTTCCATTTCCTTTTTTATTTCGATTTCTTTTTCATTTTCTATAAAACTTGCAATTTTGTTTTCACAAAAGCCATGTGTCTCAATAATAATTCCAATATGATCTTTTTTTGCGGGTACAATTTTCTTATTTCTAGTTACAGTTTTATCCCCGGCGTCAATATCGTTGTCGTTTTATAATCCAGTAAATACTTCTAATTCTGAATTTTCA
Source organism: Lochmaea capreae (assembly GCA_949126875.1). Lineage (NCBI taxonomy): Eukaryota > Metazoa > Arthropoda > Insecta > Coleoptera > Chrysomelidae > Lochmaea > Lochmaea capreae. The sequence continues at coordinate 25,878,402 of OX421409.1, read as the reverse complement.
TCACCCTTCCACGAATTATTCTCAAAGTTCAAAAGCATATTATCTTCCTCAATATCCATCATTTTAACGGGCAGCAAAGTTACATCGTCCATGGAAACAATACTTTCCACAGCAATATTCAGAGCCTGATCTTCTGATATAATTGTAGAAGTGGATTGTTGAATTTCATTGGAATATTTTTCCAAGATAAGTGATTTTTGGAAGCCTATTTCGGTATTGAAATCATGGACATCTAACGTTTCGTTTTGAAACACTTGCAGAACCGTTTTGCTGTTGATAATTTTTTTCAAGGAAATTTTTAACACATTTTGTGTAATGTACCTCATCAGGGTTGAAAGGATATAACCCATATTTACGAAACCCTTTCACAATATGATTTTGCATTTGCGTGTTTTGCAGTGTCTCTTCAAATACTTTGCAGAAATTAATTTTGGTGATTATTTGATTCGAATCTTTAGTGCGTTTTAGCCAATTTTTAACTGTATTTTTCCATTCTTGCTTCATGGGTTTAAACACACTCACATCAGCAGGCTGTAATATGTGAGTTGTGTTTGGCGGTAACGCGTGAAAAATAATGTCATGTTGTGTGCAAAACTCACTGTACGCAAAGTCATATGGGATTTATGTCCATAGAATAATAAAATAATTGGTCGCTTTATTTCATGTTTTGCCAACCATGACTTGAAATCATTAGATATACTCGAAAAAAACTTCTCCTGTCATCCAACCCGAGTCGGATTTTCCTACAACCCAATTCCTAGGACATTTTCTTTGAGTGCTTTAGGTGGCCTTACATAGGGATAAACTACTAACGGAGGACATCTGATGCACTGAATGTTATGAGAACAGTGATGTTTTCCTTTTCCTTGCCAGACTTGATAACATATAAATTTTTCCAACCTCTTGGTTCGAGCACTTTACCATTTTTAGGGCATAAGGAAAATCCTATTGGGCTCATCTAGCACATCTAGAAAGTTGTTATCTTCTAGATATTTTCGTAGATTCCAGAACCACGATAGAATGGATTCTTCACATACTAATGATCTTGCTTTGTTAATTCCCTCTGCCTCTCTTTGGGATATTTCGGGGTGTCTCTTCAAAAATCCCTTATACCATCTAATACCAGGTTTGCCATTAGGAAGAAAATTAGATTTACCGGCATCGGTCGCAATTTTTTTTATTGCTTCCATTAGTTCGGTTTTCGAGATCGGGAAGCCACATTTTGCTATATTTGTAGCCCAGTCTGCAATTTTTCTTTCACCTGCCAGCCACAGTCAGCAACGGCGGGGTCCGGTTTTTTCTTCTCGGCTGAAGATTTTCCCATATATTTATCATGGAAAGTAGCTCTAGGGATACCAAAACACCTACTGGCTTCTTTTACACTTATTCCGTTTTCTCGAATAGCCTGCAGGGCTGCTTGAAGTGAAGCATTGGTGTAGGTGAAAAATTTACGGTTTTTTGCTTTCGAAACAGTTTTAGTTTCTGGTTTTTTGACCAGTCTTTTTAGGGATAGATAATCCAGTGAGAAAACGGTATTTTTCGGACGCCCATACAAGTAATGGAAATCATATATACCTACTGTAAATAATTCTATAGCGTCTGAGAACTACCGTTTCTCAGAGGGTCAGAAAACAAGTGCTATTACCTATATCGTAAACATTAAGTGTAGACAGATGACAAACATTTAGAAATGATTTCAAAGTGGAATGACAGCTGCCTACTTAGAATAATGTATGTATTTGGTTGTTGTTGGTATTCTCGTATTTTTAAATTAATTGTGTTTGTTTTCAGAAAAGCTTTTTATACATCATAATTAGTAAATAATAAAAGTAGTATTAACAATGTAAAAGTTTATTTTTATAAATGTAGACTGCACCGATTTATTAATAATTTACTAATAATACAGGATGCTTCCTGTACATTCAAAATAAATGTGAATGCGCCAATAGGTGTGCAGTGCGACATAACATTGCCCGTATCTCTTAAACAGTTAATGTTATCGAGATGTCACAAGAGGACTTGATAAAATGTTCACAAAAGCCAATTGTTGCATTTATAACTGAAAAAAGTTTTACTTACAAAAAAAATGGCGCATCCACCATTTACCTTAGTCGGTACCTGAGTTCACAAGTATGTTGTAGACTTGTCTATCACTCCAAAAAGTGTGCAATTATGGTGTTTATTAATGGTTAAAATATTACTAATTTCCAATCAGCCATTTAATAATTGTAAATAAAAAACCATTTTTCATTCCCAACTTTAGAGCCCTATAGTTCGTTAACGAAGGGCGTAAAGAGAAAATTTCATATGAAATACCATCATTATTTTTAGTCTTTCTATCACCTCCCAAGTTTTTGGTACGAGCTCCTGGGACACCCTGTATATTGCATTATTTGATCTTGACTGAAGAACAAAAAATTGAATAAAAAAACTAAATAATATTAATTATAAAATAATTGATACTTATAATTAGGTAATAATATATAAAACTACGATTTTGTGCCACTCTCAGTATAATACTGTTCTACTTCCCTGATTAAAGGGTATTGTAAATTGGTTAAACAACCTATAACCTGAAAAACAGCATCAGCATGTGGTAACAATGAACTGGGTATAAAATTTAAAATATTATATATATTCTCATTCTGCGAATTGCCCTTTCCACATGTATTCTGGCTCTTTCAATACTCTCTGTGTGTCTCACTTGTTCTGGGGTAAATTGGTCGGTTTTTGAAAATGGCGGAATATTATTATGAACTGCCGCAAGCATCATGTCCTTGATCAAAAAACCTTTTTTGACCGCTACTTCTGAAAGTAGCTCTTTCTGTATTCATTTACGTATCGAAAGTTACGTTTTGTAAGTTCCATGTGCTGAAAGTGACAGTTCCGTACTACAAAACACTATCTGGACGCTCTGGGGTAGACAGCTTTAATAACTTTCTAGATGTAACTGTACCCACGTCAATGTTGACAGTTCATTGACACAACATTATTAATTTCCTTCTTTATCCGGTGCAATGAAAATTAATCATTGCCCTGAAGGTACAATTAATATTGGATACTTTACTGCAAATAAATAAAATCTATTGTAGGTTACATTCATAAGTAATATTCAATACATTGTTTATTAATTCTGTAATAATTAATTATTTTATCGGATGAATTTTATTTTAGTATATTTATTTAAATGGCTGCCAAAAAAATGTTGTGAACGCCACGGCCACGTCACGGACTCGTCTGTTGCTCGCCTCGTTTCACTCGTCTCGCAATTTTCAGACTCGTCCAACAAAGTAGCACTTTCAGTCTTTGGCATACAAATAACTATTGTCTGCCAACACTAAATCGCCTGCTTCAAATTGACCTTAAATTCCACGATCTTTCACAATATTCTTATCTGATGTTGATCCTGGATATATACATGACACGTAGGTAACTACTCCATTTGGAGCGACACCTATCAAACCCTTGCATGTGTTTCTCTTGTTAGAACTAAATGTTAGTTTCTTAACTTTCATGCTAGATTGAGAAACACATGTATATACTTCGGTACAATTTAAAATTATTCTGAAGTTTGTAAAACTGCTGAAACAATTTGGAAAACACAGTTTATTTTTACTTCTAGGTGGAATTAAGTCTAACGGCTAAATCCTTATGGGGAAAATTTTGTCTCAGTTTCATCAAAGTCATCAATAGCTGATCCTCTTTGTTCAATTTTTGTACTTTCCAATGATAATAATGATTTATATCTATGTTTTTTAGTAAATTGAAAGGGACATGAATATTTTTTCTGTAGGTATGCCTGTATACAATAGTATCAGTTTGTTGTTGCCCCTTATATTTTCAATAGAAAATTGTTCTGATAAATGTGACAGGCTGTCTGATGCTTGCTACAGATCTTGCTTCAGGAAATAAATTTCAGCATCAATTTCTGCAGACATACGTACTGGTGGTATGGCTTCTTTTGAGGCAGAGGTCGAGAACTATCGATAGTCGTACCATCGATAGTTTGTAAGACTTGCAATTTTAAATAATTTACAAGTATCTACAGGTCATATGTAATGTTACGCTAACTTTATTTAAAAAAATTTAAAATAATGTAACATTTTTATTTAAAAATAGGATCATATCCACATTTTTTGACGATGATGATGATTTTACCCGCTGTGCTAAATACCCTCTCACTTTCAGCAGAGGTGGCTGGGATACAAAAGAATTTCCGCGCGCACTCGTCAATAAGTTTCATTTCTGCACCTGTAACCTAAAAATGTTTCGAATAAATCAAACTGTATAGTATTTCTAATTTAATTTCACCATTTTAGTCACATGTTGTGCATTTATAGAATGTACCAAGTCAGAGCTGGAGTGCTACTGACACAAATATTGGTAATTATAGAAATTAATCATTTAATTTACCTTCCAGAAGAGTAGTGGATCTGTATTCTCAGCGGAATTGGCTCGTTCCATATACTGGCGTTTGGTTATTATAATGTCTGCTTTTAATGACTTCTCTTTTACATTTATTCGATCTTTTAAAAACCCAAACAAAGTCAACTTGCTTGATCCAGATGAATCTGTGTGATGAATTGCAACTCCACTGCTGCTTTGGTTTTCCTGTTCCTGGTCATCAGACACTTTCTTTATTAGACTAAACATTTCTTGCTCGAGTAATGTACTTGCAGAATTGGCATTTTCTGCACTTCTAAAGCCCTCCTTCTTGAACCTAGGATCCAGTATTGTTCCTAATTTAGTTACTGCCCGTGCCTCGTACGGAAACATCCTGGTTTTCACAGCTTCTATTAAATTTGAACACAATGTTTTTCCCTCTTCTGTCTTTAGTTCCACTAACACGCTGTTCAAATATGTAAATATTCCATATGTTAATGGAATGATTAAAGAAAGGGTTACGTAAGAATTACCTAAAAAAATGGAGAAGTTAGTAAATCAGTAAAAAAAATTCACCTTTTTTCTCAAGTACCTTGAATGTCTTTCGTTGCCTTTTCAAAACAAGTGAGTACCTTTTCAATGTATTTTAATACATCACACTCTTCCCATGAAAGAGGTGCAGGTGCCTTTTTAAGATGCAATAAGGCCCTATTAAGGGATTCACTTGTTTGATTTATGCGTTGTACCATGTAAAAGACACTGTTCCACCTAGTAGGAACTTCCTGCAGTAATTTTAGGGGACCTCTTTGTTCAGTTTCAGCACTGCTTTGTTCTTGTTCTTTTTTGAACGTTTCCATTGCCACATAGCTACTTTTAAAGTAAGTCACTGTACTTTTCACCTTTTTCAAAATGTTATCCACACATGGTAAAGAGTCTTGTACCACCAAATTGATTACATGTGCAAAGCAAGGCATGTGCCGCTTTTGTAAAAGACTACACGTTTTGATCATGTTTGCTGCACTGTCTGTCACAATGCAAACTATTTTATTCTCAATGTGCCATTCAATAAAAACTTCATTTAAGGCTTTTTGACATATTTTCTGCTGTGTGATTTGTTTCCTTCAGAGGTTTTGTACATAAGACAGCTGATTTTAGACACCATGATGTGAAATCAATATAGTGACATGTTACAGTCAAGTAGGACTCTGTGGCTAAAGATATCCATGCGTCAAAAGTAATGGCTACATACTCTGTTTTCTCAAGTTCTAATTTTAATTTATTGGAAATTTCCCTGTAACCCTCTTCAAGCATTTTTTTGCTAAGTGTAATTGTACTTGGCAATTCATACCTAGGGTCTAACAAATTACCAAATCCCATCATCTTTTACAATTGAAAAAGGTTGAAGGTCTAGAATAATCATCTCTAATAATGCATGATCAATTTGTTTTTTCCTTTGGGATGAACTGTCATACAAAATTGACTTTTTAAAGAAGCTTGTTAATTGGCATGAGCTTCCAGTGCTTCCATCACTTGCAGATAAACTGGAAGGTGGTCGTTGTTGCTCCTCATTCACATCACCTATGTTTGATGGATTAATCTGCTGGGACGAAGTTGAATAGAACTTATAAAACCGTTTCAGATGATCTGACAGATTTGTTGTGCTCCCACTCGTTTTGTATTCTTTTCCACATGTAGTACATTTGGCAAATGTTCTGTCACTTGACCTGGTAAAATATTTCCAGACTGCGGAAATTTTGTTTCTTTTAACAGATTTTTTACTCGGCTCTGTAATTTTCGTCTGGCTTAATTCCCTGTCAGAGTCCTCGCTTTTATAATTTGGAGAAAGTGGTGATCTTGATCTTTCATGTGATTCCAATTCGTCGTCGTCGGTGCCTAAAAATATATTATTAATGTTTAAATTGTTTGGAAACCATTTATGTATATATCGAAATGTAAATACAATTAATACAATACCTTTTGATATGCTTTTACTACTGCCAGGTCTTGATATTAAAAATCTATCCATAGTATCCATTTTACATTTACAAACACTGAAGTTGAAGTTGGCTGTAACTCACCAACAAAAACTAACTAACTAACTAAAACTTCTAAAAGTAAAGTGTGAGTGGAACGTAAAATATAGGAACAGTAAAACTAAAGTACGCAAAAACAAAAACTAACTACTAAAACTATAAAAGATAAAAGTGAGTGGAACGTAAACACAGGAAACTGGAAAAGTAACAGTATTTAGTATTAGGATTCACTTCTTTAAAAAACAAGTGAGGTGACAGGACAGACAGATGAAGGCCACAAAACAGACAAAACGACAAAGTCAGAGATAAAACACGAAAACAGATACTTCTTCTTTTTTCCTCCTTTGTTCATATCAAAACATGTTCCGATGTGGTATATGTCCGAGCATATACCACTATCGAATACTATCGATAATTTTTCAAAACTATCGATTTTGTTCGATAGTCATAAACATCGATAACTATCGATTGTTCTCGACCTCTGTTTTGAGGTGGATGGTTGTGGATTAGTCAGTTCTGTTTCATATCTAAAATATCAAAAGTCTAACAAAACAATTGAAATTAATTGTTGGCAATACTTACGTAGAATTTTCTGGAATTAGTTCCATTTCCAACACTTTCGATTTTCTAGTTTTCTTTTCTGGGAAAGAAAAACTTCAATTGTTTTTCAGTATTGTGTAAAAAAAATGTGGGTCCGTTATCTTTGTTTCCATCAACAAAGTGGCAACTGCACAAAAATGCACCAGGGCCTGGTTGTACAAATTTAAAAATGAAAGCCAACTTAAAAAATTAATATACAGGGTGTCCCGGGACTAATGAGAAAAAAGTCAGGATCGTATAATCTGAGCCAAAATGATGTTAGTACTTCATATAAACTTTTTCTATGCAGGCCCTCGTTTTCGAGTTATAGGCCTCCAAGGTTTCCCTAACGGTTTAATAATGTTGTTTTCGTAATTTTGATTAAATCAACTAATTATGTTGTTTGCGTACCTATTTAATTCCCATGAAATAAGTTCTTGATATTTTTATCATCTGCTATCATCAAATTATTTTTTTGTAGTAGTGTAGGTAAATCTTGGACATCGTATTAATAAGTTAGTTTTACCTCGTTGTGTACTTATAAAAATGCTGAATGGTGAATTGGTACATAGTGCATTAATAAAACTGTAAATATTACCAAACGGCTTATTTTATCGAATTCCAACAAGAGTACCTTTTTGTTGGCTTAATGTGTGGGGAAGTTCGATAATTTCATACAGGGTGTGCCATCCCTGCAAAATTTTTGAATCACCAACCATTGCGAGTAGTCCGTCCCTGGCTTCAAGGCTCTACTGTAAATTTGTTTACCTTTCCAAAATAAACATACACGTTCATTATAGCTTTGCCGTAAATTTTATAAAGATCAAATAACTAGTACAAAAAATAAAAACCAAATTCAAAATTAAAACTTTGGAGGCCTATAACTCGAAAACGAGGGCCTGCATAGAAAAAGTGTATATTAAGTACTAACATTATTTTGGCTCAGATTATACGCTCCCGACCTTTTCCCATTAGTCCCGGGACACCCTGTATAATGATCTCAAGCCTATCTACTTACCGTGTTAAATTAATCCACGGTTTCTAGTTTTTGAATCCTTAGGAAATCTAAAGAATTTGCATTTTTATCTAACATTATAATGCTTGCAGCCAGGTGCCCAACACTGTAAAAAAATATTTAATATCAATTATTATTAATTTAGTTGCACAATATAAACGAATTCAAATCCGATCAGCTTGGATTTGTTTCTTGTTTTAAAAGATATAATTTGAGGTTATGAAAAATGATTATTAATTAATTATTTGAAAAGTTATGGTTCAGTTTAGTCAAAATTAGTACAAAGGGATTGAATACTCTATATTGCACATTAATACATTTAAAATGCTTATTTCTTTGAATTTTCACTTAAAAAACACTAAAATCTCTATAGCACTAACAAACTCAAACGACAGAATGCTTTGTTTAGATACAGGACCATAACCTTCCATAACATGTGACGGCAACAATAATGTGGCGTGTTGTAAAAAAGATTTTAATTGTTCAATAATTATTATTAAGCAGTTATTAGTGAATTACAAACATAGACAGGTTTTTTATACAATACGTCCAAACTATTATTTTTGAGGAGGATGAGACATACGAGGAGGAATATCAATTGATATATGCATTGAATGCTTCAAAAAGGCAAAAATGTATTACCAATTACTTTGAGAGTGTTATACCTAGATACACTGATTTTGGTAAATATCCGTATACCACGTTGTTTTACAGGAAATTATACATATATTCAACACATTACTTCTAGATTTCAAGGCACACTTTAGAATTGGCAGAGGCACTGCAGAAGTTTTGGTGTGTGAAATAGCACGAATAGTTTTGAATGCTACTGGGAGGCCTCCTTGGCCAAAACAGAAACAATTTCTGTTAACGTTGTGGTAATTGGGGAATCAATAAGTATTTAGGTAGACACATATATTATATTAGAGAAATATCTTTGTATGGTTAGGTATCTCTTAAGTTGCTGAATTTACTTGTAATATTTTTAAAAGCATTGCTGATCGTTTTGATACCTCCTTGAAATGGTATATCGCATAATAGATGCTGTTATGTCATTGAGGGAAAAATATATAATGTGGCCTGACTTGAACGAAGCTAGAAGAATTAGCAATAAATATAAGGAAGAAACTAGGTTTCCAGGTGTGTTGGGGTGTATCGATGGCAGTCATATTCCTATATGTAAGCCATCAAAAAGTCCATAATCATACATAAACAGGAATGGTTATTATTTAGTGTTGATGCAAGCTGTTTGCAATGACTCAGCCAAATTTACTGATGTGACTTTTGGTATGAAATTAATTAGAAAATGTAATGTATTCACTTATTTTTTAAATTGCTACATTTTAGGGTGGCCTGGAAGTATGCATGATGCAAGATTGCTCAGGCGAAGTGATTTGGATGTAAGAATGGATGAAAATGGAGAAATATTTCAAGATAATATGCATCTATTGGGCGACTCAGCATATCAACTTATTTATTAACGCCATATAGGGACAATGGCTATGTGAATAGACGTCAAAAAAAAATTTAATCATTGTTTATCTTCAATAAAAATTAAAATAGTACATGCATTCGGTATTTTAAAGACTAGATTCAGAATTTTAAAATTCATAAATGTATACAAAACGGTGCTAATACCAAAAATAATTTTGGCATTTTCTATACTACAGAATATATGTATAGTCAGTGATGACACATTTTTAGAGGATATTGAATTAGATGATTCTTGTGAAGAAATGTTAGCCTTAAATGAGGACCAGCCTGAACAAAATTTAGGAATTGTGGAAAGAGAATATATTAGTTCTATTTTGTAAATAAAATGCTTTTAATTATAATCATTTTTTATTTCAGAACTAAATGAAAAATACTCAAAAAAACAACATAGATCTTTCAATAACAAACATAACAGTATACTAATAAGGAGACAGTATTAACCATCAGGCGGGCGGGCTTTTCAGAATCACACGATTAGGCGCGCTGCGGCACTGAATGCCGCAAGCAGAAAAACATACGGATTAATACAAAAGATCAAAATGTATTCCCTATTAATCAAATAAATGGTAATTCTAACCAAATCAAGAAATTCTCTTGTTCCTTCTTAATCTTCTTCCTCCGCTTGAGTAGGCAAACAATTTTCACAGGTAACAGTTATGCCACTTGCAAACAAAACATTGGCAATGATTACATGTAACTGTAGTTCTATTTTTTTTTTCGAGCTGAAAATTCGGCAGCGTAGGATTACGAGTAACCAGTGGTGCCTCAGGCGTTGGGCGATATTTTTAAAGAAAGGCTGTTACATCTTTGGGAAGCGTTGGTATTTTGGCTCGTTCTTTCAGATGATCTTCGAACAGTACAAAAGCTAAATCATTTAGAAAAATACATCTTCTAGAAGGAGGAACTAAAGGCTTCGTATTGTTATATATAATTTCAGAATTGATTCCGGCAATATCAAGCATCCGAAAAAAAAATGCAAGGGGCCATCTTCTAATAATCCTTTGCGTGGTGTAAGATGCACATTTCTGGTCAACAGTATCAACGCCCCCTTTTGTTATATTGTAATCAATTATGATTTCCGGCTTGTTAGTGGTCTTATCAATTTTACCTGTGTCATGCATAGTTGATAATGAAATCACTGCCTTATTCTTTTTGGGCACATGTGAGCCGAGTAATATCATCTTGAAACCCGAACAGAGTAGATCCAACTTGAAGTGATTTGTTTGGAATAAAATCGGGTGGAATTTCTTTTTTGTTTTTTTTTCATTCTCTCAATTAACGTTAGTCCATTTTGGAGAAGATATTACGCTAATGGATAACTAGTATAATAGTTATATGTAGTGAGGATCCGTTTTGATTTTTTGATAGGATATACCAATCTCCGTACAATATCGAATGGCTTATTAGACGTCTTGTAAGGGCCGTCATGTTGTGCCCCACAGTATATCTCGAAGTTCCAAGTATAATACGTCCTACTATCACAAAGAGCATACATTTTGAGACCATATTTGGCAGGTTTTAGAGGCATATACTGTACAAAGCCGTATCGACCCCGAAACGGATGAAGCATTTCATCTATCGTGACAAATTCTCCCAAACTAGAATTGTCCTTGCAATTATTGACAAAAAGTGCGTAAATCAATCTGACGGCAGCTAATTTGTCAGTCTTCTCACGATATTTTCTGGTTCTAACATCTCTTGTTACTAAAAAGAGCTCGCAGTATTAGCATTCCAGTTCCATTTTTGGCCCACAATTCCTGAACGTTAACACGATTCCCTTTTTTAACTGCAATTAAAAATAGTGCTCCAAATACAGCCTGAATTTCAGTACGGGAAGTGAATTTACAGTCCCTTTCTCTTTGATATGGAAAATCAGCTTTTCTTTTTTCAATGTAGATATTAGTAGAGTCAACTATATGGTCAATCATATCCCTGGTTATGAGTGTATAAAATGATTCCAATCTTGTCGAGACATTTTTCGCTGAACCTTTGGATCCAGGAAGCACTTTGATTATAACTTTGGATTTGATTGATTTGACTTTGGCAATGTAAAACTGGTAATCAGTCTCTTGTATTTCCATACACTCTTGATTCTGAAAATCTTCGTCCCCTGACTGTTCTGATTCACTGTCATGGTCAGTCTTTTCAATTATTCATCCTCGCCTTCCTGTTCATCGCTAAAGTCTTTTACGTTTTCGATATCTGACAAATTCTCAGAGAACTCCTGTAATTCTTTGGCCGTCAAATATTTACTTGAATATCTCTTATCCCCAAAGTAAGAAAGTATATTTTAAATTTATTATTCTGTAAATAAATTGAAACAATATTTGCGCAATCTGCAAATTAGTGAAAAGGCGGCATAAAGGGCCGATAGCGCGCCTGCCCGATGGTTAAGAAAAAGGTACAGCATTTAAAAAAATCTAGGTAGGTATTACTTTTAATCAGACTTTTAAATCCACTCCCGAAGGAAATTGAGAAACTCCCTCTGGTTCTCCATTTTTTCTTTATGCCTATTAGCCTTTTCTTCAAGAAATTTTTTTACCTGCATTATTTTGTTGTTTTGAATTTTCCCCGGAATTTTCTTCATCAAGTTTAACTTTTTTGTTCGGAGGAGCATAACTATCTGACAAATCACTGTCCTCCTGTGAAATTAACCCTAATGTATTAGATGCCACACTGAATGGCCTGTTCTCAGGTTGCGTGCCAAGTATCTCGTGAAGAGCTTCAAAATAAGGCCACATTATTTTGCTTCTTCCTGTTTTCTTATTATTATCAAGAACACTTTTGTAACTCTCCTTTAAGTTCTTTATCTTGCTCTCAACTTGATCTGCAAAAAACCTCTGCGGCTATTTCAGCATACATAGATTTTGCTTTGAATTCGTACTATTACTCCAACCTATTGAAAGTAGTGTGAAAAACAGTATTTATTGGGGTAAAATAGTAATTTGAACTATAACTTACATTGGAATCACAAACACCCTCAACACAGAAAACGCATTAACTACGTCAAACGTGCATCTAAACACATCAGGCTACACTCAGAACAGTGTTGTCAATATTTACGCAAAATGGTAAGTATTAGAGAACATGAAGCCGGTTATATTTTCTGTAGGAAACAAAACCCATTTTGTTCGACTATGTCGTATCATCCGTCGCTCCCCTGCAGTTTTTCCGATTTTTGTTGTTGTATAAGATATTGTTCAGACCTTGGATTTAACCAGTTTTGAAATACCCACGAACAAATAGGATTTGATTTTAAATTAGTTATTGTCCTTTGCCGCAGGCAGCTTGATAAGGATTTTTTGATTGAATTTCTTTATTATTGAATAAAGGTCATAGAACGTTCGTTTATTTACAATTATTTGCGTTTATAAATACATAACTTTAGTTTTCTCTTATGCCAGTTTCAGCTTGACGAGAGGACGTTAGTTAAAATTTATTTCCTGTTGAATCTTGCCATTTTTTGATTTTTGTGTACAATGGCTGATAAATTAAGAAAATACTCCTTAACGATTAAGATGCTTTGTTGCGCTTATCGAATGCTGCGGCTACTGAGTTAAGTAAGCGATCGTTTTTTCGTATTCGGTATTCAGAGTTAGATGATATTTTAGAGAGCTTTAATAAACACCATCAAGGCATTTTTCCCTCTCTGTTGGGAGCTGATGCTACTGAAGCCCAATTAGAATCTGAGGAAATTATTCGTGGACAATTTATGAATGACTATTATCAAATCAAAGCTAATTTTGCGGATATTTTTGAAGATGAAGACGCTAAGAGTAATGTTGTCGTTCCTCAAGCGGTACAACAAGTTAGTAAAGTTCGGTTACTCCAATTGGAACTTATTAAGTTTTCAGGCGATTTCACTTCGGCGATTACCTATTTCGATTTATTTGATGCGCTCGTGCACAATTGAAATAATATCGATGACACTGAAAAATTGAGTTACTTAATTCAAAGCCTAGAAGGTGCTCCTTTAAGGATGAGGTAAATATTTGCCTTTAGCTAGTGACAATTATGAAAGTATTTATGATAAATTGAAAAATAGATAATGTTTGCGTTCAGTGGCATTGGTGCAAAATTGAGGAAGCTCCATCTACCACGTTTAAAAATTCTGAAAGCTACAGTTATTTAATCGACACTTTTTCGGAAAATCATCTATCTGATTTTCTAGAAACTCAGTGCATTTCTTTCGACTCATATTCTCTGTCGACTTGCTCTACTCAGAAGTTTGTGACGTGTTTTTCCACCTCGTACCGGTTCTTACCACTAGGACACCCTCGAAGCAAATTGCTGTTGAATAAATGATCGGGCGCCAGATTTTTCACGTGGTTTGCTCCACGGCCCCTTGATCCTTAACGTCAAGAGTTCCAGATAGCCTCAGCTGAAGGTTACGGAAAATTCCAGGGGTCTCGTTGAATTAAACACTTTTATTACACTATAGCTCTCAGATGATTACACTACAGGACATGAAGAAAACACTGATTGTATTGATTTGCTATATTTTCAACAAAATACAGGGACGGACAATATACAGGCACTGTACTAAATTCCTATATATATATTTAAACAATGGATTCAATATTTACAGGGACTAAATATATATACACAAATAATACCTTCCAGAAATTATAAATACTTTCAACAGTACCAAACCAAATAAAGATATACAGTATAGCGCATGCAAAACCTGCCAGTAGCACGTATGTAAGCAAGTTATTTTAGCGATCAGCAACAGATGAAGCGGTATAATCAGTTATAAGCAAACAGCGAGCAAAACTTACAGGAAAGAGGAACCCAAAACCCTATTATCGGGATAAGCAAAATAAAACTATCTTCACGTTATGGATGGTTAAGCGGGATAGGAAAGAAATATACTAAATATATAAACCGGCTGAAAGGGAAACAGCTGGTGGCTGGGCCTCTGCTCTGTTCCACAATCAGTTTTTAAAATGATCGGAAAACGAAACTATATGTAATTTGGGAATAAAATAAATTAAAATTAGCTTAAACTGAAACTACAACCGGCTGAAAGGAAAACAGCAGGTGGCTGGGCCTCTGCTCTGTTCCGCAATCAGTTTTTAAAATCGCACATTATCGGAAAACTAAACTCTATAAAATTTGGGAACAAAATAAATCAAAATTAGCTCACACTGAAATTATAACCGGCTGAAAGGGAAACAGCTGGTGGCTAGGCCTCTGCTCTGTTTCACAATCAGTTTTTAAAATCGCAAATTATCGGAAAACGAAACTATATAAAATTTGGGAATAAAATAAATCAAAATTAGCTTACACTGAAATTATAACCGGCTGAAAGGAAAACAGCAGGTGGCTGGGCCTCTGCTCTGTTCCGCAATCAGTTTTTAAAATCGCACATTATCGGAATACTAAACTCTATAAAATTTGGGAATAAAATAAATCAAAATTAGCTTACACTGAAATTACAACCGACTGAAAGGGAAACAGCTGGTGGCTGGGCCTCTGCTCTGTTTCACAATCAGTTTTTATTAATTTCAAATAATCGTACAAAAGTTATATTATAAATTTGGTCAGGAGGTAGGACAACGGGTATAAGAACTGTGATCTGAAAATAAAATCTAAAATCCTATTTAACTGTATCTTATATTAAATATTCAACTGATTAACTTACAAAAACCTTTCCTAAAAGAAAACACTAAATAAAAACTAAAAATCAATTTTCTTATCTATGGTTACAGAAAAACCCATTCACTGAAATACGGTACTAAAATTTTAACGAAAATCAATTTTATATTTTAAACTAATCCAAATATATTTCCCCGGCTTTACTAAAATAATTTTCCTCACTGTTGCTACACACTGTAATTTTATATTATAAAGCAAGTAACTTACTCAAAAATAAAACTTAGGACTCGGACGGTCGGGCACTATCAAATCAATCTTTCTTAAAAAAAAACTCGAACTCGAAAATAATCGTAACTAGCGGAAATACAGAAAGATATTTTCAAAAAATTCAATTAGCCGAGGAAGACGAACGGTACTATTTTAATTCTTAATAAGAACGGTAATAATCGAGAGTCAAAGCCGTTTTGCTTTCGAATTTATATCTTCATTCCTCCCTACAATTTTTGGTCATTAGCGTAATATTATTTACTTACAACAAAAAGTTCCTAATAAATTGGACGGTTTTCGATTTAATTAAAATAGTTTATATATCGTATGTCCTCTAGTCTTTGAATTTTGAAAATGGAAATTAATAAAAATTTTATATTTTAGATGGTAATTCATGTCTTTTGAATTACTCATAAAATGAATAATTACAGTAATGCTGATATACTAAAAGGTACAAGAAATTTAAGTCGGAAATTAAGTAACGAGTTATATAAAGAAAAAAAAAGAAGATCCAACATGATAAAAAAAATAACTCGTTACAAGTTTGGTAAAAAAAATCCATCCTTACCTCCTAAACAAAATTAAGTAAAAGTGTTCCTAAATCTAGTAATCGTTATAGTTTTTTTTCGAAGCCTAATTCAGTGACTTGTACTTTATGCAAAGCAAGTCACAACTTGCAAACGTGCTCTTCATTCTTAAATAAATCTCCTTATGACCGTTATCACTTTTGTAAAAAAAACACGTTTTTGTTTTAAGTGTTTAGAAAAATATGATTCGCGCACTTGCGCTGTCACAGTTCGTTGTGGCCATTGTAACGTGCCTCATCATAAGCTTTTACACTTTAAGAGCGCTGATAGTGGGACCCCAGCTGTTGATTCTGCTTCTCTTGATCCTCAGGCCGCTGATGGAGCCTTGAGGTCGCATGCTACATCATTAGGCAGTGTTGTCTCTAAAAGCACGAACGGTTTGTTAGCTACTGCTATGGTAGAAATTATGGATGGTTATGGAGTGTATCAACCTGTTAGAGCTTTAATTGATGGAGGTAGCATAACATCTTTTGTATCCCAGTCTTGTTTGCGTCGTCTAGGTATTAAACATTCTTCTGCTACTTTGTCCGTATAAGGTAGTGGTAATGGTGATCAAACCTGTGGATCAAAATGTTCCTGTTTTGCCAAAATTTGGGAGGACTTACCTGTTGAGCAGTGGGCTCACCTAGCTAATTTGAAGTTGGCCGATCCTCATTTTCATCTTCCTGGTAAGATTGAGGTGCTACTTAGTGCAAAAATGTTCTCTCAGATTTTGTTGGATGGCAATGTTAAGGCTCCTGCTGGGATGCCGGACTCTGTTCATACCGTTTTTGGGTATGTGCTTATGGGTAGTTGTAGCTCTGATCCTATGACGTCGGCCACATCATTGTTTTGTCACATGAATCGAACGGTTTCATTGGAGAAGTCTTGCAGTTCTGGAGTTTATAATCTGTTCCTCAAGTAGAATGTTTGTCCACTGATGATGTTCTGTGTGAACAAAATTTTGTTGATCATGTCAGTCGAGATAACTCTGCTCGTTATACCGTTGCTTTACCTTTTTGGGAGCCTTCTCCAGTGTTTACAGGTATGTATGATTTAGCTGTCAATCGTTTTGTAACTCTGGAAAAAAGACTTGTAAGACAGCCATCTCTTTATAAAGAATATTGTTCCTTTATGAAAGAATATTTGGATCTTAATCACATGGAGGCTGTGTCAGAGACCTCACGTCCTATGTTCTGTTACTATATTCCTCATCACGCTGTAGTAAGACCTGATAGTTTGACTACTAAACTGAGAGTGGTGTATAACGCTTCTGCGCAGGTTGCCAATCAGAATCAGTATTTGTTCACTGGGAAAAGGCTACAACGGGATATTTTAACTATTTTGTTGGGTTTTCGACTCCCTAGATATGTCTTATCCACTGATATTGAACAGATGTATAGGCAAATATGAGTTGATAAAGCTTATCGTGATTATCAAAGGATTGTCTTTAGGTTGTGTCCTAATGAAGTTTTGCAGAAGTTTCGGTTACTGACAGTAACTTATGGTGTTTAGTCAGCTCCTTTTCTGGCTTCAACACATTGGCTGCCACTATAAGAGTGTTAGGTAAGTTCCCCAGGTGCCATTGTATAAAATGCTTGATTGATTGATGCAGTAACTGCAGTAACATATTACACACATATGTGTCATACCGGTGATCGTGGACAACTTAATGCTTTTTGGTGAAACATGTCATACAGTAAAATTATTCGCAAACAGTTGATCTGAGTTGATCTGAGACGTCAACACCATCTTTTCCTTTGTTATAGTCTATAATTGCTTCAGGATTAATTATAGCTACACCATCTTTTTTATGTTTACCTGTCTCTTTCATGTTTACCTGTCTCTTTCATGTCGATTCCATGTCTGGTCGTCAAGAAGAGGACATCACGTTTATCGTACCTTTTGCCTATTACAATGCCATCACGATGTTCCTTTCCAATTATCTCTCCTTTTTTTTTAATTTTGCGGAAAGTATCTCTTCTGGAATATATTTTCTGTTTGTACGTAGTGTCCCTAATAAGTGACTATTAGCATCTAATAATTGTTTTGTATAAACAAAACAGTTATTCTAAACATAGTTGTACAGAGTTCTACTTCAAATAGTATGGGGTAAAACAATTTTTACATAATGGAATGTTACACATTTGGCACATCGTAGTTGTGCGCTTTTCCTGTTTGTACGTAGAAGCACATCTGTGGCATCTTCTTCGCGTTTTGCTCTCTATGGGTAAATGATCTCCGACGTTGAATATTTTTGGTTTTTTGGTTGGAGGACGTCCCAAGGATGAGGCAGATTTTCGTTTTACTGCAGCATGTTTCCTTCCTTGTGAAATCAAACCCTCAGCGACTGCGATAAGGAATGACAAAAATGTGGGTTTTGTTTTGTGCAAGTCAGAATAGATGACATGGGCATTTGCTACAGCCATCATCAGAACTTTATAGAAGACTTTCTTCCACCATTTTCCCGACTTTCTGTCGAAGTCATATAGGCCTACAATGTGGTCAGTCAAATCAACGCCACCAATATGTGCATTATAAAACCGGAGCATTTCCGGGCATGGAATTTGACTTTTAGTGCCATCTTTCATTGTACGTTGAACTTTACCGACAGAATCTGTAAAGCAGTTACTGATTGCCAGCAAGTCCTTTGTATCTTGCCAGCGACACACTATTGTGCCATTGTTATTTACACGGAATTCTGATTCACCTCAATTCAGTTTGTTAGAAAACTTTGTAACATTTTTTCTATTGCTCATCAGTATTCCCACAGCTGCAAAAGGAAGAGAATCCACCAATAAAACAGAAGAGAAGAATCTGTCAAAGTAAAGCACAACTTCTTTATCGTGAATCGTTTCAGATAACTTTTTCACGACTCTCTCTCCTACGGTAACATCAGCCGGTTCTGTTTCCTTGCCTGCATAGACGTTCACATCGTACACGTATCCCGTGGAAGAGTCGCTGCGTACCAATAGTTTGATACCTCTTTTTATGGGTTCCAGTGGTAAATATTGTTTCAATGCCGAACGTCCTTTGAACTTCGTCATCGATTCATCGATGCTTTGAAAAGTAGAGTCAGTACGATATTTTTGAAATGAGGCCTTCAAGCAATTCAGTACTTCTTCTATATAGTAGAGTTTGGAGACAGTTTCTGGTTTCTCTGGCATATTGAAATATATTTTGGCTAAAAGGAGCTTGCAACGATCCCGCGATATAGCCTTTTTTATTGACGCATTTCCGAGAGACTCGTTGTGCGACCAATAGTGATTGAATGCGGGTACCCGATTTTAAGACATAACAAGGGAAACTCCAAGTGTAATCATTATTTCATAACTGTCACAGCGTGATCTTTTTTTCTTTGAAGTTTTTTCAAATATTGCCAGCCGTTCATTGGTACATTAAGCTATAAATATAAAAAGGCTTCTTGGAAATAATTTAAAAAAAAACCTCGACCTCGCTCAGATATTGCGATAAGGGAATGGTGACGTTTTTCTCGGCAAAAACTGAGCATCTAGGAATAAAAGATCCATCATTGTTGACCCATAGCATATCTTCATTGATTTTGTCTTTTTTCCTTTGGTCATTGATTTCCATATTTTTTTCTTCAGTTGTTTTTTTTATTTCTGTTTTGTCTTTAATTTTTTCTTCTACCTGATCTTGTTCGAGCAAAGCCGACTCCACATCATTAAAACTATGTGAGGAATCACCTGACAAAACTTCATTTTCATCGCTTGAATCATCTCCTAACAAATTTTCTTCAAAATTGGCTTGTGACAAGCTATCTTCAGAATCGTATTCCGAGGGTTCATAGTTTTCATCTGAGTGCTCACTATCATGGAACGGATCTTGTGGCTCACTTTCTTTTTCAAACAAAGCGTTTGCTTCATCTTGAAGCTCTTTTTCAGTCAAATGTTTTCGGCTCATCTGCAAAAAAAGAGGTCTGTTGGGACAAAAATGTCCCGGTACCATATTATTACAATGAATTGGACTAAAAATAACTTTAGACAAAATGTTTGTTACAATCTTACCTTTATTCAACAAAATTTCATAATTTTACGTTCAAAAACCACCTAAATTCAATCGAAAACACAGCTAGAATACGCATACCTGTTAGTTCGACGAAAACGTGAAAGAAATGGTTGATACGCGACGTTGCCAAACGTAAATTGAAGCGCAGCCCTTGGTGACGATCTGGTAGGACTGAATTATGCATATTACATTGTAAATGGGATACATTTAAGACGCCAGACTTTCAAACAATATGAATGGGATACATATGTCCCGATAGAATCGAAAGGGTTAAAGTTTATTAACAATGAACTATTAATCCCTTCATTTCATTGTTTCAGGCTTACTGATTCTGGCAATTGATTTTGTAAAATAAATGTTCATGTATTGAATGGTATTGGAATAGATCTCGTGATCTTGATGATTGTGATCTTTTCTTTTCCCCTTTTACACTTGCATATTGAAGTAAATATTCTCAATTTACTTAAAAACAGCTTCAATTTATAGTTTTATAAAATATTATTTTTCTTACATCGACTGTCACTTTGACAATAGCTCCACCTCTTTGGTTATGTAAATTATTTATTTCGAATAAGATAAACTCTTATCTTATCAGATCCTTGAATTTTCTTGATGGTCACGACGAGGTTAATTTTAATGTTTTCTGATAATATACTTTTAAATATTGTGAAGAAAAGATTTGACGTCTTCACGCCATCAGCTCAAATTTTTCAGTGCTCTTGACAGTTTTTTTTTCAGAAATGTCAAATTAAAATTTCAAATATTTATTCTATCCTTATTTTTTTTTATTCCCTCTAGTATTAATATAATTATCACCTATTATAAATTAAGATACTACGGACATTATCATGAATGTAAAATTTTGAACTCAAATTTTCTTCAACATTTTTCTATATACCTATTTCCCTCTACAAAGTTTTATATAAATATACCATGCTGGTATTCCATACATTTGTGATATCAGTACATCTAGAGTTGTGTTGTTGTGTTCGTTCACATAAATATATCACTTTCTATAATATCATCTCACATTGCACGCACTGTGAGTCCATTCATATTTTATATCTATAGTTAAAAAAAATCTTTGATTGTAACTGATTTATAAATTTTGACTAGTTCCATCTATTCCTTAAACATCTTTAGTTACTACATTGACTAAATATAAGATTTCTACTTTCACAGTACTATTCATATATATTACCTTATTTTATGATTTTAGTTATTTCATTCTTTATTTCTGAATTCTAGATTATCCTTTAATACAGTAAGATACAAAATTTCTTAATAATAAAGTTGCTTAATTGATTTTCTTTCTTTCTATTATGTAAGTATTTATAAGTATATTATGATCAACACATGGTGGAACACTGTATCATACTTTTATCAACAACTATTATTGAGCCAGGATTACATTGTTGGGCAAAGCGTAATTGTGTCATTTAAAATAATTTTCTAATTTTATGGCAACGATCGTTTGGTAAAGCAGCAGTGTTATCAGCAAAATATAAGAATCTCAAAAGAAGCTGAAATCTGTTTCTGGTCATTACAGAAGAAATAACAGTAAAATTATACAATGGTGACTTACTCCAATAACCAGCAATTTTGGGAATCTTGACAATTCCTATATACTGTTATAGATTGAAGCATGATATAATTATTATAATAGAAATTCGAGATGTCACAATTATAATAAATTAGAAATAACTTATAAGAATAAAATGTACATTTAACAATGAACAATTCATACGCACCCTGTATGTAAATTTTATATATAATAATAGATGTTGGCATTAATTATAAAAAGGTAGATTCATAGTAACAATTATTTGAAGTACACTGTCAAGATGATACCCAATCGGAATATAATGTTTGTATGTCACTTTTGTTAGATGGTTTGATTTAAAAAGAAATTTTTTAATAATGTGTAATATAAGTTATAAAGATACTCTGATTTAGTTTAGGTTGAAAAATTTAATTAATGATATTATGAATAACAAATGTAATTAAAATGTCATGAAGTGTCAAAGTGAAATTAAAGAAGTAGTGACATGATTAATAAAAAAAAAGTAAGGTTGGTAAGACATTGTGGAAGGAAGTAAATGAAGGTTTTCAGGACAGGTTGCTAAGGAGAAACTAAGGGGTTGTTGACGGGGTGACGCACAAAAAGGTGGTCACAGAAAAAGTTGAAAAAGAATTAAAATATTTTTTTCTTCTGGAAAAAGAAACCAGAAGATACAAATAGCAAGGTGCTAGACAGGAGACGAGAGTTCCTGTATATGAAGAGGTAAATTTCGAGATCGTCGGAATTTGAGACGAGTTGTGGATAATAACTTACCACAAACCAAACTTCGAGTCTTCTGAATTGGTAAGATAACCACTTAATCAAATATTATTTGCATTGTGCATATTTGTACGAGATATATTAATCGCATAGATTAATTTGAACGAGGTTCCAGTATCCAGATGCTGAAAGAAAAAGTATAAATATTATTTATGGTTTGGTCTTATGAAAGGTTAAGTCTTGTAGTATATTCAAAGTGATTTGAAGTGCATAGATAAGAGTTATTTATAGGTTGTATTATATAGAATAGATCTTTATACTTACCAGAGAATTTGATATCAAATTCTTACTAATACTCGCAAGGTATATAACGTAAGTTTGTTTATTTCGTTTCCGATACATTTCTTCATTTCAGTTTTCATATAGGTTAGATTCCAGTAGAGCCGATCAGCTGTTTATTCGGTTAAATCGGAAAACCGTGTTCCGTAAATTTTGCAAGTATTACATACTGGTAGTAAAAAAATTGCAAAATAATTTATCATTTATATTGTCGTTAGTGCTAATCAAGTGAATTATTGATAGCCGTATAATTTTATTGTGGTCTAAAATATATATTGTTACAAAACAAAATCAGAGTAAATTAATAAATTTCATTTTTACGATTGGAGCTCCATCTCTACTAACCCTGAAACACGACCTTGAGGTGAGTAGTCGAATCTCTGAAGGAGAAGCCATGGCAAAAATATGATATCTTATTAACGAAGATACAACGAACACCCACACCAACAAAATAATAACTAAACAGCTTAAAACAACTCAACACTACACGAGAGAAATAAAATATATAATAATACATAGCACAACCCAAAAATTTTAAAATTTCTTCTTTATTGGTAGGTTTCCATGCATGAGTTCTGGATGATCTGCTATAACGTTGTGCATTTTTCACTTGCGCAGCATTTCTGTTAGTCTCCTCTACAATAGGTTTCATCATGGATCAGTTTCCTGTATACATGAAAAGGAGTTAGATCGGTTCTATTTTGAGGATAACTATCATCATAGACATAGGATTCATTAACAGCGAACTGTACATCGAGACGTAGATGAGTACAGTCAACTTCATACCATTCGTCTTCATTATTTTGCTGGTCGTTAGATTCTACTGATTGTTGTGCATTTTCATCCAATAAGCCTTAATCACTGTTACATTAATCAGATTCTTCTTCGTCACTCGGGTTGTATTCTGAACCGGATAACCCAAATTCATCAGAATCCTCCTCCTCTAACAATTGGAGCAGCACAAGAAAATCAATGCCTTTTTTGGCTTAACACAACACGTGTTACAGTCTCGGTGATACATTTGTAACTTAATAGTCCCAGGCTAGAGCACTCCACCTCAGGGAGTGGAATTCAGCACCAATTAAACTATTTTATTCGCTATCACTGGAATGGGGTGTACAATTAATATTAAATTGGACGCCACTAGCTTTTTAATCGAACGAATGCAATAAAAAAACAGAAATAAAAGGTGGAAAGCTGGAAACACCTCGTAAAAATTAACGTTTAGTGACTTAAGAAAAGATTACAAAATGAAGCTACTTATTCCCGAAAACGTGTATCCAATTTAATAAATATTAAATAATCAATACAAAAAAAAAGGTATTAAATATTCATTCGATTATCCAAAAATTCACATAAATTGAATACCAAAGAAAAACCAAACGAGTAGGATACCAAGTTATAATCCAACTCGCCAAATCCAAATCTTACATACGCTAAAGATAAGACGAAGGAACTTATCTTAGAGGGCTGGGGTGTTGTGCAGCTCTGGTGACGATGGTGACGATGGCTTAGCAGGCGGTGTACCTCGGGAACAGGAAACTGGAACAGGAACTTGACTAAACGTTACTTGCCTCTTAAATTTGCCGGCTGCAGAGCTGCGGAAAAAAGGGAAAAACAGGGATAAGGAACTAGAAAAAACATTAGGGAAGGAACGAATAAATAGAATAGATCGGGTAAAAAGGAGCTTATGCTATAACGCATATAAAACCCGAACTCCACGTGTTAAAAAACAACTTGACAGTGGTCTGTTTTATTCTATTCGTTTTGTTCCTTAAATATACAAAAAATGTAGATTAGCAAATAAGCAATAAACATAAATAAGCAGTAAACACTACCCTAGAAAATAACCTAGGGAAAATACAATAATTAACTTACCAACCAGACGATAAACATTTGTCCACCAACAATAAATTAAAAATATATTTGAATGTTGCCTCAGACGCAGTTAGAGGAAAAAGACTGAGTTCGAATCGAAACTTGAAATTTTGAATATCTAAAGACAAAAATACAGGGGGAATTTGATAAAAATTAATGTTTTATTCTGGTGTGACTAATGCGACAAGGAAACGGCATGTTTAGAAATTTAGTAGAAATTTGGGAAGAAGTGACTAATGAGCCACAAAAATTAACTAACTAAAATAGTTTTTAAAACGAAAAACGTAACAGGCTAAACATCATGTCTATCCCTTGGTCACAAAATTAGTTCTACACACCCGAAACAGTTACATAGCCCTCATAGGCGCATCTTCGGGGATTGTTTCCTAACGTAGTCCCCTCCTTGGAAGGCACTGCCTTTCTAAACAATTCAGTTCAAATGTACAGGGAGTTACGAAGTAGGCAACGGGCACACTTTATGCACAGAGCGTTTAGTAAGCCCTTTAACCTTTTTACCGAGATCACCCTCACTAATCCGTCTTGTTCAGGATGTACAGCAGCTACTTTTCCTAACTTCCAATTCATCGGAGAGTTATTATCCTCCTTCAATAGGACCATAGTTCCTGGTTTAATGTTTTCGGAAGGCTTCAGCCTCTTATGCCTTTGCTGCAGGCTGCTCAAATATTCGGAGGACCAGCGTTTCCAAAAATGCACAAGCATTAATTGTAGGTGCTTGTAACGAGAAGAACAAATTTTAAAGTTATCTGGTACGTCTGGCTCAGGTAAAACTTGTAATGCTGATCCCACCAGCAGGTGTCCTGGAGTTAAGGCCTCTAGATCTTCAGGGTCGTCCGTAAGGGGTAAAATGGGACAAGAATTCAGGATACACTCTATTTGAGACAAGAGAGTATAACACTCTTCAAAAGTTAAATATATTTCTGTGAAAATTCTTTTCAAATGATGCTATACGGAACGAACCGTTCGTTCCCATAAACCCCCGATATGAGGGGAGACCGGAGGAATAAAATGCCAAGTAATATTTTCAATAGCAAAAAAATTTTGAACAATTTGGTTTTGGTAGAAACTTGTGTATTCATGAAGTTCCTTTGCAGCCTTCGCAAAATTGGATGCATTGTCTGAATATATAAGTCTGCAAAGACCTCTCCTAGAAATAAATCGTTTGAGAGCATTCAAAAAACCCTCAGCAGTCAGGTCGCTCACTAATTCAATATGAACAGCCTTAGAAGAAAAGCAAATGAAAATACAAATATAGGATTTTATATACCTTTTATTCCTAAATTTGCTATCCTTTATTAAATAAGGGCCGGCGTAATCTATTCCCACGGTATGAAATGCTCTTGAAACAGAAATTCTTTCAATAGGTAGGTCGGCCATTTTTTAAGTTATATTTTTGGGTTTAGCCTTAAAGCATATAAAACATGTTCTAATTACTTTTTTAACTAATTGCCTGCCTTTCATGGGCCAAAATTCAATCCCTAAATTGGCTATGACAATTTGAGTTCCAGCATGTAAGCTGGTTTCATGTGCATGGATTATTATTAAGTTAGTGAAATGACAGTTAGAACCCAGTATAATAGGGTGTTTCTTATTATAACTCATATTAGCCTTGCGAAGCCTACCTCCTACACGTAAAATGCCATCTATGTCTAAAAACGGGTCTAAGCCCAAAATTTTACTACCTGTAAGTAGGGGTTTTGAATTTTTCAAATTTTGTATTTCAGTTTTAAATGAACGATATTGTGCCATTTTTATCAGCGCCCTTCTACTATTCTCAAATTCAGCAGAAGAGATAAGATTCGAGAAGATCTTTGTACTTGGTCTATTTTTGATTTTGTGAATGAATCTTAGTATGTACGCAACTACTCTCACCAAATTATCATATTTAGAATATCTTTCTAACACAGAAAAATCAGTATATTCATTTAAAGAGACACAAGATACGATATCCTTCGTTTCTGGTACAACGAGTGCATCCCTAGGAGCTGAAGGCCATTCATCTTCATTTCTTAAGAATGGCGGACCATTCCACCACAACGGAGTGTTGATTAAATTTAGAGGATCAGTACCTCGGGATACTAAATCGGCGGGATTTAATTTTGTAGGTACGTATCTCCAATAACAGGATTGTGTTAGGTCTTGAATCTGACCGACACGGTTTGCCACGATCGTTTTTAGGCTACTTGTGTCACGATTAATAATAGGATGAAGAATATACGAGAAAATGACATATATAACGAATTTAGAACCTTATTGCATAGTTGTGCGGATAATAAAGCCGCACATAGCTCTAGCATAGGTAAGGTGACTAATTTTAGGGGGGCTACCCTGGATTTTGCGCAAATTAATTTAACAAGAGAATTTCCGTCACTATTTTTAGATAGTATATATATGCAGGCACCGTTAGCCAAAGTGGAAGCATTGCTAAAATAATGTAATTCAAAATAATTAGATTGAGGCAATAAAATAAGCCTAGAAATTTTAATTTCATTAACATAAACTATGTTATCATGAAATCCAAAAAAGGATTTGACATGATCCATAGGTTCTGACCCGCCCTGATTGTTACGTCCGTTAAATCCCCGGTATAAGTAATAAATACCTTATTTTCTTTCCCCCGTTATTTTGCGTGTCTCTGTATATTTTTGAATTAAATCAACCACAGAGTATTAATATACAAAAGGTTTGAAGTGCCGTTTTATTCGTTGGCTACCGTAACTTAAGTACTTGAGTACCGATATTCGGCTTGTCCGAATTGTATACAATCCGTTAAAGTAGAATTCAACAAGACCCCTGGAATTCGCCGTAACCTCCATCTGAGGCTATCTGGAACTCTTGACGCTAAGTGTCAAGGGGCCGTGAAGCAAACCACGATAAAAATCTGGCGCCCGAGCTTTAAACCGTAAATTAGCAACAAGGGTGTCCATAGTGACGTGTTCGGGTGGTACCAACCACGTGTACGAGGGAAGCGCGTTACAATCTGTCAAAATTATAAACTAACGTAACAAATTCAACTAATTGCTAGCTGTATTTTTCAAAAATGGATTATACGGCTTCTGAAAAAGTAGAAATATTTTCTGTATATCTCAACAATAACAATAATAAACGTGCTGCAAGACGAGAATATCTACAGTTGTATCCAAATCGACGATGTCCTAGTCTAAACACATTTGTAAATATTTACCATCACGTCAATGTATATCATAACTTTTTGAGAAAGAAACATATTGCCATAGTAAATGAAGAAGAACAGTTGAATATACTGTTACACTTTGAAAGTAAAATAATACTTTTATTCAATTAATATTGTAACGGGTAAATTTGTCACTACGTCTATTGTTTATATCAAGTATTTTTATATAGTAATTACCTGACGGAATTTGTCAATATGTTTCTAACATCATTTGTTCACTTCGAAAAGACTTCAGTAGTTAAATAATTTCTGTCAGCCCAGAGTTTTAGGGACATCTCTGCCACCATCCTTCCGGTGAAGTGGTGTAGGCTGTAACCAAACCTGTGCTCACATCATGACAACAATTTTATATTCTGTCGCCAGGTAATGTAAATAATGTAATGCTTTGTGTTCGTATGAAACAAAACGAGTCAGTAGATTCATGTTAGTTGTCTTGTTTATTATAGTTCATTATTAAGGGTAGTAAGGGGTTTCTCTTTTGTGGATTTCACTATAGTTTTTAGTTACCGTGGGGCTACTGTTTTTTATGGCTTTGATTATATCACCTTTGGGTGTAGCTACAGTAGTCGAAATACTTTGTCCGCTTCAGCTTGATAAACGCTAAAGTCTATTAGGGTTCAGTTATAAGTAACTGACTCCTTGACTTGAAGTCTAAAACATTTAAAGTAGTAATTAGGTTTAATAAAACTTTTGATCTATGGAGACTTACTTTACTTTTGAGTTACAGGTCTATTTTCTTCATTTATCTACCATATTTTGGCTTGAGCAGAGACTCACTAGTTAGAAATCTTCTGTGTAGGATGGCATTCGAATATTTTCTGAACATCTATTCATAATATATTAACTGTTTGTCGCCATGTATTTTGTGCGTGAAATCCGAGTGTTTGATCTTGCTTTGTATACGCTGGCTATATTATTGTGGTATTATGTATTGTTCAAATTTATTTAAATAATCCTTAATATATACATTTGATTGTTTCTGTTTGTTTACAAAGTAAAATCATTTGTTGGATGACATTAACAATTGGCAGTGACAGTCGTGGTAAAAGCGTTCGTTTGTCATGCTGTGAAGTAGTAACGCTGAGAGTAGTCGTAATGTGTTTAGCATTTTCTCTGTGACTTTATCGAGTCCACAGACAACTTAGGTTGTCGCGCCGATGTTGTCGGTATAGATAGAGCGTTTTCTCTGTGACTTTATCGAGTCCACAGACAACTTAGTTTGTCGAGCCGATGTTGTCGGTATAGATAGAGCATTTTCTCTGTGACTTCATGAGAGGGAAGTGTAGCAGCTTATGACTTGAGCGGTGTAGTTCGGATGTATGTTTCGGGTAGGTTTTTCTGTGGTACTATTCGGTAGGTACTTGAGGAAGAGGAAGTGTCAGGACTGTCAGTCTCTGGTCTCCCCGCTGTGTGCTGCTACTTGATGGCTTGGTTTCCAAAAGTGCATCAAACGAGAATCTGAATTTTGTTAATGGCTGGGAAGTCATCCCTTGGTGGGTTTTATAGGTTCTCGTTTTAAATTAATTGTGGATTATACGGTTTAGTATTTTGTTCTACGGGAGTTCGTATTGTTGGAGAATTCCGTCCTGGTTTGGAAACCGTTTCCACAAACCCTTTAAGGGGATATATTGCACTTAAACCTCGGTCACCAGATCTGACACCATTAGATTTTTTTCTATGGGGGTACTTGAAATCCAAGGTTTATACTACGGCACCAGATAGCATTGGCATTTTGAAAGAAAGAATTATTGAAGAATTCAGTGCAATTTCAGCTGACACATTCGAACGAGTACGACAAGAGTTTACTAATAGGATGTATTACTGTCGGGAAGTAGACGGAGCACATTTCGAACACTTGCTATAAGAATCCATTGTTGATATTTGCTTAATTAAATTTAAAAAAATAATTTCAATAATTTTGGTATTTATTTAATTTATCCGTCAAAATTAGTCTAAGCCCAAACAAAATTAATATGGCTATGTAGCCAATGTCAATGCCTTTCAAACGAGATATCACTTGCCATAAGGTCCTATTTGAAACTATTGGCCAGAGTGGCACTGTGACGTCATCTATTACTATTACGTCACCTGTTACCATTCGTAGAGAAGTTTACAACACTTTATTCTCACTCTCCAAATTTTATTAATGTAAGTGTAGCCGTTCAAAAGATACGAGGGGGGGAGGGGACTTTTGAATAGCATATATATGTGAATTATTGGTTACTTTAAAACTTTACTTCAACAGGTGCTTCTTACCCTTCATTTTTTAAGTGTAGGGTCCTATCAAAATTCAATAGGAACAAGTGCTTGGTTGTCTGCAAGTCAACCTACTGTTAGCAGATCAATTAACGAGATTTGTTCAGCAGAATTTAAAGTACAAAACCAGACGAATTTTTAAATAAGTTAGATCAACTATTAGAAATAGCAATTGATGATGATAATAGACGGAGAGCTGGCTACATAAAAAATGTTTGGATCTGGTACATGGTTCGTTTAAATTGAAACAGATACCTTTGGTGTAGCCGAACATAATTTTGCATATCTGGCATCGAAAATCCGGGGCATGAAGCGGGGGCGTGTAGTTGAAAATGTAAAATTTAGGTGTAAAAAAATGTATAAAGTACACGGATTCTTATTACAGGAAAAGCTTTTATTCATATTCAAGAAAAGCGGAAAAATATTGGCAGACAGTTTGCTAGGGGTTAACGTTTGTAATTAATCATAGTCACGACACCAGACAAGTAGATTTGTTTCGTTATCCTGTACATAAAACAACTTTACTAGAAAAAGGCTGTTTTTACAAATGTTTATACTTTTCTAATCTACTTCCAAAACAAATCCGAGATATTACGTCAATTAACCACTTCAAAAAAACCATAAAATTTTTTTTAATATCTGCAGAACCTTATGATATAAATGATATCAACAAAACATTCATAAAAAAAAATTCTTAATATTTATTTACTTATACCTAACTGTACCTAAATGTAACATATCTATGATAATTTTTTTACTGTAATGTTTTAATACTTAGTGTTTGTTTTTTTAATATGTATTTATATATATTATTTATTATTCCTATATGTGACTGTATTTTCATAAGCAACGTGTTGACATGTACTATACAATGTAAATTGTTCCTGGTACGCAATAAATATCTATCTATCTATCTATCTATCCATTTAATCTATCTATCTACCTATCTAATTGTACAAGGGTAGGCAATAAGTACCTCATTAGATAGTTTTAATATATTAAATATAAAAATATTTTTAGATTTTTCAGAAAATATGGTTTTCGAGGTGTGTTGATGGTACTTATGTAGAAATTCTTGCTCCCCATGTAACTGATATAAATCATCCACCTTTTGTGTATATAGATAAAAAGGGAAAACATTCTTTAAATGTAATGCTGGTAACAGATGCCCACAATAAAATTATAGGATGTAATGCAAGATTTCCTGGTTCCGTGCATGATAGTGCAGTGTGGCAAGTTAGTGCTATAAGAAATCATTTGCAAATTAGGTATCAGAATGGCGACCATACTAGTCATTTAATAGAAGATAGTGGTTATCCTTTAGAACCTTGGTTATTTACACCTTTTTTAAATCCTCAGAACCAACAAAAGGAATCATTTAACAACACTCTAACATCTGCACGTAATGTTATTGAAAGAACCAATGGCATTTTGAAAGGAAGATTTCGCTGTTTGTCCAGACATCGAACACTTATATATCATCCTATGAGGGCAGCCAATATTATTTATACATGTTGTGTGTTGCACAATATGGCCCTAAATGCAGGTTTTAATTTGGATGAAGGAGAAATTGAATATCCACAAGAAAATGATTACATTGATAATCCTGCTGCAAACAGAAATCTTTTGCAATTAGGAAGAGAAATAAGGGCGGCATATGTAAGAGATAATTATTAATATTTTAAGAAAATAAAAAATGTATTAAGCTATTTTATTTCTGCTTGTTATGAAATAATTAAAAAAATTAATCTTTCAAATAAATAAAAAAAACAGTCTTATTCAATAACATTCCCAGTTTTAAATTATAATAAAAAATAAATGAAGTAATAGAACATAAAACTTTCAAATAAATAAAAAAAAACAGTGATACTAAACACTTACAATAATAAACTAATAAAACAAACAAAAATTAAAACAAACAATCCTTACAAAAATAATATAACTTTCAAATACCTAGCCTATGTCCATATTACAATGGAAAGTCAGGGTGTAAAAATTAAAATTTTTTAACTTGAAAATCTCGTTGTTGTTCACGAATTTCAGTATTTTCTCTCTGTACATTAATAAATGCATCGGTAAATTCTTAAATATGATTTCAAAAATGTTCTGTTAAGCTAGCGTTAGTTTTTGTTGCATTATTTAAATTTTCAGCCAGCTCGGATAAGGGCTTAGGTCTTATTCGCTTATGAGGAGTTGTTGTTGGGGGTGTTACATTTTCAACATTTATTATTACTGTTTCTGTTGAAATATCTTCTTGTTCTGGTTCTACTTCATAAAATATTTCATTTTCATTATTTGTTACATCGCCAGCAGTTACTGGAATGCCCTCCTATGTGGTAACATGTTCATTTCCAGTAACTGTTACCATACCCCAAGCAGTCAATGCCCTTTCTTCTAATGGAGTTAAAATTACAGGACCCCCACCTGTTCGAATTCTATGCTGATTAATTTTTTTATATTTCGCTTTTTAGTACCTATATAAAAGTAGATATAAAGATTACCGTAATTTAACAAAAAATTATAAACACTCCCAGAATATTTTTCAAATATAAATATTGAAGAATACAAACTAAAAATGATAATTCTACCCTCCTTGTTTTTCTTTTTTTCTAAGTGTAACCTTTTTGGAGCATGCTTCATCCAAATTTTAATGCAGTCATCAATTTCTGTCGCATCTCCTTCACATTTGGATAAAACTGCATCTTAAATTGAAAAAAAAATGTAAAAATGTTTCCTTAATAAATATACAAGGTGTGCCAAAACATGACAAAGATTGGTAGGAATAAGACAAAACACAAACATAAATAGGATGTGCTCAATAAAGTCCAGTTTTGAGATACAGAGAGTTGAAGTTTGAAATTTGAAAATGAATATAATTTTGTTTTTTGAAAAATATCTAGTAATTTAGAAGTTATAGATCTAGTAATTTAGGAGTTATAGCCAATATTCTCAAAACTAGGTGACACCAGGCGACTAAATTTCAAGAAGCAACCCAAATTTTTTTTAGATTTTTTCTCAATCCTATCAATATTGTTATATATGTTTAAAACACCTGTATAGTGCCCAGTTCTTAAAAATAAGAATTAGCAACTCTCAAGCTCTACCTTTGTGAACGAAAAAATAGGTTATAACATTGTAAGGATATAAAATCTGTTGAGTTTCGCTAGCTCTCGATATATTATTGTAGAAAGGTTTCGAAGAAATTTCCTCAAAGGTAATTAGTCATCATATTTGAATTAACCCCAGAGTTAATAATAGATAAGTTACACTTATTGACAACAACTTTCCGTAGATTTAGTTTTGCAAATGAATGCTTTTCGTTTCTTGTTCCCAAAAAACTATATTTGGCTGCAACTTGGTTGGAGACTAGACTTCGAAAAATATTGTTGACTTTTCCAACTTTATCTCGACCACCCAATGTCTCACAGTATGAAGCCTGAAAACATATGAAGGGTGTTACAAAAACTTCGAGGAAATCAAACTAGTTCACAAAATTTTTTTCAACTAAACTTCAATAAGAAATTTTATAGAGCAAAATGTTGCCTTGATCATAATAATTTCCAGTTATATGTAATAAGACAATAAAATTTATAATCAAACATCAAAACTTTACTGTATGTAATTGTATATGTATATGGTAGAAATACGAATGTTTTATTACAGAGAGTGACAGCAATATCAAATATTATTTTCAAAATTTATTCCTGAGATTTTTATTGGCATTTATACATATAACTGCCCATGAGATTTTTTTAAGACAAAAATAATAATTTTCACCCAAGCAGAAAGATTTTTCTTCCCTCCAAGATACTCCTCTATTGTGTCCAAGTTTGAGGTATTTCCAATTGGAAGCTCCACTGGAATATTTTTGGGTGGAGCCAATTTTAATTTGGTCCCATCCAGTCTCTCGTCAAGAATACTCAAAATTTGCTTGTTTTGTTGCTTTATTTGCAGAAGCATGTTGAGGATATTTTTGTGGAAATCTAAATATTTAAAAATTCACTAGGATTGTTCACTATATATAAAGTAAAATGTTAATACCTGAAACTATTGTGTTATCCACTTCTATATAGGTTTGACATTAATTTAAGCCATTTGATAATCGGGAATAATCACCAAAATCACTACTTTGGCTTGCTGTTGGCTTATGGGCTTCCTCTTTTTCAATAACCTCTAAGAAAATAGATAACACTTCTGTATCTGTAGAGTAGGGAGGGTGAGTTAGGCCCACAGCACTTAGGCCACATGTGACCCATTGTACATCATCCCGAGGAGTTGTCTTGCTAGGTCATCGTCCTTTCCAGGAAGGTGGACAGGTCACTAGGAGAGATTACATTCTACCTGAATTATTCCAATTAAAAATAAATCTGAACCTTGATTTCTGATGAGTCACTGTCTTCTTCACTTTCGAACAACTTTCGATTTGGTTTCCTAGGCCTTTTCAATGCTAAAGTCTCCTCATAATCTGTGGCAATATCGGAAGTATATTCAGTCCTTTTCAATTTAATTGTAGCCTTTTGATAATTATCTACAACAAAAACAGGAAATTACAAATCAACTATCTTACTACTTAAAATTCCTTCTTTTTATGCAATACATTCTTTGATACACAAAAAAAGATAATGGACCGTGGGAACAGACACCCTGAAAAAAAGCCAATATATATTTATTTAATAAATCTAACCTACCAAAATGATTAAAATTCATCCACTCATCTTCCTGAAAAAAGTCTTAAAATTTCATACAGGCACCATTGCTCGTTCGGAGTTTCTCCCTTTTTAATACTTAACAAAAACATCCTGTTGTTTATGAGGAGGCCACCAAACTTCCTTCCTTTGTGAGGCGTTAGACATTTTTCATGAACCAATGATATTGATCCCCCGTCTGGCTCGGCAATTTGAACACCGTGAAACATCTTTTCGTTTTTTCACTTTGAACGCGGTAAACAGCACAGAAGAACAATATACACGAAAACAAAATAATCCATAACAGTACAAAAGACTTTTAATTTGAATATCCATACATTGAACTAATACCAGTAACACCTAAGACTCTGTAGAAAAACCTCGAATGAACCGGGTTCTTTGCTGTTTCTGCTTTTTAAAATGGCTGCCGCTGGCTTCAATCCATTCGTTCAGACGAAGCCGATGATCATGTGCTCTCAGTTTGAATCGTTTTTTTTGTTTTGCGCCATCTATATATTGCCAATTGAAGCAACTCAATTTGGGAGTCGAAGATTGGCTAGTAAACTACAATAATATGCAGTTTTTCATGCTTTTTCGAATGGAGGAACAGAATGTGGAAAAATTAAAAAGTCAACTTTATAGAGTGGATATTGAACGTGTGCTG
Source organism: Lochmaea capreae (assembly GCA_949126875.1). Taxonomy (NCBI): domain Eukaryota; kingdom Metazoa; phylum Arthropoda; class Insecta; order Coleoptera; family Chrysomelidae; genus Lochmaea; species Lochmaea capreae. The sequence continues at coordinate 25,843,121 of OX421409.1, read as the reverse complement.
ACAAAAAAGTACACTGGAGGACATCATCCGATTAAAGTAAAACTGCAGATATTAATATTTATTTATTATATGGCAACACAAGAAAGTTTATTTGCCATTGGCTACCGATTTAAAGTTTCTGGAGTTACTGTTATGAACATTGTTAATAGATTATTATATTTTCTTTTAAAACTGAATAAGAATATCATAAGGTTTCCCTGTTCGCTGGATGAAATAGATCAAGTAACTAGAGGTTTTACAAATTATCCAGGTTAGTTAAAGAACCCTTTATACTTTTACTAGGTAGGAAGATATGGTGTAATATATTTTATGCATTCTAGAATTTCTATTTTTCTTTCTGGATAGGTGTATATAATATATTTGCAGGGGTAATTGGAGCTTTGAATGGCACACATATCTTTGTAAATGTGAAAAAAGCACAACAAGATAGGTATATCGATAGATATAGACGACACTCCATAAACCTTATAGCAATATGTGATTGACAAAGGCTTTTCACATACATCTTTGTAGGATTCCCCGGCTCTGCACATGATTCTCGGGTAATTATTATCAAAGTAATATTAAAATGAAACTGTTAATATTGATTGCTACGAATATAATGTAAGAAAATATATTTGTTACAGGTATTTGAGAGCTCAACATTATTCAGGAATATAACATTGAATGGTGCCAACAGCTTATTTTTTATGACAATAAGTACCACTTAATAGCTGATAGTGCATTTGGACTACAAAAATGGCTTATGAGTCCATATAGGTATGTAACAATGTCGATAGAAGACAAACAGCATTTCCAGTCTTATTAGTTCCTTTTAGGCAGTAGACAATTTTGTAAACTTTGTTGTTAGGTTTTTTTCTTGAGTTTTTGTGAAAGCTTATCACTGTGTTATAAAACAAAGCCTGAAAGTTGTATTTAACTGTTTCACACGTTTGACGATTTATTTCTCTTTTTAGAGACAACAATAATCTAACAAGGGAAGAAAGAAACCATAACTACTGTCTTTCATCTGAACGCATTGTTATCGAACATAGTTTTGGTCAATTGAAAGGAAGATGGAGAAGAGTACAATTTATAAATACGAGTACCTATAACATTTCCACAACTGTAGAAATTGCAGCAGCTGCATGTATTTTGCTCAATGCGGATACATGGGATGTATGTATGTATGTATGTATGTATGTATTTTGGGGTAACATTCACTGAGACCTAAAAGATCTATTGTGCCACTTTACTACTACTTAGTTTCTGAGGAGAGTCTCAGAGACTAGATCCATGGGATGATGAAATATATGATGAACCCAGATTACATAATGATGGTGGAAATGGTGGTAAACACAATGCAGGAAAAATAAAGAGAAACCGTATTGCATATGAGTTATTGCATTAATAGTATTCAATAAATAATGTTATATTGAAAACATAATACGGCAATGACAATATTTTTGGTAACATCTCACTTCTTGGCTAACCTAACCTAACCTAACCACGAAGGGCACGAAGCGAAAAAGTTATTTAGTTCAAAACAATTAAGGGAGTATGAGTTAGTTAACAATCTAGTTTCTTGAAAAATTGTGTTGATTAAAAATTTCCAACGAGAATAAATTCTCTAAAGTTAGTCAAAGTATGTTGAATTAACACCGATTTGAACTTGTAGACTAGATAAACAAATTAATACATAATTATAAGATCGCATCAAAAATACATCATAGCAAATAATGCATGCTGAATTGCTAAACATTTACCTCCATTGCCTTGTTATTAGAGGCACACAAGTCCTGGAATCTTGTTCTGGTTTCCTGCAATTGGGTCCCTATCCGAACTCTGCTTGGCTTCCTTGTTTCTTAAAAAAAATTAATCATTTTCCACTATTCAACTCGCCATAACAACCTCGATTACAACATAAAATCATATCTCAGATATAAAAAGTAGCACATACTTTTGATTGTTTTCTTGTTTGTGCTTGAGGTAAGGCCTTCACTTGCCGGAATTAATGCACAAGATGGGCCAGCCACTGCTGACGGTATTATATTGGCCTCATTACTGTTCACCAATTCTAATTAATTGGAGGTAAATTCCACATGATGTACTAATTCTGTTATAGAAAGAGAAATCATATTTTTATTTGGCTTGTTAAGGAAATATAATGGCAGTTTAAAGAGAAAAATATACCTACCATATAGAGTTTGTTTAAAGTCATGCACTTCCTCATTCCTCTGAGAGTCAACATAAGAAACTGTCAAAAGAAGTGGGGATTTACCAAGGACTGACTCGTCTCCCTTCTCTAATGTCTCCAGTTGCATCTGAAGGAGAGAAATACTGTTACCCATGGAATCAATAATTTCACATTGTCACTCCCCCAGTAAGCGATTTGTAATTAAAAATTGAAAACGATTTAATGAAAAATTTAATGTTTAACAATATTTTGTGTAAGTATTGAGATATGTGTGAACGCCCGATCAATTTTTCAATGCTAGTTGACTCTAAATTTCAAGATTTTGAAGTTGTTAATGTTAATATAAACATGAATTGTATCGTTCACGCTAACAGATTAAATATATGTCACCATCACTGTATAATAATACGACCCTACCTTCCAATCCTTGCACTAATCTTAGCAGAAAACACAAACACAAACGAATTATAAAGCAAACCAAAATATAACCTCTAATCTTCAACGTGCACTCTATGGAAATGTACCGGGTGGTCCAATAAGCCGATCTCTCGGCTATATATCGCAAACTATTCATGTTATAACCTTAGGAGAAAAAATTCCTAAGTAAAAGCGGCCAAGAGAAATCGCTGGAAATAGCTTTCAAGTTTCTAGGTTAACCGCCGGATAGATTCCATCCTCACCCGGTGATTTAAAGGGTTGGAATTCGTCTATGGCCCATCTTATTTTATCTGGTCTTGTAATGGCAGTGGCAAGTTTCCAGTCTTCCTGACTGGGTCTATCTGCCTCTTGGGGATTGCTGACTACCTCCTGCCGACCTTGATACATGGTAGCTTCTGGAAAGTGTGCATTTGTTAGCAACTCCAAGCTTTCCTGGAGCGTTCCTGCATAGTCTCCGCCCATTTTTTTCAGGAGAACTACCTTGTCATTAGAGCCCTCCTTGGCCAGGACTTTGTGGATTTGTGGGCATTCTGTGGTCTCTAGAATTTCCTCACAGAATCTTCTCCATGAGTCCCTTTTGGCATTCCGGATCTCCTTGTTATATTGAGTGAGCTTACTCCTGTATAGGTCCCAGTTCTGGTTGAGCTTGGCTTTATTAAATAGCCTTCTTACCTCGGTTCTTAAACCCTCTAGATAATTGTTCCACCAAACTGTGTTCCCTTTGCGTTTCCTTGTTCGTTCTGAGCAGTTTTCTCTGTAGGCATTCAAAATTGCCTCATTAACCTGGTCAACTGCCACTTCAAGGCTTTCCCTCCCTTTTATAGTGACTCTCCCTTCCTTAGTCTAATATTTCTTTCCTAACCGCTGTGACAAAAGTAGGTGCTGTACCTCTATTGGCAATAAATAACCCTTCCCTAAGTATGAATTTATAAAATGACTCACCTCTTTTGTTGATGTCCGTAATGATCCAGATGGTATGGTGGGCATTGGCATCACATCTCGGTATAAGCTGCATGTCCCTCTCTCCGCAATAGTCTACGACAGCCTGTAATGCCTGTGGAAGGCATGCCAGTTCATCTCCTGGACAGTAGGCGGAACAGACGACTACCCTCTTCGTCCCACCCTGCGTTTGGTACGAAAGGATTCCTGTAACAAAACCCCGGGGCATAGCCCCGAGATTAGTACACAATTAACCCTCTCACTATTTATTATACACGCTCTTGGCCTTAATGCTGGCCTATGACAGAGTAACGTACCTATTTGTTGTTTGAGACCCGCTATGGTCCTTCCATGTACCCAAGGTTCCTGCCCTGCTGGCTGTGCCAGTGGAGGTTCCTGGTTTTTAGACCTTATTCTCCACTGCTCCCTTGGACTTGGGTCCCCGCTCCTTGATCTTGAAATTAATTCGACCCATTCTGTAGTAAGGACTCATGTCCAGTCTTCGGATATCTTCCAAGAATTCCTCATCCATGGAGAAGGTCCACATCTGACCCTTTTCCGTCGGGGTATTTCCCCAGATCGTCCAGAGCGATGTCTTTAGCTTCCGGTTGCTCTCGGACTTGGAAGAGGCTTAGCCACAACTTGTTCGATTAACCGGCAGATTTAAATCTTCCTTATATCGTCCAGTGGACTAATTCAATTTTTTCGTGCCTAAATATTATTCTTTGTATTTCTTGTGAATTCGAAGGGTCTCTCGAACTTGGAAGAGGCTTAGCCACTTGTTCGATTGCCTGGACGATTTAATTTTTTTTTCGCCGTCTCGTGTGCAATAGATATTGACTTTACACTGGTTTTCCGTATTTCCTTTGAATCTCAAGGGTTCCTAAAACTTGGAAGAGGCTTAGCCACAACTTGTTCGAGTACCTGGTAGATTTAGAAAGTTCTTTCACCGTCTCACGAATCCGTATACTATCTCACTGTCTAAATAGTAAATTCCCGTATCTCATTTGGATCCGAAGGGTTTCTTGAACTCGGAAGAGGCTTAGCCACAACTTGTTCAGTTACCCGGCAGATTTGAGGTATATTTGACGATTTTGACCCGCCCTGATTGTTACGTCCGTTAAATCCCCGGTATAAGTAATAAATACCTTATTTTCTTTCCTCCGTTATTTTGCGTGTCCCTGTATATTTTTAAATTAAATCAACCACAGAGTATTAATAAACAAAAGGTTTGAAGTGCTGTTTGATTCGTTGGTTACCGTAACTTAAATACTGAGAGTACCGTTATTCGGCTCGTCCAAATTGTATACAATCCGTTAAAGTAAATTCAACAAGACCCCTGGAATTCGCCGTAACCTCCATCTGAGGCTATCTGGAACTCTTGACGCTAAGGGTCAAGGGGCCGTGGAGCATACCACGTTAAAAATCTGGCGCCCGAGACTTGAACCGTAAGTCAACATCTAGGGTGTCCATAGTGACGTGTACGAAGAAAGAAGAAAGCACGTTACATATACATTTTTTTCTGACTAATTCTGCCAGATTCGGATATACATTATAACCCTGACTTGTTAACTTTATGAAAATTAACTATATTCAATATAATTTGAAGGTTATAAGTGCGAACGGCAGCTGTTTGTCGGAGAGCATTTTTGAAAGTGAATAAGGAATACATTACATAACCCGCGGCGCCATGCAATTTTAGTTTAATAGACCAAACCAATTGATTAAAAAGTATATAAATTTTACTAAATTGCAAAATATAAAAACTCAAGTAAAGAGGTGAGGTCAAACATAAGAAAAAATTATTATTTGCATAATAGCGAAAATCAATCCTTTAATTAGATTTGAGTATATAACAATTTACTTACAACAAGGGGGGTTGACACTCTGTTTTTATTAAAATATTCAAGTGAGAAATTAAAGTTAATTAAGTCTTAATTAGTAAGTTAATAAATTCTTAGAGATTTTCCAAGTATAACTACAATAGTGAATTTCGACACTATAGTAGGGGAAAGTCGCCTATGATGGCACGGTGCACATGATGGCATACCGGCTGTAATTATGAATGTATCCGTTCTAAAGTTTCAGTCTGTGGTGCTGCAGATACATATTTATATCACACTGAGATCAAATGAATGCATAAGTCAAAGCAAAACTGCACTAAGAGTTTTAACAGGAATCCTAACGGGACATTGTCGCCTGAATGGGCACCTTAAAAAGTTCAAAATAGTGGAGGAAGAAGAGTGTAGATTTTGTGGAATGGAAGAAGAATCCTCATACTTGCGAACTGCACAGCAATTCAGAATCCTAGGGCACAGCACCTGGGAAACTACTGGATAGAAGAGGGACAGTTACCTAAGTTGAAGCCTGCAGATATCCTAAAATTCCTCGGGGAAATAGGACTAAAGGAGCTACTAGTCTCTGAGACTTTCCTCAGAAACTAAGTAGAAGTAAGGGGGCACAATAGAACTTTTAAGTCTCAGTGAATGTTACCCCAAAATACATACATACAATGGCGGTGCCTGTAGAGGAGTATTTCTGTTTTTTGTGGAAAAAAAAGGAAACTGGTACGTAGTGCAGTAATATTATCGACTAATAAATATCATATTGTACTTCACATATTGTACTTCACATGTTATCTATTTGAATGAATCCTGCAGTGGGGTGTTTGGTTGTCTCTTGTGTATGTACGTATGTGGTTGTTTTGAGGTTATGTCCTTGTGGAGAAAGTGTTATTATTCAAAACCTGACTTTTGCCTATGATGGCATACTGCGCGGTCACCTATGATGGCATGGCGCAAGACGGTGTATGCGGGGTATGCCATCATAGGAAACTGTTGTTGTTGATTATACATTACCTACTTTGTAGCTTACCTGAGATACAAATATGGCTAAAACAAAATCCTAAAAAAGAGCGAGAAAAGTGAAGAGAAGAGGACAATAATGACTCGTACAATATTGAGAGTGACGTTGCTTGCATATACTGTAACGGACTATATGTACTCTCAGTCTCGTGCTAGAGAAACTTGGATTCGCTGTCAGAAATGCCTGTCCTGGTGCCACTGTGATTGCGCTGGAGTACCTATACAAACTAAATTGTTTGTTTGCGAGCTATGCCAGTAGAATTTTTCTAAGTGTTAGATCCTAATCTGTTACGTTGAATTTCGAGAATATTTATTTTGCTACTTTGTTTTTTTTAACGCTTATGAAAATGCGAGTGAGAATGTTACCTATTTTGTTGTTGTTTATGAGACTTTTTCTTATTTTGTTACTTTTTGTTCAAATAAAACTACTTTTCAATCGAGTTTATTTAATTTCTGAGGGGTATGCCATCATAGGTCCTGGCATGCTCTTATGATGGCATAACTTAATAATTTTTCATATCGTTGCTGTGTGAAAAAAATTACTTAATATTACGTGGGGGGTTGAAATAATTACAATATTCTTCAAAAACACTATTTAATTATTTAACAACTGTTACTCTCGCCGTAACTCAATAGAATGCCCACTTAAAAATATCCAATACCTTATTTCTTTCCGTTATCGAATTGATAATGCGCTTAGTCATACTCGTTTTTATAAAAATACAACACATCTTTTACATTTTAAATATTTTCCACTAACTTATCTACTTAACAAAATATAATATGGATTCATATTATTTGATACTAATTAACTAAAGAGGATTATTAATAATTCAACTTATGGATTACGTGAATGAATATAAGTAATGCCTATTTGTCTTATATATACAGTGTCTAACAATAATATGGTTTGGTATACCTAATCTACTTAAAGGGTAACAAATACATAACATTCGGCCATCCTATTCACTGAGCGTCCTCGCGAGTCGATTGGGTGGTAGGTTTTTATAACCTTTTTATTGTTTCTTCTTGGTTCTGAAATATAGAAGAATTTGTAGGTATAAAAGTTCTCACAAAATATTTAAATCAACTTTTTTTTTTTATTTATTATTATTATTATTCAACTTCATTGATAAGGTGATCCATTATCAACTAGTATAATAGTATCAAATAATTGTTGAATATATATTTTTTTTTTGAGCAAATTTGTCACAAGTATTTATTCACTAGGGTTATATCTTGTGAACATGTTTCGGTATGGTGTTCCATACTTTTCAAAGCGATCATTTTGTCTTACATGGTGTTCCATTTTTTTATTTTATTTTTGTTTAAATTTATTACGACTCTAATAAATCAATTAATTCATCCGTGCTATTCACATCAGAATCTGAAGACGTATCAGATTCGATTATAGCGCCGGATTTAAATTTTCTTATTGTATCTGCAGCCGCTACTGCCGAGTATCGTCGGTAACCTTTCATTCCTTTGAGGGCGACAATTTCATATCGATCGTTTTTTAAAAACTTTAGATATCTTGTAAGGCCATATATTTTCTCCATATTTTACCCCTGTCTTACGGCTGGCATCTTTGGGGTCCTTTTTAGCTCCGCGCCAAAGAACTAAATCTCCTATATTGTATTTGGTACTTTCTTTCCGTTTTTTATCAAACCGCTTTTTCATTTCCTTACTTTGTAAGTCCATTTTTTGTTTAGCATTTTCTGCAATTTGTTCCCTATTTTCGGGAATTATGTCATCTTGATATAAATTTCCATGTCGGTCTTTACTAAAACCAAACATCAGTGTATGAGGGGTGTACCCCGTGCTTTCACTAATAGTGTTATTCATTCCCCAGACGACATCCGGTAGTTTATCATTCCATTCGTTTTCATTTTCTATGCTAGTATTTATACCATCTAAAAGAGTACGATTATAACGTTCGACTTGACCATTTGAACGAGGTGAAGATACTGCATTTAGAACTAATTTAATTTTCCTTTCGTCGCAAAACTCTTTAAATGTTTCGGATTTAAAGGCTTTGCCACGATCTGCAATAATTCGCTTTGGTACTCCAAACATACTAAATAAATCTTTTAAACAATAAATGACTTCTTTTGAATTTGTCGTTTTAGTTGGCCTGGCAAACAAGTATTTAGAAAAAGAATCGACGATCATAAAAATGTATGCGTAATTTCTGTTTGTTTTACAGAAAGGTCCCAAATGATCAATATGCCATGTACAAAGGGGTTCCTTCGATTTAGGTATAGGATGTAGGAAACCTTCCTTTTTACCATATTGGCTTTTTTTATACGCACAGTCAATACAAGCATAAACATATTTTTTTATAAATCTCGTCATTTTAGGAAACCAAAACTTACTTTTTATTAAATTTTCACACCGTTTCAAGCCAATATGACCTATTTCGTCATGGTATTTTCTCAATATATTAAACCTACATATTTTTGGAATTACAAGTCTTAATTCACTATTTAATATTTTCCTATAAACCCTGTCATTTTTAAGACAATATGTGGATTTTATTTGTTGGTCCGCAGTGTTCGATTTTAATTTTTCGCGTATAATTCGAATTTGTTCGTCTTGCATTTGTACTGTTAGTGCCCAATCATCAATTTCAATTTTTAAAATATTTTCAGGGTTTCGACTTAAAGCGTCTACATGTGACATTTTGTACCCTGGGCGATGTTCAATCTCAAAATCGTAATCTTGAATAGCTAACCACCAACGGGCTATTCTTGGCACCAATTCTTTTTTCACAAATGTGCTTCGCACAGCGCTACAATCCGTAACTATTTTAAAATGAATACCATGAAGGTAAATTCTAAATCGTTTTATTGATTCTACGACTGCTAAGGTTTCCAATTCATATGAATGGTAAAAAGATTCATCCACGGTTGTTGTTCTACTATAATAAGCTATTGGCTTTAATTCGTCATTTAATTCTTGAAATAGAATACCTGCAATGCCCTTTGAACTAGCGTCAGTGTGTAATTCTTTTTTTGTTTCCGGATTATAAATCGTTAAAACAGGTTCGTTTGTTAAAATGAATTTTATTTTTGAAACCGCTTTATTTTGATTTTCACCCCATTCCCAATTTACATCTTTTCTAAGTAATTTTGTTAATGGTGCAACTATTTCGGCATGATTATTAATAAATTTCCTAAAATATGAACTTAGACCCAGGAATTGTCTTATTTCATGAATATTTGAAGGAGTTTTAAAATTTTGTATAGCATTTACTTTCTTTGAACCAGGTTTTATTTGGTTTTCACTAATTTCATACCCTAGAAAATCAATTTTAGTTTTGAAAAAATAGCATTTCTCTAAGTTTAATTTTAAGTTATTTTCGTCGCATTTTTTTAATATAGTGTTGAGTTTTTCCATGCCTTGCGATATTGATTTTGACGGTATTAAAATGTCATCAAGATAGACTAAAATTTCTGAATGACGGAGTGAACCCATGATATTATTTACCCACCTTTGAAAAGCTGCGGGTGCGTTACATAAACCAAATGGTAGACGAAGGAATTCGAATTGTCCATCCGGAGTTATAAATGCGGTTTTATCAATAGAATCTTTTGTCAATGGAATTTGATAATAACCCTGCTTCATATCTAGACTACAAAAATACTTATTTCCGCCTAATTTGTTTATAAGATCTTCAATATTCGGCAATGGATAGCGGTCTTTTACAGTAATTGCATTTAGTTTTCTATAGTCAACACAAAGCCGGTAATCTCCATTTGGTTTTTTTACTAAAATCGCGGGGCTAGCGTATGATGAACTGGAATTTTGTATAATACCTGCAGTTAATAATTCATTTACTTGGTTTCGCATTATTGTTTTTTCTTTTTCTGATAATCTATACGGTTTATAGTATATTGTTTGTTTTGAATTTAAAGTTATAGAAAATTCAATGTTATTTATTGTACCTAGTTCGGCAGGAGATTGAGCAAAGCATGATTGTTTTAGGTTTAGTAGTTCGAATAATTTATCAACATTTTCGGAAGTTAGATCACCCTATTGCAGAAAGGTAAAGAGGCATTAGTGCCGCAACTAAGTAAGATTTTCAAGGCTAGCCTAGCCTTTAAATATACTCCGGTAATATGGAGGAAGGTGAAGGTCATCTATCTTCCGAAGGTGGGTAGAATCTCAGACCAAACGCCCCAATCATATAGACCAATTAGCCTAACGTCATTTCTACTTGAGACTTTGGAAAAGCTAGTAGATAGGTACATAAAGGACGGCGCTCTGAAAACGCGCCCTCTAAGCGAGAGTCAGTACGCTTATCAACAGGGCAAGTCAACAGACTTAGCTCTGGATGACTTAAACCGGCTACTGTCCAAGTCGATCGACGACAAGGAAATAGCAGTAGCTAGTTTTTTGGATATAGAGGGAGCATTTAATAATGCTTCTCCAATATCTATAACAAGGTGTATGGAAAGAAGAGGGGTCGAACCCACCATCTGCGGATGGCTTGCAGCCAATCTAGGGAATAGGATAATTACATCCACCCTGGGGGAGGCAACCATCACAGCGGGGGTGGGAAGGGGTTGTCCTCAAGGAGGCGTTCTATCGCCCCTTTTGTGGGCAATTCTAGTAGACACGCTTCTAGTACGGCTGTCCGACGAAGGTATTCAGTGCCTGGGATATGCGGACGATCTTGCTATCGTCATAACAGGACGGTTTCCAAGTACACTATCAGAGCGCACACAAATGGCGCTTAATATAGTAAGTGGTTGGTGTAGGGAGGAAGAACTGGCAGTGAACCCCAACAAAACTACACTGGTACCGTTTACAAAAAAGAGAAATTTGCAAGGTCTACAAAAGCCGCAAATAAACGGAGTGGAAATTCCATATGCGAAAGAAGTTAAATACCTAGGGGTAATCTTTGACCAGAAGCTTACATGGAATTCTCATATCGAAAAAACCACACACAAGGCCAGAATCGCTCTGGGAAGGTGCAGGCAGATGTGTGGAAAGAATTGGGGTTTAAATCCCAATATGACCAAATGGTTATACACACAGGTCGTGAGGCCAGGGATAACCTATGGATCAGTAGTCTGATGGCCCAGGACACTGCAGATTGGAGCGCAAAGGCAGTTAAGTGGTATCCAAAGGCAAGCTTGCTTGAGTATCACAGGGGCCATGAGAACAACGCCGACTGCAGCCCTGGAGGTGATACTAAACCTACCGCCACTACATATCTTCGTTCAGGGAAATGCAAGATCTGTTAGTCACAGATTATTACAGGGGCCTCCTCCTATAAGTCAAGGACACGGCAAGGCCTATAAAAAGCTATATGAAGAAATAAAGGCAGATCCAATACTGGGAATGCCAATGGATCAGACTGCCCCACAATACAGCTTTAAAAATGAATACAGAGTAGTTATTCCAGAGAGAAAGGACTGGGAGGCAGGGCCTCCTATAACAGCGAATCTCAACTGGTACACTGATGGCTCTAAAACAGACTCTGGAGTAGGAGCCGGAATATATGGGGTACAAGAGAAGATCAAGATCTCTCTAAGCCTAGGGAAACATGCCACTGTCTTTCAGGCAGAGGTAATGGCAGTGCAATGCTGTGCAGAAGAGTTGATAAGACGGAAGGTGGATAGCCAAAGAATCGTCATCTACTCCGACAGCCAGGCGGCACTAAAGGCGATAAGCTCATATCGGACAACGTCAAATCTGGTGTGGGAGTGTCGCAAGGCCCTCAACAGACTAGGTAGGCACAATAGAGTGACCCTAGCCTGGGTACCAGGTCACCAAGGAATAAAAGGCTGATGAATTAGCCAAGCAGGGAGCTACTGAGGTCATAATAGGGCCAGAACCTTCCTGTGGAATTGCAAAAAACCTCACTAAGGAGAGCATCCACCAATGGATAAGAAATCAGGCGCTGTGCTGGTGGCATGAAACCCCAGGACAAAGGCACGCTAAACTATTCCTTAAAAGCCCTTCGGCCAAACTGTCACGCGACCTACTATGTCAAAGTCGAGAAACGACGAGGATGATGGTGGGAATGCTGACCGGACATTGTAGGCTGAGGAAGCATATGCATGCAATTGGCCTAGCAGATGACAGCCTATGTAGGTTTTGCCAGGAAGAAGATGAAACCGCGGAGCACATACTTTGTGAGTGCGAAGGCCTAGTAAGGGTGCGGTTTCACCTATTCGGAGAAGAAAAACCGAGGGCAGGAAGCTATGCACGGGAGGCGGTATCCAGGCTAATAAATCTAATAAAAAGGATAAAGCTAGATATCGAGCTCTAAGGATAGGGGGGACCACAATAGATCTGCAAAGGTCGCAGTGGGATAGGACAGAGAGCCACTCCATTTCTAATCTAATCTAATCTAATCTAGATCACCATGTTTTATTAGAGATGACTCAATATTATTTATTTCTTTGATTTCACAATTATTTTTATTTTTGTATTTTGATATAGTCACCTGATTTGGCTTTATTTCTATCATTAAATTTGGTTGACTTATTATAGGTTGTCCTATAATAATATCAATGTCATTCATAGGTGTATTTACTATTATTATTTCTGAAAAAATTCGTATGTCATCATTAATTACAACCTCAGTTTTTATCGTGCCTTTCGGCATAACTAAAGACCCACCAAAACCTTTAATAACCGTATTAGAGGGCATTAATTGTAGTTTCGTTTTATTTAAAACTTTCATATTTGCCACATTTACTGAACTTCCTGTATCTAAATACCCTCTAAACGGAATATCATTTATCTTAATGCATATTTTATATAAATTATTCTGTACTTGCCCTAGAGTATTGACTTCTTCGACGTTTTTGTTTTTATGCCAACAATCTTCTGTACGGTGTCCCGTTTTTTTGCACACATCGCATCGCTGTTGGTCTTTTCTTTGGTTTGATCCACTTTGCCGTTTGAAACAGTCTTTGGTGGCATGATTCGTAAGGCGACATATTGCACATCGTGATGGTCCTGATGATCCTCCTTGTCTTGAAGTGCCTGATTTACTGCGGCTCCAACAGTCCTTGGCAAAGTGTCCTAACTTTCCACAGACGTAGCACTCAATTTTTGTTCGCTTTCCCAGCTGGGACTGCACTGCGCTTTTTGAAGGGCTTTGGTAATTGTCCATGGGAGCAATAAACCCAGCATATAGCTCATCCGGTGTGGAACATTGAAAGGCACGGGCGTTGGGCTGCAATTCCTGAGGGAGTCCCCGAATTATGCAGGAAATCGCGGCTTCGTTGTCGAACCTGCATTGTTGGGTTACATTCAATTTGGCATGGTAATAATGTGTCATGCTTTCATCGGGTTTCTTCTTTCGTTCCAAAAGTATGGCATAATCCACACACCTGGGAAACGCTCTGGATAGGGCCGTTTTCCATTCTGCCCAAGTCTTATCGTAGTTGTCTAAACGAAAGAACCACTCACGAGCGGCGCCCTTTAATTTCATTTGCATGTATCCCGATTTTTCGTAATCATTCCATCCGTGAATCTGAGATAATTGGTCTATTTTATTCAGCCACGAAACCACTGTAAGATGGCGATCATCGGGATCGAAAGGTGGAATTATGTCTCCTTTGACAGCTAATTTTCCAGCGTTAACATCCATAGCGGCAACCTCATTTTGTTCCAGGTTTAAATCTCCCAAACCTGCAGCTGGTAGTCTCAGATTTGTGTCGAATTTTCTTTTCAAAGCAGCTGTGATTTGTTTTTGTATATGTCTTTCAATTAAATCATCATATACTTAATTTCGGCGCACTTCTTCGTCACTTTCTCCAATTTCACTCATTTTTTGTTGTTGTTGAAAGTTACTTTTAAGGAAAAAAAACACACAGAAAACTGTACTGTCTATCCCACTTCTGAATTATTACGTGGGGGGTTGAAATAATTACAATATTCTTCAAAAACACTATTTAATTATTTAACAACTGTTACTCTCGCCGTAACTCAATAGAATGCCCACTTAAAAATATCCAATACCTTATTTCTTTCCGTTATCGAATTGATAATGCGCTTAGTCATACTCGTTTTTATAAAAATACAACACATCTTTTACATTTTAAATATTTTCCACTAACTTATCTACTTAATAAAATATAATATGGATTCATATTATTTGATACTGATTAACTAAAAAGGATTATTAATAATTCAACTTATGGATTACGTGAATGAATATAAGTAATGCCTATTTGTCTTATATACAGTGTCTAACAATAATATGGTTTGGTATACCTAATCTACTTAAAGGGTAACAAATACATAACATTAATCATAATTTGAATGACTATCACCAATAGCTGTTATATACAGAATGTACACAGTTAAAACAGTAAATGTTTCGTTTGTAAATAAGCAGATTAGAGAGCATTGAAATAAAGTGTGCCAACATAGGCGACCTTCCCCTACTATAGTTTACACTTTCATAAAAAATTATATTTTTATGTATTATATAGTAGGATTGTAAATTTGTTTACGAAGAGATTTTAGTTAATCTTAACTACCATTGCTTAAACCGAAAATACAATTTCCTTCAGATTTTACCAATAATAAGTGAATTAATTAAAGTAAGACAACAAATAATAAGGAAATGAATTAAAGTAAAAATAAAGAAAATTCTGGCTTGTTCGTTCTTATAGGTCCTTCAAAGTTCTGAAAAATTCTTCAAGCTCTTTCGGTCTCTAGAATACCCTCCTGTGTCGTATCAATAAAATGGAGTTCCACTACAAGGCACTGTTTTGGGCGTGGAGTGTATATTTGCGATCAAGCACACGTCTTACACAACAAAACGAGTAATAGACGTATTTTACTCAGCAAAAGCTATTTCTAAAACTACCTTAGAACCCTAAAAGGAAAACTTTTTTTAATAAACAAAAAACACATTTCTGATGTTGAGATGACAAAAAAAGGATGGATGAATCAAATTTGAAGAGATAAGATCTAAAGGAGGCTGCTCACCTTATTGAAAGGGTTATACTCCACACAAATCACCAATTTGAAGTTACTAAGGGTTTTTAACCAATAACAAAAGAAATTACCACAAGGTATAGGTAAACCTACCTCGATTCTTGGTTTCTACCAAATGCCGATTCAAAAAATTTCCTATCCAAAGAAATCAAGGAGATCACTTTGTCTCTCTCCCACAACCTAACAAATATTCTATGGTAGACAAATTCTCTTGGTGGCCTAGCTAGTAGGTATCAATAAATCAAAAATACTGATTTTACCAAAAGCCAGTGGCGTATCCCAAAATTATTACGTTACACCACTCCCTTCCCAACAAAAAGAAAATATTAAACAAATGTTCTTATATTTTTTTTATTATGCTTAACTTGTTTGCTTTCTAGTTCAGATCAGGTCATTAGTAACTACGCGTACTACACGCCTAAATAGAAGTCATAATCAGTAAAAAAAAAATTGGGTAGGACAATAATCGGGATCATTACTTAATAAGGAGAGTTCTATCTCATCTGAACCAAAACGCATAAGAAAAACTATTACTAAATAGATCATTCTAATTAAAATTATTGATAAAAAATCTAAATCAAAGTCTGTGAAACTTAACCTACTGAAATATCAGAATTTTCTTAACTACTATTTGAAACGAGATTTCGCTTTTACGAAAATTGTACGTTTTACAGTTTTTGACATAAGCCTCGTGAAGTTTCCTATGAACTTCTTCAAAAATCGAGGCCATTCCTGAAAGACCGCTTAAATAGTTGTCCCTGTCACTAGGGAGCAACTCACGACCATTAGTATCTTTAACCTCTCCATAATACTTCCCTGACAACGGAACAATACGATTAAAAACTAGAAATGATGGAGAAAAATTGTGTACTTCATGTTTGGCAGAAGTAAGAGCAAATTGAAGGCTAGGCAACTCTTTATCCCAATTAGTATGTTTCGTGATGTAGCCTCTCAGGACAGTTCCTATGGTACGGTTTACTCTTTCGACGAAGTTGCACTGAGGAGAATAAACAGAAGTAAACCAGATCTTTTAGACTTGATACTTGTCCGCTAGTTCTTTAACGACGTGTCCTGCAAACTGTCGCCCATTGTCGCAAATAATATACTGTTGGACACCATAAACTAGAAATACTTGCGTCTCTAAAAATTTTGCAGCATTTTTTGCCGTAGCATCCCTCATGGGGTGCAAGAGCGTATATTTTGTGAACCAATCAGAAACAGCGAGCAAAAAACAATTACCTGACGGAGATCGAGGAAGTGGACCCATGAGGTCAACTGCTATAACTTGAAATGGATAACTCTTTTTCAGCTGACTCTTCTACATAAGGACGGAGTTTTTCTAGAGAAAACAAAAATCCCAGAAGTTCTCTATCTGTAATAGAATATTTTCGCTCTGCTCCAGATAGAGATCTCGACGCGTATGCACTCGGTCCCATTTTGCTGTTGTGTCAACATACCCCCCCTGTATCACTCGCATCACAATGGATTGTGAAAGGGAGGGAAAAGTCCGGTGAAGCAAGAATAGGGGCCTTCACCAAAGCTCTTTTTATGGCTATAAAAGCTTCTTCTGCAGCCGGAGTCCATACAATAACTTGTTTCTTCTTCTTGCCCCTTAACAAATCATTAAATGGAGAAACTAAAGAAGAAAACCCACCCACCAACAAATCGTCGATACCACGAACACATGCCAATGAAACGTTTTACTTAAATGACATTAGTAGGACGGGGATAATTAACCATCGACTCGACCTTATCAGGATCAGTCCTGAGCCCCCTACCATCTATAACAAAACCAAGATATCTTTAGGATTTTTTGAAAAATTCACATTTTTTAAAGTAGGTAGTAAGTTTAGCTGTCGATTCTAAGTCAGATTTTTCCAATAAAACAGATTCTGCCGTATAAGCAGCATCATAAGAATCTAAAATAAAATATGTTCTTACTTTCTATACCTATAAATTATTATCTAAGTGTCTAAGTAGTAATCTCTTATTGGCATATACTTTACCGAAGAATTTTGTGCATATTGGTTTCACTTTATAGGTAGGCCATTTTTTATAAGGTAGTTTTCCCTTTTTTGCGTATTCGGAAGCCTTTCTGCTATCATATTTCACCTGCAAAAAAGTTAAGAACAGAAAGTGACTATTTAGGTACATATAGAAATGCTTATATTCTATAACAAGAAAATAAAACAAATAAGGCCACTGCAGACAGTATACTAATGTAATTGTGAATTATAATATAAAAGCCCTATTTACTAAATACTTTGTTTCGATTACGTTAAGACTTAATACAATAAAATTCTATAGTTATATGATATCTAGAATGAATAGAAAAAAATATTGTATGATACATTACGTGTTCTCCATTTACCCAATTCGTGGGTAATACACGTTTCACCTGTATCTATGAATTGATCAATCTTCTGTCAAGTATTTGACGTCCTCCTGGGCTACGTTCATAAACTTACTCCAGTGAGTAGAGAAAAGTATGATCACGTGATTAGAAAAGTATGTTTGATGGTTACTTGGAGTAACCGTTCATAGGCTACCCCGGCCGGAGGCAAATCAAATGTCATTGTGTTGTGTATGAATTTGGGGTTATATTTTTCATTTCGAAAATAGAAATTAATTAACCATGGATGAGTTGAATATTAATAATATTAATATAACACAATGTTGGGAACTCATGAATGTAAGTAAATAAAATTGTATTAAATTCAGATTGTCATCACCAATAATGTAATAATACTAGGAAAGTGAAGAAGATTCCTCCGCTGATGAAGAATTACTGGCAGTAGTTTCGACTGTGCAGGGAATAAAAGGACAGAAACCTCTCAGAATCCAAAGTTACTTGTCCACTACAATACCAAACATAACAGCTGAACAATTCAGAATGCATTTCCGTTTAACACTGCATATGTTTGAAAGCATTCTACCACTCATTGGACCATCCTTCAAGAGCAATCATCCAGAAGGCAGACCCAACATTGAACCTAAACAACAGTTATTGAGTGTAATTTGGCTCTTAGCAACACCGGTGTAATGTGTGTATCCTAGTATGGATACTGCGTGTATTAGAATTGTAGAAGGGCCCCTGAATAGGTGGTGCTGCTGGTCACTCGGTGGGTCATCTTACAGGAATAAAACAACTACCTGTATCACTGGGACATGTTCTATTTATTACTTAAACTTTACTAATATACATTAACTACTAACACTAATATGAATACTACTAGAATACTAATTAGAATGAATCGCATGAATTGAACTGAATTGTAATGACCTCTTAAAATACTATCGTTACATATTTATACGAAGAGTCAAGTTCACCATTTAGTAAATATACATGATACTGTTTATATTTATTCACGCTTTGACATTGACTCGTACGTGCAACCTTTATATTTATAATTTATAAAACAATTCGTGGTTTATTGGAATTAGCTGAAGGGAATTTATTACATCATAATTTGAAGAATTAATAACTTAATATTTAGGCCAAAAGGCATCACACCTTCCCCTTTTACAAAAAGAATAAATTCCGTTGAGCTTCCTTTCCCCCTAATGAAATGAATTACAAATATCCTATGAATAGATGATAACTGATTATTACATAATGTCATTAACCTATGGTCACCTATGTTTATAAACTAATGTATGTCCATTGTCTTTAAAATTGTTTACGATAACTTAGTTGTTTGTCATGTTTATTTATTTTCACTTCAATGTTTTTATTATTTGTTGTTCGAATTTATTTACTATCACTCCTTGTTTATAATGATTGTTATAACACTTGTTTACTATTCAGAAATGTTTATAAACTCACTCGCACTTTCGATTTACAATTTTTAATTCATTTTACAATAAGGATGGATTCTGTTTTTGTGTATTTCTTTTATCACACCTGATTCTAATTTGATTTTACAGTTAACATCACTCACCTCTGTGACTGTAAATGGACCTATATATTGAGATTCGAATTTTGTTCTATTTTCTGAATCCCCTATTTTAAAATCAACTGGATTAGCTACCTTACTATTTTGACTTTGTCTACTCAGTTTCTATTTGGTTAAATATTTCTCTGCTCTCTGATGAGCTACCTGCAGTTTATATTTTAACTCATTCTGATATTCATCAATATTATAGCATGGCTCAATGTCGTTTGTTAGATTCTCGGGTAAGTTAGCACGTCTACCGAACAATAATTCAAATGGCGTATAACCATGATAAGAGCTTGGAGTCGTATTATAGCAATAAGCAAATAGTTTACACCATTCATCCCAATCATCCTTACTTTCATTTATAAAGTGTCTCACATACTCATTAAGCGTTCTATGTAATTTCTCACAACCTCCTATAGATTGATGATGATATGCTGTTGAATAATTATGACTAATATTTAACATTTTAGTTAAAGCTTTGAATATTTCATTTTTATATTCTGTGCCTAAATCTGTCCTAATTTGTTTCATCAGACCGTAATTTGGTATGAAATTTTCAAAAATTCCACGAGCTATCGTGTTCGCTTCTTTGTTTTTAACTGGAATTATTACTGCATATTTCGTTAATTCACATAACATTGTGATGCAATAACGGTTACCATTTTCACTTTGTGGAAAAGGACCGACCGTATCTATATATGTTATATCACATGGTTTTTCTGCTGTATCCGTTAATACAAATTCTTCTTTGTGATTATTCTTCGCTTTATTGACTTGACACTTGTGACATTGCTTAATATATTTTCTTACATCTTTTTCCATGTTTTTCCATCTAAAATTCGCTCTTAATTTTTTCAATAGCCTGTTATTTCCTACATGACCTCCAAATAAAGGATCATTATGATAAGTTTCTAAAATCTGTTGCTTTTCTTTTTCTTCTTCCACCATCTTAGGTATATCGCAAATACATATTTGTACGTTTTTTAACGTATTGTTTCCTTTTTCCATAAACTCTTTTATAGTGCTTATATTTATTCACGCTTTGACATTGACTCGTACGTGCAACCTTTATATTTATCATTTATAAAACAATTCGTGGTTTATTGGAATAAGCTGAAGGGAATTTATTAAATCATAATTTAAATAATTAATAACTTAATATTTAGGCCAAAAGGCATCACACCGGATTCATACAGGTAATAAACTTTGGAGAATGGAATCAATGATGATTAACAAATCACTTGATATGTTTCTTGATTGTGGTGCCAATTTGCAATCACATGGTTTACCTTCAACAGTATAATTTGAATTGATACCTGTGAACAAATATGCAAAAATCACCTGCTTAATTAAATTTTTTCTAGGTCTGTTGGTGAAAGATTCGATATGGCAAAGTCTACACTTTTTAAATGTTTTGTGAGGGTGATTTCTGTGCTCAATGAAATGGCACCCACCATAATTATAAATGGCCATCAGGGATATATGCAGAAGAGTTGAAGGAAGGATTTTCAAGAACGGGTCTGGATTTATGCCTAGGTATGGTAGATGGTAGCTATATACCAATAAAAGCACCCAAAAAACACTCAGAAGTTTATATTTGCCGCAAAAAATTCCATGCTATCACTCTCCAAGCAATATGTGATCATAGACTGAAATTCACAGATTGTTTTGTTGGATATCCAGCTTCTGTGAATGACTATCGTATATTCAAAAATTCTGATATATACAAAAATATAATTTCCAATCCCCAGCATTATTTTCTAAATGATGAGTACATTATTGGAGATAAAGCTTATCCCCTGAAGAGATGGTGCATTCGTCCATACATCAATAGAGGAGACTTGTTGCAGATGCAAACTCACTTCAATACCCAATTGAGCAAAGTTAGACAATGCTTTGCTTTACTCAAAGGAAGATTCAAGAGATTGAAGTATCTGGACATGAATAGGGTAGATATGGTACCAGCTACAATACTTGCTGTTTAATCGTTAGCTATTTAGTGGACTGTATTTATGTTTGGTTCAATGAAATATAATATATTTGTTCGTAGATAAACTTTTGAAAACTGGAGACGGGAGACATAAAAACAATAGAATTTTAATGTAGTTTACTCTACGACCACTCTCTCAATAATGATAAAATGAATTACAAAATTTTGCCTCTACGGCTCGGCGTAACAAAACCACGTTGCCACGTCTTTTATAAAGTCTTGGATACAATTAAGAACTAAAAAATAAAATATAATGGTAAAGTGTTTTGAACATGGCCCCACCTTTGAAGGGATGCCTTCAAAAAAAAATAAAAATGTTCTTACAAAGTCGCCGAAGCACTACAACACATACACACGCACTAGATAGTCTCTTTCTGGAGAGGCAACGGGCACAATCGTCTTACGGCTCTCTTGATAACGCCGTTAATCGTTTTGATGATTGCTACTCGGGAGACGCCATCTTTGCCGGATATTACATTCAGAATTCTACCTAGAAGCCAGTGGTTGGATGGTTGCTTGTCATCTTGTATTAAGACCAGTACACCAGGTAATATTTTGGTCGGGGCATCTCTCCATTTATAATTGCGGGATAACTGGGAAACGTATTCTTTACTGAATCGTGTCCAAAATTGCTGTTTGAACTTCTGAATCGTTTCCAAGGATGAAAGACGGTTTTCTGGTACGTGATCGAAATTGTACTCCGGAAGCGACTTGATAACTCGTCCTAATAGGAAATGGGAAGGACAAATAGGTTGAAAATCGTTAGGATCATTAGACATTGCAAATAAGGGCCGCGAGTTTAATATTCCCTCTATTTCAACAACTAAGGTATTAAGTTCTTCAAAGGTAAGTATGGCATCTTGAATTGTACGTTTTAAGTGATGCTTTGCACTCTTTACGGCAGCTTCCCATAAGCCACCGAAGTTGGGTGCGTAAGGAGGTATAAAATGCCAGGACGTATTATTTGATGTACAGTATCGGACAATGGTATCTGAATTATTTTTCAGGAAACTTGTGAGTTGGGATAGTTCGTTCTTTGCCCCAACAAATGTGGTTCCGTTATCGGAATATATATGTGCTGGGATACCCCTTCTAGCACTGAAGCGTTTTAGGCAGGCTAAAAAACACTCTGAGGTTAAATCTGACACGAGTTCCAGATGTATTGCCTTCGTACAAAAGCATACGAAAACGCACAAAAAACATTTGAGCAGCTTATATGTTCTTAGCTTCCTATCCTTAATCAAGTAAGGACCGGCATAATCAACGCCTGTAATTTCAAAAGGAAAAGACGGATCGACTCTTTCCTTGGGCAATTGACCCATCGGACAAGCGGCAAATGTAGGTTTAAATTTGAAACATTTAATGCACTCGTGTACAACTTGCTTAGCGAGGTTACGTCCTCCAATCACCCATAAAGTTTCTCTAATATTTGCAAGTAGAAGTTGCGGTCCTGCATGCATTAAATCTATATGTTTATATACAAAAATAAGTTTTGCTAATGGGTGTTTTGCATTAAGCAATATTGGATGCTTAACATTTCCTTCGACTGATGATAACTGAAGTCGTCCTCCTACCTTTAAGATATTCTGCGAATCCAAAAATGGAGCTAATGTTGATAGGTTATTATTCTTTTGTAAGGGTTTATTAGCCTTGAGCAAATTAATGGTTTCTAGGAATGACTCCTTTTGAGATAATTTTACCAAAACAAAGAAAGCCTTATTTAACTCTGACACTGACAAAGGACCTAAGTTTCGTTGGAGTAATGGTAAATGAGTATTCTCATGAAACCTCAAGCAATATGCAACGATGCGTTTTAATTTATTGAAGCATGAAAAACGTGTAAATATATCGTTATGCACAACTAATGTATGCACTTTAGTTACCGGTTTTACTTCAGGTAATTCGGACTCTGTTTTACCAGATTGTAGTAGAGGCCAACAAGACTCATCTTGTAGTAGAAATTGTGGTCCATGCCACCAAATATCAGCAGAATTTAGAAGTTGAGGCAGTATGCCTCTTGAAGCCAAATCTGCTGGGTTTTGCTTTGTATTTACATAATACCAATCTTTTGGATTTGATATTGATTGAATCTGAGAAACTCGGTTGGAGACAAAAACTTGAAACCGGTTAGGCTCACTATGTATCCAGGCTAGGGCTACCTGTGAGTCTGTCCAAAAGAAGCATGGAATCGAAGTTTGCAAAGATGAAATTGTTCTCTTAACTAACTGTGCTCCTAACAACGCTGCGCAGAGCTCCAAACGAGGTATAGTAATAGTTTTTACCGGGGCCACCTTAGTTTTAGCACATAGTAAGTGAGTGAAATATTTGCCTTCAGAATTTTGACTTCGTAAATAAATACATGTTGCGTAGGCAATTTGTGATGCGTCACAGAAACAGTGTAGATCTAGTAAAGTCGATTCTGACTCAATTGCACGACGTGATATCTCAATTTCGTTCAATGTGGACAGGTTGAATCCAATTTTCTGTACACCTATGTGGAATTGGATCGTCCCAAGATAATTTTTGTGACCATAGTGTTTGTATTAGTACCTTAAATAAAATAATACATGGGCTTAGCAGCCCTAACGGATCATATACATGAGCAATATCTGCAAGAATACTTCTTTTAGAAATAATATCTGGAAGTGTTAAATTCGGTACATGATATTTTAATATGTCTAGTTGGTTATACCATTGGATTCCAAGTGTCTTAGAGTTTTCATTTTCCCCTAAAGTTAAAATCGAATTTGATATATCACCTATAACCAGACCCGTCAAAACTGCGGATGCGTTTGTGACCCATTTTCTAAGAATGAACCCCCCTCCTTTCAATATCGAAAATATATTTTTACATATGTCATTTAACTCATTTAAATCATTGGATCCAGTTAGCAAATCATCGACATAAAAATCGTTAAGAATTTTTTCAGAGACAAGGGGGAATGAAATTTTATTGTCATGTGCCAATTGTTGAAGGCATCGTATAGCTAAATATGGAGCTGAAGTCGTTCCGTACGTCACAGTATTCAGCTGGTAAATTGATAAATCTTCACTGGGGTCATCCCGCCAAATAATGCGTTGCAAAGGACGATGATCCTTGTGCATGAGAATTTGGCGATACATCTTTGAGATGTCGGCCGATACAACATATTTATGATATCTGAATCTTAATAAAATGTCCAGAATGTGATTCTGTAGTTTTGGACCTATGAGTTGCAATTCATTCAATGAATAACCAGAAGTTGATGGACAAGAACCATCAAAGACTACTCTTAGTTTAGTAGTAAGACTTTCCTCTTTGAATACCCCGTGGTGAGGTAAATAGTAAGAAGGAATGGTTTCTATATTATCATTAATTATTTCAGTCATACGTTTCAAAGATATATATTCATGTATAAATTCTTTATATACGGATTTCAATTTAGGGTTCAAACCAAATTTTTTTTTCTAAATTTAAAAAACGTTTAATAGCAATGCTTTTGCTATCATCTAAATTACAAGTTGGATGTTTAAAAGGAAATTGCACAACGAAACGTCCTTCATCATCGCGGAAGGTAGTCTCCGTAAATATTTGTTCGCAATGATGTTCATCTTGAGTCATCGATGCAGATTGTTCTGGAATTTCCTCTAATTCCCAGAACCGCTTCAATTGTTCATCTTCAGGAATTGTTCGTATCAAATTACATACTGACACAGAACAAGAATTAGGTGCTGACCCACTGATCACCCAACCAAATTTGGTGTTGTGAAGAGTTGGTAAACCTTTTCCAAGAGAAATTTTACCATCAAGAAATAAACTCCAAAAAAGTTGGGAGCCTATTAATATATCAATTGGTTGTGGATTATCAAATTGGGGATCGGCCAGCTCAATGTTTGTTGGAATATTCCACGAACTTGTTTGTACCTTTTGCATAGGCAGATCACTGGAAATGACAGGAACAACATAACAACATATGGTTGTATTATAGTTCGCAGCTGCTCCAAAGATTGAAATATTACATTTTTTCTTCAACATTGAAGAAACTTGGTTAATACCTACAATAGACATATTTGTAGGTATAGTAGGTATCTGAAGTTTATTACAACAGTCCTCCGTTATTAAATTTGATTGTGCGCCACTGTCCAAAAGAGCACGACAGCGCACCTTTTCCCCATTTGCTCCTTTCACAAAAAATGTGACTGTTGACAACAACACCTGAGAAGTTTGAGATTTATTGTGTAACTGAATTTGTGAACATAAAACTGAACCCGATGGTTCATTATAATCATTTTCAATATTATTGTCGTTCATTGCGAGTGATGTTTGTGATGACTCGACATGTAAAAGAGTGTTATGTCGCTCATAACATTTTCGGCATGGCCCTCGTATACAGGTATTTTTCTTATGTCCCGGTTTTAAACAATTTTCACATAATTTTAAATTATTTATAGTATCAATCCTATTCTTTGGCTGTAGTTTCAATAATTCGGGGCAGTTATAAATTAAATGTCGATTTTTACATAGATTGCATTTAAGGTCAGAATTTAAATTGACAAGATTTATTTTAGGTTTATTGTGAACCTGCTTATTCATGAAAGGCTTCTTAGAAGGTTCATCTTCGATTGTGTCTAATACATCAATCTTCTCTTTGAGGAATTCCAAAAATTCCTGTAAAGTAGGCAATTCTTCATCATACTGACGTTCCTTCCATTTTCGCAAAGAAAGTTTGTCTAATTTATTGGATAAATGATATATAATAGTCATTTCCCATAAAATATCCTTGGATATTTTTAAGCCTTCCAACGCTGAAAGGTGTCCGGAAATATCATGAAGGAATCTGTGATAATGACTCGCAGATTCTTTATAAACTGGTTGTAAATTGAAGATTGATTTCAGGTGATTGTCTATTAAAACCTTTTTCCTATCATAAGTATCACATAAAGCCTTCCAAGCAATATTGTATGTATTGTCATCATATGCGTCCTGTTCTATCAAACGTTTCGCATATCCTTCTACTGAAGCTTTCAAAATTTGATATTTCTGTAAATTACTAATTCCCCCAACGGTATGAATGTTAGTTAGAAATGCGCTCTTGAATTCTAGCCACCCTTCCGCATCACCTTTAAAAGTAGGTAATTTAACTTTTGGAACTAGTATATTTTGTAACGGATTCAATGAAGATGTATTATTTGAAAGAACATTAGTATTTGACTGATTTCCGATAAAATCTTTCAAGAACCCAACCGCTTTGATATATCTACTGTGAAAGGCTTCAGCTTCCTCATACTGCTCATCTAATTTAGTTTCATCACAAATATTTTCCAGTTCACCTTGATTGTAACCGAAATCTTGCAACAGCGCTTCGGCAAGAGTGATTTTTAATTCAACCTCAGTCACACTAGGTTTACTTCCAGGTGGTGAGGTTCTTGTAGCTTCAACATATCTTTCTAAATATGTTAATTTTTGTTTTAAAGTGCCTCTTTTCCTAATGAGTTTTTTCTCAGTGTCTGCCATACTATTTAACTAATTTGTTTGACAGGGAAAGAACGATTGTTTGTTAAATGATTAATATTGATAAAATAAATTCAAAGTTATTTGTACATCAAATAAAAACACCCTGTACTATATATTGGAACCTGAGTTCATAAAACTGTGCAGTTATTGGTATTCTACTCGTAAGCTTGTGTTTTTTAAACCTATATTTTCATTGATGTACCTAATGTAGTATGTATAATATGAATTGTAATTAAGCTCGTATTGTAAATCGTAAGCTTGAATTTGAAAATTGAATAAAAGTTACCTATGAATTGTATATTGGTAACTTCAATAGAACTATAAGCTCGTATTCTAAATCGTAAGCCTATTTTTTTTGTTTGAAACAACGTAAAAATACCCTAGGTATAAACTATAAGTTGGCACTTGAGCAATAAGAATTTATTTGGTTAATACCTATTATCAAATACGAAGGTCGTCACTCAAAATCTATATTTCATTAATATTACGAAATAAAATGAAATTATTCAAATTGCAAACATTGCCCGAGAATCTAAATAAAAATGTGAATTTTTAGATATAATTAAATTATTTGCAATGTCTAAAAAGGTAAAAAATTGGAAAATAATAAAGGAATTCGGACTTACAGATAATCTGCGTTACAATCGTCCAGAAAATCTCATGGGTACTCCAACTTCCGTTGCTTGTTCCAATTGTCGTCGTCTATATTCTGCTGGGCTACTGGACTCAGGTCGGAGCTTGTGCACGTGCACGTTTGTTTTTGAAATGAAGATAATAATAGATCGTTGAAAACTTTTTATCCGTGTTCGAATGACCAATGTTTAATCGTTAGCTATTTAGTGGACTGTATTTATGTTTGGTTCAATGAAATATAATATATTTGTTCGTAGATAAACTTTTGAAAACTGGAGACGGGAGACATAAAAACAATAGAATTTTAATGTAGTTTACTCTACGACCACTCTCTCAATAATGATAAAATGAATTACAAAATTTTGCCTCTACGGCTCGGCGTAACAAAACCACGTTGCCACGTCTTTTATAAAGTCTTGGATACAATTAAGAACTAAAAAATAAAATATAATGGTAAAGTGTTTTGAACACTTGCCTGTTGTGTCCTTCATAATAAATGCATATCTGGTGGAGACATAAATGAAGAATTGATAGAAGATGGTCATTTGAACAATATAAATGATATACCTAAATCTGAACAATTACAGTGAGTACCTGCTTATATACTTCAAAATGCATGCTTATAGGAATTTCGAGTTGATGACTCATCTTTCTCTAATTATCAGGATAGACGAAATGGTAGATGATGAACCTGCTATAATGAGAAGAGACATTTTGGCTCGAAACCTTTTTTTGCAAAGATAGAAATTAAACAATTATGTTTCATTAGTAGATATAATAAAATTATCTTTAACAACAAACATTTTTATTCAGACTCATACCCAGTACTCAACAGTATATTATTCAGTTCTTTCAACATCAATAAATACTGTTGAATAATAAACGAATACAAAAATAAAAAAAACTAATGCAAACATAAATTGAATACAAAAATAACGAAATAAAGAATATTGAATACAAAAATAAAAATCAACTTTGATATCAACAGATGTCGAAAGGAATAATTATAAATATTCAACACTCTATGAATTTTTTTGAAAAATAGTATTTTTCAAAAACAGTGGCCGTTCTACTAAGCGGCAACAACTACTTCCCGTGCATATGCACCGCCGGATATTGAATTACACCCCAAAGTCAAACGGGGTTGGTATATCTACAAGATATTTTAAAACCAGCCTTTCTGGTTTGCAATTAGAAGGGACAACACAACTTGTAGACCGGTTTCGGCGTATTTGCGCCTCATCAGTACAAGGTATGTGGTGTCCGTCCGAGAGTCTCTAATCCCGGACTGAAGAGTACACTTCAATCACAATCAATACATGTCTTCCAGTAACGGAAATGTAAAGATTGTGACGGTAGCGACCTCTTCACTTTCAATCGCAAACCAAAAACCTTGAAAGGTTGGTTTTAAAATATCTTGTAGATATACGAACCTCGTTTGACTTTGGGGTAAAATTCGATATCCGGCGGTGCATATGCACGGAAAGTAGTTGTTGCTCCTTAGTTGAACGGCCACTGTTTTTGAAAAATATTATTTTTCAAAAAATTCATAGAGTGTTGAATATTTATAATTATTCCTTTCGACATCTGTTAATACATTCACTCTATTAAATACGACAATATTACAGGAAACTGTAATAAGATTCAGCTTTGATAAGTTCACATTAGACCCTAATGAACGATGTAATAAAGAGGAACTTATAAGCAGGTACGTAAAATTTTAAAACAAAATTATCATCAATCAAGAGTACTCTGAAGAATGTGTGGTCCTCTCCAGGATAATTTCTCTTTGAAGGAGCAGTAATATTCTTCAACTGGGCCAAGAATTCTCTCTGCAGACTTAATTTTTCCTGGTGGCGTGTAGTTCTAGCTTCTTTCTTTTTATTTTATTTTCCTTCTAAGAACCTCGGTAATCCTGACATATTATTTTTTTTCTTTTTTTGTCTTTGGTTCTTCTTCCTTCAAATTTTCTCTGGACGCAAAACAGCCTGAAATAGTACATACATATATATATGAAGAAGGAAAATCTTAATATCAAACTACCTTCAGAAGAAGAAGCCACTGCAACTGGTTTAACATTGGGGCAATCTAAAAATATGGCATCCATTTCATCATAATACTTGAAATGTTCAGGTGCCTCTCCAGATCATTTGGAGCCCATATTGTCAATGATTTTCATATAGTTTTTTGAGGTGCTACCATTTAAATTCGCATTGTTTTTGGTTAAATGAAAACCCTTTATTTTTCATTTCTGCAGATATAATTTTCCGTACTGCTTCATTTCTGAAGTTGGTACTTTTGAATTTTGTTTCATTTAGTTTAAATCTTATTACAGTTTCCTGTAATATTGTCGTATTTAATAGAGTGAATCTATCAACAGATGTCGAAGGAATAATTATAAATATTCAACACTATGAATTTTTGAAAAATAATATTTTCCAAAAACAGTGGCCGTTCAACTAAGGAGCAACAACTACTTCCCGTGCAATATGCACTGCCGGATATTGAATTACACCCCAAAGTCAAACGGGGTTGGTATATCTACAAGATATTTTAAAAAGTAGTTGTTGCTCCTTAGTTGAACGGCCACTGTTTTTGAAAAATATTATTTTTCAAAAATTCATAGAGTGTTGAATATTTATAATTATTCCTTCGACATCATTTAGTTTATATAATTCAATTAGCATATGAGTAGCTACATCCGTTCAGGTAGTTTTTTTAAAGGTGGAAGTAGTGGCACAACTCACATGATGGTTGATTTGCTGAAAAATATAGTCTATTAGGCTTTATGGTTCGGGCACCCTTCATGCCAGACTTTGTCGAAAGCCGACGTAATGTCCAAAAAGGCAGCTGCACAATATTTTTTTTCTTCCAAGGATTTCAGAACATAGTTACAGACACGGTGGAGTTGTTCGGTTGTTGCATGTTGCGGTCTAAAGACAAACTGATGGTTTCGTATTATGCGAGACTTTTTGGTAGTGGTTCAATACTTGAGATCAGGAGTTTTTCTATATTGTTTGTGACATCTGCTGGGTTTGGTTTAAAGACTTCATTGCAAATGCTTCTGCTTTTTCCATATTACTCTTGGTCCATTCGCCATCTGCAGTACGTATTATGGGATTGCCAAGCTGCGGCCTGTTTTTTCTTTGTGGCTCTCCACAGCGAATATTCAGTTGCTTCAGTAGCAGAAAGATTTTTGAGATAGGTTTGAATACCGTTGTTTTTATCGTTATTTAATAATATTTTTAGTTGCCTTGTAGCTTGATTCAGTCTTAATTTATCTTGTGGTGCACGAGTGATCTGCCATCTTTTTCTCAATTTTCGTTTATCTCTGATCTTTTCATTGATATAATGAGGTAATTCTTGGATTTGAGTTTTTGTTTCCTGGGTAGGCGTGGACTCCCAGGCAGCAGTGTGTATTGATTTATTAAGAAACGTCACCGCATTATCTATGTCAGATTATGTCCTAAGTGGGGTTTTTACGTCGAGAATTTTTACTAGTTGTGTTCTGAACATATCCCAGTTAGTGTGTTTGTTACTCAATTTGGGTGATTGTTTATTATAGATAATTTCACTATATATTGTGATTAGCACTGGGGAGTGATCATATGAGAGATCAAAGCAGGATTTTGCTTTACTCCAAAATCTTAAGGATCCGGTATTTTATTTCTGTCAGTTGGCCAGTATGTTGGCTTTCCTGTAAAAATATATTTTAGATTATTGTCAGTCATGGTTTTTAGGAGCTGTCGTCCTTTTGGGGTGATGAATCTGGATCCCCAGTGCGCATGCTTCGCATTGTAGTCTCCAGCTGTGAGGAATCTATTTCCAAGTGCATTGTTCAAATTGATCTTTTTTGATAATGTGACGTGGTGGGCAGTAAACGGCAGAGATTACGAGAGGGCGTTCCCATTCAACTGCTATACTAGTTGCTTGCAAGTAATCTGTGCTAAATTTGCTGTGCAACTGGTGTTTTATGGGCATCTTACATCATTTCATTAGAGAAAATGAAATATAATTTTATTTTTTCTAATGGAATAATTATATAATAAACAATTTTTAGACAAACTGTAAAATTCACCTACCCATAATCCAAACTAACAAATTTAAATATCCCGCTTTTAAAAATTATTTCCGACAACCCTTCCTGGTACGCTTCGACCAACGTGATGCCAACTGTTAATACAGGATCGACAACTCTCATTATATATTATTTCTCTATGGCGTGCATTGAGTTTGTGGAAGTTTTTGTATCTATTTTAAGTTTATTTAGAATATCTCCGTGTTCGCTACACTTTATTTTATTATCAAATACTTTTCGAGATGCAGAAAATCGAGATGTGGGTGAACGGTATGTTTAAAAATGTTACTATTTGTTTACATTCCTCATCTTTATTTCTTCAACAGATATCTTCTAAAATTGAAGCTTATAAATAACGTTGACCCTTTTACAAAAAATGTGCATGATAGAAGCTCCGCCAGTTTCGAACCACTTACAATAATTTTCAAAAGACATATCGCCGTGATAGTCACCTGTTTTAGTACCAGATTTGAAAATTAAGGCAGCTCCTTGAACAAAACCACTCTCACCACCAGCATGTACAATAATCAAACGATTTCCTTTTGATGTGGGTTGCTTAATACCTTCATTCGAATCATCACTCCAACTTTTGGTGTGGTATGTGTTGAGTGAATGTATGTTTCATCCATATACACTTTAGGGCGACCTTCTTCTCGATACTTATTAACAGCTCTTAAATAGTCTATACGAAGCTTCTGGATTTCATGTCTTTCCATTAGAAGTATTCGATTTGTTTTTGTTTTTCTCCAACGGAATCCGATGTCTCTTATAATCAATCTTAAAGATTCTCGTCCACCTTGATAGCCTACAGCATCTCTGAATTTAGGCAGAATATTTTTTTAGCTGCGGTACTTCTTCATCACTTATATGCATATTATGAATAATACGCCGTAACACTCCTTTGTCGACGTCTTCAATAGTTTACTTCTTTTTTGCTTTTATAATATGTTTTCTTGGAGAGGAAAACGAGGAGCATTGTCCTGCAATTAAATATATTTCATTATTGTCAGTATACAGAAGTTGCTATGCATACCATACAAAATAACTAAATAAATAAATATAAGTCTGTTCGGAAATATAAGATCCTAACTTTATAATCTCCAATAATTAACATAAATAACCCACAATACAGGTATTAAGCAGGTCCGTTTTTAAGTATTAAAATCAATATACCAATAATTATAACAAAGAATTAAATATCTTCTATAAGTTCCTTGTGGCATTACTTGTTCTTTTTTTTCTTATTTTTTTTGGGAATCAAACCACAATAATCTTTTTTTATTTTTTATCTCGACGTTTCGGTAGCGTTCCAGCTACCGTTGTCAAGATTAACTATTTATAGTATAAAAATAATTTTTTGGTCCCTATCTGACACAACGAAAAAATTTGACAACTAGACAATCAATAATATTTTGAAGTTTAAGACTACAAAAAAAAAGGAGAAAACTTTGCTGAAAAATGTTT
This sequence comes from Lochmaea capreae, assembly GCA_949126875.1. Lineage (NCBI taxonomy): Eukaryota > Metazoa > Arthropoda > Insecta > Coleoptera > Chrysomelidae > Lochmaea > Lochmaea capreae. Next base: position 25,810,131 of record OX421409.1, on the reverse strand, counting down.
TAAATGCCAATAATTACCCGGCAGAATTTGTAAATAAAGAAATTAAGAATATAGAGAAGGGCTCATTGTTAATACCCCATAACAATAACAATAATATTAATAATTCAGCTAACATAATTTTTAAAAACTTGACAATACAATATAGATAGTTTTGTGTATGTTTCTTTTACTGTATACCCAAAGTTTGTAATAATGTGATATGATAAGAAAGATAATGAAAATTAAGAGGTTTATGACATATTATTTTAATATTGACTTTTCTTTTTAAATTACTCAAAGACTCGCACCATAAAGTATTTGAACTCAATTATTATTAATAAGATTGATATGGTTTTTTCATAAATTGTAGATAATACCTTGTATCTTGAAATTATTCAAAAATAAATATTGTTTTAATAGTTTGTGTAGATTAATTTTTAAGTGTGGTATCAGAAGATTGAAAAAATAGTTGATATAAATTAAAAATATGTTTTATTTACATAAATTTGGAGTACAATTCAATTTTCATTCATATGATGCACATTAGATTTCCATGAAATATATAACAATTTGTTAGTTAAAAACAATATGGAATACCAACAAAAGTTCCTATTTGAGGAACCCTAAAATAAAATTAAGTGAAACGAAAGTTGATAATAAAAATTATAATGGAATATAAAAAATATTGTAAGTTTACTCTAATACATAAGGTATCGAAACCGATTAGACCTGTAGTTTCTAATGTCAATACTCCTAATAATAAATTAGCTAAACAACTAAACAATATACTTAATAAATAACTATGGGTGTATATTAAATACTCAATTAAAAGTTCAACAGAACTAATCAAACATTTAAAAACATACAACTTACAACTTCACTCTAAACTCATTTCATTTGACCAATATGTTCTCTAAAATTCCTTCAAAAGAATGTAACACTTAAGCAAATCACTAGACGATACAAATATTAATCCAGGTATAATAGCAGACATACTTAATTTATTGATGTATGTATTCATCAGAACTATTTCACTTTTGAAAATAATAAAGTTACGTATATATTCAATGTAACATTTAAAAAATATCTTATTTTGGTATAGGTATGTAGATGATATATTAACTTGTTTTGTAGGTAGCGAATGGCAATTAGGTATTTTACAATCATATTACTAATTTGCACCTAAAAATTAAATTTACATTAGAAGTTGAAGACAATAACTCAATTTAATTTCTTGATTTAAAAATCCAAGAGTTAATAATGTGCTTGATTATTCAATTTACAGAAAACCAAACACTGATGTGACTAAACTATGTGACATGTTACATTAAATAGAAGTCAGTACACTCAAAACGGTAGTGATGTATCATGCATGCCAATTACTATGGGGGTCCCACAGGGTACAATGCTAGGACCAATCTTATTTATTATTTACATTAATGATATAACAGACCGTATTGATTATAAAAGTGTGATTTATGCAGATGACACTACATTGATAACTTCATGTAAAGCAAACAGTGATATCGAAACTGTAACAAAAGTATGATATCTCAGGCAAAAGATTACTACAATAATATTTCACTACATTTTAATGAAAAGAAAACGATAACGTTAAATTTTAGTGTAAATTGGCTAGTACAGTATTTCTACTTAAAAACCTAAGAATGATAATAAACAAAATGTCTTTAATTATGGCAAATCACTCTCTTTTCCATGGTGCAATGTAGTATGGAATCTTGCAATGGGGATCATCAGTACCGGCTCTGTAGCAGAATAGCGCTGGTCAAAATAGCGCTGTCAAAAAAAGAGCTGGACAAAATCGCGCTGGTCAAAAAAAGCGCTGGACAAAATAGCGCTGGTCAAAATAGCGCTGGAGAAAAACAGCGCAGGACAAAATAGCGCTGGACAAAAACAGCGCCGCCAAAAGATAATTATGCTTCTTTATTTTACTACTATCTCATACATAAAAATAGATTTAGTACCGAATTAGCATAATTAGGAATAACAAATTTTTCATAAATTACAGTCATAACAATAGTTTTCCTAATTCAATTCGTCAATTCAACATCGCTTCCCGACCAGCTGACAGTGATCAAAGTGTTGGTAACTGTCTATAACAATATCAGAATATAAGGAACGGAAAACAAGTAAGAACAACAATCAATATTTTTCATCATACTTCAACACATATCGCTTCCCGACCAACTGACACAGATCAAAGTGTAAACAACTACTTGTCAGTGTCATATTTATTTAAAGTCTAAAAAAATGCAATTTGGCAAGTCTCAGAAAGGAGGTGCTACATTATTCCACGAAGAATATAATTACCGAAAGGACAAGCAACGTGAAGGTTACAGCACATGGCGATGTTCTAAATCTGTAAAGGAAGGTTGATGCTTAGCGGTGATGCAGCAAAACCAACCACGGAACATAATCACGCGCCAAATCCCGTAGAGAAAGTAATCAGGATCGTGAAAGAAACTTTACGCGAAGGGGCTTCTAAAACGGATGCAAATCCAAGAGAAATTATACAACAAGCTTGCAGCAGTGTAACTTCGGAGGAAGGAGCTGTTAGTCTTCCAAGCTATGACGCATTGATGACAAATATTCTAAAACGGACAGAGGTAAAGTTTTTTTTAGTGTAGGATTAAGGAAAAGAAAACCGAAATAAACTCCTGATTTTTGGCACTTACAATAATCTCGATTTGCTCAAGGAATTTCTGCACTGGGCAATAGATGGAACCTTGTCCAACATTGTTTTGTCAATTATTCGTTATACATGCATTGATTGACTCAAAAGCTGTACCACTGTTATATGCTCTATTGCCAAATAAATCAGAAAGTATTTACGTTCAAATGTTCAATACACTGAAAACCTTAGATGCTGAACTTAAGCCTGAAACTATACTCGTTGATTTTGAACAATCGTTTATCAACGCGGTGAAAAAAGTATTCTCTAACACGCGTATTGTCGGTTGCTCGTTTCATCTGGCGCAGAACTTATGGAGGAAAATACAACATTGTCAATTAACAAACCTATACAGAAATAACGAAAACATAAGAACAAAATGTAAGATGCTTCTTGCTCTTAGTTATATCCCAGAAAAAGATGTGCAGTTTGCACTGGAAATCATTCGTGAAAACTTTCCTGATGAACTAAAGCCGGTGATCGACTATTGGGAAGATAATTACGTTGGTAAGAGGATTTCCAATGAGCGGGTGCAAAATGATTTGTCAAAAACAAATAATTCTCTTGAAGCATGGCACAATTCCCTACAGAAAAGTCTGAACTGCCAGCATCCTCATTTATACAAATTGATCAATCAATTGAAAAAAGAACAACAGTCTTTAGAAATCTTTATTACTAGATACCGTTCAGGATTTAGGAAAAAAGAAAGTCCTAACAATAAATACGTCCAGCTTAAAAACAGGTTGAAAACCTTGGTTCAAACGTATGCTTTCAGGAACGTTGAACAGTATTTAAAGTCTGTGGCTCCTTGCTTTGTGTTAAAATTAATTTTGAAAACTTGATTTTTCAATCACATTCTACTGTAATAGTTGATTTTGTAAGGATATTTAAACCGGCGCTATTTTATGGAGCGCTGTTTTTGTCCAGCGCTATTTTGTCCTGCGCTGTTTTTAACCAGGGCTATTTTGTCCAGCGCTAATTATGTCCTGCTCTATTTTGACCAGCGTTATTTATGTCCAGCACCATTCTGCTACAGAGCCATCAGTACCTACATGCACATGGAATTTTAGTGCTACAAAAAAGAGATATCAGAACTATAACAAAGACCAAGTACTTAGACTCATGTCAGCCTCTCTTTAAAGAACTAGGCATTTTGACATCAACGAATCAGTACATTCTGGAGGCTTTGAAATATGCAAAGGAGAATGAAATATCTTTTTATCGTCAATATATATATATGACGCAAGGCTTAAACATTATAGTATGCCATATTTCAGACTTTCTAGAAATATCAAATCATACAGGTTAGTGCAAATCCAGTAGGTGATGAAGTAAAAGATGACTTGGGTAATTTATTTCTATTTTTTCAATATCAATTTTAACTATTATAATATAAGTTCCATACCCTACTTTTTGTTTTGATTAATATTAAGTATAAAACAAAAAGTAGGGTATGGAACTTATATTATAATAGTTAAAATTGATATTAAAAAAATAGAAATAAATTACCTAAGTCATCTTGTACTTCATCACCTACTGGATTTGCACTTATATATTGCTTTGTAAACCTAATGACCAGATGAATGTGTTTACACATATTCCATTTAATGGCACTGTCAAGGCAGGTACAGCTGTATTGATGAAAACACACTTGACATGTATCACAAATAAGCATACAACTGCAATTTGACTTTATTTGCTCTATTTCATACATTTCTGGTCTAGAAGCAGATGATACAGCCTAGAAGTTTGTACAACTGTTCTAAGATCTAGACTTGCACTATTTTTATGTCGCTGTCTTAGTGTACTCAATTTAGTAAAGACCTTGCCCTTGCCACTATTAACCTTTCGTATAATTTATCTCTTACAAATTTCATAATTGTCCCAATTACTTTGTCAAGTCTCTTCACACATTTTCCAGGCAGGTATATATGTTTAATTGTACGGTGCATATGTTCTAAAAATAATGAAGAAGGTGGTAAATAAATGTAAAGATAGAACATTTAGGGATTATACTTACCAATATGCATATTCGTATTTAATCCACTATTGAGTCGATAACAGTATGCCCACTGTTCTGATTTCGATGCATAATTTAATAAAAAGTAGTTTGCAAACTCGATGGTGTCAGGACTTTCTATACAGTATAACAGGAATTTTTCTAGTAAAGTTTGGAAAGTGCTCAAGTCCCTTTCCTGCAAAAGTACTCGTAGCATTTGGTAAGTGATGACCTAAAAAAATTCATTTAGAATTACCACTAAAACCATAATTTTTTTTATTTTACCTTTTTTTCTTTGTCTGATATTTTGTCCAAGTTTTTCCTCAATACTCTATCTACATGCCATGTACAGAATAGCCTAAAATTAAAAAAGTATATTTAGATGCTCGTATGATTTAACCATGTCTGTAATACCTATATCAATATCATACTATAAGTACCTAATTTATAAATAAATAACGTGTGTTAAGTTACCTATATTCAGCAGGAAACATAATCTCGATCCAGGCATTATAATATGCTTCAGCCATCTCTGACATGAACACTCTTGGCTTAATTTTGATTTCAATTACCTTCTTAATACACGAAAAAAAATCTTAAACACCGCAACATCTGACCTATTTGATATGAGAAAGGCACGTGGATAACCTTCTCTTAAGTCATCCAATATGAGTTAGGTATGCATTTCAAATCCATAACCATTAAGTCCATGTGTACCTTCCACACATATGCAATCATTACCAAATTTTGTGAGCCTATTTTTTTGACATTCTGTCATGATAATAAGCAGGAAATCATCACGCTTGAGTTCAGGGTATCCATAATTAATGTTATCAAAGTCCAGAGTTAGTGGCTTTTAACTCGATAACCCAGGCCTCTACACTTACAGCATCATTTGCGTGACGCACAGAAGAACATTTCAAATTAAATAATGTGTTCTCAATATCATAAAGTGTAGGGATTCTCTGAGTTAAGCGCAGAATGACGATGCTAATAGTTTCGGTTTTTTATATTTATTTCACAACTTAAATCACATAACATAAAAGACATAATATTTGGTGGATGCACTTCTCACACCACCACCTTTCATAAGGTCATAATACATACTGCCCCTGCCGCATCTATTGTCTTAGGGCGAGAGTAGGACAATAGATATTAGTGTCATACCGAGCGTACCTATAGGTAACCAATAATACACCAAACATATTAGTCTTGCCTTCCCTAAAGATACCTACAGCTCGGTCATCCTGACACTTGATCGTCCTCGATCAACTATAAATTTTAATTATAGCACATAAACATAATTAACTAATTTTCAATTGTACATAATAAATAACATAATTGCATAAAACATAAACATAAAATGGTCTTAACATCAGGATCTTGGCTTGTCATAAACTCAAAACATAATATGGTTATAGTACAAGTTATGGAACATTTGTCCTTTGCATAAACATAAGCAATTCTAAGTAATGAGAAATTATGAAGAAATAAAACTAATCCTAAAATGTGTCATGATATAACCTAGAACATAAAATGGAAACGTAACATTCAATTCAGACATAAGATTCTACATAAAGTATGATAATCAAAAAATAATATCCTATGCACTTAACGTTTTGTCTGTCATCAATCAGATGTTTCGTATGGTTTTAATCGTGCACTTTCAATTACTCCTCATAAGGCATTTGAGTATTCCGAAATCCTATAATATCTGTAACTACGTAACGATCATTTGGTAGAACCTTACTTATAACATAAGGTTCTTTATATTTCGGAATCAACTTTTTTATTTATTCCTGGGGTAGTGTCGTAATTTGCTATCATTACATACTGTCCGGTTTTATATTCCATTGCAGGTTTGCGATTGGCATCATAATAATTTTTGTTCTTTAACTGATTATTTTCTATTCGCCCCTCAGCTTCTGATCTGACCTTAACTAAGTCCCTATCACCTTCATGTAAAAGTTCTAGAATTTCCCCAATATTATCTTTAACTTTCCCTCTCTGATTCCCACCATATAACAGCTTAGCAGGTGTTTCACCTGTACTTTTATTGACAGTATTGTTTATACTAAATTCCACTTCACCTAGAGCTTTTACCCAATTTATTTGCTTCTCGTCTGTCGCTAACATAGGGGTTAATGACCTATTCATTTTCTGTATTTGCCCATTTGCTTTAGGACTGCCGGTAGCTATTAGAATATGTTGAATATCATATGAGGAGTCCCGATGCGATACAATCTGTTTCGGAACTGAATAATATTGAAAGTAGTCTCGTAAGTGCTTAATAACTTCCTGACTATCAGTACTTTTACAACAATAGAATTTAATGTGCTTTGTAAAACCATCAATAATTTCAAAAACATGTTTTTGTCGATTTACAGGAGAAAGAGGTCCATAATGATCTATGTAAATGGTTTCAAAGGGTAAATTTGCTTTGGGGCAAAAATCCCTCCCTTTTACCTGACTTGGGGTTATATTCAATACATTTTAAACAATTGCCTATAAATTCATTAATTTTTGTTTTTATCTTGGGGAACTAATAAGTTCGCGTTACTAGTTCACAAGTTTTATCAATACCAAAATGACCCATATTATTATGATACAAAGGCAATATCTGATTTTCCATGTCCTCTGGTACATAAAACAATAGTTTATCTTTATACTTCCTATGAACCAATCCGTTTCTTAATTCAAAGAAAGGGTGTTCTGATTCTTTTAACAATCTTCGAATACGCACAATATTCTCCTCGGTTATCTGTTTTATTGCTAACGTTTGTTCTAACTTATTTCCTTCTAGGACTAAAATAGAGTGAGCACGGCTTAAGGCATCCACATGTTTTATTCGATCACCTGGTCTGTGCTCTATAGTGTAACTGTAATTTTGGAGAACTAAACACACAGGGTTCATGTTTCTTTTGCCTAAAGTAAGTCTAAAGCAGTCACAATCAGTTAAGATTTTGAATTGGATTCCCTGTAAGTACACATGGAATCGCTTTAAAGAATAAATTACCGCAAGGCGTTCTAGTTCATAGCTATGGTAATTCGATCCATAATTGCTTGTTCGCTTACTGAAAAAGAAAACTGGATGGAACTTATCATCCGACTGTTTTTGTAATAGGATCGAGCCATTACCTTGTGCTGACGCATCACAATGTAATTCAGTTTCGGCTTTTGGATTATAAATTGCTAAAATTGGTTGAGAAGTCAATAATTCTTTCAAAGTTTCAAAAGCTAATAAGTGTTCTGCATTAAAAGTAAACTTTGCATTCTTTCTTAATAAGTCGTAAAGCGGTTTTGCAATAATTGAAAAGTTTTTAATAAACTTCCGGAAAAAGCAAGCCAAACCAAGAAATTGTTGAACATTCTTAACATTAGTTGGAATTGGATAAAACTTTATGGCTTCGGTGTTAGCTGGATTTGGGCTTATACCCTTTTCATGAATTAAATAACGTCAAAAGTCAATTTCTGTTTTTAAAATTGAGCACTTATCTAAGCCAAGTTCCAATAAATTTTGATTCATTAAATCTAACACTTCTCTAAGCGTTGCAAGATTTTCTTCAATTGTTTCAGTGGCAATTAAAATGTCATCGACATAAATTAAAATCTTACCCTCATCACATAACTGTTTAAAAATTCTATTTACAAATCGAGCGAAAGTTGCTGGACTATTACTAAGTCCAGAAAAACATTCTAGAAATTCATACTGTCCTGTAGGCGTGATAAAAGATGTATATTTGTATGAATCTTTGTCTAGTGAAACATTATAGAAAGCATTTTTCAAGTCCAGCTTTGTAAAATAATTGATCTTCAATCAAAGGTAGAGGAAATTGGTCCTTAATTAAGTTTTTGTTTAAATCCGATAGTCTCCCGATTTCTTTTTAGCAAGTACTATATTTGAACAATAAGGTGATTCACTTTCTCGAATAACATTTTTGTTTAAAAGATCTGACACAATTTCGTCTAGAGCTTTTCTTTCAGTAAAATAAAGTACTCTTGGACGAGTATTAAAATAAACTGATAGATCCCTTAAAGTTAATACATTTTAAAATCAGTAGCTGGTTTTTGTGGTTTTACACAAGAGAAATAATGATCATTCATGATCTGTGATACTTGTGATTTTATATCAAATGGTAATGATTCATTTATGTCAATATCTTGTATTCAGCAAAATCTCAGAAAAAGAAAATTGAAAATCGTTATTAACATTCTCTACAGTTTCTCCTATGATTTCTAAATTCTCTTTTTTAAATCTAATTTCTTTGATATTTTCGTTTGTAATAAAATCGCGGCCTAATAGTAGATTAAAACTTGAAACGTGAACTTTGCGTTCAACCTTTCAGCTGATAAATGTATCGATTAATTTCTTTAGAATTTTGAAATTTGGTGGAATATTTACCGAAAATTGTTCAATCGAAAAATTCATAAATTATTTCACATTTATAACTTTTGGTGGAATTAATTTTTGGTTCAAAAATCAATATTCTTGAGATATTGTACCGCGAAATTTAAAATTTTAAAGTTTCTTTAAATGAGAACGGAGAAGGTACCGGCGGGCCTTCTCTTATCGTCTGTCGTCAAATAAACAAGTGTGGAACTGTGCAGTAATCCATTAACTATATTTTTGCCGAAATTACAAACTAAAATTTGAAGACGTTAACTACTAAGAATCTGGATTACTGGTATGTTATTACATTATATTGTTTCTTTTGAAATTTTAAATTTTGTTATTGAAAAATTTACCATTTATTTGTTTGAAAAAAAAAACCAGTTAGTACAAAATGGATACCCATTTTGGATGCCACATGTTACCTTCATATTCCTTGAGCAAAATTTTTCCTATAAATATATAATTTTTTCATTTTCTTAGATTGTTCATACGTTTTTTTATAAAAATCAGATATTTGTCCAGAATGAATCCTAAAGTTATAAGTTATAGTATTCAATTGTATTTATTGAGCTGGACAGATATACATATAATCTTCTAGTTTCTTTATTTTTTTTCTTATATCTGTATATCCTTTATAGCACAGTTTCTGAGAATACAAGTTTCGGGGATACAGTTTCTGGGAATACAAGTTTCTGGGATATAGTTTACGGATGTATCTATAAGTTTATGGAAATACAGCTTCCTGGAGCACAGTTGCTTAGAGGACTGTTCCTGTGATGATCACAGTAACCTGGAGTACCTACAGTTCCTTGTATCATTGCAACGCAGCGGCGCACCAGTCTCTTTCTGAAGAGTGTGCTAATTCTGTCCGTTAAGGGAGCTTATTTCAGGACAGCATACAAATTTTTTTTTGTAAAAGTCAGAAGGTAGAAAAACCAGCTCTATCTGTTGAACGCATCAAGAATAGAAGAAAAAGAAAAGAGGTTGTATCACTCTATAGATTGCATTTTTTCAAATTGTTGCATAATTTTGATGACCATTTTTTTTCAAAATAGTTGTATTTACTAACCCTTTTTTATTTATGCTGCAATTCTGTGTACGCAAATGGTAAAATCGTTAAACCTTAAAACCTGTAAGTATATACCAAACTTGTATCCGTTCCGATATTACGAGTCATATAGATCGTTACGATCGCTAAGATTTTTACACAGAATTGCAGCATTAGTTGTAATTTTTTCGATCAAATTTATATCAATATATTTATCCATATTAATTTCTTTTGTGAAAGTTTTATTTATTAAACCTCCACAAACAGTTTTCATTTCCAATAAATTAATTATTTTCGAGTAGATTGCAACAGTTGAAAGTTAGCTGATTTTTGTATTTGATTTTTTTTCTAATTTTGTTTTAGGAAACAAAATTAGTGGAGCCCTTAAATGTCATTTCTTAACTATTCTTGTTTTTTAATTATCTTTAGATAACAAAGCCCTGAGAACTGGCTTTGTTATCACCAAATAATAAATCAGTTTGGTAAGAACCTACATTATATTTTCCATCAATTTTTATTAGTGTTTCATTGGCACTCAATTATTTTTTGTTTCAAACTGATACTATTCTTCTTGATGACAAAAAACATCAAATGCATTTCAATTTGACTTAAAATAACATCTGAACAAAAGATTCCTACTATTTCTAATGGTGAATTGTTTATACCCGAAAAATTTGATCACTGTCATAGCTCATTATTTCACTAGGTTCAACGAACTCTTCGCAAATCAATGTAATGTAATGTAATGCTATCTTTGAAGCAATGTATTTTCTTTGTGATTTTGATAAAAAGGGATGTCCAAGGTCGATCTCCTGACCATGACCAACATGACTTTTACAAAATTTTACAACACATTTTTTATCAATTAAATATAGTCATTCTGGCTGGACAATATCCATCTATTTTACTGGACCCCTGTGTTTTAAGTTGTCGAATATTGTTACCTCTGGTACGAATCTTGCCTGACCTGTGACACAGGTACGTAACTTTGGTCTGTCTGAGAGTTTTCTTAGAACCACTCATTTTCACAAATGCTTCAACTTTTGTTTTCCGTTTCTAAGAATAATATATTAAAATAAAGTATAGGTAGTATCAAGGATAGTCTCGACTTAAGCACATAATTTTTTACACATACCTGAAACGCTTCAATTGATTCGAACTCAATTTCTTCATTAATTATTCCTTGCTGGTGATCTTGAATGTAATGGTGAATTACCGCATCTGTGGATGCACCAAAATATTTACATAGAGAACATTTGTTTGTTATTTGGGTTTTGTGTGTACTTTTATGTTTAACGAAGATTTTCAGAGAATTAAATTGACTATCACAAATTTCACATGAATATCTATTTTTTTTTTGTAATTGAACTAACATCTGAAAAAAATCATTTATATTATAAATGTTGTAAACTAATACGTTGTTGCAAGAGCCTGCATAATTATAAAGCAAAGTAGGAAGGTAGTAGGTACAATTTTAAGACACTCACCAGAATGTTTTTGTTTAAAATGAAATCTCAAATTTCCAAAGCTAACAAAAGTTTTTTCACACTATTTACACATACGACTGTATGCGCCAGAGGGTTTTCGAATAATTGGAGCAAGAACATGTATTTTATCTAAAACAATAATCACGTTACATACATAATGAAAAAGAAAAATTAAATTTTGTACCTACCTGGATGTTTCCTCTTCACATAGGCTCTCAAATTAGACGGTTTGGAATATAATTTATTACAATACACACAACGTGACATATTCGTTTTATAAAATCTTTATAACAAAAAAACCACAAAATATCAAGTATTATTATAATATAAGTTTTTTTATTCGTAGTTAGTAATCTATGTATTAAATAAGTCTAGAGACACAACGACCGAATCGAAACGTCAACAGAAAACAAAACTCTGTGAACGTAATGCTGGTTGCATATCACACAGTTTGAAGCTTTAAATTGATCGGCCGGGGTCTGTACCTAGACGCTTGTTAATTTCAGAGGTTTCGTGAAAACATTGCGGTTATAAAAAGCGGTAACTGAATGACAGTTGATAGTTATAGTCTCCATAATGAGTTTGTTTTGGCTAATTCCTGTTTTTGATGATTTTTTTTTCAACAATAGTTGTCTTATTGCAAATTATTTTTTTGACAATCCTGAAATTCCCATAGTTCTACGTGAAGTCCATTATAGACAGCCCATTAACCACGAAATATGGATAGAATATTACCATGAACTGGAATTTTTTAGGTTGTTTAGGATGAGAAAAGAAACATTCTTTAAATTATTGAATGTGGTGCTGGAAAAATGTATTTTTTAATAAAAAATAAATATAGAGGTGGAAATTATCCCACACATCCGGAAAAAGCGTTACTCGTTTTTCTTTGCTATATTTCCAGGCACTGCACTCAATTGGTGACCGTTTCAATTTGGTACCAAGTACATTCATGTCTCTAATAAATTATTTTTTATATATAATTGTTTTGTTGAAAAAATAATATATATATATATATAACTTATCTTTTCACACATGGAAAAGGCTTTTTAAAAAAAGATTTATTTATTGAGACAATATAATAATATGTTACAAGATCGGAAGTAGATTCTAGACTGAATAATAAAGTTTTACAATTACTAGTATTAAAAATAAAACATAAGCAAAAACAAAGTTAGCTGAAATTAAATATACTGACTAAACAATTTATTTATGCTACACTGAGAAATATAACTATATAACACCTCCCCCATTAGAATGAGGCTCCTTCTGGAAGCTGAATTTTCTTTTGTTGGAGTTCTGTGGATATTTCTTCTGGCACCCTTGTCTTCAAAAGTAGCCAAATAATAACTAATGCTATACCAGAGTATAAAATGATGGTCCATACGCTGGGAATATGCAGGTTGAATTTTTCTTTAAATATTGGTGTCAATTCTTGAGATGATATTTCTTTCAATTTCAAATTTTTCAAATTTATTTCCATAGGGGACATATTAATTTTGTTGAAATTTGCCTGAAGCTTATTTAGTACGAGAGGTTGGCCAAAAGTTTTTTCTTGAAATGTGAGTTCGTTATTTTGGAAAATGATCTTGCAGGGAGAGTTTTTGATTAAGTAAATTCCTCTTAAATTTATAATTTCTGTGTCTTCTGTACATTTGATTGTTAACCTTTCTTCGATTGGAAATATTGCTAAATACTGGTTTATTTCCGGAATAACTTCTAAATGATTTTTTAAAATTTTGACTTTTGAGTATTCACAGCTGGTTGAGTTTCCTGTTAACAATATTTGTTCTTCGCATAGCTGTTTGTTATTGTCTTGAAGATAGGAAGGGCATTGAAAAGTTTCACTTCGTGTACAAATGTCATTTAGAGATTTTATTTGATTTTCAGTTTTTAACAAATATTTGGAGCTTGGTATTATTGTTACGAATTCTGATTCTAATTTAGTGGGTATTGGTAATAAATAAAATAGTTCAAACTCAATATTAAAATTAATAGGAATAGATAAATAGTATTCTATTTGATTTTTTCTTAGTCCACATGTTATATCTAAAATTGATTCAAAGTTTAAAATATTCTCATATTTTAATTCAAACGGAAGTTGCAGTTTGTAATATGAAGAAATTTTTTGCAATTCTGTAAATAATTCTTTGGACTTAATAATACTCGGGTGTAATGTTCTTAGTTTGCAAAATGTTAAAGAATTTTCTACTGTTTCCATTACATCTAAAATTACGTTATAGATAATTAAAAGTTCGTTAATCATATCCTTGAGATATATGAGGTTCTCATATTCGGCTTGAAAGTCTAACATATCTTTTATTTCCAAGATTTTTGACTTGAGCAGTATTTCATTATTTTGAATATCTTGAATAGTTTTATTAAAATTATTTATTATTTGATTACTGACACTGTATTGCATTTTAATTTGATTTTCGAGATTTGCTTGATTCTGTTTTAAATGTTCTAAGATTGAATTTATTCTTTCTTCATCTTGAGAATCGAGATTGCCGGTTATGGCTTTTATCAAAGAACCAAATCCATTTTATTAATCCTCTTTTGTTTCTAATTGTTGTGGAGTGAATATTAAGATTTTCAAATTTTTCATCGATATTGTTTTTAACATTTTGGATAAGGCTAACAAAATTTCCAGTCTGTTGTATAAAAAATGTATTATTTGAGATATCACGTGTAATATTTTCAAAATGTTGATTCAAAGAGTTATACTCTTCTAATAATGGGTTCAAGTTATAGAAATGCACAAATGTATGACTTGATTTTTGCAATTTAGCAGGGCCAAGATTTATTGGTAAAATTCCTAGATTATGACTGATGTCTTTAATTTCTACTGTTGCTTGTCCAATTGAGACGAATCTGTAATAAAAGTATATGGTTTTTGTTTAGGTCGTTTTATATTTGATAAGTGAATATCTTCAGTGGTATTGAAGTGTCGAGTTACAATTTTTGCAGTTTTACGATTTTTATTAGTACTTTTAATCTGTTCAGGTCGGTATTTATTTTTTGTTTTACTTTGAATCTGTTTATTTTTGATAAATACCTTTGTAGGTATTGGGTTTGGCAATTCTTCTCTATTTTCGTTAGCTTTTGAGATAACTTTGTCTTTAGTCTCTTGTAATTTTGAGTTTATCTTAGAATAAAGTAATTTCATTTTTTCTCTATGATTATGAATATAATTATTAACTAGCTGCCTATCAATATCTAAGTCAAAAGAAGAGTTAATTTCTAAATGTCCCGTAGTAATTTCGTATGGTTTTAGCTTGGTTGTAGAGTGGATGCTGTTGTTATATGCTAGAAGTGCATAATTAATTTTTATTTCAATGGGTTCTTTCTTAAATTCATTTTGATTATTTAGAAGTCTAATATGTTCAATAATTGTCGAGTGAAATCGTTCGGCAATGCCGTTTGATTCCGGATGCTGTGAACTTATAAAGTGTATCTGTTCCATTATCAGATATTATCTGATCTGGTATACAATGGTGGGTGAAATATTTAATTAAATTATTGACAATTTCTATGCCTTGAGCAGAGTTTAGTTTATAAAGTTGTCCGTATTTTGAAAAGGAGTCTATAATAGTTAAAAATTTTGTGTTTTCTAGGGTTATAGTATCTAAGTGAATTATTTGGAAAGGTTTGACGGCTGTTGGAGTTACGTTAAAAAGCGGTTTCAAAGGTTTCCTATCATATTTTGTTGCTTGGCATATATCGCATTCGTTAATGTAGGTTTGAATAGACGATCTTTGATTTGGCCAATAATAACGCGTTTTTATATTATTTTCAGTTTCGTCTAATCCTCTATGATTTCGTTTACCTTCATGATAATTTTGGATAACTTCTTTTATTTCGTTTAAGGGAATATCGATTAACTTTTTGTTACACTTAATAAATGAAATTTGTGAATTTTTAAAATAAGTTTGTAAAACTGTACTAAATTTTTCATATAAAGGATCTTCAAAGTAGATATGATATTTTAATTTTGGCACAACATAAATTTTTACAAAATTTATAACATCTTGTTCAAAATTATTTTTGGAAAATTGTACGAGAATTCTCTGTTTTAAATCGTATAGCTTAATAATCGTTGGTGCTGCGGGTTCAAAATTTACTTCAGAGATTATTATTTGATTTTTCCCTACATTTACTGAAGATTCCGAAATTGGTATTCCTACTACAGGATTTTCCAAATTTGTGTGAATAGTATTGTTTTCATCATCAATATCGTCGTTTATTTCTTCTGCTTCTACGATAAGTGATTCGGTTTCTACATTATTAATTTTAGAAGTACTTGCAAATTTGTCATTAAATTTTTCCATATAGGCTAATAAGTTTTTGGGGTTATTTTCGGACGAATTGACTTCATTTATATTTAGTTGTATGCGTGATAGACAGTCACTATTGGTGTTTAATGCACCTTTTTTGTAAACTATATCATAGTCGTATTCTTCGAGTTTCAGACGCCATCTAACTAATTTAGAACTGGGGTCTTTTAAGGAAAATAGCCACTGAAGCGGCTTGTGATCAGTTACGATAGTAAATTTCCTACCAAAAAGATAGGGTCGAAAATATTTTATGGCCCAAACAATTGCAAGGAGTTCCTTTTCAATTGTTGAGTAATTTACTTCAGAATTGTTAAGTGTTCTACTAGCATATGCTACAGGTAAATCAGATCCGATTTTTCCTTGGCAAAGGACAGCGCCTAGGGCGAAGTTGCTCGCATCTGTCGTGAGATTAAATGGTTGAGAAAAGTCCGGATATTGCAATATAGGATCGTTCATTAACATATTTTTACATAATTCAAAACAATTAATATAATCAGTATCGTTAATGTTAATTACGGCATTTTTCTTTAAACGGTTAGTTAATGGTTTAGTTAATTTTGAAAAATCTGCTACAAATTTTCTATAATATCCAAGTAATCCTAGAAATGCTTTAATTTGTTTGATAGTTTTTGGAATTGGAAAATTTTGAATGGCACTTATTTTATCAGGATTGGGCTTAACGCCTTCTGGTGTTACGATGTGTCCCAAATAAGCGACTTCTTTTCTTAAAAATTCAGATTTATCAATTTGGACTTTGAAATTAGATTCACGTAATCTTTTAAATACTTCTTTTAAATTATTAATGTGCTCTTGTAAGCTTGTACTAAAAACTATAATGTCATCGAGATATACTAAACATTTTTCGTTTTGAATACCTCTTAAAATGTTGTCCATTACTCTCTGGAAGGTTGCAGGCGCTCCTTTCAGACCGAATGGCATTCTCAAAAATTCCCAGTGGCCATTTTCTGTAGTAAAGGCTGTTTTTGGGATATCTTCTTGGGCCATCTCAATTTGGTGAAATCCAGAGGCAAGATCCAAGGTAGTAAAGTACTGACAACGACCTAGTTTGTCTAGTAGGGTAGTTATATTAGGTAGGGGATATCTATCTCCTAAGGTTATTTCATTAAGCTTACGATAGTCTACAACAACTCTAAATTTTGGTTTACCTGAAGAATCTAATTTTTTTGGAACAACCCAAATGCTACTTGACCAAGGTGAGCATGAAGGTCTTATAATATTTTGATCTAGCATATTTTTTATCTGACTTTGAACTTATTTTCTATATATTTCGGGATACCTATATGACTTAGAATAAATAGGTACCTCATTGGTAGTTCTTATTCGGTGTTTAATTTTACTTGTAAATGTTAGCTGATTACCGTCGACATGAAATATGTCGGAATACTCTTTTATTAATTTAAGGATAGCTTCGCGCTCTTCTTTATTCATGTGTTCTGTACGAACCTTTGTTATATCAAATTTAAATTTTTCCGCATACATTGCATTAAAGTTTGGACTGAAGTTTTGTTCGTATTCGTCGAACAATTCTACTTCTATTGGAGCACTTAAATCTACTTTGAAATATGACTCGGACGGATTTAAAATAGTGCATAAAGCTTGACTATTTTCCGCTTTAGTGAGACATTCCGGAATTTCTAGTTTTCCTATTTTGGTATAAGGTATAATTATATCGCCATTATTGGAATTTTCAATATTTAGTTTAATTATTTGTTCTGTGCGTGGAGCCACTACTATACAATTCGTGTTTTCGCAGTTTATTTTGAAATAATTTATTTTAATTTTACTATTAGGCGTAATTAAAACGTTATTCACTAAATCAATTGTTGCATTTAGTTTTTTAAGATTATCTAAACCTAATAAGCAATCGAAATGATTGTGAAATTTAAATATACAATATTCTAATCTAATTTTATTTCCTATTTTAAATATTTCTGAACATGGAATTGTTGTACAATATTTTTGTTGACTTGTACCGAGAGCTGACGATACTTTGAAGGGTTTTTGCATGATAGATTTTGAAAAAAAATTTTCTGCAATTTTTGGAGTTACAAAAGATTTTGTGCTGCCGGTGTCAATTAAAACTCTTAAATTTTGTTCGGGAAATATAATGTACGGTAATTCACTTTCAGAATGAGTAAAATTAAATAGTTCTACGTTACTGTTGTGTCCGAGGCTATTTCCTCTAAAAAACGGTTTTCATCTTCAATATGACATTCAGTATTGTCGATATTATGTAATTCTTCGGAAATGAAATTTTTTCTTTGATTTGAGAATTGTGTTTGCCTTTGCCCATTATTTCTATTTTGAGCATTGAATGGGTTATATGTATCTGCTGTAGTTATACTCATTGGAGTAGGTTTTGGAAAATTTTGGTTTTGATTTGGTTTAAAAACGTTAGTATTCCTAGTTTGAATATTTGTTGCTCTACTTGTACTAGGTAAATTATTTGAATTAAAATCTCTGTTAACTTGTGCCTGAGTTTGAGTATTACTTAAGTTAAAATTTTTATTAAATTGAGGCAGATAATTTTGTTGTACATTTGGAGTATATGTGGGTCTTTGTATTATTTTGGAAATTATCTTTGTTTTGTGGTACAAAATTATTTTTTTGCCTGGGCTTAATAAATGCATTTTTTGAATAGTTATTATTATTATTATTATTACTTAAATATATTTGAAAGTCATTCGTTAAAACATTTAAGGCTGTATTTAAATCACTAGGGTTTTTGGTACGCATTAAAGTGCCTAACGGTTCCTTTAATCCACGTAACAATACTCTTAGTGCTAAATTCCTAAAATAATTGCCTAATATGACTTGTTCATTGGCATTTGAACGTGTCATTAATAATGATGTCTGCAAGTTTAAAAGATGCTGTATTCTGTTGTAAAATTCAAAAGGGGATTCATTTCCTTGTGTTAATTCTGAAATTTCTATGCTTAGAGTATACACATCTCTTTTATCTGCGTAAGTATTCAATAAAGCATCCTTCAAATTTTGCCAATTAGTTATACTGCATGCAGAAATATTTATCGCTGCTTGACCTTTAATTTTTGACAAAATGCTAGACATTAAGTATTCGTTTTGAAAATCTCCTATATCTACAGGGTTGTAAAATTTATTTACTAATTTTTCTGAAATTTCGATAAATCTAGGTAATAAGGCATTATTGCCTTGGAAATCCGGGATCATATCCAGATATTCCTTTTTTAATTGTGGTACTACGTTATCTAAAGGCATTTTGAAGTTTGTATTTAAATTAATTACAGGTTTAGCAATTTTTACAATTATATCTTTACTTAAATTAGTTTGTGAGTTAGAATCTAAATCAGAATCAGAATCAGAATTTTCAGAGCTTCCTGAATTGAACAATTTATTATTATCTCTATACGACATAAGGTACTTACATCAGAAACAGGACTGCTTTCTCCATCTAGTCGAACTTGTAAGCTGGGAATTGGCAATATTCGTTTGGAATTCCTCTTCTTAACAGGTCGAACTATCTTCTAGTTGAGTTACTCAGTTCACCCAACTAAGAGTCCCAAATTTCACTTTTTTTTAGGTATGTTAACAAATCGTTGAAACGAACCGGTGGTTATTTTCGCTAACGCCCGTTTAACATATCCTACTGACTGCGCCACTTATCTTTTCACACATGGAAAAGGCTTTTTAAAAAAAGATTTATTTATTGAGACAATATAATAATACGTTACAAGATCGGAAGTAGATTCTAGACTGAATAATAAAGTTTTACAATTACTAGTATTAAAAATAAAACATAAGCAAAAACAAAGTTAGCTGAAATTAAATATACTGACTAAACAATTTATTTATGCTACACTGAGAAATATAACTATATAAAATATATATATATTGTTATAGATTGAAGCATGATATAATTATTATAATAGAAATTCGAGATGTCACAATTATAATAAATTAGAAATAACAATGAACAATTCATACGTACCCTGTATGTAAATTTTATATAATAATAGATGTTGGCATTAATTATAAAAAGGTAGATTCATAGTAACAATTATTTGAAGTACACTGTCAAGATGATACCCAATCGGAATATAATGTCACTTTTGTTAGATGGTTTGATTTAAAAAGAAAATTTTTAATAATGTGTAATATAAGTTATAAGGATACTCTGATTTAGTTTATGTTGAAAAATTTAATTAATGATATTATGAATAACAAATGTAATTAAAATGTCATGAAGTGTCAAAGTGAAATTAAAGAAGTAGTGACAGGAGTAATAAAAAAAAGTGAGGTTGGTAAGACATTGTGGAAGGAAGTAAATGAAGGTTTTCAGGACAGGTTGCTAGGGTGAAACTAAGGGGTTGTTGACGGGGTGACGCACAAAAAGGTGGTCACAGAAAAAGTTGAAAAAGAATTAAAATATTTTTTCTTCTGGAAAAAGAAACCAGAAGATACAAATAGCAAGGTGCTAGACAGGAGACGAGAGTTCCTGTATATAAAGAGGTAAATTTCGAGATCGTCGGAATTTGAGACGAGTTGTGGATAATAACTTACCACAAACCAAACTTCGAGTCTTCTGAATTGGTGAGATAACCACTTAATCAAATATTATTTGCATTGTGCATATTTGTACGAGATATATTAATCGCATAGATTAATTTGAACGAGGTTCCAGTATACAGATGCTGAAAGAAAAAGTATAAATATTATTTATGGTTTGGTCTTATGAAAGGTTAAGTCTTGTAGTATATTCAAAGTGATTTAAAGTGCATAGATAAGAGTTATTTATAGGTTGTATTATATAGAATAGATCTTTATACTTACCAGAGAGTTTGATATCAAATTCTTACTAATACTCGCAACGTATATAACGTAAGTTTGTTTATTTCGTTTCCGATACATTTCTTCATTTCAGTTTTCATATAGGTTAGATTCCAGTAGAGCCGATCAGCTGTTTATTTGGTTAAATCGGAAAACCGTGTTCCGTAAATTTTGCAAGTATTACATACTGGTAGAAAAAAATTGCAAAATAATTTATAATTTATATTGTCGTTAGTGCTAATCAAGTGAGTTATTGATAGCCGTATAATTTTATTGTGTTCTAAAATATATATTGTTATATTAAACAAAATCGGAGTAAATTAATAAATTTCATTTTTACGATTGGAGCTCCATCTACGTACCGATATCTCTACTAACCCTGAAACACGACCTTGAGGTGAGTAGTCGAATCTCTGAAGGAGAAGCCGTGGCAAAAATATGATATCTTATTAATGAACATATAACGAACACCCACACCAACAAAACTAATAATAAACAACATAAACAATACACAACACGACACGAGAGAAATGAAATATATAATAATATATAATTCTTATTTGATTTTTTTTCTTCTTGGGTATATGGTTATATGATAAAAATTAATTAAAATACTCTTTGACGTTTCGCTCTGAGTTGAGAGCTTTTTCAAAATATTTATTCAGAAAATGTCATTATGAAGTAATATTTACAATTGTTACTATGGAATTTGGTGATTTAGTTTGAACATTTGGAAGATGAGAAGTTAAATTAAAATGATATAAGTAGATACTTACCTTAGAATTAAAGGACCCTGCACAAACCTTACGGAAAAGGACTTTCTGTCGAAATGGTTCAAAATTTGGGATTAGGTAGCCAACATCATGTAGATCAAAAGTCTCCATGGGCGCATCGACCGGCTATGACTAGGTTTCGAGATATGATGCATCAAATGTAGGCCAAATGATGGATTTCTGAATTACCGTCACGGCACGGCGTATCTGACGAAGAGTTTCGCACGCTTTATTCTATAACTAAAGTGGATTTTAATGATCTATTTTCTTATTGTGATCCAGTACCTATACCAGGAGGATACAGGTATATTAGCAAAAAGGATCTTCTCTGTTTTTTATGCAAGTTAACTCAAGGTCTTAGTGACGAATTTTTATGTGTAATGTTTCGTTATACTTCGAGGCAGGCTACAAGCATGGCAATAAGTACAGTCAGACAATCATTATCAAATAGATTTTGTCTCGAAAATATTGGATTTGAAGCCATTACCAGGAACGAATACATAGAAAGACATGTCACACCTTTTGCAAACCAATTGTACAATCCTACGCCAGAAGATCCAGGAGCCATTGTTTACATTGATTGCACTTACATAGATATTGAGAAGAGTTCCTGTTTTCAAGTTCTACGTCAATCGTATTGTGTTCATAAGCATAAGCATCTTGTTAAACCATCAATGATTGTTGCTCCCGATGGCTATTTTTTGGGTATCCAAGGACCATATTTTTCCAACGCAGCTAACAATGATGCTCGCATACTTTTGAATGAGCTTAATCGAGACGTAAATGGAATGCGGGATTGGTTTCAAGAGGGCGATATTGCTATAGTCGATTGTGGGTACCTACACTCAATTCAAACTTTACAAGAAATAGGCCTCATTACGAAGATGCCACCATTGCTAGATCGCAACGAAAATCAGTTTCGAACTGAAGAAGCAAATGCTTCACGTTTAATTACTTAAACCAGGTGGATTGTTGAAGCACGGAATGGTCATTTGAAAAGTATTTTTAAAATATTTTCAAATACTGTACCAACGTCTCATGCTGCAAACTTGTCTGACTTTCTTTGCATTGCTGGTGCAATTATAAATAAGTACTATGGGCCTATAGCCATGCCAAAAGCAGACGTAGATTTGGCCAACCAAATGCTTCATCGAGCAGAAGAAGAAAATGTAGTACAGGCAAGAGTAGAGGCTGAAAATCTAAGACAAAGAAGAGCAACATATGCATACTAAAAGTTGATCACGCAGACGTTACCGGTAATTCAGAAATCCATCATTTGGCCTACATTTGAGGCATCATATCTCGAAACCTAGTCATAGCCGGTCGATGCGCCCATGGAGACTTTTGATCTACATGATGTTGGCTACCTAATCCCAAATTTTGAACCATTTCGACAGAAAGTCCTTTTCCGTAAGGTTTGTGCGGGGTCTTTTACGATATTTGAATAATAGATTAAAAATGTGTAGTTATTGATTGCAATTGGCTATTTTATTAAATTTGACTCAAGTTTTTGATAACAAATGTTCAAACTAAATCACCAAATTCTATAGTAACAATTGTAAATATTACTTCATAATGACATTTTTTAAATAAATATTTTGAAAAAGCTCTCAACCCAGAGCGAAACGTCAAAGAGTATTTTAATTAATTTTTATCATATAACCATATACCCAAATCTGAAGGAGAATATGTCCTTTTGAAACAAGGATTTACAGGTAAATATATTTTTTATCAATGTTTTATATACTTAGTCGATTGTCATGGAGACTACATATACATTTTGAATTGGTTTAGTAGTCAAAACGTGAAAGAACTATAACAATACCCTTTTTAAACTAAATTCAATAACAATTTTACATTAAACATATTTCACACACACATAACAGTTTTATTTTGAAGGTAGTATTGGAGAAGGTTGATGGATGCCATGTTGACATAGGTGCCATTAAATCAGCACACCAGTTACATTGATAGGAAGCAAAATCATTCCATCAATTTAATTGCAGTATGTACTGCAGCTAAAATATTTACATATGTTTTTATTGGATATCCTTGGTCTACCCATTACTCTAGGGTAAGAAAACATGCATGCTTAAGCAGATTCGTTATATAATATATTTACTTTAGTCTAGTGAGGTATATAGAGAGATTTGGAACAAATAAATATTTTCCTCGAGATTTACATTTGATAAGGGATAGTGCTTTTCCACTGAGAACGTGGCTCATGAAACCATATGCTAGGCAAAATAATTTAAGAATTCAAAAATTACACAATTACAAATTGAGCGCCGATAGGGTTTGCATAGAAAACACTTTTGGGATCCTTAAATTACGATAGGCCAGGCTAAATTATATTGACACATATTGTGTCTCAAAGGCAATTGAGATTACAACAGCTGCTTGTGTGTTACATAATTTTTGTTACCTGAACGATGATGAGTGGGATGAATCCGATTTAGGTAATGAGGTTGAAGAAGAATTAGAGTTTCCTGAAAATGATAGGGAAGCTTACCTATCAGGGAAGGAAAAAGAGATGTAGTTGCAGATAACATATTTTTAAACAACTGAAGAGAATAACATATTTGCAGTTCAGGTTAGGATATTTTTTCTACGATTTTTTTAATTTATTTTATTTTTTACTAGTAAATAAACTGATTGTACATTGTAAATAAAACTGAAATTATGTTTGCAGCCATGTGTCATTTTTTACAATCCAGTCCTTATTGTTAGTTAATTAGTTAATTAGTTAGAATTTATTGTGAAAAAATAAAAGTTACGTTACATTATATTATAACTTTATTCAAATAGACCTTAATATCAGAAATAAAATTATTAAAAAAAAAAAAATTTATTGAATGTCATATTGTTTTTTGAGTTCAATTTATAATGAACGCTTATGTCAAAAAAACTTTTTTATATATTTTTACAATCATACCGACATCCTCGTTTAAATAATGTAAGTAAATTTATCTACAACTGTCATGTAACAGGTACGATTTGACACTATTTTAAGTGTCATAATGACGTATATTACCGCACTAGTGCGTTTTTGAATACATTACCGCACTAGTGCGGTAATAAGAATCAAGAAAAATATTAAAACCAGAATTAAATATTTATTTTATAACATGTAGTTTAGGGTACATATAATCAAATTATTTATTGTATATATTTACAGTGCACTCCTTACAATTGTATAAATTAATTCCAGACGCTGACATGCCCAACGCTTGACTAGAATAATTGCTTACATATATCTTAATAATTTTCAGTCCTTGAGAATGAATATGTTATATTCGAAAGCTTGAAATACATTTTAAAAAGAGTACTCTCTGGTATTTTCTTGCCACATCCCCACATAAATCGTCCCCGTTACTGAGTTGGCAAATATTTCTAGTAATTTATATTGTATATATATTTTTTTATCAAAAAACAAGGTAACATTTTCTTAAAAAAAATCATTAAACTGTAACATTTACTGTGAAAAAATAATCGTAACGTTACATTATAATATACAGTGCTTGTAAAAAAGTCCGCACCATATGGGAAAATTTTTTATTATCCACATCTCAGAAAATTTTATTCTCGATAAAAGTTGGTGCATTGCATAAAACTTCATCAAATATCTAAATTTGGAAACGATATACAGGGGAAAACAAAAAATAGAAATTTTGATCAGGAATGTATCCTTATTTTCAACATTATCAAAAAAATGTATTTAGAAAAGTTGTTAAGAATTAAAAATGTTCAGATTTAAAATCACAGCTTCCTATGCCAAAAAATATTTTTTTACCCAATTTTTGCCATTTTTAGCCTTTCAAAGAATATTGGTAACTCATATACACCCTCTTATCACTATAATATAATTTTACTACAAACATTTTATCCAATTTATTATTTTATCACAGTTTTAGATGTTTATTAAATATGATTTTTTTTAGTTTTTTTGATGCAAAGTTGTTATTTCACCCTGTATAATTACTAGGATTGTGGATATGTATTCTAAATTATTTATTTTAAAGTAGTTAACCCATTTCCATCAATTAGTTCATAATAGTAGTTCTTATAACATACATACAGGGTAAATTTGAAATCTGAACATTGTTTTTAATTCTAAACAACTTTTCTGAATAAACTTTTTTGATTCTGTTGAATATAACGGTACTTCACTCTTGATCAAAATTCCTATTTTTTGTTCTCCCTTGTATACCGTTTAGAAATGTAGAAATGCACCAACTTTTATCAAGAATACAATTTTCTGACAAATTTTTCCCATATGGTGCGGTGATGTAAATATTAACAACAATTAATTTGTGTTCAATAATATCGTTATAAATTAGATGTTTCTTTTATTTTTTTTATAACAAATTTATCAATATAAAAATTAAAACCATACTTTGTTTCATTTTATTGTAATAATCCATTTGTAACATTACCGCACGCTACAGCAGTGCGGTAAGAATATTACCGCACTGTTATTTTCTAATTGCTTAGCAACTGCCCACTATTCTGGAATGTTGAGCTTTGCGCATAGAAAAACAGGTCAAAATAGTGTCACTTTTCCCAAGATCGGGGAAAAAAGCTTTTATTTATTTATTGTAATTCGTTAATTCAACTTTTCGTTGCACATTTCGAATCACATGGTAAGTTTACCGAACTGGAATAATCTATTCTAGTATTTACATAATGGAATCCGATTTATCGGACCTTTCCTATTTGGAGAATGAACCTCCACGTAGACATGATATCCTTCGAGTATATAAAAATGGTGCTGTGGATTGCATCCACCTTAAAAATATAATCACCAACAAAATAATCTGGTGGAAAATGTCGAACAGTTTGAAGAAGCGATGTATGAAGAAGAGTTGGATCATGCGAATAATCCGAATAATAACGCCAATTACGATGTTCGAAACAGAATAATTGAAATTATTTTCAATAGATAATAATATTTAAATTTTTTTTGGATCTCCTCATTTTCTCAAAGTTTAATTGATTAAATGAGACAAATAATTATTGATTCAACTTATTTATTTTTAGTTGGTTCATTATTTCTTGAGATTTTATGACCCTTTCCTCCGCAATACTATTTAAATATTTTTAGCGAAAATATAAATTTTTGTATTGTTCTGCGGAGGGGAATTTTTTTAAACGATGAAATAAAACAATTTAATTTGTTTAAATCTTCATTATATTTGAACTAAGTGCAATATACATTCGTGAAGCGTTTCGCTAACACAGTAGCTTTCTTCTTTTTAACAATTTTTTTATTGTGGTTTTATTTGGCTGCGATGTCAGCACTGCCCTCTTGCTGTTGTTAGAAGCGACAGCTTTGCCGTCTTCCGTCTTCAATTTATCTCGCTATAAATATACATTCAATATATATTTTCAAATTAATTGAGGAGTATTTTAGTGAGTACACCCTATTCTCAGCCACAGCAGTTTGAGCGTCCTTCAGTTTTAACTGATGTTCTCTATACGTATTTTGCTGGAAATAATATATGGTATTTAACTAACAATTTTTATGAATGAAACTTAAGTGCTTACATTTCCTTCGGCGATCTCTCCTTATGTTCCTTTTCAAAGTTCGTATAGAAATTTTAAATGTTTTGCAGATCTCTCGCCTGATTCTGCAGATCAATTAAAATTTTGTCAGATCTGTGCCTATAGAATAAAAAAAAATTTTTGAATAAGAATATACTATTTCATAATCCTTGAGAATAAGGTATATTATAGTAGTATTAATTATACCATATTTAAGATGTACTCACTTCACAACCAAGGATAGCAGTAATTACTTCTCGATTTCGGTGAAGTTTTTGCGCTTCAGTATTTTCTCCATTGGCCAAAAATACATTCATTAATCAGAGTATTCATAAATTATTCTTGAAACGGTTAGTATTTAATAAAACGTAAATTGCAAACTTACCGTACACATAACTGTAGAATCCAAAAAACAAACCACAAAATCAAAATAGTTTAATATAAAAATATGACTTATAACAATATTATGACAGCAAACGTCACCCTTTCACAATGTTGCTACATCTTCCGACAATTAATGATCAATCACATGATGAATGATTAATGAGAGCTTAATTTTTTTCGTGCAACCGTATTCCCATTGATGGTTCATCATTTTTTAATCAACCATCACATGATGAGAGATTTGATTATCGTTCTTGCAACCGGGCATAAAACTATTGAAACGCTTTACACATTAGAAAATTAATTTCCAAAGGATAGACTGTTCACCAGGAAGCAACATCTACTTCTCGTGCAATATGCCCCGCTAGACAATGAATTACACTTCCAAGATAAACGGGGTTGGTATATATGAAAATATAGAACCAACCATATTGCCCGAGAAGTAGACGTTGCTTCCTGGTGAACGGTCTATCCTTTGGAAATTAATTTTCTAATTTGTAAAGCGTTTCAATATTTTTACACTATTATTTTGACGTTTATTTATAACACGCTTTACTATGACAATTGATACAGGAAACTGTAATCAAGTAAATAACCTACAAAACCGAAATGGTTTTTTGTCAATATAGAAATTTGGTGTATATTTAGTTGTGGAGATGTCGCTATTATCACATTCTCGGCATTCCCTTCACTGGGTATAATGTGATCTCAGCGTTGTCTTCAGTCCAGGATTAGGCTCTTAGAGCTTCTGGATGAATAATATTTACCTTGTACTGATGAGGCGCAAATACGCCGAAACCGGTCTGTAAGTGATATTATTCCTTCTAATTATAAACCAGAATGGTTGGTTCTATATTTTCATATATACCAACCCCGTTTATCTTGGAAGTGTAATTCATTGTCTGGCGGGGCATATTGACCGAGAATTAGATATTGATTCCTGGTGAACGGTCTATCCTTTGGAAATTGATTTTCTAATTTGTAAAGCGTTTTAATAGTTTTACACTATTATTTTGATGTTTATCTATTTAAAATGTTAATATTTAATAACTTGGTATCTACATTTAGAGAAGAAACACGACAAAGATTACGTACACTGAGAGATACCAGTAATCCTTTTGAGCTACCAGAGGAACTTTTTAGGCAGTTATATAAACTGGATGTTGTATCGGCAAAAGATTTATTTGAGGAAATTTTACGTCATCCATCTACTCACGTTTTTTAATTGAATCATTATCCTCAATAGAACCCAATAATTATCAAAATGGACATTAAAAGTGACACTGGAAACACAAAACATCTAGAAAAATAATATTCGACGCACGGTTTCTGTCAATTTAATTATATCAACCTTCAAATTGTGTGTGTGATCACTAAAATAGACACTGAACGATAATGTTACAGAATAGAGGTAAGAGAAATTGTTGATGACAAATAAGTCGTCTGCGCCCCTTTTGGGGGCCGTAACCTTTTTGCGGAATCAGCTCCAATGTAATATTGGAAGAAATAGGTAAAGCCGAAGAAAAGAGAAGATCTGACAATTGAAAAGATATAGTAGGGCTTAGGCAAAAATATTCTTCTGGGTGACTACAACCTGTTGAGATCAAATGAATGCATAAGTCAAAGCAAAACTGCACTAAGAGTTTTAACAGGAATCCTAACGGGACATTGTCGCCTGAATGGGCACCTTAAAAAGCTCAAAATAGTGGAGGAAGAAGATTGTAAGTTTTGTGGAATGGAAGAAGAATCCTCCATCCACATACTTGCGAACTGCTCAGCAATTCAGAATCCTAGGGCACAGCACCTGGGAGACTACTGGATAGAAGAGGGACAGTTACCCAAGTTGAAGCCTGCAGATATCCTAAAATTCCTCGGGGAAATAGGACTAAAGGAGCTACTAATCTTTGAGACTTTCCTCAGGAACTAAGTAGAAGTAAGAGGGCACAATAGATCTTTTAGGTCTCAGTGAATGTTACCCCAAAAGACATACATACATACAAGTCGTCTGCGTGACGATATCGTCTGGAAACGACGAATTACAAAATAGACTTCTTAGTCCCATTAAGCATAATTCACATACAGAATCTTAAATTAGCTGCTTGAATTTCTTCTCTTTCTTTTTTTTTAATATCAATTAGAGATTGAAATGGGTCTAAAAGTCTTTCTCTTTGATTATTTTGTGTGTTTAGGATCATTTCCAATTTGTCAAAGTTGGTTTGACGAGCTATGTGTTGTTCTTTTGAAATCTCAATCATTTCAGCATTCGCGCTAATTGGCTAATTGGCACTTTTTAAAGTACAAAATCTGTTATTTATATCAACCGATTTGTTGCAACCAGAACCACCAGCCTCCCTTCGTCTACTAGACTCGCTTGATCTATCAGACCCACTGGGTTCACCAGACCCACTTGCTCCAGGATAACTGACCTCCTCATTCTATGAATCTGCAATAACTTGCGAATCCTGTAATGTGTCCTGCAAATTCATTGGATCTACTTTTTCCTGTCCTCCTAAAATTTTGTGCATCCCCTCAAAATATGTGGGTGGCTCCTTATGTCGGCTTCTGTAGTTTTCATATGCCTTATGTAGTGTAAATATTGTTTTTGAATGTTTGCAAACTTCATGCGGCATTTTTCGATGGCTTCCCTACCTTTACCCACGTGTACCCTAGTGCATTCATCTTTTTGCCTATTATATCCCAAAGTTGTCTTTCAATGGTTTTTTTGTCATCAAATTTTTGGCAGTATGATGCTCTTAGTTGCAAAAAGTATTATGTGGCTTCATGATCCAGCCCAGTGGGTTTTTTGGAAGCCCAAACCACCTTTCTTTCTTAAGTGTCCTCAGACTGCACTACAGAATCTTTTTCTATTAATTGGTTTTCGATAAAATTGCTTGCTTCTTTTGGATCTAAAACGCACAAAGTTCAATACACTAAAAATAACAATAATTTTATGGATGCTGTTTGTAAGGGGACTACTACGAGATCCTTTATTATTTAGGCAGACTTCAACAAGCGATTCGTCGTTGATTTCACTTTCAACATCTAACTGCTGTTCGTCATTCATTTTGTTGCCAGCTTATATCACCTCTTTTTCCGCCATATTTGTTTATTGTTTGAACTTGTAACCGCATATAACCCACCTATAAAGTTGTGTTACAGAATCTATAACCGTCTTTTAAATCAATTTGTAACGTCATTCATGTCTCCCCTGTAACCGTTGCTTCGCGAAAATGGAGCGGTAGCAGATTATCTGTTACCGATTATAAAACGGTAACTCACCAAAAAATCCTTCTGATTCTATAAAAAAGTGGTTACAACTTAACCACTCAGCTGAGTGAATCGCGTTCGCTGTAAAATTCTGAGGAATGCTTCCAATCCTTTCCAAATTTCCCAATCGCAGTTTATGAAAATGTATAGGTTGCCTCAAGCAATTGTATTGAAAGTACTTATACCTGCGGTTCAGCCTTTCGCACGTCAAGGAATAAGAGCAAATTGTATTCCGCTATACATATTTATTTATTTCAGATTTCAAAATCAGTTCAAAATTACAATAATTCATAAAAACTTATATAATTTTTAAATAATTACAATTTATATGTACCTAAGTGAGTTGACACTTGTTTGTACAAATACATCTCAAATAATTAATGTTTTCCTATATTGTCATTGTCTATGGTTCCATGTACAGAAAATTAATATTAAAATATACATTATATTATCAGCACTGAGACACCTTACACATATTTATTATGTACTGAGATACATACATACTGAGATATTCCAAGATACTTTGTACTATTAACTTCTTCAATATTAAAAACAGAATCATCCATGTTAATCTGATTGTATATTGGTCTGTTTGCATCATTTAGAGATAATGCGATGTAAACTGTTTTTGAAACATTTAAAGTATTCTAGAAAGTTTTTCACCTTTCTTATGCCATTCACGACTGAATGCCTAACCTCATCCCAACCTTTACCATAAAAAACCAGTGCAGTATCATCTGCATAAGATAATATTGTACCATTTATATATAAATTTAGGAGGGGGTTAATGTAAATAGTATGGGGCCCAATACTGTACCCTGTGGTACACCAATTTTGGTAACTAGTGAGTCACTTAGAGAATTTGAGGACGATTTTGTAGATAATTGTCAAAAATTTCTAATACTGAACCTCTAATCCCATTATGTTCAAGAACATTTAATAACTTGTCATGAGGAACAGTGTCAAAAGTCTCCATTTGATTTTTAATATTTGATATTAATTGATACATTGCATCACATGTACTTTTACCACTTTGAAATCCAAACTGATTGGAATTTAGTATCTTTCTATCAATTAAATAACTTTCTAAACTGTTTTTAAACACTTCTCAAAAATTTTAGCGAAACTAGTAATAAGACTAATTGGCCTATAGTTTGATATATCCTTTTTAGAGCCTTTATTTTCATAAATTGGGCTTATAATAGCTGTTTTGAATTCCTTAGGTATCTCACCAGTTTCGAAGATTAAATTAATTATGTGTATAAGGGGTTTTAAAATATACAGATGACACTGCTTTATTAGCATCATAACCGGGGGCACTATTACTATTTAGGGAATGAATACATTGTATCACATCATTTTCATTAACATGATTTAGTACCATAGAACTTATAAAATTTGGTAATACTTCTGGCTCATGTATTGCTGTATCTATTTTATTTGCCATATCTAAACCAATTTCTGAAAAATACTTATTGCAGAAATTGGCCTTTTCTTTGTTGTTTATAAAAGCTTTATTATTAGTATCCAGAATATCGGGGTCATTATTAGCTTTTTTATTTGTCTTCATTAGATGCCTCTCTTACAGTTTTGTAAATTTTCCTTATATCATTTTTATTAATTTGAATTTTGTCTGCATAAAACTTATTTTTAGCTCTAATAATTATTTTATTTAATTGATTACGGAACTGCTTATATGTATAGTATAATATAATATATTTTTTAATTTATCCCTATGCTTAATTGAATTTATTATGCCTTGGGTTATCCAAGGCTTTATTTTTTAATTCTCATTGTTAAAATGTGTTTTAACTATACTACTTTGATTTTTTATAGTATTAAACGTTTTAAAAATTTTTGGTAGCTATAATGGGATCATTTATAGATAAATCACTATTCCAATCAGCATCTTTTATAAGATTCAAGAATTTATCAGCCTCTTATGACGTCCGACTTAGGCTGTCCATTGTTCATTTGTATATACTGCATAGGTGTAAGGAGTTATGCAAAACATAATACATCGAGTATGTGTTATGGGTTGCATATAATAGGTTAGAAGTTAAAGTAAATGAGCAGCACCGATTCGGGACCAAATTGGCTCTTTTAACATGTAAATCTCCATAAGAAAATCTAAGGTTCATTCTGGCAAATTTGGTTCATTTTGGAGTGGGGGTAAAACTCAATCTACGCATGCGCTACGTTATTGGATAGGTGACGTCATAGGGGTAATGATAAAAATAATGAAAAAATTCCAGCTACCCCCTTTCATCCCCCACGCAGCACCCCTCTTACTAAAAGTTAACCAATCATAGCAAACGACGTCTCGTTTAAAAGGCCTTATCGTCTAGTGTATAATTAAAATAATGAAAAAATTCCAGCTACCCCCTTTCATCCCCACGCAGCACCCCTCATACTAAAAGTTAACCAATCATAGCAAACGACGTCTCGTTTAAAAGGCCTTATCGTCTAGTGTATAATTAAAATAATGAAAAAATTCCAGCTACCCCCTTTCATCCCCCATGCAGCACCCCTCGTACTAAAAGTTAACCAATCATAGCAAACGACATCTTGTTTAAAAGGCCTTATCGTCTAGTATATAAAATAATTATTAAATTTTAGCTACTCCTCGTAGTTAACTACGACGTCTCGAAAGGCCTTAACGTCTAGTATATACTTTTATTCCTATACCCACCTATTTAGCATTCCTAAATTTCAATGGACCCCAAATTCCAGCACCATCCTTTTTTTTGGCCCACCCAAGTATAGGCCCAAATGTTTAGGACCCCCAATACCCCCAAATGTTTAGGACCCCCAATACCCCCAAATGTTTAGGACCCCCTGTTTAGGACGCCCCAATACCCCCATGTTTAGGACCCCAAATATAGACCCACCCCCAAATGTTTAGTACCTCCAATACCCACCTACATTTGTATGGTAATTAAAAATCTTATTGTTGAAAAGTTTACGGAATGAATTTATTGGAGAGTCTTTAATACTTTGCTATGACCATCCTGTTATCCTATCCGCCAGAGCCAATTAATGCAGTCGCAAATTAGTGTTTATTATGTATGTATGCAAGGTCATTAGATAGTTTCTTTTGAAGGTAACATCTTGAAATTCAAAAAAATTAGATTCATTTTATATATAAGCTCAGGATTTTCCTGTAAAATCTAGTTTTTGATCGCACCATCAACCTTCAATTTACAACAGGTAAGACATTTCCATTTATGTTTATTTTACTTGGAATTTAAATTAGTAATGATTTAATCAAAGTATTATTATTTTCAGTGAAATGGATTTAAAAGCGATAAATTCTTCTTCTCTTCTAGCAAGAGATCCGAAACCAACCACAAAATTAAGTGATTTAATATTGGGGGAACCTAAGAAAATAATTTCTGCAAAATTGGTTCAGAGCAAATTTGGGGAAACGGTGTTGCTGGAGCTAGAAAAAGAAATAACGTTCCTTCCACAGTGGGTAACAAAAACTTATAAACCGTTTATGAAATATTTTGGAGAGGGAAAATACGCTTTAATATTTAGAGGAGCGGTGGACATTGGTAAACCGAATCCGGCAGCATCATTTGAAATTGTTGAAATTTAATTATTGGTGAGTTATATTATTATTGTAAATATTTATGATATAATATTATGGACAAATACCACGGTACGTTATCTAAAATTGATGAATCTATTGAGGTAATTAAATCGAACTCTGCTGCTGAAAACAAATCAATAAAAATTTATTAATTAACATAGCATTGAAAAAATATCATTTTAAGGTGGGTCAAAAACGTAAAATTGGTCAATTGGAACGACTAAAATGTTTACTAGGAAAATATATCTTTGAAATTATTTTATATAATAAAAAAACATAGTATATTAAACAGATTTTATTTATATCAAACACGTATTTGTTCAATAGCTAAGGTACATAAATGACATTTTGACTGTGATGATGGTGGTCCATCGATGTGACTTTGCCAGTCAGGACGATTGTAATGTATAAAACAAGGCAGTTGGATTTGTAAATCAAAATTGTCTCGATATGCTATTGGTAATTTATACCAAGCATATAATAACTCAAGTGGTTGCGCTTTTTGAATCAAATAATCCAATGGAAACTTTGCAAGTTCTTCTTCATTGAACTGATATAATCGTCGCTTGTATAGCCAATGGTCCTTCATTGGACAAATACAATCTTCTAGATGATAATGTTGTTGCTGCTGTTGTTGATTATACATAGTTTTATTTCAAAGATGCATTCACTTTGAAGTTTATCAATATACTGTTTAGATTCAACGATTTTTTAACGTTTATAATTTTTATTTTAAGGTGGGGGGGGATACAATTTTTGTTCATTTCTCGAGAGCACGATGTAATTTTTGGAATAAATGAGATATTTTTTTTCAGATATTTTTCTACTAGAAAATATCTTTAAATTATTCTAATAGCGATAGTATGTTGAAGTAATAGTAATAGAATTAGTAGTAGTAGAATCACTCACAAACATATATGAATTTTTATCAATTGCAAGATAATGACGTATTTTTGGGAGAACGTCAATTATCTCTAAATACATATAAAACAAAATATGTAAAGATTGGTTTATCACCTTATTTAAATTATGATCCATGTGTTGGAATATTTGGAACCAAAAATACCCATTTTATATTTAGTGTGCAGGAATGGAACATTTTTTTATCGTGTAGAAATGATATCGATAACTTTTTATTTAGATTAACAGACAACAACAACAATAACAACAAGAATATGGAACCGCTAGATATGGGTAAATTTGATTTGATATTCAAACGAATATCATTCGGGAATGTTGTAAAAATTTATAAGGGTGATTCTTCTATTTATCTAAGAGCTGATACTATTTCAATGTTATGGAAAATGTTACCACTTATTGAAAATAGATTAACAGTATTAAAAAATTTGAAATTTGCTAGTTCATTAAAAATTTTACAAATGGGAATAAAAGATTCCACAAATCCAATAACTACAGCTTTAAATATAATTGAACCAATAAAACATTTAAATAACGAGACATACGCTATCGCATTAGAATAATTAATATATAGATATCCTCAATTACTTAAAGATGAAGATTTACAACTATGAAATAAAAAAAGAGAAGTATGAAGAATAGGCAGCAGCACATAACAATGGAAGTTGAGAGAACTGTTCACTTTAATGAAACAAAAAACAAAATTCATGTATTAGTAACTTGGAAATATGCATATCAACAAGCGAGGAGACAAGGATCATCATGGATCATTGCCGCCTGTGACCGACTACGGTTTATGCAACGAATTATTGAAATTTCTAAAATTATAAATCCAATATTAGATAAAAAACATAGATGTAAGGTTTATGAAAAAAAAATTAAGAGTATGCAGGTTGATTAAAATGTGTAAATAAATAAATAAGTCGTTGTTATTTCATATAATTTTATTAAACATTAAAAGTGATATTAATAATTTTA
Source organism: Lochmaea capreae (assembly GCA_949126875.1). Lineage (NCBI taxonomy): Eukaryota > Metazoa > Arthropoda > Insecta > Coleoptera > Chrysomelidae > Lochmaea > Lochmaea capreae. The sequence goes on along the minus strand of OX421409.1, from coordinate 25,773,910 downwards.
TACAATGTTATTTTTATTTATCCACGATTTAGAATCCATTCCAAGCCATTTTACTAATAGCCGATTACCTTTTCGTTTCAAGACCCTCTCTATTAGATACACATCAGGATATTTAACTTTTTGCAATTCCTCCCTGTAAAATCCTCCTTGTATTTCTTCGTTTTTATCATCTTCTAATATGTAAGTTGTTGGATTGGTTAGTTTCACTTTCTTTATTTTGAAAACTTCGGCAGTCCAATTTGGAGTATATCCCTTCTTAAAGACATGTCGATACTTGCTAATTCGAACAAAATCTCCTTTTTTGAAATTTGACTGTCTTGGATCAATAGTTTTCATATGATTATATGCAATAATAGACTTTGCATTTTTATCAGTTATTTCACTAGGAATGACACCTGTAGTAGAATGTCTTGTATTATTATATTTCGCGACAATATTAGGTAGAATCGTTAACCATTTGTAAGATCCTTGCATGCTAAACTGTTTCCATAGCATAGTTTTTAGAGTACGAATTACTCGTTCTGCTATACTTGCTTTTAAATTGGAGAATGTACTGTAATGGTTAATACCATACTTTTTCATGAGCTCTTGAAAATTCCTATTATAAAATTCAGTTCCGTTGTCGGTTTGAAGATGTTTAGGTGGAACGTTCATTTGGTCTAAGATATGCTTCATAGCTAATGTGATTTCTTTACCTGTTTTTTTCTTAATAGCCTCAGCCCACACATATTTACTGAAAGCATTAATTACAACGAGGATGTAATTGTATCCTCTATTAGTTTTCGAAAAAGGAGCAAGAATGGCTAGATCAGCCTGAATCAGATCATTAAGTCCTTTAATTACAACATGTCTTCTTCTATAATTGATTCTTGCCGGTTTATGAAGTTCATGTACAACTTGAGCTTTACTCATTTTTCACTACTGGACACTGCACTAAAAATTCAATGCAAATAGAAGAAGGTGTACCGAATTTAAATAGGATTTTATCACCTCGCCTAAAACTATTACCACCAATTTCATGGAATTTGAACAATTTACCATTAACTAAAACCTCTCCGTCTGCAGAATAATGTCGAACACTTTCAATTTTAGCATCGAAGGGGAAAACAAAAGCTGTACCTGCATTGTCCAACACATAATAATCTTTATTTAAATTAGTTTTCTTTTTACCTTTCAATCGAATAATGTTTTTAACGTGATAATCAAATGAGTCACAAATATAAAATTGCGCATTTAGTTTTGGAACTGACTGAGACGACGGCGATGACGATGGTGATGATGATGATTGTAAATAGTGTTGATTAAATCTATTAAGAGGCATTGTTGGAATGGTGTATGTACTATGAAAAGTACTATATTTATAATAACGCTAGCTAGCTAGCTCACCCACCTTGAAGAGGACATTCTATCACAAATTCAATATATGGATATTTTTCATCACTTATTAAAATAGAAATCTTTTCACCCTTCGTTATAGATTGCTGGTTGAGAACGCTTAAATTTTGAACCTTATTGTGATAAAGTATTTTTGGTGGTGGTGGTGATGTGTTGCTATTAATATTTACAACTTTTCCACCCACTGGAAAAGTATATTCAGTATTATTATTATTTAATACATAGTTTAATTTACTAACTTTTTTGTCTATGTGTCCGCTAATATTAATAATTACTAAACTTCGAAAGTCTGCAGGTTGACAAATATAAAATGGTGGTTGTAGTGGTGGTAGTAATACCTCATCATCATGATCCTTATTATTATTTGAATGTGTAGAAGTGAGATAATGTTGGTTAAACTTGTTTAACGGCATAGCTAGTACTATTATGAATTTAAGTGACGTTATCTATTTTATGCTATTATACCACCTTCCCTTAGTTCTTCAACAATAGACACTATTTCATTTTGGTGAGCATTATTGCCAGCTTGCTTTGAAGCTATAAGTAAGCGTAATCTATCAATCAATTCATTAAAATCATCAAAATATTTATAATCGATGGGATTATTGGAATATTGCATCATTGTTAAACCTTTTCCACCCCTTAGTTTTGCTGCTATTTGTCTTGTAGTCATAGTAGGAACTGAAAATGCTCGTTCTCTATGTGCAATAAGGGGAATCCCAAGGAACGGTTGAATAATTTTGCGGAAATTCTTCGTTTTGGTAAATTTCTATTATTTTTTGTGTATAAGGCATTCGTTCTCTGTAAAATGTCAACATATTCCTTTGCATCATTTTTTGTAAAAATGTGGGGGTCTGTTTTGAATAACAGTTCATACAGACCAGGAGTACCTTTGTAGGTAATACCTTGTATTTTTAAATCAGGTCCGATAAAGTCAATTGGAGAATCACCAATAGAGAATTTTTCTAGCTGCAAATCATGATAGACTCCAAGAGTATTATCAAATTGTCCTTCGGTGTCAGCAATACCTTCCCTTATGTACACTCTAGGTAAGGGATTTTCAAACTGTTCGTAATATTGCTGGATACCTTGGTCGGTGGTCATTCGACCGAGGTCACGGATACTTTTATCCATAAATCTACTAATATTTTCATCACTACTGTACCCTAAAGTGTTATTTGGCTCAAACGCATTATCATCTCTATCAGAACTGAAAACATCCTCTTTGGGGGGTGAATCGAAAGCAAGTGCATAATCGGAAGGCTTTGGTTGATATTTTTTTGGACTTAATTGATTTAGGTGGAATGATGTAGAGAGAGATTCTTTTTTTGGTGATATTGGAGATGGCTCCCGCTTAATCAATTCCTGTTTCTCGATAGTTGATATTAGTTGTTGTAGCGGTTGAGTGATAGGCTGATAGGTTTGTTGCAATCGTGTTTGCGATTGGTTTGTGTTATTCTTTAAACTTTTATACTTTTTTCGAAGCGCCTGTCTAGCTTTAACCAGTCGTCGAGTCAGTTCAGGATTCATGCTGGGTTTGAAATTGACTATATATACTCTCCTCCTTATATATGAATGTATCCATCAAATCCTTTTCTATAACGACCACCAGATGCTTTTTCAGAATCTTTATCGATGGTGAGAAATCCAAACTTCTCATCCTTCCAACAGTACGAACAAATGTCTTTAAATTTTTGAAATGACATATCAATATTAACATGATCATCATAGATGTGTCTTAAGTTGGTGAAATCTTGTTGAAAAATTATGAGGAGATTAGCGTTATCTCGAATTAATTGCTTTGGTATAGCCGAATAAGTTTGACATAAGTAAAAACAATCTGTAGATTTATGTCGACCAAAAGAAAAGTAACTTTGAATGGGTTTATGGTCACAGGAGGTGGCCACTACATCGTCAAATATAATAATTGAATTAATCTTTATGGCATCTGGAGTAATTATGTCATCAGAATTGTTGAATTCCTCATATCCAATCTCTTTCATGGGTTGAATTAAATTACGTAAATAAGCATATTTTGGTTGATGTAAACTCTTTGAATATATATATAAATTTTCAAATCTTAAACCATTAGGATGATCTATTAAGGATAACATAGCATTAGTTTTACCACAACCACTTGGACCGATTATTAATGCTCGTTTAGAGTCTCCACCAAATAAATATCCATGTTTACCTGCATCAGTACGTTGTTCACAGTTCAAATCATAATTTTCGACTGGTAAAGATATAAAATGTTTTGTAATCTTCATTTTTTGAAAATATATAAATAGTCAAGAACAACACCGATAACTAAGAGTATTTATAGGGTGATCGGAGTATATATAGGTATATAAAGAGAACTATGATGGTTAAACGTAAACAGTTACAATCACGTCGTCGTCGTCGTCATCATCATCATCACAAAGGTGGAGATTTAGTTTCGTTAATCAATAAACTACCATTTGAACTTCATTTACCTGGTGGATACGAATATTGTGGACCAAATACAAAACTAGAACAAAGACTACAACGAAATGATAAGGGAATTAACCTTTTAGATCAAGCTTGTAAGGAACACGATATAGCATACTCAAAAAATAATAATCTAGAGGAAAGACATAAAGCAGATCAGTTATTGGAGGAGAAAGCTTGGAAACGAGTTAAATCCCAGGACGCTACATTAGGTGAGAAAGTAGCTTCTCTGTTTGTCACTGCAGTCATGAAAGGAAAACGTAAACTTGGTATGGGTGTTGGAATTAGTCATCGTCGTAGTCGTCGTCGTCGTGTTGGTGGTAATTTACAGCAGAAAAAACCTAAGAAACGTATAATTCAAACACCGACAAAAATAGGTGGATTTTTACCATTTATATTACCACTGTTAGGTGCATTAGGAGCTCTAGGAGGTGGAGCAGCCGGAATTGCAAAGGCAGTAAATGATGCAAAGTATAACAATCAACAATTAACTGAACAAAAACGACATGATATGGCTATGGAATCAAAACAGGGAAAAGGATTAAAAAAAAAACATCAAAAAAAACCAAGAAGACAACAACAACAGAGACATGAAGGGAAAGGTCTTTATCTAGGACCATACAAAGGACAAGGAACAACAAAAAACTGAAATTGCCCCATCGTGGGCTTACCGATAAAGATCTATGGAAATATGTTAAAATATTAAAAATACCTTTTTTTAGAGGAGTGTTCATGAGAGATAATTTACCGAAGAAGATTCATAAAAATGAATGTGGTATTTTGAATATAGATACAGTCAGAGGAGACGGAACACATTGGACATCATACATAAAATCGGATAAGAAAATTGTATACTTTGATAGTTATGGAAATTTACCTCCACCAATGGAATTGATTAAGTATTTTCATAGTAACGGTCCAGTATATATAACATACAATTATGATAAACTTCAGAACAATTCATATAGTTGTGGTCATCACTCACTTCAATTCTTACATAAATATTTCAATCAATTATAATATTTTATTGTACATTTTTTAGTTGAAATGTCATTTTCCGTTACACTTAGTGGTGCATCATCTATTCTTAATTATAATTTCAATCCTCCCATTTACTTGGATGATAAATATGACTATGAAGTTGGTTTAGTAAATTTTAATAGCTTCAATACAATACCAAATATTGATGAAACTAACAATAGATTAATTTTTGGAGGTCCTACTATATATCATACAATAATTATACCTAAAGGTGCTTATGAACTTAATGAAATTATTCATTTTATCAAACAACACATGCTTGAAATAGCATCAGATTCAACAATTGACATAGTCCCAAATCTAAACACATCTCACGTATCAATTTATAGCAACAAAACAATTTCATTTTTAACTGATGACTCGATTGGTAAAGTATTTGGATTTGAAAAAGTTGTGTTAACTCCCAATGTGACACACACCTCTACAAAACCTATAAATATTTTACAAGTTAATTCTATTGGAATAGATTGTGATATTGCTGTTGGATCATATCTCAATGGACATCCTGTTCACATTATCCATCAATTTTTTCCTACTGTCCCCAGTGGCTATAAAATAGTTGAATCTCCTCAAAATATCTTGTATTATCCTGTAAGTGTTAAAACAATTAACAACATAACAGTAAAAATTATTGATCAGAGTGGTAACGTTATAAATTTTCAAGACGAGGAGATTACTATTACTTTACATATTCGACAACAAAAATGGTCTTAAAATTTTCCCATCTTCATCCATATGCTGAAAAAAACTATAAAAGATTGATGAGCAAACCGTCTACGATTAGTTTGTGTGAGAGAATAGCCGTTATAACGCCTAAAAATAAACGTTTTTTAAAATCACTCGGTTTTAAGTTATTAATATAAAATGGATATATTACAAGTTACTCATGAGCCCTTCAATGACATGGCTGTGGAGGATTATGAATATCACACATACCAACCATATATTACCGGAAAGTTGAATTATAATGATGAGATTCGTATTGTAGTGCAAGATTTAGATTGTATAACATATCCGGCTGACAGTTACCTTGAAATTGCAGGAAAAATTTCAACTGAAACCAACATAGTACCTACAAAATTGAAATTCATTAATAATGCAATAGCTTTTTTATTCCGTGAAATTCGATATGAACTGAACGGTGTTGTAATTGATTCAGTAAGAGATATTGGCCTTGTTTCAACAATGGAAAATTATTTATCCTATAATTCAAATGAAAGTATTTTTCTAAATAATTCTGGATGGTTTCCTAAGGAAGACGTCAAGTTGTCAGACAAACATGGAAATTTTAACGTTTGTATACCCTTGAAATTATGGTCAGGATTCTTTGAAGATTTCAATAAAATAATTTTAAACATGAAACAAGAGCTAATATTGGTGAGATCTAGTGACGATAGAGACTCGGTCACACATACAGACGAAACGGAAAAACCTAAAATTGAATTAACTCACATTTGTTGGAGAATTCCTCACGTGAAACCGGACATAAAACATGAATTACATCTAAACAACATTATTCAAAGTAACAAGGAACTACCAATAAAATTCAGATCTTGGCAATTGATCGAGTATCCCAGCTTACCGAAAACGTCTCGACACACTTGGGCTGTAAAAACTAGTACAAAAGTAGAGACACCTAGACATATTGTAATTGGATTTCAAAATAATGCTAGGGGTAACATAAAAGAAAATATGAGTCAATTTAAACATCTGAATTTGAAAAATATTAAGGTATTTCTCAATTCTGAGAAGTATCCATACAATGATTTACTTTTAGATTTCACAAACAATAGTTTTGCTACGTTATACAAAATGTTTGCTGATTTTCAAACTTCTTATTACAGCCGTTCAAACAGTGAACCTATTTTTACACCCAACGAATTTAGAGATATAGCCCCCTTAATTCATATAGATTGCTCAAGGCAGAAGGAACTAATACAGTCTGGATCTGTAGTTCTTCGTATAGAATTTGAGTTAAATGCTCCCATTACAAGTGATATTTCTGCTTATTGTTTGATCTTTCATGAAAAACAATTTTCATATAATCCATTAACTAAAATTGTAAAGCAATACTAAAAATAATTAACATTTCATAACGCGCATGATTGACATGCAATATAAAAGTAGGGTCACTACATATTCTTCATTAGATATGAATAATCATCAGTATCAAATTGCTCTTAGTCGGTTTCTTTCAAAATTAACACGTCTCAAACGTGACATAGAATATTATGAACAATATAAGGGTGTCGTAACTAAATTGCAACAATTACAAATATGAAAGTTGTTTTAGATGTTCAAGGTTTTAAGATTGAAAATAATAAGTTCATCGTTAAAGAATTTGCAGCTTATGATGGTAATCAAGTATGTCACTATATTTTCAAATCACCATTTCCTCTACATATGTTACCTCCAGACTTACATAGACAAGCAACTTGGTTAATGAAAAATCATCATGGCATCGATTGGAATTTTGGTTATACACATTTACATAAATTCAAAAATATTCTAAAAGATATTACCGAAAATGCTGACATGGTTTTCGTGAAAGGAAAAGAAAAGGCTAGTTTCATTCAAAAATATTCCACCACACCTGTATATGAATTAGATGAAAATCCACCATTAGCAGCCTTGACACCAAAATGTTTTTATCATAAGATTAATCCATGTATTTGTGCTTTAACAAATGTTTTTACCTTATATGAATATTTTATAATGGATGAAAAATAAAAGAATATTATTTAATTAACTTGTTTTATTTATTTACTACAAACCGTTGAGTAAAACTTATATTGTGTTAATACCTTAACCATTTTAAGTAAGTTATACATGACAATAATAATTAATAAAATTAAAACTATATATGTTAAAATGTACAATTTATCGACTTTTTCACTTATGCTTGTCTTGTCCATAGGAATATCATCTATAATCACATTCTGCCAATGGGTTTGATCACCTTCCGAATTGTCGTTAAATATTATTTTTAATTTGTAACTAAAATATGATAAATTCGTTTCTGGAATTTCAATATGGTATACAGAGAGGTGACCATTATTTGTTTTTGTTATACTTAACAAACTCCATGTTGTTCGATTACAGTCTTCCCTCGTATCTTTCATATCAAAACATATTGCAACATGTTTTGCATTCTCTGGTACATTTGTGTACAGCATATTATTTGAAACGGCAACCAAAATAATAAAGTTTAAATTTAAGAAAGTCATTCTTTTGAGATTTATGTTAATTTTTTCTTATTCTTCATCTAAGGATGTTGTAAGACTGACGGTCTCTTAAATATTTTCTTCTAATATTAGACCTGATCTCGTCGTCGTGGAGGTAAAAAATATCCGCTATATATCTCTCTCTTTCATCTAATGGGTCTAATTCATGAAACCAATTATTATCTATATATTCAGGAAATTTTCTCAGTGGTCTTGTTTGATTACATTCAGCCGTACACAAACCAATTATTAATTTTTGTTTACAATTCCAAGTTTTTCAAAGTTTAAAACGTTTAAGTAACACTTTTCTACAACTAAACAAACTATTGTTTCAAAAATTCTACACTTAAGTGGATCAATTAATGATTACCTACACTACTTATTACCTCCTATCGGTATACATATATACACAGATTTAAGATTTTTTAAAATAATGAACTATCTAATGACCTTGCATACTTACATAATAAACACTAATTTGCGACTGCATTAATTGGCTCTGGCGGATAGGATAACAGGATGGTCATAGCAAAGTATTAAAGACTCTCCAATAAATTCATTCCGTAAACTTTTCAACAATAAGATTTTTAATTACCATACAAATGTAGGTGGGTATTGGAGGTACTAAACATTTGGGGGTGGGTCTATATTTGGGGTCCTAAACATGGGGGTATTGGGGCGTCCTAAACAGGGGGTCCTAAACATTTGGGGGTATTGGGGGTCCTAAACATTTGGGGGTATTGGGGGTCCTAAACATTTGGGCCTATACTTGGGTGGGCCAAAAAAAAGGATGGTGCTGGAATTTGGGGTCCATTGAAATTTAGGAATGCTAAATAGGTGGGTATAGGAATAAAAGTATATACTAGACGTTAAGGCCTTTCGAGACGTCGTAGTTAACTACGAGGAGTAGCTAAAATTTAATAATTATTTTATATACTAGACGATAAGGCCTTTTAAACAAGATGTCGTTTGCTATGATTGGTTAACTTTTAGTACGAGGGGTGCTGCATGGGGGATGAAAGGGGGTAGCTGGAATTTTTTCATTATTTTAATTATACACTAGACGATAAGGCCTTTTAAACGAGACGTCGTTTGCTATGATTGGTTAACTTTTAGTATGAGGGGTGCTGCGTGGGGATGAAAGGGGGTAGCTGGAATTTTTTCATTATTTCAATTATACACTAGACGATAAGGCCTTTTAAACGAGACGTCGTTTGCTATGATTGGTTAACTTTTAGTAAGAGGGGTGCTGCGTGGGGGATGAAAGGGGGTAGCTGGAATTTTTTCATTATTTTTATCATTACCCCTATGACGTCACCTATCCAATAACGTAGCGCATGCGTAGATTGAGTTTTACCCCTACTCCAAAATGAACCAAATTTGCCAGAATGAACCTTAGATTTTCTTATGGAGATTTACATGTTAAAAGAGCCAATTTGGTCCCGAATCGGTGCTGCTCATTTACTAGTTAACATGTGTTTTTGGTATTATAGATATATTACTGTAATGTTGGTGGATGGAATAAGGTGGAAACAAAAGAGCAGTGGATGTATGTATAGCGTGGCTGGTGCGTAGATGTTAAAGCGTCCCTTATTCTTCCATTGCGTTTCGATAGTAGCGGGTGAAGGACCACTCGGTAAACCGAGAATGAAATAAGGAACATAGATGTATGTTAACGAGATTGATAATCACATATTTATTTATTAGGAAAGTCACAGATACACAGGTTGCCGGTTACAAATAAATATATTCATCAAGCTCTCTGACAGGCTGAACCACTTGGCAACATCTAGTGTTCACTTTTCTCACTGATATGGCGGTTAATTCACTTTACTCCCGGCACAGTTTTACAATAATGCAACTAATAAGAGCACAAGTGAACTCAGCTTCCTTACGACTTACAGGAGTTACCTGTATTTACATCACTGCAAAAAGACCGGAGGCAATAATCAATTAATTTAAACGTTTTGCGTTTGCGTTTGTTTCTTTCTTAGAAATTTCTCCATACTGGGGGGGGGAAGATGGCTAGCGCGAGCGCAAACGCGAACGGAATCATCCGGTCAAGGGGCAACTAAAGAACGGTTTCTAATCTAACTTACAACATAGGTGAACAAAATACTTAAATTAAGAAGCGTATTTACTATAATGCACATACATTAACTCTCCGGTTTCAATAACGGAATAAGCTTAGTTATAGGGCGTAGGTACTCTCCGTGGGCTGTTTTCAAGCGAACAACACGGACTTTTCCATCTTTTCCTGGGATGGTTTCAATGACTCTAGCAAGCGGCCACTGTAAAGGTGGAGAGTCTTCGCTTTTTACCAAAACTAGATCATTGAGGGTAATCGCGGAAGCGGGTTTTAACCATTTCGGACGATGCTGCAAATGGTTCAAATAATCGACCGACCAACGTTTCCAAAAGGATTGTTGAATTTGCGTACATTGCTTCCAGAATGTCAAACGATTGACCGGGGTTGCTGTAACGTCGATATCGGGATAGGCAGTCATAGCGGTACCTATCAAAAAATGACCGGGAGTCAAAGGTTGAAGATCGTTGGGGTCCGACGACAATGGATACAGCGGTCGCGAATTTAAAATAGCTTCTATTTGCGTGAGGACAGTGTATAATTCTTCAAAGGTAAATTGCGTATTTCCCATTAAGCGTACCAAATGATATTTCGTGCTTTTCATTGCGGATTCCCAAAGTCCTCCCCAATGTGGAGAGCGAGGGGGAATAAATTTCCATTGGGTTTCATTTTGTGCCAAATACAATTTAATATTGTCGAAGGCGGGCGTGGACTTGAAGAAATTGTATAACTCTTTCATTTGATTGTTAGTCCCTAGGAAATTTGTACCGTTGTCACTATACATGGTATGCGGGTTGCCTCTTCGAGCAATAAAACGTTTTAAGGCTGCGAGAAAAGCGTTCGTGGACAGATCACTCACTACCTCAATGTGAACAGCTTTAGTTGCCATACAAATGAATATGGCAAAGTAACATTTGAGCACTTGGGCTTTGCGTAATCGAGATGCTCTAATATGCAGCGGTCCAGCGAAATCTACACCAGTTTTATAAAATGCGCGTGGAGAATGAAGTCTATCTACAGGAAGTGGCGACATGATTTGAGTAGCAGTTTGCGCGTTGAAGCGGTAACAAGTAATGCATCTTTTGATGATCTTCTTTACGTGTTTAACACCGTTTAACGGCCAATAGCGTAAGCGAAGATTACTTAAGACATTTTGGGCACCACTGTGTCCCAATCGACGATGTTCTTTTTCAATTAGAAGTGATACTACGTGATTATTAGCGGGCAAAAGTATCGGAAATTTTTGGCTATATTCCGCCTGAGCATTCACCAGGCGACCTCCAACGCGTAAAATTCCGAAAGCGTCTACAAAGGGGTTAAGCGCAAGTAATTGTTTTTGCACAATAGGTTTATTACTTGATAAATTTGCGATTTCTTTAGAGAAATATTCAGCTTGAATTGACTTTATTATAAATTCATGTGCGCGTGAAATTTCCTCCCGTGTGAGGACGCCTTGTGTTTTATTTTCTTTATATTTAAGATTCCGTATAAATCTAAACAGGTACGCCACTGCGTTTTGTAATTTAGAGAATTTGGAAAAACGGGCGAACATAGATATCCACATGTTAGTAGAGTCCTTAGTGACTACCAGCGATATTTTTTTTGTTTCCGGCAAGTTATCTATTAACGAAAATGTATTGTTTTTATCAAAATCAAATTCAGAATCGCATAAAAATTCAGGTCCATGAAACCAGAGCGAAAGTGACGAACTGTTAAAAATTCCGCGAGACAGCGTGTCAGCAGGATTTAATTTAGTATTAATATGTCTCCACACTACATTATTGCTAAGCGTTCGTATGTTTACTATTCTATTAGCGACAAAGACATTATATTTGTTAGGCGAATTTTTTATATAGCTTAGAGCTATCTGAGAATCCGACCACGCGTTGACCGAATCAATTTTCAGGCGGTTAGCGAGTATGGATAAAGTTTTATCAATAAGTTTAGCCAAAAGTTCCATCGCACATAATTCCAATCTTGGTATAGTAAGTTTGTTTTTTATCGGTGCGACACGAGATTTCGCGGTAAAAAGATTAGACGATCTAGAATTGTCAGTGTAACTAGCGACTAAATATATGCAAGCGCCATATGCCATCTGACTGGCATCGGCGAAGCCATGTATCGAAATGTCATGAATTCGTGCCAAATTATCCTTGAACATTTCCCACTTTCTAAGAATTTGAGGATCTGTGATTGTTTCATCCCACGAGAGTTTCAATTGCCAAAGCTCCTGCATCAGAATTTTACCGTTTACAATTAACGGATTCACTATACCTAGCGGGTCAAAACATGAGCTTATATAAGAAATAATTTTGCGTTTTGTAATATTCTCTGAGTTGAATGCGAAGTTCGCAGAGATTTTTAAATTATCAGTGTGCGGATCCCATTTCAAACCTAAAATTTTGCATGCGGTGTCCTCTAGATTCAAATCGACTTCTTTCATATTTGTGTTAGAGATTTCTTCTAAAAATCGGGACGAGTTAGAGCACCATTTATGTAAATAAAATCCATGTTTATTCAAGATTGTATTTAATTCCATATAGAGGGCTGTGAGATCAGCAAAATTATCTGTTCCTGCAAGAATATCGTCCATATATGTTTGGGATATCAATGCATTCATTACGAGGGCCGATTGCGAGTTATTTTGTGCGATATCTTTCAGGACACGAGTAGCGAGAAACGGCGAACAATTTGGTCCAAAACTAAGGCGGGACAACTCGATACATTTCAATTCCTCTGAAGGTGAATCCCTCCATAAGATATTTTGAAGATGGCGGTGCGCAGGGGCCATTTCTATCATGCGGTACATCATTTGGATGTCGGCCGTGAGAATGAATTTGAAGGTTCTGAATCGACAAGATGTCGAGCAGATTATCTTGTACTTGATAACCTTTTAAAGTTAAGTCGTTTAGCGAATATCCGGATGTGGTTTTTGCAGAAAAATCATACACCACCCGTAATTTAGTAGATACGCTTTGTTTTCGTATTACGGCGCGATGCGGAATGGAATATTTGATTTCATTCAGAACATTATCATATAATGATAAAGGAACTATTTTAGCGTGACCTAAAGCGAGGTATTCCTCTATGACTCTTTTATATTCTTGAAATAAGTCACTATTGTTTTTGAATTTGTTTTCTAAATAGAGAAAACGGCGTTTGGCGCTTGTGTAGGAATTACCCAATTTTATATTGTCGTTCTTAATCAGCGGCATCTGGACTTGATATCGTCCGGATTCTAAAATTTGCGTAGTCGATTGGAATAACTTTTCGGCCATGTCTTCATCTTCCGAGCGTGCGCGATGGGGATGAATTTCTTCTATCTCCCAGAATTTCTCTAATAAATTTTCAACAGTTGTATCGTTTTTTTTGGGTTCATTCTGTATTATAGAAAAGAATAAGTTTGCGGTGATCGAAATGCGTTTTTCCTGGATTTTGGATCCTGTATGGGTCCAGCGATAATATAACCTAATTCCGTGTTCATTAAGGTAAGTCCGTCCGGAATTAAACGAATGACTTCTCCTTTTGCAAGCTTGAAGTATAAATCGGCGCCTATTAAAATGTGAATTTCATTAGGTTCCCAGAAATGCGGGTCTGCCAAATCATTTTTGAATTCTTCAGGAATTTCCAAAGAGTGCGGATCCAAAGATATTTGCGGTAGCCTATCGGTGATTTTTTCAATTACGGAGCAAGAAATATTAAACGATTTGAACGGATTCACTATGGAATGCAGTTGGATAACCAGAACTTCCGTACTTTGAGTGCAATAATTTTGACCCAACCCAGAAATATCTAATTTCTGAGATCGAGTGCTGCGTTGTAGCTTCTCTACTAGCGTTTTTGTGCAGTAACTTTGCTGGCTACCCGAATCCAATATTGCTTTCACGAATAGCGGTTCACCTTTACGAGTGTACACTTTAACCTGAGCAGTAGGTAAAAGAACAAGGCTGTTTTTATTAACAGCTGATAGCGAGGTAAGAGTATGAGAAGGATTGCGTTCATTCGATACCGGCGGGGAGGTATTTGAATTTTGCGAAGGTTGCGAATTTACCTGAACCCTTTCTTGGGTATCTCGAAATTGCGAATGATCTAAATGAATCAAAGTATGATGATTTTTATTACAAATTTGGCACTTAGATGACGATTTACATGCGGATATGATGTGCAGATTACTTAAGCAATTGAAACAAAGAGATTTCGATTTTACAAACCGGTGTTTCTCGTGCGGATTTAAAGACGCGAATTTCTGACATTTATAAATGGAGTGCGCGCGGTCATTGCAATAGTTACAAGCTTTATTACTGAACCTTTTTTCAGTTGTTTGCGGTTTATCAATATTAGCGTACAAATTCACTTTATGCGGTAATTTTTGCGGGTGTTTCGTTGAGGGTTCAAATATGTTTAGATTTTTTAAGACAGTATAGCGTTTTTTCAGAAACTCGAGAAATTCTTCTGTACTAGGTAGCGTATTCAAATCGCGGTCTATTTCAAAAGCTCGTCTACTCTGGTAATCTACTTTCTTTTCTAATAAGAAAACAATAAGCGTGTCAAAAGCTACTTCCAGCGATAAATTCAAATTTCGAATTAAATCAAGTGTCTTTTTGCAAGTGATGTAAAACTCCCTTAATTCGTTCGGATTACATTTGATTATTGGTTTCTGATCCAATAGCGTTTGGTACAATGAATTCAACAATTTATTCTTATCTTCATAATTGCTTTTTAATGTATCGAGGGCAATTTCTAAATTTTGATTTGTTACATTTAGTGACTCTATCAAAGCTAATGGTTGACCGCGTAGTAAACTTTTTAAATAATAAAACTTTTCACTTTCCGATTTCAATTGAGGATTCTTTAATACCAATGACGTGAACAAATCTAAAAATGAAGGCCACTCTTGCGCATGACCCTCGAAGGGTTTTATTTTAATTTCAGGAAGCTTGACAGAGGATGCTTCATTTGAAATGTGATTATTTGGGGAATTAATACTAACAGTTAAATTATTGACAAACCCTCGTAAGTTTGATAATGCAAATTCAAACCTATCCAAAGTTTGTGATTCAGCCAATTCGTCAGTGTCCGAAACCGCGGCGTCTTCAGAGTCGAGTGCTCTGATATCATTTTGTAAATCTTTATATTTAGTGTACTGCTCCAACAAATTTTCATATTTTATCTGTACTAGTTCGAAATTTCCAATATTATCATTTTCTTTTATGCGGTTAAACAATGGTAAAAACAAGTTATTATTACGATACAAATATAAAAGTCGTGAATAGCGAAATCTATCAATCAATAGTTAGAATAGATTTATTGCATAAAATGTTTATTTTATTCACAGACAAGTTCAATCATGAAAAATGTACCGTGGAGATCGGGAAGTCGACGATCTCTCTCACTCCCACGAAGAATTCCTTGCTAGAGAACGTCTTTGTCCTTTTCTATTGTGCGATGGTCGAATTTCCAATATCAGCGTGGCTTGCTTGGCGGAAGCTTTTGGATGCGTTGTTGTCAGATAGAAAATATATCTCGACAACTTGTTTCTTGAAGCGGAAGGTGATTATATTCAAAGCGGTTTAATAAAAGTTAGCGATGGCACAAAGTGTGTCCAAACATAGGTATTCGGCGGTAGAGAAATGTTTGTATCTATACAACTAGAGCGGGTATGATCTATAGAGATAACCAAAATTGATTAAAATCCGGCTCGAAGGACCAAAAATGGATGGAATAAGGTGGAAACAAAAGAGCAGTGGATGTATGTATAGCGTGGCTGGTGCGTAGATGTTAAAGCGTCCCTTATTCTTCCATTGCGTTTCGATAGTAGCGGGTGAAGGACCACTCGGTAAACCGAGAATGAAATAAGGAACATAGATGTATGTTAACGACATTGATAATCACATGTTTATTTATTAGGAAAGTCACAGATACACAGGTTGCCGGTTACAAATAAATATATTCATCAAGCTCTCTGACATGCTGAGCCACTTGGCAACATCTAGTGTTCACTTTTCTCACTGATATGGCGGTTAATTCACTTTACTCCCGGCACAGTTTTACAATAATGCAACTAATAAGAGCACAAGTAAACTCAGCTTCCTTACGACTTACAGGAGTTACCTGTATTTACATCACTGCAAAAAGACCGGAGGCAATAATCAATTAATTTAAACGTTTTGCGGGGTGCGATAGTTTCCGAACATGGTCCGGGAACTTCGAAGTATCGATTTATACTGACTTTTGGAGGGGTCGTTCAAATTGGGGTGAAGTATAGAGTGCGGCGTGGCGCATACTATTAAAAGCTAGAGGTGGGAACTGAATAGAAGCGCCTGGAGAAATTTCTTTCTTAGTTGGTAAGGATGAAATCAGTCTGGATTCGGACACAGGGTTGTCAATAACGGTGTGTTTTATATTATAAATAATCCCAGATAATTACATGTCGCAAGACTGAACCTTATAGTTGAGCGAAACGCCAAATAATTAATATATGGGCGACAATCGCGGCATTGTCATTGAGAGGTAACGTTTCTGAGAACTGGAAACTGTGGCGAGCCAGGTTCAAAAATTACTTGATTGCATCAGAAGTCAACAAAAAAAGAGGAAAAAAACCAATGTGCGCAATTAGGTACTGCATTACAATGGAGACGATGGTTTTAAAGTATACACGACCTTCAAACTTGAAAATGATGAAAAAGCATTAAACCTTTACTAGAAAAGTTTGAATAGCATTTTATAGGAAAAGAAAACGTAGGCTGCGAAAGGTATAAACTATTTACATACAGACAAGAAGAAGGGCAAAGCACAGATTTTATAGTTGAAGTCATGGAGACTATATAAGGAGATCGAACTCCATGTAATTCAATTTTTGGTAATGGTAGAGGGCGCCACTCTAATGTGTACCAGAAACATCTGACTGCAGAACAATAACAGCCAATCATGAGTCTTGCACACACTTTCAGTTCATGGTTTTTTATTGGTTGCTAGCTCATTTGACAGTATGTTAGGTAAGTGAGGTTAGGGATGAAAAATTTTATGACTAAGAAATCCGTTTTCGTCCTCGTCTTGGAAAATATCTTAAATTGTGATCGTTTGGTAGTAAAATATGATACATCTTGCCAAAAACATTTCTCTTCGCATGGAATTTTAGAGGACTTGAAGGTTCGGCACAGTCATAATTTTTATAACAAGTCTTTGAACGAAAAATGTGAAAAAGACACCCTTTAGTGCAAGTAAGTATAATCTAGAACTAATTTGTTCATTATATATGAATTTTGTGTTTGATTTTCAGAATTTGGTTTTCTACACAGTAAAATATGGAATATGAAAATCAATTTAAATGCCTTTGAATAATTTAGATTTGAAGAATTATATCTTGCAAGTAAAAAAAATACAGTTTGATAAAACCATAGAAGGTATGTATAGATAAATAGACAGAATAGTCAATGCTCTAATAAGAGGATCAATAAATTACAAATTTGTTAATAAGTAATATCTAATATTTTAGGTTATTTTCTATAAAATGAATGAAAGCCGATTGCTCCTGAACATGCAAAGCCTTTACAAGAAGAAATTATGAAAATGATAAATATACAGAATTGCAGGAGACTTGTAATTTACTACACATTTTGTAACTTTCACCTAAATATAAAGTGTACAATCAGTACCTATATTGTCTCTAACTTTATACCTATCTACCCTATGGTCTGCTATATGTTTCTAGCTTACTATGAGTTATCAGTTTACTGTTGAAGTTGAAATTAGATAATTACAGTTTTTCTCCAAAAATGTATACCTCAACATGAAGTCTTCCAGATTTCATTTCACACGAACAAATTTGCAAATATACATATTGCAGTATGTAGATGTATGTGATCAGTCATAATAATCTCAAAATAACAGTGAATGAGCTACAATAACTTGCAGCAGAATAGTGAAATGGATTTAAAGGTGTAGGATGAATCCCAATGCTTCAAATTTATCTATGCACAATCTTCAATCTGTTTAATTACAATAAAAAATAGGTACAATATATTATGTTTAATCATCACTGTCAACAGGTACAACTTACTAATGATATTAGTTCATGCAAAGGTTTTCCATATAGGTAAAGTACATATATGTAAATAGTACATATCATACAAGAAAATTATTACTTTATTCTAATACAAAAACGTACAAAAAATTACTATTCACAGTTTCCTAATAACACAAACACAGTGCAAAGTACACAGAATATAGATATATTCACACTCTGACCAATTTCAACATACAATTTTATTTTTATATTTGCAACAGATTGTTAGTACCGTGGCAGACTGTTGAATGACTTTATACATATTATGTTCACTGGGCTGTTCAGAGCTACATGTATATGATGTCTTCTGGTATGAGAATGTACATTATTCACCATCCCTTATTGCCAGATTTTAAGTTATTATTCATCACTTTGTACAAAAATTCTCCTGGGGAGGTATTAGCCACTTTAATTGGTTCTTTGGGCCACTCACTATTCAGATACACCTACTCAAGGATATACTAAAACTACAATTTCCAATATTTTTGTCATCTGAAGACCAGTTTCTTTGAAAATTACATCTGTTGACATTCTATAACCTTCACTACACTATTTTAAATCCTCTGCGTTTTATCTGTAGATGTTATCCCACAAGTGCCACAGACTGAAATTAGGTACTTAGCTGAAGATTGGTAAGAAAGAAGTGTTAAAAATCACTTTCAATGTCGAATGGTCTTAGTAACCCCTGTAGAGGTAGAGTGTACCAATATTTTTTTCCATTTGTTGTATATTTTTGCTCCAAAATTAATAATTTGATTTCCTATTTCTATCACTGAATTCAATTTATATTTTTCTGTAAACAGAGTATACCTATTAGTAGTTTTTTCAAATTACTTTCACAGCTTATTTCTTATATCAACTATCATATCATTGTTCACCTTTTTTTTTCCAGTTCTCTTGAATTTTACTTGTATATATCAGAATGGTACCATCAGCAAAAGTAAAGTACTTTGTGTGCCATTGTGCTTTTTTTAGACTTCTCACGATGTAACCTGCCAAACACGGCGCTAGGCCAATGCACAAAAAAAAAGCTACAAGTAAAGTTCAGTTGTCCCGGTGTCAACCTTTCGGGCCTTCAACTAACTAAGTCGGCGGCTGGGTGTGAGTCAGCTACAAATCCGGGAAAAAATCTTCTATATGGGCGCCAGCTAGGTCTATTTGCCCTATCGTCTTGGTCCCGTTCTGAACCTAGCAAACGAGCGGGAGTAAATAAGAACAACCTACTAAACTGTCTCATATATTAATATCCGAAGGAAAATCCATTTACCTTGAAGAGTTTACAAAATAACAAAAAAACTAAATGAAGTGGCTCGGAAACCTACTCGATACCACAACCCACAACTCTAACCTTCTATTAATAATAAGAAAAGTCACAAGTTTGTAGTATATAAAAAAAAATATTACATAATGTCGAAACCTGTTTCGTAAACCAATACACACAGAGTAACTCTATATTCACTTCCGTTTCACTGAAGGTGAATGAAAGTGTTAAATATCAACCTAGAAATAGATCAGAAATTAAACCCAAAAAAAAATTATACTGTAAATTTGTACTCCATAATGTACATACCGCTTATCGGATAGCTTTGGTACCAAGGCGATCAGCGCAAAGAAAGTATATCTTACCAAACCATAATGAAAGGGTAATTTCCGCCTTCACATATAAATGATCTTCTATTATAAGTAATTAAGTACATGCCAAAGTCAAGTTTTACATCAATAATAAACCTCAAGTAAGAGAACTAAACTTACTTAGAATCCCATAACACTCTTAGATCCTAGTAAAATCCTATAACCCCCCTTTCTTAAATACTAGTGAAAACCTCGAATCCCCCCGTTCTTAAATTCTAATAAAATCCTCTCATTTCCCCCCTTTCTTATATACTAATAAAATCCTGAAATTTCCCCCCTATCTTAAATACTAATAAAATCCTCGACGTTTCCCCCCTTTCTTAAATACTAATAAAGTCCTCGAATCTTCCCCCCTTTCTTACATACTAGTAAAATCCTCTAGCTTCCCCCCTTGAAAGCTAATAAAAAAATTACTTTAACTTTAGAGAAAATATCAAAAACATACCTCAAATTTCAAACAAAAGATATCAAAAACAAAATCAAATTTAGAGAAAATATCAAAAACAAACTTTAAAGGTCGAGAAAATATCAAAACCAACTATGAAACTATCCTGGCAATCTTCCCCATTCTATTATCCAGCGGGCATCCCTTGTCGTGGAACATCACAGCTTCAGTGCAGTGGGTAAAGTATCTGCGAAACCCTCAGTGGGCGAGGATCTTTCAATGCCCCCTGGGTGAACCCTTAAATTGAGAAAACAAAGCCCAATTAAAACCTAGTTCTACTCTTCCCTATTGCTACATGAAAATATCACTAGTACATACCTTCTATCGTGAAGGGTCCAAGCTTAAGTCTCAAAGGATCAGCTACAACGTTCCTTCCAACCACCTACCAGCATAAATCAATTCGTAATTGTCGATAACAAAAATCCAACTCGTGGGTAGAGATAACCTCTAACAATCTTCAAAGCCCAATTCTCGGCAAAATTCACAAAATGACTTGCACAGGTATCTCCACTAATTTCTGAGGAAACTTTCCATAAATCCCAAAACTTTGGATGGCTCTACAAGCCTTAGGAAAATATTAGATTTCAAATCCAATTCCTCAGGTCGACATTACGTCTTTCTAATTCAACTACCGGAAGAAGAAAGCCACTAGAATGGTTGACAATCCATTCTGGCCACCCTACTGACAGGTGTCAAAACCCCAAACATGATACCTACCAACTTAAAGCCTTTGTAACACCCCTTATTCGATTCGAAGGTACAAGATAAATATACAAATATATAAACAAATTACAACTAAATTGGAATATTACATATTGACAACCACGAAAATATCTGTAGTCTATCGAAAAATCATCCAAGGTAACACTCCAAAACAAATTCATAGATCTTCACGCATTCATACATTGGTACTCGCACACTGCGCCAACGACGTCGAACGGAGCTGCAATAATTTCCAAAATGAAACCTACTGTCAAATAACGAAAGGTAAACAAAAATACTTTAAAACAATTCTGCTTATTCGATGCTAAAAACACAGGGAAAAAATGGAAACAAACTAAGGTAAATTATTAATAACGTCTGTTGTAGAAATAAATACTTCTATATTTTGTGATGCGATGTTGTTTAGACGTAGAATTGAATATTTTATCAAGTAACAACTTCAAGAAGGAACCTTACACACAACCAAACTATCTCGCGAGTATCAACCATAAATACTGATGACTAAGAACGTATACGAATATTTACAGGTAATTTACAACTTAAAATCCAAACGTTTCATTCCCCCCTCACTTCAAGAAAAATTCCCAGTGAATTTTTCATCAGCGCTAGCTGTCTTCAAATCTTTGATATTCCAGATACCTTTATTATTACCTCTATCGTCCACTAACGCGTATGTCCACGTTGATACTTTCTTCTTAATCAAATAAGGCCCAACCCATCGAGGAGCAAGTTTACTGGTATAATACCGGGCAGCATCCGACGATACATAATTCTTTCTCCAAACTAACTGATTTGGAAGTAGCTCGTCGGGACGACGACGTAGATTGTAATACTTTTCGTTTTTCTCCGAAGCTTTGTCCAATCGTTTCCTAACTTCCTCAAATAATGCCCTAAAAGATGTTTGTCGTGTCGCGTTATCATCTCGAGTTGAGTCTAAAAGATTTCCTCCTAACTCTTCCTTAGCTTCAAATTCTGTTCCATTAAGGATCATATTTCTTCCGAAATTCACGAAAAACGGCGTTTGTTGGGTCGACTCGTTATATGCCGTCCTTATAGCACATGTTACTTTAGCCAAATTATCACACCACTTTCGATGGTTGTCTGAAACATACATGGATAGCATCGTCTTTAAAGTCCTGTTATATCTTTCCGTCGGATTAGCCTGAGGATGATAATTCGCATTAAAACGTACCGAAACTCCATACTCTTTCATTAGATCCGAGAAAACTCTCGAAGTATACTGCGGCCCATTGTCGCAAATTAACATACGAGGTGCACCAAACATCAAAAAAACACCCTCTTCAATCTTTTTCGACACAACCTGTGCTGTTGACGACCTTAGAGGAAAACTAACTACAAATTTACTGAACAAATCTACCACAACTAAAATAAACTTAAACCCTGAAGTCGAGCGAGGAAATGGTCCCATCAAGTCAGTAGCTACAATCTCCCATGGTCGATGTACTTTGGGTTGGGGAGTCATCAAACCTTTTGGTCCACTTAAATCGGCTTTATAAGCAGCACATCCCCTACAAGTCCTAACAAAACTAGCAACATCCGACTTGAGTTTAGGCCAATAGAACTTCTCACTTATTCGTTTAAACGTCTTCAAAACACCCGGGTGACCAGCTAAAGGTGGTTCATGAAATTGTTGCATTACTTTTCGCCGCTCTTCTTTAGGAACTACCTCTTTCCAATTATCGTTTTCATCACCCAACGCCATGTAATTACTTCTAACATACTTATAAAGTTTACCTTTCATCACCCTCCATTGTGAGTACTTAATGGGGTCAGACACAACGCTATTCATCATCCTAACAACCCATTTATCTTTAACAACTGCTATTTCACTAAATTCGACCTCTGGAACTGCTCTGGATAAAGTATCTGGAATCACGTGCTCCTTCCCTTTACGATGTATAATCTTAAAATCATACTGCTGCAATCTGACGCTCCACCTCGCCAGACGACCAGTTGGGTCTTTCAAATTCTGCAACCAAACCAGCGAGTAATGATCAGTGACAACCGTAAACGATACACCTTCTAAGTATGGCCTCAATTTCTCCACAGCCCACAAAACTGCCAAACATTCACGTTCCGTAGTTGAATATACTTTTTCCTGTTTGCTCAATGATCGACTCAAATAACTGATAACACGCTCTCCATCTGGGTGGATCTGCACCAGCACGGCTCCAAGTCCATATCCGCTAGCATCGCAATGGACCTCAAATGGTAAACTGTAATCTGGGCAACTTAACACCGGGGCCTTAACAAGACACTCTTTGATTTTAGTGAAGGACTTCTCACATTCTGAACTCCATACAAATATTCTCCCCTTCCGCAACAGTGCCGTAATAGGTGATATCAACGAGGAAAAATCAGGAATGAACCTACGATACCATGAGAACGTGCCGATAACACCACGCACATCCTTTATACACTTAGGAGAAGGAAGTAACAGCATTGCTTTAACATTTTCAGGATCAACATGTAACCCATTTCCATCTATAACATACCCTAAATAAGTTAACTGAGGGCGACAAAAATGGCACTTATCCCAACTAACCGTCAAATTCGCCTTCCTAATTCGTTCAAAAACCTCCTCTAAAATGGATAAGTGTTTCTCGAAAGTCTGGGAAACGATAACAACGTCATCTAAATAAGTAAAAACATGGGGTTCTAGCTCTGGTCCAAGAACTTGCTCGATTAAACGTTGCCAAGTGGCAGGGGCGTTATGCAGCCCAAAAGGCATACGGACAAACTGGAATAAACCTCGCCCTGGAACAGTAAACGCAGTGAAATGACGCGAAGACTCTGCTACCTTCACTTGCCAATATGCTGATTTTATATCTATTGTAGAGAGGTAATGTGCGTTACGCAATTTGTCTAAAGTATTGGTTATGTAAGGAAGCGGATAACTATCTCTTTCCGTAACTGCGTTCAACTTACGATAATCTACGCAGAAACGATAGGTTCCATCCTTTTTCTTTACCATCAAGATCGGTGAACTCCACGGACTTTTGGATTTTTCGATAACACCTAGGTTAAGCATCTCGTCTAGCGCTTTATCAATGTGCGACTGCATGACCGGTGATACAGGATAATATCTTTGTTTTATGGGGCTGGCATGACATACAATTGTGTGTTCAGCAACGTTTGTACAACCCAAGCTATTCCCCATTGCAGATCTATTGTGTTCTACTACAGCTTCCAGGCGAGCTTTTTGAATATCGTTCAGAGAGTAAGTACTACGTAAATGATCTACAGCAGCAACATTAACTGGTGATGACGAAAACTGCCACTCGTTATGTCTGAGATCAGGGACTATCCCCATAATCCGCCAAAAATCCGTACCCAAAATAAGTACGTGAGGTACCTCTGGTAACACCAGAACAGATATAATTCTCAGCTGATCCCTAAGCAAAAAAGGAATCTTACACTCTCCTATGCACTCAACCATTTGCCCGTTCGCGACCCTACAAGTAGTCCTTTTGGAAGTATCCAACACAAAACCTAAAGACTGCAAAATTTTCCAACCATTACTACCTACTATAGTACTCGTCGCTCCCGAATCCAAAAGTCCTAGTAACTCAGTACCTAACACATGTACCCTCAAATACCGTCTCTCATCATTCACAGCATGGTCAATAATAAAATCAAGAATAGGTCCAATATCGGTCGAGCAATCAACAGCATCCCTATTTCGACCAGTTAAGAGCGCCTTTCTTCGTTTCCCTGTTTACATTTGGGACAAGTTCTCGTCGTAAATCCTTCTTTATTACATTTATAACAACGCACAGACCGAGGAAGCACACAACCGACGGCCCGATGACCTGGTTTCTTACATATATAACAAATAATCGACTTTTCTCGTTCAGTTTCAGCAGAAGTAGTAGCGACATCTACACGGTCCAACTGATCAGGAATCTCTACCTCAACAAAAGCTAAATCTCTTTCTAAAATGTTTCCCCTCCTAATACTAGGTTCTACATAACTATTTATAGCGTCACGCCTGCTCTCCATTTGACGACAAACTTTTCGTAGCTCTTCCAAGGAATGGGGTAGTGGGTCTCTCAGCCTGTCTTGGTAAAATGGATGTAAGTTTTTCATAATTATTGACAGCTTGGCCTCCTCGGAAATTACACAGCCTAACCGATTAAAATAGCTTGACATCACTGCAAGATAAACCCCTATTGATTCCGAAGCAGCCTGTGTCCTTTTCCTCAGTTCCTCAAAAAGAACGTCATTATAATGGGCCGACAGATATTCACTTTTAAATTCCTCTCGTAATTCCTCCCATGACCCTACTCTTAACCTAACATCCTTATAAAATTGATAAGCCCTGTCACAGAAAAGATCTACACCAGAATCTAATAAAACGTCTGTGGGAACATTCCGGGCAATCCTTAATTCTTCGACTCGTTCAAAAAAAGCAGAAATAGATAGTGACTTAGATGTTCCGGAGAATTTTTCTAGACCCCACTTATGTGGTGGGACCATTTTAGCTAAAGAATTTCGAGACACACTCCTGGAATCTAATTCCCCTACCGGTGAAGATGCTGCACAACCCTGAGCACCAGCCTGAAATTGCTTTGCTGTAATTAAACTTAACGCAGCTGGAACACTCGTACCAAGCGTAGAGATTGGAGTTGATTTGGTATGGAAAATATCCAACAGGCCTAACAATTTACTCAACAACTCGGATTTTTTTGTTTCTTTATCCCCGTCCTGATCCGTCTCCATAAAATCTACCCTATTCATCGCATGCGATAATTTTGTCTGCAACTTTTGAGTTGCCCCAACAACTGATACACCAGAGTAACTATCCAATAAAGTTTCAATTTCGATACACTTACGTTCCAGCGCTGCCTCATCTTCTTCAAACGTAAAAGGATATTTAGGATACCGAAAACTGTCACCGGATTTCTCCAAACGCAGACAAGTAGCAAGATGCGTGCGCATTGCCTCCACCGAACCAACTTTAATACCTCTACATCTAAGTTCCCATTCGAGTTCATCCTTCTCCAACCTATTAATGATCATGTTGCGAGTCATCATAACACCTTTTTATACTAAACCTCGTAAACAGAACTCGAAATAAAATAAACTATTAAATCAGTATATACAAATTACCCCTAAATTCAAACGGTCAATATGCAATTTTCAGTTAAAAGTCTTATCAATATCCACCGCTATATAAACTCACAGTTCACCCCCAACTAACTGGTTAACTTACTAATAGTACCTACAATTTACCTATATATCAGATCAATGTAGCAAGTTCATGTATAATATAAAACAATATTTTTTTCAATGCCTTGAACACTTAATGAAATTTTGTGAGGATCTATTTTATGTGTTCACAGTTACCTAATACTAGAGTTACTCTGTCAAAACTAAATTTATATCAAAAGTACAAAATGTATGTAAGAGATTTGCAATCACCCTATGTAACAGTGGCATACGACAAAAAAAATAACTAAATGATCAACTACTCATCCAACTGCAAGACTGCTTACCCACGAACTAGCAAAATAACAAGTCTGCTGTATCTAAAAGGTTCGTGCCAATAAAAAAATCTTCCAGTAATGTACTTCACGTCCCCAGTATCCACTCGCAGACTAGCAATACCGAAATAAATGCCGTCCCTAGAGGTCTACGCCAATGGATTCCACGAACACACCTATTTCAAACAACTACTTACTAAATAATAAAAACCAGTGTAATTGTCTAAAAGAACTACAAATTATAATACCTCCAATGCCACAATTACCAGAGGAAAGTTCTACCCTGGAAACCAAAAAAAAATCTCAATTTCAAGTGATGGTCCTAAAATTTCTTCAATCAATTCAAATGGGAAAAATGTCTTCAATTTAAACAAGGCCCCACGTTGGGCGCCAAAAATTGTAACCTGCCAAACACGGCGCTAGGCCAATGCACAAAAAAAAAGCTACAAGTAAAGTTCAGTTGTCCCGGTGTCAACCTTTCGGGCCTTCAACTAACTAAGTCGGCGACTGGGTGTGAGTCAGCTACAAATCCGGGAAAAAATCTTCTATATGGGCGCCAGCTAGGTCTATTTGCCCTATCGTCTTGGTCCCGTTCTGAACCTAGCAAACGAGCGGGAGTAAATAAGAACAACCTACTAAACTGTCTCATATATTAATATCCGAAGGAAAATCCATTTACCTTGAAGAGTTTACAAAATAACAAAAAAACTAAATGAAGTGGCTCGGAAACCTACTCGATACCACAACCCACAACTCTAACCTTCTATTAATAATAAGAAAAGTCACAAGTTTGTAGTATATAAAAAAAAATATTACATAATGTCGAAACCTGTTTCGTAAACCAATACACACAGAGTAACTCTATATTCACTTCCGTTTCACTGAAGGTGAATGAAAGTGTTAAATATCAACCTAGAAATAGATCAGAAATTAAACCCAAAAAAAAATTATACTGTAAATTTGTACTCCATAATGTACATACCGCTTATCGGATAGCTTTGGTACCAAGGCGATCAGCGCAAAGAAAGTATATCTTACCAAACCATAATGAAAGGGTAATTTCCGCCTTCACATATAAATGATCTTCTATTATAAGTAATTAAGTACATGCCAAAGTCAAGTTTTACATCAATAATAAACCTCAAGTAAGAGAACTAAACTTACTTAGAATCCCATAACACTCTTAGATCCTAGTAAAATCCTATAACCCCCCTTTCTTAAATACTAGTGAAAACCTCGAATCCCCCCGTTCTTAAATTCTAATAAAATCCTCTCATTTCCCCCCTTTCTTATATACTAATAAAATCCTGAAATTTCCCCCCTATCTTAAATACTAATAAAATCCTCGACGTTTCCCCCCTTTCTTAAATACTAATAAAGTCCTCGAATCTTCCCCCCTTTCTTACATACTAGTAAAATCCTCTAACTTCCCCCCTTGAAAGCTAATAAAAAAATTACTTTAACTTTAGAGAAAATATCAAAAACATACCTCAAATTTCAAACAAAAGATATCAAAAACAAAATCAAATTTAGAGAAAATATCAAAAACAAACTTTAAAGGTCGAGAAAATATCAAAACCAACTATGAAACTATCCTGGCAATCTTCCCCATTCTATTATCCAGCGGGCATCCCTTGTCGTGGAACATCACAGCTTCAGTGCAGTGGGTAAAGTATCTGCGAAACCCTCAGTGGGCGAGGATCTTTCAATGCCCCCTGGGTGAACCCTTAAATTGAGAAAACAAAGCCCAATTAAAACCTAGTTCTACTCTTCCCTATTGCTACATGAAAATATCACTAGTACATACCTTCTATCGTGAAGGGTCCAAGCTTAAGTCTCAAAGGATCAGCTACAACGTTCCTTCCAACCACCTACCAGCATAAATCAATTCGTAATTGTCGATAACAAAAATCCAACTCGTGGGTAGAGATAACCTCTAACAATCTTCAAAGCCCAATTCTCGGCAAAATTCACAAAATGACTTGCACAGGTATCTCCACTAATTTCTGAGGAAACTTTCCATAAATCCCAAAACTTTGGATGGCTCTACAAGCCTTAGGAAAATATTAGATTTCAAATCCAATTCCTCAGGTCGACATTACGTCTTTCTAATTCAACTACCGGAAGAAGAAAGCCACTAGAATGGTTGACAATCCATTCTGGCCACCCTACTGACAGGTGTCAAAACCCCAAACATGATACCTACCAACTTAAAGCCTTTGTAACACCCCTTATTCGATTCGAAGGTACAAGATAAATATACAAATATATAAACAAATTACAACTAAATTGGAATATTACATATTGACAACCACGAAAATATCTGTAGTCTATCGAAAAATCATCCAAGGTAACACTCCAAAACAAATTCATAGATCTTCACGCATTCATACATTGGTACTCGCACACTGCGCCAACGACGTCGAACGGAGCTGCAATAATTTCCAAAATGAAACCTACTGTCAAATAACGAAAGGTAAACAAAAATACTTTAAAACAATTCTGCTTATTCGATGCTAAAAACACAGGGAAAAAATGGAAACAAACTAAGGTAAATTATTAATAACGTCTGTTGTAGAAATAAATACTTCTATATTTTGTGATGCGATGTTGTTTAGACGTAGAATTGAATATTTTATCAAGTAACAACTTCAAGAAGGAACCTTACACACAACCAAACTATCTCGCGAGTATCAACCATAAATACTGATGACTAAGAACGTATACGAATATTTACAGGTAATTTACAACTTAAAATCCAAACGTTTCATTCCCCCCTCACTTCAAGAAAAATTCCCAGTGAATTTTTCATCAGCGCTAGCTGTCTTCAAATCTTTGATATTCCAGATACCTTTATTATTACCTCTATCGTCCACTAACGCGTATGTCCACGTTGATACTTTCTTCTTAATCAAATAAGGCCCAACCCATCGAGGAGCAAGTTTACTGGTATAATACCGGGCAGCATCCGACGATACATAATTCTTTCTCCAAACTAACTGATTTGGAAGTAGCTCGTCGGGACGACGACGTAGATTGTAATACTTTTCGTTTTTCTCCGAAGCTTTGTCCAATCGTTTCCTAACTTCCTCAAATAATGCCCTAAAAGATGTTTGTCGTGTCGCGTTATCATCTCGAGTTGAGTCTAAAAGATTTCCTCCTAACTCTTCCTTAGCTTCAAATTCTGTTCCATTAAGGATCATATTTCTTCCGAAATTCACGAAAAACGGCGTTTGTTGGGTCGACTCGTTATATGCCGTCCTTATAGCACATGTTACTTTAGCCAAATTATCACACCACTTTCGATGGTTGTCTGAAACATACATGGATAGCATCGTCTTTAAAGTCCTGTTATATCTTTCCGTCGGATTAGCCTGAGGATGATAATTCGCATTAAAACGTACCGAAACTCCATACTCTTTCATTAGATCCGAGAAAACTCTCGAAGTATACTGCGGTCCATTGTCGCAAATTAACATACGAGGTGCACCAAACATCAAAAAAACACCCTCTTCAATCTTTTTCGACACAACCTGTGCTGTTGACGACCTTAGAGGAAAACTAACTACAAATTTACTGAACAAATCTACCACAACTAAAATAAACTTAAACCCTGAAGTCGAGCGAGGAAATGGTCCCATCAAGTCAGTAGCTACAATCTCCCATGGTCGATGTACTTTGGGTTGGGGAGTCATCAAACCTTTTGGTCCACTTAAATCGGCTTTATAAGCAGCACATCCCCTACAAGTCCTAACAAAACTAGCAACATCCGACTTGAGTTTAGACCAATAGAACTTCTCACTTATTCGTTTAAACGTCTTCAAAACACCCGGGTGACCAGCTAAAGGTGGTTCATGAAATTGTTGCATTACTTTTCGCCGCTCTTCTTTAGGAACTACCTCTTTCCAATTATCGTTTTCATCACCCAACGCCATGTAATTACTTCTAACATACTTATAAAGTTTACCTTTCATCACCCTCCATTGTGAGTACTTAATGGGGTCAGACACAACGCTATTCATCATCCTAACAACCCATTTATCTTTAACAACTGCTATTTCACTAAATTCGACCTCTGGAACTGCTCTGGATAAAGTATCTGGAATCACGTGCTCCTTCCCTTTACGATGTATAATCTTAAAATCATACTGCTGCAATCTGACGCTCCACCTCGCCAGACGACCAGTTGGGTCTTTCAAATTCTGCAACCAAACCAGCGAGTAATGATCAGTGACAACCGTAAACGATACACCTTCTAAGTATGGCCTCAATTTCTCCACAGCCCACAAAACTGCCAAACATTCACGTTCCGTAGTTGAATATACTTTTTCCTGTTTGCTCAATGATCGACTCAAATAACTGATAACACGCTCTCCATCTGGGTGGATCTGCACCAGCACGGCTCCAAGTCCATATCCGCTAGCATCGCAATGGACCTCAAATGGTAAACTGTAATCTGGGCAACTTAACACCGGGGCCTTAACAAGACACTCTTTGATTTTAGTGAAGGACTTCTCACATTCTGAACTCCATACAAATATTCTCCCCTTCCGCAACAGTGCCGTAATAGGTGATATCAACGAGGAAAAATCAGGAATGAACCTACGATACCATGAGAACGTGCCGATAACACCACGCACATCCTTTATACACTTAGGAGAAGGAAGTAACAGCATTGCTTTAACATTTTCAGGATCAACATGTAACCCATTTCCATCTATAACATACCCTAAATAAGTTAACTGAGGGCGACAAAAATGGCACTTATCCCAACTAACCGTCAAATTCGCCTTCCTAATTCGTTCAAAAACCTCCTCTAAAATGGATAAGTGTTTCTCGAAAGTCTGGGAAACGATAACAACGTCATCTAAATAAGTAAAAACATGGGGTTCTAGCTCTGGTCCAAGAACTTGCTCGATTAAACGTTGCCAAGTGGCAGGGGCGTTATGCAGCCCAAAAGGCATACGGACAAACTGGAATAAACCTCGCCCTGGAACAGTAAACGCAGTGAAATGACGCGAAGACTCTGCTACCTTCACTTGCCAATATGCTGATTTTATATCTATTGTAGAGAGGTAATGTGCGTTACGCAATTTGTCTAAAGTATTGGTTATGTAAGGAAGCGGATAACTATCTCTTTCCGTAACTGCGTTCAACTTACGATAATCTACGCAGAAACGATAGGTTCCATCCTTTTTCTTTACCATCAAGATCGGTGAACTCCACGGACTTTTGGATTTTTCGATAACACCTAGGTTAAGCATCTCGTCTAGCGCTTTATCAATGTGCGACTGCATGACCGGTGATACAGGATAATATCTTTGTTTTATGGGGCTGGCATGACATACAATTGTGTGTTCAGCAACGTTTGTACAACCCAAGCTATTCCCCATTGCAGATCTATTGTGTTCTACTACAGCTTCCAGGCGAGCTTTTTGAATATCGTTCAGAGAGTAAGTACTACGTAAATGATCTACAGCAGCAACATTAACTGGTGATGACGAAAACTGCCACTCGTTATGTCTGAGATCAGGGACTATCCCCATAATCCGCCAAAAATCCGTACCCAAAATAAGTACGTGAGGTACCTCTGGTAACACCAGAACAGATATAATTCTCAGCTGATCCCTAAGCAAAAAAGGAATCTTACACTCTCCTATGCACTCAACCATTTGCCCGTTCGCGACCCTACAAGTAGTCCTTTTGGAAGTATCCAACACAAAACCTAAAGACTGCAAAATTTTCCAACCATTACTACCTACTATAGTACTCGTCGCTCCCGAATCCAAAAGTCCTAGTAACTCAGTACCTAACACATGTACCCTCAAATACCGTCTCTCATCATTCACAGCATGGTCAATAAT
The DNA here is from genome assembly GCA_949126875.1 of Lochmaea capreae. NCBI lineage: Eukaryota > Metazoa > Arthropoda > Insecta > Coleoptera > Chrysomelidae > Lochmaea > Lochmaea capreae. The sequence goes on along the minus strand of OX421409.1, from coordinate 25,741,456 downwards.
AAAATCAAGAATAGGTCCAATATCGGTCGAGCAATCAACAGCATCCCTATTTCGACCAGTTAAGAGCGCCTTTCTTCGTTTCCCTGTTTACATTTGGGACAAGTTCTCGTCGTAAATCCTTCTTTATTACATTTATAACAACGCACAGACCGAGGAAGCACACAACCGACGGCCCGATGACCTGGTTTCTTACATATATAACAAATAATCGACTTTTCTCGTTCAGTTTCAGCAGAAGTAGTAGCGACATCTACACGGTCCAACTGATCAGGAATCTCTACCTCAACAAAAGCTAAATCTCTTTCTAAAATGTTTCCCCTCCTAATACTAGGTTCTACATAACTATTTATAGCGTCACGCCTGCTCTCCATTTGACGACAAACTTTTCGTAGCTCTTCCAAGGAATGGGGTAGTGGGTCTCTCAGCCTGTCTTGGTAAAATGGATGTAAGTTTTTCATAATTATTGACAGCTTGGCCTCCTCGGAAATTACACAGCCTAACCGATTAAAATAGCTTGACATCACTGCAAGATAAACCCCTATTGATTCCGAAGCAGCCTGTGTCCTTTTCCTCAGTTCCTCAAAAAGAACGTCATTATAATGGGCCGACAGATATTCACTTTTAAATTCCTCTCGTAATTCCTCCCATGACCCTACTCTTAACCTAACATCCTTATAAAATTGATAAGCCCTGTCACAGAAAAGATCTACACCAGAATCTAATAAAACGTCTGTGGGAACATTCCGGGCAATCCTTAATTCTTCGACTCGTTCAAAAAAAGCAGAAATAGATAGTGACTTAGATGTTCCGGAGAATTTTTCTAGACCCCACTTATGTGGTGGGACCATTTTAGCTAAAGAATTTCGAGACACACTCCTGGAATCTAATTCCCCTACCGGTGAAGATGCTGCACAACCCTGAGCACCAGCCTGAAATTGCTTTGCTGTAATTAAACTTAACGCAGCTGGAACACTCGTACCAAGCGTAGAGATTGGAGTTGATTTGGTATGGAAAATATCCAACAGGCCTAACAATTTACTCAACAACTCGGATTTTTTTGTTTCTTTATCCCCGTCCTGATCCGTCTCCATAAAATCTACCCTATTCATCGCATGCGATAATTTTGTCTGCAACTTTTGAGTTGCCCCAACAACTGATACACCAGAGTAACTATCCAATAAAGTTTCAATTTCGATACACTTACGTTCCAGCGCTGCCTCATCTTCTTCAAACGTAAAAGGATATTTAGGATACCGAAAACTGTCACCGGATTTCTCCAAACGCAGACAAGTAGCAAGATGCGTGCGCATTGCCTCCACCGAACCAACTTTAATACCTCTACATCTAAGTTCCCATTCGAGTTCATCCTTCTCCAACCTATTAATGATCATGTTGCGAGTCATCATAACACCTTTTTATACTAAACCTCGTAAACAGAACTCGAAATAAAATAAACTATTAAATCAGTATATACAAATTACCCCTAAATTCAAACGGTCAATATGCAATTTTCAGTTAAAAGTCTTATCAATATCCACCGCTATATAAACTCACAGTTCACCCCCAACTAACTGGTTAACTTACTAATAGTACCTACAATTTACCTATATATCAGATCAATGTAGCAAGTTCATGTATAATATAAAACAATATTTTTTTCAATGCCTTGAACACTTAATGAAATTTTGTGAGGATCTATTTTATGTGTTCACAGTTACCTAATACTAGAGTTACTCTGTCAAAACTAAATTTATATCAAAAGTACAAAATGTATGTAAGAGATTTGCAATCACCCTATGTAACAGTGGCATACGACAAAAAAAATAACTAAATGATCAACTACTCATCCAACTGCAAGACTGCTTACCCACGAACTAGCAAAATAACAAGTCTGCTGTATCTAAAAGGTTCGTGCCAATAAAAAAATCTTCCAGTAATGTACTTCACGTCCCCAGTATCCACTCGCAGACTAGCAATACCGAAATAAATGCCGTCCCTAGAGGTCTACGCCAATGGATTCCACGAACACACCTATTTCAAACAACTACTTACTAAATAATAAAAACCAGTGTAATTGTCTAAAAGAACTACAAATTATAATACCTCCAATGCCACAATTACCAGAGGAAAGTTCTACCCTGAAAACCAAAAAAAAATCTCAATTTCAAGTGATGGTCCTAAAATTTCTTCAATCAATTCAAATGGGAAAAATGTCTTCAATTTAAACAAGGCCCCACGTTGGGCGCCAAAAATTGTAACCTGCCAAACACGGCGCTAGGCCAATGCACAAAAAAAAAGCTACAAGTAAAGTTCAGTTGTCCCGGTGTCAACCTTTCGGGCCTTCAACTAACTAAGTCGGCGACTGGGTGTGAGTCAGCTACAAATCCGGGAAAAAATCTTCTATATGGGCGCCAGCTAGGTCTATTTGCCCTATCGTCTTGGTCCCGTTCTGAACCTAGCAAACGAGCGGGAGTAAATAAGAACAACCTACTAAACTGTCTCATATATTAATATCCGAAGGAAAATCCATTTACCTTGAAGAGTTTACAAAATAACAAAAAAACTAAATGAAGTGGCTCGGAAACCTACTCGATACCACAACCCACAACTCTAACCTTCTATTAATAATAAGAAAAGTCACAAGTTTGTAGTATATAAAAAAAAATATTACATAATGTCGAAACCTGTTTCGTAAACCAATACACACAGAGTAACTCTATATTCACTTCCGTTTCACTGAAGGTGAATGAAAGTGTTAAATATCAACCTAGAAATAGATCAGAAATTAAACCCAAAAAAAAATTATACTGTAAATTTGTACTCCATAATGTACATACCGCTTATCGGATAGCTTTGGTACCAAGGCGATCAGCGCAAAGAAAGTATATCTTACCAAACCATAATGAAAGGGTAATTTCCGCCTTCACATATAAATGATCTTCTATTATAAGTAATTAAGTACATGCCAAAGTCAAGTTTTACATCAATAATAAACCTCAAGTAAGAGAACTAAACTTACTTAGAATCCCATAACACTCTTAGATCCTAGTAAAATCCTATAACCCCCCTTTCTTAAATACTAGTGAAAACCTCGAATCCCCCCGTTCTTAAATTCTAATAAAATCCTCTCATTTCCCCCCTTTCTTATATACTAATAAAATCCTGAAATTTCCCCCCTATCTTAAATACTAATAAAATCCTCGACGTTTCCCCCCTTTCTTAAATACTAATAAAGTCCTCGAATCTTCCCCCCTTTCTTACATACTAGTAAAATCCTCTAACTTCCCCCCTTGAAAGCTAATAAAAAAATTACTTTAACTTTAGAGAAAATATCAAAAACATACCTCAAATTTCAAACAAAAGATATCAAAAACAAAATCAAATTTAGAGAAAATATCAAAAACAAACTTTAAAGGTCGAGAAAATATCAAAACCAACTATGAAACTATCCTGGCAATCTTCCCCATTCTATTATCCAGCGGGCATCCCTTGTCGTGGAACATCACAGCTTCAGTGCAGTGGGTAAAGTATCTGCGAAACCCTCAGTGGGCGAGGATCTTTCAATGCCCCCTGGGTGAACCCTTAAATTGAGAAAACAAAGCCCAATTAAAACCTAGTTCTACTCTTCCCTATTGCTACATGAAAATATCACTAGTACATACCTTCTATCGTGAAGGGTCCAAGCTTAAGTCTCAAAGGATCAGCTACAACGTTCCTTCCAACCACCTACCAGCATAAATCAATTCGTAATTGTCGATAACAAAAATCCAACTCGTGGGTAGAGATAACCTCTAACAATCTTCAAAGCCCAATTCTCGGCAAAATTCACAAAATGACTTGCACAGGTATCTCCACTAATTTCTGAGGAAACTTTCCATAAATCCCAAAACTTTGGATGGCTCTACAAGCCTTAGGAAAATATTAGATTTCAAATCCAATTCCTCAGGTCGACATTACGTCTTTCTAATTCAACTACCGGAAGAAGAAAGCCACTAGAATGGTTGACAATCCATTCTGGCCACCCTACTGACAGGTGTCAAAACCCCAAACATGATACCTACCAACTTAAAGCCTTTGTAACACCCCTTATTCGATTCGAAGGTACAAGATAAATATACAAATATATAAACAAATTACAACTAAATTGGAATATAACATATTGACAACCACGAAAATATCTGTAGTCTATCGAAAAATCATCCAAGGTAACACTCCAAAACAAATTCATAGATCTTCACGCATTCATACATTGGTACTCGCACACTGCACCAACGACGTCGAACGGAGCTGCAATAATTTCCAAAATGAAACCTACTGTCAAATAACGAAAGGTAAACAAAAATACTTTAAAACAATTCTGCTTATTCGATGCTAAAAACACAGGGAAAAAATGGAAACAAACTAAGGTAAATTATTAATAACGTCTGTTGTAGAAATAAATACTTCTATATTTTGTGATGCGATGTTGTTTAGACGTAGAATTGAATATTTTATCAAGTAACAACTTCAAGAAGGAACCTTACACACAACCAAACTATCTCGCGAGTATCAACCATAAATACTGATGACTAAGAACGTATACGAATATTTACAGGTAATTTACAACTTAAAATCCAAACGTTTCAACGAGTAATGTATATAATTTGAATCCTAACATAATAAATATTCTTTCCTACTTTATTTATCTTTGAATATTTTCAATCACCTTGGGTAACTGAAAACACTCTGGCTTTCTTAACTTCAATTCACGTCTTATCGTTTTAAATCAGATGAACTATCAACCACTATTGCAATAATTTTTAACAACGCACACTTTGTCTTTTTTTAATTTTTAACAATAATTTTAATCTTTCTAGCTCCTACTTTTAGTTTTTATTATTGTCATAAGTAATGTTTACAATTTGATTACTGTCACTTATAAAAACTAAGGTTACTTATTTGGATGGTGCACGTGTTGCAATGCGCAGCGTAGCGGTGAAAAAACAAACTGCTTAGATAGTCGATTTTGAGGTCAGGTTTTGTCAATTTCTTCGTATGAGTTAGTTCTCCTTATATAGTCTCCATGGTTGAAGTCAAGAAAAAAGCTAGCAGGTGTAAATTGAAGACCTTACAAGACAGCTTAATTTTTACAGTATAACGTGTGGCGTAAGGAGTGACAAGGTACGTTACAGAAGGCTATAGACTTATGTCATGTAATTGAAACTTCAAAAGTGAGAGGCCAAATACAGTAAGAAGTGAGGTGGATAGTATTTATAAGGGTTGTAGCATTCCAAGACAGGTGGTTAAAAATTGTAATAAATGTGGCAAAATGGAACATTCAATTAATAAATGCCCAGCATTTGGGAAAATTTGTTATTTTTACAACACCCCAAATCACTTCTCCACAGTTTTCTTCAAGAAGAAAAAAGGAAATTCTTCGGTGAGGTACAATCAAAATAAAGTCAGTGAAGTTACAGGAAGTGGAAATACAGATGCTTGTGCTGAGGTAAATTCAATATTACCTAACTCTGAGAATAAATTTTTTATGTAGGTAGTGTAACCACAAAAATGACAGTATTTCTCAGAACCAGTGGAGAACAGAATTGTTTCTTTATAATCAAGAAATTAGTTTTAAAATAGACACAGGTGCTTTGGCAAATATATTGCCATCGCATGTATTTTATTCACTGGGTTTCTCACAAAGGGACATTTGTAAGTCCAATTTGGCACTTCGCTCTTACACTGGTGGCGAGCTAAATGTTCTCGGAATTTGTTTATGTTGAATGACCAATGTAATTATTAAAACTCGCCTTACTACTAGTTGGTAAAACTGATATATGTCATCAGTCAGTTAGTTCTGTGATCAAGTGGTCTAGCTCTCTAGCTGTAGTCTTGTTATGTTCTGTTTTACATGAGTATAATTGTTTAGTTTTATTTTGTTGTAATTAATAAAGTTCTATAAATACTGATCCAGTCAATTCAATAATAAAGCCACCCTAACAACAGGTTATGGGCCCAGATTCGCCATAAACGGTGGCTTTGTTGAGAAAGAAAATTGAATTGTTAATATCCTAACCTGTAAAATTAGGCGGGAGACGACGATACTTGAAGAAAAAAAAAACCTTGAATCAAGGGAAAATGGACCAGGAGAAACAAAATTCAACCACTTTACTTACTTACTTTACTTTACAGGAGACAATTGGACCCTTTGGAAATTCCAGACTGAAATAATATTGAAATCCAAAGGTCTGTTTGACATAGTAACTGGCATGATTCCAAGACCACAAACAAATAGTGAAGACTGGGATAGAAAGGACGCTAGGGCTCAAGAGATTATAGCGGTTCGAATGGAAGAAAAACCCCTGACACATATCCTGTCATGTCAGACATCAATTCAAATGTGGGACAAACTGAAATCAATTTATGAACAAAAAAGCCAAGTAAGCATTCACCTATTACAACAAAGATTTTTCAGCCTAGAGCTTAAAGGTGAAGTTTATATCTCAGCTAGAGGAGATCAAAGGACATCTCAAGCAACTGGGGGAGGAAATTAGTGAGAAAATGGTAATAACAAAAATCTTAATGTCACTGCCAGATAATTTAAAACATTTTGTTAGCGCATGGGAGTCCACTGACAGTAATAACCAAAATATTAAGGAGCTAACCTCTCGTCTCTTAATAGAAGAAGAACGGATAAAAGGAAGTGAACAGGCAGTCGCACTAGCATCAAACTCGCAAACAAATACAAACTCCTCACACAACTATGAAACTAACAAGTATAAAAATAAGACTCGAACCAAAAAATGCAATTACTGCAAAAAACCAGGTCATTTAATTTCAGAGTGCTGGTTCAGAAAGAAACGAGATGCTGAAAAAGTGAATCCAAAACCATCAAATGCTTTTATAAACAGTGTAGCTCTCACAGGAGAATCAACATTCATCCTAACAGACTGGTGTATGGATACAGGAGCGAGTGATCATATGTGTTATAATCCAAATCTATTTACAAAGATTGATTATTCTGTCGAAAAATTAGTGAAAATGGGAGATGGCTCAATAGTGACTGTAGCAGGTATGGGACAGGTAGAACTAGAAGCATGGAATGGAGAAGAATGGGTATATACAGAATTAAATGAAGTCCTTTACATTCCTGAATTCAAAATTAATCTATTTTCTGTGGTAAGAGCCTTAGACAAAGGGTATAAGTTGTACTCCAATAAAAATACCACTGAAATTAGAGATACAACAGGAAGAATATGTGCAACAGCAGTAAGACAGGGTAAGTTTTTCAAAATGAATTTTAAACAACATGTCTCACATTGTAATGTTGCTGAAACCATACTGGACTGGCACAAAAAATTAGTTCACATAAATTTTGAAACTGTTAAGAGTCCTGAAAGAAAATAATGTCATTTACAAAGATAACGTAAATAATTTTTGTAAAAATTGCCTAGTTGGCAAGCAGCATCGATTACCTTTCAATACCAGCAATTCACAGACTACAAAAATAGGCCAGTTGATTCATGCTGATTTGTGTGGCCCCTTTGAAACCAAATCAATAGGTGGCGCAAACTATTTTCTACTTCTCAAAGATGACTTCTCAAATTATAGAGTTACATATTTCATAAAAAACAAATCTGAAGCAAGTCAGAAAATAAAGTTATTTATCAAACTGTTTGAAAATCAATCTGGTAATAAAATAAAAACTCTAAGAACTGACAACGGGCTCGAATTTGTTAATGAAGGCTTAAGTAACGTATTAGCCCATCATGGCATAAAACACGAAAAAACATGTACTTATACCCCTCAACAAAATGGGTGTGCTGAGCGGGAGAATCGAACTCTTGTAGAGGCAGCAAGAACCTTAATACACAGTAAAAATCTGGATAAAAAGTTTTGGGCTGAAGCAATTAACACCACAGTTTTTGTTCTGAACAGAGTTGGACTTGCACGCAACTCAAATAAAACATCTTTTCAATTACTATATGGGAAAGATTTCAATATAAATTTCCTAAAAACATTTGGTGTAAAAGTAGCTGTACATATACCTAAAGAAAAGAGAAGGAAGTTAGACCCTAAAAGCAAAACTGGTATACTAGTCGGATATGATGAACAAGTGAAAGGTTATAGAATATACTTCCAAGAGACAAATAAAGTGGAAATACATAGAGATATAATAATAATACCAGAAAATAACAAGGAAATTAATACACCTGAGGAAATAGTAATGTTGGACATAGACACCAACAGTGATGAAAATCCCGAAAATTATCAATCTCTCGAAAATAATGAAAATACTGAAAACAATCAAAATCTCAATATTGAACAAATTGTAGAAACAAATGAAAATATTGAACAAAACGACCAGGGGGAACTTGTAGACAGAAGGGGAAGAAGAATAAAGAAACCTGCTTGGTATGAAGACTATGAAACAAGTTTTTTCTCAGCAGCCGAAGAACCACTTACGCTAGAAGAAGCACTAACCAGTGAAAATGCAGATAAATGGGAAGAAGCAGTGGAAAAAGAGATGTGCGTGTTAAAGAAAAATAATACGTGGAGTGAAGTGAAGTGGCCCATTAATAAAAAGGTAATTCAAAGTAAGTGGGTGTTCAAAATTAAAACCGATGGTACATTTAAAGCAAGGTTAGTGGCGCGTGGGTTTCAACAACAATGTGATGATACATTGATACGTTTCACTTTTAGCTGAACGAGACGGCAACATTAGCGCTAGGGAAATTCTATGTTATGGTTGCAGTTGCAGCTTGTTAGTATTCAGACTTTACCCTGTATATCATTGTAATGTCGCGGCACGCAATATTGGAGTGTATGACATCGGGTAGAAAGATAAATATAATATAATTGCGCACTAGGTTAAATGTACCTTTGTATCTACAGCACAAACTCTTGTAAGCACTTGATTTCTTAATAACATATTTGTTTACTTCCATTAGTACCTTACTAAAATTTAGATGACAGTTTAATCGATTTAAATGTATTGATGATTGGATTAAATACCAATCGATTTCTCGTTCGAGAGGTCGCTGGTTCTGTTGACACTATAATGTCGGGTAATTGCACGCGAGACTTGTCGAGCAAGGACGATGTGCATTCCTCTCGTACCCGCTATTGTCCGAGAGTACGTAGGGGTGAATGTACGTCAGTCTGCAATTAACATGACATACCTTATATCTAGGAATGACTGTTCATTGCGCGCAAGACCTGTCAAGCAAGGAAGATTTGGATTCTCTTCGTGCCCACGAGCCACCTGAGAGCACGAATGGGTAAATGCTTCTCGTTCCGTGATTCACGCGAAACATTCGTTGGCAGACGAGCGTCTTCACTTGTGAAGTCGATTCATATTGTTGGACTATCTTTTGTTGGCTTAATCCATTGTTCGACTAGTAGGTATTAGTGTGAAAAGTGTAGATTGACCTGTTGTACGCTGAACGCATTTCACTTGGGTTGCTGTTCAGAACGTACTAGCGCTCGCCCCACTTTCGAAATTCTGGAGGCGATGTGTTGTCCTGAAACGATTGGTTGAGGTTAAATTTGACAGCTGGAAAGGACTCCTGATTGGTGGTTCAACTCGGCAGGGTGACGCGGACTCTCTGCGCCGGGACTTCTGGATAATTACTAGTCTATGGGTACATCAAGCAAACGGGCATAAAATTTCTTGTTATCAAATTTGGTTGAAAACTATGGTTTTCACCCTACTGGGGATGTCCAATTGATAATTAATAATTTCCCGGGTAGTTTGGAGGATATTTTTGGAGAATTTTTGGAATATTTAGACCCGTGGAAATACCATATGATGGGATTAATGAAATTATGACCTGTGCCGGAAGCCATTTTGTTGTTTGGGGCTTGGCAAAGCTTGGAAGTATTGTACTGTGAGTATTTGAAAAATCTTTTGATCACTACTTGAATCCACTCAAGCAGAGTGTTTTATTTGACTCAACCATGAGCGTAGTTGTTCCTAGAAGTCCCTTATGGATTCATTTTTTTATACATAGGTGGTGATGTCTGTGTTGGTGAGAAATTTGGATTGTTGAGATCAGAGTAGGCCTGTATCACTTGCTGGAAGCTAACACCTGTACCAAAGATTGAATCTCAATCTGGCCAATTGGTAAGCATGTATTATGATAATTTATTTTTTTTATTTCGGGTTATGGCAGATGCCATGTCAGTTTTTTTTTGTTTTTTTTTTTTATATATATATGTTGCTGGTACTAAGGAAAAAGTGACATACTTATAGACCAATTTTAATGAATTAGTATAGGGTTAAATGGGGGGTTAGGATAATATTGATTTATTTTATTAGGTAGGTGGGATACGAGGTGTACAATAGTACTGTATGCTATTACTGGTACTGTCCAGTAAAGATTAAATGGTGTGACCTTACTTGGTACATACCCGATAGGTGTAGTACATATTTGTTGAGTTCTAATTAGTCTTTTTGTTTTATTTTAGGGATTTGATTCCTGATTCCTTATTCCAATTCAGTTTACGATTCCATGTTCTAGATTAGAAAGTCTATATTTTGATACCATTTCATTTTGTATCCAACTCGTAACTTCTATGAAATTCTACTATTGTTTGGTTTCTGTTCTGGGAAGTTGTGCATAAACCAACGCCAGTGTACTCTGCACTCTTCTGGCCTAATCGAAGGGTGTCAATGCAAATAATTTGATGAGACGAGCTAGTTATCTCCCATCGGTAGAAGTCGGAGTTCGTCGATAGTCGTCACAAGTAGTCTCATCGTTCTATCACGCAAGTTTTTAAACATTTATCATAAATTTGTACATAACATCACACTGTATATTATTAAGTCATTTAGGGGGGGTATTGCGCTATAGTGGTTTTTACTGAATATTTTGAATGGTTACGCCATATAACATTGGCATGTAATAAACTTATGTATTATTTACAACCAATGCCTGCAACTCATGCAGTACATCCATACATATATATATATATTTTTTGTAAAGTAAGGTAGTATTATCAATACCTATTGACTACTCGATTTTATGATAGATTAAGGTAACTTGTGGTCACGTATGAGCTCATATGTCATCTCTATGCATTGGTGTAGATTTATTATTGTTTCACTATTATTTATTGTATAACATGTATTATAGGTTGCATACTGTGCAGGATTGTTGCACTGTATAAGCATATTCATGCTAATTATTTGATTTTGTGCGTTATCGGAAATCAAGTGTTTGCCAGAGGACCTATGTTTTGAATTTTAATAATTTGACAATTAGAATTGTTTGGAACTCACCGTAGTACCATACTTGATGTACCTGTAGATTAGTCACCTCTATCCAATTTTATAAGTTGAATTATTATAATTTGGTATTATAATTTGAGGATTTTACAACTAGGGATTTATACTTGGGATGTCATAACTGGGATATTTTAATTTGAGGATTTTACAACTAGGGATTTATACTTGGGATGTCATAACTGGGATATTTTAATTTGAGGATTTTACCATTAGGGATTTATAGTTGGGATTTTATAAGTTGAGGATTTTACAACTTGGGGATTTTACGGGGTATAGATAGGTATCATAAATTGTTTAGATATCCTTCCATTTTTATTTTTGGGTTTGTGATCAAATTACACACTGGGTAGTCTGTGTCAATAAATTGTAACTTGGGATTTGAACATCTGACTTTTATTTCCTCACCTATTTGGTAGTCTTAGGGTGTGGGAAAACTGGTATAGGTTGTTGTTTGGAGGCAAGGTTACCTGGCGCCCATTTCTCAAAGTAGTCTTCGACCATCGGACCCTCCCGACTCCGCGAGAGCTAGAGGCAACGCCTAAAAGCGTAAAGCGACCAAAGTTGCATTTTGCAATTCGTGTGAACGAGTGGTGGCAACATATGATATTTATGCGCCTGTAGCCAAACTGTGTACTTTTAGAATTATGTTAGTAATAGCATGCACATTTAAATTACCTGTTTTTCATATGGATGTGCAAAGCGCTTTTTTATATGGTGATATTAATGATGAAGTATATATGTCATTGCCAGGAAAAGACAAAAATAATTCTAGGACTGTGTGTAAGCTAAACAAATCCATTTATGGGCTTAAAAAATCACCAAAATGTTGGAATGCAAAATTTGATAGTTTAATAAAGGCAAAGGGTTTTTTACAATCACAGAATGATTTTTGTCTTTATTATAAAACTTCTGTAAAAAGCAAAATTTATGTCTTATTGTATGTTGATGATGTTCTTATCTTAGGCACAAATGTGTCAGATGTACAAGATGTTAAACATTTTCTTAATAGTTCTTTCTGTATGAAGGATCTTGGTATAATGTCACATTATTTGGGTATTAATGTTAAACAAAATGTACAACAGGGTTATATAGAACTGGATCAATCGGATTACTTAAAACAAATATTGCAAAATCATGATATGAATGAGTGTAACAGTGTAAGTACTCCAATAGAACCAGATTTAGAATATAATGTGTTAAATAATCCTAGTAATGATGAAAAAATGATTAGAGTATGTAGAAGAATTATTGGCAGCCTTTTATATGCTGTCTCGGGCTCTAGACCTGATTTATGTACAAGTGTGAATCTGTTAAGTCGTTTTCAGGATAAGGCCAATGATCTGTTATTAAAATCCTTAAAAAGAGTCTTAAGATATGTAAAAGGCACTTTAGAGTTGAAACTATTGTTCAAACCAGACACCAATGTTAATGCTCTCCGTGGATATGTTGACTCAGATTGGGGAGGGGATGTTTGCGACCGCAAATCAACCACAGGCTATGTGTTTAAATTGTTCAATTGTAGTATAATATGGGCAAGTAAAAAACAACAAACAGTGGCAATATTATCTACAGAATCGGAATTTGTAGCACTTGCTGCGGCTGTAAGCGAAGTATGCTGGTTAAGAAAACTATTGTCTGATTTTGATATTAAACTTGAAAGCCCGACTACAATTTTTGAAGACAACCAATCGGCAATTAATATTGCACACAATCCTGAAAATAATAAACGAATAAAGCACATGGATATAAAATTTTTCTTTATTAAGGAAAAGATAGATAGTGGGTTAATCGAAATCACACATATGAAGAGTAATGAGCAAATAGCAGATGGTTTTACAAAACCTTTGGGTAAAATCAAATTTCAAGCCTTTGTTGAGCGTTTGGGTCTAGAATAAGTTTTTTTTTTTGTTAAGTATATAAATATAAACACTTTCTCAAAGGTGTTGAGAGTTAGAATAATTCCATTGAAGGGGGGTGTTGAATGACCAATGTAATTATTAAAACTCGCCTTACTACTAGTTGGTAAAACTGATATATGTCATCAGTCAGTTAGTTCTGTGATCAAGTGGTCTAGCTCTCTAGCTGTAGTCTTGTTATGTTCTGTTTTACATGAGTATAATTGTTTAGTTTTATTTTGTTGTAATTAATAAAGTTCTATAAATACTGATCCAGTCAATTCAATAATAAAGCCACCCTAACAACAGTTTAATTACATGCAAGAAAAATAATAACTACTATAAAATAAACTTTTATAAGTGCTATTCAACAGTCCCCTCCCCCCTCGTATCTTTTGAACGGCTACACTTACATTAATAAAATTTGGAGCGTGAAAATAAAGTGTTGTAAACTTCTCTACGAATGGTAACAGGTGACGTAATAGTAATAGATGACGTCACAGTGCCACTCTGGCCAATAATTTTAAATAGGACCTTATGGCAAGTGATATCTCGTTTGAAAGGCATTGACATTGGCTACATAGCCATATTAATTTTGTTTGGGTTTAAACTAATTTTGACGGATAAATTAAATAAATACCAAAATTATTGAAATTATTTTTTTAAATTTAATTAATCAAATATCAACAATGGATTCTTATAGCAAGTGTTCGAAATGTGCTCCGTCTTGAAACATATACTTAAGATAATCAATGTAACATTAATTTAATTTGAGTGCTATTAGATGAAAAATTTAATGATGGAAAAAAAAATGCTGCAGGTTCTTACCAAACTGATTAATTTATTTGGAGATAACAGAGCCAGTTCTCAGGACTTTGTTATCTGATGGAAATTAAGAAACTAGAAAAGATTAGATAAGGAAAGCAATTTAAGGACGCCACTAATTTTGTTTCCTAAAACAAAATTAGAAAAAAAATTAAATAAATAAAATCAGCTAACTTTTAACCTTTGCTATCTACTCAAAAATAATTAAGTTAATTGAAAATGACAACTGATGGTGGAGGTTTAACAAATAAAACTTTCGCTAAAAAAAATTAATATGGATAAACTATATTACTATAAATGTTGAAACATTGACTGTGTACAAAAAAAATAACTATAACTAGAAAGGTTAGTAACGAACAATATTCTATAAAATGGTCATCAGATTTGTAACAATAGTAAAAAAACGTAACCATAAAGCAATACAACCTCTGTTTTTTTACTTCTATATTTCTGGTCTTGAAGCGTTGTCCGAATAGAACTGGTTTTTCTACCTTCTGACGTATACAAAAATATTGAGTATACTAATGTTAAAGATGCACACCCTCTTATGAAAGAGACTGGTGATCAGCTGCGCTGCTAAGAGACTGGGAACTTGTAGGTATTCCAATAAAAATGTCGGTACTCCAGGATACTAAACCAAAAAAATTGTATCCCCGAAACTGTATCCCAGAAACTGTACTTCGGGAAACTGTATTGCCAGAAACTTGTATTCCCAGAAACCGTGCAGTAATCCAGGTTCTTATTAAATAGGATCTTCGTAAATTATCGTTTTATTTTACAGCACACAAGATATTTCTAAAGATTACTGCACAGTTTCTATATGTTGCTTCGTCGACTGACGATATGAGAAGACCTGCCGGTACCTTCTCCGTTCTTATAAAGACACGTCAAAATTTTAAATTTCGCGGTATAATAGCTATAGAATATTGATTTTTGGTTAATGAATTTATTCCACCACAAATCACAAATGTGAAATAATTTATTAATTTTTCGATGGCAATATTTTTAGAAAATCGATGCATTCTATTCCACCAAAAATCAAAATTTTAAAGAAATTAATCTATGAATTTATCAACTGAAAGGTTGAACGCAAAGTTCACGTTTCACACCCCTAACAGCCAGGAAAAAAAAATTTACCAAAAAAAATTTTTTTTTTTTATAATAGTTATTATTATATGAAAAGTTAATAAAAGCAGAAACAATTTTAGAAGTAGGTTTTAAAATACGACAGTCGCAGCAAAGTGAAATTGTATAAGTTCTATTTCAAATCCAACAAAAAATATGTAATACCAATATACCATATTAAACCCTCACCCAGATAATTTTCTTCCCCAAGTTCACGATAAGTCAAATCTAAGATTTCTATATTATTGAATACTGGTACAAAGTATCAGTCCACCCATTTAGCAACTGAACTTATTCAATACCATGGAACTCTTAGTAGCAAGAGACAAGGTAAAACGAAGAGGTATAGGTAAAGCCCTAACAGACTTCCACTAAAAAAAAATAAAATAAGAAAAAATGGATAGTTCTAAGGAAAATAAAAAGACGATAAAAAAAAACAACACCCTCACACAAGTTCTGCACTGTCTGATCCCGACATCCGCTGTCAGGTCTGATGACGAAAATCCCCATAGTCCAATATAGAAATAGAAGGTGTACCAAGTTGGTAGTGGTCACACAAGACCGAAATTGCGCACCCTTAGCTGCAAAAGGAGCCTCATTTTCCAATCCAACTACTTCTACATTACACCATAACAATTTCAGTCACCCCACGCCGCAATGGAAATCGATTTCAGACAATACACAACGTCCAGTTCAGAGTACTGCGGACTCAATGATATTATAGCATATCATTAACGCTAAAACAACAACCTGAAGGGTTATTAAGGAACTCAAATATTAATAACATAAGTTATTAAAGTCATAATCGGGAAAAAAAAGAAAAATAGAAAAAGCTTAAAAGTCGGAATTTTATTAAGATGGTCCAACATTAACCACCCATTATATGTTAGACAGACTAGATATTTATCACGAACCGTATTCATTGGGTGCATATCAGTTAAAAAGGTAGGTAAGGTATACAGGAAAAGACGTTTGTCCAAAAATGATATTTCAGTGTTGCCCCTCGTTATCCGTAGACCGAACTGCAAACAACACTGGTGAGAATAAACTCACAAAAATAACATCCCAGACAAATTCTTTAAATCATAAAAAAAAATTAAATAAAAATAATAACAGGGAGAAAAAAGGATAACATGTCATATCAAATAAATAGGACGATATAACTCATAACTAACTGCCGTAACAAATAACTAAGGAAAAGAGAAGAGAGAAAAAGAAAAAAAATATTCTCGAAGAGAATATATAAGTCACAATCAGGTAAGTTATATCAAAAACACTGAAAATCTACGATCCAATTAAAGATAACTTTTTGAGAAAATACAAATACAAGCACAGAGTAAAGGACGATTGTTCCTACACTAACATATGTAATTACTACATGTCATATTCTAAAGGTGAGGTAACAAACTCCAAACCTATTTGTATTATTCTTCCGTTAGTTCTTGATTTTTTCATTTTCATAAACATAGGTAATGTGTTTTCGATGTATTTATAGATAGATATTCTACTATAGAATATATATGTCATAATCAGGTGAAGATATTTAAAAAACATTCTAGATGTGGTTGTAATAGATAACAATGAGAATTCATAAGAATCCTTTAAGGCAACGAGAGGAAAAGTAAAAATTATTTTAGAGAAAATACAAATACTGTAACAAAGGAATGGACGATTATTCCTGCACTAACATATGTATCAACCATATGTCATTCCAATGGTGAGGTAACAAACTCCAAACTTATTTGTTCAATTTTCCCTAATTCCCACAACTCTAAGATAAAGAAAATATAATTATATATATTTCTACGGTAAGGTACAGAATATCACAATAAATATAGGAATATTAAATAGTGAAAATAACTATTTGTTAGATATACATAATCATTTAAAAGTCTGAACACTAAAATTATAATCCCTCACAATGAACTGGATTCATTAGGAACCTATTAATCAGGAAAGATAAAGATAAAAATTTTAAGATAAAATTCCAACTATTGTTGAGAAGCAGAAAGAAAACTTTTTATATGCTGTTGTGCAATAAGAGGTAAGAGTAAAATTTACGCTAACTAAATATTGCATGTAAATATAAGATACAATTAACGTCTGGTGAGACACTAGTTACATGTCCACTTAGACATAAGAAACCTGTCTTCTGGGACACAAGATACGATAAGATAAAGATAAGTTTTCGGGTGCAATTACATGTAGCACACAAAAACCCTAGGTAAGATAAGTCATTTCAGTTTGTGTCAATTGACACAATTCAACTGAAAAAAAACAAGGTAAGGTATTTCAGTTTGTGTAACTCTACACAATTCAACTGAAAAAAAGATAAGATAAGTTTTTCAAATCAGATACATAATATGGAACATTCAAATGTTAGAGAAACTAATTAACATTCCAACATCACATACCTCTAATTTAATAATCAAAAATTAATATTAATTTCTTAATATTTTCGAATTTCTTGTATTCTACAAGATAAAACTAGTTAACCACCAAATTAATTTTGCAAAGATATATTTTATTTACTCGATGCACAACATGCACATAAAAAGATATAAGATAAAGATACTTTTATTTAAAAAAAAAGGTAAAAATGTGTTCATCTAACAAATAATTATTCACTATCAGAAGATACGGAATCGGGATTAATGTCGTCATCGGTAGTGTCACTTGAATCATCAGTAGATAAGTTATATTCTTTAAGATCTTCAACATGCCATCGTCCTATATTTTTGCCATTACTATCTTTAAGTTCATAAATCAAGGGAGATATTACACGGTTAACAGTACAATGTATATATTTAGGCATAAATTTAGCAGAAATAAATTGAGCTTTATCTGATTTTTGATAATTCTTTTTCCAAACATGATCACCTACATGGAATTTAATATTGCGTTTACGAAGATTATAACGGTTACTTGTTTTTATGTAAGCTTTATGTCATTTTTTCCTAACATCTTCGAAAATTTTTGGCATTTCTTGAGTATCCTGTATACGGTGTATTTTATCAGAAATTGCAGGCTGATTATTTGCATTATCTACAATATTCCCATAAAATGATCCCGAAACAGGCACATTTCTAGCAAACACTAGAAAAGATGGCGGAAATTCGGTAACTTCATGTTTAGACAAACGAATTGCTTGAGCAATTTTCTGTAATTCTACATCCCAAGTTCTATGATCGGTAAAACAATATGATCTAATTGCCGTAACTATGGACTTGTTTACTCGCTCAGTATGATTTGCTTGAGGAGTGTAATTGGAAGTGAACCAAATACTTTGAACTTGATATTTAGACATTAAATTTTTAAATAACTGACAAGTAAATTGTTTTCCATTATCGACTGCTACTATTTGAGAAATCCCAAAAATTAGAAACACATTATTTTCAATAAATTTCACAATAGCAGAAGAGGTAGCTTGTTTTAAAGGTTGAATTAAAACAAATTTGGTATAAGAAAAAATATTTATTAAACAAATGTAATTAAGAAAATAACAAAGGTATTTTGTTACATAGGTATCAATGCGAAAAATGACATTTTTTGTTGCAAATTATCTGTCTGAAGTTTGGAGTAAAATTGGTGAAAGCTATTGACATTAAATCCTGGAGATGTTCAGTAATAAGTCGAGATCGAAATTTATTCTTAATGAACTTCATCTTCGAAAATGCTGCTTCACAAATATATGTCGATCCAAACAAAGTAAGAAGTTTCAAAGCTAATTTTTGTAATTCTGGATATTTATTACCACACACAAATTTTATCCAGAACTCTTCACTGGAAACTTCCGATTGTTTGTTTTTTAAAACTGTGTTTTCTTGGAAATCGATCATTTCCATCTGCAGAGTAGCTTTATCACTTCCGAAAACAATTGCAGCTTCATGGCTCCATTCACCATCAGGATGAAGAGAGTAAATGCTGCTGAGAATTTCTTAAAATCTGCGAACCTTTTTTGAAATTCCGATTTAAGATCCGTAATGAACGTCTTGAATTGGCCGACGTCAGTCTCGTTATCACTGCTGATTATTTTATTTAAATTGGGGAAGTGTAAGCATTCATTTCCAAGATCATTAATAAAGAGATCAAGTTTTCGAGAAAAACTTTTGACATCTGACATGAGCTCGCGGCCGGCAGAGCGATCACGTGATTAATTACCCTTGCCCTAGCGACACTTGCTGCAATCCGCGAACTCTTTCTCGCTCGCTCGTTACTTCGCCCGGCCGTTTTCGAATTGACGTCAACAAAGATAATGTGGGGGATACATTATTATTAAATTACGTACAGCTCTCGTCTATCTTTCTGTATATCGGAAGAAGTCTTTAGTGTAAATTTCTGTGTTCTTGCGGGTCCGCACAAAATGGGTCAGCGGTCCGGATGCGGACCGCGGTCCGCCATTTGGCGACCCCTGCTCTAGAACGAATAGCAAAAGCCGTTTTTGGACGAGAAGACATTTCTAAAGGAATTTGATAGAAGGCATGTTTTAAATCGATACTAGATATATATCGTGTATCCCTAAGTTGACTAAGTATTACCTCAATATTTGGAATCATATATGAATCTGCTTTTAATTGTTTGTTCAAATATCTAGCGTCAAGAAGTAATCTTATACTGCCATCAGGTTTATGAGTTAAACAGATAGGAGAACAATATGGTGATTTACTTGGTTCAATGACCCCTAATTTTAATAAATTATCAATTTCATTATTTACATGAACCTCCATAGCTTGAGGTAATGGATACTGTTTTATTTTAAAAGGAGGAGAATCTCCAGTGTCGATAAAATGCTCCAAGATATGAGTTCTTCCAATTTTATCCTTGGGACTAATCTGTTTAAATTTTTCGATAATAACATCAAGTTTAATTTTTTCATCATTTGTTAAAGTAGTGACATCTTTAACTGTGTTAATTACATTTAAAGATAAGGCATTTAAATTCATAGTAAATTTAGAAAAATCTATCTTAATATTGAATGTCTTTAAAAAATCCATTCCCAAGATAACAGTTTGAGTAACTGAAGGTAGAAGGTAAAATTTCAAAATCCGAGATAACATATCTACTGTGACATAAGTTTCTACAAAACCACCTACATCATGATAAGTACCATCAGCAGTCGATACTTGAAATTGTTCGGTATCAGAAATAGGTATAGACAAATTTTTAACAAACTCAAGACCTAAAGAACCAAAAACACTCAAATTACTACCTATATCAATCAAGCAAGAAAATGTTTTCCCAAAAATACTAATATCCACATATTGTTGTACACAACAGCAAGCGATATTCGTGGACTGTATATTATTTTAACACACACTTATTATTTATTAAAGATATTTTATTGTTGCAGTTGTCATACATATTAGGTATATGTTACATTATTAAAATTACTGTATTACTTCGGAACTGCTCATGCTCGTGTCCTGTTCACGCTCTTCTTTTCACTCTTCTTCACGAGCGCAGTTCGCGGTTTCGTGCATGCGCATCTAACATTACAAACACAATATTACAGGGGGCAGTCAATAAGTTAGACGATGCAACAAATAATACTGAACATAATCGCCCGCCTTGAAACTAATAAGTTTCAACATAACAAAATTTGACAAAGTTATACTACAGTACAAAACATAATAAAAGAAAATAAATTTTTTAAACATTTTAGCTAAAGCCTTAAAACTAAAATCTTGGACGGTTTCTAAAGAACGCTCTAATGAGACTACTTAACGCTTATCACTCAATTGGAAGCGGACACAACTTTGTAACCGCGCGACGAAAAACACCATTCGACACTTTAACGTCCACTACGCGTACGATGTTATCAGTTCCAGGATAGAGGGCGGATATTTTTCCCAAGGACCACTGAAGCGGTGGAGCATTGTCGTCTTTCAACAGCACCATAGTACCGACCTTTAAATTGTCAGTAGTTGTCTTCCATCGTGTTCTTGTTTGTAATTCATTTAAATATTCTTTATGCCAGCGGCGCCAGAAGTTTTGTAGGATGGCTTGCCTCCGCTGATATTTATTCAATCTATTTTCTGGTAGGTGCAAAACATTTGCTTCAGGCAGAGCTGTTAAGGTTCTTCCCAGGATAAAATGTGCTGGAGTGAGGGCGTTTAAATCGTCGGGATCGGGATTCATAGGACAAAGAGGACGTGAGTTCAAAATACCCTCAACCTCAGTTAGCACAGTCGAAAAACCTTCAAATGTTAAGGAACTATTACCCAAAATTCTCTGCAAATGATATTTTACACTTTTTATCCCACTTTCCCATAGACCACCAAAAGAAGGGGACCTAGGTGGAATATGATGCCATTTTATACGCTCATTGGAAAGACTATTCGCAATGTATTCTGATTCCTTTTCGAGAAAATCATAAAGTTTTTTAATTTCTGAATTTGCACCAATAAAGTTACCTCCATTGTCGGAGTAAATGTTTGCAGGCTCACCTCTTCTACTAATAAACCTTTTAAGTGTATTTAAAAATGCTGCCGTTGTTAGATCGCTTACAGCTTCCAGATGGACAGCCTTTGTACTCATACAAACGATTAGACAAATATACCCTTTTATAATTTTAGGATTTCTAGTGTAGCGATCTTTCAACAGAAATGGACCACCATAGTCCAAACCAACATTAAGAAAAGGAAAACTTGATTCAACCCTATAGCTCGGTAAATTACCCATCAAATACGTTAAATCTCTAGGTTTAGCACGATAGCAGCGTATACATTGTTTAACAATCTTTTTACAAGTATTGCGCGCCGACAAAATCCAAAATTTGTCTCTTATAGAGCAAATCAATTGTTGTACACCACAGTGTAGTAGTCTTTCGTGTTCACTTTTCAAAATTAACTCGACAAGCTTGTGACCTTTCGGTAAAATAAGTTGATGTCTTTGATTAAAATCTATATTCGCGTTTTTTAACCTTCCTCCAACCCTTATTATTGAATTGTGCATAAATGGGTTTAGTGAAATCAGATTACTTTTCTTATCTAAACTCTTATTTTCTAATAAATTATTGTATTCTTTGGAGAAACCTTGAATTTGTACCGTTTTTACTAGCCTTAAAAGAGAATTCTCAATTTCGGTTGGTTCTAAAACTAAAGACTCATTTAATTTATTTTTAGTTCTACTTTTCGTATTTTCAATAAATCTGAACACGTAAGACACTACTCTCAATAATTTTGTAAAATTAGAAAACTTATTTATTAATTGCAATAAAATATTGTCATCGTTTACATTTACTGTAAGTGCAATTGTAGATTTTTGTTCTGGGATATCCACACTTGAATTATTGATGTCACTTAAATTCCATTCGCTAGTGGGCAATTGAAGCCATTCCGGCCCCTGCCACCACAAGTTATTTTCACACAACTCTCTTGCTAAACATCCACGTGAAGCAAGGTCTGCGGGGTTTTCTTCTCCGCGTATGTGATACCAGTCGTGTTTATTTGTTAAACTTAAAACTTCGCTAACGCGATTGGCTACGTAAGTTTTCCAACGCGTTATATCGCCCTTCAGCCAGGCCAACGTGACCGAGGAGTCCGTCCAAAAATATTGTTTTTTGAACTTAATTTCAAGAGAACAGGTTACCTTTTTAACTAAATTTGCTAATAAAACACACGCTGATAATTCTAAACGCGGTATCGTAATAGGATGAATAGGCGCCACCCGTGTTTTCGAACAAAGTAAACTTACAGACACAAAATTTGTTGACACATTAACGCATCTTACATAAATACATGCACCATAAGCGTCCTCGGAAGCGTCAGCAAATCCGTGCATCTCTATTGAAATAAATTCACTAAAAAAAAACACCTGTCTGGGAATCTTTATTGAATCTAGATCCCTTTGAAAAGTTAACCATCTTTCCAAAATTAAGTCCGGTACATTAGCGTCCCAAGGGATTTCTAACTTCCATAAATCTTGAATAATGATCTTAGCTACAATGATAACGGGTCCTAATAATCCCAACGGATCATATATCTGGCAAATCATGGATAGGATTTGTCTTTTGGATATTTTTGCGATATTATCATTAAAATATTTGATTTTATACTCGATCATGTCATACGTGGCGTTCCAAAGCACACCTAGAGTTTTATTATTTTCATCTGGACCGATTTCAAGAACACTGACAGGCAAATCTTTATTTAAACTGAATTGACTCAGAACCGCAGGATCGTTGCACATCCATTTTCTGAGTTCAAAACCCGCACCCAATAAAATTTTAGAAATATCTTTTTGCACTTGTACTAATTCGGCAACAGAGTCAGCACCCGTTAATAAATCGTCGATATAAAAACTATTAGAAATTATTTTACTAACTTTCGGATAATCATTTTCGCATTCCTTAGCCAACTGCAAAATACATCTGACTGCTAGAAAAGGAGCTGACGCATAACCGTAGCTAACCGTATTAAGTTGAAATAATTTAATTGACTCATTTGTATCGGCTCTCCAAAATATTTTTTGGTAGCTCCGCTGATTTTCGTCTATTAAAATTTGACGGTACATTTTAGATATATCCGCCGTCATCACGTATTTAAATTGTCTAAATCTAACTAATATAGAAAATATGTCATTTTGTAGCGCAGGGCCAACAAATTGTACATCGTTTATAGACAATCCCGAATCTGTCTTCGCCGAAGCGTCGAACACAACCCGACATTTTGTTGTTAAACTGGTAGATTTTATCACAGCATGGTGAGGTAAAAAATATCCAGTATTTTCAGTAACAGAATTTTGTATTATTTCGGTCATATGGCCCGAATTCTTGTATTCTTCCATAAATGACACATATTCATCACGTAAGAATTCGTTCTTAAATAATTTCTTTTCTAGATTCAAAAATCTTTTCAAGGCAACATCGCGGGAATTACCTAACTTCGGCAAGGATTCCTTAAAAGGGATATTAACTACAAATCTACCCTCATCATTTCGTTTTGTCGTATTCTGAAAGTGCAATTCACAGAATTTTTCCGCGTCCGAAAGTAATTTATTTTTATTGGAAATTTCCTCGATTGTCCAAAATTTCATGATTTGTTCATCAATATTGGTACAGGTGTAACTAACCGACTTATTTTCTGTATTTTTTTTGGAATTTGGAAACATAATATTCCCTGCAATTATCCACCCTAACGCGGTATTTTGCAGTATTGGCATACCCTCTCCTAACCTTATTTTACCTTGACCTACAATAGACCAAAATACATGCGATCCTAATAAAAGATCTATTTCCGAGGATATATAGTAATTGGGGTCTGCCAGTTGGACAGAACTATGAATGTTCATGACGTTAGGATCAAAGCTGACCCACGGTAATTTATCAGTAATTTTCGGAATTACCAAACAATCTATATTCGTAGAAAAGCTATTGTTGCACGACAAAATAGTAATATTAGTTTGCGTATTTATTTTAACCGTATTTTGACCGATTCCGTTCACTGTATAATTCGTTTTACCCTTTGACAAGTTGAAATTGTTGCAAAAATCCTCCCGAATAAAATTACTGGCCGAGCCACTGTCCAATAAGGCCCTAGCCGGTACTAATTTTCCTTTTATTAAAATATTAATTATCGCCGTCGAAAGAAGCACTTGTGAAGGTCGCGGACTAACATTACAATCGGTCATTAAAGCGGAAGTTGACGAATTTTTGTTTTGAATCGTGTCTAAGTTGTCGGCATTTTTATCTCTTTCAACCACGCCGCTCGAGGTCTGTGAAGTTTCGCTCGCCGTTTGGCTCGCAGGTGGTGCGTTATTATTGTTATGTCTAGAGCTATTATCGGCTATGTGAATCAAAACATTATGTGGTTTTCTGCATTTAATGCATCTTTGTGCCCTACAATTCACTGAAATGTGCAAACTTTTAAAACAATTTAAACATAATCTTTTTCGTTTTAATTCTTGAATTCTCTCTGGAACTGGGAGCTTTAAAAATTTGTTACAATTATATACAGTGTGATTCGGTTCTTCACAAAAATAACATGATATATTTTCTCTATTACATACTACTAAACTGTGGCTAGATGGTCCCCTTTTATGAGAAAAATTATTTTTATTTTGTGAATTTTTATTTTCGCTTAAATGACCTTCTAGCTTTTCGAGAATTTCACATTTATTCTTAAGAAATTTGTGCATATCTGTCATATTTGGCAAGTCCCCATCACACTTAAAAATCTCCCAGTCCTTTCTGGTGTTACTATCAAATTTATTCGCTAAAATATAAATTATCAGCCTGTCCCAAGACGTTACACTTTCCCCTAGTGCTTCTAGAGCCCTCAAATGGCGCTTGAACGTGTCATACAACGAGCGTAATTCTTTGTATGACTCGCTCTTAAGCGGTGGGTATTCAACAATTGATTGAATGTGATTATGAATTATTAAGGACTTATTTTCGTATCTTTCTTGGAGCAATTTCCAAGCTGTAGCGTAATTATTTCCGCTTATTTCAAGACATTTAATTACTTCTAAAACTTCTTTACCCAGTGTTGACCTTAAATAGTAAAATTTTTGCGAATTCGTCAGGGACGAATCCCCATCGACAACCGCAAGAAATGTATCTTTGTACTCTGCCCAATTCTGGTATTTTCCGTCAAATGTTGGCAACTTTATTGGCGGCAACTTATAAGTAGACGTACTATTTGTACTCGAATTCAACATATTTCTCGACGCTACAGATGCACTCTCATTAACAACAATATCATTACTATTAATTTTTTTCAATAATTGTCTGGCGTTAGCCACAAGTTCATAGTAAATGACCTCGAATTCCTCCTGGTCCGTTGTATTAGCTTCGTCGGGGCTCTCCTCAATCAATTGTTGGTGAATATTTTCAAATTGGTCTAACGTAGGTTCCAATCTGTCTAAACGAACAATTAATTGGGAAATCTCCGACTCTGTTAAATTATCTTTATTGAGATTATCGAAATAACTTTTGAATCTGCTAACCTTACTTTTTACTTGGCCCCTCAACACTTTTAGGTTTCCCGCCATACTGCAGAGATCGAGGTATTATATTATATTTAAAAACTCAACAAAATATAGATAAAGGATTATTATGTAGGTACTTACAGCGGCTTTCCAAGAGTTCTTCCTATTTTGTCACCTTTTATTCTTTATTGTTTGGCTTCCAGCACTCAGGATCAACTATCCGGCTTCGAAGGATCAAATGTTGTACACAACAGCAAGCGATATTCGTGGACTGTATATTATTTTAACACACACTTATTATTTATTAAAGATATTTTATTGTTGCAGTTGTCATACATATTAGGTATATGTTACATTATTAAAATTACTGTATTACTTCGGAACTGCTCATGCTCGTGTCCTGTTCACGCTCTTCTTTTCACTCTTCTTCACGAGCGCAGTTCGCGGTTTCGTGCATGCGCATCTAACATTACAAACACAATATTACAGGGGGCAGTCAATAAGTTAGGCGATGCAACAAATAATACTGAACACATATGGTCTATTGTCATTATCCTTACGGTACAACGAGTCTAAAGAGAAATTATTAGAGAATTCTGTAATGCAAGTTTCTTGTAATTTAACTAAATTATTTTGCTTGTAAAAATTTCGTACTATTTTTAACCAAGCTACCCAATCATTTTTATTGAAATAAGATACGTTAATATTATTAGAGTTATTTGTTAAATTAGATAAATAATGATTTTCACTTATTGGTTGCTGGTAGAAGGTGATGTTTCGGAAATTGTTCTTGAACTTGTCTGTTTTTTTGACTTGTTTTGCTTTGGATTTGTGTTTCCTACAGGATTTTGAGAAGCGGTATGAGTCACCAAAGCATGGACCTGACCGCCTTGTTCGTTTTTTGAACACTTTGGACATTTAGATTTAACAAAACCTGGATTCCCACATCCATAACAAAACACTTTCAATGCATATTTACATTGAGGATAAAAATGATTGTGTTCACCACAATTCCAGCAAGCTTTATGTGAAGTTACTGTAGCGACTTGTCTAGAATTATTGATATTTCTAGAACGATAAGGGGAGGTAAAGGTATTACTTAACTGAGGTTCTAAATAAATTTTTGGTTTTCGTGAAACAAAACTGGTGTTATGTGATTGTTGTGAGTAAGCAAAAGACTCTTCCAACTTTTTACATTTATCAGTTAATTCTTCGATACTATTGATATCTATTAAAGCCAGTGGTTGTACATAATTAGAAAGTAATTATCGTTTAATTATCCTTATCATAGAAGATTCATCCTGTTTTATTTCCAATCTATTAAATAAACAACACATTGAATTGATATATAAAGTTACTTTTTCATTATGATTTTCTTTCTATTTTTAATTTCATCCAATAAATCTTCCTGGTAATTATAAGGTAGGAAATCTGACTTTAATTTAGAGACTAAATCAGACCAATTTTGAAATTGACTTCTATTATTTAAATACCAATAAAATGCTTGATCAGTGAAGAGATCTGCTGCACTAGAAAATAATTCATTATCCGTTACATCCCGAGAAATTTTTAAGCACTCTACCCATTCTAAAAAACCTGCCAGAGATTCAGTTTCGGAAATTCCTGAAAAATGTAGGTACACCCCATTTATAGATAGGTACTGGTTTAGAAAAAGTAAAACTTTGATTATGACTCACGGGAGTTGAATGAGCCTGAACATTGCCAGATAATTCACCATCAAGTGCACCCTCTAACAACAAAATCTGAGTAGCTAATTGTTTTTTTGTATTTCCTTCAACTTCATTGTTACATGATAAACGTGAGACCCGATTACTTACATGAGCCAACCTACAAGTTAATCTAAGATATTCCTGATCTCTTTCTGATCCTATAAATTCAGAAATTTTTCTGTTCAAGTCAATTACAGTTAACTCTATACTGCTAACTTCCTTGTCGAAATTTAAGTGACTATCCCCAAGCAAAATAGAACTACGACCGGATGCTTCTTGAGCTAAAATACCCCTTAACAATTTTCTACGCTCTGCCACTGTCGGCAATACTTCGACATTACGATAAGCTAATTCATGTTCTAATTCATGACTAAATAAATATTCGACCTTCAATTTGTAAGGCAAAGACATCTTAACAAATTATTTAGATAAAATTTTATATAGGAAATAAAGTGATTTTAATTAAAACTCTAATTACCCAAAAAAATTGGAAGCAAATCCACAGCAAACTATTAAAATGTGTTTCGACTGAAGGTCACTGAAAGATACGATAAATTGAATTGATAAATTGATACGCTAATTACTGAGTGTACGAATCCCTAAGCTTTACAGTTTCTCTCGATACAATTAATTTTTCAGATAAGGATAGAGATACTTACTAAACCGAACCACCAGTTATAAATAATAAAAAGAAAGAAAGTTAAGAAAAGTTAATATTAAAGTTAAACTAAATTAAAGTAAATTCCCCCAAAAAGCAGGAAGAAAAAAAAATTTAGCTATAAAAATTTTTTAAGAGCAGACAACAAACGTTAAAAGTTATACACGTTGGAGCGTCAATGAAACATATACTTAAGATAATCAATGTAACATTAATTTAATTTGAGTGCTATTAGATGAAAAATTTAATGATGGAAAAAAAAAACTGCAGGTTCTTACCAAACTGATTAATTTATTTGGAGATAACAAAGCCAGTTCTCAGGACTTTGTTATCTGATGGAAATTAAGAAACTAGAAAAGATTAGATAGGGAAAGCAATTTAAGGACGCCACTAATTTTGTTTCCTAAAACAAAATTAGAAAAAAAATCAAATAAATAAAATCAGCTAACTTTTAACCTTTGCTATCTACTCAAAAATAATTAAGTTAATTGAAAATGACAACTGATGGTGGAGGTTTAATAAATAAAACTTTCGCTAAAAAAAATTAATATGGATAAACTATATTACTATAAATGTTGAAACATTGACTGTGTACAAAAAAAATAACTATAACTAGAAAGGTTAGTAACGAACAATATTCTATAAAATGGTCATCAGATTTGTAACAATAGTAAAAAAACGTAACCATAAAGCAATACCACCTCTGTTTTTTTTACTTCTATATTTCTGGTCTTGAAGCGTTGTCCGAATAGAACTGGTTTTTCTACCTTCTGACGTATACAAAAATATTGAGTATACTAATGTTAAAGATGCACACCCTCTTATGAAAGAGACTGGTGCTCCGCTGCGCTGCTAAGAGACTGGGAACTTGTAGGTATTCCAATAAAAATGTCGGTACTCCAGGATACTAAACCAAAAAAATTGTATCCCCGAAACTGTATCCCAGAAACTGTACTTCGGGAAACTGTATTGCCAGAAACTTGTATTCCCAGAAACCGTGCAGTAATCCAGATTCTTATTAAATAGGATCTTCGTAAATTATCGTTTTATTTTACAGCACACAAGATATTTCTAAAGATTACTGCACAGTTTCTATATGTTGCTTCGTCGACTGACGATATGAGAAGACCTGCCGGTACCTTCTCCGTTCTTATAAAGACACGTCAAAATTTTAAATTTCGCGGTATAATAGCTATAGAATATTGATTTTTGATTAATGAATTTATTCCACCACAAATCACAAATGTGAAATAATTTATTAATTTTTCGATGGCAATATTTTTAGAAAATCGATGCATTCTATTCCACCAAAAATCAAAATTTTAAAGAAATGAATCTATGAATTTATCAACTGAAAGGTTGAACGCAAAGTTCACGTTTCAGTCTACTTCCCGACAGTAATACATCCTATCAGTAAACTCTTGTCGTACTCGTTCGAATGTGAGCTGAAATTGCATTGCATTCTTCAATAATTCTTTCTTCCGAAACGCCAATGCTATCTGGTGTCGTAGTATAAACCTTGGATTTCAAGTACCCCTATAGAAAAAAATCTAATGGTGTCAGATCTGGTGACCGAGGTGGCCATTCTATAAGACTTCGCCGGCCGATCCATCTACCTCGATATTCTTCATCCAGGTAACGTCTTACTGCACCATAATAATGTGCAGGAGCACCATCTTGTTGAAATGTTATTTCCAGATGGCCGAATTCATCTGGATTATTTTCCAGAATTTCAAGAATTAACGGCTCAATTGCATTTTGTAACATCTTCAGATACACTTCACTGCTTAAATTTGAATTTAGGAAAACAGGCTATGTAGCCAATGTCAATGCCTTTCAAACGAGATATCACTTGCCATAAGGTCCTATTTAAAATTATTGGCCAGAGTGGCACTGTGACGTCATCTTTTACTATTACGTCACGTGTTACCATTCGTAGAGGAGTTTACAACACTTTATTTTCACGCTCCAAATTTTATTAATGTAAGTGTAGCCGTTCGAAGGATACGAGGGGGGGAGGGGACTTTTGAATAGCACTGTATAGTAAATTCTAATACAGAAGCTATCTTAGGGTTAGAGTCAAGTACACATTTAAACTTAATAATGAAAATTGACAGTTTAGAGTCAAATACGATACAATACAGAGAATTAAAATCACAAAATACAAACATTTGTTTTCGGGTATAGACAATTTGGGTAACCCTTATCATATTGAAATTGATAAAAATATGGAACCAGTTATTTAGGCAACACGTAAAGTAGCATTGCCACTAATGAACTCAATTGAAGAAAGCTTTTAAATAAACTTGTGAAATTGAGAATAATTGAAAAAGTACAGGGTGCTACAGATTGGGTAAATGCGCTTGTAATTGTTAAAAAGCATAATAATAAATTACGTATATGTTTAGACCCTCAAGAATTAGATAGGGCCACTAAGAGGGAACATTATAAAATACCAAATCTAGATTCTAGATTCAGCACACTAGATGCAACACAGGGTTTCTATCAGATATCACTAGATGGGGAAAGCTCAAGACTATGCACTTTTGGAACCCCATATGGGCAATACAAATTTCTCAGACTTCCTTATGGGATAAAATCTGCACCAGAAATCTTTCAAGCACGCTTTAAAAAAATATTCAATATGGAGGGTGCAGACGTGTATGTTGATGATTTACTGGTGTGGGGATCCTCTAAGGAAGACAACGATAATAGGTTAATAAAAGTATTGGAGTTAGCCAGAGAACATAATGTAAAATTTAACCTACAAAAATGCAAATTGGGACAAACGAAGCTCACTTATATGGGGAATTTAATCACACTACAGGGTGTTTTGCCAGATGAATAAAAGTTAAATGCAAGTTGAAATATGACTAGACCTGAAAACAAACAATATGTTCAAAGATTGCTTGGGTTATTGACATATGTCACCAAATTTATTGACAATTTTTCATAAAAAACTTCCCCACTAAGAGACCTTCTAAAAAAATATGTAGAAATATGTAGCAGCTTTTGAAAGAATAAAAAATGTGTTAAAAAGTTCTGTTCTGTTCTACAATTCTATAATGTAGACTTACCTAGTTTAGTGTCAGTCGATGCTTCAAAAGTTGGATTTGGAGCTGTTCTCCTACAAAATAACCTACTTTGCGCTTACTCCTCAATTGCCTTTACCGAAACACAATCTAGGTATGGGGACTTTTTGCAATCGTGGTGTCCCAGCAACGGTAACAAAAAGGATTAGAAATAGAAGAGTTTTAATAAGAAATAGAAAATTTATTAGACCTTCTCATAGTACTCTCAAAACAGAAAATGTTGCTTACAAACAAAGCCATCCTTCATTACAATCAAAAGAAAGGAAAGATGAAGGAATGAAGTGTTTCTTAGAGTTAGAAAACAGTGTAGCACAGGAAGAAGAAGAAGAAAGCGAAATGAATAGTAGTAATAGTGACACAGAAAATTATGAAAGATTAAGTGAAAATAATAGTGATGATGAAAGATTTGAGAATGTTGTAGATATTCCCGATAATATGAATAATGTAGTTGTCGTGAACGCTGAGAAGGCTTTTGTGTTAAGAGATCAAATAATTTCCTCCGGAAGGCTGAGTAGGCCACCTCATCACTCCATCCTGCAGCTTGTATAATGCTTTTTATATTCAGGCCTTGCTTTGATGCCGCTGATGTTGACGCATGGCGTAATTTGAATACCTCTGTGTTTATGCCTGCCAAAGTGAGACCTTTTCTAATCCACTTTGATATTGTTTGTGAAGTTGCCGGTCGATAGGGCTTTTTGATGATCATAAACAATTGATCATGCCCTATTCGATATGGTGTTGTAATATTTATATAGTGTGCTAGAATTGAGGCGACACAAAGGTTTGGGTTTTCTTTGAAATATGGTAGAGCAATAACTGGTTGACATTTCCCTGGTTTGGAGGTTTTTATAATATCTGTAATAGGAATATCTATTCTATTGCTAAAGATAAAAATGTTACTTATTTTAAATTTGTAAGTGATTGAACTCTTTGGCTTGAAACGAGTGCTAGTAATAGGGAAAATTTGAGAGTGTTTAGCGGTTCCATCTTTTCCAAGTACTCTAGCATTGGGTTTGTGTCCCAAGTCTCATTATATCTTGGAAAAGCTGGCCTCATTCTAAATACTCCGTGCATAAATCTTCTCACTGCAGGTTGATCTGTAATTTGTAGTAACGTGTTTATTGCTGATCTATGTTGGTTTAAAGTGCTGTAATTCTGCCCTTGAGTAAATTCCTGGTTTAAAAATCCTAGGATTTTATTTTCATCGGCAAGGAACATCTCTCTACAGAATGACCACCACTTTTTATATGTGGTGTTGTATTAATTGCCTTGAGGTGCTGTCAGCTTAAGAGGCGGTGATGACTTCAATTGTTGGCTCTGGGACACCTTGACTTAGGACGTTGTAGCTAAGCCTCTTCCAAGTCCGAGAAACTCTTTGGAAGAAAGAAAGAAAAATATTATAAATTACCATTTCTGGAATGAATTTCACGAGTTTAAGAGGTACCTAATTATCGACACAAAGACTAAAAATCTACGGAATGTTAATATCAATCGGCGGTACAGAAAGTCTTCGTATGTATTGTTATCGAAACTATATTACCTTCAAAAACTATTTCCTGGAGTCCGGAGTCGCAGAATGTCGGATTTCTACTTACGGGCACTGAACTAATTTTCAACTGAACTCTGAGAGAAGAGACACTTCTATCGATTGTTTTCAAATTTATATTCTAATTCCTACTCCCATTTCGGCACTAGCGGTCGTTAAATTCGTTTTCAGTGAAAATATTTCTTTCGAAATTAGTTAGTTTAAATAGTTACTGATCGTCTGCTTGGTTGAAATATTTAAACAAAAGTTTTTATATAGTATAATTCGACTTCACGTACTTTCGGACGGATTAAAAAAAATACATTATATACGTATTGTTATGGTTCATCGTGATTCCAAATAAAACATATAAAAAACTTAATTTATTCAATAGATTTAAAACACCCAGTATAGACAATATTTTAAAATCACAGTTTGGAAAAGAAGTCTTAAACAAAACAATGTCAACTTGTTGGTAACAAATTCAACCAATCACAAGAGTGACTGTTGAGTATTGTAATTTGAAAGTTAACAGAGCAATTAATATTTATTATGAACATTGGATAATGCTCCGTTTTCAATAAAATGAACATTTGTAGATACATTTAGCATAAGAAGTTAAATATTAAGCAAATTATTTAAATATGTCAAATAGTGACATACAAATGATATCCAATAGGAAAATGTTTATTGAAACAATGTAAAATGGACAATTATGATTGGGGAATGGTATCCAAGGGGTTGTTGAGTACCGGAAGCGAAAAAGCTTGGATGGTTTTGAAAATTATTATTTGAAAATTGGAAGAAATAGGCATAGTAGTAGAGCCAAATACAAAAATTAATGTCCCAAGTTAAGTAAAGGACTGTAAATATAAGTTGGTCCAAAAATTCCATTAATCTATAATGAATAATACCAGAATTGGTAAGTGAAATAACCATTATAAATTGACCAAACTTACCTGAGATTGGAGAAAGCAGTAGCGATGTCACAGAAGACAAGCATTGTTGAGTTATAGTTTGCATAATATGCATGTTATTATTTGATTTTTATTTAAAATAAAACATTTAGCATCCCGCTGAGTTCCAGAAAGCTGGAAATAAGAATTCCAGTTGTGTATAACTTCAAGGTTATAGTCTTTATGGTGATAAAAAAGGGTATTTCGTGCGTATAAAGAGTCAGTGATTATATAAGATAGATTTAGGTTGTTCAATTACTATTTAATCAACTTACCATATAAAAGGGTGACGTCATTCTTCGTATTTCGAAGAAATATCGTAGCTTGCATAATATAGCAACCATTTTATTTAATATTTCAATTCGATAGATTACAGAGTTGCCACAATCATTCACAATATTAAAACGACATTTCTTAAACATTGTTGCCATTGTGAATGCAACTTAATTAATTTAAATTGTTCACAGAGCATTATTCTCGTTGTTGAACTCATATACAACAATAAATGTTATAGGTTGATGTTTAAATTCAATTTTAATATCTTTCATCAATAAAAACGAGGAAGACACTTAAGTAATGGTGGTTGCGTAGTCTTCAGAATCCTCCCAGAGATCAAGACATCTCAAGCGAACCGACTGAGCGAAGCTGAATAATTGTCATAAAATAGATGAGACAAAATCAGAGTTACAGACATCCATATTGTTATTAGCCGGAGTACACTTAATAAAAGTATAAATTCTAGTAGGGGAAAGTGGTATACATTCGGCTACCCTCTAAAAATCGCGAATAAATTTAAATTTGCCGCGAAATATTACAGTATGTCATTAAACCATTACTAGTGAGTTGAATGGCGAGCATAGAGTGATAATTTTTTGATCTGCTTTTATCTTGTTCATCAAGACATATTATTGCATTTTTAAGGTAATATTCTTCATATTACCAATGGTAAATTTTAGGTCATTGTTTATTTATTCAAAAAATTGTTGTTATTCATTTTGAGTAGTGTATTATGTATGTTAATTATCCATGTGTCGGTATATTGAATAGATGAGGCTTTTACTTTTACTTAATTATAATGAAGGTTTAAACAAATATTGTTTTATTTCATAGTTAAATATCCTCACATATTTATATTTTACTTGTTGTACTAAAAATAATATTTGAATGCTCTGTGGGCACATTCGGCTAGCAGACGTGGTTATGTTTCGGCTGGTGGCCGAATGTTCCCCTAATGTTGGAATACACATTAATTTAAACGAGGATTATTGTAGATACCAAAGAAATATTTGAAAAAGACAAACCGCTGCGAAATCAGCGAAACTAGGTTGAAACTGGCAATAAAAGCCGTTTTGTCCAATCGCTTTAGCAAATATAGAGCAGCGCAAGAATATCAAGTAAAGCGATTGATCATTCAGTCTCGAATTAAGAAGCTTATGCAAAAAAAACAAAGGAAGAAATATTACAGGAATTAGAGCATTCTGGTCATGAAAGCGATGAAGAATTTGTGTTTTCAAGTGAATACACGTCCCAACAAGTATTTAGCTCAAGTCAAGAAGTAGAGCTTGTTACCTACATAAAGCGCTGTTGTGATTTGAACTATGGTTTGAATTGCAATCAGATTAGAACACTGGCTTATGACTACAGTCGGAGCATAGTCAACTGTAAAACACCAAACAACTGGGAATTAAATAAAATTGCAGGTTTGAATAATAAACAATTATATTTTCTCGACTCAAGCAAGTATGTTGTAGGACGCGATTGGCTCCGTGGATTTATGGCAATACATGGTAATGAGCTATCTCTGCGTAAGCCGGAGAACACAAGCATTAGTATATCCATGGCTTTTAACAAACCAGTGGTTGCCCAATTTTTTGATAAATACGCATCTGTTTTGGAAAAATATAAATTTTCTCCAGGACGAATTTACAACCTTGACGAAACTGGCTTGACAACTGTGACGCCGCCAGTGAAAGTAGTAGCCACCAAAGGAAAGAAACAAGTTGCACACATTTCTTCTCAAAAGAAAAGAGAACTTGTAACTTTTGTCGGAATCATATGTGCAGATGGGACTGCAGTTCCACCAGTCTTTATTTATCCCAGGGTTAGGGATCCGCAACAATATTTGGGTAGTGAGTACCTGAATTCAGCCGTCGCTCTGGGAAATAGAAAAGGATGGATGACTTCGATTTTGTCTTCCAAAGTGATTTTACACTTTGTAAATTATGTGAAGTGTTCTCCAGGAAACAAAGTGCTTCTTATGGTAGATATTCATGAGTCACATATTTCAGTTGAATCTATTAAGCTTTGCCGAGAAAAAGGAGTTGTTTTGTCATTTCCGCCCCATACCACCCACAAAATACAGCCTCTTGATATCGGGGTGTATGGTCCGTTCAAATCCTACTTTGCTACTGTCCAACATGATTTCCAATCCGGCCCAAGTGATAACTATTAGGCATTTAGCATTTCTTGCCAAAAAAGCTTTCGAAAGTGCTTTCACAATCAAAAATATTGTAAGTGCCTTCAAATACACAGCTCGAGGAATTGTTGGAACAGATAACAACAATACCTGATTCCTCGGGATGTGTTGCATATGCTGATGATTTGCTTCTTATCACAGATGCAAACAACAGAAGAGATTTTGAACAAAAAGCCAACGGTCTCATGAGTATTGTACACCAGTGGTGCAAGAAAGTGAAACTCGAGGTGTCAGAAAACAAGTCGATGTTCTGTGTGATCAAAGGTAAGCTAAGCAGAGATCCGCAAATCAAGATCAATGGAAAGCTTATTCGCAGGTCAAACAAAACAAAATACTTGTGCTTGCCTCAGTTGTTGGTTACGGTGCAAGTGTATGGGCTAACAGGCTGAAGAATGTAAAAAACTGAGAAAATGTAGACAGAGCACAGAGAGGTTTTCTGGTAAGGATGACGGGAGCTTTCAGTACAACAACGCAAGCACTTACAACATTAGTGGGTGTTGAGGTTTGAAATCAACAGAAGAGCGTCAATGTACTGGTTGAGAAAGGGTAATATTGACAAAATCGAAGAAATATTGGAAACCAGAGCTGTCTCGAAAAGACAAATCGAGACAGAACTATACAAAAATTGGCAACAAGCATGGGGAACATCGACAGAGTCAAGAAGACTCTTTCAATTTCTACCAGTACTTGATGAAATACCAGAATACTTTAACCCATCACCAGGGTTAGTGCATTTCTTGACAGGAACGCCTGAGCACGTAGTACTGCACTGTAACCTATACGAGGACAAAGAGAAACTAAGAGAAGACCTAAAAAACAGATAAATAAAAGATATCCTCATTGATGAAGAAAAATACCAAAAATTGAATAACCTAGCACAAAAGGTTTCCAAAAACCAACAGGAAGCCTACAATAGTAGACCGAGAAGGGACTGAGAATAAGAAGTGAGAAATTACCATCGTATGGGAGCTCCTCTGCAGAAGTTCTGGAGTAAGTGCCTAAGACTCACCGAACTGCCGGAGGGGTGAACAAACATAGGGTAAATAGAGTAGTAGTAGTTAGAAAAATATTTGTTGAAAATAATAATTAACAATTTTTGTATCTAGAAATAGTAGTAGTAGAGTGAAACTAACAATACTAACATAGATTTAGGAAGAGTGCATGTAGCATGTAGCAAGTAGCATGAAAAAATTAAAAACTAAAGTATGTAAAGGAGAAATCTCAGGAAAAATAACAAACTGCACTAGTAGATTAGGGACTAATACTAACAACTAACATTAGAAAATAGAATAATAAAAAAGTAATCAGGAAATTTTAAGCCTTCAGCATACCCGACCTGATATATAATTACAGGGATCAGGTCAAATGTAAAGACAGTAATTTAAAAAAAAAACTGGGTGTACCCATCGGCCGCGGACGGGCTGGTCCACGGTTCGGTCCACTGTGGCTGGGTACATTCTGGAGTTCCTTCCTGAGGAGCTCATATTCCTTCACCACCTGACAAAGTGTGGAGAAGTCCTCAAAGTCCCCTTTTCGGATTTGCAGACGGTATTCCGGCAGCCGGCAAACTCTGCCCAGGTGGAATATCTACTTCGGTTATTCCGGTACCATAGTGCGGGTTCACTGGACAGTAATTCGGGTAGCACCGGAAGCAAATTATCTTTATGGACGTTCTTAGCGGTAAAGATTTCCTCGATTCTTTCTATAAAAGCAGCGGGATCTCCTCGGTTTCCAAAGCACACCTTCCAGTCGTGTATATTTAGCGGAAGGTTGGCCATGACGGTCAAAACGGTTACGTTATCGGATCAGTCAGAATCGGGTCGAGGAGATATATTTTCTTGTCTTAAAAATTTCACAAGTCGCCTTCGTTTCTCCGGAACGGTTCCAGCAACTGATAAATTTCTCTTGGCTAGCTCGTCATTAAGACCCTTGTTTCTCAGTAAATATTCCCAGCTAACTCGACGGTATGTGGCTTCTTCCACGGAACTTACGGTCGGTACTGGAGGAACGGATTCGGATTTTTCAGTTTCTTCCTGATCGAACAAAACGGACAGGCCAAGATCGTCGGAGTTCCTTCTTGACGTTAGCCTTTTTACTCTCCTCAAAATCCTCCTGCTTCCTTCTTCTCAAATAAAAATCAACAATGGAGGAAAGAAAGAGGAAAGTGAAAAAAATCTAGCACCGGTAAAACGGTCACTTTTCAAATAAACAATACGAAAAAAAATTATAAATCAAAATGGAATAACGGTCCCTGTTCGAATCAACAATTCGGCGAAAGATAAACCAGAAAAAAAACAGTATAACCGGTCCAGCACCAATACGCTGAAAAAAAATATCAACAGCGGTATCAAACAGTTCCTGCTATTATCGACAACCAGGTCCCTGCCCAAGTAGCACAAATTGCTTTTTAAAAACGCTAACAATATCTATCCCACCTTTCTTATATAACTCAATGCTATATAAATAAGAGTTGAAAACAATATTTCAGCATCAATTAAGTATCTATACGTCTAAAATAGGCACAAGTAATACAGCCTTGCTTCGATTTGTAATGGGTACATGAATGCTTACATATTATCTGATATGAGAATTTAATATATAGCTAGGTATGTCAAATATCAATATTAGTTGTCTTGACAAATTTATCTATTAAGTCAAAAATATTCTTATTTCCTGTACCTAACAGAAATGTGATACAAGTTGGTAGTTGTATATTATATTGTAGTAGATCTTGTAGGAAAAGGTCTGTCGCCTGTCTATTAATTTTACAACCAAAAAATAAATGGTTTGTATTTGCTATCTCATCATTATCACAATAAGTGCAATAGGGAGATCTCACCACACCAATTTTAAGATGAGCCGGGAATCGACCATGGTTTAATTTTAATCTGGATATAATGCAAGTGTAAGCTTTGCTGACATAAGGGAAAGAGTAATGTGGAATAATATTGGGTAGTCTGATGAATTTTGAAGTAATGATTATTAGAACCTGTTGCCGCTTTCTTATAGACCGTGTTCCATTCCTTTCCAAGGAATTTCTTACATTCGTTAGTAACATCGTGAAATGGTACTAGCGATACATTGATATTGTCAATTCTGCAAGCTTTCTTCTCTTCCTTATCTACCCTTTCATTGCCTATGACACCACATGTGCCTTTGTCCAAATAAATTGTATTTTTACATTTTTGGTGTAGAGGTGAACAAGCAGTTTTTTTATACTGAATATTATTTCATTTTTAAAATGTTTTGTTGGTGAGCTATTTAAAGCCTCTAGAACAGACTTGCAGTCGCTAATTAAAACTGCACCTGGCACTGATCGCTCCAGGCACCAAATCAGTGCCTTTTCAATTGCCGTTGCTTCTGCAGTGAAAACTGAGCACAAGTTTTTGTTCCGGAAATGTTCAACTATATTATTATTAGCGACAAAAAATGCAGAACCTGTTCCATATTCATCCTTAGAACCATCCGTATAAATAATTGTATCTTTGTAATGATTCTGTAGTATAGATTTCAAGATTGTGTTATTGAGGGATAAATTATGCTGGGTTTGAAAATAATAGCTTCATACTCACACAGGTAGATAGGATAATTTGGACTAGTTTTGATTTCCACTATTTTGTTTGTATCAATAAAAGCACTCGCCAACGGAGAACTTTTTTTTGCCTAAAACGGATTAACTAGATCTTGCACACTCACGGTAGCTATTTTTTGCTCTAACAATGCGTTATATGATCGATATTTTATTACTTGTTTGTTTGCTAAATGTTTCCGTCTTAGATTTAATGGCGGCTCTTGGGCTTCCATCAGAATTAAATGACATGGTGAGGATTTCATAACTCCCAATGAGATGCGGATTGCCTTATATTGTACTCTGTCGAGAATTAGCAAATTACTGTGTGAAGCGGAACCGTATAGAGTGCATCCATAGTCTATGTGTGAGCGTATGTAAGATCTGTAGAAAATGAGAGATATATTTGGATCAGCTCCCCACTTAGTTTTTGATAAAGTGCGAAGAATGTTTAGACCTCTCTCGCATCTTTCTTTTACGTGTTTAATATGGGTGGACCAAAGTAATCTCTTATCAGGGATAATTCCCAGATACTTAAAATTATCGACGACAGGAAGCGTGATATCCTTAATGGTAATTGAGTCCGCCAGATGAAGCCGGTGCCTTGTGAAGCACATGACCGCCGACTTCTCAGATACAAGACTAAAACCAAGATCATGTAGCCATTCCTCGACGCAGTATACGACATATTTTAGATCTTTCAGACACTCCCCATAAATACTATAAGATACGTAAATACAAATATCATCAGCGTATTGAATAATTTTAATCCTATCGTCAAAAATGTCATGTAATTCTGCCGTATATATATGTATAAAAAGTAATGGGCTCAAAATAGATCCCTGTGGTATACCTGTATTGACTAATCTTGGACCATGTAACGCATTGTTATGATCTCTTAAAAAAATTTTTCTATTTCTGAAAAGCTCTACAATGTTAGCGCATACCTTTGAGTTGATACCAATCTTTCCTATTTTTGAAGCAAGTGTTTTCAAAATCACCACATCATATGCTCCCTTCATATCAATAAATAAACCAAGCAGATATTCCTTTTTTGCGAATGTAATTTGAACATCGGAAATCCATACTGCGAATTTGGGGACAATTCATTACTTTGTATGTAATGTTCTAGTCTTAATTTGATCATTCTTTCGAACGTTTTTGTTACGCAAGACATTAATGAAATAGGGCGAAATGATGAATATGAATCAGGTTTCTTGAATGGTTTTAAGATAAGACATATTATTTCTTTTAATTTTTCTGAGTACTCTTGTTTAACCCACCAAGCATTAAATATATCTAACAACAAAATTTTGGCAGTGGTAGGCATATTATATAGCATTCTGTATGTGAAGTGATC
The DNA here is from genome assembly GCA_949126875.1 of Lochmaea capreae. NCBI lineage: Eukaryota > Metazoa > Arthropoda > Insecta > Coleoptera > Chrysomelidae > Lochmaea > Lochmaea capreae. Next base: position 25,700,048 of record OX421409.1, on the reverse strand, counting down.
AGTGCTCTTAGAAATTTTCAAAGCTAGTTCTAACTCTGCCATTTTAAAAGACCTAGACAAGTTATCGGATTTTGACTGAAAATTGAAAGATGGCAAACTGAAGGCGTTTGGAACGAAGGGTGGTGCTAGATGGTCCAAAGATTCATCGATTATTTCTTGAGATAACCGTTTTCTTCTTAGTAAATTTTTTATTGGTAATAGATTTTACTTTGCTCCATATTTCGTTCAAAGATGTTGTTTTATTTAAACTGCTTAAGTACTCAACCCAACACTGTTTTTGTTTATACACTATACAATATAAAGGAAAGACACAAAAAAACAGACGGGATACAGTTTCTGGGATGTATAGGTACTTCAAGAAAATCGTGCTATAAAGATACACATAGATATAAGAAAAAAATAAAGAAACTAGAAGATTAATAAATAATAAATACAATTGAATAATACAACTTTTAACTTTAGGATTCCTGATTTATGAAAAAAAGTGTATGAAAAATCTAGCAAATAAAAAAAATTATATTTATAGAGAAAGTTTTCAAGGAATATGAAAGTAAATCCATGTGGCATCCAAAATGGGTATCCATTTTGTACTAACTACTTTTTTTACAAAACAAAATGGTAAATTTTCCAATATTAAAATTTATAATTCAAAAGAAACAATAAAATGTAATAACATACCAGTAATCCAGATTCTTATTATATAAAACGTCTGCAAATTTTAGTTTGCAATTTCAGCAAAAATATAGTTTTTGGATAACTGCACAGTTCCACACTTGTTGATTTGACGACAGACGATAAGAGAAGACCTGCCGGTACCTTCTCCGTTCATATTTAAAGAAAATCCAAAATTTTAAATTTTGCGGTAAAATATCTCAAGAATATTGATTTTTAAACCAAAAGTTAATTCCACCAAGAATTATAAATGTGAAATAATTTATGAATTTTTCGATTGAAAAATTATCAGTAAATATTCCACCAAAAATCAAAATTCTAAAGAAATTTATCGATAAATTTATTAGCTGAAAGGTTGAATGCAAAGTTCACGTTTCAGTACCGTTTGAATTCTGTGATGAGAGAAGCTCAGGAAAATTATCTGTATTTTTTAATAAGTCGAATCTATTATTAGTTGCAATTTTCGCATAAGATGGATTGTCTACTAAAAATGCTGCCTCTTTAAACGATGTGTTATTTAAAGCCATAGTTTTTTTGATATTGCGTTGCTTGGCATATATCGGGCATTCTTTTGAAACAGAAATGTGTTCGAGACTATTGCAGTTGACACACACTTTTGGCTCTACACAATTAACATCGGGTTCATGTTCTTTGGTACAGTTTTTGCACCGACGTTTACCTTTGCACTGAACAGCAGTATGACCATATCTTAAGCAATTAAAGCATTGTATAATCGGTGATATATAGGGCTCTACAATAAAGTAACAAAGATTCAATTTCACCGAATCTGGAATTGTATTTCCTAAAAATGTAATAATTATCATTTGCCTGTTTACATATGAAATCTCTTTTGTTTCTGAATTAACTACCCGACGTTTCATACGTTTTACTTCTACCACCGGTACGCTTGAATCAATTTCACTTTTTATAAATTTTTCGTCAAAAAAAGTATCGACTTCTCTAATAATACCCTTCTTTTGTGTATAAAATTTGGGAATAAATGCAATAAGATGGTTTTTCTTAATTATTTCATGTTCTATAAGAGAATTCGCTAACGTGTGTGATTGAAATTCCACTTTTACTCTTTTAAGACCTATTGATTTTATATCTAGAATATCCTTTTTAAATTGTGGTGATTCCTGCAAAAAATATCCTATCTTGATCGGAAAGATCCTACCTAAGTTCTTATCAAGATGTTCTAAATACACAAAATACGGCCCTTTATCGGATGGTCTATAGCGGTTTGTAAGATCATATGTTGGAGTCTGATCTCCCTGCTGTTCTACCATGGGCGACCCTCCTGGGTCGCCCTTTTCTTCCAACATTTATAAAGATTGAAATACGGTTTTTAACAAAATCAACTATTCTAGAAAAGTAATTAACAAAATGTACTTATCGCTCAGGTAAAAAGCTGCACACCTATCTTATCGCACCAACACTTAAGCGACCTACTCATACCAGTGTCAGAGAAATACTGCGCTATTAATTTAATTAAGATATAGTTGTATTTAGTTCTGTTTACATTGTTTATCTGTTTTTTTTACTTTTAATTTGATTACGTCACTATTCATTTAGAGAGCAACTAAAATAAATTGTCTTTTGAAGGTTTGTTGGTGTTTTTATTTATGTTGGAGATACTGTTGCTATAAATAGATAAAAGGATTTTTTAGATAAAGAAACATTGCACGAATTTAAAGATTGTAATCTTACCACCCGTTCACCCTGATAAGCAAGGCATTTTCATTGACACAAATGCATATTGCTGGGTTATAGTTTCCAATAGTTATATTTATAAATTATTTTCGGATTATTACGGCTTTGTAACAGAGATTTTGGAGGGTAGAGATTATTTTGAAAGGTCAGACATCATATTATCATGACATAGATATAAAACGAAACGTATTAAGTATTTGCTACCGGCCATGGAATTCCAAATTTGCTATGTCAGGAAAATTTTTCTGTTGAATCATGCTGTTCTACTTCGGAATAATAAAACGCGCCATCGAAATATCTAGAATTGAATGATTAAAATTTTCCATGTTTTTTTTATTCATTTTTTTTTCGTCAAGTTTAGTGTCCTGAAAGTGATATTTAGCAGAAATAACACTTTATAATAACAAAAAAGAGTGCGAAAGGCTATGGACATTACTGGTCATATAATCTTCTCCATAAAAATCAGGGTAATATTCGAGAAAATTATTGATGAGTATTTTAGCTAATGCCAGGAACTTGAAGTGTTCTCTTAAAGAGCAAATAGTAATAGCGCAAAAAAGAGAAGAATGGTCGTATACGTCAGCAGGCAAAACTTCTTATAAAACTATTATACTTATATAATATAAAAAAGTACGAAACTCCAATCCTTTCCAGTGGGCTAAACAGTCTAGACCTCTAACAGCTTGGTGGATCTCCTTAGGCATTTTACAATTCAATAAAAAATCAGAAACTTCTGCTGTATGTTCTGCAGACCATTTTGTTTTGTATGTACCAATTGATCCATCTCTCCATCCTGTAAATAAATCAAACATAAAATGTCCTGAAATTATTTATTGTCATCACTCGTCGTAACTGTGTAAGGGGTGTATTAACCTTACAATGGCTTGGATACTGCAAACTCCTGAATTCTTCATCTGTTCGCTTATCACAGTGTCTTCTAGAAAAATAGGTACAATAAGAGATATATGAATATTCTCCACTTATTGTGCACTTCTGACAACCTTGTTTTGAATTGAAATTGGCAACTCCTAAAAACTAACAATTATTATATGCCCAGACAATATTCTTATCACAACGTTTTTTCCCAGAAAATATCATATTGAAATGAAATATGGAATGAATTCTGTGAATTCTGAAGGAGACATATGAATACAAACTCACCATTGATGAATGCCCGTGCGGGGGAATCGCATATGAAGCTTCTTATTTTGATGAATATGTATTCTCTTCCTCTAATATTCAAAGAAACTCCATTTCGCAAAAGCGACAATGTTTCTGTTACGAAAGGTTGTAAAAACTTATTGATATCAGTGGGTTTTCCGCATCCATAGTATATTCCAATAACCATAGGTTTAATTAGTGGAAGTTCATAAATATTGAATAAAATAGGCCAAAATTGTTTTCCAGAGCTCTTATAAATTGGCAATCCATCGATATTTATGTTGATAGATAAAATGTGAGTAATATCTCTAACATTAGCCAAACATTTTTTCAAACATAATTCCAAACCCTGATGCCAATAATTACCGTTGACACCGACATTCTCAAGAATGATATTCCTGGGAGTTTTCAATAATGTCCTGGGATCAGTTGGCAACAGTTGATTCGGGAGACGATTATTCAATATCCGCAGTAAGTCTTTCAATGCCATATCGTCGGCTTAGAGTGTAAACCTGCTAATGTCATAATAGGTGAATTTACAGGAGGAGCAAAAATCATTTTTGTGAAGATATAAATTAATTTCAAGGAATTGCTTTGGTACAGTTGGTACATTTTTTTATTCTTCATGATATAAAATAAAACGAGAGTTACTAAATTCAATATTTATTTATTTATTAACACTTTTGTGACTTAGCAGGTTTTTGTAAGTAAGTAAAGTTTCCAATAAGGGATTTAGCAGTTTTTATTCAAAACAAAAATAACAAAAAATAATGATTCCTCTTTTAATAGGAGTAATAGTAAGCAACTTAAAAAAAATTATATGAGGTATATAATAATAATAATAATCACATAGATTGGGAACACCTTTTTCAGTCTCTAAACTTATATTAACTGACTCAATAACAACTTTTTGGCTCAAAAAAATTGTTACAAAACTGATTTCTAATACTGAATGCATAATTATAATAGTTTTAAAAACAAAACAAAAATTCTCTCAAAATGAGCAAAACTATTCTTGTAGTATTTATTCTTTTTTGAAATAAGGTAATATTATTTATTAACTCGAAATTTTTCCCAAAACAATAACAAAATGAATTTGTAGGTACACACTAGTCATTCTCAACAATTACAGTCATGATAGTAATAGTGACTATTCATGGGGTAAATTATCATAATAATGACGGTAGTCCTCAGGTAAAGTGCTCTTCAAATATTGTAAGTCCTCAAACTTCCTTTTTGTAATTTTTCTTTTTGTTAAGTGCTGATTTCGTAAAGCATCAAAAGGCAACGGAATTACAGCAGGTGATTTTCTTTGCGGTAGTATTTTCCACTCCTCCGTGAATCTCAGTTTAAAAAATACGTCACCCTTTGGAGTGTACTGGAGAGCTCTAATATCGGTAACTTTAGCGTCACCTTTACCACGTCCAGGACGAATGCTTTTGAAGAAATTTACTTCATCAAAGCTTTTGAAAAAAGTATGGTTTAAGTAATTTACATCATAAGGTCTCGGGTTTTTTCTTGCCGATCTGCAAATAGAAATATACTCCGCAGGAACATTGATATTTTTGTTTTTAAGAGCCCGCTCAACAGATGAATGGATGCTGTCCGCTTCCATCTGTGTATGTCCAACTTCAAGAAACTTTTGTTCTATAATTATGTTGTTGTTAATAGCAGACAATAGCAACGCATTAGACATAACACAGTTCCTGTTTTGATAGGTGCAGCCATCGCTATAAAAAATTATTTTAATTTGTTTTTCTGATTTATTTTGTATTAAAATCTTGTTTTCAATTAAACTAACCCATACACTTGCAAACTCTTCAGAGTTCAAGCCTCCTTCGGTTTCGTTCCATAAATAGCAATAGCCATTTTTGTTATTCAAATCATAAAACGCAAGATTATGTATTTGAAGTTTTGTTCTATAGTATAAACTACTAATTTTTGATTTGGGTGCCATCAGAACCGCCTGCAAGTCAACAGTAAAAACAAAACTTTCTCCAGCTTTGTCTTTTTCTTTCTCTGCTCGAGCTTCTTCTTTCTTACTTTGATGTTCTAAATAATCTTCTTGAGACTTATTGCCAACTTTAAAGAGGGCACATATCTCACATTGGTCTTTTTTGGGATGGTACAATCCAAGATTGTGGATATCAAATTCTTCATAAAACTTACATATCGATAAAGCATGCACGTTGCGTGTTTTACACCAATCGTTAACATAAAAATCGTAAAGGGATCGTTTTGATCGCCATTCTGGCAACAAATACTTTTTTTTTGTACTAGCACGACAGTAGTGCGATTCCATCGCTGGCAATGATTCTAAGAATCTTCCGAGCTCCTGACGTTCTACTTCGAACGGTTTAGAAATAGAATCCTTAGGTTTACGCGAATCATCATTGTTCCTTTTAGAAGCAGGTCTCTGTTTATTTTTCCAATTCAGAACCGTCCATCTTCTGATTCCCAGAGTCTTCAGAAACATGGTTCTGCAGACCTTGATTGGTTGATCTTCCTTTTTCAAATAGTAAAACAACGATTGTGTTCTTTTCGTATCATTATCGGTTTTTCTTCCCCTTGGTCTCTGAACAGGTAAGGATATCACAAGATTATTAACGTATACTTTTTTTTCGGGCCAACTCATACTCCAAAACTCCTTGAAAATATTTTGCCTATCTGTTTCTGTTATTGTGAAACATTTTAAAGATCCTTTCTCATTTTTTTTACATAGGCATCTATTTTCCAAAACTCGAGGCTTCCTTGGAATTTCATAATTCCATTTTTCTTCTTTTTTCCTTCCATAATATTTTTTTCCGTGTTCTCTTAACTTCCTGTTTTTTTCAGCAAACCAATTTGATTTTTGAATTTGAACACGTTTCTTTCTTTTATTGCTTTTCTCTGGGTAGTTTTCGTAATCAGATTCAGAGTCTGAATTGATTTTATATGGTACCAAGCCTTCTTGTATACTCTCATCGGATATTAGATCTTCTGTTTGATTAGATTGGTTTGAGGAACTAGGACCAATATTTTCGATAACACCTATCCGAGAGTTTCCATGAGAGTTTTCACTTTCTTGAGAAGTGTCCTGCTCGATGGTATCTTTAGAAACCAGATTATTGTTATGTTTGTGCTCATCAGTTGTAATATTCAAGTTGGAAAGGGAAGTGTTCGGCGGCAAAAGAGATATCACATCAATATTTTCGAATTGAATTTCTTCTTTTTCTTCTTGAACATTTTGCACAGCATTGTCATCATTCACTTCCAGAAAATCATTATCAATAAGTGTGTAATCAGGTGCGAGAATACTGGATTCTTCCAATATTACCTCATTTGTCATGGAAGGTAAGATATGGTTGCAATCGATAGAGTCTGACTGGTGCCTTATATTTTCAACATCAATTGGGTTTGAGCTAAAATCCTCAGATACTATTTCAGGTAAATTTATGTATTCAAATTCAACATTTTGAACTACAGACCATTTTTCAGATATTGTTGTTTTAGTTGGTTCTGCCTTCTTTCGTTCATATTGTTCTTCTTCATTTGTATTACATAAGTCCAAGATTTTTTGGGCTCGAGAAGGAATCCTTGAAGACATCTGAAAAAAAAACAATTAACGAAATAAATCTGTAAATATCTAAAGGACATCAATTGTAAATATAGAATTATAAACTATCTGCGGTTGAAAACACCGCTCGTATAAATATAATAATACCTGCTAAGTACAAAAATTCTTTGATTTATTCTACAGAAAAACTGCTAACTCCAATCTGTTTACAATCTAGGTTAGCTTTCCTATTAATAGAAATTATTATTCGTGTTCCAATAAAGTTCATGCAAAATACGATAAAAAATATAAAAATACATACCTCTGCGATATTCCAAATTGTTCCAGATTCATTCACACCATGCAGTAACACTGAACTTAGTAATCATTTGCAAGAGCAGACGTGTCGGTATAGAGAACTCAGTAGCGAATGCCGGTTAAGATGGAGTTAGCGGTGAACTTTTGGGGACATGGATTTGACAGTTTTACTCATCACCCGTTTTTAACAATTTAAAATAAAAATTGACAGTAGCTGTTTTTTCCAGATTGTGTATCATTTTTTTCTGGTTTTATTGATAGGAAAAACGTAATAACGGTACAAAACGGATTTAGCAGGTTTACACTCTAAGCCGACGATATGACTTATGCCATAAGTAATTGCCCACTCTCTGAATTCATTACGAAGATTAATTCTTTTGTCAAGCAATTCCGATGCTAATTGTTGGTTTACTTCGATTTCTGGAAAGTTTATTTCTTCCTCCTGTTCGATGTCCTGGTTTTGCAGTACCTCTTCAGAATCAGCGTTAGATACTAGGCTTGTTCAACTGAAACCCATCTTTGGTCAGGTTAGCCTTGGAAACAATTGTAATCATTCAACTGACGTTTTCCAACATTAGTAGTGTATACAAACGTCACACTGATCTGTTTATTTCGTTTATATTTGACAGCGATTTTAAGTATTGTGACTTTGAAATGGAGTTTGTTGTTAACAATCCGTCCAAATGTGATAAGCGTGCGGTCATTCAATTTTTGTGTGCTGAAGGTGTGCAACCGTTGCAAATTTATACGCGAATGCAAGCAGTGTATGGAAACGCATGTTTTGCATATCCAACTGTGAAGGAATGGTGTCGAAAATTTAAGAATGGCGAAGAGAGGACGAATGGTAAGCCACGACCAGGTGCATTGATTACTGCATCAACAGACAGGAATGTGGCATGTGTGGAAGGCCTGATTAGAGAAAATCGTCGAATTTCAATCAGAGCAATTTCAGAAAATGTTGGTGTGAGTATAGGATCTGTCCATAGTATCGTACACAAACTAGGTTACAGCAAAGTTTGTGCGCAATGGGTTCCTCGTCTTTTGTCTGAGGACAAACAAAGCTTGCGAATGGGCTTGTCTTTGCAACACCTCACGGAATACAGTCAAAATGGTAATGACTTTCTCTCGTCAATAGTTGCTGGCGATGAATCTTGGTGTCATTATTTTGAACCATCCAGTAAGCTGTCATCGATGCAATGGAAACACGCAAATTCTCCGCCACCAAAGAAGTTTAAAGTTCTACCTTCTGCAGGCAAGGTGATGTTGACATTTTTTTTCGACCATGAAGGACCCTTGCTGATAGAGTTTACAGAACCTAGAGTGCATATCAACGCAAACCTGTATAATGAAACTTTGAACAAGCTCCATCAAGCAATAAGAAGAAAACGTCCAGGGAAGCTTTCACGTGGTGTTATTCTGCTTCACGATAATGCTCGGCCTCATGTTGCCAACGTAGTGAAAGAAAATCTGCAACGAAAGAAATGGAGGATATTAGAGAATCCACCCGATTTATCGCCTTGCGATTTTCACATCTTTGGGCCACTAAAAAAGGCGTTAAAAGGTAACCGTTTTCAGTCGGACGTAGAAGTACAAAACGCTGTGAAAGAATTCTTCCAGCAGCAGCCACAAGAATTCTATAAGCAGGGTATACATCGGTTGGTGAAACAGTGGGATATGTGCCTCAATTGTAGTGGTAGTTATTTGTAACTGTACTTGTCAATACATTTTTCCTGGACCAAAGATGGGTTTCAATTGAACTATCTTGTATTACAGAAATTGTATCGGTAATATTTATTGGAGTTTCTCGCCTAGGACTGATGACGCTTTCTTCGATGATGGATTGATTAGTGGTTTTGTATTTTTCGAGAATCTTCTGAAGTTTCAGATTAACTTTTCTCCTGAAATTCCCACTTCGCTTCACTTTCTTCCAATAAGTATCCATATCTTAGGGTTACGACTTGCACAATAAATACTCAAGTAGAACAATTTGACTGAACGATTTTATATATGTTATGGAAAGCCGATTTGTTCAACCATATAAAAGGTCTATTAAGGTGGAAGGCTCCAGCTTAGATGCTCTAAAACGGTATTTTCGTTGTGTAAATGTTTCATCAAACACGTCTATTATATAAGTATGAATCCTTTATAAATATACTGTATTAGAACTGTGATGAATGGCATTTAGCGTAAACAACTATATCGCTGTGAAATTCTGCTTTAAAAGTATTTAAAACTCAATATTATATAGCACATATAGAGAAGTAGCGAAGCTGTGAAATAGTTGCGTTAATATTATAAAAAGGTTTCTACGGCACTTATAAGAGCGCCTAATTTGTAATTAGGTACATAAAAGTTACCATTGAATGGATATATAAGATGCCTTAATAAAGTAGACTCGTATATAAGCGCTGAGACCGTTTTCTCAACAATGTTATTTCACCAAATCTCTTTATAAGCAATTCAGTGTCTAATAAAGTTTCAATATAGCCATTAAGTTTCATAAGTTGCCTGAATATATCCTTTATAAAGCTTCAAGCGCAATAAGAGGTTTTCGTGTGTTACTTGGGTGCTCAATCAACAATGCGGGAAAACAACCTAAAACGGAATCAAACGGTCCCAGTCTAATCAACAATGGGGTCCCTGCAATAATACGGTAAACGAAAACAAAGAATGAAAATGGTTCCTGTTTAATCAACAATCAGGTCCCTGTTCTAAGAAACAATAAAGAAATCTAAAACGCAATCAAACGGTCACTGTTTAATCAACAAACGGGTCTCTGCTCGGGTGCCATTTTGTAACGCGTTTACTTTCTTCTACACGTCACTATGGACACCCTTGATGTTAAGTAATTAATCGGAATGCTCGGGCGCCAGATTTTTAGCGTGGTTTGCTCCACGGCCCCTTGACACTTATCGTCAACAGTTCCAGATAGCCTCAGATGGTGGTTACGGAAAATTCCAGGGGTCTTGTTGAGTTATTTTAACTACTAATTACCATATTTTCAGCACGACTGAATCAAATATCGGTTTTATAATCAATCAGCTACGGTAAATAGCGGAGAAATCAGGAACTCGCACTATTCTATTACTACTCTGTGGTCGATTTTATGGATAATTATTCAGGGACAAGCAGAGAGAAAACGGGGAAAAGAACGTAACGGACAGATCAGGTAAGGTTATCAACACAAAGTAAAACTACTATTGTTACACGAGTCGAAAACGATTTGAATCTGCCGGGTAATCAAACAAATTACGGCTAGGCCGCTTCCTAGTCTGATTATCCCTTGAATCTAAATAAAAATTTTAATATGGTATTTAAAATGTACCCGAGTTTTGACACACAGAGTAGGAACAAAAAAAAACCGGAAAAAAATGAAAATGCCCTAATTCACATCAATCTTAAGTGTAGGTATATTAACGACCTGTGAAGAAAAAAATTGGAAACTTAATATAGAACCGGAAAACAAGTAATAGTCAATAGGAAAATATTCACTGTGGTAATAAAATGAAATTCTACGGCAAATCTCATTTAACTATAAATCTTTATCCTGAACGCTACTAAAACAAGAAATAAATAAAACTTATTTAACACAAAAAAAACGAACCGGAAAACTTCCCAGAAAAAACTATCTAAACGGCGGTACGACAATTTCGAATTTTGAAGTGTATTATTAAAATATCTTTACCTTTCAAAAGCACACACTTTATCCCGGAGTTCACAATTTCGAATACTCCGGACACTATTTAATACGGAAGCCACAATCTACTTAGAGCACGAAAACGGTTAAGAAAAATGATCGGAAGCTTGGTCTCGGTTTCGCTTTTCGGTCTCGCTCTCCCTCTCCTCAGAAATCCAAAATCCTGATATTTATACTTTCATTATAGGTGTTAAGATTTATTTATGTTTAACAAAAAGTTTGCCATATACTGAACTTCTTTCGGAATTAATTAAAAGGTATATATACCAAACGGCCTTTTCGGTTCGAAAATTTTAAATTTTTGAAACTACTAAAATTTTATAGAATTCGAATTTGTGTACCTCCAGACCAATAATAAAATTACAATATTATGGTAATAAATACAAAAAAAAACTATTCGGTAACCGAAAGGGAGTCGGAAAGTAAGTAAAGAGTTATATAATTACGGGAAAAAATAAAACTGAACCTTAAAACCGTGACAAAAAAAAATAACTCGTTACACCTTTGTTCCATGATTGTTCCTAAAAGTTCAAATTTTGTGTATTTTTTTCAAATTACAAAAAAAACACATGCAGAGAACTTGGAATGAATTTTAATACAATAGCCTCAGAGTAAAATAGTTATTTGTATACTTAGGCCGCGAAATACCTATTCCCATAGCAACGGCTGCGAAATCAAACGTCACTTCCAAATTTGAATATCACTTCCAAATTCGACATTTCTAAAATACTACAAAGACAAGGATTATTTTTTATTGAATACCAACAAATACATAAGTACTTATATTATTTAGGATGAATATTAACATTAATTGTAGTTTGTATTATTACTTATATTTACTCCACAAGTTGAAGCAAGAACTGTTTGTATATATTGAAACATATCATTTCCATAGCACCCATTGTTTAATAAATTGAACTGCTGTTGATTTTAGAGCAATAATATATTTATTTACAATTATCTAGTTTAATAATTTGTGTATGCCATGGCCGCGAAACTTTTTAACGACCTCAAGATTCGGCGATAACTGTTCTTTCGGTACGTTAAAAAGGTATTTCGCGGCCTAAGCATACAAATAACTATTTTAACGTACCGAAAGAACAGTTATCGCCGAGGCCGCTTGCGGCCGAGGCAAGATAATCTTGAGGTCGTTAAAAAGTTTCGCGGCCATGGCATACACACTATTTTTCGTGCAATCGTGAAAATTATTAAACTAGATAATTGTAAATAAATATATTATTGCTCTAAAATCAACAGCAGTTCAATTTATTTAACAATGTGTGTTATGGAAATGATATGTTTCAATATATACAAAATATTTTGACAGTTCTTGCTTCAACTTCTGGAGTAAATATAAGTAATAATACAAACTGTACAATTAATGTTAATGTTCATCCTAAATAATATAAGTACTTATGTATTTGTTGGTATTCAATAAAAAATAATCCTTGTCTTTGTAGTATTTTAGAAATGTCAAATTTGGAAGTGACGTTTGGTTTCGCATGGGAACGGCCGCGAAATTAAATTTCGTGGACTGTGCTGGGGACGCGAAATACTGACTTCACGTGCGATTGCACAAAAAATATGTTATTCACTACAAAAATGTAAACTTTCATCACAATGGGGTGTTAAACTTAACAAAACTATGATGTTTTCTCAATGTTAATAGTTAGTGGTGGATAAAATCATAATGGGGAATCAATTATTTTCAATATTTTTATTCCCACAAGGTTTTTATGCCGATTTGAAAATTCAACTTTTGGATTATTTAAATAATCGGCCATTCCTGATGTGACGTATGCCCACCAAAAGAGAAGCTGGCTACATAAGGGTTGACATAGGACAACAATTCTGATGTGATGAAGTACTTATAGGCTATGCTTATGTCATATTGCTGTTATAGTGAATTATTTTCCACATCCGATTTATTTTTACGGCTATTACATTGTTTTATAAATTTTATCGCTACCATTATAAGTTTTCGTTAACGTATTCAGGTAATTAGTTTTTATTTTTGTTAGTGCTAGATATTTTTCTTAAATTATTAGAATGACTTCTTTTTCATTGGTGAGGTAGATGCTTCTTTTGTAATAGTCGGATCTAAAGTATCCAATTTAACAGTATTATGAGATGTTAACCGACAACTAACACCAACATTTTTTACTTCTAAGGGACTTGTTTGTTGGTATTGATTGACCGTTGCCGAGGAGGTTTGAGTACCAAGATCATATTCTTGAGAATCATCTGTTAAAACAGGTTCATTTGGTACTACCAGCTCATCTTATTTTAGCTTTTTGATTGAAGAAGATTTTTAGATCAAAATGATCTTCACAGCAATAGTAATTAGTTTTAGTCTGTTTATATTTTCTTCTAGCAGCCTCAAACCATAATTTTCTTTTAATTGTTACTGCAGGCACAGTTACAAACTTTTCACTAGGCGTTGTAACTGTTGTGTTCGTGCAGTACGATACAAAACAAGATTTATTCGATATTGACATTATTCCAACTTTAAAAATGATGGAGAAAAACTAACTAGACTAATCCAAAAATCCAATTTTTTTATAATATTTAAACGTCAAACTCGAATAAACTGTAAACAAAACCAAAACTTTCATAGATTTTGACAGTTCTTCAAACTTCAAATTCGTCTTTTTATAACTGGATATTGAAACACCAAATGCTATAAAAATATATGAAGACAATACTGGCGCAATAGCCCTTTCTAAGAATGGCAAATTTTGTAAAAATTCGAAACATATCGATGTAAGTTATCATTTTGTTTCTGATCATGAGAAAAATAATATAATTGATGTTCAGAAAGTTAATTCTGATGACCAAATAGCAGACATATTAACGAAAGCATTGGGTAAGATTAAATTCCAAAAATTTAGAGATATGATTGGAATATTGCCTTTCAACTCAGTTGAAAATAACATTGTATTGTATTCTTTAGATTAAGTTATTTTCATTATTGTATTGCATTTTTAAATTATGATATTTTTATTTTTTGTTTGTAAAAAAAAATTAAGGAGGCGTGTTGAAATATGATTATTTGTTTTTGTTTGGTATGGAGTAGTTTCTAAACGCTGTCCTTTATTCACTATATGCCTTAAGGCAGTTTTGCGTTGGAAACCGTCATATCAGATAATCAATAAAAATACATGTCTAATTAAATATAAGAAATGTTATAAAAACATTTTGTAGATTCTGCAATTACCAAAATAAATAATAAACATAAAAAAGAAGTGTTCAGTACTCAATTTTTCTTTTAACACAAGTAATAAAAATCAAAAATTGTCAAATGAATTTGATTGGTCAGCTATAGTCTATTTCTTAATATCTGACAGCACGCGAAAAAGTCACAGATGGTAGTCAGGTAGTAAACCATAAGCGTCACCGTTCATCTAAGGAATTTATTTACTATTTAATTTTATACAGAACAGAACAATAACAGCCAATCATAAGTCTTGCATACATTTTCAGTTCATGGTTTTTTATTGGTTGCTAGTTCATTTGACAGTATGTTAGGTAAGTGAGGTTAGGGAACAGAAATACACATTAAGTATGTTATCTGTGATACACATAATACACAACAGAAATGGAAAATTTTATGACTAAGAAATCCGTTTTCGTCCTCGTCTTGGAAAATATCTCAAATTGTGATCGTTTGGTAGTAAAATATGATATACCTTGCCAAAAACATTTCTCTTCGCATGGAATTTTAGAGGACTTGAAGGTTAGGCACAGTCATAATCAGTATAACAAGTCTTTGAACGAAAAATGTGAAAAATACACCCTGTAGTGCAAGTAATTATATTCTAGAACCAATTTGTTCATTGTATATGAATTTTCTGTTCAAGTTTTTCAGAATTTGGTTTTCTACACAGGAAAATATTGAATATGAAAATCAATTTAAATGCCTTTGAATAATTTAGATTTGAAGAATTATATTTTGCAAGTAAAAAAAAATACAGTTTGATGAAACCATAGAAGGTATGTATAGATAAATAGTCAATGCTCTAATAACAGGATCGATTAATCACAAATTTGTTAATAGGTAAATGAATGAAAGCCGATTGCTCCTGAACTGGCAAAGCCTTTACAAGAAGAAATTATTAAAATGATAAATATACAGAATTGCAGGAGACTTGTAATTTACTACACATTTTGTAACTTTCACCTAAATATAAAGTGTACAATCAGTACCCTATATTGTCTATGCCTACCTACCCTATGGTCTGCTATATGTTTCTAGCTTACTATGAGTTATCAGTTTAATCTGTTTAATTACAATAAAAAATAGGTACAATATATCATGTTTAATCATCACTACCAACAGGCATAACTTACTAATAATATTAGTTCATGCAAAGGTTTTCCATATAGGTACAGTACATATAATATGTAAATAGTACATATCATACAAGAAAATTATTACTTTATTCTGATGCAAAAACGTACAAAAATTACAATTCACAGTTTCCTAATAACACAAACACAGTGCAAAGTACACAGAATATAGATATATTCATACTCTGACCAATTTCAACATACAATTTTATTTTTATATTTGCAACAGATTGTTAGTACCGTGGCAGACTGTTGAATGACTTTATACATATTATGTTCACAGGGCTGTTCAGAGCTACATGTATATAAAGTTTTTTGTCTTCTGGTATGAGAATGTACATTATTCACCATCCCTTGCCAGATTTCAAGTTATTATTTAATCACTTTGTACAAAAATTCCCCTGGGAAGGTACTGGCCAGTTTAATTGGTTCTTTGGACCATTCACTATTCAGATACACCTACTCGAGGATATACTGAAACTACAATTTCCAATATTTTTGTCATCTGAAGACCAGTTTCTTTGAAACTTACATCTGTTGACATTCTATAACTGAACTTGCACAAAACCTTCACTACACTATTTTAAATCCTCTGCGTTTTATCTGTAGATGTTATCCCACAAGTGCAACAAACTGAAATTAGGTACTTATCTGAAGATTGGTAAGAAAGAAGTGTTAAAAATCACTTTCAATGTCGAAGGTGGAATGTACCAATATTTTTTTCCATTTGTTTGCTCCAACATTAATAATTTGATTTCCTATTTCTATCTAAAAACCCACTGAATTTATATTTTTCTGTATACAGAGCATACCTATTACTAGTTTTTTCAAATTACTTTCACAGCTTATTCCTTATATCAACTATCATATCATTGTTCACCTTTTTTCTTCCAGTTCTCTTGAATTTTACTTGTATATACCAGAATGGTACCATCAGCAAAAGTAAAGTATTTTGTGTGCCATTGTGCTTTTTCTAGACTTCTCACAAGTAATGTATATAATTTGAATCCTAGCATAATAAATATTATTTCCTACTTTATTTATCTTTGAATATTTTCAATCACCTTGGGTAACTGAGAACTCTCTGGCTTTCTCAAATTCAATTCACGTCTTATCGTTTTAAATCAGATGCACTTTCAACCACTATTGCAATAATTTTAATCTTTCTAGCTCCTACTTTTAGTTTTTATTATTGTCATAAGTAATGTTTACAATTTGATTACTGTCATTTATAAAAACTTGGGTTACTTAATTGGATGGTGCACATGCTGCAATGCGCAGCGTAGCGGTGAAAAAACAAACTGCTTAGATAATCGATTTTGAGGTCAGGTTTTGTCAATTTCTCCGTATGAGTTAGTTCTCCTTATAGTATAGTCTCCATGTAGTGTTAAATGTGCATGATGCTGTTGTACATCAAATGCCGGCTGCTACTGTTAGGAATATAGTTTCGACATGTTCCAATAAGACAAGAGTTAGTGAATCTACTATTTACAGGCTTCTAAGAGAGAGGAAAAATGGAAATATATCTCCACCTAAAAAGTCAACTGGAAGAAAACCACTTGACCTTGATGAACATATGCTAAATACAATAAGACGAAAAGTACATGAATTATATTTTAAAAAAGAGATCCCAACCCTTGACATAATTCTAAGAATGGTGAAGGAGGACGAGAATTTGCCTGAAAAACTTTGTGGAAAAGATTACATAAATTAAATTTTACTTGGGAGAGGCAAAGTCGCAAATCAGTGCTAATCGACAACGAAGAAATAATATGTTGGAGACGCCAGTATTTACGAGATATCCGAAAATACAGACAGGAGGGAAGACAAATCTATTATCTAGATGAGACATGGTTCAATGAAGGACATTCGGTAAAAAAATATGGCAGGACAAACGTATTCAAACCAGTCGTCAAGCTTTCATAGAAGGTTTATCTACTGGACTGAAAACTCCTATCGGTAAAGGTCGCCGACTAATAATAACGCATATTGGATGCAATCAAGGGTTCGTTAAAGGTGGTTTACTGGAGTTTCAGTCAACATCAACCAAAGACTATCATGAAGAAATGACTGCAGATGTTTTTGAAGAGTATTTTACACAAATGGTCGAATTAATTACAAATAATGCTGTAATCGTTATGGACAATGCCACTTATCATTCGCAATTAACAGAAAATCTTCCATCTACCTCTTGGAGAAAAGCTGATATTAGAAACTGGTTAATCGTAAAATATATACCATTTGAAGATGATATGTTGAAAAAAGAACTTTTGAAGGTTGCTTCAGATCACAAGCTACAATTTAAAAAGTTTGTTATTGATGAAATATCCAAGAATCGTGGGATAACAGTGCTTCGTTTGCCGCCATACCATTGTGAATTAAATGCGATAGAGTTAATATGGGCCCAAATGAAAATTTATGTAGCTAGACATAATAAAACATTTAAAATTAAAGATGTTTGTGAACTCATGAAGTACTCATTGACAACAATAACTGAAGAGAACTGGGGAGATGCTGTGAATCATGTAATTAAAGAGGAAGAGAAAATGTGGGTTTTAGATAACCTCATAAAACAAACTATAGAACCGATAGTGATCTCTCTCGACGAGTCTTCGGATGATTCTTGTATGGCCAGCGAAGAGGATGATACTATAGACTGAATTTTATATTTCCTATAAATGGTATGTTTACTTTACTTAATATACATTAATTCATTGTCAATAAATTTGAATTATGAAAATTAAGCTATATTTTCTTTAATTAATTTAATTTAATTAAAATGAAAATGTAACTTGTTAATAGGCCTAAACGAATGAATTTTATTTCAACTGTAATGTTGACCGAATCTAATTAAATAAGCAAAATGAACTAATATCGTAATCTCCGCCACTGCCGCAATGTTTATCGTTTAGCTGGCATTGTTCAGTTTTATTAGCATATTGTGCTGAAACAGGGATGTACAGATAACCAATACAGACACCTACTTGTTTTGCATTAGAATTTTAGTATTTACTTGTAAAATTCTTAGGATCACTCTGTAAGAGATAATTTTCTATTTGAATATTTAATGAGGCTACTGTGCTGTCAGACATTAAGAAATAAACTATAATATAGAAAAAGCTTAAAACTAAGAGACACATGGTTGTTGATTTTAGAAAAAATTGAAACAGGTAGTTATTGATAGAAATTGGAAAAGAAAGCAGAATAGAGCTGAAAATGATACAGAATTGATAAGTAAATTCTTTTTATACTGTTGAAATAATTTAAAAATTAAGTCACGATAAAGTAAAAGGTGAAAATATATAGTGAACAAGTGTTATTAACCTTCATAACAAGTTTATGCTGAAATCCGATGGTAAATATCCATCAAAATTAATAAAATCTTCAAATAAACCATAAGTGAAAATTCTAAGAGGCCATTAATACTGAAAATTCTCAAAAACTGACGAGGGAACCAGAGCGAAGCAATCCCAACTAAGGAATGCCAGGCCCAGAGCAGTCTGAAACAGAAAAAGGAAGAAATTGTTCAAGTTTCAAAAATTAGAAGACAGAAGGTATTTAATAAACTATAATTTGAATGATTTACTTACATGTGTGTAATTGTAATAAACATTTGATATTTATTTATTCTCATTGTGGTCGTGGAATCGTCCATTTTGATAAAAAGAGGTGTTTTTAAACTTGTCTTTGACTTTGTCTACTATTCTCTTTACATGTATGTAAAAAGTGTTGCATAACTTATGTACAAATTAGATGTTAACTTTCATTAGTGTGAATGTGCAGGAGTGAAAGATCATTTAGATAAGTGTTTTTAAACTGTTTTCTTATATATTTACTTTTCAAATTTGTATAAAAACGTATCACATTATCAATTGAATTAAATAACATTTCTTAAAATTTCAAATCCAAAGACTTTTTCTTCCAGTAAAGTTGGCAAACCTGTTTCACAGTTAAATCTTTTCAATTATTCAAGGGTAAAGACACAGGATCGGCCTGAGGGTATTTTAAAATAATAAAGGTGATCTAAATTTACTAATAAATAAAACAGATAAAAGCATTATTTTCTTTAATATCAATTAATTGAAAAGAAACAGTGTGAGTACTAGCCCATGAACCCAACCTGAGGTATAAAGTCTTCATGAAAACGGTAAGTGGTGTATGATACCAAAACCATAAAATAAATTTCATTAAATCATTGGCGCCCAACAAATTAATATCACTACAAATAAAAATAAAATAAAATTCAATAATAATAATAAAACACCTCACACACACAAATACATATCAATATATGTACATATTTTCGCGAAGAGCAGAATTTAGAAAAGATAGGTGGAAACACATTAAAATATATCGGTCAAACAGAATAACAAAGGAGATTGTAAAGTATCTATTTGCTCATTCACAAGAGTATACTGAGGATCATTGGAGTACTTTCTTATCACTAAAGAGTCTAAAAAGTTAAGTTTAGTATAATTCTGAAAGTCATGTAGTAACTGTATTTGATTATTCAAATTTGGTTTGTGATTTTGTTCCAACAAATGTTTTGCGTAATTTGATCTGTCAGGGTGCTTGTTTCTGTAAGCTCCAAGATGCTCACTATACCTTATATTAGGATTTCTTCTTGTTTGACCAATATATACAGCATCACATTCAGAGCAGTTGATTTTATAGACACCAGATTTCTCATGTGAGGGTGATTTTATAGACTCCAGATTTCTCAAGTGAGGGTCTTCTCTTTAACATTACTTAAAATTGAACCAACGTTCTTATATGTTGGAATAGCATTTGAAACAATTTCTGAAATTTTATTTGAAATTTCTCCTAAATAAGTTAAACAGAAATAATTTGAATTGTCTGCTAGTTGTTTTGGATAGATCAAATCTATTGCCATTTTGTAACCTTTTTTTTTCATTATTGAATCTATCATTTGGTATGTATATCCATTAGATATTGCTATTTGTTTAATAATATTTATTTCTTGCATGAAGTCTGCTTGATGCATTGGAACCGAAAGAGCTCTGTGTACCATACAGTTATAAGCTGAAATTTTCAGTGAAAAAGGGTGATGGGTGCTTGATGTTAAAGTCATATCCGCATGTGTTGGTTTTCTGTATATGTTATAATTTAGTTTGTTATTTACACGTTTTATTGTTAAATCTAAAAAGTTTATATCTTCTGTAAGTTCCTTGTGGCATTACTTACTTACTTACTTAAAAATAAAAAGTTTATGTAAGAGTTTTGTTCGATTTCAAGTGTACATTTAATTTTAGGATGAATACTATTGATAAATGTAAGCAGTATATCTAGTTGTCTGTTGGTTCCTAAGATGTTAGCAATTACATCGTCAACATATTATCTATACCAAAAGATAATATTTCTTGAAAATTGGGAATTTAAAATATTTTGTTCAATATTGTCCATTAAAATATCTGCTAGCAAAGGAGATATAGGGCTGCCCATTGGTAATCCATTATTTTGTAAAAAGAATTTATCAAAATAGAAATAACTCTGTTCTATACACAACTGAAACAAATTTAAAATATCTGTTATTTCACAGTGTTGTACATTTTTATTTATTAGGAATTCATTCATAAGTTGTGAACATTCTCTGGGAGGAATATTTGAGAACATATTCGTTACATCAAATGATACTAGTTTTGAATTTTGAGGAATATTATAATTTTGTAATTTTTTAATTAGATCTAATGAATTCTGAATGGTAGTTTTTGGTGAAAAATCATGTTTTGATAACCTAACCAAAAATTTTATATATTACTCTTAAAGTACCTATCATGGAGACTATATAAGGAGATCGAACTCCATGTAATTCAATTTTTGGTAATGGTAGAGGGCGCCAGTCTCAAATGTGTACCAGAAACATCTGACTGCAAAACAATAACAGCCAATCATGAGTCTTGCATACACTTTCAGTTCATGGTTTTTTATTGGTTGCTAGCTCATTTGACAGTATGTAGAGAATATTAAATACCTATCTTAATTATCTCATTTCAACTTCAACAGTAAACTGATAACTCATAATAAGCTAGAAACATATAGCAGACCATAGGGTAGGTAGGTATGAAGTTAGAGACAATATAGGTACTGATTGTACACTTTATATTCAGGTGAAAGTTACAAAATGTGTAGTAAATTACAAGTCTCCTGCAATTCTGTATATTTATCATTTTCATAAATTCTTCTTGTGAAGGCTTTGCCAGTTCAGGAGCAATCGGCTTTCATTCATTTTATAGAAAATAACCTAAAATATTAGATATTACTTATTAACAAATTTGTAATCAATCGATCCTGTTATTAGAGCATTGACTATACTGTCTATTTATCTATACATACCTTCTATGGTTTCATTAAAATGTTTTTTTTCACTTGCTAGATATAATTCTTCAAATCTAAATTATTCAAAGGCATTTAAATTGATTTTCATATTCCATATTTTACGGTGTAGAAAACCAAATTCTGAAACACTTAAACACAAAATTCATATATAATGAACAAATTGGTTCTAGAATATACTTACTTGCACTAAAGGGTGTCTTTTTCAAATTTTTTGTTCAAAGACTTGTTATACTAATTATGACTGTGCCGAACCTTCAAGTCCTCTAAAATTCCATGAGAAGAGAAATGTTTTTGGCAAGATATATCATATTTTACTACCAAACGATCACAATTTAAGATATTTTCCAAGACGGGGACGAAAACGGATTTTTTAGTCATAAAATTTTTCATTTCTGTTGTGTATTATGTGTATTTCTGTTCCCTAACCCCACTTACCTAACATACTGTCAAATGAGCTAGCAACCAATAAAAAACCATGAACTGAAAGTGTATGCAAGACTCACGATTGGCTGTTATTGTTCTGCAGTCAGATGTTTCTGGTACACATTTGAGACTGGCGCCCTCTACCATTTTAAAAATTTAATTACATGGAGTTCGATCTCCTTATATAGTCTCCATGATAGGTACTTTAAGAGTAATATATAAAATTTTTGGTTAGGTTATCAAAACATGATTTTTCACCAAAAACTACCATTCAGAATTCATTAGATTTAATTAAAAAATTACAAAATTATAATATTCCTCAAAATTCAAAACTAGTATCATTTGATGTAACGAATATGTTCTCAAATATTCGACAAAAAGGCTTCAAGTATTTCGAAGAAATGGCAATTGAATTAAGTGCGACGAAGCAGTACACAAAAGACCTGGGAAAAAGACAACCGAAAAGAAAAAAATTTGCTGATGAAGAACTGAGTATGACCGCGAGTGATACTTTGATACATTTCTCGTAATCATTGACAGACTCGTATCCGAATTAGAAAAAAGGAAGAAGGCGTACGACAATTTCAATGAAAAATTTTCATCTCTAACCAAAATGACCGAATTGTCATCATCAACCCTTACGAAAAAGGCTCTGTCCTTAGAAGAAGTGTATCCTAATGATTTAAAGACTGAGTTAGTTCAAGAATGCATACATTTTCGAGGCCACATATCTTCGCAAAACATTTTGGTAAAACCAGATTCTACATCATTAGGAAGCTTATCTTCGTTTCTGCGAAAACAGAGTTAGCAGAACGTTTATCCGAACTTGGACATAGCCCTTCGTATGGCCTTATGTACACCAGCGACGAATTGTTCTGGTGAGAGAAGCTTTTCTTTTCTAAAAAGGGTAAAAAATCATCTGAGATCGACCTTGAGCAAAGAAAAATTAAACGCTTTAGCTCTTTTGTGCATTGAGTCGGAATTAATGAACAACATTACTTACGACGACATCATCGATGATTTTGCCAACAAAAAATCGCGCAAAAAGGCATTGTAACGAACTTTTATAACTTGACTGAGTCGATTATTTTTAATTGTTTGTAACCGCAATAAAGATTATTTATTCGCGTTTACCAAATGATTGAGCTTCGATTAGCTCAAAAATATACCGAAAAATTATTTTACGTGAAATTTCAACGAAATTATTGCATTGTGAAAATAATCTATGATAGGACAATTGTTGATGCAAGGGCGGCAAAAACTATTCAGCCTATACCTTGAAAATTTGTGAATCCGCCACTGTCCCCAACCTTGAGAAGTGGTTGGAGAGTGACATCAAGACCACAAATTATTGGTTAACACAATTCCTGTCTGGTCACGGTAGCTTCGGCGCATATACCAGAAGGATTGGTAAAGAGGACACTGACATCTGCAGATACTGTGGAGGATCCGACACGGCCAAGCACATAGTTTTTGTGTGCAAGAGATGGGAAGCGGACAGGGCGAGTTTTGGCGTGCGGTCGGATGAGCTCAGACCGGAACGGCTCATCGCTGAGATGCTGGAGAACGAAAATAAATGGAAAAAATGCTTCAATACAATAACCAAAATAATGAAAGCTATAGAAGAGGAGGAAAGAGAATTCCTGGGGAGGAGGAGGTGAAAGAAGATGGCTGCCAACTTCTGATGACATATCCGAAAGGATGGTTCCGGGGGCTGGCGAGCTCGAGGGGGGTTTTAGTTGGGGTAGCGCCCCACACTACCCTGACCACGGTGTCAGGGTGCCATGCGGTTTCCCCCCTGCCCAAAAAAAAGGTTAGGTTCCATGCCTCGGGAGGCTGGAAGTGATTCACCCCTAATCTCTCATACAAGTTCCCGGGGAGGGGGCTTTCTACCCGACACGGCGCGTCCCAATTGCTCATAGGGTGTCTCCAGGGGGCGTGGTCAGTCATGGGACTCGCGCTCTCCGAGCTGTAAGAGCCTCATGACCGATCAACCCTTGGGACAGGTGATGAATAGGGATCCAGCATGGGAACCCCAATAATCACTCGCGGATCAAACGCAATAGAGAAGTAAACCTCGATAAAAAAAACCAACAACATAGGGGAGGCGGCTTTGGGTGACTAAAGCGATGGTAACTACCGCGTCCGGAGGCAACCGTTGAGAAAAAGCCTAGAGGAGTAAACCTCGATAAAAAAACCAAAAACATGGAGGATGGCATCTCTATAGATGGAAGTGGGGTAAATGTGAGGAGAGAGAGGAAAACTGGGAGGGAAAATTATGCTACTGGAACTGGAAGGAGGAAGGGAGAACATAAAAAAACTTACTAACCACATAAGAGACAGGATAGGGACGGAAGCCGAAATAGGGTAAAAAGGGGGAAACTCCTTTTCCTTTATGATGTAGACTCAACGACAGGGGTGGACAGAATCTTGAAAGCTGTCAAAGAAGAGATTGGAACGGACAGGGGGAGCACGGTACGCATCAGGACACGTAGAAATATTAAAAATGGGAGTGACCTGGTAATGCTTGAGGCAAGCAAGGAAGCTGCAGAGGCTTTGGAAAGGGTGGGGAAAATAAGGATCGGGCTGTGCTTCTGCAAGGTCAAAACAAAGATACAAGTAAATAGGTGTCACCATTGTAGGGAAATTGGACATAGGAAGGCGGAGTGTAAAGAGCCTATTGCGGCAGACAAGTGCTTAAACTGTTGGCAGGATGGCCACAAGGTGGCAGACTGCAAAAATGCAGCTGTATGTAGACCTTGTGGGCAGTCACATAGGGAAGATTCTGCAAAATGCCCGAAATTCAGGATGTACATGCAGACGGAGAGGGAGAAGATGGGACAACGGGGAGGCAACACGCATTAAGTTACTGCAAATAAATATGGGGAGGTCCTCGGGAACCCATGATGCTGCCTTTAAAACGGCAGAAGAAGAAATCTGTAGTATCATAATAGCGAGTGAACCCAATCAAAAGTACATAATGGGGGCGGGATGGATAAGGGATAACAAAAAAGACGTTGTGATTTATATTATGGACAAAAGGATAAGGATATCTCGAATAATCAGTGGGGAAGGGTACGTGAAGCTGGGTTTGGAGGATATGGACGTGATCGCGTGTTACATATCCCCAAACATAGCCTTGCAAACTTTCCAAACTTATATTGACTAAGTTATGGGTCAAATTACACCGTGGAGGGAGACTATATTAGGGGGGGACTTTAATGCAAAGGCTAACGAGTGGGGATCGCCAAGATATGACGGAAGGGGGATATACTTGCTGGACTGGGTAGCGCAGCTAGACCTGATCATTTTGAACGATGGCAAAAAACCAACGTTTATCAGGGGAGAGTACAAGTCCTATATGGACCTGACCATGGCAACGGGGAAGATAGCGAAAAAAATAGAGGATTGGAAGGTGCTGGATAGCGAATCGCTTTCTTTGCACCAGCATATAGTATATTCAGTGAAGTTTCAGAAAAGGACGATTGGGGGGTAGGTTCTGTTTAATATGGATATGAGAAATATGGAAATGAGAAAAATAGAGAAAACATAGATTTTGAAGAAATGGACGCAATGTTAAATATGGCTTACGAAAAGGGGAAGATTAACCGTTTAACGCCTAGCGTGATTTTATGAACAACGTAGGAAAATTTGCGCATTCGTAGTTGTATCCAGGGTATGGTAACTCTGAACGCGCGATGGTACGGCCACTTACTGGGTCGGAAAATTTACTAAAATTGCTGATTTAATGAAAACTGTAACGCCGTTAGTAGTCAATTCTAGTACAGAACACATATACTTGCCACCCACTTCCACTGTTAACCTAACAATCACGTGTTTTACGACCATTTTGTGGGTTAGTGTTTTTTCATTTCATTTATAATTATTATATTTTGTTCTAGTCAACAGGGTGCTGTTAGATAAAACTATTTTTTGATTTGTATGAAAAACTGTTATTATTTATAAATATTTTTGAAATTGGTACATTTGACAGTTTACTCATATTACTTTTTTTATTTGCAGAAGCCGGAGCAGCAACAAAAAAAGATTTTCACAAGAGAGTGACCCTCATAAAAAAACTTAAAGCTCAAAATGTTGAACAAAGGGGCACCAAACATTTTATTGAAGTAGTAACCGAGGAGAGAGGGTTAGTGAGCATCTTGGGTAACTACTAGAAGGTGGCCCTCAATTTCTTCGAATCAAATTTGAAAAATTTGTGGTTGAAGCCCAAGGGGCGTAGGTTCTGTCGAGAAGACAAATTGTTTGCACTGTCATTATACAAAAAAACCCAGAGGAGTAAACCTTGATAATAAATCCCCACTACTAAGGCGGAAGGCATCGTGCTGAAGGTATGGAAGGTGCGAGGGTTAGAGCATCGCGAACGATCCCCTTGGGGTACCTGGCGAAACCCCATTGTATTTTGCCTTAGCGGGGTAAGGGCGCACTGCCTCGCTGGACATACTTTCGACCCTACTCGTGGGAATTGTATGGATAATTTAATTAAAAAAAGGGATAAAGAAGAGGGGAAGAGGCAGGAAAGAAGAGAAGAGGAAAACAAAAGAAAAGGAGAAGAAGAGGAGGAGAGAAGGAAGTTCGAGGAGGAGTTACTTGAACTCCAAAAAGGTAAAAAGAAGATGGATAGGAGTGGACAGGTAGTCCAGAAACAGTCAACGTTGTTGGAGGAGGAATTAGACGAGGGAGAAGAGGTAGAGGGCCGGCAACCCGAAGCCTATGAAATTAGCGACGAGGAGGAAGAAGACAATATATTTAGTAGCGTATTGAGATCCTTGGTTTGGGGTGCAGAAGAGGAGGGAGAAAGTAAGAAAAGGAAAAGAGATAGTTTCGAAGAAAAGCAAATGAAAAAAAGGGAGAAGAAGGAAGAAAGCCTGAAATACAAAGATGAAAGTATGGTGGAGACTTTCCAGAGAAAATTAGGGGAGCTTACAAGAATAGCGGAAGGTGTAAAGGACGAACCGGACTTCAAAAGAGTCATAGGGGAATTGAAGAGTATCTTTAAAAAAACTGTTGAGGAAAAGTTGCCACCCAAAACAAAGTGTGGGGAGTGCATCCAAATATAAAAAAAAAACAGAAAAAAGAGGAAACGGAGAGAGTTGTTAAGGGCCTAAATAAGGGGGGGGATATAGAGGAATTTGAAATGATTAAGGATAAGGAATGGGAGGAAGAGGTATATCGTAAAACGAAATGGGAAAGTGGAAAAATAGAAGGGATTTTGGGAAGGGAGGATTGTATAATTATGGGAAAAGCAGAGGTTAAAGAGGGGGGAACGAGGGATGTGATTAAGAGAACGAAAGAAGAGATTAACACAATGTTAGACAGCTGTGGGGAGGGAGAGTGTGACTACATAGAGAATATAATTAAGACTTCGGAATTCACAAAAAGTTGGTATAACTATGTAGTGAGAATAAATGAAAATGGGGGAGATGAAAAATTATATGCGAGTATGAGGGAACTGTTAGGGGTGATTAAAAAAACGAAAGAGGGGGTCAAAGAAGTCAAAATTATCATAGGGGAGGGTATAGATAAAGAAAAAGTAAGAAAGACCTTGGAATTCCTGGGGAGAAGGGGAGGTACATTATTAAAAATTGTGGTAAGGGGTAATGAAATGGGAAGAGAAACGGGGATGGAGAAGGAGGCGTTACTTATCAGGACGGGCGGTATGACATATACCGACGTCATGAAAAAGATGAAAGCGCAGGTGGATGTAGGATTAGGCATAAACATTGAAAATGTGAAAAAAACAAACGGGGGGGATTTGTTGGTGAAATTGAAGGGTAGGGGAGCCGCGGAAATATTAAGGGGGGAGATGTAAGAGAAGGTGAAAGGTGTCTCCATGGCTGTAAAAAATGGGGAAGTCGATTTTAACATCCTAGGAATAGACCCGGCAATAAACTATTAGGAATTAAGGGTAAGCAATATGTAAATGGACGGGGCTAAGGGAAGGGGACATCAACGTGAGAAATCTTCGAGAAACGAGGGGAGGGGGTCAAATATGTACTGTGGCCGTAAGGGCCGAGAAGGCGGATATAATGAGGGGGTATAAGTCAATAAAAATCCACTTATTTTATTGTGAGATTAAGCAAAGGTTTACCCCTGTCAGGTTTTATAGGTGCCTGGAATACGGTCACAGTACACATCAGTGTAAAGGGGAGGATAGGAGCAGGAGATGTTTTAATTGTATAGTCGAGGGTCACAGGGCACAGGAGTGCCAGAACGAGGCAAGATGCCTGACATGTCAGGAGCCGGGCCACAGGATGGACACGATGAAGTGCCCCAGATACAGAGACTTGGTGTATGGAAGGGGCACTAACACTTAAAATGGGAAGTTATCAAATAAACTAGAAAAGCCATGGAGACGCCTGCGATTGGGTAGCGTTGGGATTGGGGTATGAAGGGCGGGGTCCCATGTTTTACGCCACGATAACACGCACAGTGTTCAAGGTGTGGTGTCATTTATGTTGTTTGTTATTTATTTATTTATTCAATGTTATAGGGATTTTACACCAGTTTTATTTATACATTCCTTTTAAGACAATGTATAAATTCATACTTTTTTACCTTGTTTATGTCTTTATATCGTTTTTATCTTTACACTTTTTCTATTTTTATCCTCTTTTATTGCGTTTACCTATACATTGTTTTTATTTTTACCCTGTTTTAGTAGTTTTAGGTTTACATCATTTTTATCTATACCTTCACCTTTTTAATGTGTTGGTGATTTTATTGTTTTTATCTTTACACTTTTTCTATTTTTATCCTTTTTTATTGTGTTTACCTATACATTGTTTTTACCTTTACCCTGTTTTATTAGTCTTAGGTTTACATCATTTTTATTTATACCTTCACCTTTTTAATGTGTTGGTGATTTTATAGTTTTTATATATACACTGTTTTTATTTTTACCCCGTTTTAACAATTTCATGTATACAACATTTTTATCTATACCCTCACTTTTTAAGGTGTTGGTGATTGTCCGGATTTTAATGGTTTTTAATTATTTATTTATTAATTTATTTTTATTCAGCTATTTAGGAAAAATACGGTATTCGTAATAGGAAATGGCTCTCAGTCCAAATAAACCCGGGATGCGAGTCTTACAGGAGAATGTGGGGGGGGCGAGAGCAGCTCACGACCTCACAAACCTAAAGGCTTCGCAACTTGAATCAGATCTACTTGTCATTCCGGAGCCAAACAAAAAACTAACTGCTAGTAACGGGTGGGTACAAGACAATCGTAAGGATGTGGCGGTGTTCTTTCGTAACAAAGACGTTGGGGTGCAGAACATCGAGAGAGAAGCAGGCTATATAGTGATAGAATTCAAGGACTTCTCAATGATAGCCTGCTACATCTCCCCGAATGTCAGAAAAGAAGAATATAAAAGAAAAGCAGAGGAAATAATGGACACCGCCGCAGGAATCAAGAACGTTGTTATAGTCGGGGACATCAATGCAGAGTCCAGTCAGTGGGGTTCTCCCACAAACGATGAGAGGGGAGACATGTGGGATGAATGGATGGCCCAACAGGACATAACGGCGATAAACAACGGGAAACCGACATTTATAAGAGTGTAACGAAGTTACTAATTTTCCGATTTGCAAAAGCAGCAATTATTCCGGTTTTATACTTAAAATTGTATTTCGGGTATTTTTCAACGTAAAAATATGATTCTTTTTCGTATGAGTAGATATATAATGGGGGGGCTTTGGGGCAGTTCCACGCACGTAGCAGGATAATTATTTAATTAAATACATGGGAACGCAGATGAGTAGTACCGGTTGACCTACTTTCATATATAATAAGAGTGTACCCATCTAACCTCTAAGATATTTATGTAAGAGGAGGGAACAAGTATATTATACGGGGCAAGTCGATTATGTGTTTGTATTAAAATGGAAGAATTGAAAGAAGCAGTGCAAAGTTTAGTATATGCGTTTAACAAACATCAAAAAATGTTTGATCGAGAGCAGATATATGGTAGGGGTAGAATATACACAGAGGAATATTGTATGCAGCAGGCGAAGATGTATCGAAAAGGAGCTAACGCTTGCAAAAATTTTGTGAAAGGATTAATTTGCATTGTATGTTTAATGCAGTTATTGAAACACTTAGATTTGGAAAGATGGATCTATGAATACAATTACTTACTTCCTGAGGAACATCGCTTCAAGAATGAGGATGAAGAAGATGAAAAATAATATCATGAAATAAAAAAATCAGTAAAATATTGTGTTTTATTTTTAGTTATTAAAGATATAGATATTTCAAATATCCCGGTATATGTGAATTACAAATTGTAAAAATAATTGTGAATTATTTTTATTCCTGAATGCAAAATAATAAAAGGAATGTAACTGTATAGATAAAATCATTAAACAAGTTATTATTTCAACCAATTTAAACAGTTCTTCATTTAATACCTAATAATTTATCTTTATTGAAAGAAAATTCTGATGTGAGAGTATTCTGCTTAAAAACAAGATGTTATAATTGATACATAAAATAGCCGATAAGATTTTAAATTATGTTTTAACGATTAAGGAATTAGTAGTACCTGCATGTATAAAATGGGAGCTTATTAAAATTAATTGAAACGTTATGTGAGAGTATTCTGCTAAAAAACAAGATGTTATAATTGATGTATATCGTGTCAAAAGAAATAGGATGTTTTAACGATTAAGGAAGTAGTAGTACCTGCATTTATAAAATGGGGGGGCTCATTAAAATTAATTGAAACGTTTTACGAAAATATGACATGAAAGAAAAATCTAACGTGAGAATTGTAATAATTGATATATAAAATAGCCGATAAGATTTAAAATTATTTAT
This sequence comes from Lochmaea capreae, assembly GCA_949126875.1. NCBI lineage: Eukaryota > Metazoa > Arthropoda > Insecta > Coleoptera > Chrysomelidae > Lochmaea > Lochmaea capreae. The sequence goes on along the minus strand of OX421409.1, from coordinate 25,668,978 downwards.
ATCGTTTCAGAAGAAATGGGATGTTGTAGCAATTAAGGAATTAGTATTACCTGCATGTATAAAATGAGAGCTCATTAAAATTAATTGAAACGTTGAAATGAAAGGAAATTCGAAACGAAAAAAAGCAAGCTGCTATTTTTATAATAATTGATACTTAGAAGATTCGATGAGATTTAAAGCTATGTATGTCTTCCCTGTATAGCCTGTTAAATTTGAATTGTATCCGCGAATTGAAACAGCAAATCGTAAAAATAGCGATGTACAAGAAATATAAATCATATAAAAGATTAAACATGTTATTATTTATTTAGTATTAGTCGATATGCTTACTCCAACGTTTATAATATTGCAAGCTATTATTGGCAACTACCTTTTAATACAACATCCGTATAATATTAGAGAAGTGTTTGTATGTTTTGATAGTAATGGTACAAAAAATGATAGTTGGCCTGAAAAATGGATCCGAATGGAATCGTATACACCAAACAATTCGGTAACTCTAAAGGCTGAAATACCCACCAATAGTACAACATATAAAGTGCGTCTTTTCAAAAATAATGGAAACTACCAAGATTCGACATGGTTGCAGTTGTATGGAGCTCACCAGGTTATCTCAAGCACGCACACAAATACGCATACTTATATATTATATTATATAGCTACATGTTCTACAATTGTAACTGTTTCAATATTTTATAAAGTTATCCTTCGTTTGTTGAAATAAAAGTATATAAATAGCATTTATTTTTTTATTAAATATCTAAATCATACAAAGAATCAAAATATGTGGAATCTAAATATTCTTCTATATTTACATCACTGAAAAAATTCTCCACCGCTTCTTCTTCTTCTAATCCTTGTATAAGATCATCTAATGTGCCAGAATTGGAAGATGGATTTATTAGAAAATGACCCCATGCTAGAGTATTTGTGTCATGTGGTATTACATACCTCTTATCATCCTTTGAAGAAATAGCCACCTTATTCTTCAATTCTGTGTGAATGGTATGCATATTGGAAATGAAAACATACATTTTTCTATAAACAACCCCACCAGTTTCAACGATTTGTTTATAGTCATTAAGATGGAGTTGTGTTTGAATTATATGTTTAGAAATACCTTTAGCCTTTTTTAAAATATCAGACTTGTTGAATCGTTCTGATAACTTAACGCAATAGGCTTTAGCACCAGTTCCATAAAAAGACTCAACAACTACACCAGCAAATTCATCTTTCATTTTACCGATAACAGATATTGTTTTAGGAATGTCATAAATATTATTTTTCTGATAATTGGACGTATCGAAATATTCAATATTTTCCTTCATGTCTTTGTAAAAGTTTTCAGTACGTACTTCCAACACTAAAGAATCAGTATCCGTATAACACAACTGAACAGAATCACCATACTTTTGTTTAACATAATCATAATAAAAATCGTATATTATAGTCTTTGAAATATCCAAAACGGAAAATCCTACATACAACGGTTAATCATACACTACTTTAATTTTATTTAGCTGAATAGCCACCAAATTATCACTAAACACAGAACAAGATTTGAATTCCGGTTTCGCAATCAAAGTTTTTGCTCCTATAGATCCTCTGGTGTTTTCCCAATGACTTGACAGAATTATACGTTTTCTTTTTTCCACGTTCTCCATTGTTTTTCCAAAGATGGCATTAATTAACAGTTTAAACAAATCTTTTTCAAATGCATTTTTGGCGTTGTTGCGTAGATTGGTGTTAAGTTCAATATATGTCTTTAACCATGCAAACTGCGAAAACTCGATAACTCTGTGAATCTTTTTTAATTTTAAACCATTTCGTAAACACTGTTTAAGGCTACGATAGTGTATGATATATTTGGTTTTATCGTACAAGTTTGGTATTAGCTTCGAATATTTGGATTTTGGAGGGATGATACTTTCCGGGCAGAAAGGAAGGTCGTTATGCGCATCATGCAGATAGGTGGGATACTCCAAGTCAACTTCCAAAACATACCCTTTGGGTGAATCATCTTCAATAGTATCGACTTTGAATAATTCAATTTCAGATTCAGTTAACCACCTAAAATTGCCATATGGTAGATATTCCTTCATTGCAGCACCATAGAGGTTTGTGGCATCTAAAAACATTATGTAGCTTTCTGGTTTGTTTACATCAAACGTTTCCATGTATCTATTGTTTGCTACAGCTTTCCTTTTGCTGCATTGAGCTACACCGCCTCGAATTCCTTTTTTAAAAAAATGTAGCATATCCACATCGGTTAAAAGTTCAAGTTCAATCTTAGTACTTCTCAACATCGCATCCCAACTCAGGGAAGGGGCGGTAAGGTAGTGAGCTGGATCCAATTTATATTCTTTAAGACAAACTTTGCGAAAATTCTCAAAGACGTCGGCAAGAAGCAGCACATCTGTTTTTAAATATAACTTTGCATAATCGCTAATAGTCGTGCAGTTGAAAGTATCCCATACTAGCTGAGCTCGTGCATATTCCTCATCCGAAATATCAACGCCTTTCAAGGTATCAAAAAACTGTTCCTTAGAAGGTAGTTGCCGCTCACGTAGTTTATCAAATGATGACACATACGAATATGGAAACACACATTTTTGTCTCATTAAATTAAAATGTTGTGGGAAAAACTTTTGTACCTCATTACACTGTTCAGGATTTAATGTAGAAGCCAGTTTTTCTAAGGAACTAGCTAGGAAACTAAAAGAGTCAACAAATTTCAAAGTCATATACACATCTCGTATCTTGGGATCACTAAACTTTTCCACTAAAATAGATTTTGAGAAGCATATATACTTCTCCTTTGTTTGGGGTAAAACGTTGATGTGTTCTCCTTTGGTGGTTAATTCTTTCACAAATAAATGACAATCATAGTTTTTTAAATTATGCATCAACACGGTAATGTATTTTGGAAGTTTATAATTTAGATTGCAAGAGTTATGGGCCGCATTAGTAAATTTTCCGGTAACATGACAATGATCCCTAACCTTTTTATCAAACACATCAAATGGCTTCTCACAAATGTGACAAATGGTAGCCGAGTCATATCTTTGTTGCTCTTCTTGTGTTAGTGTTAGCATTGGTATAATATGTTTAAGATGGTTATTGTATAAATCATGAACTGTTGAATCCAATTTTTGTATGAAGACTTGGGCTGCATCGACACCTTCATAAATTTCAAATTTGGATAAACTATCATCATATGTACACTTTACATAAAAAGCAAACGAGTAAGGCTCATGTTCACACACTTTAACTGTGAAGGATTTACCATCTTGGGGTTCTGTGTGATCTATCGGCTTTAATAAACTTTCAAAGTCCGCGTATATAACAAAAGGCACTTGTAGTTGTTTTTCAAAGTTTATAAATTTCAATGTATTTTCTGGCAACCACTCTCCACACTTGTTTATTTTAATTTCAGAAGTTGGTAGTTTAGTGTATACGTGAGTACAATCATTTTCTTGATGATGTTGTAATGTGACTTCTTTTGAAAAACTCTGCAGACAGCCATCACAAAAGTAATGTCTTTCATTATGTCGTGTTTTTTGACTCCTCAATAATTTAGATAAATCCCTGATAAGAGTATAATGATTGTTTCCATCTCTATCAGCTATCAATAAAAGGTTAACATGAGTTGGTTTCCGCTCTGAAGTAAAATGTAGGGGTCCAACAACTTCATATATTCTTTTACCATCTTTAAATTCAGATTCCAAACCATAAACATTTACAGATATATTATTCAATTTCTCGAATTTTGTAATGTCTTTCAGGGTAACTGGAAACTCTACTCCTGTAAAATCTAGCAAGGTATCAAAATGGGGGTAAGATTCTGGTTTCGCTGGATCTCCTTCTGGTTGAAATAGTGCGGCATTCACAGACCAAGCAAAACATGCATTATCATTATTCCGAATATTCAAAACTGCCTGTTTTCTAATTATCGTCATCGGCAACCTAATGTAAGAAGAAGCGGAAATTGCAGAAAATCGGTTTATGTTTACATCTAAGAACATTATCTCTTGTAACGCCCACCCACTATCTTTTTCTTGAAACTCTGAAGCTTGGTTCATAATTTCATCTTTAAATTCATCATATAGATGATTCAAATCGGTTGATGTAGTCACAACTTTGTTGGCAGTATTCATGGACTTTATATCTGAAATCTCCTTCTCTGGTATTATGTATATGCTGAATATCTCGAAATTTATTTTTAACGAATAATGTTGTTGCAAGTATTCGCGTATTTTATTTAAAACTTTAGGTTTCACCTCATTGAGAAAAACAGTATAATCTGTCTTTTTATCTGGAATGGAGAACCGATAGGAAGCTATTCTAGTTTTGAAAGCATGATGTAACTTGGTAACACCCGTCTCCAACACTTCCATATTCATAGGTCTAAGTCTTTTTTTCGGAAGAACAAATGGAACATCACCTTCACAACCACCTAGCTGATGTCGCCGAAGATTGTAAGCTCTAGCAAAGTGCTTACCACACTTGATACACTGCATTATGAAACTAATGAAAAACCAACTCTGTAATTACATTTATATACAAGAAAACGCTTGCGCAATAGGTCTAAAAGTTAATTGAAAGACGATATATTATTTTCTTTTTATTTAGTATTTCATTATAAAGTTTTCATATAAAAAAAATACATTCGATAATGCGCAAATACAATTAATATTACTGTGGTAAAAACATTTTGGTTCAGAGGAATTAACTGGGGGGTGTTCTTCAAATTCGTAAACTGGGGCATTTGAATATTTTTTGATATAGTCAGCTTTCTCTTTTCCTTTAACGTAAACCATGTCCACATCCTTTGTTAATTCAGCTACTATACTACCAAACATATGTATTGGCGTGAAACCACTATTCCAGTCTATAGAGTGATGCTTTTTCATAAGCCAAACAGCCTGTCTATGCAAATCGGAGGACAGCATTCGTAAAGGGAATGGTGGCTTAAACACATAATGACAAACTTGATTTCCATTATATGCGGCAAATTCCTTCACTATAAATTTATTGTTCTCGATCCTAAAGCCTTGAACATCAATCACTAAACTCATATTTGTAAATTTTGAAATTGCTCAACTAGATGCTTTTTCTTTTTATACCACTCAATATCGGCTTTGAGTTTAGTCAAGTTAATAATATACTGCTCGAGTCTATGACGAAAACTCATTGTGGACTGAAATAAACTACAAGTGGTAGTTGACTTTTAACACAATATAAACGCATGCGCATTAAACTTGTCTAACAATTTTTGTTAAGGGATTGTAATAAAATTCTTTTTCATGTATAATCAAACAGTATGCTGATACATCATTACCCACACTTTTACTGGTTTCAAATTCTATTCGAAGAACAATAGAACCACTCTGTAAAACCTCTTTTTGACGAGAACAGTCAATATGAACTATTGGCGCATTGTTTTTAAACTCTTCCGGATTAAATATAGGTTGATTAGTTTGGATGTGGTAATAACTTTCTTGAAAATTGGCAAACATCTCATACAAAGTGGCAAAACGATTACTATCAAAATCTAGATTTAAATCATGATAGGGATATCGTTCAGAATTTAAAAATACGCGCAAATTAGTCAAGTTACAGTGATCAAATTTGCTCATATCTTTTAAAAGTTTGCCTTTTCTAGCTTTTTGGAATGCCACCACAATATGTCGGGGTGTTTCTACTTTAGTTGTAGTCTTGACAGGCCATGCGTGTCTAGTAGCATCAGTAAGAGCGGGATATTCAATCAATTCCCAACTCCGAAATTTAATTGGTAGATCAATATTGCTGCGAATAATTTTATTTAGCCTCAGCTGTTCTTTAATGCTTGGAGTTATGTGAGGTACATTCCAATAAACTTTCAATAGCTCAATTTTTGGTTTCTCAGACTCGTCAGAAGCAACTACAACATCAATGTCGTCTTTGTCTCGAATTATAATCAACTCTTGTCTCATATTAATTATAATTTTCTTAAAATCCTCAAAAAAACCCATAAGTAGTTTTAAAGGAATACATATATTAAAATTACCCTTGGAATCCGTTAGAATTTTTCCGTTGTTTGGATACCACCCTCCATTATTCATAAGCTTACTTTCATTTTCGTTTATTGATAGATAATTTTTTAATGTGCTAGCTAAACCTACATTTCTGACAGCGTCAATAATTACACCATTCAACTCATATCTAATTTCTCTAAATAAAAACGCAATAGCGTTATTGATAAAATTGAGTTTTGTTGGAACAGTATTTTTATCAGTCAACAATTTTCCTTCTATGTACAGAACTGAATTACTAGGGAGAGTATGAGCTTCAAGATCTTGAATTGGAATTCTTATTTCATCGTTATAATTAAGATTAGCAGAAGAGTATGGTTGGTAAGTATGAAATTCATAATTTTCAATGGTGGTGTCGCTGAAAGGTTCACCCATAACATGTAAAACTTCCATTATACCAACACTTTGAAACCCAAAGACTTTAAAAAGTTATGATTTGCAGACGTTAGCAATGCTGTGGTTTTTACTCTACTGATAGTTTTGTGAAGACATGTGCTTTTATATGGTCGTATCCGATGAAACTGCCAAACCATTTCATGTACTTTTTCGAAGATGTAGGCGAACAGTAATTGTTTCTTTTTGGAAATCAACTAATTCACCACTTTGATCGAGAACCCTGACAGTAATGTTGTTGATGGTTTTGATGCTTACAGGGTAATACAGTATTGTTAAAGGTTGCTCCACTATTTTATACCCACTGGGAACTTGCGGGAAAAACTGATGTATGATGTGTACTGGTTCTCCATTCAAAAATGATCCGACAGCAATGTTGCAGTCAACACATATAGTATTAACTGTTAAAATATTTATCTTTTTGGTTGAGGTATGTACTTTATTCGGTTCAAGAAAAACTCGTGAAAAGCCCAAAAGACTTCCTATTGAATTATTTACCTTGAAATTTATAGTTTCTGTGCTTTTAATTGATACAGATGAGGCTCTGTTATCTGACACAATGTTGACCGTTGTACCAGCTTTATTAAACATTTCTTTTTCAATCAATTTTGTAATATCATCTACTTCATAGGAGCCTATAGGTATTATATATTTGTATTGGCTGTTCTGGCCCCACACTAATACATTATTTGTTTGAGTTACGTTTGGTATACTATTAAATGTATCAAAATTAGCTAATCGTATCTCATACTCGGAATTTTCATCTAAGTAAATGGGGGGGTTAAAGGCGCCACTTAGAATTGATGACTCCCCACTTAACGTAAAAGTATACGACATCTTAGGCAGATGGTTATGTAATGAGTTGCCTACTCAGTTATACTGACTATATAAAAATCTAAGACAATACTGTCCACATTGGTAACCTAATCTTTGTACAGTGTCGTAATTGAAGTGGATATCTACTTTTCCATTATTTGTAAAATAATTTACGACTTCTAATGGTGGTGGTAAATTACCATAACTATCAAAATATGTAACATCTTCACTGTTCTTTGTATATGCTGTCCAATGTGTTCCAACACCTTGCTGTGTATCTAAGTTGATAATACCCGACTCATATTTGTTAATTTTTGTAGGTAAGGAATTACGCATGAATATACCCCGAAAATATGGAATTTGCAATAACGTTATATATTTTTCAAGTTCAATGTCTGTCATTATGTGGCGAGGTAATTTTATCGGGAGTTTCTCGAATACGGTTTTAAATAAAAACCCTGCCCCTTTTTACATATTTTTTGTTTTCTCTGCCTCATTCCATATCCTTTATAAGGTCTTAAATATAATCCTTTACCACTTTTAGCAGCTTGCTCCATTTCAAGATTATGTCGTTGTTGCTCGGCTAATTGATCTCTATTAGCTTTAGCATCGTTCACGGCTTTGGCAATACCGGCAGCACCGCCACCGGCGGCAGCTAAAGCTCCAATCAAAGGAATTAAAAATGGTAAAAATCCCCCAATTTTAGGAGGTTTAATAATGCGCTTCTTAGTCTTACGTTTTCGTCGGAGACCCATTCCAAGTTTACGTTTTCCTTTCATAACTGTCGTTGTCAACCAGGCAGCTACTTTTTCGCCTAATTTAGCGTCCTTTGATTTAACACGGTCCCACGCTCTGTTCTCCAAAATTTTATCAGCCACGTGTCGTTCACTTAGATCGTTACTTCGAGAATATGCTATATCGTGTTGTAGTGCTGCTTCCTCTAACGGATTTATTGGTTTATCCCCTCGGGCTAATCTTTTTGTTAGCTTCATTCCTGGACCTAAATACTGATACCCTCCAGGAGCATGTAGTTCAAAGGGGAGCTTATTTATTAATGTATTAACAACTCCTCTACCTTTAGTCCTACGACGTTCAAGTGATACTGTTTTCTTCTTCATACTAACACTTATATATATGTGTTTCTCTTTATATACTAGCAGTCTTCAACATGAAGCTTGTAAAACAACAAGTTTCCTTACCAGTTAGAAACTATGACGTTATAAATAATGAAATTAATCACGGAGCTTTATTTGGAGGTACATCTAAACGAACACTTATAGTAGGACCTAGCGGAAGTGGTAAAACCACAGCATTGCTAACGTCTGCAAATCATAACTTTTTAAAGTCTTTGGGTTTCAAAGTGTTGGTATAATGGAAGTTTTACATGTTATGGGTGAACCTTTCAGCGACACCACCATTGAAAATTATGAATTTCATACTTACCAACCATACTCTTCTGCTAATCTTAATTATAACGATGAAATAAGAATTCCAATTCAAGATCTTGAAGCTCATACTCTCCCTAGTAATTCAGTTCTGTACATAGAAGGAAAATTGTTGACTGATAAAAATACTGTTCCAACAAAACTCAATTTTATCAATAACGCTATTGCGTTTTTATTTAGAGAAATTAGATATGAGTTGAATGGTGTAATTATTGACGCTGTCAGAAATGTAGGTTTAGCTAGCACATTAAAAAATTATCTATCAATAAACGAAAATGAAAGTAAGCTTATGAATAATGGAGGGTGGTATCCAAACAACGGAAAAATTCTAACGGATTCCAAGGGTAATTTTAATATATGTATTCCTTTAAAACTACTTATGGGTTTTTTTGAGGATTTTAAGAAAATTATAATTAATATGAGACAAGAGTTGATTATAATTCGAGACAAAGACGACATTGATGTTGTAGTTGCTTCTGACGAGTCTGAGAAACCAAAAATTGAGCTATTGAAAGTTTATTGGAATGTACCTCACATAACTCCAAGCATTAAAGAACAGCTGAGGCTAAATAAAATTATTCGCAGCAATATTGATCTACCAATTAAATTTCGGAGTTGGGAATTGATTGAATATCCCGCTCTTACTGATGCTACTAGACACGCATGGCCTGTCAAGACTACAACTAAAGTAGAAACACCCCGACATATTGTGGTGGCATTCCAAAAAGCTAGAAAAGGCAAACTTTTAAAAGATATGAGCAAATTTGATCACTGTAACTTGACTAATTTGCGCGTATTTTTAAATTCTGAACGATATCCCTATCATGATTTAAATCTAGATTTTGATAGTAATCGTTTTGCCACTTTGTATGAGATGTTTGCCAATTTTCAAGAAAGTTATTACCACATCCAAACTAATCAACCTATATTTAATCCGGAAGAGTTTAAAAACAATGCGCCAATAGTTCATATTGACTGTTCTCGTCAAAAAGAGGTTTTACAGAGTGGTTCTATTGTTCTTCGAATAGAATTTGAAACCAGTAAAAGTGTGGGTAATGATGTATCAGCATACTGTTTGATTATACATGAAAAAGAATTTTATTACAATCCCTTAACAAAAATTGTTAGACAAGTTTAATGCGCATGCGTTTATATTGTGTTAAAAGTCAACTACCACTTGTAGTTTATTTCAGTCCACAATGAGTTTTCGTCATAGACTCGAGCAGTATATTATTAACTTGACTAAACTCAAAGCCGATATTGAGTGGTATAAAAAGAAAAAGCATCTAGTTGAGCAATTTCAAAATTTACAAATATGAGTTTAGTGATTGATGTTCAAGGCTTTAGGATCGAGAACAATAAATTTATAGTGAAGGAATTTGCCGCATATAATGGAAATCAAGTTTGTCATTATGTGTTTAAGCCACCATTCCCTTTACGAATGCTGTCCTCCGATTTGCATAGACAGGCTGTTTGGCTTATGAAAAAGCATCACTCTATAGACTGGAATAGTGGTTTCACGCCAATACATATGTTTGGTAGTATAGTAGCTGAATTAACAAAGGATGTGGACATGGTTTACGTTAAAGGAAAAGAGAAAGCTGACTATATCAAAAAATATTCAAATGCCCCAGTTTACGAATTTGAAGAACACCCCCCAGTTAATTCCTCTGAACCAAAATGTTTTTACCACAGTAATATTAATTGTATTTGCGCATTATCGAATGTATTTTTTTTATATGAAAACTTTATAATGAAATACTAAATAAAAAGAAAATAATATATCGTCTTTCAATTAACTTTTAGACCTATTGCGCAAGCGTTTTCTTGTATATAAATGTAATTACAGAGTTGGTTTTTCATTAGTTTCATAATGCAGTGTATCAAGTGTGGTAAGCACTTTGCTAGAGCTTACAATCTTCGGCGACATCAGCTAGGTGGTTGTGAAGGTGATGTTCCATTTGTTCTTCCGAAAAAAAGACTTAGACCTATGAATATGGAAGTGTTGGAGACGGGTGTTACCAAGTTACATCATGCTTTCAAAACTAGAATAGCTTCCTATCGGTTCTCCATTCCAGATAAAAAGACAGATTATACTGTTTTTCTCAATGAGGTGAAACCTAAAGTTTTAAATAAAATACGCGAATACTTGCAACAACATTATTCGTTAAAAATAAATTTCGAGATATTCAGCATATACATAATACCAGAGAAGGAGATTTCAGATATAAAGTCCATGAATACTGCCAACAAAGTTGTGACTACATCAACCGATTTGAATCATCTATATGATGAATTTAAAGATGAAATTATGAACCAAGCTTCAGAGTTTCAAGAAAAAGATAGTGGGTGGGCGTTACAAGAGATAATGTTCTTAGATGTAAACATAAACCGATTTTCTGCAATTTCCGCTTCTTCTTACATTAGGTTGCCGATGACGATAATTAGAAAACAGGCAGTTTTGAATATTCGGAATAATGATAATGCATGTTTTGCTTGGTCTGTGAATGCCGCACTATTTCAACCAGAAGGAGATCCAGCGAAACCAGAATCTTACCCCCATTTTGATACCTTGCTAGATTTTACAGGAGTAGAGTTTCCAGTTACCCTGAAAGACATTACAAAATTCGAGAAATTGAATAATATATCTGTAAATGTTTATGGTTTGGAATCTGAATTTAAAGATGGTAAAAGAATATATGAAGTTGTTGGACCCCTACATTTTACTTCAGAGCGGAAACCAACTCATGTTAACCTTTTATTGATAGCTGATAGAGATGGAAACAATCATTATACTCTTATCAGGGATTTATCTAAATTATTGAGGAGTCAAAAAACACGACATAATGAAAGACATTACTTTTGTGATGGCTGTCTGCAGAGTTTTTCAAAAGAAGTCACATTACAACATCATCAAGAAAATGATTGTACTCACGTATACACTAAACTACCAACTTCTGAAATTAAAATAAACAAGTGTGGAGAGTGGTTGCCAGAAAATACATTGAAATTTATCAACTTTGAAAAACAACTACAAGTGCCTTTTGTTATATACGCGGACTTTGAAAGTTTATTAAAGCCGATAGATCACACAGAACCCCAAGATGGTAAATCCTTCACAGTTAAAGTGTGTGAACATGAGCCTTACTCGTTTGCTTTTTATGTAAAGTGTACATATGATGATAGTTTATCCAAATTTGAAATTTATGAAGGTGTCGATGCAGCCCAAGTCTTCATACAAAAATTGGATTCAACAGTTCATGATTTATACAATAACCATCTTAAACATATTATACCAATGCTAACACTAACACAAGAAGAGCAACAAAGATATGACTCGGCTACCATTTGTCACATTTGTGAGAAGCCATTTGATGTGTTTGATAAAAAGGTTAGGGATCATTGTCATGTTACCGGAAAATTTACTAATGCGGCCCATAACTCTTGCAATCTAAATTATAAACTTCCAAAATACATTACCGTGTTGATGCATAATTTAAAAAACTATGATTGTCATTTATTTGTGAAAGAATTAACCACCAAAGGAGAACACATCAACGTTTTACCCCAAACAAAGGAGAAGTATATATGCTTCTCAAAATCTATTTTAGTGGAAAAGTTTAGTGATCCCAAGATACGAGATGTGTATATGACTTTGAAATTTGTTGACTCTTTTAGTTTCCTAGCTAGTTCCTTAGAAAAACTGGCTTCTACATTAAATCCTGAACAGTGTAATGAGGTACAAAAGTTTTTCCCACAACATTTTAATTTAATGAGACAAAAATGTGTGTTTCCATATTCGTATGTGTCATCATTTGATAAACTACGTGAGCGGCAACTACCTTCTAAGGAACAGTTTTTTGATACCTTGAAAGGCGTTGATATTTCGGATGAGGAATATGCACGAGCTCAGCTAGTATGGGATACTTTCAACTGCACGACTATTAGCGATTATGCAAAGTTATATTTAAAAACAGATGTGCTGCTTCTTGCCGACGTCTTTGAGAATTTTCGCAAAGTTTGTCTTAAAGAATATAAATTGGATCCAGCTCACTACCTTACCGCCCCTTCCCTGAGTTGGGATGCGATGTTGAGAAGTACTAAGATTGAACTTGAACTTTTAACCGATGTGGATATGCTACATTTTTTTAAAAAAGGAATTCGAGGCGGTGTAGCTCAATGCAGCAAAAGGAAAGCTGTAGCAAACAATAGATACATGGAAACGTTTGATGTAAACAAACCAGAAAGCTACATAATGTTTTTAGATGCCACAAACCTCTATGGTGCTGCAATGAAGGAATATCTACCATATGGCAATTTTAGGTGGTTAACTGAATCTGAAATTGAATTATTCAAAGTCGATACTATTGAAGATGATTCACCCAAAGGGTATGTTTTGGAAGTTGACTTGGAGTATCCCACCTATCTGCATGATGCGCATAACGACCTTCCTTTCTGCCCGGAAAGTATCATCCCTCCAAAATCCAAATATTCGAAGCTAATACCAAACTTGTACGATAAAACCAAATATATCATACACTATCGTAGCCTTAAACAGTGTTTACGAAATGGTTTAAAATTAAAAAAGATTCACAGAGTTATCGAGTTTTCGCAGTTTGCATGGTTAAAGACATATATTGAACTTAACACCAATCTACGCAACAACGCCAAAAATGCATTTGAAAAAGATTTGTTTAAACTGTTAATTAATGCCATCTTTGGAAAAACAATGGAGAACGTGGAAAAAAGAAAACGTATAATTCTGTCAAGTCATTGGGAAAACACCAGAGGATCTATAGGAGCAAAAACTTTGATTGCGAAACCGGAATTCAAATCTTGTTCTGTGTTTAGTGATAATTTGGTGGCTATTCAGCTAAATAAAATTAAAGTAGTGTATGATTAACCGTTGTATGTAGGATTTTCCGTTTTGGATATTTCAAAGACTATAATATACGATTTTTATTATGATTATGTTAAACAAAAGTATGGTGAGTTATGTATTCCCACGATACATGCACATATAAGAAGATAAGAATTGCAGATGCGTTGTGTTCATGGCCTTCCAAGAATTATGTGGACACTGCAGTTTTATTAATTATCATTTCTTTTTCTCATATTAAAAATTAGAATTAAAATAGTTAGTTGTTGTAGTAGTTTCAAAAGTAACACACATAAACTCAAATTGTACTTTTTATAAATAAACGGTTTTTTAAAAAAGCTCTTGCTATCGATCCGAAAATAATTGGCGCAGTCAGTAGGATTGTTCGACGGAAAAACAACAAAAATCGTGATTTTCCGGTTGGTTTCAATCATTTACGAACAGACGCGGAGTTATAATAAAAACTGTTTAAAAAGAAAAAGTGCTATAAGTTGTGAAGTCAGACACCCATCGCTGAGTTCCAGCTACCGGTCTGATTGGGGACAAAATCGCCAAAATCAGCCCACGCCAAGGAAGAGGGACCAACATAGCCCAAATTCAATTGGTTAACCTAGAAGTTAAGAAAATCAACTCTAATGAACTTATTGAAGATTATACTGTAAGTCATTTATTTTGCATTCCTTTCCTGTTTTACATTTTATCCAACTTACCCATATATAAGGGATATACATTTTTTCAATAATAAATATAAATCAATAATCGAAATATTTTTATGAGCAATTCAAACGTAGAAGATTTAGCTGATAGTTTAGATAGGATAGTTTTAGAAGAAACAGAAATGGCTCAATTTCAACTTTTAAAATTAAATGTAGACGCTATTCCTCAGTATGATGGCAACCCTCATACACTCGGAATATTTATAGATAGTTGTGAAAGTTTAATAAATAATTTTCAAGATAGAACGAATCCTCAATTGAATAGTTATATATTGAGAGCAATAATTGGTAAACTCACAGGTAGAGCATTAATACTTGTCGGTTCTAGAATTGAGTTACGAAGCTGGGCTTCGATAAAAGACTCTTTGCAATTATGCTTTGGTGATCAAAGGAATTTAGACTGTTTAATTCAAGATTTAATTACACTTTATCCTCATAAAAACGAAGCTCCGTACAATTTTGGTATGAGATGCCAAGATGCACGTAGTTTAATAGTATCGAAAATCAATTGTCTTAATTTTTCGCCGGAAGAAAAGGTTATTAGACTTAAAAGTTATGATGATTTAGCTTTGAAAACTTTCATTCGCGGATTGACAGGATATTTACAAAATAATATTAGACTTCGAAATCCTGATAGTTTGGAAAAAGCAATGTCATTAGTTGTAGAAGAAGAAAACTTCTTATACAGCCAAAACCGTAGCAATTCTCTTAATCTACAAAATAATTTTAAACCCTCTCAGAGAATAGTTCCATCTACCAATCAAAGACCCAAAAACTTTCAATCACAATTTAACTCAAATAATCAATACTTACCAATGCGTACACAACCTAATTTTTATAATTCCCACAACCCAAATATGTCTAACCCCAGAAATGGACAACCGCAATTTCAAGGTTTAGCCATGTCCAATTCCCAAAATAGATTTTCACCCCCAAATTTCCAAAATAATTTTAGACCACCTTTTCAGAATAACTTCCAATTCAGACTACAAAACCCTAATATTCAGCAAAATTCATCATTTAATCAAAACAGATTTGCACAAAAAAATTCTACCATTTCAAAACATTCATATAAGCCAGAACCAATGGATACTTCTTCATCCAATACCCGAACACGACCACAAAATAAATTTATTTCAACAGAACTCCATAATCAAGTTGCAGAAGAATTTGAAAATCCATTTTACCAATCAAGTGACGATCATGAATGTGAGCAATACTTACATGAAAATAATTATTCTTCCCAGAATGATCATTACTCGAACCCAATCGATTTTCCTGATTCAAATTTTCAAAATTATATTCAAGACAAGAATGTATTTAACCCCAATGTTAATGAAAATTTTCGAAAGGATCCGCCTCACCCGAATCCTCCGTAATTCAATTGAATTTATTAAGATGCAATTTGCCCTACATTTTTATACCTTCCCTGAAGGCAAACTTTTTGATTGACACCGGTAGTACCCGTAGTTTTATGAATCCAAATTTAGCTGATAGATTTTATAGAGAATATATTTATGATGAAAATTTCACAGTTCAAACGGCTCATAGTACTTCTTATCATAATAAAGTTATGAATATACCAGTTTTTGACAATTTTAAGGTTAATGAATTCCATAAATTTTACCTATTTGATTTCAGTCAAAAATATGACGGTTTGATAGGAATTGATTTATTAAAACAACTTAAAGCTTCTGTAGACGTAGATAAAAAAATAATATCTACACCGCATGCCAAAATACCAATAATATACGAACCAGAAAAATTATCAGTTCTTAAAAGAAAACTTAAAATAAATAATTTTGTAATCACTATCCCTGCAAGGACGACCCAAATTGTTAAATTACCCGTTTCCATTGAAAAAGGAATAGGATATTTAAATTATATTAATTTTGGAAACCAAATAGAATCACCATGTGCTTTAGTGAATGTTGAAAATCATTTTGCTTTAACTTCTATTACTAACTCTAGAGAAACCCCCATAAAAATCACTATTCAAAGTCCTTTTGATATAGAAATTATTGACATAGGAGAAATAAATTTTTTAGAAAAAATGGAAACCGATACTGAAATGAATGAGTGTATTGATCAAATTTTAAAATCAAATTTACAAAAAATTCAATTAGATCATTGTAATGAAGAAGAGAAACAATGTATTAAAAAACTTTGTAATGACTTTCGAGACATATTTTATTCCGATAAAATACCTTTAACTTTTACTAATAAAATTCAACATAAAATAAATCTCACAGACGATTCACCAATTTATACGAAATCTTATCGATTTCCAGAAATACATAAAGCCGAGGTCAAAGACCAAATACAAAAATTATTAGATCAAAATATAATTCAACCTTCCACTTCACCCTGGTCTAGTCCAATTTGGATAGTACCGAAAAAATTAGATTCATCAGGAAAACGCAAGTGGAGACTTGTAGTTGATTATCGTAAACTAAATGAACGTACTATCAACGACAAGTACCCTCTACCAAACATAAATGACATATTAGATAAACTTGGAAAAAGTCAGTACTTTTCGACATTAGATTTAGCCAATGGGTTTCACCAAATTGAAATGAACCCAGAGGACATTCCAAAAACAGCTTTTTCAACCCTAAACGGCCATTGGGAATTCAAACGTATGGCTTTCGGAATGAAAAATGCTCCATCCACGTTTCAGCGTGTAATGGACAATGTATTGAGAGGATTACAGAACGAAACTTGTCTTGTGTATCTAGATGATATTGTTATATTTAGTACTTCTTTACAGGAACACATAGAAAGATTAAAATCAATTTTCGAAAGACTAAGACAATCAAATCTGAAAGTACAATTAGATAAATGTCAATTTCTACGAAAAGAAGTGAATTATCTTGGGCACGTTATAACACCAAATGGAGTTAAACCGAACCCTGATAAAGTAGAAACTGTAAAACTATTTCCAATTCCAAAAACCCAAAAAGAAATTAAAAGCTTCTTAGGTCTTATTGGATACTATCGCAAATTTATTAAAGATTTCGCAAAAATTACCAAACCATTCACAAAATGTCTAAAAAAAGGTGCTAAAATAATTCATGACAAAGATTTTATAGATTCATTTGAAACATGTAAAAATTTATTAATTAACCCACCAATTTTACAATACCCTGACTTTTCAAGAGAATTTATTTTAACGACCGATGCGTCTAACGTTGCTTTAGGTGCAATTTTATCGCAAGGTAACATTGGAAATGACAAACCAATAGCATTTGCATCTAGAACATTGAACGAATCGGAACAACGATATAGTACTATTGAAAAAGAATTGTTAGCAATAGTATGGGGATGTAAATACTTCAGACCCTACTTATTTGGCAGAAAATTTAAAATCATCACCGATCATAGACCACTTGTATGGCTATTTAACTTAAAAGAACCGAATTCTAAATTATTGAGATGGAGATTGAAGCTGGAGGAATTTGATTATACAATAGTGTACAGAAAAGGAAAATTAAATGGAGCAGCTGACTCTCTTTCTCGGATTTCATTGAATGCGTTAGAAGACGAATCTTTAATCAATAATCCCGGAGATATCAATCAAGAATCATTTGATTACTTACGAAGAATAGCAGAATCAATGCGTGGACCAAAAAACGACGATTTAGAACCAAATCCATTTCCAAATCTTTTTGAAGAAAATCAAGAAATTTCCGAAACACCAGAAACAATCACTCCTTTAGAAAACATACCCGCAAGCACGTCGGAAACTCAACATACGACAGCTTCGCCAACCACCAATGACGGAATAAAAATATTAGATGAAATTATCAATAATAAAGTAAACCAAATATTAGTATTTCCACAAGCTTACCCAACTTTAAAAATAAAAAACGAAAATTATGAACATCATAAAATTGTTACCGTAGAAATTCCAGAACATAATAACGAATCACTAATTTTCGAATTTCTTAGAGACTACACTATTGCAAAGAAAACGTATTGTATATGGTTTCATTCTGATGCCCTGTATAACGCTTTTAACAAAGTTTATTTAAAACAATTTTCAGAAAAAGGTCCAAAACTTATTAAATGTACTAAACGAATTAATACAATAAAAGAAAAGGAAGAACAAATTATGCACGTTCGCAATTTTCATGAAAGTAAAACAAACCATCGTGGAATATTAGAAACTTTAGAAAAAATCAAACAAAATTATTATTGGATAGGTATAAAAAAATCTGTTACAGACTATATAAACTCTTGTGACGTGTGTCAGCGCACAAAATATTCTAGACAACCTCCTTATTCTCCACTTTTGTTGACAGAGACCGCTTCAAAACCTTTCCAGATAGTTCACATAGATTTATTCTTTTTTGACAATAAAATCTACTTAACTTTAGTCGATTCATTTACCAAATTTGCTCAATCATATGAAATAGCCGGAAAAACCGCTATCCATATCAGTAATACACTTATAAAATACTTTTCGTCATTTGGAATTCCTGAAAAACTAGTAATTGATCAAGGTACCGAATTTAAAAACGAAACTGTTAAAGAACTCTTAAATTTACACAAAATTAAAATTCACTTTACTACCCCAGGTCACCACGAATCTAATGGAATCGTAGAACGCTTTCATTCAACCCTTATTGAGCATCTAAGAATTCTGAAAGAAACATATCCTTCCGAAACTAATATAATGGAATATGCTTTAATTGGTTATAACAGTTCAATCCATTCAGCCACTAATTTCACCCCCTTTGAACTCACATTTGGGCATACCCATAGCAGAAATCCTAACGAAATATTTCTCCCACGCACTTTTTACTCTGATTACGCAGAAAAACACAAACAAAAACTAGAACATGTTTACAAGAATGTTAGTAATAAATTGGATACAAATAAACAAAAAATTATTTCTAAAACAAATTCTCAAGGTGACGAAATGCAAGATTTTATTATCGGACAAAAAGTATTCAAAAAGAACCCAGGTAACGAAAGAAATAAAAAACTAAACAAATTTTTAGGTCCGTACGAAATAACAAAGATTTTAGATAGAAATCGCGTAGAAATTATAAATACAAAAAACAAAAAGAAAAAAGAAATATTACATATAAAAGAACTGAGAAAACCTAATATTGTTCTAGGTTCCTCAGCCATGCCTACAGTTACACCCTTGGAATCGGACAACCAAAGTTCCATAACCTAACCGACAACCCAGGATTACTTCCGTTAAAATTAGGCTCTGCTCAAAACATTATAAATTACTGGTCCTTTATTCAAATTTTTGATATCACAAATATAATTTCAGAAACTAATAAATTATCAACCGAACTTGAAGAAATAAATAATTATTTCAATAATATTTCAATAAATCAAACTATAGAAAAAATGTTCAAAATAGGAGCCACTAATTACTATACATTAGCATTAACACTTGAAAGACAAATAAAAAAAACAGATAAATCGATTAAATCCTTCACTTGAAATTTTTAGAAGTAAACGAGGATTAATAAATGTTCTTGGTAGCATAATAAAATCTATAACAGGTAACTTAGACGAAAACGATGCCATACGATATGACACAGCTATTGAAAGTATATCAAATAATCAGAAAAAAATCAAAACTTTGATTAGTGAACAGATCACTATCTTAGATAAATCAATAGACACATTCAACAAAACCACAGCTCAGTTAGTGCAAAATCAAGATATAATAGAATCTAAAATAAATAAATTGAAAGAATCAATAGATGTAAATAATCAGATAAATAATCATCTAATTAAAGAAATCTACACACAGTCAATAATTCCAGAAATCGCTATCGCATTACAGGCAATATATGACATGTTAGAATCATTAGAAATTGCAATCACATTCTCAAAAATTAATGTATTTCATAACTCAATTGTTGAACCCAAAGATCTATTATATGAAATAAAATCAATCAGTAATCATTTGAGTCAAAGTAAATTAGCTTTTGAACCCAATCTAGGAAACATTTTGCTTTATGAAAAAACAATGAATATAAAAGGCTTTAGCAAGGGTAACCGAATCATTTTCATTTTGGATATTCCTATAGTAGAATGCAAAAATTACGACTATTATCACCTTTATCCTTTACCCACACCACAGATAAATTCTTTCAAAGTAATTATCCCAATATCCAAATACCTACTCCTAAATGAGCAAAATTATATGACAACCGAAGAAAAATGCCGAGAAATAAGTTCAGGTGAATTCATTTGCCAAGAGGAACCTCCGAAGAAGATAACAGAACAAACAACACCATGTGAAGTGCGCATGATTAAATACATGCCGAATGTAACAATCTGCCAAACCGTCCCTGTCGAAATAAACGAAGAAAAAATTCAGAAGATTGAAGACAACAAATGGATAATCATTTTACCAAAACCTCAACCAGCCGTAGTGATGTGTGGTAAATCCAAAAACGCTATTTTATTAAAAGGTACTCTGTTGCTAGAACTGAATAACTTGTGCTACGTACAAATAAAAAATTTCAAAATCCAAACATTCCAAAGTGTTAAACGCGAGTTCAATAACTTTGAGTTACCGAAACTAGACTTTTTATTACCTTCTCTGGAAAACTCAATACTTCAAATTAAACCACTAAAATTAAATGACATTCATTTAGATCAAATCAAAACTTTGAAAGACTCTTTAAAAATTCAAAAAGAAAATTTAAAAATTTTTTTGAAAAACCAGTTAATTTTCATAGTGCGAGTGTATGGACTATAATACTTTATATTTGCCTTGGTATTTGCATTTCCATAGGCTTGTTTTACAAATGTAAGAAGAAACTTCAAAGAAAAATTCAAGATGAAGAATGTTCCCGAAATTCTCCTGGTACCCCCCGAATTTCTCTCTAAGAGCGGAGGAGTTATGTATTCCCACGATACATGCACATATAAGAAGATAAGAATTGCAGATGCGTTGTGTTCATGGCCTTCCAAGAATTATGTGGACACTGCAGTTTTATTAATTATCATTTCTTTTTCTCATATTAAAAATTAGAATTAAAATAGTTAGTTGTTGTAGTAGTTTCAAAAGTAACACACATAAACTCAAATTGTACTTTTTATAAATAAACGGTTTTTTAAAAAAGCTCTTGCTATCGATCCGAAAATAATTGGTGATTCTGTTCAGTTGTGTTATACGGATACTGATTCTTTAGTGTTGGAAGTACGTACTGAAAACTTTTACAAAGACATGAAGGAAAATATTGAATATTTCGATACGTCCAATTATCAGAAAAATAATATTTATGACATTCCTAAAACAATATCTGTTATCGGTAAAATGAAAGATGAATTTGCTGGTGTAGTTGTTGAGTCTTTTTATGGAACTGGTGCTAAAGCCTATTGCGTTAAGTTATCAGAACGATTCAACAAGTCTGATATTTTAAAAAAGGCTAAAGGTATTTCTAAACATATAATTCAAACACAACTCCATCTTAATGACTATAAACAAATCGTTGAAACTGGTGGGGTTGTTTATAGAAAAATGTATGTTTTCATTTCCAATATGCATACCATTCACACAGAATTGAAGAATAAGGTGGCTATTTCTTCAAAGGATGATAAGAGGTATGTAATACCACATGACACAAATACTCTAGCATGGGGTCATTTTCTAATAAATCCATCTTCCAATTCTGGCACATTAGATGATCTTATACAAGGATTAGAAGAAGAAGAAGCGGTGGAGAATTTTTTCAGTGATGTAAATATAGAAGAATATTTAGATTCCACATATTTTGATTCTTTGTATGATTTAGATATTTAATAAAAAAATAAATGCTATTTATATACTTTTATTTCAACAAACGAAGGATAACTTTATAAAATATTGAAACAGTTACAATTGTAGAACATGTAGCTATATAATATAATATATAAGTATGCGTATTTGTGTGCGTGCTTGAGATAACCTGGTGAGCTCCATACAACTGCAACCATGTCGAATCTTGGTAGTTTCCATTATTTTTGAAAAGACGCACTTTATATGTTGTACTATTGGTGGGTATTTCAGCCTTTAGAGTTACCGAATTGTTTGGTGTATACGATTCCATTCGGATCCATTTTTCAGGCCAACTATCATTTTTTGTACCATTACTATCAAAACATACAAACACTTCTCTAATATTATACGGATGTTGTATTAAAAGGTAGTTGCCAATAATAGCTTGCAATATTATAAACGTTGGAGTAAGCATATCGACTAATACTAAATAAATAATAACATGTTTAATCTTTTATATGATTTATATTTCTTGTACATCGCTATTTTTACGATTTGCTGTTTCAATTCGCGGATACAATTCAAATTTAACAGGCTATACAGGGAAGACATACATAGCTTTAAATCTCATCGAATCTTCTAAGTATCAATTATTATAAAAATAGCAGCTTGCTTTTTTTCGTTTCGAATTTCCTTTCATTTCAACGTTTCAATTAATTTTAATGAGCTCTCATTTTATACATGCAGGTAATACTAATTCCTTAATTGCTACAACATCCCATTTCTT
This sequence comes from Lochmaea capreae, assembly GCA_949126875.1. Classification (NCBI taxonomy): domain Eukaryota; kingdom Metazoa; phylum Arthropoda; class Insecta; order Coleoptera; family Chrysomelidae; genus Lochmaea; species Lochmaea capreae. The sequence continues at coordinate 25,646,127 of OX421409.1, read as the reverse complement.
CTGAAACGATATAAATAATTTTAAATCTTATCGGCTATTTTATATATCAATTATTACAATTCTCACGTTAGATTTTTCTTTCATGTCATATTTTCGTAAAACGTTTCAATTAATTTTAATGAGCCCCCCCATTTTATAAATGCAGGTACTACTACTTCCTTAATCGTTAAAACATCCTATTTCTTTTGACACGATATACATCAATTATAACATCTTGTTTTTTAGCAGAATACTCTCACATAACGTTTCAATTAATTTTAATAAGCTCCCATTTTATACATGCAGGTACTACTAATTCCTTAATCGTTAAAACATAATTTAAAATCTTATCGGCTATTTTATGTATCAATTATAACATCTTGTTTTTAAGCAGAATACTCTCACATCAGAATTTTCTTTCAATAAAGATAAATTATTAGGTATTAAATGAAGAACTGTTTAAATTGGTTGAAATAATAACTTGTTTAATGATTTTATCTATACAGTTACATTCCTTTTATTATTTTGCATTCAGGAATAAAAATAATTCACAATTATTTTTACAATTTGTAATTCACATATACCGGGATATTTGAAATATCTATATCTTTAATAACTAAAAATAAAACACAATATTTTACTGATTTTTTTATTTCATGATATTATTTTTCATCTTCTTCATCCTCATTCTTGAAGCGATGTTCCTCAGGAAGTAAGTAATTGTATTCATAGATCCATCTTTCCAAATCTAAGTGTTTCAATAACTGCATTAAACATACAATGCAAATTAATCCTTTCACAAAATTTTTGCAAGCGTTAGCTCCTTTTCGATACATCTTCGCCTGCTGCATACAATATTCCTCTGTGTATATTCTACCCCTACCATATATCTGCTCTCGATCAAACATTTGTTGATGTTTGTTAAACGCATATACTAAACTTTGCACTGCTTCTTTCAATTCTTCCATTTTAATACAAACACATAATCGACTTGCCCCGTATAATATACTTGTTCCCTCCTCTTACATAAATATCTTAGAGGTTAGATGGGTACACTCTTATTATATATGAAAGTAGGTCAACCGGTACTACTCATCTGCGTTCCCATGTATTTAATTAAGTAATTATCCTGCTACGTGCGTGGAACTGCCCCAAAGCCCCCCCATTATATATCTACTCGTATGTTATCAGAAAAATATCCCAGTTTTAATATAATGTTTAATTCTTCCGCGATATCAGTTTTTACAAAGATTGTATCACCTTCGCGCGTCGATAAAACCGACGTATACTTTGCTGGTAGCACTAAAAGGCATGCTACCGAAACGAAAGGACAGTCAGTCTGCAGACCTCGCAGAGGCTAGAGGTTGAATTAGGAACCACCAGCAGGTGTAGATACCGAAATCTCGCAGAGTCAGTTCTGGTAGAGCCAGCCGTCCGATCGCCAAGCCGTCTACAGAGCAGCCGGGAACCGAACCAGAATGACTTAATAAATGTATTGAGAGTAATCATTGTTTTCCTTCCACTTCTGACAACTCTGTGAAAAAACATAGCAGCGAATACCCAGGTTGGCGATCCAGGAGGGCAGGTAAAATCTGTTCCACCGGCTACAGTGCATCCGTCAACACCATATTGACCCCTGGAGTATTTTTCTTCTTCACTGACGCTGCCCGGAGCAAGTGGAGCATACCACTTTTTAAAAAAAACTGGCGCCCGAGGCATCCGTTACCAGAGCTTAAGCGTCAAATATACCAGTAGCGACGGGAAGGACGTTACAAATTTGACGCCCGAGCAGGGACCGTTTTTAAGGTGTACAAAGTCCGCTTATTACCGAAAGTGAAGGAAAAACCATTTTTGGGTTGAAGAAAGTGATCCCTTCGTAGTAGATAACCGAAAACCACTGCAAAAGTGTCAGAAGACCTTTTTACACCCAAAGCCGTCAAAATTCGCAGACCTGTCATTTTGACAGATTGTCAATTTTTGCCCAGAAGAAGGGGCACCCTACCGAGTGATAACTTGTTTTATGAGTTTTCGAGTGCGCAGAATCGATCCCCACCAACCGTTCGCCGTTCAGACGTACCAGGCGGGGGAAAAAACTTCTGACCGTTGAATAGGTAAGACGTCCCAAATCCGATACCAAAAGATGCCTCTGAAGAAAACCGAAACTTCTAGCAATCCGAACGAAGCTACCGCCGCCGAGAACCCGCCACCAAAGGAGGAATCGCCCGACACCCGCATTGGATGGGTTTACCTCCTGAGAAAAGACGAACTAGAGGCAGAGCTAGCCAAGTTTAGATTAATGATACCGGGTACCGTAGATGACCAGAGACGCCGACTCATACAATTCATCCGAGAGGGCCGAGCTTCGCCCGTACCGACTACATCGATGCCGTTTGTGTTTCCGAATACATCCGGAAGAATTACAGCCCCCACGCCAACACCTACCGTCACCGTGACCATGACGAGTACGCTTCACGTACAACCTGTGGACGAACCAAGCTTTGGACCGATAATGGTGCCGCTGAAAACCCAAGATTGGCGAATCAGCTTTAATGGAAATGGAGACCCCGCTGCTTTTCTTGAGAGGCTTGAGGAGATTCGAGAATCACAGGCCATCCCACCGGACCGTCTTTTGCAAGCTATGCCGGAGCTTTTACAAGGGATGTCAGCACTTTGGTTCCGGAACAACCGAAAATACTGGTCCAGTTGGCAAGCTTTTAGCAACGCCTTCCGAGACTTTTTCTTTCCGGTAAACTACAAATTCGACCTGGAGGTAGCCATTAGCAGGAGGATACACCAGCTTGAGGAAAGTACCGCCGCATATATCACCGATATGCAAACGTTAATCCGCCGTCATGGAAACATCACCCCGGAGCTAGAACTAAATTGGCTCTACCGAAACCTTCATCCGGAGTTTCGACGCCAAATCCGCCGGACCGACTTTTCGGATGTACAGGAATTTGCGAAGGCCGTTCGGGAATACGAACTTTTACGCTTCGAGATCGAGCAAGCTCAAACACCACCACAAACTCCGCGACAGAATTCGCACCAAGATCGATTCCGCATTTCCACTCCGACACACCGTAATAGAGAACAACAGACCGCTCCTACCGCTCCGTCCACCCGTAATCCACCGACCCCAAACGCTTGCAACAGCGCCGTGACAGCAAGAACCGCCGACCGAGGGTCTGCGCCAACTACCTGGAATTCAGATCGCCGACCTAACCCAACGAATACCGCTGCGACTCAACCCACGAATCGCCTGTCCGATAGGAACCGAGAATTCTGGCGATGCGGTCAGTCCGGACATTTCCGCAGTCAATGTCAAGCAGTTTCCCGGATTTTCTGTTCAAGATGCAAGCAGGATGGAGTTATGTCTCGGGATTGCCCGTGTCCACGGCCGGAGAACCACTAGGACGCTGCGACAATACGAGGCCTGCGCAGCATAGGCCCCAAAACGCCTCATCTACCGCCACTTCGTCTCCTAATCCTCCAGTAAGGCCACCAAACAACCGTATCCATGACCCTTCCATCCCCGATCAACAGAAAAATTCACCTACCGTTACTCCGTCCAACAACCACCCCCATAGAGTCAATTCCCCTTCCGCCAACTCGTCAGACAACCGCACCGGTGAAATTCCCACCGTAACACCACCTTTCGAACAACCCCAGGAAACCCCACCACCCGCTATACCATCCAGTTCCTACGATGTCTCACTCCTTATAGACCCCCGACCGCATCTTTCCGTCGTAATTCCGGGAGGAACTGTACAAGCGCTGATCGACACCGGAGCCGTGATGTCTTACGTAGGAGACAGGATAGCCCGACTGTGGGAAACGATAGGAGTACCAAAAGCTCCCAACTCTGCAAGTTCCGTCCGCCTAGCTAATGGAGAGACCGTCCTCGTCCCCGAAATATACCAGGTAGAACTACAGATAGGAGAAGACCGTTTTCACGAAATGTTTGGTCATCTTTGTGGACTCTCCTCCGATATGGTGATAGGAATGGATATACTCCGAAAGAGACAATTTAACCTGGATTTAGGAAGTGAACAAATCAGGGTGAATCACAGTCCGAACACAAAGGAAACTCGGCCCGTACCGTGCTTGCCCATCGGACCCCCAGAAACGAGATCACCGCTAGCTCTCAACAAAGATGAAGAAATCCGATTACAAAGATTTCTGGACGAGGAACTACCGTCATTTGAGAATATTCGAGGAGTGACCCCGTTATCCGAACACCGGATCCGTCTTTCCAATCCGGAACCGATAAAGCAACGTTACCGTCCTCAGAACCCGCGAATGCAGGAGATAATAAACGAGGAAGTAGATAAGATGTTGGAAGAAGGTATTATAGAACCCTCAGAGAGCCCATGGAGCTCTCCAGTTGTCATCGTCCGCAAGAAAGATGGAAAGCCTAGGTTCTGTATAGACTTCCAAAAAGTAAACGCCGTCTCCGAGAAAGATGCCTATCCACTACCCTTCATCAACGCCGTTCTGGACAAACTCCGGAGAGCCAAGTACATATCCAGCATCGACCTCCGTCAAGGATACTGGCAAATAGCTCTCTCAGAAGACAGCAAACCAATCACTGGTTTTACCGTTCCAGGCAGAGGATTGTACCAGTTCCGAGTAATGCCTTTTGGGCTACATGCTGCCCCCGCTACGTTCCAACGTCTCATGGACCGAATAATTGGACCGGAGATGGACCCCTATTGCTTCGCCTATCTGGATGACATCATAGTGTTAGGAAGCACCTTCGAAGAACATCTCGCTAACCTTCGAGAGGTTTTCCGCCGTCTCCGTGCTACAAACCTACGCGTCAACCCCGAGAAGTGCCAATTCGGAAGAAGGTCGTTAAGATATTTGGGCCACCTTGTAACATCCGAAGGAATCCGCACCGACTGGAGAAAACTACCGCCATCGCGGAAATGACCGCTCCAACAAACGTCCGAGGGTTACGTCGCTTTTTGGGAACAGCTTCCTGGTACCGAAGATTTGTACCGTCGTTTTCTGAAGTTGCCGCACCACTGCACCGATTACTCAAGAAGAACAATCGATGGAAATGGGGACCCGAACAAGAAGAAGCTTTCGGACAACTCAAGGCTTGCCTAACAGAAGCACCAGTTCTCGCTTGCCCGGACTTCGATAAACCGTTCGTGCTGCAAACCGATGCCTCCGACCATGGACTCGGAGCCGTTCTCACCCAACCATCAGACGAAGGAGAACATGTTATCGCCTACGCCAGTCGCTCATTGACCTCGACCGAGAAGAAATACTCCGTGACCGAGAAAGAATGTTTAGCCATAGTCTGGGGAATTGAAAAACTGCGACCCTACCTGGAAGGTTACCACTTTACCGTTATCACAGATCATCAGTCGCTACGATGGCTCCACTCCATCAAAAGCCCTGCAGGCCGCCTAGCCGGAGGAGTATGTTCTTGCAGCAATACGATTTTGACATCAAATAGCGCCGTGGAGGAATGAATAAGGTAGCCGATGCCTTATCCCGAGAACCCCAGGTCGAGACTGGAGAAGGTACCGAAGAAATAGCAATGGTAGAACCGTTGAGTGGATGTTCATGGTACGAGCGAAAGAAAAAAGAAGTTCAACAGAATCAAGAAGCATTTCCCGACTACTGTATCCGAGAAGACCGATTATACCGACATTTCTGGGACTCAAATGATCTCACGGAGCCAGAATTAGCAGATCCCTGGAAACTGTGTGTCCCGAAACCGACACGCCGGAACATCCTACAGGAGATGCATGATGCACCCACCGCCGGACACATGGGAATAGCCAAAACCATCGCCAGGATTGCGGCCAGATACTACTCTCCTGGTATGTTCCGCGACGTCGCTAAATATGTCAGAAGCTGTGACTCCTGTCAGAAGTACAAGTCGTCCCAGATGAAACCCGCCGGGAAAATGCAGCCATCACCAAACCACCAGCCGTGGGAATGCGTCAGCGCCGACCTGGTAGGTCCGTTACCGAGATCTACACGAGGACATACTTTCCTCATTGTATTCCAGGACCGATTCACGAAATGGGTACAGTGCCGTCCGATTCGTAAAGCATCCGCTAAAGCCGTCACACAGTCCTTATACGAGGAAATTATAACCCGCTTCGGTTGCCCAAAAGTAGTGCTCACCGACAACGGAACACAGTTTACCGGCCGTTTGTTCAAGAGTTCATTGGAATAACTTGGCATTCGTCACCGTTTGACGCCACCGTACACTCCGCAGGCCAACCCCGTAGAGCGAGCCAACAAGACACTGAAAACGATGATAGCACAATTCTGTGAGAATGATAACCGCAAATGGGACCTACATCTGCCCGAACTGTTATTCGCTATCAACACCGCCCGTCAGGAATCCACCGGATACTCACCTGCCTTCCTAAATTTTGGAAGAGAATTAGAAGTTCCGAAAGCAATCTATCGTACCGTTCCTGCGACCGACGAGGAGACCGAAGACGCTACTCAAACAGAGGCCGCACAACATACCGATCGATTGCGGCGTTTGAAAGAAACATTCGAAATGGTAAAGCTAAACCTTGCCCGAGCTTTCACTACCCAAAGTCGCCATTATAATCTCCGCCGCCGAGAATGGCGTTGTCACATAGGAGATCAGGTTATGAAGCGCGGACACCCCCTGTCCGCCGCGGTCAAAGGAATCGCGGCAAAACTCGCTCCTAAATACTCCGGTCCGTACACCGTCACCCGTGTACTCTCACCGGTTGTGTACGAACTTAAAAACCGAGCCAGCAAAAAGCTCTCCCGTATCCACGTCAAGGATCTACGGCCAGCCTACACATCCGATCTACAATAGATCACAATGTTTTCCGTTATACTTTTTTCTTTTTCAGTAAAAAAAAAAAAAAAAAAAGAGAAAGGCATAATGTCCCAGAGATGCGCCGGAGAACCGAAGCGAGGAGCCGTCCCGCCGGTAGAACTACATAAACCCCGGCAAGAAGGCCAGGCTCTTAGAGCAAAAGCAACTAAGAGGATGAGGGCTTGTCAAATACTGGCAAGAGACCTGCGGCAACGCCGGCCAGCTACGGTTCCTCCCACCGACATACCGCAGAGGAAAGCAACCCGACCAGCACCAGTATCCGCGCAGTCCAGGAAGATCCCCGCATCCACGGGAATTCCAGTGGAGACCGAAGCCAACCCCAGCATCGTCACTACCGCTTCTGAACGTCCCGGCCTAAGCCAACGCTTAACCGTGGACGAACTCATAAAAACAGTCCGCTCGGGAGTAGATTGGACTCCCGAGATAAAGCGTGCTCTGTCCGCCCTGAGACCCGCAGAACACTCCACCGGCCGCTATAGGAAAAAACTATTAGGTAGCGATGGGTCCACTACCCACGTGTGGCTCCCGACGTCGGAGAAAAAGAATTAGTTTTGTTGTTGTTTGCTTGTTTTTTTTGTTATCTCGCTCGTTGTTGTTATTGTTTATTCTGTTGATTTTTTATCTACCGTCCGAATGTTTTAAACTAAGTTGATTAAAGAAGAAGTATTTTCTTTCTTTTCTTTCTTTCTTTTCTCCGTACCCGAAAATATGTTTTTCTTTCCCTCAAGACTTACTCCTTAAACTTTATTTTTTTTTTAGGAAAAAAAAAAGAAGAAACATGGAAGAAAGCAAGGAGAAGACGGACATCTTGGATCTGACTCTTGACAACAAGAGTGCTATCGATGACCTCACGGCTGAATTATTGGACACCATGCGAGAAGGTGATGAAACCCTGACCCGTGACAGTTCTACAAATCCCGAAACAACGACCAGTACCAGCGCTCGTCCAGCCAGCCCTTCCGCCAACTCCGAGAGTCCTAGCCACCCGTACTATTTAGAGCACTCCGACCAGGACCCCATGAATGACGAATTCTGGAGAAGGACTAGTCCTTGCCACTTCGAGTTACCAAAGCGCGAATCACCTTCACCACCTCGAGGTCCCGTATACCTGCCCGTCGATAAAGACCTATGCTGGAGATGTGGCCAGCCCGGACACAGCCGTAAACAGTGTTGGCAAAGAAACCCGGTTTTGTTCTGCTCCCGATGCGGCCTAAAAGACGTCTTGTCCCGTGATTGCCCATGTGCACCGCCACCAGTAAAAAGAAGGCGCCCAGGAACGTGTCATCCCTGCAGTTGCCCCTGTCCCAATCAGCATCCAGCGTGCCCCGCCTGTGGATGTCAGGCCCTCTTCCGGAAAGACAAGCATTAAGAAGACCTGCTACGGACCGGCGACGAAGAAGCATAGAAGCATCATTTTTTTAGTTTGAATTTTTTTTTTAGATTTATCCGAATGTTGTAACAGGTGTACCTACCATCAATAAAAGAGTTATACCAGGTAAAAAGGTAGGCGCCTGGACGTTTTTTTTTTGTAGTTTTAAGTAGATTGTATAAGAAAAAATATATATATCTGGGTTTATATTTTTTTTTTCTCCGAAGTGGGAAGGGTGTGTAACGAAGTTACTAATTTTCCGATTTGCAAAAGCAGCAATTATTCCGGTTTTATACTTAAACTCTGTGAAAAAACATAGCAGCGAATACCCAGGTTGGCGATCCAGGAGGGCAGGTAAAATCTGTTCCACCGGCTACAGTGCATCCGTCAACACCATATTGACCCCTGGAGTATTTTTCTTCTTCACTGACGCTGCCCGGAGCAAGTGGAGCATACCACTTTTTAAAAAAAACTGGCGCCCGAGGCATCCGTTACCAGAGCTTAAGCGTCAAATCTACCAGTAGCGACGGGAAGGACGTTACAAGAGGAACCTGTCAGAGCCACATGGATGTGACTCTGGCAAGTAAAGGGCCATCAAAGAAAATCACGGACTGGGATGTCCTCGATGAGGAAATCTTTACCCACCATGGGTTCATCACTTTCCAAATACAAACGAAGAATTTCAAAAAAATTAATACTATAACACTATAGAGAGTTCAATCAGAGAATATTTGCAAATGAAGTAAAAAATACCAAAGAAGAAAAAGTGATGAACTACGAACAGCTGCAGTTAGTTCTGAAAACAGCAAAGGAAAAAGCAACAAAAAAAAAAGATTATACGCGCCGTATTGGTGGAATAACGAGATAGAGGAGCTGAGGGAAAAATGCCTCCATGCCCGTAGGTCATAAACCAGAAGCGGCGGTAACACAGAAAGTAGAGAGAAATACAGACAACTAAAAAACCTACTGGGCAAAACAATAAAGACGGAGAAAATGTATGTATGTCTTTTGGGGTAACATTCACTGAAACCTAAAAGATCTAGAAGATGGAGAAAAAGAAAAAGTGGCAGACATTATGCGAAAACCTAGAAAGGGATGTATGGGGCGAAGCATATAAATTAACTATGAAAACTTTGAAGATAATCGCCCCATACAAGTTAAATGAAGACCAGCGGTTAGAGGCAGCGACCCTCTTCTTCCCGCAAAAAGGAGAGAAAGTCTTCGAAAAGAGGATCGCTGCAGACGTACCGGAATTTACAGAGGAAGAGATCAAAACCGCTGGTGAAAATATAAAACAGGGAAAAGCCCCCGGCCATGACGGTCTGCCACCGGAGGCAATAAAGATATTGGTGAAATTAAAACCGGGTTTAATTAAAGACATTTTGAACGATCTACTGCGAAGGCAAGTGTTCCCCTGGGAATTGAAGCGATCGAACTTAACGTTATTATTAAAACCTGGGAAACCCCCCAATTCACCGGCCGGTTTGTTTATTAGACTGCCTGGGAAAATATTATGAAACTTTATTGAAAAAAAGATTAGAAAAATTCCTGGACAGTAACGGGGCTCTATCGGACCAACAGTATGGGTTCCGCAAAGTCAAAAAAGAGGTGGGTAGTCCTGGTACTACTAGACATAAAAAACGCATTTAACACCGCAAACTGGGGTCTCATTATAACAAAGTTGGAAGAAATTGGGACCCCAGTGTACTTAATCAACGTAGTAAAGGACTACCTATCGGATAGAAACGTATGCATATCGAGAAAAAGAGAAATGAGAGTTACCGCCGGAGTACCCCATGGGTCGGTTTTAGTACCTACCCTATGGAATGTATTGTATAATGGGGTACTTGAAATGAAGATGATCAAGGGGGCAAAAACGATAGCATACGCGGACGACCTAGCAATTATTGTGGAACATGACATGAATTGGGGCATTATAGTTGCAGTACAGAAGGCGATGGTAAGGATAGGCAAACGGATAGAGTCGACTGATTTAGAGCTTGCAGTAGAAAAGACGGAAATAATAATACTGAGAGGACCAAGGGACAGAGAAAATATTAAATTTAAATACGGGAATAATACAATAATTCCTCGGAGAACGGCTAAGTACTTGGGCGTCATTTTCGACGACAGGATGACCTTCACTAAGCATGTAGAGGCAGCGGTAGAAAAAGCAGAAAACAGGATCTCGACACTACAAAAAATAATGCCGAATGTAGGGGGCCCCGGAACACAGAAAAGAAGAGTAATACTGGAAACAATACATTCCATATTGTTGTACGGGGCTCCAGTGTGGTACGAGGTCCTGTCCAAAGAAAAATATAGACAAAAAATCATCAAAGCCCAGAGGAAGCCACTGCTTCGGGTCTGTAGTGCATATGGGACAGTGTCTACAATTGCGCAACAGGCCGTTGCTGGAATAGTACCCATAGATATCTTAGTGGATGAGAGGGTCAGACTGTATAAAAGAGATGACGTGAACGACACAATAAGAAAAGAAGAAAGAAAAAAAAGTCTCGAAAAATGGCAGCGGCAGTGGCAAAATGAGAGATCGAAAGCAACATGGACGAGGACTCTAATACCGGATGTTAGAAAATGGTGCGGATGTGTTCACCGCAGAACAAATTATTACTTCACGCAATTTATTACAGGGCACGGATCATTCAGAAAATATACATATGGAATAAAAAAAAACGTTGGATGATCAGTGCCCTGAATGCGGTGTCACAGATGATGCACAGCATGTGGTATTGGACTGTCTCAGATATAAAAAACAACGTGAAGAAATTATGAAAGCTGTGGGGTCTCTCGACGGTAAGACCATAATGGAAGCTGCTATGAAAAATAAAGAGACATACGCCCAAGTAATTGAGTTACCCGAATCATGAAGATAAAGGAAGAAACGGAGAGAGGAAGAGTAGAGTAAAGCCGGCACACATGACGTTATGTTCGCTAAGAACGGTTCCGTGTGTGTCGGTGGAGAAGAGGGTGGGTTTTTAGCTGGTAGGCGATCGGGTGCGGCTCTATATTTAGTAGTGGATGGCCCGTCGAAGTCGAGCGACGGGCACGGGTTCAAAACGCACCTGGTTGAATACGCACACCTGGGACTTCCCAGTCGTCTTCTTGAAGATTTACCCCCCCCCCCAAAAAAAAAACAAAAAACAAAAAAAAAAAAGGTTGGGTTGGGTTCCACTCCTAGGAACTGTAAGACCTTGTCGTTGGTGGAGTGGCTCAGTAACTTCTTCCTCTCTCGAGCCGTAAGGACGGGAAAGGAAGAGTGAAGCTAATAAACAGCTCAAAAATGGTCAGTGGGGCACTGGTGGGGCTACTTATGTCGAGTAGGTAGCACCAAGAAATACCAGTAGAAGATCCAACAGGCCCAAGTTACATCCGAACACACCGACTAGTCCTACCAGAAACGGAGGGCGAACGGCGAGTTCCCGGCGCCGAAAAACGGGGACCTCTCGGCTATGGTATGGTATCCCAGACAGAAGAGTCTCGATGGAGTAAACCAGCGGTAAAAAATCCCCCTAATCCCAAGGTGTAGCACCATCGCGCCCATGGGATGCATGGCACCAGGGGTTACAGGCGTGTCAAGAGCGTGTTTCAAATAAATAAATAAATGAATAAATTCACGATTAATTCATTTGACCAATAGGATAAATAGAATGAATGTTGATTCCGATGATGAGGAACAAATAAAAATGTCTCTAGATAGAGAAGTACTTATACTTGAATCTGATTTAGACACAAAGACAACTCCAATTATTTCTGTAGATAGTATAGAGTCACACAGTAATCACGTACCCCTTGCACCTTCTTCATCTTTATCTACTCCTACAGTACCGCATTCTCGACACGATCCAGTGTATAAATGGAATGTTTCTTTCTCTGGAAAAAATGAATCACTTCATCTTTTTTTAGAAAAAGTCGAATTACTTAGAGTATCACGAGGTATTTCGGATAATGAGTTATTTCTACAGTCTTGTGAGTTATCCCGAGGCAGCGCTTTTACCTGGTATCTCAATAATCGTGGCAAATTTAGTTCTTGGTCAGATATTGTTGCAAAACTGAAAGCAGATTTTCTTCCGTATAGTTATGAAACAGATTTAGAGTTAGAAATTTTAAATCGAACCATGGGTGCAAATGAACCCGTTACAGTTTATATTTCTTCTATGGTAGGTCTTTTCAACCGTCTAACGAATGTTGTGGATGAGCACTCCCGCGTTGCAAAGATTCGTAGGAATCTTTTACCTTTTTTTGTTTCTGCATTGGCATTGCATATTCCTAACACTGTTGATGAACTAACTGAGCTTTGTAAAAGAATTGAAGAATCTAGAGTTTGGTCTGATCGTTATCGACCACCATCTTCCAATAATTCTCGATTACTAGAACCTGATCTAGCTTGTCTTTATGTTTCACATACATCTTCGTCGAACAGAAAATCTTCTGTTAATGTTTCTGCTTTAACTTCTTCCGTGTGTTGGAATTGTGGCAGATCTGGTCATAGTTTTAGTAAGTGTCGTTCTCCTAAGTCAATCTTTTGTTATGGTTGTGGTGCTAAAAACACTACAAAGCCTAATTGTCGTTCTTGTATTCCAAAAAACGAGGTTCGGACTGGTCCTGTAAATCTGACAACAGATTCCAGTCATGTGCAAATTACTTTAGAAGTAAAGTCAGAAAATCAAAAACACAAACCATCAACAAGTCGAAAATAATTTCATGTTTTTCACCTACTGCTACCGAATGGCAAGCTTATCTTAGTTTTGTCAAGGATCCGGGTCCGCATCAGTAGGCATAGACGATGTTCGTTACTGTTCTCGGGTGTTTATTGGTGCGGAGGGAGTGAAGAACCAACCCGGCGCGTCTCCAGGTGGCGGATAGGAGGGCCTCTGACGATGATCTATGTGAGGAAGAGGTTGCGGGGAAGTGAGGGCTCGTTGAGCATAAAACCTCAACTGGCAGCCCTCAACCCTGCCGCGGACCAACTTCACCTATCCCAGCTGTAGTATCGTGGCTAAGGGACTGCACATAGGGTTTACGATGCCAGGTGTATGTTCGAGGTTACCTCGGAATCACCTGTTATACCAACGTTCACTGGTCTGTGGTCATGTCTCGCGGACCGGAGGGATGGGGGGGTCTTGACTTGACTGTCCGGACCAAGAGGAGACAACCTTGTCAAAAATCCTGAATCCTTCGGTGGGATGACCGGGCCTAAAGGATGCGTGGCCGAACAGAAGATCGGCATCTACTGGTCATCACCTTGGGGAACTGGGCGAAACCCTCATTGTATGTAGCCTTACCTTCGCATGCGGGGCTCTTCGGAGGTGGACCAAGATTTCCCTTGCTACTCGTGGGACCTTTATGGATTTACCAGGAGGAAAAGAAGAGGGGAGGGCTCAGGAGGAAGGGACCTCTGAGGAGACTCTGGAGATGGGCGACCTATATAGGGCCCTTACGAAAGAGACTCCTGGGAGGTGCCCTGAAACCGGGTCCCCCGAGCATGAAGATGAAGAAGAAGTTCAGATGATGGGAGCGGTAAGGGCCCAGGCTATGCCGGGAACAACTGCCCCATCACCTGAAAGACCGAAAAGGCACCGCAAGTCCATTTGCGGTGCCGAGAAAAGAAGAAGAAGGGCGGCAAGGGCGACAGAAGGGATACCGAAAGGTGGCCCAACTGGCACTTGTAAAGAGGTGACAACAGCACCACCAAGCCGGGACACGCATGACAATGCTGGTCCCAGCGGGGTCAAGCTTGACGTCACCAAAGGGGGAGCCAAGAGGCCTCGGGTGCAAAACACGCCACCAGAGGCCAGGCAGGCTTCCAAGAAGGTACGTACGGTCCCCGGTGAGCGGAAGTCGTACGGGGAAGCTGCAAGCAGTGACCTCAAGGTGGCCATCATCCGTGATGGCTACCCAGACAACCTGCTCACCAGGGAGCAGTATGCGCAGATCCTCGCGCAATTGCATGAGGATATGTACAAGACTGGCGCCTCATTTGTGCCAAGTTTGCTCGGGGAGCCGTTATGGTGACCTGTGCGGATGGGGGCTCTCTGGCTTGGCTCAGGGTGGCTGCCGGTGCGATTAAGAAGGAGGGACTGGCGCTCAAAATCATTGAGCAGTCGGCCCTCGAGCAACTTAAGAAGGCAATGGTATGGGTGCCGGCGCCGATCGAGTCTCCTCCCCAGGAGGTCCTCAGAAGGATCCGGATTGGTAATCCGACCCTGAGGACTGAAGGGTGGGTGATTCGGGCCTCCCGATGGGATGCTGCCTCTTTGAGGCAGAACATTGTATTGGGGCTCGATCCTCGATCGGTGGGGGCACTCAACCAAATGAAGGGAGAAATCCGGTATGGGCTCGGGAAGGTCAAAATTGTCTTCTCGGGAACTACGGAGACTACCCCGGAGTAAATCATTAATGGGTAAGGAGGTACCTTTATAGATTTTCGATGTCTGTTGAAGGGACCTTGAAATTTACCCAGATTAACTTGCAGCATTGCCGTGCCGCTGCAGGAGTATTCGCGCAGAGGATGGCAAAGCTGCAGACAGGCATATGCCTCATACAAGAACCGTGGGTGTATAAAGGTCATGTGCGAGGCTTAGGCACACCGGGCGTAGCTTATTCTATGCAGTGGGTGAACCTAATCCAAGAGTTTGCATTTCTACGCACTCCAGTGTAAGTGCAATACTAATAAATGAACTTTGTTTCAGGGACATAGTAGCGGTGAGAGTGGACGTCCTGGGCAGGAATGGTACTAGGCATAGCTTAGTGGTATGCTCTGCTTACCTGCCTTATGACTCACCAGAACTACCACCTACTGAGGAGTTCCGCAAGGCGGTGGAATACTGCATGGTCAGGAATCTGCCTCTTCTTATTGGCTGTGATGCCAATGCGCACCACACTATGTGGGGCAGCACAGGCGTCAATAGCAGGGGAGGGGCTTTGCTTGACTATCTAGGTACCACTGACCTGCAACTACTCAACCGAGGGACGAAACCAACATTCCGAAATAGGATTAGGGCTGAAGTCCTGGATGTGACGCTTGCGTCAAGTACCGTTGTAAGTATGGTAAGGGACTGGCATGTTAATGATGATCCGTCATTGTCGGATCACAGTTACATTTGTTTCAGTTACAGGGTTGCTGTTGAAGAACAATCAATCAAGTATAGGGACCCCAAGACTACCAACTGGGAACGGTATAAACTGGATCTCGGAAGGAGACTTGGTGGTTTCCCTAGGAACTTCCACCACAAAGCGGGTGGAAAACTACTCTAGACAAACTAGCTAACTTTGGAAAAGACTGCAAAAAACTTGACATCCTTTTTGATGCTACTAACGGCACTGTAGCAAATCAACTTACGAGAGGGATAACCAGCAAATGCGACAAACGTTTTAAGAAAAAAAATCAACTACATCATGGCCACTTACCGGTATACTGGTGGACGACCACCATTGCAGAAATAAGGAAGGATGCGATCAAAAACAGACGAAAAATAACAAGAGCGAAAAATGCAAATGAAAGAGAATCAGCATTACATGAGTATAAAAAGGCCAAACAAAAACTCAAGACAGCTATCATGGACCAGAAGAGACTGGCGTGGAGCAAACTATGTGAAGAACGAAGATATATGGGGAAAAGCATATCACATTGTGATGGATAAACTGAAAATCAGGCCACCTGTATCCTTAAGTATAGAAGAGGAAATAAAACAAACTGATAAATTATTCCCTAATCACCCTATCGTAAAATGGCCAGAAATTGACAGTGTGGAAAACATAAAAATATTCACGGAACAGGAATTAATAGAAGCCACTGGAAAAATAAAAAACAGAAAGGCTCCGGGGCTAGATAACATCACCCCGGAAATAATGAAACAAGTAATACACGCTAACCCGAAAACTGTTCTTGAAGTTATGAACTTCTACTTAAAGCGAGGAGAATTCCCGAGAGAATGGAAAACATCAAAACTTATTCTCATTGAGAAAACCAAGAAAGATCAAAATACACCTCTAACATTTAGACCATTATGCCTTTTGAACACACTTGGAAAACTCTTAGAAAGATTAATAAAAACAAGAATCGAAAAAGAGATAGAAGACAAGGGAATACTGCACGAGAATCAGTTTGGCTTTCGAAATAAAAAATCTACAATAAACGCTCTGCAAAAAGTCAAGGATATAGCTGAGAAAATCAAAAGCAAGTCATACCAGAATAGAGACCTAGCTGTAATGATAACCCTAGACATCGAAAATGCGTTTAACTCTGCACCATGGAGGAATATAATCAAGACCATGGAACAGGACAACATAAGCAAATATATCATAAAAATAATACAATCATATTTCAGTGACAGAAGCATACAAACGGCGAATGGCAGAACCTTCGCGATGACTTGCGGAGTACCACAAGGATCCGTCCTTGGGCCCATTTTATGGAATATATTTTACGATCCTATTCTACAAATGGACATGGGAAATAACATGGATCTAATTGCGTACGCCGACGACCTGGCAGTGATTGTATGGGAATCAAGCTTGCTCTGCACAAATCTGAAATGGTTTTAATATCAGGATCCAGGAAAATAAGATCAATGGAAATAGCGATAGGCAACGCGTACTTAAACAGCCAAGATCACATTAAATATATGGGTATATACTTTGGTAAAAATTTGAGGATGACAGAACATATCAAAAAGGCATGCATCAGAGCCCACAACACAATAAAGGCTTTGCAAAGGATCTCCCCTAGGATCGGTGGACCGAGGTCAAGTAAACGTAAAATGGTATCAACTGTGGTACTTTCTGCAATATTATATGCAGCACCAATATGGGAAACAGCCCTCCAGTATGCACATTATAGAAACCTGCTTGAACAAATTAACAGAAACCTAGCACTAAGAATAACCTCTGCATACAGAACAGCACCAACTACCGCCATTATTGCAATTGCAGGACTGCCACCAATACACCTAACTGTACAAGAAAGAACATGCATACACAATAGAGGCAAAGAACATAGTGGAGAGGCCAGAGATGACACCTACAAAAAATGGCAAGAAATATGGGATGAAGGCAACGCAAAAACATACATAAAAAACCTGGAAAAATGGAACACAAGAAAATTCGGAGACACAAACTACTATCTCACTCAAGCGATAACTGGACATGGCATCTTTTGCAGCTACCTAAAAAGGATAGGCAAAAGAGACAATGACAAATGCTGGTACTGCAATGAGACGGATAATTCTGATTTCGAATGCTACAGATGGATACATAATCGGCACGAAGCTAGTATAAAATGTGGACAGAACATTACCAAAGAAAATATAGCAACACTAATGATAGAAGACAAAGAAAAGTGGAATGCAATAAATAAAATGATAACAGACATCTTGAAACAAAAACAATTAGACGAGGGAAAGACATAAAAGACACTCTCTGGCTCTGAAGTAATGCCATACGGCGGTCCCGGAGTCAAAGTTTTACAAAACGGAGGGGTTTTTAGTGGGTATTAGAATCCCGAGTCCCACACTACCCGGTGGAAGATCAATATAGGGTGTGCGTACATGCATTTTCCCCTCTTTGAAAAAAAAAAAAAAAAAGGTTAGGTTAGGTTAGGTTCCACTCCTAGGTGCTGTATGACCTTGTCGTTGGTGGAGTGGCTCAGTAACTTCCTCCCTTCCCGCGCCGCAAGGACGGGATGGGACGAGTGAAGCTAAGAAACAGCACAAAAACGGTCAGTGGGGCACTGGTGGGGCTACCGATGTCGAGTAGGTAGCACCAATAAATGCCAGTAGAAGATCCAACAGGCCCAAGTTACATCCGAACACACTGACAATTCCTACTCGATATGGAGCGCGAACGGCGAGTTCCCGGCGCCGAAAAACGGGGCCCTCTTGACTATGGTATGGTAACCCAGACAGAAGAGTCCTAATGGAGACAACCAGCTTTAAAAAAACCGAAACCCAAGGTGTCACGCGAACCGTGCCGAAGGGCGAATGGCCATGCGAAGTTGGTCACAAACGGCGCCTCCGGGATACCTGGCGACCTCCCGGAGTAAAAAGCCTTAGCGGGGTAAGGGCGCACTGCCCCGCCGGAAATGTAACACGACCCAACTCGTGGGAAAGAAATGAACAGTGATAACCAAAAACAAAGTAAGGAGATAGTTGACCTAACTTGGGACAAAGAGACAAACGGACAAACAGATAAAAAAGGCACACCGAAGCACAGCAGGCTTAATCTGATAGGAAATTGAAAGAGGTGTAACTCATTAAACACACTCAAACCGATGAACCATATAAACGAAAAGAGAGCCCAGAAGTCTTCACGATAAATGAAGCTATAGAAAGACTCAACAGACATATGGATGAAACAGAAAAACACATAAAGGCATGCCCAAATACATTAAAGGGAATCAAAGACTCAGTTGTTAACCTAAAAAAAGATATTGAATTATTGAATAGAGTATCTATAAGAAAATGGCTGGACAGAAACATGTGGGAACCAGTGGAAAAGATCATGATCGACGTAGAATGTCAAACTAAGAGCAATGACAGAAAAGACTGTGGCACTCAAACTGTCGCTGAAGGAACTTTGGAAAGCCTGGAAGGACACGAAAGAGCTAAGACTTTAGAAAACTTTGAAGCCATCTGTAACCTGAAGTGGGAAGAACAAATATACAAACACACCGAAATAACCCACGAGCATCCACTCGAAGCGGACCCAAACATTATGAAAGTGCTTCTTTTAAATGAAAACTATATCAGTGGACCGGCTGACGTCTATATGGGAAAATACCCCCAACTAAAAGATATGAAAGGGGAGTTTGACATACTAGAGCAATACACAAAAATAAAGACGAACAAAGACTCTAAAGAATGCACCACCCGTATTATTAAAGCAACCTCGGACAGGACAACACAAAATCTTTGGAAACAAATAAATAGAATTAAAAATGAAGTCGAAACCGAAAGCCTGGTCTTAATACAACAGGTAAACGTAGCGTCAAATGTTACATTAAGGAAAATGCTGGAATATATCCTAAACGGAACTACAATTAAAATAAAAATCTACGTCCCAGACGGATCAAACAGCACTACAGACTCTGTCAAAAAAGAAAGGAACACCTATGGAATAGTGGTCAAGCAAGGCAATAAAAGTTATAAAGACATCCTCACAACAGTCAAAAAGGCGGTAGAAACCACGGATTCGGGAACAAGTGACGCAATTAGAACGATACGTAGCACGAGGGATGGCCAACTGTTCATCACGATCGATAAGGACGAAGAAAAGATGACAAATCTGAAAAAGCTTCTAAAAGCTACTGGGACTGATATGAAGGTAAGGCAGTTAGGATCTGAAAGTGATAAAGAAACTCTACACATCAGAGGCCTGGACATTGAGACTACCAAGGAAAAGGTAATAGAGTCCCTGAAACGCACATTGGAAGTATGGGATAATGGAAATAGAGTAAGTGAAACGAGACCGCAAGCAAACAACACGCTTGCGGTTACAGTAACTCTCAACAAAACGGAAGCCGAGAAGCTCATCCAGGGAAGATATGTAAGAATAGGCCTAGTAAGATGCCCAATAGAGAGAAGAATAAATGTCGCAAATTGCAAGAGATGCTGGAGTTATGACCACGAGACCAAAGAGTGTAACAAAGAGGCGAAGGGAAACCTCTGCTACAGATGCGGTGGCGGAGAACACACAGCTAGAGAATGTCGTAACACAGAGAGATGTATGATATGTGTTGACGATTACGACCACAGATACGGTAGCCTAAAGTGCCCGAAATTCAAAAATGCACTCAACAGAGCTAGGGGCCAACAGAGAAAAACCTTTGCAAGAGCGCAAGCCGAGAAGACAAGCAACGGAAGATTGGTTCCATCAATACAGGATAGTAAAGAGACCCAAACAGAAGAGCCCCAAATGGTTGGCTTACGAAGAGCCATATGTCAAAGCCATGGCTGGATCCATGATAACAGTAAAGACGTGGCAATACAGGTAATTAATAGGAATTGTGGAATAACGCTTGTACACAAGGAGAATGGATTTGTAAGGGCAGAAATGAAGAACATCCAACTGATAGTATGTTACATCTCTCCCAACATAAGCCTGGAATCTTACGAAGAAGCAACGGAAGAAATCATGATAGTCGCAAGTAGGATACAGAACAAGAAATATATCATAGCAGGCGACATTAATTCAAAATCACCGTTATGGGGAGCACCAGCAGCGGACGCGAGAGGACAAATATGGACAGATTGGATGGCCACCCTAGACCTCATTGCTGTAAATGACGGAAGCCCAACTTTTGCGCGAAACAACTCAGTGAGCCATATAGATGTTACATGCA
This sequence comes from Lochmaea capreae, assembly GCA_949126875.1. Lineage (NCBI taxonomy): Eukaryota > Metazoa > Arthropoda > Insecta > Coleoptera > Chrysomelidae > Lochmaea > Lochmaea capreae. The sequence goes on along the minus strand of OX421409.1, from coordinate 25,625,571 downwards.
GCTCCAGAGAGGCTAAACACTCCATAAAAGGGTGGAAAATCCTAGAAGAAGAAGGAGTATACACTTTCCACAAATACATATACTTCGAGATACACGACAACATAAAAGGTAGTAGAATCGATAATAATCGTGGAAAGACCGTATATGATCTATGTAAATACAAAAATAACATTGCAAACGACGCGCTGGGGATAGGTACATCCGTGGACAGAGCGGTAAAAACTATAAAGAGAGCTATGGAGACATGCAAACTAAGCAACAGAAACTAAACCAGGAAACTACCCTATTGGTGGACGAGCGACATAGCTAGGGAGAAAAATTTGTGCATAAGACTGAGGAGACGGATCACCGGCAGAGGGGGACGAAATGTTAATGCTGCAACTCTTGAAGAAATGAAAAACGACTTGAAGGAACTAAAGAAAAACCTGAAGCGACTCATAAACAACACAAAGAGGGAATGCTGGAAAAAGTTATGCAGAGACCTCGACGAAGACATATGGGGACAGGGGTATATTATTGTTGTCAAACAGATGTCACTCTCGCTGCCGTATAACTTGACACCAGAGAGAAAAGAGGTGATTGCTAGACATCTCTTCCCTGAAGTCAATGAAACCTGGGAAAAAATGGCAAAATCCCAAAATGCTCCGGAATTCAGAACGGAAGAAATTTCACTCGTCAAAGATCAAATCAAAATTGGCAAATCCCCGGGTCCTGACGGCATCCCGCCAGAAATTATCAAGCAGACCATCGAAACTATTCCAGAGGAAGTGAGACAGCAGATGAACTATCTACTAAGAGGACAGTCCTTCCCCAAGAGATGGAAAACGGCAAAGCTAGTGTTGATCTGGAAGTCCGGAAAACCTGAGGAGAGCCCAAGCTCATACAGACCCATATGCTTGTTAGATGCACTTGGGAAGATTTACGAAGCACTGATTAAACGCAGACTCGAACTAGCCTTAAAAGAGAATGGCGCACTCTCGGAAAGACAGTACGGATTCCGCAAGGGGATGTCAACCATACAGGCAGTGAAATGGGTCTCTGAAAATGCCAGAAACTCTAGAAGAAAATGGGTTGCACTCATTACTCTTGACGTGAAAAACGCCTTTAATACGGCGAATTGGCGACTCATAGTAGCTAGACTAAAGCAGCATAATATACAAGACTACCTGATAGCAGCAATCGAGAGTTACCTTTCCGATAGAAGGATACAGGTCGCCCCTGGACTGTCAATAGAAGTTACAACAGGAGTCCCACAGGGATCAGTCCTCGGGCCGACCCTGTGGAATGTCATGTATGACGAAGTCTTAAGACTGCCTATAGGAGAAGGATGTAGAAGTATAGCCTATGCAGGCGACCTTGCTATACTGGTGGAAGCTAAAGACCGACAAGGCCTGATTAACAAAGCTGACCGAGCAATACAAATAATCAATATGTGGATGTACCACAACAAACTAGAATTGGCATACCAGAAATCTGAAGCCATCATCCTAAAGGGGACTAAACAAGCCAGAGTTAGGGACAGGATAACCTTCCACATTGAGGGACAGTTGATTAACCCTGCGACGACCCTGAAGTATCTGGGCATCTACTTGGATCATCAAGGTCTTTTTGGACCACATATAAGGTATGCCTGCAACAGAGCAGACAAGAAATGTGGAATACTAAGCAGACTAATGCCGAATGTCGGAGGCCCCAACAGTTCAAAGAGATTGTTGCTATATGGAGTGGTTCAGTCCATCTTATTGTATGGAGCCCCGGTGTGGTATGAAGGAATGCAGATCACTAGATACAAAAACATGATCATCAGGTCTCAGAGAAGAGCACTACTCAGGATAGCGAGTGCGTACCGAACTGTATCTGCAGAAGCGATCCAAGTGATCACAGGCGTACCACCAATCTACTTATTAGCTAAGGAAAGGAAAATCCTGCACGAAATAGGAGCAGTAACAGGTTTACAGAAGGAAGAACAAAGGAAGAGGATCATTGAAGAGTGGCAGAGTGAATGGGATAGTAATACAACTAAAGCACAATGGACAAAGATGCTGATTCCATCACTTGAAAAATGGGTGAACTGCAAACACAGGCAGCTAAATTACTGGTTCTCCCAGTTTCTAACTCCGTTTTCGACTGCATCAGATTCCATCAAGAAAGAAAAAAGGTTAAATTAGAAATTGGAGACAAATTGATGATAGATAACGTGATAGACAAGATGGTGGAGAGCAAGAGAAACTATAACAAGATTCTGAAATTCTGTACTGACATTGTTAAAATAAAGGAGGAAGAAGGCAGGAGAAATGAGGCTACCAGAAGAAACTAGGCTACCGCCAGTGTACCCGACAGAAACTAGTAATAGTGGTACCAGGTGCACTGGTTTTGGTACACAGGGTAGGGTTTTAGCTGGTAGGCGCCCGGACATTGGCCGAGTGAATCCAGCACCAGCACATGGCCAACGAAGTGGTACAGGAAAAGGATGAGGAAGCAAGGTATACAAAGGCAGGCCTAGAGGAGCAAGAGGTCTTTAAACGAAGGGACTCGCTTCCAAGAACTCCAACGAGAGTCGCAAAGAAGAGCGGTCGCGAAGAAGATTACCACACCCCAAGTGGAGAGGTGACAGTGCAGGAATTCGAGAGAATGGTGAGCTGGGAAAACGAACACCACAAAACGTCGCTGACACAGCTAGGAGAGTATGGGATAAAGGGGATAGAGATTTTGGAAATCACTAGCGACGAAGAAGACAGGCCGAGTAAAAAGAAGAGAGAGGACACGAGGAAAGAAAACCAAAAAGAGACGGAAACCAAAAGAAATCAGGAAGACGGAAAAAGGAAAAGAAATACACAAACCGTAGAAAACGAGGAGCTGGTAGCAGAAAGAGAAATGATGGAAAGGGTACTAGAAGAGGCGAAGCAGTTATTTACACTGACTAAGGAAATAGTTAACAAAAAGGTGGAGATAAAGGAAGGGGCAAGGAATCTATATAGGGTAATAACTAGAACACAAAAGAAGTTGGACGCATTTAGGGAAAGCGCAATATGTACTGAGAAGCAACTAATGGAACCGCTAAAGGGTACGGCGACACGCGAATTCTCGACGCAGGTCGACGAGGACGCGATTCAAAAAGAAACAAAGGAACAAGTGAAAGTAAGCCTAGAGTCAGGCATGACTATACAGGATTTTAGGTGCATGGTAGGCTGGGAATGGCCAGAAGAGGTATATCAAAATACAAAGATCATGACCAAGGAGGAAATGGGAATACCGGACAACAGAGACCTGCTGGTGATCCAGGCAGGGGGAGGGGAGAAACCAAAAGAAGGAAGCTGTTATGAGGACTGGGTGAGTAAACATCCGGGACTCAAAGAGATGATGGAGGATAATGAGGAGCCAGTGGATTACATTATAAACTTTTTTAATAGTGAGACCCGCAGGGGAACGATGGCAAGAGGGTCTTCGGTGGCATACATCATGAAAGCCCAGGAAGACGACGACCCATTGTACAAAGGTGTAAGGGAGGTGCTAGAGGCCATGACGGAAGTTGAGCAAAGTGGCCAACCGCAGTTGAAACTCACTTGTGTACTTGAAGAGGAGGAGAGATGGGAGAGATATAGGTAGGCTTTTGAGAGCGCCATAGCAGGAACCTCAAGAGAAATTACGCTAGTCACAAATAAAAAGGGGAAGAGGGAAGACAGGGGCACAATAATGGTACGGAGAGGAGAGAAAACTTATGCGGAACTTTTAAGGAACATGGAGGACAACATCTCCATAGATGGTAGCGGTGTAAATGTTAGGAGGGTCAGGAAAACGGCGAAAGGAGATATGCTATTAGAACTAGAGGGAGGTAGGGAAAATATCAGAAGATTAACAGGACAAATTAAGGATAGGACAGGAGCGGAGGCCGAAATTGGGGAAAAAGGGGGACAGATCCTCTTCCTCTATGACGTGGACTCCACTACGGAGGATGAGAAAATTTTAGCGGCAATAAGGGAAGAGATCGGAGCAGTACGTATAAAAACGCGGAGAAGTACCAGAAACGGAAGCGATCTCATTGTGTTGGGGGCTAACAAGGAAGCTACCGAGACATTAGACAGGGTGGGGAGAATGAGGATAGGACTGTGTTTTTTCAACATAAAGTTGAAGGTACAGACTAGCAGGTGTCACAACTGTTTGGGTGTGGGGCACAGGAGAGCAGAGTGTAAGGAACCTAGCGCAATGGGAAAATGTCTCAATTGTTGGCAGGAGGGACACAAGGTAGGCGAATGTATTAATGAAGCAGTCTGTAGACCTTGTGGACAGTCACACAGGGAAGACTCGACAAAATGCCCAATTTTTAAAAGCAAATGGAAAGAGATAGGATTTGGGCAGAAAGGGGAGAATACATCCCTATTCATTCAGTTTTTGCAAATAAACACGGGGAGGTCCAAGGGGACCCATGATGCAGCCTTCAAAACTGCCGAAGAAGAGAAGTGTAATGTTATCATAGTAAGCGAACCCAATATGAAATATATTGAGGCAGCGGGTTGGCAAAAAGACATAAAGAAAGACGTGGCAATATATATTACGGACAAAAACATCAAAATATCACAGATAAACAACGGAGAGGGATACATCAGACTGTGTTTGGAGGAAGTAGACGTGATTGCGTGCTACATATCCCCAAACATAAGTATAGAAAGTTTCGAAACATATATTGACGAAATCATGGGCTTAATCAGAACATCGGGGAGGGAGACCATAATAGGAGGAGATTTGAATGCAAAGGCTAATGAATGGGGATCGACGACATGCGATAAGAGCTGGGGGTATATCTTTTGGATTGGGTAGCACAGCTGGATTTGGTCATATTGAATGATGGACAGAAACCAACTTTCATCAGGGGAGGATCAAGATCATTTATGAACCTGACCATTACCACGAAGAAAATTGCGAAGAGGATGGAGGGATGGAGGATGCTGGACAGCGAGTCACTCTCGCTGCACCAGCATATTACGTACGCACTCAAGGGACATAAAAGGGGTTTTGGTTTCGAGGGCACTGTAAGGGTAGATATGAATAGGTTTAACAGGGTTGTTAAGGATAAATGGGAAATTTCAAAAAGAAGAAAAGACATCAGTTTCGAGGAAATGGAAGCGTTACTGATGGCGGCATACGATAGGGAGGAAATAAAGAAAAGGGAGAAAAAAGGACCCAGCAATACTGGTGGAATGAAGCCTTGGAGGTTTTGAGGACAAAATGCAACAGATTGAGAAGATGTCATACGAGGGAACGGGATGGAGAGGCGAAATAATGTAGATGGGAAGAGTATCAGACGGCCAGAAGAGCATATAGAAATGAAATTAAGGCGGAAAAGAGAAGGAAATGGGTGGAATTATGAAATGAACTGGAGGAGGACAAGGATACGCAATTGCGATGCGAGGAATAAAGAGTAGGGGTGTGCCATATAAACTCACCAGAGATAAAACTGAAGAAGTGGTTGCCTCTCTTTTTCCACGTAGATTTTGGGACATGGGCAGCATTAAACAGGACAATAACGTAGAGGAAGTAACCACGGCAGAAGTTAATGACGCTTGTGGAAAACTGAAGAGGGGGAAGGCACCTGGGCCAGACGGTATTTCCATCGAGTGCGTACAGTTGGTGGCAAAAGAGACGCCAGACTTCGTAACACAAATGATAAATGACCTGATGAAGATAAATGACTTCCCATCACCCTGGAAGGAAGCAAAATTGGTTCTGATTCCAAAAACCGGAAAACCATGGGGGGAGGAGGGTTCCTATAGACCTCTATGTCTCATCAATTCTTTGGCCAAACTATACGAGCACATAATCAAAGGAAGACTCGTTAGGGAAATTGAAATAAATGGGGATTTTGCAAAAAATCAATTCGGTTTCCGAGAGGAAAAATCTACAGTTCCCATTGAAGGCATAATACAAGGACTTGAAAAAAAGGAAATAAGCACGTACCTGATTAATATCATCAAGAGATACTTCTGCGGACGCAAGATCCTCCTGGGAGACGGACGCTTCTATAACGTTACGGCATGGATAGCGCAAGGATCGGTATTGGGGCCGACGCTGTGGAACGTCTTCTACGACGACCTTTTGAAGATTAGGCCCCCAGAGGGCATTAAAATGATCGGGTATGCTGACGACGTTGCGTTGGTGGCCACAGCCAAAACATCAGCAGAATTAGAAATAAACCTGAGTGAGGCTATGTGGCAGGTGAGATGCTGGCTGAGAGGCTGGGACATGCAACTCGCCCCTCAAAAAACAGAGGTAACTGTTCTTGTAGGATGCAGAGGTAGGAAGCTTAGTCTTGAACTGGGGGACACAATAATCAATCCGAGGGCGGATCTAAAGTACCTGGGAATCTGGTTGAAAGAGGAAGGAGGTTTCAGGAAACATATCAATGAGGTGGTTCAGAAAGCCACAGAAAAGGTGACGACAGTGGGTAAAATACTCCCAAAGATAGGAGGACCGACAGCCGAAAAGAGGAGACTGCTGTGGGGAGTGGTGAAATCCACCATTTTGTATGGAGCCCCCATATGGGGGGGTATTGTCAGGATCGAAAAGTACAAAAATATCCTGAACAGACTACAAAGGAGAATGCTGCTGAGGGTGATATCGGGTTACCGAACGGTATCGATCGAGGCAGTACAGGTTATAGCAGGAATACCACCAATGGACCTGTTGATATGGGAAAGACAAGAAGTCCACAAAAGGGGCAGAGAATATAAGGGGGAAATTGAAAGAGGTAATGGAAAAATGGCAAGATAGATGGCACAATACGGAAAAAGGTAAATGGACAAATACCCTCATAAGAAATCTGGATTCTCTGTCGCCACAGGAAGATTATTTTGTCACCCAGGCCTTGTCCGGGCATGGCTCTTTTAGGGCATACACAAAAAAAATTAGGAAGACGGAGAATGACATTTGTATATACTGTGGAGACAGAGATGACGTGGAGCACACCATTTTCTTCTGTCGAAGATGGGACCAGAATAGGTGTTGCCTTGAAAGGGAGCTGGAAGAGAAAATCACCACAAATATGGTTGAGCTGATGCTATGCAATAAGGAAAAATGGAATGCCATAAGGAGATATCTCAAAGACATCATGAGCCAGAAAGAGAGGGAAGAACGTGCACATCAGTGATGGCAGAGGCAGTTTTCGGCTCTGAAGTTATGCCCCTAGGAGTGGTTCCAGGGCCGAGACGGGGGCATGGTGGCGACCGAGGTGGTTTTGGTGAGGTGTGCTCTGGTTGGGGTTCCTCAATGCTGTTTGGTTGTTTTTGCGTGCAGGATAGCCAAATGGGATTGATCCCTGGCGGGAGACAATCCCACATTCCCGGGGAAAGGCGGAATAAGTACCCGGGGCCTGTTAGCAGGTTTCCACCTGACAAAAAAAAAAGGTTAGGTTAGGTTAGGTTAGGTTAGGTTAGGTTAGGTTAGGTTAGGTTAGGTTAGGTTAGGTTAGGTTAGGTTAGGTTAGGTTAGGTTAGGTTAGGTTAGGTTAGGTTAGGTTAGGTTAGGTTAGGTTAGGTTAGGTTAGGTTAGGTTAGGTTAGGTTAGGTTAGGTTAGGTTAGGTTAGGTTAGGTTAGGTTAGGTTAGGTTAGGTTAGGTTAGGTTAGGTTTGGGAGTCCCACAAGGATCAATAAAGGGCCCTAAACTATGGGATGTACTGTATGAGGGGGTTCTCAGACTGCCTCTTGAAGGAAAAGTGGGCATGATCGCCTATGCAGATGACTTATTGGTCACTATTGAAGGAGGCGACAAAAATGAAGTAATTAGAAAGGCTGAGCGTGCATCTGCAAGGGTTCTGGAGTGGATGAGCTCAGTAGGTCTGGAGGTTGCTACCCAGAAGACTGAGTTGATTATACTCAGGGGCCCAAGGAACAGGGAAAACTTTCAGATCAGACTAAATACCAACGTGGTCAAGCCATCAAACACGCTCAAATATCTGGGGGTGGTACTGGACCCCAAACTATCTTTCACCAAGCACGTGGATTACTGCATAGAGAAGGCAAACAAAAAAACGGAGATTATGAGGAGACTTCTTCCAAACATCGGTGGACCGAACTACGCAAGGCGACAGGTGCTATGCACGATCATGCATAGTGTCCTTCTATATGCTGCCCCAGTGTGGAGAGTAGTTATTAAAACGCAAAAATACCGGAACAAACTTATTAGCACACAGAGGAAGGGATTGCTGAGGGTGATATCGGCCTACAGAACGGTATCTGCGGATGCGGCCCAAGTAATATCGGGCTTCCCGCCATTGGACTTGATGGCAGCGGAGATCTGTATGCTATACAAAATAGGGACGAGGCTTCCTGGTAACAGAAGGATGGTGCGGAAAAAAACACTGGGAAGATGGCAGCGACAATGGACACAAAACAGTGGTACGGCGAAGTGGACCCGGAGGCTTATCAAGGATATCCCAAACTGGATAGGGTGTAAGAACAGAAGAACAAATTATTATTTTACACAGTTCCTAACTGGGCATGGGTCTTTTGGGACTTATACAAACAGAATTGGCAAAACCACGACTGATTTATGCCATACGTGCGGAGTCAGTGATAGTCCGGAACACATGTATGAAGATTGCAGTAGATGGTCAAGTGAGAGAGATGAAGTGACAGCAAGTATGGGTATATTCCCAAAAACGGATGAACTAATTGAAACTATGCTTAGTCATCCGGAAAAGTGGAACCTTATGTATGCATTTATCTGTAATGTCATGGAAAGGAAAGAAATTGAAGACAGAGACAGGGCGGAAAATTAAAGATGTTTTTTTGTATCTACGGCTACTCCTGAAGTTATGGGCAATGCCTTTTTCCGGGAGTAAGCTGGTAGCGCAAGAGGTGGGGGTTTAGTGGGTGCGAGCCCCACACGGTACTCAGCAGCATTGCACATCCCAGCTGCTGAGGCAGGCTGGTAGAGCTTCCCCTTTTCCTCTGGGAGGAAAAAAAAAAAAAAAAAAAAAAAAAGGTTAGGTTAGGTTAGGTTAGGTTAGGTTAGGTTAGGTTAGGTTAGGTTAGGTTAGGTTAGGTTAGGTTAGGTTAGGTTGGGTTGGGTTGGGTTAGGTTAGGTTAGGTTCCACTCCTAGGAGCTGTAAGACCTTGTCGTTGGTGGAGTGGCTCAGTAACTTCCTCCTCTCTCGAGCCGTAAGGACGGGAGAGGAAGAGTGAAGCTAAAAAACAGCTCAAAAATGGTCAGTGGGGCACTGGTGGGGCTATGGATGTCGAGTAGATAGCACCAATAAATACCAGTAAAAGATCCAACCGGCCCAAGTTATATCCGAACACACTGACAAGTCCTACCAGATTCGGAGGGCGAACGGCGAGTTCCCGGCGCCGAAAAGCGGGGACCACTCGGCTATGGTATGGCAACCCAGACAGAAGAGTCCTGAAGGAGACAACCTGCAGCAAAAAATCCGTTAACCCACGGTGGAAGATATCGTGCCTAAGGGTGAATGGCCCCACGATACGGTGGTCGCTAACGATTCCCTTGGGTTACCAGGCGACAACCCATTGTATGATGGCCTCATCAGTGCATGCGGGGCTCTGCACTGATGGATTTGTTTTTCCCTTGCTACTCGTGGGATTTAGATGGGAGACAAACAAAATATGGAAACACAAACCCTGTCCGGGGGGAACCAGCTGGACAAGGGAAAGTCCTCTGGAACAAACAGACAAAATACTGCAGATAAAGGTATAAACCCTATTACTGTGGATTTAACCAAAGAAAAGACACCAACGGGGACTCCTAAGAGTATAGACCTGACTGGAAAACATAGCAGACCTAACATGCTGAGTCAACTTAGGCGATGTAACTCAGTTACTGGGAAAAGAAAGGTCATAGATACATCATTCAACGATACGACCGGAGATATCTATAAAAAAAAAGAAAGTGCAGAGGCATTTATCATTACAGAGGCTATAGAGACCAACAAACACCTCGTTACGGAAGTCGAGGCGGCTATTGAGAAAAACACAAACAAAAAGATAAAAGATCTACTCGTGAGATTACAGAAGAACGCCAAAACCTTCGATAGAATCTCAGTCCAGAATTGGTTAGAGCAAAGGAGGTATGAACCGATAGAAAAGGCAACCTTTGATGTTGATGTACAGACTGACAAGGTGGAAACACCACACAAAATTGTGATGGACATGGGGACACAGACAGAATGGTGGATGGGGGGGCAAAATGAACCGCCCCTGATGTCTCTTCCAGAAATGAACAGTGAAGGGGAACTAATCCAGGTTATAGATAAAGAATGGTCCGAACAGCTCTTCACCAACACCAATACGGTGGCAGGCAACCCTTTAAATGCACCGGACAAGACTGTGAAAGTCGTTCTTGTCGATCCTAAGGACCCGGAAATGAAATCCAGCATTCAGAGACTTTATAAGGAAAAGTATCCTGAACTGGTTGACATGACCGAGGAATTTGAAACTCTGGAACAAGAGACAAGAATAAAAAATCGGGCAATTATGTGTAAAAAAATTATAATGATTAGACACGATACAACGGTCAAAGATCTGTGGATAAAAATGAAGAGACTGCAAGTGGAAACACTACAGGACTCAAGAATAGCTATGCACGATATCCCAGGTGTGACCACCAAAAAATTCCAAAAAATAGTTGAAGCTGTTTTCCATGGTACTAATACGAAGGTAGAAATATACACGACTTCCAAAAAGAAGCTCTCTGAAGCCGAGAGACCAACATATGGCATGATTATCAGCGGAATCGGCAAGTCATATAAAGAAATACTGGGCAAGGTGAAGGAGTCGGTCTCTGGCCAAGAAGGAGCAGACGCGATTCGGTCCATCAGGGGTACCAAAGATGGTAAACTACTTATGGTAATGGATAAAGACACTAGCGCCTTAAATAAGATTAAATCCATTCTGAAAGACAATGGAGATCTCCGGGCCAGGCAACTGGGAACGGAGAACACGAAGTGTATTCTGCATATTAGGGGAATGGACCCTGAAACCGATAAAGAAGAGGTAAAATTGGCAGTGGAGGAATGTCTAGGACCCTGGAAAAATGAGAATAAGTTGAGTGACCTACGGCCAGCTGGCAACGAGACCATGGCTGCAACACTTACCCTGGATAAAGAAGACGGTGACAAACTTATTAGCAAGGGGCCTCTAAGAATTGGTCTGGTAAGGTGCCAAATAGAGAGGAGGCTGGACATCAGGAGATGTTACAAATGCTGGTCCTACGAACACGGTGCAGAGATTTGCAATGGTACCAGGAGACAGGGATGCTGTTTCAAATGCGGTCGAGCAGGGCACACCAATAAAGACTGCGCGAACGAGGAGCACTGCCCAATCTGTAACGAAAATGGACACAGCGTAGGCACAATGAAATGCCCAGCCTTTAAGAGGGCGCTCAAAAAAGCAAGACAGGATGGAAAAATAAGAGAAGGGCATTTCAGCAGACAACCATCCAGAACTGCTCCAGTGGCCACTGAACCACATGAAGACTGTACAAATCATGAGGAAATAAGGAGTTTCAATGCTCTGATAGAGGAAGCAAATAATACATTCCGAGATCTCCAATCTACCTGCACAATAGAAGCCACCCCACAAGAATCCCCTCAGTATGAACATTAAAATTCTACAAATTAATGTAGACCGGAGAGCCAGTTCTCAAGACCTAACAATGGCGATGGCGGATAAATTAGATATAGACATTATTCTCTTGCAGGAACCAAACAAGAAAATGACTCAGAAAAACAAAAGATGGATTACTGACCTCAACCTGGATGTCGCGATTTACTGCAGAAACCGTAATGTAGGAATTAAAACTCATCAACGAGGAGTGGGATACATCAAGTTGGAACTACAAAACTTCACATTGTATAATTGCTACATATCACCCAACGTTCCTCTGCAGTGCTTCGAGAACTATATAAATGGAATAATGCAGAAAATCAGGCTAGATAACAGGGAAGCGATCATAGCGGGAGACTTCAACTCTGCGTCAAAGACATGGGGATCCGCGAGGGGAAACAGCAGAGGGGAATTCCTTGATGGATGGATAAGCTCATTGAATCTAGTAATACAAAATGATTGCCGAACACCTACTTTTGTCAGGGGCAGTCAAAGCTCTATTATCGATCTCACACTGTCTACCCACGGAATTGCACGCAAGGTCAAAACCTGGAAAGTATTGACAGATGAGTCCCTCAGTCTGCACCGTTTTGTGGAATTTGGAATTCTGGATGAAAACAGGAGAAAGCTTAACTTTAAAGAGAAACACTGCATGGATAAGCACATGTTCAAGGATCTACTTAGCATCACATGCCACTTCAACGATGTGGACGAGTTGATTTACAAAATACAAAGAGCACAGGAGGATAGCACCATACACCCACCTGGTAGGAGGTCCAAGCAACCGTACTGGTGGAACGACCACATACAGAAACTCCGGGATATCTGCATCAGCAACAGAAGGCTCCTAACTAGATTCAGGAGTAGAAACGACACAACACGGATTGACGATATTGAGACTGAATATAAAGCGTCAAGGACGAAACTGCGCAGAGAAATAACTAGGTCCAAAAAGGCCCATTGGAATGAACTCTGCACCAACCTGGAGCAGGATGTATGGGGGCAAGGTTACAGAATTGTAACCAATAAGATTCAACACCTAAACACTCCATACAACTTATGTGTTAAGGAAAAATTGAAAATCGTTGAACTGTTATTCCCTGCGGCACGTGACTACTTTCCTATCCAAAAAAGTGCGCCATTTCCAGTAGTATCTCCCAGCGAACTGGCATCAGCATCCGCCAAAATTAGAATGGGGAAGTCCCCCGGCAACGACGGAATAAATCCGGAAACAGTAAGGCTAGTGGTTGATCTTTTCCCGCAGAAAGTTCTCAATATTATAAATAGTCTTATGAGCTCCCAAATATTTCCCGACCGCTGGAAAAAGGCCTCGGTGTCACTTATTCCGAAAAGCCAGGAAGCGCTCGAGAACAAAAAATACAGACCGATCTGCCTACTAGATATCTTTGGTAAGTTGTATGAACATATCATAAAAGCTAGACTTGAGAGCGAGCTAGAGGGAAATCGTGATCTGTCAAATATGCAGTTTGGCTTCACAAGAGGAAGGTGTACAGTCGATGCAGTAAATAAAGTCATGAGCATCGCAAATTCAGGCAATAATAAATGGTGCGCACTAATATTGATAGACATTGCCAACGCATTTAATAAGGCAAGATGGAGCATCATCATGGAGAAGTTACAACGACTTAAAATAAGCCAATATTTACTGAATCTGGTGGGCTCCTACTTAAATCAAAGATTCCTAACCATAGGCTCTTATGACTACAGGATTTCCCAGGGCGTGCCACAGGGCTCAGTAATGGGTCCCCTATTATGGAACCTGTTATATGATGACATACTGAACGCTAAACTGTCACATGACTGCTGTTCCGTGGCGTACGCCGATGACCTTATAGTTATAGTCAAAGCCACAAGCAGAGAGCAGCTGATGGAGAGAGCTAACACATGTCTCGAGATTCTGCAAGATAAAATTAAGGATCTTAGGCTTACCTTGGCACCAAGCAAAACTGAGGCAATTATTGTGAAAGGAAGGAGAAATAGAGACGGCATTACAACCATAACTCCTGTTAAAGAAGTCAAATATCTCGGTGTATGGTTCGACTCTAAAATGAATTTTGGGGTACACATCAGGAAAGCAACGGAAAAGGCAGGAAGGCAAATAACAGCTCTTACAAGATTAATGCCCAACTTAGGGGGACCAGGATCCAGCAGAAGAAAACTGTTGCACGGAGTTGTGCAATCCACCATTTTATACGCGGCTCAAATATTGCATTCTGCACTACAATACAATATCTACAAAAATATGATAAATAGGACACAAAGAAATATTCTGCTAAGGGTTGCCTCTGCCTACAGAACGGTATCAGCTGAGGCCCTACAAGTAATAACAGGCTGCATCCCTTTGGATATCCTTGCTGATGAGAGATACAGAATATACCAAAGCAAAGATAATCAGGATCCAGCTAGACAAAAGGAGGAGAGAGAAAAATCCATTGAAATATGGCAAAATAGGTGGGAGAATGAAATCCTCAAAGCTGCATGGACCAGAAGACTTATCCCTAACATCGGGGATTGGATAAAATGTAAATTCACTTACATCAATTACTTCATAACCCAATTTCTGTCAGGACATGGGTCGTACAAGTCCTACACTTATAGGTTTTGCAACTCGGATGACGACGTATGCATCTACTGCAGTCAAATAGATACCCCACAACACACCCTACTTGAATGCCCCAGGTGGTGTACCCATAGATGCGACCTCTTAACAATTCTGGGAAATGAATTGACTCCGGATAACATTATATCGAGGATGACACGGAACAAAGAAACATGGAACGGCGCGTGCGAGATCATAAATGACATAATGAAAACTAAGGAAACTGAAGAAAGAGAGAGCCAAATCTGAGAACAAATCAACGAAATAAAGAGATCCCGAACCCCTAATCGCTCTGCGGACGGGGGATGTACGGATGTACGGATGTACACCCGATGAAATGTTTTTTTTAGCGGTACCGGGTGTTACTACGGACGGCAGTTATTCAGCAGGGCCTCTTGCTCAGTGTGTGCACTGACTACGTCCTGCTAAAAAAAAAAAAAAAAAGGTTAGGTTAGGTTAGGTTAGGTTAGGTTAGGTTAGGTTAGGTTAGGTTAGGTTAGGTTAGGTTAGGTTAGGTTAGGTTAGGTTAGGTTAGGTTAGGTTAGGTTAGGTTAGGTTAGGTTAGGTTAGGTTAGGTTAGGTTAGGTTAGGTTAGGTTAGGTTAGGTTAGGTTAGGTTAGGTTAGGTTAGGTTAGGTTAGGTTAGGTTAGGTTAGGTTAGGTTAGGTTAGGTTAGGTTAGGTTAGGTTAGGTTAGGTTAGGTTAGGTTAGGTTAGGTTAGGTTAGGTTAGGTTAGGTTAGGTTAGGTTAGGTTAGGTTAGGTTCCACTCCTAGGAGCTGTAAGACCTTGTCGTAGGTGGAGTGGCTCAGTAACTTCCTCCTCTCTCGAGCCGTGAGGACGGGAGAGGAAGAGTGAAGCTAAGAAACAGCTCAAAAAATGGTCAGTGGGGTACTGGTGGGGCTACTGATGTCGAGCAGGTAGCACCGAGAAATGCCAGTACAAGATCCAACAGGCCCATGTTACATCTGAACACACTGACAAGTCCTTCCAGAAACGGAGGGCGAACGGCGAGCTCCCGGCGCCGAAAAACAGGGACCCTCTCGACTATGGTATGGTAACCCAGACAAAAGAGTCCCGAAGGAGATAACCTGCGGCAAAAAAAACCCCAATCCTAAGGTGTAGCACCATCGCGCTGATGGGATGCATGGCACCGGGGGAAAAGGTGTGTCAGAAGCGATGCCCAAGGGAATTGGCCGACCTGAGGGGATCTTAGGCCTTGTCGTCGCATGCGGGGCTCTGCGTCGATGGACAGCAATTCCCTAGCTTCTCGTGGGAAGTATATGGCAGAAAAAAGTAATATATCTATCGACCTTACTGGGGGCGACCAGGCCGGTGGGGATGAAACCCAGACTGGAAGAGCAGACATAAAGAAAAAAATTCATGCGAAAAATGTAGCATTGTTTGAAACAAGAACTAGGAGATTGTCAGCTCCTGAGATTAGGCTAGAAAGAGTAGACTGCACGGACAAGAAAAGGAAGCAAATGGAATCCGGGTATGACGAGCAGCTAACATCAGTTTACAAGAAGAAAGAATGCCCCGAATACTATACGATAATGGAAGCTATCCAAACAACAAACAAACAGACCGAGCATCTGTTAAGGCTGATAAAAGAAATACCAAATACCCATAAGTCAATTAAGGAGTTATCGATCAAACTTAGGAATAACGCAAACATATATAATAGACACATAATAACTGAATGGCTTGAGAAGCACAGGTATGAGAAAGTAGAGCCCATGACCATCGATATCGAATCTCAAACTGAGGAAGAAAACAGGACTAATTCCCAAACAGGGGAAAAAGATCCTGAGACACTGGGAAAACCAGTAATGGTGAGCTGTGGTACCCAGACAGACCCATGGTTCCGTGGACAAAATATAGAAGTAAAAAGCATTGAAAATATAACAACGATAGAAGATTTCAATCGAGTTGCGGAATGTGAATGGTCGAACAAACTATTCAGTAGGACAAACGTCGTGGTAGGAAACCCCATAAATACTGGAGATCATATAACTAAGGTAGTAATCCTTGAGCCAAATGACCCTGACATGAATTTTAGTATACAAAAACTGTACAAAGACAAATTTCCCGAATTAGGGGAAGTATCTGGTGATTTTGAAGTGATAGAACAAACGACTAGAATCAAATCAAGGATAGAATCAGCAAGCAACAAGAAGACTATCATTAAAATCAGATATGACGGAAGTAGGGATCACTTATGGAAGATGTTCCTGTTAATTAAGGAAGAAATATCAGGCAAAGGAAAAGTAGCGTTACACCACGTCACATCAATGCCAGTAAAAACACTCCAAAAAATGCTGGAAGTGATCTTCCAAGGAACAGAAGCAGACATAGACCTGTACACAACTAGGATCAAGGAAAGAGCAACGTACGGAATGATCGTCAGCGATGGAAGTAGCGAATACAACAGCATCCTAGGGAAAGTTAAAAAAGCAGTGGGACCCACGAAGGCCGCCGAGGCCATCAGAAGCGTAAGAAGCACCAAGGACGGAAAGCTGCTCATCACGATGGACAAGAATAACGAGGCCCTGAAAGAGTTGCAAACTGCCATTAGAAACGCTAGCGAAGGAATTCAGACAGTCCAGCTAGGCACCAATAAAACGCAAACGTCAATTCATGTGAGGGGAATGATGGAAGACACCACCATAGAGGATTTAAAAAATGCGATCACGAGGGAGCTTAGAGTGAATACAGAAGATATAAAGCTCAGTGTACTACGGCCGGCTGGAAACAAGACGCTAGCGGCAACAGTGACTCTCGCAAATGAAATGGCTGATAAACTGCTGGAGAAAGACATATTGAAAGTCGGAATGGTAAGATGCAGGATGGAGAAAAGATTAGCGCTTACTAGATGTAGCAGGTGCTGGTCGTACGAGCACACCGTTAACAACTGTGTTGGCCTTGACCGCAAAGATATGTGTCTCCGATGTGGTAAAAAAGGTCACAACCAAAAAGACTGCAAGGAAGCTGAATTTTGCCCAATCTGCAGAGAGGAAGGACACAAGGTGGGAACGATGAAATGTCCAGAATTTAAAAAAGCACTCAAGGCAGCTAGGATGAAAGAAAGGGCTGAGTATGGAAAAAGTAGCACAATGGTAGTAGCAGCAACTCAAAAGGAGCAGGATTCTTCACCCATGGAGGATGACGTATTTCAAAGCTTTGACAAACTGCTTGGAGAAGCCCAAAATACCTCTAGAAGTCTGGAGAGTCGGACAGACTATAGGATGGACCCAACGGAATACCCCATACCAGAATCGGAGGCTCATAACAAGAGCATAGAGGGTACATCCCCAAAAAATGACTAAAATCTTACAAGAAAATCTCGGACGGGCGTGTGCGGCCCACGACCTGGCACTGGTGAAAGCTTCGGAACTGAAATCGGACATAATTATCATACAGGAACCCAACATCAAAATAGCAAAAAATAAAGGATGGGCTCTGGATAAAAAGGGTGACGTAGCAATCGCTATAATGAAAAAGACCAGGGGAATCAGAGCAAATCCAAAAAATGGTTATATAGTACTTGATGCACAAGGTATATGCACACCGAGAGAAGAGTTATTTATAGACAAATAAACTGATTTGTTTGACCCCCCTTTGTTTAATACTAGCATTGCTTATTTATTATTAAGAAGCCATATTAACGTGAAAACATTGGGAAATTTTGATATAAAAAAATCATTTATTCGAGTGTGATTTCTTTAATGTGAAGATATTTTGTTCTCCTCCATGCACACCTGTATAGAATTGTTCTACAGAAACTATAAAAGTTTACGAATCACCATATAATATTTTGTTATAAAATATAACGATGCTATTTGGGTAAAAATTTTATTTATTCCCCAGGAAAAAACATAACATCTTGAATAATATTCCATCACTTTAGAACAACAAATTAAATATTTACAGTAAATTATTTCGAAGTTTTATCAGAAATATACATTTTTTAAATAAGTCTATAGATTATTAGCCCCAATTTAGATCTACTTAATACCGAAAAAATAAGTATTTGAGTATAATTGTACATTATTGTTACGAGAATAAAACTTATTTTCTACAAATCACATATTTCTTCACCCGCAAGAAATCACATTAGCCTACAAATTATGTGGCAATTAAAACAAAGAATTCTAACCCCACCCTTCCCTACTATTCAGTAACGGTCGCCACCCTTACACGTTTGGGAGTCAGTGTGCATGTGATTGTGAAATTAGGTCAGTTTTTATAATTTTACAGTTATTTTTTAAATTTTGGTTAAAGTGCTTTGTGCAATATGAGTTTAACAATAGAAACGAGTGAATTGTTGAATTCATGGGGATTGCAGGAGTTTTGTGAACTCTTTGAAGGTAAGAAAATAAATGTTATATTCGAGTGAGTAAATTAGTAGGTATATTTTACATTAGTTTCTTATCATCGCGATTAAATATCAAAATCATCTGTTTATTCAAAGAATTTTCATTTTTCATATTGATAAACCAAATCGGAGAGAAAAAATATAAAGAAATATAATTTGCTGAGACAACACATTTTTTACCAATAAAAAGCATATCGTTAACTCAGACAATATTTTTGTTTATGGTAAATAAATATAATTCTGCCTTAAAATAATATTTTTTGTAATGAAACAATATAGTTAGCCTGCAAAAATAGGTATTTATTATCGGAAAACTATTTAATTTCAATTCAAATGCTTTCAAATATTAATATAACTATTCTGTCATTATACCTTAATAAATAATGTTTGAGACAAATATGACACATTTGTACAAGAATAAATATAATTTTCGATTGATAATTCATTTTATTATTGACAATGAATATGTTTTCATAAATAAGCAATATTACTTTCCGAACTTGAAATAAATCATTTCTTAACGACAAATTAAATATTAGTTAGGCCATATGGAAAATCATATTTATTTGACATAATCAGATTTTGATTGTCACAAATAAATCTTTTTCTCGGTGCATAGTATGCTGCTACATCTCACCCAATATCCCCATGAGTGACTACCAGACTAGCATTGACAACATAATGGAAGAGATCAGATTTAAGAAGGACGCAATGGTTGTAGGAGATATAAACGCAAAAGGAACAGCTTGGGGCTCTCCGGTTCAGGACGCCCGGGGTGAATACGTTCTAGATTGGATTGCGGAGTTGGACTTAGTGGTAGAAAACACAGGAGAAGCGACCTTCGTTAGGGGAGCTTCTGAGAGCCACATAGATGTAACGCTAACAACAAATAGAACCCACAGGATCTTGAGCGATTGGAAGGTCCATGAAGAAGAAATTTTTACCTGTCACAAATACATATCGTATGAGATAAAAACAAACACATCTCCTCTCAGCAAAAGAACTAAACCAGTTGTTAATCAGGAAATATTGAAAGAAGAATTATCCAAGATTGAAGACAGACAATGCCAAGGCTTGATAGATCTAGTCAAGAAGGTAAAGAGGGCAAGCAATAAGGCAAGCAAGTCTAGTGAAAATACGTGCACTTACCCCTACTGGTGGACCGAATCGATTGGAAATACCAGGTCAGAATGTATCAGCCTGAGAAGAAAAATTACTAGAGCTAGGGCTAGAGGCAATAACTGTGATATACTTATAGCTATGATCGAACAAAAGAAAAAACAGCTTAAACTAGAAATAAAACGTTCAAAAAATAAATGCTGGAAAGACCTCATCGAGAACCTGGAAGACGATATTTGGGGACAAGCTTATAGGATAGTCATGAAAGGACTAGAAGCGGAATCTTCGTATAACCCAGATAACTCGAAGAGGGTGGAGGTGGCTAAACATCTCTTTCCCTATACTAGAAACAAAGATTACAGAAGGAGGATGGTTAAGGAGACACCGCTGATAACGGAACATGAGATACTGGAATCAGCCATGAAACTCAAAAACAGGGCACCGGGTCCAGACAACATATCTGCAGACACTTGGAAATTAGTAGCAGAACTCAAGCCACAAGTACTAACAAGGGTTATGAATAGGGAAATGGAAAAGCAATTATTTCCAAGCTTCCTGAAAAAATCCAAGCTTGTTCTTATTCCTAAGCCAGACAAACCGGAGGGTGAAAACGGATCATACAGGCCTACCTGGCCAAACTTTACGAGAATGTCATAAAAACAAGACTTGTGAACCATCTTGAAGAGAACAATAAGATCCATGACTTCCAATTCGGTTTTCAAACAGGCAAATCTACAATCGACGCAGTAAAATGGATCAAGACCTTTGTGGAAAGCTCTCCCAAAAAATGGGTGGCTTTAGTATCTCTGGACATAAAGAATGCTTTCAACAGTGCTAATTGGAATATAACAATAAAAAAGCTGTCCGATATGAACACACCGGACTACCTCATAAATGTAATTATGTCATACCTACACAACCGGAAACTAATAATAAACAAAAACGATGAAATGGATCTCACGACAGGAGTCCCACAAGGCTCCGTGCTTGGGCCAACATTATGGAACGTCGTTTATAATGACGTTCTAGAAATCACACATAATAGTAATGTAAGGTCAATTGCTTTTGCTGATGACCTGATTCTAATAGCAGAAGAAAACAAGCCTACCCTACTGAACAAAACAATTAATGAAGCACTAGAAAAAGTACAAAGGTGGATGATTCACAACAAATTGACACTTGCTGCTGAGAAAACAAAGGCCATCATAATCAAGGGTCCCCGTGATAGGTCAAAGGTAAAATTCACCATAAATGATATAGAAATCATTCCAAACAACACTCTAAAATATTTGGGCATCCACCTGGATAACAGATTAAGGTTTACCAAACACGTGGATGAAATGGTGAAAAAAGCGAACACAAGAGTAGACAGTATCGCGAGAATACTCCCAAACTTTGGTGGCCCAAGCCTTCTGAAGAGAAGAGTGCTGCTACAAGTGGCCCATTCTATTCTACTCTACGGTGCCCCAGTATGGATAGATGTACTAAAATATGCCAAGTACCGACAGAAGTACGCTAGCGTACAGCGGAGGATGCTAATCCGGGTGGCAAGAGCTTACAGAACAGTACCAACGGACTCGCTACCTGTAATAACGGGTATGATTCCAATTCACTTATTGGCTAAAGAGAGAAGTCAACATTTTGAGCTGAAAGCAGGAAGTGACCCAGCACGGAAAGCAGAAATAAGAGAAAGTGTTATAATGGAATGGCAAACGGAATGGCAGGAAAATAAACCGACGGGTAAATGGACCAGAAGATTGTTTACAAATGTGGAGCCATGGATGCATTGTGAGCACAAGAGAATCAATTACTATACCACTCAATTCTACACAGGACATGGAGCATTTGCAGCATACAGACAAAAAATTAAGAAGCAGTTGGATGACGAATGCATCTACTGCTGTGAGCGTGATGATGCGGAACATACTCTGTTTGGATGCATCAGATTCAAAGAGGAGAGGAGTGAGATCAATATGAAAATAGGTAGAATACTAACTCCAGACAACATAATAGGAGAAATAGTAAGGTGCAGCAATAAAGGACAGTTGATATCGAGTCACGTAGAAAAAATAATGAAAATAAAAAACGAAGAGGAGTTAATATGGCAAGCTAGTATGTAAAGACATAACAATATCCAGTTAACATAGGCAACAACCACCACCTTCCTGATGTGACGTCATACAGACAATTCCGGGTTGGTGGCACGGGAACTCAGAACTAGAGGTGGTTTTGGTTGGTAGGCTGTGTAGTTATATGCTATGCAGAGTCCAACAGTACTGGGGAACCGCAGAAACAGTACCCAGTCAGCATGAGCGTTTCACCCGACAAAAAAAAAAAAAAAAAAAAAAAAAGGTTAGGTTAGGTTAGGTTCCACTCCTAGGAGCTGTAGGACCTTGTCGATGGTGGAGTGGCTCAGTAACTTATTCCTTTCTCGAGCCGCAAGGACGGGAAGGGAAGAGTGAAGCTAAGAAACAGCTCAAGAAATGGTCAGTGTGGCACTGGCGGGGCTGCTGATGCCAAGTCGGTAGCACCAATAAATGCCAGTAAAACGCGCCCAAGTTACATCCGAACACACTGACAAGTCCTGCCAGATATGGAGGGCAAACGGCGAGATCCCGGCGCCGCAAAACGGGGACTTCTTGGCTATGGTATGGTAACCCAGACAGAAGAGTCTAGATGGAGGAAACCAGCTGAAAAAAATCCCCCCAATCCTAAGGTGTAGCACCATCGTGCTGATGGGATGCATGGCACCGGGGGTTACAGACGTGTCTGGAGCGATGCCCGATGGAAGTGGCGAACCGGAGGGGCATCCTAGCCTTAGCGGGGTAAGGGAGCACTGCCCTACTGGACCTTTTTTTTCTGCCCAGCTCGTGGGAAATGATATGAGCAAGGTAAGTTATTGATATAATCGAGGGCGACCCGAGCGGTTTCAAACATTCGGGAAGGGAAGACAATGTAGGTACAGTGAGAAGAAGAAGAAATTCACACACGGGTATTTATGACAGGCCAGCCCCTACGGGCACAAAAAGGAAGGCGATGAGATCCACTTCGGATGAAGGAATCTACAAAAAGAGGGAATCTGTTGAGTACTTTGCTCTAACAGAGAGTATCGAGGCGTATGAGAAACTGATAGGCAATCAATCAATTCAAGCTGACAATAGATATACCAAATACGCATAAGCAGATTAAAGAGGTAGCTCTTAAGCTACAAAAGACGAGTAGAAACTTTAAAAAAAGACTTGGTTTTAAAGTGGCTTGAAAAACACAGATTTGAGGACACGGAGATAATAACAATAGATTCCGACACGCAGACAGATCCCTGGCATGGAGGGGCGACAGAGGAGATAATATCCCAAATAGGGGATATTGACACTTTCCAAAAATGGGAGAGAGTGGTGGACCTTAAATGGACTAAAGAAGTTTTCTTACGGACCAAAGTCACAGTAGGAAACCCAATAAATACTGGCAACGACGTGACAAAGGTAGAACCCGCGGACCCGGAGATGACCGTCAGCATCCAAAGGATGTACAAAGACAAGTACCCCGAGTTAGAGGGGATCGACGTACCCTTTGAGGTGCTGGAGCAAAGAACGATGCTAAAGTCAAGGGCAGGCCTAGAAGAAACAAAAAAGATCATAAAAATAAAGCACGCGGGTACTCGGGAAGATGTATGGGAGAAACTACAACTAATCAGAGAGGAGATAGGCAGAAACGGAAAAGTCGCCATTCACAAGGTAAATTGTATGACTATTGAAACCCTCAGAAAGATGACTGAGGCAGTATTCAAGGACTCTGCAGCCGAGGTGGAAATTTTCACGAACAACAAAAAAGAGAGGGCGACTTACGGTATGATCGTGTCAAAAAAAGACACAGAATATAAGGATATACTCAGCACGGTGAAAAACGTCATAAAAAATTCAGGGTCAGAGAAAGCTATAAGGTCGCTTCGCAGCACCAAGGATGGAAAACTGTTGATAACGATGGAGAAAAACAATGAGGCGTTGAGGTGCATAAAATCCGCCATAGACACTACGGTACAACTAGGTACCGAAGGTAGCACGGCAGTACATCTGCGCGGGATGGCAGCGGACGTAACTGAAAAGGAAATAATAGAGGCCATAGAGGGTGTAATCGGAAGATGGGAAGCATCATACAAAATCCCAGCGATCAGACCAATGCGTGGTAGTACGCAAGCGACCACGGTGGTATTACCAAGAAGGATGGCCGACATACTTCTTTCCCATGGACACATCAGGGTAGGAATGGTGAGGTGCCAAGTGGAAAAAAGGGTAAACGAGGGGAGATGTTTCAAATGCTGGGGGTATGACCATACCATTTCCCAATGTAAGGGACTCGATAGAAAGGGAGGGTGTTATAGGTGCGGTAAGCAAGGTCACGATGCTAAGGGATGTACCGAAAACGAACAATGCGTGCTCTGTAATGAGGCGCACAAGATGGGAGGCATAGAGTGTCAAAAATTTAAGGAAGCCCTCAAGAAAGCCAGGATGAAGGAGAGGCTAGAGAGCATCTATGATGATAGGGCGAGACGAAGAGACGTGATATCCACGTGCACCGAGGACGATGTGTTCCCGGCGCTAGGGAAAATACGACAAGGGAGTAGGGAAAAAACGAGCGTGCGGCAGGCCAGAGTACAGCTGGAACCTCAATTTCAACTCAACTCAACTCGATTTCATGGATTTATGAACCCATAAACCAAAATTAAAAAAGGTGAATAGAGCACATGACAGCGCACCTAAATTAGGTGGAAATATAAAAGTCTTACAAGTAAACGTAGGAAGGGCGGAGACAGCTCACGACTTGATGTCCAAGAAGGCGTTGGAGATGGCAGCAGACCTGATCATCGTTTCGGAACCAAATAAGGGCATAGCCAAACAGCATGGATGGTTATGTGATAAAAAAATGACGTAGCAATTTTTATAAAAAACAAAAGTATCAAGACACGAAAAGTTACGAGGAAGGAAGGACATGTAGCTATTCATTTGGAGAACATGTCCATAATAGCTTGTTATCTATCACCAAACATCACGATAGAAAGCTATGAGCAAATGGTGGACAGCATAATGGACACCACACGCCTAGAGAAAAACTACATAATAGCAGGTGATGTAAATGCCAAGTCGGTTATGTGGGGATCGCCACAAAATGATAACAGGGGAGATCTATGGAATGACCTAATATCGTCGGCCAAGATAGTTACGTTGAACAATGGAAAACCTACGTTTGGTAGGGGGAAAACGGAAACGCATATAGACGTGACAATGGTAAATGAGAAATACGCCGCCAAAGTTGCGAATTGGGACGTGTTGGACGAAAACCTGTTTACCTTTCATAAGTTCATAGTCTTCGATATCGGCGTGAAAGTCCCAAGGCAAGGGAGGAAAGTTGTCACCTTCGACGAAATCAAATTCGCGGAAGTAGTAAGTATGATTGATGTAGATATTGTAAAAAATTTGGATTTCGATAAGTTTAGAAGTAAGTTGATACAAATACACAGGGAATGCAGCACTAAGAAATGCGTCGCATACACTATACCATACTGGTGGAACGGAGACATTCAACAAAAAAGGAAGAAATGTCTTAGTATGAGGAGGATGCTGCAGAGAGGCGGAGACCAAGAGTTAGTAGATGAATACAGACAGGAAAAAAAGATGCTTACAAAGGCCATAACACAGGCTAAGCGACTAGGTTGGAGAAACTTATGCAAGGCTCTGGAGACGGTCATCTGGGGGGAAGCATACAAAATAGTCACTAAAATTGAGGCAACAAATGAAATTGGGCTAAAGAAAGATATTGTCAAAAATTTCTTCCCCACCAAGCAAGGAAGCACCTTCGAAAAGAAGCTGGTACCCACTTCACCAAAAGAGTTTACCTCTCTAGAAGTGAGCGAGGCAGTGCGAAAGATGAAAATGGGTAAATCGCCCGGTCCAGACGGAGTTCCACCAGAGGCTATAAGAAGCATGGCCAGGGAGCAACCGGAGCTGGTTAGAAAAGTGTGCAACGAATTACTGATGAAGCAAGTATTCCCAGATGAGGCCAAGATAGCAAAACTCGTCCTGATCCTGAAGCCAGGTAAACCTGCCGGGGCTGCAAACTCCTATAGACCACTGTGCCTGCTGGACTGCTTGGGGAAACTTTTTGAGGCCTTGATTAAAGGCAGGATGGAGGAAGAGCTTAGGGTTAAAAATGTCATATCAGATAGGCAGTTCGGGTTCAGAAATGCCAGATCAACAATCGATGCTATCAGATTTATCACAGAGAAAACGGTGAGGTGAAAAAGGAAATGAGTTATTCTCACCCTGTTTGATGTGAAAAATGCTTTTAACAGCGCAAATTGGGGATTAATCGTGGAAAAAGCAGAAGAAGCAGGCTTATCACCATATCTTATAAATATTCTACAGAATTATCTGTCGAACATGGTGCTGAAAGTCGAAAGAGATGTAGAGAATGGACTGTCATCGGGGGTCCCACAGGGGTCGGTTATGGGCCCCACGTTATGGAATTTATTATACAACGGAGTGTTGAAGATAAACCTAGGTAGGGATACCACCTCGGTAGCCTACGCAGACGACTTAGCAGTAATCACGGAGGGCGATATGAAATGGGAAATGGAAACCAAGGTAAACAAGGTATGTAAAAAGGTGGACGCATGGATGACAAAAAATGATCTGCAGTTGGCCAGAAACAAGACAGAGCTGCTAGTATTGAAAGGGCCAAGGGATAGAACAAATATGAAGTTTATGTGTGAAGGGGAAACGCTGACCCCAAAGGACTCAGTAAAATACTTGGGCGTGTACCTAGACTCAGGGCTGAAATACACAACGCATGTGAAAATGGTAGTGCAAAAGGCAGAGAGGAGGATAGCGGCTCTAGCCAAAATCATGCCAAACGTCGGAGGGCCGAGCTACGGTAAGAGGAAAATGTATATGGAGGTCGTACATTCTACATTGCTATATGGAGCTCCTATATGGGGGGGAGTAATGGAGAAAAGAAAATATAAGGAGATTATGGAAAGAGCACAGAGAAAGCCGATGTTAAAGATGGTGAGCGCGTATAGAACGGTGTCGACGGCTGCTCTGCAAGTCATATCCGGGACACTGCCGATACATCTCTTGGTAATGGAAAGGAAACTCATATATGACAATATCACCGATGATGAGCAATTGAGCAAAGATGAGGTCAGGGAAAAAATGTTGGAGGCATGGCAAGGAGAGTGGTAGGAGAAAAGGGAAAAAGCGCAGTGGACGAAGAAACTGATCCCAAATGTGAAAGAGTGGTACAGGTGTGGGTACAGAAAAACAAACTTTCGTGTTACACAATTTCTCACCGGTCACGGGGCATTTCGTTCATATACGCATAAGGTTAAGAAAACTCAGAACAATCTATGCCACGAATGCAATGAGGTCGATGATGCGGAACACTGTGTATTCAAATGCCAAATATTTATAAAGGAAAGACACAAACTCTTTGCGCTGCTGGGACATGTCACCCCAGAAGACATAATGCAAAAGGCTACAATTTCTTCCGATACATATAATGAATTTATGCACATCGTTGGAAGAATAATGGAGGCTAAAGAAAAAATGGAGAGGAGTATGGAAATCGAATAAAACCAGGCTGAAACAAACAAATACTGCGCAAAAACGCAGGCTTGAAAGTTAAATACGTAGTTCCCAGATACGTAAGTAGGTGTAAAAGTAAACCAAGATGCTAAATTTAAGCTGGAGACATTCTGGAATGCACCAATGTATCCTAAGTTTCATTCGCTACGGAATTCGTTCGGGATACATTTTGGTGCGAGGAGTTTTTTTTATTGGGTAGACCCGTTCTTTTTTCAGGGGAGTCCCACACTATGTGGTGGTACCGAATAGCTTCGGGTATTCGCTACCACCACATGTGCATAAACGCATTTTTCAAACCCCCCCAAGGAAAAAAAAAGGTTAGGTTAGGTTAGGTTTTAGACGGGAGCGGAGGCTGAAATGAGAGAAAGAAGGGAGAGACTTCTGTTCCTCTATGACGTTAACTCCGCGACGGAGGATGGGAAAATCCTTAGAGCCATTAAGGAGGAGATAGGAAACAACAAACGTGACGCGGTCCAGATCAGATCCAGGAGGAACATAAGGAATGGAAGTGACCTGATAATTTTAGACGCTAGTAAGGAAGCAGCGGAGGCCTTGGATAGTACAGGAAGAATAAGGATTGGACTGTGCTTGTGCAAAATTAAAATGAAGGTACAGACTAGCCGATGTCACAATTGCCTGGGCATCGGACATAAAAAGGCCGAATGTAAAGAAGACAGTGCGGTGGGCAAGTGTTTAAACTGCTGGCAGGATGGGCATAGGGTTGCAGACTGCAGAAATGCAGCGGTATGCAGGCCTTGCGGACTCCCACATCGGGAAGACTCGACGAAATGCCCAAATTTTAGGAAATATGTGCAGTCGGAGAGCGACAGGATGGGGCAGGGAAGTAGGAATTCAGCAGCATTTTCGTAAAATTCCTGCAAATTAACGTGGGGAGGTCCTCGGGGGCTCATGATGCGGCAGAAGAGGAAAAGTGTGCCATAATCACGGTAAGTGAGCCAAACCAGAGGTACATAAGGGGGGCGGGATGGATAAGGGACAGAAGAAATAACGTAGCGGTATATGTTATGGACCGGAGGCTGAACATGGCAAAAATCGATAGCGGGGATGGGTATATTAAGCTGAGCCTGGAGGACATGGACGTAATAGCGTGCTATATATCCCCAAACGTTGGGATAGACATCTTCAAAGCATATATGGATGAGGTTATGGGGCTAGTTGTTGCATCGGGGAGGGAAACAGTAATAGGGGGGATTTCAACGCTAAGGCTAACGAGTGGGGATCACCAACATATGATGAAAGGGGAGTATATAATAATAATAATAATAATAATAAACGCCTTTATTATTTTCAAATGAGAAAATTACATTTTTTTAAAATTTTAATACATATAAATTCCTATTGAAAACAAAGGGCGGAGTTCATTTCCTGCAATGACATCTAGTGTCATTACGGAAATGTTCTTCCACTCAACCCATAAAAAAAAGTAAAAAAGTAAATATACATGGTATATAAATATTTAAATTTAGTATAACAAGTGCAACAAGTGTAGGAGAGAAAACAATTAATTATGATTGCCTCTGGAGTAAAATATTTTTAAACTTGGCTTTGAAAGTTAAATTATTACATTTTTTCAAGTTTTCAGAAACAGAGTTATAAGAAAAAAATATTTGATATTGAAAGGACCGTCTAAATAGTTCAGTATTGAAAACTGGTGGAGATAGTAGACCCTTAAATCTTAGATTTAAATTATGAACATCTGTTCGAAAAGAAATTTTTTTGTGCAAATAAGTAG
Organism: Lochmaea capreae; assembly: GCA_949126875.1. Taxonomy (NCBI): domain Eukaryota; kingdom Metazoa; phylum Arthropoda; class Insecta; order Coleoptera; family Chrysomelidae; genus Lochmaea; species Lochmaea capreae. Next base: position 25,596,451 of record OX421409.1, on the reverse strand, counting down.
GAGTTTTGAAGATAATAATTTTATGAAAGAGGCAAATTGCATGAAGCATTCTTCTATTATCCATATTTAACCATCCTATTTCAACTAACTTATGCGATATACTCTGTCGCTTTTTTTTACCATATATTAATCTTAAACATGAATTCTGTACTTTCTGTATTTTGTTTTTATAAAGGAGAGTTAAATTTGGGCCATATACTGAATCTGCAAAATTAAAGTGTGATAAAACGAGACTTTCACACAGGGTTTTTTTAACATGATGGGGGAGAAGATGACGATTTCCATATATCAGTTTTAATGAGCCATAAGCACGTTGAATCAATTTATTGATGTGTTTCTCAAATCTTAAATCCGAATCTATAATGACACCTAAATTTTTGCACTTTTGCAATATCTGCTTGATTGGGTTGCACAGCTGGGGATAAATGTGCTAAATGATGGATTAAAACCCACGTTTATAAGGGGGGAATCTAAATCGTTTCTGGACCTCACGATGGTCACAGGGAAGCTGACCTCTAGAATGCAGGACTGGAAGGTGCTTGACAGTGAGTCCCTATCGTTACATCAGCACATAATATATACCGTTGCGGGGAAAAAAAGGACAATTGGGACAAGGGATTTTTATAAGGTAGACATGGGAAGTTTTAAGAGGGCTTTTAAAAATAAATGGGAGAGTGGAAAAATAAGACAACATATACAATTTGGTGAAATGGATGGAATGATTAGAGCTGCTTACGAAAAGGGGAAAATCAGACAAAAAGGGAACAAAATACAACAGTACTGGTGGACCGAGAATCTGGAACAGCTTAGAACGGAATGTAAGAGACTAAGAAGAAGCCACACTAGAGAGAGAGGAAGGGTGGAGAGGGAAAGTAAATGGGAAGAGTACCAGAGAGTAAGGGTGCAATACAGGAAAAAAATCAAGGCAGAAGAAAGGAGGAAGTGGGTAAGCCTATGTAACGAATTAGAGGAAGATATATGGGGACAGGGGTATGCAATAGCTATGAATGGGATTAAATGCGGAGGATTGCCATACAGGCTCACCGCGGAAAAAATGGAAGAGGTGGTAGTTTCATTATTCCCACACAGAAATTGGGAATTGGAAAATATTTCTCAATGCGAAATAGCAGTGGCAGTCTCGGAAGCAGAAGCACAAGAATCGGGAGCAAAACTCAAAAGTGGTAAGGCACCCGGCCCAGACGGCGTTCCTACGGAATGTGTGAAATTGTTGGCGAGGGAGGCACCGGATTTTATTGCACGCATGCTTAATGGATTGATGGAGAGAAATGATTGCCCCGCGTCCTGGAAGATCGCGAAACTGGTCCTGATACCTAAACCTGGCAAGCCATGGGGAGAGATTGGTTCATACAGGCCACTGTGCCTTGTAAACGCAATGGCGAAATTATATGAGCACGTCATAAAAAGCAGACTGGTAAAGGAAATCGAGGAGAAGGGTGGTTTTGCCAGCAACCAGTATGGTTTCACAGAGGGCAGGTCCACGATAATGGCGGTAGAAGAAGTGGACAAGATTGCCAGAAAAATTTATTTGTCTGGGAAAAGGGAGACATGGTGCGTCGTGGCCACCCTGGATGTAAGGAACGCCTTTAACACGGTACCTATTGAGGGTATTATGCAGGGTCTACAAAGAAAAGGCATAAGCACATACCTGACGAATATCATTAAACGCTATTTTTGTGGACGGAAGATCCTCCTGGGCGAAGGGGTTTCGTATGAGGTCACAGTTGGAATACCACAGGGCTCGGTACTTGGCCCGACCTTGTGGAACGTTTTTTACGACGGGCTGCTGAGGATGGAAACACCCAGGGGTATAACGATGATAGGTTACGCGGATGACGTTGCCTTGGTGGCCACTGCGCCTACAGCAGAGGAATTAGAAATACATCTAAACGAAGCAATATGGCGGGTTAGATGCTAGCTGAAGAGGTGGGATATGTCACTTGCGGCAGAGAAAACCGAGGTTACCATAATAGTTGGGCCTAGGGGGAGGGCGATAAACCTCGAGCTGGGAAACAGGGATATATCCGAAACCCGAATTGAAATATTTAGGAATATGGTTGTAACAAGGGTGTGGTAGATAGTTGAATTTATTTTTCTCTTTGTATATGCAAAGAAATTGTTTTAAGGATTTTGATGTTTTATGTCATAAAAAGATTTTTTGAGATTTTTAATTTTGTATGTCATTATTGATTAATTACAAAAAAGTCAAATTATATTGAACGTTTTATTTTGAACTGTTGAGTATTTGTGCTGTTTCACATCCATATATTGTCCTTCATTGACGTATTCAGTCACCGGGTAGGTGAACTTTTCGAATATCTAACATTTGGCGACCGTGACAGGACTAAATTGCGCGACTATGGAAAAGGTGAAGAAGGTACTTGCGGTCCAAAGAAGTTCATTTGACCAAGTTTTCAATGATGTCTTGAATTTGTTCACCAAAACAGATACAGATAAGGTTAGCATATTTAGTAAAATTAACCTTCTTGAACAGAAAATCGATATTCTGATGGATTTACACAAACAATTTGTGGATTTTCTGCTAGACGATGATGATGCTTTAAAATTGGAAATATCAACAGCTGACGAATATTCTACCAAATACTATAAGGTGAAACTCATGGTTGACCACCTTTCGAACAAGGATTTCATCGCAGACAATATTTCTCAGTGCTCGAGTAACACGAAAAGAAAATTGAAGTTGCCAAAAATTGAGTTCAAAAAGTTTGGTGGTGAAATTAAGGACTGGCTCTCCTTTTGGAGTCAATTTCAACGGGTTGACAATGATGACGCCATTGCTTTAGAAGATAAGTTTCAGTATCTTATTCAAGCGATGATACCTAACTCAAGGGCTCGTCAACTTGTAGACAGTTACCCTCCCAGTGCAGAAAATTATCCAAAGGTAATTGATAGTTTGAAGAAAAGATTCGGAAGAAACGATCTTTTGGTAGAATTCTATGTGCGAGAGTTATTGAAGCTGGTTCTGAACAATATTTCCAATAATAGTAATCTCAGCTATCTTTATGATAGAATGGAATCTCAGTTACGTGCCTTAGAAACACTTAATGTTACCTCAGATACTTGTGCGGCTATGTTATATCCCCTAATAGAGTCTTGCCTACCCGAAGATCTCATAAGAGTATGGCAGAGGAGTAGTTTTTGTGATACCGATTCTACTCTCAAAGACCGCCTAGAGAAATTAATGAGTTTTCTCAGAAAGGAAGTAGAAAACGAAGAGAGAATAACTTTGGCTACGTCAGGATTTGATATTCAAAACAAATTCAAGAAGAAAAATGATACCCCCAAGCAGATTTTGCCAACAGCTTCTGGGTTGATAAACAATAAGTTTCAGAGGAAATGTAATTTCTGCAATGGAATTCATTCGAGTGAAATTTGTACAGAGGCCAAAAAGTGGACTTTATTCGATCGTAAGAAAAAATTAATCGAAAAAGCATGCTGTCATCAATGTCTCAAATATGGACATATTTCTAAAAAATGTCGTGTGAATATTACATGCACCATTTGTGGTGGAAGACATCATGCCATTATGTGTCCAAAAACCGAGGATTCAGAATCTAAACCATCTGGAATAACACACATGCATGTAGAGAACAATTTATCGAATAGTTCTTTTTCTGAAGTTTTCCTGCAAACATTAGTTGTCAACTTGAATGGTTCCAAGAAATCTAGGACAGCCAGAGTAATTGTTGATACTGGTTCTCAGAAGTCATATATAACAAAAGCAGTAGCTGAAGACATGGGTTATGATTGTTTGCGACAAGAAGAAATAATTCACGCACTTTTTGGTGGCTCAAAAACAAATGTTGTCAAACATAAATGCTATCGCATCAGAATGAGCAATCTGAAGAATGACTATGCCTGTAACTTTGAAGCACTTGACCAATCTATCATATGTAGCAATGTGGCTTGTGTTCGTAAGGGTCCATGGATTGACAAGTTACAATCTGTTGGTATTGAAATTACGGATTCTCAAGATGGACCAATAGATATTCTGATCGGTGCCGATATAGCCGGAAAATTGTTCACTGGAAACCGTTACGAGCTAGAGTGTGGTTTAGTAGCGCTAGAAACACGGTTAGGTTGGACATTAATGGGGAAACTCGATGAAAGCAGTAACGAAAATACGAAATCAAAGATGGTAATGTCAATGTTTTCGAATAATGAATCAATTTCTGATTTATGGAATTTAGATGTCCTTGGTATAAGTGATCCAGCGGAAAAAAGGTCTCAGAAAGAAACCGAGGAATTTGTCATGGCCCAATTTATGAATACAATCACCAGAAATAATGACGGGAGATATGAAGTTTGTATGTCTTGGATCGAAGATCACCCTCCCTTACCAAGTAATTATGGAATTGCCAAAAAGCGTATCGATTCCTTGCTGAAGAAACTCAACGCAGACGGATATCATGATCGATATGATGAAGTATTCAGAGAATGGTTAGATGAAGACATCATTGAAGAAGTTCCTCAATTAGACTTACTGAAAGAGGGAGATTATTTACCTCATCGCCATGTGGTCAAAGAAAACAATGCCACCACAAAGATAAGGCCTGTTTTTGATGCCTCTGCTCGAGAGAAGAATCAGCCATCTCTGAACCAGTGTCTGGAGAAAGGAGTCAATCTGATTGAGTTGATACCCTCTCTCTTGATGAGATTTCGTTTTTCAAAGTTTGGAATAGTTTCTGACATAAGAAAAGCCTTTTTGCAAATCAGTTTGAATATCAAAGAAAGAGATTTTCTTCGTTTCTTATGGTTGAATGATACCGGAGAGCTGAAAACGTATCGTCACCGAAGGGTAGTTTTTGGAGTCACCTGCAGTCCATTCCTGTTAGGAGCAGTAATCGAATACCATCTGAAGCATTGCCTCGAAAATTCTATAAATGATGGAACAAGATCGATAATTACTCAGCTACTTAAAAGTTTTTATGTTGACAACTGCGTTACGAGTCTGGATAGCAGAGATAAGATTCAGGATTTCATTCAAGTTTCCACGAAATTATTTGCTGATGCCAAATTTGATCTGAGAGGGTGGGAGCATACAGTATTTGATGATTCTCCGATGAACACTAATATATTATCTTCTGTTTTGGGATTGTCCTGGAATAAAAACTCAGATACATTGCAATTGAATTCAGAATGGTTTCGAGAAATCAATACCGAAATCATTACTAAACGAGTGATTTTGTCAACCGCTCATCGTCTCTTCGATCCGATAGGATTTTCATGCCCGGTGTCTCTTTACCCCAAAATATTATTACAGAAGATCTGGAGCTTGAAAACGGGCTGGGATACCGAGGTACAGGAAGACATCAAAAGAAGTTTTTTGAATTGGGTCGAAGAAATTCCTACACTTCTGAACTTAAACATCCCTAGATGGCTCTTTGAATCTATAGAAGGAAAAAACCACTGCAGCTTACATGTTTTCTGTGATGCTAGTCTACAGGCATATGCCACCGCAATATTTTTGAGATCCGAAACATGTGACGGCGTGAATGTTCAACTTGTTCAAGCCAAATCTAGAGTTTCTCCTGTTAAACGAATGACTATTCCTCGTCTCGAATTGTTAGCAGCTACTATAGGAGCCAGATTATCCAAAACTGTTACTGACACCATTGATCCTACTATGTTAGTTTATTGTTGGTCTGATTCGACAACAGTTTTGTCCTGGATAAATGATGATGAGAAATGGAAGCCGTTTGTATGGAATCGAGTGAGGGAAATTCGAAGTTTGACCAATAAAAACGCATGGTATCACGTTCCTGGAAATCTCAACCCAGCAGACCTTCCTTCCCGTGGCTGTTCACCAAAACAACTGATAGATTCAAAGTGGTGGGAGGGACCCCAATGGTTGAGAAAATCTCCGAAAAATTGGCCTAAGCAAAACTACATCAGAGATGAAGAGGCGATCGAATCTGAGAAAGGAAAAAATATCGTTTCAACAAATGTATCCACAGCCATTGATTTTTCTTGGTATCATGAAAGAATTTCAAAATACGGGAAAATTATTCGAGTTCTTGGATGGATAAGAAGGTTTGTTGCGAATTGTCGTCATACAGATCAGAATATTATAACTGAAGAATTGTCCTTGACAGAGATAGAATCAGCAGAAAAGTGTGTCATTAAATTGGTACAGACTGAAACATTCAATGGACTTGATGATACTCAGTTAAAGAGTTTTTGTTCTTACATCGATGATGACGGTGTCATCAGAATGAGATCCAAGGTTTCGGAAAGGGAAGACTCGTATGATTTTCGTTGTCCGATCATTTTGCCATCCAATCATCCTGTTGTGAATAAACTGATTTACGAAACACATGTGAGATCCTCGCATGTAGGTGTACAGACTTTACTTAGTCTACTGCGAGAAAGATTCTGGATTATTAGAGGGAGAAGAAATGTGAAATCTGTCATTTCGAAATGTACCATTTGTCGCAAGTTCAACTCCAAACGTGTAGAAGTTCCACCTGTATCACTACCCGAAAATAGAGTACGGCAAGCTTACATATTCGAAATCATAGGCGTGGATCTGACCGGTCCACTTTATATTCGAACTGGGGAGAAAGTGTGGATATGTTTGTATACTTGTGCCATTTATCGAGCTGTTCATTTAGAACTCCTATCGTCACTTTCTACAGACGTCTTCTTACAAGCATTCAGAAGATTTGTGGCTAGAAGGGGGAGACCGACAACAGTGTACAGCGATAATGGTACAAATTTCGTCGGTGCCGAAAATGCTTTCTCGCAGTTGAATTGGAAAATGATAACCACTTACAGTACTGCCGAAAGAATCAATTGGAAATTCAATCCTCCAACAGCTGCCTGGTGGGGTGGTTGGTGGGAAAGGCTGATTGGTATTATCAAAGACATACTCCGGAAAGTTTTAGGTAAAGCCAGTTTATCCTACGAAGAATTATCCACCACTCTTTGCGACTGTGAATCGATAATGAATTCAAGACCACTAACATATTCGCATGAAGACAGCAGGGACCTAGTTCCACTGACCCCTGCCATGTTTCTTAGAGAAATTCCGGAATGTGGAGTACCAGATTTGGATGCTGTGGAGAGTTCAGATTTGAGAAAACATTTGAGATATAGGATAAAATTGAAAGAAGATCTTCGTAGAAGGTTCAGGAGTGAATACTTGGGACAACTGAAATCATCAGCCAAGAATCGTTTCCAAAAAGAAATTAAAGTTGGTGACATTGTTCTGATAGGATCAGACAATTTGAAACGACTAGATTGGCCACTTGCTTTTATCGAAGAGTTAATACCTGGTCGTGATAATAAAATAAGACTGGTAAAATTGAAAACTGCGAAAGGAACCATTCTGAGACCTCTTCAGAGGGTCTATCCTTTGGAATTAAATTGCAGCCGTGATTTGGATCTACCATTACTATCAAGCAAAATACCCGAAGAAACTTCTCATTATGAAAAAACTGAAAACAAGCAGGATGGTCATAATGAAGAAAATTCTGAATTACTGCCGATTACCACACGCTATGGTAGAACAGTCAAACCTATCCATAGACTGGGAATATAGTGGTTTGAGTTTTTGAACTGAGTTCAATAAACTCAAGGTGGGAGGATGTGGTAGATAGTTGAATTTATTTTTCTCTTTGTATATGCAAAGAAATTGTTTTAAGGATTTTGATGTTTTATGTCATAAAAAGATTTTTTGAGATTTTTAATTTTGTATGTCATTATTGATTAATTACAAAAAAGTCAAATTATATTGAACGTTTTATTTTGAACTGTTGAGTATTTGTGCTGTTTCACATCCATATATTGTCCTTCATTGACGTATTCAGTCACCGGGTAGGTGAACTTTTCGAATATCTAACAAAGGGGGTGGGTACAGAAAACATTTGCAGGAGACGGTGAGGAAGGCGGCAGATAAGGTGACTGCCCTGGGGAAAATTCTACCCAACATAGGAGGTCCGGCGGCTGAGAAGAGGAGGCTGATGTGGGGAGTGGTTCAATCGACCATCCTATATGGAGTCTGGGGTGGTATGATGGAGATTGCTAAATACAGGCAGATGCTGAACAGCGTGCAGAGAAGAATGCTCCTCAGAGAGATATCCGGGTACCGAACTATATCATCAGAAGCGGTACAAGTGATAGCCGGGATACCCCCCATAGATCTGCTGGTATGGGAGAGGATGGAAATCCATAAAAGGGGCAGGGAACATAAGGGTGACATTGAAGGGGAGGTGAGGAGGAAATGGCAGGACAGATGGGACGCAAGTCAAAAGGGTAGATGGACCAAGCTGCTAATAGAAGACCTAGAAAGCTGGACTCTCTGTCGTCACAGGAAGATCGATTATTTCGTTACGCAGGTTTTGTCCGGGCATGGCTCATTTAAGTCATACACAAAGAAAATAGGGAAGTCGGAGAACGATGATTGCATCTACTGTGGAGACAGGGACGACGTCCAACACACAGTTTTCTATTGCCGCAGATCGGAACAATATCGAAACAAATTGGAAAGAAAGATAGGGAAGGAGATCACCAGGGCCAACATAATAAAGATTATGCTAAGAACCGAAGAGACCTGGGGCGCCGTGAGAGCATGTATTAGAGATATAATAAGTACAAAGGAAAGGGAAGAACGTGCACATCAGGGATAGCGGATGAAGATGAAGGTCTCTACTCTGAAGACATGCCCCCACGGGTGATACCAGGGTCGAGACAAGGATCGAGACAGGATCGAGGTGGTTTTAGTGCGGTCGTCTCTGGCTGGGCTCCCCAATGTTGCCTGGATGGCTTGCGTGCAGGTTATCCAAGCGGGATTGGAACCTAGACAGAGGGACTCCCACACTTCCGGGGAAAGGTACAACAAGTACCCGGAGTCTGTGAGCAAGATTCCACCTGAAAAAAAAAAAAAAAAAAAAAAAAAAAAAAAAGGTTAGGTTAGGTTACGTTACACCTCTAGGAGCTGTAAGACCTTGTCGTTATTGGAGTGGCTCAGTAACTTCACAACGAGTGAAGCTGAGAAACAGCTCGAAAATGGTCAGTGGGGCTACTGATGTCGAGTAGGTAGCACCAATAAAAGCCAGTAGAAGATCCAAGTTACATCCGAACACAACGACAAGTCCTACCAGAAACGGAGGGCGGACGGCGAGTTCCCGGCGCCGTAAAACGGCAATGAGATCTACTTCGGATGAAGGGATATATAAGAAAAGAGAGTCAGTGGAATATTTCACTCTCACTGAGAGTATAGAGACATATGGGAAATTGATAAACGACTTAAATAAGCTGACGTTGGATATACCTAACACCCACAGACAAATCAAGGAGTCAGTCTTAAAACTGAAGAAGACGAGTCGGAACTTTAAAAAGGACCTGGTCCAAAGATGGTTCGACAAGCACAGGTATGAAGAGACGGAGAAAATAGCGATTGATTTGGAAACACAAACGGTCCCGTGGCATGGAGCGTCGGCGGTAAAGATAATATCCCAGATTGGGGATATCGACACATTTGAAAATTTTGATAGAGTGGCAGACCTTAAATGGAGCAGCAATGTATACGAGCGAACCAGTATCGTAGTAGACAACCCAATCAAAACGGGTAATTAGGTAACGAAGGTGGTACTAGTGGAACCCACTGACCCGGAAATGACTGGGAGCATCCAGAAGATGTATAAGGATAAGTATCCCGAGCTGAAGGGGATTGAAGAACCATATGAGGTGCTAGAACAAAAGACTATGCTCAAATCTAAAGCAGGTGTAGGGGAAACAAAGAAGGTGATCAAACATATGGGCACGAGAAAAGACATATGGGAAGAAGAGACTGGTAGAAGGGGGAAAGTTGCCATCCATCAGGTAAATTGCATGACAACCGAAGTCTTGAGAAAGATGTGTGAGGTGGTGTTTAAGGGCTATACAGTTGAGGTGGAAATTTTCACAAATAGTAAAAAGGAACGGGCGACATATGGAATGATTGTGTTGAAACGTTAACTTTGCAGTTAACATTCCAGAAAATAAAAATATATAATAATCACTTTAAAATTTTGATTTTTGGTGGAATAGAATGCATCGATTTTCTAAAAATATTGCCATCGAAAAATTACTAAATTATTTCACATTTGTGATTTGTGGTGGAATGAATTCATTAACCAAAAATAAGTATTCTAGAAATATTATACCGCGAAATTTAAAATTTTCAAGAATCTTTAAATAAGAACGGAGAAAGGACCGGCTTCTTCTCATATCGTCAGTCGACGAAGTAACTTGTAGAAACTATGCAGTAATCATTAAAATTATCTTATGTGCTTTAAAAAGCGATAATTTGCGAAGACATTACGTAATAAGAATCTGGATTACTGGTATGTTATTACATTACATTGTTTCTTTTGAAATTTTGTTATTGAAAAATTTACCATTTATTGGTTTGAAAGCTAGTACAAAATGGATACCCATTTTGGATGCTACACGGTACCTTCATATTCCTTAAGAAAAATTGTTCCTTTAAATATATAATTTTTTCCTTTTGTTAGATTGCTCATACGTTTTTTTATATAAAAATCAGATATTTGTCCAGAATGAATCCTAAAATTACAAGTTATAATATTCAATTGTATTTATTGAGCTGGACAGATATACATGTAATCTTCTAATTTCTTAATTTTTTTCTTATATCTGTATATTCTTCATAGCACAGTTTCTGGGATATAGTTTTCCTGAAGTACCTACCTACCTATCTTGGAGTAGTTCCCGGAAGCATACATTTTCTGAAGTTCCTTTAGCTTCTTTGGAACACAGCAGTGCAGCGACGAACTAGTCTATTTCAGAAGAGTGTGCAAATTCTTTCCGTTGAGTGCTTCTTTAAAAATTGTATACTTATACAATTTTTTTTTATAAGTCAGAAGGTAGGAAAAAACCAGTTCTATCCGTTCAACTTATCAAGAATAGAAGGTTGTATCACTCTATAAATCGCAATTTTTTTTTCAATTGTTATAAAATTTTGACGACCATTTGTATAATCTTAGGCGTTACTAACCTTTTTTTAGTTTTAGTTATTTTTTTTGTACACGTTCGTTCAAATTTATACCAATATAGTTATCCATATCAATTTTTTTTGTGAAAGTTTTATTTATTAAACCTCCACCAACAGTTATCATTTCCTTTAACTTAATTATTTTTGGGTAGATTGCAACAGTTAAAAGTTAGCTGATTTTATTTATTTGATTTTTTTCTAATTTTGTTTTAGGAAACAAAATTTGTGGCGCCCTTAAATTTCTTTCCTTTTCTTAACTATTCTCGTTTCTTAATTTCCATCAGATAACAAAGCCCTGAGAACTGGCTTTGTTATCACCAAATAATAAATCAGTTTGGTAAGAACCTACATTATATTTTCCATCATTTTTTTTTAAGTCTTATAGCACTCAAATTTATTAATGTTTCATTGGCTATCATATTATTTTGTTTCAGTGTCTAAAAAATACACAGAGTATAGGGACATATTGAGCACAGTCAAAAATGTTATTAAAAACTGACGTAGCACAGAAGATGGAAAGCTGTTAATCACTATAGAAAAAACAACGAGGCACTAAGGAGCATTGGAAGGGCCATAGATAAAACAGAAGGAGGGATTAAGACAGACCAATTAGGTACCGAAAATAGCACGGCAGTGCACATACGAGGGATGGCAGCGGACGTAACAGAGAGGGAAATTATTGAGTCACTAGAGAGGGTCATTGGACGCTGGGAAGAGACGTACAAGGTCACGAATATTCGACAAATGCGTGGTAGCACTCAAGCCACCACAGTTGTATTACCGACAACGATCGCAGACACGCTCCTCCCCTCCGGACACATCAAGGCGGGGATGGTAAGATGCCAGGTAGAAAAGAGGGTGAATGTGACGAGATGTTTTAGATGCTGGGGATACGACCACGTGATATCTTAATGTAATGGCCCGGACAGGAAAGGAGTGTGCTATCGCTGTGGTAAACCAGGACATGATTCGAAGGGGTGCAGTGAAAATGAAGTATGCGTTCTCTGCAATGAGACGCATAAGATGGGCGGTATGGGTTGCTCAAAGTTTAAGGAAGCCCTTATAAAGCAAGGATAAAGGCGAGACAATGTAGTACCCATAACGCGATGGTAAGGCTGAGGGGCACGATATCTACATACTCAGAAGACGACGTCTTCCCAGCACTTAGCGATAAACCCCCAGTGGGCGACGAAAATAGCGAAAAAGGTGTGGGACAGTCTACAGCTGGTACCTCAACACAACGTGCGAGCCCAACCCGAAAGATAGATGCTGAGACAGAGGTGGAGCGGACTCCAGCAGAAAAAAAACCTTAAATGGCTTTAAGGGTCCCCCAGATAAATTTAAGTAGGGAAAAAAAGACACGAGATATTGCACCTAATATCGGAAGGAATATGAAGATTCTGCAGATAAATGTGGGAAGGGCCAAGACAGCTCACGACCTCTTAAGTAAAAAGTCTTTTGAAGTGGCAGCCGACCTGGTCATCGTATCAGAGCCGAACCAAGGAATTTCTAAGCAATATGGCTGGATATGTGATAACGAGATTAATGTGGCAATATTTATCTAAAATAAAAAAATAAGAATTCGCAAGATCACGAAGAAGGAAGGGCACATAGCCATCCACTTAGAAGATGTGTCTATAATTGCTTGCCACATATCACCGTACGTTACAAAGGAAAAGTACATGCGAATGGTTAATAGTATTGTGGAAACCACACGGCAATCAAAAAACTTTATAATAGCGGGGGATATAAACGCTAAGTCGGTGATGTGGGGATCACCACAGAATTATTACCGAGGGGACCTATGGAATGACGTAATATCGAGAGTTTAGTGATACTTAACAACGGGAAACCTACGTTTGTAAGGGGTAAAGCAGCAACACATATTGATGTGACGATGGTGAGTGAAAAATATGCATGCAAAGCAGCCAACTGGGACATTCTGGAAGATAATCTCTTTACCTTCCATAAGTATATCGTCTTTGACATACACCGAGGCAAGGAATGAAAGCTGTCATATTCGACGAAAATAAATTCACAGAAGAAGCCAGAAAACTTGATGTAAATAGTATTTATAGAAAGAATTTCAACCATTTTAGGAATAAATTAATAGATATGTACCGGGTGTCCCAATAAGAATGGCTCTCGGCCATATCGCGGGAACCGTTTATAGTACAGCTTCGGGAAAAAAAATTTATAACAAAAGTGACCTCGAGAAAAACCTGGAATTTATTTACAGAGTTGTAGGTCCACCGCCAGAGGGTGTAATTAAATACCAAAAATTATAAAATAAATAATTTATTAATTTTGCCTTATTGAGATGCATTTAAACTATGATTATCGTATTCTTCAAGAAATTCAGCGTATATTTGATTTTATAAGTTTTAGTTTATCTCTTCAAATAATAGGTGGGGGGAAGCGGGAAATTTATTATGAAAAAACGCCTGTAATTCCAGTTCTACTTAACCTATCTATGCAAACTTAGTCTTTTTGAAGAGAGCTCCTTGCTACTGTAACGAGTTATTTTTTTTTTAAATCATGTTGGATCTTCTTTTAGTTTTTTGCCGTTAGTATATTGCTTATTAGCAAGTTTTATATAACTCGTTACTTAATTCCCGACTTCAATTTCTTTTACCGTTTTGTATATCAGCATTACTTTATTTATTTATTTTATGAGTAATTCAAAAGATGTGAATTCCAAGTTAAAATATAAAATTTTTATTAATTTCCATTTTAAAAATTCAAAGACTAGAGGACGTACGGTATATAAGGTATATAAACTATTTTAATTAAATCGAAAACCGTCCAGTATATTAGGAACTTTTTGTTACAAGTAAAATAATATTTCGCTAATGACCAAAAATTGTAGGAGGAATGAAGATATAAATTCGAAAGCAAAACGGCTTTGGCTCTCGATTATTACCGTTCGTATTAAAAACTTACAGTACCGTTCGTCTTCGAATTTGTCTCTGCTTCCGCTGAATTTTTCCGAATTTTGAGTTGAAACTTATAGTACCGTTCGTCTTCGTCTTCTAGATTGCTAGTGTGAGTAATTTGAATATTAAAATACAGTGTGAAGTAAAAGTAAGGTAAATTTATTATAATAAAGCCACCGAATATTCTTTTCAGTTTAAAAATAAAACTTTGATTTCCGATAACGATTTCAGTGTCGAAATTGTTTTAATTCTCTAACGGGTTTTCTTTTCAATAGAAAAGAAAAAATTATTTCCAGAATTTTTTTATTATTAGTGTGTTTTTGACTAAAGTTTTTTTCACAATTAGTTGAATGCTTAATATAAGGCAGATTTAAATTGGATTTTAGTTTTCATTTTCAGATTACAGTTCTTATACCCGTTGTCCAACCTTCCGACCAAACTTATATTATAAATTTTTTTTTACGATAACTTGGAATTAAAACTGATTGTGGGGCGAGTGCGAGGCCGATGCCATGCGTTGTCCAACTTTCAGCCGGTACTTTTTTTTTATAAATATACGATATTCAAACTTGTCTGAGGCCGATGCCATAGGTTGTTTGAATATCTAGTTGAATTCATTGTATCCCTTGACAGTGGTCGTCCCATTTTCCCTCACTACCCAAACTGCGACCTTTTTGCTATAGTTTTTTTTATTAATGGTTCATTTTGTTACGATTTTTATTTAAAATTAAACTGATTGTGGGGCGAGTGCGAGGCCGATGCCATGCGTTGTCCAACTTTCAGCCGGTAAAGTTTCATTGTGTTTAATTTTTTTCCAAATCATTCTTTTCTTTTATAAATATACGATATTCAAACTTGTCTGAGGCCGATGCCATAGGTTGATTGAATATCTAGTTGAATTCATTGTATCCCTTGCCACTGGTCGTCCCATTTTCCCTAACCACCCTAACTGCAGCCTTTCATTTTAGTTTATTTTAATTGTTCATTTTGTAAGATAGCTTGAAATTAGAACTGATTGTGGGGCAAGTGCGAGGCCGATGCCATGCGTTGTCCAACTTTCAGCCGGTAACGTTAAATTGATTTTCATTTTATTCTAATAATTATTTTCCCCAATTAACGATCTTCAAACAAGTCTGAGGCTGATGCCATAGGTTGATTGACGATCTAATTGGTAGTTCTTTAGTATTTTTTTCTATTAATCTGGTTATAACTTCCCCCATATCCCACTTGATCATCCTTACCGCTAAGATACTTCCATTATTTTTTTTGTTTTGTTTATTTGCTACTATAATTTTTTTTCTATTCTTTCTTTAATACGGCTCACCGTTTTTTTTACGAATTACTTCTACTGCTTTACACTGTCATTAATAGTGTTGTAAAGCCCTTACTTTACACCCTCTTCGAGGTATTGCTCTTATTTTATTTCTGTTATTTTATTAATGAAATGCATATTAATCGCATTCTTCATATCAGTCTTCATATTTCTACATAATATATTTCATAAAAGGTTTTATTTCGTAATTAGCTGAGTTTTCTGTTTTCATAACTAGTTCATAGAAATACTAACATTTTCGTTTTTGTCTCATTGGTCAGTATTAGAAAGGTTGTCATAATTTCATTGGTTTAACTTAAAGGTCTAGGTCTATAAAACAGAAAGCTTGGCAGGACTATTGGTCATTTTTCGAACATTCTTTGTCGGGTTTACACTATACATTTTAAACGAATAAATAGTTATCTTTTGAAAAACCTGTTTCGCTTGCCTAACTCACGAGGATACAACATAAATGGTGTCAGGTGTGGGGTTACTTTGTGTCTAAACCAAGCCGGAATATCTTCAGAAAAGTTCTTGTTCAACTTGGAAGTTCGAGTTTTGGGACATTGTAAAAGTACCTCTGTATTATCGTCGTATTTAATGAGTTTAGTGCCAGAAGTGAATTAAGAAAACCTTGAAATCCGTTAGAAATTGTATTGTGTTTCTGCAAACTTGGAAGAAAGTTGCCCAGTAGTAGTTATTTCCGAACTACGCATCTTAAAGCCGCATCCAGAGATTCCACTAGTACTGTGACAGGTCGCTGCTGTACGACTGCTTCAAGTTCCTGATAATCCTGATTCATCCTGCATCCCTTTTCCATTGGAGTTACTGGACGAGCTGTGAGTGATCTGTGCGTAGTGCCGACAGGTGAATTGTGTGAGAGTGACCCGTTAAAACACAAGGTAAAGAAATTTAATTTTGACATTGCGTAACTAGGTTATTTTTTTTTAACAATATATTTTATTCTGCAACATTTTTCCTATCGTTTATCCATGCTAAAAAAATTTTTAATGTTGTCAAATTTATGAAAATTATTATCTGATGTCAGATGAAGAATTAGTAAATGACGAATTTTTAGATACTGAGGAAGAAAACGACAACGCAACAATGGCTTTCTCTGTAGACTTTACATTTAAAATGATCCCAGAATTTGATGGGAATAGATCTAACTTACATAATTTTTTATCATGTTGCGATGTTGTTTGGGAAACTACGACAACACGGGCTAATCAACAAATGTTTTTAAATATATTGAAAGCTAAACTAATAGGTCAAGCCTACAATTTATTAAAATATAAAGTTTATGATGATTGGCCTCAGTTGAAACTTATACTACAAGAAGAGTACTTGGAGCGAAGGACGATAGCTCAAATTCAAGTAGAACTCCTTAATTCTAGACAATTTGTTAAAGAAACCATAAGAAATTGTGCAAACAGAATTGAACGTTTAACTCTAGATTTGAACGACGCTTGTATAGCGAGCGAAGGTATAGCTGCTAAAGCGACCATAGAAAATTTAAATAAAAAATCAGCCCTTAAGGCATTTGTGGACGGTTTGCGTCCACCTGTTCAATTAATAATAAAAGCCAGTCGGTTCCAATGTTTCACAGAAGCTGTGGAAGCCGCTTGTGAGGAGGAACGTAATATAAAATCGTCAAATTCGCCAAATGTCACATTAAATCACAAAAATCGCTCAAATAATAATAATTTTTTCAATAAAAGAAATTGTAGTAAATGTGGTAAATCTAATCATAATGTAGATCAGTGTTTTCTAAACAGAACTCATTCTTTTCCTTCTTATCCCAAGCATATTACACCAACTCAGAATCAGCAGATAAAAGTAGAGAGAAATATTAATTTAGGACAAACTCAGTGTCGATATTGTAAGAAGTTTGGACATTCTCTCGAAGAATGTCGAAAACGTTTGTATAATAATTCCAATAACAATTATAGTAATAATGCACGTACCAGCTACGGTAACGTAAATCGAAATCGAAATTATCAATCGGAGTTTACATAATTTCAGCAACAGGGAAACGAACAAGGCGCGAGTACATCCAGAGGCCACGGTTCTTGCGCCCAGAATTTAAAAACGGCCTAAGAGAAACAACCGTAAATCAGTCTAGCCAAAGTTCAATTTCTGATTCATTAAGTTCAAACTCAAATTCATATAAAAATCAGTGTGACGGCTCTAATTCAAGATCAAGCCCCATTTTCCACACAAATTCAAGCACTAATTCAACATCAAGCTCAACTTTTTCAAACTCAGGCTCTAATAATACAAGTTCAAGCTTAAATTCAACATCTAACTCAAATTTTTATGATGTGCCAACATACCCAAGTCCTAGCAATAATTTTCGCTCACAATTTACAAACGATATAGATAAATCAAATTATGAATCAATCATTCAAGGTCAGAAATGTTTTACAAATAATAATTCCATAATAGGGACAGAAAATAAAGAGACATCAAAAGAAATCTTTAAAATGTGAAAATGTGTGATGTTTCAAATTCGTCCTATGTAAAAATTCCTTGCTCTTTGACCACTACCAGATCTGCTACTTTACTAGTAGATACTGGAGCGGATATCAGTGTAATAAAAATTGGCCGTCTCGACGACGATGCGATTGTATACACTGACAAAACTATAAAAATTAAAGGTATAACAAATGAATGCATCACTTCATTAGGCATCAGCTATGCGAAAATACAATTAAATGAAATTATTATTGAACACGAATTTCACGTAGTTCCTAACAATTTTTCAGTTTTAACAGATGGTATATTGGGAAAAGAATTCTTAACAAAGTTTAGAGTGTCCATCGATTATCAGTTATCTAAATTATTCATTCCTGTAGGTAAAGGTAAATTCGGTTTTGATTTAACGAGCCCATACAATATAACCATTCCTCCTAGATCTGAATTATTTGCAAAAATTTATGAAAATTTTCAAGAACCAAAAGTGTGTTTAAATAAAGAAATAATACCCGGTGTGTACATAGGCAATTGTATTGTCCAACCTAAGGACGGAATGTGCACTATTAGCATAATAAATTCCTCAGAGTCAAAGGTTCAAATTAATTATTTAAATCTTGATTTCGATAAGCTAGAAGACTATCATGTTGTTCACATTACAAATACTAACAGCGGAGAAAGAATCGCAAGGATCGAGTCGCTAATCGATACTTCGCATATGAATAGCGAGGAAAAAGAATCGATTCTAGAAATTTGTAAAACATTTAATGACATATTTCATCTCGACGGTGACAAACTAACTTGTACCGATGCCATCAAACATTATATTCCCCTTAAGTCTAATAAACCCATCTTTGTAAAACCCTATAGACTTCCTGAACAACAGAAAGACGAAATAAATAAGCAAATTCAGCAAATGTTTGACGATGACATAATAGAGCCTAGCCATTCGCCATTTAACTCTCCCATTCTTATCGTTCCCAGAAAATCACTAGGAAATAACCAAAAACGATTTAGATTAGTTGTAGATTTTAGAAAACTTAATGAATCTACAGAATCGGACGCTTATCCTTTGCCAAATATAATTGACATTTTGGATCATTTGGGACAATCAAAATATTTTTCAGTTATAGATCTAGCTAATGGATTCCACCAAATTCCTCTTAGCGAGGAAAGCAAACCGTGTACAGCATTCTCTTTTAAGGGTCACTACCAGTTTAAAAGGTTACCAATGGGCCTTAAAGGTGCACCGGCATGTTTTCAACGTCTGATGAATAGTGTTTTAACAGGGTTACAAGGAATCAAATGTTTTGTTTATCTAGACGATATAGTTGTTTTTGGAAATTCTCTTTTAGATCATAATAAAAAACTCATTGATGTTTTTAATGCTCTCAGGAAGCATAATCTTAAGTTACAGCCCGCAAAATGCAATTTTTTGAGGAAAGAAATTAATTACCTCGGACATATCATTTCTGAGAACGGTGTAAAACCAGATCCTTCTAAAGCCTCATGCGTTCAAAATTATCCAACCCCCAAAAACGAAAAGCAAGTAAAATCATTCGTAGCATTAGCATCCTATTATCGACGTTTTATTCCAAACTTCGCAAAAATCGCTTATCCCTTAAATAATTTGCTAAAAAAGAACGTGCCTTTTGAATGGTCCGCTGTTTGTGATGAAGCATTTTCTATCTTAAAAGAAAAACTTATTAGCCCTCCCGTATTGCAATATCCGGATTTTGAAAAGGAATTTATTTTAACAACAGATGCGAGTAAATACGCGATAGGATCAGTATTATCACAAGGAAAATTAGGTGAAGATAGACCTATTGCTTACGCTAGTCGAGTTTTGAATAAGGCTGAACAAAATTATTTGACAATTGAACGTGAGATTTTAAGTATAGTTTGGTCCACCCAGCATTTTCGACCCTATCTCTGGGGTGATAGACCCTTCCTAATCGTCAGTGATCACAAACCGCTATCTTATCTTTTTTCACATTCAAATCCCTCCTCAAGACTAACCCGTTTCAGACTTAAACTCGAAGAATTCAATTACAAGATTATTTACCGACCCGGTAAACTTATTTCCAATGCTGATAGTCTTTCTAGGATTTATAAAATGAACACTAGATCTTCATCTGCTAATAACTCTTATAATCAATATCTAAAAGAGATCAAAAATAAAATTATCATGAATAAAAATATCATAGATGTTTCTGAAAATATTACCGACGTTGTAAATAATGTAGACAAACCCAGTATAATTTTCTTTGCGAGTAAAGAATTTGATGACCATCAAAAATACGATAATAATCACAACGAATTAACAGCGCAAAATAGAGAGCTACACGACATTGCATATTTAAAGCATAATGATCGATTTTTTATTTATTTAATTACAAAAGAGTCAGATTTCCAAAAAGCAAAATACGATGATATTTTTTATTCACTAATGAACTTGAAGTCTTTTGTAACACAACACGGTATTAGTGACCTTGCCTTCTCAGCTGATGAATGTAAAACCGAGCGATTAAAACTAGACGTTATTAGGATAATGTTTCGCTATATTTTTAGAGAAGCAAATACAGTAATCACAATTTGTCATAACAACGTAAATCAAGACCTTAGTCAAAAAGAAATAGAAACCATATTAAAGGAGTATCATAATTGTCCACTAGGTGGACATCAAGGAGTTAATAGAAGTTTTAACCGAATAAAGGAAAAATATCGCTGGAAAAACATGTTTAAACATATAAAGAAATTTATTCGTTCTTGTGAAATTTGCCAAAAAAATAAAACTGGTAAGAAAACAAAACTACCGATGGTAATTACTACCACCTCATCTAAGCCATTTGAAAAGGTATTTTTAGATATCGTAGGGCCACTAAATGTAACTGATCAAGGCAATAAATATTTACTAACATTCATGGATGATCTAACTAAATTTTCTTTAGCTATACCGATTCCAGACCAAACGGCTCAGACGCTAGCCTATCAATTTACAACAAAAATTATCTGTCAGTATGGAATTCCCAAATATGTATTGACGGATCAGGGTTCAAATTTCCTCAGTGATTTATTTAAAAAGACGTGTCAATTATTAAAAGTTTCTAAAATTCAAACTACGAGTTTCCATCCTCAAAGTAACGGCAGTTTGGAAAGATCTCACAGAACTTTTGTAGAATATTTAAGAAGTTTTATAAACAAAGATATGAATAATTGGGATGAGTTTATGCCTTTTGCTACATTCACTTATAATACTACTCCTCATATATCCACCTCTTTTACTCCTTTCGAACTCCTTTTTGGCCACAAAGCAGAATTGCCTACAACGTTAATTAAATCTCCCGAAGTCCTTTATAGTTATGATGACTACTACAATGAACTAAAATCAAGAATGCAACACTCTCATGAAATAGCTCGCGAAAAATTAACAAAAAGTAAAGAAATGTCAAAGAAATACTATGATAAAAATATTAATCCTCTCAATATAAATGTAGGCGATAAAGTTCTCCTTAAAAATGAATCTATCATAGTAGGAAAAACCAAAAAGTTGCAGCCGTTATTTAAAGGACCTTACGAGGTCATATCCATCGATTCGGATGTAAATTGTACAATAAAAATCAACAAAAAACTAGTTAAAGTTCACATGAACAGATTAAAACTTTTTTCTGAATAAAAAAAAAAAATAAAAAAAATTTTCCACTCTGTAAGTTTTTGGAATCAAAAGTATTACACATTTGCATTTTAATTTTGTTTTAGTATAGTTTTAGATAAAATCATTAACTTAGTACTAAAGGAACTTGTTTAAGTTATGCTATATAATTTTTTTTTTATTACTTTTAGGCCATGAATTTGCCTTCAGTTCTTTTGTCCACCCTGCCACTGATGGTGTTTTCAAGTGTTTATTATAATAATACCCTAATAAATTCAAGTCCAGGACTGTACTACGAAAATATTGGTAACTTGAATCTTTACACCGATAAATGGAAGTTAGTTGTTTATTTAGACTTAATTAATTATCACAGCGAATACAAAACGATTTTATATTACAGAAATGTATTGGAAAATTTTTGTAAATTAGCCGAATCACGCGGTTTAGAAAATAACGAATGTGATTCCATGAAGCACACTACTGAATACTTCCTTAAAAATATTAATGATAACGATAAAATAATTTTGGAAATGCTAGGCGCAGATGTACAAGCCCGATCTAGAATAAAAAGAGGTTTGCTAAATATTATTGGTTCAATTTCAAAGACCTTATTTGGAACTTTAGACGAAGAAGACGCAAAATTTTTTGATTCACAAATACAAAAATTAAAAGATAATCAAAATCATTTAACAAAACTTCTGAAAGAGCAGACGTCAATCGTACGAAGTACTCTGTTAGATAGTAATTCTTGGTTCTTAAATAGAACAAAGTTATTAGAAAATAAGTTAGATATAACAGGTAATTTTATTAACAATTTAGAAATAAATATGAAGATTACTGAAATTTTTTCACTTTTTTCATTCATGGAAACGATTTTCAAGTCACACCAAGAAAATTTATTAAGTATAATCCAAAAATCTCTAGAAGGAAAATTACATCCTCTAATAATCAGTCCAGTAGAACTTATAAAACATTTGAGTAATTTACAAAATTATATGGAAGGGTTAAGTTTTCCTGTCAGTCCTATTTTGGAAAATACACATGTTCTTTTCAAATTAACAGAAACTAATGTTTATTTTTATAATAATAAAGTAACGTTTGTTTTGTATGTTCCTTTGATAACTCCGAGAGAATACGGAATTTATAAAATTTCCAGTCTACCTACTCAAGTTTCTTTAAACCGATACGCATTTATTGTGCCAGAAAGTAACAATTTATGTATTGATGCTATAAAGCAACATTAAATTATGTTAAGTGACTTGGAACTCGCGTTCTGTAAAACTACTGTAGGAAATAATTATGTCGGTGAACAGAAAAAACCTATATTATTAGTGCATTTACACGGTGGTTGTGAAGCAAATTTATTTGTACCTTCATTATCCATTCCAAAGTCTTGTAATAAAAAAATATTATTTGTAATTTATCCTATTTTTATACAATTAGCACAAGCGAACTCATGGTTGTACACTATTCCCACAGAAGAAAATGTTGACCTTATTTGTAAATCTGTTAAACAAAGATTATCCTTAACACTAAATGGCACAGGAATTCTTCACATCATCTCAAATTGTTCAGCTTATACAAAAGATATGATATTAGCCCCTCATAACGAGTACCTTACCAAAACTACTATAAATTATATTCCACCCTTGGATATAGGTAAAGAAAGAAATTCACTTCAATTATTCGAATTTCAATAATATTGACATGTTAGGAATAAATTCACCTACTACAATTCAATCTAATGATATTCAAACCCTATCAAAATTTAGCCAGGATTTAAATTCATTATCTTTCGATTTAGACAAAGTTCAAGATCCATCCTATCTCTCATGGAATTTGCATAATGTAATTGTATATGTAATATTACTCATATTAATAAGTCTTTCTATATCATATTACATAATAAGAAAAAAGTTTATCATAGTGGAACCTCAAGTAAAAAATGAAATAAAAATCCCAGAGACACATCAAACAGCCGACGAAACCGAAGTTGTTAATGAAAAAATTAAAAGTGATAGCCATGAGCGCGCTGAAAATTGTAACCCAAGGTACAACTTTAAAAATTAGGGAGGAGGTGTTGTAAAGCCCTTACTTTACACCCTCTTCGAGGTATTGCTCTTATTTTATTTCTGTTATTTTATTAATGAAATGCATATTAATCGCATTCTTTATATCAGTCTTCATATTTCTACATAATATATTTCATAAAAGGTTTTATTTCGTAATTAGCTGAGTTTTCTGTTTTCATAACTAGTTCATAGAAATACTAACATTTGCGTTTTTGTCTCATTGGTCAGTATTAGAAAGGTTGTCATAATTTCATTGGTTTAACTTAAAGTTCTAGAAGCTTCGATCACATGATTTACATGTTCTATGAAACAGAAAGCTTGGCAGGACTATTGGTCATTTTTCGCACATTCTTTGTCGGGTTTACACTATACATTTTAAACGAATAAATAGTTATCTTTTGAAAAACCTGTTTCACTTGCCTAACTCACGAGGATACAACAATAGCTAGAAATAACCTGCTTACATCTTGTTTTACCGTACCACTTTTTATACACGTACTACCGGCAAATGTTGTATATATTATTTTGTTACATTTGCCCTGTATATATTCATTTTGCATGGAACTGCCGAAATAGAAATTTTGAGTATTATTAGGAATTGCTAATTTTGTATATTTGTTTTTCTCTGGTAATATACAACCTGACATAATTAGTGTTTTCTTAATAACCCGTAGTAGAGCCGTCTGTGGGTTTATAGTTTTATAGGAGTATTTAGTTCAACGAGACCCCTGGAATTTTCCGTAACCTCCATCTGAGGCTATCTGGAACTCTTGACGCTTAGGGTCAAGGGGCCGTGGAGTAAACCACGTCACAAAATCTGGCGCCCGAGCAATTATTTTAAAGATTTTGCATCGAGGGTGTCCAAAGTGACGTGCCCAGTTGGTAGGAACCAAAGGGAGGTGAAAAAACACGTCACAAATTTGGCGCCCGAGCAGGGACCGTTATTCCGCTTTTGATTTTTGATTAAATAGGGACTGTTTTATTCCGTTTTACATCTTTTTGGATTGTTGCTTCATTGACCGAGCAGGGACCGTTTTCCGTTTTGATTTTGTTTTCTCTGATTGTCGATTTGAGCTGGGACCGTTTTCCATTTTGATTTTGTTTTCACTAATTGTCGATTTGAGCAGGGACTTGATTGTTGATAAGTAGTAACCGCTTTATTCCGTTTTATTATTTATTATTAGAGCAGGGACCTAACAGTTGATAAGTGGGTACCGCTTTATTCCGTTTTATTATTTATTATTAGAGCAGGGACCTCGATTGTTTGTAAGTACAGGGACATTTTTACCGTATTGTCAAAGAGTAGGATTGTTGTTGATTACACTTTTTTGTTCATAGTATTAATTAAACAGGGATTATTACTCCGTTTTCGTTGTTTTACCGTATTGTTGCAGAGAGAGCCGATTGTTGATTAGAGCAGGAACCGCTATTCCGTTTCTGATTGCTTCTCTGTATCGTTGATTAAGACAGGGACCTAATTGTTGAGAGTGATCAGTTGATTTTTAGTTTTTTGAAATGGATTATTTTGTCTGTCTTAGAATTTTGTTCTTTGCTATTTTTAAATTTTTCTTTCCGCATGAGTTAAAAAGCTTGTCACAAGAGACTGCTGTGCCTAGAAACAAAGGGCAAATGTCGATAAGAAACTCAGAAGATCTGGACTTACTCGTTTTGGTTGATGAAGAAGAAACTGAAAAATCCGAATTCCATATTTCAGTACCAACCGTTATGGCTAACCCTCCGCTGAATGTACATGACTGGAAGGTGTGCTTTGGAAACCATGGAGACCCGGTCACATTTATCGAAAGGATTGAAGAAATCTGTACCGCAAAGAATGTCCAGAAAAACGATTTGCTTCCGGTGTTACCGGAATTGTTATCAGGTGAACCCGCATTTTGGTACCGAAACAACCGTACCAGGTACACGATCTGGGACGAATTTGAAAAAGATTTCCGTATTTTCTTTTATCCCGTTAATTATGAGGACGACTTGGAAGCCGAGATAGGCGGTCGTCTACAAGGAAGAAATGAGTCCGTAGCTACTTACATGACCGAACTTCAAACTCTGATGCGACGGTCTGGAAAGCTAACTCCCGAACTACAGTTAGCTTGGCTGTACCGTAATCTGTTGCCCGAATACCGTCAGCAAATCCGAAAAAGGGATTTTAATGATTTTTCCACGTTCTGCCAAGCTGTAAGGGAGTATGAGCTCCTCAGGAAGGAACTCCAGAATGTACCCAACACCAGCGGATCGAACCGTAGAACATCCCGTCCCCAGCCGACAGGGACACAAAGATATAGACGATCCCACAACTCGACACCTGGTCCATCCAAAGAGCCCATCATCGGTCCCAGACAACCGCCACCCACCGATACTCCCCCACCGTCATCCGATACTTGTCGTCGTCCGCCGCCAGATAGTACTCATCACTCATCTGGATCATCTACCCGTCAGCGAATCTATTTCCGCTGTGGGGAGTCGGGATACGTCAGAAATAATTGCCCTAACCCTAAGAAGATATTCTGTTCTTGTTGCCGTAAGGAAGGAGTATTGTCTAGAGACTGTTCCTGCAGATGGCAGGAAAGCTAGTGCGAAGCTGTCCCGAGGAGAGGACGACACAGCTTCTGCAAATCTTTGCCTCTCATACTGAACCGCCTGTAGAAATGAACGACCCCCGACCGCACATAGACGTCGAAATTGAAAATTACAAGTTCCGGGCATTGTTAGATACCGGAGCGGCAAAATCCTATATTGGTGATCATGTAGCTAAGACATTTTCCCAAAGGAAGCAAACTACTGCCCGTCCGGATACGAAGGCCCGTTTAGCTAATGGAAACTTAGTCTCCATCACTGACATATACGAACTGAAATGGAAAATCAATGACGTCATTATAGAGGGTGCGTTAGAGCATTTTCCTGGTTTGATAACCGATATTGTATTAGGACATGATGTCCTACAGAAATATAATTTCCGTCTGGACTTAGGAACCGGAAAAATATACGTGAAAGATGAACTAGTAAGGAATTCACAATTAGCCAGTCCGGTTGAAATATTGGAAGTAGATAATATGTCCAGGAACAAAGTAGATATTGTTCCAATCATTTGTGAGGAAGAAATCGCCCATCGTCTTCCAGAAGACCGTTGTTCTGGAAATCCAACTGTTTCCGAAGTCTCTGAGTCTTCCCTGGTCTTAGGGGTTGACAAGGAGCAATCCGCTTTTGAAGTTTCCGAATTTTCCCCGGTGTTGTTAGGGGTTAATGAAGAAAGATCTGTTTCTGAAGTCTCGGAGTCATCCCTGGTGTTAGGGGTTGACAAGGAGCAATCCGCTCTTGAAGTTTCTGAATTTTCCCCGGTGTTGTTAGGGGTTAATAAAGAAAAATCTGTTTCTGAAGTCTCTGAGTCTTCCCTGGTGCTAGGGGTTGACAAGGAGCAGTCCGTTGATGAAGTCTCCGCGTCCACCCTGGAGTTAGGGGTCGACAAGGAGCAATCTGTGGTTGAACTTTCTGACTTTTCCCCGGTGTTGTTAGGGGTTGATGAAGAAAAATCTGTTTCCGCAGTCTCTGCGTTCTCCCTGGAGTTAGGAGTCGACAATGAGCAAGTGGTTTCCGAAGTCTCTGCGTCCTCCCTGGAGTTAGGGGTCGACAAGGAGCAAACTCTTTCTGCTATATCTGCGTTCTCCCTGGGAGATTTAAGGGAAGACGAGAAGTTTAGGTACATAGAATGTCCGTTGGAAACCATAATTCCACTTACTGAAAGAAATTTATCGAAAGAACAGACAGACAGACTGAATATCTTTCTAAACAAGGAGTTACCACAATTTGAATCCTTACGAGGTCGGACGACACTGGTTGAGCATGAAATCCGTCTGCTACAACCCAGCCCGATCAAACAGAGATACCGACCTCAGAATCCAAGAATGCAAGAAATTTGCAATACTGAAATAGGCGCCATGTTAAAAGAAGGAGTGATAGAACCATCTACTAGTCCGTGGAGTTCTCCGATTGTTATTGTAAAGAAGAAGGATGGGAAGAACCGCTTCTGCATTGATTTCCGAAAGGTCAATGAGGTGACCATGAAGGATGCCTACCCGCTTCCATTTATCAATGCTATACTTGACAAACTGCGAAAGGCCAAATATATTTCCAGTTTGGATTTGAAGAGTGGGTACTGGCAAGTTCCGTTAACACCAGGAAGCAAATCCATCACCGCCTTTACCGTACCTGGACGTGGATTGTTTCAATTAACGGTCCTTCCATTTGGTTTACACTCCGCACCGGCCACATTCCAGAGGCTGGTTGATCAGTTAACAGGTCCAGATTTAGACCCTTACGCATTTGCGTATCTGGATGACATCATTGTTCTGGGGAAACGTTTGACCAACATTTCGAAAACCTGTCCGAAGTGTTCCGCCGATTACGAGCTGCTAGGCTGAAACTCAACCCGGAGAAATGTCATTTTTGTTTACCGTCAATGAAATACTTAGGCCATGTAGTTACTGGAGATGGAATTTGTACCGATCCAGAAAAGGTCGAAAGTATAATTAAATTTGCAGCCCCGAAGAACATCCGAGAGTTAAGAAGATTTTTGGGAGTTGCATCCTGGTATAGGAGGTTTGTGCCATCGTTTTCTCAAAAGGTGGCCCCATTGACAAAAGTCCCAGCGATGGAAGTGGGCTGAAGAGCAAGAAGCCGCTTTCGCTAAGATTAAAACCTGTCTGTCAGAAGCACCCGTTTTGAGCTGTCCTGATTTTTCCGTACCGTTTACTCTGCAAACCGATGCCTCAGAATATGGCCTGGGAATAGCCCTCACTCAACAAAAGGAGGGTCATGAACACGTGGTAGCGTATGCAAGTCGCACGCTGAGTCCTGCCGAAAAGAATTACTCTGTGACTGAGAAAGAATGTCTTGCTATTGTTTGGGGAATTGAAAAGATGCGTCCTTATTTAGAGGGCTACCATTTCACGGTTATTACCGATCATCAATCTCTTAGATGGCTGCATTCCATATCTAGTCCATCCGGACGATTAGCTAGGTGGAGTATTTTTCTGCAGCAATATGATTTTGAAATACAATACCGTAAAGGTGCGCTAAATTGTGTGGCCGACGCTTTGTCCAGAAATCCGCTACCAATGACTACCGAGGCCGAGCCACCGTCTGCTCTCTGTTTGACCGATGTAACTGCCGAATGTTCATGGTACCGAAACAAAAAAGAGGAAGTTCTGAAGGACCCGGGGAAATTTCCGGACTATTTCATCCGAGAAGACCGTCTGTACCGCCACTTCTGGGACATAAACGATTTCAGAGAACCTGAGATGAGTGATCCCTGGAAATTATGTATAGCTAAACCTGATCGAACCCGAGTGTTGCAAGAAAATCATGATGATCCGAGTGCTGGTCATTTAGGAATTGCTAAAACTATCACCCGTATTGCAAGATTGTACTATTGGCCAGGAATGTTTAGGGACATCACCAAGCATGTAAGGAGATGTCTGCAATGTCAAAAGTACAAACCGTCGCAACAAAAGCTCCCAGGGAAGATGCAACCATCCTCGAATCGGAAACCATGGGAAACCGTTAGCTCCGACATTATTGGACCGTTACCAAGAAGTAAGAAAGGGAATTGTTATATCATAATGTTCCAAGACCGTTTCACTAAGTGGGTACAGTGTAAACCGTTGAGGAATGCTACTGCCAGTAGCATAAGTACCGCCTTTTAATACAGAACAAAGGATATTAACAAAAGTATTATAATCTGTTTATGGAAATATAAAGCAAAAAGTTTAATAACAGATGCAGGGGCTCATTTAATATCATTAACTTTTGATGGAGCCCCATCGAATGTTACAATGGCACGTACGCTAGGTTGCAACATAGATGTTTCCAATATGAAACCATATTTTCAATTAAATGGTAAAAATGTATTTATATTTTTTGAGCCATGTCATATGGTCAAACTTATAAGAAATACTTTCGGTGAAAAAAAATATTTAAAGGATGGTGAGGGTAATCTAATTAAGTGGGAGTATATTCAACAATTAGAGCGATTACAAGAGACTGAAGGGTTACATTTAGGAAACAAACTTCGAAAAGCACATCTTAATTTCTTTAAGCAGAAAATGAAGGTGCGTTTAGCAGTGCAGCTTTTAAGTAGATCTGTTGCTGATGCATTGAGTTATTGTGAGGAACAGTTAGGTTTAAGTGAATTTAAGAATTGTCATGGAACTATCAAATTTATTAACACCATAAATAATATATTCGATATATTGAATAGTCATTCTTTAGTTCCTCCAAAATATAAAAAAGCACTTTTTGAAAAAAATATTGTTGGTACTAGAGATTTCATTTTTGGAGCTATAGATTATATTATTTCCAATTTAAAATATCTGAATAATGATCTTGTGATACACTCCAATCGTAAAACTGGTTTTGTAGGATTTATTTGTTCAATGAGAAGTGCGTTATTGATGTATGATGAAATGGTCATCAATGAAAAAAAATATTTTATCTTCCACTTTACAAGGCGAGCCAGGACCATATAGAAATGTTCTTTTCTTCAATACGTTCCAGAGGTGGATGAAACAATAACCCCACTTGTCGTCAATTCACTGCATCTTATAAAAGACTGCTAGTCAGGGCTGAAATTAGAGAAGGAGGGATGGGAAATTGTATACCCTTAGAGGATATACCAATATTAGTAGGGTCAAGCCGATTAAAAACACCCGAGCAAAATATTAATCAAAACTTTCCTTATCTCATTGAACAAATTCCAGAAAATAGTAGTTTGCTGACAATATGGGAAGATCACGAATATATCAAATATAATTACTGAGTGTTTTTTGCAAATTATTATTTATATTGCTGGTTTTGTTACAAGACAATTACAAAATACAATCAAATGTGAGGAGTGTATCACAGCATTATCAGGAGACAAAGCAAATTTCTTGAATTCACTTATTACCAAAAAAGATCGAGGTGGATTAACATATCCATCTAAAGATGTGATAAAAATTACGGAACATTTTATACGAAACAATGAAATTCAGTTGACAAAAAAAAATTTCATTCAGAGTATGAAAAATAAAATCATTCACCAATGTATAGAGGATAATACCTTCTCTAGTTTAAAAGAACATACTGCTGAAGTGAGCAATAATCACATTTATTTTTTAGTTGAAGCAGTAATGTTAAAATATTTAAACATAAGGATTCATTTCATTACTAAAAAAAAATCTGAAGTGGCAAACCCTGTTAGGCATCACCTAACTAAATTAATTTTATTTAAGAACCAATAATGTTATGTTATTATTTTATTTATTGTTTTTAAATATACGGTATAATAATGTTTTAGCTATTTAATAACATATTTATGTAAGTAGGTACTGGTATTTTATATTTCAAAAGATATTTTGTCTAGTCTTTTATATGGTTTTAAATATATATTTTAATAACTGTGTTTTATTTTATTCCATATATTTGTTATACCTATATTATTATTATTATCACTTATTATATATTTGAAATATTAATTTTTCAAAACTAAATGCACAACCTTCTTCTGATTACTCCTATAGTTTTCAACACATATTGTGTATTAATATTTTAGTGATGAATAAAGTTTACTTTGTTTAAGTTTTCAATTTTCCATAATTTATTGATAAAAAACCACGGATTTATTATAAAATGGTAATGTTGTAACTCAAAGCTATTTCAATGTTCATTTTTTAGTTTCCTTTCAACAAACTCATGAACCGCCACTGGGAATATACACGTGGTGTCAAGTGGTAACACGCCAGCAGCAGTTGTTATCGGTCCTCTCTTTTATTTAGTCATTGGCTGTATCCGTTAATACAAATTCTTCTTTGTGATTATTCTTCGCTTTATTGACTTGACACTTGTGACATTGCTTAATATATTTTCTTACATCTTTTTCCATGTTTTTCCATCTAAAATTCGCTCTTAATTTTTTCAATAGCCTGTTATTTCCTACATGACCTCCAAATAAAGGATCATTATGATAAGTTTCTAAAATCTGTTGCTTTTCTTTTTCTTCTTCCACCATCTTAGGTATATCGCAAATACATATTTGTACGTTTTTTAACGTATTGTTTCCTTTTTCCATAAACTCTTTTATAGTGCATTGTGTAAAAATAATATCATTCATATAAATTTTCATCCATTTTATTCCATTATTTACCGCTAGCTTATCAAGCTGAACTAACGTTTGACCTAAATCAAAGTTAACTATATCGGTATTTAATAAGGCTTGGCTAAATCTCATCCTGTTTTTGATCCGTATGTTCATCCTTAACGAAACACGGTTATTTTCAAATTGCAGAATTGGTAATTTATGCGCCTCTAAATTATTCAGTACTTTATATACTGCTGGCTTGCGAATATCTTTCTTTATTTCTGTGGAAACTATTTTATCTTCTCCTGTAGGCTGAGCTTTATTCTGACGAGTTTTTGACCTCGTTATTGCTAAAACGTGAGCATTGTCAATGTACAAGTCTTTTAATCCCTTTATGGATATCCTTGAAATGCTGTCCGCATAATTTGAATTTCCTTTCAAATATTGTATTTCGAAGTTGTATTCTTCTAAATCTAATCTAATTCTTGTAAGTTTCGAAGTTGGTTCTGTCATCGAAAAAAGATGTGTTAACGGTTTGTGATCCGTTTTCACAATAAAATGTGGAGAACCATATAAATAACACTTAAAATGATTAATTCCCCAAGTATTGCAGAACACGCAATATTTGAAGCATCTGTTGTCAATATAAATTTTTTATTGAAATCTGGATATTTCAGAATAGGCGGCTGAATTAATGCCGATTTTAGTATTTGGAATGATTTTTCGCAGTCTTCTGACCACTCGAATTTTACATTTTTCCTAGATAATTTATAGAGAGGTATGCGAAATTTGGAATGAAACGTCTGTAATAGTTACAGAATGCTACGAACCTTCTAGATTCTTCTGCATTTTTGGGCACTGGATACTTCTCAATGACTGAATATTTTGCCTTATCGGGTAGAACCCCTTCACTGGACAAATTGTGTCCTAAATACGTTACTTCTCGCCTGAAGAATTGACATTTTTGTGGATTTAATTTAAGGTTGAATTTCCGACATGTGTTAAACACCCTTTCGAGATTACTTAAATGATGATTTTCTGACATCCCTATTACGACTATATCATCCATATAATGAAATGCTTTTTCTGAAGTTAATCCTGAAAATGCTATGGACATCATTCTTGAAAAACTATTTGGACTTATATTTAAACCAAATGGTAATCTTGTATACTGAAAAGAACCTTTTTCTGTGCTAAAAGATGTATATTTCCTTGAAGACTGTTCTAAGGGAATTTGATGAAAACCTGACATAAGATCTATGACTGAAAACCATTTCGACCTCCCTAACTGATCTAAGATCGAATCTATTCTGGGTAATGGAAATTTATCTGTGACTATTTTCTTGTTCAATTGCCTGAAATCTATACAAAGTCTCCAAGACTTCTCTCCATTGATTGCCTTTTTGGGAACAAGTAAAACTGGACTGTTATAATCTGAGATTGAAGATTCAATTATACCTTGTTCTAATAACTTTTGGACCTGATTATTAAGTTCTGAAGATTGAGAGTGTGGCGTGCGATAATTTTTAATATATACTGGAGTATCATCTTTTACCAATAGCTTTTGCTCATAAAAATTATTATGCGTTAAAATGTCGTTCTTTAAAGCAAAAATATCTGAAAAATTCTCACAAAGATTTATTAGCTTATCCCTCACGTATTCTGGTACCTCTAAATTTAATGTTTTTCTTAATTCTTTCATCCTATTCTTACTTTCATTCTTCACAGCATATACATACATGTTATACTTGCACTAACACAAAAGACTTTTTAAAAAATTTTTATTTTTACTTAGGTACAGATAGAAATGTACGATACGGTTATGAGTTCTTAACTAACTAAAACTAAACATAGTTTCTCTATTTATGATATTCTTCCGTGGGAACGTGACACAAAGTAAATAATTCTACGAAATATGCAACTATGCTTAATATAATTACATGGGAATAGCAACTAAGCTTGACATTCTAGGAGCTATAATATGACACCTGATGAGTGTGCATATAACATTGACATTCTAAGAGTTATAATATGACACCTGATAATTGTGTGGTATTTGTGTATATAACAACTTCCCTCTTAAAAAAAAATTGATGTTATACAGCAATTTTTTAAGAGAAAAAAAAGGAAGAAAACAATTAAAATTGAACTAAGAATGAAAATTATTTTTAACACTAAAATTAAACTATAGAAATGTCGTTCTTCGGTTGGGTTTCTTCACATCCCCTCGAATTTAAACGTGGTCTTTTCTTTGGAAGAAAGTTCAAAAGCATGCTTGGTTTTTGAGGCTCTTCCGATTGAGTTTTTGGTCTTCGATGTCTTCGACACTTACAAGTCAAATAAGCGGTGACTAGTGCTATTATAAAAGCAATAGTAAGGTAGGTGAACCAAGAGATATTTTTTTCAACAAAGGGTTTGTTGATGAGGTCATCGAGATCTCTGGAATATTGGTCCAATGTAGTTTTGGTGACATCTAAGTCTTCCAAATTAAGGCTGTCTAATTTTATTGGTTTTAGTTTGGGAATGGCTATGTTTTTCGGAATATCGTCGCAACAGTCAAAGTCAATTAGTACGGGATGAGTTTCGTACGTGATATTCGAACTTTTCTTTAATCCGGCTTGCACTTTTGTCGTACCGATAAATGCTAAACAACCCATTCGAAGGTTGAAAATAGAATTTTTGGAAATAATTAGTGTCTCTTGATTTTTGTCGCACTTTATGGTTACACGTACTGGTTCGGCTATTAAAACCAGCCACGCACTGTCTTTAAGTTTTTGCACGTTGTAGCCTTGACCGATAAACAAAGTATTTTTGCAGTTTTCGGGCAAAGCTTTATAGTTTCTGAAAAGCCGTGCTTCACATATTGCATTATCGTCTATCGGGTACGCGTACAGACCACTACAAATTTTTTGGTAGGGTCCGAGAGGTTTACACTTATTTGGATTCTTGAGTGGGATATACGTCAAAGCATCTTCATCTCTTGCTAAGTACTTTTGAGAAATACTCAAAATGTGGTGTAGCCCTGTTCTATTATCATAAATCGGTATTGGAAATAAATGAAATACAGTGAAAATGTGTTGATCTATTAAAGGGATTTTAAGAACAAAGACCAGATCTGAGTGGGTTTGGTAGGCTTCGATATTAATAATTTCCAAATATTGAGCCAATTTAGCTTCATTAACAGATAACGGTAGATTTTTATGTTCTAAATTTTGAGATATAAGTTTCAAGGATGACAGAAGTTCATTGGGTTCGATAATGCTAGTATGAAGTATCTTTAAACGGGCAAATGTTATTGAGTTTAATATATCAGTTATCGCTTGTTCAAGGAATGTGTAGCTTTCCAAAAGATTCTCGCAAATTCCAAGAAATATTAATTTTGACTCTATATAATTAATTTCGTTTGCTGATTGATAAACGGCCTTCTTAATATTTTCAATATCTTGGTTTAAAAGCCCTTCATTGATTTTTATTTGGCTTATACTGGAGTTAAAGTCTTTAATGACCGTTTGGGTAACAGAAATTTGATTCTTCAAAAGATTCTCAATTTTGGTTTGGTCGGATTTTAGTTGATTGATACAATTCGTGTAATATTCGCCATCCGACGCGTCAAGATTTCCAGTGATTGATTTAAAAATGGTACCGATTCCGTTTAGTATCCCGCGTTTGTGTCGTTTAACGTCAAGCGTTATTTGGTCAAGTTTATTTTTAATAGATTTTGAAATCTGAAATAATAGTGTAAGTTGATTTTTGACTTCTGAATGAAAATTATTGATAGGGTTGTTGCCGGGACAGATAGATTTTTGAAGTTTTTCTAATATTTGATTATTTGAAGTGTATGCGATTTGTAGGGAGGTAATATTCTTATGTACTAAAAGCGTCCAATCTTCGTTGGTAACTACTATTCTTGTCTCATCGTGGTAGTAGACTCCTATCGTACTATTTATCGGGTTGATTGTGAATTGGGAAACCACTGTTCCGATCAGCAGTAGAATCCTAGAAAAGATTAATTTTGAAAGTAAGGTTTCAACATGTCGAAGTTGTATTTTGATTTTTGTTTCGTCACTGGGTTAAGCACCGTTGCTGAGTTATTTTTATGAATTTCTACAATTTCGAACGGACCGTTGAATTTATTTTGTAATTTGTTTTTTATTTGTGTTTCTTTTACATATACTTTGTCTCCGACTTTGTAATCTGGCGTATTACCGGAAACATGTTGGTCAAAACGGACTTTAGCTTTATTCTTTTTATCTAGTGTTTTCGCGCGAGCTATTTTATAGTAATAAGATATTCGGTTGTTGAGGTCTCTAATATATTTAGTGATTAATTCCTGTTCATTATATAGTGTTTCTGGAGGTCTACTTGATGTATGTCCAAAAACTAATTCGTATGGCGTGAAACCATGAGTCTTATTTTTAGAATTGTTATAGCTTATAACGGCATATGGTAAAATATTAAAAGGGTGTTCAGTGGGGTTTTCGGCGACATGAATTCTGATCATTTCCAATAGGGTCGAGTGGAATCGTTCTATTGATCCATTGGATTGGGGATGACTTACGCTAGAATTTGTTATTTTTATATCAAATAATTTGCAAAGGTCTTTGAACAAATGATTGTCAAATTCTCGCCCAAAATCGCAATGTATGCGTAAAGGAGTTCCGTAATGTTGGAAATAAATTAACAAGGTATTTACGATCGACTTGGCAGTTTTGTCCGGAATAGGATATACTTGTGAAAATTTTGTTAATTCATCGCGGATTGTAAGTGCGTAATTTTTTGTTGGAACTTCTAAAAGATCTATATTTATTCTTTCGAATGGTGTTTTGGGTGTTTCAGTGATGACAAGAGGACTATCAGTATTTTTTCGATACACCTTTGTCTGTTGACAAATCTCACAAGCTTTAATGTGTTTTTCAACGTCTCTAGTAAGGCCAGGCCAATTATATTTTTGCCTTATACGTCTTATGGTTTCGTTAATACTGCGGTGTAAATGTGTTTTTCCATTATGATATTCATCCAAAATAATTGGTATTTGATCGTTGTCCGGTGTTTTCGCAATATTCTGGCAAACTTTAAATTTTAATTCGGTTTCGGACAAAATAAATGACAGCATTTCTAAAGAGGGTAAATCTGGATTATTTTCGACGGCGTATACTTCATTAGCTTTAAAAGTATCTTTGCTTAAAAATAATGCCGCGAATAAATATTCATTTAAATCATGCAGATCGAAAGGAAGAGGTATTATTAAATATTTTCGGTGCCTTACAGTTTTGCTACTAAAGACATTTATTTTACAAGGAGAGAAATCAGCATTTTCCTCAAAAATATCTTCGATAATTTTGTCGTGTAGGTCTTCCATACATTTGTGTCTAAAGAAGGTTAAAATATTTTTATTGTCTTTATCTAATAATTGTTTATTTGTGAATTCAATTTTTGAATAATCCGTTAATGATTTGGTTTTATATGATTCAATAAATCTGTTGAATTCTCTTTGGGCTTCTTCTACAGAAGCATTATCGTATTCCTGATTTTCTACAATTTCGTCTCCTTCGCACTCGTTTGAGGGACCGGGATTCTCTCTCGCTTGTAATATTGAGTAGGGATTTGTTTGACCTAAATGTGAATGAAATAAGACGCAATTTTGAGTGTAGTTTGATTTAATTCGGGAGAGAGCGTCGGCATTTCGATTTGATTTGCCTGGTTTGAATTCTATCTTGTAGTCGTATTCCTCGAGTTTCAGGCGCCACCGGGCAAGTCGACTACCAGGATCTTTAATTGAAAACAACCATGTAAGTGGACGATGGTCTGTTAATAAAATGAATTTCCGGCCGAACAAATACGGACGAAAGTGTTTGACGGCCCAAACAATAGCTAGTAACTCCCGTTCTATTGTTGAATATTTTGTTTCGGCTTTACATAGGGTGCGAGATGCAAACGCTATAGGTAAGTCTTTTCCTATAGGCCCCTGTGAAAGGACACCGCCAATAGCGAATGAACTGGCGTCAGTTGTGAGAATAAATGGTTCATCAAAATTAGGATAAATTAAAATGGGAGACGTAATTAATGATTTTTTTAATTCTTCAAATGAGTTCACACACTCATTGTCGAAGTTAAATACGACGTCTTTTTCCAACAATTTTGTTAAAGGTTTTGATATTTTCGCGAAGTTAGGGATAAATCTTCTATAATATCCCGCCAGACCCAAAAAGGATTTTATCTCTTTTTGGTTACTAGGTTGAGGAAAATTTTGGATACACTCTATTTTTGCCGGGTTAGGTTTTACTCCATCTTGAGTAATCAAATGTCCCAGATAAGCGACTTCCTTTCTAAGGAATTCACATTTGTCCGGCTGGATTTTGAGATTGGCGTTTCTGAGACGCTTGAAGACTTCGGTTAGTCTGTCAATATGGTCATGAATGGTGGGAGAGTAAATAATAATGTCGTCCATGTAGACGAGACATCTTTCATTTTGGATGCCGACAAGAATGTTGTCCATTACACGTTGGAATGTAGATGGAGCATTCTTTAATCCGAACGGCATTCTGTTAAATTCAAAATGTCCGTTTTCAACTGTGAAAGCGGTCTTTTGAATATCCTGGGGTTCTATTTCAATTTGATGGAACCCAGAAGCAAGGTCTAGGGTAGAGAAGTATTGACACTTGCCTAATTGATCCAAGAGGTCAGAAATATTTGGTAAGGGGTACTTGTCGTCCACAGTGACCTCGTTGAGTTTCCTATAATCGACGACAATCCGCCATTTCTGTTTGCCTGAGGCGTCAGCTTTCTTCGGCACAACCCAGACAGGGGACGACCAGGGAGAATTTGAAGGTCTGATTATCTTTTGTTCCAACATTTTATTTATCTGAGTTTTAACCTCTTGTTTGTGAATTTGGGGGTACCTATAAGATTTCGTATAAATCGCCTTTGAACCATTTGTGTTAATTGAATGTTTAATTTCATTCGTGAAAGACAGCTGATCACCGTCTAGATAAAAAATATCTGAAAAATCTAAACAAAGCTGGGTAATTAGGGAACTCTCTTCCTCGTTAAGATGTTCTAATCTTAACTGATTTTTAATTTCAAAATTCCTATCGTTACTTCCGGTATCGTTTGATACATTACAATTATTTAATGAATTGAATTCTATCGGTTCTATTTTTAGATCTGAAATTTTAATTTTTTTTGTTATTGCGTTTACATTAAGAACTGACGTAAAAAATTCGCCATTTTCATTTACTCTTACAATTGCGTTTGGCAATTTAACTTTTTCAATTTCTTGTCCTAGCAAGAGTGCGTCTGTATTCTTTAGGCTACATTTTAATTTAAAAATTTGTTCAACGCGAGGTTCTATCATGATAATGTTATCACAATTTTTCGTTTCTCTATTTTCTCTTATTGGGGTATCGTTTTCGTTATCAGTGACTTTAAACAAGGGTATTGTTTTGAAATTAGTGATAAGTTGTCTATTCTTTATATCTACTATACACTTATAATGATCTAGGAAATCAGACCCTAGTAATCCATCGAAGTCAATGTCTAAATTACAAATATATACTTTATGAGGGTCGTTCTCAGTAAATGGTATGAGGACAGATTCATTCATTATTATTTTTTGATCCGTTATACCTTGTATTACAACATTCTCGCGAAATCTTTTTTTATAGTTTTTGCAAGTATTTGGTTTAAAAACGGACAGACCTGCGCCTGTATCAATTAAAATTTTGAAGGTATTTGTCGCGTCTTTAATGTAGAACATATTTTTTGAATTTACTGTCAGAGCGGGATTTATAGGAATATTTGTTCTGGGCAATTCAGATCTGGGTTGAAATCGTCCAGGTTCAAAGTTTGGATCTGTGTTTCGATTTCCGAAATAGGGGGTTCGGTTTGAATTGGACCTGACTGAAAATCCAAACTAGAATTTTCGTACGGATTGGATGAATTATCGTCAGCAAAATTCTCATAGCTATTGTTTGTATAGTAGTTTGAAAGCTCTTGATTTTCGGCTGTATAATGGTAGAAATTTGATAAATTTTGGGGTTCTTCGTAATCTTCAATACAATCAAAACTATAGTTTTCAGATGTTTGATTATTATCATGAAATATTTCCGGATTATTAGCGGTATAATAGTCATTTAGCATTACTGGATTATTAGCAGAATAATAATCGTTACATATCTCCTGACCGTTAACAGTATAACTGTCATGGGAGTCGTTTACGTATTCTTGAGGTTGATTGCTATTAAAATGTAAGGTTCTCTGTCTGTTTTTATCAAAATTGGGATTGGGTTGGATGGTAGGTACTCTATTAAAGTTTACGTTAGGATTTGGTTTGATAACGGGTTGGCGAATTTGATTTTGAAAGCTGGGTTGAGAAGACTGCCCTTGCTGAAAGTTATTGTAATTATTACGAAAAGGTTGGGGTTGATTGGATCCCGAAGTACTCTGATGATTGTTCGAAATATTATTTGGAAAGTGATATCTAAAATTTGGAGTATGGTTTGAATTTTGGTTTTGCCGTTGTCTAGTTAGGCACTCATCGAATGTATGCCCTATTCGTTTACAAAATGAGCATTGTTTGTTTTGGTGGGTTGGTTTTCGTATTGATGTATTGCTCTGATTTGAAGAGGTACTTGCAGTATTTCTTGGAAGTTTTTGGTTTTCGAAATAACTTAGTTGGAGTTCACGTTTAACTCGAATAGTGGCTGAAACCATGGTAGTAGGGTTACTTGCCCTAACAATATGACCTATTTTAGGGTCCAGCCCAGTTAATAAGGTATTTAAAACCAATGATTCGATTAGACGGGCCTGTGCGATTTTTTGATCAACAGTTAAAGGCTGTTTACCAATGGAAGATTGCATCTTTGCTTCATGCGTTTGTAACCGCGCAATAAACGTTAAAGGAGATTCATTTGGAAGCTGACGTATTCTTTGTAAATCTTGAATAAGCGAATTCAAATCTCGTGAATCACCAAAGTGTGATTCCAATAAATTCTTAATATCTTCCCAATGAGATGGGTCGAGAGAGTTAACTAACTCTGATGCTTTACCTTTTAATTTGTTTTTTATATGAAGTGTTAAAAGTGTTTTTTGATCGCCTACTGCCATGTTTATTGCTGTTCTGCATGCGTTTAAAAAACTATTTAAAAATATTTGGTTGCCATCGAATTCCGGCACTATTGAAAATATTTCTGAAAGTTTATAAGGTTCTAGTTGTACATCTGGATTTAGAATAGGCTGAAATTGGGGGTTAGCTTGATTTTGAGGGTCTGGTGCGACTGGATTTTGACCGTTTTGTTGGTTTGCTGAACTACGTGTTTCAGGCATTTTAATTATTTATGAAAATATAAGAGAGAATAAAAAAAATTATCTGCGACTTATGATAATAAAACACCACAATATTTCACAAAAGATTAAACAAGAGATATTTGCTTACGTATATGCTGTTTTCATTCCTTCTTATGGCAGATGAAATCCAATTCCGTGAACGTTGTTACACCAGGTGGGCCAATTGCGTGTTCCCGATGCCGGATAGACCGTCCGCGATAGTAGAAATGCACTTATTTATTTTAGAGCGTTTTTTCGTTTTCCTTAAAGGCTAGGAAACCACCACACTTAGTTAGGATGTCCGTGTTCTAGGTGTGTTTTAGGAATCCTACTGACTGCGCCAAATGTTATACTTGCACTAACACAAAAGACTTTTTAAAAAATTTTTATTTTTACTTAGGTACAGATAGAAATGTACGATACGGTTATGAGTTCTTAACTAACTAAAACTAAACATAGTTTCTCTATTTATGATATTCTTCCGTGGGAACGTGACACAAAGTAAATAATTCTACGAAATATGCAACTATGCTTAATATAATTACATGGGAATAGCAACTAAGCTTGACATTCTAGGAGCTATAATATGACACCTGATGAGTGTGCATATAACATTGACATTCTAAGAGTTATAATATGACACCTGATAATTGTGTGGTATTTGTGTATATAACATACATATATACATATATTTAAATCCAATATTTTAATATTGTTTGTATTTATCGACTTGCTTTCATAATTTGTGTTTAAAATTCTGACATAAGGATTAGTTTTTGATATAATAGATCTTGCTATAAATATTCCTGGTAATAGTTCTTGTTGATCGACAACTTTATCCTGTCTTAAGTTTTTGAAACTTTCTACCAACCGATAGACATCTAGGCGGTATTGCCACAGTATCATACTCAGGATTATCAAAAATTTCTAATGTTACTGTATTCCTAGATTTACAATCTATGTATAATTTTAATTCTGAATAATCTAAAATACAATTATAATTTCTTATGAAATCCCTACCTAGAATTCCATTCGTAGGTATAGGAAATTCCTCCTCTACTACATGAAAACAATGTTTAAATGCTACACCCTTAATAAAAAGAAAAGTTTCTATTGTACCCAAAGTTTTAATTTCTCCCTGAGTTATTCCTTTAATATTTAAGATTTGTGTTGTTTTTATTAAATGATGTGGAAAATTATCTGAAATTTTTAATAACGATATATCTGCACCTGTATCTAATATAAAAGTATCTATATTATCCGCTATGTCAGTTTTAATTTGCACAAAGTTTGAAAGAGTTAAATCAAAGTTATAAATATAACGATTATTATGATGCAAGTTATTTAAAATTTTGGATTTTTTACCTTTCTTTTTCAAAACCCAAATTCTTTTTGTTCATCTTCCTCTCTCCTTTCTTCACTTTCACACATTCTTACATTCCCATAATTATTGTTGAACCTATTATTAGGTCTTTCCCTATACTCATTTGAACTACCTCTATAACCATTGAATCTCCTTTCTCCTTGATTCTCCTGGAATCTCCTATTATTGTCGTAGTTACCTTTTCTATGAAAGTTATTCCCTCCATTACGACTAGCATAAGCGTGTCTTCGTTGAGGAAAATACCTATTTCCCGACAAAAACTTATTCCCTTCTGCCTTATAATGCAGAACACTTCCTGTTGACTGATTGTTTCCCACATTAATGGAAACCAGTTTAGTAATCACCTCTTGTGGTGTCGTAAAATTTCCAGCTGCTATAACGGTTTTTACCCGTTCTGAAGCTGCGTTGTCTAACAATGATTTCACTGCTGCTTCTGTAGTATACTTAGTTGCTAAGTGTACTGGCATTCCTTCTGCCAAATACGCGGCTTGTAAACTTTCGGTCAGTTTCTTCATTTCGGAAGCATATCCGACGAGATCTTTATTATTTTGCCTTAGTTTACTTAGTTTAGCACTTATCAAACTAGTGCTGTCTCCTCTGAGTCCTTTCTTAAGTGTATCTACTATTTCTCTCAGAGAATTTTCAGTAGTAATCAAAACCCTGGCTTTTCCAGTCAGTCTCGTTTTCACGAATAACACAGCATTTCTCTCATGCTCTGCTGCGTATACTTGTAGTAAGCTAACCGCATCTACAAAAGATTGTAGTTTGCTTGTATCTCTATTAAACTCGTTTGGTAATATCTTACCAGCTAAATTGAAAAAATCACTCATACTTAATGCCATTTTATCCTCTTTATCTTTGCTTGTTGTCTCTAATACTTCTTTAATAATTAAATTATCACGCGTAATTAATTGAGACGGAACTTTATACTGACAATCTAACACTTGAAATGCTTTCTCTACCCTATCCCTGATTTTGTCAAAATATAAAATGCATGTATTCTGCTGATTCTCATCTAACTTATACCAATTCCTATTTATTAACCTAGAGAAATTATTAAATGAATCACACAACTTATTTATTATATCTATATGACTTTCTAAACTTTTAGGAACCTCCTTTTTTAAAACTCGCTTACTATTTTTACGTATATCTTCTAGAATTAAATTCAATCTAATCTCAAATTCATCCCACGTTACTGTATTTCCATCACTCGAGGACATTTAAAATTAATTGATTCATTATCAATGAGAGGAAATTCAAATAAAATATCAAATATTAACCCAACAACAACAAAACAGAATATACCCTTACAGTTTACAAAAAAGATTCTCACCATCCTAAAGATTCAGCGTGCTTTGCTGTAGATTTCTTCTTATCTCCATTTTCATTTGTCTTCTGTATGTTTTGTATACGGACCGTACGAATTGTAGCACCAAAACAACCACAATGATGTAAATGAGAGTCTTCACCTCCAGGTCTGCTTCCATTTTCTCTTCCTGGACTATGAAATTGCTGTTGACCACACCATTTTCCTGGGCCTCTTGCTTCGATGATTTACCACCTATGTTTCACAGAATTCCAATTGTTTGCAGGATCGCCATGTAATGTGTGTATCCTAGTATGGATACTGCGTGCATTAGAATTGTAGAAGGGCCTCTGAATAGGTGGTGCTGCTGGTCACTCGGTGGGTCATCTTACAGGAATAAAACAACTACCTGTATCACTGGGACATGTTCTATTTACTACTCAAACTTTACTAATATACATTAACTACTAACACTAATATGAATAATACTAGAATACTAATTAGAATGAATCGAATGAATTGAATTGAATTGTAATACCTCTTAAAATACTATCGTTACATATTTATACGACGAGTCAAGTTCACCATTTAGTAAATATAAATAATACTGTTTATATTTATTCACGCTTTGACATTGACTCGTGCGTGCAACCTTTATATTTATAATTTATAAAACAATTCGTGGTTTATTGGAATTAGCTGAAGGGAATTTATTAAATAATAATTTAAATAATTAATAACTTAATATTTAGTCCAAAAGGCATCACATAAGGTTGCCGGACTTGAAATTTGCGATGAATAATTCAAGACACGACTCAACTGGATTCTCACCTGCCTTCTTGAATTTTGGAAGAGATCCCGAAATACCGAAATCCTTCCGCAGAGAAGTTGAAGATGCTTCTGAGGAAAATCCGAAAGAAGATACTGGAGAAAACGATCCTGCCGAAGAGGATCCCAAACCGCATCTCTTGCGTATGGAAAAGTTGCAAGAATGTTTTGATCTTGTCCGTTTGAATTTGTCTAAAGCATTTACCAGTCAGAGCCGCTATTATAATTTACGCCGTCGAGACTGAAAATGTACCATAGGAGACAAAGTCATGAAGAAAGAACATACTTTGTCATCTGCCGCAGATCACGTAGCTGCTAAGTTAGCTCCGAAATTTTCCGGTCCATATAAAGTGGTACGAGTTATCTCGCCGGTAGTGTACGATTTGCAAGACAAAACTGGTAAACGATATAAACACGTACATATAAAAGATTTAAAACCCGCCAATGAATAAGGTTTTGTATTTTTGTCCATAGAATGGACCACCAGGACGGACCGCCACCGCTATTCCCCCTATC
Source organism: Lochmaea capreae (assembly GCA_949126875.1). NCBI lineage: Eukaryota > Metazoa > Arthropoda > Insecta > Coleoptera > Chrysomelidae > Lochmaea > Lochmaea capreae. The sequence continues at coordinate 25,551,480 of OX421409.1, read as the reverse complement.
CGAGGATGACTGGGAGGTCATAGACCTGACGGAGGAAACTTCTCCTCCAGCCTCTTTCGATGCATTCATGGGTGCTGTTCCACCCTCGCCGCCTGTTGATCGAGAGGACCCCGACGACCTCTTCATCGAGGAACAGTGGGCTAATTTCGACTGGGAGATGTCCTCTGAACAGTTCGAAGAGGAGTTTGATGACCTGTTCGGATTAGCCAGTTACGTTCCGGGCAACACACCACCAAGTTCGCCTCCTCCGCCGGAGCCTGGAGTATACGAGGGAAAGGTGCTGGTGTGCACTCTTTTGGAGAAGAGAACCGTCGTCAACCCGGAAACCCCAACATCGGGTAGTGCGGTCGAGGTGACAGAAACAATCTCCCACTATCACTCCGGGGTATACGCTGCTTTTACCCCTCACCCGATGGAAGCTTCCGGCCGGTTTGTTCCCCCGCTCAACCTGGCAGTAGGTACTCCTCCATTGAAGGAGGTTGAGGAACCAAACCTTCCCACGGAAAGTTCCCATGAAGGAGCCGAAGAAAAGTCCCGGAGCTGGGAAATATTAGAATTTTCACAACAATGGCCCCGTTCTCAAGAGTGGCCAACGGACTGGGCGGAAAAGGCGCAGTTTCTGCGGCCGAACACGGCGGATCCCACCAAGTGGTATAAGGCACGGATGTTCGATCGTCAAGGGAAAAGACACAACGTGCCAATTCCCCCTCGGCCGTGAACGACATCCTCCGCCGGCGCCACTAATCGCCGTTAGTAAAGGTGATATATTTTTTTTCATTATTATCTTTTCCCACTTCACCAGAATGAAGGATTTGGTTTAGTATTCTCACCTGTGGATTTGCGTACTAATATTCTAAAGTCCGTCGAACCGAAACCGTATAAATATTCCAGTACTGATTAATAAGTCTTTTTCTTTCTGTTTAGAAGAAGCATAGAAATTTCCACCATGGACCATGGACATGGACATACTCCACTTGTCCGATACGGACAGCCTTTCCGATGACCGAGAAGAGATGAGCCAATCGCCGTTGCCCGAGAAGCAGGAAGACTACCCGAACAAGCAATTCCAGGAGCTGATGAGGATGAGCATTCCTGCAATGACTCAGTACGCAGCCGAATTCCGGGACCGTCCCCGACCCGAAGCATCAGCCGACCATTCCCGCGTGAGAATTCATAGTAACCATAACCCTAAAGAGACACGAGCCTTCATCCCCATAACACCGGATCTGTGTTGGAGATGTGGCACATCAGGTCATCGCCAAGAGAGTTGCAACCGACCCGCCATCCTGTTTTGTTCCCGATGTGGACAGATTGGTCAAATGTCCCGTAATTGTACCGTACCCGATCGGTAGCCGTCCAAGCCCACTTCGCAGCGGATACCCGCCAACCTTGTACAGATGCCGGAGTTCAGTGCGACCTAGGCACCGAACACCCCAGACCCGTTGGAATTCGCTTCCAGTCATATCGCCGCCAGTCACCCCGTGGAAGAGGACCTCAACCTGCGACCCAGTCTTCAACAATACGACGCCGCATTGCCAGATGTTGAGAACGTCCACTGGATATTTTTGTTTCGTTATATACCAAATTGCTAAGTATTTAGTTTTAATTTTCTTATTTGATTGTAAGCTTGGGGTCTGAAAAAAAAATGTTTTTTTTTACCGAAGTAAAGGGGGTGTGTAACGAGTTATTTTTTTTTAAATCATGTTGGATCTTCTTTTAGTTTTTTGCCGTTAGTATATTGCTTATTAGCAAGTTTTATATAACTCGTTACTTAATTCCCGACTTCAATTTCTTTTACCGTTTTGTATATCAGCATTACTTTATTTATTTATTTTATGAGTAATTCAACAGATGTGAATTCCAAGTTAAAATATAAAATTTTTATTAATTTCCATTTTAAAAATTCAAAGACTAGAGGACGTACGGTATATAAGGTATATAAACTATTTTAATTAAATCGAAAACCGTCCAGTATATTAGGAACTTTTTGTTACAAGTAAAATAATATTTCGCTAATGACCAAAAATTGTAGGAGGAATGAAGATATAAATTCGAAAGCAAAACGGCTTTGGCTCTCGATTATTACCGTTCGTATTAAAAACTTACAGTACCGTTCGTCTTCGAATTTGTCTCTGCTTCCGCTGAATTTTTACGAATTTTGAGTTGAAACTTATAGTACCGTTCGTCTTCGAATCTGTCTCTGCTTCCGCTGAATTTTCCGAGTTTTGAGTTAAAGAGCCCGATCTTCTAGATTGCTAGTGTGAGTAATTTGAATATTAAAATACAGTGTGAAGTAAAAGTAAGGTAAGTTTATTATAATAAAGCCACCGAATATTCTTTTCAGTTTAAAAATAAAACTTTGATTTCCGATAACGATTTCAGTGTCGAAATTGTTTTAATTCTCTAACGGGTTTTCTTTTCAATATAAAAGAAAAAATTATTTCCAGAATTTTTTTATTATTAGTGTGTTTTTGACTAAAGTTTTTTTCACAATTAGTTGAATGCTTAATATAAGGCAGATTTAAATTGGATTTTAGTTTTCATTTTCAGATTACAGTTCTTATACCCGTTGTCCAACCTTCCGACCAAACTTATATTATAAATTTTTTTTTACGATAACTTGGAATTAAAACTGATTGTGGGGCGAGTGCGAGGCCGATGCCATGCGTTGTCCAACTTTCAGCCGGTAAAGTTTCATTGTGTTTAATTTTTTTCAAAGAACTTTTTTTTTATAAATATACGATATTCAAACTTGTCTGAGGCCGATGCCATAGGTTGTTTGAATATCTAGTTGAATTCATTGTATCCCTTGACAGTGGTCGTCCGATTTTCCCTCACTACCCAAACTGCGACCTTTTTGCTATAGTTTTTTTTATTAATGGTTCATTTTGTTACGATTTTTATTTAAAATTAAACTGATTGTGGGGCGAGTGCGAGGCCGATGCCATGCGTTGTCCAACTTTCAGCCGGTAAAGTTTCATTGTGTTTAATTTTTTTCCAAATCATTCTTTTCTTTTATAAATATACGATATTCAAACTTGTCTGAGGCCGATGCCATAGGTTGATTGAATATCTAGTTGAATTCATTGTATCCCTTGCCACTGGTCGTCCCATTTTCCCTAACCACCCTAACTGCAGCCTTTCATTTTAGTTTATTTTAATTGTTCATTTTGTAAGATAGCTTGAAATTAGAACTGATTGTGGGGCAAGTGCGAGGCCGATGCCATGCGTTGTCCAACTTTCAGCCGGTAACGTTAAATTGATTTTCATTTTATTCTAATAATTATTTTCCCCAATTAACGATCTTCAAACAAGTCTGAGGCTGATGCCATAGGTTGATTGACGATCTAATTGGTAGTTCTTTAGTATTTTTTTCTATTAATCTGGTTATAACTTCCCCCATATCCCGCTTGATCATCCTTACCGCTAAGATACTTCCATTATTTTTTTTGTTTTGTTTGTTTGCTACTATAATTTTTTTTCTATTCTTTCTTTAATACGGCTCACCGTTTTTTTACGAATTACTTTTACTGCTCTACACTGTCATTAATAGCTAGAAATAACCTGCTTACATCTTGTTTTACCGCACCACTTTTTATACACGTACTACCGGCAAATTGTGTATATATTATTTTGTTACATTTGCCCTGTATATATTCATTTTGCATGGAACTGCCGAAATAGAAATTTTGAGTATTATTAGGAATTGCTAATTTTGTATATTTGTTTTTCTCTGGTAATATACAACCTGACATAATTAGTGTTTTCTTAATAACCCGTAGTAGAGCCGTCTGTGGGTTTATAGTTTTATAGGAGTATTTAGTTCAACGAGACCCCTGACATTTTCCGTAACCTCCATCTGAGGCTATCTGGAACTCTTGACGCTTAGGGTCAAGGGGCCGTGGAGTAAACCACGTCACAAAATCTGGCGCCCGAGCAATTATTTTAAAGATTTTGCATCGAGGGTGTCCAAAGTGACGTACCCAGTTGGTAGGAACCAAAGGGAGGTGAAAAAACACGTCACACTACCAATGAAAGAGTTATAATTTCGAAACAACCTAATGAGTAACGTATACGATAGAGGGCGCTATTAATTTATTTTTTGAAAACTAGCTATCTTTGAAAAATGTTGAATGGAAACATGCAGTTTTAATTAAGGAATATAAAAGTAGACCAAATTAGCAACAGAATAGCGAAAACCGCATGTCGACATATTTTTCGTATTACGAGATATCCTAAGAAAAGTGTAAATTTTAACATTTTTTGACTCCTCAAAATTGTCTTTCCTTGGTCTATTAATAATAGTTCCAATTATTATGTCAATATTACTTATGCTGTCACCGGGAAACTGCGTTATGGAAGTTAAAATGGGAATATATAAAAACAAGTAGTGGCCCATGAAAAAAACAAAACAAAAAGATATGCCTTGTGTCAAATTAATAAACCTAGTAATTTGTTATATCTAAGATGATTCTAACAAACGCAGAAGCATTTACTTTGAATGTATGAGAAATGCAACTGTTGCGGCTAGGGTATATGCCATACAATATCCCGAAGGACGCCATCCCGGTAGCAGAGTTTTTCGTCGACTCATACACCGGTTAAGAACGACTGGAAATAAAAATCTTCCTGTATTTAGAAGACCCGGCAGAGGTCGTTCAGAGGAAAACACAATAAATGTTATGGCATATGTGCAATTTAATCCGCATTTAAGTATTATAGCAATAAGTAGAAACTTGGGAATAAGCAGAACCACCGTTCAACGTATTTTGACAGGACACAGGTAAATTATGAGGTAGAAAGATATGTTTCTTAAACAAAATATACCCGCATAATATTATATTTTGTGAGCATGGTTATATGTTAACATAATAATTTATTTATCATTCCGGAAAGATATTTAATAGGACATTATATTTATTTTAGATTTCATCCATATCATATGGTACTGCATCAACGATTGGTTGATCGTGATTACGACAGAAGGTTGGATTATTGCAACTGGTTACTACATATGGTATATGACGACCCTCAATTACTGTCACGTATTTTGTGGTCAGTCGAAGCTTCATTTAGTAGTGATGGTACGGTTATCCGGCATAATATGCACTATTGGTCACAGAATAATCCACGCTGGATGGAAGAAGTTCAGTAACAGAGGCGATGGTCGGTGAATGTATGATGTGGTATTGTAGATGGTCAGATGATTGGACGTTTTATTTTTGACAACGCAATTAACGGGGAACGCTACCTAAATTTTATAAGGGATTAATTACCACTTCTTCTAGAAGATATATCACTAGCAACTCGTAGGTCTATGTTGTTTCAGCACGATGGGTGTCCGGCGCATTTAACCAGACAAGTTACCACCTGATAGGTGGATAGGACGTGGAGGCCTATTTTTTTGGCCAGCCAGGTCACCAGACTCCACCGTCTTAGATTTATATCTCTGGGGCCAGATTAAAGACCTTGTTTGTGCAATTAGACCCACTACTAGAGATAACATGATCGAGAGAATACGAAACGCCATTCAGAGTATTTCGAGAGCAGAAATTGAGACTGCTGCTTAATCTACTCTTCAAAGAATAAATGCTTGTATCCAAAATGATGGGCGACAATTTGAACATTTAGGTCGTCACTAGCAAGTTATATTAATAAATTATTTTCAAAGTTACTATGAATGCCTTACTGTATTACGTTATTTTCGTCGTTTGTCTATTGAAATATGTGAATGTGGGAAAGTAAGAATGAAGGCGGCACTACTGATGTGCATTTTTCTGAATAAAATAATTCCACAAATGCCACAAATTTGTTTTATTGCTATTTAATCAACTATATGTTTAAAACGTCCATATTTCCCGAAAGGAGAGAGGTTCACCCAACCAGTTTTACAATAACAATATCTTCATTATTAAGAATTATTGTAATTTTAATTTTTCCTTAATTGACAAAAACCTATTTCCAATGATTATTTCCTTCCTATTAATTTTGGCCAATCGCTATCAAGAATTGGTATGTCAAATATAAATTTCAAGTGGAAAAATTACTTAACAATTGTCAACTTAGCTATTAGCATTTAGGTCGTCACTAGCGAGGTACCTTAACTTATATTTCCATTTTAACTTCCATAACGCAGTTTCCCGGTGACAGCGTAAGTAATATTGACATAATAATTGGATCTATTAAGTATTAATAGAATAAGGAAAGACAATTTTGAGGAGTCAAAAAATGTTAAAATCCGTTCAGTCAAACTGGAGTAATTAATGTTTAAAGGAAAATGCTTAAAATTTACACATTTCTTAGGATATCTCGTAATACGAAAAAGATATCGATTTGCGGTTTTCGCTATTCTGTTGCTAATTTGGTCTACTTTTATATTCCTTAATTAAAACTGCATGTTCCCATTCAACATTTTTCAAGGATAGCTAGATTTAAAAAAATAAATAAATAGCGCCCTCTAGCGTATACGTTACTCATTAGGTTGTTTCGAAATTATAACTCTTACATTGGTAGAAAGGAGCTCTCTTCAAAAAGACTAAGTTTGCATAGATAGATTAAGTAGAACTGGAATTACAGGCGTTTTTTCATAATAAAGTTCCCGCTTCCCCCCACCTCTTATTTGAAGAGATAGACTTAAACTTATAACATCAAATACACGCTGAATTTCTTGAAGAATACGATAATCATATTTTAAAATCATTTTAATTGGGCAAAATTTGTAAATTATTCTGGCGGTGGACATACAACTCTGTAAATAATTTCCAGGTTTTTCTCGAGGTCACTTTTGTTATAAATTTTTTTTTCCCGAAGCTGTACTATAAACGGTTCCCGAGATATGGCCGAGAGCCATTCTTATTGGGACACCCGGTACAAAAAATGTTGTAGCAGGAAGTACGTTACACACACTGTCCCATATTGGTGAAACGACGAAATACAACTGAAACGAAAGAAGTGTTTAACTACAAGGAGAATATTGCAGAGGGGGAAATCAGGAGTTAGTAGCCAGATACAAGCAAGAAAACAAGATGCTTAGTAAGTCCATCGTATAGGCTAAGCACTTGTGTTGGAGTAGGATATGTAATGCACTGGAAGCAGAAATTTGGGGAGAGGCTTATAAAATAGTAACAAAAACACTGCGGATCGAAACTGTGTGTGAAATAGGGTCGGAACTAAAGGGTGAAATAGTCAAAAACCTGTTCCCCACTAAGCATGCAAGCAGCTTTGAGAAGAGACGTACCCACTACGCCTAAACGGTTCACCCTTATGGAGATTGAAAATGCAGTTTTGAGAATGAAAATGGGCAAATCACCGGGCCCTGATGGAGTCCCACCAGAGGCGATAAAAATCATCACCAGAGAGCAGCCGGAGCTGGTTCGGAAAGTTCTAAACGCACTCCTAGTAGCCCAAGTATTTCCAGAGGAAACTAAAGTAGCAAAGCTAGTTTTGTTATTGAAGCCAGGTAAACCTGACGGGGTTGTTAATTCCTAGAAACCGCTTTGTTTGTTAGATTGCTTGGGTAAATTTTTTGTGGCCATGATTAAAAGCAGGATTGAAGAGGAGTTACTAGTCAACGATTGACGCAATAAGATACATTACGGACAAAACAACAAAGTCCAGAAAGAGGTGGGTAACTCTTACTCTTTTTGATGTGAAGAACGTTTTTAATAGTGCGAACTGGGGCCTTATCATAGAGAAACTAGTGAATGCGGGTATATCACTTCACCTCATAAATATCATCCAGAGTTACCTGTCAAATAGAGTCCTTAAAGTTGAAAGACGCACGGATAACAGACTCTCCTCGGGAGTCCCACAGGGGTCGGTTCTAGGACCCACGTTAGGAACCTTCTATACAACGAGGAATTAGAGATCAACCTCGGTGAGGACGCTACCTCTGTTGCGTATGCAGACGACCTTGCAGTCATCATCGAAAGTGACATGAAATGGGATGCGTAAGCAAAGTGAACACAGCATGTAGAAAGGTGGACGCATGGTTGACAAACAACGATTTACAGTTGGCTCGAAATAAGACGGAATTGATTGTGTTGAAGGGGCCTAGGGATAGAGTCAATATGGATTTCATGTGCGGGTGAAATGGATGTTATTATCCTTTTATACTTTTGTATTATAGGTGTGGAAGGGCCTCTGACTAGGTGGTGTTGCTGGTCCCTTGGAGGGTCATCTTGCGGGAATAAAACAACTACCTGTAGCACTGGGATACGTTCTATTTATTACTTAAACTACTACTATACATTATACTACTTGTTACTATGAATCGTGATATTCTTATTCTAACATTATATTAAGAGTCTCCTTAAAACACTATCGTTTGCATATTTATACGACAAGTCAAGTTCATCCTAAGTAAATATAAATAATGTTATTTATAGTTTATTTCACGCTTTGAACTTGACATCGTACGTGCGACCTTCCTACTTCTATTTATGTAATGATTCAACGTTCTTATGATTTATTGAAATTAGCTTGAACGGAATTTGTGTCTTTTATTTAAATATTATTGTTAACTTATTATATTGACCAAAAGGCATCACACGGGGATGGAAAGCTGACCCCCAAGGATGCAGTCAAATATCTTGGTGTATACCTCGATTCTGGGTTAAATTACACTACACAATCATGTGATTATGGTGGTGCAGAAATCAGAAGGGAGGATAGCTGCCTTATCCAGAGTAATGCCGAATGTTGGGGGCTAAGTTATGGTAAAAGGAGAATGTACAGTCAAAGACAAATGAAACGCACAAGGCGAACACCAAAATTCATAAAAATTCAATTAGTCCATACAATTTCAAGCAAATACATCAGTTATCATTCAACCGAGTTTGTGTGTTTGATACATCGCGCCCATAATAAATGTAAACCGTAGAACGATGGTTTTTTCTAACACCTTTGTCTGTGGAAATAGGGAGTTTTTGGACCAAATAAAAAATAACTTTTTTGTGGTTATAGTAATTGAGAGTAACGATAACGACTCATGATTTTAAAAGAGTTCCTGGAACGTCAAACAAATGTCTCTTTGGTTAGTTTGGTTAAAGTGATAGTAGCCTAACTTTTTAATATTTTGTGGTATGGAGTGTTAAGCACCTACGTTTAAACGCTATCATTGAAATTTAACTAGTTTTTGTTTTTTCTTTAAATACGGATGAATATATTGAGATTTTAATAAAAAGGACAAAGCCAAATACTTAGTTGATTCGGACAGATGAAGACTGTTTGTCCCATATTAGGTTCAGAAAGCAAGATATACCAAGCCTGGTTGAAGCCATTCGCATTTCCCAAGAAATTCAGACTAGATCTTCACATATATAGGATTTTTAATAACATTAGTCTAGAGGTATGTGGTTTATTTGGATTTCTTCAGTTTACAAAACAGCTTACACAGTCAATGTCAATCAATAAAGTAATAATTGTTGAATAGCTTCAAAGTATTATACAAGTTATTTTAACTCGAGGGTTAAGTTCTGCCAAAAGAGTGATCGTCTTTTCTCCTTCGCGTCTCAAAGTCGTCTCTCCTGCTTTTTGGCGCGTACAACCCTTCTACTGATCGACGGTGGTGCCACGAAGGTAGCAACTCAAGACTTGAAATAAACAGGGGCGTAACAAATAAAAATAAAAATGAAACTTATTTATTCTAAATACCTAAATAAATTATTTCCTACACATATTTCTACCGATAAGTTCGCCTTCGGTATCAAATTTCCGATGTTAGTTTTGTAAGTCATTTTTTTGTTGAAAGTTGTCCTTGATCCCCAATATCTGGCTCCATGTCTCGAAAGTTCAAAAATCACCAATTTAAAATTCAACCAAAAGAGTAAATAACAACTATAACACAAAATTTTAGGTAATAATAACAGACTGTTAGAAATACTGCAATTCAACGACAACTTCTGTCTTTATATAACCACGAATACAGTTTAATCCGCCGTGAATAAAGTTCATCGTTTTCGTTGCTCAGTTTGTCACCCCTCTTTTTCTTCACTGCGCAATCTCAGAAACAACAATAACTACAAAAATGGTTATTTTAACTGGCCTTGAAACTTTCTATTATGTCTAATGTAAGTTTGTTAGTTTTCGATTTTGTCCATTCATTTTAGAGAATTAATTAATAAAGGTATTTTTTGTTTCATTGTAGATGCCACGTATGTCATTAACTGACCGCGCAAGAGCCATAGCACTTTTAGAAAGTGGTATGTCCGCTAATGCTGTGGCCATAACTTTGGGGGTTTGCCATACGACAGTAACTAGGTTGTATATAAAATATAATCAACATTTGACACTTGAGAATTTACCAGGCGGTCATAGAGTACGTTCCACGACAGCGCAACAAGATATCGCCCTTGTAAATGAAATACAAGCAAGTCCATTTTCAACTTGCCAGGAGGCAGTGACTAGAAGTCATTTTCCTGCTTCGGTGAAGACGGCGAGGAGGCGCCTTAAAGAAGCAGGTTTAAATTGTCATACAGCGGCATCTAAACAGAAACTGTATCAGCATCACAAAACTGCCTGAGTCCGCTATGCGGAAGAATTACTTCAGGAAGCTCCTAATTTCTGGGATTCTGTCATTTTTGCTGATGAGAAAACATGGCAATCAACTAAATCTGGTGAGGTTAAAGTTTATCGGCCTCGTAACACTCGGTTTGAACCCGAATATGTATCTCAAAGAGCTCGAAGTGGGCGCTTCTCAATACATACGTGGGCATGGATGTCAATAGTTGGTCCTGGTGTCTTCTGGATGATAGAAGGAAACCTTACCGGTCTTCAGTATAGAAGCATTCTAGAAGATGTTATGGTTCCTTCTGTACTCTCTGTTCACAACGAAGATTTCCGATTTGTACACGACAACTCTCCAATTCATACTTCTCGAGTTGTGCGAGAATGGATTGGGGGGCAAAATTATTTTCAGGTTCTAGCGCATCCCGCACGAAGTCCTGATTTGAATGCTATTGAAAACGTGTGGGCTGTTGCACAGAAACATGTCAACGAAATGCACGTGGAAGCTCCCAGGAATCGTGAAGAGCTCTGGGAAACAGTTCAGGAAGCCTGGGAGGCCACTAGCATTGCACATTGTGAAAATATGGTACGCAGCATGCCCAACCGACTCGAACAAGTTGTCGAAAGACATGGGGAGTGGACAGATTATTAAATGTTTAACAATGTTTGGCTGAATGCAAAATATATTGGGTAATCTTCAATTTTTATAAGTACCACAACATTTTTAAAGCGGATTAATTTGTTGGATAAAATGTCCATTTGCTATAGAAGTAAGAATAGAGATTTTAAAAGAGGTTGTTTTGTTTCCACTTCTGTCGGCAGTCCCCATGGCTGCCTATTTGCTTTTCTTTTTCTTTTTTACAATTGGAAAATATTAAATACAAAAAGATATTTCTGCTAAATTAAATCATATCACCTATCACATATTTTGTATTTTTTACTATCGTCCTTATTTCTCACTGAAAAATATAGAGTACATTTTCGGTAGTTTTTCATGTTTTTAAAATGTCGTAAGTATTATTTTTCGATGCATTCAGGATACGCAAACAAAAACAAGATTTTAACTGTTTGACCTTTCCAAGTATATTTATATCCTAACTTTTGCCTATAAAGGAGCAATCTTACAACACATACTTTCACAAAATCAAAAAATTAAAATTTATTATAATGTGAGATTTGGGAAACAGAAGAAATTGTATAAATGAAAAACACCATTAGGAAGAGTATAAAATCTACATGAAACAGTAAGTAAGAAATTCTCGGAAAAAGAAAAAGATATCCACCGAATAGGTAAGTGGACATGGAAAACACCAAACTTACGTGAAAAACATGCGTAAAAAACAAACGAATTGGAACATATATCCTTAATTTTCAATCACCCCGCATAACCCAAATTGTAACTAAAAAACGATCTGATTGGATATAAAGTAAATAACAGGTATTTCAAAATCCAAGGAGGTATAATGTAAAAACAAAACAATAACAAGACGTTTCTAAACTAAAGAGACCCGGTCACAATTCTAGACGCAGCGTTGCCTTCGGAGGCCAGCGAATAATCCCACCCGAATTTAGTTGTGCGTTTAATTTGTCTTTGACTCTACCTAGAGGTAGTAGACTCCACTCTGCTATACGGGGCTCCTGTATGGAGGGGTGTAATGGACAAAAGAAAATACAAAGACAAGTTGGAAACATCGCAGAGGAAGCCGTTGATCAAACTGATTTGTGCCTATAGAACAACATCGACAATTGCGCTACAAGTTATATCCGGGACACTACCGGTGCATCTGTTAATGAGGGAACGGAAGCTGTTATATGATAGGAAGATCGAGGACGAACAGTTGACCAAAGAAGAGGTTAGGGGGAGCAGAAGGAAAAGGCACAATGGACAAAAAAAATTGTTTCCAGATGTAAGAGATTGGTATAGGTGTAGGCACAGGAAAACCAATTTTTATCTGTCCCAATTCCTCACTGGGCATGGGGCGTTCCGGGCCTACACGTTTAAAATAAAGAAGACGCAGGATGAACTATGCCATGCGTGCAACGAGATAGATGATGCGGAACACTGCGTCTTCCATTGTCAAATCTTTATCGCTGAAAGGCAGAAACTCTTCTCGCTGTTGGGACACGTTACACCGAGGAACATCATGATGAGAGCTGCGAGCTCGGCAAGCACATACAGCGATTTTATGTCCATCATAGGAAATATCATGAAAAGTAAGGTGGAAATGGAGAGGAGAGAGGAAAACACGTAATTCAATATTAGTGAGCTCGTAAGAAGAAGACATTTTGAATGTAACAATGTATCTTATGTTTCATTCGCTACAGAATTCGTTCGGGATACATTGTCTCCAGGAAGAGGAGTTTTTAGTGGGTATTTTTGTTTTTTAGGAGAGTCCCACACTATGTAGTGGCTGTGAACAGCTTATGGTGTTCATGCCCACTTCATGTGCGTAAACTGCATTTTAACCCCCCCTAAAAAAAGGTTAGGTTAGGTTTGGTTAGTTTAGGTTAGGTTAGGTTAGGTTAGGTTAGGTTAGGTTAGGTTAGGTTAGGTTAGGTTAGGTTAGGTTAGGTTAGGTTAGGTTAGGTTAGGTTAGGTTAGGTTAGGTTAAGTTAGGTTAGGTTAGGTTAGGTTAGGTTAGGTTAGGTTAGGTTAGGTTAGGTTAGGTTAGGTTAGGTTAGGTTAGGTTAGGTTAGGTTAGGTTAGGTTAGGTTATGTTAGGTTATGTTAGGTTATGTTAGGTTATGTTAGGTTATGTTAGGTTATGTTAGGTTATGTTAGGTTATGTTAGGTTATGTTAGGTTATGTTAGGTTATGTTAGGTTATGTTAGGTTATGTTAGGTTATGTTAGGTTAGGTTAGGTTAGGTTAGGTTAGGTTAGGTTAGGTTAGGTTAGGTTAGGTTAGGTTAGGTTAGGTTAGGTTAGGTTAGGTTAGGTTCCACTCCTAGGAGCTGTAAGACCTTGACGTAGGTGGAGTGGCTCAGTAACTTCCTCCTTTCTCGCGCCGTAAGGACGGGAGAGGAAGAGTGAAGCTAAAAAACAGCTCAAAAATGGTCAGTGGGGCACTGGTGGGGCTACTGATGTCGAGTAGGTAGCACCAAGAAATACCAGTAGAAGATCCAACAGGCCCAAGTTACATCCGAACACACCGACTAGTCCTACCAGAAACGGAGGGCGAACGGCGAGTTCCCGGCGCCGAAAAACGGGGACCTCTCGGCTATGGTATGGTAACCCAGACAGAAGAGTCTCGATGGAGTAAACCAGCGGTAAAAAATCCCCCTAATCCCAAGGTGTAGCACCATCGCGCCCATGGGATGCATGGCACCAGGGGTTACAGGCGTGTCAAGAGCGATGCCCGAGGGAACGGGCCAACCCAAGGGGATATGAGGCCTTATTTCTGTAAGCGGGGCTCTACAGAAATGGACGAAATTTCCCTAGCTTCTCGTGGGAACTGTATGGCAAATAACACTGTAATAATAGACATAACCGAGGGCGACCTGGGCGGTTATAAAAATCCGGGAAGATCATCGTTGGGTACACAAACATTTGGTAGGAGGAGATTAAGTTCCCTCCCTGACAACTTAGCAGGAGGAACCAAGAGGAAGGCGGAAACTCTTACGAGCGAGGAGGTTCTTTATAAAAAGAAAGAATACTGTGAATTTTTCACTATTACTGAATCTATTGAAATGTACGAGAAACTCATCAACGACTTACACAAACTAATTATAGTTATCCCAAATACGCACAGACAAATAAAAGAAGTTTCTTCGAAACTAAAGAAGACGAGTAGTAACTTTAAAAAAGACTTGGTAATTAAATGGATGAACAAGCATAGATATGAGCCTGCGGAAAAAATGATGGTAGAGGTGGACTCTCAAACGGAAGCCATATCTTATACCCCGTGGGATGAAAAAAGAAATGAGGACGTAGATGGCGTGATACAGCTATCTAAATTGAATGTTGAAACGAAGACAATAGGTACTCAGGTCACCCCCGAGATATGGGAAGAGGACCACCAAAAAGAACGGGAAGCCCAAAGAGTGAAAAATCTCAGAAAAGATATAGAGGATATCAACCTAGAGAGCTCCAGCAAAATCGGGAACCTGATTGACGAACATTGGCCAGAGGATACATTTACCACGGTGAAAGTCTCAGAGGAACACCCAAGCACGTATAGGAAGGACCTGGCGATTTTTACAGATAGATCTTGCGATAAAGGAGCGGGCAGAGATCTTCTTAAAATATACCCGGATCTCGCAATGCTTGAGGACGAAGAAGAGGATATGGCCGGGATCCAGCTGGTCGTAAACATTAATAAGGGTAGGCAAACAGTGAGGAAGGAAAGAGGGATATTCAGGATAGCAGAGAAGTCAACAGATTTTGAGGAGGAAAGGCTGGTTAATTTACATAGACTTCTACATGGGATCTTAGAAAACATGAGAAGAAACGGGAAATCGGAACTAGGCATCACACTACCGGAAGGGTTGTCCACGGAAACAATGAGAAAGACGGCCGAGATAGCAGGCCACGAATTCGGTGTGGAGATCACCTTATTTGGCAGGTTAATCAAATATAGGGAAGATACTAATAAAAACGGAGTTGTCATTGTGAAACCTACGGAGGGTAAGAACTATGCGGACATCTTACGAGAAGTAAAGCAGCATGTGGGAGCTAACACTAAAGTAGAAAAAGTCAAAAAGACTCGAGAGGGGGCTTTAATGCTCCAAGTCAAGGGAGGCAAGAGAGCGGCTGAACTCCTGAAATCTAATTTGCACAAAAAAGACAAAGGACTTGAGGTAGAAGCCAGGGGCTCAGAGAGGAGGATGTGGATCGACATCTTTGGTATTGACGCTGATACCTCAAAGAAGCAACTAATTGCTGCGGTGATGAACCAAGTTGGCACTAATGAAATTAGGGAGGAGCAGGTGAAATACCTCAGATTGAATCAGTTCACTGGGAACCAAAATGCCCTGTTGGAACTGGATAGGTGGATGACGAGAAAAATTCTGGCTGAGGGGTATCTGGACATGGGCTGGATCAAATGCCCAGTGAGAGAGAGAGTGAACATCAGGCGATGCTTTAACTGTCTACAATACGGGCACGTCAGGGATAGATGCACAAAACCAAGCAGGGAGAACGACTGTCTAAGATGTGGGAAATCGGGACATGATCTCGCAAATTGCCCAGCAGAAAACGCCGAATTCTGCTACAACTGTGGGATAACTGGTCATACCAACAACAATACAAGATGCCCTATATATAAGAGACTTCTTGAAGAAGAAAGATCAAGAAGGAATACGGGAGACACGCGCTTTACACGTTAAAGTTTTCACCTCTCGCACATAGTTTAACACTCCTAAGGCTATCTTATCTTTTAAGTTTTTTAATTATTTATGGCACAAAAAAATGAAAAAAATGGGAAATCGGAAATTAAAGTGCTGCAAGTGAATGTAGGGAGGGCGAAGGCAGCGCACGATCTTGTTTATGCCAAATCTCTAAGCCTGGAGGCAGACCTTCTGATCATTCCAGAACCGAACAAAAAGATTACTTCTGGGGGTGGATGGATACAAGATAAGAAAAAAAACGTGGCGGTCTTATGTAGAAACAAGAATATGGGCGTGAAAACTATTATACCGAAAGATGGACACATAATAATGGAATTAAAAAATTTCACGTTGACAGCATGCTACATATCTCCGAACATTAAATTTGGTGATTACGAAAAGACTGTCGAAGAAATTATGAGTACTGCAATGACAAGGAAAAATATTATCATATCAGGAGACATTAACGCGACGTCTGTACAGTGGGGGTCACCCCAAAACGACCAAAAGGGGGAGTTGTGGAATGAGTGGATGGCTCAATGTGATCTGTTGGCGATGAACAACAATAAACCCACTTTCATCAGAGGGAACTGCAGATCACACATTGACGTCACCTTGGCCAGTCAAGGAATGGGTCAAAAAATTAAAAACTGGGAGGTTCTGGATGATCAGTTGTTCACGTTCCACCATTATATAACTTACGAAATAGGAGTGGGAAATATTAAAAAAATTAATAATGGCATTAACAATACCTTTAACAAAGAAACTTTTGTTAGAGAAATTAGTAAATTGGACGAAGGAACTGCACACGCGTATGGTGAAGTGAGGGAAATAATGAAGAAAGCGTACAATTCAGCGAGAGATAAACAAAAAACTTTAAGGCACCAACCATATTGGTGGAACGAAGAAATAGCAGAGTTAAGACAGACATGCTTACAATTCAGGAGAAGGAGCACTAGGAGACAAGGAGACGAAACATTACAACAATATAAACATTATAAGAAAAATCTGAAAAAAGCAATATGGAAGGCGAAAAGAGATAGATGGCTGGCAATATGCGCGGATTTAGAGAACGACGTCTGGGGGGAGGCATACACAATAGCCACGAAGGCGCTGAAGATAATGGTTCCATTTAATTTAGAAGAGGGGAAGAGATGGGAAGCGGCCGAGCTGTTATTCCCAGGAAAACCAATGAATGTTTTCGAAAAAACAAATGCCCACGTTGTAGAGTTTACAGAGAACGAAATAAAGGGGACAGGGAGGGATCTAAAGCAAGGGAAAGCCCCAGGACCAGATGGTTTGCCGCCAGAGACCGTCAAGATCCTGGCTGCAACAAAACCTACAATACTGGTTGATATGCTCAATGGATTATTGAGGAATCAGGTATTCCCCAGGGAGTTTAAGGAGGCAAATTTGGTGCTGCTTTTGAAGCCGGGTAAGCCGCCGGATCTTCCGACGTCATATAGGCCAATCTGCCTTCTGGACTGCTTGGGGAAATACTTTGAGATTCTAATCAAAAAAAGGTTGGAGCAGTTCCTTGTAGAGGAGAGAAAACTATCAGACTCCCAATATGGGTTCAGGAAAGGACGGTCAACTATCGATGCCGCGAAAGATATTAAAGAAGCGGTGAGAGCAAGCAGGCGTAGGTGGGCTGTTTTAGTATTATTGGATATAAAAAACGCATTCAACACGGCAAATTGGGACGAATAATAACTAGACTAGAGGAGATAAACACTCCCGGATACATAGTGAACATAATTAAAGACTATCTATCTGATAGGAGTATAAATGTAAGTAGAAAGAGGAAGAAAAATGTTCACGGCGGGGTGCCACAGGGTTCGGTCCTTGGACCAACGCTGTGGAATGTATTATATAATAGCGTGCTAGAAAGAAAGCAGAGAAAATGGGTGAGGTCGTTTGCTTACGCGGACGATCTCGCAATTCTTATAGAAGATAAAAAAACTGGGGTCTCATCAAAAGAGCAAACATGGAATTGGAGGCGTTCACAAAGTGGGTGGAGGGAAATGACCTTGAGCTAGCCTTTAATAAAACGGAGGCAATTATATTAAAAGGTCCAAGGGACAGGGAAAGCATCAAATTTGAAATTAGGGGAATAGAAATTATTCCCCAAAAAACGGTTAAATACTTAGGCATCACCCTGAACGATAAACTGCGATTCACAAAACATCTGGAGGCGGCAGTGAGGAAAGCGGAAGACAAAATGTCCTCTTTACAAAAAATTATGCCCAATGTAGGTGGTCCAGGACTACAGAAAAGGAGAATGTTACTGGAAACAGTACATTCTGTACTTTTATACGGGGCACCGGTTTGGGGAGAAGTGCTGAGAATGAAAAAATATCGGGATCTGATATTGAGAGCGCAGAGGAAGCCGCTCATTAAAGTATGTAGCGCATATAGGACAACATCGCCAATTGCGCTCCAGGCAATCGCCGGGGTAATGCCACTGGATATTCTCGTGGATGAAAGGACTAGGATACATAACAGAAGGAATGGGGAGCTGAATACTATTAGGGAGGAAGAGAGAGAAATAAGCTTGGACAAATGGCAACGGCAATGGGTACTGGAGCAGGGAAAGGCCAAGTGGACCCGGACTCTGATCCCTGATGTGGGAAAATGGTATAGGTGTGCTCACAGGCGCACCAACTATTTTTTCACTCAGTTCCTTACGGGTCACGGATCGTTCAGGGCATATACTTATGGGATAAGGAAAACCAGGGACGATCTGTGTTCCGTTTGCGGAGTGGTAGACGACGCGGAACACGCGGTTTTTCGCTGTCTTCGGTACCAAGAGGATAGGAATGATATGGAAAAGGAGTTGGGGATTAGTTTGTGCAAACCAGGACAGATCTTTGAAAAAATAATGCTGCAAAGAGGGAGTTTTGAAATTTTTATAAAAGGGGTAACAAGCCTAATTAAAAAGAAGGAGGCCAGAGAAAGGGCCATTGAGAATTAGTCGATAACGAGAGGGAATAACACCAATGAAAAAAGCAGGCGCTTCCCGATGGTATGTTCGCTGAGAACGGTTGCGGGGCGCCAGCAGGAGAAAAGAGGTGGGTTTTAGCTGGTAGGCGGTCAAGAGCGGCTTCCTCGTGGAGCGGATGGCCCTTTGCCTCTTGAGGCGTTGGGTTTCAAACGTAATTGGCTGAATCCGCACCCCTGGGACATCTTCCCAGGCGTCTTTTTGAAGATTTCCCACCTCCAAAAAAAAAAAAAAAAGGTTAGGTTAGGTTAGGTTAGGTTATAATGGGGGTCATTAAATTATTACACAACACAGGCTTTTACGGCACATGGAATCTTCGGAGCATACTTGAAAAATATAAAAAGGCTGGAAACGAACGAATGCTGGTTTTGCGGACTAACGGATACAGCACAGCATACTATTTTTGAATGCCAAACAGCAAATAGCCAATGTGTAAAAAAATTACAAAGGAAAATATTGGAGAACTGATGTTGACAAGCAGCGAAAAATGGCAAATCATTTCAAACATGTTGCAAAAAATCTTGAAGAAAAAAGAGGAAGAGGAAAAGTTAAGGGAATGCAAGGTGAAATGAGAGAATGGCAAGTTTTTTGTGTTCCTGAAGTAATGCTGCGACGCGGCGGTTCCAGGACAAATCCGGAGGAAAGGGTTTTAGTTGGTCGGTGCTCCCTGGACAGGGATATCAACCCAACACTACCATGAGCGCTCGAACAACAAAGCTCATGGTGTCTGCCTAGCAGATTTCCTAAACCTCCGTGAGAAAAAAAAAAGGTTAGGTTAGGTTCCGTGCCCGGGAGGGTCGGATGGAGGAGGCTGGAAGTGGTTCACCCCTAATCTTCCATACGAGTTTCCTGAGAGGGGTTGCCCCACCCGACACGGCGCGTCCCAATTGCTCATAGGGTGTCTCCACGAGGAGTGGTCGATCGTGGTTCCTGCGCTCTTAATAGCTGTGAGGGAGGCACGACCGACCGACCTCGGGGATAGGTGATGGATAGGAACGATGAGTTCTGAAAAATCACCCGCGGATCAAAGGGGATATAGGAGTAAACCTGACAAAAAATCATCGCCCTTGCCCTTCCCGTCCTCGCTGAGCATCTTATAACCAAGTCAAGGGGAGGTAGAACTACTATCTTCAGGACTATCACGTCCTACCCACTCTAATTAACCCTCAAATATCTTTTACTTTCGCTATTCTTCTTGTTTCTTCTTCTTCATATTAAAACAATAGACTTATCTCACATGTTGGATCGCTTCTCTTTCTTTCTTCCTCCCTCTATCTTCCGCCAACCTTTCCTTTTTTCTCTGTTTTTTATTTTTTCCACTTATCACACTTCTTCTACTTCTTCATGGAACACCCCGACTTACCCCCAGATTATCAATTAAACTCAAAGGCCACACATAGGGGAGGCAGCTATGTGGGCCTGCCCGTTGGCAAATCTGCGTCCGGAGGCAACCGTGAAAAAAGCCTAGAGGAGTAAACCTCGAAAAAAGAACCCGTAATCCTCGTTGTTAGCTACCGTGACCATGGATGAATGGCTGCACGAAACGCAGTCAGAAACGGTGCCTCTGGGATACCTGGCGACCTCCTAGAGTAATTAGCCTTAGCGGGGTAAGGGCGCACTGCCCCGCTGGACTTTCTTTCGACCCTACTCGTGGGATCAGACGTGGATATAAAAAAGAAAAATAAAAAGAAGAGGAGGACAAACGGCGATGGAAAGGATAATGGTAACAAGGATATGGATGTGGTAACGATTGTTAGTGACGACATGGAGGGGTTTAACGATGAAGATCCAACAAGCGGTATCAAGAAATGGGAAGTTGGGAGCTGCGTAGAAGACAGGAGGTTCGCCACGTTGGTGGTCGGGGGAAAAGATAGTCCTGCGTCAGGACCATTTGCTCTTCCTCCAAACATTGCAGTGAGCTGTAGTACGGATGAGGTAGAAGAGGGACTTGCAGCCGGGGATGATAACAAGAAAGAAAAGAATGAACCGAAGAAGATGTGCGGAGACGAGACAAATAACCTGGATAGACTCGATAGCTGGGAAAGAGAAGACACGGAGGAATCATTAAAAACGCTTGGCGAAAACCTACACTCTACCCTCTCTACGGATAGTTCTGGAAATATGCTAAACAGCGGACTATTGAACATGCTGGAGTTAGGGACAGGAGAGGATAAAGGTAAAAATAAAAGAAAAAAGATGGACCACAGTGCGGAAATAATACAGGAAAATAAAAAAGAGAAGAGGGATAACGGAATTGCGAAAGGGAATGATGATCAGGACCAGGGGTTAAATGTAATGGAAGGAGATAACAATAACATCGAGGCAAGCATAGGTAAACTGGAGGGGGTGCTGGAAATATTAGGTAAGAGCGAGGGTAACGACGAGGTAATGGGGATGATCATGGAAACCCTAAACATCCTGGGAACTACCGAGCCAAATACCGCGAAATGTAAGGCTTGCAGGGAGGAGGTTGAAAGGGAACAGAGGAAGCTCCGTATGGAGGAAATTAAAAAGAAGATTGAAATAGGGGGGGATTTTGCGGACTTCCAGGAGCTGGTCGAGAACGACGCCTGGGATGAGGAGGTTTACAGGTGTACTAGGTTTAAAAATGTCAGCTTTGAGGAGGCATTAGATAGAAGCGACTGTCTGATTCTGCTAGACACTGGAATGGTAATATCGCCCTTGATGAATTACATTAAGGAAAAAAAAGCCGAAATCATGGACATGATGGAAAGCCTAGAAATAGGCGAGCACGATCTGCTAATTAACACCATCAGGACATCTAAGATCAATAAAGAATGGTATCACTACGTGAGAAAACTGGATAAAGAGATGGATGGTGCTCAACTGCATAGATTGCTATGTAAGATGCAGGAGACAATCAAAAATAGGGATCAACGTAGTGTTACCTGAAGGCATCGCGGAAGATCACGCAAGAATGCTCTTAGAGTTTGTGGCATTCAAGGAGGAGTGTAAATTCGAGATTGTTAGCAGAAAATATCGAGGTGTATTCGCAAGATGCGGAGGAAGAGAGGCGGTCCTCATAAGGACTGGGGAACGTCCTTATGCGGAGGTGCTGAAG
Organism: Lochmaea capreae; assembly: GCA_949126875.1. Lineage (NCBI taxonomy): Eukaryota > Metazoa > Arthropoda > Insecta > Coleoptera > Chrysomelidae > Lochmaea > Lochmaea capreae. Next base: position 25,529,565 of record OX421409.1, on the reverse strand, counting down.
GAGATCAAGGCTGCCGTTAATGTCCAGACATTAGGCATCACTGTGGACAACGTCACCAAGACAAATGGAGGGGACATCCTTATCAAATTAAAGGGAAGTGGGAAAGCTGAGACGCTGAAAAATGAAATTAAGGGTAAATTAAAGGAAACGAAGGTGGTGGTCAGGAAGAGAGAGGCGATCTTCAACATCTTGGATCTGGATTACGGAGGATGAGGTCAGGAAGGCTGTGGAGACACAAGCTAGTCTCAGTAAAGGGGAGATTACGGTGACGGGAATCAGGGGCACTAGATTTGGAGGGCAGATAGGAACCATTAGCGTTCCTATAAATAGGTCCGACCAGGTCAAAAGGTTGGGTAATGTTAGGCTGGGTATGGTTTCCTGCAGAGTTAAGGAAAGGATAACGCCCCTTAGATGCTTTAGATGTCTGGAATATGGGCATAATGCTCAGGCATGTAGGGGTATTGACAGAACTAGACAATGTTTAAACTGCGGGATGGAGGGCCACAGGGCGCAAGAATGTAGTTACGAATCATATTGTAGGGCGTGCGACACAGGAGGGCACAGGATGGACTCAATGAGTTGTCCGGCGTTTAGGGAAATTGTATACGGCAGGAATAGGTGAGACTAGTACATTCCTTCCTTTCCTTACTAATTCATATCAGGTTTTTAAATATTTGGCTAGGCGTGGTGGGTACAGACCGTGTCTGGGCTCGCTGCGATGGCATTTAATCCTTATTTCATTGGTGATTTGTAGTTTTTTATTTTGTATTATTAACATGTATACACTCTGTGTAGGACCCTTTACATCCTGCACAAAAATTTTAGATATACTTAAGTTAGTAGTAAGTGTGAATATAGTCTGGCTATTGGGAGGGTTAATTTCAAATGGCGGGAAGTAAGGTTAAGAAATGTTTAGATTTGTTGCAGGTGAACCTGGGCAGGGCTAGGCTCGCCCACGACATATTCTTTGAGGATCTGGGCAAGCTGGGTACTGATATCTCAGTCATTTCTGAGCCAAACAAGAAAATCGCGGTGAACAAAGGCTGGATCGCGGATAAGAAGACGGACGTGGCTATCATGGTTGCAAATAAGGATTTAGTAGTTAATAAGATTGTAAAGGGCAATGGATATGTGGTCCTGAATACATGTGGGGTTAACGTTATCGCGGTTTACATATCACCCAATTTAAGGATTGAGGACTACACGAGAAAGGTCGACTCGTTGTTCGAAATGGCTGGTAGGTTGGGGGGGAGAACGATTATTGCTGGAGATTTGAACTCCAAATCGCCTACATGGGGATCACCGCTAACGGACGCCAGGGGGCAGGTGGTCGATGACTGGCTGGCCCAATTAAACTGAACTGCAGCCAATAATGGTAAACATACCTTTGAAAGAGGGCCATCCAGAACTCATATTGATGTGACACTCGGATCAGCTAACACCTGTAGGGAAATATATGACTGGAGGGTGGAACATCGCAATCCGTTCACACATCATGGCCACATAACGTTTAGTATTAAAACAAAGGCGAAAATAAGAAAATCTAATACCAAAAACAAGGTGTACCTGGATGTAGAAAAATATGTCAGACTGGTGAAGCAAGGAAATGGCAATTACGAGGATATTGTTCAGGCATATAGGAAGGCTACGACCCAGGAAAGCGGATTGCCAGTAATCAAACCATATTAGTAATAGTGCTACACCGATTCGGCCTATTGGTGGAGGCGCTAACATGGGAATCTCCATAAGAAAATCGAAAAAAAGCTAAGCTCAAAAATAGCAAAAATGGTTCCCTTCAAGGTCACGCGTCGGAATCCGATCGACTTACGCATGCGCTACGTTATTGGATAGGTGACGTCATAGGGGTAATGATGAAAATAATGAAAAAATTCCAGCTACCCCCTTTCATCCCTCACGCAGCACCCCTCTTACTAAAAGTTAACCAATCATAGCAAACGACATCTTGTTTTAAAGGCCTTATCGTCTAGTGTTTAATTGAAATATTGAAAAAATTCCAGCTACCTCCGTTCATCCCCCACGCAGCACCCCTCGTACTAAAAGTCATCCAATCAGAGCAAACGACGTCTCGTTTGAGAGGCCTTAACGTCTAGATTATACGTAGAATTAGGAAAAAATTCCAGCTAGCCCCCGTCATCCCTCACACAACACACCTCGTACTAAAAGTCGTCCAAGCAGAGCAAACGACGTCTCGTTTGAGAGGCCTTAACGTCTAGATTATACGTAAAATTAGGAAAAAATTCCAGCTACCCCCCTTCATCCCCCACACAACACCCCTCGTACTAAAAGTCATCCAATCACGACGTCTCGTTTGAGAGGCCTTAACGTCTAGATTATACGTAAAATTAGGAAAAAATTCCAGCTGCCCCCCTTCATCCCCCACACAACACCCCTCGTACTAAAAGTCATCCAATCATAGCAGACGACGTCTCGTTCGAAAGGCCTTATCGTCTAGTATATAAGTGAATCATATACAGGGAGGATTGAAAGTATCTTAGGCAGGTTTAACATATACAGAGTGTAGCGGAGTGTACAAAACGTTACATGCGTCCATATATATGGATCGAAAGTATCTTTGGTTTAACATATACAGAGTGTAGCGGAGAAAATGTCACATGTCAAATGTAACTTCAAACATCAAAACGTCACATGTGCCGTAGGTGCGAATATCGTTTATCATGATTAATAAATCGTATTTTTATACGAGCGTATATCACAAATTAGGAAGGCAAAAGGGCCTTAACGAATGTGAAAGTATCTTTGACAGGTATTTGTCAGCACCCCTCATACTAAAAATCAATCATAGCATACGACATATCGTTCGAAAGGCCTTAACGTCTAATATATACGTGAATCATATACAGGGTGGTTCGAAAGTGTCTTTGGCAGGTAGGTCGACTTTAGCAAACGACATCTCGTTTGAAAGGTATTAACGGCTAATATATACGTGAATCATATACAGGGTGGATCGAAAGTATCTTTGAATGGTAGGTCGACTTTAGCAAACGACATCTCGTTTGAAAGGTATTAACGGCTAATATATACGTGAATCATATACAGGGCGGATCGAAAGTATCTTTGAAAAATTAGACACCCTATATATTATTTATCATTTAGATTTAACTCATATCCCATATTAAACTACACTACATATTCGAAATTTAGTAGAATCAGTGCTACCAACCTAAAAGTCACTAGGTTGGAATAATCCCGAACATCACTAATGACCCATTGGATCTATCGGTGTCATCTCTTATCACAGTTTGATCTTGAGGAATTTAAGATTAGAGTGCGATAGGAAAATTTCAGTGCATTTGTATTATATTATATGTATCTAACGCTATTTAGGTCTAATTCACTTAACCAAATGTCTTTTCGTGATCAATGAACCCATATCTCTGCTTCCAAAACACCTGCGTGAAAACAAACTTTATATTATTGATTTGTGGAACGAACCGATCAATATGAGATTCTACACTCTAGCTCGTAAAATATTTCTAACATGCCGCTTTGACCTTATTTTCATTATAAGCATATCGTACACATTCAAATTTTAGTAGAATCAGAGCTATCAACCTAAAAGTCACTTGGTTGGAATAATTTCAAAACGTTACTAATGACCCAATGGATCTGATGGTGTCATCTCTTATCGCAGTTTGATCTTGAGGAATTTGAGATTAGAGTGCGATAAGGAAAATTTCAGTGCATTGTATTCTATTAGACGTATCTAACACTATTAAGGTATAATTCACTTTACCAAATGTCTTTTCGTAATCAATAAAGCTATATCTCTGCTTCCAAATCACCTGCGTGAAAACAAAGTCCTAAGTACGTAGGAGGGGAAGCTTCGAACCATAGAGATAAAAAATGGAACGACTGGTCTGCTAGAGCTAATATTCTCAAAAAACACTTTAGGCATTTAGATCATCAAATGTGCGGGGGGGGGGGGAATCTTAAAACTACCCAGAGTACAGCGTACATCTACTCGTAGATGACACTTATGTACATAAGTATCACATCTTTTAAAAACCAGCCCAACCCTAAACGGTGTATGAGAATAGCTCCAAAAGTAGAAAACTGCGAAAGCTAAACGTAGAGGGGAATACTTATACAATAAATATATTTATATAATAAAATTTCAAATTGGTCAAACGTTACTGGTCACGTCAACATAATTCGTCACTTGCCATGTCAAACGTCACATATAACGTTGAACGTCACGTACCAAGTCTAAATTCACATGTCACGTCAAAATACAACGTTGAACGTCACGTACCAAGTCAAAATTAACATGTCACGTCGAACGTCACATGTCACGTCAAACGTCACATGTCACTGGCCGTAGAAAGAGGTGCGCAAAATATTTCATACGTCCTACAATTACCAGCGATATTATCTCCAGGCAACGGGGAAATAGTCTTGAATTTTTATAAAATTTTAAAAAACAATTACACAAATAAAGATGTTTTCATCCTCTTATCGGTTGTGGTTAGATAACGTCGTCGAGTGATATCGGGGCGCTCATAAACAAATTTTTCTCAAGGTCGTTGATAAGATTGTTTGAGTTTGGTAATAAATTCTTTGTCGTTCCATAATAATTGTCCACCAGGGTTTAAAAGTACAATTATCCAAACAGATCGTCATTCATCATTGATCACTTGAGCAGATGACTTTTACAGATCCCAAGCGTGAGTACGTTAAACTCAACCTTATTAAGTGTTGTATTGAGCAGGAGTTTATTCGAGCAAACTATTGCGGGGTGTGTCTAGCTGGAAGTTTAATTTTCCATGAAGTAGCTGCAAAATACGGGATAACAACCGAATTATGTCCAAGTACAAAGGTCTATTCGAATGGTATAAAAATTACGCCACATTTCTGGATAGAGCACAATGATATAATCTATGATCCCTCTCTAGCAGTCATGCAACATCATATACCTCATAATCTAAAAGTAACTCATAGAAAAGATGAATTTGAGTGTAAAACCATCGAAGACTTAATCATGGTGGGTATTTTTGAAAATTTTTCGGAAGAGTCTACACTTGAATACTAAAGCGCCAAAGCATCTATTGAAAGTGCGCGAAAATGTTCATGAAACTGTAGTTAAAATATTCAATTAAAAAAAAATGTCTTGTTAACTTCTGTTTTAGTCATGCATCCTAATTAACCTCATTCAGGTGAGTGACCCAACTTGTTTTCAAAATGATGAAAATGAGTAACGTTTGAAGCACATATTAGACGCTTCAGAGCTTAAATTAGTGCCTCGTCAACTTCACCTAGTTTCAAACCAATCTCAACATTGCTATAGTATTATGCAAAGGTAAAGTTATGTGCGCTGGTTCAACGATATATCACTTGTCATAACTGGACGTTTTCAACGATCAGTTGATTAACTTTTGCGAGCACACTCTGTTAAAAGAATGTTTAGCTAGAGGCCTGTCAACATTAGGTCCCCGAAATATCTCACTACTATCTCAGGGTGTACTGATTAGAGATTTTCAACGTACACCCTGAGACGGTCACTTGATTTGGGTACAAACAGAGGGTCAGCATTAGTTCCTCTCCGATTTTTACTTTTAATGTATACCCTCAGTTTAATTCTCATAAAAACAATTTACCAATGTTCTTAATAAACTCTTCCACGTCTGTACTGAAGACATACAGTGTGACCCATTTTGTTTGGAAGCACCCCTATAAAATCCGCATTTTTCAACCGATTTTGATTTAGTCTTTTTTGTTAGATTCAGTATCAAAAACAGAATTTGAGCACAAATTTTCATACCATAATAGCAATTTTCAAGGCCCTCTACGTTAATTTTTCTTTGCCAAAAAAGACGAAAGTATATTAGGCATTTTTTTTTCTCAAATATGACTACACCACTGGATTCGGAATCATCACAAATGTAAACTATCAAAATTTTATAAAAAAAGTTTTATTAACAACAAAGTTATCACTACATGAATTTGGAAAAAGTTGTTTTTTAATTAAGCTTTTACTAAGAATGTAGACACATTTTAAAAATGGCAACATGGTAAACAAAAACTAGGACTCAAACATATAGCACTGTAAAAATTCGAAGCCGATAACTTAACCCGTTCTGGAGTTGTAGCTTCTGAGAGTAATGTAAAACTGTGCTGATGTGACGAAAATACAAATTAACACCAAATAATATATTTTGATTATTAAACTAGTTGATAATAATGTAATTCTACATTTTTGTAGCCTCGACTAGACCTCCGTTAATTTCCACACATTTCTCGTATCGTTTGCGACTAGGTCTTAGCGCTTTTTTTTATTTCATGTGGCGTTATTCCAGCACACGCCTGTCGTATTCTGTCACACAGTTCTGCTCTATTCCTTGGACGTGTCTTATACACTTTTTGTGTCAAAAGACCCCACAGATAAAATTCCAATATAGTTAAATCGGGCGATCTAGGAGGCCATTCGATTAACTCGCTACCGCGACCTATCCAACCATTTGGAAATTTTTCGTTAAGCCACTGCCTGACAATCCTAGAATAGGGTACAGAACAACCATCTTACTGAAATATCAAATTTCTTCTTTCTGCTAGTGGCAGTTCGTCAATCACTGCGGATAACTCACCTTCCAAGAATTCCATGAAGTTATTGGCATTCATGTTACCCTCAAAAAAGAATGGACCTATTATCCTGTCTTTTAAAATTTCGGCTTCGAATTTTTACAGTACAATATGTTTGAGTCCTAGTTTTTGTTTACCATGTTGCCATTTTTAAAATGTGTCTACATTCTTAGTAAAAAATTAATTAAAGAAAAACTTTTTCCAAATTCATGTAACTTTGTTGTTAATAAAACTTTTTTTATAAAATTTTGATAGTTTACATTTGTGATGATTCCGAATCCAGTGCAGTAGTCATATTTGAGAAAGAAAAATGCCTAATATACTTTCGTCTTTTTTGGCAAAGAAAAATTAACGTAGGGGGCCTTGAAAATAGCTATTATGGTATGAAAATTTGTGCTCAAATTCTGTTTTTAATACTGAATCTAACAAAAAAGACTAAATTAAAATCGGTTGAAAAATGCGGATTTTATAGGGGTGCTTCCAAACAAAATGGGTCACACTGTATTACAAAAAGAGGAAGGTGTCGTGTTTACGACGATTTTCTTTGGCAACGTTTAACACGTGACGTTTGACAAATGACAGGTTACGTTTGACATTTGACGTTTGACATGTGCCGTTTGACAGACACATGACGTTTGACATGCAACGTTCAACACGTAACGTTTGACGTACGGTTAACACAAGACGTTTGACAGGTAAAGTTTGACATATGACGTTTGAGAGACACATGATGTTTGACATGTAACGTTCAACACATTTGACACATAACGTTTGACATGTGACAGAGTACAGCGTACATCTAGGCGACACTTATATAAGTATCGACAGATTATTAACCCTCTCTTTTAAAAACCAGCCCAACCCTAAACGGTGCATGAGAATAGCTCCAAAAGTAGAAAACTGCTTTACGAAAGCTAAACGTAGAGGGGAATACTTATACATTAAAATTTCAAATGGCTCAAACGTTACTGGTCACGTCACATGTCACGTCAAAAAGCCCAGTCATACGTCACGTCTCACGTCAAACGTTATGTAAAACATCATACGTCACTCGCCATGTCATACGTCACGTACAACGTTGAACGTCACGTACCAAGTCTAAATTCACATGTCACGTCAAACGTCACATGTCACGTCAAACGTCACATGCCACGTCAAACGATATGTGCCACGTCACAACTCTTTTCTCTGACGTCACACAACATTTTGTTTTACACTATTTGTATATGTGCTATAAAAAATTTTATGCTAGATATCCTGAAGGTATACCTACATAATATATCAACATCCCTCGACGTGAGTCTCTTTTACTTATCGATTTATAAAATCATGTGTTCACCAATCATTTTATTAAAAACCGGAAAATATTGAAAATCAATCAATTTAATTGATTGTATCAGGCTCTTAATATGTTGCTATTTTTTCTATATGCTCGAAAAAATGCTCGTTTTTGCTATTCAATAAAGATAATTTCTTTTCATTAAAAAACAACATAGTAAATAAATTAATGACTTATTAAATTTAACACTTCCACTTGAAAAGGTGACATATTCAAAATGTCTCAGAAAGTCTCAAAACGACCTATGATCTTCGCGTTAACACAGTAAGTACTTAGTATGAAAAATGAGGTCAACAATGTTTTTGCAATGACATGTGTAATATTAGCATCTAAACAGAAATCTGGATGCAATATAAAAGTTGATAAATATACATAGGGTTTTAATAAAAATCCATTTTTCCTTGAAAGCATAATTTATTCAATCCTAATGATAATATAGTACTGAAAACCAGTGGCGGAGACCTAGCAGAGACGTATCACAGATGATGAGAGGATCTACAACAAAATATTAAACTTCATTATCTTGATAATAATAAAATTAAGGTTCATTTCCACACCATCTTATACATATTACAATATATGGAGATAGAACCGTGGCGCGTTGACTTTTTTAATGGAAGTCTCGCCTGTAGCCCTAGCATAACCATTTTGATTAACTGATTAAGTATTTCATTCATTTCTATATCGATAAAGAATCTATTTTAACTGTTCGGCTCCTGCGGGAGCGCCGCAGGCGAATGGTTCTTTAGTATCTCATTGACTCCAGTGGGAGCAACACTGGCTATCAATGGACGTTGACTCTTTTAGTGATAATATAAATACTTTCATTGATAAAGATCGTCTGGATCAATAAAGATAGATTCATTCACCCTTTCAACTCATCGGCTTCTGTGGTAGCGCCATAGGGGGTCAATGGATTTTAAATACCTTATTGACTCTATTTTTAGAGGGTAATATGAATACCTTAATTGATAAGGTTACTTGAACTACGTACATGATCAGTATATCAAAAATTATTCATGTAATTATATAAATTAGTGATTGCTGATATTATTAAAAAGCGACATTGGAAGCATCTGATATGCAATTTACATTCAAAGCTAGTGAAACTTGAGTCGGGATGGTATAGTGCCCCCAAGGTAGCGTTTCATCTGTTCCTTGAACCAAGTACCGTTTATCATCAGCAGGAGAAAGAGCAATCTTCTGTTGTGTAGTGGAGTGTACTTGATGATTTTCAGATCGTATTAGATTTTGAACCACAGTCTTGTGTTTAAAACTATCTAAGCATTCGATGTAATCTTCAAAAGTAATATCCATCTTTACTACAGATGATTTAACACCTTTAGCTTTCTTCCCTACACCAAAGTTCTTAAGTTCAACATCAATTTCCTCTACATCAAATCCCTCATTACGCATATTTTGCTGTTTTGTTGCTATATCGTCACCCGTTCTCAGAACTTTCGTGGCATAAAGTTTGGAACGAAGACCAACGTAGTCTGTCATCGGTACACCATTATTTTCATCCTTCATCATGCCGAGAACTTTTTTATTAACACAAGGAATGCCATACTCGTTGTTTTCTGGATAATCAGAAGTGTCGAAACGCTGATGACAATCTCGTCTCATTATATCGTAGGGGTCTTGGTAAAGTTTGTATATGAGGGAATCGGTATCGGTGTACATAGCAGTGCAGTCGGGGAAAGCATTCACCATATAGCCATAGTGAAAATCATAAATGGTCGTCTTAGCTAAATCTAGTATCGCCTGTCCAACATATATTGGTTTATTCAACCAGATTAGTTGTTTCCTGAGTTCAATAGCTACTAAGCTACTAAGGTTTTTCGCTGAAAATAGTGCTTTTTTTGAACTCAGGCTTGGCTATATAGGACTGGGCCCCATATCGTCCATTCCACTCTGTCAGTAAACGTATATTTACTCTTTTCCTAATGTTTTCCATGGTCTTCCCTGTAACAAAAAAAGCATGTTTCAATCACACAAGAACATTAAATGAATAATTATACTAACCAAAGACGGCATTGTTCATCAACTTAAAAAGGTTCTTTTCGAACACATTAGTCGCCTTCTTGCGGAGCTCTGTATTAAGATCTATATAGCTTTTTAACCATGAAGGTTGCTTGAACTTTAGAACTCTATGAATTTTCGTGATAACTAGACCATGAGCTATCGCTTGCTTGAGAGCTTTATAGTGGATAACATAATTTTTCTTATCATGGAGAGTAGCCATTAATTTTGATAGCTCATTCACTTTTTTCGGAGGCTGCATCGTCTTGGGGTTGATGTGCTGAGGGCAGAATGGAATATCTTTGTGTCGATCGTGGAGATGTTCAGGATACTCTATGTCAACCTCCAAGATATACCCCTCATCAGCATTATCAGGAATCGTTGTGACGTCAATATTGGTGCCAACCCACTCGAAACCACCGTAGGGAAGATATTGTGACATTGCCCAACCATACTGAAACACATTTAATTGTTGGTATTTCAATAATATTTTTAATTTAAAAAACTCACCTGGTTATTCAAATCATAATACATCATGAATGTTTTAGGTTTTGATGGATCGTAGTTGCTGACGTACTGATTGTTAGCTTTAGCTCTCCTCATACTGCAAACTTGACTAAGACCCCCACGAATTCCACGTTCAATGAAAAGAAACATGTCAAGGTCTGTCAAAAGCTCCAACTCTATACCAGTATGTTTAAGCATAGCATCCCAAGTGTAGCCAGGTAATGTGAAATAGTGTGCAGGATCGATACCATGCGATTTGCGACAACTACTCCTAAACATCTCAAAAACATCCGCTAGAAGGAGAATATCAGTCTTCATGTAGAGGTCGACGTAATCGCCCAAGTTTACACAATTAAAGCTGCTCCATACTTGCTGGGCACGCCTATAGAAACGACGAGGGCAGGGCTTGTTTTCCAATTTATTGAAAAAGTAATCTCGAGTAGGTAGAGAAGCTTCATTAAATCGCTCAAACGAGTCGATATAGTCATAAGGCATGACACCTTTCTTCGTTAACAGCTGAAATATGTCTTCAGGTAACTCTGTGAATTGTGATTTAAGGTTAGGGAACTCAGTAAGATATGAAGCCAGCTTATCCAATGAAGACGCCATAAATCTGAATGAATCGATGAATCTAAATTGTATTGGAAAGTCGCCAACATGCTTAGTGAAAGATATATATTTTTCCTTAGTAATCGGCAACAAGTCAGTAAGACCCGTCATTCGTGTAGCAATATCTGTCACAATGAAGTGTGCATCATAATTACTCAGATTGTGGAACACCACAGGAACCACGTGACTATCCTTATAGTTGATATTACACGACTCATGGGCAGCTCCACGATAGTTGTTAGTGGGGATCAAATGGTTATGGTCACGCACTTTTTTATCTTCCGGAGAGAATACATCCTCGCAGATGTGACAGTGTGTAGCTCTTCTATGCTCAACTTCCTGCAACCAAGTCATATTAATATCATAAGACCACAAAAACCACCAAGACCACCAAAACACTGTAGCCATATCTTCTGCTAAACTATTCATCTCATCAGCAAACCACGTCATACAGTCCTGCCCACGATAGCTTTTGTAAAAAGAAAGACTATCATCGTAACTACATTTCATGTAATATCCTACGGCAGCGGGAACGTGATGCTGCTTTCTCTGCGGTTTCTTAGGATCCATAACTGGCATTAAGACAGATTCCAAGTCTGCGTATACTATAAAGGGAGCTCTTTCTTTATTCTTATAATTTTTGAATCTTAAAATGTTTTTGCCAGGAACGGGCATTTTGATTGCGGTCTCATTAATTTTCACACAGTCATCGATATGTTTATCAAGCTTCTCCTGTGTCCTGCAATAGTGGAGACATCTATCGCAGAAGTATTTTGTGTGACCCTCATTGCTAAGTTGTTTAGATAGCAGACGAGACAAACTTTTAATCCAGACAAAGTGATACTTGACGGGGGTCTCAGTATTATCATATCTGTCTTGAATAAGGAGCAAATTGACGTGGTGGTTGTTCTTATCATTCGTGAGATAAGTGGGGAGCGTTTCAAATATCTTCTGGGTCTTTTGAAGAATATAAACGTTAATCGATACGTCATTCTGCTTCTCAAAGCTGGGGATCTGCCTGATGGTCATAGGAAAATGTATGCCTTTAAGTTTCAACACCGATGATTAGTGGGGGTATGCCGTCATCAAATCTGAGTTCTTATTGCCGCAGGGGAAAAGAGGTGAAACAACCGCCCACGCAAAACATGCATTATCATTGTTCTTGATGTTGATGCAGGCTTGCTTGCGCTTGATCTGCTCCTGGAACTCAATATAGGAGGATCCTAGTTGAGGTACATATTTATTGATGTTAACGCCGGGATTAATCATTTTTTTCAACGCCCATCCTGAGTCACGCTCTTGAAACTCTTCAAGTTCCTTGAGGATGGGAGCTGTAATCTTGGAGTCAAGCCATTCGGCTACGTCAGTGTTGCGGTATATGGGAGAATTGGATGTGGTAAAGTTCTTGTAGTCTGTCTGCACACTATCTCCCTTTACTACTTCAAACTCCCCACAAAAGGCGGCGTTAACTTTCACTTCAAGGCATTTTGAATTTGAATCCTGAACAGCGCTTTACAATCTGTAAGGAAAGAGCAGGGGTCTTTATGTTTAAGATTGGAGATAACTCCTGTCTTAATGCGACTGTCGAATGCTGACTCTGAATCATCCCATCTGATACGGTCCCTCGCAGTTTCGGCTCGCGATGTTAATCCAGATCCTTTCTTTTGCTCAGCCTTAATTTGGTTCAGCATAGTTCGAATATTTCTCAAACAGGCTTCTAAATGTTGCTTCTCTCCAATCGACTTTATCGAAATTTATAGTAACATTATCAGCGCAAAACTTACATGTGAATAATAATAACAAATCAATAAAATCTGTAGCAATATATATGTCTGAACAGTTCAAACAATCTAAAGCAAATAAAAGAACTGAACGAATCGGGGTATAAGGTAGACTTTTGGTCGGACGGAAAACTGAACAATCATAGATGCCAACTTAATATCGATGCAACCAACTTTAAAAAACTATATTTCCAGCTTTAGCATTTAAAATTGGTTGCGGAAGTTAAACTGTGCACGGTACTAATAAACAATGTTGCCAATATGAAAGCAGCTTATTATAAGCAGTAATCCCTTACGATAATAAAGGTCTCAGTCAAGAGCGTATGAAATTATTGTAGCGCGCGCACGGCTCTCTGGCTTAACTACTGTAAGGTGTGACATAATCGATATAGATCCCTTATTATGGGTAAAAGTAACTGATATGTATGTTAATTTTCTATCGAGACAGATCCCGCACGATTATACGTTGTGGGAGACGTCTGGAAGCTTGCAGACAAAAACATTGAATTTAACAGGAGAAACATTAGCATTGAAGAATAGAAATATCAAGGTACGCCTGCAGGAGCTTATATTCTCGAAAAACTTTAACAGGAAAAAACATTAGCATTGGAGATTAAAATATTGAGATACGTCTGGCCTGTTGGAACTTACATTCTCGAAAAGACCCTAAAATGTCATACCCTTTCTTAATCAAATATATATGTAGATTAAAGTAGCGTACATCGAACATCTACAGGACATCTACGACGTTTAAGTATCTTGAGATTATTAAATCTCTCTTTAAGAAAAAATTCATCGAGTTGAAGAATCTCAAAACAAGTGATAAGAAATTGAAACTCTCGGAAGAAAATCATCCCCCGTATAATTAACCCCCTTAGATAAATTTGTTGTAGCAGAGAAACCTTTAAGACGAAGCATGACATATATTGATGAAAATAAGCTAAAATTCGCACCGGGAAAATCTCCTATTAAAAGATCTTACAACAAGTCTTAACAAGAAAGCTCAACCAATGATTGGGACCCCAACATCCGTTTAGATTGCTGATTGAAATCTATAGTAATATAGAAAAAATTATCAATACTGTTGATATATTTAATTGTGGGGGATATATTGAATGACTATTAAAAATGAAGAATAAATATGGAAACTAATACAATTCAATGTCTTTTTCATAAACCCCTATTGAAAAGATTGTACTTAGCATAAATTTGTATAAGACGTTTTAAATACATAGGAATTGTGCAGTTAAATGGATGTCACCTACGCCTATGTCCTAGGTGTAGAACCTTATTTAGCATAGTCATCATTCATAGTTTATAGTTGTATAATAATAAATTGCTGAGTTGTTCTTTTTCATATTTCTTCATTAAATTAATTCTCATGTAAATTAATCAGTTTAGAACTTGTATCCGATTTGATAAGTTGTCTTAGTTAATAAACCAATTTTTAAAAAGGCATTTACAGGGTGTTTTTATATAATTGGCGCAGTCAGTAGGATAGTCAAACGAAGTGTTAGTGCAAATAACAGTCGGTTCGTGTTAACGATTTATTGACTATTTCAAGTGAATAACGTTTGAACTCTTGGTTGAGTGAATTTAGTAGCTTGACTCGAAGATTCTCCTAGTTCAAGAACCCAGAAGACCCAAGTGGAAATTAGAGTGTTCCTGTACTTCTGAGCCCGTGGAGAGGACGTTGATGATTTTACTGTAAGTGCTTAATGTCGTATAAAGAAAATTTGACTTTTAATTTTTTTTAAAAACTTTGATATTCTGATTCAAACTCTGATTAAGTTGTAGCTCAAATTTTATCAAAAAAAACATATAGAAATCTAACTTTTCATAAAATTTTTTTTTTCATCTTATTTCTTTTTTTTCTTTTATCCAACAAAATGGCTACACCACAAGTTCCAATTTTAAAGAAATAATTCTTAGATATGATACCAGAATTTTATGGTGATAATGCACTTCTTCCAAGATTTTTGGAAATATCAGAAAAATTAGTTAATAAATTTTATAATGCAGCAGATGTAGGAGACTTTCAGAATGAATATCTGATGTCGAGTATTCTAGCTAAAATTAAAGGCGAAGCCGCCATAAATATTTCCTCATGCAATATAAGAACATGGGAAAACCTTAAAGATGCGTTAGTGAACACATACGCAGATAAACGTGATATTTATACTTTAAATTTAGAATTATCTGATTTAAAACAGGGTAACGAATCTCCCTATGAATTTTATAATAAAATACAACATATTTTAAATTTACAGATATCTCATTTAATGACGCATTCTAATTGTAATGAACAAATAATTTTAGGTAGTTATTTTAGAAATTTAGCTCTTAGAGTTTTATTAAGAGGACTGAAAGAACCTCTAGGTACACTTATGCGTACCAAAAATCCGGAAAATTTAAATGTAGCTTTAAGTGTTCTCACAAATGATTTCCAAATATACTTAAGTCAAAATAATTATTCAAAAAATAGATTTAGTGGCGTAAATAACCAAAATAAAAATAGGAATCAATATCAAAATAATTCAAATTATCCATAACAATCAAAATCAACTCAGTATAATCAAGGTACACCTGTAAATCTTATACAGAGAAACCAACCATTGAATACTAATTTGCAAAATATACCAAATACGTCAAGAAATTTATCTGAACAGAATAATATAAATTTTAACAAAAACAATACTAATGTCTTTAAACCCGGTCAAAATCATCGGTTACAAAGACCAACACCTATGAGTGTGTCCACGGCAAATACATTTAGGCCTCAACAAAATCAATATCACTCACAGAATCAAAATAGTTCTGTGAGGCAACACAAGAATTTTTTTTCTGAAGAATTACACAATTTAGATGATAGTCAATGTTCTAGTGAGGAACAAGATGATTTTTTAGAGATAACAGCCTCGGGACCACAAGAACTAGAGTAGAATTATTGAATTTAACAGATTCAGTAAGTGAATTACCGTACATAGTTTTTCCAGAATATAACTTGAAAGTTTTAATCGATACCGGGAGCACAAGATCTTTTGTGACACCAGAAATCGCAGAAAAATACTTCAAAAAATCTTTTATCCGAAAACTTCAAGTAACTTCAGCACTTGGTACATCTAGACAAAACTTCTGTACGAAAATTCCTACATCTAGTATATTCAATTACAAAAAACAATTTAATTTAGAATATTGTGTTTTTAAATTCCACAGTCACTTTGACTGTTAGGATTAGATAATTTAAAAAAATTAAAGGGTATTATTGATTTTACAAAAAATTCTCTCGTGACACCAAATAGTCAGATTGAGTTAAATTATTTCAGCATAAAGAAAGAGAGCATGAATTGCATAGTAGTGCACCCACGTTGCGAACAAATAATAAGTCTGAATATAAAAAATGTAGCTTATGGTGATGTTATCAACCCATACACACAAATAGGGAAATTATAAATTCCTGAATGCATAGCAAAAGTTGAAAATAATAGGGCTATTTGTACAATTCTTAACCCTACAGAATCTTATTTTAAAGTAAATTTAAATTGTTTTATAGAAGCTGAAACGTTTAATGAAAATGAACGTATTTCACACTCTAATTTAAATACAATTTTCACTGAAAAATTTAAGTTTGATATTTCTAAAGTTAGAACAGAGCACATGAATTCTGAGGAAGTTGAGACTATATTGAAATTAATTAAGGAATATACGGATATTTTTCATGTTGAGGGAAACCAATTAACTTTTACAAACAAAATTAAACATCATATTGAAACTACTAATGAAGTACCAATATATTCAAAGTCATACAGATATCCTGAAATTTACCGAAAAGAAGTACAAAACCAAATCCAAAATATGCTAGACCAAAATATCATACGACATTCTAATTCGCCTTGGTCAAGTAATATTTGGATTGTACCCAAAAAAAGAGATTCTTCTCAAAAACCAAAATTTCGGATAGTTATCGACTACCGAAAACTGAACGCCATTACCATTGGTGATCGGTATCCATTACCGGAAATGACAACGATACTGGATAAACTAGGGCGTTGTCAATATTTTTCAACATTAGATCTTGCCTCTGGCTTCCATCAGATCGAGATGGCTGAGGAAGATATTCCGAAAACAGCTTTTAGTACGGAACACGGAAAATATGAGTTTTTGCGCATGCCTTTTGGAATGAAGAATAGTCCTTCAACATTCCAACGAGTCATGGACAACATTCTTAGGGGTATACAAAACGAAAAATGTTTGGTGTACCTTGACGATATTATTGTGTTTAGCACAAGCCTACAAGAACACGTAAACAACTTAAAAGAAGTTTTTGACCGTTTAAGAGAATCAAATTTTAAACTTCAAATTGATAAGTGCGAATTTCTAAGAAAGGAAGTCGCTTACCTTGGGCATATTGTCACATCGGAAGGTGTTAAGCCCAACCCTGACAAAATATTAGCTATTAAAAATTTTCCAATACCAAAAATATTAAACAATTGAAAGGATTCTTAGGATTATTAGGTTATTATAGGAAATTTATTAAAGATTTTTCGAAATTAACAAAACCCCTAACTTTGAGATTAAAGAAAAATGCAGTTATAAATATCAAAGACGTGGATTATATAAATTGTTTTGAGATGTGTAAAAACTTATTAATTAACGATCCAATTCTTCAGTACCCAGATTTCTCCAAACCTTTCAATCTCACTACAGATGCCAGCAACTATGCTGTAGGAACTGTTCCTAGCCAGGGTGAAATAGGTTCTGACCTTCCTATTGCTTATGCAAGTAGAACTCTTAATAATTCTTAAATCAATTATTCAGTAATCGAAAAAGAGCTTCTTGCTATTGTCTGGGCAGTAAAATATTTCCGTCCATATCTGTTTGGAAGGAAAACAATTGTCACTGACCATAAGCCACTGCAATGGCTTTTTTCCCTTAAAGACCCCAATTCTAAACTAGTTAGATGGCGTCTTAAACTTGCAGAATATGACTACGATATAGTATATAGAAATGTTACACACACGAAAATTTTACTTTTAAAATAGCTTTAATTTGAACGAAAATAACTAATTGCAATAAAATGATGAAATTTTTATATTGTTTATTTTATAAATGTTGTAAACGTAATCAAACAAGTAAAAAGAACAAGATACACATGTTTCGTTCGAATTTATATAAAAAATAGTGTCGATGTAGCATCTTCTTCTCGTGACGTTCACATTTCTCCTCCCTCCTTTGGATTGATCTTCGTCCGCGAAGTCTCAGGGGTATTTTCGATAATTTCTTG
Source organism: Lochmaea capreae (assembly GCA_949126875.1). Classification (NCBI taxonomy): domain Eukaryota; kingdom Metazoa; phylum Arthropoda; class Insecta; order Coleoptera; family Chrysomelidae; genus Lochmaea; species Lochmaea capreae. The sequence goes on along the minus strand of OX421409.1, from coordinate 25,511,405 downwards.
TAGAATTTTAACTTGGGCAGGTGACAATTTCGGTCCAAAAAGGATTTTTGATATTCTCTTTCTTTTCTTCATAAAAATAGTTACCAAAAAGACTGAAACAAATATTATTAATAAAAGTGCAGTAATGCTGACTCCGGTTGGAATAGGCGGTAAAACTTCGGTTTCTTCTATCGGATGTAGTTGGCCATGGGTTTCGGGAATTTTCAGTTTTTCAATGTCTAAACTATGGTCGGGCATCAATTTGATGGGAACAATATCTGGTAACGATATTTCGTGAATAGTCTTTTTGCCGTAAATAATTCCTTCTATTGTTATTGGCTCGTTGGACATTAGGAGGCTGCTGACTTTAATTTCTTGATCTTGAATTTTGGTTGGGTGAACGATACCTAACAAAATCGCTCTGCTAGATTCTCTATAAAAGTTTTCAGTTACAATGGTTTTCGTGCAATTTTTAATATTGGGTAATTGACATCTGGATTTAATGAATTTTGTACAGACTATGTATTCTGCTTCTCCTCTACATTCTTCGTACCATTTATTAATGGCGTAGAAAGATGTAGGTGGTATAATCATAACGTGTTCATTATTAGGGATGGGGTAAATTCTATGGGTAAGAAAGGTATTGGTGTGGAAAATTGGGATTTTTATTATTATGAGCATTGTGTTCAGAGTTACACAGACTAATGTCTTGGAGGATTCTATTAGTTCGTAGGGGTGTTCGTCATTTATAAGTAGGGCGTTTCTAGAATAGATTTTAATAAGTTCAATTTTTAGTGTTTCAAGTTCATTCAAAGTAAATAGCTCAATATTTGAAAGATTTAATTGAGATAAAGTAATGGTTCGAATGAGTTTCAATGAGAATTCATTAGTATTATCAAGATTTATAATTTCATTATGAAGAATGATGTAACCATCAAAATCAGCTGATAATTTATTAATTGCAGCTGAGATTACAAGATTATTATTATTAATTTTTTTTTAATAAGTTATTGAATCTCGTATCAAGAGATTGACCAAAGGATATTTGATCATTGAATTTTCTTATTATTTCGTTTTGTTTTAATTCTATAACGGTTATATGTGTTTTGAGTAGGTCTAGGTCAGTGTCGTCTGGATTACCGGTGACGTATTTTATTGCAGTACCTAGGAAGTTGAATAAACCTTTTTTCTGTTTACGCGTGATTTTATGCAAATTATCTTTTGCTTCTTCGAGTAAATGGGAATATTGGGAAATTAATGCTGTAAGCGGGCTATTTTTTAGGGGAATTTTAAAATAAGTTTCAGGATTTGCGGATAAAATTTCTTCTAATTTATCTAAGTCTATGTGTAAAATGTGGCGGTGATAGTGGGATATTTCTCTCGAAAATCCGATTTCTTCAGCATAGTAACCATTGTTCGGGATCTCATGGATTTTGAGAGGATGTCCCAGGGATAGGATTGTCCTCCTGCAAAAATTTATCTCCTTGAGAATTTTTATTCCTTATTTTACGTAATCGTTTCACATATTTTAAATGAGTACTAGTTTGGTTTCGTTTGTTTGTTTTACCTATAATTTTTGTTTTGTTTTGTTTTTTAGTATGAATTTGAGTATAGGGGGCTTGTAGTTTCGATTTGTGTTTTTTCTTTGTAACGTATATGGTTTGTGAAGTATTAATGTCGGGTATAGGTTCGGCTTTTTGATTCTGTTTATCTAATATTTCTTGCCTTTTTCCTTTTTGTTTTTGGTATAAGCTAGCTAAAAAGGGTTGTAATTCGTCCTTATGTTTTTGATTATATGTTTCGTAAAGGGGGAGATCAAAATCAAAATGTATCTCTTCGGCATAGGGTCCATAAAGGATAGAAAACGGAGAGAAATTTGTGGCACTATGTATCGATTGGTTATAGATTAATACAGCAAGCGTGAAAATATCGTCAATGGGGTCTTGGGGATTTTGTTCACGTAGAGTTCTAAGTTTTTCTATAAGCGTTGAATGGAATCTTTCAACGGGCGAGTTAGATGAGGAATTGTTAACTGTTGTAAAGTGAATTTCTATTTTGTGAAGCTTTAAAAACTCTTTTATTACTGCAGAGTTAAACTCTGTTCCATTATCACAAACGATTTTTCGGGGGTAATTATGGTGCGAAAAGTAATGCTTCAATTTACTTAGAATTGAAATTGATGTTTTATCTGGAACTTTGTAACACTGAGCGTATTTAGAAAAGGAATCAATAATTGTAAGAAAAATATTCTTATTGCAATGAAACAAATCTAAGTGTAAGATGTCGAAAGGTTCTTGACCAAGAAGAGGTCCTAATTGGGGTAATTTATAAGGATGTCTTTCGTATTTATTTTTTAGACAGATTTCGCATTGATTAATGAAATCGGAAATAGTAGTTTGCATAGATGGCCAATAAAGTTGTGATTTTAGGTGTTTATAAGTTTCTACAATTCCATTATGATTATCGGTGTGATATTTCCTAACACATTCTATTTGTTTTTCCTTATCCTCAATATCAGATAAAATTTTATTACAAAATATAGCTTTGACAGTTGAATTAATGTTTTCCCTAAAGTAATTACAAATAAAGGTTTTAAAATCATGGGGTGATTTTATTGCAAATTTTTGGCTAGGTTTTAAAATTTGTTTGAAGGCATCTGTAATTTCTGATTTCCAGTTATCTGTAACTGTTATAACGTACCTATGTTTATTAAATATTTTTTTGTAAATTATTTCATAAATTTGAGATTGTGGTGTTATAATAATTTGATTATTGGATAAATTTATTGGTTCTTCTGAAATTTGAATTCCGGTAATTGGGTGTTCAATGTCAGAATGTCGTGTATTATCGGTAGTTATTCTGTCAAATTCGTCTAAAAATTCGTCTGCGTCAATATCGATTTCATCTGGGGGTTCTGCTTGGTTTGAACTGATTGTGTCCAATGCGTTAATTTGTATGCGAGAAAGGGCGTCAGCTACTTGATTTTCTTTACCTTTTCTGTATTTCACTTCAAAATTATAATCTTCAAGTTTTAACCTCCAGCGTGCTAAGCGGGAAGTTGGGTCTTTAATTTTATAAATCCATACCAGGGGGTTGTGGTCTGTTTCTACTATAAATTTTTGGGAATATAGGTAAGGACGAAAATGCTTGCATGAATCAATTATGGCTAATAGTTCCTTTTCGACTGTTGAATAATTTTGTTCAGCGGAATTCAATGTGCGTGAGTAGTACGCGATAGGGTGATTATTTTGTGATAAAACAGAACCGATAGCAATGTTTGATGCATCGGTAGTAAGAGTAAAGGTTTTTGAGAAGTCAGGGTATTGAAGAACAGGGGCATTACTTAACAACTGTTTGCATTTTTCAAAACATTCTAGATATTGAGAGTTATTAATATCGATTACAGCTCCTTTGCGGGTGCATCTGGAAAACGGGGAAGTAATTTTTGCAAAGTTTGGGATGAATCGGCGATAATAGCCAATAAGTCCTAAAAATGATTTGATTTCTTTAATAGTTTTTGGAAGCGGAAACTTTTGTACGGCTTCTAGTTTGATAGGGTTCGGTTTTATTCCTTGAGGGGTGACGATGTGACCAAGAAAGGCAACTTCTTTAGTAAGAAATTCAGATTTATTTAATTGTACTTTGAGATTGGTTTTTCGGAACACTTCAAAAATTTTGGCAATATGTACGAGGTGCTCGTGTAATGATTTGGAGAAAATAATAACGTCATCCATGTAAACAAAACAAAATTTGTAAAGGAAGGGTCTGAGGATATTATCCATCAATTTTTCGAAAGTGGAGGGAGCATTCTTCAATCCAAATGGCATTCTTAGGAATTCAAAATGACCATGAGGAACGGAAAAGGCTGTTTTTTCTATCGAATTTGGGTGGACTTCAATTTGGTGAAATCCCTGAGCGAGATCGAGGGTTGTAAAATAAGTAGCTTTACCTAAATTGTCAAGGATTTCGTCGATTTTTGGAAGGGGATACTTATCATCTATAGTGTTCTCATTGAGTTTACGATAATCGATTACCATACGAAATTTCTTTTCTCCGGATGCGTCTGCTTTTTTTGGTACTATCCATACTGGAGCAGAATAAGGAGATATAGAGGGTCTAATTATTTTGTTTTCTAATAGCTTATTTATTTGTTTCGTAATTTCATCTTGCATCGTTTTTGGATGTCTAAAACCTCTAACGTATATTGGATGCTCGTCTCGAGTTCTAATTTCGTGCTTGATGGCAGAAGTAAAACTCAAGTCCGATTTTTTATCATAAAAAATGTCGTGAAATTTTTTGCAAAGATTTAAAATTTTTTGTTCTTCTTCAGAATTCAAATGCTGAGTTCTTATTAATGTCGAGTCAAAGTTCGTGGGACCGTTTGAAATTTCATAATTATTAAGATTTTCAACATGTACCGTATCAAGTTGTAATGGACTTGGTAATATGATTTTGTCTACATAGCCATCAGTGACTGTGTGAATAGATTCAGGAATTTTTATGTTATTTATTTTCATTTCCGGTAATATTATGTCACCGTGTGAAATATCTACTGGGATTTTATTGTATAAAGTAGAAAAAGGAATTGTTATATTCAATTTTCTTAATGTCAGCGTTTTATTTTCATAGTCGATTAAGGCATTCAAGCGTTCTAAGTCAAAATTTCCGAGTAAAATATCAAAATCTTTACTCCAGTCGGCTATTCGAGCATCTATTGGTTCGTTAATGCCGAATTCTTCGAACAATGATGTTTTGATATTAAAAAAATATTTATTAGTTAATTTCATAGAAGTCAATAAAAATGGTTTTTCATATTTATGTAATGGGTTGAAATAAGTAGAAGCTTTTGGTGAAATAATACTATCTGATCCTCCTGAATCAATCAGTACCTTTAAACCAGTTTTTGGCATAATGAAATAGGGTAGTTGGGGGCAATTTTTGATATTATTCAAACTTATAGAGGAGGAGGATCGTTGGTTGGACCTATTTGAAAATCCAAATCCAGAATCTCTTCGTCATTTTCAGAATTATTTATAGAAAATTTTGGTTGTTCCTCTGTGGTAGTATTAACATTAAAATGGTGAGTCCTTCTGGTAGAAGTACTCATGGGTTCATTTCTAGAATTAATGGTTTGTACTCCACTCATCGGAGAATGGTATGAATTAATTTGGGGGTTCGTGGAGTTTCTATGAAGTGGAGAGCGATTGAAAGATTGAAGATCATTATTTCGAGAATTGTTGGGTTGAAAATTATTTCTAGGAGCATTTGTATTGTTTCCTGGGAAGTTTGTATTATTTCTATAAAAATTTGTATTATTTGAAGGAGCGTTTCGGAATGAATTGAAATTCGGTTGAGGATGACTGTTGAAATTTCGTTGAGTATTATTACGAGAATAGTTAGGTCTTAAATTTGGTGGTAAAGCTAAATTAATAGGTTTGTTTGTTGACGAAAATGGTTTTTTATTTTGTTGACCTTTCAAAAAATTCATATACTGCTGTTGGTTTTTGTGGTTATCATAAGCAATACATTTTTGAAGGGCTTCTTCTAGGGAAGTTATTTGGAAGTGCGATAAATATTCACAATAGGGTTCGTTAATTCCCGTACAAAAGGTTTTCAATGCAATATTTTTGAAATAAGGAGTTTTGAAATTCACAGTCGGTTCATTGTCATTTAGTGTTATGTGCTGCAATAAGTCATTCAAATTATTTGATACTCTCTGGTGGTATTGGTCATAGTTTTCGTAAGTTTTTTGAACAGTCGTAGATAGTTGTGTAACTAGTATGTCTTCGGATCGTCTGTCACCGTATTTAGAAAGTAAAGCGGGTCTTATGTCAGCCCAAATAGTTTTATTCGAATAGTTTAGAAAATTTCTGGGTTCACCTTTGATACGAGAAACAATGTTTGCATTTAAAATGAATTCTTGGGGTGCAGTTAAACTTTGATCAATGAAAAACGCGATTAAATTATCAACAGATTTAATAAATGTGGAAATATTATCGTCTTCTTTGGAAAATTCTGGAAGAGTTGCGCAAAGGCTAGCAATATTACTATTAGTTACAGGCATTTCTTTACAATTAATGTTTCGAGATTCTTCAGAAAATGATTCTTCAGTAAATTTTTGAGAAAATCGAGAACTATTTGTATTTTCAGAATTGTTTAAACTAATATCAGCTAATAATAAATGTAAAGTTTCGTCAGTAATGTCGTTAAAAATGCTCATTAATAAAAGGAAAATTAGGATAAGTACTTACAATAGGATGAACACGAATGTTGCCCTCTGCATGCCAATTTTCACTGAGTTCGATGAATCTTCGTCAAACAACTGAAGTTGACGAGGAAACGTAGAGGTTTCTGTACGAAAATCCTGTTCGCAGCGCCAGAAATGTTACACACACGAAAATTTTACTTTTAAAATAGCTTTAATTTGAACGAAAATAACTAATTGCAATAAAATGATGAAATTTTTATATTGTTTATTTTATAAATGTTGTAAACGTAATCAAACAAGTAAAAAGAACAAGATACACATGTTTCGTTCGAATTTATATAAAAAATAGTGTCGATGTAGCATCTTCTTCTCGTGACGTTCACATTTCTATATAAAAAAGGAGCTTTAAATACTAACAGTGACTGTTTGTCACGAATTCAATTGAATATAAACGAGACTGGAACAGAAATTCCAGGAAATTCTAAACAATTTTTTGAATACATGGAAGATTTCAATAAATCTCTTGAAAGTGATGTTAATATAGAATCCGAATCACTTATAGTTGAACCAGATGATGATCATAACGTAGAAGATGACGAGAATATCACTGTTCACACAAATATAGAAAATCCTATTGTAGGTATACCGATTTCGGAATCAGCAGTAAACATCGGAAAAAATCAAATATTAATTTCTGTAGTTAAATTTGAACCAGCAAAAACTAAAATTATCAAAATTTTTGAAAACAAACAAAGATTTCTATTACAATTATCAGAAAATAAATTTCAACACGACGTTATTAACTTTGTCAAGGAATATGTTGTTCCTAAAGTAAAATATTTCATTTATTTTGAAGACCCCGTATACGAAAAATTCAGTGTTGTTATTCAAAAATATTTTAAAAACTCTCAAATCTCATTAATCAAATGTACCAAAAAATTAATAGATGTTCCGTTAAATGAAATTAAGGAGGTTATTCAAAACTACCATGAAGGTAAAACAAACCATAGGGGACTAGACGAAACAGAAAATCGAATTAAAATGCTTTATTATTGGCCTAACCAAAGATCATCAATACAAAATTACATTAACGAATGTGAGTTATGTCAGTTAACAAAGTATGATAGAAAACCTATCAAACCAATTTACAATATTACACCAACAGCTACTAGACCCTTCCAAATTTTACATTTAGACACGATAACATTAGAAAATGCTAAATTTCTTACCATAGTAGACTCATTCTCAAAATATTGTCAACTTTATAAAATTAACTCCAGTCAAGGAATAGAAATTGTAAATAATTTAATAAAATATTTCAGCCACCATTGTATTCCAGATCAAATTATTTCGGACAATGGCACTGAATTAAAAAATACTGTTCTAAGAGAATTATTAGACACACACAAAATTAAAATACATTTCATAAGCTCGCAACATCCAGAATCAAATGGAATTGCGGAAAGATGCCATTCCACTATCATAGAACACATAAGACTTTTAAATAACCAAAACGATTTTAAAAATCAACCTATACAACAAAAAGTTAATTATGCAATATTAGCTTACAATAACAGCATTCATTCAGTAACAAAAGTGAAGCCATACGAAATCATTACAGGTCATTTTGATAACAGATCACCTTTTGATCTAGAAATAGATAAACAATTAGCTAATAATTACATTCAAAATCACAAAGATAAAATTAAATTGTTGTATTCAGATATAAACGAAAAATTACAGAGATCCAAAGAGAAAGTAGTAAATAAAGCTAACGAGAATCGAGAAAAATTGCCAGAAAATATTCCTACAAAAATTTTTGTTAGAAATAAGCAGATTCAAGGAAAAACTAAAAATAAGTACCAAAGTGAACAAATAAAGTCAATAAACCCAGAGCGTAATACAGCTAAAATTATGACAAGACATAAAAACACTGCTGAAAATATACATTTGCCCTAAAAAGAAATCTTATAAATTTATTTCAGATTCATCGCAGTCGGAAATACCGCAGTCGAAATAAAGGACATTACACAAAATTTAGGAGTTCTTCCTATCAATCTTGGACCTGCCAAATTGCAAAAATCCAGTCATACCTTTGTACATTATTATGATTTAAACCCACTACTAGTAGAATACAATAATCTTAACTTACATTATATTAACGTTAGACGTAATATTTCCAGTAAGCCCTTTTTTCTGAATCTAACAGAAAATATTGTAAATATTATAGAGTAGTCTAGTATAGAAGATACATTTGATAATATTAATATTCATTCGACATTAGATAGACAAAAAAGAGGTTTAATTAATGGTCTTGGATCAATAGTTAAAACTATTACAGGAAATTTAGATTATGAGGATGGGAAAAGAATTAATTCTATTTTAGATCATTTGAAAGAAAATCAAGGAAATTTACAAAATCAAATAAGTATGCAATATTCCGTTAGTCACCAAGTTATAGAAAATTTCAATAAAACAGTTCGAGACATCCAGTACAATGAAAATTTATTAAAAACAAAAATACACGAGTTATGGGATATTTTAAATTATGAAGGGAATGCAGAAAATATAATATACTTAGTGGATTTGTTCAATGAACTTTTAATCACATTCAACGTAATATTAGATACTATGACAACAGTAGAAAATTCGCTAACGTTTTGTAAACTTAAAACTCTACATCCTAGTATTATAAAATCTCACGACTTATTTGATGAATTGCAAAAAGTGCATTTTCATTACAAAACAGAATTACCATTTGAAATAAAATATAAGAATATACTAGATTTTGAAGCAATCATAGACGTAGTTTGTAAGTTAGATAATAATAGAATAGAATATTTTTTATCAATACCTATAGACTATAACATTTTATTTAATCTTTTTTATATGCTACCTATCCCTACAAGGGTTGAATCAGAATATGTAATATTAATACCAAACACAAAATTTTTACTCAAATCAGAAAATATGATTAAGCCTTTACACGACATTTGCATACGTAGTAACATTTTTCAATGTCCTAATCACTTGCAAGATAACAATAATCATTATTGTGAAGAAAATATTTTAATCTCAGGAAACTCTACAAATTGTCAATACACAAAAATTGATATAACAGAAAACCATATTGAAATCATCCCGGAAATTAATCAATTTTTGGCAATATTTACAATTGAAGAAAAGATAATTATTAAATGTAAACAAGAGACAGAAGCCAAAATCCTGAAAGGGATATATTTAATAGAACATTCACAGTGTAAAATTTTTTTCAAAAACCAAGAACTAGTTTTTCAACAAAAATCGTTTGGGCAACCTTTCATTACTAACAACTTTGAAATTCAATCAGTTACATGTCTCTCCAATGAAGATAGACTTGAAAACATTGAAATTTAAGGACATTCCAAACCAGCTAGTAACACCAGTGTTTACTGAAACTAGCAACTTTCACATTCCAAGCATCTGGACTTTGACTCTGTATATAGCAATAATATTAGCTCTTGCATGGACCATATTTAAGAAGAAGCAGAAATCAAGAAAGAAACCACCGAAATCCACAGCAACGGAAGAAAATATTCAGCTTCCTGGAGAAGCTTCATTCTGAAGGGGGAGGTGTCACCTACGCCTATGTCCTAGGTGTAGAACCTTATTTAGCATAGTCATCATTCATAGTTTATAGTTGTATAATAATAAATTGCTGAGTTGTTCTTTTTCATATTTCTTCATTAAATTAATTCTCATGTAAATTAATCAGTTTAGAACTTGTATCCGATTTGATAAGTTGTCTTAGTTAATAAACCAATTTTTAAAAAGGCATTTACAGGGTGTTTTTATATAATTTGGATGTATTTTACCCCTATTAAGAATTATTGTGTGAAAGAAGCCCTTTCCTCGAGAAAACAAAAATCCGTTTCATTGATACTAAACCAACTTGAAGAATCTGAGCTATCTTGTGTAAATGATTTACAAAACTTGAAAAGAAATAACTCATCAGAATGGTGTATAAGCACTTATCCATTTTGTTTGATACCCCTTCACTGAAAAAAATCTTCCAAAAATTGCCATATCTTCATGCTTTGTAAAATATTTTTAAAATGTATAGTGTCTTAAAGATTTATGTAGCACTTTGAATAATGAAAACGATGGAAGCGTGATATAGGTTTTCAGTAGACCCTCGTAAACTCGAAAATAATTTTAAGAAATTGTACTGTAAATGTAGGATAATCAGTATGAAGGTGGTATTTTTTGTGCTGGAATCACATTATTGAAATAATATCGTGCATAAATGCAGCTATTTGAAAAATTTTATACTAAAAAATAATGAAAAAATACATGATTATGAGCACTAAAAACACTACTTGGTAAAACAATAAACTTCCTCGCTACTAGTAGAAAAATAGCTAAAAGAAAAAAAGAAACTTGCTAAATATATATGTTTTAGCCCCCTCGTGAGCCCGAAAATGAAATTTGAAAAGAAAATAGTGTAAATGTATGAAAATTAGTATGAGGGTTTTTGTCCTGGAATCATATTATTGAACTGTTAAAATAATACTGTTTCCCCCAGTTGAAAGAAATATTAAGAAGAGCGTTGAGAAAGTCACCAGAAAAATTTTGATAGATATCATTTGTAGATGTATATAATAGAACATATAAAATGATAATTTAAATATCCACAGTTATTGAAAAAATATATACTAAAAATAAAAATTACTTACATGATTACAAGCACTGAAAAACACTATTTGATACATTTTTGTAATAGTATTGAACATATAAAATGATCACAGCTGTTGATTAGATACTAAAAAATATTGAAAAATTACTTACAATTGAACACAAGCACTAAAAACACCATTTGTTTCTTCAGATATAGAACATAGAATGAAGCTGATATATTGCCATATATGAGAAAAGTACTTATCATTTACATTTTGGTTTTACATTTGATAAGCGTTTCCGGCATTTTTGGTTATCGCGGGTTAGATAAAATGAAATCAATCTTATTATTTTCTGTAAATGTGGTTGATTTATGTAATGTTTCAACAGTTTCAATAATAAATATAATATTTTTTGATATTATTAAATTTTACCGGTAGACTCATAAGTTACTACATGGTTAACGATTACATAATTGGATGGATACCTAAAAAATTAGCCTCTGAGTATACATATAGGAAGCAAATGTATAGTTATGATTTGAGGTTGATGTAAATTATATCGGCTATAATCACAAAGTTAAAAGCTCCTAACGTAGGTTGGTAGCTCTGATTTATGTTTTAGTAATGAAACCTTGTCGTTCTTATTAATACTTCACAAGTTGGCTGCACCAATTTTGTTAAAATTTATTGGTTCAAAATGCCGATAACAAATATAAAACCAGAACGTCATGTCATGTGAAGTTTAACGTGGTACGTAACGTTTAACGTAGCACGTGGCGTTTATCATAACGTTTGACGTTTGACGTGACATGTGACGTTCGACGTGACATGTGAATTTTGACTTGGTACGTGACGTTCAACGTTGTATTTTGACGTGACATGTGAATTTAGACTTGGTACGTGACGTTCAACGTTGTATGTGACGTTTGACATGGCAAGTGACGAATGATGTTGACGTGACCAGTAACGTTTGACCAATTTGAAATTTTATTATATAAATATATTTATTGTATAAGTATTCCCCTCTACGTTTAGCTTTCGCAGTTTTCTACTTTTGGAGCTATTCTCATACACCGTTTAGATTCCCCCCCCCCGCACATTTGATGATCTAAATGCCTAAAGTGTTTTTTGAGAATATTAGCTCTAGCAGACCAGTCGTTCCATTTTTTATCTCTATGGTTCGAAGCTTCCCCTCCTACGTACTTAGGACTTTGTTTTCACGCAGGTGATTTGGAAGCAGAGATATAGCTTTATTGATTACGAAAAGACATTTGGTAAAGTGAATTATACCTTAATAGTGTTAGATACGTCTAATAGAATACAAATGCACTGAAATTTTTCTTATCGCACTCTAATCTCAAATTCCTCAAGATCAAACTGCGATAAGAGATGACACCATCAGATCCATTGGGTCATTAGTAACGTTTTGAAATTATTCCAACCAAGTGACTTTTAGGTTGATAGCTCTGATTCTACTAAAATTTGAATGTGTACGATATGCTTATAATGAAAATAAGGTCAAAGCGGCATGTTAGAAATATTTTACGAGCTAGAGTGTAGAATCTCATATTGATCGGTTCGTTCCACAAATCAATAATATAAAGTTTGTTTTCACGCAGGTGTTTTGGAAGCAGAGATATGGGTTCATTGATCACGAAAAGACATTTGGTTAAGTGAATTAGACCTGAATAGCGTTAGATACATATAATATAATACAAATGCACTGAAATTTTCCTATCGCACTCTAATCTTAAATTCCTCAAGATCAAACTGTGATAAGAGATGACACCGATAGATCCAATGGGTCATTAGTGATGTTCGGGATTATTCCAACCTAGTGACTTTTAGGTTGGTAGCACTGATTCTACTAAATTTCGAATATGTAGTGTAGTTTAATATGGGATATGAGTTAAATCTAAATGATAAATAATATATAGGGTGTCTAATTTTTCTAAGATACTTTCGATTCGCCCTGTATATGATTCACGTATATATTAGCCGTTAATACCTTTCAAACGAGATGTCGTTTGCTAAAGTCGACCTACCATTCAAAGATACTTTCGATCCACCCTGTATATGATTCACGTATATATTAGCCGTTAATACCTCTCAAACGAGATGTCGTTTGCTAAAGTCGACCTACCTGCCAAAGACACTTTCGATCCACCCTGTATATGATTCACGTATATATTAGACGTTAAGGCCTTTCGAACGATATGTCGTATGCTATGATTGACTTTTAGTATGAGGGGTGCTGACAAATACCTGTCAAAGATACTTTCACATTCGTTAAGGCCCTTTTGCCTTCCTAATTTGTGATATACGCTCGTACAAAAATACGATTTATTAATCATGATAAACGATATTCGCACCTACGGCACATGTGACGTTTTGATGTTTGAAGTTACATTTGACATGTGACATTTTCTCCGCTACACTCTGTATATGTTAAACCAAAGATACTTTCGATCCATATATATGGAAGCATGTAACGTTTTGTACACTCCGCTACACTCTGTATATGTTAAACCTGCCTAAGATACTTTCAATCCTCCCTGTATATGATTCACTTATATACTAGACGATAAGGCCTTTCGAACGAGACGTCGTCTGCTATGATTGGATGACTTTTAGTACGAGGGGTGTTGTGTGGGGGATGAAGGGGGGCAGCTGGAATTTTTTCCTAATTTTACGTATAATCTAGACGTTAAGGCCTCTCAAACGAGACGTCGTGATTGGATGACTTTTAGTACGAGGGGTGTTGTGTGGGGGATGAAGGGGGGTAGCTGGAATTTTTTCCTAATTTTACGTATAATCTAGACGTTAAGGCCTCTCAAACGAGACGTCGTTTGCTCTGATTGGACGACTTTTAGTACGAGGGGTGTTGTGTGAGGGATGCCGGGTGCTAGCTGGAATTTTTTCCTAATTTTACGTATAATCTAGACGTTAAGGCCTCTCAAACGAGACGTCGTTTGCTCTGATTGGATGACTTTTAGTACGAGGGGTGCTGCGTGGGGGATGAACGGAGGTAGCTGGAATTTTTTCAATATTTCAATTAAATACTAGACGATAAGGCCTTTAAAACAAGATGTCGTTTGCTATGATTGGATGACTTTTAGTACGAGGGGTGCTGCGTGGGGGATGAACGGAGGTAGCTGGAATTTTTTCAATATTTCAATTAGACACTAGACGATAAGGCCTTTAAAACAAGATGTCGTTTGCTATGATTGGTTAACTTTTAGTAAGAGGGGTGCTGCGTGAGGGATGAAAGGGGGTAGCTGGAATTTTTTCATTATTTTTATCATTACGCCTATGACGTCACCTATCCAATAACGTAGCGCATGCGTAAGTCGATCGGATTCCGACGCCTGACCTTGAAGGGAACCAATTTTGGTATTTTTGAGCTTAGCTTTTTTTTCGATTTTCTTATGGAGATTCCCATGTTAGCGCCTCCACCAATAGGCCGAATCGGTGTAGCACTATTACTCATATTGGTAGAATTCTGATATAGAACAAGACAGAGTCGAACTCATGGCCGCCAGAAGAAAACTAGCCCGAGAGAATAACACATTAGCCAGAGCGGCATTGATTACCGATATGAAAGAGAAAAGGAGGAAACTGAAGAAGGGGATTTTTGCGGCGAAGAGGGCTTGCTGGGATAATCTCATCGCTGAACTGGAAAATGATATATGGGGGCAAGGTTATCAGATTGTAACCAGAAAGCTCTGTAACAACAAGTGCGGGAAAATGCCCGTGAGGAGAAGGAAACTTATCCTCGACAAGCTATTCCCCACAACGAGGACAGTGTCGGCCTGCGACCGAGATCAGGAAGAGGTCTCCGATTTTTCCTTGGCAGAATTACTATTAGCTACTAACAATATGAAGAACGGAAAGGCCCCGGGCCCGGATTGGCTCACAGTGGAGGCCCTGAAAATAGCCGTGAAGTTAAGACCCATGGAGCTGCTGGAATACTTTAATGGGATTTTGCGGAGGCAAGTCTTCCCAGACGCACACAAGAAGGCCAAAGCAGTGTTGCTATTAAAGGATGGGAAGGACCCTATGATGAGCGGAAGTTACCGACCTATATGTCTGATCAATTCGGTGGGGAAGTTACTGGAACGGCTTATCGCGAATAGTCTGACGAGAGAGATCGAGGAAAAAGATTTATTGTCTCCTAGGCAACATGGATTCAGGAAGAAACACTCAACAGTCACAGCCATCAAGGATTTACAAGGTAAAATTACGGAAAGTAGGGAGAAATGGGAGGCGCTGGTTTCGTTGGACATTCGTAATGCTTTCAACACCGCCAAGTGGAACAAAATTATGGACTCAATTCTTGAAGGTAATATAAGTGGATATCTGGCCAATATAATAAATAGTTACTTAAATAACAGAGTTGTAGTTTCGGGGGTTATTTCGCACAAATGTTCCATGGGAGTTCCACAAGGCTCGGTCCTTGGCCCGGTCTTGTGGAACATCATGTACAACGGCATCCTGAAGCTTCGCTACGGACCAAGAACTTACGCGGTTGCCTACGCCGATGACCTGGTTTTTTGGGTGGTCGGCAGCACGGAAAATATCATTATAAACGAAGCGGAGAACGCGGCTGGGTTGGCGATGGAGTGGACCAGGGCGAACGGGTTAAAAATTGCTCCGGAAAAGACAGAAATTGTCCTGATCAGGTGTCCAAGGAAAACAGGTCCATTCAGAGTGGCTATTCACGGGAAGAGAATAGAAGCAACGGATTCCTGCAAATACTTGGGGGTGGTTTTTGCTAGAAATATGAGCTTCGCTAGGCACGTGGAACATATGGTATCCAAGGCCAAAGGTAAGACAGCGCAATTGCAGAAGATCATGCCTAATGTTGGGGGTCCAGGTTATGAAAAAAGAAGGGTGCTCGGTAATGTTATACATGGGATTTTATTATACGCGGCTCCGGTCTGGAGGGAGATAATGAAAGTGTATAAGTATAAAAACATTCTAGTGTCTGCACAGAGAGGGGGTTTGTTTAGGGTCGCTGCCGCTTATAAAACCGTGTCTGCAGAGGCTGTCCAGGTCCTATCAGGGTTTCCACCGATAGATCTTCTGGTTGCTGAGAGGTGTTTTCTCTTTACGATAGGGAGTAGGTTGGCGGGCAACAGGAGAATGGCCAGAGAAAGAACGTATAATAAATGGCAGGATAGCTGGAGTAGACTTGTTTCGAAAGCCCAATGGACCAAAAGGTTGATCCCGGATGTTAGGGTATGGGTAAAATGCAAACATCGTACGACCTCCTATTTCCTGACTCAAGTTCTTACGGGGCATGGGTCGTTTGGCTCCTATACCCATAGGAAGTCTCCTAGTGATCTATGTTCTAGGTTCGGGATTAGGGACGATCCGGGCCATGTCCTGTATGAATGTGTACGATGGGAGGAGGAGAGGACGTCTTTGGTCGATGATTTAGGGTTCCTTCCAGGTGCGGAAGACCTCGTGGACTTCATGATGGCAGAGGTAGGGAATTGGAAAAGGGTTGAGGAATTTATATGGTATATGGTTAGGTTTTTCGGTTACTATTGTTTGGTAGTCGGGTGGTACATCGATGGTATGGCTTTTTCGGCTCTTTCCGGTGTACGCTTACACCCGAGGTGTGTTTCGAGGAGGGTGGTTTAGTGCGGTGAAAGTCCCACACGAATTCACAGCATTGCACTGCCCGCTGTGGGAACGGCATTAGCTTCCACCCCACCTCCCAGGGCAAAAAAAAAGGTTAGGTAAGGTTAGGTTCCACTCCTAGGAGCTGTAAGACCTTGACGTAGTAACTTCCTCCTTTCTCGAGCCGTAAGGACGGGAGAGGAAGAGTGAAGCTAAAAAACAGCTCAAAAATGGTCAGTGGGGCACTGGTGGGGCTACTGATGTCGAGTAGCACCAAGAAATACCAGTAGAAGATCCAACAGGCCCAAGTTACATCCGAACACACTGACTAGTCCTACCAGAAACGGAGGGCGAACGGCGAGTTCCCGGCGCCGAAGAACGGGGACCTCTCGGCTATGGTATGGTAACCCAGACAGAAGAGTCTCGATGGAGTAAACCAGCTGTAAAAAATTCCCCTAATCCCAAGGTGTAACACCATCGCGCCCATGGGATGCATGGCACCAGGGGTTACAGGCGTGTCAAGAGCGATGCCCGAGGGAACGGGCCAACCCAAGGGGATATGAAGCCTTATTTCTGCAAGCGGGGCTCTACAGAAATGGACGAAATTTCCCTAGCTTCTCGTGGGAACTGTATGGCAAACATATCTAGAAGACCGAAAAATGACCATCAACGGGAACACCTTTAGCATGACTTGCGGGGTACCACAGGGGTCTATTTTGGGGCCAATACTCTGGAATGCACTCTACGACAGGGTGCTGCGACTGGACATGGAACAGGGAGTTTCGTTGATTGCATATGCAGATGACCTGGCAATTCTCGTCAGAGCCGAAACAAAAGAACCGCTGGAAGAAAAAGCTCAATACGCCATGCAAAAAGTCGTAAACACCCTTGAGGAGATGCATTTAAAAGTAGCCACAAAGAAGACACAAGTACTCATTCATGCGGGCAGACACACCCTAACAACCGCAGAATTTCAAATAAACGAGGTGGCCATAAAAAGCCAAAAGATAGTTAAGTACCTCTGAGTCTACCTTGACAAGGATCTCAGAATGACAGCACATTCAAGATAGTAGACATGACAAACATACTTTTGAAAGTGATGCCCAAAGTGGGAGGCCCAAAAGCCAACAGGAGGAAACTCCTAAAAAACGTTGTAATATCTACTATACTCTATGCAGCACCTATTTGGAATCAAGCCCTAAAATATAAAAAATACCAAAATAAACTCGAAAGAGTGAATAGAAGACTGGCAATAGGCATCACTTCTGCATACAGAACTGTCTCCACGATCGCAGTACTTACAATCGCAGGACAACCACCGATCGATCTCCTGGCTCAAGAGAGAAATGACCTCCATAGACACGGAAGAGACTACCAAAACGAAGCAAAAAATTAAGTATTTGAAGCATGGCAAAACAGATGGACTTCGTATGAGGGATGGGCCAAGACCTTTATAAAGGATGTGAAAAGATGGAGCGAGAGAAAATGGGGAGAAATCGACTATTTTTTTACGCAAGTCATCTCCGGACACGATACTGTTGGAAGCTACCTACAAAAAATCCGAAAACAAGAAACCGACACATGCTGGTTCTGTGTAGAACGCGACACACCAGAACACACTCTATTTTACTGCAAACAATTTGAAGAACATAGAGAAATTGCTAACCAGCAATGTAACAAAAGAGTAACCAAAGAGAACATATCAGAAATACTGGAATGCAATCAGAAAATTGTGCCGAGTCATAATGCAGCTGAAAATAAAAAAAGAACAGGAAAGAGAGCACAGACAAGAATATATGTGAAAAAAAAACAAAAAAGGATACTTTGTGATCGCTAGCAGCAAGCGACAATCCCCCTGACGTAATGCCTACGGGCGGTTCCAGGGAAGAAGGAAAAGGGGAGTTTTTTTAGTTGGTAGGCGAAGGTGATTATTATCCCTTTGAATCCAACACTACCCGTGCCGTAGAAGATCAGGCCATACATTTGAAAGACCCCCCCCCCCAAAAAAAAAGAGGTTAGGTTAGGTTAGGTTGCTGTATGACCTTGTCGTTGGTGGAGTGGCTCAGTAACTTCCCCCCTTCTCGCGCCGCAAGGACGGGATGGGACGAGTGAAGCTAAGAAACAGCACAAAAACGGTCAGTGGGGCACTGGTGGGGCTACCGATGTCGAGTAGGTAGCACCAATAAATGCCAGTAGAAGATCCAACAGGCCCAAGTTACATCCGAACACACTGACAAGTCCTACCCGATATGGAGGGCGAACGGCGAGTTCCCGCCGCCGAAAAACGGGGACCTCTTGACTATGGTATGGTAACCCAGACAGAAGAGTCCTGATGGAGACAACCAGCTTTAAAAAAACCGGAACCCAAGGTGTCACGCGAACCGTGCCGAAGGGCGAATGGCCATGCGAAGTTGGTCACAAACGGCGCCTCCGGGATACCTGGCGACCTCCCGGAGTAAAAAGCCTTAGCGGGGTAAGGGCGCACTGCCCCGCCGGAAATGTAACACGACCCAACTCGTGGGAAAGTAATGAACAGTGATATCCAAAAACAAAGTAAGGAGATAGTTGACCTAACTTGGGACAAAGAGACAAACGGACAAAGAGATAGAAAAGGCACACCGAAGCACAGCAGGCTTAATCTGATAGGAAATTTAAAGAGGTGTAACTCATTAAACACCGAACAAAGGAAAAGGAAATTGATGGACACCTCGATTACTCAAACCGATGAACCATATAAACGAAAAGAGAGCCCAGAAGTCTTCACGATAAATGAAGCTATAGAAAGACTCAACAGACATATGGATGAAACAGAAAAACACATAAAGGCATGCCCAAATACATTAAAGGGAATCAAAGACTCAGTTGTTAACCTAAAAAAAGATATTGAATTATTGAATAGAGTATCTATAAGAAAATGGCTGGACAGAAACATGTGGGAACCAGTGGAAAAGATCATGATCGACGTAGAATGTCAAACTAAGAGCAATGACAGAAAAGACTGTGGCACTCAAACTGTCGCTGAAGGAACTTTGGAAATCCTGGAAGGACACGAAAGAGCTAAGACTTTAGAAAACTTTGAAGCCATCTGTAACCTGAAGTGGGAAGAACAAATATACAAACACACCGAAATAACCCACGAGCATCCACTCGAAGCGGACCCAAACATTATGAAAGTGCTTCTTTTAAATGAAAACTATATCAGTGGACCGGCTGACGTCTATATGGGAAAATACCCCCAACTAAAAGATATGAAAGGGGAGTTCGACATACTAGAGCAATACACAAAAATAAAGACGAACAAAGACTCTAAAGAATGCACCACCCGTATTATTAAAGCAACCTCGGACAGGACAACACAAAATCTTTGGAAACAAATAAATAGAATTAAAAATGAAGTCGAAACAGAGAGATGTATGATACGTGTTGACGATTACAACCACAGATACGGTACCCTTTGCAAGAGCGCAAGCCGAGAAGACAAGCAACGGAAGATTGGTTCCATCAATACAGGATAGTAAAGAGACCCTAACAGAAGAGCCCCAAATGGTCACAGAAGCCATTTTGGAGACAGGGTCAGAGATGCTAGACCAATACTGGCAAGAATATGACCAAATCTTGGCAAATGCACAAGGAACTGCTACAGAAATCGAAACGCAGGGTAATATACAGAAGACAAGTATTAAGAACGAGAAAGATAACGAAGAGGGCCGTACTATATTAACGACTTCTACGGGAACGGAAGCAGATACCTAGTAACTAGTAACACACACCAAATTTTATTTGTACATACCAAAGTTCTATCTATACACCCTAATTTAAACACACCTTTTTAAATATACATACTGAAACTGCATGAAGATCCTCCAACTGAATCTGGGTAGGAGTAGGACTGCACACGACATCGCTTACGAAGTCGCGAAGAGGCTCGATGTGGAGCTAATGATTGTTTCCGAACCCAATAAAACCATAAGTCAAAGCCATGGCTGGATCCATGATAACAGTAAAGACGTGGCAATACAGGTAATTAATAGGAATTGTGGAATAACGCATGTACACAAGGGGAATGGATTTGTAAGGGCAGAAATGAAGAACATCCAACTGATAGTATGTTACATCTTGTCACGGTTTGATTTGAGCATTAAATATTTTTGAGCCACATCGTATACATGAATTATAACTTTCAGTATTTTAAGATCATTTTGGTATATTTGAGTGAAATTTCTTATTAATATATCCACTGCTGACTACCTATTATGCCCAGTTCACATTTTACCTCAACTAAGTAGTTATTTAATTTTTTTTTTCCAATTTGTATACCTTTATTGCTCCGTTTTATGGTGGTTGCATATAGGGAAATGGTATTGTGTTTGGCTGAAAGCAACATCTCCATGAAATAGTTCGGTAAAACGAAGGGTTTTGTATTAAAAATTATAATCTCTTATTGCTATTCCATTATTTTGAATCCATGCGTGTGTACAGGCCTTCACATACTTTTATACACCTTCGATAGTATTCAAGCGAATTAGTTTTTGCTATCTAATGTTTCTTTCTTGGTTGGATTTTTATCACTGGCAAGTAGAATAGAATATTGGAATTTTACGTGGACTTCACTAATGAAATTGTGTTCGGCTGGTTGGAGATTTGAAACCCCTCTTTTTGGTCACTTGGTTGTGGATTTCGGGTTTATTCTCCAGAAGTAATCTTCACGGCTATTATTGGTATTGGTATTGTTGTATCGTTGGATGCCAGAAGATTCACCTGAATATCAGGATTTGAGGCCACCGATAGCACATTTCTTTGAAAGTAACCCCTATAAACCATCTCAGGGTAAGCTATTACTTTTCTTTTTACTTATTCTGTTAACTTGTGTTCATTAGTATGTATTTTAATTCCGGTTTGTTTTATTTCACACCAGATCTAATTAATTTTCTGCATAATCAATTTTTGGGTTAGCTTTGACACGTGGCGATTAGTCTGATTAGGGGTAGAGTGCGTTTTCCCTATTATTTTACATTTTTAATTTGAATGAACCAAAATTTATTTTCTGTTATTTATTACTGGCCAGGATTATTGAACATATTTTCATAATTTGTGGAAAATATAGTGTTTAATTTTGTTTTACCATGTGCTAAATCTCATTTTCTATTGGGACACGGTTTTCTTATTTCATATAATTCATTGAGAACAGGAATCTGTGTGCACTCGAACAGACAATGGCGGTACAATTTTTTTATTATGATTATCAAATTTTTTTTTTTAGGCTCTATTCGGAAAAACTGTATCTTCCCTTTAATATTTTATGTATTATTCGCATCAATTAATAATGAATGATCATATACCCACTAGATATTTATTTATTTGTTTTTAGTTGTTACTCTGATTTATGTCTATTAATTCATTATTTATTACATGGTGTTGAGTAACATCAGGTGACATAATTTAAGTCAGTGTAAGTCATTTTAGGGTTTGTTGGACAAAAATATTCTTTTTATTGATATTATATACTGTTTAATTTAAGATACATTTAATTTATTACTAATTCTTTGTGTTACCCCTTTACTGTTGATTCAGTTGTTCGATTTTCCTAGATACATATATATATATATATATTTTTTTTTTGATTATACATATTGGCTGAGTTTACAAGCTCCATGTATCTGAATTATATAAAATGTTTTTTTTAAGCCATTATATTTTAAATGGATACTTATTTATAAATAATAGATTTAGAATTTTTGTTGAAAATTTGGGACTCTGTACATAGACAATATTAAGACTATTTTGTTATTACTGAATCAACTTCTAGCATGTCAAATTATTTTATTATTTTTGGAACCTCCCTATAACATTTTATTATCATGATTGGTAGACTAATTAGTACTGATTGTATTGTAGGGTTTTAGTACGGGCTACAAGTTTTGTAAAGGCCAGAGAGCCTATACCAGGTAGCAGCTAGTCACTCTATTTTCAATACTCCATTCGACCATATCACTCTACGAGTTTAACTGCTCGGCTAAGGCTGGATGTTGGGGCTCGGAGTACTGGCTACAAGTTTTATACAGGCCAGAGAGATTATCCCGGGTAGCGGCTAGTTACTCCGTTTGTCGACACATCACTTCACCAGTTCACAGCGATTTTGACCATCGGCAACAGCTGGATATTGGTGATATTTTCCTGTCATTATTGTCTCTGTTTATATCTTTATATATATATTTTTTTTACTAACCACTCTGTAAGCATATAGATTTCCATTTATTTAAATAGATCGAATTTAGAGTTCTACTCTGTGGTTTCATTTGTTCGTCGCAAGACCTCTGCTTCAAATAATTTAGGGATCATCTATTATTATTGATATTTTTTTTTAAATACAAAGATTTTATTTAACTACATATATTTTGGTAAGTCAACTGATAGGTTGTTCCAAGACAACGTGGAAGGCCTCTGTTTTGGATTAGCAATAATAAAACAGTGGCGCCCATTTCAATTTTAACTCACCTCTACTCTTCGGCATTTGAGGTAGCTTGGCATAATTGCACGCTCACTTCGCTACGATCTATCAGCTCAACTTTTACTTTCTATTTTCTAATTTTTTTTTTAATTTTTTTTTACGGACTATTTCACTTAACTACACAGTAATCATTTTTCATTAAAATAATTTAACACAAAGAAAGCGCGTGGCAATCTCTCCCAACATAAGCCTGGAATCTTACGAAGAAGCAACGGAAGAAATCATGATAGACGCAAGTAGGATACAGAACAAGAAATATATCATAGCAGGCGACATTAATTCAAAATCACCGTTATGGGGAGCACCAGCAGCGGACGCGAGAGGACAAATATGGACAGATTGGATGGCCACCCTAGACCTCATTGCTGTAAATGACGGAAGCCCAACTTTTGCGCGAAACAACTCAGTGAGCCTTATATATGTTACATGCAGCTCCAGAGAGGCCAAACACTCCATAAAAGGGTGGAAAATCCTAGAATAAGAAGGAGTATACACTTTCCACAAATACATATACTTCGAGATACACGACAACATAAAAGGTAGTAGAATCGATAATAATCGTGGAAAGACCGTATATGATCTATGTAAATACAAAAATAACATTGCAAACGACGCGCATAGTAGTTAGACTAAAGCAGCATAATATACAAGACTACCTGATAGCAGCAATCGAGAGTTACCTTTCCGATAGAAGGATACAGGTCGCCCCTGGACTGTCAATAGAAGTTACAACAGGAGTCCCGCAGGAATCAGTCCTCGGGCCGACCCTGTGGAACGTCATGTATGACGAAGTCCTAAGACTGCCTATAGGAGAAGGATGTAGAAGTATAGCCTATGCAGACGACCTTGCTATACTGGTGGAAGCTAAAGACCGACAAGACCTGATTAACAAAGCTGACCGAGCAATACAAATAATCAATATGTGGATGTACCACAACAAACTAGAATCGGTATACCAGAAATCTGAAGCCATCATCCTAAAGGGGACTAAACAAGCCAGAGTTAGGGACAGGATAACCTTCCACATTGAGGGACAGTTGATTAACCCTGCGACGACCCTGAAGTATCTGGGCATCTACTTGGATCATCAAGGTCTTTTTGGACCACATATAAGGTATGCCTGCAACAGAGCAGACAAGAAATGTGGAATACTAAGCAGACTAATGCCGAATGTCGGAGGCCCCAACAGTTCAAAGAGATTGTTGCTATATAGAGTGGTTCAGTCCATCTTATTGTATGGAGTCCCGGTGTGGTATGAAGGAATGCAGATCACTAGATACAAAAACATGATCATCAGGTCTCAGAGAAGAGCACTACTCAGGATAGCGAGTGCGTACCGAACTGTATCTGCAGAAGCGATCCAAGTGATCACAGGCGTACCACCAATCTACTTATTAGCTAAGGAAAGGAAAATCCTGCACGAAATAGGAGCAGTAACAGGTTTACAGAAGGAAGAACAAAGGAAGAGGATCATTGAAGAATGGCAAAGTGAATGGGATAGTAATACAACTAAGGCACAATGGACAAAGATGCTGATTCCATCACTTGAAAAATGGGTGAACTGCAAACACAGGCAGCTAAATTACTGGTTCTCCCAGTCTCTAACAGGACATGGCTCCTTTAAGTCATATGTATATAGAATTGGGAAAGGAAACAGCAGTGAGTGCAGTGAATGAAACAAGGAAGACGATGCAAGACACTCCGTTTTCGACTGCATCAGATTCCACCAAGAGAGAAAAAAGGTTGAATTAGAAATTGGAGACAAATTGATGATAGATAACGTGATAGACAAGATGGTGGAGAGCAAGACAAACTATAACAAGATTCTGAAATTCTGTACTGACATTGTTAAAATAAAGGAGGAAGAAGGCAGGAGAAATGAGGCTACCAGAAGAAACTAGGCTACCGCCAGTGTACCCGACGGAAACTAGTAATAGTGGTACCAGGTGCACTGGTTTTGGTACACAGGGTGGGGTTTTAGCTGGTAGGCGCCCGGACATTGGCCGAGTGAATCCAGCACGCTTGGGGTACCTTCCCAGGCAGTCTTTGGAAGATTTCCCCACCCACAAAAAAAAAAAGGTTAGGTTCGGTTAGGTTCCACTCCTAGGAGCTGTAAGACCTTGTCGCAGGTGGAGTGGCTCAGTAACTTCATCCCTTCTCGAGCCGTAAGGACAGGAAGGGACGAGTGAAGCTAAGAAACAGCTCGAAAATGGTCAATGGGGCACTGGTGGGGCTACTGATGCCGAGTAGGTAGCACCAATAAATGCCAGTAGAAGATCCAACGTGCCCAAGTTACATCCGAACACACTGACAAGTCCTACCAGACTCGGAGGGCGAACGGCGAGTTCCCGGCGCCGAAAAACGGGGACCCTCTCGACTATGGTATGGCAACCCAGACAAAAGAGTCCCAAAGGAGAGAACCTGCGGCAAAAACCCCCCCAATCCCAAGGTGTAACACCATCGTGCCCAAGGGATGCATGGCACTGGGTGTTACAGATGTGTCGCGAACGATGCCCGACGGAGCTAGCAAACCGAAGGGGTTTTTTGGGCCTTATCTGTACATGCGGGGCTCTGTGCAGATTGACGCTGTTTTTTCCCTAGCTACTCGTGGGACTGGTATTAGGAAAAACAATGTTGAAGTTATTGATATAACCGAGGGCGAGCCGGACGGTTCTAAATACCTGGGAAGGGATGACAGAAAGGTGGAAGGGCTAAGAAGATTAAATTCTCTTCCCGATAGTCTAAATGTGCCAAATACTGGCACCAAAAGGAAGGCAAATTTATCCGCCTCAGAGGAGGGGATATTTAAAAAAAGAGAATCCATTGAGTATTTCACCCTAATGGAAGGGCTAGAAGCATATGAAAAACTGGCAAGTGACCTTCAGAGATTGGTATCGGTATCGCTTTATTCCGTTTTATCATTAGTACAAGGACCTGACTGTTGATTAGTAGGAACCGTTTAATTCCGTTTTCGTTTTCACCGTAGAGAGTCACCGTCATTCCGTTTTATTTAAAGTCCGTATTGTTGAGTTGTAGGTTTGTTTTTTTTTCGTATTGAGACAGAGAGTATTGTTGCTCGACCGATATATATATATATATTTTTTTTTTGACCTGTTGAATTTTTTTTTTAAATTTTTTTGAAATGGACTGTTTTGCCAGTCTTAGAATTTTGTTCTTTGTCATTTTAAAAGTTATCTTTCGGCTTGAGCTGAAAAGCTTGTCAGAAGAGACTGCTGTGTCTAGGACCAAAGGGCAAACGTCAAGAAGAAACTCAGAAGATATTGACTTATCCGGTGGAGACCCGGTCGTATTTATCGATAGAATTGAAGCAATCTGTACCGCAGAGAATGTTCAAAAATATTATTTGCTTCCGGTGCTACCTGAATTACTATCCGGTGAACCCGCTCTATGGTACCGGAATAATCGAAGCAGATTTACCAGCTGGACCGATTTTAAAACCGATTTCCGAATTTTCTTTTATCCCGTAAATTACGAAGACAACTTAGAAGCCGAGATAGGCAATCGTCTACAAAGGAGAAATGAGTCCGCCGCAACTTACATTACCGAACTCCAAACCCTGAGAAAAGTTTGTTTGCTACGCCTATGATAGAAGCAGCTGTGTTGTCTTCTTCTTTTCGCCCTCAGAGCAAAATGGTCTCGATAGAACCTTATTTAATAAAGAACTCAGTTTCGAACAAACAGAAAATTATTTTATTCAAACAGCAAATACCTATTTATTCTTCGGTGAGTTCAAATTTGCAAAGAATCAAAATACACTTAATATCTTATAATAATTTTTGTTTGTTAACGTCTGTATTTAAGAATATTTCTGCATTACCGCTTAAGATTGTGACAGAAGGTCGAGGTCAAATACTTGCAAAATATTATAATGATGGCTGGCTATGGTCAGGGATGTTTATAAGATGAAAAATATCAAATTAACACAGACGATTAATGTATTAGTTGGTGAAACGTTTCTCCATATAAGGTAAATAAACTATTCTAATTTGTACACCTATTCTAAGCTCGTTTAATATTCAAATGAAATTGTTTGTCTTAAATGGTTATCTGAACGCAAATCATTTGGTCCTTTTTTTAGGTTATGTGGAAGAAATACCGGTAGGATGGATAAAATGTCTATTATTATCAATACGAAGTGCTTTATAAGTTCTATTGGAAGTTTCCTAATTCAATGAATGTTTATAATTTATGGAAACGAGTACTCACAAATTCATTCATTATTCAGTGTATACCATACCAAGTTTTCCATATATCAGCTCTTGAATTCGAAGTTTGTTTATTCTTCCCCTTTTCCTTTGTTTTTTCCAACGTCCAGCGAACGTCTTTACTGTTCAAAGGTTTATGATGGACTGACAGGACTGACTTTTGCTTCCCAATGTATTTCTTATGGGAGCAAAATCCTCAGGTAAGTAGATTTTATTAAAATTCCTAAAATTCTGACATTTCTACAATATACGAGTTGAGTCAAAATTAACTTTTTCTCAATATCAACAAATATTGTCCTTCTGGATATTGGGAATTGAAAAGCACCTTACATTCTAATTTTCCTCAAAGTTTCATTTGATTCTGTCCATTATTAATCGCGCACAACTTGATTAAACATATAGTTTTGATTACTAGCTGTCACTATTTTTAAAACCCGAATTCTCTTTATTTAAACACTCTTAACTCTAAATACAACCTAAAATTAGTTCTATTAACATTTAGAAAGATATTTTATGTACTTTGTATTCTTTGTCTTGTTTCAAAACATGATTTCCTTCCCTCAATATACCTGTGTGTTAGACATTTACTTTCAACATTTAGTTGAATTGCTTATTTTCATTTCTAAACTGTTTCAAGATATGAAATTTATTTATAACTATTTAGTTTGAAGCTTTATCTTCCTGCAATTTACCCCAAATTGTTGTCATATATCATTGTAACAGTAATCTGTTGCTTTTTAAAGTTACCATGTGTTCTCTTATACCTATGCTTGAAGATCTAAATTCCTTAATACTATACTTTTTTTCTAGTTAATTACTGTTAGCTTTATTGGCTCATTGCAATACATACTTGTTACATAAGGGGCACTTGGGAATCAATAAAACCATCCATAAAGCCAGACAAACTCTGTACTGGCCGAATTTAAGTGCTGACATAAATCAGTATATCAGAAAATGTAAAATATGTGAAAAATATATGCCAACAAACTTTAAAGAACCCATGCTACCTCACAGTGTACCTAAACTTAGATTTAGTAAGGTGGGTGTGGATATCTTGGAGTTTGGGTCCAAATCATATCTTGTATTAACTGATTATTTTTCACATTGGATAGAAATGTCACCACTACGAAATAAAACATCAAAAGCCGTAATTGATGCAATGCAAAATGTTTTTACCAGATTTGGTTACCCACAACAATTAATAGCGGACAACTTACCATTTATTTCAAAAAAATGCAAAGAGTGCTACAAAGGAAAAGACATTTCAATCTCCACATGCAGCCTACACTACCATCAAAGCAATGGGCTGGCAGAAAAAAGTGTTTACATAGGTAAACAAATTTTAAAAAAATCTTACGATGAGGGTAGTGATTATCGTGAATTACTACTAGAATATAATAATACTCCAATCATTAATACGGGTGCATCTCCTGCTCAAATCTTACACAGTAGGATTCTAAAAACACAATTACCAATTACGAGTGAACAATTGGAACCAAAAGTTCAAAATAATATAAACAAATACCTATGCAAACAAAAAGAAAACATGAAAAGACAATATGATAAAACCAGCCATAGATCTCTTCAAGAATTTAAAAAAGGAGATAAAGTAGTCACAAAAAGCTCAATAGATAAAACATGGCACAAAGCCACCATATTAGAGAAGGCTAACGAACCCCGATCATACTGGTTGCAAGTAGAAAAAAATAATAACATAGTTCGAAGAAACACAAACCAAATTAAGCTCTCAATAACTCAATCTGATCCGTACGAAAAAATTTTGAAACTTGAATTGCTACCTGAACAATGTGTAACTAGCATGATCAATAATCATGTCAACATACAAAACAATTATGACGTAATTAATGATGTGAGCTCATTATTTGAAAATAATGAACCTGTGCTACCTGATCGTATCAATGACTTTGTAAGATCTCGTCATGGTCGACCTATCAGACCATTGATAAGATTGAATCTTTAAGGGGAAGGTGTTCAATATAACGTTCACCAGAAACCCGCTTATGTCAACTGTCATATGTCAAGAACATATATCTATGGTCACTAATAAGATAACATGTTTTGATGTATAAGTAATGTACTGAGTTAATCTAAATATATTTAAAAAACATTAAATCATTGTCATTATAAAAACCTCATCACCCACACAACCAAACAGTTATATGGTATTATTTAAATCTTATAATAATCCCATTTAACCCAACAATGATACCTATAAAATCGGTAGTTATTATTTTTTAAATCTATAGTATTTTGAAAAAAAAACAACAAATTAGTATACAAATAAACAATTAATATAAACATTCAATGCTAAACCAAAAACTGGATATATGTTACTAAAGTAAATGTAAATAAACTATTATTTAAATAACTCAATGTCACTCTATATCAACTTTATTATCACTTATTGAATAGTGTCCCCAGGGTAGGGTTTTATCCGTTCCAGGAACCAAGTAACGTTTATCATCCTCTGGGCTGATGGCAACCTTATGTTGGACAGTGGAGTACACCTGATGTTTTTCAGAACGAATTAGATTGTGAACTACAGTTTTTTGTTTCCACGTATCGAGACATTCTTCATAATCTTCATGCGTTATCTCAGTTTTCACAACAGATGACTTTACTCCTTTAGCTTTCTTCGTCACACCCAGGTTCATGAGTTCAGACTCTATTTCATCCTCATCATACCCTTCATCAATTAACCTTTTCTTTTTCTTAGCAATATTATCATCAGTTACT
This sequence comes from Lochmaea capreae, assembly GCA_949126875.1. Classification (NCBI taxonomy): domain Eukaryota; kingdom Metazoa; phylum Arthropoda; class Insecta; order Coleoptera; family Chrysomelidae; genus Lochmaea; species Lochmaea capreae. The sequence goes on along the minus strand of OX421409.1, from coordinate 25,481,441 downwards.
AAGATTCTGGTCGAGTAGAGTTTCGAACGAAGGCCCACATACTCAGTCATTGGAACACCATTAATCTCATCCTTCATCATCCCCAAGACTTTCTTATTAACCAGAGGAATGCCATGTATATTTTCACTAGCATAGTCACTTGTATCAAATCGCCTATGACAGTCACGCTTCATAACTTCTTAAGGGTCTTGATGGAGCTCATAAATCAGAGAGTCAGTGTCCGTATACATGACTGAGCAGCTGGGGAAAGCATCAATCATGTATCCATAGTGAAAATCATAAATTGTAGTTTTAGCAAGATCTAGGATTGTCTGTCCTACATATACAGGGTGTCCCAGAATTTTTTAGACAGGCTATAACTCTAAAACAGCTGAAGATAACTTCATAAAATTTGGTATCCAGCAATTGGACGGATTTTACAATATTGCGAATCCCTCATGACGTCAGCGAAATGATCACCGTAGTTATGACGTCATGACATTATAAAATATCAAATGCAAAGGTGGTCGTGTGACTACTTATATTAAAGGTCTTTTTATTCTAAATTCAACCATGTAATACACTTAGTATGTTGAAATTTATTAGTTGTGTATTTTCGATCAAACAGAGTTTAACAAAATAATTAAAAAAGTTTAATAAACTAATTTAATCACATAAAATTCAAGGCAATAATACCATTATTCTACAATTAATTTCAACACAAGCCTCAAACCTTATTAGTTCACACGTACATGCCACTTTTATCATTTCTGTTTTAATAGCTCCGGATCGGTAATGCAGGACATGTCTATGGCCAGCGCGATCACCAGACCTATCACCCCTCGATTTTTTTATTTGGAGTTATTTAAAAGATATTGTATACTCAAATCTACCACGCGATGTTGATGATTTAAAAAATAAAATAAAAGAAGCGTGAACTATTGAGAAGGTTTGAGGCTTGTGTTGAAGCGGAAGGGGGCATTTTGAGCACATTATTGAAAATTAATTGTAGAATAATGGTATTATTGCCTTGATTTTCATGTGATTAAATTTGTTTATTAATAAATTTCTCACTAATTTTTTTTTAGACGAGGAGTAACAAACCTGATTATTTATGTCAAAATACATCATAAATGTCGTTGGCTTAGAGCAGGGGTCGCCAAATGGCGGACCGCGGTCCGCATCCGGACCGCTGACCCATTTTGTGCGGACCCGCAAGAACACAGAAATTTACACTAAAAACTTCTTCCGATATACAGAAAGATTGACGAGAGCTGTACGTAATTTAATAATAATGTATCCCCCACATTATCTTTGTTGACGTCAATTCGAAAACGGGCGGGCGAAGTAACGAGCGAGCGAGAAAGAGTTCGCGGATTGCAGCAAGTGTCGCGAGGGCGAGGGTAATTCATCACGTGATCGCTCTGCCGGCCGCGAGCTCAAATCAGATGTCAAAAGTTTTTCTCGAAAACTTGATCTCTTTATTAATGATCTTGGAAATGAATGCTTACACTTCCCCAATTTAAATAAAATAATCAGCAGTGATAACGAGACTGACGTCGGCCAATTCAAGACGTTCATTACGGATCTTAAATCGGAATTTCAAAAAAGGTTCGCAGATTTTAAGAAAATTGAAATGTTGTAGAAATTCTCAGCAGCATTTACTCTCTGCATCCTGATGGTGAATGGAGCAATGAAGCTGCAATTGTTTTCGGAAGTGATAAAGCTACTCTGCAGATGGAAATGATCGATTTCCAAGAAAACACAGTTTTAAAACACAAACAATCGGAAGTTTCCAGTGAAGAGTTCTGGATAAAATTTGTGTGTGGTAATAAATATCCAGAATTACAAAAATTAGCTTTGAAACTTCTTACTTTGTTTGGATCGACATATATTTGTGAAGCAGCATTTTCGAAGATGAAGTTCATTAAGAATAAATTTCGATCTCGACTTACTACTGAACATCTCCAGGATTTAATGTCAATAGCTTGCACCAATTTTACTCCAAACTTCAGACAGATAATTTGCAACAAAAAATGTCATTTTTCGCATTGATACCTATGTAACAAAATACCTTTGTTATTTCCTTAATTACATTTGTATAATAAATATTTTTTCTTATAAATAAAATGTGCGGACCACGACGGTCATTTCATTTCTTAAAACGGACCCCGAGCGAAACTAATTGGAGACCACTGGCTTAGAGGAATCGTAGTTGTTTACATAATGGTTGTTGGCTTTGGCTCTCCTCTTACTGCAAACTTGACTAAGACCGCCACGAATACCACGTTCAACGAAGAGAAACATATCCAGGTCCGTTAAAAGCTCCAATTTAACACCGGTACATTTTAGCATGGCATCCCAAGTGTAACCGGGCAATGTAAAATAGTGGGCAGGATCGAGACCATGTGATTTGAGGGTGCTACTGCGAAACATCTCAAAGACATCTGCAAGAAGGAGAATATCTGTCTTCATATATAGGTCAACTAATCACCTAATGTATTACAGTCGAAAGTACTCCATACTTGGAGAGCACGCTGGTAGAGACGGCGGGGGCAAGGCTTATTTTCCAGTTTGTTATAAAATTTATCCTGTGCTGGTAAGGATATTTCATTGAATCGTTCGAAAGAGTCGATATAATCATAGGGCATCACACCCTTTTTCGTTAACATATTAAAATGATCGTCAGGTAAATCCGGGAACTGCGATTTTAAATTTCTAAATTCAGTTAGATAAGAAGCTAATTTATAAAGACTCGATGCCATAAATCTGAAGGAATCGATGAACCTAAATTGGACTGGCTAGTCATCAATGTGTTTTGTGAACGAAATATACTTTTCCTTTGTAATAGGAAGCAGGTCTACCGTTCCACTAATCCGGGTGGCAATGTCAACGATCAAGAAGTGATAGTCAAATGCTGACAGATTATGCCAGACAACGGGCACCACGTGACTATCCTTATAGTTAATATTACATGATTCATGAGCTGCTCCACGATAGTTGTTTGTGGGGATTAAATGGTTATGATCACGCACTTTCTTTGAAGGGTTGTTGACATATGTGACAGTGTGTAGCTCTTCAGTGCTCAACTTCCTGCAACCATGTCATATTTATATCGTACGGACACCAAAACACAGTAGCTATATCCTCAGCAAGACTGCTCATCTCGTCTGCAAACCATCTCATACAGTCCCGCTCTCGGGATGATCGGTAAAAAGAGAGGGTATCATCATAGCTGCATTTGAGATAGTACCCAACGGCAGCTGGAACGTGGTGTTGTGGCTTTTTCGGATCTTCAAAGGGCTTCAAGACGCTCTCCAAATCGGCATAAACAATAAACGGTGCTTTTTCCTTGTTCTTAAAGTTTTTAAATTTTAAAATGTTATTACCCGGCTCAGGCATCTTGATGGCAGTTTCATTCATTTTCACACAATCTTCAATATGCTTATCTAACTTATATTGTGACCTGAAGTAGTGAAGACAACGGTCACAGAAGAATTTTGCATGTCCTTCTTTACTCAGTTATTTAGAGAGGAGGCGAGATAAACTTTTAATCCAGACGTAGTGGTATCTAATGGGTCCTTTAGCATCATCATATCTATCCTGAATCATCAATAAATTTACATGGCGTTCCTGTTTATTTTTAGACAAATTAGTTGGTAAAGTTTCAAAAGATTTTTTGTTTCTTTCTAAGATGTATACATTGATTGAGACATCATTCTGTTTCTCAAAGCTGGGGATCTGCTTCATTGTCATAGGCCACTGTATCCCTTTCAGTTTCATCACCGATGAGTAATGGGGGTATGACGATAATCGATTAGAATTTTTTTCACTTGGATACAATGCTGAGGTAACAGCCCAAGCAAAACATTCATCGTCATAGTTCTTCACATTGATGCATGCATGTTTCTTTTTGATCTGTGTAGGCAGCTCGATGTATGAGGAACCAATCTGAGGAGTATATTTGTTAATTTTTACCCCTAGATTCACTACCTTTTCCAGTGCCCAGCCGCTATCTCTTTCCTGAAATTCACTCAGTTCCTTCATAATGGAATCGGTCACTTTATCATCGAACCATGCATTAAGGTCGGTGTTTCTGTATATTGGGGAGTTTGGAGTAGTGAAGTACTTATACTCTTTAAGCACACTATCACCCTTCATCACCTCAAATTCACCACAAATTAAATGCGGCGTTTAAATATCGACTTAGCATCATTAAGGATCTTTATGCTGCAAGTTCGATATTACGCCGGTACTGATGCGTGACTTAAATGCTGAGTCCAAATCCTCCCATCGAACACGTTCCCTAGCACCTTCAGGACGCATAGTAAGCCCTTCCCCCTTCTTCTGATCCGCTTTGAATTGATGTCTCATGGTTTTAATGTTTCTCAAGCAGGCCTCCAGATGTTGCTTCTCCCCCATCGATTTAGCACTTCGCATAGCATTATGAATACGCTTTATCCCCTTGGCACACTTACCAAGACCTTCTCTCATCATATTTTCATCATATTGGGTCGCCCTAATATGGTAGCGATATGCCGCACTTACTTAGCGAAGAGAGACATTTTGTGAATGAGAAATATACTTTCTTACCACAACTACACAGTACAACGAACTGAAACAAAATAATTATTGTTAGGTATAAAGTATAGTTTCAGACAGACGAAAAACTAAATGATTGATTACTTTGAGTACATAATATTGAATATCATGGAAAATGTGAATAATTAATAGTACAACTTACTTTTAAATTATTAAAAAAACTTTACAAATTACTAAAAACTGAGGACACGTCTGAAAAAATATTTATTGTTAGGCATAAAGTATACTTTTAGACGGACGGAAAACTGAACGGATGATTATTTTTTTAATATATAACCTCAAATATAATATAAATCTTCATTTGTCAAAAATTGTATTACATTATAATATGGTAGTTAATAATTAAAACTATTTACATTATTCACATAACCTCGAATATCATGTTAGAGAAAAATGGGTATAATTGAAAATATAACTTATTTTAAAATTAATAAAAATATTCTCAAATTATTAAGAGCTGAGGATACATCTAAACACTTCAAAGTTCTAAAACAAAAATAATTATTGTTAGGTCTAATGCTTTTTTGTCAGACGGAGTGATTGATTACTTTGAATACTTGAATATTGGATATCATGTTAGATATTGGAGTTTCAAAAATTAAGCTTACAATCAATATTCAAAAAATATTGGAGATGAACATAAAGCTAATGTAAAAATAAGTGTGAAAACCATTTAGTGCGCCCTGGAACATGCTATAGCACTTGAAGTGAGCAGTCATGATTGTAGCTATTCCTATGCGAGAGCATATCCAACATAACCTAATTAAATGGTGAACAGGAATTTATTCGACGCGGAGTTTGTCTCGCATGAAGTTTAATTTTCTATGAAGTAGCTAAGAAATATGGTATAATAACTAAGGTCTGTTTGGGGACACAGATTTGCTCGAATAAAATCGAAATTACACCCCATTTTTTTGGATCGAACATAATAATGTGATTTACGACCCTACTGACGCCATAACGCAGCACTACCTACCACATGATTTCGATATTTCACATAGAAAAGGTGAATTTGAATGTAAAACACTTGAAGATATGAAAATGATTGGAGTTTTTCAAGAATCTATGGAGAATGGATCTATGCTTGAATACTTTTTTTAAGCTTCAGAACATCTATTGAAAGTGCGTGAAAATATTCATCAAAATGTAGCTACAATATTTAGAAAATACAATTTTAATTAACAATCGTATTTTTATTTTAATAATTCAAAAGTACCTCTGTATTCGCAGATGTCGCAACGATAGTATTTATAACATAAAAATAATTTTACACATATATTTTTTAGAAACCTTAGTTATACTCCTATATTATCGGATACCTTCTATATTCTTTTACCTTTTACTTTAATCACTAAATTTTTCATTAGATATTTATAACAAATATGCAAGGGTAGCTTGTTATATAAAAACTGAATAAGTCAATTTCAGATGCATCGGCATTCTTACAAGATTCTAACAGTTATGCAATCAGGCTAAATCCTCACTGTTCGGTATATACAGGAGAGTTACTCGCTATACTTGAAGCTTTGAGAAGCTACAAACAGCCAAACAAAAACTTATTAATAATATCGGACTTCTACAGTGCTCTCTCAGGAATAAAACAACTATTTCCCACTCACCAAATACTTTTAAACATCAAAGAAGAACTTTACAGACTTCAGAAAACACACTTTAAAGTAGAGTTCCTGTGGGTTCCTTCTCATGTAGGTATACCATCCAATGAAAAAGTCGATGAAATCGCACGACTTTCTGTAAGCAACGAAAATCTTCCATATTATGAAAACATTCCAATTAGAATTATTTTCAAATAGTCACTTTATATATTCTGACAGTTGTAACGGTAAAAACTCTCCGTAAATCATTTATTTCTTAGATGCCATAGAAATCAATAGTTCATTACGAATAGTATTCGCAGTTCCGCTCTGCACCGTACCCTACTATATGCGACGCGAAAAATCGCCCTCGGGGAATTTTAGTTTTCGAGTGTTGAATGACAGGGCTTGAGAAATCATAGCTGGGACGTGACAGTCAGTTCCTTCTTGTTCATCTTCCTAGGCAGTACTTATTTTATCTGTGAGTTTATAAAACCCCTCGTGGCCATATTGAATTTGTGCAACATGTGTTGGATTTAGCGGCCGTTGTGGAAAATATTGGAAATACTGGGTTCTGGGAATGTTATTGTAGATGTTAAGCTGTTGAGTTGGCCCGATGACCAGGATTTCACCCGATTCTGTCGGATTCAAAATTTAAATTGAAAATATTTGAAACTGCCAAGGAAGACTTGGTTTTAGGAGCTCACTTGCCGATGTAAGTACTTGTTTTATTCGTTGTTTGGTTCATGACTCTTATTGAAAAGGATTTTTGTGATTAACACGTGAACCCCGTTTTCTTTGTAGTGTGGGCAAGATCAAACATTATTTTTTTTCCTTCTCTCCCCTGATTTGTGGACTTGGTTTGACCACGTGGAGGATATTCGGACGTCCCTTTTGAAGAACCTCAGGAGAACCTACCTGGGTAAATACACATTTAATCATATTTTATGAGTAGATATTATATCAGAGAATCCTAGGTGTTTCATGACAAAGGGAAACAATTTTACTTTTAGATATGGTTTTAGGTAGAGAAAATATGTAAATCGTTATAAGGTTTCTCAATTGTTAGAAGGAGTTACTGCAAATAAGTAAACGGGGTGGGGGCATATAAGTCAGCTGGGGTTAGGGAACACTGTTGCTGAGTAGTGGATTAATGATGATTTCGTTCTAGGGTTTTTGTAATTGGCTCAAAATAGTGGATTAGCAGTCGGATGTCAATTCTAGTGATCCTGGTATCAGTTTGCTGTGTACCTACGGGACAGGAATAGGAGCTTGGACAGTGTCGTGGGAGCCTCCTACTAGATCTCAAGACTCCGTGAAGGCGTGAAGCCTACCATTTATTCACCATCTGGTGAAGTACAATTGGGTTTTTTAATACAAACATTTTTTTTAAAATATAAGTAGTAATTTTCAGTCTTTAGAAATTTGATAAACTTTTCGTAACTTTAGAATTTTAGTACCTACTGAGGTTTACCTATATATATTATATACATTTTGTGGGTTGCTCCTGTTTGGACAGCCACTGGTACGTACCATTGGTTTCCATTTTATTAACATACCTATATGGTTTTCTATTTTGATTGAATTTGTAGAATTGTAATATCGATTGCGCAATTTTGTCTGTTGGGTACAATAACTACAACCAGTAGGCTGTAGCTGGTATTGCTTATAATTCTTGATCACCTGTAATTTCAGTAAACTTAACTTTGTTTGTAATTTGATTAGGTATCTCATACATTTTTTTTTAACAGTAAGGGGGGGGGGTAGACTTGGTTTTAAGCATGATCTGTTAACTATGGCTCTTGGATATTCTCCATACTTCAAGTAAGCTAACCATCTCTACGATACCTTGGGATGACACACCGGTGTTAGTACTCGAGAGATGTGGTTAGACCTAGAACAGTACTTGACGTAGGGTTGAGTATACCTAAGTATTGTCTGGTTAATGTTATTTATGTAATATTCTTTCATTTTTTTTTGTTCTGTTTAATTGGGTGAATTAACTTCTACGGCCTTCAGCCTTTTGTGTGCCCTGGTTCATCAGCCTTCAGCCGAGTACCAGGTTTTGTAAATTTTGACGTTTGTAAACTTGACATATGTAGATATGCCATAAATTTGAAAAGAGACTTTAGGTCCAAACAAATCAATAATTGAAGTTATTCATTAATCAGGGGAACTTTCTGGTTTTATTTTGTGATACATGTATGACCTTCCTAGTGAGGAATCATTATCATTAACTTACTGAGGAGTTGTGTGTTAATTTGAGGAACCTTTAGTACTTGTTTTTAACTTCTCTGGCGCCTAATTTATCAACTTAAGTTTAGAAGGATCCACCCCTTCTTCGACTCGAAGCTAGTCGACGGCAAGTACTGACTGCCTGCGGGACAGTCTTAACATCTATAACGAACATTGGAAGTTTGTGGGTTTTTATTGGGTATATGGTTCAGTGCTGGTCTCTGACGATAGTTTCGTCAGAGAAAATCTTTCGTTATAGAATTTTTGGCGCCCAACGTGGGGCCTTGAAAGATTTCCCTGATATTATAGGTTTTCATTGTAATTTGTTTAGTTTTGATTTGAATTTGGAAATATGATGCACCAGATTTAAATTGTTGTGTACTAAATCTGGAGTTTGCTTCTAATCTTGAAAGGAAATTGTTCTTATTTGGATGTAGTTTGAAAAACAATTTCCCCTTGTTTCTTTTTCTCTTTTGGAAAGTAATAAATATTAAACAGTTTATCAGTAACAGACAAGATTGCTCATCGACTTGTATGCGCTCGATATTTTATTTTTCAGGTAATTGCGGAAAGGAAATTTATGATATTTTGATTTATTTTCCTTATTTTCTTTTATTGATTGATAGTTATTTGGAAATTATCTCTCGTAACCATTGTATAATCTAGTGCGGCATATTGATATATTACATAACCATATTTGTGTAGGTTTTGTTGGTAAATTGCATTTTGTTGATATTTGAACTAAACATAACATTGGTAGGTACTAGAACATAATCACATCAATATTTGTTTTTTTTTTGATATTTCAAATTTCATTTTAAATTTTAACTTATTTGACGGTGGTAAGCAACAGTTTTGGAACAAACCTAGCAGATTAATTTTGGTATTGGCAACTTGATCCTCGTAAACTCTGGTGCTGTGGTCTAACTTATTGAGGAAGGAGCGCTGTGTTGGTTAGAGTAGTACATTTATTGGAAACTCTGTGGGTTGATGATTTGATTAATATCTGTGTATTTGGTCCTAAAATTCCTCGATAAGATTCCAGGCATACTGGCGATACAGGAGTGACTAGTAAGGATTATTGATCGGCTAGGTGAGGTGTTTGGTTTGTTGTTTGTTTCCATATTCAACTGAATTTTTAAGATGTCCCGACGTTTCGCAATTAACCGTTTATTACAGGACGAGCTCATTTATGAATTGACAATAAGAGGCATTGCCGGTGGTTCGGCTGCAGAGATGCGGCGTAGTTTAGCATTAGCCATGCAAGTGGAGAATGAGAATGATAGCATAGATCCGCCAGAATATCCCTATACGGCAGCGGAAGACTTAAGTGCGGTTGAAGCTAAGTTAGAACAGGTTGAACCTAGTGTAGAAGTATTTGATGAAACTCGAGTGAGTGGTAGCTATCAGAAATTACAGAGTCAGTTGGTACATGTATTAGGTCGCCTGGGACGTGTCACGGGTTTCGAAGCAGGTAATGCTGGCGTGGAACAAAAAGCGAAATTAGATGAGTTGTTGTCAAGAGCGCACTCTTTGCTCGAATCTCTGAATAGTAAGGCATCCAGACAGAAGAGATATCGTCAAAGTCAACCTCCTCAGTTAGAAATTCTTTCTCAACCTGGTCCATCTTTCGCCAATTTATCAATCAACCGTAGGTCAACTCTCACTAACGTAAGGCAGCCTTCTAACTCTGTCAATGTGACAACGAACTCTGGTAGGTCAAATATTAAGACAATCGCGCCTAGTAAATGGGGTTTACTGTTTTCTGGAGACTCCAAGGGACTTTCTTTATCGAGTTTCCTGGAAAAGGTAGAAGAGTATCGAGTTTCGCGCAATGTAGATAAGGAGACTTTACTGGCAAGTGGTATCGATTTGTTTACTGGCAGAGCTTATCAATTTTATTTAGCATACAGAGAGGAGGTCAATTCTTGGGACGAATTTGTAGATTTATTACGGGAAGAGTATTTGTCCGTAGATTATAATGAGAAATTATTTGAGGAAATTAAGAGAAGAACTCAGGGTCCTGATGAAAGCATGGGTATTTATTTGGCGGTTATGACGGGTTATTTCAAAAGGTTGACTTGTCCCATCTCTGAGGAAACACAACTTAAAATACTACTGAGGAATATTGCACCTTACTACCAAAATCATCTTGGGCTTGTGGAAATTAGTAGTGTTCGTGAGCTGTTAACCTTGGGTCGAAAATTGGAGGCTAGGAAGTCTGCTATCGAAAATTATAGTGTGCCACCAAGGAAGTCAAATTGTTTGGAGCCAGACCTAGCCTATGTGTCATCACAAGTGGAGCCGGTGTCTGAGGTTGCTAATCCACCACTTCCTACCCCGTATCCAAAACCTAGGACTAACGAAATTGTATGCTTCCGGTGTAGACAGCCAGGTCATCGCGCTATAGGGTGTTCTAATGCTCCTAGTAAAAAGTCATGTTTTAAATGTAAAAAGGAAGGATATACAGTTAGGACTTGTCCAAATTGTTCTCCCAAATCGAATTCGGGAAACGAACCAAGACGTGCTTGAGTGATCGGGTAGAGTGCGTCAGTCATAACTCCTCGGTCGGTAATTTTCGTGCTGTTATTGATTATGTACTAGATCATGCCATCAATGATGAACGACCTTATCTTAAAGTCGAAATTTTAGGTAAAACTCTGCTTGGTCTTTTAGATTCGGGTGCTTCAAGAACTATTTTAGGAAGTAAGGGCTATGAATTAATTTCCTGTTTAGGTTTACCCTTAGATAAAAGTAAGTTAACTAATTGCACTGTAGCGAATGGTAATGTTTTACAAAGTATTGGGACCGTAATGCTACCTGTGGTTTTAAGGGAGCGTATGCGTTTGATTGAGGCTCTTGTTGTTCCTGAGTTATCTCACATTCTGATTCTCGGTGTTGATTTTTGGAATTTGATGGGTATTGTACCAGATCTTCGTCACAACGAGTGGCATTTTTCCTCAGAACCTGTGTTGCTAAATAGTGTAGGGCATATGTCATCTAGTGCTGTACTTACTCCTTTGGAACAGCAGAGACTAAGAGTGATCATTGACACAAATATGGAAATTATGGGGAAAGGTTTAGGGTGTACTGATAAAGTGGAACATGTTATAGTAACCTCTAGTCCACCTATCAAACAGCGATATTATAGGGTCAATCCCATTGTTCAGAAACACATTGATGCTGAATTGGATGAGATGTTGCGGTTAGGTGTTGTAGAACCCAGCAATAGTCCTTGGGCTTCACCCATCCTACTTGTCAAGAAGAAGGACAATTCGTACCGATTCTGTGTAGACTATAGGAAACTGAATGCTGTCACTGTACGAGATAGTTATCCCCTTCCTTTGGTGACTGATACTTTAGAGAAACAGCGTGAGGCCAAGTACTTGTCTAGTCTTGATGTTAAGTCCGCTTATTGGCAGGTTCCGGTAGCCGAATCTCCAAGGCAATATACTGCATTTACGGTGCCTAATAGAGGTTTATTTCAGTTCAAACGTCTCCCATTTGGTCTACATAATGCTCCTGCAACCTGGCAGAGACTCATAGACAATGTCCTGGGCCATGATCTAGAACCCCATGTTTTTGTTTATCTAGACGATGTTGTAATTTGCACTCAAACCTTTGAGGAACATTTGCGAGTGTTAGAAGAGGTCTTTAAGAGATTGGCGAATGCTAAGATTACCGTAAGTGTTGATAAATGTCAGTTCTGTCGGCCCGAAATGAAATATCTTGGATATGTAGTAGATCGGTTTGGGTTACATGTAGATCCAGATAAGGTAAAGGCGATGTTGGAGTTACCAGTCCCTCGTAGCGTCACCGAAGTCCGTCGTGTAGTCGGAACTTTTTCCTGGTATAGGAGGTTCATCCCTAACTTCTCCACCATTATGGTTCCCATCACTAATCTTCTAAGGAAAAATCGTTCTTTTGTTTGGTCCTCTGAATGTGATTCTTCATTCCGTCGTATTAAAGAATGTTTGGTCTCTGCACCTATTCTTACTTGTCCCGACTTCGCAAAACCTTTCGTTGTACAGACTGATAGTAGTGGTTATGGACTAGGAGCTGTGCTAAGTCAGCCTCATGAGGATGGTGATAAGGTTATTTGTTATCTTAGTAGGTCTCTTACTCCTCAAGAAAGGAATTTTTCGACAACTGAACGCGAGTGTCTCGCCGTGATTTGGGCACTTGATCAACTTAGGCCTTATTTGGAGGGTGTTCCGTTCACTGTCATCACTGACCACTATAGCTTACTGTGGTTACAGAAGTTACAAAGCCCGAAAGGTCGGTTAGCGCGATGGACAGTTAAAATGCAGCAGTATAATTTTCAAATAATTCATCGGAAAGGTCGTGAACATGTAGTACCTGACGCTCTCTCTCGGTCCGTCCCTGTTGTTGATGAGGTTTCTGTAGAGCCCCCTTCTGGAGAGGCATCGTCGCCGAAGTTTAATACGGTCAATGATAAATGGTACTGTAAGATGGTCAACAATGTTAATTTGCAAACCCCTGAAATTTCCGGTTTGGCGTGTGAAAGATGGCCTTCTCTATAAACATATTGCAAATAGATATACGCAGTCACTGTCACCCAGTGAGTCTTGGAAATTGGTAGTTCCCAAGTCTGATAGATCGCGTATTATCTCGGAAGCCCATGTTCCGCCCACTTCTGGGCATAAAGTATTTATAAAACTTTTCATAGGATAGCTGAACGTCACTATTGGCCTAAAATGAGGTCAGAAATAGCCAGATTCGTTAATAGGTGTGAGGTATGCGCAGCGCATAAGGTGTCACAAGGTAAACCAGTAGACAAGATGGTTTCACATCCAAAACCTAGTAGGCCATGGGAAATGATATGTACAGATTTGATAGGGCCATTCCCAAGATCCAAACGAGGTAACTCTTTCATTCTTGTTATCACCGACTACTTAACTAAGTATGTCCTCGTGTACCCACTTAGAACAGCTTCTGCAGCGGTAGTTACTCGGAAAATGGAAGAGGAGGTGTTCCTTGTGTACGGTGTACCTAAGGTGATTGTGTGTGATAATGGTCCCCAATATCGTAGTAACCTTTTTCGTAGTTTAGCATCCCGTTACCAGTGCCGTGTTAAGTTGAATGCCAGTTACCATCCAAGAGCTAATCCGTGCGAGAGGGTCAATCGGGTGATTAAAACTATGATGGCTTCGTATGTCTCGGATAACCATCGTTGCTGGGACGAACATCTCGCCCAGATAGGTTGTGCAATTAGAACATCCACTCATGAAATTACTAAGGTGACGCCGTATTTCGCTAATTTTGGTAGATCTATGCTATTATCTGGCGCTGATCATGTTGATAACTCCGACTTGAATCTAGAGGAAAGTGGGAAGACCCCTGAGCTAAGTCGTAACGAGGTATTTAGGGAATTGTTCGCCGATATCAAGAAGAGATTGGAGGTTGCGAATCAGAAGGCTTGTGAGAACTACAATTTGAGGCGTAGACATGTAGAATATCTTCCTCATGATTTGGTGTGGAAAAAGAACTATGTCCTTTCGGATGCGGCGAAGTACTACACTCGTAAACTGGCACCTAGGTATGTTGGACCTTTCTCGGTTGTTAGGAGATTGTCTCCGTGGACGTATGAGTTAAAGGATAAGAATGGAACCTCAGCGGGTGTTTGGCACTGTAAAGATCTCAAGCCGTATTCTACTCATCCACCTGAAGATGAAGATTAGGTCATATAGTTTAACTTTTTAGATTTTGTTGTAGGATTTTGTTTCTACTGGTCAAGTTGTTTATCAATCCCTCGCTAACTGTTGTCGAGTTTAATGAATTTATAGGTTCGGTTAGGTAGCAAGTTATTTCGACTTAGGGTCGATCACAATGAAGTGGATTTAGCCACCCCGAGTGGAATTATGGTAGTTGATAGTCTGTGGTGTACTAGTGTTAATGATTACTTTATGTTGAATTATTGAGATGTCCATCTGCCAAGTCGTTTGTCGGATTTTAATTGGTAAATGGTCTGTAGGGGTCAGGCGGTAGTCATTAAAGTGTGTTGTGTTGATTTTGGATGACCATTCAACTAGCCCGTATGTGGGGATTTGAAATTCTATAGCTCGGTAACAGTTCACTTGGAGGAACTTGGTGGACAAGTAGTCGAGATCTATGTATTGTTTTTTTTATTAATCTTCGTGAAAATTAACCTTCCGGTTAATTTTCTTTGACGAAAGGGGGGGAATTGTAACGGTAAAAATTCTCCGTAAATCATTTATTTCTTAGATGCCATAGAAATCAATAGTTCATTACGAATAGTATTCGCAGTTCCCCTCTGCACCGTACCCTACTCTATGCGACGCGAAAAATCGCCCTCGGGGAATTTTAGTTTTCGAGTGTTGAATGACAGGGCTTGAGAAATCATAGCTGGGACGTGACAGTCAGTTCCTTCTTGTTCATCTTCCTAGGCAGTACTTATTTTATCTGTGAGTTTATAAAACCCCTCGTGGCCATATTGAATTTGTGCAACATGTGTTGGATTTAGCGACCGTTGTGGAAAATATTGGAAATACTGGGTTCTGGGAATGTTATTGTAGATGTTAAGCTGTTGAGTTGGCCCGATGACCAGGATTTCACCCGATTCTGTCGGATTCAAAATTTAAATTGAAAATATTTGAAACTGCCAAGGAAGACTTGGTTTTAGGAGCTCACTTGCCGATGTAAGTACTTGTTTTATTCGTTGTTTGGTTCATGACTCTTATTGAAAAGGATTTTTGTGATTAACACGTGAACCCCGTTTTCTTTGTAGTGTGGGCAAGATCAAACATTATTTTTTTTCCTTCTCTCCCCTGATTTGTGGACTTGGTTTGACCACGTGGAGGATATTCGGACGTCCCTTTTGAAGAACCTCAGGAGAACCTACCTGGGTAAATACACATTTAATCATATTTTATGAGTAGATATTATATCAGAGAATCCTAGGTGTTTCATGACAAAGGGAAACAATTTTACTTTTAGATATGGTTTTAGGTAGAGAAAATATGTAAATCGTTATAAGGTTTCTCAATTGTTAGAAGGAGTTACTGCAAATAAGTAAACGGGGTGGGGGCATATAAGTCAGCTGGGGTTAGGGAACACTGTTGCTGAGTAGTGGATTAATGATGATTTCGTTCTAGGGTTTTTGTAATTGGCTCAAAATAGTGGATTAGCAGTCGGATGTCAATTCTAGTGATCCTGGTATCAGTTTGCTGTGTACCTACGGGACAGGAATAGGAGCTTGGACAGTGTCGTGGGAGCCTCCTACTAGATCTCAAGACTCCGTGAAGGCGTGAAGCCTACCATTTATTCACCATCTGGTGAAGTACAATTGGGTTTTATAATACAAACATTTTTTTTAAAATATAAGTAGTAATTTTCAGTCTTTAGAAATTTGATAAACTTTTCGTAACTTTAGAATTTTAGTACCTACTGAGGTTTACCTATATATATTATATACATTTTGTGGGTTGCTCCTATTTGGACAGCCACTGGTACGTACCATTGGTTTCCATTTTATTAACATACCTATATGGTTTTCTATTTTGATTGAATTTGTAGAATTGTAATATCGATTGCGCAATTTTGTCTGTTGGGTACAATAACTACAACCAGTAGGCTGTAGCTGGTATTGCTTATAATTCTTGATCACCTGTAATTTCAGTAAACTTAACTTTGTTTGTAATTTGATTAGGTATCTCATACATTTTTTTTTAACAGTAAGGGGGGGGGTTGACTTGGTTTTAAGCTTGATCTGTTAACTATGGCTCTTGGATATTCTCCATACTTCAAGTAAGCTAACCATCTCTACGATACCTTGGGATGACACACCGGTGTTAGTACTCGAGAGATTGGGTTAGACCTAGAACAGTACTTGACGTAGGGTTGAGTATACCTAAGTATTGTCTGGTTAATGTTATTTATGTAATATTCTTTCATTTTTTTTTGTTCTGTTTAATTGGGTGAATTAACTTCTACGGCCTTCAGCCTTTTGTGTGCCCTGGTTCATCAGCCTTCAGCCGAGTACCAGGTTTTGTAAATTTTGACGTTTGTAAACTTGACATATGTAGATATGCCATAAATTTGAAAAGAGACTTTAGGTCCAAACAAATCAATAATTGAAGTTATTCATTAATCAGGGGAACTTTCTGGTTTTATTTTGTGATACATGTATGACCTTCCTAGTGAGGAAACATTATCATTAACTTACTGAGGAGTTGTGGGTTAATTTGAGGAACCTTTAGTACTTGTTTTTAACTTCTCTGGCGCCTAATTTATCAACTTAAGTTTAGAAGGATCCACCCCTTCTTCGACTCGAAGCTAGTCGACGGCAAGTACTGACTGCCTGCGGGACAGTCTTAACATCTATAACGAACATTGGAAGTTTGTGGGTTTTTATTGGGTATATGGTTCAGTGCTGGTCTCTGACGATAGTTTCGTCAGAGAAAATCTTTCGTTATAGAATTTTTGGCGCCCAACGTGGGGCCTTGAAAGATTTCCCTGATATTATAGGTTTTCATTGTAATTTGTTTAGTTTTGATTTGAATTTGGAAATATGATGCACCAGATTTAAATTGTTGTGTACTAAATCTGGAGTTTGCTTCTAATCTTGAAAGGAAATTGTTCTTATTTGGATGTAGTTTGAAAAACAATTTCCCCTTGTTTCTTTTTCTCTTTTGGAAAGTAATAAATATTAAACAGTTTATCAGTAACAGACAAGATTGCTCATCGACTTGTATGCGCTCGATATTTTATTTTTCAGGTAATTGCGGAAAGGAAATTTATGATATTTTGATTTATTTTCCTTATTTTCTTTTATTGATTGATAGTTATTTGGAAATTATCTCTCGTAACCATTGTATAATCTAGTGCGGCATATTGATATATTACATAACCATATTTGTGTAGGTTTTGTTGGTAAATTGCATTTTGTTGATATTTGAACTAAACATAACATTGGTAGGTACTAGAACATAATCACATCAATATTTGTTTTTTTTTTGATATTTCAAATTTCATTTTAAATTTTAACTTATTTGACGGTGGTAAGCAACAGTTTTGGAACAAACCTAGCAGATTAATTTTGGTATTGGCAACTTGATCCTCGTAAACTCTGGTGCTGTGGTCTAACTTATTGAGGAAGGAGCGCTGTGTTGGTTAGAGTAGTACATTTATTGGAAACTCTGTGGGTTGATGATTTGATTAATATCTGTGTATTTGGTCCTAAAATTCCTCGATAAGATTCCAGGCATACTGGCGATACAGGAGTGACTAGTAAGGATTATTGATCGGCTAGGTGAGGTGTTTGGTTTGTTGTTTGTTTCCATATTCAACTGAATTTTTAAGATGTCCCGACGTTTCGCAATTAACCGTTTATTACAGGACGAGCTCATTTATGAATTGACAATAAGAGGCATTGCCGGTGGTTCGGCTGCAGAGATGCGGCGTAGTTTAGCATTAGCCATGCAAGTGGAGAATGAGAATGATAGCATAGATCCGCCAGAATATCCCTATACGGCAGCGGAAGACTTAAGTGCGGTTGAAGCTAAGTTAGAACAGGTTGAACCTAGTGTAGAAGTATTTGATGAAACTCGAGTGAGTGGTAGCTATCAGAAATTACAGAGTCAGTTGGTACATGTATTAGGTCGCCTGGGACGTGTCACGGGTTTCGAAGCAGGTAATGCTGGCGTGGAACAAAAAGCGAAATTAGATGAGTTGTTGTCAAGAGCGCACTCTTTGCTCGAATCTCTGAATAGTAAGGCATCCAGACAGAAGAGATATCGTCAAAGTCAACCTCCTCAGCTAGAAATTCTTTCTCAACCTGGTCCATCTTTCGCCAATTTATCAATCAACCGTAGGTCAACTCTCACTAACGTAAGGCAGCCTTCTAACTCTGTCAATGTGACAACGAACTCTGGTAGGTCAAATATTAAGACAATCGCGCCTAGTAAATGGGGTTTACTGTTTTCTGGAGACTCCAAGGGACTTTCTTTATCGAGTTTCCTGGAAAAGGTAGAAGAGTATCGAGTTTCGCGCAATGTAGATAAGGAGACTTTACTGGCAAGTGGTATCGATTTGTTTACTGGCAGAGCTTATCAATTTTATTTAGCATACAGAGAGGAGGTCAATTCTTGGGACGAATTTGTAGATTTATTACGGGAAGAGTATTTGTCCGTAGATTATAATGAGAAATTATTTGAGGAAATTAAGAGAAGAACTCAGGGTCCTGATGAAAGCATGGGTATTTATTTGGCGGTTATGACGGGTTATTTCAAAAGGTTGACTTGTCCCATCTCTGAGGAAACACAAC
This sequence comes from Lochmaea capreae, assembly GCA_949126875.1. Taxonomy (NCBI): domain Eukaryota; kingdom Metazoa; phylum Arthropoda; class Insecta; order Coleoptera; family Chrysomelidae; genus Lochmaea; species Lochmaea capreae. Next base: position 25,462,727 of record OX421409.1, on the reverse strand, counting down.
TTAAAATACTACTGAGGAATATTGCACCTTACTACCAAAATCATCTTGGGCTTGTGGAAATTAGTAGTGTTCGTGAGCTGTTAACCTTGGGTCGAAAATTGGAGGCTAGGAAGTCTGCTATCGAAAATTATAGTGTGCCACCAAGGAAGTCAAATTGTTTGGAGCCAGACCTAGCCTATGTGTCATCACAAGTGGAGCCGGTGTCTGAGGTTGCTAATCCACCACTTCCTACCCCGTATCCAAAACCTAGGACTAACGAAATTGTATGCTTCCGGTGTAGACAGCCAGGTCATCGCGCTATAGGGTGTTCTAATGCTCCTAGTAAAAAGTCATGTTTTAAATGTAAAAAGGAAGGATATACAGTTAGGACTTGTCCAAATTGTTCTCCCAAATCGAATTCGGGAAACGAACCAAGACGTGCTTGAGTGATCGGGTAGAGTGCGTCAGTCATAACTCCTCGGTCGGTAATTTTCGTGCTGTTATTGATTATGTACTAGATCATGCCATCAATGATGAACGACCTTATCTTAAAGTCGAAATTTTAGGTAAAACTCTGCTTGGTCTTTTAGATTCGGGTGCTTCAAGAACTATTTTAGGAAGTAAGGGCTATGAATTAATTTCCTGTTTAGGTTTACCCTTAGATAAAAGTAAGTTAACTAATTGCACTGTAGCGAATGGTAATGTTTTACAAAGTATTGGGACCGTAATGCTACCTGTGGTTTTAAGGGAGCGTATGCGTTTGATTGAGGCTCTTGTTGTTCCTGAGTTATCTCACATTCTGATTCTCGGTGTTGATTTTTGGAATTTGATGGGTATTGTACCAGATCTTCGTCACAACGAGTGGCATTTTTCCTCAGAACCTGTGTTGCTAAATAGTGTAGGGCATATGTCATCTAGTGCTGTACTTACTCCTTTGGAACAGCAGAGACTAAGAGTGATCATTGACACAAATATGGAAATTATGGGGAAAGGTTTAGGGTGTACTGATAAAGTGGAACATGTTATAGTAACCTCTAGTCCACCTATCAAACAGCGATATTATAGGGTCAATCCCATTGTTCAGAAACACATTGATGCTGAATTGGATGAGATGTTGCGGTTAGGTGTTGTAGAACCCAGCAATAGTCCTTGGGCTTCACCCATCCTACTTGTCAAGAAGAAGGACAATTCGTACCGATTCTGTGTAGACTATAGGAAACTGAATGCTGTCACTGTACGAGATAGTTATCCCCTTCCTTTGGTGACTGATACTTTAGAGAAACAGCGTGAGGCCAAGTACTTGTCTAGTCTTGATGTTAAGTCCGCTTATTGGCAGGTTCCGGTAGCCGAATCTCCAAGGCAATATACTGCATTTACGGTGCCTAATAGAGGTTTATTTCAGTTCAAACGTCTCCCATTTGGTCTACATAATGCTCCTGCAACCTGGCAGAGACTCATAGACAATGTCCTGGGCCATGATCTAGAACCCCATGTTTTTGTTTATCTAGACGATGTTGTAATTTGCACTCAAACCTTTGAGGAACATTTGCGAGTGTTAGAAGAGGTCTTTAAGAGATTGGCGAATGCTAAGATTACCGTAAGTGTTGATAAATGTCAGTTCTGTCGGCCCGAAATGAAATATCTTGGATATGTAGTAGATCGGTTTGGGTTACATGTAGATCCAGATAAGGTAAAGGCGATGTTGGAGTTACCAGTCCCTCGTAGCGTCACCGAAGTCCGTCGTGTAGTCGGAACTTTTTCCTGGTATAGGAGGTTCATCCCTAACTTCTCCACCATTATGGTTCCCATCACTAATCTTCTAAGGAAAAATCGTTCTTTTGTTTGGTCCTCTGAATGTGATTCTTCATTCCGTCGTATTAAAGAATGTTTGGTCTCTGCACCTATTCTTACTTGTCCCGACTTCGCAAAACCTTTCGTTGTACAGACTGATAGTAGTGGTTATGGACTAGGAGCTGTGCTAAGTCAGCCTCATGAGGATGGTGATAAGGTTATTTGTTATCTTAGTAGGTCTCTTACTCCTCAAGAAAGGAATTTTTCGACAACTGAACGCGAGTGTCTCGCCGTGATTTGGGCACTTGATCAACTTAGGCCTTATTTGGAGGGTGTTCCGTTCACTGTCATCACTGACCACTATAGCTTACTGTGGTTACAGAAGTTACAAAGCCCGAAAGGTCGGTTAGCGCGATGGACAGTTAAAATGCAGCAGTATAATTTTCAAATAATTCATCGGAAAGGTCGTGAACATGTAGTACCTGACGCTCTCTCTCGGTCCGTCCCTGTTGTTGATGAGGTTTCTGTAGAGCCCCCTTCTGGAGAGGCATCGTCGCCGAAGTTTAATACGGTCAATGATAAATGGTACTGTAAGATGGTCAACAATGTTAATTTGCAAACCCCTGAAATTTCCGGTTTGGCGTGTGAAAGATGGCCTTCTCTATAAACATATTGCAAATAGATATACGCAGTCACTGTCACCCAGTGAGTCTTGGAAATTGGTAGTTCCCAAGTCTGATAGATCGCGTATTATCTCGGAAGCCCATGTTCCGCCCACTTCTGGGCATAAAGTATTTATAAAACTTTTCATAGGATAGCTGAACGTCACTATTGGCCTAAAATGAGGTCAGAAATAGCCAGATTCGTTAATAGGTGTGAGGTATGCGCAGCGCATAAGGTGTCACAAGGTAAACCAGTAGACAAGATGGTTTCACATCCAAAACCTAGTAGGCCATGGGAAATGATATGTACAGATTTGATAGGGCCATTCCCAAGATCCAAACGAGGTAACTCTTTCATTCTTGTTATCACCGACTACTTAACTAAGTATGTCCTCGTGTACCCACTTAGAACAGCTTCTGCAGCGGTAGTTACTCGGAAAATGGAAGAGGAGGTGTTCCTTGTGTACGGTGTACCTAAGGTGATTGTGTGTGATAATGGTCCCCAATATCGTAGTAACCTTTTTCGTAGTTTAGCATCCCGTTACCAGTGCCGTGTTAAGTTGAATGCCAGTTACCATCCAAGAGCTAATCCGTGCGAGAGGGTCAATCGGGTGATTAAAACTATGATGGCTTCGTATGTCTCGGATAACCATCGTTGCTGGGACGAACATCTCGCCCAGATAGGTTGTGCAATTAGAACATCCACTCATGAAATTACTAAGGTGACGCCGTATTTCGCTAATTTTGGTAGATCTATGCTATTATCTGGCGCTGATCATGTTGATAACTCCGACTTGAATCTAGAGGAAAGTGGGAAGACCCCTGAGCTAAGTCGTAACGAGGTATTTAGGGAATTGTTCGCCGATATCAAGAAGAGATTGGAGGTTGCGAATCAGAAGGCTTGTGAGAACTACAATTTGAGGCGTAGACATGTAGAATATCTTCCTCATGATTTGGTGTGGAAAAAGAACTATGTCCTTTCGGATGCGGCGAAGTACTACACTCGTAAACTGGCACCTAGGTATGTTGGACCTTTCTCGGTTGTTAGGAGATTGTCTCCGTGGACGTATGAGTTAAAGGATAAGAATGGAACCTCAGCGGGTGTTTGGCACTGTAAAGATCTCAAGCCGTATTCTACTCATCCACCTGAAGATGAAGATTAGGTCATATAGTTTAACTTTTTAGATTTTGTTGTAGGATTTTGTTTCTACTGGTCAAGTTGTTTATCAATCCCTCGCTAACTGTTGTCGAGTTTAATGAATTTATAGGTTCGGTTAGGTAGCAAGTTATTTCGACTTAGGGTCGATCACAATGAAGTGGATTTAGCCACCCCGAGTGGAATTATGGTAGTTGATAGTCTGTGGTGTACTAGTGTTAATGATTACTTTATGTTGAATTATTGAGATGTCCATCTGCCAAGTCGTTTGTCGGATTTTAATTGGTAAATGGTCTGTAGGGGTCAGGCGGTAGTCATTAAAGTGTGTTGTGTTGATTTTGGATGACCATTCAACTAGCCCGTATGTGGGGATTTGAAATTCTATAGCTCGGTAACAGTTCACTTGGAGGAACTTGGTGGACAAGTAGTCGAGATCTATGTATTGTTTTTTTTATTAATCTTCGTGAAAATTAACCTTCCGGTTAATTTTCTTTGACGAAAGGGGGGGAATTGTAACGGTAAAAATTCTCCGTAAATCATTTATTTCTTAGATGCCATAGAAATCAATAGTTCATTACGAATAGTATTCGCAGTTCCCCTCTGCACCGTACCCTACTCTATGCGACGCGAAAAATCGCCCTCGGGGAATTTTAGTTTTCGAGTGTTGAATGACAGGGCTTGAGAAATCATAGCTGGGACGTGACAGTCAGTTCCTTCTTGTTCATCTTCCTAGGCAGTACTTATTTTATCTGTGAGTTTATAAAACCCCTCGTGGCCATATTGAATTTGTGCAACATGTGTTGGATTTAGCGACCGTTGTGGAAAATATTGGAAATACTGGGTTCTGGGAATGTTATTGTAGATGTTAAGCTGTTGAGTTGGCCCGATGACCAGGATTTCACCCGATTCTGTCGGATTCAAAATTTAAATTGAAAATATTTGAAACTGCCAAGGAAGACTTGGTTTTAGGAGCTCACTTGCCGATGTAAGTACTTGTTTTATTCGTTGTTTGGTTCATGACTCTTATTGAAAAGGATTTTTGTGATTAACACGTGAACCCCGTTTTCTTTGTAGTGTGGGCAAGATCAAACATTATTTTTTTTCCTTCTCTCCCCTGATTTGTGGACTTGGTTTGACCACGTGGAGGATATTCGGACGTCCCTTTTGAAGAACCTCAGGAGAACCTACCTGGGTAAATACACATTTAATCATATTTTATGAGTAGATATTATATCAGAGAATCCTAGGTGTTTCATGACAAAGGGAAACAATTTTACTTTTAGATATGGTTTTAGGTAGAGAAAATATGTAAATCGTTATAAGGTTTCTCAATTGTTAGAAGGAGTTACTGCAAATAAGTAAACGGGGTGGGGGCATATAAGTCAGCTGGGGTTAGGGAACACTGTTGCTGAGTAGTGGATTAATGATGATTTCGTTCTAGGGTTTTTGTAATTGGCTCAAAATAGTGGATTAGCAGTCGGATGTCAATTCTAGTGATCCTGGTATCAGTTTGCTGTGTACCTACGGGACAGGAATAGGAGCTTGGACAGTGTCGTGGGAGCCTCCTACTAGATCTCAAGACTCCGTGAAGGCGTGAAGCCTACCATTTATTCACCATCTGGTGAAGTACAATTGGGTTTTATAATACAAACATTTTTTTTAAAATATAAGTAGTAATTTTCAGTCTTTAGAAATTTGATAAACTTTTCGTAACTTTAGAATTTTAGTACCTACTGAGGTTTACCTATATATATTATATACATTTTGTGGGTTGCTCCTATTTGGACAGCCACTGGTACGTTTCATTGGTTTCCATTTTATTAACATACCTATATGGTTTTCTATTTTGATTGAATTTGTAGAATTGTAATATCGATTGCGCAATTTTGTCTGTTGGGTACAATAACTACAACCAGTAGGCTGTAGCTGGTATTGCTTATAATTCTTGATCACCTGTAATTTCAGTAAACTTAACTTTGTTTGTAATTTGATTAGGTATCTCATACATTTTTTTTTAACAGTAAGGGGGGGGGTTGACTTGGTTTTAAGCTTGATCTGTTAACTATGGCTCTTGGATATTCTCCATACTTCAAGTAAGCTAACCATCTCTACGATACCTTGGGATGACACACCGGTGTTAGTACTCGAGAGATTGGGTTAGACCTAGAACAGTACTTGACGTAGGGTTGAGTATACCTAAGTATTGTCTGGTTAATGTTATTTATGTAATATTCTTTCATTTTTTTTTGTTCTGTTTAATTGGGTGAATTAACTTCTACGGCCTTCAGCCTTTTGTGTGCCCTGGTTCATCAGCCTTCAGCCGAGTACCAGGTTTTGTAAATTTTGACGTTTGTAAACTTGACATATGTAGATATGCCATAAATTTGAAAAGAGACTTTAGGTCCAAACAAATCAATAATTAAAGTTATTCATTAATCAGGGGAACTTTCTGGTTTTATTTTGTGATACATGTATGACCTTCCTAGTGAGGAAACATTATCATTAACTTACTGAGGAGTTGTGGGTTAATTTGAGGAACCTTTAGTACTTGTTTTTAACTTCTCTGGCGCCTAATTTATCAACTTAAGTTTAGAAGGATCCACCCCTTCTTCGACTCGAAGCTAGTCGACGGCAAGTACTGACTGCCTGCGGGACAGTCTTAACATCTATAACGAACATTGGAAGTTTGTGGGTTTTTATTGGGTATATGGTTCAGTGCTGGTCTCTGACGATAGTTTCGTCAGAGAAAATCTTTCGTTATAGAATTTTTGGCGCCCAACGTGGGGCCTTGAAAGATTTCCCTGATATTATAGGTTTTCATTGTAATTTGTTTAGTTTTGATTTGAATTTGGAAATATGATGCACCAGATTTAAATTGTTGTGTACTAAATCTGGAGTTTGCTTCTAATCTTGAAAGGAAATTGTTCTTATTTGGATGTAGTTTGAAAAACAATTTCCCCTTGTTTCTTTTTCTCTTTTGGAAAGTAATAAACATTGAACAGTTTATCAGTAACAGACAAGATTGCTCATCGACTTGTATGCGCTCGATATTTTATTTTTCAGGTAATTGCGGAAAGGAAATTTATGATATTTTGATTTATTTTCCTTATTTTCTTTTATTGATTGATAGTTATATGGAAATTATCTCTCGTAACCATTGTATAATCTAGTGCGCCATATTGATATATTACATAACCATATTTGTGTAGGTTTTGTTGGTAAATTGCATTTTGTTGATATTTGAACTAAACATAACATTGGTAGGTACTAGAACATAATCACATCAATATTTGTTTTTTTTCGATATTTCAAATTTCATTTTAAATTTTAACTTATTTGACGGTGGTAAGCAACAGTTTTGGAACAAACCTAGCAGATTAATTTTGGTATTGGCAACTTGATCCTCGTAAACTCTGGTGCTGTGGTCTAGCTTATTGAGGAAGGAGCGCTGTGTTGGTTAGAGTAGTACATTTATTGGAAACTCTGTGGGTTGATGATTTGATTAATATCTGTGTATTTGGTCCTAAAATTCCTCGATAAGATTCCAGGCATACTGGCGATACAGGAGTGACTAGTAAGGATTATTGATCGGCTAGGTGAGGTGTTTGGTTTGTTGTTTGTTTCCATATTCAACTGAATTTTTAAGATGTCCCGACGTTTCGCAATTAACCGTTTATTACAGGACGAGCTCATTTATGAATTGACAATAAGAGGCATTGCCGGTGGTTCGGTTGCAGAGATGCGGCGTAGTTTAGCATTAGCCATGCAAGTGGAGAATGAGAATGATAGCATAGATCCGCCAGAATATCCCTATACGGCAGCGGAAGACTTAAGTGCGGTTGAATCTAAGTTAGAACAGGTTGAACCTAGTGTAGAAGTATTTGATGAAACTCGAGTGAGTGGTAGCTATCAGAAATTACAGAGTCAGTTGGTACATGTATTAGGTCGCCTGGGACGTGTCACGGGTTTCGAAGCAGGTAATGCTGGCGTGGAACAAAAAGCGAAATTAGATGAGTTGTTGTCAAGAGCGCACTCTTTGCTCGAATCTCTGAATAGTAAGGCATCCAGACAGAAGAGATATCGTCAAAGTCAACCTCCTCAGTTAGAAATTCTTTCTCAACCTGGTCCATCTTTCGCCAATTTATCAATCAACCGTAGGTCAACTCTCACTAACGTAAGGCAGCCTTCTAACTCTGTCAATGTGACAACGAACTCTGGTAGGTCAAATATTAAGACAATCGCGCCTAGTAAATGGGGTTTACTGTTTTCTGGAGACTCCAAGGGACTTTCTTTATCGAGTTTCCTGGAAAAGGTAGAAGAGTATCGAGTTTCGCGCAATGTAGATAAGGAGACTTTACTGGCAAGTGGTATCGATTTGTTTACTGGCAGAGCTTATCAATTGTAACACTAGTTCTCTCCTTAAGAGACAGGTCTCGGCTAGAGACTCCCTCAAGGGTGGATCGACTCCATGTTAATGTCACACTAGGTATGCCAGAGGGTTGACAGACTATAAAAGCTTAGGGCGCCACTACCTTTTTAGACATCGACAAAAAATGAATTGAAATTAAAGAAAAGAAACTAAGGTGAAAAAGGTAGAAACACCTTGTAGAATTTAATTTAAGTTACAAATAAAAAAATAAAAAAAGTTACAAACTTACATGAACCCGGGCACAATCCCTACAGCTCTTACAGCCGGGTTTATAAGAAATCAAAAAAAGAAATTTAAAATATTAAATTTATTCTGCCACAGGACGTAACATAAGGAAAAGTGAAAGAAACCTGTACTTCTGGAAGGTACTTATCTTAATGGAAGTTGAAGTGGATAGGTCCTGAAGTTGATGTAAAGTTGTCGGTGTGGAAGAAGAGACGTCTTGAAAGTGAAATTAGAGATGTCTTGAAGGTAACATTAGAGATGTCTTGAAGGTGACATTAGAGATGCCTTGAAGGTGACATTAAAGATGTCTTGAAAGTGAAGTATCCTGACGGTTGTAGCTGTAACCTGACTAACGGTATCCTGGCTTGTAGCCTGTCAGGGGTATCCTGGCATGTAGCTTAACAGGGGTAACCTGGCAGGGGTATCCTGGCAGCTGTGCTTACCTAGAAGTTCAGGTGGATTAGGGATATGTAGGAACTTAAATGTAATGGGGTACATAATGTTGGTTTAGCTTTTCAGGTAAAAAAGGAAGGCAGTTGTTTGAAATAACTAATGAAATTTAAATTTACTGAAAGCTTTCCAACGTATATGTCCCACTTAAAACAGTAAAAATTATCAGCCAAATTAAAAAAGTACTAATGACCTTTAAGTATGAATTGTAGTAAAAAGTTATGAATAAAGCATTTCTAAAAGAATAAAATGTTTAATGAAATGTGAAGCCGGCACTGGCAGGTTTTTATGATAAGAGAATATTTAAAAAGTTTAAAATGCAAATGTTATCTATCTTTGAAAATAATTAAGTATTCCACAACACAGAATCTAGCAAATGTTTGCATTAAAAAAGGTAACAGTTATTTACGATAAAAGATTTAGTTTAAAAGTAATGTACAAGTATAAAAGAAACGTAGTTGACCACGTGGCATGTGTATATTCGTCTATCTCTGTAAAAAAATAAGAAATGCACAAAAAAATTATATCAGCCACTACTTTAGAAAGAGCTTGATAAATATAAATTATAATTTTGGACTTACCACAGCAATTGAAGGTAAAAACTTAGATAGATTTAAGAGACGGTAGACGATATGTCCTTTCGACTCGAGGGTCGATAACGGAAAGGGAATGAAACTACCCCATGGAATCGGGCGTTGACATCATACAGAGAGGAGGTCAATTCTTGGGACGAATTTGTAGATTTATTACGGGAAGAGTATTTGTCCGTAGATTATAATGAGAAATTATTTGAGGAAATTAAGAGAAGAACTCAGGGTCCTGATGAAAGCATGGGTATTTATTTGGCCACCCACTGTCCTGTATCCCTGTACCAACCTCAGGAGTATCCCTCTCTGCAAACGCAGGAGTGGCCTAACCCTCGCATTCACCCCCGCTCTTTCACCCCAGACTTCCGCACCGTACAGCATACTCTGCTCTATTGTCCTACCAATTACCCTCCTCTTCCACTCTCCCGGCCCTTTCACATTGCACAACAATCTCCCCAGCCTTGCTGCTCTCACTTTTGCTTTCTGTGCCGCCTTTGCCATGTGTGTTTTGAAGGATAATTGGCTATCCAACCACACTCCTAAGTATCTCACAGACTCCTCCATCCGAATTTTCCTTCCCTTCACCGTCACCGCAACTTCCCTCGTCTTGCTCCGTACCTTCACTAGCAGACCCACCGTCTTATCTTCCGCCACTTCCAGTCCGCACCGCTCTATCTTCTCCACAATCTTCCTGCACATCATCCCCGCCTTTCTTTCTATCTCCGCCTCTCCCTTTGCCGTACATACCAGACATACATCATCCGCATACACCGTAATCTCACATCCCTCTTCACATACTATCCCACAAACCTCATCAAACACACATTTCCATAGCGTCGGTCCCAGAACCGAGCCCTGTGGCACTCCAGCTCCGGTCTCATATCTCCTCCCTCGAGATTCCACTATCACCCGCCCCGTCAGGTAGTCCTCCACTAATTTAACTAGCCCTTCCCCTACTCCAAGCCTCAGCAACGCACCCAACACCGCCCGTTTGCTGACACTGTTGAACGCGTTCCCAACGTCAAAGAATACGAGAAGGGCCAATCTCTTGTTCCTCCAATTGCCCTCCCTAGCCTTTTCCACCAAGCCCATCACCCTGCCCAGAGCCGAGATACATGATTTCCCCTTTGCAAACCCGTGCTGGTTTTCCCAAAAACCCCCATTCCTACCAACTTCTTCCTCAATCCTATTCTTTATTATCCCCTCCATCAATTTACCCATACCACACAGCAGACTGATAGGCCTGTAATCACCCGGCCGATTCCCCTCTCTACCCGCCTTTTTCAGCAGTATCACCCTGGCCACCTTCCATGCTTCCGGAAACTCTTCCTCCCTCAGCACCCTGTTGAATAGTTCCCAAAAGTATTCCTCATTGTCTTCCAACATCCTCTCTACCATATCACCTCTCAGGCCATCTATCCCTGGAGCTTTCCTTACCTTAATGTTCCACCCTACCTCCTGTACTTCCCACTTCTCTACCGGTCTTATCCCACACTTTTTCTCCACCCCTTTAGTATCTTGGACTTCCCAAAACCTACCCTTCACCCCTCCTTCTCCCACATTGAACAATTTCCATATAATCTCCCTCCCCAATCCTCCTCAAGCACCTCGTTCCTATGTCCACCCATCCTTTTCACTGCTATTCCATACGCCTTTCCCCATGGATTGTTTTCCAGTTCCCCCAGTAACTCCTCCCACTTCCCTCTTTTTTCCCTCTCCACCCTATGCTCTAGTTCCTTCTTCTTCTCCTTGTATCTCCCTTTTCCCTATATCCTTCCCCTCAGCATCCGTCTCCGTTCTTGCTCACACTCCTTCCACAACTTCTGTATCTCCTCATTCCACCAGTATTTTGCCCTCCGCTCACGTCTATTGCCACTCTTCCCCTTTCTTCACAGCCCTGTATCACATTGTACAATTTCTCCACATCATGCCCAAGTCCCCTTTCTATCTCCCCCCTTAGCTTCCTCCTCATACTCTCTGCCTCAGTCTTTGTCCACCTCCATCCCCTCTCTTCCAATAATTCCTTTCTCTCTTTCCTTATATCCGTCTCTACATACCTATGTAAACTCAAGCTCTCCTCATCTTTCAGCACCCTCCAACTACTCACCCTTTCCCCCAGCCATTCATCACATGCCGTTATATCGATGAATGACGAACCACCGTCACTCCTCATGAAGGTGGGCAGTAGTCCGTCATTCAGCACCTCCAACCCGTTGGCTGTCAAGACTTCCTCCAGGATCCCTCCTCTCCTGTTCGTTTTCTTCCCTCCCCATACAGTATTCTTCGCATTGAAGTCACCTGTAACCATTCTACTCATGATCGTCCTTTTCCCTTTTGACACCCTCATATCGTCCTCCATTTCTGTTATGCTCCTCTCATATTCCTCCACGCTAACATTTGGGCTTATATACACACTGTACACCACCATGTCTCCCATTCGCACTACCACCCATCCGTACCCCTTCCTCACTTCATCCACCCTCATTCCATCTCCCACCACTCTTATTCCTGCCTCTCCTGTATCGTCCATAATCCATCCTTGCTTTTCCACATACCTAGCATTTATCTCAGAACCACACACCACATCCACTTCTCTCCTGAAAATCACTTCATCCCGTATATCATGCGCTATCTTGCATTTCCCTAAATTTATCTGCAACACCCTCCATCCATCCCCTACAATATTTCTACCCGCACCCTGCTCCCCCCTTCCTCCTATTTGACCAGACTCATCCCCTCTAAGGGGTTCAGAGGGTCCCTCCCATTTTTTCCATCGTCCTCATCTACTCCTATCCTTCCCCTACTGCATTCTGTCTCCCCTGGCTTGTGTCCCCTTTCCCCACATACCCTACAAAGGAAAGCCTGGCGACAATCCCTGGCCATGTGCTTCTCACTCTTACATAGCCAGCACTTACTTTTCACCTCAATCCTCCTCAACTTACACCCTGCTACTTTGTGTCCCTTCACTCCACATCCAAAGCATCTGCCCTCCTCACTACCCTCTATAATAGCTACCCTATTTAACCCCAATCTAATCTCCCTTTTCTCCAGTAAGGCTTTCGCTTCTTCCCATTCCGTCCTTACCACCGCCATTTTCATCCCGTTCCTCTCCCTCACCACTTTAACTACCCTTGCTCCTTTCCCAATCATTGTTTCTATTTCCCTTACCAACCCTTCATCCTCCATCCACGGGTCTATCCCTACCATCTTGATAGTTTTTGTTCCCTCCCCAGCTTCCACTACCCTAGCTCCTGTTACCTTTTCCACCTGCCTCAGAATTCCCCTCACCTCAACCCCCTTCTTTGCCTCTATAACCACCTCCCTGTTTTTCGAAACCCTGAGTCTATCGACCCACTCCCCTTTCATCTCCCCCAGCCCCTTCTTAATTTTTTCAATCCCCTCCTGACTGATTTCCCCGATATCCTCTAGTATCACGGCCTCATTTCTTCCCTCCTTTTCCTTTTCCCTATCAGCATTAACTATTACTTTAATTTTCCTATCACCTCTAACCCATGCTACCATCTTCCTCAGCACCTCCACCTCCACATGCTTACGCATGTGTAGCCCAACGCTGGCCCCGCTCCCCACCTCCCCGTACAGTCGAGTCATCATCTCAAACACCTTCCTCTCATCCCTACAATCTCCCTCTATCCGACAGATCAACTCCTCCGCATTCACCCGAGTCCCTTTCCTTTCCGTAGTGCGTACCTCCTTCACCCACTCCATTTCCTCCCCTTTTTCTCCCAGCATAGGGTACCTATCCCTAAACATCCTCTGTATTCCCTTCTCCATTCCACTATCTTCCTTGGTTACCCATACTTTTTCCTCTCCTATTGTTGGATTTCCCACCTTCACCTCTATTCCCTACCCCTTTTTACCATCCCATCTCTTATCCCTCACCTCCTTCCAACCTTCCCAGTCTCTTTGCCCCTCATCCCATCGAGTTTGCATTCGCTCCTTCCTATCCGCCTCACTCCTCAACCTCTCCAGTTCCCTGACCCTCCCCTCTGCCGCCGACTTCTGTTCCTCCAACCTTTTCACCACCTCCTCCAGCCGCCTCACCATCTCCTTCAGTCTATCCACACTCTCCCTCTCTTCCTCCTCCCCATTCTCCACTTTCTCCCTTCCTTTCTCCTTCTGTTTCCTCTTCTGTTCCTTATTTTCCAGAGGCGATACCTGCTTCCTTTTAACCCCAGTAACACTCCACTGGCTTGTCTCACCTGCTTTATCAGGCGTTCGTTTCAACACTTTTGAGTTACCAAAAACTAACTCTTCTTCCACCGTTACTTCCTTTCCTATTATTTTTTAAGTATCCATAACACATCCCACGAGTAGCTAGGGAATTGAAAGTCCACCACCACAGAGCCCCGCTTGTGCTGGTAAGGCTGGGTACTCCGGGAGGTCGCCAGGTATCCCGGAGGCACCGTTTATGACTGACTTTCGCGCAGCCATTCATCCATTGTCACGGTAGCTAACAACGTAGATTACGGATTATTTTATCGAGGTTCACTCCTCTAGGCTTTTTGTCACGGTTGCCTCCGGACGCAGTGGCCTCCGCTGCTCACAATCACACAACATATCTGCCTCCCCTATGCTGCTGGTTTTTTATCGAGGTTTACTCCTCTATTCCTTTTGATCCGCGAGAATCCTAGGGAATACCAGGAGGAAGAAAAGAGCAAATCCACGGAAATATGGCAGAGAGAGTGGGAGAGCGCTATAGGCAAAGCGGACTGGACAAGGGAACTCATACCGGAGGTAAAAAAATGGTTAAACTGTAAGTTTCGTAAGTTAAATTACTTCTTCACTCAATTTCTAACTGGACATGGATCATATAGAACATATACAAAAAGGATCGGCAAAGCAGAAAATGCACTATGTATATATTGTAACGACACGGACACGGCGGAACACACTATTCTTTATTGTCCGAGATTTACACAAATACGTGCCCAGATGAACATTATGCTAGGGATTATCATTGACAAAAATAATTTACTAAATGCTATGCTAGTGGACAAGGAAAGTTATGATACGGGTTTTGAACATATAACAACTATTATGCAGATAAAAGAAAAAGAAGAAAGAGAATCGCAGCAGAAATAATCTTAAAACAGACAGACGAGAAAAGTTAAACAAGACAATGATTTGGTCCTGAGTATGCTGATAAGGCGGTTCCGGGAGCAGATCAGAACAAAAAGGGGTGGTTTTAGTGAGTATAAGGAGTCTCACACTACCAGGGAAAGGCAGAACCTGTACCTGGTGCGCATAAAGCGTTTCCACCCCCACAAAAAAAAAAGGTTAGGTTAGGTTAGGTTAGGTTAGGTTAGGTTAGGTTAGGTTAGGTTAGGTTAGGTTAGGTTAGGTTAGGTTAGGTTAGGTTAGGTTAGGTTAGGTTAGGTTAGGTTAGGTTAGGTTAGGTTAGGTTAGGTTAGGTTAGGTTAGGTTAGGTTAGGTTAGGTTAGGTTAGGTTAGGTTAGGTTAGGTTAGGTTAGGTTAGGTTAGGTTAGGTTAGGTTAGGTTAGGTTAGGTTAGGTTAGGTTAGGTTAGGTTAGGTTAGGTTAGGTTAGGTTAGGTTAGGTTATCTGGGGATATACTTTGATGACAATAGAAGATTCATACCGCATGTTCAAATAACGTGTAAAAGAGCGGAAGAAAGGGTTGCTGCCCTCAGTAGGCTACTACCGAACGTGGGAGGTCCAAAAAGTGGGAAAAGAGTGATCATGGCTGGGGTCGTTCACTCTATCTTGTTATATGGGGCCCCGGTATGGCATACCGCGCTTAAATACAACAGAGAAAAGGAGAGGATGATAAGAACGCAGAGGAAAATACTGTTGAGAGTCATCGGGGGATACAGGACTGTGTCGGCCGCCGCGGTACAAGTAGTGGCTGGAATTCCTCCCATTGACCTGCTAGTCGAGGAAACAGAATACATCAGAGACCTGAGGCACATACTTTGACGATGCGAGAAGAGGAAAGGCAGAAGATCTTGGAGGCCTGGCAAGAGAGATGGGCTCGAGTAACTAATAAAGGCCAATGGACAAAAATATTGATACCGGACGTGAGAGATTGGGCTGGGAGTGGACATCGGGAAACGAATTATTTCATGACCCAGTTCCTCACGGGGCATGGTTCCTTCCGGGCATTTACATTTAAGATAAAAAAAACAGAGGACGATAAATGCATATACTGTAGCCTGAGAGATGATGTGGAACACACGATTTTTGAATGCCCTAGATTTCGGGATAGAAGATTAGAGCTGGATTTAATATTGGGAGAAAGGGCAACACCAGAGAACATTATAAAATTAATGCTTGTGGACAAGAGTACGTTTAATCTGGTAAATAATGTGATTACTATGATGATGAAGACGAAAGAACAAGAAGAAAGGAAGAACCAGACCACACGGGCGGACGGGTAGTAGAATACTGGGAGCATGGTGGATACACGTTGGAAGGATCGGAAGAGTACAAGTAGTAGATGAGTGAATGGTAGAAAGAACGATATGGCAATTCTGACCGGTGAAGGTTATGCTGATAAGGCAATTCCGCAGGTCAGTCTGGAGTCGGTAAGGGAGGTGGATGTTTTAGTGGGGTATACTTCGCCGAGCGGCGAAGGAGTCCCCACACTGGGTGGTGCTTCTGATTCGTTGATTTTATGTCGGGGAATCAGCTGCACCACTCGTCCATAAAGATTTAGACCACCTACCCCCACATCAGTGGCGATGTCCTAGCGATGGCCCCAGGATGTCCGGGGGTCTTCGCTGGGAGATCGGTATTGAGAAAAAAAAAAAAAAGGTTAGGTTAGGTTAGGTTAGGTGATCATATTTACTTTTTCTATAGGTACAGTGGAAAGCAGTAGAAGCTGTATATCATCTACTGAAGATCATCTATAGAAGCAATTGTAAACAATGTTGATGAATGAAAAAAAAAAGTTTTATAAATCAATGAAATAAAAATTATTACAAGTGCCTATTGTTTTTAATATCTCTCCCCTAAAATTAAATACCTTTGTGGTTTCATTTCGTTGGAGGCATTACCACCCGAAAATGTTATAGTTACTTTCAACTTAGCAGCTATATTTCCATAGTTCACCAGCAGTTGAAAACCTGTAAATACCTTTGTTGATTCATTTCGTTAGAGGTATTATATATACTTACTTTCGATCGAGCGGGTACATTTTCATCGAATTGGGAAAAATGATGATGTATAAATAAAAAGTTTTTTCTAAAATAAAAATTAAGACTATTGTTTTTAAATAATCCTGTTAATGCCTTTGTTGATTCATTTCGTTATAGGTATTATCTCCCGAAAATATTATACTTAATTTCGATCGAGCGGGTATATTTCCATCGAACACACGCAATTGGGAAAAATGATGATGTATAAATAAAAAGTTTTTTCTAAAATTAAAATTATTAAAATTGACGCCTATTTTTTATACATCCTATAGAAACCTATGTAACACTAAATCAAATGTGTCACAAAATGTCTCCTTTAGTTGGTGAGAATTGACTAACCCCATATATAGTTACCACCCAATCATCTTTTATCATAGCAGTTCAATCGATGCATATCAATGGTATAGGACCATCTTATCGCACAAAAGAATAAACATGACAAAATGGATCGAATGAAAGTAAATGCTAGTGTACCCTCATACATTCCGAATATCTTCATGCGCTTTGTACTGTACATATCAACTACAGGTTTTGTGAAGATGAGACCTTTTCACGTGTCCTGATAATTAATTGGTGCTATAAATTTTGAAACACTCTTTAATATTCTGATGAACGCTGTATATCTACACAATAAATTTATGATTTACTCTATATATCAAATATTTTTAATATCCTAAACGAATGTTTCATCGATGTATCTGCACTCTAATTTTATGATTCACTATGGTTATGTTTACTATAAATTTTTCATATACTCTGTATATAATGAATTGTAATATCCTGAACGACTAACTTCATTCAACTATATGTATATATCTGCACTCTAATTTTTCAATGTACTCTGTATATCGACACTATAAATATTTGATATACTCTGTATATAATGAATTTTTAATATCCTGAACGAACTTTTCAATGATATGGATATATCTGCACTCTAATTTTTTTTATGTACTCTGTATATAATAAATTTTAAATATCTTGAAACAAGGGTATGATCTATTTACAATTTTTTGATGTACTCTGTATATAATAAATTTTTAATATCTTAAGACGAGGAAATGATTCATTCATAATTTTTTTTTTGATATAGGTACTCTATTACATTTTCAATATCTTGAAACAAGGTTATGATTTATTTACAATTTTTTGATATACTCTGTATATCTGCACTCTAATTTTTTAATATACTTTTATACATTTTTTGATGTATATAAACTAGACTCATCCTAAAGACCCATTTTAGAGATACTTTTAACTTACTGTGCTGAATGCTCTAGGATTATTTTTTTTTATATCTTTCCTTATATTCAAAACTTAGGAAAGTGAATAGCGTTGTTGGTTAGATGCATTGTTATAGACGCCTAGGTTGATGGTTCGCGCCAAGACTCCGCCAAAAGTTTTATTGAATTAAAAAATAATGATGATTATTTAAAGGTGGGTGATTGGAAATTTGGGGGTCCTAAACAGGTGGGTATTGAGGGTCCTAAACATTTGGGGGGCGGGCCTATATTTGGGTGGGCCAAAAAGGAGGGTATTGGAATTTGGGGTCCATCGAAATTTAGGAATGCTAAACAGGTGGGTATAGGGATAAAAGTATATACTAGACGTTAAGGCCTTTCGAGACGTCGTGGTTTACTACGAGGGGTAGCTAAAATTTTTAATTATTTTATATACTAGACGATAAGGCCTTTTAAACGAGACGTCGTTTGCTATGATTGGTTAACTTTTAGTTAGAGGGGTGCTGCGTGGGGGATGAAAGGGGGTAGCTGGAATTTTTTCATTATTTTAATTACACATTAGACGATAAGGCCTTTTAAACGATACGTCGTTTGCTATGATTGGTTCACTTTTAGTACGAGGGGTGCTGCGTGGGGGATGAAAGGGGGTAACTAGAATTTTATAATAAATTTTATCATTACCCCTATGACGTCACCTATCCAATAACGTAGCGCATGCGTAGATTAAGTTATACCCCCACTCCAAAATGATCCAAATTTGCCAGAATGAACCTTAGATTTTCTTATGGAGATTCCCATGTTAAAAACTCCGATTTGATCTAGAATCGGTGCTGCTCAAAAGATGATGGAGGAAAAAGAAAAAAAGCAGAAAGAAGTAGATGAAAAGAAACAAGACAAAAAGAGGAATAGAGAAAAGGCCCCTAACACCAAGGCCTAGCCTGCAAATAAAAACAGGAGCAAGAGAAAACTTTGTGAGCACGCCGTCTTCGGAATGGAGCGGAACAGGCTTCGGCAGCCCAAGTTTAAATATGACAGGAGAATTGGATAGAACTTTGACAGACCTGAGGCAATTGGAACGAGAAGAATCCCAGGCTGGGGTGCAGAACTTGGCTACTGGAGAAACAAAAGGAAGAAGATCGTCTGTCGCCACTATAGACTTGACATATGATGAAGGGAGGAGAAAGTCTATAGAAACCAATATAAGAGCAAGAACGATGAGCCAGCAGTCGATAACTAAGAGAAAACTATTGGACACCTCAATACAAGACAATGGTGAAGAAATATACAAAAAAAGGGAATGCTCTGCGTATTTTGTACTAAGAGAGACATTAGACGCGGTAATAAAACTGGGATAAGATTTGGAATGCAGAATTGAGCAGAATACGTGAAGGGGAATTAAAGAAATAGCAAAACGGCTTAGAAGGCAAATCACAGTTCTCAAAGTTACAATTGAAACATAGACGCAAACAACCCCCCATGAAATTAGAAAGACAGCATAGTCAAAAATTCGGAAGTGATGACAATAACATGAAAACAGGAGCGGCAGTAAGCACACAAACAGAGAATACTAACAGTGTGAAGGATGCAACAACGCAGACGGAACCGGAGTTGTTGCATCCACTAGGCCCTGTCGAGGAAACGATGCTAGCACTGAAAGGAGAGCAGACCTTTGAAGACTTCGTGTAGCTGGAGAAACTCAGTTGGGCAGAAGAAGCCTACAAGAAAACAAGGGAACCCATTAGACACCAAATCCAGTGTAGTCAAGGTCGTGATGGTATACAGGCTCTTTACAGGAAAAGATACCCAGAAATTATGGAAATCGATGAGAACTTCGGTATAATAGAGCAGACAACAACTATAAGAGGATGTCGAAGGGAGCTACCACGAGGACAAAAAATTGTAATAATCAAACAAGGAGATACTGATGAGGATAAGTGGGAAGCTCTGGTAAGACTCCGAGAGGAGACAAAGAATGACGAATGGGTGGCGCTCCATCACATTAAACAGATGAACATTGATAAGCTCAGGAAAATGGTGGAAACCATATTTCAAAGAACAAATACAAATGTAGTAATATACACGACAAAAGCGTATCAATTGCAGCAAAAAGCTACCCAAATAACAACCAAGTTGGGCAGACCCAAAAAAGAAAGGACAACCTACGCCCTTATCGTGGACCAGAAAGAGAAAGATTTCAGGCAGATGCTAGGAAGCTTGAAGGGTAATGTTAAAAATACTAATGAAAGCCAAATCATCAAATCCATAAGACAGACCAAGGACGGAAAACTCATTATTACCACGGACAAAGACGACGCAGCATTGAAAAAATTAGGCCAAACAATTAAAGACGTATATAGAGACGCGGAGGTAAGGTTAAAGGGAGCAACAGAGAGCGCCAAGCCCAAAACCACTACTGTCCGTCTGAACCACGAACGGCTTAGAATAGTCGGGGCAGCTTATAATGGGTGCCGAGACTAAACACTTCTTGATCCGGCGGAAGGAAGCGTTGCACTCCGGGGACCAAACAAATGAACGATTTTTCCTAAGTAGATTTGTAATGGGAGCTATTATGGACGAAAAATTTGAAATAAATCTCCTATGCCAAAAGGAGATACCCACAACACGACAAGCCTCCGACACTGGAGTAGGGACAGGCAAGGCTAACATGGCTTTTACCTTTTCTGGGTCCACGTGCAGACCGTTACGATCCACCACATAATCCAAGTATCTCATCTCTGGGCGACACAATTGACATTTTTCTACACTAATGGTAATTTTTGCTTCCCCTAATCGGTGGAAAACCTCTTCCAGAACCCTAAGATGTTTTTCATAGGTTTGGGTACATATCACAACATCATCGAGATAGACGAATACATAAGGCTCTAGGTCGTGACCGAGCACGTTGTCAATCAGTCGTTGCCAAGTTGCTGGCGCATTATGCAGGCCGAAAGGCTTGCGTTTAAATTGGTAGAGCCCACAGTTTGGCACCGTAAAGGCCGTATATTGTCGAGATGC
Organism: Lochmaea capreae; assembly: GCA_949126875.1. Taxonomy (NCBI): domain Eukaryota; kingdom Metazoa; phylum Arthropoda; class Insecta; order Coleoptera; family Chrysomelidae; genus Lochmaea; species Lochmaea capreae. The sequence goes on along the minus strand of OX421409.1, from coordinate 25,442,015 downwards.
CTCAGCGACTGGCACCTGCCAGTAGGCAGATTTAACGTCTAGACTTGAGAGATATTTCGCGTCCCTCAGTTTATCAAGCGTGTCTGATACTAAAGGCAGCGGATAACTATCGCGCACAGTCCACACAGAAGCGATGTGATCCATCCTTTTTTTTTGACAAGGACCAAGGACTATTGCTTGGCTCAACGACATTCAATTGATTCATCTCCTCTAATTCGGTGTCGATCTGCCTTTGTATCACAGGATTGATATTGACCCTATAGTATCTTTATTTTATAGGTGGGCTGTTCGTGACAATGACATGTTCAGCAAGATTAGTGCACCCTAATACATTACCGATTAAAGCAACATTTCTATCAACCAACGCCTTCAATCAATTTTCTTCCAGAGGGGAAAGATGAGTCTGAGATATAACATGCCCCACAGAATTCACTAGTACCGATTCGGAACAGAATTGCCACTCATTGTGGCGAAGATCGGGAACAACGCCCATAGCATTCCAAAAATCTACTCCTAGAATAAGCACATGAGCCAATTCGGGAACTACTGTTCAACCAAACGTAGACGACTTCTTAAGACCATAGGCAGCTCTACAACACCAATACTTTGAACCCTACTTCCATTGGCCACTGTACAAGAAATACTCTTACTGTTGTCTAATGGAAGATCTAATTCACGAATCATATTCCAACCTTTACCACCTATAATCGTTCGGGAGGCTTCAGAGTCCAAGAGACCAAGTAACGTTTTACCTAAAATATCAACCTGGAGATAGGGACGCTCATCGTTAACTGCATGATCTAAAACATAATCGATAATGACTTGAAATTTATCGATCGGTACCGACTTATCGACACGCCCAACCCGATCACTTAGGTGCGTCGAGGACCGTTTCCCGCCCTTGCAGAACAAGTTGGGCAAGTCCTGACAGTGTACCCTTCTTTTTTACAGCGGTAGCAAAACTTTTTCTCCTTATCAACCTTACTAAGACAACCTATCGCCCTATGACCCGGTTGATTGCACCGAAAACACAAGTTTTTGTCACCAGCAACAGAGCTAGACGATTGAGGTACATCGACAGCGTTAACAGGTTCTTCAGATATTAACATATATGCCAAATCAGGCTCAAGACAAGACGATTTCTTCGACGGAGCCGCATAATTCTCGATAGCAGCTTTCCTAGTTCCGAGTTTCCTATCTAACGTTAACAACTCACTTATACTTTTTATCTCAACGAGACCCAAATGATTTTGATAATAAGGAGCAATATTTCGAAGTAAAATTTTCAGCTTAGCTTCCTCAGAAATGGGACACGTTAAACGTTTGAAGTAACCATTCATTACGGCCAAGTAAATACCCATACTTTCATCATGTCCTTGGGTCCTTCGATTAATCTCTTCGAACAGCTTTTCATTGTAATCGACTGTCAAATACTCTTCTCTCAATAACGAAACAAATTCATCCCAAGAGGTAACGTCGTCTCGATAAGCGGCAGTAAGAAACCGAGAAGCCAGCTTCAACATACTGGATATAGACCCTTCTATAAACCAAGAAGAGCTGAAGGAGGCGGTATGCGGATGGACAGGTATTAAGGGGGATGACATCAGGGTACAAAGTCTTCGAGGAAATAGGGGGGGAGGACAGATATCCACAGTAGCAGTGCGGACGGAAAAGGCCGATATACTGAGGGGGTACAAAGCCATCAAAATTGACCTCTGCTACTGCAAAAAAAGGAAAAGTTTACCCCTATAAGGTGTTACAGATGCTTGGAGTATGGACATAGTACGCACCAATGTAAGGGCGTAGACAGGGGAAAAAATGCTTTAATTGCATAGGGGACGGGCACAGGGTGCAGGATTGCGTAAACGAGGCGAAGTGCCTATCGTGTAAAGATACCGGACATAGGATGGACACTATGAAATGCCCGAAATACAGAGACCTGGTGCATGGGAAAGAGGAAAGAAAATAATGCCAGCGCCCACAAAAAATATCTATTCAAAATGTATCAGGGTAGGGGGTATGTGGGGTTACTCTAAATTTTAGTTTGTGCTTGTCTATTTTATACACTTTATTATTCGCCTGCTCATACAGCTGTTAACTGCCTATTTTACCTACTCATCTATTTTATTAAAGTATCCACCCAGGACCACAGAGGGATAGGAGCCGAAAATGGACATCAAAACAAACAAACCTGGCCTAAAGGTTCTACAAGTGAACATAGGTAGATCAAGAGCGGCACAGGATCTGGTATTCGCAAAGGCGCAGGAAATAGAGGCTGACCTGATCATCGTAGCGGAGCCAAATAAAAAAATCGCAAGCAAAAGAGGATGGATTATGGATAGGAGGAATTATGTCGCAATATACATTGTAAACAAGGATTGTGGCTTGACAAATACCAGATCGTGCGACGGATATGTTCAAGCACATTTCAAAGACACAGTGATACTGGCGGGATATATATCCCCAAACACAGGGATGGTGATGTTCGTAAACGATGTCGACAACATCATGAATTCGGCGAAAAACGTGGGGACGAGAGAAATGATAATTGCCGGTGACTTTAACGCGAAGTCCATCATGTGGGGATCGTCACGTACTGACGCGAGGGGAGAATACTGGGAGAACTGGATGGCGGAACTCGAATTGATATGTCAAAATGATGGCTCAGCAACCTTCATAAGGGAAAACTCTAAAAGTCATATTGACATAACTTGTAGTAGCATGAAACTGGCCCATAGGATCAACCAATGGCGGACATTAGATGAAAATTTATTCACCTATCACAAAATGATCTCGTACGAAATCACGGGTATCAAGGGTAAAAGGAAAACGGTCCCACGTACACAAGTTTTGGATAAAACAAAGTTCCGACTCTTATTGAGGGAGATCACAGGGACCCAAAGCGTCCAACAGCTGATAACGAAGATAAAGACAAGTAAAAATGAAGCCATGGAGAAATTTAAGGGGAAAAACAGAGTGGTACCTTACTGGTGGAGTGCGAGGATAGGAGAACTGAGGATGGAAGCGATCAGACTGAAAAGAAAGGTCACGAGGGCTCACGGAAAAAGAATCATGAACCAGAGGCTAGAGGATGAGCTCAAAGAAGCCAAAAATAAGCTTAAATCAGAGATAAATGCGGCAAAAAGGGAGAGGTGGAAGGAATTATGTCGTGAATTAGATGAAGATGTATGTATTGGGTATAAGATAGCCGTCAAGAGAATGAACTTGGAGGCCTCGTATAATCTAACAGATGAGAGAAAAGCGCAGGTGGCAAAGCAGCTATTTTCCCAGAGACTATTAAGAGAATATCCACTTGTTACATCGAATCATTTTGACCCCTTCACAATGGAAGAACTAGTTGACGCAGGAAGTAAATTGAAGGCTGGAAGGGCACCTGGTCCAGATGGAAGTACGCCGGAGGAGCTTAAAATTGTCATTGAAGAAATCCCGGAAACCATTCTCCAGATCATGAACAGCATGTTGGAAAAACAAGAGTTCCCCACCGAGCCTGAGGGCGTGGATGCCTACCAGGCCTACCAGACCCGGGTGGCGGATAGGGGAACGGTCAGGAGCTGGGGCGTATGGGCCATCCCTCTTGATCAGTGGCAGTCATAAGTAGGGTGAGAGGAAGTAAAACTCCTCAAAAGCCTTTGCGAAAGCTGTCACCGCGGACCAACTCCCCCAAGTGAAGGTGTGAAGGCACCTTGCCGATGTATTGGATGGTCACGGGGAATGTGGCCTCGAACGGTCCCCTGGGGGCACCAGGCGAAACCCCCTTGTATCTCAGCCTTACCTCCTCATGCGGGGCTCTGAGGAGGTGGACAAAAATTTCCCTAGCTACTCGTGGGATTCATATGGATCTAGAAAATGAAAAAACCAAGTGCCCAAGAGACGACTAGCAACGACAAGGCTGAAGTAGACGCCGTAGCTAGCACGTCTTCGGAGGCAGTAAATGAAGGCAGTCACCGGAAGGCGAGCTTTAAAGCGAACTTGCTGGAAGAGGTGGACAAGATGTCAGAGGAGGATCTCCAAGGCGCCAGATTGTCTAGAAAAAGAATGCAGGCTCTGATGAAAGAGGGCCTTGATTACGTCGAAGCCAAAAAGGCTGTAATCAAGGAGAATTTCACCAGGTCGCTTCTACCTAAAAAGAAAAAAGAAGAGGCAGGCGAGCGCCCGACCAAAGCCAAAGTAGAGGCGAAGAAGCGCACTACGGAAGCTGAGGGAGAGGTGAAGAAACGCCCCAGGGAACAAGGGACAACCCCCCCACAGGCAAGACCCGCGACGAAGAGGCCCAGAATGGAGGATAAACCGTCCTTCCGTGATGCGGTCTCGTCGGAGAGGGTAGCCATAGTGGAGGAAGGTTATCCTAACAGACAGATGAAGCCGGATAGGCTTAAAGCTCTCCAGCACTCTATCATGAAGGCATACGAGGAGGTGGCAGATGACGGACTTCAAGTGAGATTCGTCAAATGCACCCAAAAACCCGGGTACCTTCTAGTCTATTGCGCGGGCATTGTCAGGTTGGTGGGAGTGGTTCCTTCGCTGGCTCCTTGGGACAATGCAAGTCTCAGCACCCTTCGGGGGGATAGCCTACCGAAGCCGGCGGCTGCCTGCTATGTCTATGTCCTAGACGAGGACGGCGAGAGACTGGAGGGTAGACGAGTCCTAAACAGGCTGAAGGTGAGTAACCGGAAGCTAAAGACATCGCTCTGGACGATCTGGGGAAACACCCCGATGGAAAAGGGTCAGATGTGGACCTTCTCCATGGATGAGGAACCCTTGGAGGAGATCAGAAGATTGGACATGAGTCCTTACTACGGAATGGGCCGAACAAACTTCAAGGTCAAGGAGCGGGGACCCAAGTCCAAAGGACCAGTGGAGAATAAGGCCTCAAAACCAGGAACCTCCACTGGCACAGTAAGCAGTGCGCCCCCCCCCCCCCCCCCCCCCCACAGGCAGGGAGACCAAGTGCCTCGGGGAAAGGACCAATACTGAAGAAGGGGAAGAAGGGAGGATCTTCTATCGAGGGTAAACCCGGGGAAGCTACTCAGCAAAGTGGTGAAAGCCCTCTCAAAAGACCGTCACCGGTCAGGGATGAGGCTGAAGCCATGGAGCAGGGGGAGCCAACCAGGGTCATAGAGCCCACAGAGGACTCCTCTTCGACCTAGAGGACAGCGTTAGGTTTCTGCAGGCCAACCTTCAACACGCCAAGGCTGAAAGGGACATGCAGCTTATACTGGGATGTGATGCCAATACCCACCATACCATCTGGGCCAGTACGGACATCAACAAAAGAGGTGAGTTATTTTATGAATTCATACTTAGGGAAGGGTTATTTATTGCCAATAGAGGTACAGAACCTACTTTTGTCACAGCGGTTAGGAAAGAGGTATTAGACTTGACTTTGAGTACCAACAGAATAGGTGATAACATAGGAGCATGGCGGGTATCGCAGGAACCATCATGTTCCGATCACAGGCATATAAGATTCGATCTTAAGTCAGCAGCCCTAATAGTGACTAAATCCAAGGGAGACGAACTGGGAAGGATACGATAAATCCCTCAGAGAGTCACTTAAGGAAGGGACAGTCACTATAAAAGGGAGGGAAATCCTTGAAGTGGCAGTTGACCAGGTCAATGAGGCAACTTTTAATGCCTACCGAGAAAACTGCTCAGAAAGAACAAGGAAACGCAAAGGGAACACAGTTTGGTGGAACAATTATCTAGAGGGTTTAAGAACCGAGGTAAGAAGGCTATTCAATAAAGCCAAGCTCAACCAGAACTGGGACCTATACAGGAGTAAACTCACTCAATATAACAAGGAGATCCGGAAGGCAAAAAGGGACTCTTGGAGAAGGTTATGTGAGGATATTCTAGAGACCACAGAGTGCGCACGAATCCACAAAGTATTGGCCAAGGAGGGCTCTACTGACAAGGTAGGTCTCCTGAAAAAAATGGACGGAGACTATGCAGGAACGGTCCAGGAAAGCTTGGAGTTGCTGACAAAAGCACACTTTCCAGGAGCTACCATGAATCAAGGTCGGCAGGAGGTAGTCAGTAATCTCCAAGAGGCACACAGACCCAGCCGGGAGGACAGGCAACTTGCCACTGCCATTACAAGGCCAGATAAAATAAGATGGGCCATAGACGAATTCAACCCTTTAAATCACCGGGGGAGGATGGAATCTATCCGGCCCTATTGCAGAAAGGTAAAGAGGCATTAGTGCCGCAACTAAGTAAGATTTTCAAGGCTAGCCTAGCCTTTAAATATACTCCGGTAATATGGAGGAAGGTGAAGGTCATCTATCTTCCGAAGGTGTGTAGAATCTCAGACCAAACGCCCCAATCATATAGACCAATTAGCCTAACGTCATTTCTACTTAAGACTTTGGAAAAGCTAGTAGATAGGTACATAAAGGACAGCGCTCTGAAAACGCGCCCTCTAAGCGAGAGTCAGTACGCTTATCAACAGGGCAAGTCAACAGACTTAGCTCTGGATGACTTAAACCGGCTACTGTCCAAGTCGATCGACGACAAGGAAATAGCAGTAGCTAGTTTTTTTGATATAGAGGGAGCATTTAATAATGCTTCTCCAATATCTATAACCAGGTGTATGGAAAGAAGAGGGGTCGAACCCACCATCTGCGGATGGCTTGCAGCCAATATAGGGAATAGGATAATTACATCCACCCTGGGGGAGGCAACCATCACAGCGGGGGTGGGAAGGGGTTGTCCTCAAGGAGGCGTTCTATCGCCCCTTTTGTGGGCAATTCTAGTAGACACGCTTCTAGTACGGCTGTCCGACGAAGGTATTCAGTGCCTGGGATATGCGGACGATCTTGCTATCGTCATAACAGGACGGTTTCCAAGTACATTATCAGAGCGCACACAAATGGCGCTTAATATAGTAATTGGTTGGTGTAGGGAGGAAGAACTGGCAATGAACCCCCACAAAACTACACTGGTACCGTTTACAAAAAACAGAAATTTGCAAGGTCTACAAAAGCCGCAAATAAACGGAGTGGAAATTCCATATGCGAAAGAAGTTAAATACCTAGGGGTAATCTTTGACCAGAAGCTTACATGGAATTCTCATATCGAAAAAACCACACACAAGGCCAGAATCGCTCTGGGAAGGTGCAGGCAGATGTGTGGAAAGAATTGGGGATTAAATCCCAATATGACCAAATGGTTATACACACAGGTCGTGAGGCCAGGGATAACCTATGGATCAGTAGTCTGGTGGCCCAGGACACTGCAGATTGGAGCGCAAAGGCAGTTAAGTGGTATCCAAAGGCAAGCTTGCTTGAGTATCACAGGGGCCATGAGAAAACGCCGACTGCAGCCCTGGAGGTAATACTAAACCTACCGCCACTACATATCTTCGTTCAGGGAAATGCAAGATCTGTTAGTCACAGATTATTACAGGGGCCTTCTCCTATAAGTCAAGGACACGGCAAGGCCTATAAAAAGCTATATGAAGAAATAAAGGCAGATCCAATACTGGGAATGCCAATGGATCAGACTGCCCCACAATACAGCTTTAAAAATGAATACAGAGTAGTTATTCCAGAGAGAAAGGACTGGGAGGCAGGGCCTCCTATAACAGCGAATCTCAACTGGTACACTGATGGCTCCAAAACATACTCTGGAGTAGGAGCCGGAATATATGGGGTACAAGAGAAGATCAAGATCTCTCTAAGCATAGGGAAACATGCCACTGTCTTTCAGGCAGAGGTAATGGCAGTGCAATGCTGTGCAGAAGAGTTGATGAGACGGAAGGTGGATAGCCAAAGAATCGTCATCTACTCCGACAGCCAGGCGGCACTAAAGGCGATAAGCTCATATCGGACAACGTCAAATCTGGTGTGGGAGTGTCGCAAGGCCCTCAACAGACTAGGTAGTCATTATAGAGTGACCCTAGCCTGGGTACCAGGTCACCAAGGAATAAAAGGCAATGAAAAGACTGATGAATTAGCCAAGCAGGGAGCTACTGAGGTCATGATAGGGCCAGAACCTTCCTGTGGAATTGCAAAAAACCTCACTAAGGAGAGCATCCACCAATGGATAAACAATCACGCGCTGTGCTGGTGGCATGAAACCCCAGGACAAAGGCACGCTAAACTATTCCCTAAAAGCCCTTCGGCCAAACTGTCACGCGACCTACTATGTCAAAGTCGAGAAACGACGAGGATGATGGTGGGAATGCTGACCGGACATTGTAGGCTGAGGAAGCATATGCATGCAATTGGCCTAGCAGATGACAGCCTATGTAGGTTTTGCCAGGAAGAAGACGTAACCGCGGAGCACATACTTTGTGAGTGCGAAGGCCTAGTAAGGGAGCGGTTTCACCTATTCGGAGAAGAAAAACCGAGGGCAGAAAGCTATGCACGGGAGGCGGTATCCAGGCTAATAAATCTGATAAAAAGAATAAAGCTAGATATCGAGCTCTAAGGATAGGGGGGACCACAATAGATCTGCAAAGGTCGCAGTGGGATAGGACAGAGAGCCACTCCACTTCTAATCTAATCTAATCTAATCCCCACCGAGCTAAAAAGGGCAAACTAACGCTCATTTGGAAACAGGGCAAACCATTAGAGGACAACACGTCATACAGATCGATCTGTCTGCTGGACGTAATCGGAAAGCTAACAGAGAACATGATAAAAAGCCGGTTGGAGAAGGAACTAAAAGAAAAAAATGGGCAGTCAGACAATCAATTCGGGTTCAGGAAAGGAAAATCGACTATACAAGCAGCAAAATGGGTAAGAGACAAGGTCGAAAACAGCAAAAAAGATGGGTAGTTATGATAGGCATAGATATTAGGAATGCATTTAACACAGCTTCGTGGGAACACATAATACATGGACTACACGATACAGGTATGTCTGGGTATCTGATGAATTTTATTACGGATTACCTGAGGAACAGAGAGGTGCTAGTCACAAAAGAAAACACAATTCAAACTAGCGCAGGAGTCCCACAGGGATCCGTGCTTGGGCCAATTTTATGGAACACCTTGTACGATGGAGTGTTGCGGCTAAAACACTCTTCCGGAGTGTCCAGTATAGCTTTCGCAGACGATCTAGCGATCATTGTAGATGGCAACATGCCATGGGAAGTCTGCAGAGCGGCTAACAAAGCAATTAGCGTAACAACGAATTGGCTAGAGAGGAAACACCTACAATTAGCCGAACACAAAACAGAGGTCATAGTGCTGAAGGGTCCGTGAGATAAATCTAACATCTCCCTGAAGATAAAAGGAAATGAAATAGCTATCTCAAGGCAAATCAGATACCTGGGGATACACTTCGATGACAATAGAAGATTCATCCCACATGTCCAGATTGTATGCAAAAAAGCAGAGGAGAGGGTAGCTAGCCTGAGCAGACTGCTACCAAATGTTGGTGGCCCGAAAAGTGGGAAACGAGAGTTTATGGCAGGGGTGGTACACTCAATCTCACTGTATGGGGCATCGGTATGGCATACTGCGTTGAAATACAGAAGGGAAAGGGAGATGATCATAGGCGTCCAGAGAAATATGTTGCCAAGAGTGATCAGCGGGTATAAGACGGTATCCGCGGTAGCTGCACAAGTCGTGGCTGGAGTCCCACCAATCGATCTCTTAGTAGAAGAGAGAGCAAAAATACACAATAGGCCCGAGGAACACACGCCAGCGATTCGAAAAGAGGAGAGGCAGAGGACGCTGGAGGCATGGCAAAAAAGATGGGGAGAAGAAGAAATAAGAGGTCAGTGGACGAAGAGGCTAATACCAGACTTCAGGGACTGTGTCGGGAGTGGTTCTCGAGAGACGAATTACTTCATGACCCAGTTCCTGACGGGACATGGCTCATTTGGAGCGTTTACTTTTAAAATCAAGAAAACAAACGACAACAAATGTATGTACTGCAGTGAAATTGATGACGCAGAGCACACAGTCATCAACTGTCACAGATTTGATAACATCAGAAGAGAGATGCATAACATTACAGGAGAAACAGTTACTCCTGACATCATAACTGGATGAATGACAAGTAATGAAGAGAACTTTAAAAACATAAAAAACGTCATCACGGAAATAATGAAAACGAAGAAAAAAGACCAACGGATACAACAAGGGATCAGAAACCAAACGGTAGGAGAAGACTAGTCAATGAATACCCGGCCCGCACCCGAAGTAAAGCTTATAGGCGGTCCCAGGTGCGCGGTGCGGAAGGAGAGGTGGAATGTTTAGCGGGTAGTGACTCTGTAGGAGTTTTTAGTCCCGCACTATGTGGAGGAAGCAATCGGCCGCGGGCGAGTGCTTCCACCACATGCGCGTAAATGCGTTTCAACCACCTCCGAAATTGGCGACTGACTACTGACATTACTTAGGTTAGGTTAGGTTCCGTGCCTTGGAAGGTTGGATGAGAGAGGTTGGAAGTGGTTCACCCCTAATCTCTCATGCAAGCTTCTGGGGAGGGGGTTTTCCACCCGACACGGCGCGACCCAATGGCTCATAGGGTGTTTCCCAGAGATGTAAGGGTTGCATGACCTACCAACCTCATGGATAAGCAATGAATAAGGCTCCAGCATGGGAACCCGAATAATTGCTCGCGGATCAAATGGAATAGAGGAGTAAAACTCGATAAAAAACCAACAACATAGGGGAGGCGGCTATGTTGGATGAGCAAAGCGATGGTAGCTACTGCGTCCGGAGGCAACCGTTGAGAAAAAGCCTAGAGGAGTAAACCTCGATAAAAAACCAACAGCATAGGGAAGGCAGCTATGCTGGGTGACTGAGCAGCGGTCGTTACTGCGTCCGGAGGTAACCGGTAAAAATTCCTAGAGGAGTAAACCTCGAAAGTAAATCCCCATTACTAAGGTATAAGGCATCGTGCTGAGGGTATGGGAGGTACGAGGGTTAGAGCACCGCAAACGATCCCCTTGGAGTACCTGGCGGAACTCTATTGTATCTAGCCTTAGCGAAGTAAGGGCGCACTGCCTCGCTGGACTGATTTTTCGGCCCTAATCGTGGGAACTCTATGGACACATTTCAGAAACAGGAAAATGAGGAGGAGAAGAGGAGGGAAGAGGACGAAGAGAGGAGAAGGTTCGAGGAGGAATTTCTGGCTGGGCACAAGCGTGCAAACAGATCATTAGAAGGTAATGTGAGAAAGCACTCGACTCTCATTGGAGAGACGGAGGCAGAGGAGGAGATGGAAAAAAACTTCGAAGAAGTATGTGACGAGGAAGAATTGTACAAGAGCGTACTGATAACGATCATGTTCGGTGACGAATGGCAACAAAGAAGAGGAAAAGGATGAGTCCGCAGGAGAAGAAAATTAGAAAAAAAAAACGAGAGTAATGAATTTGGAGAGGAGAGTATACTGGAATCGGTGATGAGGAAGTTTGGGCAATTACGAGGGAAGACAAGAGAGATGGGGATAGAAGATGGGGAACTAAGAAGAATTATGGGGGAAATAACATCTTTGGTGAAGAAAGGGCAAGGGAAGGAGGGGGAATCAAGCAAAACGGAGAAACCCAGATGCGCAGCATGTAAAGCGGAGAGGGCAAAAGAAATTAGGAAGGAAAATATCGAGAGGATTAAGGGTAAAATAGAAAAAGGGGGGAATTTCCAAACCTTCCAGGAGATTTGCAGAGAAGAATGGGACGAAGAGATCTACAAGTGCACGGAATTCAAGCACATGGAGTATTGGGAAACGCTGGATAGGGAAAACTGTGCATTGGTACTAGACCCAGAAAGAGTTCCTTCAGAACTCGTACAGAATTTGAGGAAAAGAAGGGGGGAGCTCATCGAGTTGGCGGAGGGATGCGAAGGGGGGGAGATAGAATATGTGGTCAACGAGGTACGGACGTCGAAGATGCACAAGGAATGGTACCATATAGTGGCCAGAATAAGGGAGGATATGGGAAACGAAGAGGTATTCAGAATGGTGGGGGAAATGCACAAACAAATTGAAGAAGTCATGAAGAACCCAGGTGAGGTGAACACACTCCTTGAGGAGAGGGCGGAGCCGACGTTTTTCAGAATGGCTCTGGAATTTGTCGGGAGAAAGGGAAAGATTCGTTATAGGATTGTGCCGAACGGAGCTCAGGGGGTAGTAAGAAAAAGGGTGAACAGGGAGTCGGTGTTGGTAAGAACGGGGGGCAGGCCTTACGCAGAAGTACTAAGGGATATGAGAGCGCAGGTAAATGTACAAGCGTTGTGCATAAAAGTTGATAATGTCTCGAAGACAAACAGCGGTGACATCATCGTGCGGCTGAAGGGGAAAGGCACGGCGGAAAAACTTAGGGACGAGTCAAGGGGAAGGGTTAAGGAGCTATCGGTATCGGTGAAAAAAAGGGAAGTGATATTTAATATATTCGACATGGCTCCGGACGATCTAAGATTGGTGTTAGAAAACCGTACAGGGTTAAAGGGGGATATAGACATTAAGGACGTGAGACATACGAGATACGGTGGGCAAATTGGTACCTTCGCGGTGCCCGTGGGAGCGGCTGAGGTGATTAGAAAGACGAGGTCCGTTATGATGGGGTGGACGTCGTGCAGGGTTAAAGAGAGGGTAGTACCCCTTAGATGCTATAAATGCCACGATTACGGGCATTATACCCAGCAGTGTAAGGGAATCGATAGGTTCAAGCAGTGCTTAAATTGCGGTAAAGAAGGGTATAGGGCCAACGAATGCAAGGAAGAGTCGAAATGTCGGGTATGCGGTACGTCGGGTCACCGCATGTAGCGCTTTCAAGACATACCTCATATATTGGAATAGGTTAGTAATCACGGCTCTAAATAGTATTTTGTATTTGTTTTTTAGAAATGAGGGTTTAGATGTATACAAGGCCTTATGCACAAGCGGATGGCTGTGTTTTCATGCGGCGGTGGGTATATACAGAAAAATATATTTTATAGATGTTGATATACTTAGGCACAGTAGGGTCTATCTCTCCGTATTACTGGCGCATGGACTTGTATATATGTGTATCTATTTATTTATGTGCTTGTACAGTTATGTATATTTTAATTCATCTATGTGGTATTGTGAAGTCTTTTTGGAATATAAGTATAAGGGTCTACGGACGGGTATCGCCTCAAGTATATACATGCGAGAAGATATTGTATATATTTTATAAAACCGGCCTAAGAGTGCTGCAGGTAAATGTGGGTAGGGCGAGAGCGGCACACGATATGGTGTATGCGAAAGCCATCAGCTTGGACGCGGATCTTGTAGTAATTCCCGAACCCAATAAAAAGATCACGTCGGGTAACGGCTGGGTTCAAGACAGGTTGAAGACCGTAGCGGTGCTCTGTAGAAATAAGGATATGGGTATCCAAAGGATAACACCAAAAAGCGGGTACATAATAATACAATTTAAAACTTTCTCTGTTATAGCCTGTTACATTTCCCCTAACATCAAAATTAATGCGGATGAGAAAATAGTAGAAGACATAATGAGTACCGCTACAATTCAAAGAGATGTGATTGCCGGCGACATAAACGCCAAGGAGATACAATGGGATATCCCCAGAATGATGAGAGGGGTGATCTGTGGAATGAATGGATTGCCCAAACAAACCTACAGGTAATGAATAATGGTAAGCCCACGTTTATAAGAGGTGCCAGCAAGACACATATAGACGTTACCCTGGCCAGTCAGCGGCTGGCAAGAAAAATAAACAGCTGGGATGTTTTGGATGAAGAGATTTTTACATACCATAGGTATATCACATATGTAATAGGGACAAGTAATGTTAAGAGAGTCAAGGGAAAACAGGATGATAGTTTTAACAAGGTCAAGTATAAAATCGAACTGGAAAAAAATAATATAGATAACATGAAGGATTATAGGGAGGGAAGAGATGCTATGGTAAGGGCGTTTGAGGCAGCAAAATGCGGAAACGGAATACAACAAGATATACCGTATTGGTCGAATACGGACATTGAAGAATTGAGACAAAAATGTATACGAGCCAAAAGAAACAAGACGTGAGGAAGAATATAAGACCTATAAAAAAGAGCTGAACAAGGCCATAAAGAGGGCTAAGAAGGAAAGGTGGCAGGCAATTTGCGAAGATTTGGAGAACGACGTGTGAGGGGAAGCTTACGTTATAGCAATGAAGGCACTTAGGGTAATGGCTCCATAGAAGAAGGCCTGAGACGGGAAGCAGCTGAGCTCCTTTTCCCTATAAAGAAAGCAGTGGCCTTTGAAAAAATAGAAGGGGCGGAAATCTTTGAATTCACTAAAGAAGAGATTTTGGAGGCAGTGGAAGATATAAAGCAGGGGAAAGCTCCTGGTCCAGACGGTTTGCCATCGGAGGCGGTGAAGATTTCAGTTGGTCTTAAACCAGACAAAATCAGGGATGTCATGAACGACTTGCTGTGGCGGCAAGATTTCCCCAAGGAGTTCAAAGCGGCGAACTTAGTTCTTCTTCTGAAGCCGGGAAAACTACCGGAATCACCTGCATCATATAGACCGATATGTCTATGGGGAAATATCTGGAGATATTGATAAAGAATAGATTGGAAAAAGTACTGGAAAGAGAAAAGGCACTCTCAGATTTCCAGTTTGGTTTTAGGAAAGGGCGATCTACCATAGATGCTGCCAATACTATCAAGGAAGCAGTGAGGAAGAGCAAAAGGAGGTGGGTGATACTGGTGATGCTAGATGTCAAAAATGCGTTCAATACGGCGAGCTGGGACATGATAGTGAAAGGTCTTCAGAAAATAAGGGTTCCAGAGTATCTAATCAACTGGATTATGGGATACCTATCGGAGAGAAAGATAAACATAACTAGGAGGGACAAGATGGAAATCACCGGAGGAGTTCCACAGGGGTCGGTTTTGGGACCTACCCTGTGGAATGTATTATATAATGAGGTCTTGGATAGGAAAACGAAGAAAGGGGTCAAATCGATCGCATATGCGAATGATTTGGCCCTTTTAGTGGAAGATGATTTCGATGTATTAGAACAGTATACAAAAATCAAAACAAATAAAGTTATAGAAGAACGTACTAGTCGAATAATCAAATCGATCTCGGATGGCACAACACAGAACGTATGGAAACAGGTCAATAGAATCAAAGACGAAGTGGCAACTGAAAATTTGGTCCTGTTGCAGCAATCAGACGTAGTGTCTGTTGACACTCTAAGGAAAATGATGGAGTATATATTTCATGGAACTACAACAAGAATAAAAATATATACCCCAAATGGTTTAAACAAAACTGAGTTTAAAAAGGAAAGGGATACATACGGAATAGTGGCCAACCAAGGGAATAAAAGCTTTAAGGATATCCTCTCAACAGTCAAGAAGGCTGTAAAGACTACAGACACAGGAACGAGCAACATTATCGTATCGAACGATACGCAAGTTACATTCGTTAATTCTTAGTTTTTGAATATATACATTACCAATACTCTTAATACTTTATTTAGGCTAGTCGACAATATTTAGCTTATTAAATTGTTTTCTATAAATATTTTATCAGCATATTATATTACTATATAAACGAAGTTGTAATCCAATATCTAGTTAGTTCGTATTTGTAAGTAAAACAGGGTTTATCATTATTTATAATAAAGTCTTTTTAAAAAGTAACTTTTAGTGAACCAACCCTCAATTGGAGCAGTCAGTAGGAAGTGGAAGAGCCCTTAGTGTCCCTCTTCGTTTTTTAAAACGTTTATCCACTCGAAACGAACCACATCCGAGGATTCTGTGTAAAAGAATCTGAAGTAAATAACAACTTAGTAAAGTAAGAAGAACAAACAAGAAAAATAAATAAATAAAATTCTGCGAAAAAGAATAAAGTAACAAAAATAGTGTACCTAAGTAACTTTAAAGTTAAACGGGAAAAGTGAGTGTAAAGTCAGTGTAAAGTGAGTGCAAAGTGAGTACTAACAAAAAGTGAATAATTTAAGTGATCATTTTAAAACAAAGTGAATAATTTAAGTGATCATTTTAAAAACAAAGTGAATACGGTGCTAAAAATAATAAAAATTAAGTGCCGCAATAGTTTAAAACAAAGTGAGTGCAAATCTAAGAAGAAATTAGCGACCAACAGCATGCAACTCAGCATCATCATCACACTGTAAGCATACTTATGTCAAATTCAGACCAACAAGAAGATCTACTGATACTGATACGACTACATTCTCTGAACCTCCAAAACCATCCCATTCCCATTCCCATTCCACGAGTAAATTCTCCCGCTACCCTCAATCGCTCCCCTCTACGACCACCTGTCCTCAAAGTTAATATTCCTAGACTTGTAGTAACAACTCCTAAAATCCCTGTAAGTCAAATCCTTGACAACCATACAACAACAATGCCAGATTTCGATATCAAATATCTTTCCGTTCTCCCAGAATTTGACGGAAATCCAAATGAGTTGTATAACTTTATAGATGTTGCCACCAGACTCCTCAACTACTCAGAATGCTTCCAGAACCAGATGCTTACAACTGGGATATCAAGCAAACTTAAAGGAAGAGCAAAAGAAGTTGTATCCATTTATGGTTGTATCGAATGGATTTCAATCAAAAATACACTGATCCAAAACTTCGCAGACCAACGGAACGAGAACTCATTAACTAGGGATCTAGTAAATCTACGCCAACATCCAATTGAAAATCCGCAACAGTTTTATGAAAAGGTTATGGGACTTCTGAACACGATTTCTAACTACATAGAACTGCATAATGATGAACCAAATATTAAACAAAGCAAGAAGCAGTTCTTCCACCAACAAGCATGAACGACATTCTCAGCTGGTCTACGAGAACCACTTGGATCTACGATAAGAGCGATGAGACCAACAACGTTAGCCGATGCTATTCAATTCATTCAAGAGGAAAATAACATACGATACCTCCGAAGAGGAAATAACTCCCAACAACCATCGCAAGTACCAAACAAAACAATCAAGCCTCTGACATCCCAGCCCAGTACGTTATCTCAATGGCAACAGCAACCAGCACACTTTAGACCACAATGGCAACAACAATCACAGCCAGCGCCATTCAGACCACAATGGCAGCAAAACACTTTTAGACAACAACAACATGTAGTAGACCAAGGCCACTCCTACAACCACCAAGATTTCAACCCAACCAGCAACAATACAGGGCGTCCCAGCCACAAACAAATGTATGGACAAATAGGCAATCACCAACAACCTAAGCCAACCCCGATGAGCACCACGTCAAGAACAACATCCCAATACAAGAGCAGGCCCATACAACAGAATACCCCAAGATTTGTTTCCGAAGAATTATTCAACATCGAACAGTACGATGAAGCTTATGGATATGACATCAACGAGCCATATGAAAACGGGAACTTTGAAAATCAGAACAATCAGATCAACTACGCATGCGACCAGTCGGAAGACACCTCTGATGTTCAATACGATGGCGAAGAAAATTTTCTCGAGGATCCCTTTCAAAGCACAGAAACATAGTCGAACTCCATTCCTTCGCTGACAAAAAGGAGCATCCTTACATAACTATTTCTGACCTTCCACTTAAACTCTTAATCGACAGGGGAGCAACAAAATCATTCCTTAACCCAGATATAGCTTTTAACTTCTACAAAAATCAAATAAAACATGAGCCATTTGTCGTCACTTCAATTTTCCAAAACCACTCCCAGGACTATTGTGCAGAAATTCCTATCTTCTCAGAGTTCAAATCAAACATAGATCTCAAATTCTACCTTTTCAAATTCCACAAAACCTTCGATGGCCTTATATGCTTGGACAACCTCAAAATACTTAAAGCAAATCTGAACTTCCCAGATTCAACATTGACTGCTGAAAATGCAGTGCTCCCCATCCAATATTATGAAACTAATAAAACCCAATTCTATACCATTCAACTCGAACCACAAACAATAACGCAAGTTCGACTACCAGTAAAAGAATCAGAAGGCACTATCCTATTACCAAGGCAACAAATAGACGGTGCAATTTTAAGAGAAACTCTCAGCACCGCTTGTCACCAACTGGCATGGACAGAGGTCATCAATAATACCGATGAGACCATTCAAGTAGCATTAACGAAACCAGTAAAAAGCTACCCCATCCATCTTGAAGAGTATCATCTCTACTCATCCGACATCCTGCCTCAAGAGCAATATCGACTCACTTCTAAGAATAGATCATCTGAATTCGGAAGAAGAAAAACACATTAAACAGCTCTGGAGAAAATTTTCCGATGTCTTCCATCAACCAGATGCTCCGCTTGTAACCCTCCGTATGGGTAGTTACGTTTTGCCGGGTAGGTACGTACAGTCAGAGACAGGATTCCAAGATAAAATAAAAGTTTATTCTTAAAAACACTATGTACAGTTGATATTTACAAAAAAGACATTCGGATTAAACAGCTAATTAGAAATGAAGGCCTCTACTCCTGGGATTTCGCCGAAGGTGACGTCTTCTGTTCGTGGGGTTTCGATCGGAGGAGTGTCTAACGGTTCGTACAGTAAACGCAGCGGAATATCCCTAAGTCAATACCTTAGAGACGGGGAATTCAGGAGAGGGCGAAAGTCAATACCTTCCGCTCTCTATCGGGTTACTGGATGTACGCTGAAGTCAATACCTTCAGCGAGGGTGGAGTATCCCTAAGTCAGTACCTTAGGGACAGGAGCTTCAGAGGAGTACGCTAGCAGGTTCAGGATTTTCGCTGAAGTCAATACCTTCAGCGCGGACAGGTTTATTCAGACAGGTCAATACCCTGCTGAACGAGGAGAGGGATTGTCGACAAGTCAGTACCTTGCCAACCGGAGAAGGAAGCCCACCGAGTCAATACCTCGCTAGACTGCCTGCTACGATTCTCGGTCGTCCTTTTATACCTACACTGGCTTGGTAAAAACAGCTTTGTATCGAACCATAGTCGTCTCTAGAACGATGTTTCAGGGGGACATCGTTACCTTTGCTAACCAAGTCAAACACCAGATCAAAATGACAGATGAAATTCCAGTCTACACAAAGTCATATAGATATCCACATATTCACAAAGAAGAAGTTAGAAAACAAGTGTCATCAATGCTAGACCAAGGAATAGTCAGGCCAAGCCAATCACCTTGGTCATCACCAATTTGGGTTGTTCCAAAGAAACCCGACGCCTCCGGAAAAAGAAAATGGAGAATCGTTGTTGACTACCGCAAGATCAACGAAAAGACCATAGATGACCGATACCCGATACCAAATATCACGGATATCCTAGATAAACTTGGAAGATGTCAATATTTCTCAACACTTGATCTAGCAAGCGGATTCCATCAAATAGAAATGGCAGAAGAAGACATTCAGAAGACAGCCTTCAACGTTGAGAACGGCCACTACGAATATGTTAGAATGCCGTTTGGTCTAAAAAACGCTCCAGCAACCTTCCAACGAGTAATGGACAATGTACTCAAATGCCTTCAAGGAGAGATATGTCTGGTCTACATGGACGATATAATCATCTTTTCTACATCTCTCCACGAACATATGGTTAATCTTACTAAAATATTTCAGAGATTAAGAGAGACTAACTTCAAAATACAATTAGATAAGTGTGAATTCTTGAAGAAAGAAGTTGACTTCCTAGGCCACGTCGTCACGGCAGACAGAATAAAACCCAATCCAAGCAAAATCAAAGCTATCATAGATTACCCAGTCCCAAAAACACCAAAAGAGGTCAGGGGATTCCTTGGATTATTAGGATACTACCGAAAATTTATCAAAGACTTTGCTAAAATAACCAAACCTCTCACCTCGTGCCTGAAAAAAGATGCAAAAATACAACACACACCCGAATTTCTTATCTGTGTAAAGACCTGCAAGAATCTCTTGACAAACGAGCCTCTGCTTCAATACCCCGACTTCACAAAGCCATTTAACCTCACAACAGATGCCAGCAACATCGCTATAGGAGCCATACTATCTCAAGGGCCAGTAGGTAGCGACAAACCGATAGCATATGCCTCAAGAACTCTCAACGAAACAGAGTCAAAATACTCAACGATAGAAAAAGAGATGCTATCAGTCGTATGGGCAACCAAATACTTTCGTCCGTACCTATTTGGAAGACAATTCAAAATTCTCTCAGACCACCGACCACTCCAATGGCTATTTTCTCTCAAAGATCCAAATTCCAAACTTGTAAGATGGCGACTGAAGTTAGAGGAATTTGATTACGAAGTCGTTTATAAAAAAGGTAAAGCGAATACCAACGCTGACGCCCTTTCCCGAGTAGAAATACATACGAAAGAAACCTATTATCTAAACGAACATCTTGACAATATAACTAACGCTCTAGTCACCAAAAACTTCGACGAAATCTCAATGTGCAATCACCCTGGTTCTCTGGAAGATCTAACAGAAATTGCTACGAGTAAATCATTGTCATAGTTAAGCGCAAAAGAAAAAGAAATCATAGACGAAATTCTTATTGAGACCACTTATCCAACCAACTCAAGACAAAAAACAAGCCAACTGCATCCAGAAGATTTGACTGTATTGGAAGAATTTCTTGAAAAAGGCTAACCAAGTGAACAAAGCGATAAATACTCTCCAAATCTGAGTCAAAAATTAAATGACACAGATGCCAAAACTAGTCACACCGCACAAGAAAACCCTATATTGGGAATCCCTATAAGTGAGAACCCTTTAAACCATTATAAACATCAAATTATCTTCAGTCCTGTTAACCTGTCACGGTTTGATTTGAGCATTAAATATTTTTGAGCCACCTCGTATACATGAATTATAACTTTCAGTATTTTAAGATCATTTTGGTATATTTGAGTGAAATTTCTTATTAATATATCCACTGCTGACTACCTATTATGCCCAGTTCACATTTGACCTCAACTAAGTAGTTATTTAATTTTTTTTTCCAATATGTATACCTTTATTGCTCCGTTTTATGGTAGTTGCATATAGGGAAATGGTATTGTGTTTTGCTGAAAGCAACATCTCCATGAAATAGTTCGGTAAAACGAAGGGTTTTGTATTAAAAATTATAATCTCTTATTGCTAGTCCATTATTTTGAATCCCTGCGTGTGTACAGGCCTTCACATACTTTTATACACCTTCGATAGTATTCAAGCGAATTAGTTTTTGCTATCTAATGTTTCTTTCTTGGTTTGATTTTTATCACTGGCAAGTAGAATAGAATATTGGAATTTTACGTGGACTTCACTAATGAAATTGTGTTCGGCTGGTTGGAGATTTGAAACCCTTCTTTTTGGTCACTTGGTTGTGGATTTCGGGTTTATTCTCCAGAAGTAATCTTCACGGCTATTGTTGGTATTGGTATTGTTGTATCGTTGGATGCCAGAAGATTCACCTGAATATCAGGATTTGAGGCCACCGATAGCACATTTCTTTGAAAGTAACCCCTATAAACCATCTCAGGGTAAGCTATTACTTTTCTTTTTACTTATTCTGTTAACTTGTGTTCATTAGTATGTATTTTAATTCCGGTTTGTTTTATTTCACACCAGATCTAATTAATTTTCTGCATAATCAATTTTTGGGTTAGCTTTGACACGTGGCGATTAGTCTGATTAGGGGTAGAGTGCGTTTTCCCTATTATTTTACATTTTTAATTTGAATGAACCAAAATTTATTTTCTGTTATTTATTACTGGCCAGGATTATTGAACATATTTTCATAATTTGTGGAAAATATAGTGTTTAATTTTGTTTTACCATGTGCTAAATCTCATTTTCTATTGGGACACGGTTTTCTTATTTCATATAATTCATTGAGAACAGGAATCTGTGTGCACTCGAACAGACAATGGCGGTACAATTTTTTTATTATGATTATCAAAATTTTTTTTTTAGGCTCTATTCGAAAAAAACTGTATCTTCCCTTTAATATTTTATGTATTATTCGCATAAATTAATAATGAATGATCATATACCCACTAGATATTTATTTATTTGTTTTTAGTTGTTACTCTGATCTATGTCTATTAATTCATTATTTATTACATGGTGTTGAGTAACATCAGGTGATATAATTTAAGTCAGTGTAAGTCATTTTGGGGTTTGTTGGACAAAAATATTCCTTTTATTGATTTTATCTACTGTTTAATTTAAGAAACATTTAATTTATTACTAATTCTTTGTGTTACCCCTTTACTGTTGATTCAGTTGTTCGATTTTCCTAGATACATAATATATTTCTTTTTTTTTGATTATACTTATTGGCTGAGTTTACAAGCTCCATGTATCTGTATTATATAAAATGTTTTTTTAAGCCATTATATTTTAAATGGATACTTATTTATAAATAATAGATTTAGAATTTTTGTTGAAAATTTGGGACTCTGTACATAGACAATATTAAGACTATTTGTTATTACTGAATCAACTTCTAGCATGTCAAATTATTTTATTATTTTTGGAACCTCCCTATAACATTTTATTATCATGATTGGTAGCCTAATTAGTACTGATTGTATTGTAGGGTTTTGAGTACGGGCTACAAGTTTTGTAAAGGCCAGAGAGCCTATACCAGGTAGCAGCTAGTCACTCTATTTTCAATACTCCATTCGACCATATCACCCTACGAGTTTAACTGCTCGGCTAAGGCTGGATGTTGGGGCTCGGAGTACTGGCTACAAGTTTTATACAGGCCAGAGAGATTATCCCGGGTAGCGGCTAGTTCCTCCGTTTGTCGACACATCACTTCACCAGTTCACAGCGATTTTGACCATCGGCAACAGCTGGATATTGGTGATATTTTCCTGTCATTATTGTCTCTGTTTATATCTTTATATATATATTTTTTTTTACTAACCACTCTGTAAGCATATAGATTTCCATTTATTTAAATAGATCGAATTTAGAGTTCTACTCTGTGGTTTCATTTGTTCGTCGCAAGACCTCTGCTTTAAATAATTTAGGGATCATCTATTATTATTGATATTTTTTTGTTTAAATACAAAGATTTTATTTAACTACATATATTTTAGTAAGTCAACTGATAGGTTGTTCCAAGACAACGTGGAAGGCCTCTGTTTTGGCTTAGCGATAATAAAACAGTGGCGCCCATTTCAATTTTAACTCACCTCTACTCTTCGGCATTTGAGGTAGCTTGGCATAATTGCACGCTCACTTCGCTACGATCTATCAGCTCAACTTTTACTTTATATTTTCTAATTTTTTTTTATTTTGTTTTACGGACTATTTCACTTAACTACACAGTAATCATTTTTCATTAAAATAATTTAACACAAAGAAAGCGCGTGGCAATTTTTGGCGCCCAACGTGGGGCCCCTAATGTTATTTTTTTGTTTTACAATTTGTTTTCCAAGAGTTTTTTTTTCTCATTTTCATATTTTGTCAAACTTATTATAGCAAGAGGTTTTAGTGACAGCAAATGGCATCAGTATGCATTACTAACACCACTTATGATTTATAATGTTGAATTTACTCCCGATTGGTTATTATGTTATATTAAATATCCCTAGGTAGGTATACATAGTTTTTATAGATTGTTATTATTGTGAATAGTGCGTTTATGATCATTAATTTTTTTTTATATAATCAATACTGCATTGATATTTTGGTAAATTAGTTTGCTAAAGTTATTTATTTATCTTCCTGGTAAGAGATTGGCAATTTATTTAAAAACATTTTTCCTGAATTCTGAAACATTTAGTAGGTTCTTTTGTGTTTAGACTTGGTATATTGATTATTATTATCTGATTTAATATTATTGCTTATACAAATAAGATGGATTATAATTTGAAGGTCAAATATCTTAAGAAAGATATGCTCATTTATGAGCTTTGCGTTCGCGGTATTCAAGCCGATGAATCTAGTACTGTGGAAAGGCTTAGATCAGCATTGCGTCCATTACTTCAAATGGAGAAATACAGTAAATCTTTAAATTATCCTCCCTATGATTTAGATGTTGACAAGGAAATAGAGTTTGTGCGAGATTCTTTGGGAAAATTAATTTCTTCCATTCAGGCAACCTCTGGCGACAATGCTAAAGCTAAGTTTGAGAGAAATCAAACTCACCTTGTTCATTTTCTGAACCGTGTTAATCGTATTCCATCTGATAAATTGACTCCTGAGATTATGGACATTCGAACCAAATTGTTGGTGGATATTTTATCAGCTCTTGATAGTTTGGAAAATATTTCGAAAAAAGATCCCAATTTAAGCCTTTTGTTAGAGGGCGCTGGAGATTCCGATGCTGCTTCATCAGGTGACGAGATTCCCATTACCCGTCGTTCTGGTCCAACTCCACCGGCTATACCTAATTATCATCTTAGATCTCAGCGTGTTGAGAAGTGGGGAATCAGGTTTACTGCGGACCCCAAAACCATGTCTGTTCACAGTTTTCTTGAAAGAGTAGCAGAATTGCAACTAGCGCGTAACATTTCGGATCAAGAATTATTTGAATCGGCCATCGACCTTTTTGCGGGAAAAGCTTTGAATTGGTTTCGTGCGAATCGTTCCAGGTTTAACGATTGGGGAAGTTTATCTGATTTACTCTGTAGTCATTTCGAACCACCTGATTATCGTTCTCGTTTATTCAAGGAAATCTTAGAGCGTACGCAGGATCCTAGTGAGAGTATAGTAGATTATTTATCTTGTATGCAGGCGTTGTTCCGGCGATATAGTCACATGTCAGATGATCTCAAACTGGATATCACTTCAAGAAATTTAGCCCCGTTCTATACCACTCAACTTCCTGTAGTTAATTCGTTGGAGGAGTTAGAGAGGGAATGTTTGAAATTAGAGGCCAAGAAATATCGAGCTGAGCATTACGTTCCACCTTCTAGGAAACGTCAAGGATTTGTGGAGCCTGATTTTGCTTTCGTTTCAGATTTAGAGGAGACCTTGCCAAAAGTTCCTGTATCACCTGTCGTCGTCAATGAAGTTAGACATCCCAATCAACCCTCTGCTTCTAGAAAAGATATTATTTGCTGGAATTGTCGGATGACGGGTCATCTAAATCGAGATTGCTCTAAACCAAAAAGTACTCATTGCTATCGTTGTGGTATTCCGGATGTAACTATTCGTTCCTGCCCAAAATGTTCGAATTCGGGAAACGCATCCCGGGGGACTCTTTAAGTGGTCGTGAGGCTCCCCCCAAGGTTAATATTTTATCGACCAACGATTCAGATTTTCCTGCAAAAATTCTCTTAGATTTTATAATAGGACATGCTCATGGTGATCAACGTCCTTATTTAGAAGTAACGGTCCTGGGAACTCCAATTCGGGGCTTACTGGATTCTGGTGCTACTCGTACTATCGTTGGTCTTCCTGGATATGAGTTGTTGCAGCGTTTAGGTTTACAATTAATAGTCAATAAAATATCTTGCACAGTTGCTAACGGTCAGACCTGTTCTAGTATAGGTTATTTACAGGTTCCTTTTTGTTTGATGGGGAAAACTCGTATACTAGACGTGCTGGTCCTACCAGAACTCTCTCATAGGCTTATTCTGGGAATAGATTTCTGGAAAATTATGGGAATAATTCCAGATTTAAATCAGGATATCTGGCACTTTGCAGACGAATTGGCTACCTTGCAAACATGTAGTATCCATGATGAAACCACACTGACTGATCAACAGCGGACTGCACTGGATAATTTAGTAAAGGAGAAACTTGCTCTCATGGGTACTGGTCTTGGTTATTGTACTGTGTCCGAACATGTCATCGAGGTCGAACCAGGTACTAAGCCAATAAAGCAGAGGTATTATCCCGTGTCTCCTTTCAAACAGAAAATTATTGACGAGGAGTTGAAGAGAATGCTGGAAGATGGAGTCATTGAGCCTTCCAAAAGTGCTTGGTCCAGTCCAATTTGTCTGGTGGGTAAGAAAGATGGCGGCTATCGTTTTTGTGTGGATTTCAGGAAATTGAATGCTGTCAGTAGAAAAGATGCGTACCCAATTCCTTATATTTCTGCTATTTTAGATCGCCTGAGGGACGCCAAATACTTAAGTTCAATAGATATAAAATCTGCTTTCTGGACTGTGCCTTTAAGCGATTCCTCTCGCGAATATACTGCTTTCACTGTCCCCGGAAGAGGTCTTTTTCAGTTTCGCCGTATGCCATTTGGTCTGTCCAACTCGCCAGCTACTTGGCAACGTATTGTAGACACTGTGCTTGGTGCTGATCTTCAACCTTCGGTGATGGTCTATCTGGACGACATTGTGTTAGTTTCACAGGATTTCGAAGAGCATCTACGACTTTTGGGTTTGGTATTCGATCGTTTAAATGGAGCAGGACTTATAGTTTCCATAGATAAATGTCAGTTTTGCCGCCCGGAATTGAAATATCTGGGTTATGTCGTAGATCAACAAGGACTTCGGCCAGATCCTGAAAAAGTAGACGCCATAGTGAATATCCCTCCACCTCGCAACATTAATGAAATTCGTCGTTTTGTAGGTACAGCATCCTGGTATCGGCGTTTTGTTCCTAATTTTTCTTCAACAATTGCACCCTTAACAAATTTAACTAAGAAAAATGCCCATTGGTCTTGGTCTTCTGAGTGTGACAGTGCTTTTAAATCTATAAAGGAATGTTTGGTAACAGCCCCAGTTCTCACTTGTCCTGATTTCAACCTTCCTTTTGTTTTGCAAACCGATGCGAGTAGCTTTGGTTTGGGGGCTGTTCTTACACAAAAATTCGATGACGGTGAAAAGGTCATTTGTTTTCTTTCCCGTTCACTCACAAAGCAGGAAATTAAGTTCACAGTTACGGAAAAGGAGTGTCTAGCGGTCATTTGGAGCGTGGAAAAGCTACGTCACTATCTGGAGGGTGTACACTTTACTGTAATTACAGATCACCATTCTTTGTTATGGCTTCATAGATTGAAGGATCCCCAAGGTCGTTTAGCACGTTGGGCACTTCGGCTTCAGCCTTATGATTTCACCCTAATCCATCGTCCTGGCAAGGAGAATGTGGTGGCAGATTTTTTGTCCCGTTCAGTACCTATATCCGTTGATGCTATCGACACCAACAATGGAAGTGATTTTTCTTTGAATTCCACCACAGATAAATGGTTTATAAATATGTTTAAAAGACTCGAACAGCAGCCACAAAAATTTCCTACCTGGCGTATTGAAAATAATTTATTATATAAATTTGTGAAATCTAGTACTCCACATTTTGTTGACCATTCTAGTTCGTGGAAAATTGTAGTCCCCAAAGACAAAAGGAAAGAAGTCTTACTTCGTTGTCATGATATTACTGCTTCGGGTCATGTAGGGGTATTTAAAACCTTCTGGAGGGCTAGCCAGCGTTTTTATTGGCCGAAAATGAAGAACGACGTCACAAAATATGTGAGGACATGCCGAATCTGCGCCCAACATAAAGTTGAACAGAAACCTCCTGCCGGATTAATGGGTGAACGTCCTGTCGTTAACCAACCTTGGCAGTGTATTAGTTTGGATTACATAGGACCCTTACCACGTTCAAAATCAGGAAATTGTTATATATTGGTAGTCAATGATTATTTCACCAAGTTCACGGTAATGTTTCCATGTAGGTCAGCTACCGCCAAGTCTCTTGTAAAACATGTCGAAGAAGGAATTTTCCTCATGTTCGGTGCACCTCAACATCTTATGTGTGATAACGGGGTTCAAATGAAATCCAAGGAGTTTCGAGACCTTTGTGAACGCTATAAAACAAAAATATTTTATACCGCCTCCTACTATCCCCGAGCTAACCCAACGGAGCGTTCAAACAGGGTTGTGAAAACTATGATTCGTTCTTACATTCGAAATGATAATCACCGCACTTGGGACGAAAATTTAGCTTCTATCGGTTGTGCAATGCGAACATCTCGTCATGAAACTACTGGATACACTCCTTATTTCCTCAACTTCGGTAGGGAGCATAAGCTTTATGGACAAGACTTCTCAGATGAAATACCCACCACGGACTTAGAACCTAAAGACCTTGTTAAGCGAAGACAAGCCACCCTCCAATCACTTTATCAAACTGTTCAGACACGAATTCAGGGGGCTCGAGCTAAAAATCAACACCGTTATAATTTGCGTAGGCGTCCAGTGCAGTATGATGAAGGGCAGGAAGTTTGGCGTAAGAACAAAAGTCATTCCGATGCCGTGAAGTATTATAGTGCCAAATTGGCTCCGCCACTCATAGGTCCTTTTGTCATTAAAAAGAGAACTGGTACATGTACTTACGAACTACAAGATAAGTTGGGTCAAAGTAAGGGTATTTGGCATGTGCAAGACCTCAAATCGTATAATCCATCTCATGACAATGTGAATTCTGACTGATTAGATTAGAATTATTTTTTTTTATTATCTATAATTTATATTGATATTTGGGTTATGGTAGTAAATTTAAGTTCAGTTCATTTGCTACCTTCAATTAATTTATAATTGTTTCGGTTATGTTTTTGTTGTTGTTAAGTAAATTTGTTCCGCACTCTTTTTTTTTTGATCATTTTTATCGCTTTGACCATATTCAGGGAATATCGACGTGAAACTTCTTCCGGAAGTTTCCCTCCTTCCTATGGAGAGGGGGAGTTGTCACGGTTTGATTTGAGCATTAAATATTTTTGAGCCACCTCGTATACATGAATTATAACTTTCAGTATTTTAAGATCATTTTGGTATATTTGAGTGAAATTTCTTATTAATATATCCACTGCTGACTACCTATTATGCCCAGTTCACATTTGACCTCAACTAAGTAGTTATTTAATTTTTTTTTTCCAATATGTATACCTTTATTGCTCCGTTTTATGGTAGTTGCATATAGGGAAATGGTATTGTGTTTTGCTGAAAGCAACATCTCCATGAAATAGTTCGGTAAAACGAAGGGTTTTGTATTAAAAATTATAATCTCTTATTGCTAGTCCATTATTTTGAATCCCTGCATGTGTACAGGCCTTCACATACTTTTATACACCTTCGATAGTATTCAAGCGAATTAGTTTTTGCTATCTAATGTTTCTTTCTTGGTTTGATTTTTATCACTGGCAAGTAGAATAGAATATTGGAATTTTACGTGGACTTCACTAATGAAATTGTGTTCGGCTGGTTGGAGATTTGAAACCCTTCTTTTTGGTCACTTGGTTGTGGATTTCGGGTTTATTCTCCAGAAGTAATCTTCACTGCTATTGTTGGTATTGGTATTGTTGTATCGTTGGATGCCAGAAGATTCACCTGAATATCAGGATTTGAGGCCACCGATAGCACATTTCTTTGAAAGTAACCCCTATAAACCATCTCAGGGTAAGCTATTACTTTTCTTTTTACTTATTCTGTTAACTTGTGTTCATTAGTATGTATTTTAATTCCGGTTTGTTTTATTTCACACCAGATCTAATTAATTTTCTGCATAATCAATTTTTGGGTTAGCTTTGACACGTGGCGATTAGTCTGATTAGGGGTAGAGTGCGTTTTCCCTATTATTTTACATTTTTAATTTGAATGAACCAAAATTTATTTTCTGTTATTTATTACTGGCCAGGATTATTGAACATATTTTCATAATTTGTGGAAAATATAGTGTTTAATTTTGTTTTACCATGTGCTAAATCTCATTTTCTATTGGGACACGGTTTTCTTATTTCATATAATTCATTGAGAACAGGAATCTGTGTGCACTCGAACAGACAATGGCGGTACAATTTTTTTATTATGATTATCAAAATTTTTTTTTTAGGCTCTATTCGAAAAAAACTGTATCTTCCCTTTAATATTTTATGTATTATTCGCATAAATTAATAATGAATGATCATATACCCACTAGATATTTATTTATTTGTTTTTAGTTGTTACTCTGATCTATGTCTATTAATTCATTATTTATTACATGGTGTTGAGTAACATCAGGTGATATAATTTAAGTCAGTGTAAGTCATTTTGGGGTTTGTTGGACAAAAATATTCCTTTTATTGATTTTATCTACTGTTTAATTTAAGATACATTTAATTTATTACTAATTCTTTGTGTTACCCCTTTACTGTTGATTCAGTTGTTCGATTTTCCTAGATACATAATATATTTCTTTTTTTTTGATTATACTTATTGGCTGAGTTTACAAGCTCCATGTATCTGTATTATATAAAATGTTTTTTTAAGCCATTATATTTTAAATGGATACTTATTTATAAATAATAGATTTAGAATTTTTGTTGAAAATTTGGGACTCTGTACATAGACAATATTAAGACTATTTGTTATTACTGAATCAACTTCTAGCATGTCAAATTATTTTATTATTTTTGGAACCTCCCTATAACATTTTATTATCATGATTGGTAGCCTAATTAGTACTGATTGTATTGTAGGGTTTTGAGTACGGGCTACAAGTTTTGTAAAGGCCAGAGAGCCTATACCAGGTAGCAGCTAGTCACTCTATTTTCAATACTCCATTCGACCATATCACCCTACGAGTTTAACTGCTCGGCTAAGGCTGGATGTTGGGGCTCGGAGTACTGGCTACAAGTTTTATACAGGCCAGAGAGATTATCCCGGGTAGCGGCTAGTTCCTCCGTTTGTCGACACATCACTTCACCAGTTCACAGCGATTTTGACCATCGGCAACAGCTGGATATTGGTGATATTTTCCTGTCATTATTGTCTCTGTTTATATCTTTATATATATATTTTTTTTTACTAACCACTCTGTAAGCATATAGATTTCCATTTATTTAAATAGATCGAATTTAGAGTTCTACTCTGTGGTTTCATTTGTTCGTCGCAAGACCTCTGCTTTAAATAATTTAGGGATCATCTATTATTATTGATATTTTTTTGTTTAAATACAAAGATTTTATTTAACTACATATATTTTAGTAAGTCAACTGATAGGTTGTTCCAAGACAACGTGGAAGGCCTCTGTTTTGGCTTAGCGATAATAAAACAGTGGCGCCCATTTCAATTTTAACTCACCTCTACTCTTCGGCATTTGAGGTAGCTTGGCATAATTGCACGCTCACTTCGCTACGATCTATCAGCTCAACTTTTACTTTATATTTTCTAATTTTTTTTTATTTTGTTTTACGGACTATTTCACTTAACTACACAGTAATCATTTTTCATTAAAATAATTTAACACAAAGAAAGCGCGTGGCAAACCATAGTCCAGCAAAACCAATAATGGAAGAAATATTTGTTAACAAGAAACGACTTCATGTGGAACTCGACAAGGGAAATCTCAAAGATGACATCTTTAAGATATTTAAGGAATACTTAGATCCTAAAAAGAAGTACGCACTACTCTGCAAAGACGATACCTCATATACAGTCTTGTGCAACGTTATAAAAGAAACTTTTAAAAACTCAGCCTATGATCTAGTCAAATGCAACTATCTATTAAAGGATATTAATAACATCAATACCCAAAATGCAACTATAAAAGATTATCATGAGGGAAGGACCAATCATAGAGGAATAAAAGAAACTGAGCTGGAAATCCGGAAACACTACTATTGGCCAACGCTGAAAAAGGACATAGAAGATGTAATAAATTTCTGCGATACCTGCTTAGTAAGTAAATATGACAGACATCCCAGCAAACCCAAACTCATGTTGACACCAACACCAACGAGACCGCTAGAGATTATTCACGTAGATACATTCCAAGCAAATGGCCAAAAGTTTCTCACCGTCATTGACGCCTTCTCGAAATACGGCCAAGCATACCCAATAGAAGGCCCCCAACGCAGTTAATGTACTGAATGCATTTTCACTCTTCATCACCCATCATGGACTTCCTCAACTGATTGTAGCAGATAATGGAACTGAATTCAAAAATGGACTAATGCAAGAATTCATAGATACACACAAAATCAGTATCCACTGTTTATCAGCATATTATATTACTATATAAACGAAGTTGTAATCCAATATCTAGTTAGTTCGTATTTGTAAGTAAAACAGGGTTTATCATTATTTATAATAAAGTCTTTTTAAAAAGTAACTTTTAGTGAACCAACCCTTAATTCGCAGTACGAGGGACGGCAAATTGCTGATTACGGTTGACAAGGATGAACAAAAAATGACTAACCTGAAAACGCTTTTGAAGGCATCCGGGACAGACATGAAGGTGAGGCAGTTGGGGTCCGACAGCAACATTGCACATAAGAGGCCTGGACTTGGAATTCACTAAGGAAGAAATAGTAAAGTCCCTTACAAAGACTCTGGGGGAGGGGGACAATGAAAACAGGATAAGTGAACTGAGGCCGCAGGCAAACAACACGCTTGCGGTCACAGTGACTCTAAATAAACTAGGTGCAGAGAAACTTGCAGTGGAAAGACACATTAAAATAGGCCTCGTGGGGTGTTTAATAGAAAGAAGACTAAGCGTCGCAAGCTG
The DNA here is from genome assembly GCA_949126875.1 of Lochmaea capreae. Lineage (NCBI taxonomy): Eukaryota > Metazoa > Arthropoda > Insecta > Coleoptera > Chrysomelidae > Lochmaea > Lochmaea capreae. The sequence continues at coordinate 25,409,690 of OX421409.1, read as the reverse complement.
TAAAAGGTGCTGGGGATATGACGTCGGTGGAAACTGACTCGGTCATATACGGCATACTGGATAGCCAATAACCAGTAACGACCTCCACTCTTATTTCTTTTCACAGAACACAATTAAACTGAAGAAATGAAAATTTTACAACTAAATGGGGGAAGAGCACATGTGGCACACGAAGTGACAGATGCTAAGTGTATGAAAAATGAAATAGATATACTCGTAATGTTGGAACCAAACAAAAGCAAAATGACGAAAAATCTATGGATTACGGAAAGTATAGAGGAGATAACGAGTCTACAAGACTTCAAAACTGTAGAAAACAGAAATTGGTCACCATCGCTGTTTGTTAAGACAGAAGTGGTGATTGGTAACCCCATAAACGCACCCGATGACGTTGTGAAAGTGGTTTTAGTAGAACCTGAAGACATTGTAATGAATAATAGTATTCAGAGCTGACATAAAGGAGGAATTCGAGGTAATGGAACAATCCATCAGTCTTAAATCTGGAAAGTCAAGAACGTGCAAGAAGATAGTGAAAATAATCCTGGATGGTACACTACCGGGATTATGGGACAAACTGATCTTGCTCAGGAAAAAAGTGGAGAAGGACGAACACATCGCGGTCCACCATATATATGCCCTAAGCCTGGAAATTTTCAGGAAGCTATTGGAGATAGTGTTCCGGGACTCCTGTAAAAAAGTAACTATATACACCACGAATAATCGTAAAGATGGTAGCGATGAAAAAGCTGCAAACAACAGAGAGAGACCAACATACAGCATGGTGATCAGTGAAGGGCAAAAGTCATATACTGAGATATTAGGGACAGTAAAAAAGGTACTTGGCGCAAATGAGAGTAAAGAAGCCATCAGATCTATCAGATGCACCAGGGACGGAAAGCTTCTTATGACATTGGATAAAAATCAGGAAGCGATGGTCAATATTGGGAGATTGTTAAGCGAATTATCAACCGGCTTAAAAGCCAGGCAGATAGGGGACAGCAAATTGGAGACCATCTATATAAGGGGAATGGAGGAGGGAACCAGCAGGGAAGATATCATAGATGCGATACAGGAGAAAATTGGAAAAACCATATAAACTGAGCGAAGCAAGGCCATGGAGAAACAAAATGATGGCTGCAACCTTCACTTTAGATGCGGATACAGCCAATAGGATGTTAGAGGATAAATTCCTTAGGATTGGACTTGTTAGATGCGCACTGGAGAAGAGACATAACATAACGAGGTGCGGAAAATGCTGGTCCTATGACCATGACACTAGATCCTGCCAGGGGCCGGACAGGTCAAAAAATTGTTCTAGATGTGGGGGAGAGGAACATTCAGCAACAGTATGCAAAAATGAAGAGGCATGCCCATTATGCGAGGAGAAAGGACATAGGATGGGAACTGTGAAATGCCCTGCTTTTAAGGATGCGCTACAGAAAGCCCGAAAGAGTAATCGAACCCGCATAAATAAAGGGACAGTGTCGAATAGGAAAGTTTCTGTATGGGAGCATGAAAACACTGAACTCAGGGAAAGTAACCCTTCTACAAATTTGCCAAATTATCAAGAGGTAACAAAACAGCACCTTTCTGAATCTGATATAACAGCAGACTTTGATAGAATCACGCGAGAGGCACAGCCAATTGTCAAGACTATGGATTCCCTGAACAGCATGGCAAATTCGGGCAGGTCATACTTAAATGCAGACGATGCCTCCGAAGATATTAGAGTAGGGCAATACCTAGCAGACAATGTAATTTACCCCCGGGGGGAAGACATCAATAGCTCCGAGTCTACCGGAAGGCGATCTGTGATATAGGCTATATTTTTTTATTAAATTTTCATTCCATAGTTTAAGTTTTTGTTCGCGCCGCCCTCTTATTTCATTAAATTAGACGAGCCGCTCATGGCTTCATTTCGTATAAAATACTATACCAGTTTAAAAACCATTAAGTACCTGTTTTGATAAGAGACTAGTTTTATCATTGTTAAACCCGCTGTATTAAAGGAAACACCTCGTTTCTATTCGTAATTTTTCTTATATATAATTTTGACAAACCGCATAAATTTGCTAAACTAAGTGTATTCGCAAACATAAATATAAACTTTAATAGTGTCACAAGGGCAAGAAATAATTTCCAGTGCGAAACGATCGATCGTGGAGCCATTTTTGGAAGACACCAACAGCTTGGGTAAGTCCCTTTAAAATTAAAGTAGTAAAGATTAACCAACAGCAAATTCTCTATTAAATACAGTCCACATTCTTAAGCCGTTGCGCTAACAGTTTTTTTACTCATATTTACTTTTTTCTTTCGAAAGTGGCAATCAAAGATCTATCATTGACCTTACTCGCCTGATTTAGACGACGAGGTGCAGGATTGGAAAGTGCACGGAGATGAGGAATCTCTAAGCCTAAGCCTAAGCATAAGGCAGAAAAGACAAAAAGCAGACAAAAAGATAGGGTCCAGTTTTTGGAATAAGATAGCTTTCGGGGATGCTATGAGATTGCTGGTGAATGGAGATAGAAGAGGGGTAAATATACTGGAAAAAATCGGGGAGGCGCAGAAAATCAGCAGGGGACAGACGACAAATGCAATCGCCGATATATTACCATACTGGTGGAACCTGGAGATCCAAGGAGCAAGGACTGAATGTCTCAAGTATAAAAGAAAGTTGGCGAGGGAGAGGGCTAAACAAACGTTGGAAGCTCGGATCAAAGAACTGGAGACAAGCTATGAGAACGCCCGGAAGAAGCTGCGGAATCGTTTTAAGGAATCGAAGAAAGACCATTGGAGGGAGCTCTGTAATGACCTGGATAACGATCCGTGGGGAATGGGCTATAAGATCGCAACGAACAGATTAAAACATCTCCTGCACGTACGCTGCAGCTAGAGATACAAATGAGGTGGTGAGGACACTCTTTCCCTTATCTAGGGACGCGCCGATGTCAGGCAAAGAGAGGTGCGAACCACCACCCCCTTTCACGCTGGCTGAATTGATAGAGGCCAGTAGTAGGCTCAAAAACAAAAAAGCTCCAGGACCGGATGGCATCCTTGCAGAGTCAGTCAAATGGACAGTGGATAACTATCCAGACTCAATTCTAGAGGTGATGAATAGCATGCTAGGAGCACAGGAGTTTCTGTCAACATGGAATGAGGCGAAGGTAATCCTTATCCCAAAGGGTGACATAGATGTAACACCCAAAAAGTATAGACCAATATGCCTCCTAGCAGCTAGCAGCAAGCTTCTGGAGCATTTGATCAAGAAGAGACTGTATGGATTCCAAAAAGGAAAGTCAACAGTGCAGGCTATCGAGCAGCGACACGATATGGACATGGAGTGCAATCACGCTCATCGACATAAGAAATGCGTTTAATACAGCGAAATGGTCACAGATCGTGGATGTACTTCAGGAAATGAAAATAAGTCCCTACCTGATAAACTTCATAAAATCATACCTCAGCGAAAGAAAGATTAAGAACGGGCGGGATTATATGGATATAGACCAGGGGGTACCCTAAGGATCCGTTCTAGAACCCATACTCTGGAACTTACTCTACAATGGCATCCTGGAGCTGGACCTCCCGGAAGGATGCGCGACAATAGCCTACGCCGACGACTCTGTACTTGTGGTTAGATCGGACTATAAGGAGGAGCTAGTGCACAGAACGCAATTAGCTTTAGCGGATATTTGCTGTGGGGTTGAAGCGCATGGCCTAAAGGTGGCTCCGAAGATACTGAGCCAGAAAAGTGTCACCACAATGCAAAGGGAGATAAGATGCAATTCCCTTAGTCTGGACAGGACCAAAAAGAGGAAGCTCCTTGACACCTCCAACAGTGATGCGTCGGAAAGCATTTATGAGAAGAAGGAGAGCGCAGAGTGTTTTGTCCTCGAAGCGATTACTGCAATCGGCTTAAAGCTCGAAAAGCATGTAGAACAAAATACAAAGAGGGAAATAAAAGACCTAATAAAAAAGTTGAATAGGCAGACAAAAACAATAAATGGCCCAATAATTACAGACTGGCTCGAACTACATAAATACGAGAGACCAGACAAAATGACTCTTGAAGCGTACACGCAAACAAGCCCGATAAAAGAGGGACTGCAGGGACAAAAAGGGAATAAAGAAGTGAAATGCACAACACAAGACATGGATTCACAGACCGGAAAAGAAATAGATTACACGCCACAATCTGCTTCAAAGCCAAGAACCAGAGACCAAGGGACACAAACTGAGTACTGGGGTATAAGGAAAGTAGAAATAATAACCAGCCTAAAAGACAACTATGACATAAAATACTATCAAGCAATAGAAAACAAAAAATGGGGAGAAAATCTTTACACAAACTCAGAAATAAAAGTGGGTAGCCCCTTAAAGACTAAAGACTCCACCGTGAAAGTGGTCATGGTTGAGCCAGACGACAAAAACCTGGAAAATAGTATCCAAAAGCTATATAAGGCCCGATACCCGGAGCTACCCGGACCTAACTGAGGATTTTGAAGTAATGGAACGCTCGACGAATATAAGATATAATACTACAGCAACAAACACGCTACAGAAAATTATAAAAATAGAACTGGGAGAAACCGACGAAGACCTCTGGGAAAAATTGACCAAAATTGAAAAAGAAACTGTAAAAGACGAATACGTGGCGATCCACCATATACGACGCATTAGCGTAGATAAATTAAGAAAAATTGTCTGAGGCCATCTTTCACGGCTCGGATACAATGGTAATAATCTACACAACAAATAACTACACAAATACAGATGCCCGTACAGTTAAATGAGACCTAACGACGTATGCTTTAATTGTCGAGGACAGTAAAAACAATATAAACAACCTAATAAGCGGCATCAAAACCCAAATGAAGGACAATATAGCAAGCCAGGCAATAAAATCTATAGGAACCACTAAAGAAGGAAAATTGTTAATAGTAACTAAAAAGGACGATAATGCAATAAATGAAATAAGGGATGCAGTTAAACACACCTCCACAAATGCAAGAGTCAGGACAAGTGGACACATAAGCAACATGGAAGCAATCCATATTAGGGGCATGGACCCAAGAACATCTAGAGAGGAAGTTATATCTGCAATAGAATCTAAAACTGGTAAGTTACAAGAAGAGGAATACAAAGTAGAAAACTTCATACCAAATCGAAATACTACCCTAGCCGTGACAGTACAACTGGCAAAAGAAAAAATACACCTGGTGACACAAGAACGAAATATCCGAATTGGCATTGTAAACTGCGCACTGGAAAAGAGAATACAGGTTCCACGATGCCAAAAATGTTGGTCTTATGACCACAGTGCAGATAACTGCAATGGGCCAGATAGAAGAGGTTTATGCTATAAATGTGGAGAGGCGGGTCATACTGCGAACCAATGCGACGGACAAGAAAAATCCCCAATATGCGCCCAAACTGGTTCAGGCACGTGCACAGCGTTTGTAACAATCTGGTAGGCCTTTCCCCAGACATCATTGTTCACGTCTCGACAGAGTTCATCCCATGCTCCTTTTTTGCTGTTTATAATGGCAATTTTTAGGTTTTTTTTGCGGTTTTGTATGTGTTTTCCGCTTCTGTAGTTTCTGGGGTACAGACCACAGAATATAGTTGACGACAACGAGACGGCAAAGCAAATATCCTTACTCTTCCCAACCCATCAGGAAACACCCTGGGGCGAAACTGAATGCAATACACCACAACCGCCGCCCATTACCAAAAAATAATTCGAAACAGCCATTGAAAAAATCAAGTGCCGAAAAGCACCCGGGCCCGATAACATACTGCCAGAAATTTTCAAGGAAATTGCAATCCAAAACCAAGAAGAAATTATGCAGATAATGTACAAATGCATAGTAAATGGATACTTTCCAGAAATCTGGAATGTATCTAGACTTGTGCTTATCCCTAAGCCAAAAAAGGACGTACTAGAAGATGATACTTTAGACCTCTGTGCCTAGTAAATGCTGCAGGAAAATTCCTTGAAACTTCAATAAAGCAGCGATTAGAAGAGGAAATTAAAGAAAAAAAGATGCTACACCAGAACCAATATGGATTTATAAAGAAAAAATCAGCTGTAGATGGAATAAAACACGTCAAGACCACACCAGAGAACATCATGAAAAAGCATGCCAGCACCGGGAACTCTGCGCACTAGTGACAATTTATATAAAGAACGCCTTCAACTCAGTTCCATGGAAAAAAAATAGACGAAGCTATAAAAGGCAAGGGTGTTAGCACATACCTAAGGAAAATCATTTAGCCATACCTAAGTAATAGATACATCGTAACTCACACAGATCAAAGAATAAAAACAACATGCGGAGTGCCTCAGGGCTCTGTACTGGGGCCTATTCTATGGAATACCTTTTATGACAGGATACTGCGACTTGCCATGGGAAAAGACATAACATTGGTTGCTTATGCTGACGACCTAGCTATAGTGGCCAAGGCAAAAACGAAAGCAGATCTGGAAGATATATGCGAATATTTCATATTAAAAGTTAGTAATGAACTAATAAACATGGGACCGGAAATAGCTTTACACAAAACTGAAATGGTCGTAATGTCAGAACGACACAAGGTAAAAGAAATAAAAATCCAAATTGGAAACGCAACGTTAACCAGCGCGAAAACCATAAAATACCTGGGAGTGCAAATAGACAAAGACACCAGAATGACAGTCCATGTTAAACATCGATGCGAAAAAGCTACCAAAGCCAGGCGCGTTTAAATGGAGACCGGAGATATTTAACCCCCCACTATTAAAATGACAGATGTCGTATAAGTCGGTATAGCCTTAAAATTTGTTTTAGTATTATACACGTATTATTATGTTTATGTTTTGTTTAATATTAACGGAATATTATCACGATTATTTATTATACGAATAAGTATTATTATGGATATGACAAATAGATGTTCTGTATGTGACAAGATATTTGCTAGTAATGGAAGCGTAAAACGTCATTTAAAGGAATTCCACGGTGTAATGAAACCTGTTGATAATAGTCCGAATCGGAAATGGGTGCCTTGTGAATATTGTAATAAGACGTTCTTTGATAAAAGTGCATTGAACAAACATTTAAAAAGTGTTCACAAAGGAAAAAGTGAGGAAACCCAGGAAAAATCAATCAAAGTTCCCAATCCCATTAATAATACTAGATTACTAAACAAATGCCTAGACTGCTGTATAGACTTTGGTAGCATAAACGATTTGATTCGTCATTTGACCATTATGCACAATTTTATAGAAGAGTGTTTAACAGAAAATTTCTCAAATTTAGAAGGTGACTATACATATGCAGGGTAATTTTAAAGTCCTGAAATAAAAACCTGACTCACCTTGTATATATTTATTTATAGAATTCCACATGTGGTTAAAACACGTTGAGTGCCAATATCGCTTATAAGCGTACGCCTATGACCTGAGCAAGTGCCGCCGCCGCTGATAAGCGTTCTATTTATATCGAGAGTTTATGATACTTAGTTCCCTCGGTACTGCCGTTGTGTGTGTGTATGTTTGCAGGCACTCGAGTTAAGCTATTTGTAACGATAAAAAGCACGCGGTCATAGATTTTTTTGTTATTTTATATTGTTTGGGATAATGCAAAGTGACGATGCTGTGGCAGGGCCTTCTAGGCCGAAAAGAAGCCGTTTTCATGAATATACTGACGCAGAGTTATTGGAAATATTAGAAAATAGTGATGTGGGCAGTGATTTAGAATATTTGGAGTCGGATGACGGGTGGCCGAGAACAGGGTCGGATTCAGAGAATGAGCGTGAAATTAATTGTCCTGTATCTGATACTGGTAATTTATCTAAAGATTGATAATATTTGCTGTAAAATTACACTAGGCTTTTTTATTTTTAGATAATGAGCTAGGCGAGAGTGCGGATGAAGAAAATAAAGATCAAGACTCTGATATTGAGTGGGAAGATAATTCGGATGACATGAAAAGTTTCCAATTTTTGGGTCGTGAGGCTTTGAATATAATGACAACTGAAAACACTCCTTTCGAGTTTTTTAGAATACTATTTACTGACGAAATTTTAGGCGGGTGACACACTGGAGAAACGAATTTCGTGAAACTCGTTTCAAGAAACATGCAACTCGTTTCAATATCGAATAACCCATGTACTTATATGAAACGATGCACACTGGCGTTTCGGAAACAGGAGACCAGAAATTGTTTCGTCAACAAGTTTCGCGAAATGCAACGTGCTCTGTTTGTTGTAACTTGTTTCTTGAAATTCTTTTATTTACATAGTATTTGCCGAGCGATAAGGACGGTATAGTGATAAAATTTATTATTTTTCTTCGGATTTTATTACAAGTAGCTAATCAAAATGCCAAAAGAAAAAACCGATTTTGATATTAAGCTTGTAAAAATTGTCGAACAACACCCTTGTTTATATAATTATCAGTTACCGGAATATAGCAAACGGGACTCTGTGTCTATGGCATGGGAAAAAGTGGCTCAGGAAATGAATGAATCAGGTAATAAAATAAGTTTTCAAATTTTCATAATACGTTTAATCTAATTATTAGTAATAAGCCTTTTATTTATACAATATAATTGTTTTGCCAAGGTAATGTATAAGTATTAAAAAAATAGTCAGACAAATAATCTCTTATCCCAGAAGCTGTGGTCAAATGTCTAGCTCTTTCTTCATCTTCCTCGTTTTCTCTTTCAATTACCTGATTTTCTTGATATTCTGTGAAATCTGATGGGTCTTGAATATGTCCCTCTGTTTTACGGATATAATTGTGTAAAATACAAGCTGCTTTTATAATTGATATCACAGTATTCTCGGAACAAACCATCGGGCCTTCGAAAACCTTAAACTTGGACACTAACATTCCAAAAGCACACTCGACAGATTTTCGAGCTCTGCTTAGTCTATAGTTAAAGATGCGCTTTTTATTTGTCAAAACTCTTTTAGGGTAAGGTCGCATGAGATACATGCTTAAAGGAAATGCTTCATCTCCACATAAATAATAGGGAATATTTGGTCCATTTTCATCTTGTGGTAATTGTTCAGCTGGAGGTGAACACAGCCCTCCTCTGTGTAGCCAACGGCCTAATCGGGATGTCCGAAAAACACCTCCATCGCTATTACGCCCTAGGTCACCAACATCTATTGTAGTAAAATAACCATCGGCATCTGTACTTGCCATTAGTTGAACTGAAAAATAACCTTTATAATTTATATTTCTGGAGCCTGTGTTAGCAAATTTGTGAACACGAAAGTGCTTTCCATCTGCTGATCCCACGCAATGAGGGAAATTCCAAAGCAAGTTGTAGCGATCGGCTATTCTTTTCCAATCATTTTTTGTAGGTGCAGGCATATACAAAGGTTGAAGGGCGGTCCATATCGCCTCACAGGTATTCGCTATTATTTTTCCAATCGTTGAAGCACCTCTCATAAAAGTAAACCCCATTTGCTTAAAACACTTGTTTTTATGTGTATTTTATTGCAGTTCAAGAATGCAAAGATACATGGCGGACACTACGCATAATGTTTACAAGATCCATCAAATTACCCCCTAGTGGAAGTGGAGCTAAGAAGTTATCTCAGAAAACTAGAGACATGATAAAAGAAATGAATTTTATAAGACCTTACGTCAAAAGCAGTCAAGATTTACCAAGTAATCTGCCACGACTTCCATCTCCTGAAAGTCAAGATCTAAATTCTGGAGAAAACATAAGAGATGTTGAAGATATGGACCCGGATGAGCAATCGGACTGTCCTCGCAACGAAAAAGAGGATGTGATTGAACAACATGCTAACGCTGCCACTCCACAGCTGAAACAGGTAGAATCACTAACCACAAAGAAAAGGAAACTTCAACCTGACAAAGATTGCGAAGTTGACTCTTACGTTATGGACTATCTTAGACAGAAACAAGGTGATTCAGATAACCCAAAACGACTATTTTTGTTGAGCTTATTACCGGATCTGGAACAGATGGATAATCACCAAATGAGACAGTTTAGATGCAAAGTCAGTCGACTTATAGATGACATTTTAACAACCCGCACTGTAGTTACACCAGGCTCTTGGCAAACTATAAACAGTCATCAGGGTATTCTGGCTTCAAATCAATTATCCAGACAACCTACTAATGTTAAGGATTGGCTCCGTAATACCACCGGGCATTCACAAAATGGTCAGGAGAATTCAGAATATGACTCATCAGAATGGTTCGAACAGACCAACGATTTGCAATTCGCAAAAATATAAAACAGCATACCTACCATGTTTAATAACATTTATTATTACCATGTTTAACATTAATAATTATTATACTTAGTTAGTTTTTTATAAGTTTGTCGTAAGTACCCTCAGTAGTACCTTCTGTTAGTATTATCTTAATTAAAAATTATTTGCTTACCTTAGTGTGATTAACAGTCTTTCTTCTGGCGGAATAGGCATCCTCCAATGAGTTTCCTTTTTCTCAATTAACGGCCTAATCAATGCTAATAGGCGATACAAATTTTCCTGGTTCATTCTATAAAACTGTTGAAACTTATCTGGGTGTTGTCTGAGTTCTTCTCCAATGGCGGTCGCACTATGTTGCAAGTTTCTTTGATTACTAGGATGTACCCAAAAGCGTCTTTTTTTCTTAATTACTCTATTTCGGCGTCTGCGGTTCGCCCACCATAATAAAACTACATCTTCTTCATTCAAAGGCATATTTGAAACTAAATTGTTTCTACAGTGTGCACTAAACGAGAAGATAGTTTCATGTAAACATGTTTCACGAACAAGTTTCACGCAATTAATTTCTCTAGTGTGTCACCTGACTTAGAGTTTGTAGTTGAAGAAACAAATGTAAACGCTGGAAACATATTTCTGTCGGCAAATCCAGAATTTCGGCATGGAAGCCAGTTACAAAGGAAGAATATTTGATTTTCTTGGCATTCATTTACATATGGGTGTCATACGACAGCCAAGGATGCGTGATTATTGGAAGAATGACCCTTTACTGAACAACAAAGGAATATCATCCAGTATGGGTAGAAATAAATTTTTAATAATATTACGTGCCCTCCATTTTTCACGAGATCCAGAACCAAATCAACCGAAACCCGAAGATCGACTTTACAAAATACGACGAATTATTAATTTGTTTAATGAAAAAATGGCTGCAGTGTTTTCTCCAGGGTGTGAACTTTCTTTAGATGAATCGATGGTGCTTTTTCGTGGTAGACTTATCTTCAGACATTACATCAAAAATAAAAAACATAAGTATGGCATCAAGTTGTACATGTTGACAAATCCTAGGGGTATCGTGCAGAAATTTGCGGTATATACAGGTATGCTAGATGATATGGGCGGCAAAGGACACTCTAAAAAAATTGTACTCCGCTTATTAGAGGACATGTTGAATCAAGGCAATCATGTCTACATGGATAATTATTATAATAGCTTCGAATTAGCTAGAGAACTATTAGAAAAAAATACCCACTGCACTGGTACACTACGATCAAATAGGAAACATACACCAAAAGTTGTGACTTCTATCAAGCTAAAGAAAGGGCAAACAATTGCAAAATATTCAAAAGGTGTAATGATAGGCAAATGGAAAGACAAGCGCGAGGTTTTTTATATTTCCAACAAATATAATAATGGAATGACTCAAATAGAGAACAAGAGAAGAGAAAATATTTCCAAGCCTTTGGCAATCTTGGAGTACAATAAATATATGTCTGGTGTTGATCACCATGATCAGATGTTATCATATTACATTCATGAAAGAAAAACCCTCCGTTGGCCCAAAAAACTTTTCTTCCACATTATAGAAATGATGTTGACGAATTCGTTCCACTTATTCAATAAATTTTCTGGGCAAAAAATGAATTCTCTTGATTTTCGGATGGCGATTATAAAAAGCCTTTTACCGCCTATGGCTAAGAGCAACGTCCAAACAGACCCACAGATTACGAACATAATAATATGCTAAGAAAACAGGAATCTACTCCAGGTAAGAAACAAATAACGAGAAAAAGATGCAAATTATGCATGGAAAAACATAACAAACGTACGGATACAACTTATGAATGTGTGAGCTGTCCAGGAAACCCAGGATATTGCCTAAATTGCAGTGTTATTATTCACAAATAATTGTCGAATATTTCCATGTTTGCTAATTTTTTCGAATATTTTTCATTAGGTTTCTTATGTTTTTCTAGAATGTTATATTTTTTGTGTATTTTTCGTTTGTCTTTTGTTTTCATTTCCTATTTTCATGTATGTTTCTTACCGAACATGTTTTTTATATATTTTATTATTAAGTTTAATTTTATAGACACAAACACTTATTTTTGTTTTTATTTTGTAATTGTTTTTCAGAATCATTTTTTATCTTTTCTTAACTTTTAGTTTATTGACAAGAAATGTTTCATGTTGTTTTTTTCGGTATTTTGTTTCACGGAATATCATGAATAAACTAAGATTTGATGGAATTTTTAGAAAACGCTCATAAGCGTCATGGGCACCTGAAGGTAATCGTGGAGGCTCAGTGCCACCGCCGCTTATAAGCGAAAGTTTTTTTTTTGGAAAAAACAATGTTTTTCGTGGCAAGTATTGATAGTTTGAACTACTTACACGTCATTTCATGTAGTGACGTGACACTTACATCAAAACAAAAAAATGGGATAGGGCGAAGGGTGTTAAATTAGAGCGGCATCCAACGTGTTAAAACATATTGAAGAAGACAATAAATTGAAATATATTCGCAAAAAGGGCACCCACACTGGTAAACGTTATTCAAGCTTATACTATGAATGTAATCGCTCAGGTTTTGTATTAAACAGCATTAACATTTATTTTAGTTCTAATTATCTTCATTGTAATTTTAGGAATGAAACCAGAGACTATCATGAATAGAAAACGGTGTCAGAAGTTTCAGGGTTCTCAGAAAATTGGATTCAGATGTACTAGTCACTTAGTGGTGAAAGTGGATAAAAATACTGTTCATGTGAAATATTGGAAACCCCATTATGGTCATAACATTCAAATCCAGCATATTCGCATTCCTGAGAGTGCAAGACAAAATATAGCTGCAAAATTTGTGCTTGGTATTGATTATATTCGAGATGGGATAGGAGATAGCTATCAAAAATTAAATCGTGTGGATATTATAACAAGAATGGACATCCACAATATTAAAAGGTCATTTAAAATTGATATTACAGATGGTATTAGGCACACAGATGATGCTACCAGTGTATCACTTTGGGTGCAGGAATGTGCTGCAGAGGAAAACACTCCTGTTTTATTTTATAAAGCTCAAGGAATGGATGATGAAAAATATCATTTGAAGCCATCAGATTTTTGCCTTATCCTAATGAATAAGTTACAAATGGAGGTTATTAAAATAAATGAACACAAATTTGTTTGTATAGATGGCACGCATGGTACGAATCCATACGATTTTGATTTAAATACGTTGATGGTGGGAGATGAATTTGGAGAGGGATATATGATATCTAACAAGAAAGATTCCAGCATTTGTTCAGTGTTTTTTAAAGTAATTAAAGATGCAGTAGGTATTATTGCTACAAACACTTTTTATGTCTGATATTACAAACACATATTACAATGCATGGCAATCTGTAATGGTACAGTTCCCAATAGAATTTTTTGCTCTTGGCATATTGACCGTGCTTGGCGGTCAAATTTAATGAAAATTGTCTCTAGTAACCATGAAACTTCAGTAGAAAAAAGGGAAGAAGTTTATAAGGCACTTAAAATGTTACAAACAACCCTAGATGAAGAGAAGTTTTTCAAATTCTATGATGAATTATTACTACAGCTGCAGAGTGATTCAGAAACAAAAAGTTTTTACGAATATTGCATTAAAGAATATGGTAGTATTTATAGATCATGGGCATACTGCTATCGTATAGAGTTAATGATTAACACAAATATGTATCTAGAAAGCATGCACCGTGTCATAAAATATGAGTATCTAGAGGTAAAGAAGGTTAAGAGGTTGGATAAAAGTATTCATAACCTAATGCGCTTCACTCGTGATAAGCAGGTGGACCGGATAATTAAATTAACAAAAGGTAACGATTTTTTTTGTAACTTATTTTCCTCAGAATATAAATATAAAATAAGTAATATTTGTAGGTAAAGGCACAAATCGTATAAATGGAATCAATGCAAGTCACAGACATGCTGTAAATTCAAGTTTTGATTTGAAAGAAGATGAATGTGAAAAAAAGGGGTCTGTATTTAATAACACAAGCAAAAAAATGTATACCATATCAAAAAGGACAGGTGATCAGTGTTGCGCATTAGCATGCCAAAACTGTAAAATTTGCTACCTTCGTATGTACATGTGTAGATTATTGCATAAAATCGAACATTTGTAAACATATTCATTTTATATGCATTCAAACAAACAAAAACTGCAATTCGACTTCTGTGAATGAACAAGGGGGATCACAAGGAGATATTGAATTCTATTTGATTGGCATTAAAAAAATAGAACGAAACAAGCAAACTTTGCAAGAAAAAATTATTTCCACTGCTTTGGAAGTAGTTATGTGATGCCTTTTGGCCTAAATATTAAGTTATTAATTATTTAAATTATGATTTAATAAATTCCCTTCAGCTAATTCCAATAAACCACGAATTGTTTTATAAATGATAAATATAAAGGTTGCACGTACGAGTCAATGTCAAAGCGTGAATAAATATAAACAGTATTATGAATATTTACTAAATGGTGAACTTGACTCTTCGTATAAATATGTAACGATAGTATTTTAGGAGGTCATTACAATTCAATTCAATTCATGCGATTCATTCTAATTAGTATTCTAGTATTATTCATATTAGTGTTAGTAGGTAATGTATATTAGTAAAGTTTAAGTAATAAATAGAACATGTCCCAGTGATACAGGTAGTTGTTTTATTCCTGTAAGATGACCCACCGAGTGACCAGCAGCACCGCCTATTCAGAGGCCCTTCTACAATTCTAATGCACGCAGTATCCATACTAGGATACACACATTACAGTTACACTGGCAAGCAAACCTGTTTTTAGTGAAATACTACCGTCTGCATATAAACAATTAAATGTCACCAAATCATTATTACAAATAGCAGAGATACCCAACAGAAACGAGTCCAAATTTGAGAATATAGAATCAAATAACGAACCAAGCAACAAAAAAATTAAGAAACAAGTAATGTTCTTCTCCACAAAAAAGAAGAAACCCCATCATACTGAAGAATTAAGGAAACCCACATTGAATGAAAAATCAAATTTGGAGTTGATTCTGTCCAAACAGTTGGAAATTTCTAGCTCGTCATTTTAACTTGTAACAATAGTAGTAGTATTTTAATAAATTGCTTTAACTATGTCATATTTGTATTTTTTTAATTAAATTGGAAATATACTTGTTGGGTGGTTGGTTTAAAGTAAAAAAATTATAAAAATCTTAATATATTTTTCATTTTAGAAAGTAAATTCTAATATATACGATGTGACAATACAATGTAAAACCCTATATTTCTGATTAAAAAAACGCACTATATTTATTTCTTCACGTTCATTATAGATCGGAATTCCGACACAGATGAAATGTTTGTTCAATGCACTTTTATCATTGCAATATTCACAAGGCACCCATTTCCGATTCGGACTATTATCAACAGGTTTCATTACACCGTGGAATTCCTTTAAATGACGTTTTACGCTTCCATTACCAGCAAATATCTTGTCACATACAGAACATCTATTTGTCATATCCATATTAATACTTATTCGTATAATAAATAATCGTAATAATATTCCGTTGATATTAAACAAAACATAAACATAATACGTGCATAATACTAAAACAAATTTTAAGGTTAGGGCTATACCGACTTATACGACATCTGTCATTTTAATAGTGGGGGGTTAAATAACTCCATTTAAACGCACCTACCATGATGACACTGTCCAGACTGATGAGCAACTTAAGAGGCCCAAAATATAGCAAAAGGAGGGTCATAATAGGGGCAGTTAACTCACTGCTAATGTATGCAGCTCCTGTATGGAGCGAAGCTGTCAGGTTTGAATTCTATAGAAAAATGATGGAGAGGGTAAATAGACAAATGGCTATTAAAATAACTTCGGCATACAAAACCGTATCTACGGACGCTATTCTAGCTATAGCAGCTATTCCGCCCATAAAACTAAAAATTGAAGAGTACAGCATTATTCACGAACCACAAGGTGAAAAGGAAAAGAGAAAAGAAATCAAACTAAATTCTTTTCAAAAATGGCAACAATTATAGGAAAATTACGATGGATACACAAAATTTTTTATAAAAAACATAACTAAATGGACACCAAGAAAATGGGGAGAGATAGATTACCATCTGACACAAGCCCTGACCGGACACGGAGTCTTTGGAACAACAAAGTGGAAGACCCAGCATGTTGGTTCTGCGACGAAATTGATAGTCCAGAACATATAATTTTTCACTGCCACAGATAGACCAACGAACGAAAGACACTAGAACTAGACATAGGCCAACAGGTCACAAATGAGAACATCGCAGAATTGTTACTGGAATCTGAAGAACACTGGAATATCATCACCAACACACTTAAAAAAATAATTAGGGAAAAGGAGAAATTTGAGAGAAAAAAAGAATAGAACAGAGCTAGGACACCCTCGAAGTAATGCCTATGGCGGTTCCGAGGTTATTACAGAGTCATTGTTCCTTAGACTAGGACACCATCCCGACACACCCCCTGGCGCCAGAACAACAGCCAGGGATAGTCTGCAAACAGATTTCCTAAACCTCTCTTGGAAAAAAAAGGTTAGGTGTTAGGATAGGTTAGGTTAGGTTAGGTTAGGTTAGGTTAGGTTAGGTTAGGTTAGGTTAGGTTAGGTTAGGTTAGGTTAGGTTAGGTTAGGTTAGGTTAGGTTAGGTTAGGTTAGGTTAGGTTAGGTTAGGTTAGGTTAGGTTAGGTTAGGTTAGGTTAGGTTCCGTGCCTCGAGAGGTTGGATGAGAGAGGCTGGAAGTGATTCACCCCTAATCTCTCATACAAGTTTTCGGGGAAGGGACTTTCCACCCGACACGGCGCGTCCCAATGGCTCATAGGGTGTCTCCAGGGAGACGTGGTCTGTTACGGGACTCGTGCTTTTAGGCGCTGTAAGGGACTCGTGACCGACCAACCTCCAGGGATAGGTGATGAATAAGGATCCAGCATGGGAACCCCAATAATCACCCGCGGACCACACGGAATAGAGGAGTAAACCTCGATAAAAAAACCTGCAGCATGGGGGAGGGCAGCCATGTTGTGTGACCGAAGCAACGGTAGCTACTGCGTCCGGAGGCAACCGTGACAAAACCTAGAGGAGTAAACCTCGATAATAAATCCCCACTACTAAGGTGTAAGGCATCGTGCCGAGGGTATGGAAGGTGCGAGGGTTAGAGCACCAAAACCGATCCACTGGAGGAGATGGCGTCCCTCCTTTTATATAGCTTTATCGGCGCAAGCGGGGCTCTGCGGCGATGGACACCTCTTCCCTAGCGGCTCGTGGGACGTATATGGAGGAAGAAAATACAAAAAACAAAAAGGACAGGATTTATGACGACACGGCTAACGAATTTGGACATGGAAAGGAAAGAGAAACAGGACACACAAGAGAAAACCTGGAGGAACAAACAGTATTTAGGCGGAGGGATTCTTTACCCAGGACCCCTCCAGCAAAACTTAGGACTGTTGGGCAAGAAGAAGCTTACCATACTCCTAGTGGAGAATTAGATCGAATGGAAATGGAAAGGATGATTAGTTGGGAAAACGACGATCAGAAGACGTCGTTGACACAACTGGGGGCCTACGAGATAAAGGGGATACAAGAGATCATTGAAATCACAAGTGAGGAGGAGAGCAGGCCTAGCAAGAAGAAGAAAAAGGACGATTGGATCGAAACGCAGAAAGGATTTGAAAACAAAAGGAATAAAGAGGATGGTAAAAGGAAGAGAGACACACAAATAATGGAAAACGAGGAGTTGGCTAAGTTTGAAGAGATGATGGAAAGGGTACTTGAGGAGACGAGGAAGCTTTTCGAACTCACAAAGGAGATAGTGAATACGAAGGTAGAAATAAAGGAAGGGGCCAAAAACCTCTACAGGACTATAACTCGAACACAGAAGAAGTGGGACACTCTAAGGGAGAGCGGTATGTGGCTGGAGGAGAGGCTGGAGGCGCAGAACATTGAAACAAAAAAGGGTACAGTATCACGAGAAATTGCCACACAGGTAGACGGGGACGAAATACTGAAGGAGACTAAGGGACGAGAGAGGGAAATTACAGAACGCATAAGGGATAGATTGGATTCTGGCATGAGTATGCAGGAATTTAAGACTATGGTGGACTGGGAATGGGAGGAAGAAGTGTTCCGTAGTACCAAAATGATATCCAAGGAAGAAGCGGGAATACCAGACAGCAGGGATCTGCTGATTATACAAGAAGAAGGAAGAGGAAAAACAAAGGAAGGAGGTTACCTTGAAGAGTGGGTGCGAAAACACCCAGGTTTAAGGGAAATGATGGAGGAACCTAGCGGGGCTGTGGATTACATAGTAAATTATGTAAATAGTGAGACTAGGGGAGGTAGGACCTCAAGAGGAAAGAACATTGCATTCCTGATGAAAATTCAGGAAGACAATGCACTCCTGTATAGAGAAATAGGGGAACTAGTGGAGGCCATGAAGGAGGTTGATCAGGGAGGAGACAGACATTTGAAACTCACTAGTGTTTTGGAGAAAGCGGAGAGGTGGGAAAGGTATAGGAAGGCATTCGAGTGTGCCTTCGCAAAGACTCCCTGGCAAATAGAAATCATTACACAGGGTAGGGGCAAAAGGGAAGACAGAGGAATCATAACGGTGAGAAGGGGGGAACGAACGTATGCGGAATTATTGAGAAACATGGAAGATAATATCCCCATAGACGAGAGCGGGGTGAGCGTGAAAAGAGTGAGGAAAACGGCAAAGGGGGACATGCTCCTGGAAATAGAAGGAGGCAGGGAGAACATAAAAAAGCTGACAGGACGTATAAAGGACATAACAGGAGCGGACGCCGAAATGGGGGAAAAGGGGGGACAACTACTATTCCTATACGATGTGGACTCCACCACGGAGGATGGGAAGATACTGGGGGCGATTCGAGAGGAGATAGGTGAGGATAAGGGAGGCTCAGTGCGCATTAAAATGCGCAAAAATACTAGGAATGGCTGTGATCTGGTAATGTTGGGAGCGAGTAGGGAGGTAGCGGAGGCACTAGACAGGGTGGGAAGGATTAAGATTGGCCTTTGTTTTTTCAAAGTGAAAGTAAAAATACAAACAAGCAGGTGCCATAACTGTATGAGGATCGGGCATAAAAAAGCAGAGTGTAGGGAGCCCAGTGCAGTGGGCAAATGCCTGAACTGCTGGCAGGGGGGACATAGGGTAGCAGACTGCAAAAATGAGGCAGTATGTAGACCTTGCGGACAGCCTCATAGAGATGATTCGACGAAATGTCCGTTTTTTAAGCGCTTCGTCCAAACGGAAAGAGAAAGGATAGGGGCAGTAAGGAAATAACACGCACGATGACTCTAAAGTTTCTGCAAATAAACGTGGGGAGGTCTAGGGGGGCCCATGACACTGCTTTTAAAACGGCGGAGGAGGAGGGATGCCATATTTTAATAGTTAGCGAACCAAATAAGAAGTATATCACAGCAACGGGGTGGATAAAGGACGGGAAAAAAGATGTGGCGGTTTATGTAAGGGATAAAGGGATTAGAATGTCCCATATAATGTGTGGAGAAGGGTACGTGAGGCTGTGTTTGGAGGACGTGGATGTAGTTGCATGCTACATATCTCCAAACACGGGCTTGGGGGCTTTCCAAACTTATATGGATGAGGTTATGGGTTTAATTAGACTTTCGGGGAGAGAAACTATTATAGGGGGGGATTTTAACGCGAAAGCAAATGAATGGGGTTCAGAATTTTATGACAAGAGGGGACAATACCTATTGGAATGGGTCGCACAGCTGGACCTGGTAATTTTAAATTATGGACAAAAACCAACTTTCACCAGGGGGAGGTCTAAGTCCTATATAGACCTAACTATTGCAACGAGGAAGATTGCTAGGAGGATGGAAGGCTGGAAGGTTTTGGACAGCGAGACACTCTCGCTTCATCATCACATATCATATGTTGTTAAGGGAAATGAAAGGATGTCGGGCGTTGGGGATATAGTTAAGGTAGATATGGATGGTTTTATTAGAGAATTTAAAAATAAGTGGGAGAAAGTGAAGACAAGAAGGGACATAAGTTTTGAGGATCTGGATGTACTGGTAAAGTCGGTATACGACCGGGGAAAAAAAGGACAGGGGTGAAAAATAAAACTCATCAATACTGGTGGAATGAGGACCTGGAGAGTCAAAGAACGGAATGCAATCGTCTGCGAAGGTGCTACACAAGAGAACGAGATGAAGAGGGTAGGGTGCGTAAATGGGAGGACTATCAGGCGGCTAGAGAAATATATAGAAAGCATATAAAGGCAGCCAAAAGAATTAAGTGGAAGGAGCTGTGTGAAGAGTTAGAGAACGATGTATGGGGACAAGGTTATGCGATTGCAATGAAAGCAATTAAGCGCGGAGGACTGCCATACAAACTTACGCGAGACAAGACAGAGGAGGTGGTTGCGATGCTGTTTCCGCGAAGAAGCATGGTTTTGGGAAATATTACCCAAGACGATAATGTAGATGAAGTCACCCTAGAAGAACTACTAGAAGCAAGCGGTAGACTCAAGAAGGGCAAGGCGCCTGGACCGGATGGAATCCCTGTCGAGTGTGCACAACTGGTGGCCAAGGAAGCGCCAGACTACATGATTCGTTTGTTTAATGGATTGATGAGAGCAAATGATTTTCCGCTACCCTGGAAGCAGGCGAAACTTGTCCTGATCCCGAAAGCAGGAAAACCGTGGGGCGAAGAGGGATCCTACAGGCCGCTGTGCCTGATCAATTCCTTCGCCAAATTGTACGAGCACTTGATAAAGGGTAGGTTGCTGAAGGAAATAGAAGACAGAGGGGGATTCGCGGAAAATCAATTTGGATTCAGAGAGGGTAAATCCACTATAATGGCTGTGGAGGGAGTCACAAGAATCGCAAGGCAAGTTTATCTGTCGGGGAGAAGGGAGAGATGGTGTGTAGTGGCCACCTTAGATGTTAGAAATGCATTCAATACAGTACCTATTGAAGGTATAATACAGGGTCTGGAGAGAAAAGAGATCAGCCAATACCTGTTGAACATCGTCAAGAGATACTTTTGCGGTCGCAAAATGTTATTAGGAGAAGGGGACTATAATGTGACGGCGGGAATCCCACAAGGGTCGGTACTGGGGCCGACATTATGGAATGTCTTCTACGACGATTTGCTAAAAATAAGGATACCGGAAGGCATTAAGATTATTGGATACGCGGACGACGTTGCTTTGGTGGCCACTGCGTTATCATCGGCGGAGCTAGAGATAAATCTAAGCAATGCTATGTGGCAGGTGAGATGCTGGCTGCGGAAATGGGGTATGGAGCTTGCTACACAAAAGACTGAGGTAACAGTACTGGTTGGGTATAGAGGGAGAATAAGGCTCGAACTGGGAGACACATAAATTTTACCGAAGGCGGACCTAAAATACCTGGGAATCTGGCTACAGGATGGTGGGAGCTTTAGGAAACATGTTTCGGAGATTATTAAAAAGGCGACGGAAAAGGTGACAGCTCTGGGAAAAATACTTCCGAATATTGGGGGTCCAACGGCTGAGAAGAGGAGATTACTCTGAGGGGTGGTAAAGTCTACCATTTTATATGGTGCCGCTATCTGGGGGGAGATGATTGAAATAGGTAAGTATAGAGATATGCTGAACTCCTTACAGAGAAGAATGTTACTCAGAGTAGTCTCGGGTTACCGTACGATTTCAACAGAGGCGGTTCAGGTAATCGCAGGAGTACCACCGATGGACCTACTGGTGTGGGAGAGAAGGGAGCTCTACAGAAGAGGTAGAGAACACAGGAAGCAAGTAGAAGCAGAGGTACGGGCAAAGTGGCAAGAGAGGTGGGACGTAGGAGAGAAGGGAAGGTGGACCAAGTCTCTTATAAAGGATCTGGAAGGATGGATTCTCTGTCGCCACAGAAGAATTGATTATTACGTTACCCAGGTTTTTTCTGGATATGGATCTTATAGAACATTTACAAAGAAAATAGGGAAGACGATTGATGACAAATGCATCTACTGTGGAAACAGAGATGACGTTGAACAGACGGTCTTCAAATGCTATAGATGGGACGTGTATAGGAAACGGTTAGATAGGGAGGTTGGAGAAGCTGTCACTAGGGATAACACGACTGAACTGATGCTAGAGACCAAGGAAAACTGGGATATTATAAGAACATATCTCAGAGAAGTCATGAGCGCGAAGGAGAGGGAAGAGCGCGCGCACCAGTAAAGGGCGGTTGGCGAACCCGATTCTGATGTTATGCCCCCAGGGGTGGTTTCCAGGGTCGAGTTTTTGGATACGGTGGCGACCGAGGTGGTTTAAGTGCGGTCGTCTCTTGCTGGGGTGACCAATGCTGCCTGGTCGTTTTGCGTGCAGGATGACCAGGCGGGATTGAACCCTATCAGAGGCACTCCCACACTTCCGGGGAAAGGTAGAACAAGTACCCGGAGCCTGTGAGCAGGTTTCCACCTGACAAAAAAAAAAGGTTAGGTTAGGTTAGGTTAGGTTAGGTTAGGTTCCACTCCTAGGAGCTGTAAGACCTTGTCGTAGGTGGAGTGGCTCAGTAACTTCCTCCTCTCTCGAGCCGTAAGGACGGGAGAGGAAGAGTGAAGCTAAGAAACAGCTCAAAAACGGTCAGTGGGGCACTGGTGGGGCTATTGATGTCGAGTAGATAGCACCAGGAAATACCAGTAGAAGATCCAACATGCCCAAGTTACATCTGAACGCACTGACAAGTCCTACCTGATAAGGGGGGCGAGCGGCGAGTTCCCGGCGCCTTAAAACTGGGATCCCTTGGCTAAGGGAAGGAAAACCCCGACAAAAAACCTGATGGAGAGAACCAGCAGCAAAAAATCCCCAATTGCGAAGGTGGAAGTTATCGTGCCGATAGTATGGAAGGTACCAGGGCAAAGGTACCATGAACGATACCCTTGGGAAACTGGGCGACATCCCATTGTAAGAAGCCTTACTTCTGCACGCGAGGCTCTGCAGTAGTGGACGACATTTCCTTAGCTACTCGTGGGAACTAGATGAATGATCCAAATAAAAACAAAAAAGATGACGATGTCAGCTTAGATGGCTGGCTTGAAAATGTGATGGGGGTGAGTACGGAGGTGGAAATCTTTGGAAGAAGGGACTCACTAATTAGAACCCCTCCTAAAAACGTGATGGAGAACGAGGAAAATGAGGCCATCAACAGCAATGGCGAGAAAGGAAAGGCGAAGAATTCAGAACTACAGGCGGAAATGAGTAGTAATGAGGAGGACAGCAGGGGGAAAGTGGCAAGTAGCAAGAGACGGAGAAGTGAGGAAGAGGATGGAATAATCCAGGTAGATGATGATGTTTTTATAACCGCACAGGATAGAAAGCGTGCTAACTCTCTTCCAGAGCATATGTTTCCAAAGAGAGAAACAACAAGCAAAAAAACGAATACGGTAGAAAAAGAAGCAGAGGAGACACGGAAGGCCATGAGGAAAATGGCGGAGTGTATCCAAAGGCTTGTGAAGACCGTCAAAAATGTTCCGAACGCCAAAGTGGAAATCAAAAACTGTGTCACAGAGGCCAAAAGGATGATGGAATTAATGGGAAACCGTATAGAGGACTTTATGGACTCGGTGGAGGAACTGAAAAACAGTTCAGAACCCCCAAAAAGGGTGACATGTGATGCTGAGACGCAGGCCAATATACATGTAACCGCGGATGAGGTAGCAAGAGGAAGGGTGGAAGATCTTAGCAGAGTGGAGGATGTGGTAAATAAAGGAGGAGAATACCAGGACATAACGGCTATCCTGGACAAGGAATGGGCTCCGGAATCTTTCAAATCCACAGCAGTGGAAGCGGGAGGATTGAAAGGTTTCGGCACAAGTGACAATGTGGCAATTATCACAGATCCCAACAAATATAAAAACAAGGGGAATTTCGTGGAACTGGAGCAGAAAATGCCGGAGATATCGAGAATTCTGAAGGATGGAACAACGGAAGGGGAGCTGGAATACGTTAAATATAATACTTCATTTACGAACAGCAAAGGTGTGCATAACTCCAGAGTCTGCACTCACTTTGCCCTACCCGTAGAATTGGACAATAGTGGTATAACGGACACTAGGACAATATTTGAGGTAATGCATAAGCTGAAGGAAAAATGTGAAGAGTTGGCAATAAGGGAGTGCAAGGTGCTCGTGGATTACGAGAAGGAGTTGATGTATCTGAGAAAGATAACAGAATTCATCTTTCGGAATTCTAACACAAAGATTACCCTGAGGGGCCAGTATGCGAAGGCAACCACTCCAGGTACGAGGAATAGGACAGGACAGGTAATAATAAAGGCAACGGCGGACAGGTCATATGCAGACCTCTTCAAAGAAGTTAAGGAAAAGGTCAATCCTGAAGACTCTTCGGTTGAAATCAGGACCGTCAGGAAAATGAGGAACGGAGATATCTGTCTGGAGGTACATGGTGGTGAATCTAAGGCGAAACTCCTCAGGGACCAGATTCAAGCCAGCAAGGTAGGTGAAGCCTATCTTAGAAGGGACACGGCAACAGTAGCATTGACAGATATAGACCCAACTATTAGTGAAAAGACTATTCTGGATAGGATAGAAGATACTGCTGCCGGAGGTAATCCAAAAATTGTATCACTAAGACAAGGTATAAGTGGAAATTATACAGCCATTGTAGAACTAGGTAGAAGACAAGCCCAAGATATAACGAGGCTTGGAGGAGTCAAAATTGGTTGGGTGACGTGCCGTATAAGACAGAGGGAGGGAATAGTGCGCTGTTTTCGATGTCTCCAGGTTGGACACCGAAAGGACACGTGCACGGGAGTAGATCGCCCGTTGACATTCCTCAAGTGTGGGAAGGATGGTCACAAGGCTATTGATTGTAAAGATAATCCTTTCTGCCTGCACTGCAATGTGGAAGGACACAGAACAGATAGCATGAAGTGCCCTAACTATAGGTCACTGGTAGCTGAGAAGGATAAGGGAAGCAGGAGAAGGAATTTTAGCACAGCCAGCAGCATTGGGACTGCAGGTGGCCCGTAAGGAAGATTTTGAATAGTGTAGATAGTGTATATAGTGTTTATAAAGTAGATATAGGTACATATAGGTGATAATCTTGTACATATAGTTGATAATCTTGGGACCCTAGATACGACTTACATGACAATAAAAATTTTACAAATAAATGTAGACAGAAGAGCAAGAGCGCAAGACTTAGCTATGGCTACGGCCGATACTCTAGATGTTGATATAATTGCTATGCAGGAACCAAACCGATCGAGGACTCATAGAGATCCCAGATGGATTGCCGATGAAAACACTATATTTTGTAGGAATAGGAAGTGTGAAGCTGTGGAACACAACGCAAGTAAAGGATATACTGAGCTGCGTATGAAGGAGTGGACTTTGTTCAACTTCTACGTATCTCCGAACACTAACTTCGAGACCTACAGGACATTAGTTGGTGAGCTAATGGATGCAATAGAACGTGAAAGGGGAGAAGTGATGGTGGTGGGAGACTTTAACTCAAAATCAGCCCTATGGGGAGCCGCCTATCAGGACAAGCGAGGGGAATTCCTGGCCGACTGCCTAATGGCACTTAACCTTGTAGTTCTAAATACTGTCCCTCATTGGTTGAAAATGCTGTGCAAGGCTTACTTTCTGGAGTTAATTCAATTTGGTAATACCCCTGGCTAAGATCAAGATGTGTAAAATAAATTGCGCCGGACAAAGAGTCTAAAATTTCGACAATATTAGGTAATGGAAATTTGTCATCCTTGATTTGTTCATTTAATTTTCTGTAATCTACCACTAATCTAGTCCTTTTTTCAGTACTATTTGGCAATGATTTCTTAGGAACTAATAAAACAGGCGAATTAAATTCACTGACAGCTTTTTCTATAATATCTTCCTCCAGCATTTTATGTATATGTTTATTTAACTCTGCTTTCCGGGCATGAGGTACCCGGTAAGGCTTTACATAAACTGGTACTGCGTTTTCCTTGAGATGAATCGTTTGCTTATAAATATTTGTTATTGACAACTTATCTCCGGGCAGGTGAAATATATCGCTAAATTTAGTACATATATTTTCGATTGAAATTTGTTCTTCTAACTGCAAATGCTTAAAATCTAATTGTTTTAATAATGTTTTAATTCTCTCTGCTGTAACAGTAGCATTGAAAATCTCGCATTTATTATAATCATCAAGTTTGTGTATTTCTGGCGAAATATTTTTTAAAGTAACTTCATCTTCTCGAGTATTTAATATTTTTAATGATATTTTCCCATTAACAGGTTTACATATAGCACCTGCTAAAAAAACTCCGTCACACAGTTCTTTTGGAAGAACTACACAGTCTTCCATAAAAGCAATAGGAAAGTATTGAATACTTTCGCATCTAGGGTATAAAGAAATGTTATTTTCATGTTTTGAATTTAATTGTATCGTTACTTCGCTGTTGTTATTTAATAAAGATAAATTATTTTTCTCGAAATTTATTATTGCTTTATATTTTTTGAGAAAACTTTGCCCTAATATACCATTATTCACACAAGGTAAATTTTTAAATACATAGAACTTCTGATCAAAATAATGATTATCAAATTTCAATTTTAAAACTACATATCCTTCGGAAGTCAAATTTCCACCTAAACCCTTAACAGTCAAATTCTCTTTTATATATAGTGTCGTTAGCTGTTAGACAGTTATATTTTATTACACTTACGGTAGCACCGGTATCTATTATTAAGTTATAATTTCGTTTTTGTATGTAACAATTCACCCAGTTTAAACTTTCACAGGAATAAATTTCATTAATTGTCTCGAAAAAACTGAAAATTCTCGCTATTTTGTGAATTTACAGTTGAATTTGATGCATTGGCATCTTCCGAAATGAAAACTCGGTTACTGATCTGTCGGCCTTGATAACGTCCGCGGCCTTGTCGTAACGTGATATTGTTATTGCGGTGAGATTCCCGTTGGTGTATATTGTTGTTTTGATAATGATTGGAATTATTGAATCCTTTATTACCTCTAAAATTTGAATTACCATTATTTCTGTAATTGGCTCTGGTAGAAAATGACCTATTGGGATAATAGCGACCCCTTCTACCGCGATGATATCCCCTTGTAAATGACATTACTTGCGGATTTTCAGAGTTTCTCTGTATATTTTCATCTAATGCTGATCTAATTGCGTCTTTTAAGGAGATAAAATTTCTAGCTGAAATAATAGTACTGTCTTTGATTTTTTAAGCCATCTGCAAATTGTTTGATCGCTAGTTTTTCATTAATAGGTTTTAGTATTCTAAATGCGTCATTGTTACCGTTAGCTTGCGAAATTGTCAAATCAACGAAAAGAGATTCTAGCTCTTTTCCAAAATCTTCGATTGATTTATCACCTTGTCTAGAACGCAAAATTCTTGATTGTAAAGCAGTATCAGATTTTCTAGTCAATAGATGTGTTTTTATATCAGAAACTAAATCTATAACATTAACATAAGTTTGAGATAGCCTAAGTTTAGCGCTCGCTGACAACCGTGTTTTTAAAACAAATGATACTAACGATTTTTTACCATTATCATCAAGCATTGATTCGTATAATTCAATTGCGTCAATTAATTGATTAGTTGTATTTTCATTATCATCCATTATAGGCAATAAATTTACGGCTACTTTTAAATCAAATGAAGCCATTTTTGTGTCAAAACTATAGCTCGTATGGACAAACCTTAAAATTTCTGAATACAATCCATTAATTTTATGTGTGTTAGCTTTTATTATTGAGATGTCCTCTTCCGAGTATTCAAAATTTTTAATTTTGTCATTAATTTCCAATAATATTCTCTCAAAATCAACATATATATTTGCTTAGCTTCCCCAACTTTCTTATTTAAAATATCACCTTTTCTTCTTTCTGGTCCTATTTTAATTAAATACTTTCTTATTTCATGTAATTTCTCGTGAATTTCATTAAGTTTCGGCATAGTCATTTATATAAGATGTGAGGGAAGTTCGCAAATTAACCTTAATTGCAGTAATTGAAAAGTACATGTTAAATATATATAAAAAAAAATTTTTTTTTTCTTTTACCAGTTATCCGTGCGTTCTTCTAGTGTTTAAAACTCACTGTTAGACTTGTGCACTTTCACACTTCCACAGTTTGACACTTATGCGGCGGTTGTCTCTTTTAAACTATTTCTTGGCTCCTTGAAATCTCTTTTCTAATCCTATCCACTATTCTTCTTTTAACAAACCTGTACAACATAACTACCAAAATGCACACAACTGCAATGAAAGCAACAACTCCTAGGACTTTAACAACATCCCATTGATTTGTGTTTTGGTTTGTCTGGTTTGTAACACCTCCACTGTTTCCAGCTTGGGCTATTATAACTTCCTCCTTTACTTCCTTTGATTGATTAGTTCCACCCATAATTTTATTTGTGAAACTTTAATATTCTACTCGCACTTATTACAATCCCATTTCAGCTACAATACTTCACTAAACTTATTTTACAACACTCATTAAACTTAAGGCAGGATCGCCATGTGATGGCTCCTGGAATAGGAATTATTTTCCTTGTATAAGAATAATACAACTTACTCGTACGAATGAATTTTATTGACTACTTTTATATAAAAACTCACTTATATTGATTAATTCTTTATAACAATATGTAAGAATTGCTTATTCTGCTTATTTTGCTTATTTGCTGTTTCTATGGGGACCGTAAGTGACTGAACTCTACTTCCTGTAACTCGTGGCCATAGAAACAGCATAATACATATCGATTAGGTCATTAACCATATTATTCTTAAAACTATTTTATTACATTATATAATTTTATATTTTATAGTTTACCACTACAATACAGGAACCACCCCAACCTTTGTTAGGAGAGAGCAAAAATCAGTGATTGACATCTCTATGTGCTCGACAGGATTAGCCCGAAGGATAGGGAGCTGGTCGGTTCTCGATGAAACGGAATCTTTGAGCCTGCATAGATATATCTACATCGAAATTGATGTAGGCGAAGATGTTAAAAAGATATATGGCGGGGTAAGGCACCTAATGGACAGGGAAATGTTTAGGGCTGCTATCAGCCTGACATCTAATATTGGTGGATCCACACAGGATACCTTGGAGGCTATCAAAGAATCCCAGAAAGCTAGCATGATGAGGACTAATACTCCTAAAAAACGAATGCCGGTCTGGTGGAATGAGGATATCGAAAAGGCTAGGAGAACATGTGTAACGAGCAGAAGAAGAACAACTAGGCTGAGAGGCAGAGGTGGGTTACCGGAGGTCATTGAACAACCTGAGTATGAGTATAAGTCCTATAGAAAGGAACTCAGAAGGATGATAGAAAGATCCAAAAAGGAGTGCTGGGGAAACTTGTGCAATGAGCTGGAACATGATCGAGCAGGTTAGGTATCTGGTACACCCCATGGATAGGGGATCTATGGAAATAAGGGGGAGGAGAAGCCTGGGGTATGGAAGACAGACCATTACCCTGAAGGCAAATAGAAGAGCGGCGGACCGCCTGTGTGATGTGGGGAGGGTGCCCATAGGCCTGGTCAACTGCAATATTAGAAGAAGGGTGCAGCCCATGAGGTGCTTTAGGTGTAAGGAGTTTGGGCACTCCCAGAGGGAGTGTAAGGCGGCTAGTGCGGAGACTAAGTGTCATAGATGTTGGGGGGATGGGCACCAAGCACAGGAATGCAAAAATGAAGTGCACTGTAGAAGGTGCAATGAGGCACATCGGTCGGATTCGACCAGATGCCCTATATTTAGGAATTTGGTGAAAGAAGGGCAGAGGGTGGGGAGGAAATAAAAGCGACACCAGAATGCTTAAGGTGCTACAAGTGAATGTAGGAAGATCCGCACAGGCCCAGGACCTGGCATGTAAGGTGGCGGAGGAGGAGGGATGCTATCTAATCATAGTAGGGAAAGTGAATAAAAGGAAGTCGGCATCGAGTGGGTGGGAGGTAGATTTAAGAAAGGATGTGGGAGTATTTTTCAAAAATAAACAGATTAGGGTTAGGAAGGTTAATAGAGGGAAGGGATACATCGGGGTGGAAATGGAGAAAATAAGGGTGATAGGGGGATATATATCGCCGAACATAAGTTTTGATGAGTTCAAAACAATTATAGACGGGATGATGAACCTGGTTGAAAAGGGGGGGAGGGAGAAATGCATCATAGCGGGGGATTTTAATGCTAAGGCTACAGGATGGGGGGCGGCGGCAAATGATGAAAGGGGGAATTATATATTGGAATGGGCCGCCCAGTTAGGGCTGGTTATAGCGAATCGTGGAAAAAAGCCGACTTTTGTGAGGGGTTCATCAGAGTCATTCATAGACTTAACTCTAGTTACAGGGATGTTGGCGGGGAAGATGCGGGGGTGGCAGGTGTTGGATGGAGAGACGTTATCACTCCACCAGCACATAGTTTATGAGGTTAAGGATGGAGGGGAAAAAAATCGCAAATTCAGGGGTATTTAAATCGGAAGTCGATGAATTAATTAAAAAGATGGGAGGGGAAATGGGTAGATACGAACAGATGGAAGAGATACTATTAAAAGCGGGAAGCAAAGCGAAATTTCAGAAGGGGAGGGTAAAATATAGCCAATATTGGTGGAACGAAAAAATGGGGGAATTAAGGGGGGAGTGTATTAAATCAAGGAGGGGAGTAATGAAAGCAACCAGGGGCAACGAGAGGGAGAGGGCATGGGAAGTGTATAAGGGACAAAGGAAGATTCTCAGAAAAGAGATAAAGAAAGAGAAGAAGAAGCAGTGGAAGAGTTTATGCGACGAGATGGAAGATGATATATGGGGGCAGGGGTACAAAATAGTAACTAGGGCATTTAAGGGTGGAGGCGCATCTTTCCAGCTGGCCAGTGATAAGAAGGAAGAGATAGTTAAGGCTCTATTCCCAAGAGGGGAGAAAGCTGTCTATGTAGAAACGGGGGAAGAGGAGGAAGTTCCAGAAGTTACGGTGGGAGAAATCGAGAAGGCGGTACAAAAACTTAAGACCGGCAAAGCACCAGGACCGGACGGCATACCAGTAGAATGTGTTAAACACTTCGTGGAGGACCATATAAGGGAGGTTAAACATTGGGTTAACGACCTTATGAAAAGGGGGGATTTTCCGTTAACGTGGAAAACTGCAAGGTTGGTATTAATACCAAAGGTGGGTAGACCGGAGGGGGAGACCTCATCATATAGACCACTATGCCTGACAAATGCGATAGCTAAATTTTATGAGCACTTGGTTAGGGGGAGATTAGATGGCGCGGTGAGGGATAGTGGTGACTTGGCGGAAAACCAATACGGGTTCAGGGAAGGGAAGTCGACGGTGATGGCGGTGGAAAGAATTCTTGGGAGGGCAAATAGCGTGAGGATAGGTAGGGGAAAGGAGAGATGGTGCGTCGTGGTGATGCTAGACGTGAAAAATGCTTTCAACTCAGTTCCGACTAGGCACATACTGGGGGAACTGGAGAGAAGACATATTCCACGCTACTTATTAAAGGGGGTTACGCGTTATTTTCAGGGTAGGAGAATAATGATGGGTGGGGGGAAATTTTATGAGGTCACGGCGGGTATTCCACAGGGTTCGGTCTTAGGACCGACCGTGTGGAATATCTTCTATGATCCTCTTATGGGGATGAAACTTCCGGAAGGAGTAGAGGTAGTAGGTTTCGCGGATGACGTCGCGATTGTGGCGACGGCCAAAGATGGTCCAGACCTCGAAATTAAGGTAAACGAGGCATTGTGGAAAGTGGGGAGATGGATGAGGGAGAAGCGGATGGAGTTGGCCCCAGAAAAAACTGCGGCGCTGGTGCTGTATGGGCCCAGAGGGCGAAATATTACTTTTGAAATGGGGGGGTACCAGATAGAACCGGGGAGGAAATGCAAGTATCTGGGTATCTGGCTAGATAGGGGTATATATTTTGGGCCGCACATCAGGGAGGTAGTTAAGAAGGCGGGAGATAGGGCGGCAGCGCTGACCAGGGTGCTCCCAAATATAGGGGGGCCAGGGGATTTTAAAAGAAAGATGTTGTGGGGGGTAGTAAAGTCTTATTGTACGGTGCCCCAATATGGGGCTATGGGGCTATGAATACTAAAAAATACAAAGAAGATATGATGAAGGTACAGAGGATCATGCTGTTGAGGATTGCGTCAGGGTATAGGACAATATCAAATGACGCGATCCAGTTAATTACCGGTATATCACCGATTGATCGCTTGGTTGAAGAGAGGGTACAAATGTGGAAGAGGGGCAGGGAAAATAAAGCGTTAATAGAGGAAGAAATAGAGAAGAAGTGGGTGAGCAGGTTGAGGGAAGGGAGTTCAAAGGGGGCATGGACCCGGAAGGTTATAGGGGAGGTAGAAGACTGGTTGGGATGTAAGCATCGAAAATTAGACTACTTCACAACACAAGTGCTTTCGGGGCATGGGTGCTTTAGGGTGTATACCTACAGGATTGGTAAGGCGAGGGACGAAAAATGTATGTATTGCGGTGATAGGGATGATGTCGAACATACGGTGTTTTTATGTAAGAGGTGGGATAATGAGAGGGCGGAGGTAGAGAGTAAGCTTGGGATTACATTGAGGGTGGAAAATACTGTCAGAAGTATGCTGGAGTCAGAAGAAAAGTGGCAGATTCTTGTAGGGTATTTCAGAGCGATTATGGGGAAAAAGGAGGTAGATGAGAGAGTCGCTCAGGATAGGGAAAAAAGGGAGGGAGAAATGGAGTAGTACCTTGTATATTTTATTTTGTTTGACTTTTTCTA
The DNA here is from genome assembly GCA_949126875.1 of Lochmaea capreae. Taxonomy (NCBI): domain Eukaryota; kingdom Metazoa; phylum Arthropoda; class Insecta; order Coleoptera; family Chrysomelidae; genus Lochmaea; species Lochmaea capreae. Next base: position 25,376,594 of record OX421409.1, on the reverse strand, counting down.
TATATCTATTTATTTATCTATTTAAAAATTTTTTTTTTATGAATGTGTATATTTATTAGTGTGTTAGTGGTTTATTGCCGACTGTTTTTTTTTAAATCTTTTTTTTTCTTAAGAGTTAGTCCCTTTTTATGTATTTATTTATTTATTTGCTTTTTATTGGTCCTTGGTGTAGTTTACTTATTGTACTTACGTACTATATACTTGACCCATCTGTGCTGTGAAGTAATGCCCGAAAGGGTGGTCCCACAGTACGGGTGAGGGGAGTGGGGTTTAGTGTCGATGCTGGCTCACTCGGGGCGACAGTGGATACACACACCTTTTGTTTTGGTGGGTGTATTGGCTGGCGAACTGGGGGGGGGGGTAGAAACCCACACTGGCCGGACTAGCCGGCTCCCAGTCTTGTTGAAGATTCCCCACTTCCAAAAAAAAAAAAAAAAGGTTAGGTTACGTTAGGTTAGGTTAGGTTAGGTTAGGTTAGGTTAGGTTAGGTTAGGTTAGGTTGAAGGTACAGAGGATCATGCTGTTGAGGATTGCGTCAGGGTATAGGACAATATCAAATGACGCGATCCAGTTAATTACCGGTATATCACCGATTGATCGCTTGGTTGAAGAGAGGGTACAAATGTGGAAGAGGGGCAGGGAAAATAAAGCGTTAATAGAGGAAGAAATAGAGAAGAAGTGGGTGAGCAGGTTGAGGGAAGGGAGTTCAAAGGGGGCATGGACCCGGAAGGTTATAGGGGAGGTAGAAGACTGGTTGGGATGTAAGCATCGAAAATTAGACTACTTCACAACACAAGTGCTTTCGGGGCATGGGTGCTTTAGGGTGTATACCTACAGGATTGGTAAGGCGAGGGACGAAAAATGTATGTATTGCGGTGATAGGGATGATGTCGAACATACGGTGTTTTTATGTAAGAGGTGGGATAATGAGAGGGCGGAGGTAGAGAGTAAGCTTGGGATTACATTGAGGGTGGAAAATACTGTCAGAAGTATGCTGGAGTCAGAAGAAAAGTGGCAGATTCTTGTAGGGTATTTCAGAGCGATTATGGGGAAAAAGGAGGTAGATGAGAGAGTCGCTCAGGATAGGGAAAAAAGGGAGGGAGAAATGGAGTAGTACCTTGTATATTTTATTTTGTTTGACTTTTTCTATATATCTATTTATTTATCTATTTAAAAATTTTTTTTTTATGAATGTGTATATTTATTAGTGTGTTAGTGGTTTATTGCCGACTGTTTTTTTTTAAATCTTTTTTTTTCTTAAGAGTTAGTCCCTTTTTATGTATTTATTTATTTATTTGCTTTTTATTGGTCCTTGGTGTAGTTTACTTATTGTACTTACGTACTATATACTTGACCCATCTGTGCTGTGAAGTAATGCCCGAAAGGGTGGTCCCACAGTACGGGTGAGGGGAGTGGGGTTTAGTGTCGATGCTGGCTCACTCGGGGCGACAGTGGATACACACACCTTTTGTTTTGGTGGGTGTATTGGCTGGCGAACTGGGGGGGGGGGTAGAAACCCACACTGGCCGGACTAGCCGGCTCCCAGTCTTGTTGAAGATTCCCCACTTCCAAAAAAAAAAAAAAAAGGTTAGGTTACGTTAGGTTAGGTTAGGTTAGGTTAGGTTAGGTTAGGTTAGGTTAGGTTAGGTTAGGTTCCACTCCTAGGAGCTGTGTGACCTTGTCGTTGGTGGAGTGGCTCAGTAACTTCTTCTTTTCTCGCGCCGCAAGGACGGGAAAGGAAGAGTGAAGCCAAGAAACAGCTCAAAAAATAAATGGTCAGTGGGGCACTGGTGGGGCTACTGATGTCGAGTAGGTAGCGCCAATAAATGCCAGTAGAAGATCCAACACGCCCACGTTACATCCGAACACGCTGACAAGTCCTACCAGATACGGAGGACGAACGGCGAGTTCCCGGCGCCGTAAAACGGGGACCCCTCGACTATGGTATGGTAACCCAGAAAAAGAGTCCAGATGGAGAAAACCAGCTGAAAAAATCCCCCCAATCCCAAGGTGTAGCACTATCGTGCTGATGGGATGCATGGCACCGGGGGTCACAGGCGTGTCTGGAGCGATGCCTGAAGGAAGTGGCAAACCGGAGGGGATTCAAGCCTTGACGGGGTAAGGGCGCACTGCCCCGTTGGACAAAACATTCGACCCAATTCGTGGGATTTATATGGATAATAAAAATGTCAGCATAGACCTTACGGCGGGCGACCAGGTCAAAATATCTGGAAGAGGAGACAGAGGTATAATAAAGAGTACCAAAAAAGAGATATACAACAGACAAAGAAGAGAATCATTACCAGAAATTGAGTACGGTAAAAGGAAGGCAGAGATGGAAGTCAGCACAGACAAAATATACAAAAAAAAGGAGAGGGCAGAAACCTTTCTGTTAAACGAGGCTATCAGTAAAACCATTAGACTGGCGGGACAGATGGAAAAAGCAATCATCGAAATACCAAACACTCATTTGAAAATCAAAGATATCGTGAGACAGCTGGCGAGAAATGCCAAAGAGTACAATGGAACACTTATCAGAGCATGGTTGGAGGAAAATAAGTATGAGCAAGAAGAGAAAATGATGTTTGATGAGTGTGCACAAACCTCTCCTGCAAAACACACGGCGATTACTGGAGTAAATGAGAAAATCTCCGCTACCATATCCACGCAAACCATCACGGAATGCAATGACAGCCTAAAGGAAATAGAAAAGAAGGTAGAGACCCGTACTATAGCAACGCAAACAGACTCATGGCATAGGGGGAAAGAGATTATACAAAACACAGATAACATTGAAACTCTAGATCAGTTAAAAAAATATCATAGGTCAAGAATGGACAGAAAGTACGTTCGCAAGAACCAAAGTAGCCATAGGTAATCCTGTGATGCCTTTTGGCCTAAATATTAAGTTATTAATTATTTAAATTATTATCGAATAAATTCCCTTCAGCTAATTCCAATAAACCACGAATTGTTTTATAAATAATAAATATAAAGGTTGCACGTACGAGTCAATGTCAAAGCAAATAAATATTAACAAGTATCATGTATATTTACTTACGATGAACTTTACTCTTGATATATAAATATGTAACGATAGTATTTTAGGAGGTAATTATAATTCAGTTCATATCATGCGATTCATTCTAAGTAGTAATCTAAGAGTATTCATTTAGTGTTAGTAGTTAATGTATATTAAGTAATAAATAGAACATGTCCCAGTGAAACGGGTAGTTGTTTTATTCCTGTGAGATGACCCACCGAGTGACCAGCAGCACCACCTATTCAGAGGCCCTTCTACAATCCTAATACCCGAAGTATCCATACTAGGATACACACATTACATGGCGATCCTGAAAACAAAAGGAATTCTGTAACAATGGGTGCTAAATCAACGAAACTAGCGGTCCAAGAAAATGGTGTGGTTAACAGTAATTTTATAGTACAAGAAGAGGAAATCAAAGCAGATCTGGAGGTGAAGACTCTCATCTACATTATTGTGGTTGTTTTGGTACTACAATTTGGATGGTCTATATATAAGAATTATAGAAGACAAATGAAGAGGGAGATAAGAAGAAATCTACAGCAAAGCACGCTGAACCTTTAGGATGGTGAGAATATTTTTTTGTAAACTTTAAGGGTATATTCTGTTTTGTGGTTAAATTTTTTTTTTTGATAATTGATATTTCATATTTTTATTTTTATTGACAATGAATTTTAAATGTCCTCGAGTGATGAAAATACAGTAACGTGGGATGAATTTGAGATTAGATTGAATTTAATTTTAGAAGATATACGTAGGAATAGTAAGCGTGTGTTAAAAAAGGAGGTTCCAAAAAGCTCAGATAGTCATATAGATATAATAAATAAGTGTGATTCATTTAATAGTTTCTCTAGGTTAATAAATAAGAATTGGTATAAGTTAGATGAGAATCAGCAGAGTACATGTATTTTATATTTTGACAAAATTAGAGAAAAGGTAGAGAAAGCATTTCAAGTGTTAGATTGTCAGTATGAAGTTCCGTCTCAATTAATTACGAGTAATAATTTAATTAATAAAGAAATATTAGAAGCAATGAGCAAAGATAAAAAGGAGAAAATGGCATTAAGTATGAGTGATTTTTTCAATTTAGCCGGTAAAATATTACCAAATGAGTTTAATGGGGATATAAGCAAATTGCAATCTTTTGTAGATGCTATAAGTTTGCTACAGGTTGGTGCAGCAGAGCATGAGGAGAATGCTGTACTATTTGTGAAAACTAGGCTAACTGGAAAGGCCAGGAGTCTAATCACCACCGAAAAATCGTTGGTAGAAATTATAGGAACCCTAAAAAAGGGACTAAAGGGAGATAGTGCTAGTTTAGTAGGAGCTAAATTAAGCAAATTAAGACAAAACAATAAGGATATAGTTGAGTATGCATCAGAGATGGGGAAATTAACAGATCAGTTACAAGCCGCGTATTTGGCAGAAGGAATGCCAGTACACTTAGCAACTAAGTATACAACAGAAGCAGCAGTAAAATCACTGATCGACAACTCAGCATCAGAACGGATAAAAACCGTTATAGCAGCTGGAAATTTTACGACACCGCAAGAGGTGATGACTAAACTGGTTTCCATCAATGTGGGAAACAATCAGTCAACAGGAAGTGTTCTGCATTATAAGGCAGATAGGAATAAATTTGTGTCAGGAAATACCTATTTTCCTCAGCGAAGATACTCTTATGTTAATCATAATGGAGAAAATAATTTCCATAGGGAAAATAACTACGATAACAGTAGGAAATTTCACACCAATCAAGGTAATAGGAGATTTACTGGTTACAGGGAGAAACCAGAAGAATATAGAAACAAGCCTAACAATAGGTTTAACAATGATAATAAATATAGAAATGTAAGAATGTGTGAAAGTGAAGAAAGGAGAGAGGAAGATGAACAAAAAGAATTGGGGTTTTGAAAAAGAAAGGTGAAAAATCCAAAATTTTAAATAACTTGCATCATAATAATCATTATATTTATAACTTTGATTTAACTCTTTCAAACTTTGTGCAAATTAAAACTGACATAACGGATAATATAGATACTTTTATATTAGATACAGGTGCAGATATATCGTTATTAAAAATTTCAGATAATTTTCCACATCACTTAATAAAAACAACACAAATATTAAATATTAAAGGAATAACTCAGGGAGAAATTAAAACTTTGGGTACAATAGAAACTTTTCTTTTTATTAAGGGTGTAGCATTTAAACATTGTTTTCATGTAGTAGAGGAAGAATTTCCTATACCTACGAATGGAATTCTAGGTAGGGATTTCATAAGAAATTATAATTGTATTTTAGATTATTCAGAATTAAAATTATACATAGATTGTAAATCTAGGAATACAGTAACATTAGAAATTTTTGACAATCCTGAATATGATACTGTGGCAATACCGCCTAGATGTGAAATCTATCGGTTGGTAGAAAGTTTCAAAAACTTAAGACAGGATAAAGTTGTCGAGCAACAAGAACTATTACCAGGAATATTTATAGCAAGATCTATTATATCAAAAACTAATCCTTATGTCAGAATTTTAAACACAAATTATGAAAGCAAGTCGATAAATACAAACAATATTAAAATATTGGATTTAAATTTATTTCATGTATATGCTGTGAAGAATGAAAGTAAGAATAGGATGAAAGAATTAAGAAAAACATTAAATTTAGAGGTACCAGAGTACGTGAGGGATAAGCTAATAAATCTTTGTGAGAATTTTTCAGATATTTTTGCTTTAAAGAACGACATTTTAACGCATAATAATTTTTATGAGCAAAAGCTATTGGTAAAAGATGATACTCCAGTATATATTAAAAATTATCGCACGCCACACTCTCAATCTTCAGAACTTAATAATCAGGTCCAAAAGTTATTAGAACAAGGTATAATTGAATCTTCAATCTCAGATTATAACAGTCCAGTTTTACTTGTTCCCAAAAAGGCAATCAATGAAGAGAAGTCTTGGAGACTTTGTATAGATTTCAGGCAATTGAACAAGAAAATAGTCACAGATAAATTTCCATTACCCAGAATAGATTCGATCTTAGATCAGTTAGGGAGGTCGAAATGGTTTTCAGTCATAGATCTTATGTCAGGTTTTCATCAAATTCCCTTAGAACAGTCTTCAAGGAAATATACATCTTTTAGTACAGAAAAAGGTTCTTTTCAGTATACAAGATTACCATTCGGTTTAAATATAAGTCCAAATAGTTTTTCAAGAATGATGTCCATAGCATTCTCAGGATTAACTCCAGAAAAAGCATTTCTTTATATGGATGATATAGTCGTAATAGGGATGTCAGAAAATCATCGTTTAAGTAATCTCGAAAGGGTGTTTGACACATGTCGGAAATTCAATCTTAAATTAAATCCACAAAAATGTCAATTCTTCAGGCGAGAAGTAACGTATTTAGGACACAATTTGTCCAGTGAAGGGGTTCTACCCGATAAGGCAAAATATTCAGTCATTGAGAAGTATCCAGTGCCCAAAAATTCAGAAGAATCTAAAAGGTTCGTAGCATTCTGTAACTATTACAGACGTTTCATTCCAAATTTCGCTGACATATGCATACCTCTCAATAAATTATCTAGGAAAAATGTAAAATTCGAGTGGTCGGAAGACTGCGAAAAATCATTCAAAATACTAAAATCGGCATTAATTCAGCCGCCTATTCTGAAATATCCAGATTTTAATAAAAAATTAATATTGACAACAGATGCTTCAAATATTGCGTGTTCTGCAATACTTAGCCAGGAATACGAAGGTATAGATCTACCTATAGCTTATGCTTCGCGAGATTTTAAGAAAAGTGAATTAAATAAACCTATAATCATGAAAGAACTGTTAGCTATCCATTGGGGAATTAATCATTTCAAGTGTTATTTATATGGTTCTCCACATTTTATTGTGAAAACGGATCACAAGCCGTTAACACATCTTTTTTCGATGACAGAACCAACTTCGAAACTTACAAGAATTAGACTAGACCTAGAAGAATACAACTTCGAAATACAATACTTGAAAGGAAATTCAAATTATGCGGACAGTATTTCAAGGATATCAATAAATGAATTAAAAGACTTGTACATTGACAATGCTCACATTTTAGCAATAACGAGGTCAAAAACTCGTCAGAATAAAGCTCAGCCTATAGGAGAAGATAAAATAGTTTCCACAGAAATAAAGGAAGATATTCGCAAGCCAGCAGTATATAAAGTACTGAATAATTTAGAGGCGCATAAATTACCAATTCTGCAATTTGAAAATAACCGTGTTTCGTTAAGGATGAACATACGGATCAAAAACAGGATGAGATTTAGCCAAGCCTTATTAAATACCGATATAGTTAACTTTGATTTAGGTCAAACGTTAGTTCAGCTTGATAAGCTAGCGGTAAATAATGGAATAAAAAGGATGAAAATTTATATGAATGATATTATTTTCACACAGTGCACTATAAAAGAGTTTATGGAAAAAGGAAACAATACGTTAAAAAACGTACAAATATGTATTTGCGATATACCTAAGATGGTGGAAAAAGAAAAAGAAAAGCAACAGATTTTAGAAACTTATCATAATGATCCTTTATTTGGAGGTCATGTAGGAAATAACAGGCTATTGAAAAAATTAAGAGCGAATTTTAGATGGAAAAACATGGAAAAAGATGTAAGAAAATATATTAAGCAATGTCACAAGTGTCAAGTCAATAAAGCAAAGAATAATCACAAAGAAGAATTTGTATTAACGGAGACAGCAGAAAAACCATGGGATATAACATATATAGATACGGTCGGTCCTTTTCCACAAAGTGAAAATGGTAACCGTTATTGCATCACAATGTTATGTGAATTAACGAAATATGCAGTAATAATTCCAGTTAAAAACAAAGAAGCGAACACGATAGCTCGTGGAATTTTTGAAAATTTTATACCAAATTACGGTCTAATGAAACAAATTAGGACAGATTTAGGCACAGAATATAAAAGAGAAATATTCAAAGCTTTAACTAAAATGTTAAATATTAGTCATAATTATTCAACAGCATATCATCATCAATCTATAGGAGGTTGTGAGAAATTACATAGAACGCTTAATGAGTATGTGAGACATTTTATAAATGAAAGTAAGGATGATTGGGATGAATGGTGTAAACTATTTGCTTATTGTTATAATACGACTCCAAGCTCTTATCATGGTTATACGCCATTTGAATTATTGTTCGGTAGACGTGCTAACTTACCCGAGAATCTAACAAACGAGATTGAACCATGTTATAATATTGATGAATATCAGAATGAGTTAAAATATAAACTGCAGGTAGCTCATCAGAGAGCAGAGAAATATTTAACCAAATATAAACTGAGTAGACAAAGTCAAAATAGTAAGGTAGCTAATCCAGTTGATTTTAAAATAGGGGATTCAGTTTTAGTAAAGAGGGAAAATAGAACCAAATTCGAATCTCAATATATAGGTCCATTTACAGTCACAGAGGTGAGTGATGTTAACTGTAAAATTAAATTAGAATCAGGTGTGATAAAAGAAATACACAAAAACAGAATCCATCCTTACTGTAAAACGAATTAAAAATTGTAAAAGTGTAAGAATCAAAAGTGTGAGTGAGTTTACAAACAATTATGAATAGTAAACAAAGTGAAACATAAAACAATTAGTGACAGTAAATACATTCGGATAACAAACCATAAAAACATTAAGTGAAAATAAATAAACAACTAAGTTATCCTAAACAATTTTTAAAGGCAATGAACATTCATTTATTTATGAATATATTATGTAATCGTAGGTTAGTGACATTATTTAATAATCATCTATCATTTATTTTTAGGATATTTGTAAATTCATTTCATTAGGGGGAAAGGAAGCTCAACGGAATTTATTCTTTTTGTAAAAACGGAAGGTGTGATGCCTTTTGGCCTAAATATTAAGTTATTAATTATTTAAATTATTATCGAATAAATTCCCTTCAGCTAATTCCAATAAACCACGAATTGTTTTATAAATAATAAATATAAAGGTTGCACGTACGAGTCAATGTCAAAGCAAATAAATATTAACAAGTATCATGTATATTTACTTACGATGAACTTGACTCTTGATATATAAAGTTAGTAAGTTAGTAAAGTTAGGTTAGGTTAGGTTAGGTTAGGTTAGGTTAGGTTAGGTTAGGTTAGGTTAGGTTAGGTTAGGTTAGGTTAGGTTAGGTTAGGTTAGGTTAGGTTAGGTTAGGTTAGGTTAGGTTAGGTTAGGTTAGGTTAGGTTAGGTTAGGTTAGGTTAGGTTAGGTTAGGTGCCTCGGGAGGTTGGATGAGAGAGGCTGGAAGTGATTCACCCCTAATCTCTCATACAAGTTTCCGCGGAGGGGGTTTTCCACCCGACACGGCGCGTCCCAATGGCTCATAGGGTGCCTCCAGGGAGGTGTGGTCTGTTGCGGGACTCGTGCTTTTCAGCGCCAGAGGGCCCAAGCGTTGTAAGGGCCGCTCAGTGCTTATAAGCGCTGTAAGGGACTCGTGACCGACCAACTTCCAGGGATAGGTGATGAATAAGGATCCAGTATGGGAACCCCAATAATCACCCGCGGATCAAACGGAATAGAGGAGTAAACCTCGATAAAAAAACCAACAACATAGGGGAGGCAGCTATGTTGGGTGATTAAAGCGATGGTAGCTCTGCGTCCGGAGGCAACCGTTGAGAAAAAGCCTAGAGGAGTAAACCTCGATAAAAAACCAACAGCATAGGGGAGGCAGCTGTGTTGAGTGATCGAAGCGACGGAAGCTCTGCGTCCGGAGGCAACCGTGATAAAACCTAGAGGAGTAAACCTTGATAATAAATCCCCACTACTAAGGCGGAAGGCATCGTGCTGAAGGTATGGAAGGTGCGAGGGTTAGAGCATCGCGAACGATCCCCTTGGGCTACCTGGCGAAACCCCATTGTATTTTGCCTTAGCGGGGTAAGGGCGCACTGCCTCGCTGGACATACTTTCGACCCAACTCGTGGGATTTGATCGAACAATTTTTTAAAAATAGAAGTGGTGGAGAAGGATGGGAAGAAGAGACCCGAACTCCTGAGTTCAGGAAGAAGAAGGTAGGGTCAGCCCTGCAGAAGTCGCCGACAAGTGCAATGGAGGCAAAACCCGGGTCACCGGCAAATTGTCTTGTCTTCGACTTGACATGGGATGAGCAAGAGGCACAGTCTAAGCCGACGAAGAAGAGGAAGATGCATAGCGTGTCAAGAGAACCAGCGGATCCTCTGTTCAAGAGTTTCATGAAACTACTGGACAGGGTAAATGACGCAACAAGGAAATTAACGAAGGCGGTAGCGGATGCTCCAAACACAAAGTTGGACATAAAAGAAGTCACTAAAGACCTAAATAGTATCGTCAGTCAGATGACGACAGTTAAAATGACGAGCATGCTCCAGGGGATGGAAACAACAGGATACGAGACCAGTACCCAAGTTGAATACAAGGAAAAAGTAGATGCGGAGACTCAAACAGAAAATAGTAAAAGTGTGACCACTGGGTGCCAAACAACTTGCTGGATGCAAGGGGATGATAGGGAAGAGGTGAGTGAAGCTCTGGAAAAGGAAGATAAATGCGCAGAGCAGTTCGCTAATATTGCGGACAAAAATTGGCCAGAGGATCTGTACGTCGCAACCAAACCGACTGACGAGATCTTTAATATACAGAATGATATCGCTTTTTGGGAGGATGATGAAAAGACATGCACGCAGATGATAGAAAGGCACCCGGAAGCTCAGGAAATGGGAGGACCAGTGGGGCTACTAAGCGTCATGTATAAGAAGAAAGATAAGGAAGGGAGGGTTGAAACGAAGGAGCGTAGAATATTCAAGCTGATCTGCGAGGACACCGTTGGGAAGAGGATGGAAACCCTGAAAGCATTTAAAGCCTCCCTTATAGAAGAGGAAATGCCAGAAGTGGCATTACATGCACCACCGAAAAATGCAGATGTTCATAGGAAACTGTTGGAGTACATGTTTCACAAGTCGGGGATTGTGGTGAAAATACATAATCACAAAGAAAAGGAGGGAACAAGGCGCATGACAGAGGAAGGAATCGTGATTCGACAGGGAAACACGACTTACGCTGACCTACTGAAAAAAGTGAAATTAGCGGTGGGGGAAAAAAACCAGGGAATAAAGCAGGTCCGGAAGACAAAGGACGGAGCAGTGCTGCTCGTCTTGGATAAAAAAGACGATCGTGTAGGTGACCTCACGAGGACGCTTGAGAGTAGCATTGAGGGCGTCCAAACAAGAAGAACCACTAGGGACAAAATGCTCTTCAGGGTCACAGATTTGGACCCAACTGTCACTCAGCAGGAGGTAGAAGATGCTGTGAGAGAGCGGCTTGGCGCCACCTACTACCAAGTGGAGGTGATCAAGATGAAGCCAAATCGGTTCGGAGACCAGGCGGCTCTAGTGGCCATAGATAGAGAACTGGCAATTAGTGCCAAGAAAGTAGCAAGAGTGAAAATTGGACTTGCCCCTTGCAGGATGAGGGAGTGGCAAGAGGTACAAAGATGCTTCCGTTGTTGGGGATATGGTCACGAGGCAAGAGTATGTGACGTGGAGGATAGACGAGATTCTTGTCTTAGATGTGGGGAGAAGGGCCATGTAGTGGCAGAGTGCAGAAGTGAAGAGGAGTACTGCCCAGCTTGCAAGGAATCGGGGCATCGAGTTGGAGCTGGGAAGTGTATCGCTTTCAAGCTTGCTTTAGCTGAAGGTACAAGTACACCGAGAGGCACATCCAGAAGAAATAGGAGGGCAGAACAGAGTCCAAGTAAAAAAACTGGTGTTGAGGTGGAGGCGGGGATGACATCAGCTATCTAGAAATGGCTTTAAAAGTGCTTCAGCTGAATTTAGGCAGGGCTAGGAAGGCGCACGATATTGCTGCATAAATTGCTATGGAAAAGTACATTGACTTGGTATTCGTATCAGAGCCGAACAAGAAGATAGTCATGGGAAACAGTTGGATACACGACTACAACGCAGACGTAGCGGTTTGGATCAGGAATAGAAAGTGTGGCATTATGAGCACTGATAAGGGGAGAGGGTATGTAATAGTACGCCTGAAGGATCTTGTAATCATTTGTAGCTATGTATCCCCAAATATTCCTTTTCAAGAGTTCAGAAATATCGTAGATGAGCTCATGGAATCTTGCAAAGCTGAAGGCAATAAAGTAGTGATTATGGGTGATATCAATGCCAAAGCGCCACAGTGGGGGGCGGATAAGGCCGATAGGAGGGGGGAATATCTGAGCGAGTGGCTGGAGACAATCAATTATGTAGTTTTAAATGATGGGCAACCAACCTTCGTTAGAAATACCAGTGTCTCGCATATTGACGTTACAGGTGCCAGCCCGGCAGCGGCCAAAAAAATAGAAAATTGGAAGATTTTGGAGGAGGCGGAAATATTCACGCTCCACAAATATATTTACTTTGAGGTTAAGATGGATGGCAAAAGAAATGTACATAGGCAAACTAGATGTTTTAACATGGAGAAAGTCAAAGAGAGCATAAAGGATATGAGAGAAAAGGACACCTGGGACATGAGCACATTATGCAAACATCTGAAAACGGTCATGCAGAAATGTACCAGAAAAAAGGGAGGGGAGGTGTATACGTACCCGTACTGGTGGAATGAGGGGATCGAAAAGGGCAGAAAGGAATATTTTAACGCAAAGAGGATGTTGGCCAGAAACAGGAAAACTGGAGTAGAGGTATTGGAATGGGAGGAAATATGTAGGGAGAAGAGAAAGGCACTGGGAAAACTAATCAAGCAAAGCAAAAAAACTAAGTGGGAGGATACCATAAACCAACTGGATGAGGATATCTGGGGAGAAGGATATAGGATAGCGGTAAAGAACCTGAGAATTCGAACACCGTTTGAAATACCGTTGGACATAAGGAAAAAAGCTGCAAAAGTCCTATTCCCGGATAAACCGTTGCACATGTTCCTCATAAAACCGGTATCAGATGTGCCACCAGTAACGGCGCAGGAGTTGCTGCAAGCTGCAGGGGACATCAAAACAAACAGGGCACCAGGTCCAGATGGGATAATCCCAGAGATAATAAAAATGTTTGTCGGTACAAAGACTGAAATTATGCTACGCATAATGAATAACGCAATTCAGAATCAGGCATTTCCAATACACCAGAAAAGTGCAAAGCTAACTCTCATATTGAAACCTGGCAAGCCGATCGGAGCTCCAACGTCGTATAGGCCAATATGTCTGTTGAACTGTGTAAGCAAACTGCTAGAGAGGATTATTAAGGGACGACTGGAAATGGAATTGACCGAAAAGGATGCCATTTCGGATTTCCAGTTTGGTTTCCGGAAGGAGCGCTCTACAATACACGCGGCAAATTGGATAAGGGACAGAGTCCTAAATACAAAAGCTTCGTATGTGTCCATGATAACCATAGATGTCAAAAACGCTTTCAATACTGTCACGTGGCCACTTATCATAAGGGCCCTGCAAGAAATGCAAATTAGTGAATACCTAATAAACATGATTGCCGAGTACCTCAAGGCAAGATCACTTATAGTTGACAAGACGTTTACTATGCCCATTACCGCAGGAGTTCCTCAGGGTTCGGTGCTGGGCCCGACCCTGTGGAACATCCTGTACAACGGAGTTTTGAATATAGACATAGGGAGGGAGGCTAGAAGCCTGGCCTATGCAGATGATTTGGTAGTGATTGTTGAAGCTAGGGACCCAACGAGAATGGAGACGGCAGGCAATAAAGCACTCATGAGGATAGATAGATGGATGAAGGAGCACGACCTCGAAATAGCTATAAACAAAACGGAAGCTATAGTGTTGAAGGGCCCAAGAAGTAAAAAACGCATAAAGTTCTGCTTGAATGGCGAAAACATTGTACCTGGCAATACCATTAAGTACCTGGGCATACAGTTTGACGACAAGATGAAGTTCGGAAAGCATATAGAACTACTGAAGGGTAAGGTGCAGAGTAGAGTCACAGCACTTAACAAGCTTATGCCCAACATAAAGGGACCGGGCTTCCAGAAGAGGAGATTGTTACTTGGAGTAGTACACTCCACAATATTGTATGGGACACCCCCGTGGTACAAAGTTCTGGATATCAAGAAATACAAGGGAATGTTGGACTCTCTCCAAAGACAGACTTTGCTCAGGGTAATTAGTGCGTACAGAACAGTATCGACAACAGCGGCGCAGGTGATTGGTAGAGTGATTCCGATTCATCTTCAGGCGCTTGAAAGAGCCTTACTACACAAGGGGGAGCAGGTAAGAAACGCACAGGAGGTGAGAGAAGATATCCTAGACAGGTGGCAAGCGGAATGGGCAAATGCGTATACAGGGAGATGGACAAGAAGACTGATTCCTGATGTTAGGGTTTGGTTCAAATGCGAACACGTGAAAACAAATTACTACCTGACCCAGTTTCTATCGGGACATGGCTCCTACAGAGCATACACGGAAGGTATTAGGAAAACTGAGGATGACCTGTGTATATACTGTGGGGATTTGGACGACGCAAGCCACACGGTATTGGAGTGTAGAAGATTCGTAGGTACCAGAGAAAAGCTACACAAGAGTATAGGAAATCGGCTAGGCACGGAGAATTTCCTAAAAATCGCTACTGAAAGTAGTAGCACATATGATGCGATCTTACAGTGTATAACCGAGATTATGAAAACCAAAGAACACGAGGAAAGGATACACCAAGCCAGAAGGTAGGAAGAGGGAAGATACCTTGTCGCAACTGTTGTAACGTCCCAAAGACAGATCCAGTTGCGATGGGAAGGAGAGGTGGAATGTTTAGTGGGTAGGGCTGCAAGGCGAGTCCCACACTGTGTAGTGGTCGCAAATGGTTTCGGGCATTTGGTTCCACTACACGTGCGTAAATGCATTTTCAACCACCTCAAAAAAAAAAAAAAAAAAAAAAAAGGTTAGGTTAGGTTAGGTTAGGTTAGGTTAGGTTAGGTTAGGTTAGGTTAGGTTAGGTTAGGTTAGGTTAGGTTAGGTTAGGTTAGGTTAGGTTAGGTTAGGTTAGGTTAGGTTAGGTTAGGTTAGGTTAGGTTAGGTTAGGTTAGGTTAGGTTAGGTTAGGTTAGGTTGGGTTGGGTTAGGTTAGGTTAGGTAAGGTTAGGTTAAGAGCACTACTTAGGATAGCGAGTGCGTACCGAACTGTATCTGCAGAAGCGATCCAAGTGATCACAGGCGTACCACCAATCTACCTATTAGCTAAGGAAAGAAAAATCCTGCACGAAATAGGAGCAGTAACAGGTTTACAGAAGGAAGAACAAAGGAAGAGGATCATTGAAGAGTGGCAGAGCGAATGGGATAGTAATACAACTAAGGCACAATGGACAAAGATGCCGATTCCATCACTTGAAAAATGGGTGAACTGCAAACACAGGCAGCTAAATTACTGGTTCTCCCAGTTTCTAACAGGACATGGCTCCTTTAAGTCATATGTATATAGAATTGGGAAAGGAAACAGCAGTGAGTGCAGTGAATGTAACAAGGAAGACGATGCAAGACACTCCGTTTTCGACTGCATCAGGTTCCACCAAGAGAGAAAAAAGGTTGAATTAGAAATTGGAGACAAATTGATGATAGATAACGTGATAGACAAGATGGTGGAGAGCAAGACAAACTATAACAAGATTTTGAAATTCTGTACTGACATTGTTAAATTAAAGGAGGAAGAAGGCAGGAGAAATGAGGCTACCAGAAGAAACTAGGCTACCGCCAGTGTACCCGACGGAAACTAGTAATAGTGGTTCCAGGTGCACTGGTTTTGGTACACAGGGTGGGGTTTTAGCTGGTAGGCGCCCGGACATTGGCCGAGTGAATCCAGCACGCTTGGGGTACCTTCCCAGGCAGTCTTTGGAAGATTTCCCCACAAAAAAAAAAAAAAAAAAAAAAAAAAAAAAAAAGGTAAGGTTAGGTTAGGTCCACTCCTAGGAGCTGTAAGACCTTGTCGTTGGTGGAGTGGCTCAGTAACTTCCTTTCTTCTCGAGCCGCAAGGACGGGAAGGGACGAGTGAAGCTAAGAAACAGCTCAAAAATGGTCAGTGGGGGGTAGTGGGTAGCACCAATAAATACCAGTAGAAGATCCAACAGGCCCAAGTTACATCCGAACACACTGACAAGTCCTACCAGATTCGTTGGGCAAACGGCGAGTTCCCGGCGCCGAAAAACGGGGATTACTCGGCTATGGTATGGTAACCCAGACAGAAGGGTCCAACGGAATCTAAGCTTGGGAAACTGCGGCGAGGGATGAATGGCCCCCCGAAGTGGGTCGCGAGCAGCCCCCCGGCGTCATGGCGAGGACGTGCGGGGTAGCCGGAGGTGAACGCCGAAGGAATGCCTTAGGGAGGTACGGGCACTGCCTCTCTGGACCTACGTTCGGCCCAACTCGTGGGATTTTGATGGATCAATATTTAAAAAATAATAGTGGTAAAGAAGGATGGGAAAACACACCGGATAAGGAGAGAGAAAGCTTCGAAAGGGAGTTATTAGATATGCACAGCCGAAGACAGTCTCTGGGTCATACACCACCGGAAAGACACGAAACTCCGAGAAGGAAGAACAGTATACCGGATGAACAATTCACGACACCTGTAGTCAAATTGGAGGATAGCGAGACGAGCAGGCTAATTGACAGCACATACTCTAGTACCCAAGGGCAAGTAGCAAAACGCAAGAGAGGGGATCTGACGCCTCAACAACACCTTAACACACAGGGAAACGAACTTACCCTAATGCTAAAACAAATGAAAAAGGTGATGGATAGGAACAGGGAGCTGAAAAAGTTTATATCGGAAGTCCCAAATACAAAAATCGAGATAAAGAATGCAGCTAGAGGACTGGATAGAGAGTTGGACAAGTTGGACTTCCTTACTCAGGAATTGGAAAAGGAAGAGGTGGCGGAAAGAAAGGCTACAGAAAATATAATACAAGTAAAGGAGACAACCAGTATAGGAGAGCAGGCTACAGAAGCAGACATCGACAGCGAGATGGAGACGGCAGCAAAAAAATAACTTGAGGAAGTATTTAACATACTTAAGCAGGAAAAAAGGGAATATACCAGCGTAGCTAAGATATTGGATACAAAATGGCCCTCCGAAACATACAAGATCACAATGGAAGCAGATAGAAGCCTCTCCATCATAGACAGAGAGGAGGACATCATTATGATGATAGGCCCAAAAAACCAAAACAGGGATCGCGCAATAGAAGAACTTCTTGGTCGATTCCCGGACCTGAAAGATATAATGACAGGATGTGGAGGAAAAGTCGACTATATCACACAAGTCACGAAGTCAATAAACAGAGGCGGGGAATCTACGGAGAGAAAAAAGAATGTGTTCCTCATCCCGCTCGACCTTGGTGGAGGCGAAGTAATCGACACAAAATTAATCTACGACCAATTAGTTGACCTAAAAATGGCGATGGAAGAAAAAGAAGCTACTAGAGCGGCGCTGGTGGCAGAAGAAGGCATGAGCTTGACCTACACCAGGAAAATGATAGAATACCTTAACTATGAAAGGGGAGTAAAGATAAAAATGCTGGGTGACGTTCGAGATAAGGACGAGAACAAAGTAACGGAGAGACTTATTGTGAAAACAGGAGATAGGTCCTATGCGGAACTACTAAAAAACATTAAAAATAATGTAAATGTTAAGGTCATGGGCATTAACATACGCAATATTAAAAAAACGGGTAAAGGCGATATTCTTTTCGAGGTAAAAGAAGGAGGAGCGAAAACAGAAGCTCTCAAATCATAGATAGAAAAAAGGATAGAAGGAGTAGACACGAGTGTGCAGAAAAGGGAGACAATAATACATATACAGGGTGTCCAGGAACTTAATGCCAAAAATTCGGGAGCAAATAGAAGAGGTCAAAATAATGTTAGAAGTTCAAATAAATTTTTGTCATACGAGCCTTCGTTTCCGAGTTATAGACCTCTAAAGTTTCGAAATAAAAACCTTTGTTTTGTCATAATTTCTAAACTATACATTGGAATACTATAAAATTCCAGTGACGGATTGCATACATCCATGTCCTGTGTTTGACGGTATAAATGAATCTACATTACGTACAGATAAGCAGAGACGGCTTGTGCCCATTGGTTAATAATCCGTAATTTTAATAGGGACCATCTGAATAATATTTAAATTTCAAAAATAAATTTTCCAATCCATTTACTAATGAAAATGTACTCTTGTTTGAACTCGATAAAATTAAGGGTTTAGGAGAAATTTGAACTTTTAGATCTGATCGCCATATTTTGTAAAGACAGACATTCTGAAGAGAACTATCAATAATTGTCACAACTTATAATTAAAAATTCCTTAAGATTGTATTTAAACGCAATAAAAAAATTGCTTTGCAGTTTTAGTTTTAGTTCAAGCGTTTAAAGTCTGACCATGGGACTGGCTTAAGAAAAAGTAAAATTGAACTGTTTTCATCAAGAAGGCTGCTGTCAAATAATGACTAGCCGGCAAAACGTATTGTATTCTTAATTTACATCGAGTTAGTAGGCGGCTTCATTTATGTCAGCTTGTTGTCAAATTTTTAGAGACTTTATCAAAAATTATCTTTATTATTGTGTTTGATTGTTGATATGGCACAATTTACCTTAAATGAATATGCAGATATGCATTTAATGTACGGTTTGGCTTCTGGTAACTCGTCAGAAGCAAGAAGATTGTATACTTTACGCTTTCCTGGGAGAATTATACCCCATAGAAGAACCTTTGAACGAACCGATCGTAGCTTACGAGAGACAGGTATTTACATAAGCAAAATAAATTATTTTCTACTAGTTTGCATTAAATAACAATTTTAGGAAGTATCATACCAAGAAAAGGTGGCGAAGGTCAACCAAGAACTGCACGTACACCAGCTGTAGAACAAAATGTATTGGATGCAGTCGATGGTGATCCCACAACCAGTGTACGTAAGCTCTCAGCACAATTTAATTTGTCAAAAACAAATGTTCACAATATTCTCCAGGAGCAGCTTCTTCACCCCTTTCATATCCAGAAAGTACATGCCATGGATGTAGAAGATTATCCAGCAAGACTTGCCTACGCTCGCTGGTTTTTAGATACACAACGGAATGATAATGCATTTGTTGGAAAAGTTTTGTTTACGGATGAAGCCGGTTTTACACGGGACGGCGTAATTAATTCACATAATTTACATTTATGGGCTGATGAAAATCCGCACGGTATTGTTGAAACCAAAAATCAACGACGATTTTGTGTAAATGTGTGGGCGGGAATAGTGGGCAATAATTTAGTGGGTCCATATTTTTTCGATAATATTTTGAATGGTCAGATATACTTAGAATTTTTACAAAACGATTTTCCACCGCTTTTAGACGATGTTCCTTTACAAATTCGAAAAGACATGTGGTTCATGCACGATGGAGCCCCTCCCCACTATCTCATTGATGTACGAAATCATCTTAATAACATTTATCCCAATAAATGGATTGGACGAGGAGGTCCAGTTCCATGGCCAGCTCGTTCCCCAGAATTCAATAGCATGGATTCATTTTTTTGGGGATATCTTAAAAGCTTGGTTTATTCAACTCCGGTGCAAACAAGGAACGAAATGGTGGATAGAATAAGGTTTCATTGTAACGTTATAAAACAGAACCAGGGAATGCTCTACAAAGTACAAAGAAATATCCTTCGCAGACTCAGAAAGTGCGTCGAAGTGCAAGGTGGTCAAATCGAACATTTATTGTAGCAGTTTTAGGTTTTGGTTCTTATTTTCTTACCATTGCATTGTGAAGTATTAAAATTTATAGGCAACTACAATGGCCTAACATGTACGTAATTTTTTTATTGCGTTTAAATACAATCTTAAGGAATTTTTAATTATAAGTTGTGACAATTATTGATAGTTCTCTTCAGAATGTCTGTCTTTACAAAATATGGCGATCAGATCTAAAAGTTCAAATTTCTCCTAAACCCTTAATTTTATCGAGTTCAAACAAGAGTACATTTTCATTAGTAAATGGATTGGAAAATTTATTTTTGAAATTTAAATATTATTCAGATGGTCCCTATTAAAATTACGGATTATTAACCAATGGGCACAAGCCGTCTCTGCTTATCTGTACGTAATGTAGATTCATTTATACCGTCAAACACAGGACATGGATGTATGCAATCCGTCACTGGAATTTTATAGTATTCCAATGTATAGTTTAGAAATTATGACAAAACAAAGGTTTTTATTTCGAAACTTTAGAGGTCTATAACTCGGAAACGAAGGCTCGTATGACAAAAATTTATTTGAACTTCTAACATTATTTTGACCTCTTCTATTTGCTCCCGAATTTTTGGCATTAAGTTCCTGGACACCCTGTATACGACATCGATGGGGCGACAACAGAGATGGACATAAAACAGGCCATCATTACAGAAGTTGGGCGGAACTCAGTGAATGAGATCGCGATCAAATCACTCCGGCCCAATTCAAGCGGAGGCCAAAATGCCACGGTGACACTTTCTAAGATGACAGCAAAAAAACTTATAGATAAAGGGAGAATAAATATCGGCTGGCTTTCATGTAAAGTCAAAGAAAGAATAACCTTGACTAGGTGCTAAAGGTGCCTAATGTTCGGTCACGTAACGACCGAATGCAAAAACGTTGACCGCTCTGATGATTGCAGAAATTGCGGCACAAACGGTCATAAAGAAAAAGACTGTACAAAAGAAGCGTCTTGCATCGTATGCCAAAAAACCGGACACAGACATGACAACTCCAAATGCCCCCAATACAGAAGACTACTGAGAGAAGCCGCGGAAGCAAAGTCCAGGAGGGTATACCCTCCGGGGGATGGAAAACGCACAGTTTAACAACATGAGAATACTCCAAGCAAACCTTGGTAGGTCTAGAGCGGCGCACGACCTTGCATTCGCAACAGCAGACGAGAGTGACATCGATATAATAGCAGTAAGCGAACCCAACAAAAGCTTAACAAATACAGCAAGGTGGATTAGGGATCCCAGAGGGGACGTCGCGTTCTATTG
Organism: Lochmaea capreae; assembly: GCA_949126875.1. Taxonomy (NCBI): domain Eukaryota; kingdom Metazoa; phylum Arthropoda; class Insecta; order Coleoptera; family Chrysomelidae; genus Lochmaea; species Lochmaea capreae. The sequence goes on along the minus strand of OX421409.1, from coordinate 25,355,464 downwards.
CAGGAACAAAAATGTCGGAGTTCTCAAACACAAATCAATAGACGGATGCGTCTTACTATACACAGGGGTGGGTGTCCTCATCGGATGTTACATTACATTACATTACCTTCGAGGAATACAAGGAACAACTAGACACAGTAATGGAGAAGGCTAGAGAACTTCAAGAGGAATATATCCTACTGGGTGATCTGAATTCGAAATCTGCACTTTGGGGCTCCCCGATTACAGACCAGAGAGGACAGTACCTTGAAGACTGGGTAAACGCACTAGACCTAACTACCCTAAACGAGGGCGGGACACCAACCTTTGTGAGAGGCTTCAGCCAATCGTATATCGATGTCACCTTCGCTACCACTGGTATGGCTAGGAAAACCAGCAACTGGACTGTCTCGACACAAGAAACACTCAGCTACCATCGGTACATATTTTTTGATGTTAAAGACGAGACCAAAAAGCGAAATAATCAAAAAAGCAAGCGGAACTACGACCATGCCAAATTAACAAGACTTCTTAAGAACACGTTTGCAACAAACGGTCCAATGAATAGAAGAAGCGTTAAAGAGACGATGACTGAAATACAGATGGCCGCAGAGAATGTAATAGGACGAAGACATATGCCTTACTGGTGGACTGCAACAGTAGGTGAAAAAAGAAAGGCATGTAACAGGGCAAGACGCGAAATGACTAGAGGCAGGCCTAGGATAACGAACGAGGAATATGAAGACCGGAAAACAAAATACAAGGACAAGAGGAAATCCCTTTCCACGGAAATAAAAAGAGCAAAGAAGGCATGCTGGCCGGAACTGCAAAGGTTGCTAGACGAGAACATATGGGGAGATGGATACAAAGTGGTTATGAAACACCCTGATACCCCTTATAACATCACGAGCGCCCAGAAGACAAAAATTGCTAAGGACCTCTTCCCAATTAGAGATGAACCCCCATTTTTTCCGAGACAGCCACGTATTTCACGAGAGAAGAATTAATCCTTGCTGGAGAACAGCTGAAACCAGGAAAGGCACCCGGACCAGACGGCATACTCCCAGACACTGTCAAGGAACTGGTTAGGGCACAACCCACCATCTTGCTTAACATTATGAATGACTTGATAGGACAACAGATCTTTCCTAATGAATGGAAAACGGCGAAGCTGGTGCTAATACCAAAAGGCAAGCATGGGGACCCAAATTCACCGTCCTCTCACAGACCCATATGCCTCCTGGATACCCTGGGGAAACTATATGAGGCAATGCTACGGAACAGACTGCATCAAGAACTAGAAGAAAAAGCACCTTTGGCAGATACACAATTCGGGTTTAGGAAGGGAAGATCTACTATACATGCAGTCGAGGAAATAATCAAGGAAGTTTCCAACACTCGATCCAATTGGTGCGCGGTGATTGCCTTAGACACCCGAAACGCTTTTAATTCCGCATCATGGGCCTCGATCATGAAGCAGCTAAAAGACAGAATTATCACTGATTATTTAAGGGCCACTATTAGCAATTACTTTGTCGGGAGACGAATTTTAATAGATGGGAAAGAAATAAAGACCTTTTGTGGAGTCCCGCAAGGCTCAGTGCTGGGCCCCACGTTGTGGAATATCATGTACGACGAAGTTCTTCGAATACAGCTACCAAATGGATGTAGAACCGTGGCTTATGCAGATGATTTGGCAGTCATAGTCACCGCAAAGAATAGAGAGGACCTTATACACAGGGGAAATATGGCTACCAAGTACATCAGCAGATGGATGAAAAAGAACCGGCTGGAGCTAGCGGCAAATAAAACAGAAGCCATCGTCCTGAAAGGAAAGAGGAAACGTAATATTCCATGTGGAAGGGAACCCAGTAAATAGTCAAAGACAAATGAGATACTTAGGAATATGGCTGGACGACAAGCTGACCTTTGGATACCACGTCCAAAAGACCGTCGAGAAAACGGCAAAAACCGTAGGAGCACTTACCCGCATCCTGGTAAACATCAACGGACCTAGAGAGGAAAAGAGGCGAGCACTAAGCGAAGTGGTACACTCAATTCTATTGTACGGAGCACCTATCTGGCACAGAGCTATGCGAATGCGGAAGTATAGAAACCTACTACAGAGGCAACAGCGATGTATGCTGCTGAGAGTCATCTCAGCGTATAAAACGGTCTCAGCAGAAGCGGCTCAAGTGATCGCAGGGATTCCCCCAATAGACCTATTAGTAGAGGAGAGGCACGCCATATACAGTAATAAAGACACAGACAGAAATGGAGTGGAAAAAGAGGCTAGAGAGAACACAATGGCCAAGTGGCAGGAGAGATGGGACGCATTAAGCGATAGACCAAGCGCCTCATACCTAATATTAGGAGGTGGGTAGAATGTAAGCACCGAGGCGGGAATTACTATATGACCCAGATACTATCTGGCCACGGATCATTCCGCACATACACTAATAAGATTGGTAAGACAGACGATAGCTGCGTTTACTGCGATCAAACGGACGACCCTGAGCACACGATGTTCTCGTGTCATAGGTGGGAGATACCTCGAGCTAGGTTAATGGAGGAAATGGGCCCGGTAAACGATGATAACCTAGTGACCAAAATGATTGAAAAATCGTCTAACTGGACCACAGCATGCGAAATCATAAAAGAGATACTGAAATTAAAAGAGACGGAAGAGCACGTTAGACAGGGGAGATAAAAGGCGGTAGTATCTAAGACCAGGCAGTACTCCGAAGGAATGGTCCACAAGCCAGTGCCAGAATATTGCAGGCGGCGAGAAGAGGAGGTGGTTTTAGTGGGTAAACCGGACCTGCACAAACGAACCGGGAGTCCCTCACTATCTACGAAGGGTAGAACCTGTAGTAGATGTACATAAAGTATTTCCACCCGCCAAAAAAAAAAAAAAAAAAGGTTAGGTTAGGTTAGGATAGGATAGGATAGGATAGGATAGGATAGGATAGGTTAGGTTAGGATAGGTTAGGTTAGGTTAGGTTAGGTTAGGTTAGGTTAGGTTAGGTTAGGTTAGGTTAGGTTAGGTTAGGTTAGGTTAGGTTAGGTTAGGTTAGGTTAGGTTAGATGAGGTTAGGTTATGTTAGGAGCTGTAAGACATTGTCGTAGGTGGAGTGGCTCAGTAACTTCCTCCTCTCTCGAGCCGTAAGGACGGGAGAGGAAGAGTGAAGCTAAGAAACAGCTCAAAAACGGTCAGTGGGGCACTGGTGGGGCTATTGATATCGAGTAGATAGCACCAAGAAATACCAGTAGAAGATCCAACGGGCCCATGTTACTTCCGAACACAGTGACAAGTCCTACCAGATTTGGAGGGCGAACGGCGAGTTCCCGGCGCCGAAAAACGGGGACTCCCTCGGCTATGGTATGGCAACCCAGAATAAAGAGTCCCGAAGGAGAAAACCTGCGGCAAAAAAACCCCCAATCCCGAGGCGTAACACCATCGTGCCCAAGGGATGCATGGCACTGGGGGTTACAGAAGTGTCGCGAGCGATGGCCGATGGAAGTGGCGAACCGGAGGGGACAAAAGCCTTAGCGGGGTAAGGGAGCACTGCCCCGCCGGACTCTAAGTACTACCCTACTCGTGGGAACAAATATGTCCAACAAAAACACAAATATTAGTAAGGAGGCAAATGGAAGCCCAACAATAAAGTCAGCAGCAGCAAAGACATCAACAAACGCAGCAATAAATCCGGTAACATCAAGGATAGCAGGCGCAGGAAGATTGCAAAGGTCTCACTCACTGAGTGACACCCAGGAAAAAAAAGGAGAAGAGAAGCAGATGACTCGGTAATAGAGGCTGATGAAGCATACAAGAAAAGAGAATGCTCCACTGCATTTATAATAACGGAAGCGATTGAAATGGTGAAAAAATACTTCGCAGAACTGAATTATTACGTAGTAGATAATACAAATACGAAAAGAGAGATCAAGGAGGCAACATCCAAGATCAAGAGACAAATTGAGGTACTCAACAGGGATATGGTTAAAGGATGGTTCGAAGCAAAAAAATACGTACCAGTGGAAAAACAAACCTTTGATGTAGACATACAGACGGAGACAAAACCGGAACAACCATCCGAAACAAAGGAAATAGGAACACAGGCTGACTGCGAACACACGGGAAAAACTCAAGAAAAGAAGAAGGTTGAAACTTCAACAATAGGAACACAGACTGACGCGTGGCATAATGGGATCCGTATAATTGATGACATAGTCGGTATTAGAAGCATTGACCAATATAAGGAAACCCTAAAGACGCAGTGGGCAGACTCCGCCTACCGCATGACCGAGGTAATTATCGGAAATCCTCTTAATGACAAAGACAGGAACTGTCCAGTAAAAACTGTTTGGGTAGAACCGAAAGACCCGGAAATGAACAAAAGCATACAAAAAATGTACAGGGAAGTACACCCAGAGATTAGCGACCTCGAAGGTGAGTTTGAGTTCATTGAAAACACGATGCAAATCAGATCAAAAGGTGCAGAGAAAATTAAGAAAAAACTCATAAAGATAACCCACAACGGCAGCCTGGAAGAAATATGGAACAGACTTGAGCAGCTGAAAGAAGAGGTCAAGGGTGATGGGTGTATAGCTATGCACCACATTACAGGGTGGACAGTACAGGATCTCAGGAAAATGGTTGAAGTAGTATTTCAAGATACAGGAAATAGAGTGGTAATATATACCACAGAGTCATACAAACAGGAAGGCACCAGAAAAGAAAGAACCACATATGGTGTGATAGTCTCTAAGGGACAAGGCACGTACAAAGACATCCTAAAGGAAGTGAAAGAAATAATGAAAGACAAACCAGGAGCAAGTTCTATAAGAAGCGTTAAGAGCACTAAGAACGGAATGCTACTACTGACATTGGACAAAGATGAGAAAGCACTTAAGGAAATAGATGAGGCTATAACTGGCGGAGCTGCAGGACTTAAGACGATAAAGGTTGGTGAAACAAAGTGGGCAACGGTAAATATAAAAGGAATGGCAGCAGAAACTAGCAAGGAAGAGTTGGTACAAGCCATAGAGGAAATAACAGGCAATCTAAATGAAGAAGTAAGGGTCAGTGAACTCAGACCTCTTTTCGGAGATACACTGGCAGCAACAGTTACAATGAGGGAGCAGCATGCGGAAAAACTCTTGCAATACAAGAAAATAAGAATTGGCATAGTGAGATGTGCCGTGGAAAGAAGAGTCAAGGTACCCAGGTGCGGACGATGCTGGTCCTTCGAGCTGTGATGCCTTTTGGCCTAAACATTAAGTCATTAATTATTTAAAATATTATCGAATAAATTCCCTTCAGCTAATTCCAATAAACCACGAATTGTTTTATAAATAATAAATATAAAGGTTACACGTACGAGTCAATGTCAAAGCAAATAAACATTATCTAGTATCATGTATGTTTACTTATAGTGAACTTGACTCTTTGTATATATAGGTAACAATAGTATTTTAAGTATTCATTATTAATTCATTATTATTGATTATTAATTCATTATTGATTCATTATTATTATTAAGTCATTATGATGGTCATTCATGAAAGGATGATTACAGTCAGTATCATTCATTCTAAGTAGTAATCTAAGAGTAGTCAATTAGTGTTAGTGGTTAATGTATAGTAAATAATAAATAGAACATGTCCCAGTGAAACAGGTAGTTGTTTTATTCCTGGGGGATGACACACCAAGTGACCAGCAGCACCACCTAGTCAGAGGCCCTTCTACTATCCTACTACACCCAGTATCCTCATTACATTACACATTACATGGCGATCCTGCAAACAATTGGAGTTCTGTAACAATGGGTGGTAAAGCAACGAAACAAGCGGTCCAAGAAAATGGCGTGGTCAACAGTAATTTTATAGTACAAGAAGAGGAACTCAAAGCAGATCTGGAGGTGAAGATTCTTATCTACATTATTGTGGTTGTTTTGGTACTACAATTTGGATGGTCTATATACAAGAATCATAGAAGACAAATGAAGAGGGAGATAAGAAGAAATCTACAGCAAAGCACGCTAAATCTGTAGGATGGTGAGAATATTTTTTTTTGTAAACTTTAAGGGTATATTCTGTTTTGTGGCTAAAATTTTTTTTGATAATTGATATTTCATATTTTTATTTCTATTGACAATGAATTTTAAATGTCCTCGAGTGATGGAAATGCAGTAACGTGGGATGAATTTGAGATTAGATTGAATTTAATTTTAGAAGATATACGTAGGAATAGTAAGCGTGTGTTAAAAAAGGAGGTTCCAAAAAGCTCAGATAGTCATATAGATATAATAAATAAGTTGTGTGATTCATTTAATAGTTTCTCTAAGTTAATAAATAAGAATTGGTATAAGTTAGAGGAGAATCAGCAGAGTACATGTATTTTATATTTTAACAAAATTAGAGAAAAGGTAGAGAAAGCATTTCAAGTGTTAGATTGTCAGTATGAAGTTCCGTCTCAATTAATTACGCGTAATAATTTAATTAATAATTTAATAGTATTAGAAGCAATGAGCAAAGATAAAAAGGAGAAAATGGCATTAAGTATGAATGACTTTTTCAATTTAGCTGGTAAGATATTACCAAATGAATTTAATGGGGATATAAGCAAATTGCAATCTTTTGTAGATGCTATAAGTTTGCTACAGGTTGGTGCAGCAGAGCATGAGGAGAATGCTGTACTATTTGTGAAAACTAGGCTAACTGGAAAGGCCAGGAGTCTAATCACCACCGAAAAATCGTTGGTAGAAATTATAGGAACCCTTAAAAAGGGACTAAAGGGAGATAGTGCTAGTTTAGTAGGAGCTAAATTAAGCAAATTAAGACAAAACAATAAGGATATAGTTGAGTATGCTTCAGAGATGGAGAAATTAACAGATCAGTTACAAGCCGCGTATTTGGCAGAAGGAATGCCAGTACATTTAGCAACTAAGTATACAACAGAAGCAGCAGTAAAATCACTGATCGACAACTCAGCATCAGAGCGGATAAAAACCGTTATAGCAGCTGGGAATTTTACGACGCCGCAAGAGGTGATGACTAAATTGGTTTCCATCAATGTGGGAAACAATCAGTCAACAGGAAGTGTTCTGCATTATAAGGCAGATAGAAATAAGTTTGTGTCAGGAAATACCTATTTTCCACAGCGAAATACCTATTTTCCTCAGCGAAGACACTCTTATGTTAATCATAATGGAGAAAATAATTTCCATAGGAAAAATAACTACGATAACAGTAGGAAATTTCAAGCCAATCAAGGCAATAGGAGATTTACTGGTTACAGGGAGAAACCAGAAGAATATAGAAACAAGCCTAACAATAGGTTTAACAATGATAATAAATATAGAAATGTAAGAATGTGTGAGAGTGGAGAGACGAGAGTGGAAGATGAACAGAAAGAATTGGGGTTTTGAAAAAGAAAGGTGAAAAATCCAAAATTTTAAATAACTTGCATAATAATAATCATTACATTTATAACTTTGATTTAACTCTTTCAAACTTTGTGCAAATTAAAACTGACATATCGGATAATATAGATACTTTTATATTAGATACAGGTGCAGATATATCGTTATTAAAAATTTCAGATAATTTTCCACATCACTTAATAAAGACAACACAAATCTTAAATATTAAAGGAATAACTCAGGGAGAAATTAAAACTTTGGGTACAATAGAAACTTTTCTTTTTATTAAGGATGTAGCATTTCAACATTGTTTTCATGTAGTAGAGGAAGAATTTCCTATACCTACGAATGGTATTCTAGGTAGGGATTTCATAAGAAATTATAATTGTATTTTAGATTATTCAGAATTAAAATTATACATAGATTGTAAATCTAGGAATACAGTAACATTAGAAATTCTTGACAATCCTGAATATGATACTTTGGCAATACCGCCTAGATGTGAAGTCTATCGGTTGGTAGAAAGTTTCAAAAACTTAAGACAAGATAAAGTTGTTGAGCAACAAGAACTATTACCAGGAATATTTATAGCAAGATCTATTATATCAAAAACTAATCCTTATGTCAGAATTTTAAACACAAATTATGAAAGCAAGTCGATAAATACAAACAATATTAAAATATTGGATTTAAATTTATTTCATGTATATGCTGTGAAGAATGAAAGTAAGAATAGGTTGAAAGAATTAAGAAAAACATTAAATTTAGAGGTACCAGAATACGTGAGGGATAAGCTAATAAATCTTTGTGAGAATTTTTCAGATATTTTTGCTTTAAAGAACGACATTTTAACGCATAATAATTTTTATGAGCAAAAGCTATTGGTAAAAGATGATACTCCAGTATATATTAAAAATTATCGCACGCCACATTCTCAATCTTCAGAACTTAATAATCAGGTCCAAAAGTTATTAGAACAAGGTATAATTGAATCTTCAATCTCAGATTATAACAGTCCAGTTTTACTTGTTCCCAAAAAGGCAATCAATGGAGAGAAGTCTTGGAGACTTTGTATAGATTTCAGGCAATTGAACAAGAAAATAGTCACAGATAAATTTCCATTACCCAGAATAGATTCGATTTTAGATCAGTTAGGGAGGTCGAAATGGTTTTCAGTCATAGATCTTATGTCAGGTTTTCATCAAATTCCTTTAGAACAGTCGTCAAGGAAATATACATCTTTTAGTACAGAAAAAGGTTCTTTTCAGTATACAAGATTACCATTTGGTTTAAATATAAGTCCAAATAGTTTTTCAAGAATGATGTCCATAGCATTCTCAGGATTAACTCCAGAAAAAGCATTTCTTTATATGGATGATATAGTCGTAATAGGGATGTCAGAAAATCATCATTTAAGTAATCTCGAAAGGGTGTTTGACACATGTCGGAAATTCAACCTTAAATTAAATCCACAAAAATGTCAATTCTTCAGGCGAGAAGTAACGTATTTAGGACACAATTTGTCCAGTGAAGGGGTTCTACCCGATAAAGCAAAATATTCAGTCATTGAGAAGTATCCAGTGCCCAAAAATTCAGAAGAATCTAAAAGGTTCGTAGCATTCTGTAACTATTACAGACGTTTCATTCCAAATTTCGCTGAAATATGCATACCTCTCAATAAATTATCTAGGAAAAATGTGAAATTCGAGTGGTCGGAAGACTGCGAAAAATCATTCCAAATACTAAAATCGGCATTAATTCAGCCGCCTATTTTGAAATATCCAGATTTCAATAAAAAATTTATATTGACAACAGATGCTTCAAATATTGCGTGTTCTGCAATACTTAGCCAGGAATACGAAGGTATAGATCTACCTATAGCTTATGCATCGCGAGGTTTTAAGAAAAGTGAATTAAATAAACCTATAATCATGAAAGAATTGTTAGCTATCCATTGGGGAATTAATCATTTTAAGTGTTATTTATATGGTTCTCCACATTTTATTGTGAAAACGGATCACAAGCCGTTAACACATCTTTTTTCGATGACAGACCCAACTTCGAAACTTACGAGAATTAGACTAGACCTAGAAGAATACAACTTCGAAATACAATATTTGAAAGGAAATTCAAATTATGCGGACAGTATTTCAAGGATATCCATAAATGAATTAAAAGACTTGTACATTGACAATGCTCACATCTTAGCAATAACGAGGTCAAAAACTCGTCATAATAAAGCTCAGCCTATAGGAGAAGATAAAATAGTTTCCACAGAAATAAAGGAAGATATTCGCAAGCCAGCAGTATATAAAGTACTGAATAATTTAGAGGCGCATAAATTACCAATTCTGCAATTTGAAAATAACCGTGTTTCGTTAAGGATGAACATACGGATCAAAAACAGGATGAGATTTAGCCAAGCCTTATTAAATACCGATATAGTTAACTTTGATTTAGGTCAAACGCTAGTTCAGCTTGATAAGCTAGCGGTAAATAATGGTATAAAAAGGATGAAAATTTATATGAATGATATTATTTTCACACAGTGCACTATAAAAGAGTTTATGGAAAAAGGAAACAATACGTTAAAAAACGTACAAATATGTATTTGCGATATACCTAAGATGGTGGAAAAAGAAAAAGAAAAGCAACAGATTTTAGAAACTTATCATAATGATCCTTTATTTGGAGGTCATGTAGGAAATAACAGGCTATTGAAAAAATTAAGAGCGAATTTTAGATGGAAAAAACATGGAAAAAGATGTAAGAAAATATATTAAGCAATGTCACAAGTGTCAGGTCAATAAAGCAAAGAATAATCACAAGGAAGAATTTGTATTAACGGATACAGCAGAAAAACCATGGGATATAACATATATAGATACGGTCGGTCCTTTTCCACAAAGTGAAAATGGTAACCGTTATTGCATCACAATGTTATGTGAATTAACGAAATATGCAGTAATAATTCCAGTTAAAAACAAAGAAGCGAACACGATAGCTCGTGGAATTTTTGAAAATTTCATACCAAATTACGGTCTAATGAAACTAATTAGGACAGATTTAGGCACAGAATATAAAAATGAAATATTCAACGCTTTAACTAAAATGTTAAATATTAGGCATAATTACTCAACAGCATATCATCATCAATCTATAGGAGGTTGTGAGAAATTACATAGAACGCTTAATGAGTATGTGAGACACTTTATAAATGAAAGTAAGGATGATTGGGATGAATGGTGTAAACTATTTGCTTATTGTTATAATACGACTCCAAGCTCGTATCATGGTTATACGCCGTTTGAATTATTGTTCGGTAGACGTGCTAACTTACCCGAGAATCTAACAAACGAGATTGAGCCATGCTATAATATTGATGAATATCAGAATGAGTTAAAATATAAACTGCAGGTAGCTCATCAGAGAGCAGAGAAATATTTAACCAAACATAAACTGAGTAGACAAAGTCAAAATAGTAAGGTAGCTAATCCAGTTGATTTTAAAATAGGGGATTCAGTTTTAGTAAAGAGGGAAAATAGAACCAAATTCGAATCTCAATATATAGGTCCATTTACAGTCACAGAGGTGAGTGATGTTAACTGTAAAATTAAATTAGAATCAGGTGTGATAAAAGAAATACACAAAAACAGAATCCATCCTTATTGTAAAATGAATTAAAAATTGTAAAATTGAAAGTGCGAGTGAGTTTATAAACATTTCCGAATAATAAACAAAAGTGTTATAACAAACGTTCAAAACATTGAAGTGAAAATAAATAAACAACTAAGTGATCGTAAACAATTTTTAAAGGCAATGAACATTCATTTATTTATGAATATATTATGTAATCGTAGGTTAGTGACATTATTTAATAACCATCTACCATTTATTTTTAGGATAATTGTAAATTCATTTCATTAGGGGGAAAGGAAGCTCAACGGAATTTATTCTTTTTGTAAAAGGGGAAGGTGTGATGCCTTTTGGCCTAAACATTAAGTCATTAATTATTTAAAATATTATCGAATAAATTCCCTTCAGCTAATTCCAATAAACCACGAATTGTTTTATAAATAATAAATATAAAGGTTACACGTACGAGTCAATGTCAAAGCAAATAAACATTATCTAGTATCATGTATGTTTACTTATAGTGAACTTGACTCTTTGTATATATAGGTAACAATAGTATTTTAAGTATTCATTATTAATTCATTATTATTGATTATTAATTCATTATTGATTCATTATTATTATTAAGTCATTATGATGGTCATTCATGAAAGGATGATTACAGTCAGTATCATTCATTCTAAGTAGTAATCTAAGAGTAGTCAATTAGTGTTAGTGGTTAATGTATAGTAAATAATAAATAGAACATGTCCCAGTGAAACAGGTAGTTGTTTTATTCCTGGGGGATGACACACCAAGTGACCAGCAGCACCACCTAGTCAGAGGCCCTTCTACTATCCTACTACACCCAGTATCCTCATTACATTACACATTACAGAGCATTCAACCAGAGAGTGCAAAGGCACAGATAGGAGGGGAAGCTGCTTTAAATGCGGAGAAGATGGTCATAAATCGACGGACTGCACCGCACAGGAGTTCTGTCCTATTTGTTCGGAAGCAGGACATAAGGCTGGAACTTATAAGTGTGGAGAATTTAGGAAAGCACTGGAACAAGCGAGAAGCAGAGGCAGAGCAAGCGAAATGATCAACCAAAGTGCGCCAGATGTAAATACAGAAAAAGAGGAGGAAATCAGCGGTGAAATCGGAAGAGAAGACATAGGCACGGATAGTTCAATGGAGATAAATCCAGATCCCCATAGCTCCATCCGACAAATTCAAAGTGTTGCAAATTAACATAGGGAGGGCTCGTGTTGCGCACGACCTACTGTTTGCCCTGGCCATCGAGGTAAACGCAGATATAATAGTGGTGTGTGAACCTAACAAAAAGATAGTTAGCTCAAAAAAATGGATCGTTGATGAAAACTCTGATGTAGCGGTGTACATAAGAAATAACAGTATCGGGGTTGACAGATGTAGAACAGGAAAAGGATCTTTAGTAATAAAGTTCGAAAGCCTAGTGATGATCCCATGCTACATATCCACACGTTACACACCACCGGCCCATACTATTTAACATCGGTCCAAAAGGAAAACCAAAAAAAGAAAGGACAAAACCCGTAATAAACGAAAGGCTGCTGAAGACACTACTTAATCAGCTAAACGATCATCCAGGCGTCGAAAGCGTAATAGACACATTGAAGAAAGCAACCAAGAGTACAATGATGAAAAGCAGGAAACAACCTTACTGGTGGAGATGTGACATAGGGAAGGCAAGGAAAGATGCTATCGCCGCGAGGAGATGTATGACCAGGGCAAACAGAGCTAACAAGGGAAAAGTCGAAGCCGAAAATCTTTTCAAAGAAAAGAAAAAGCAACTAAAACGGTTAATCTTTGATGCAAAAAAGAGAAAGTGGCAAGAGCTGATTGAAAAACTTGACCAAGACATCTGGGGGGACGGGTATAAGATCGCAATGAAAAGCATGAACGCAGTAGCACCATACAGGCTAACACCATCAAAACAATGGGAAGCAGCTGAGAGGCTCTTCCCAAATAAGTATGCAGAAACCTACACAATAAACCCAACGGAAGACATTACTGAATTTACAATGGAAGAGTTAATATCAGCCACAGACAAAATTGCCTGTGGAAAGGCGGCGGGGCCAGATCGGGTTACGCCTGAAATGATTAAACTAGCAGTTAAAGTAGCCCCTGAGAGATTCCTGAATATGTTGAACGGCCTTTTAAAACAGCAAGAGTTCCCGAAGGTGTTTAAAATAGCCTCTCTGATTCTCATCTGGAAAAAGGGTAAACCACTAGACGAAGTCTCGTCCTATAGGCCAATATGCCTACTAGACGGACTCGGGAAGTTATATGAAAGGCTAATTAAAAGCAGGATTGAGACGGAACTAGAGGAAAACTCAGGAATTGCTGAGAATCAGTATGGATTTCGTAAAGGAACATCAACAATTATGGCGGTGGAGAAGATAGTAGAGATGGCCAGAAAGTGCAAAAAACTATGGGCAGTGCTGATAGCAGTTGATATAAAAAACGCCTTCAACTCTGCGTCCTGGCCACACATTGTAAATGCAGTAGAAGCGAAAAAGCTATCAAAATACCTCATAAATATTATAAAACAATATCTGTCCAGCCGGGAAATAATCGTGACCCCTGGAAATAACATGAAGATCTCCGCAGGAGTGCCACAAGGATCAGTCCTAGGACCCACGTTGTGGAACATACTATATGACGATCTGCTCCGGATGAAAGTCAGGAAGGGGGTTTCGCTAGTAGCTTTTGCGGATGACCTGGCTGTATACATAGAATGCAATGACTCATTAGACTTCATGAGAACTGGAAACTCAACACTGGCTGAAATCAGCAAGTGGCTGAGCGCCCATAGCCTCGAACTAGCCGAGCATAAAACAGAGAGCGTCATCCTGAAAGGTCCTAGGGACAGAGAACACATTAAATTCACTCTTAATGGTGTAGAGGTGAAACCTACCAGGAACATGAGGTACCTGGGCATACAAGTGGATGACCGCTTATCATTTACAGCGCATATTAGGCAGGTTTGTATCAAAGCTGAAACCAGAATAGCAGCCCTCAGTAAAATCATGCCCAACATAGGAGGTCCCGGCACCCTGAAAAGAAGGGTAATGCTAGGAGTTGTCAACTCTACAATACTGTACGGAGTGTAATGTGTAATGTAATGAGGATACTGGGTGTAGTAGGATAGTAGAAGGGCCTCTGACTAGGTGGTGCTGCTGGTCACTTGGTGGGTCATCCCCCAGGAATAAAACAACTACCTGTTTCACTGGGACATGTTCTATTTAATATTTACTATACATTAACCACTAACACTAATTGACTACTCTTAGATTACTACTTAGAATGAATGATACTGACTGTAATCATCCTTTAATGAATGACCATAACAATGACTTAATAATAATAATGAATCAATAATGAGTTAATATTGAATTAATAATGAATTAATAATGAATGCTTAAAATACTATTGTTACCTATATATACAAAGAGTCAAGTTCACTATAAGTAAACATACATGATACTAGATAATGTTTATTTGTTTTGACATTGACTCGTACGTGTAACCTTTATATTTATTATTTATAAAACAATTCGTGGTTTATTGGAATTAGCTGAAGGGAATTTATTCGATAATATTTTAAATAATTAATGACTTAATGTTTAGGCCAAAAGGCATCACACCTTCCCCTTTTACAAAAAGAATAAATTCCGTTGAGCTTCCTTTCCCCCTAATGAAATGAATTTACAATTATTCTAAAAATAAATGGTAGATGGTTATTAAATAATGTCACTAACCTACGATTACATAATATATTCATAAATAAATGAATGTTCATTGCCTTTAAAAATTGTTTACGATCACTTAGTTGTTTATTTATTTTCACTTCAATGTTTTGAATGTTTGTTATAACACTTTTGTTTATTATTCGGAAATGTTTATAAACTCACTCGCACTTCCAATTTTACAATATTTTAATTCATTTTACAATAAGGATGGATTCTGTTTTTGTGTATTTCTTTTATCACACCTGATTCTAATTTAATTTTACAGTTAACATCACTCACCTCTGTGACTGTAAATGGACCTATATATTGAGATTCGAATTTGGTTCTATTTTCCCTCTTTACTAAAACTGAATCCCCTATTTTAAAATCAACTGGATTAGCTACCTTACTATTTTGACTTTGTCTACTCAGTTTATGTTTGGTTAAATATTTCTCTGCTCTCTGATGAGCTACCTGCAGTTTATATTTTAACTCATTCTGATATTCATCAATATTATAGCATGGCTCAATCTCGTTTGTTAGATTCTCGGGTAAGTTAGCACGTCTACCGAACAATAATTCAAATGGCGTATAACCATGATACGAGCTTGGAGTCGTATTATAACAATAAGCAAATAGTTTACACCATTCATCCCAATCATCCTTACTTTCATTTATAAAGTGTCTCACATACTCATT
Organism: Lochmaea capreae; assembly: GCA_949126875.1. NCBI lineage: Eukaryota > Metazoa > Arthropoda > Insecta > Coleoptera > Chrysomelidae > Lochmaea > Lochmaea capreae. The sequence continues at coordinate 25,339,968 of OX421409.1, read as the reverse complement.
AAGCGTTCTATGTAATTTCTCACAACCTCCTATAGATTGATGATGATATGCTGTTGAGTAATTATGCCTAATATTTAACATTTTAGTTAAAGCGTTGAATATTTCATTTTTATATTCTGTGCCTAAATCTGTCCTAATTTGTTTCATTAGACCGTAATTTGGTATGAAATTTTCAAAAATTCCACGAGCTATCGTGTTTGCTTCTTTGTTTTTAACTGGAATTATTACTGCATATTTTGTTAATTCACATAACATTGTGATGCAATAACGGTTACCATTTTCACTTTGTGGAAAAGGACCGACCGTATCTATATATGTTATATCCCATGGTTTTTCTGCTGTATCCGTTAATACAAATTCTTCCTTGTGATTATTCTTTGCTTTATTGACCTGACACTTGTGACATTGCTTAATATATTTTCTTACATCTTTTTCCATGTTTTTCCATCTAAAATTCGCTCTTAATTTTTTCAATAGCCTGTTATTTCCTACATGACCTCCAAATAAAGGATCATTATGATAAGTTTCTAAAATCTGTTGCTTTTCTTTTTCTTTTTCCACCATCTTAGGTATATCGCAAATACATATTTGTACGTTTTTTAACGTATTGTTTCCTTTTTCCATAAACTCTTTTATAGTGCACTGTGTGAAAATAATATCATTCATATAAATTTTCATCCTTTTTATACCATTATTTACCGCTAGCTTATCAAGCTGAACTAACGTTTGATCTAAATCAAAGTTAACTATATCGGTATTTAATAAGGCTTGGCTAAATCTCATCCTGTTTTTGATCCGTATGTTCATCCTTAACGAAACACGGTTATTTTCAAATTGCAGAATTGGTAATTTATGCGCCTCTAAATTATTCAGTACTTTATATACTGCTGGCTTGCGAATATCTTCCTTTATTTTTGTGGAAACTATTTTATCTTCTCCTATAGGCTGAGCTTTATTATGACGAGTTTTTGACCTCGTTATTGCTAAGATGTGAGCATTGTCAATGTACAAGTCTTTTAATTCATTTATGGATATCCTTGAAATACTGTCCGCATAATTTGAATTTCCTTTCAAATATTGTATTTCGAAGTTGTATTCTTCTAGGTCTAGTCTAATTCTCGTAAGTTTCGAAGTTGGGTCTGTCATCGAAAAAAGATGTGTTAACGGCTTGTGATCCGTTTTCACAATAAAATGTGTAGAACCATATAAATAACACTTAAAATGATTAATTCCCCAATGGATAGCTAACAGTTCTTTCATGATTATAGGTTTATTTAATTCACTTTTCTTAAAACCTCGCGATGCATAAGCTATAGGTAGATCTATACCTTCGTATTCCTGGCTAAGTATTGCAGAACACGCAATATTTGAAGCATCTGTTGTCAATATAAATTTTTTATTGAAATCTGGATATTTCAAAATAGGCGGCTGAATTAATGCCGATTTTAGTATTTGGAATGATTTTTCGCAGTCTTCCGACCACTCGAATTTCACATTTTTCCTAGATAATTTATTGAGAGGTATGCATATTTCAGCGAAATTTGGAATGAAACGTCTGTAATAGTTACAGAATGCTACGAACCTTTTAGATTCTTCTGAATTTTTGGGCACTGGATACTTCTCAATGACTGAATATTTTGCCTTATCGGGTAGAACCCCTTCACTGGACAAATTGTGTCCTAAATACGTTACTTCTCGCCTGAAGAATTGACATTTTTGTGGATTTAATTTAAGGTTGAATTTCCGACATGTGTCAAACACCCTTTCGAGATTACTTAAATGATGATTTTCTGACATCCCTATTACGACTATATCATCCATATAAAGAAATGCTTTTTCTGGAGTTAATCCTGAGAATGCTATGGACATCATTCTTGAAAAACTATTTGGACTTATATTTAAACCAAATGGTAATCTTGTATACTGAAAAGAACCTTTTTCTGTACTAAAAGATGTATATTTCCTTGAAGATTGTTCTAAGGGAATTTGATGAAAACCTGACATAAGATCTATGACTGAAAACCATTTCGACCTCCCTAACTGATCTAAAATCGAATCTATTCTGGGTAATGGAAATTTATCTGTGACTATTTTCTTGTTCAATTGCCTGAAATCTATACAAAGTCTCCAAGACTTCTCTCCATTGATTGCCTTTTTGGGAACAAGTAAAACTGGACTGTTATAATCTGAGATTGAAGATTCAATTATACCTTGTTCTAATAACTTTTGGACCTGATTATTAAGTTCTGAAGATTGAGAATGTGGCGTGCGATAATTTTTAATATATACTGGAGTATCATCTTTTACCAATAGCTTTTGCTCATAAAAATTATTATGCGTTAAAATGTCGTTCTTTAAAGCAAAAATATCTGAAAAATTCTCACAAAGATTTATTAGCTTATCCCTCACGTATTCTGGTACCTCTAAATTTAATGTTTTTCTTAATTCTTTCAACCTATTCTTACTTTCATTCTTCACAGCATATACATGAAATAAATTTAAATCCAATATTTTAATATTGTTTGTATTTATCGACTTGCTTTCATAATTTGTGTTTAAAATTCTGACATAAGGATTAGTTTTTGATATAATAGATCTTGCTATAAATATTCCTGGTAATAGTTCTTGTTGCTCAACAACTTTATCTTGTCTTAAGTTTTTGAAACTTTCTACCAACCGATAGACTTCACATCTAGGCGGTATTGCCAAAGTATCATATTCAGGATTGTCAAGAATTTCTAATGTTACTGTATTCCTAGATTTACAATCTATGTATAATTTTAATTCTGAATAATCTAAAATACAATTATAATTTCTTATGAAATCCCTACCTAGAATTCCATTCGTAGGTATAGGAAATTCTTCCTCAACTACATGAAAACAATGTTGAAATGCTATACCCTTAATAAAAAGAAAAGTTTCTATTGTACCCAAAGTTTTAATTTCTCCCTGAGTTATTCCTTTAATATTTAAGATTTGTGTTGTCTTTATTAAGTGATGTGGAAAATTATCTGAAATTTTTAATAACGATATATCTGCACCTGTATCTAATATAAAAGTATCTATATTATCCGATATGTCAGTTTTAATTTGCACAAAGTTTGAAAGAGTTAAATCAAAGTTATAAATGTAATGATTATTATTATGCAAGTTATTTAAAATTTTGGATTTTTCACCTTTCTTTTTCAAAACCCCAATTCTTTCTGTTCATCTTCCACTCTCGTCTCTCCACTCTCACACATTCTTACATTTCTATATTTATTATCATTGTTAAACCTATTGTTAGGCTTGTTCCTATATTCTTCTGGTTTCTCCCTGTAACCAGTAAATCTCCTATTGCCTTGATTGGCTTGAAATTTCCTACTGTTATCGTAGTTATTTTTCCTATGGAAATTATTTTCTCCATTATGATTAACATAAGAGTGTCTTCGCTGAGGAAAATAGGTATTTCGCTGTGGAAAATAGGTATTTCCTGACACAAACTTATTTCTATCTGCCTTATAATGCAGAACACTTCCTGTTGACTGATTGTTTCCCACATTGATGGAAACCAACTTAGTCATCACCTCTTGCGGTGTCGTAAAATTTCCAGCTGCTATAACGGTTTTTATCCGTTCTGATGCTGAGTTGTCGATCAGTGATTTTACTGCTGCTTCTGTTGTATACTTAGTTGCTAAATGTACTGGCATTCCTTCTGCCAAATACGCGGCTTGTAACTGATCTGTTAATTTCTCCATCTCTGAAGCATACTCAACTATATCCTTATTGTTTTGTCTTAATTTGCTTAATTTAGCTCCTACTAAACTAGCACTATCTCCCTTTAGTCCCTTTTTAAGGGTTCCTATAATTTCTACCAACGATTTTTCGGTGGTGATTAGACTCCTGGCCTTTCCAGTTAGCCTAGTTTTCACAAATAGTACAGCATTCTCCTCATGCTCTGCTGCACCAACCTGTAGCAAACTTATAGCATCTACAAAAGATTGCAATTTGCTTATATCCCCATTAAATTCATTTGGTAATATCTTACCAGCTAAATTGAAAAAGTCATTCATACTTAATGCCATTTTCTCCTTTTTATCTTTGCTCATTGCTTCTAATACTATTAAATTATTAATTAAATTATTACGCGTAATTAATTGAGACGGAACTTCATACTGACAATCTAACACTTGAAACGCTTTCTCTACCTTTTCTCTAATTTTGTTAAAATATAAAATACATGTACTCTGCTGATTCTCCTCTAACTTATACCAATTCTTATTTATTAACTTAGAGAAACTATTAAATGAATCACACAACTTATTTATTATATCTATATGACTATCTGAGCTTTTTGGAACCTCCTTTTTTAACACACGCTTACTATTCCTACGTATATCTTCTAAAATTAAATTCAATCTAATCTCAAATTCATCCCACGTTACTGCATTTCCATCACTCGAGGACATTTAAAATTCATTGTCAATAGAAATAAAAATATGAAATATCAATTATCAAAAAAAAAAAAAAAAATTTTAGCCACAAAACAGAATATACCCTTAAAGTTTACAAAAAAATAATATTCTCACCATCCTACAGATTTAGCGTGCTTTGCTGTAGATTTCTTCTTATCTCCCTCTTCATTTGTCTTCTATGATTCTTGTATATAGACCATCCAAATTGTAGTACCAAAACAACCACAATAATGTAGATAAGAATCTTCACCTCCAGATCTGCTTTGAGTTCCTCTTCTTGTACTATAAAATTACTGTTGACCACGCCATTTTCTTGGACCGCTTGTTTCGTTGCTTTACCACCCATTGTTACAGAACTCCAATTGTTTGCAGGATCGCCATGTAATGTGTAATGTAATGAGGATACTGGGTGTAGTAGGATAGTAGAAGGGCCTCTGACTAGGTGGTGCTGCTGGTCACTTGGTGGGTCATCCCCCAGGAATAAAACAACTACCTGTTTCACTGGGACATGTTCTATTTAATATTTACTATACATTAACCACTAACACTAATTGACTACTCTTAGATTACTACTTAGAATGAATGATACTGACTGTAATCATCCTTTAATGAATGACCATAACAATGACTTAATAATAATAATGAATCAATAATGAGTTAATATTGAATTAATAATGAATTAATAATGAATGCTTAAAATACTATTGTTACCTATATATACAAAGAGTCAAGTTCACTATAAGTAAACATACATGATACTAGATAATGTTTATTTGTTTTGACATTGACTCGTACGTGTAACCTTTATATTTATTATTTATAAAACAATTCGTGGTTTATTGGAATTAGCTGAAGGGAATTTATTCGATAATATTTTAAATAATTAATGACTTAATGTTTAGGCCAAAAGGCATCACAGGAGCACCGGTGTGGAAAGGAGTGATGAAATTTGCCAGGGAGAGACTAGGATTGGAGAAAGTACAAAGAAAGATCCTGTTGCGGGTGGGGTGCGCATACAAAACTGTATCCACTCCAGCTATACAAATAGTGTATGGTGAGATACCAATTCACATCCTGGTAGAGAGAGCAAGGCTCCACGAGGCCGACGATCCCGAAGCTGTAAAAGAGGAGGAAAGAAAGAAATCTCTAGATAAATGGCAACAGGAATGGAACAACAGCCAAAAGGGAAGATGGACGTGGAAGCTAATCCCGGATCTCGAAAGATGGGTGAACTGTACATTCAGGAGAGTAAACTACTACATAACCCAATTCCTCACAGGCCACGGTACGTTCAGACAATACACTCATAAAATAGGCAAGGAACCAGACGACAAATGCATATACTGCCAGCGAAGGGATGATGCAGAACACGCCGTGTTCCATTGTCCTAGATTCCAGAACCAACGGAATATACTGTATGACAAGATAGGGGTCTACCTGGACCCAGGAAACTTTCTGCAAGAAGTGACCCAATCCAGAGAAAGGTATAACGTAATAATAGGACACATAACGGACGTCATAAAAGAGAAAGGAGATGAAGAAATAAAGCACCAAAAATAACGTAGAGCAGTGTAAAGAACAACCAATCCACCTCCGAAGCTATGCCCGAATGGCGGTACCGGAAGTGGAGCGCGGTAAGGAGAGGTGGAATGTTTAGTGGGTATGGCCGTTAGGCGAGTCCCACACTGTGTAGTGGTCGCAAATGGCTGCGGGCATTTGGTTCCACTACACGTGCGTAAATGCATTTCAACCACCTCCAAAAAAAAAAAAAGGTTAGGTTAGGTTAGGTTAGGTTAGGTTAGGTTAGGTTAGGTTAGGTTAGGTTAGGTTAGGTTAGGTTAGGTTAGGTTAGGTTAGGTTAGGTTAGGTTAGGTTAGGTTAGGTTAGGTTAGGTTAGGTTAGGTTAGGTTAGGTTGCCACTCCTAGGAGCTGTAAGACCTTGACGTAGGTGGAGTGGCCCAGTAACTTCCTCCTCTCTCGAGCCATAAGGACGGGAGAGGAAGAGTGAAGCTAAAAAACAGCTCAAAAATAGTCAGTGGGGCACTGGTGGGGCTATTGATGTCGAGTAGATAGCACCAAGAAATACCAGTAGAAGATCTAACAGGCCCAAGTTACATCCGAACACACTGACAAGTCCTACCAGATTTGGAGGGCGAACGGCGAGTTCCCGGCGCTGAAAAACGGGGACCCTCTCGGCTATGGTATGGCAACCCAGAATAAAGAGTCCCGAAGGAGAAAACCTGCGGCAAAAAACCCCCCAATCCCGAGGTGTAACACCATCGTGCCCAAGGGATGCATGGCACTGGGGGTTACAGAAGTGTCGCGAACGATGCCCGACGGAAGTGGCAAACCGAAGGGGTTATTCAGCCTTAGCGGGGTAAGTGAGCACTGCCCCGCTGGACCTTATATCTGCCCAACTCGTGGGAAAGAAATGAACAGTGATATCCAAAAACAAAGTAAGGAGATAGTTGACCTAACTTGGGACAAAGAGACAAACGGACAAACAGATAGAAATGGCACACCGAAGCACAGCAGGCTTAATCTGATAGGAAATTTAAAGAGGTGTAACTCATTAAACACCGAACAAAGGAAAAGGAAATTGATGGACACCTCGATTACTCAAACCGATGAACCATATAAACGAAAAGAGAGCTCAGAAGTCTTCACGATAAATGAAGCTATAGAAAGACTTAACAGACATATGGATGATACAGAAAAACATATAAAGGCATGCCCAAATACATTAAAGGGAATCAAAGACTCAGTTGTTAACCTAAAAAAAGATATTGAATTATTGAATAGAGTATCTATAAGAAAATGGCTGGACAGAAACATGTGGGAACCAGTAGAAAAGATCATGATCGACGTAGAATGTCAAACTAAGAGCAATGACAGAAAAGACTGTGGCACTCAAACTGTCGCTGAAGGAACTTTGGAAAGCCTGGAAGGACACGAAAGAGCTAAGACTTTAGAAAACTTTGAAGCCATCTGTAACCTGAAGTGGGAAGAACAAATATACAAACACACCGAAATAACCCACGAGCATCCACTCGAAGCGGACCCAAACATTATGAAAGTGCTTCTTTTAAATGAAAACTATATCAGTGGACCGGCTGACGTCTATATGGGAAAATACCCCCAACTAAAAGATATGAAAGGGGAGTTCGACATACTAGAGCAATACACAAAAATAAAGACGAACAAAGATTCTAAAGAATGCACCACCCGTATTATTAAAGCAACCTCGGACAGGACAACACAAAATCTTTGGAAACAAATAAATAGAATTAAAAATGAAGTCGAAACCGAAAGCATGGTCTTAATACAACAGGTAAACGTAGCGTCAAATGTTACATTAAGGAAAATGCTGGAATATATCCTAAACGGAACAACAATTAAAATAAAAATCTACGTCCCAGACGGATCAAACAGCACTACAGACTCTGTCAAAAAAGAAAGGAACACCTATGGAATAGTGGTCAAGCAAGGCAATAAAAGTTATAAAGACATCCTCACAACAGTCAAAAAGGCGGTAGAAACCACGGATTCGGGAACAAGTGACGCAATTAGAACGATACGTAGCACGAGGGATGGCCAACTGCTCATCACAATCGATAAGGACGAAGAAAAGATGACAAATCTGAAAAAGCTTCTAAAAGCTACTGGGACTGATATGAAGGTAAGGCAGTTAGGATCTGAAAGTGATAAAGAAACTCTACACATCAGAGGCCTGGACATTGAGACTACCAAGGAAAAGGTAATAGAGTCCCTGAAACGTACATTGGAAGTATGGGATAATGGAAATAGAGTAAGTGAAACGAGACCGCAAGCAAACAACACGCTTGCGGTTACAGTAACTCTCAACAAAACGGAAGCCGAAAAGCTCATCCAGGGAAGATATGTAAGAATAGGCCTAGTAAGATGCCCAATAGAGAGAAGAATAAATGTCGCAAATTGCAAGAGATGCTGGAGTTATGACCACGAGACCAAAGAGTGTAACAAAGAGGCGAAGGGAAACCTCTGCTACAGATGCGGTGGCGGAGAACACACAGCTAGAGAATGTAGTAACAAAGAGAGATGTATGATATGTGTTGACGATTACGACCACAGATACGGTAGCCTCAAGTGCCCGAAATTTAAAAATGCACTCAACAGAGCTAGGGGCCAACAGAGAAAAACCTTTGCAAGAGCGCAAGCCGAGAAGACAAGCAACGGAAGATTGGTTCCATCAATACAGGATAGTAAAGAGACCCTAACAGAAGAGCCCCAAATGGTCACAGAAGCCATTTTGGAGACAGGGTCAGAGATGCTAGACCAATACTGGCAAGAATATGACCAAATCTTGGCAAATGCACAAGGAACTGCTACAGAAATCGAAACGCAGGGTAATATACAGAAGACAAGTAATAAGAACAAGAAAGATAACGAAGAGGGCCGTACTATATTAACGACTTCTACGGGAACGGAAGCAGATACCTAGTAACAAGTAACACACACCAAATTTTATTTGTACATACCAAAGTTTTATCTATACACCCTAATTTAAACACACCTTTTTAAATATACATACTTAAACTGCATGAAGATCCTCCAGCTGAATCTGGGTAGGAGTAGGACTGCACACGACATCGCTTACGAAGTCGCGAAGAGGCTCGATGTGGACCTAATGATTGTTTCCGAACCCAATAAAACCATATGTCAAAGCCATGGCTGGATCCATGATAACAGTAAAGACGTGGCAATACAGGTAATTAATAGGAATTGTGGAATAACGCATGTACACAAGGGGAATGGATCTGTAAGGGCAGAAATGAAGAACATCCAACTGATAGTATGTTACATATCTCCCAACATAAGCCTGGAATCTTACGAAGAAGCAACGGAAGAAATCATGATAGACGCAAGTAGGATACAGAACAAGAAATATATCATAGCAGGCGACATTAATTCAAAATCACCGTTATGGGGAGCACCAGCAGCGGACGCGAGAGGACAAATATGGACAGATTGGATGGCCACCCTTGACCTCATTGCTGTAAATGACGGAAGCCCAACTTTTGCGCGAAACAACTCAGTGAGCCATATAGATGTTACATGCAGCTCCAGAGAGGCCAAACACTCCATAAAAGGGTGGAAAATCCTAGAAGAAGAAGGAGTATACACTTTCCACAAATACATATACTTCGAGATACACGACAACATAAAAGGTAGTAGAATCGACAATAATCGTGGAAAGACCGTATATGATCTATGTAAATACAAAAATAACATTGCAAACGACGCGCTGGGGATAGGTACATCCGTGGACAGAGCGGTAAAAACTATAAAGAGAGCTATGGAGACATGCAAACTGAGCAACAGAAACCAAACCAGGAAACTGCCCTATTGGTGGACGAGCGACATAGCTAGGGAGAAAAATTTGTGCATAAGACTGAGGAGACGGATCACCGGCAGAGGGGGACGGAATGTTAATGCTGCAACTCTTGAAGAAATGAAAAACGACTTGAAGGAACTAAAGAAAAACCTGAAGCGACTCATAAACAACACAAAGAGGGAATGCTGGAAAAAGTTATGCAGAGACCTCGACGAAGACATATGGGGACAGGGGTATATTATTGTTGTCAAACAGATGTCACTCTCGCTACCGTATAACTTGACACCAGAGAGAAAAGAGGTGATTGCTAGACATCTCTTCCCTGAAGTCAATGAAACCTGGGAAAAAATGGCAAAATCCCAAAATGTTCCGGAATTCACAACGGAAGAAATTTCACTCGTCAAGGATCAAATCAAACTTGGCAAAGCCCCGGGTCCTGACGGCATCCCGCCAGAAATTATCAAGCAGACCATCGAAACTATTCCGGAGGAAGTGAGACAGCAGATGAACTATCTACTAAGAGGACAGTCCTTCCCCAAGAGATGGAAAACGGCAAAGCTGGTGTTGATCTGGAAATCCGGAAAACCTGAGGAAAGCCCAAACTCATACAGACCCATATGCTTGTTAGATGTACTTGGGAAGATTTACGAAGCACTGATTAAATGCAGACTCGAACTAGCCTTAGAAGAGAATGGCGCACTATCGGAAAGGCAGTACGGATTCCGCAAGGGGATGTCAACCATACAGGCAGTGAAATGGGTCTCTGAAAATGCCAGAAACTCTAGAAGAAAATGGGTTGCACTCATTACTCTTGACGTGAAAAACGCCTTTAATACGGCGAATTGGCGACTCATAGTAGCTAGACTAAAGCAGCATAATATACAAGACTATCTGATAGCAGCAATCGAGAGTTACCTTTCCGATAGAAGGATACAGGTCGCCCCTGGACTGTCAATAGAAGTTACAACAGGAGTCCCACAGGGATCAGTCCTCGGGCCGACCCTGTGGAACGTCATGTATGACGAAGTCCTAAGACTGCCTATAGGAGAAGGATGTAGAAGTATAGCCTATGCAGACGACCTGGCTATACTGGTGGAAGCTAAAGACCGACAAGACCTGATTAACAAAGCTGACCGAGCAATACAAATAATCAATATGTGGATGTACCACAACAAACTAGAATTGGCATACCACAAATCTGAAGCCATCATACTAAAGGGGACTAAACAAGCCAGAGTTAGGGACAGGATAACCTTCCACATTGAGGGACAGTTGATTAACCCTGCGACGACCCTGAAGTATCTGGGCATCTACTTGGATCATCAAGGTCTTTTTGGACCACATATAAGGTATGCCTGCAACAGAGCAGACAAGAAATGTGGAATACTAAGCAGACTAATGCCGAATGTCGGAGGCCCCAACAGTTCAAAGAGATTGTTGCTATATGGAGTGGTTCAGTCCATCTTATTGTATGGAGCCCCGGTGTGGTATGAAGGAATGCAGATCACTAGATACAAAAACATGATCATCAGGTCTCAAAGAAGAGCACTACTTAGGATAGCGAGTGCGTACCGAACTGTATCTGCAGAAGCGATCCAAGTGATCACAGGCGTACCACCAATCTACCTATTAGCTAAGGAAAGAAAAATCCTGCACGAAATAGGAGCAGTAACAGGTTTACAGAAGGAAGAACAAAGGAAGAGGATCATTGAAGAGTGGCAGAGCGAATGGGATAGTAATACAACTAAGGCACAATGGACAAAGATGCCGATTCCATCACTTGAAAAATGGGTGAACTGCAAACACAGGCAGCTAAATTACTGGTTCTCCCAGTTTCTATCAGGACATGGCTCCTTTAAGTCATATGTATATAGAATTGGGAAAGGAAACAGCAGTGAGTGCAGTGAATGTAACAAGGAAGACGATGCAAGACACTCCGTTTTCGACTGCATCAGGTTCCACCAAGAGAGAAAAAAGGTTGAATTAGAAATTGGAGACAAATTGATGATAGATAACGTGATAGACAAGATGGTGGAGAGCAAGACAAACTATAACAAGATTTTGAAATTCTGTACTGACATTGTTAAATTAAAGGAGGAAGAAGGCAGGAGAAATGAGGCTACCAGAAGAAACTAGGCTACCGCCAGTGTACCCGACGGAAACTAGTAATAGTGGTTCCAGGTGCACTGGTTTTGGTACACAGGGTGGGGTTTTAGCTGGTAGGCGCCCGGACATTGGCCGAGTGAATCCAGCACGCTTGGGGTACCTTCCCAGGCAGTCTTTGGAAGATTTCTCCACAAAAAAAATAAAAAAAAAAAAAAAGGTTAGGTTAGGTTAGGTTAGGTTAGGTTAGGTTATGTTAGGTTAGGTTAGGTTAGGTTAGGTTAGGTTGGGGTCTAAATGGCTGGTCCTAGGTCTCAGGGAGTGGTGCAGACTGTCAGTGTCTGGGCTAAAACATAAAACCCTGAGAAACGCCTGAGTCCTAAAAGGACTTACCAGCAAATCCTACCTCCACTTCCTCGTAGTGGACCCTGGAAATGCGAGGCGTGCAATGGGTGTACGTTTCGTAGCTAACGGAGGAGGGTGAAAGGCGGGTCTCCGGCGCCTTCAAATAGCGGGAACCCACTGGCTAAGGGAAGGAACACCCTGACAGAAAACCACAACAGCAAAATGGAGGATACAACAAAAAAGGTAATACCCCAGGCGGGTACCGGCAAAGCCGGAGAATCCCGCTCCTCTTACGAGGGCTGCCCCACGGATTCTGGGGGGGGCAATCTTCCAGCTAACAATCAGCGAAGAAATTCGCTAGTTATTGATTTAGTGAGCGATGACTCAAAAATAACACAACCGACTAGTAAAGCTCAAAAAGGGGCCCAAGCTAACTTCTTTTCCAAAATAGGCAGATGTAACTCAATGGGAGATGATGAATACACAAGCAGCAAAAGAAAGCGTCACGATACCTCATTAAGGGATACCGAACCATACAAAAAGACACCAAGTTCGGAAGTCTTTCTGCTTAGAGAAACACTAGAAATGGTTACTAAACTAGTAAAAGATCTAGAATCTTGCATAGAACAGAACACTAAGAGGGAAATTAAAAACCTGAGCGTTAAACTGAAGAGACAAACAGAGGTTTTTCAAAGAAAAATGATAGTTAACTGGCTAGAAGAGCATAAATACGAAAAAAATATAAAAATGGCCATAGACATAGACACCCAAACTGAAAATACGAACAATAAGGAAAAGGGGGTAGATCAAGACACACAAACCGAGAATCATAATAAGAAGGTATACGGAGTAGACCAAGCCACACAAATAAATCCTCCAAATGAAAATAAGGAAAGTAGCACAAAAACGCTTAAAACACTCGATGATATACATAACCTGGATGATTGGTTAAAAATCGAAAAATTGGAATGGCAAGAAGACTTATACACTAATACGGAAATCATCATCGGAAACCCAATTCAAACAAAAAACAGCACAGTAAAGGTAGTGATGGTCGAACCAGAAGACCAAAAAATGGACGAGAGTATCCAACAAATGTATCGACATAGATTTCCGGAGCTGTCCGAAATGCAATCAGACTTCGAAGTATTTGAACAATTGACCAAATACAAATACAACCAAACACATACACCGACCGCCCAGAAGGTCATTAAAATCAAACAAGCGCAGACACTTCTAGACCTATGGGGAAAACTAGAGAAACTGAGGGAGGAGGTCAAAAACGATGAGTGGGTAGCTATACACCATATTAGACGGATGGAAAACCATCGGCTTAGGAAACTGATCGAAGCCATTTTTCATGGAACGAAAACCAAGGTAGCGATTTACACGACAAAACAAAAGAACAACGTGGTAATACCAAACAACAAACCTGAGAATAAAAGACAATCATATGCTCTAATCATTAACCCACAAGGAAAAGATTATAAACAACTTCTAGGAGAGATAAAAAAGGACCTAGCAGGCGAAAAGGCGAGTGAGGCAATAAGAACAGCAAGAACAACTAAAGAAGGAAAACTGTTGATCACAGTAGACAAAGACAAGGATGCAGTAAAGTCCATAGAAGAAATCATCAGAAGAAAAAACACTGACATAGACATGAGGGTCTCCGGAAACACAGATAGCAAAGAAGCTATACATATAAGAGGCATGGAAGCCACCACAAGTACACAGGAAATCATGGAAGCCGTAGAGAGAATCACTGGAGTTCTAGAGAAAAGTAGCTATAAGTTAGGAAATATTCGGCCAAATGCAAATAACACCCTAGCAGTTACCCTCATGATAGACATAGCGCATGCAGAAAAGCTCACAAAGCATAGATTTATAAGAATCGGATTCGTAAGATGCCCAATCGAAAAAAGGATAAAAGTCAACCGCTGCCATAGATGCTGGGCACACAACCACATGGCAAGAGACTGTAATGGACCCGACAGATCCAAACTATGCTATAAATGCGGAGAAGTAGGGCACACATCTAAAACATGCGAAAACTTAGAAAAATGCCCATTATGCGAGGAAACCGGACACACAGCTGGAGCGGGAAGGTGTACAGTATACCGAAGGGCACTGTCAATAAGCCGGAAGGAAGCTCGCTATAATACACCAAGATCAGAGTCATACGAAACAACAAATGGTATGCAAGAAGAAGAAGAGAAAAAAGATGACGAAGGAGAAGGAACAAACTCCCCAGACCACGCACACAACTGTTAAAAATGGCGCACAATAATAAGCACAAAACCATCAAATGTATTCAAGTTAATCTCAACAGATGTAAAGCAGCACATGACCTACTCTATAAATATATTGCAGAAGAACAAATTGATATTATAATTGGACAAGAACCTAATAAGAAGCTAAATAATTCTGTGATTTAAACCTTGACTGCTTCATAATGTTAAACAAAGAAATTCCCGTCGTAAAGAGCATAAGGGGTGAAGGATTTGTCCTGGTCGAGCTGGAGGATTTTGTAATAGTCTCCTGCTACTTCTCGCCAAATAGAGAACTAGAGAGCTTCGAAACCTTTATGGATAACTTACACGCGCAGGCAACACAAGTTAAAAAAGACATGATTTTCGGCGGAGATCTAAACGCCAAGACAAGCATCTTTGGTTCAAGCGTAACAGATAAAAGGGGACTAATCATGGAAGACTGGACGGCAAGCCTCGGACTAGTAGCTCTGAACAACGGAAATGTACCAACCTTTGTAGGACCACAGGGTAGCTCCCTAATAGATTTTACTTTGGCAACGGAAGGGATTAGCGGACAAATTAAAAACTGGCGGGTTCTAGAGGAAATAGAAAATTTAAGTGATCATCAAACAATTAGTTTTGATATAGTAAATAAACTCTCAAGGCATAAAGACCAGTATAACCTTCACAGCGGATGGAAATTCGCTCCTCAAGAACTCCTAAGATTTGAAGAGACATCCAAAAATATGTTTACCGTGACCGACAGAGCGGAGCCTGATTCTTTAATAACAATTTTGTCAAAAAGTTGTGACACCCACTTTCGAAAAAGTAAAAAACAAAGTAATCTACGAACCCCAGTATACTGGTGGAACGCAGAGATCGGAGAAAAAAGAGGAGAATGCATATACCTTAGGAGAAAATTAACCCGAAGTAAGAAAAATCGTCATACAAATGGATCTGTAATTGAAGCTCAGCAGCAGCAATACAAGAAGGCGAAACAGGAACTAAACAAGCTTATAAATAACAGCAAGAAAAGCAGGTGGAAGGAAAAGTGCGAAGAGCTGGAGATAAATATATGGGGAAAGGCATACCAGATCGCGGCCAAAAGACTAAAGCTGAAACAAAGAAGGGCCATAAATGAGGAGGCCATCAGAACCTAAATCAACAAACTCTTCCCAATACGTCAAGAAATTCAATGGGAATACCAACCGGTCGACCAACAACAAATCCCACGTTTTACTATGGAAGAACTAACTACAGCGATAACAAAAATGAAGGTTAAGAAGGCGCCAGGTCCAGATAACCTGATTCCAGAAATTATACTGATGAGTGCCAAGAACAATCCGGAATTCTTTCTAAAGACATACAACAGATGCCTGGAAACAAGGAACTTTCCTAAGTGCTGGAAAATAGGACGCCTAGTCTTGATTGAAAAGCCCAAAAAAGACCAGTCCGAAGAAACCTCGTACCGGCCCTTATGCCTTCTAGACACTAGCGCAAAATTGCTGGAACTGCTTATTAAGGGTAGGCTAGAGGAAGAAATGATTAAAACAGGCCTAATCCACGAAAACCAACACGGGTTTATAAAGGGAAGATCGACCCTGGATGCCTTAGAGAAAGTGAAAAGAATAGCAGATGATATTAATTCGAAAGCATACCAACATAGAGACTTCTGCCTGATGATACTGCTTGACATCGAGAACGCCTTTAACTCGGCCCCATGGGATAAAATAATAAATGCCTTAGAAGAAGCTAGAGTGAGCAACTACTTAATAAACTTTATTAAATCATATCTAGAAGACCGAAAAATGACCATCAACGGGAACACCTTTAACATGACTTGCGGGGTACCACAGGGGTCTATTTTGGGGCCAATACTCTGGAATGCACTCTACGACAGGGTGCTGCGACTGGACATGGAACAGGGAGTTTCGTTGATTGCATACGCAGATGACCTGGCAATTCTCGTCAGAGCCAAAACAAAAGAACAGCTGGAAGAAAAAGCTCAATACGCCATGCAAAAAGTCGTAAACACCCTTGAGGAGATGCATTTAAAAGTGGCCACAAAGAAGACACAAGTGCTAATTCATGCGGGCAGACACACCCTAACAACCGCAGAATTTCAAATAAACGAGGTGGCCATAATTAGCCAAAAAATAGTTAAGTACCTCGGAGTCTACCTTGACAAGGATCTCAGAATGACAGCACATATAAACAAGATAGTAGACAAAGCCAATTACATGACAAACCTACTTTTGAAAGTGATGCCCAAAGTGGGAGGCCCAAAAGCCAACAGGAGGAAACTCCTAAAAAACGTTGTAATATCTACTATACTCTATGCAGCACCTATTTGGAATCAAGCCCTAAAATATAAAAAATACCAAAATAAACTCGAAAGAGTGAATAGAAGACTGGCAATAGGCATCACTTCTGCATATAGAACTGTCTCCACGATCGCAGTACTTACAATCGCAGGACAACCACCGATCGATCTCCTGGTTCAAGAGAGAAATGACCTCCATAGACACGGAAGAGACTACCAAAACGAAGCAAAAAATAAAGTATTTGAAACATGGCAAAACAGATGGAATTCGTATGAGGGATGGGCCAAGACCTTTATAAAGGATGTGAAAAGATGGAGCGAGAGAAAATGGGGAGAAATCGACTATTTTTTTACGCAAGTCATTTCCGGACACGGTACCTTTGGAAGCTACCTACAAAAAATCCGAAAACAAGAAACCGACATATGCTGGTTCTGTGTAGAACGCGACACACCAGAACACACTCTATTTTACTGCAAACAATTTGAAGAACACAGAGAAATGGCTAACCAGCAATGTAACAAAAGAGTAACCAAAGAGAATATATCAGAAATACTACTACAGAGCGGAGAGAACTGGAATGCAATCAGAAAATTGTGCCGAGACATAATGCAGCTGAAAATAAAAAAAGAACAGGAAAGAGAGCACAGACAAGAATATATGTGAAACAAAAAGGATACTTTGTGATCGCTAGCAGCAAGCGACAATCCCCCTGACGTAATGCCTACGGGCGGTTCCAGGGAAGAAGGAAAAAAAGGGGAGTTTTTTAGTTGGTAGGCGAAGGTGATTAGTAAAAAAAAAAAAAGGTTAGGTTAGGTTAGGTTAGGTTAGGTTAGGTTAGGTTAGGTTAGGTTAGGTTAGGTTAGGTTAGGTTAGGTTAGGTTAGGTTAGGTTAGGTTAGGTTAGGTTAGGTTAGGTTAGGTTAGGTTAGGTTAGGTTAGGTTAGGTTCCGTGCGTTGGAGGGTTGGGTGAGAGAGGCTGGAAGTGGTTCACCCCTAATCTCTCATGCAAGCTTCTGGGGAGGGGGTTTTCCACCCGACACGGCGCGTCCCAATGGCTCATAGGGTGTCTCCAGGGGGTGTGGTTAGTTATGGGACTCGTGCTCTCCGGAGCTGTAAGAGCCTCATGACCAACCAACCCTCGGGATAAGCAATGAATAAGGATCCAGGTTAGGTTCCGTGCCTTGGAGGGTTGGGTGAGAGAGGCTGGAAGTGGTTCACCCCTAATCTCTCATGCAAGCTTCTGGGGAGGGGGTTTTCCACCCGACACGGCGCGTCCCAATGGCTCATAGGGTGTCTCCAGGGGGTGTGGTTAGTTATGGGACTCGTGCTCTCCGGAGCTGTAAGAGCCTCATGACCAACCAACCCTCGGGATAAGCAATGAATAAGGATCCAGCATGGGAACCTGAATAATTGCTCGCGGATCAAAAGGAATAGAGGAGTGAACCTCGAGAAAAAATCCAACAGCATAGGGGAGGCAGCTATGTTGGGTGAGCTAAGCAATGGTAGCTACTGCGTCCGGAGGCAACCGTGAAAAAAGCCTAGAGGAGTAAACCTCGATAAGAAATCCCCATTACTAAGGTGTAAGGCATCGTGCCGAGGGTATGGAAGGTGTGAGGGCTAGAGCACCGCGAACGATCCCCTTGGGGCACCTGGCGAAACCCCATTGTATTTTGCCTTAGCGGGGTAAGGGCGCACTGCCCCGCTGAACCCACTTTCGTCCCTACTCGTGGGATTCAAATGGATAAATTGAAAAAAATTGTAGATGAGGAAGAAAAGAGGAGAGAGGAAGAAGAGAGGATAAGGTTTGAAGAGGAGCTGTTGGCTGGACATAAACGCGCGAATAGATCGAGCGATATTAAAATTAGGAAGCAATCAACTTTGACTGGAGAGTCTGATGGTTCGGAGGACGAGGACATTCCTATTGGGGAAAAAAACTTTGAGGAAGTATGTGAGGAGGAAGACGCCTATAACAGTGTGTTAAGGTCGATTTTGTTCAGCGATGAGGAGGAAAGGACAGGAGGAAAAAGGAAAAGGATGAGTCCGCAAGAGAAAAGGGCGCGGAAAAAAGAACGGCAGAACGAAAGTAACGAGTTCAAAGGAGAGAGCGCACTGGAAACAGTAAGCAGGAAGATGGAGAAATTGAGGGAGAAAACCAGGGAACTGGGAATCGATGACGAGGAACTCAAGAGGGTTATCGGGGAAATTATGTCAGTAACTAAAAAAGGGTTGAAAAGGGAGAAAGAAAATAGCAGGGAGGAAAAGCCCAAATGTGCCGAGTGCAAAGCATTGAGAGAAATGGAGTTGAAAAGAGAAAAAGTCGAGAAAATCAGGAATAAAATTGTAGAAGGTGGAAACTTCAACAAATTCAAACAGATCTCTGAGGAGGACTGGGAAGAGAAGGTTTTTGTAAGCACAAAATATATACAGCTGGAGCATTGGGAGGCCCTGGACAGGAAGAATTGCGTTATCGTGATTGACCCAGAAGTTCCATCGGAACTAGTCCAACATTTGAAGAAGAGAAGGGAGGAACTGGTAGAGATGACCGAGGGATGTAAAGGGAGGGAAATCGACTATGTAGTTAATGCGATCCAGACCTCATTACGTGGCTAGGCTCACTGAAGAGATGGAGAACGAGGAGGTTTTCAACATGATTAAAACTCTACATAAAAACATCGAAGAAGTGAGGGAGTCCACAAAAGAGGTGAATATCCTACTATCCGAAAGGGTGGAACCCACTTTCTTTAGAATGATAATGGAATTTGTAGGTAGGGGGGGAGATATAACATACAACATAGTTTCCGATAGGGGGCAAGAGGGGATTAAAAAAAGGGTGGCTAGAGAATCGGTTCTGGTGAAGACTGGTGGCAGACCGTATGCGGACGTTCTTGGGGAGATGAGAACACAGGTGGATGTGAGGGCTCTGGGGATCAGAGTGGACAATGTTTCCAAAACAAATAGTGGAGATATCATTGTAAAGTTGAAAGGGAAGGGAACAGCCGAAAAACTGAGGGATGAGCTGAAAGGGCGAGTCAAGGAAGTGTCGGTATCAGTAAGGAGGAAAGAAACAACATTTAAACTCCTTGACTTAGACCCAGCGGTCACACCGGGTGATGTAAAGACGGCGCTGGAAAACCGCACTGGCATAAGAGGCGGAATCACCATAAAAGGAGTCAAGGGAACAAGATATGGGCGCCAAACATGTACCTTCGCGGTGCCCCAGGAGTTAGCAGAAGCAGTGAGGAGGACAAGAACAGTCTTTGTAGGATGGTCCTCATGCAGGATACAGGAGCGGGTAACTCCCCTCAGGTGCTTCCGATGCCTTGACTACGGACACACCAAGCAGGAGTGCAAAGGGCCAGATAGATCGAAACGGCCTAAATTGTGGAAGGGAGGGTCACAGAGCACAAGAGTGCAGGGAGGAACCAGAATGCCGATCATGCGGGGTTTCTGGCCACCGAATGGACTCCATGGGGTGCCCTAAATTCAGAGATATGACCTACGGGAAAAAACCTGGACACGTTCAGATATAATTTTAGATACATGAACAGTGGGCTACTTGTACAAGATTTTTTATACTATATAGAAATGTGAACGTCACGAGAAGAAGATGCTACATCGACACTATTTTTTTATATAAATTCGAACAAAACATGTGTATCTTGTTCTTTTTACTTGTTTGATTACGTTTAACACATTTATAAAATAAACAATATAAAAATTTCATCATTTTATTGCAATTAGTTATTTTAAGCTAATTAAAGTAAAATTTTCGTGTGTGTAACATTTCTGGCGCTGCGAACAGGATTTTCGTACAGAAACCCCTACGTTTCCTGGTCAACTTCAGTTGTTTAACGAAGATTCATCGAACTCAGTGAAAATTGGCATGCAGAGGGCAACATTCGTGTTCATCCTATTGTAAGTACTTATCCTAATTTTCCTTTTATTAATGAGCATTTTTAACGACATTACTGACGAAACTTTACATTTATTATTTTCTTAAAAATTTACTGAAGAATCATTTTCTGAAGAATCTCGAAACATTAATTGTAAAGAAATGCCTGTAACTAATAGAGATATTGCTAGCCTTTGCGCAACTCTTCCAGAATTTTCCAAAGAAGACGATAATATTTCCACATTTATTAAATCTGTTGATAATTTAATCACGTTTTTCATTGATCAAAGTTTAACTGCTCCCCAAGAATTCATTTTAAATGCAAACATTGTTTCTCGTATCAAAGGTGAACCCAGTAATTTTCTAAACTATTCGAATAAAACTATTTGGGCTGACATAATACCCGCTTTACTTTCTAAATACGGTGACAGACGATCCGAAGACATACTAGTTACACAACTATCTACGACTGTTCAAAAAACTTAGGCTATGACCAATACCACCAGAGAGTATCAAATAATTTGAATGACTTATTGCAGCACATAACACTAAATGACAATGAACCGACTGCGAATTTCAAAACTCCTTATTTCAAAAATATTGCATTGAAAACCTTCTGTACGGGAATTAACGAACCCTATTGTGAATATTTATCGCACTTCCAAATAACTTCCTAGAAGAAGCCCTTCAAAAATACCAACAGCAGTATATGAATTTTTTGAAAGGTCAACAAAATAAAAAACCATTTTCGTCAACAAACAAACCTATTAATTTAGAAATTGAATAGATGAGGCTTTTACTTGATGAAGATTCATACTTAACTATGAAATAAAACAATAAAAATTTTTGTTTAAACCTTCATTATAATAGAACTATGTTCAAATACAATTTGTGACGCGTTTCGCTACACAGTAGCTTTATCAAACGAATGGAGGTATCATGAAAAGTTTTTAATTTATATACAGTGCATTGATAAGGAATTTTACGGATAAAAGTATTATAATCTATTTACTTGAAAATACAAGTAAATAGATTATAATACTCGCTCAGGGATTTCACCAAATTGAAGTCCACCCAAATTCGATAGAAAAAACAGCCTTTCCCGTTCCTCATGGTCATTTTGAATTCCTAAGAATGCCATTTGGATTGAAGAATGCTCCCTCCACTTTCGAAAAATTGATGGATAATATCCTCAGACCCTTCCTTTACAAATTTTGTTTTGTTTACATGGATGACGTTATTATTTTCTCCAAATCATTACACGAGCACCTCGTACATATTGCCAAAATTTTTGAAGTGTTCCGAAAAACCAATCTCAAAGTACAATTAAATAAATCGGAATTTCTTACTAAAGAAGTTGCCTTTCTTGGTCACATCGTCACCCCTCAAGGAATAAAACCGAACCCTATCAAACTAGAAGCCGTCCAAAAGTTTCCGCTTCCAAAAACTATTAAAGAAATCAAATCATTTTTAGGACTTATTGGCTATTATCGCCGATTCATCCCAAACTTTGCAAAAATTACTTCCCCGTTTTCCAGATGCACCCGCAAAGGAGCTGTAATCGATATTAATAACTCTCAATATCTAGAATGTTTTGAAAAATGCAAACAGTTGTAATAGTTGTGGGGTTGTTGTTATTAAACACTTAGTAAAAGTCACTTATATCTGTATTAAACAACTCAATAATTCTAAGTACAAATTACGTTGATCTATCGGTATCGAACTGACCTCCTTGAAGTCTATTGTATTAATCTAATTATAAATATATTTTTCCCCGTCTCATCAAAATGTCCAAAACTATGTTTTATTTTTATTTAAGCTTACTAATACTTTTATATCATTGCTGATAGACATATTTATAAAAGTATTAATTAAGCT
This sequence comes from Lochmaea capreae, assembly GCA_949126875.1. Taxonomy (NCBI): domain Eukaryota; kingdom Metazoa; phylum Arthropoda; class Insecta; order Coleoptera; family Chrysomelidae; genus Lochmaea; species Lochmaea capreae. Next base: position 25,317,350 of record OX421409.1, on the reverse strand, counting down.
ATTTCGTCAATGACCTAATACATTATACGAGGTGCATTACATCCCCCCCCCCTAGGGATAATGGTTTCGGGGTTGGCCAGCCCTTGAACCATTTATCTAAGGGAATTTTCAAACACGTAGTAGTTTGGCTTTGATGGATGGTTACTTCCTGTAAGCAAATTAATAATAATAATAATATTAATAAGAAAAATAATAATAATAATAATATGAATTGTACCTGTGGGGCGCCTCCACTAGGTACTTATTTTAATAGTGAGGGTTAGCCATTAGCACCCCCCCCCCTTTTGCAGCAAAACCATATATACAGAGAAAAAAAAATACAAGATAACATACATTGGAGCTGAAAGGAAGAAAAAATATAAATATACACATATAGGAAAAATGTTCCTGGTTTATTGTCAAAGTCACTGTTCTGGATTATATATATCCAGCCGATTCTTATGTACTGTGGTATGTTTTCCATTTCCTAACGCTACTGTGCAGTTTGGGTCTGCGAATTCTACCACTGCATGCGGGCCACTGTATTTCTCACTAAATTTAGTTCCGTTCTCTTTTTTCAGAAGAACAAGATCTCCTTTATCCAATGTTAAATACTTGGCTGTTTCATCCCACGTTTTTTTTCGGTCTACTTTAATTTTACCTAAAATTTCTCTAGCTCTCTTATGAGTTACTTGTAATCTATATCGAATTTCCTGCTCATAAGCATCAATGTTGTATATCGGTTCTATTGTATTCCCTTGTAGTTCATTTGGTAGTGTTGCAATTCTACCGTATACTAACTCAAAGGAAGTATAGTTATGATAAGTGCTGGGAGTGTTGTTGTAGCAGAAGGCGTAATATTGACACCACGTATCCCAGTCTGTATGAGTTTCATTTATATAGCTCCGAACATATTCATTGTACACTCTATGATTTCTTTCACAGCCACCTATAGTTTGACTGTGATAAGCCGTAGAAATACTGCGTTTAATTGATAGTAATTTTGAAATATTATTTAAGACTTCATTTTTATATTCTAGTCCCATGTCTGTTCTTATTTCTTTCATGAGTCCATATATCAAAATGAATTTTTCAAAAATGGCTCTGGCAACTGTTACGGCCTCTTTATTTGGTATAGGAATCATTACTACGTATTTTGAGAGTTCACATTGAATAGTTACCGCGTATAAGTTTCCCGAATTTGATTTAGTGAATGGACCAATAGTATCGATACATACAATATCAAATCCTTGTTGAGGAGTATTAGTTATTACTAGCGGTTCCACATGCTTTATCTTTGCCTTATTTATTTGACATTTATGACAAGTTTTTATGAATTCGGCTACTTCCTTTGACATGTTTGCCCATGTATAACCAGATTTTAATTTTTTTATTAACCTTTTTTGTCCACAGTGCCCTCCTAATGTAACATTATTTGGAAATTAATTATTGATGTTATTTAGCAACAGGATAGTTTGTTACATAAAAGCGAACGGCAGCTCTTCATCGGTGAACATAAGTCGTAGGAACGGTTGCTTACCTATATACTTTTAGATGATTGACAAAACATTGAATAAAAAGATAGTCTACCCGTGAGCGCCACTTTATTTAACAGTATAGTTATCGACTTCATCAAAATAAAGAAAAATGAAGCACTGCAAAATATCTCTTAATTAATAATTTTCTAAAATGAAAAATATGATAATATTAAAAGTGTAGACCAGAAAGAATAAACACTAATTAGTTGTTTCTACTAGTTTTATTAAATAGAAAAAAAATATATGTATTTGTTGATAACCCCCTGTACATGTAATATGTAGATTATCTACCCTTTAACAAAAGTTCAGAATACCTATCCAAACAATATATGGATATATGGCCAAAGTAATTTAACCAACAATAAAATACCTCCTAATAATAATTATACATCTAGAAATTTGCAAAAGTTATAATCCCGATTTGTTGATAACCCCTTGTACATGTAATATGCAGAATATATACCCTTTAACAAAAGTTCAGAATACCTATCCAAACAATATAATATATGGATATATGGCCAAAGTAATTTAACCAACAATAAAATACCTACTAATAATAATTATACATCTAGAAATTTTAAATTTTATCTATGCACTAATCCGCAATAGATAGAAACTATATTTAAAAGATTGTTGGCTGAATTTAAGTAATACTCGTAAAACAAAAAAATTTATATAAAAATTAAACCTGCATCCTGACAGTGGTGTAGGAGTGGAGTGGAGTTATCTGTCACCATGGATTTCTACAGGAGCAGCACAGATGATTATCCACCATTACTGGACGAGAGATTGCAGAAAGTTACCAACAATGCATCAACAAACGAAAACTAAAAGGAAGGACGCACGTGGTCCTGTCTATCATTGGACATAGGGTTCTCTCACTGGAGACAAACTACAAACGAAGGAGAATCAAGCAGGGAACTCCTGATCCATTGCATCCGGTTCCAGGCATCCTGGGACAGGATCTATTCTCTTCCACAATCCGTGGCTACCCGCTTTTGTGGCGACTAACCAAAATGGCCGCAGCAAGGAGATCCTTGGCCGTATCGGCAGGTGTGTCCTAGCCGGGAAGGTGGTCCCCTTAAGAAGCGAAGGGGGCACCAAAAACACAAAGGCAGCTAGGCCTAAAATTTGCCAAATAATCAGACAACGCATCTCTTCCCACATTTTAATATAGAGAAGAAGGAAGTTCCAAAAAAACCAAACCACCTACTACCAACTAGATAGGTGACATTTCTCACTGCTATCAACTGTAAAGAAACATAGATCTAAGGCATAACCCATTTCCAAGACTCGGCCTGTGACTACTCGACATTCCAGCTACTGGATCATAGAACTACTCCACTACAGGACAGAACTCAACTCCACTACTAAACAAACGAGACATTCGTACTAACCTACAATTATGCTATGTGCATGCCTATCACTGACATTTGCCATTATAATAACAACTATTAGTTATTTTCATTTATATTATCTTATATTTATATTACTATATACAGAAGAAAATCAAAGAAAAGGAGGTAAGCATACATTTCATTTATTTTGTCGATGATTAATACTCGTTTATTGATTTTAGGTTCTTCAAATTAAAACAACTCATGAAAAAAAATCCCAGCAAGTTAAAATCCTTTTTCGAAGTGCTTGAAAGTATATATATATATATATATATATATATATATATATATATATATATATGTTTTCGATTCTATTACCAATTGTATGTTGTTGTAAATACATCACAATTGACTAAATAAAGCATGGAAATGAATCCTTTTTTTGAATTGTTATTTAGTTTAAATGACAACAATAAGTAAGTGAATTTTTAAATGCTACACTAAAAGTGGATCATTGTGGTATCTCTTGATTAAATCAAGTTTTTCATCTGTGTTTGTAATTCGTATTGGTGCGTCACATAACGCAAATTAACAGGTGTATCAAAACTTCATTACCTGTACTTTTGAATTCTTGTTCGGTGGATTTTTTGAATATAAAATCATTTGTAAATAGTTTAACTTTCCTAACATTATTTACAACTGCCGACCTATCTAGTCGGTACAACGCTACAGTTTGCAATATTTGTTCCTTCATCAGCAATTTACCCTTATGTTTCACAGTCATTTGTAATGATGTGGAATTCCATTGTGTAAATTGTAGATTAGGCAATTTTAGCACTTCGACATTATTATTTATTTTAATAACTTTTAAATTAGTTGATTCTTCTTTTTGCGTTTTTATACTTTCTTTGTCAGTTACTAAGCTATTTTTGACCATTGACCTTGTTAATGAGAGTATTTGTGAATTTTCTACTTGCATTTGTTTTAAGTCTGATATAGTTATTCTGGAAAGAGCATCAGATACATTACACGTACCCTTAATGTATTCTATTTCAAAATCATACTCTTCCAGGTCTAATCTAATTCGTGTTAGTTTAGAAGAAGGATCTTTCATTGCGAATAAATGTTGTAATGGTTTGTGATCAGTTTTCACTAAGAATTTAGGTGCTCCATATAAATAGCACTTAAAATAATTTATTCCCCAATGAATGGCGGTTAACTCTTTTAATATGATTGGTTTATTAAGCTCACTTTTATTGAAACTTTTTGACGCAAATGCTATAGGTAAATCTGTCCCGTTGTGATTTTGAGATAATATTGCGGAGGCTGCAAAATTGGATGCATCCGTTATTAAAACAAATTGTTTGGCAAAATCAGGATATTGCAGGATTGGCGGTTTAATGAGTGACTGTTTCAACTTATTATTGGTGCGCCTATGGCCGATACTGAATAGTTGTTCGAAATTTGGGCTCCCGCAATAAAGTTAAAATACAAGGTATTACATCAAATTAAATAAATAAACAAGTGATACAGTGATCGTGGTAGTGTCTGCAACACACGTGAGTTTTAAATAATAACAAAATCATGGTTATAACCAGAGAAATCCGCGAAGAAATTGAATCAGCGGTAAGCAAGGCTATTAAAAATGAATTGCTTATCAGTCAAATTGCCAAAAAAGTAACAGAAGCGATAATAAACACGTTTGAAAACAAGCTGAAATACATTGAAACTACAGTGGCGGAATTAAAGGAGAATTTTGACAAATTAAATGATAAATTTGAAGACAAAATGAATAATCTGCAACATAAAATAACTACTCTCAGTATGGAAAATGTAGAGATTGAGTTGAAAATGGATCAAATAGATCAGTCGACTAGATCTTCTAACCTAAGAGTTTTTAATTTAAAAGAAACTCCAAAAGAAGACACTAGACAAGTCATAATACATAATCTAAATAAAAATATGTCGCTTAATCTCAATGTAAATGATATCCTATTAAGCTACAGGATTGGGAAGAGAGAAGGAAATAAAAGTAGAGGTATTTTTCTGAAATTGAAAGATCTCAAAACAAAACAAATGGTATATGGTAAAAAAAACTACTTAAGGGCACAGGGATTGTCATAAGAGAAGATCTAACCAGATTAAGAGTAAACTTGTTAAACGAAGCTATTGGAATCCAAGGTTTGAAAAATGTTTGGACGGAGTATGGCAAAATTTATGTAAACAAGGACAATAGAGTATCTATTATTAGAAATAGAAATAAATTTGATAATCTATTTTCAGCTAAATGACTTCTCCTATGTGCGTGAATGTAAATAAAAAAAAAAATATATAAAAATTTGTAACCCAACATGAAAGTAATAAAACCTTAAAGTAGAAGGGAAAAAGGAGAAAAGCTAATTTCAAACCTTTTTCTCTCGTCATAGTAAAAATTCATTTTCTTTTACTTTCTACATTTAATAGTCATTTATTATAACATAGAACATAACCAGAGATGTATTCTCTTTATAAATTTTTAGGGTGTTTGAGTCAACTTTCTTATAAGTTATGATAGAATTTTTGAATGTCGTAGACGACGAAGAAATAGAGACAAAGCTTATTGATAATTTCGAGGACTATATACGGGGAAGAGTAGACAAGAACAGATATGGGCTAGGAGTTGTTCACCTAAATATAAGAAGCTTACAAAAACATTTTAATGAGTTGCTGGTGTACGTTGAAATGGCTAAAGATATGCTTGACGTTATTATATTATCAGAAACAGGTAACATAAAAAATACTAAAGATTTTTCTATACCCAAGTTTTCAATCCACTATAACGAGGCAGTATTTAACAAATGCGATGGTACTATAATATATGTAAGAAATACTTTATCAGCTACTATTAATATTGAGCCTGTGAATGAAACTAAATTCCTAAGAGCTGTATTAACTACTAGTAATCTTCCTAAAAATTGCAAAATAGGGCTTACTGGTTTCTACAGACTACCAGCTACCGATGCAAACACGTATTTAGACAATTTAGAAATATACCTTAATTCTATAGAACTTCAAAATTTAGAAATTTATGTAGGTGACATAAACATCGATCTATTAAAAAGAGAAACAAACATAACAAATAACTACTTAAATATAATGAATTCTAAAGGTTTTGTTTCATATATAAATAAACCGACGAGAGTAAAAGCTGCCATTGATCATATTTTTATAAGAGCTCAGAAAACCTTAAAGGAAAGCATTGAAATTGAACCAATTATATTCCATACAGATATGACAGATCATTATTCCCCTTTTGTATTAATATCCTTTTCCTCACAAAAACAAAACTTAACGGAACTAGAAAACAAACTTTCTGTGATAGATTTTAAAAAGGTAGAGCAATCTTTAAAAACAGTGACTTGGGTTGATGTAATTAGTTGTACTGATCCGCAACAAGCTTACGATATATTTTTTAATAAAATTGATAAGCTCATCAGGAGCAACACAGCTGTTAAAAATAAAAATCATAACATTAATATAATTAAACTAAAACCATGGATAACAACTGGTTTAATAAACTCCATAAAGCATCGAGATTATCTAAAAAAGAAATTATCAAAAAATTATACTCTAGAGCTCGAAAACCACTATAAAAGCTATAGAAATAAACTTCATTTCCTAATAAGAAAAACAAAAAACGAACATTATCAAAATAAAATCTCTCAAGCCGGAAATAATTACAAAAAAATATGGAGGGTTATAAATGACATTACAGGATGTACAAAAAAGTTTAAACAAATTGAAAATATATCTATAAAGTCAGAAAAAAATGACTACATCAACCAAAATAAATCAAAAGCAGATGTATTTAACAATTTTTTTACAAATTTGGGTGAAAATATGGCCAACAAAATAAATAAAGTTAAAATTCCAGATAAGTTTCTTAAAAAGGACACGGTTAAATCAAATATATTCCTGAAACCTATAACAGAAAATGAAGTAATTATTTTAATAAGTGAATTAAAGAATAATTCAGCACCTGGCCCAGACAATCTAACAGCAACTACAATAAAAAATATACATACATACATTACTCTTCCATTAACGCATATTATTAATCTCTCCTTTCAATCAGGGAAAATTCCAAGTCAATGGAAGGAATCTGTTGTCACCCCCGTGTACAAATCCGGTGATCCTGGAGAACTAACCAACTATAGGCCAATTTCAGTAATCAATAACTTAGCCAAAATATTTGAAAATGCGATTAAAAGCAGACTAATACATTTTTTTAATATTCATAATGTTATAACAGAATGTCAGTATGGGTTTATACAAAATTCAAGCACTGAAGATGCAGTAGTTGATTTTCTAGAAAAGACCGTTGGCGCAGTAGATGTTTCATTAAAAAGTGTTGCAGTATTTCTCGATTTAGCTAAAGCATTTGACACCGTCTCACATAACATTCTACTTGACAAACTGTACAACTACGGCATAAGAGGTGTAGCACTAGAACTCATTGAGAACTATTTATCAAACAGAACCCAGCGCGTAAAAATCGGAAAAGACAGAAGCTCTAATTCCCTAGTAAAGGTGGGTGTTCCACAAGGGACCGTATTAGGACCAATTCTCTTTCTCGTTTATATGAATAACATTACACAAATTGATAATTTCTCTGGTAAAGTCATATGCTACGCGGATGACACTGTAATTATTTTCACTGGTAAAGAATGGCATGAGGTCAAACTCACCGCAGAAACAGCATTGGGGAAGATAAGTTTATGGTTAAATGATAATCTACTAACCTTGAATGTGTTGAAATCAAAATGTATTACCTTCAGCTCAACCATCGTTAAACAACCTGAAAACTTTGAAATTAAACTGCACTCCAATGACTGTCAAATAATCGATTGTAACTGCCCCATAATACAAAGAGTGTCCCAAATTAAATATTTAGGTGTTATACTTGACCAACACCTACGCTGGTCACAACATATTGTCCATGTTAGCAATAGATTGAGAGCCTTAATGCATAAATTTTATGTTCTTCGAGAAATTCTTTCAAAGAAAAATTTACTAATACTTTACAATTCTCTGGTGGAATCCTTATTAAGATACTGTATAGTAGCTTGGGGTGGAGCATTTCACTCCACTATTAAAATTTTAGAGACAACACAAAATACCATTTTAAAAATCATCCTAAAAAAAGAAAAGCTATTTTCAACGAAAAAATTGTTTAATGAATCAAAGATACTTAACATTAAACTACTTTTTGCTTATCAATGTATAATAAGAATATACAAAAGCGGCGATAAATTTAACAACAAAAATACCCATTCAACTCGATCAGTTACTAATATGGAGATACCTCTAAATTTCTTTAAAAAATCAGTCAGTCAAAGATCATCATCCTTCTTCGGTCCAAAATTTTTTAATGCAATCCCGATTCACCTCAGACAAATAAAAAAATTAAAGAAATTTCAAATTGAATTGAAAAACCATCTAATAACTAATCAAAATAGAATATATGATATAATGGCTCAATAACATACAATAAACTACTGGTTCGTTATTCATTGCTTGTCTACTACTTCCTTACGTGAGTATTGTCTTCTTTTTTATTATCATCTATTTTAGTTTTATTAATTGTCTACATTTGTTCGTCTCAAAACTCTACTTGCACTTTAATTTAGTTTTGTTTTTCTTTTTCTTTGTTGTTTTCTACTTATTTTATATATTCAGATGAAACGTGCAGAGTAAATACTACCTGATTGAGTATAAACAAAACAGGCAGACAATGCCTAGGTAAATGCTCAGTTAGGTGTCTTTATGTATTTTTATGTATGTTTAAACCACAAATTTATTATAAATATGTACTTTACTATGGAAATAAAGAAATTTGAATTTGAATTTGATTAAAAGCAATCCCGCAATCTTCTGTCCATTGAAATTTTACGTTTTTACGTGTTAGTTTATTTAATGGTAAACAAATCTCCGCGAATTTCGGGACAAACCTTCTATAGTAGTTGCAAAATGCTACAAATCTTTTCACTTCTTCCGCACTAACTGGTGTAGGGTATTTTTCTACTACTACGAATTTTGATTCATCAGACTCAACTCCTTTGTCCGAGATTTTATGACCCAAGTAAGTAACTTCCTTACGGAAAAATTTACATTTTTGTGGATTTAATTTTAAATTATGACTTCTACATGTTTCAAACACTTTTCTCAAATTTTCAAAATGGTGTTTTTCAGAACAACCTATTACTATTAGGTCGTCCATATATAAAAACGCCTTTTCTGGAGTTAGTCCAGCAAACGCAATTGTCATCATTCTTTGAAAACTGTTGGGACTTACATTTAGCCCGAAGGGTAGCCTTGTAAACCTAAATGCTCCCTTGTCTGTACTGAATGATGTGTAATCTCTGGATGTTTTATCCAGAGGGATTTGATGAAATCCCGATATTAAATCAACCACCGAAAACCACTTTGCTCTACCTAATTGATCCAAAATGTTATCGATTCTAGGTAAAGGAAATTTATCAGGTATCAACTTCTTATTCAATTGTCTGAAATCTATGCACATACGCCATGCTTTGCTCCCATTTTGAGATTTTTTAGGTACTAATAGTACAGGACTATTGTACACAGATCGCGTGAGGTGTGCGATAGTTTTTTATATATACCGGAGTGTGGTCGTTGACTCTCAATTTTTGTGAATAAAAATTATGTGACGTTATTTGATCGTTTTTTAAAGCAAATACATCAGAAAATTCACTACATAATTTGTTTAACTCATCTTTAATATAATGTGGCATATCTTGATCTATATTGCCTCTAATAATTCTTTTTTCCTTACTTCCGACTTCCCGGTCATCGTGTATACATTGAAATTGCTAATACTGATACTGAATATATTAGTAGTAGATACATTTACGCTTTCCTCTGTTGTATTCAATATCCTAACATATGGACTATTTCTAGAAACTATTCCTCTGGCTATGAATATGCCCTGTTGTAATTCTTGCTGTTCTACCACAGCATCCTCTTTCAAATCTTTGAAGTGGTCTACAACTCTCATTACCTCACATCTGGGAGGTATTGAGAGAGTATTGTCTATGGGGCTGTTAAAAATTGGTACCGAAAAATAGTTATTGAAATTATTTATTGTCATTAACCAACGTGAGTAATCTAGATTGCATTTAAATTTTGAAATAAAATCTCTGCCTAAAATTGCATCAGCCGGGATTGAAAAGGTTTTTGACACTACATGAAATCTATGCGACACTTTATTATTTTTTTGAAATAATGTGGCATTGATTGTACCCATGGACTTTGTAATTCCAGCTGTTACACCTTTTATATTAATAGTGAGATTATTGTTTATTAACTGAGGGTTATTGACACTAGTTTCTTTGAAAATTGAAATATCTGCGCCAGTATCCACTATGAATGTGCACAGTTTGTCCGATATGTTAGTATATAATTTTACAAAGTTGGAAAGCGTCAAGTCAATGTGGAATATATTTTTCGTTACGTTTAATGGTCCCCCTGTTGTAACTGGGGGTCCGGAAAGTTTCCCGACTCCTCAGCTGCCTCAATGCATCTAACATTCTGAGCATTGTTGTTGTTCCTATGGTTGGTTCTCCAGCTGCTACCCCTTGCATTGTAACCCCTGTATTGATTACCTCTAAAGTTATTATTCCTCCTAATGTAATTATTTGACCGGCTGTCTACATTAAATCTTCCATTATGATTCGTGGCCTGATTGTACCTTGACCCAACATTGCTACTAAGTCTGCGCCCATTTACCCTATTGCTCTCATAACTAAGGACTGTAGTTAGCTGATCAGAACGTGTATCCACCTCTACGAATTTTTTAAGGGCCTCTTCTGCCGTGGAAAAGTTACCTGCCTCTAAAATCCACCTAGTTTTCTCCTGATTGGCATTTTTGCTTAACGCCGTGACTGCCGCTTCCTTGGTGTACTTTTCTGCCAGCAATCTCGGCATTCCTTCCGAGATGTACGAGTTCCTAAGAGATTCGACCAGCTTCTCCACCTCTGTTGTGTACTTCACAGCGTCTTTGTTGTATTGCCTCAGATTATTTAATTTTGCTGCCAACAATCCTGAATTTTCACCTTTCACCCTACTCTTAAGAGCGGTTATTATTCCCTCTAAAGTACTTTCATCAGCTATCACTGCTCTGGCCTTGCCTGCCAACCTAGTCTTTACAAAAGCTACTGCTGTGACTGATCACAGTAACATTAGTCTTTAACAATTCCAATGCATCCAGAAACCCAAATAAATTTTCGAAGGAACCATCGAATTGTTGGGGTATGAGTTTACATGCTAAATTAATAAAATCTACTTGTGACAAAGGCATTATGTCTAAGGTTTCGCTCTCTTCGCTCTCTATATCCTCCCCAAATTTATTTGTGTCAATTAATTGAACACATGAAATAGGTATTTTATACTTCAACTTTAGCACCTGGAAGGACCTAACTACCCTGTCCCTGACTAATAAAAATTTCGAATTGCACTTTGCTTTGTAATTATTATCAAGTTCATCCCATGAAAGAGCTATGTTACGAGTAAATTCATTAAATAACGAAATCAGATTATTTTTAATTTCTTCCCTGACTGACTCGCTTTTTGGTACCTACTGTTGTTTTCAAAACCCGTTTGGATTGATTCTTTATTTCCTCTGTTAATTTATCTAACACTGTATCTAATTTTCCTGGAACAACAGACATCTAGTCTAGTTAGTGTAAAATGAGCAGCAATTTTCGAGTATAATATCACGTTTAAACTCTCGTGATACATTCGCAATTAATAATAATAAGAAATATAATAATAAAAGATATAGGCACAGCAATCAGTAATCATAAGAATCGGTAGGAATTATATATAATCTTACCACTTGTTACACTACACTGGTTCTGGACTGCGTCAAGTTCCTTCTGATGGTCCTCTTCATGTTGCGCCTGTACATCGCCCAGATGGAAATCATCAGTTTCACCACTACTGCTGCTGTTAGTACATACATCAAAACACGAGCTTCTCCAGATACTTGGATTTGGCTTTCTTGTACTATGAAGTTGGAATTCACTACGCCATTCTCCTGTACATCTTCATGCGTGGAATAGGATTTCCCCATGATAATTGCTCACCATACACTAGTCTAGCTCAAAATGGCAGGATCGCCATGTAATAGTTGTGGGGTTGTTGTTATTAAACACTTAGTAAAAGTCACTTATATCTTTATTAAACAACTCAATAATTCTAAGTACAAATTACGTTGATCTATCGGTATCGAACTGACCTCCTTGAAGTCTATTGTATTAATCTAATTATAAATATATTTTTCCCCGTCTCATCAAAATGTCCAAAACTATGTTTTATTTTTATTTAAGTTTACTATTACTTTTATATCATTGCTGATAGACATATTTATAAAAGTATTAATTAAGCTATTTCGTCAATGACCAAATACATTATACGAGGGGCATTACACAGTTGTTAAGTAATGCCCCTGTTCTTCAATACCCTGACTTCTCAAAAACCTTTACTCTTACTGCCGATGCATCAAACATTGCTATCGGTTCTGTTTTATCACAAAATAATCACCCTATCGCGTACTACTCACGCACATTGAATTCCGCTGAACAAAATTATTCAACAGTCGAAAAGGAACTATTAGCCATAATTGATTCATGCAAGCATTTTCGTCCTTACCTATATTCCCAAAAATTTATAGTAGAACCAGACCACAACCCCCTAGTATGGATTTATAAAATTAAAGACCCAACTTCCCGCTTAGCACGCTGGAGGTTAAAACTTGAAGATTATAATTTTAAAGTGAAATACAGGAAAAATAAAGAAAATCAAGTAGCTGACGCCCTTTCTCGCATACAAATTAACGCATTGGACACAATCAGCTCAAACCAAGCAGAACCCCCAGATGAACTCGATATTGACGCAGACGAATTTTTAGACGAATTTGACAGAATAACTACCGATAATACACGACATTCTGACATTGAACACCCAATTACCGGAATTCAAATTTCAGAAGAACCAATAAATTTATCCAATAATCAAATTATTATAACACCACAATCTCAAATTTATGAAATAATTTACAAAAAAATATTTAATAAACATAGGTACGTTATAACAGTTACAGATAACTGGAAATCAGAAATTACAGATGCCTTCAAACAAATTTTAAAACCTAGCCAAAAATTTGCAATAAAATCACCCCATGATTTTAAAACCTTTATTTGTAATTACTTTAGGGAAAACATTAATTCAACTGTCAAAGCTATATTTTGTAATAAAATTTTATCTGATATTGAGGATAAGGAAAAACAAATAGAATGTGTTAGGAAATATCACACCGATAATCATAATGGAATTGTAGAAACTTATAAACACCTAAAATCACAACTTTATTGGCCATCTATGCAAACTACTATTTCCGATTTCATTAATCAATGCGAAATCTGTCTAAAAAATAAATACGAAAGACATCCTTATAAATTACCCCAATTAGGACCTCTTCTTGGTCAAAAACCTTTCGACATCTTACACTTAGATTTGTTTCATTGCAATAAGAATATTTTTCTTACAATTATTGATTCCTTTTCTAAATACGCTCAGTGTTACAAAGTTCCAGATAAAACATCAATTTCAATTCTAAGTAAATTGAAGCATTACTTTTCGCACCATAATTACCCCCGAAAAATCGTTTGTGATAATGGAACAGAGTTTAACTCTGCAGTAATAAAAGAGTTTTTAAAGCTTCACAAAATAGAAATTCACTTTACAACAGTTAACAATTCCTCATCTAACTCGCCCGTTGAAAGATTCCATTCAACACTTATAGAAAAACTTAGAACTCTACGTGAACAAAATCCCCAAGACCCCATTGACGATATTTTCACGCTTGCTGTATTAATCTATAACCAATCTATACATAATGCCACAAATTTCTCTCCGTTTTCTATCCTTTATGGACCCTATGCCGAAGAGATACATTTTGATTTTGATCTCCCCCTTTACGAAACATATAATCAAAAACATAAGGACGAATTACAACCCTTTTTAGCTAGCTTATACCAAAAACAAAAAGGAAAAAGGCAAGAAACATTAGATAAACAGAAAAAAAAGCCGAACCTATACCCGACATTAATACTTCACAAACCATATACGTTACAAAGAAAAAACACAAATCGAAACTACAAGCCCCCTATACTCAAATTCATACTAAAAAACAAAACAAAACAAAAATTATAGGTAAAACAAACAAACGAAACCAAACTAGTACTCATTTAAAATATGTGAAACGATTACGTAAAATAAGGAATAAAAATTCTCAAGGAGATAAATTTTTGCAGGAGGACAATCCTATCCCTGGGACATCCTCTCAAAATCCATGAGATCCCGAACAATGGTTACTATGCTGAAGAAATAGGATTTTCGAGAGAAATATCCCACTATCACCGCCACATTTTACACATAGACTTAGATAAATTAGAAGAAATTTTATCCGCAAATCCTGAAACTTATTTTAAAATTCCCCTAAAAAATAGCCCGCTTACAGCATTAATTTCCCAATATTCCCATTTACTCGAAGAAGCAAAAGATAATTTGCATAAAATCACGCGTAAACAGAAAAAAGGTTCATTCAACTTCCTAGGTACTGCAATAAAATACGTCACCGGTAATCCAGACGACACTGACCTAGACCTACTCAAAACACATATAACCGCTATAGAATTAAAACAAAACAAAATAATAAGAAAATTCAATAATCAAATATCCTTTGGTCAATCTCTTGATACGAGATTCAATAACTTCTTAAAAAAAATTAATAATAATAATCTTGTAATCTCAGCTGCAATTAATAAATTATCAGCTGATTTTGATGGTTACATCATTCTTTATAATGAAATTATAAATCTTGATAATACTAATGAATTCTTATTGAAACTCATTCGAACCATTACTTTATCTCAATTAATTCAAATATTGAGCTATTTACTTTGAACGAACTTGAAACACTAAAAATTGAACTTATTAAAATCTATTCTAGAAACGCCCTACTTATAAATGACGAACACCCCTACGAACTAATAGAATCCTCCAAGACATTAGTCTGTGTAACTCTGAACACAATGCTCATAATAATAAAAATCCCAATTTTCCACACCAATACCTTTCTTACCCATAGAATTTACCCCATCCCTAATAATGAACACGTTATGATTATACCACCTACATCTTTCTACGCCAATAATAAATGGTACGAAGAATGTAGAGGAGAAGCGGAATACATAGTCTGTACAAAATTCATTAAATCCAGATGTCAATTACCCAATATTAAAAATTGCACGAAAACCATTGTAACTGAAAACTTTTATAGAGAATCTAGCAGAGCGATTTTGTTAGGTATCGTTCACCCAACCAAAATTCAAGATCAAGAAATTAAAGTCAGCAGCCTCCTAATGTCCAACGAGCCAATAACAATAGAAGGAATTATTTACGGCAAAAAGACTATTCACGAAATATCGTTACCAGATATTGTTCCCATCAAATTAATGCCCGACCATAGTTTAGACATTGAAAAACTGAAAATTCCCGAAACCCATGGCCAACTACATCCGATAGAAGAAACCGAAGTTTTACCGCCTATTCCAACCGGAGTCAGCATTACTGCACTTTTATTAATAATATTTGTTTCAGTCTTTTTGGTAACTATTTTTATGAAGAAAAGAAAGAGAATATCTAAAATCCTTTTTGGACCGAAATTGTCACCTGCCCAAGTTCAAATTCTACAAGAAATTATCGAAAATACCCCTGAGACTTCGCGGACGAAGATCAATCCAAAGGAGGGAGGAGAAATGTGAACGTCACGAGAAGAAGATGCTACATCGACACTATTTTTTTATATAAATTCGAACGAAACATGTGTATCTTGTTCTTTTTACTTGTTTGATTACGTTTACAACATTTATAAAATAAACAATATAAAAATTTCATCATTTTATTGCAATTAGTTATTTTGTGTAACATTTCTATATACATAGGTATTTATTTATACAAAAATGTCCATATTTTTTATTCGAGATTTTATATACACACGTTTTATTTCTACACAGGTTTTTACATTTTTATGGGGTTTTATTTATACACGGGATCTTACATTTATACAATTTATTCAGGGTTTTATTTATACACGCTTTATTTTTACATAGGTTTTTATATTTTTATTATGTATATAGGGTTTTATTGATACAATTATTATTTATAGACCTTTTAGTATTTATGTATTCGTTCTTATATTTATTTGTTAATCTATTTACTTACTTATTTATTGATTTATTTAATATAATCGCATCGATGATGGAAGGCCTAGGGTGCGAGTAATGGAAAGAAGGGGGACTTACCTCCCTATAGAGTACCAGAATAGCAATGGCTAAGGCAATCACTCGGCCCGGCATACGTGTACTTCAGGTGAACGTGGGTAGGGCAAAGGCGGCACACGATCTGGTGTACGCAAAAGCCCTCTCTCTCGAGACTGATCTGCTGATAATACCAGAGCCTAATAAAAAAATAACTTCTGGAAATGGCTGGGTACAGGACAAGAACAAAAACGTAGCGGTGCTCTGTAGGAATAAAGATATGGGGGTCAAAAGTATACTGGCAAAAAAAGGACATATAAACATCGAGTTTAAAAACTTCACTTTAATTGCATGTTATATATCCCCAAATATAAGAATAAAGGAGTACGAGAAGTCGGTAGAGGACATAATGAGCACCGCCGCGTTAAGAAAAGAAGTGTTGATCGCGGGGGACATAAACGCGAAGTCAATTCAATGGGGGTCTCCTCAAAACGACGAAAGAGGGGAGCTGTGGAACGAGTGGTTAGCCCAACTAAATATACAAGTATTGAACAACAATAAACCCACTTTCATAAGAGGCGCTAGTCAAACCCACATAGATGTCACCTTGGCGAGTTTAGGAATGTCAAGAAAAATACAAAACTGGGACGTCCTGGACGATCACCTATTCACTCATCATAGATACATTGCGTATCAAATTAACGCCGGTAATGTTAAGAGACTGAAATATGGACCAGAAACAAGGTTTAGCAAAAATAAATAGATGGAAGAAATCGAGAAGTGGGACGTAGGAGCTATTCATGATTACAGGAAAGTGAGGGATAATATGAAAAAAGCCTATAATGTAGCCAAAACAAGAATAGACAGGCAACAACACCTTCCGTACTGGTGGAGCTCAGCCATAGAGGAATTGAGAGATAAATGTATACAAGCTAGAAGGAGGAGCACGAGGGACCATGGGAACGAGGCATTAAAGCTGGAAGTTAAGGAGAAAAGAAAAGCTCTAAACAATGCTATTAAGAAAGCAAAAAAGGAAAGGTGGCAGGCTATATGCGAGGATCTCGAAAAGGATGTATGGGGGGAAGCCTATATTATTACCATGAAGGCTTTAAAAATAATAGCCCCTTATAGGCTCGACGAGGAACAGAGACAGAAAGCGGCAGAACTACTCTTCCCTGCTAAACAGCAAACGCTCTTCGAGAAAACAAGAGATGCAGAAGTCGAGGAGTTTACAGAGGAGGAAATTGCTGCGGCTGGACAAGACCTGAAACAAGGTAGAGCCCCTGGTCCAGACGGCCTGCCACCAGAGACGGTAAAAATTCTGGCAAAAGTCAAACCAGGTCTCATGAAAATTATATTCAACGACTTACTAAGACGCCAAATATTTCCGAAAGAATTTAAGGAGGCGAACCTAATACTTCTGTTGAAACCAGATAAACCACCAGATTCGCCAGCCTCATACAGGCCGATATGCTTGCTGGACTGTATGGGGAAGTATATGGAAATACTCATTAAACGGAGGTTAGAGCAGGTACTTGAAAACAAAGGAGCAATATCAGACTCCCAGTATGGATTTAGAAAAGGACGTTCCACGATTGATGCAGCCAATCATATACAGGATGCGGTGAAAAAGAGCAAACGCAGGTGGGTAGTGCTGGTCCTGCTGGACGTGAAGAACGCCTTTAATACGGCAAATTGGGGCCTGATAGTGCAGAACCTACGAAGAATAGGAACTCCAGACTACCTATTAAACATAATTAAGGACTATCTCTCAGAGAGAAGTGTCAGCATTTCAAGAAATAAAAAAACTGAACATGTCAGGAGGTGTTCCACAAGGCTCGGTTCTTGGACCTACCTTGTGGAACGTCTTATATAACGGCGTTCTGGAAAGAAAAACTCAGAAGGGTGTAATGCCGATTGCCTATGCGGATGACTTAGCTGTAATGGTGGAGGATGATACCAACTGGGGCCTTATTGAGCAGGCGAATAAGGAATTGGATGCGGTGGTCAGTTTGGTACGAATCAATGACCTGGAATTGGCATTAGGAAAAACCGAAGCCATAATTCTAAAAGGCCCAAGAGATAGGGAACGCATTAAGTTCACGATAAAAGGAACAGAAGTTATTCCGCAGAGGTCAGTTAAATACCTCGGCATCGTATTTGACGATCGTATGTCCTTCACGAAGCATGTAGAAGCGGTTACGAAGAAAGCGGAAGAGAGGACATCAGTGATACAGAAAATGATGCCCAACATAGGAGGCCCTGGTTTACAGAAAAGGAGAATTCTGCTGGAAACAATACATTCGGTAATCTTGTATGGTGCCCCAGTGTGGCACAGAGCCTTAAGCAAAAATAAATATAGGGAGATGTTGGTGAAAGCGCAAAGGAAGCCACTGATAAAAGCTTGCAGCGCCTACAGGACTGCATCGACAATTGCACTTCAGGTAATTGCCGGTGCAGTACCTGTGGACATTCAGGCAGACGAAAGAGTTAGGCTGTACAAAAGAGGGAATGGTGCAGAGATGAAGGTCAGAGAGGAAGAAAGGAATAGAAGCCTAGAAGACTGGCAACGCAAGTGGGTTGCGGAGCAAAGTAAAGCCGCGTGGACCCGGACTCTTATCCCTGATGTGAGGAAATGGTTCAAGTGCGATCATAAACGCACTAACTATTTCTTCACTCAGTTCCTGACGAGCCATGGGTCGTTTAGGACATATACCTTTGGAATAAGAAAAACCAGGGACGACCTGTGTACCGTCTGCGGAGTGGCAGACGACGCGGAACATGCGGTTTTTCGGTGCGTCCAATATCAGACTGAAAGGTGCCAAATGGAACTGGCCTTAGGAGCACAGCTAGGAAGACCGGCGGAAATTTTTGAGCAAATAATGCTGATAAGGAAAAAGTTTGATATCTTTATACACTGGGTCACGAAAATAATGAAAACTAAGGAAACAAGGGAAAGAGCAATTGGTGAGTAGAAAAAGACAGTAAGAAGGATCATAAAAAGCTGGCGTCACTCGAGGGGCGCCAGTTGGAGGAATAGAGGTGGGTTTTAGCTGGTAGGCGGTCGAAAGCGGCTCCCCCGAGGAGTGGATGGCCCCACGTCTCTCAGAGGCGTAGGGTTCTAAACGCGATTGGCTGAATCCGCACCCCTGGGACATCTTCCCAGGCGTCTTTAGAAGATTTCCCACCCTAAAAAAAAAAAAGGTTAGGTTAGGTTAGGTTAGGTTAGGTTAGGTTAGGTGGAACATACTATATGACGATCTGCTCCGGATGAAAGTCAGGAAGGGGGTTTCGCTAGTAGCTTTTGCGGATGACCTGGCTGTATACATAGAATGCAATGACTCATTAGACTTCATGAGAACTGGAAACTCAACACTGGCTGAAATCAGCAAGTGGCTGAGCGCCCATAGCCTCGAACTAGCCGAGCATAAAACAGAGAGCGTCATCCTGAAAGGTCCTAGGGACAGAGAACACATTAAATTCACTCTTAATGGTGTAGAGGTGAAACCTACCAGGAACATGAGGTACCTGGGCATACAAGTGGATGACCGCTTATCATTTACAGCGCATATTAGGCAGGTTTGTATCAAAGCTGAAACCAGAATAGCAGCCCTCAGTAAAATCATGCCCAACATAGGAGGTCCCGGCACCCTGAAAAGAAGGGTAATGCTAGGAGTTGTCAACTCTACAATACTGTACGGAGCACCGGTGTGGAAAGGAGTGATGAAATTTGCCAGGGAGAGACTAAGATTGGAGAAAGTACAAAGAAAGATCCTGTTGCGGGTGGGGTGCGCATACAAAACTGTATCCACTCCAGCTATACAAATAGTGTGTGGTGAGATACCAATTCACATCCTGGTAGATGAGAGAGCAAGGCTCCACGAGGCTGACGATCCCGAAGCTGTAAAAGAGGAGGAAAGAAAGAAATCTCTAGACAAATGGCAACAGGAATGGAACAACAGCCAAAAGGGAAGATGGACGTGGAAGCTAATCCCGGATCTCGAAAGATGGGTGAACTGTACATTCAGGAGAGTAAACTACTACATAACCCAATTCCTCACAGGCCACGGTACGTTCAGACAATACACTCATAAAATAGGCAAGGAACCAGACGACAAATGCATATACTGCCAGCGAAGGGATGATGCAGAACACACCGTGTTCCATTGTCCCAGATTCCAGAACCAACGGAATATACTGTATGACAAGATAGGGGTCTACTTGGACCCAGGAAACTTTCTGCAAGAAGTGACCCAATCCAGAGAAAGGTATAACGTAATAATAGGACACATAACTGACGTCATAAAAGAGAAAGGAGATGAAGAAATAAAGCACCAAAAAGAACGTAGAGCAGTGTAAAGAACAACCAATCCACCTCCGAAGCTATGCCCGAAGGGCGGTACCGGAAGTGGAGCGCGGTAAGGAGAGGTGGAATGTTTAGTGGGTATGGCCGGCAGGCGAGTCCCACACTGTGTAGTGGTCGCAAATGGCTGCGGGCATTTGGTTCCACTACACGTGCGTAAATGCATTTCAACCACCTCCCACAAAAAAAAAAAAAAAAAAAAAAAAAAAAAAAAAAAAAAAAGGTTAGGTTAGGTTAGGTTAGGTTAGGTTAGGTTAGGTTAGGTTAGGTTAGGTTAGGTTAGGTTAGGTTAGGTTAGGTTAGGTTAGGTTAGGTTAGGTTAGGTTAGGTTAGGTTAGGTTAGGTTAGGTTAGGTTAGGTTAGGTTAGGTTAGGTTAGGTTAGGTTAGGTTAGGTTAGGTTAGGTTAGGTTAGGTTCCGTGCCCGGGGGAGTCGGATGGAGGAGGCTGGAAGTGATCCACCCCTAATCTTCCATGCGAGTTTCCTGGGGGGGGGGTTGCCCTACCCGACACGGCGCGTCCCAATGGCTCATAGGGTGTCTCCACGGGGAGTGGTCGGTCATGGTTCCTGCGCTCTTAAGAGCTGTGAGGGAGGCACGACTGACCAACCACGGGGATAGGTGATGAATAGGAACGAACAGTTCTGAATAATCGCCCGCGGATCAAAAGGGATAGAGGAGTAAACCTGACTAAAAATCATCGTCGCCGACCTCCTCGCCTCTGCTTAGTATCTTATAATCAGTTAAGGGGAGGGAGAAACTTTTTTTTTCTTCATGACTATCATGTCTCATCTATCCTAATTAACCCCTCAATTTCTTGTATCTTCTCTATCTTTCTTTTCTTCTCTACTCTTCCACAAACACAATAGTTTTCTCATCACTCTGGAATGCACGTCTGTCTCTCTTCCTTCCTCTCGCCAACTAGGTCACTTTCTTTCTTCTTTCTTTCTTTTCTTTTTCTTTTCCAACTACCACACTTTTCAATTTCTGCATGGAACAGCCCGGTCTATCCCCCAGATAATCAATTGAATTCAAAGACCACACACAGGGGAGGCAGCTGTGTGGGTCTACCCGTTGGCAAATCTGCGTCCGGAGGCAACCGTGAAAAAAGCCTAGAGGAGTAAACCTCGAAAAAAGAACCCGTAATCCTCGCTGTTAGCTACCGTGGCCATGGATGAATGGCTGCACGAAACGCAGTCAGAAACGGTGCCTCTGGGATACCTGGCGACCTCCCAGAGTAATCAGCCTTAGCGGGTTAAGGGCGCACTGCCTCGCCGGACAGTCATTCGACCCAACTCGTGGGAATCTGATGGATAATTTTTTAATGCAAGGAAGTAACATAGAAGAAGGAAATGAGGAGTTCTGAACTCCGGATTCCGGGAAGAAAAGGATGGTATCGACCCTAAAAAAGTCGCCAACCAATGTAATGGAAGCAAAGCCTGGGTCACCAGCAAATTGCTTAGTATTTGACCTGACTTGGGATGAAGAAAAGGCACAGTCCAAGCCGACAAAGAAAAGGAAAATACAGAATGCGCCGAGGGAATCGGAGGACCCCCTATTAAAAAGCTTCATGAAGTTATTGGACAGGGTAAACGCTGTTACAAGAAAGCTGACGAGGGCGGTTGCGGATGCCCCGAACACCAAGCTGGACATTAAAGATGTGACGAAGGAGATCCACAGCGTTGTCAGCCAGATGACAACCGTTAAGATGACAAACATGCTTCAGGGGCTGCAAACAACCGAATATGCTAGTATAATCCAGACTGAAATTATCAGTGTTGAAAAAAACGACATGGGGACACAGACAGAGAATAAGGAAAGTGTGACCACTGCATGCCAGACAACTTGTTGGATGCAAGGAGATGACGGGGAGGAGCTGAAAGAAGCTCTCGATAAAGAGGAGAAAACTATAGAGCAGTTCGAGAAAATAAGACACAAGAATTGGCCAGAGGATATATATGTGGCAACAAAACCGGCCACTGGAGCATTCATTTCCAAAAGCGACGTTGCGTTCTGGGAGGACGACGAGGATACACGGTCACGGATGATAGAGCGGCACCCAGAAGCACAGGAGATGGGAGGACCCGTTGGATTGCTGAGTGTGGTGTCTAAGAAAAAAGACAAAGTCGGGAGGGTAGAAACCAGTGAAAGGAAAATATTTAAACTTACATCTGAGGCAACTGCGGTGGAGAGGTTAAACACACTAAAAAAAATTAAATCTTCCCTTATGACAGAAGGAATTACGGAGGTAGCACTCCACGCACCAAATAAAAATGTGGAGACACATAGAAAATTAGTGGAGTATATGTTTCACAAATCGGATATAAGTGTGGTAATACATCACCACAAGGGTAAGGAAGAGATAAAACGGGCGGTAGAGGAAGGCATAGTAATACGGCAGGGAAACGCGTCCTACGCCAACCTCTTAAGAAAGGTGAAGACGGCGGTGGGGTCAAATAACAAAGGAATAAAAAAGGTCCGGAAGACCAAGGACGGAGCGGTGCTACTTGTCCTGGACAAAAAGGAAAACCGGGTTGGAGATTTGAAGAAAACGATAGAGGAAAATATCGAGGGTGCAAAGACTAGGAGGGCTATTAGAGACAGGACATTATTCAGGGTTGCAGACCTGGATCCTACGATTACCAAGCAGGAAGTAGAAGCGGCGGTAAAAGAGCGACTTAGGGCCACCGAACATCAGGTGGAGATAACCAAAATGAATCAAAATCGATTTGGCGATCAGATGGCACTTGTGGCAATCGACAGAGATCTGGTGGCAGAAGCTCGGCAGATTACCCGGCTGAAAATAGGATTGGCCCCGTGCAGGATTAGAGAGTGGCAGAAAGTACAGAGGTGCTTCCGCTGCTGGGATTACGGCCACGAAGCAAGGGAATGCAAAGGGGAGGATAGGCGGGACACATGCCTCAGATGTGGGGAGAAAGGGCACGTGGTGGCGCATTGTAGAAGTGAAATGGAATTCTGTCCGATATGCAAACAAAAAAGTCATAGAGCGGGATCTGGGAACTGTCTTGCCTTCAAGCACGCGTTGACTAGCGCAATAAGCACTCCGAGAGGAACACCAAGCAGAAGGCGGAAAATGTATCAGCCGACTACGGCAACGTCTGAGGAGGCGAAGATAATCACGAACGAGGGTGGAGATGATAAGGTCCTTATTGAGCCTGGTTTGAGCGACGACAAACAACAATATGAAAATATTACAAATTAACGTCGGTAGAGCAAGGATGACACATGATCTGGTGTTCGCCAGGGCACAAGTAATTGGAGCAGACTTGTTGGCTGTGACCGAGCCAAACAAAAAAATGGTGACAAAAAGCGGATGGATCACAGACATTAGATTAGACGCAGCAATATATGTGATGAACAAGAGTTGTGGCTTGACGAGCACCAGATCACACGATGGATACGTCCAGGCAAATTTCGAAGATGTACTTCTCGTAGGATACATATCCCCGAACACAGGTATGATAAGATATAAAAATGAGAGATGCTGGAAGGAAAAAAATTGTAATTGCGGGCGACTTTAATGCTAAGTCCACAATGTGGGGATCCCCCCAAACGGATGACAGAGAGGAATATTGGGAAAACTGGATGGCAGAACTTGACCTGATATGCCATAACGATAGGTCGGCGACATTCATAAGAGGGAATACTGAAAGCCACATCGATATCACATGCAGTAGCACGAAACTGGCTAACAAGATCACTGAATGGAAAACGCTGGACGAGTCCCTCTTTACTTTCCACAAGATGATCTCGTTCGAAATTAACAGTAAAGCGTGTAAAAAAAAAGGAATCTCAGACATTGTATCGCTCGACAAAACAAAGTTTCGGCTTCTAATGAGAGAGGTAACAGGTATAATGAACACACAACAACTAGTAAACAAGATCAGGATGCAGAAAAAGAAAGCCGCCGAGAAGAGTAACAGAAGGGCTAAAAGAACACCATACTGGTGGAACAAAGAAATAGAAGAGTTGAGGACAGAAGCCATAATAGCCAGAAGGAAAGTTACAAGAGCCCATAGTAAGACACAAAATGCTCAAATACTGGAGGAGGATCTAAAAGAAAACAAAAGAAGCTTAAGTCAGCAATAAACACCTCAAAAAGGGAGCTATGGGAAAACCTCTGTAGGGAAATAGACGAAGATATATGGGGAAGTGGATACAAAATAGTGGCAAAAAAGATGAACTTGGAGGCACCATATAACCTCACAGATGAAAGGAAAACTCAAATTGCACGAGAATTATTCCCACCGAAGCTAATACAAGAATACCCAATTGTAATAGCGGATGACTATAACCCTTTCACGAGTGAAGAACTGGAAGAGGCAAGGAAAAAGGTGAAGATCGGAAAGGCCCCCGGACCCGATAGAATTACTCCCGAGGAATTAAAGATAGCGATCGAAGAAATCCCTGACACAATTTTACAGGTCATGAATAATATGCTAAGGACGCAAGAGTTCCCCACTGATTTAAAAAGGGCATTTACATTTAAGATAAAAAAACAGAGGACGATAAATGCATATACTGTAGCCTGAGAGATGATGTGGAACACACGATTTTTGAATGCCCTAGATTTCGGGATAGAAGATTAGAGCTGGATTTAATAGTGGGAGAAAGGGCAACACCAGAGAACATTATAAAATTAATGCTTGTGGACAAGAGTACGTTTAATCTGGTAAAGAATGTGATTACTATGATGATGAAGACGAAAGAACAAGAAGAAAGGAAGAACCAGACCACACGGGCGGACGGGTAGTAGAATACTGGGAGCATGGTGGATACACGTTGGAAGGATCGGAAGAGTACGAGTAGTAGATGAGTGAATTGTAGAAAGGACGATATGGCAATTCTGACCGGTAAAGGTTATGCTGATAAGGCAATTCCACAGGTCAGTCTGGAGTCGGTAAGGGAGGTGGATGTTTTAGTGGGGTATACTTCGCCGAGCGGCGAAGGAGTCCCCACACTGGGTGGTGCTTCTGATTCGTTGATTTTATGTCGGGGAATCAGCTGCACCACTCGTCCATAAAGATTTGGACCACCTACCCCCACATCAGTGGCAATGTCCTAGCGATGGCCCCAGGATGTCCGGGGGTCTTCGCTGGGAGATCGGTATTGAGAAAAAAAAAAAAAAGGTTAGGTTAGGTTAGGTTAGGTTAGGTTAGGTTAGGTTAGGTTAGGTTAGGTTAGGTTAGGTTAGGTTAGGTTCCGTGCCTCGGGAGGTTGGATGAGAGAGGCTGGAAGTGATTCACCCCTAATCTCTCATACAAGTTTCCGCGGAGGGGGTTTTCCACCCGACACGGCGCGTCCCAATGGCTCATAGGGTGTCTCCAGGGAGGTGTGGTCTGTTACGGGACTCGTGCTTTTAAGCGCTGTAAGGGACTCGTGACCGACCAACTTCCAGGGATAGGTGATGAATAAGGATCCAGCATGGGAATCCCAATAATCACCCGCGGATCAAACGGAATAGAGGAGTAAACCTCGATAAAAAACCAACAACATAGGGGAGGCAGCTATGTTGGGTGTTTAAAGCGATGGTAGCTCTGCGTCCGGAGGCAACCGTTGAGAAAAAGCCTAGAGGAGTAAATCTCGATAAAAAACCAACAGCATAGGGGAGGCAGCTGTGTTGAGTGATTGAAGCAACGGAAGCTCTGCGTCCGGAGGCAACCGTGATAAAACCTAGAGGAGTAAACCTTGATAATAAATCCCCACTACTAAGGCGGAAGGCATCGTGCTGAAGGTATGGAAGGTGCGAGGGTTAGAGCATCGCGAACGATCCCCTTGGGGTACCTGGCGGAACTCCATTGTATCTAGCCTTAGCGAGGTAAGGGCGCACTGCCTCGCTGGACTGTTTTTTCGGCCCTACTCGTGGGAACTCGATGGACAAAACACAAAAAAAAGGAAATGAGGAAGAGAAGAGGAGAGAAGAGGACGAAGAGAGGAGAAGGTTCGAGGAGGAATTGCTGGCTACGCACAAGCGGGCAAATAGGTCAACAGAAATAAATGTGAGAAAGCACTCGACTCTCATTGCAGAGACAGAGTCAGATGAGGAAGAGATACCTGACATAGGAAAGAACTTCGAAGAAGTCTGCGAAGAGGAAGAACTGTACAATAGTGTACTAAGAACGATCATGTTCGATGACGAGGAAGAATTGGCAACAAAAAAAAGGAAAAGGATGAGTCCGCAGGAAAAGAAAATTAGAAAAAAAGAAAAAAGGAACGAGAGTAATGAATTTGGAGAGGAGAGTATACTGGAATCGGTGATGAGGAAGTTGGGGCAATTACGGGAGAAAACCAAAGAGTTGGGGATAGAAGACCGAGATCTAAAAAGAATTATGGGGGAAATAACATCTTTGGTGAAGAAAGGACAAGGGAAGGAGGGGGAAACGAGCAAGTCAGAGAAACCCAGATGCGCAGCATGTAAAGCGGAGAAGGCAAAGGAAATAAGGAGAGAAAATATCGAGAGAATAAAGGGAAAAATAGAAAAAGGAGGGAATTTCCAAACCTTCCAGGAGATTTCCAGAGAAGAGTGGGATGAAGAAATCTATAAGTGCACGGAACTGAAGAACATAGAGTATTGGGAAGCACTAGAAAGGGAAAACTGCGCTGTAATAATAGACCCAGAAAGAGTTCCTTCAGAACTCGTTCAGAATTTGAGGGAAAGAAGGGGGGAACTCATCGAGTTGGTGGAGGGTTGCAAAGGGGGGGAAATAGAATATGTGGTAAACGAGTTGAGGACATCGAAAATGCAGAAACAATGGTATCATATGGTTGCCAGAATAACGGAGGACATGGGTAATGAAGATGTATTTAAAATGATAGAGGAAGTGCACCAACAATGTGGAAAAATTATGAAGAATCAAAGGGAGGTGAACATACTCCTTGCGGAGAGGGCGGATCCGACATTTTTCAGAATGGCTCTGGAATTTGTCGGGAGGAAGGGAAACATTCGGTATAGGATGGTGACGAACGGAGCTCAGGGGGTAGTCAGGAAAAGGGTGGACAGGGAGTCGGTGTTGGTTAGAACGGGGGGCAGACCCTACGCAGATGTACTGAGGGACATGAGAGCGCAGGTAAACGTGCAAGCGCTGGGAATAAAAGTCGACAATGTCTCGAAAACGAACAGCGGGGACATCATCGTGCGTCTAAAGGGAAAAGGGACGGCTGAAAAACTTAGGGATGAACTAAAGGGTAAGGTTAAGGAGCTATCCGTCTCAGTTAGGAAGAGAGAAGTTATATTCAATATACTGGACTTGGCACCGGACACCACTCCAGGAGACCTGAAATTGGCTCTGGAAAATCATACAGGGCTAATGGGGGACATAGAGATAAAAAATGTCAGATCCACGAGGTATGGTGGGCAAATTGGTACCTTTGCGGTACCCATGGGAGCGGCAGAGGTGGTGAGGAGGACGAGGTCCGTGATGATGGGGTGGACCTCATGTAGGATCAAAGAGAGGGTAGTACCCCTTAGATGTTTCAGATGCCACGACTACGGGCATGATACCCAGCAATGCAAGGGTATCGACCGGTCAAAGCAGTGTCTTAATTGCGGCAAAGAAGGGCATAGGGCCAATGAATGTCAGGAGGAGTCAAAATGTCGAGTATGCGGTGAGTCGGGTCATCGCATGGACTCCATGAGGTGCCCTAAATTCAGGGACCTGGTATATAGGAGGTATTAACAGCGCATTCAAGTCATTAACCATATATTCGAATAGATTAGTAAGCAATGTGTGTCGTTATTTATGTGGTTTTTTATCTATATCTATTTATTTATTTAATTGTATAGGTATTTTACACCGGTTTTATTTATACTCCTTTATTTATATTGTGTTTTCTACCCATGTAATTTTATGGTTTTTATCTTTACATCTTTTCTATTTTTATCATTTTATACCGCTTTTATTTATACACTGTTCTTATATTTACCTCGTTTTATTACTTTTATTTATACACTGGCTTTATTTATTTTATTTATACTCCTTTATTTATGTTGTGTTTTTTATTCATGTCTTTTTGTGGTTTTTATTACACCTTTTATATTTTTATCCTTTTATATCGTTCTTATCTATACACTGTTTTTATTTTTACCCCGTTTTATCTCTTTTATTTATACATTGGTTTTATACATTTTATTTATACTTTAACTTTTTTAATGTTTTGGTGAGTGTCCGGATATTTTTTAGTTGTGTTGTTGCTATTTATTTATTTATTTATTTATTCATTTATTTATTTATTTATAAGATATTCAGAATAGGAAACACGTCCTAAATGGCTCTCAGTACAAATAAACCCGGTATGCGAGTCTTGCAGGTCAACGTGGGAAGGGCGAGAGCTGCGCATGACCTTACATACCTCAAGGCTTCGCAACTCGACTCAGATCTGCTTGTCATTCCGGAACCAAACAAGAAACTAACTGCCAGCAACGGATGGGTACAAGATAATAGTAAAGATGTGGCGGTGTTCTTCCGTAACAAAGACGTTGGGGTACAGAACATCAAGAGGAAGGCAGGTTATTTGATTATAGAATTTAAGGACTTCACAATGATAGCCTGTTACATCTCCCCCAACGTCGGGAAAGAAATATATAAAAGAAAAGCGGAGGAAATAATGGACACCGCCGCAGGGATAAAAAATGTTATCATTGTCGGGGACATCAACGCAAAGTCCACTCAGTGGGGCTCCCCCACAAATGATGAGAGGGGTGACATATGGGACGAATGGATGGCCCAGCAAAATATAACAGCAATGAACAACGGAAAACCTACCTTTACGAGAGGAACCTGCCAGAGTCATATAGATGTGACTTTGGCAAGTACAGGGCCATCCAGAAAAATCACAGACTGGGATGTCCTCGATGAGGAAATTTTTACCCATCACAGGTTCATCACTTTCCAAATACGAGTTAAAAATTTTAAAAAAATAAATAGAGAGTATAAGGAATTTAATAAAAAAATATACAAAAAGGAAGTGGAAAATATGAAAGAAGAGGAAGTGATGAACTATGAACAGCTGCAGTTAGTTTTGAAAACAGCGAAGGAGAAGGCAACTAGAAAACAAAAAAGAATATATGCACCGTATTGGTGGAATGATGAGATAGAAGATCTGAGAGAAAGATGCCTCCGTGCCCGTAGGATATATACCAGAAGCAGCGGTAACACAGAAAGCAAAGAGCTATATAAGCAATTGAAAAACCTACTGGGCAAAACAATAAAAATGGAGAAAAAAAAGAAGTGGCAGACATTATGTGAAGATCTAGAAAGGGATGTATGGGGCGAAGCATACAAACTAACCATGAAAGCTTTGAAGATAATAGCCCCATACAAGTTAAATGAAGACCAGCGGCTGGAGGCAGCGACCCTCTTATTTCCACAAAAAGAAGAGAAAATATTTGAAAAGAGGATCGCTGCAGACGTACCAGAATTTACAGATGAAGAGATTGAAGCCGCTGGTGAGAATATAAGGCAGGGTAAAGCCCCCGGCCCTGACGGTCTGCCACCGGAGGCGATAAAGATTTTGGTTAAACTGAAACCGGGCTTAATGAAAGATATTTTAAACGATCTACTGCGAAGACAAGTGTTTCCCAGAGAATTAAAGCAAGCAAATTTAACATTATTATTAAAGCCTGGGAAACCCCCCAATTCTCCGGCCTCATATAGGCCGGTATGTTTATTAGACTGTCTGGGAAAATATTATGAGACTTTATTGAAAAAAAGATTAGAACAATTCCTGGACAGAAACGGGGCTCTATCAGACCAGCAATACGGATTCCGCAAGGGTCGTTCAGCGATTGACGCCGCAAAATGGGTAAAAGACGCGGCGGAGAAATCTAAGAAGAGGTGGGTAGTCCTGACATTATTGGATATTAAAAACGCTTTTAACACCGCAAACTGGGGTCTTATTATAGGAAAGATGGAAGAAATAGGGACCCCAGTTTACTTAGTCAATGTCATAAAGGACTATCTATCGGATAGGAGCGTATGTGTATCGAGAAATAAAAAAATGAAAGTTACCGCTGGAGTACCCCAGGGGTCGGTCCTAGGACCTACCCTATGGAATATACTATATAATGGGGTACTTGAAATGAAGATGATTAAGGGGGCAAAGACGATCGCATACGCGGACGACCTTGCAATAATTGCAGAACATGACATGAATTGGGGCATAATAGATATAGTACAGAAGGCAATGGTCAAGATAGGTGAATGGATAGAGTCGACCGATTTGGAGCTGGCAGTAGAAAAGACGGAAGTGATAATACTGAGAGGACCAAGGGACCGTGATAGAATAAAATTTAAGCATAAGAATACTACCATAACTCCTCAGAGAACGGCAAAGTACTTGGGCGTCATCTTCGACGACAGGATGACTTTCACTAAGCACATAGAGGCAGCGGTGGCGAAAGCAGAAGACAGGATCTCAACACTACAAAAAATAATGCCAAATGTAGGGGGTCCCGGAACACACAAAAGAAGGGTGGTATTGGAAACAATACATTCCATATTGCTATATGGGGCCCCCGTGTGGCACGAGGTCCTGTCTAAGGAAAAATACAAACAAAAAATGATAAAAGCTCAGAGGAAACCGCTGCTACGAGTCTGTAGTGCATACCGGACGGTGTCTACAATTGCACTGCAGGCCATAGCTGGAATTCTACCCATAGAGATCTTAGTGGAAGAGAGAGTCAGACTGTACGGGAGAAATGACGTGGATGATAATATAAGGAGTGAAGAAAGAAAACAAAGCATCGAAAAATGGCAGCAGAAATGGCAAAATGAGGGTTCCAAAGCAGCATGGACGAGGACTCTGATACCGGATGTTAGAAATTGGTGCGGATGTGCTCACCGCAGAACGAACTATTATTTCACACAATTTCTCACGGGGCACGGATCATTTAGGAGATATACACATTCGATAAAAAAAGCGACAGATGATCTGTGCCCGGAATGCGGTGTCACAGATGATGCACAACATGTGGTATTGGAGTGCCCCAGATATAAAGAGGAGAGAGAAGAAATAGTGAAAGCTGCGGGAACTCTCGACGGTAAGGCTGTGATGGAGGCTGCCATGAAAAATGAGAAAATATACGCCCAAGTAATGGATTGCGTTACTGGAATAATGAAAAAACAAGAAGTATCAGAAAGGAGAAGAACAGGATGAGAAGGAGAGTAAAGTAAAGCCGGCACACATGACGCGATGTTCGCTAAGAACGGTACCGTGTGTGTCGGTGGAGAAGAGGGTGGGTTTTTAGCTGGTAGGCGATCGGGTGCGACTCTATTAAGAGTGGATGGCCTTTGTAGTCGAGCGACTAGCAAAGGTTCTAAACGCATCTGGTTGAATCCGCACACCTGGGACCTCTTCCCAGGCGTCTTTCGAAGATTTTCCCACCCACACAAAAAAAAAAAAAAAAAAAGGTTAGGTTAGGTTAGGTTAGGTTAGGTTAGGTTAGGTTAGGTTAGGTTAGGTTAGGTTAGGTTAGGTTAGGTTAGCTTAGGTTTGCCACTCCTAGGAGTTGTAAGACCTTGTCGTAGGTGGAGTGGCTCAGTAACTTCCTCCTCTCTCGAGCCGTAAGGACGGGAGAGGAAGAGTGAAGCTAAGAAACAGCTCAAAAACGGTCAGTGGGGCACTGGTGGGGCTATTGATGTCGAGTAGATAGCACCAAGAAATACCTGCAGAAGATCCAACAGGCCCATGTTACACCCGAACACACTGACAAGTCCTACCAGAAACGGAGGGCGAACGGCGAGCTCCCGGCGCCGAAAAACGGGGACCTCTCGGCTATGGTATGGTAACCCAGACAGAAGAGTCTCGATGGAGTAAACCAGCGGTAAAAAATCCCCCTAATCTCAAGGTGTAGCACCATCGCGCTGATGGGATGCATGGCACCAGGGGTCACAGGTGTGTCTTTAGCGATGCCCAATGGACACGGCGAACCGTAGGGGAACGCAGCCTTAGCGGGGTATGGGAGCACTGCCCCGCCGGACCTTCTTTCTGCCCGACTCGTGGGAACATACATGTCAAAAAATATGAACACAATACAGGCGGGGGTTGACCAGCCCGAAGGGAAACCTGAATCTGGGAACGAAGAAGTAGTATTAGTCGAACCTACAGAAAATAGAGGCGCGAGACTATACAGAAGCCTATCAGTGGGAGAACCGAAAAAAAGGAAAATATTGGATACGTCAATGAACAAGGACCCAGAGAGCCCGTATAAAAGAAAGGAGAGTACTGAGGCTTTCGTACTTTTGGAAGCTATAGAAAGAAATAAAAAACTAACGGAAGATCTGGAGAAATTGGTAAGCCTGCACCCAAACACGCAGAGAAACATCAAAGAGACAGTGATAAAGATGAAAAGAAACGCGGATGTTTTCAAAAGAAGCTCAATGAAAACATGGTTGAATAATCTTCAATATGAACCCGTGGAAAAAATGAGTTTTGATATGGACACACAAACGATTGAGAAGCAATTTAGAGAAATAGCAGTGCAAACTGACCCGTGGATAATGGAGGAAAACTCCCTGGAAAGTATAGAGGGCATAACGAGTCTACAAGACTTCAGAGCTGTAGAAAACAAAAATTGGATACCATCGCTGTTTGTTAAGACGGAAGTGGAAATTGGTAACCCTCTAAACGCACCCGATGACGTTGTGAAAGTGGTTTTAGTAGAGCCTGAAGACATCGGAATGAATAACAGCATCCAGAGACAATACAGAAATAAATTCCCGGAATTAGCTGACATAAGGGAGGATTTCGAGGTAATGGAACAATCCATTAGCCTCAAATCTGGAAAATCAAAAATGTGCAGGAAAATAGTAAAAATAGTCCTGGACGGTACACTACCGGGATTATGGGACAAACTGATCCTGCTCAGGAAAGAAGTGGAGAGGGATGAACACATCGCGATACACCATATATATTCCCTAAGCCTGGAAAATTTCAGGAAGTTATTGGAGATAGTATTTCGTGACTCTGGAACGAAAGTTACTTTGTACACTACGAGTAATCGCAAAGATGGCAGTAAACTGGAGGCAAACAACAGAGAGAGACCAACATACAGTATGGTGATCAGCGAGGGGCAAAAATCATATACTGAGATACTAGGTACAGTTAAAAAGGTAATCGGCGCAAATGAAAGTAAAGAAGCCATCAGAACTATCAGATGCACCAGGGACGGAAAGCTTCTGATGACATTAGATAAAAATCAGGAAGCGTTGGTCAACATCGGGAAACTGTTAAGCGAATCATCAACCGGCTTAAAAGCCAGGCAGATAGGAGATAGCAAATTTGAAACCATCCATATAAGAGGAATGGTGGAGGGCACCAGTAGGCAAGATATCATAGACGCGATACAGGAGAAAATTGGAGCTTGGAAAGACACATATAAATTAAGTGAGGCAAGGCCAATGAGAAAAAAAATGATGGCTGCAACCTTCACTTTAGATGCGGAAACAGCCAATAAGATGCTAGAGGATAAAGTCCTCAGGATTGGGCTTGTTAGATGCGCATTGGAGAAAAGAATTAACATAAAGAGGTGCGGAAAATGTTGGTCCTATGACCACGACGCTAGAGCCTGCCAGGGACCTGACAGGAGTAAAAAATGTTTTAGATGTGGAGAAGAGGAGCATTCAGCAACAGTTTGCAATAATGAAGAGGCATGCCCATTATGCGAAGAGAAAGGACATAGGATGGGAACTATGAAATGCCCTGCTTTCAAGGATGCGCTACAGAAAGCCCGAAAAAGTAATCGAACCCGCGTAAATGAAGGGTCAGGTTCGAAGAGGAAAGTCTCTGTATGGGAAAATGAAAAGACTGAGTTAAGGGAAGGTAACCCTTCTATTTCATTGCCAAATTATCAGGAGGAAGCAAATCAGTACCTTCCTGCATCTGATATAGCGGACTTTGACAGAATCGCGCGAGAGGCACAATCAATTGCTGAGACCATGGATTCCCTAAACAGTATGGCAAGCTCGCATCGATCATACTTGAATGCAGACGACGCCTTCGAGGATATTAGCGTAGGGCAATGCCTAGCAAATGAGGAAATGGACCCCCAGGGGAAGGACATCAATAGCTCCGCGTCTACCGGAAAGAGACCTGTGATATAGGCTATATACATTTTATCAAGTTTTTATTCCATAAGTTTAAGTTTAAGTTTTACCACTCATATTTTTTACTTTATTTTATACTAGTTATACATGTCAATTAAATTCCTTCAAATCAATATTGACCGCAGAGGGAACGCATATGACCTTGCATATAACATGGCACTCCATTTGGGCGCCGATATAGTATTGATGCAGGAACCTAATCTCTCGCAACTGAAACGTGACAACGGATGGATCTCAGATAATTTATCCAACACGGCGATCTACTGTGTAAATAAAAACTGCGGGGTGTTATCACATGTCAAAAGAGATGGCTTTGTGAAACTAGTTCACGACAAATTTATAATATATAATTGTTATTTTTCGCCCAACAGACACCTCGAGGAGTTCAAACTTTTTGTTAACGAAATCATGGAGGATACGAGATCTCTCGGAAAGAACGTCATATTGGCTGGAGATTTCAACGCCAAGTCCCAGCTCTGGGGTGCTGATCATGCAGACGCGAGAGGCGAGTTTATGGAAGAGTGGATAAGCTCCCTTGATCTCCGCATAAAAAATGACGCAGTAACACCCACTTTCGAAAGAGGCAATCAAAGATCTATCATTGACATCACTCTGTGCTCGCCTGATTTGGACGGCGAGGTGTATGATTGGAAAGTGCACAGAGACGAGGAATCTCTTAGCCTCCATAAGTACATCTCCTTTAGCATAAGGCAGAAAAAACAAAAAGCAGGCAAAAAGATAGGGTACAGTTTTTGGAACAGGACAGCTTTCGGGGATGCCATGAGCTTGCTGGTGAATGGAGATACGATAGGGGCAAATATATTGGAAAAAATCGGGGAGGCTCAAAAACTCAGCATGGGACGGACGACACAAATGCAGGAGCAACTAGATTACCCTACTGGTGGAACCTGGAGATCCAAGAAGCAAGGACTGAATGCCTGAAGTTTAAAAGAAAGTTAGCGAGAGAGAGGGCTAAGCAAACGTTGGAAGCTCGGATCAACGAGCTGGAGAAAAATTATAAGAGCGCCCGGAAGACGCTGCGAAATCGGATCAAGAAATCCAAGAAAGATCATTGGAGGGAGCTCTGTAATGATCTGGATAATGATCCATGGGGAATGGGCTATAAAATCGCAACAAACAGACTGAAACATCTTCTGCAACCATATGCACAAGCTGGAGATACAAATGAGGTGGTGAGGACACTCTTCCCTCTATCTAGAGACGCGCCGATGCCAGGCAAAGAGAGGTGCGGGCCACCACCACCCTTCACATTGGCTGAATTGACAGAGGCTAGTAGTAGGCTCAAAAATAAAAAAGCTCCAGGACCGGATGGTATCCTTGCTGAGTCAGTCAAGTGGACAGTTGACAACTATCCAGACTTGATTCTAGAGGTGATGAATTCCATGCTAGGAGCACAGGACTTTCCGTCCACATGGAAGGAAGCAAAGGTAATCCTTATCCCAAAGGGTGACATACATGTATTACCCAAGAAGTATAGGCCAATATGCCTTCTAGCAGCAATCAGCAAGCTTCTGGAGCACTTGATCAAGAAAAGACTGTCAGAGGAATTATTAGAAAAAAATGGGTTGTCAGAAAGGCAGTATGGTTTCCGAACAGGAAAATCAACAGTGCAAGCTATCGAGCATGTGATTGGTCTTGCCAGCGACGCGAGTTGGAAGTGGAGTGCAATCACGCTTATCGATATTAGGAATGCTTTTAATACAGCGAAATGGTCAAGGATCATTGAAGTACTTCAGGAAACTAAGATAAGTCCCTACCTTATAAATTTCATTAAATCGTACCTCAGCGATAGAAAAATTAAAAACTGGCAGAATTATATGTATATAGACCAGGGGGTACCCCAAGGATCCGTTCTAGGACCCATACTTTGGAACTTACTCTATAATGGCATCCTAGAGTTAGACCTCCCTGAAGGATGAATTACAATAGCCTACGCCGATGATTTGGTACTCGTGGTTAGAGCGGACTGTAAGGAGGAGCTAGTGCACAGGACGCAGATAGCATTAGCTGATATTTGCTGTTGGGTTGAAGCGCATGGCCTAAAGGTGGCACCGGAAAAAACGGAGAGTGTTATAACACGGGGTAAGAGGAATAAAGAAGGGATCGTCTTTAACATGGAAGACCAGATAATACATCCAAAGAAGAGTGTGAAATACCTAGGAGTGTGGATAGATAGCAATTTAATATACGGTGTGCACGTGAAGAGAACATGCGAGAAAGCCATGAGACAAGTGGCAGCGTTGGGAAGAATCCTACCAAACATTGAGGGGCCTAGCTTCTGGAAAAGGAAGATGCTTGCAGGAGTAGTCACTTCTGTGATGACCTATGCAGCTCCGATATGGGGTAATGTGTGCCGCTTCAATAAGTATAGGAGTGTGCTCCTTTCAACACAAAGGAAAGCCCTTCTTAGAATTTGCTGTGGATATAGGACTGTGTCGGGGGAAGCGCTAGCAGTGATATGCGGCGTCCCACCTTTGGATCTCCTGATAGAAGAGCGTACGAGGTTACACCAGTTAATGAGGGTTACGGAGGCCGACAAAAGAAGGGAGAGAGAAGCAACAATCGCACTCTGGCAAAATAGATGGGAAGCCAACCAGGATGTTGGACAGTGGACGAAAGCTCTGATCCCCACACTCAGTAGGTGGGTGGGAAACAAAAACACCCATACAAACTACTGGTTCACACAATTTTTGAGTGGTCACGGTAGTTTCCGCACGTATACTAAAAGAATAGGTAAAGACAACACCGATACGTGCAGATACTGCGGCGAAAAAGACTCTGTGAAACACACAGTATTGGTTTGTGAAAGATGGGAGCTGATAAGAAAAAGAATAGACTGGCAAATAGATAAAAATGATCCAGGACATTTTGTCAGTATGATGCTCACAAACAGCAGAAACTGGAAGAATGGCTTTGAGGTCATTACACAAATTATCCAACAGAAGGAGGAGGAAGAGCGTGAATTACAGAAGAGGGAAACAAGTCATTAGAAAACAGCTACCAAACCCTGAAGTCATATCTGCAAGGATAGTTCCGGGGTTTTGGTGAGCTCAGGGGGGTTTTAGTGGGGGTAGCGCCCCACACTACCTTAAGCTTAGATTAAGGTGCCATGCGGTTTCCCCCCTGCCAAAAAAAAAAAAAGGTTAGGTTAGGTTAGGTTAGGTTAGGTTAGGTTAGGTTAGGTTAGGTTAGGTTAGGTTAGGTTAGGTTAGGTTAGGTTAGGTTAGGTTAGGTTAGGTTAGGTTAGGTTAGGTTAGGTTAGGTTAGGTTAGGTTAGGTTAGGTTAGGTTAGGTGCCTTGGAGGGTTGGATGAGAGAGGCTGGAAGTGGTTCACCCCTAATCTCTCATGCAAGCTTCTGGGGAGGGGGTTTTCCACCCGACACGGCGCGTCCCAATGGCTCATAGGGTGTCTCCATGAGGCGTGATCGGTCATGGT
The DNA here is from genome assembly GCA_949126875.1 of Lochmaea capreae. Classification (NCBI taxonomy): domain Eukaryota; kingdom Metazoa; phylum Arthropoda; class Insecta; order Coleoptera; family Chrysomelidae; genus Lochmaea; species Lochmaea capreae. The sequence continues at coordinate 25,279,174 of OX421409.1, read as the reverse complement.
ATTCACAGATGTAAGGGTAGCACGACCGACCAACCCCATGGATAAGCAATGAATAAGGCTCCAACATGGGAACCTGAATAATTGCTCGCGGATCAAAAGGAATAGAGGAGTAAACCTCGATAAAAAACCAACAACATAGGGGAGGCGGCTATGTTGGGTGAGCGAAGCGATGGTAGCTACTGCGTCCGGAGGCAACCGTTGAGAAAAAGCCTAGTGGAGTAAACCACGATAAAAAACCAACAGCATAGGGAATGCAGCTATGCTGGGTGACTGTGCAGCGGCTGCTACTGCATCCGGAGGTAACCGGTAAAAATTCCTAGAGGAGTAAACCTCGATAATAAATCCCCACTACTAAGGTGTAAGGCATGGTGCTGAGGGTATGGAAGGTGCGAGGGTTAGAGCATCAAGAACGATCCCCTTGGAGTACCTGGCGGAACTCCATTGTATCTAGCCTTAGCGGGGTAAGGGCGCACTGCCCCGCCGAACTGAATTTCGACCCTACTCGTGGGATATATATGGATGTCAAAAAACAAAAAAGGACGGACGAAAAGGATAAAGAATCAGGACCGTACACGGATCAGAGAAATGAGGAAGCAAAGGAAGAACATATGATATTTGGTAGACGGGATTCACTAGTAAGAACTCCCCCTTCAGAGTTAAGATTGGAAATTGCCGGAAGTAGTGCTGAACAAGATGAGGGCACACCTATCTCAAGTGGGTCAAATTATAGACGCATGGAATCCTGGGAAAGGGAAGATACAGAAAACACGTTTAGCACACTACAGGATGAGGTGTTTATGGATCTGACACAGGAGAGGAACATGAACAAAAAAAGGGGAAGAAAAGTGGGGTCGTCGGAAGAGGAGGTGAGGAAAAAATCGAAAGAGTGCGACAGAGGAAGAGGAATAGCAGACGTGGAGAGCAGTCTAAAGAGGGCACTTGAAAAAATCTCTAGCCTCGTAAGAATGGGGAAGGAGTTCACGAACGTTAAAAAGGAGGTAAAAGAAGAAATTAAGACATTGGACAAAACACTAAGAGTACTGGAGAGGAATTGGATTGACTGAAAGAAGGAAGAGGAAGAAAAGGAAGCAGAAAGAGAAAGAGTGGAGAAAGACATGCAGAGGTTAGAGGAAGAGCTGGGAACCCTCAAAAACTCTAAAAAGACACAAAGAAAGGAAACGAGGACGATGGGCACGCAGTTTTCCCCCGAGATATGGGAAGACGAACGCATGAAAGAAGAGGAGGAAGGAAAAATAAGGAGCCTCAGAGGAGAAATTGAGGATATAGCCGACGGCAACGAGGCGCGATTCATAGAACTCGTCACAGAGTACTGGCCAGAGGGGACGTACGAGAAGGTGAAGGTAGTAGATGAGACGCCGACTATGAGCAGAGGTGACATTGCCGTAGTAACAAATAGAGAGTGCTATATGGGAGCTGGGAAAGATTTTGTAGCTATCTATCCGGAGTTAGGACTATTGGAAGAAGAGGACGCCACGATAAACTCCATAGAGATCGTAGTCAGGATACCCAGAGGAAACCAGCTGCTTACCAAAAGCAGGACGATATACAAACTTGCGGAAGCTCCAAACCCTTCGACCGATGCTAGGCACAAGTTATTGTATAGACTGATCAGGAAACTTTTATGCAAAGCATACTCTGAGGGCAAATCAGAAATGGGGATAACAACCCCGGAGGGGTTAACAGTCGAGTTGATGAGAAAACTAGTGGAGATAGCGGCTAAGGACCTCGAAATTAACATTAATTTGTATGGTAAGATAATTAAAGCATGGGACGACGACTCTAAGAAAAACGGTATTGTAATTATCAAGCCGGCTGAAGGCAAGAACTATGCGGATATACTACGCGAGGTAAAACAGCATGTGGGGCAGACCACAAAGGTAGAAACAGTGAGGAAAACGAAAGAGGGTGCATTAATGCTCCGAGTGAAAGGAGGCAGGAGAGGGGCTGAAACTCTCAAGGAAAAGATTAATAGCAAAAACAAAGATCTGGCGGTAGAGGCTAAGGGAGGAGAGAGGAGAATATTGGTGAACATCATGGGAATTGACCTAGTTACCACCAAAGCAGACTTAGTCACCGCCATAAGGGAACAGGTTGGCTCCCTGGACGTGACAGAGGACCAAGTCAAGCAGCTCAGAACAGATACGAGGGGAAATCAGTACGCGATAGTTGAACTAGATAAATGGGCAGCTAACAAGTTGTTACACGAAGGTTCCCTGAGCATAGGATGAGTTCGGTGCGCAGTAAAGGAAAGAGTGAATATTCAGAGGTGTTATAACTGCTTACAGTACGGGCATGTTAGGGAAACATGTACGGAGACCTCCAGGGAAAAGGATTGCATCAAATGCGGGAAAGGAGACCACGGAGTTGCAAATTGCTCCAGCGATAATGAGGCATACTGTTTCAACTGCAAAGAGAAGGGGCATATGAACAGCAACACAAAATGCCCCATATACAGGCGACTCTTGGAAGAAGAAAGATCCAAAAAGAGGAGAAGCTCTTTCATATAACGGTCTAAACCTCTCCTGAATCAAACACAACTTACACTAGACCAATTTTACGTTTTATACATATTCTCAACTGCCGTAAATATTATTCGCTAAATATATATAAAAAAAAAAAAAAAAACATGAAGGTACTGCAACTAAACATAGGCAGAGCAAGATTAGCGCATGACACAGCCAATGTGATCGCGGCAGAAATCGCAGCGGATGTCATGGTTATCGCGGAACCAAACAAAAATATTACTAAAACCGGTGGCTGGATGGTGGATAAAAACCAGGATGTAGCAATTAAACTTATAAACCGAGACGTCAAGGTACAAAAAACGATATCAAAAATAGGGCACATCATATTAATACTGGAGGAGTTAACGATAGTGGGATGTTACATCTCTCCGAACATAAATCTAACGGAATACAAACAAAGAGTAGATGACATAGTGTCTATCTTAAACGGAAGTATAAAGCAAGTAATTATCATGGGAGATATGAATGCTAAGGCCAGCATCTGGGGTTCGCCAAGCACTGACAGAAGGGGAGAATACTGGGGGGAGGTCATGGCACAGCACGATTTGGTCTCCATGAACAATGGTTGCCCCACTTTCATAAGAGGTGAATCGAAAAGTCATATCGATATCACGCTGACAGACGCAGATATGGCGGGAAAAATAAGGAACTGGGAAGTACTGGATACTGAGGTATTTTCATTCCATCGACCGATTGTTTTCGAGGTCGGAAAGCTAAAACATAAGAAGAGACTGACGGTGTGCTGGGTTAGATTTGAAGAAGAAATATTCAAAAGACTAGTGGCGAACAAAGTAATAAATGCAAAAACCATAACAGAAAGCATGAGAAAATCAACAGCATCGGGAAAAGTGGAAATAAATAGCTACCCATACTGGTGGGATGACAACATCAACAACGCAAGAGAGAAGGCTATACAAGCAAGGAGGAAATTTATAAGGGCCCGCGGGGTTGGCAGGGCATCGGAGGCACTAGAGGCTAGCATGAAGGAGAGAAGAAAGGAATTGAAAAGAATTATTAACAAGAAAAAGAAAATGATGTGGAAGGACCTGGTCGATAAATTAAATGACGATATTTGGGGTAGTGGCTACAAGATAGCCATGAGGGAGCTCAAGTCCCTGGCTCCGTACAGACTTACGGTGGAAAAGCAGTGGGAGGCAGCAAGACACTTATTCCCAACAAAGCCTACGGAAGAATATCCCAGTGAAAGAGCGGAGGTGACCGAGGAGATTGACATGGAAGAACTATTAGTAGCGATCTCAAAAATTGCTAACAAAAAGGCGCCGGGACCGGACAAAATCACCCCAGAGGTTCTCAAGAAAGCGGTGAAGGCTGCCCCTGATATTTTTATAACATATTTCAACCGGCTACTGACTGAGCAATCATTCCCCGAGGAGCTGAAACAGGCGAAGCTAGTCCTCATATGGAAGAAAGGAAAACCTCTGGATGAGAGCACTTCGTACCGACCCATATGTTTACTAAACGTACTGGCTAAGCTGTACGAAAAAATCCTAAAGGCCAGGCTAGAAAAGGAATTAGATGAGAGCACGGCGATATCAGCAAACCAATACGGGTTTAGAAAAAATAGATCTACGATCAAGGCGGTTGAGCGAGTGGTAGCCACAGTCCGGAGCTCGAAAAAAACGTGGATAGCTATGGTAGCGGTGGATATAAAAAACGCCTTTCACTCAGCCTCATGGCCGCATATAATAAGAGCATGCGAGGGGAAAAAGGTTCCAGAATATCTGGTGAATATCCTCAAGAGCTATTTGCACAACAGGGAAGTTATTATTGCCCCGGGGGAGATTATGCCTATTTCAGCGGGAGTGCCACAGGGATCAGTCCTGGGACCGGTGCTATGGAATATACTGTACGACGGTATCCTGAGGCTTGAGGTGCCGAAGGGAGTAACCCTAATCGCCTTCGCAGATGACCTAGCGGTCTTAGTGGAGAGTGACAATTCTTCGACGCTCATGAACAACACAAACAGAACGCTACAGGGTATTAGTAAATGGTTGGAGGAAAACAGCCTCGAACTAGCGGAGCACAAGACCGAAGCCATTATTCTCAAAGGATTCAAGGATAGAGACCACATCAAGTTCAGGTTAAATGGGATGGAGGTGCAGAAAGTACGGACAATAAAATATTTGGGTATTCACCTGGATGACAGACTACGCTTCACGGAACATGTTAAAAGGGCGTGTGAAAAGGCAGAGGCTAGAACGGCCACACTTAGTAAAATACTACCAAACATAGGGGGTCCGACGTCACAAAAAAGAGAAGTACTGGTCGGGGTGGTGAATTCCATTATGTTGTACGGGGCGCCGATATGGCACGAGGCATTAAAGTATGCGAACATGAGGGGGAAGATGAATTCAACCCAGAGGAAAATACTTCTCCGAGCGGGGTGCGCGTACCGAACAGTATCGACCCAGGCGATACAAGTAATATGCGGATCGTTGCCAATGCATATACTGGTCCTCGAAAGAGTGAGACTGCATAGCAACGAAGACCCCGAATCGGTAAAAGGAAGAGAAAGGGAGGCCAGTCTCCTGATATGGCAAGACGAATGGAGCCAACCGGGGAAGGGTAGCTGGACACGGACGCTCATCCCCAACTTAAAAAAATGGATAGACTGTAGATGGAGAAGAACCAACTATTTTTTCACCCAATTCCTATCGGGCCACGGGTCCTTTAGAAAATACACCTTCGGGATCAACAAAGCCAATGACCCTTATTGTATATACTGCCATGCGGTGGACGACGCAGAGCACACAATATTTCACTGTCCGCGCTTTGAAACCAGACGGAAAGAAGTAGAAATAGCCATGGGGAACACTCTAAGAAAAGAAAACATTGTACAAAAGATGCTGGTAAGCAAGAAATAATACGAGCAGGTGTTTGACTTCGTATGCGAGGTCATGAAAAAAAAAGAAGAGGAAGAAAGGCAACACCAGGCGCGTCAGTCGGTCTAGACAAGGCTTAGGTTGGCTCGTTGGACACAATGGGGATAGTGAGAGGAGAAAGCACAGTCAAACCGGCGCCCGATGTAAGTCCTACGAAGGACAGTTCCGCGCGCTCGGGTTTGAGAGGGGGTGGAGTGTTTAGTGGGTAGGGCCGTAAGGGGCGAGTCCCACACTATGCAGTGAGTCCAAACAGCCTAGGGTGTTCGGAGCTACTGCATGTGCGTCAAATGCATTTCAACCACCCCCCCAACGCAGACGAGAGGCTTCAGAGGTCTGTGGTGACGCCAGAAATGACCACCGCGGACATCTGGAGTCTGTCGCCTGGAAAAAAAAAAAAAAAGGTTAGGTTAGGTTAGGTTAGGTTAGGTTAGGTTAGGTTAGGTTAGGTTAGGTTAGGTTAGGTTAGGTTAGGTTAGGTTAGGTTAGGTTAGGTTAGGTTAGGTTAGGTTAGGTTAGGTTAGGTTAGGTTAGGTTAGGTTAGGTTAGGTTAGGTTAGGTTAGGTTAGGTTAGGTTAGGTTAGGTTCCACTCCTAGGAGCTGTAAGACCTGGTCGTAGGTGGAGTGGCTCAGTAACTTCCTCCTCTTTCGAGCCGTAAGGACGGGAGAGGAGGAGTGAAGCTAAGAAACAGCTCAAAAATGGTCAGTGGGGCACTGGTGGGGCTATTGATGTCGAGTAGATAGCACCAATAAATACCAGTAGAAGATCCAACATGCCCAAGTTACATCCGAACACACTGACAAGTCCTACCAGATTTTGAGGGCGAACGGCGAGTTCCCGGCGCCGAAAAGCGGGGATCACTCGGCTATGGTATGGTAACCCAGACAGAAGGGTCCAACGGAATCTAAGCTTGGGAAACTGCGGCAAGGGATGAATGGCCCCCCGAAGTGGGTCGCGAGCAGCCCCCCGGTGTCATGGCGAGGACGTGCGGGGTAGAAGGAGGTGAATTCCGAAGGAATGCCTTGGGGAGGTACGGGCGCACTGCCTCTCTGGACCTACGTTTCGGCCCAACTCGTGGGAATTTATGGATACCAATAAAACAAAAGAAAAAATTATGATAGATCAAAAATATGACTATTTGGCAAGTGAAGAGGAGGAGCAGGTATTCAAACGGAGGGACTCGTTACCCAGGACTCCAACAAAAGCAGGAAAAACGTTATTACAAGAGAAGGCATACCATACCCCTAGGGGAGAAGTGGCGGAGCTGGAGTATGAGAGAATGATTAGTTGGGAAAGTGATGATCGGAAGGCGTCACTGGCTCAATTGGGTGCCTACGATATCCAAGGTGTGGAGGAAATTGTAGAAATACTGAGCGAAGAGGAAGAAAGACCCCTAAAAAAGAAAAAAGAGGACATAAAGATACAGAAGGAAATTGAAAGTACAAGAAACAAGGAGGATGGCAAAAGGAAGAGGGAGGAAGAAAGGAAAGACAGTGAAGAGTTAGCACATCTGCGGAAGATGATTAGCAAAGTGCTTGAAGAAGGCACAAAGCTGTTCGCCCTTACGAAGGAAATAACAAACACGAAAGTAGAGATAAAGGAGAGCGCAAAGAGCCTCCATAGAACTATAGTGAGGACACACAAAAAACTGGAGGAGTACGAGGAGCAAACAGCAAGGATGGAAGAGAAACAGGTGCTGCAGACAATTAAAAGTAATAAATCAAGGGAAATGGGTACACAGTCAGGTATTGAGGATCCGCACAACAAGGTCAAATGCCCAGAAGCATTTGTGCTGGAAGAGGCAAATGAAAGGTCCATTAAATTGACAGAAAAACTAACAAAACAGGTTGGCCTTGGCCCCAACACGCAAAAAACAATAAAGGACCTAATTGCAAAAATCACAAATAACGCCGATTTCTATAAAAGAGAAAGCACCAGAAAATGGCTGACTGGACACCGGTATGAGCCCATAGAAAAAATGGGTATTGATATGGAGACCCAAACAAGGAAGCCAGCGATGATGGTAAATGCCGCCGTCCAGACTGATATCACTGGAGACATCACAGCCGGAGAGGAAATAGTTACCTCGATAGAGGGCTTAATCGATCTGGATCACTATATCGGAAACCAAGATAAGAAATGGGACGAATCGATATTCCAAAATACGGCAGTCGAAGTGGGCAATCCTTTGAACACACACGACTCGGTGACGAAAGTAGTCATCGTAGAACCCAGCGACCCAGATATGAATTTAAGTATTCAGAGACTATACAGGGAAAATTTCCCCGACCTCGCGAGTACGAAAGGAAATTTTGAGGTCCTAGAGCTGCTCACCAGGCTGAAGTCCCAGAAGGATAAAACCATAAATAGGAAGATAATAAAAATAAGGTACGATGGTACAATACAAGACTTGTGGAGCAAGCTACAAAAATTGAAATCAGAGACAGGGGAAAATGAGAAACTGGCGCTGCACCACGTGTTGGCAACAACCGTGGAAAAGTTTCGTAAGATGGTCCAAATGACTTTCCAGAACACTTCTGCCCAGTTAACGGTGTACACAACAACAAAGTTCCTGGAAGGCGAGAGAACTGAGGAGGGATCTCAAAGAAGGAACAAGATGGCAACGTCATATAGTATGGTGATAAGTGAGGGGAGGAAAAACTACTCGGAAATTCTGGGAACAGTGAAGAAGGCATTGGTCACAAACGAAAGTAAAGATGCGATTAGATCAATTAGGAGTACCAAGGATGGGAAACTCCTACTGACCTTGGGTAATAACGATGAGGCCATGGTTAATATCGGCCGACTGTTGAGAGAAACATCTGTCGACCTCAGAACCAAAGAGCTGGGAGAGAAAAACTTGGAGGCCATAAATATCAGAGGGCTAGAAGAAGGGGTTAGCAAAGGTGACGTCCAGTCAGCTATCACGGAAGTAGTGGGCAAATGGGACGAGAAAAACCGCATTAGCGATATACGCCCCATGAAGAATAACACTAAAACGGTCACTGTGACGATAGATAGGGAGGCGGCGGAAAAGCTATTGGAGGTTAAAATCATCCGGGTGGGGTTAGTAAGAGCAACCGTAAAAAAAAACATAAGGTGCCCAGATGCTACAAATGCTGGTCATATGAGCATGAGCTGAAGGACTGTAACGGTCGGGACAGGTCAAACGACTGTTACAAGTGTGGCGAGCCAGGCCATTCAGTGCAAGACTGCGGCAATGAAGAAAAGTGCCCCCTTTGTGAGACCAGTGGACATAGAGCAGGCACCATGAAATGCCCATCCTTTCAAAAGGCACTACAGGAGACACGAAGAAGATACAGAGAAGAAACGCAGAGGATCCCGAGATTCCGGAGAAGGAGCACAATATGGGAACCACCCGAGCGACCAAGAAGTGATTCACAGAATAATAAAGAGGAAATATCTAGCCCGCTGAAAGAACTTGACAACCTAACAACCGCAGAGGAAAACAAATCGATAGAGGTACTGGACACGCACTCCCAGATCGCTCGAGCTGATCTCATAGGAGAAGATAATGTCTTCGATTAAAAGTGGGAATACATCTGTGATAACTTATAGTCTCTATTTTAGCATTTTTATTAGTGAGAATACATCTGTGATAAAAGTTTATTTTAACATTTATATTAGCGTATAAATTTTATATATTTACACATTTTATACCTGTTTTATATCTACACTTTACACTCATATTTTATATACACCTACTACTCTTACAATGGCAGGCGGACGCATAAAAATCCTACAGACAAATCTAGGGACAAAGAGAACGGCACATGACGTCGCCCTGGCAACTGCACTGGAAAAGAATATCGACCTAGTCGTAGTAAGCGAGCCAAACAGGAAGATCAGCGAGGGTAAAGGTTGGTTTACCGACACTACCGGACGGGTAGCTGTATTTTTGAGCAACAATAAAACAACAGTGAAGAAGATCGAACCAAGACGAGGCTTTCTTGCCGTCCATCTGTCAAAAATTGTGATCATCGCCTGCTACCTGTTTCCAAACGAACCAGTGAGGGCCTATGAAGACCGCATAATAAATATTATGGATTATGCTGATAATGTCAGGGAAAACTATATAATCCTGGGGGATTTTAACGCCAAGTCAGCGGAATGGGGGTCACCAACCACGGACAAAAGGGGTACAATAGTAACGGAACACGCGGCGGCACTAAATTTAATAGTCCACAACACAGGGATCAAGCCAACTTTCGTTAGAGGTACCTCGAAGTCTTACATTGTCATCACCTTATCGGACCAAAAGGCCGGAAAGCGTATAGAAAAATGGGAGGTGCTGGAAGACGAGACCCTGACGAATCACAACTACATCTACTTCGAGGTGATAGAGAGAAATGCAAAGAACGCAAAGCAGATACTCTCAACGGGTATCAACTGGGACGTCTTCGTTGAAACTCTCAGACAAAGGGTGGAAACCAGAGAAGGAAACACCGTGGAGGAAGGCACCAAAATAATCGAGGAAGCTTACAAGTGCGGAAAGTACACAACAAAGGCGCGCAGGAGGACCCCCTATTGGTGGACCACCGAAATAGGACTGAAGCGGAAAGAGTGTATAGCCATCAGGAGACAGATAACGAGGGGCCGCAGGAGGCTGGGACAAGCCGAATTAGATGACATCACAAACCGATACTCTGAAGTAAAAAGAGACCTGGACAAGCTTATAACAAAAAATAAAAAACAACACTGGAATGATCTATGACAAGACCTGACCAGGGACATATGGGGCCAAGGATACAAGATTGCCATGCGACACTTGAAGGCATATATGCCGTATCAGATGCATATTGATGTTAAAAGAACAGTGACCAGGGAACTGTTCCCAGCAGGACCTCCCCACAACCACACACGGATGGTGGTGGAAGAGGAGGTTGCACCCTTTAACAACGAGGAACTGGCAAAAGCCCTAGAAAAAATTAAAATAGGAAGAGCTCCTGGCCTGGACGGAATCCCCCCGGAAGTAATCAGAAGAATATGAGAAATTGAACCGGAATGGTTACTGGAAATGTACAACCTATTATTGAGCACCCAAACCTTCCCTGAGGAATGGAAGATATCCAAGCTGGTCTTAATTCCCAAGGGGAAAGCGGATGATCCAAATAAGAAATGGAGACCCATATGTCTACTGAAAACCATAAGCAAACTTTACGAAATTTTAATCAAGGGAAGGCTAGAGGAAGCTATAGAGCAGTACGGACCATTATCGAGCAAACAGTACGGCTTCCGAAAAGGGTCCTCCACCACGGACGCAGTAATGAGGGTAGTAGAAACGGCCAAAAGATCGGCACACAAATGGGTGCTACTGGTGGCCTTCGATATAAAGAATGCCTTCAACTCACTAAGGTGGGGCGAGATAATGCTAGAGCTGACAAAAAGAAATGTGCCCAGATACCTGCAGAATATCATAGGGGAATACCTTAAGAACAGAACGCTACAGTTAGAGAAGGGGGAGGTAGTCGAAGTGAGCGCAGGAGTACCGCAAGGGTCGGTCCTCGGCCCGACGCTATGGAACATAGCGTACGACGGAATCCTGAGGTGTACATATCCAACGGGTAGCGAGGCGGTTGCCTTTGCTGACGATTTGGGGCTAATTATAACATCAAAAAATAAAGAGGAGCTCAGCAAGATCCCCAGCAAGAGAAAGGTGATAAAAATTACTCATGATGGCACGATTGAGGATATCTGGGCAAAGTTAACCATGCTGAAGGATGAGACCATAGGCGATGAAAGAAAAGAAAAATGCTGGAGTGTATATACCTAAACACAGAGATCCAAGTGGACATATACACCACGAAAAACAGGATGGAAGAGCAAAGGCAAAAAGCTCCAAGAGAGCGCCCAACATATGGCGTTATGATCTCCAACAGCAGTAATTCCTCGTGTAAAGACATTCTGAGTAAAGTTAAAAGTGCTGTAGGGACTGATGAATCCACCAAAGCTATTCGGGGGATAAGAAGTACTAAGCAGGGAGCTATAATCATGACACTTGACAAGAATGAAGAGGCCTGTTACAAAATTACAGCGGCACTCAAGAAAAGTGACCTCAAAACCCGGCAGCTTGGCACAACTATCCAGGCTATACACATTTAGGGACTCAGCGCAGATACGGAGGAACAGGAAATTAAAACTGCCATAGAATCATTACTTGAAACCAATAACACGGACCTGGAGGTTAAGAGCCTGAGGCCATTGAGTAATAACACCATGGCGGCGACGATTATTCTCCCTAAGAAAGAAGCAGATGAGATACTAGGCAAAGGTTTTGTTAGAGTCGGGCTTGCCCGGTGTAGGCTGGAGAAAAGACTATCTGTCCCAAGATGTTCTAGATGCTGGTCTTATACACATCACAGAGGGTCATGTAAAGGACCAGACAGATCAAAGAGCTGCTATAAATGCGGAGGAGAGGGACATGAGCCAGCGACCTGCACAAAAGAAGCGTGCCCAGTCTGCGAGCAGGTGGGCCACAGAGTCGGTACGATGAAATGTTCGGCATTCAAAGACGCTCTCAAAAACTTCAGGCTGGAAAAAGACTCGTTATAAGAACAAATACAGCTTTACAATCCATCAAAGACTGGATGACTTCGCACTATCTAACCATGGCCCCGGAAAAAATAGAGGCAGTTATAGTCAAAGGCCCTAGAAATAGAGCAGGAATCGTATTCAACATCGAGGGAAGGGATATACAACCCGTAAATGCGGCCAAGTATCTAGGCGTTTGGATCGACAGCAAAATAAGTTATAGAACACATATAAAATTGACGATCAAAAAGGCAGAGAAACAGATAGTAGCTTTGAGCAAATTGATGCCGAATATAGGAGGACCAGATATGTACAAGAAACTCTTATACAGGAATGTCGTACAATCATGCATATTGTACGCGGCTCCAATATGGGGGGAAGCACTGAAGCATCAGGTACATAAAGACACCATAAACCAAGCCCAAAGGAAAATTTTACTCAGAGTTGCATTTGCATATCGGACCGTTTCAGCTGAAACACTACAAGTTATTACTGGTAGCATTCCCTTGGACATTTTAGTCACCGAAAGACAGTTTATCTATAACAACAAAGACAAAAATGAGGAATCAAACGCCAGAGAAATCAGTATGAGCTCCTGGCAGGGACGCTGGGACAATTTAATCGGAAAGTCTGCTTGGACGAAAAGGCTAATACCAGATATTGAAGAGTGGATTTCGTGCAAATATCGGCCACTCAATTACCATCTTACGCAGTTTTTAACAGGGCATGGGTCATTCAGGACCTTTACCCATAAGATACAAAAGACGAGTGACGACATATGCCTATACTGCGAAGAGCAAGATACCCCTCAAAATACACTGTTTCAGTGTAACAGATGGAAGGACTACAGACTACGATTAGAGGATGTACTAGGATTTATAACGCCGGAAAATATCATAGGCAGGATGATAACAAACAAAGATACATAGACAAAGGCAAAAAGCATCATAATTGATATGATGAAGGAAAAGGAAAAGGAAGAAAAGGAAACACAACAAAATATGAAAGACTATAATCAAGTCAAAGATAGGCTCCGAAGTGTACATGACGTTATGACCTCCCAGGTAGTTCCGGTGCACTTTGGAGGGGGGAGGTATTTTTAGGTGGTAGGCAGTCGGGGGGTCGGGCTGCTGTGCCTCTCCAACACCCTCGCGGTTGTTGCGGAGGTGCAGCATACTGTCTCTCGACTGAATCCATCAGACTAGGGCACAATTCCCTAGCCTCTTTTGAAGATTTTTTTTCCTCCTCCCAAAAAAAAAAAGGTTAGGTTAGGTTCACTCCTAGGAGCTGTAAGACCTTGTCGTTGGTGGAGTGGCTCAGTAACTTCCTTCCTTCTCGAGCCGCAAGGACGGGAAGGGACGAGTGAAGCTAAGAAACAGCTCAAAAATGGTCAGTGGGGCACTGGTGGGGCTACTGATGTCGAGTAGAGTAGCACCGTTAAATGCCAGTAGATTTTTTCAGCCCGCCCAAGTTACATCCGAACACGCTGACAAGTCCTATCAGATACGGAGGGCGAACGGCGAGTTCCCGGCGCCGGAAAACGGGGACCACTCGGCTATGGTATGGTAACCCAGACAGAAGAGTCCCGATGGAATAAACCAGCGGAAAAAAATTCCCCCAATCCCAAGGTGTAGCACCATCGCGCCGATGGGATGCATGGCAAACTCAAAGGAACTAGAGAGGATTTATGGGAAAAAATTGCTATGGTGAAGGAAGAAATAGGAAATTCGGAAAAGTGGCCCTCCATCACGTTACATTTATGACTGTGGAAGACATGCGAAAAATGTGCGAGGTTATATTCGCCAGCACTGAAGCTACTGTTAATATCCACACTACTGGTAGAAAAGAAAAGCCAACCTACGGAATGATAGTGTCAAAGAAAGACACGGAATATAAGGATATCTTGAGAACAGTGAAGAGTGCAATGAAGGACACGGATGCGTCAGAAGCCATCCAGTTGGCAAAATTAAATGCGCCCTAGATACCGCCCAGAATGGGCTAAAAACTGGGGGGAGAAAACAGGAGTATCGCACTACATATAAAAGGCATGGCCATAGATGCTACGAAAAAGGAAGTAAAAATAGATGTGTCCTATGTCAAGACTCACATAGAATGGGAAGCATGGAGTGCCCCAAATTTAGGGAAGCTCTAAAAAAAGCTAGAGCCTCAGAAAGAAATAACACTGTCCAAGAAATGGAAGAAACCACAACCACATCATCTACAGAAAGACATGTGATGCCTTTTGGCCTAAACATTAAGTCATTAATTATTTAAAATATTATCGAATAAATTCCCTTCAGCTAATTCCAATAAACCACGAATTGTTTTATAAATAATAAATATAAAGGTTACACGTACGAGTCAATGTCAAAGCAAATAAACATTATCTAGTATCATGTATGTTTACTTATAGTGAACTTGACTCTTTGTATATATAGGTAACAATAGTATTTTAAGTATTCATTATTAATTCATTATTAATTGATTATCAATTCATTATTGATTCATTATTATTATTAAGTCATTATGATGGTCATTCATGAAAGGATGATTACAGTCAGTATCATTCATTCTAAGTAGTAATCTAAGAGTAGTCAATTAGTGTTAGTGGTTAATGTATAGTAAATATTAAATAGAACATGTCCCAGTGAAACAGGTAGTTGTTTTATTCCTGGGGGATGACCCACCAAGTGACCAGCAGCACCACCTAGTCAGAGGCCCTTCTACTATCCTACTACACCCAGTATCCTCATTACATTACACATTACATGGCGACCCTGCAAACAATTGGAGTTCTGTAACAATGGGTGGTAAAGCAACGAAACAAGCGGTCCAAGAAAATGGCGTGGTCAACAGTAATTTTATAGTACAAGAAGAGGAACTCAAAGCAGATCTGGAGGTGAAGATTCTTATCTACATTATTGTGGTTGTTTTGGTACTACAATTTGGATGGTCTATATATAAGAATCATAGAAGACAAATGAAGAGGGAGATAAGAAGAAATCTACAGCAAAGCACGCTAAATCTGTAGGATGGTGAGAATATTATTTTTTTGTAAACTTTAAGGGTATATTCTGTTTTGTGGCTAAATTTTTTTTGATAATTGATATTTCATATTTTTATTTCTATTGACAATGAATTTTAAATGTCCTCGAGTGATGGAAATGCAGTAACGTGGGATGAATTTGAGATTAGATTGAATTTAATTTTAGAAGATATACGTAGGAATAGTAAGCGTGTGTTAAAAAAGGAGGTTCCAAAAAGCTCAGATAGTCATATAGATATAATAAATAAGTTGTGTGATTCATTTAATAGTTTCTCTAAGTTAATAAATAAGAATTGGTATAAGTTAGAGGAGAATCAGCAGAGTACATGTATTTTATATTTTAACAAAATTAGAGAAAAGGTAGAGAAAGCATTTCAAGTGTTAGATTGTCAGTATGAAGTTCCGTCTCAATTAATTACGCGTAATAATTTAATTAATAATTTAATAGTATTAGAAGCAATGAGCAAAGATAAAAAGGAGAAAATGGCATTAAGTATGAATGACTTTTTCAATTTAGCTGGTAAGATATTACCAAATGAATTTAATGGGGATATAAGCAAATTGCAATCTTTTGTAGATGCTATAAGTTTGCTACAGGTTGGTGCAGCAGAGCATGAGGAGAATGCTGTACTATTTGTGAAAACTAGGCTAACTGGAAAGGCCAGGAGTCTAATCACCACCGAAAAATCGTTGGTAGAAATTATAGGAACCCTTAAAAAGGGACTAAAGGGAGATAGTGCTAGTTTAGTAGGAGCTAAATTAAGCAAATTAAGACAAAACAATAAGGATATAGTTGAGTATGCATCAGAGATGGAGAAATTAACAGATCAGTTACAAGCCGCGTATTTGGCAGAAGGAATGCCAGTACATTTAGCAACTAAGTATACAACAGAAGCAGCAGTAAAATCACTGATCGACAACTCAGCATCAGAACGGATAAAAACCGTTATAGCAGCTGGAAATTTTACGACACCACAAGAGGTGATGACTAAATTGGTTTCCATTAATGTGGGAAACAATCAGTCAACAGGAAGTGTTCTGCATTATAAGGCAGATAGAAATAAGTTTGTGTCAGGAAATACCTATTTTCCACAGCGAAATACCTATTTTCCTCAGCGAAGACACTCTTATGTAAATCATAATGGAGAAAATAATTTCCATAGGAAAAATAACTACGATAACAGTAGGAAATTTCACGCCAATCAAGGCAATAGGAGATTTACTGGTTACAGGGAGAAACCAGAAGAATATAGGAACAAGCCTAACAATAGGTTTAACAATGATAATAAATATAGAAATGTAAGAATGTGTGAGAGTGGAGAGACGAGAGTGGAAGACGAACAGAAAGAATTGGGGTTTTGAAAAAGAAAGGTGAAAAATCCAAAATTTTAAATAACTTGCATAATAATAATCATTACATTTATAACTTTGATTTAACTCTTTCAAACTTTGTGCAAATTAAAACTGACATATCGGATAATATAGATACTTTTATATTAGATACAGGTGCAGATATATCGTTATTAAAAATTTCAGATAATTTTCCACATCACTTAATAAAGACAACACAAATCTTAAATATTAAAGGAATAACTCAGGGAGAAATTAAAACTTTGGGTACAATAGAAACTTTTCTTTTTATTAAGGGTGTAGCATTTCAACATTGTTTTCATGTAGTAGAGGAAGAATTTCCTATACCTACGAATGGAATTCTAGGTAGGGATTTCATAAGAAATTATAATTGTATTTTAGATTATTCAGAATTAAAATTATACATAGATTGTAAATCTAGGAATACAGTAACATTAGAAATTCTTGACAATCCTGAATATGATACTTTGGCAATACCGCCTAGATGTGAAGTCTATCGGTTGGTAGAAAGTTTCAAAAACTTAAGACAAGATAAAGTTGTTGAGCAACAAGAACTATTACCAGGAATATTTATAGCAAGATCTATTATATCAAAAACTAATCCTTATGTCAGAATTTTAAACACAAATTATGAAAGCAAGTCGATAAATACAAACAATATTAAAATATTGGATTTAAATTTATTTCATGTATATGCTGTGAAGAATGAAAGTAAGAATAGGTTGAAAGAATTAAGAAAAACATTAAATTTAGAGGTACCAGAATACGTGAGGGATAAGCTAATAAATCTTTGTGAGAATTTTTCAGACATTTTTGCTTTAAAGAACGACATTTTAACGCATAATAATTTTTATGAGCAAAAGCTATTGGTAAAAGATGATACTCCAGTATATATTAAAAATTATCGCACGCCACATTCTCAATCTTCAGAACTTAATAATCAGGTCCAAAAGTTATTAGAACAAGGTATAATTGAATCTTCAATCTCAGATTATAACAGTCCAGTTTTACTTGTTCCCAAAAAGGCAATCAATGGAGAGAAGTCTTGGAGACTTTGTATAGATTTCAGGCAATTGAACAAGAAAATAGTCACAGATAAATTTCCATTACCCAGAATAGATTCGATCTTAGATCAGTTAGGGAGGTCGAAATGGTTTTCAGTCATAGATCTTATGTCAGGTTTTCATCAAATTCCCTTAGAACAATCTTCAAGGAAATATACATCTTTTAGTACAGAAAAAGGTTCTTTTCAGTATACAAGATTACCATTTGGTTTAAATATAAGTCCAAATAGTTTTTCAAGAATGATGTCCATAGCATTCTCAGGATTAACTCCAGAAAAAGCATTTCTTTATATGGATGATATAGTCGTAATAGGGATGTCAGAAAATCATCATTTAAGTAATCTCGAAAGGGTGTTTGACACATGTCGGAAATTCAACCTTAAATTAAATCCACAAAAATGTCAATTCTTCAGGCGAGAAGTAACGTATTTAGGACACAATTTGTCCAGCGAAGGGGTTCTACCCGATAAGGCAAAATATTCAGTCATTGAGAAGTATCCAGTGCCCAAAAATTCAGAAGAATCTAAAAGGTTCGTAGCATTCTGTAACTATTACAGACGTTTCATTCCAAATTTCGCTGAAATATGCATACCTCTCAATAAATTATCTAGGAAAAATGTGAAATTCGAGTGGTCGGAAGACTGCGAAAAATCATTCCAAATACTAAAATCGGCATTAATTCAGCCGCCTATTTTGAAACATCCAGATTTCAATAAAAAATTTATATTGACAACAGATGCTTCAAATATTGCGTGTTCTGCAATACTTAGCCAGGAATACAAAGGTATAGATCTACCTATAGCTTATGCATCGCGAGGTTTTAAGAAAAGTGAATTAAATAAACCTATAATCATGAAAGAACTGTTAGCTATCCATTGGGGAATTAATCATTTTAAGTGTTATTTATATGGTTCTCCACATTTTATTGTGAAAACGGATCACAAGCCGTTAACACATCTTTTTTCGATGACAGACCCAACTTCGAAACTTACAAGAATAAGACTAGATCTAGAAGAATACAACTTCGAAATACAATATTTGAAAGGAAATTCAAATTATGCGGACAGCATTTCAAGGATATCCATAAATGAATTAAAAGACTTGTACATTGACAATGCTCATGTTTTAGCAATAACGAGGTCAAAAACTCGTCAGAATAAAGCTCAGCCTATAGGAGAAGATAAAATAGTTTCCACAGAAATAAAGGAAGATATTCGCAAGCCAGCAGTATATAAAGTACTGAATAATTTAGAGGCGCATAAATTACCAATTCTGCAATTTGAAAATAACCGTGTTTCGTTAAGGATGAACATACGGATCAAAAACAGGATGAGATTTAGCCAAGCCTTATTAAATACCGATATAGTTAACTTTGATTTAGGTCAAACGTTAGTTCAGCTTGATAAGCTAGCGGTAAATAATGGAATAAAAAGGATGAAAATTTATATGAATGATATTATTTTCACACAGTGCACTATAAAAGAGTTTATGGAAAAAGGAAACGATACGTTAAAAAACGTACAAATATGTATTTGCGATATACCTAAGATGGTGGAAAAAGAAAAAGAAAAGCAACAGATTTTAGAAACTTATCATAATGATCCTTTATTTGGAGGTCATGTAGGAAATAACAGGCTATTGAAAAAATTAAGAGCGAATTTTAGATGGAAAAACATGGAAAAAGATGTAAGAAAATATATTAAGCAATGTCACAAGTGTCAAGTCAATAAAGCAAAGAATAATCACAAAGAAGAATTTGTATTAACGGATACAGCAGAAAAACCATGGGATATAACATATATAGATACGGTCGGTCCTTTTCCACAAAGTGAAAATGGTAACCGTTATTGCATCACAATGTTATGTGAATTAACGAAATATGCAGTAATAATTCCAGTTAAAAACAAAGAAGCGAACACGATAGCTCGTGGAATTTTTGAAAATTTCATACCAAATTACGGTCTAATGAAACAAATTAGGACAGATTTAGGCACAGAATATAAAAATGAAATATTCAACGCTTTAACTAAAATGTTAAATATTAGGCATAATTACTCAACAGCATATCATCATCAATCTATAGGAGGTTGTGAGAAATTACATAGAACGCTTAATGAGTATGTGAGACACTTGATAAATGAAAGTAAGGATGATTGGGATGAATGGTGTAAACTATTTGCTTATTGTTATAATACGACTCCAAGCTCGTATCATGGTTATACGCCGTTTGAATTATTGTTCGGTAGACGTGCTAACTTACCCGAGAATCTAACAAACGAGATTGAGCCATGCTATAATATTGATGAATATCAGAATGAGTTAAAATATAAACTGCAGGTAGCTCATCAGAGAGCAGAGAAATATTTAACCAAACATAAACTGAGTAGACAAAGTCAAAATAGTAAGGTAGCTAATCCAGTTGATTTTAAAATAGGGGATTCAGTGTTAGTAAAGAGGGAAAATAGAACCAAATTCGAATCTCAATATATAGGTCCATTTACAGTCACAGAGGTGAGTGATGTTAACTGTAAAATTAAATTAGAATCAGGTGTGATAAAAGAAATACACAAAAACAGAATCCATCCTTATTGTAAAATGAATTAAAAATTGTAAAATTGGAAGTGCGAGTGAGTTTATAAACATTTCCGAATAATAAACAAAAGTGTTATAACAAACGTTCAAAACATTGAAGTGAAAATAAATAAACAACTAAGTGATCGTAAACAATTTTTAAAGGCAATGAACATTCATTTATTTATGAATATATTATGTAATCGTAGGTTAGTGACATTATTTAATAACCATCTACCATTTATTTTTAGGATAATTGTAAATTCATTTCATTAGGGGGAAAGGAAGCTCAACGGAATTTATTCTTTTTGTAAAAGGGGAAGGTGTGATGCCTTTTGGCCTAAACATTAAGTCATTAATTATTTAAAATATTATCGAATAAATTCCCTTCAGCTAATTCCAATAAACCACGAATTGTTTTATAAATAATAAATATAAAGGTTACACGTACGAGTCAATGTCAAAGCAAATAAACATTATCTAGTATCATGTATGTTTACTTATAGTGAACTTGACTCTTTGTATATATAGGTAACAATAGTATTTTAAGTATTCATTATTAATTCATTATTAATTGATTATCAATTCATTATTGATTCATTATTATTATTAAGTCATTATGATGGTCATTCATGAAAGGATGATTACAGTCAGTATCATTCATTCTAAGTAGTAATCTAAGAGTAGTCAATTAGTGTTAGTGGTTAATGTATAGTAAATATTAAATAGAACATGTCCCAGTGAAACAGGTAGTTGTTTTATTCCTGGGGGATGACCCACCAAGTGACCAGCAGCACCACCTAGTCAGAGGCCCTTCTACTATCCTACTACACCCAGTATCCTCATTACATTACACATTACAGACAAGTGGAATGTGCAATCAACATAGACTCTCCGATGGAGGTGTTTGATTCGCTATGTGAAGAGGCTAGGGCTACGGTGAGCAGCGACATAACGAGAGGAGGGGAGGACCATTACGCCAGCCAGTCCATGGCGGAAATCCATAACAAAAATTCGCAGTAATTCAAATAAATGTGGGGAGGGAGCGAGTCGCCTATGACCTTTGTCTGCGAACCCAATAAAAGAATTACAAGTTTGGGAAAATGGTTAACAGATACAAATGAAGATGTTGCAGTCCACTTCAGCAACAATAAATTAGGGGTAAATAGCTGTAGGAAAGGAAAGGGATATATAGTAATCAGCATGGAAAATGTCTCTATAATTCCTTGTTACATTCCACCTAGTGTAAACCTGAGAAGATATACGGAGATCGTAGACGAGATATTCACACATCTCTCTCAGATCAGACAAAGAACAATCATCTTGGGAGACATAAACGCAAAATCGCCAAAATGTGACAAGAGAGGGGACATCTGGAGCGACCGAATCGCACAACATGACCTGATATGTTTGAACGATGGTAGCCCAACCTTTGTTAGGGGTAATAGCCGTTCACATATTGACGTAACATTAATCACTAAAGACATATACAAGGAAGTGACCAAATGGGAAATCATTAACTCAAGCCTCTTCACCCACCATAGGCCCATATTCTTCAATTTAGGCAAGAAAAAACCCACAGGAAATACCACAATTAAACATACAGCTACCAAAGAATCCGTATATAAAGCGCTGGAAGACCTCAATGACAACAGCAGTATCGAGAACATAACAGAGGCCCTCAAGAAATCCCTCACAAAAACGACCAAAGAACGTGGCATGTACCCATACTGGTGGACCCATGAGATTGCAACTGCTAGAAAGGAGGCGATAGCATCAAAAAGAGCTCTAACTAGGGCAGAGGCAGAGGCATTGAGCAAGCAAAATCCACATTTAAAAGAAAAAAGAACCATCTCAAAAAGGCAATACTCGATTCCAAGAAGAGCCTATGGCTTGAACTGGTTGACAAGCTAGACGAAGATATATGGGGAGACGGCTACAAGATCGCCATGAAGGGACTGCGCGCAGTCGCACCATTCAAACTATCCAAGGAGAAGCAGTGGGAAGCAGCTGAGGCCTTATTCCCCAAAAAACATTCGGATGAATTTACCCCCATCTATCCCACAAATCCGCCAGAACTGACAGACCAAGAACTAAGGGAAGCTGCAAACAAAATAGTAAAAGGAAAAGCCCCTGGCCCAGACCGAATAACCCCGGAGATGGTGAGCATTGCGGTACAGCAGAAGCCGACGCTATTTCTGAAAGTCTTCAACGATTTGATACAGAAACAAATTTTCCCAAAACAATTTAAAGTGGCATCCTTGATTTTAATATGGAAAAAGGGAAAGCCAGTTGAACAAACCTCCTTATATAGGCCAATTTGCCTACTGGATTCCATCGGTAAACTATACAAGAGGATAATTAAGAACAGGATGGAGAGAGAGCTGGAGGAAAAAGATTGCATATCCGACAGTCAGTTTGGTTTCCGCAAAGGGCGTTCGACGATCATGGCTGCGAAGCTCCTCACTAATAAAATCAAAGACTGCAAGAAACATTGGGGGGTAGCAATAGCACTCGACGTTAAGAACGCGTTCAATTCAGCTTCATGGCCTCACATAGTTAATGCCGCAGAGAGGAAAAATCTGACCACGTACCTAGTCAATCTGGTAAAATCCTACCTAACGGAACGTGAAGTAATTGTGACGCCAGGGGAAAAAATGAGACTGACCGCCGGAGTCCCCCAGGGATCAGTATTGGGTCCAACCCTGTGGAATATATTATACGATGACCTACTGAGGATAAAGACCAGCAAAGGCGTGTCTATGGTGGCTTTTGCCGATGACCTAGTCATATTCGTTGAAAGCGATAATTCTTACCAGCTGACCCGGACCGTTAATCGAATGCTCGAGAGAGTACAACGGTGGATGGAACATAACAGTCTAGAACTCTCGGAGGCGAAGACCGAATGTGTTATTTTTAAAGGGTCCAGAGACAGAAGCTTTATACAATTCAAGATAAAGAATACAATAATTACACCCACAAATAGCTTCAAATATCTCGGCATCCAGCTGGACCATCGCCTGCGTTTCACTTAGCACGTTACACAAATATGTAGCAAGGCTGAAGCAAGGCTATCAGCACTTTCGAAAATACTTCCAAACATTGGAGGCCCCAGGACCTTCAAGAGACGGGTTCTCATTGGAGTAGTTAACTCGATCCTCCTATATGGAGCTCCTGTGTGGAATACGGCGTTAAGGTTCGCGAGAGAAAGGGATAAACTCACGAAGATCCAGAGAAGGGCACTGCTACGAGCGACATGCGCATATAAATCAGTTTCAGCACAGGCAGTACAAGTGGTATGTGGCGAGGTCCCAATTCATCTGTTGGTGTACGAGCGCACCAGAATATACGACTCCGATGAGCCCATGTTGTCCAAGCGAAATGAAAGAGCCGAAACACTACGTCTGTGGCAAGAGGAGTGGGATAATTCGCAAAAGGGAACTTGGACACGCAAATTACTACCAAATATAGAAAAATGGGTTGAATGTCCCTTCAGATTTCTTAACTTCCACATGACGCAATTTTTAACAGGACATGGCAGTTTTAAAACATATACAAATAAGATTGGCAAGGATGACAATACCAACTGTGAATGTTGTCAGGCACACATGGATGATCCCAGACACACCATGTTCGTATGTCCGAGGTTCCAGGACAAAAGAACTAATCTGCACCTTAATATTGGTACGACATTGACACTGGATAACTTCCAGGAAGAACTGGTTAGCACAAGGGATAAATACCAAACTATCCTGATACATATTACCGAAATAATGAAAATTAAGGAAAAAGATGAATGGGCCAGACAAGCCAGATTACAAAGATAGATAGATAGGTACTGAGATGCGTCATCCAAACTAGTACCGTACGCAACTGAAGATATGCTGTGAGGCGGTTCCGGTTGCTTAGCGGGCAAGGAGAGGTGGAATGTTTAGTGGGTAGGGCCGCAAGGCGAGTCCCACACTGTGTAGTGGTTGCAAATGGCTGTGGGTATTTGGTTCCACTACACGTGCGTAAATGCATTTCAACCACCTCCCAAAAAAAAAAGGTTAGGTTAGGTTAGGTTAGGTTAGGTTAGGTTAGATTAGGTTAGGTTAGATTAGGTTAGGTTAGGTTAGGTTAGGTTAGATTAGGTTAGGTTAGGTTAGGTTAGGTTAGGTTAGGTTAGGTTAGGTTAGGTTAGGTTAGGTTAGGTTAGGTTAGGTTAGGTTAGGTTAGGTTAGGTTAGGTTAGGTTAGGTTAGGTTAGGTTAGGTTAGGTTAGGTTAGGTTAGGTTAGGTTAGGTTAGGTTAGGTTAGGTTAGGTTCAAAATATCCTGGAAGAACATTGACAGTGAGGATGAAGCCCCATTTACACGGGAAGAATTGATAGAGGCAAACATGCAAATAAAAAAAAAGAGAGCACCTGGCCCAGACGGAATAACACCGGAAATCATAAATGCGTGCATTAAAGAAAACACTAATGGCTTTTTGGAAGTGTATAATAGATGCCTTAGAAGGAGAGAATTCCCTACAATATGGAAAAATGCCAATCTAATTCTAATTGAAAAACCAAAGAAAGACCATTCGGGACAACCAACATATAGACCCCTATGTCTTATCGATGCTGCAGGAAAGGTGCTGGAAATGATGCTGAAAATAAGACTCCAGACTGAAATATCTGAAAGAAACCTAAGCCATGATGACCAGTACGGCTTCACCAAGGGCAGGTCAACGATAAATGCCGTGGACAAAATACAAATGCTCACTGGAGAAATCAAACAGAAAGCAAACAGGCATAGAGAAATGAGCCTGATGATCCTACTGGACATCGAAAATGCGTTTAACAGCGCTCCATGGAATGGAATAGTAAAGGCGCTTATAGAGGGAGGAATAAAAAGCTACCTCATTAAAATGATTCAATCATACCTATCAGATAGGAAAATCACTGCCCCCAACGGAGAAACACATGACATTACATGTGGAGTACCCCAGGGATCAATACTAGGACCAACATTGTCGAATTTGTTCTATAACAAGGTGCTAGCGTTAGGTAGAGAAAAAGGGGTGAACATGATAGCATATGCAGATGATCTAGCAGTAATAGTACAAGCCAAGACAAAAGAAAAATTTGAGGAAAAAGCCCAACATATGGTTGCTCAAGTGATAGACTGTTTGGAAGGGATGGGTATTCAAATTGCTCCTGAGAAATCGGAAACCATTCTGATAGCAGGCAGAAGGAAGACCAAAACCGTAGATATAAGCATACAAGGAACTCTGATAAGCACCTCAAGCCAGGTTAAATATCTGGGAGTAACCCTCGATAGAGACCTTCGAATGACAACACATATCAAGCGTGTGACGGAAAAGGAAAACCAAATGATGAACATATTGTGTAGAATCATGCCAAAGATAGGGGGTCCTAAATCTAACAAAAGGCGCATAATTGCAAGCGCAGTAGTGTCAGCCATTCTGTATGCGGCACCAATATGGTGTTCTGCCCTGAGATTTAAGAAATATGCGACAATGCTTCAAAGCATAAGTAGAAGATTATCTATAACCATAACATCGGCATATAGAACTGTACCTGCAGCAGCGATTGAAGTGATTGCAGGAATGCCACCCCTGGATTTGCTGGCACAAGAAAGAACCGAGACCTACAGAAATGGATCAGGATACAAAAGCACGGCAAGGGATACATTAATGAGAGAATGGCAAAACCGGTGGGAGAAATATGATGGCTGGGCCAAATATTTTATACGGGACGTGGAGAAATGGATGCATAGGAAATGGGGCGAACCCGACTATTACTTGACGCAAGCTTTCACGGGGCATGGAATTTTTGGAACATATCTCTGGAGGATCAAAAAGGCCGAAACAGATCAGTGCTGGTACTGTGGGGATCGAGATACGCCAGAACATACCATTTTTGTATGCGAAAGATTCCGCGATTCCAGACTCAAAGCAGAGAATCATTGTGGGGTAAGGGTGCAAAAAGAAAACGTGGCTGAGCTCATGCTGGGGAGCGAATTGAAATGGAGGCCAATAGAAGATATGATCAGATCTATAATGACAACAAAAGAGGCGGAGGAGAGGAAAAGGGAGGAAAACAAACAAATGAACAAATAATTGACAAGGGAAACAAAACAGATGAGATCCCTGAAGTAATGCTTTGCGGCAGTTCCGGGGAATGCAGGAGGTTTTTAGTCGGTAAGGCGGGCAATCTGCTCGAATCCGACACTATCCAGGCGCCAACCATCAGCCTGGATGTCTTTTGAAGATTTTCCTCCTGCAAAAAAAAAAAAAAAAAAAAAAAAAAAAAAGGTTAGGTTAGGTTAGGTTAGGATGACGAAAAACGAGTTACAGTTGGCTCGAAATAAGACGGAACTGATTGTGTTGAAAGGGCCTAGGGATAGAGTCAACATGGATTTCATGTGCGGGGATGAAAAGCTTACCCCCAAGAACTTAGTCAAATATCTTGGTGTATATCTCGATTCTGGGTTAAATTACACTACGCATGTGAATATGGTGGTGCAGAAAGCAGAAGGGAGGATAGCGGCCTTATCCAGAGTAATGCCGAATGTTGGGGGCCCAAGTTATGGGAAAAGGAGGATGTACCTGGAGGTAGTACACTCCACTCTGTTATACGGGGCTCCTGTATGGGGGGGTGTAATGGACAAGAGAAAGTACAAGGACAAGTTGGAAAGATCGCAGAGGAAGCCGTTGATCAAGCTAATGAGTGCCTATAGAACAACGTCGACAATTGCGCTACAAGTCATATCCGGGACACTACCGGTGCATCTGTTAGTGAGGGAACGGAAGTTGCTGTACGATAGGAAAATCGAGGACGAACAGTCGACCAAAGAAGAGGTTAGGGGTGAAATGCTGGAGTTATGGCAAGAAGAGTGGGAAGAGCAGAATGAAAAGGCACAGTGGACTAAAAAATTGATCCCAGATGTAAGAGATTGGTATAGGTGTAGGCACAGGAAGACCAATTTTTATTTGACCCAATTCCTCACTGGACATGGAGCGTTCCGGGCTTACACGTTCAAAATAAAGAAGACGCAGGATGAACTATGCCATGCGTGCAACGAGGTAGACGATGCAGAACACTGCGTTTTCCATTGTCAGCTCTTCATTGCTGAAAGGCAGAAACTTTTTTCGCTGTTGGGACACGTTACACCGAGGAACATAATGACAAGAGCTGCAAGCTCGGCAAGCATATACGGCGATTTCATGGCCATCATAGGAAATATTATGAAAAGTAAGGAGGAAAAGGAGAGGAGAGAGGAAAACACATAATTTAATATCAATGAGCTCGTGAGAAGAAGACGCTTTGAATGTGGCAATGTATCCTATGTTTCATTCGTTACAGAATTCGTTCGGGATGCATTGTCTCCAGGGGGAGGAGTTTTTAGTGGGTATTCCTGTTTTTTTCCAGGAGAGTCCCACACTATGTAGCGGCCGTAAACAGCTTAGGGTGTTCATGCTCACTACATGTGCGTAAACTGCATTTTAACCCCCCCTCAAAAAAAAAAAAAAAGGTTAGGTTAGGTTAGGTTAGGTTAGGTTAGGGCCACTCCTAGGAGCAGTAAGACCTTGTCGTTGGTGGAGCGGCTCAGTAACTTCCTCCTCTTTCGCGCCGCAAGGACGGGAGGGGAGGAGTGAAGCTAAGAAACAGCTCAATACGTGCTCGAGGAGGATGCATGGTGGAGGCAGGACTTGGCACAGCCCCAATCCACCATGCAACCTCTTCGGGGAGGGGTTGACGACGAAAGACGACGTAGTGGTGAGGAGCATTCGTCCAACAAATTTCGGGGGGCAAGTCGCCATGGTAACGATAGCATCAGATAAGGCGGACAGATTGAGGAGCCTGGATGGCATCAGGATGGGATGGATATTCTGTAGAGTAAAGGAAAGGTTCCAGCCAATCCGTTGCTACAGATGCCATGGATATGGACATGTTAAGACGGAATGCAAAGGAGAGGATAAATCCGGGTGCTGCTTGAATTGCGGTAAGAGTGGGCATAGGGTGAAAGACTGCAAGGGAGAGGCTGAATGTGGAGAATGCATGGTTTCAGGACATAGGACGGACTCGATGAAGTGTCCATACTATCGAAGTTTGGTACACGGAAAAGGGGACAGAATGTAGCGGGCGGCCAAATAATGCAACTAAATATAGGTAGGGCAAAAGTAGCCCACGACGCTCTACTCGCTCTTGCGGCCGAAGAAGATGTAGATATAATAGTGGTACCCGAACCTAACAAAAAGATAGTGTCTACAGGGAGGTGGGTAACGGACAATAGGAAAGATGTCGCAATAATGGTCCGCAACAAGAACACGGGTGTCAAGGTGTGCAAAAGAGGAGACGGGTGGGTAAAGATGAAGCTGGAAGAATATACGATAATAGCGTGTTATATATCACCGAACGTCATATTGGGAGAATACAAAAAGATCGTCGACGACATCACGACGCAGCTGGAGACAGAGACAGGCGGTGGAAAAACACTGATTATGGGCGACATAAATGCCAAATCACCAGTATGGGGATCCCCGGCCAGCGATAAGAGAGGAGAGCTATGGGAGGAACTGGCATCAAGTCATGACTTGACATGCCTCAACGATGGCACGGCCACGTTCGTGAGGGGTAACTCCCAGACGCACATAGACGTGACCTGGGCGTCTAAGGGCATCATCAAAGACGTAAGAAAGTGGCAAGTCCTGGACAAACAGGTATTCACGCACCACAGACCCATCATAACAACGGTCGGTAAAAGGGGGAGGCCTAAAAGGGAGAGAGGGTTGAAAATAATCGACTCTAAACGGGTGAAAGAGGAAATTGACAAAATTAAAGACTGCAGAGTAGAGACACTCATAGAAGGCATTAAAAAAGCAGATAAGGAAATTAAGAAAGATTGCGGAAGATACCCATATTGGTGGGATGAAAGCATTAAGGAGGCAAGAGAAAAGGCGATACTGGCCAGAAGGAGGCTTACAAGAGCGAGCAGAGTAGGCATTGATGTAAATAGGTCGGATGTAGGTAGGTTAAGGGAAGTGTTCAGGGAAAAACAGAAAAATTTAAAAAGGTTAATTTATTGGGCGAAGAAAAAAAGGTGGGCTAGTTTGTTGGAGAGATTGGAGACGGATGTATGGAGCGATGGATACAAGGTAGCGATGAGAGAGTTTAGGACAGCAGCACCATTCCAACTGGCGGACGAGAAGAAATGGGAAGCGGCGGAGCTACTCTTCCCGAAGAGGCAAATCGTCGAGCACCATCCGGAACGAGAGGAGGAGATACAACCCCTACGGATGGAGGAAATAACCCAGGCCATGTCACGGATGAAAAATGGGAAAGCGCCAGGACCTGACGGTATTACCGCGGAATTGTTAAAGGCAGCCTTTAAGGAAGACCCGGACAAGATACTGCAAGCAATAAACAGTATGATGATAAGGCAGGAATTCCCAAAATGCTTGAAAAAGGCAAAGTTAGTGTTACGGTTCACCCTAAAATATAAAGACTTAATTAGTTAAATAGTCAATAAACAGCTGTGGCTTGGATGCATAAATGATTTAATTGTCACCTTAATATAATAACATAATATTAGCAACTATTTACATTATAACTAGATCAATTATTGTTGACACTGGATAACTGGTTCTGATGGTGACCTTGAATCTCTTAGTCTTTGACAAAAGCCAAAGGTGTCTGGATTCCTCAAGTATTCAGATAACCATCATTGATCTTGACCCCTTTGTCACAAGGCACAAGACCTCTGTTGACCTTTCAAGGCCATGGAGAGAGGGCATTGACTTTTGACCTCCATTTTGTTTTGGTTATTTCCTGGATATACATGGTTGGTTAACTTTCGCATTCTGCGGCTTTAGTGAACCAGGAAAATTAACCATAATCAGGATTCGCTTGTACAATCCAGTTGTAAGAGTTCATACATTTATGGATATAGCTCCTGATTGGGAAAAAAAAACTCACCTAAAGGTCACATGCCATCTAGGGTAAGTAATACCTCTTTTCATAGGGCTGGCATAGTTACCAGCAGTGTCTTTGAACTCTATTTTCTTTTCAGACCTTCTTTTTCCTCTTTTCTTCTTCTTGTGCATCTTTTACTACTGTTCTGCTACTTTATTCATCTGTACATGCTTTACGTCATCAATATTGGCTGGCAGCTCTACCTATAGTACTCCAGGGTAGCCTTCAACTACCCAGCTTGTTCTATACGCCTCCCCAACTCAACTTCGCATCAGTACGTACCCAGTTCGAGAAGGAATACGTAGGTACCATCATAAGGAGAAGTAGCCTTCAAGTAAGATATTTCCAACTTATTACATAGTGGTGTGAGTAGTGTGCTACAGATTGACTATCTTCCCAATATATGTACATTATTTTAACTAATTGAAGGACACATGAACATCTTTACTTAACATATAACTCTTCTCAGTAATACGTATTGGAATGCCTAAAATAGATATTAAGCCGTAGTTTAAGTAAGGTAAATAGTTAGTAACAATTCAAACTAGGTAGTAGGTTAACAATAAATTAGTTAAACTTTATATTTACCAGAAAGTCCATGTAATCCCCGAAGTATACTTCTGCGGAAACTTTCTTCAAATTCTAATTAAGATTTAAGCTGAATAACAGGCATATTATAATTCTGGTAAGATAAAAATAAAATCATTTCTTGGACGAACCAAATCCGCCAGTCCCAAGAATTTCGAGGAGTTTACCTATTGTGGGAGATCTTATAGATGTCGAAGATGAAGACTCGTGCCATCGAGGACTTGACGCAGGTTCTCCAATAACCGGCTCAGCTCAAGTCAGTCATCGATGTCACCCCAACATGTATAAAGAGGACCCAGTCCCTTCGCAAGAAGATGAATATTCTAGAAACGTTTCCAAAGTTCGGTTTGCATCTGAGATGTCTAGATTAGCCACAGTTGGAGAATCCAGTCGATTCGCGTACCAGACTCCGGACCCATTCAGTGGAATTGCTCATCCGTTAGATGATCTTCACATCTCACCGATTCCGACTAACAGATCGACTAGACCAGAATACGAGAATTACCCTCATATTCACAAATGGAATTTGAAATACAACGGACGTACCAGTGTCAATGATTTTTTGGAACGTGTGGAAGAGATACGAATGTCCCGTGGGATTAGCAAACAACAGCTTCTCCGTTCTGCCCCAGAACTCTTCGTACAGGATGCGTTGCTATGGTTCAGGACCAGTGCTTTCGCTTCATGGGACGATTTGGTCTCTCAATTAAGGGAAGCATTTCGACCCTACGACTATGAGTATAGCCTCTGGGATGAAATCCGCCGACGTACTCAAGGATCCCAGGAGAAAGTACTTACTTTCGTTACGGCTATGGAAAACCTATTTCGGCGATTAGATCAGCCTCCTTCGGAAGAGGGGAGAGTGAATATAATAAGGAGGAATCTCCTTCCTTATATACAAACACAATTGTCTATCCAACCTGTCAATTCGGTTCGAGAGTTGCTACGTTTAGGTAGGACCATCGAAAAGACGGAAGAGAGGGTGAAAAGGTTTGTGCCACCTCCAACCTCTTACAGAACGTTGTTGGAGCCAGGAATGGCATATCATCGACCCACTCAAGTCACTGACGTTTCTGCAGTTCACTCAACCACCCAACAAAGAAGAAATCCGAATACTTCTTCGACTCCGGCAAGTACACCTACTCAAGATCGACAAAGATCCTCCCAGGAGCAGCGACCAAAATGCTGGAATTGTGGGAAGGATGATCACAAATTCCGCGCCTGTCCCGAACCTAAAAACAAATTTTGTTTCAAGTGCGGTTACGAAGGAGTGATGGTGAAGAACTGCCCATCATGTACAAAAAACATGAAGACAAGTCCTCAATAGGTCGGTTGGGACTTGCTGTTGAGAATCCGACCTCTTCAGATTCGTGTCCCCCGTCATTACCATTTCTTTTGGATTTTGTTATTAGTCATGCTAAACAGGACACAAGACCATATCTTTCTATTAATATTTTAGGTCAAAATTTCCTAGCCCTTTTGGATAGTGGATGTTCGGTAACTGTGGTTGGTAGCTTAGGATGGAACCTACTTAAATCGGTTTGCTCCCTCAACACTTCCTTTTCTTCTAGAGAATGCGTGGTCGCAAACGGTGGGAAGTGCAAGATAATTGGATCCGTAACTGTACCCGTCCAATTACAAGATAGGGTGAGAGTGCTGGAGCTTATGGTAGTACCTAGCCTCCCGCAAACTATCATACTGGGGATTGATTTCTGGAAGAGTATGGGTATTGTACCTGATCTCTATTCCGGACAATGGTCTTTCAGGTCGGATAGTGACTTACCTTGTACCCAAGTGGCGGCGATCCAGTCCGTAGAACACCTGACGGTAGCTCAAAAGGCGCAGCTTGATGGCTTGATAGAGTCTACGTTCAAGGCCATGGGAAACCGGTTAGGGTGTACTCACCTCGTCGAACACGAGATCCATACAAAGGCTCAACCAATCAAACAACGCCATTATCCTATCTCTCCTGCTCTGCAACGTCAAGTGAACTCTGACCTAGATCATATGCTGGCGAATGATATAGTTGAACCTTCAACCTCACCCTGGGCTTCACCTATAGTTCTCGTGAGAAAATCAGATGGAACCTACCGATTTTGTGTCAATTACAAAAAATTAAACGAGGTTAGCGAAAGAGATGCGTACCCTATTCCGTTTGTCAGTGCCACTCTGGACAAACTAAGGGACGCGAAGTACCTCACCACGCTGGACATAAAATCAGCCTATTGGCAGATCAAAGTGGCGGAAGCGTCTCGACCCCTTACCGCATTTGTTGTTCCAACGAGGGGACTGTTCCAATTTAAACGCACGCCGTTTGGGCTACATAATGCGCCGGCGACCTGGCAGCGGTTTATTGACCGTGTCATAGGTGTTGACCTGGAACCGTTCGTTTTCGTTTATCTCGATGATATAATCATCTGTACTCCCACGTTGTGCAACCGCTATGGTAAAAATTAAGGAGCACCTTATCTCAGCTCCCATTCTCACTTGTCCAAACTTCGATTTGCCGTTTGTCATCCAGACGGATGCTAGTGATTTTGGCATTGGTGCTACTCTCTCTCAAATGTATGATGATGGCGAGAGAGTAATTCCTTACCTGAGTCGATCCTTGACGAAAGCAGAGCGAAAATTCAGTACCACCGAGAAAGAATGCTTAGCAGTATTACATGCAGTGGAAAAATTTCGACCTTATGTGGAGGGTACCCATTTCACGGTAGTGACTGATCACTATAGCCTAAAATGGCTCTTTAATTTCAAAGACCAAGCTGGACGTGTAGCCCGCTGGGCACTACGACTCCAGCAGTACGATTTTGTGATCGTTCACCGGAAAGGAGCTGAACATGTTGTACCTGATACCTTATCACGATCTGTTCCCCGTATTGAAACCGTAAACACCATCGTCTCTATAGATTCTGTCAGAGATCCTTGGTATAAAGGTCAATACAATAAAGTCACCGAAAAACCCGACAAGTATCCTGATTGGAGAGTTGAAAATGGTCTTATTCAAGTTAGCTAAAGTAGTGTATCCCGACTTGCAATCTCCGAACAGGGAATGGTTAATTGTAGTTCCTAAAGAAAACCGTACAGCCATCATACGAGAGCATCATGATCCTCCAACCTGTGGACATTTGGGAATCTACAAAACGCTGAATCGAGTGAACCTCCACTACTACTGGCCGAAGATGAAAGCAGATGTAGCTCGTTATATAAGGCGTTGTGAAACCTGCTTGAAAACGAAACCCGAGCAAAAACCACCAAGAGGGTTAATGTTAAGCCTCTCCCCTACAACGACTCGACCATGGCAGATTCTGAGCATGGACTTAGTTGGTCCTCGTCCTCGATCGTCTAATGGTTATTCGTATATTTTTACCATTAACAATGTTTTTAGTAAGTTTGTTTTGTTTTTCCCCTTGAGAAATGCGACAGCTCCAAAAATTGCTGAGATCGTCGAAGATCAAGTTTTCCTGTTATTTGGTGTACCTGAAAAAGTGATACTCGATAATGGTAAGCAATTTCGGAGCCACCAGTTCACATCTATTCTAGCGAAGTACGATGTAGAGAAGAGGTTCTTGGCTAATTTTTCACCCCAGGGTAATGGTGTCGAACGTTACCATCGTGTCTTGAAAACTATGCTTAGTGCGTATGTGTCCGATAACCATCGACTATGGGACAAGTACCTACAAAAAGTGGCATGCGCGATGCGTTCAAGTCGACACGAAGTAACCAAACTATCTTCAAACTTCGTCATGTTTTCTCGAGAATTGGACCTACGAGGACGCGGAACTATCCCTCCGACAGATTTTGATGACCTTTATGATCCTCTGGCTAGAACGAAAGCTATACAAGAAGTTTTTAAGGATGTGGCCGATCGGATCAAGAAATCCCATAACAATTCTCGCATACGGTATAACCTTCGTCAAAGAGATGAAAGATTTACCCTCGATCAACGAGTCTGGAAACGAGTATATAACCACTCTGACAAATCTAAGGGTATTACCGCGAAATTGGCCAACAAATTTGAAGGACCCTACACCATTATTAAAGTTCTTTCGCCTTGGCCCTACGAGCTCATGGATACAAACGGTCGCCCTAAAGGGGTTTGGCACGCCAAGGATCTGAAGAGTCATCCTCCCGACCCTGACCATTCTGATTCCGAATCGGATTGGGATTGATAGATAGTAGTAGAAATTCAAATGGTTTAAGTACTTGATTTCTGTTTTTTTTTCTTATTTGTCTTCTTTATCAATTATAGTTAGTTGTAAGTTTAGTACTTAGATGATGCTATAATCATTCATTACCGGTTTCTCTCGTTGTCGAGAAAACAAATAATTTTTTTTCTTTCCTGGTAAGGGGGGAGTTGTTACGGTTCACCCTAAAATATAAAGACTTAATTAGTTAAATAGTCAATAAACAGCTGTGGCTTGGATGCATAAATGATTTAATTGTCACCTTAATATAATAACATAATATTAGCAACTATTTACATTATAACTAGATCAATTATTGTTGACACTGGATAACTGGTTCCGATGGTGACCTTGAATCTCTTAGTCTTTGACAAAA
This sequence comes from Lochmaea capreae, assembly GCA_949126875.1. Classification (NCBI taxonomy): domain Eukaryota; kingdom Metazoa; phylum Arthropoda; class Insecta; order Coleoptera; family Chrysomelidae; genus Lochmaea; species Lochmaea capreae. The sequence continues at coordinate 25,244,009 of OX421409.1, read as the reverse complement.
GCCAAAGGTGTCTGGATTCCTCAAGTATTCAGATAACCATCATTGATCTTGACCCCTTTGTCACAAGGCACAAGACCTCTGTTGACCTTTCAAGGCCATGGAGAGAGGGCATTGACTTTTGACCTCCATTTTGTTTTGGTTATTTCCTGGATATACATGGTTGGTTAACTTTCGCATTCTGCGGCTTTAGTGAACAAGGAAAATTAACCATAATCAGGATTCTCTTGTACAATCCAGTTGTAAGAGTTAATAAATTTATGGATATAGCTCCTGATTGGGAAAAAAAACTCACCTAAAGGTCACATGCCATCTAGGGTAAGTAATACCTCTTTTCATAGGGCTGGCATAGTTACCAGCAGTGTCTTTGAACTCTATTTTCTTTTCAGACCTTCTTTTTCCTCTTTTCTTCTTCTTGTGCATCTTTTACCACTGTTCTGCTACTTTATTCATCTGTACATGCTTTACGTCATCAATATTGGCTGGCAGCTTGGAAGTAAGCTCTACCTATAGTACTCCAGGGTAGCCTTCAACTCTTCTCCTACCCAGCTTGTTCTATACGCCTCCCCAACTCAACTTCGCATCAGTACGTACCCAGTTCGAGAAGGAATACGTAGGTACCATCATAGGGAGAAGTAGCCTTCAAGTAAGATCTTTCCAACTTATTACATAGTGGTGTGAGTAGTGTGCTACAGATTGACTATCTTCCCAATATATGTACATTATTTTAACTAATTGAAGGACACATGAACATCTTTACTTAACATATAACTCTTCTCAGTAATACGTATTGGAATGCCTAAAATAGATATTAAGCCGTAGTTTAAGTAAGGTAAATAGTTAGTAACAATTCAAACTAGGTAGTAGGTTAACAATAAATTAGTTAAACTTTATATTTACCAGAAAGTCCATGTAATCCCCGAAGTATACTTCTGCGGAAACTTTCTTCAAATTCTAAATAAGATTTAAGCTGAATAACAGGCATATTATAATTCTGGTAAGATAAAAATAAAATCATTTCACATTCTCTGATTTCTCTGTAATCAAACATATAAAGGTAAGCCAAGCGCTGTCATAAGTCTGTCAATCAAAATATATATACTTTTTACGCCTACCGAGTAGTTCGTTTTGTTCTTCCAACCATAAAGTAAATAACCACAGACTACCACAAAACATTTACCCACCCACTCTCCGCGGACGAGAAGTCGGGACAGCACCACAATATTTCTTGTAGGGTGTAGTTGGCTGTTGTTAACTACCCGTTGAGGCTATCCTCCTTTAACCCTGCTGGGAAATTGGAGGGGTAACATTAGTTCTTCTATGGAAGGGTAAAAAACCAGCGGAGGACCCATCAGGGGTGCGTTGGAAAACTGTACGAGCGCGTGTTCAAGGGAAGAATTGACGAAGCAGTTGAGGAATCGGGGGGGTTGTCACCGAGACAATTCGGTTTTAGGAGGAAACGGTCCACGGTGATGGCGGCGGAGGAGCTAGTGGAGCTAACCAACTCTAGCAAGAAAAGATGGGCGGCCATAGTGGCTATTGATATAAGGAATGCTTTTAATTCAGCCCCATGGTCAAAATTCATTAAAGCGGCAGAGGAGATAGGCATTCCTAAATATATAATTAACATTTTAAAGGATTATCTAAGGGATAGGGAGGTAACCGTCACCGGGGAAAGATCAATGGGGATGTCGGCGGGTGTGCCACAAGGCTCCGTGTTGGGGCCCACGTTGTGGAACATACTTTACGACGGTCTTCTCAAGACAAGAATGCCACAGGGAGTGACGTTAGTGGCGTTTGCAGACGATTTGGCAATCCACATTTCCCACGACTTCTGGGGCCCGATTCTCGAATCTGTAGGATTTAGATCCTATAGGAATATGATCCCATGCTTTTATTTCCAATGGGAAACCCTATTTTGGCATATCGCCTATTCTTGAATCCAATGGAATAGCTTTTCCTAGACTATTGAAGGAATGGGGTTTGTCGTTGATGGTTTCTTGTGTTTTAACGAATACACCAATGAAAAAGATGCAAATTATATTGGTAATAGTGGCATAACCATAGATAAATAAAATGTATCAAAGGATAAAGAAGCAGAAGAAGGTTGGAGGTTATGTTGTTAGAACTTTTTGGAAATTATTATTTATATGCAAGGTTGAAAAAAAAATGGAAAGAAAAATTCAAAGAGAGGGTAGTATAAGTAGAGAACAAAAAAACTTCTAATAGAGATAATGGAGGTCTCCGAGGACTTGAGAAAAGGAAAATTCCATCAAGTTTTCTCCTACAAAGATTCCCAACAACAATGGAAGAATATTGAAGAGAGGTTGAATGCAATTCCGGGAGCAAAAAAGGATTGGATTCATTGGCGAAGGGTAGGTGAAAAAATATCTTATCAATCAATTCTAATCATATATCTTGATTCCATCTAGACTTGGCAAGATCTCAAGAAAACTGTCAAGAAAAAAAATACTGACACAAAAAAGCACATGAAAGGTACAGGAGGAGGACCACCCATAGATAAAATTCTAACAGAAGAGGATGAAAATCTTCTTCAGATTCTAGATACCACTGCCCTCGAAGGTGATGACAATGTTGAGAAATCTGAAGTAGTTTTTGTAAGTTTGAATAAATTAGTCATATCAAGTTGTGATATTGTAGTTTTCTGAATTATGATATGTTCTCAGTTACAACCAGAACACAATTATGCAGAAGAAATAATAAATAATGATGAGGAATCGTTGGTGCTAGAAGATTCTGAACAAGTCTTAGAACAAGCTGAAGGTAGCCAAACACAGCCCCAAAACGAAAGCCAACAAAACAAGCCAAAAAAAAGAATGAAAAGAAAGAATATAGCAACACAGCGCTTGGTACATTCTCAAAACGCCTGTGATGAAATGAGCAGAATTGCTGAAAAAAAAGTAGAAATAAAAATAATATATTATCAGCAAAAAATAGAAATACTGAGAGAGAATATTTCAATTGGCAATAGGATTGCTTCTGCACTAGAGCACCTTGCGGGCCAATCCTCAAGAGTGTAGATAATAATTTGACCATCTTCCATTTTCCTTTTTGTATATTTAATAATTTTTTATTTAGGATTGTATGTTTTTTTGGGTTTTCATAGATTTATTCTTTGTTTTTTGACTGACTTGTGATGTTTTTTTTAGTTTACAGTTTTTTTAACTGACTCCTGTGATGTTATTTTTGTTGTTTTTTTTATTATGTAGTTGTTTTTATTTATTGATTAATATAATTGTATTTTTTATAAAATTTTTGTTTTACTATAATAATTATTATTGTAATTTTTCTGTTTATTTTGGCTCTAAAGTTCAGGATAAATAGTACCTAGGTAAAATAATTATGAGATTTGGTAACAAATGTATTTATTCAAAGTGTAAGCTTTACACAAACTCAGTTGAAATAATTTCTAATAATGTTCTGTTGTGTATTCCTACCCCTAATAAGATCAGCATTTTGTCTGTTATTGCCATTATTATAATTATCTATGTGTTGCATTGGACCATAAATACCCAAATCTGCAATTTCATTATCCATATCATCTAGAATTGGAATATCATTTTCCAGGCAAATATTGTGTAAAACTACACATGCATTAATTATTTTGGAACATACATTAGGAGCATAATGCAAAACCCTATGTTTCAGCGCATTTTAAGTAGACCATTGCATCTTTCAATAGTACATCTGGCTTTTTTGAATGCTTTGTTGTAATTAAATTCTGGTGTATCTGGCAGGGGATCTTGAAGTGGAGTTAATAACCATGGCCTTAGGGGATATCCAGAGTCTCCTTTATAGAACAAATATTAATAATGGATATCAACAACTAAATCATATTTAACATAAACCTACCTATTAGGAAGAAGTCTGGATGAACATTACTCAAATGTATGACAGCATCCTGAACCCTAGAGTTATTCCAAATGTGACAGTCATGGCTACTTCCTGGATATTTTGCATTTACGTTGATAATTTTCATTTTAGCATCACATATCTTGGAAAAAATTTAGGTTTAGCACAAAAAATAATCTAGGATGTAATAATATTTGTCCATCAATAAAGATACATACCAGCTGAACATTGATTGAGTGGTAATTTTTCCTATTAACATATATGTGTTGTGACGCGTTTTCTTCCTCCTTTACTTATATCGAGCCTAAGTAACTGGACACGTCACAATTGACACCCCAAAACTACGGATTCAAGTTTTATCTCGGGCGCCAGATTTTTATCGTGGTTAACTCCACGGCCCCTCGACTCCAAAATTCCGAGAGTTCCGGATAACAACAGATGGAGGTACGGAAAATGCCAGGGGTCGGACTGTAAATACCTGTAGAGACTAAGTAGCGGTATACTTATTTTTCAGTCTAGCTTTATTGCTCGATTGTCAGCACAGAATTGCCTTAAAACAAATTGAAACCAACGGTAATAACGAACGGCTAGTAAGTTATGAATAAAACCATAGTCACTAAATAAAGGTGTTTATTCCCTAACATACGAACAAATAGAAATGTTATTAAACCTACTAAAACAAATTTGCAGGCAGGCGGCTATTCAAAAAAAAAATATATACACTAGGCAAAATATGAAACGGTTCGTGTACAGGACAAATCAAAGAAACATAAAAGTTATACAGACTCAGTGGTTTTATAAACGTGGCTATCGTATTCAATATTACTAAAATATTTCACGGTACTGAGCAGCGGTGTAACAGAATTTGAAAATTAATTTCTACAAGAAAATTATAAATTTGAGAATATCAACGAGACCCGAGACAGTCGGCGATTCGCTGAGATTCCGGCCAAAATAATTTTAATTCCTGAACGAAACTTTCGAGACGTCCAACAATTAAATAATATTTCGGAAAAACCAAAAACAAAACCTCAATAACAACCTATATGCACGAAAGAGGAAGAAATTTCAACAAGACCCGAGACAGTCGGCGAAAAGCTGAAATTCCTGACAGAATAAATTTAATTCCCGAACGAGACTTTCGAGTCGCCCAGTAATCAAATATTATTCCTGACAACCGGTAGACACTATATTTAACAACGGAAGAAAGTAGAAATCTCAACAAGACCCGAGACAGTCGGCGATTCACTGAGATTCCTGAACAAAATAATTTTAATTCCCGAACGAAACTTTCGGATCGCCCAGTAATCAAATATTATTCTTGACAACCAACAAAGTCCTACTAACAATCTGAATAAACGGAAAGAGAAAGAAATTTCAACAAGACCCGAGACAGTCGGCGATTCGCTGAAATTCCTGTGAAGAAATAAATTTAATTTCTGAACGAAACTTTCGGATCGCCCTGTAATCAAATATTATTTCTTGAACCAAAACTATTAACAAACTGAATCAACGGAAAGGGAGTGAAATCTCAACAAGACCCGAGACAGTCGGCGATTTGCTGAGATTCCTGTTAAAAAAATAAATTTAATCCCTGAACGAGACTTGCGAGACGTCCAGCAATCAAATATTATTTTTTAAAACCAGAACAGTTACTACTAATAAACTAAATACACGGAAAGAGAAAGAAATTTCAACAAGACCCGAGACAGTCGGCGAAAAGCTGAAATTCCTGTGAAGAAATAAATTTAATTTCTGAACGAAACTTTCGGATCGCCCAGTAATCAAATATTATTTCTTGAACCAAAACTAATAATAAACTAGATCGACGGCAAAAGAATGAAATCTCAACAAGACCCGAGACAGTCGGCGATTTGCTGAGATTCCTGTTAAAAAAAATAAATTTAATCCCTGAACGAGACTTGCGAGACGTCCAGCAATCAAATATTATTTCTTAAAACCAGAACTACTACGACTAATAAACTAAATAAACGAAAAGAGAAAGAAATTTCAACAAGACCCGAGACAGTCGGCGAAAAGCTGAAATTCCTGTGAAGAAATAAATTTAATTTCTGAACGAAACTTTCGGATCGCCCAGTAATCAAATATTATTTCTTAAAACCAGCAAGTGAAATCCTAACAAAACTTAATTACAACAAATCAATGTAAAGTAAAAGACCGGTGGGAAAAAACCCGATGCTTATAAAAACTGGATTCTTAGTCCCAGCACGAAAATCTACGGACCAAATTATTTATGAACTATTTAAAATAAACGTAAAAAAACTATGTCGGATAGCTTACAAATTTATTTATCGGAAAACGTAAGAAAATTTAAAAAAAATGAAAAGTAAGAATACCACTGAGTACCATATATAACAACGGAATGTAAGTCTAACAAATTTATTCATTGGTAGAATACATTAAATTCAATAATCAAACAATTTCGGGACAAAATGAAATTCAATACGGAAATATGCGGTGCAAAAATAAAATTTTACCTTTCAAACACTTTTTCGAAAACTCGGTCACTTCCGACGGACACTGTAGGTTGGTTTTCAGTACGGAGAGAAGAAGCCCCTTTTTAACTCTTGTTTTGCTATTTATGCCTTCTTTCCCACTAATCGCTTCTAAATAATTTTTTTCCCAAAAAACTCAAACTAGATTTAATTACTTTATACCAAAATTCATACGGATATACCGAACGGCCTGAATATAAAATTAAAAGGTATATATACCGTACGGCCCAAATATGATAAATTAATAGACTTGTGATTAAATTGTTTTACCAGGTAAAATTTATATTTACTACCTTACAACATTTAAAATTAAAGAAACTGAGTAAGGAGGAAATAACACGTTACATACTTTATATCTTGAAAACTAAATAAACTACAATTAATACCGGAAAAGAAAATACTACAATCCAAATTATTATTAGACCCAAAAAGTAACTTCGTTACACACCCTCCTCACTTCGGTAAAAAAAAATAAATGAACGAAAGCGTAGCTTTTGTTCATTTTATTTTTTTTTCATAATATTTAAGGGTCTATGCCCATATCGGATAAATTAAATATATATTTACACTTTACATATTGGAATCCACAACATTTCGCTGCGAATTCAGCAATCTAAACGCGGCTGATTCCTCTTCTACAGATCCCTGGAGCGGAACAGTTCCTCCTGGGTCCAAAACCTCGTACCGGTGGGCAGCGATGTCTTCTTGAGTGTCGCTCACGTACGGCTCCGGTAGGGTCAAAAATTCTCTCGGTGTTTGTAAGTAGGTTGCACTGGATGCTCACTTCTCGGGTTTCTCGGAGTTGTGGTCGGGGAACAATATGTACCTGCACTGCCACGGATCTAGTGAGCTCTCGGGTCGGGGTGGTAGAAACGTTTTCCACAGCTTCTCTCGGACATGGACAGTCTCGGGACATTCGTCCAATTTGTCCACAACGTGAGCAAAACAAAATAGAGGGTCTGTTGCAGCCCTCTCGGCGGTGTCCTGAGGTTCCACACCTCCAGCACAAATTGTTTGTGATCGGTACAAAACGGATCCGGGAAGTAAAGGCATTGCAACGGTCCTCTCTTTGTAGGCGATCGTTGACGGCGGCTGCGTCTCTGATCATCGCGGGGATGCTGGCGAAGGGGTTGAGGAGAACGGGGCTGACTCGTCGGTCATCGAGATCTTCGGAAAGGTCGCTGTCTGTATACAGGCTCATTGTTTCCATCCAGGAGTCGGAGTTCGGGTCGTTATTCATACTGTAACTAAAAATAATTATGTAACAACTGGTTTTAAATCCTTTATATGTACGTGTTTATATCGTTTGCCTTTTTCGTCCTGCAGATCATAAACTACCGGAGACACAACTTTTACAACTTTATACGGACCGGAATACTTTGGAGCTAGCTTTGCGGCCACATGATCCACAGCGGAGGATAATGTATGCTCCTTCTTCATTACTTCATCCCCGACGGTGCATTTCCAGTCTCGGCGACGTAAATTATAATAACGGCTTTGATTAGTAAACGCTCTAGACAGGTTTAAACGGACTAAATCAAAACATTCCTGCAACTTCTCCATTCGCAGGAGATGCGGTTTCGAATCCTCTTCGGCGGGATCTTCTGATCGAGTATGCTCCTTCAGATACTCTTCGGGAGCATCTTCGGCTTCTTTCCGGAAGGATTTCGGTATTTCGGGATCTCTTCCAAAGTTCAAAAAGGCAGGAGAGAATCCCGTAGAATCATGTTTTGCGTTATTTATCGCAAATTTGAGATCTGCCAACCGAAGGTCCCAATCTCGGTGATCCTTCTCACAGTATTGTGCAATCATTGTCTTCAACGTTCGATTGGCTCGTTCCACTGGATTGGCTTGCGGGGTATACGGCGGCGTAAAACGGTGTCGGATTCCTAATTCCTTCAACAACTCTTTAAACAGTTTGCTATCGTACTGTGTGCCATTATCCGTCAGTACGGTCCGGGGACATCCAAATATTGTTAAAACTTCATCATGAAAGGCGGTACTGATGCTACTGGCTGTAGCATTTCTTAACGGTTTGCATTGAACCCACTTGGTAAATCTGTCTTGAAACATTACAATATAACTGTTTCCCTTTTTACTTCGTGGTAACGGTCCAATAATATCGGAGCTAACGGTCTCCCATGGTCGTCGATTTGAAGTCGGTCGCATTTTCCCTGGCGGCTTTTGTTGTGACGGTTTATATTTTTGACATTTTAAACATTTTCTCACGTATTTGGTGATGTCTCGGAACATACCAGGCCAATAGTACGACCTGGCAATACGGGTGATAGTCTTGGCGATTCCCAAATGTCCGGCATTCGCAGCATCATGGTTTTCTTCCAGAATACGGATTCTCTGTGGTTTTGCTACACACAGCTTCCAGGGATCAGACAACTCTGGCTCTCTGAAGTCGTTTATATCCCAAAAATGACGGTACAATCGGTCTTCTCGAACGCAGTAATCCGGAAACTTCTCTGGATCCTTCAGGACCTCTTCCTTCTTGTTCCGGTACCACGAGCATTCGGCGGTTACCTCGGTCAAACAGAGTATAGATGGTGGTTCGGTCTCGGTCATTGGTAGCGGATTTCTGGACAAGGCGTCGGCCACACGATTTAGAGCACCTTTGCGGTATTGTATCTCGAAATCATACTGTTGCAGAAAGATACTCCATCGAGCTAAACGTCCGGGCGGACTAGCTATGGAATGCAACCATCGAAGGGATTGATGATCGGTAACAACCGTGAAATGGTAGCCCTCTAGATAAGGACGCATCTTTTCAATTCCCCATACAATGGCAAGACATTCTTTTTCAGTGACGGAATAGTTCTTTTCGGCTGGACTCAGCGTGCGACTTGCATATGCTACCACATGCTCATAGCCATCCTTCTGTTGGGTAAGGGCTATTCCCAAACCATATTCGGAGGCGTCGGTCTGTAGTGTGAACGGTACGGAAAAATCTGGGCAGCTTAAAACGGGTGCTTCTGACAGGCAGGTTTTAATTTCAGCGAAAGCGGTTTCTTGTTCTTCAGTCCACTTCCATCGCTGAGATTTGCGGAGCAATTTCGTTAACGGGGCCACCTTATGCGAAAATGATGGTACAAACCTCCTATACCAGGATGCAACTCCCAAGAATCTTCTTAGTTCTCGGATATTTCTCGGGGCTGCAAATTTAATGATACTCTCCACCTTTTCTGGATCGGTACGGATTCCATCTCCTGTGACTACATGACCCAAATATTTCATAGACGGTAAACAGAAGTGACATTTCTCTGGATTTAGTTTCAGTCGTGCTCCTCGTAATCGACGGAACACCTCAGCTAGATTTTCCAAATGCTGTTCAAACGTTTCACCCAAAACTATGATGTCATCCAGATAAGCAAATGCATACGGATCTAATTCTGGACCTATTAGTTGGTCAACCAATCTCTGGAACGTGGCAGGTGCGGAATGTAACCCAAATGGAAGGACTGTGAATTGGAACAATCCACGTCCTGGTGCGGTAAAGGCGGTAATGGGTTTGCTTTCTGGTGTTAACGGAACTTGCCAGTACCCACTCTTCAAATCTAAACTGGAAATATATTTGGCCTTTCGCAGTTTATCCAGTATTGCATTTATAAACGGAAGAGGGTAGGCATCCTTCATTGTTACCTCATTAACTTTACGGAAATCGATACAAAAACGGTTCTTTCCATCTTTCTTCTTAACAATCACAATCGGAGAGCTCCACGGACTTGTAGAGGGTTCTATTACTCCTTCTTTCAACATCGCGTCTATTTCGGTATTGCACACCTCTTGCATTCTTGGATTTTGGGGTCGGTATCTCTGTTTAATCGGACGGGGTTGGAGCAGACGGATTTCATGCTCAACCAGCGTAGTTGGACCTTGAATATTCTCAAACATCGGAAGTTCGTGGTTCAAGAAAATACTCAGCCTCTTCTGCTGATCTTCAGTCAAATTTATTTTTTCATCCGGGTTGATTATCTCTAATGGACATCCTATATTACCATAAGTGTTGTTATCTCCTAACTCTTCCAGAGATAGCGCGGTTTTTACAAATTTATTATCTTCTTTTCTATCCCTCCACTCTACGAGAGACGACGGAAAGACCTCCTTGTCAACCCCTAAATTTCCCAGGGAAGACCTAGAGACTTCAGCAACGGATTGCTCCTTGTCAACCCCTAACACCAGGGAAGACGCAGAGACTTCAAAAACAGATTGTTCCATGGTAGCCCCTAACAACACTGGGGAAAACTCATGAACTTCAGCAAAGGACTGCTCCTTGTCAACCCCTAACACCAGGGAAGACTCAGAGACTTCAGAAACAGATTGTTCCATGGTAGCCCCTAACAACACTGGGGAAAACTCATGAACTTCAGAAACGGATTGCTCCTTGTCAACCCCTAACTCCAGGGAAGACTCAGAGACTTCAAAAACAGATTGTTCCATGGTAACCCCTAACAACACTGGGGAAAACTCATGAACTTCTGAAACGGATTGCTCCTTGTCAACCCCTAACTCCAGGGAGGACTCAGAGACTTCAAAAACAGATTGTTCCATGGTAACCCCTAACAACACTGGGGAAAACTCATGAACTTCAGAAACGGATTGCTCCTTGTCAACCCCTAACTCCAGGGAAGACGCAGAGACTTCGAAAACAGAATTTTCTTTATCAACCCCTAACAACACTGGGGAAAACTCAGAAAGTTTAACAACAGATTGCTCCTTGTCGACCCCTAACTCGAGGGAGGACGCAGAGACTTCACAGACAGATTTAGTTTCAGAATAGCGGTCTTTAGCAAAACGGTGGTCGGTTTCTTCCCTACATATTATCGGGACAGCCGCAGCGACTTCTTTCTTAGGAGGGTTCACTGCCTCCAATACTCCAATAGGACTGGTTAATTGTGAATGCCTCACCAGTTCGTCTTTCACGTATATTTTCCCAGTTCCTAGCTCTAGACGGAAATTATACTTTCGGAGGATATCGTGTCCTAACACAATATCCGTTATCAGACCAGGGAAATGCTCTAACGAACCCTTCATAGTGACGTCATTGATCTTCCATTCAAGCTCATATATGTCGGTGATGGAGACTAAATTTCCATTAGCTAAACGTGCCTTCGTAGTTTGACGGGCTGTAGTTTGCTTTCTTTGGGAAAATGCCTTAGCTACTTGATCACCAATATACGACTTCGCTGCTCCGGTAGCTAACAATGCCCGGAACTTGTAATTTTCAATTTCGACGTCTATGTGCGGTCGGGGGTCGTTCATTTCTACAGGCGGTTCATTATGAGAGGCAAAGATTTGCAGAAGCTGTGTCGGCCTCTCCTCGGGACAGCTTCGCACTAGTTTTCCTGCCATCTGCAGGAACAGTCTCTAGAAAATACTCCTTCCTTACGGCAACGAGAACAGAATATCTTCTTGGGGTTAGGGCAATTATTTCTGACGTGTCCCGACTCCCCACAGCGGAAACAGATTCGCTGACGGGAAGATGATCCAGATGAGTGATGAGTACTATCTGGCGGCGGACGACGATAAGTATCGGATGACGGTGGGGGAGTATCGGTGGGTGGCGGTTGTCTGGGACCGGCGATGGGCTCCCTGGATGGACCAGGTGTCGAGTTGTGGGATCGTCTGTATCTTTGTGTCCCTGTCGGCTGGGGACGGGATGTTCCACGGTTCGATCCGCTGGTGTTGGGTACATTCTGGAGTTCCTTCCTGAGGAGCTCATACTCCCTTACAGCTTGGCAGAACGTGGAAAAATCATGAAAATCCCTTTTTCGGATTTGCTGACGGTATTCGGGCAACAGATTACGGTACAGCCAAGCTAACTGTAGTTCAGGAGTTAGCTTTCCAGACCGTCGCATCAGAGTTTGAAGTTCGGTCATGTAAGTAGCTACGGACTCATTTCTTCTTTGTAGACGACAGCCTATCTCGGCTTCCAAGTCGTCCTCATAATTAACGGGATAAAAGAAAATACGGAAATCTTTTTCAAATTCGTCCCAGATCGTGTACCTGCTACGGTTGTTTCGGTACCAAAATGCGGGTTCACCTGATAATAATTCCGGTAACACCGGAAGCAAATCGTTTTTCTGAACATTCTTTGCGGTACAGATTTCTTCAATCCTTTCGATAAATGTGACCGGGTCTCCATGGTTTCCAAAGCACACCTTCCAGTCATGTACATTCAGCGGAGGGTTAGCCATAACGGTCGGTACTGAAATATGGAATTCGGATTTTTCAGTTTCTTCTTCATCAACCAAAACGAGTAAGTCCAGATCTTCTGAGTTTCTTATCGACATTTGCCCTTTGTTGGTAGGCACAGCAGTCTCTTTTGACAAGCTTTTTAACTCACGCGGAAAGAAAAATTTAAAAATAGCGAAGAACAAAATTCTAAGACAGACAAAATAATCCATTTCAAAACTAAACTCAACTGATCACTCTCAACAATCAGGTCCCTGTCTTAATCAACGATACAGAGAAGCAATCAGAAACGGAATAGCGGTTCCTGCTCTAATCAACAATCGGCTCTCTCTGCAACAATACGGTAAAACGAGGACGGAATAAAGCGGTCTCTGTTTTCATCACCCATAAAAAATGGAACACGGAATAAAACAGTCCCTACGCTAATCAACAATACAAAAAAAATCCAAAACAACATACAAAAATCACCAATCAGGTTCCTGCTCCATACAACAATAAGGTAAAAATCTAAAACGGAATAAAAACGGTTCCTGTTCTAATCAACAATACGGGAAAAAATTAAAAAACGTAATTACGGTCCCTTCTTCAATCAAATATACTGAGAAAAGAAAATAAATCAAAACGGCTCCTGTATAAATAAAAAAACTCTCTGCAATAATACAGAAAAAAAAACGAAAACGGAATAATAGTCCCTGTTTAATCAATACTATGAATAAACTAAAAAAAAAAGAATCAAACGGTCCCTCTGTGTAATCAACAACAAACCTACTCTTTATAACAATAAGGTAAAAATGTGAACGGAATAAAACGGTGTCTGCAAACAATCAGGTCCCTGTACTTACAAACAATCAAGGTACCTGCTCTAATAATAAATAATAAAACGGAATAAAGCGGTTCCTACTTATTAACAATCAAGTCCCTGCTCTACAAACAATCAAGGTCCCTGCTCAAATCGACAATTTGTGAAAACAGAATCAAATAGAAAACGGTCCCTGCTCAATCAACGAAGTAACAATCCAAAAATATGTATAACGGAATGAAACAGTCCCTATTTAATCAAAAATCAACAGCGGAATAACGGTCCCTGCTCTACAAACAATCAAGGTCCCTGCTCGGGCGCCAAATTTGTGACGGGTTTTCCTTCCTTTTTCAGTCTAGCTTTATTGCTCGATTGTCAGCACAGAATTGCCTTAAAACAAATTGAAACCAACGGTAATAACGAACGGCTAGTAAGTTATGAATAAAACCATAGTCACTAAATAAAGGTGTTTATTCCCTAACATACGAACAAATAGAAATGTTATTAAACCTACTAAAACAAATTTGCAGGCAGGCGGCTATTCAAAAAAAAAATATATACACTAGGCAAAATATGAAACGGTTCGTGTACAGGACAAATCAAAGAAACATAAAAGTTATACAGACTCAGTGGTTTTATAAACGTGGCTATCGTATTCAATATTACTAAAATATTTCACGGTACTGAGCAGCGGTGTAACAGAATTTGAAAATTAATTTCTACAAGAAAATTATAAATTTGAGAATATCAACGAGACCCGAGACAGTCGGCGATTCGCTGAGATTCCGGCCAAAATAATTTTAATTCCTGAACGAAACTTTCGAGACGTCCAACAATTAAATAATATTTCGGAAAAACCAAAAACAAAACCTCAATAACAACCTATATGCACGAAAGAGGAAGAAATTTCAACAAGACCCGAGACAGTCGGCGAAAAGCTGAAATTCCTGACAGAATAAATTTAATTCCCGAACGAGACTTTCGAGTCGCCCAGTAATCAAATATTATTCCTGACAACCGGTAGACACTATATTTAACAACGGAAGAAAGTAGAAATCTCAACAAGACCCGAGACAGTCGGCGATTCACTGAGATTCCTGAACAAAATAATTTTAATTCCCGAACGAAACTTTCGGATCGCCCAGTAATCAAATATTATTCTTGACAACCAACAAAGTCCTACTAACAATCTGAATAAACGGAAAGAGAAAGAAATTTCAACAAGACCCGAGACAGTCGGCGATTCGCTGAAATTCCTGTGAAGAAATAAATTTAATTTCTGAACGAAACTTTCGGATCGCCCTGTAATCAAATATTATTTCTTGAACCAAAACTATTAACAAACTGAATCAACGGAAAGGGAGTGAAATCTCAACAAGACCCGAGACAGTCGGCGATTTGCTGAGATTCCTGTTAAAAAAATAAATTTAATCCCTGAACGAGACTTGCGAGACGTCCAGCAATCAAATATTATTTTTTAAAACCAGAACAGTTACTACTAATAAACTAAATACACGGAAAGAGAAAGAAATTTCAACAAGACCCGAGACAGTCGGCGAAAAGCTGAAATTCCTGTGAAGAAATAAATTTAATTTCTGAACGAAACTTTCGGATCGCCCAGTAATCAAATATTATTTCTTGAACCAAAACTAATAATAAACTAGATCGACGGCAAAAGAATGAAATCTCAACAAGACCCGAGACAGTCGGCGATTTGCTGAGATTCCTGTTAAAAAAAATAAATTTAATCCCTGAACGAGACTTGCGAGACGTCCAGCAATCAAATATTATTTCTTAAAACCAGAACTACTACTACTAATAAACTAAATAAACGAAAAGAGAAAGAAATTTCAACAAGACCCGAGACAGTCGGCGAAAAGCTGAAATTCCTGTGAAGAAATAAATTTAATTTCTGAACGAAACTTTCGGATCGCCCAGTAATCAAATATTATTTCTTAAAACCAGCAAGTGAAATCCTAACAAAACTTAATTACAACAAATCAATGTAAAGTAAAAGACCGATGGGAAAAAACCCGATGCTTATAAAAACTGGATTCTTAGTCCCAGCACGAAAATCTACGGACCAAATTATTTATGAACTATTTAAAATAAACGTAAAAAAACTATGTCGGATAGCTTACAAATTTATTTATCGGAAAACGTAAGAAAATTTAAAAAAAATGAAAAGTAAGAATACCACTGAGTACCATATATAACAACGGAATGTAAGTCTAACAAATTTATTCATTGGTAGAATACATTAAATTCAATAATCAAGCAATTTCGGGACAAAATGAAATTCAATACGGAAATATGCGGTGCAAAAATAAAATTTTACCTTTCAAACACTTTTTCGAAAACTCGGTCACTTCCGACGGACACTGTAGGTTGGTTTTCAGTACGGAGAGAAGAAGCCCCTTTTTAACTCTTGTTTTGCTATTTATGCCTTCTTTCCCACTAATCGCTTCTAAATAATTTTTTTCCCAAAAAACTCAAACTAGATTTAATTACTTTATACCAAAATTCATACGGATATACCGAACGGCCTGAATATAAAATTAAAAGGTATATATACCGTACGGCCCAAATATGATAAATTAATAGACTTGTGATTAAATTGTTTTACCAGGTAAAATTTATATTTACTACCTTACAACATTTAAAATTAAAGAAACTGAGTAAGGAGGAAATAACACGTTACATACTTTATATCTTGAAAACTAAATAAACTACAATTAATACCGGAAAAGAAAATACTACAATCCAAATTATTATTAGACCCAAAAAGTAACTTCGTTTCAGTGTTCAGGATATAACGCATCATTTCTTGGTGGAGGATAAATTGCCACATGGGTACAATCAAATGCATCCTATTATGCCTGGGAATCCAAATGAATGATAGAAACTGTAAGTGGATAATGACTGCATTAGAATGTGAATATAGGAGTGTGAAATGATTGATCAGCAATATTAGTAGGTACTAACTCATGTCTAATATTTTGAAATTCAAGAAGAGTTCGTGGAAATTTAACCCACTGATTAAAAATGGGACCTTCATTGAGAGCGTTTGTCACTTCTCTTATACACCGACTTGCAGAAGATTGACTTATGCCAAAATATAAATTCAGACCAACTGAAGTCTGGTAACTTCCACTTGCGTAGAAATTCAGAGCAACCAGGACCTGAAAAATTGAACATTTTCAATATATTGCTCACCCAATTTTGTATACAAAACCACTGAAACCTTAATTTGTTTATTCAGCGCTGAACTTCTCGAAGGTGCTTCCAGGAATGGATCCAACATAACAATCAACTCTCTAGTGATGTCTTTGGACAAACGAAAAACTTTAATGAAGAGATTTTCTGATAGACACTCAAATGGGTCTCTTCTAGACATGAACCTTCTTCTGGGCCTTCTTGCCAATCTTTCAGCCACCTCCAAATTCCGTAGTGCCTCTAAATGAGCCAATTCATCTAAGTTTGCCATGCTTATCCAATATTTCAACTTTTTCTAACTTCCGAAAAATAATTGATTGATTCACAAAACAACGAAAATGTAAACATAAGCGATCCTATAACCTCACATTTATTGTGTTTCCCATTGGAAATTGCGTATTCCCATGCTTAATGGCATTGGAAGCAGATCTTCTGAAATGTGAAGGAATATGTTCCCATACTATGGTTCGAGAATGCATTATCTGAAATTTCCATGGGAAACATCACATTTTTCCCATGGGATCTAATTCCTACAGTTTCGAGAATCGGGCCCCTGGTGGGAATTAATGGAGAACGGCAACGAAGCTCTAACAAGAGTGGGCAGTTGGTTCGGGGACAATGGGTTGGAAATGGCAACTGAAAAGACGGAATGTGTTGTAACAAAGGGTCCCAGGGAAAGGCAACACATTAAATTTAAAATAGAGGGCACAGAGATTTGCCACACTAGAGAAATCCGATATTTGGGAATACTACTGGACGATAGGTCCAGGTTTACGCAGCACACGCGTCAGGTATGCGTCAAGGCGGAGAAGAGGGTAGCGGCGCTAAACAAAATCATGCCCAACATCGGAGGGCTGAGTTTTTTGAAGAGGAAAGTATTGTCTGGAGTGGTCAACTCGACTCTGCTGTACGGAGCGCCTATATGGGGGGGAGTAATGCGTTTCGCCAGAGAGCGCGAAAGAATTACAGGTGTACAACGCAAGGTACTACTGAGAGTGGCATGCGCCTACCGCACGGTATCAGCGCAGGCCATTCAAGTGGTATGCGGGGAGATACCGATACACCTGCAAATAGATGAAAGAATGAGATCTTATAAGTGCAGGGAAGACGCGGACCCGATAAGGGAACGGGTAGAAACAATGGGCAAGTGGCAGGAAGAATGGGAGAGAGGCACAAAAGGGAAGTGGACCCGCAAGATCATACCTAACGTCACCAAATGGACTGAATATAAGGACAAAAACTGAATTACTTTAACGCACAGTGTCTGACCGGCCACGGTTCATTTAGGGCGTATACGTACAAAATAAAAAAGGCGCCGAATAATATGTGTTTGTATTGTCCAGATGAGGTGGACGATGCTGAACACATGATCTTTGTATGTTCTAGGTTCGAAGCTGACAGGGTTAAGTTGAATAGTGAACTGGGCACGAGGCTCACCGTGGCGAACTTCGTAGATGAGTCAACAAAAAGTGCCATGAGTTATGATAGGATAATGAAGCATCTCACTAACATGGCGAGGAAAAAAGAAGAGGAAGAAAGAAGATTCCAAAGTAGGAGGTAGCATGGTTCAAGACGCTAGGTAAGTAATTTGGTTTAAGGGTATAAGGTAGGTTTGGAGAGGTTAAGAGACGGACAGGGCCTGACGCGGACTGAAGTTTTGCAGCTCTGCTGTAGTTCCGGAAAGCGCCAGGCGAGGGTGGAGTGTTTAGTGGGTAGTCCCGTTTTTTTAGGGGAGTCCCACACTATGTAGTGGAGGTAAACGGCTTCGGGCGTTTGGCTCCACTACATGTGCGTCAATGCATTTCAACCACCCACGAACGTTGGCGACATGCTTCCGACAACAAGGGAGTGAGCCTTGTACTCTGGCTTCCTTCTTGCCAGAGGCATGTCGACGACAAAAAAAAGGTTAGGTTAGGTTAGGTTAGGTTAGGTTGCGTTAGGTTAGGTTAGGTAAGGTTAGGTTCCACTCCTAGGAGCTGTAAGACCTTGTCGTAGGTGGAGTGGCTCAGTAACTTCTTCCTCTCTCGAGCCGTAAGGACGGGAGAGGAAGAGTGAAGCTAAAAAACAGCTCAAAAAATGGTCAGTGGGGCACTGGTGGGGCTATTGATGTCGAGTAGATAGCACCAACAAATACCAGTAGAAGATCAAACAGGCCCTAGTTACATCCGAACACACTGACAAGTCCTACCAGATTCGGAGGGCGAACGGCGAGTTCCCGGCGCCGCAAAACTGGGACCCTCGGCTATGGTATGGTAACCCAGACAGAAGAGTCCTGAAGGAGAACACCTGCGGAAAACAACACCCCAATCCCAAGCTGTAGCACCATCGCGGCTAGGGGATGCATGGCACCGGGGGACAAAGGCGTGTCTCGAGCGATGCCCGACGGACGTGGCGAACCGGAGGGGAATTACAGCCTTAGCGGGGTAAGGGAGCACTGCCCCGCCGGACCTGTAGTTTCTTCCCCACTCGTGGGAATATAATGTCCAACCCAAATAAAATTATTAAAGTAACTGGAAGCCAAACTAGAAACGAAACAACAGCAGCGGAAAAAACAACAACCGCTAAAAATCCCGCAACATTGATGTTAACAGGCGCAGGAAGATTACAAAGGTCCCACTCACTGAGTGAGACCCACAACAAAAGAAGAAGGGCAGACGATTCGATCATAGATGTAGATCAATATGATGAGGAAATATACAAAAAAAGAGAATGCCCTACAGCATTCATTATAATAGAGGCGATTGATATGATGAAAAAACTGTTTAAAGAATTAAACCATTGCGTAGTTGATAGCTCAAATACAAAAAAAGAGATTAAGGACTTAACAGCAAAGCTCAAGAGGCAAATGGAAACACTGAATAGGGAGATAGTAAAAGAGTGGTTCGAGGCAAAAAAATAGGTTCAGGTAGAAAAACAAACTTATGATGCAGACATTCAAACAGATGCGGAATCCAAACAAACACGGTCTACAAGGGAATTAGGAATCCAGACGGAACCAGAACTTTCTAGAGAAGAATACGAGAAATATATAAGAGAAGAGGAAAAGGCAAATGGAATATGGAAAAAACTGGACGAGGTAAAAGGGGTCGAAGAAATGAATGAACTTTACGACAAGGAGTGACCCGAAAGAGCATTCCAATGTACCCAAATTATAGGAGGAAATCCACTTACAATCGATCTAGAAAACCTCGGCATCTATGCCGAAACAGAGAAACTAGACAAGGGATTAGAGAAAAGATTCCGTGAGAGATTTCCTGACTTGGAAAGCGTAGAATCCGAGGAAGCACAAGCAACAGGAGCAGTAGGTGTGCTGAAAATGACCTCACAAAGGATGGACAAAACCACAAAAGAACGGACTATCAAGGAGAGAGTGGTTTTCAAAATGGTCCACAACAAGAGAGAAGAAACCGAAAGTGACATCAGCGTTTTTGCACGAAACATGAAATGCCTAAGAAACACCATGACGAAAGAAGGACGATACCACATCGCAATGCCTATACCAGAAATAGGGAATCCACTCCAAATCAGGAAAACAATAGAAAACATTTTTAATAAATCAGACATCAATATAAGCTTATACACGACCAGACAAGAGTACATGAGCTCCCTAAATGCCAGAGCACCAGATAATAGAAGGAGAAAAGAGGAATCTCCAGCTATAATAGTAGAAGGAAATGGAAAAAGCTACGCTGAGCTACTGAAAGAAGTCCGTAGCAAAATGGAAGGAAAAGAAGCAGGACAAAATGTTAAAGGCGTAAGAATGACCAAAAAGGGTGACCTGCTAATAACCCTAAACAATAAAAAACACTTGAAAGATTTTGAAGAAGAAATGAAAAACAAGATGGGGGATGTGACGATCAAAAGAATGAAAAACAACGAAGAAACCATATTTATATACGACCTAGATGCAGCCACAACAAAAGAAGAAATAGAAGTCGCGATTGAAGAAGCTACAGGAAACAAGGAATTCAATTTAGCAATAAGAGGCGCTCCAGGATAGAGAAAGATGGCAATAGTAAATATGGATAGAAGTAAAGTGAAACACGTAATCGAACTAAGAAGAATAAGGATCGGGTGGAACTGGTGCAGGGTGAAAGAAAAGATAAGCATAGATAAATGTTTCAAGTGCCATAGAGCAAGGGAATGCACGGGCCCAGACAGATCGAAGTTATGCCTAAAATGTGGAAGTGGGGAGCACAAGGTAGAGAACTGCCAAGTTAATAAGGAACATTGTTGGGATTGCGACATTGACGGACATCGAAATGGATCAGGAAAGTGTCCAAACTTCAGACATATGATAAGAGAGAAAAGTAGGGTGTATGGAAGAAGCAACTCGCTAACCCCGAACTAAAAATCTCTACTCAAAAAAGGGGGGAAATGGGGAAAATCACATTCCTACAAGCCAACTTAGGTAGAAAGTACGCTGCTCATGATCTGGCCCTTGCCACCGCACAAAAAATAGAAGCAGACCTAATGATCATAGGAGAACCTAACAAAAAAGTTACAGGGAAAGCGGGATGGATAGCGGATAATCAAAAGGATCTCGGAATCTACTTTCAGAACAAGAAACTCGAAGTTAAAAGAGTAGAAGTCGGAGACGGATACGTTGGAATCCACATGAAGAACTACAGTATCTACGGCTGCTACATATCACCAAATATAACCCAACGTGAATATGAGGAAAAAGTGGAACATATCTTTAAGAGGGCCAAGACCTCGAATAAGGAATTCATGATAGCCGGAGACGTCAATGCGAAGTCAGCAAAATGGGGCTCCCCGGTTACAGACAGAAGAGGAGAGTTCTGGGACGATCTTATTGACGCCATGAATATTACAGTCCATAACGACGGTGACAAGCCAACTTTCGTGAGAGGCCTATCTAAGTCATACATAGACGTTACGTTATCTACTGCAAACCTTGCAAAACGTATCCATAAATGGGAAGTAATGGACTTAGACTCCGGAACCGAACATGCCTACATCAAGTTCGAGATTAAAGACCACACACAAAAATCCGGATACATTCAACCACACAAAGAAATCATAAATAAGGAGCTTTTTAGAGAACTTATACTGTGGAACATCGAGCAAATAGGAAATAACGACAGCCTAAGCTCCCAAATAAGCCTTGCACGGATTAAAAAATGGTCGCGCCCCAGGACCTGACGGTATACCTCCGGAAATCATCAAGACGGTGGGAAGTATTGCAAGCAAATGGCTACTGGATATAATGAATAAATTACTAATACAGCAGAGTGTTCCAGGAAACTGGAAGACCGCAAAATTGGTGCTAATACCGACGAAGGAAGAAACACTGAAAAATATCGGCCAATCTGTCTGTTGGATACGATCAGCAAAACCTTTGAGTCACTAATCAAAAGACGCTTAGAAAAAGAACTAGATGAGAAAGGTGGTATTTCAGACCTCCAATTCGGTTTTAGAAAAAGAAGATCCACAATAACAGCGATTGAATAAGTCCTCAACACTGTGAGAGAACATAGGGAAATGAAATGGGTCACCCTCATAACGATTGATGTAAAGAACGCATTTAACACCGCATCGTGGCCAAAAATCCTGGAAAACCTTGAAAGGATAAAGATATCGAAATATTTAAGAAATACCATCAAAGACTATCTGACGGATCGGAAGATAAAAATCGAAGAGGGGCAGGAGATGCAGGTAACAGCCGGGGTCCCACAGGGCTCAGTCCTTGGGCCTACTCTATGGAACGTACTGTACGACGGAATTCTAAAGCTAGCGTGGCCTGAGGGAGTCAAGGCCGTTGCATACGTGGACGACTTGGCGGTAATAGTGTGCGCAAACAGTCCACAAGACCTAGTGGAAGATGCAAACCAGGCACTGGAAACCATAAGAAAATGGATAGAAAAAAATGACCTCGAACTAGCGCCGGAAAAAACGGAAGCAGTACTCCTAAAATACAAGAGAAAGGACAAACACTTGGTTAGTTTCAAAATGGCAGAAACTCGCATCGAACCAAAAAGAGCCATAAAATACCTCGAAGTAATGCTAGACCAACAAGGCACATACGGCGAACACGTAAAATACGCCATTCGGAAAGCAGAGGCCAGGGCAACAGCCCTGAGTCGACTTATGCCCAACTTTGGTGGACCTAGCAGCAGGAAGAGGGAGATCATAGGAGCCACTATAGACTCCACGCTACTCTACGCCGCACCGATTTGGCACCAAGTCACAGGAATTAAAAAATATAAAGACCTGCTGACTAAAGCACAACGGAAAGCAGTGAAAGCACTACTAAGGATTACTAGCGCATACAGAATAGTCTCTAGCAAGGCGGTACAAGTGATAGCCGGAATCATTCCTATTCACATCAAAATAGACGAAAGAAGGCGGTTGTACCGAAGAGAAGACGGAACAAAAGAAATTGCAAAAACAGAAGAAAGAGAAATCTCGATAAACAGGTGGCAAAGCGAATGGAAAATGACGGAAGACGTGGCACAGTGGACAAAGAAGATGATACCAAATATTATAGAATGGTTGGAATGCCCTTTCCGCCAAACAGATTACTACCTGACGCAAGCCCTAAGCGGTCATGGTTCTTTCAGAGCCTATACGCACCGAATAGGGAAAACAGAAGACGACGAATGAGTGTACTGCGGAGAGGCAGATAGTGCATCTCATACCCTATACAAGTGTGCTCGATGGGCACAGTCCAGAAATGTACTGAAAGAGCAAATCGCTAGAGAAATAAGCGAGGAGAATATGATGGGAGAAATGATGAAGTGCAAGGAAAACTACGAGAAAATACACAATTTTGTAAGAACAACAATGAAAGAGAAAGAAAGGGAAGAAAGAAAATACGAAAATTTGGGGTTTATAAACTGTGAACGGAGCCCCCCACCCTGAAGGGAGCACCGAGGGAAATGAAGGGAAAGCCGGCGCGTAGTGAAGCTATGTTCGCTGAGAACAGTCCCACGCGCGCCGTCGGAGAAGAGGGTGGGTTTTCTGGGACATCTTCCCAGGCGTCTTTAGCCACGTGGCAGTATTGAAAGCGTTTTTGTCATCTATGGTTATCATGGACACATACGAAGCTTTTGTATTTAGGACTCTGTCCCTTATCCAATTTGCCGCGTGTATTGTAGAGCGCCCCTTCCGGAAACCAAACTGGAAATCCGAAATGGCATCCTTTTTGGTCAATTCCATTTCCAGTCGTTCCTTAATAATCCTCTCTAGCAGTTTGCTTACACAGTTCAACAGACATATTGGCCTATACGACGTTGGAGCTCCGATCGGCTTGCCTGGTTTCAATATAAGAGTTAGCTTTGCACTTTTCTGGTGTATTGGAAATGCCTGATTCTGTATTGCGTTATTCATTATGCGTAGCATAGTTTCAGTCTTTGTACCGACAACCATTTTTATTATTTCTGGGATTATCCCATCTGGACCTGGTGCCCTGTTTGTTTTGATGTCCCCTGCAGCTTGCAGCAACTCCTGCGCCGTTACTTGTGGCACATCTGATACCGGTTTTATGAGGAACATGTGCAACGATTTATCCGGGAATAGGACTGTAACGTCTTTTGTTTACACTAGAGTTCAATAGTAGTTTTTACGCAACAGTTGAACCAACTGTATTAGTAATTTCAAATTATATAGAAATCGCTGATTCTAACTAGCTTGCAGAATATACTTATTGTTTTGTCTATTAAAATATATGTACTGCTTTCATGACATTATTATTATGTTAATTGCATTCATTCTATTCTTTTTGGATTGAAAATAAACTTGTAACCAATTCGGTCTCTGGAGTTTCAAATATATAATAGTTGCCGAATAATTATCGATATCCTGAACTTCCATTACATGGCGACCCTGCCGAAAACAATTGTATAAATTGTTAAGCATCAAGCATAAGTTTTCGAATTATGGGACAAAAGCAGTCTACGGATCAAGAAGTTGCGGAAAATGGAGTTGTAAACTCAAATTTCATAGTGAAAGAGAAACAGATACAAGTGACAGGAGATATTAAAGTGTTACTTTACATAATTGTCGCTGTTCTGATTATTAAATTGTCATTCAAAATTTACAATTGCCACACAAGAAGAATAAAAAGGAATTTAAGAAAAGAAATGGTGCGTTCCCGAACAAGTATGGTGTAGCTGTAGTTTAGTGACTGGACCGTAGTATAAGTGAGGTACTGTTGTCGGAAGTGTAACGTCGGTTTGAGTGATATTGATAATTTCTGGTAAGGCATATTTTTATGTATTCGATTTTTTTTTAACCTCGTACGTTACTTATTTATCCTTATTAAAAATTGATGTGGGAACAAACTATTGTTCAATTAGAATTAATCAGAGATGATATTAAAAGACAAGCTAAGAGAGCCATTAAAAGGAACGTACCGAAAACTGCTGCCATTAGAGATGAGATAAGAGATAGCTTAACCGTTTTATTCAACAATTTTACGCGAACTTTGGCTTTTCTTGGGAAACCTTAGACACTGAGCAAAAATTCGCGGCAAATCAATTGTTTCAAAAGATTAGGGACCCAGTATTAAGGGCATTTCAGGCTCTTAGTGTTAGGTACAAAATACCTACTTCCTGCATTCAGCGAATCGACCCTCGTCTACTCGAGGAAGATAGCGAAGACGACGATAACTCAGAAACCATGCCGGTTAGCGCTATTGAATTTTTTAATTTAGCGGGGAAGATAATTCCCAACGAATTCGATGGTTCCATAGAGAAATTTCCATCTTTTTTAGACTCGTTAGAATTGCTAAAATGTAACACCGGGGATCATATGGGTAACGCCGTTGCTTTTATTAAGACTCGTCTAATAGGTAAAGCTCGTGTTTTAATAACAGCCGAAAATAATATTGACGATATCATAGCAGCGCTTGAAAATGGAATTAGAGGCGAAAGTTCTAGTTCGCTTGCTACTAAAATGTTAAACTTTAAACAAATTTCTCGGGATACTGTAAGTTATGCCACGGAAATCGAGCGTTTGGCAGAAAAATTAAAAAGATCGTATATTAGCGAAGGAGTACCTGCTCAAGTTGCGGAAAAATACAGCACAGAAACAACTGTCAAAGCCTTAAGCAAAAACGCTAGTTCGGAAAAAGCTAGGTGGATAGTGGAAGCAGGCACCTTCACTAATGTACAAGAAGTTATTACCAAATTTATAAACTCAAACTCACAAGGTTCGGAGGCTAATCTTTTAAATTTTAGATCAACTAGGAATCTTAATAACGGTTTTAGGGGTAAACGACACTACAACAATTATAATAACTATAATAATAGAAATAATTTTGTTAATCAGCGAGACCCACACACATACAGTCGCGGTTCCGCAAATTTCAGTAGGGGCAATAGATTAAGAGGGAACTATTTTAGAGGCCGAAATAATCATCAGCGTGTAAGAATATGTGGTACTAATCAGGAGTCGGGAAACTTTCCCGACCCCCAACAGCAGTTGGGGGAAATATAAATGCTAAAATATTTAACCTTGACCTATCACTTTCGAATTTTGTGATCCTTTACACTAAAATGGCATGTTCGGAATGTACATTTATAGTCGATACAGGCGCTGATATATCAATTTTCAAAAAGGGTAAAATCATACCAAATCAAAAAATAAATTCATTGAATCCCATAAGAATTAAAGGAATAACCAGCGGCCTTACTTCTTCTCTAGGATTAACCCGGACGGATATTGCAATAGATAATTTTACACTAAATCATTCATTTCATGTCGTAAACGACGATTTTCCTATACCAGCCGATGCTATCTTGGGTAGAGATTTCATATCTAAATATAAATGTACGTTAAACTATTCATTCTGGACCATGTCAATTATGGTCGCCTCAGGTTACATAACAATTCCAATACTTAACAGCCCTGAAGAAAATACTTTAACTGTTCCACCGAGGTGCGAAGTAATTCGGAAAATTAACCACCTCAAAAGTGTAAAAAATGACTCTTTGGTAAACAATCAAGAGTTACAGCCAGGTGTATTTTTAGCTAGAAGTATAATATCAAAAGATAATCCTTATGTGCGGATTCTAAACACAACATTCGAAAGTGTAGTCATAAGAAATCCAAATATTGAGACAACAGATCTCAATCAGTTCGATATCTATGATATAAAAACCCAATCCGAAAATAGAAACGAATCTTTAGTAAAATCTTTGGATCAAAACATACCAGAATTTGTAAAAAAGGATGTACTTGATCTTTGCAAAGATTTCTCAGACGTATTCGCCTTGAAGACAGACAAAATTACTGCAAATAATTTTTACAAACAAAAATTAAAGGTAAAAGATTGCACCCCAAGTTATGTAAAAAATTATCGTATACCATATTCACAAAAACAAGAAATAAATACGCAAGTTCGAAAGATGCTGGAAAATGATATAATTGAACCTTCCTTTTCTGAATATAACAGCCCAGTTCTTTTAGTACCGCGACGATCAGTGGACGGGCAAAAATCTTGGCGGTTAGTTATCGATTTTCGTCAAATAAACAAGAAACTAGTTCCGGACAAATTCCCGATAGCCCGGATCGATGAGGTTCTCGATCAGCTTGGCAGGTCCAAGTGGTTCTCAGTTGTCGACCTAATATCAGGATTCCATCAGATACCCCTAGATGAAGATTCGCGCGACATTACATCGTTTACCGCGGACTCCGGATCTTACCGTTTTAAAAGACTACCCTTTGGACTAAACGTCAGCCCAAACAGCTTCGCGAGAATGATGTCCTTAGCTTTCGCTGGTATTACACCCGAAAGGGCATTTTTGTATATGGATGACCTTATAGTCATTGGATGTTCCGAAAAACACCATCTCAGAAATCTGAAAAGCGTATTTGAAACATGTAGGAAATTTAATCTAAAACTTAATCCCGAAAAATGTAAATTTTTTAAAAGGGAAGTCACATATTTGGATCATAAGATCACAGATAAAGGGATTCTACCCGACGATAGCAAATATGATACTATAAATAAATATCCAGTACCTATTAACGCTGACGAAGTAAAAAGATTTGTAGCATTTTGTAATTATTACCGCCGTTTTATTCCCAATTTTGCAGCTATAACCCAACCACTAAATAAATTAACAAGGAAAAACACCGAATTCGTGTGGACATCAGAATGCGGAAAATCTTTTAATACATTAAAAAACGCTTTGACCAGCCCACAAATACTTCAATACCCAGATTTCTCTAAGCAATTCGTTTTAATTACAGACGCATCCAATTTTGCTTGTAGTGGTGTTTTGTGTCAAAACTTCGACGGTGTTGAACTTCCAGTGGCGTACGCTTCCCGTACATTCACTAAAAGCGAATTAAATAAACCGATAATATTGAAGGAATTATTAGCTATACATTGGGCAATAAAATATTTTAAATGTTATTTATACGGATCTCAAAAATTTTTGGTAAAAAGCGATCACAAACCTCTTCAATATTTATTTTCTATGAAAGATCCTTCTTCCAAATTAACTAGGGTAAGACTAGATCTGGAAGAGTATAATTTTGATATAGAATATATAAAAGGTTCTGACAATGTTGCAGACGCATTGTCAAGAATAAGTATTAACGACCTAAAAGATATTCAAAACACAAATTGTCAAATTCTTGCAGTAACAAGGTCAATGTCTAAAAAACAGTCACGTCATAGAGATGAAGTCTTAAAAGATAAAGTAAATCCAAATTGTAGAGTATTTGAAGCTCTCAACGGAACAGATGTTCAAAAATTACCTAAATTGGTATTTGAAATGAAACCTACACATCTAAGGATGAGTGTATGGTTCAAAAAGAAAATAAGCGCGCAAGAAGTATTACCAGTTGTAAATGGCAATATTGACTTAGGTCAAATATTGTCTCGGTTAGACAAAATAGCTGGCAATGGTAATCTTATTAAATTAAAGCTATATACTAGCGATATAATTTTTAAAAAGTGCACTATAAAAGAATTCAAGAGTAAAGGAAATGAGTTATGTAAAAGAGTTACTATTTATTTATGCGAATCACCTAGGTTGATAACAGAAAAAAAAGAGAAAAATGAACTTATGACCAAATATCACGATAATCCCCTCTTAGGAGGACATTGTGGTCAAAAAAGGCTACTTAAAAAATTGAAGTCGGCCTACAGATGGCATAACATGTCACGTGATGTAGCTAATTACGTAAGAAAATGCCATAAATGCAAAATAAACAAAGCAAAAATTAAACATCGCGAACCAATGATTATTACCCCAACCCCTCAACAAGCTTTCGATATTGTATGCATAGATACCATCGGGCCTTTTCAAAAATCGAATCGCGGCTACAGTTACGCTGTAACTATACAGTGTGAATTAACAAAATACATTGTAATAATACCAATACTGAACAAAGAAGCAGTAACTGTGGCGAAAGCAATCGTTGGACATTTTATTTTAATTTACGGTCCCATGAAGGAAATTAGAACCGATATGGGACTAGAATACAAAAACGAATTAATTTCTAACATCTCAAAACTACTTTCAATAAAACATAGTATTTCAACTGCCTATCATAGTCAAACTATAGGGGGGTGTGAGCGTAATCATAGGGTTTTTAACGAATATGTTCGCATGTATATTAATGAATCACTAACCGATTGGGATACTTGGACAGCTTACTATGCGTTTTGTTATAACACAACCCCAAGTAGCTACCATAATTATTACACACCCTTCGAATTAGTCTTTGGGAGGAATGTAAATATTCCCGGAACTCTAATGGGTTCTAGCATTGATCCTCTGTATAATTTGGACGCTTATGATCAGGAGGTACGCTACAGACTACAAGTGGCTCATAAAAGGGCTAAAGAGCATCTAGAAAAAACCAAAAGGGAGCGTAAAGTTAAATATGATGTCGGTACCGATGAGTTAATACTACAACATGGTGATCTTGTTACTCTGACAAATGAAAACAGGAGTAAATTCGAAAAACTCTATAATGGTCCCTTTACGGTAATTTCCACAAATGGCCCAAATTGCATTATTAGTAACTTTAAGGATAAAGAAGTGACTGTACACAAAAATCGATTACAAAAATACGCCTAAATAAACAATAATTGTATAGTTTTGTTATTCACCATTTTTCTTACGTTATAAGGGAGCTCCTGAAAAATTAGGTATTTTTAGCTTATACTGTATAATTAATTTTAATTTCATTTCAGTCAATTTGTACATATCTATTGTCAGCAAAATATTACATTTAATCATGGTTCACTAGTTGAATATTTTTAAACATATTTTTGCGTTTATTGGAATTCACTTACTCTGCAAGTTTGTTGTTATGCTAAGGAATTTATAAGAATCAAGTTTTCTAGTGCTCTGTCATTTGTTTATTCGTGATGAGTAGCTTCTTAGGACAATGCCCTTCACAAGTGGCCATAGTGAAGGTCATTCTCCTCAAAGGGGGAAGGTGTAACGTCTTTTGTTTACACTGGAGTTCAATAGTAGTTTTTACGCAACAGTTGAACCAACTGTATTAGTAATTTCAAATTATATAGAAATCGCTGATTCTAACTAGCTTGCAGAATATACTTATTGTTTTGTCTATTAAAATATATGAACTGCTTTCATGACATTATTATTATGTTAATTGCATTCATTCTATTCTTTTTGCATTGAAAATAAACTTGTAACCAATTCGGTCTCTGGAGTTTCAAATATATAATAGTTGCCGAATAATTATCGATATCCTGAACTTCCATTACAGGACTTCTGCAGCTTTTTTCCTTATGTCCAACGGTATTTCAAACGGTGTTCGAATTCTCAGGTTCCTTACCGCTATCCTATATCCTTCTCCCCAGATATCCTCATCCAGTTGGTTTATGGTATCCTCCCACTTAGTTTTTTTGCTCTGCTTGATTAGTTTTCCCAGTGATTTTCTCTTCTCCCTACATATTTCCTCCCATTCCAATACCTCTACTCCAGTTTTCCTGTTTCTGGCCACCTTCCTCTTTGCGTTAAAATATTCCTTTCTGCCCTTTTCAATTCCCTCATTCCACCAGTACGGGTACGTATACACCTCCCCTCCCTTTTTTCTGGTACATTTCTGCATGACCGTTTTCAGATGTTTGCATAATGTGCTCATGTCCCAGGTGTCCTTTTCTCTCATATCCTTTATGCTCTCTTTGACTTTCTCCATGTTGAAACATCTAGTTTGCCTATGTACATTTCTTTTGCCATCCATCCTAACCTCATAGTAAATATATTTGTGGAGCGTGAATATTTCCGCCTCCTCCAAAATCTTCCAATTTTCTATTTTTTTGGCCGCTGCCGGGCTGGCACCTGTAACGTCAATATGCGAGACACTGGTATTTCTAACGAAGGTTGGTTGCCCATCATTTAAAACTACATAATTGATTGTCTCCAGCCACTCGCTCAGATATTCCCCCCTCCTATCGGCCTTATCCGCCCCCCACTGTGGCGCTTTGGCATTGATATCACCCATAATCACTACTTTGTTGCCTTCAGCTTTGCAAGATTCCATGAGCTCATCTACGATATTTCTGAACTCTTGAAGAAAAGGAATATTTGGAGATACATAGCTACAAATGGTTACAAGATCCTTCAGGCGTACTATTACATACCCTCTCCCCTTATCAATGCTCATAATGCCACAGTTTCTATTCCTGATCCAAACCGCTACGTCTGCGTTGTAGTCGTGTATCCAACTGTTTCCCATGGCTATCTTCTTGTTCGGCTCTGATACGAATACCAAGTCAATGTACTTTTCCATAGCAATTTTTGCAGCAATATCGTGCGCCTGCCTAAATTCAGCTAAAGCACTTTTAAAGCCATTTTTAGATAGCTGATGTCATCCCCGCCTCCACCGCAACACCAGTTTTTCTACTTGGACTCTGTTCTGCCCTCCTATTTCTTCTGGGTGTGCCTCTCGGTGTACTTGTACCCTCAGCTAAAGGTTAAGTTGCACATGACGTTATGTTCGCTAAGAACGGTTCCGTGTGTGTCGGTGGAGAACAGGGTGGGTTTTTAGCTGGTAGGCGATCGGGTGCGGCTCTATATTGAGTGGATGGCCCGTCGATGTCGAGCGACAGGCACGGGTTCAAAACGCACCTAATTGAATCCCCACACCTGGGACTCCTTCCCAGGCGTCTTCTTGAAGATTTTCCCACCCACAAAAAAAAAGGTTTCAGGAGGTAGAAGATGCTGTGAGAGAGCGGCTTGGCGCCACCTACTACCAAGTGAAGGTGATCAAGATGAAGCCAAATCGGTTCGGAGGCCAGGCGGCTCTAGTGGCCATAGATAGAGAACTGGCAATTAGTGCCAAGAAAGTAGCAAAAGTGAAAATTGGACTTGCCCCTTGCAGGATGAGGGAGTGGCAAGAGGTACAAAGATGCTTCCGTTGTTGGGGATACGGTCACGAGGCAAGAGTATGTGACGGGGAGGATAGACGAGATTCTTGTCTTAGATGTGGGGAGAAGGGCCATGTAGTGGCAGAGTGCAGAAGTGAAGAGGAGTACTGCCCAGTTTGCAAGGAATCGGGGCATCGAGTTGGAGCTGGGAAGTGTATTCGAACACCGTTTGAAATACCGTTGGACATAAGGAAAAAAGCTGCAGAAGTCCTATTCCCGGATAAACCGTTGCACATGTTCCTCATAAAACCGG
Source organism: Lochmaea capreae (assembly GCA_949126875.1). Lineage (NCBI taxonomy): Eukaryota > Metazoa > Arthropoda > Insecta > Coleoptera > Chrysomelidae > Lochmaea > Lochmaea capreae. The sequence continues at coordinate 25,211,766 of OX421409.1, read as the reverse complement.
TATCAGATGTGCCACAAGTAACGGCGCAGGAGTTGCTGCAAGCTGCAGGGGACATCAAAACAAACAGGGCACCAGGTCCAGATGGGATAATCCCAGAAATAATAAAAATGGTTGTCGGTACAAAGACTGAAATTATGCTACGCATAATGAATAACGCAATACAGAATCAGGCATTTCCAATACACCAGAAAAGTGCAAAGCTAACTCTCATATTGAAACCAGGCAAGCCGATCGGAGCTCCAACGTCGTATAGGCCAATATGTCTGTTGAACTGTGTAAGCAAACTGCTAGAGAGGATTATTAAGGGACGACTGGAAATGGAATTGACCGAAAAGGATGCCATTTCGGATTTCCAGTTTGGTTTCCGGAAGGGGCGCTCTACAATACACGCGGCAAATTGGATAAGGGACAGAGTCCTAAATACACAAGCTTCGTATGTGTCCATGATAACCATAGATGTCAAAAACGCTTTCAATACTGCCACGTGGCCACTTATCAAGAAATGCAAATTAGTGAATACCTAATAAACATGATTGCCGAGTACCTCTAGGCAAGATCACTTATAGTTGATAAGACGTTTACTATGCCCATTACCGCAGGAGTGCCTCAGGGTTCGGTGCTGGGCCCGCCCGACCCTGTGGAACATCCTGTACAACGGAGTTTTGAATATAGACATAGGGAGGGAGGCTAGAAGCCTGGCATATGCAGATTATTTGGTAGTGATTGTTGAAGCTAGGGACCCAACGAGAATGGAGACGGCAGGCAATAAAGCACTCATGAGGATAGATAGATGGATGAAGGAGCACGACCTCGAAATAGCTATAAACAAAACGGAAGCTATAGTGTTGAAGGGCCCAAGAAATAAAAAACGCATAAAGTTCTGCTTGAATGGCGAAAACATTGTACCTGGCAATACCATTAAGTACCTGGGCATACAGTTTGATGACAGGATGAAGTTCGGAAAGCATATAGAACTGCTGAAGGTTAAGGTGCAGAGTAGAGTCACAGCACTTAACAAGCTTATGCCCAACATAAAGGGACCGGGCTTCCAGAAGAGGAGATTGTTACTTGGAGTAGTACACTCCACAATATTGTATGGGGCACCTACGTGGTACAAAGTTCTGGATATTAAGAAATACAAGGGAATGTTGGACTCTCTCCAAAGACAGACTTTGCTCAGGGTAATTAGTGCGTACAGAACAGTATCGACAACAGCGGCGCAGGTGATTGGTAGAGTGATTCCGATTCATCTTCAGGCGCTTGAAAGAGCCTTACTACACAATGGGGAGCAGGTAAGAAACGCACAGGAGGTGAGAGAAGATATCCTAGACAGGTGGCAAGCGGAATGGGCAAATGCGTATACAGGGAGATGGACAAGAAGACTGATTCCTGACGCTAGGGTTTGGTTTAAATGCGAACACGTGAAAACAAATTACTACCTGACCCAGTTTCTATCGGGACATGGCTCCTACAGAGCATACACGGAAGGTATTAGGAAAACTGAGGATGACCTGTGTATATACTGTGGGGATTTGGACGACGCAAGCCACACGGTATTGGAGTGTAGAAGATTCGTAGGTACCAGAGAAAAGCTACACAAGAGTATAGAAAATCGGTTAGTCACGGAGAATTTCCTAAAAATCGCTACTGAAAGTAGTAGCACATATGATGCTATCTTACAGTGTATAACCAAGATTATGAAAAATGAAAACCAAAGAACACGAGGAAAGGATACACCAAGCTAGAAGGTAGGAAGAGGGAAGATGCCTTGTCGCAACTGTTGTAACGTCCCAAAGACAGATCCAGTTGCGATGGGAAGGAGAGGTGGAATGTTTAGTGGGTAGGGCCGCAAGGCGAGTCCCACACTGTGTAGTGGTCGCAAATGGTTTCGGGCATTTGGTTCCACTACACGTACGTAAATGCATTTTCAACCACCTCAAAAAAACAAAAACAAAAAAAAAGGTTAGGTTAGGTTAGGTTAGGTTAGGTTAGGTTAGGTTAGGTTAGGTTAGGTTAGGTTAGGTTAGGTTAGGTTAGGTTAGGTTAGGTTAGGTTAGGTTAGGTTAGGTTAGGTTAGGTTAGGTTAGGTTAGGTTAGGTTAGGTTAGGTTAGGTTAGGTTAGGTTAGGTTAGGTTCCGTGCCTCGGGAGGTTGGATGAGAGAGGCTGGAAGTGATTCACCCCTAATCTCTCATACAAGTTTCCGCGGAGGGGGTTTTCCACCCGACACGGCGCGTCCCAATGGCTCATAGGGCTTCCAGAAGAGGAGATTGTTACTTGGAGTAGTACACTCCACAATATTGTATGGGGCACCTACGTGGTACAAAGTTCTGGATATTAAGAAATACAAGGGAATGTTGGACTCTCTCCAAAGACAGACTTTGCTCAGGGTAATTAGTGCGTACAGAACAGTATCGACAACAGCGGCGCAGGTGATTGGTAGAGTGATTCCGATTCATCTTCAGGCGCTTGAAAGAGACTTACTACACAATGGGGAGCAGGTAAGAAACGCACAGGAGGTGAGAGAAGATATCCTAGACAGGTGGCAAGCGGAATGGGCAAATGCGTATACAGGGAGATGGACAAGAAGACTGATTCCTGACGCTAGGGTTTGGTTTAAATGCGAACACGTGAAAACAAATTACTACCTGACCCAGTTTCTATCGGGACATGGCTCCTACAGAGCATACACGGAAGGTATTAGGAAAACTGAGGATGACCTGTGTATATACTGTGGGGATTTGGACGACGCAAGCCACACGGTATTGGAGTGTAGAAGATTCGTAGGTACCAGAGAAAAGCTACACAAGAGTATAGAAAATCGGTTAGTCACGGAGAATTTCCTAAAAATCGCTACTGAAAGTAGTAGCACATATGATGCTATCTTACAGTGTATAACCAAGATTATGAAAAATGAAAACCAAAGAACACGAGGAAAGGATACACCAAGCTAGAAGGTAGGAAGAGGGAAGATGCCTTGTCGCAACTGTTGTAACGTCCCAAAGACAGATCCAGTTGCGATGGGAAGGAGAGGTGGAATGTTTAGTGGGTAGGGCCGCAAGGCGAGTCCCACACTGTGTAGTGGTCGCAAATGGTTTCGGGCATTTGGTTCCACTACACGTACGTAAATGCATTTTCAACCACCTCAAAAAAACAAAAACAACAAAAAAGGTTAGGTTAGGTTAGGTTAGGTTAGGTTAGGTTAGGTTAGGTTAGGTTAGGTTAGGTTAGGTTAGGTTAGGTTAGGTTAGGTTAGGTTAGGTTAGGTTAGGTTAGGTTAGGTTAGGTTAGGTTAGGTTAGGTTAGGTTAGGTTAGGTTAGGTTAGGTTAGGTTAGGTTAGGTTAGGTTAGGTTAGGTTAGGTTAGGTTAGGTTAGGTTAGGTTCCGTGCCTCGGGAGGTTGGATGAGAGAGGCTGGAAGTGATTCACCCCTAATCTCTCATACAAGTTTCCGCGGAGGGGGTTTTCCACCCGACACGGCGCGTCCCAATGGCTCATAGGGCTTCCAGAAGAGGAGATTGTTACTTGGAGTAGTACACTCCACAATATTGTATGGGGCACCTACGTGGTACAAAGTTCTGGATATTAAGAAATACAAGGGAATGTTGGACTCTCTCCAAAGACAGACTTTGCTCAGGGTAATTAGTGCGTACAGAACAGTATCGACAACAGCGGCGCAGGTGATTGGTAGAGTGATTCCGATTCATCTTCAGGCGCTTGAAAGAGACTTACTACACAATGGGGAGCAGGTAAGAAACGCACAGGAGGTGAGAGAAGATATCCTAGACAGGTGGCAAGCGGAATGGGCAAATGCGTATACAGGGAGATGGACAAGAAGACTGATTCCTGACGCTAGGGTTTGGTTTAAATGCGAACACGTGAAAACAAATTACTACCTGACCCAGTTTCTATCGGGACATGGCTCCTACAGAGCATACACGGAAGGTATTAGGAAAACTGAGGATGACCTGTGTATATACTGTGGGGATTTGGACGACGCAAGCCACACGGTATTGGAGTGTAGAAGATTCGTAGGTACCAGAGAAAAGCTACACAAGAGTATAGAAAATCGGTTAGTCACGGAGAATTTCCTAAAAATCGCTACTGAAAGTAGTAGCACATATGATGCTATCTTACAGTGTATAACCAAGATTATGAAAAATGAAAACCAAAGAACACGAGGAAAGGATACACCAAGCTAGAAGGTAGGAAGAGGGAAGATGCCTTGTCGCAACTGTTGTAACGTCCCAAAGACAGATCCAGTTGCGATGGGAAGGAGAGGTGGAATGTTTAGTGGGTAGGGCCGCAAGGCGAGTCCCACACTGTGTAGTGGTCGCAAATGGTTTCGGGCATTTGGTTCCACTACACGTACGTAAATGCATTTTCAACCACCTCAAAAAAACAAAAACAACAAAAAAGGTTAGGTTAGGTTAGGTTAGGTTAGGTTAGGTTAGGTTAGGTTCCGTGCCTCGGGAGGTTGGATGAGAGAGGCTGGAAGTGATTCACCCCTAATCTCTCATACAAGTTCCCGCGGAGGGGGTTTTCCACCCGACACGGCGCGTCCTAATGGCTCATAAGGTGTCTCCAGGGAGGGGTGGTCTGTTACGGGACTCGTGCTTTTAAGCGCTGTAAGGGACTCGTGACCGACCAACTTCCAGGGATAGGTGATGAATAAGGATCCAGCATGGGAACCCCAATAATCACCCGCGGATCAAACGGAATAGAGGAGTAAACCTCGATAAAAAACCAACAACATAGGGGAGGCAGCTATGTTGGGTGATTAAAGCGTTGGTAGCTCTGCGTCCGGAGGCAACCGTTGAGAAAAAGCCTAGAGGAGTAAACCTCGATAAAAAACCAACAGCATAGGGGAGGCAGCTGTGTTGGGTGATTGAAGCGACGGAAGCTCTGCGTCCGGAGGCAACCGTGATAAAACCTAGAGGAGTAAACCTTGATTACAAATCCCCACTACTAAGGCGGAAGGCATCGTGCTGAAGGTATGGAAGGTGCGAGGGTTAGAGCATCGCAAACGATCCCCTTGGGAAACTGGGCGAAATCCCATTGTAAGAAGCCCTACCTCTGCATGCGAGGCTCTGCAGGAGTGGACGACATTTCCTTAGCTGCTCGTGGGATTAAGATGGAAGATATAGATAGAAACTTTGAAGATGACGCTGTCAGTTCAGATGACTGGCTAAGAAATTTGGAAGGGAAGACCACGGAGGGGGATATTTTCGGAAGGAGAGATTCGATTAACAGAACCCCCCCAAAACACCCAATGAAAAATGAGGAAAGAGGGGCTAGCAATAGTAACGACAAAATAAGAGATGCTCAGATTACCGAAATACAAGATGAAATGAGTAAAGAGGAGGGCGACGGCAGGAGAGCTGCAGGTACCAGCAAGAGACAAAGAAGTGACGATGAGGGACAAATTGCTGATGTGGAGGGAGAGGTCCTAGTAGTTGCGCAAGTTAGGAAGCGTGCAAATTCCGTCCCGGATCATGTTTTCCTACAAAGAATATCCAAAACAAAAGAAAGATTTACTTTTGAAAGGGAGGTAGAGGAGACTCGTAAAGTAATGAGGAGAATGGCGGAATGCATGCAGAGACTTGTGAAAACCGTTAAGAATGTACCCAACACAAAGGTGGAGATTAAGGGCTGCGTTACTGAGGTTAAGAGGATGGTGGATCTGATGGACATGCGAATTGAAGACTTTATTTACGCAGCGGAAGAGATTAAGAGCACCACGTCATCCCCGAAAAAGATTACCTGTGACGCTGAGACGCAGGCGAATATGCAGGTAACCTTGGAGGAAAGAGCAAAGGAAAGGACTAAGTGCCTTAATAGGGTGGAAGACATCTTAACCAAAGGAGGGGACTATGAGGTTTTGACCGGCATCCTGGACAAGGAATGGGCTCCGGAATCCTTCAGATCAACAGCAGTGGAAGCAGGAGGTTTGAAAGGAATGTGTTCAAACGACAATTTAGCTATAATGACAGATCCCGGTAGATGTAAAGATAAGGGAAACTTTGTGGAGCTTGAGCAAAAAATGCCGGAGCTAGCAAAAATTTTGAAAGAGGGAACAACGGAAGGGATGTTGGAGTACGTTAAGTACAATACCTCCTTTACAGACAGTAAGGGGGTACATAACACCAGAGTCTGCACGCATTTTGCGTTACCTGTGGAAATGGACAACAGCGGTATAACGGATACAAAGATCATTTATGAGATAATGCACCAATTGAGGCAGAAATGCGGTGAGCTGGAAATCAAGGAATGCAAGGTGCTCGTCGATCACGAAAAAGAAGTGGCCTATCTACGAAAAATTGTGGAATTCATCTTTCGAAGTGCCAACACTAAGATTATCCTTAGGGGCCGGCATACAAAGACAGCTCTACCAGTCACTAAGAAAATGACAGGACAAGTGATACTCAAAGCAACAGCGGAAAGGTCATATGCCGATATCTTTAAAGATGTGAAGGAGAAGGTTAATCCTGAAGATTCCTCTGTCGAAATAAAGTCTGTGAGAAAAATGAGGAACGGAGACATCTGCCTAGAGGTGCACGGTGGGGACGAGAAGGCAGTAATATTGAGGGACCAGATTCAAGGTAGTAAGGTGGGCGAAGCCTATATCAGAAGGGACACGGCTACAATAGTCCTAACAAACATAGACCCAACTATTGAGCAACAAACAATTCTGGATAGGATCGAGGAAACCTCTCCCGGAAGTAACCCGAAGATGATATCTCTGAAACAAGGTTTCAGTGGAAATTACTCCGCAATGATTGAATTAGGCAAGAGAAACGCCCAGGATATTACGAGGCTTGGGGGAGTAAAAATTGGGTGGTGGACATGCCGTGTAAGACCAAGGGAGGGGGTAGTACGCTGTTTCCGGTGTCTCCAGGTCGGACATAGAAGAGATGCGTGCACTGGGGTGGATCGTGCCATGGCATGCCTTAAGTGTGGCAGAGACGGGCATAAAGCTAAAGACTGCAAGGATAATCCTTTTTGCCTGCATTGCAACGTGGTTGGACACAGAACTGATAGCATGAGGTGTCCATACTTTAGGGCACTAGTTGCTGAAAAGGATAAAGGCAGATATAGGACCAGGAAATTTAGCACTGGCAGCAGCATGGGGAATCCGGGTGGCCCGATAAGGAACCCGTAATACTGTAATTAGTGTATAATAGTGTATATAGAGTAGGATTAGGTACAAGCAAGCTACATTATCTTCTTATTATGACCATAAAAGTCTTACAGATAAATGTGGACAGGATAGCAAGGGCACAAGACTTGGCAATGGCCACGGCGGATGCCCTTGACATAGACATTATTGCCATACAAGAACCAAACAAAGCAAGGACCAAAAAAGACCACAGATGGATTGCGGACGACAACTCTGCTATTTTCTGCAGGAATAGGAGGTGTGACGCAACGGAACACAGTGCAAGCAATGGCTATACTAAGTTGCGCATGAAAGAGTGGACGTTGTACAATTTTTACGTATCGCCGAATATCAACTTCGAGTCCTACAAAACATCAGTGGGTTGTCTGATGGATGCAATCCAACAGGAGAGCGGAGAGGTGATGGTGTTGGGTGATTTTAACTCTAAGTCAGCTCTGTGGGGAGCTGTCCAAGAAGATAAGCGCGGAGAATTTCTGGCCGATTGCCTCATGGCACTCAATCTTGTAGTTTTGAACACAGGAATTACCCCAACCTTCGTCAGAAGAGAGCAAAAATCTATTATTGACATCTCGATGTGTTCTTATGGTTTAGCTCGGAGGATAGCTAAATGGTCGGTTCTTAGTGAATTGGAATCCCTGAGCCTGCATAGGTATATCTATGTAGAAATTGACCTTACTAACGACAAGAAGAGCTACGGCGGTGGAAAGTGCCTTATGGACAAGGGAACGTTCAGGGCCGTGATTAGCCTGACTTCCAATACTAGTGAAACTACTCGCGATACTCTGAAGGCCATCAAAGAATCTCAAGAAGTTAGTATGATGAGGACCAGCGCACCCAAAAAACGAATGCCGGTGTGGTGGAACGAAGTGATTGAGAATACTAGGAGAGCGTGTGTGAAGAGCAGGAGAAGAACAACCAGATTGAGGGGAAATAATGGGTTACCAGAGATAATTCAACAGGCCGAGTGTGAATACAAGAGCCTAAGAAAGGAACTCAGGAGCCTAATACTGGGATCCAAAAAGGAATGCTGGAAAAAATTGTGTAACGAGCTGGAAGATGACCCTTTTGGGCAAGGATATAAAATAGTAGTTAACAGGCTTGGTAACATGTTAACACCGTATGATATTCCTGAGGAGAGGAGACTCCAGATTGTCAGAGAGCTCTTTCCACCGACGAGTGATGGGGATCGAACAGGGAGAGCGCTGAATGCCACTCCAGTATTGGCTACAAAGGAGGAACTGCGAGAAGCTGCGGGGAAGTTGAAGGTGGGTAAAGCGCCAGGACCGGACGGCGTACTGGCTGAAAGTATCAAACTGGCGGTTGAAGAAATCCCGGATGAGATGCTTTCTATGGTCAATCAAATCCTAAGGACCATGGAGATTCCAAAGGCGTGGAAGCGAGCTAAGGTTTGCCTGATACCTAAGGGGGATCCTGCGGCATCAAAATTTAGGCCCATATGTTTGATAGACACAGCAGCCAAGCTGTTTGAGCACATCGTAAAGTTGAGACTTGAAAAGGAATTAGAGGAGAGTGAGTTAATATCAAAAAATCAATTTGGTTTCTGCAAGGGAAAGTCAACCGTTAATGCGGTCCAAAAGGTGATTGAGCTGGCAAACAGAGAAAAATGGAAATGGGGGGCGGTCATTTTCATTGATGTTAAAAATGCGTTTAACACAGCCAAGTGGGGACACATCATACAGACCTTGGAATATATGAACATCAGTCAGTACCTGGTGAACATTGTGAAGAATTACTTCCACGATAGATGCATTTTGGTGGGGAAGAAAGAGATGTCTGTTTCGCAGGGAGTCCCACAAGGCTCTGTCCTTGGACCGGTTTTATGGAATGTTCTCTATAATGGAATTCTGGAGCTGAATCTCTCGGGAAACTGCAACAAGGTTGCATATGCAGACGATTTAGCTTTGGTTGTAAATGGGGATGACAAGGAGGAACTCATATTCGAGGCAGATATGGCGTTGCAAAAAATTGAGAGATGGATTGAAAGTAAAGGTCTTGAACTTGCTCCAGAAAAGACGGAAGCTCTCATAATAAAGGGCTCAAGGAACAGGGAAGGAGTCTGTTTCTCCTTGGGCGAACTGAAAATTGTACCAAAAAGAGCGGTAAAGTATTTGGGGGTTCATCTAGACGACAAACTAATTTTCAGTGAACATGTTAGGAGAATATGTGAGAAGGCTTGTAGACAGGTGGCGGCATTGACTAGGATTCTGCCCAACATAAGAGGTCCTGGGTATCACAAAAGAAGGGTGTTGTACGGCGTTGTTGCCTCTATCCTTCTATATGCAGCCCCGGTGTGGGAAAAGGTCATACACCTGAAAAAATATAGAAATATGTTGATATCTACTCAGAGGAGAATGCTGATTAGAGTGGTGAGTGCCTACAGAACAGTGTCGGCGGAAGCAGTAGCGGTGGTGGCAGGAATCCCACCGATAGATCTATTGATAGAGGAGAGGGGCAGGCTGGCCCTCAGGAAAACAGTTACCACCGAGATAAGAAAGGAACTGCGAATGGAGACCATTGCTAAATGGCAACGAAGATGGGATGGTGTAACGTCGGTTGCACAGTGGACGAAAGTATTGATCCCGAATTTAAATGAGTGGCTGAGCTGCAAGCATTCCAGAATCAGCTATTATGTGTCACAGGTGCTGACCGGACACGGGAGTTTTAGGACGTTCCTGTACAAAATTCATAAAGTGGACACAGATAACTGTGTGTACTGTGCTGAAAGGGATGATCCCGAGCACACAATATCAGCGTGTTACAGATGGCAGACCCAAAGACAGGAGATGCAAATGAGAATGGCGGTACCGGTATCCGCAAAAGGTCTGTTAGAATGGATGTTACTAAGCATTGAGAACTGGGAAGTTGGAGAAAGGTTTATCACCGAGATAATGGAAAAAAAGGCGGAGGACGAACGGCAAGGTGAGAGATAGGGAGTATTGACACAAAATCCTTAGGCCTGATGTAATGTCTTATAAGACGGTCCCGGGCCCTGGGGTATTCTCGTAGGGGGTGGTTTTAGTGAGTATTAGGAGTCTCACACTATCGGGGAAGGGAAGAACCTGTACCCGGTGCGCATAAAGCGTTTCCACCCATCAAAAAAAAAAAAAAAAAAAAAAAAAGGTTAGGTTAGGTTAGGTTAGGTTAGGTTAGGTTAGGTTAGGTTAGGTTAGGTTAGGTTAGGTTAGGTTAGGTTAGGTTAGGTTAGGTTAGGTTAGGTTAGGTTAGGTTAGGTTAGGTTAGGTTAGGTTAGGTTAGGTTAGGTTAGGTTAGGTTAGGTTAGGTTAGGTTAGGTTAGGTTAGGTTAGGTTAGGTTAGGTTAGGTTAGGTTAGGTTAGGTTAGGTTCCGTGCCTCGGGAGGTTGGATGAGAGAGGCTGGAAGTGATTCACCCCTAATCTCTCATACAAGTTTCCGCGGAGGGGGTTTTCCACCCGACACGGCGCGTCCCAATGGCTCATAGGGTGTCTCCAGGGAGGTGTGGTCTGTTACGGGACTCGTGCTTTTAAGCGCTGTAAGGGACTCGTGACCGACCAACTTCCAGGGATAGGTGATGAATAAGGTTCCAGCATGGGAACCCCAATAATCACCCGCGGATCAAATGGAATAGAGGAGGCAGCTATGTTGGGTGATTAAAGCGATGGTAGCTCTGCGTCCGGAGGCAACCGTTGAGAAAAAGCCTAGAGGAGTAAACCTCGATAAAAAACCAACAGCATAGGGGAGGCAGCTGTGTTGAGTGTTTGAAGCGACGGAAGCTCTGCGTCCGGAGGCAACCGTGATAAAACCTAGAGGAGTAAACCTTGATAACAAATCCCCACTACTAAGGCGGAAGGCATCGTGCTGAAGGTATGGAAGGTGCGAGGGTTAGAGCATCGCAAACGATCCCCTTGGGGTACCTGGCGAAACCTCATTGTATTTTGCCTTAGCGGGGTAAGGGCGCACTGCCCCGCTGGACTTACTTTCGGCCCAACTCGTGGGTTTTATATGGAGAAGAAAAAAACAAAGGAAAAAATGGATGAAAATGATGAAGGATTGGCAATGGAAATGGAGAAGAGCAAGGAAAAAGAAGGCACAGGTGTTTTGGATACGGAGCTGGAAGGACTGGAGGTCTTCAGAAGGAGAGACTCGCTCCCTAGGACTCCTCCCGCTAAAGTTGGAAGGATGGTAGGAAACGAGGATGCCTTCCATACACCAAGCGGGGAGGAACTTGAAAGGATGGAGAGTTGGGAGAGGGACGATAGGACTACGTCGCTGGTCGACTTGGCAGACTGCGGGATCGCGGGAATAGTGGAAATTCTTAGTGATGAGGAAGTAAGACCATCCAAAAAAAAGAAGGAGGAGGAGGGACGAAACAAAGCCAAGGAAGAAAATAAAAGGAAGAGGGAGGAAGAAAAGAAAGACAGCGAGGAGCTAAAAGAGCTAAAAGAATTGATAAATAGGGTGTTTGAGGAGGGCAAAAAATTGTATGCCCTCACCAGAGAAATCACAAACACCAAGGTAGAAATAAAGGAGGGAACAAGAAACCTATATAGGATGATCACCAGAACACAAAAAAAGGTGCAGGAGTATGAGGAAAATGAGGAAAAGATTGCGAAGGCAGCAGAGAAGAGGGACAGGAGGGAAACAGGAGTGATGATGTGCGAGATGGGAGTGCAGGTGGACTCGGAGGAGATTGAAAGAGAAACGGAACAGATCAAGAGGGAGAAGATGGAGAGCATCAAAAAGGCCATAGCTAGAGGAGTTGATGAAGAAGAATTTTTGGGAATGGTGGAGGAGGAATGGCCAGAAGAGGGGTTCTTGAGAACGGAAATGGCTCAAAGAGCAGAGGAATGCCCAGATAATCGTGACATCATCTTAATGGTGGGTGAAAAAAACCAGGGAAGAGACCTAGACCCATACCTGGAAAAATGGATGAAAAACCACCCAGGATCGCAGCATATGGTTGATGAATGCGAGGACGAGGTAGACTACGTGGTGAACTATATAAAAACAGAGACAAGGAAAGGAAGAAACCTAAAAGAAGCAAGAATAGCGTACGTCCTGAGAGCGGATGGAGATGCGAGGGCGCTCTTCAGAAAGGCAAAAGAGCTAGGAGTAGCGATTAGGGAGGCAAGTGCCGGAATACATACTCAGGGGGAGAATGAGATAAAATTACAGGACGAGCTGGTATGTATATTGGAAGAGGGCATTGATGGGGATGCCGTTAGAAAAGCGCTTGAATGCGCAAGTGGGAATGGCGTGAAAATAAAATTGGTCTTGCCAGCCAATAAAGGGACGGAGCAGAAGGGAAACATAATGGTGAGGAGGGGAGAACGAACATATGCGGAGTTATTGAGGGAGGTGAAGGAAAAGGTCCAGATAAAGGGTACAGGAGTGGAGATTAAGAGGACGAGGAAAACAAACAAGGGAGACCTACTGCTGGATATCGTGGGAGGCAGTGAAAAAATTGGGTTACTGACCCAACAAATCAATAGGACAGGGATGACGGCAACCTCAAGGGAACCAGAATCCCTAATGTACGTCTATGACGTGGATGAAACGGTGGAAGATGACGAGGTTTTAGAACAGGTGCGGGGGTTGGTGCATCCTATGGATAGGGGATCGGTGGAAATAAGGGGTAGGAGGAATTTGGGATATGGGAGGCAGACTCTGACGCTTAAAGCGAATTTGAGAGCAGCGGACAGACTATGCAACGCGGGTAGGGTCCCGATAGGATTGATAAATTGTAATATCAAACGGAGGGTACAACCAACCAGGTGTTACAATTGCAAGGAATTCGGTCACTCACAGAGAGAGTGTAGGGGTGCTAGTGCGGAGAAAAAATGTCATAGGTGTTGGGGGGACGGTCATCAAGCCCAGGACTGCCAGAATGAAGCTTACTGCAGGAGGTGCAACGAGAGTCATCGGTCGGACTCAACCAGATGTCCGATCTTTAGAAACCTTGTTAAAGAGGGACAGCGGGTTGGCACGAGGGGTAGACAAAGCCAAAAATGAAAATATTACAGGTAAATGCCGGAGGAAAAGAGGTGTGATCTTATGATAATGGGAGAGATAAATAAAAGAAAGTCGGAGGCAAACGGGTGGGAAGTTGATCTTCAAAAAGATGTAGGGATATTTTTTAAAAATAAGAGTTTGAGGGTAAATAGTGTACAGAGAGGGAAGGGCTTTATCGTGATAGAGTTAGATCAATTTATAGTTGTAGGGGGATATATATCACCAAACATTAGCTTCGAGGCTTTTAAGGGGATAGTGGATGAAATGATGACCTCAGTGGAAAAGGGGGGTAAAGAATGCATAGTGGGGGGAGATTTCAATGCTAAGGCTGCAGATTGGGGAGCTCCTAAAACAGACGAAAGGGGAAATTATATATTAGAATGGGCTGCGCAGTTAGGAATGGTCGTCGTGAACGAGGGAACAAGGCCGACATTTATTAGGGGGTCGTCGGAATCGTTTATAGATATAACCCTGGTCACAGGGAAGCTAGCGAGAAAGGTACAGGGATGGCAAGTGCTGGACGAGGAGACCTTGTCACTGCACCAGCACATAGTATATGAGGTTAAGGTAGACAGTGCGAAAATTTCGCATCTTGAGGGCCACCACAGTGTTGATAGAAGAATTTTTAGGAGAGAGATTAACAGACTGATAGAAAATATGGGAGGGGTGAGGGTAAGCTATGAACAGATGGAAGATATACTACAAAAAGCTGGAAAAAAGGCAAAATTCCTGAAGGTTAGAGTTAAACATACACAGTATTGGTGGAATGACAGGATGGGAGAATTGAGGGAGGAGTGTGTTAGAGCGAGGAGGGTGGTGATGAAGACGAGCAAGGGAATTGAGAGGGAGAGGGTATGGGAGGTATACAAGGAGAAGAGAAGAGTGCTTAGGAAGGAAATAAAAAAAGAGAAGAGAAAGCAATGGAAAAAATTATGTGATGAGCTGGAAGAGGACATCTGGGGTCAGGGCTATAAGATTGTCACGAGAGCGTTTAAGGGTAGAGGACAGTCTTTTCAGCTATCGAATGAGAAAAAAGAGGAAATAGTCAAAGCCTTGTTTCCAAAAGGGGAAAAGATAGGAAATGTTGAAATGGAAGAAGAAGATGGGGAGAAATTTCCCTGCTTTACATGGACGGAAATGAAGGATGCATGCCAAAGGCTTAAGACGGGAAAAGCGCCAGGGCCGGATGGCATACCCCCTGAATGTTGGAAGGACTTAGTTGAGGATCATATTGCAATAGTAACGGAATGTATGAATGATCTATTGAAAAGGAGCGAATTTCCACTGGGCTGGAAATTGGCCAGATTGGTGTTAATACCAAAGACAGGACGGCCAGAGGGGGAGACTTCTTCATACAGACCGCTATGTTTAACAAACAGTGGGTCAAAGCTATATGAACATCTGATTAGGGGGAGGTTGGAGGTAGCTTTGAGGGAAAGTGGAGATTTGGCTGGTAACCAATATGGATTCAGGGAGGGGAAGTCCACGGTAATGGCGGTAGAGCAAATTATTCGGAAGGCGAATAACACGAGGATGGGGAGTGAAAAAGAGAGATGGTGTGTGATGGTAATGATAGACGTGAAAAACGCTTTCAACACTGTCCCTATAAAGCATATTCTATGCGAATTGCGGAGGAGAAATATGCCGAGGTACCTGATAAGGGTGCTCACAAGATATTTCCAGGGGAGGCGAATAATGTTGGGCGGGGGGAAACACTACGAAGTGACATCGGGGATTCCACAGGGATCGGTATTGGGGCCCACCATGTGGAACATCTTTTACGACCCACTCATGAGGTTAAAACTCCCAGAAGGGGTGGAGATAGTTGGATTCGCTGACGATGTGGCTATAGTGGCGTCGGCAAATAACAAAACCCATCTAGAGATAATAGTTGAGGAAGCTCTGTGGGAAGTCGGAAAATGGATGAGGGAAAAGGGAATGGAGATGGCTCCGCAGAAAACAGCGGCGCTGGTACTCTATGGACCTAGAGGGAAAAATGTCTCATTTGAAACGGGAGGATATAAGATAGAGCCGGGAAGGGAATGTAAATATTTGGGATTATGGCTGGACAGAGGGGTGTATTTTGGTCCACATGTTAGGCATATAGTGAAAAAGGCTAGTGATAGGGCGGCAACACTAAGCAGGGTGCTTCCGAACATAGGGGGACCTGGAGACGCTAAAAGGAGAATGCTATGGGGGGTGGTTAAATCGATCCTTTTATACGGTGCGCCCATATGGGGAGGGACCATGCAAATAAAAAAATGCCGGGATGACATGATAAAAGTGCAGAGGGTGATGCTGCTAAGGATTGCGTCAGGATATAGAACAATATCAAATGACGCAATTCAGATAATCACTGGTATACCTCCAATTGATTTGTTAGTCGAGGAGAGGATGCAAATGTGGAAGAGGGGCAGGGAAAGTAAAGGACTGATAGAAGAAGAAATACAGGACAAATGGATGAGAAGGTTGAGGGAAGGGAATGCAAAGGGGACATGGACGCGAACGTTAGTGAATGATATGGAGGGCTGGCTGGGATGCAAACATCGCAAACTTGACTACTTTACAACCCAAGTATTGTCAGGACATGGTTCGTTTAGGGTGTTTACGCACAGGATTGGGAAAGCGAGGGACGAGAGGTGCTTGTACTGTGGGGATAGGGACGACGCCCAGCATACATTGTTTTCATGCACGAGATGGCATAAGGAGAGGGGAGAGGTAGAGGGGAGACTGGGATTGGTACTAGGGGTGGGGAATATGGTAGGTTGTATGCTAGAGTCTGAGGAAAAGTGGGAGATATTGAGAGGTTTCTTCAAAGCGGTAATAGGGCAGAAGGAAATCGAGGAAAGGGCTTCACAGGAGAGGGAAAGGAGGGAGGGAGGACTGGATAGTCAAGAATAAAATGGGGTTATAACTTATTTATCTAGCCGTTATATGTATACAATTTTCAATTTTCTTTTAATTGTGATCGTTACGAAAGTTAGATGGCCCAGTTTTTATTAATTCTTTTTTATTTATTTATTAATTTATTATTTATTATTTATTATTTATTTATTATTATTATATTTATTATTTATTAATTTTTTTTTTTTTTTGGGTTTTAATAAATTTTATCAGAATTTTACATTAAATGTTGTTCCATGATTCAAGGTAGGTTTTATATTTACTTTACTTCTGACAACAGTCACGATATTGCCCATGTGTTGGTATTTCAAGTAGCAGACCCACTTGAGCTGTGATGTAATACCCGGAAGGGTGGTCCCACAGTTCGAGGGAGGGGAGTGGGGTTCAGTGGCGACGCTGGCTCTCTCGGGGTGACAGTGGATGCACCCTCTGCTAAGCAGGAGGTACATGTGTTGTCAAATCGGGGGGGTTGGAAACCCACACTGGCTGTCTCTCCAGCCGTAAGTCTTGATGAAGATTCCCCACTTCCACAAAAAAAAAAAAAAAAAAAAAAAAAAAAAAGGTTAGGTTAGGTTAGGTTAGGTTAGGTTAAAAGAAATTGCTGCAGTTAAGGAAAGAACGACATATGGAATGGTGGTCTCGAGCGGTGATAAAAAATACCAGGGAATACTACAAGCGGTCAAAGAAGCTATTAACGGACAACCCGAAGCCGACGCGATAAGAAGCGTAAAAAGCACGAGAGACGGGAAACTGCTACTTACGCTGGACAAAAGCAAGGAGGCTCTACAAAGCCTTGACAACCTTATAAAAGGGAGAAACAGCGGATTGAGGACCGTTACCGTCGGCGACGATAGATGGGGGTCAGTCCATATAAAGGGCATGGTAGCCGGAACTGGAAAAAACGAGGTCTTAAACGCAATCGAATATAAAATTGGCGATTTACAAGGAGAATACAAAATTGGAGAATTCAGACCAATACACGCCGACATGCTGGCCATTACGGTTTCTATGAGAGAGAAGAAGGTTGAAGAGCTCATCAAGGACAGGCACTTAAGAGTGGGATTAGCGAGATATCAAATGGAAAAGATGTAACGTTTTTCCGTGCTTCGTGCCGCGAATGCACTCACCACTCTTACATTAGCGATCTATTAATGAAAATAGATCGAACTTGTGGCCACACAAAAAAATTACTATAAATCCCCAAGTTACCAGCTGATCGGTAGGCCGATCTTTGCCACAAGGTATTTTACCCGCTAGACTCTAGTCGAAGAAGGGAGGTTCGTATGCTGGTAACGAACAAACAAAAAAGTTAACTAAACCCAAGGCGCCAGGTAAACCGTACCCGAGAAAATACCACTGACTACGTTCCTAACCGTAGTTTACCCCCAGTTAGAAATATACTAATTAAATCAAACACAATAACTCAGTTCAAAAAAAATAATGTGATTTATTAGGTGGTGGTTTGGTTTGACAGAGTAAAAACAAATGACTACAGGAGTCTCGGAACTAGCTTCCGACAGAGGACGCTTACACAAGTCCTTCAAACTTACTTATCTAATTAATGATCTTAAAATCCCATATACCCTCAACCCAACATGATAATACTATGCATATCCAATACTAAAATTACAAGTATGATGATGCAATACTTATCCTAAAGTACAATACCAAAAAAAAAATAATTAAAAACCTGTATACCCCCTTTAACCCCTAATTTTAACGCTTAGAAGGATTTGAACCAGCAATCAGTTCTACTGTAAATCCGTTCTGAAAAATTATGGCAAAAAAAAAACCAAATAATAACTGCTTAATAGCATTAATTAAATTACACAAAATTATTTTATACCCATACTGTGGCTTATCTACCCATGTAATGACGATGTTTGAGGTCTTACCAAATAAAGAAATTTTACCAAAGCGTTAAGGACACGATCCGTTTGAGCTCAGACGCAACGTTCTACCTCCGCCGCGAATAATTAACAACCGCGATCTTAATAAAGAATACAAGCCACTTGTACGTTCACAAATGGTCTAAGGTGAACTAGTAAATAATCTATCATGAAACACTCTAAAAATTAAATTAAATAAAACTTGCGTGACTTCACCCGTTGGTAAAAATAATTGACCATCAACAAGCTATTTCCAATGGCCGGTCTTGAAGTAGCTCATGGTTGACCCTCTTAGATTCCAAAACTCAAGGATTCAGGTACTTAGCTGGGACCGCAACTAATCAATCCTCAGGCGTCGGAACTCCAACATGACTGAAACTTCAATATCCCATATAATCGCCTAAAACTGGAACTAGAGACTCCCAAAGCCGAGTGAATCCAGTAGGAAGCCACACTCCGAATACAGAAACCAAGCGTAGTCAAACAACGTCAAACTGCCACGCCAACAACAAAAAACCAAAATCCAAACTTCAAACGCTAAACGCTAAACGCTAAACCCTATTGGGCCAAAATAGGGTATCTCCCTTGTGCTACTGCTGGTGATTAAGGCCTTAATATGATCTTCAACAAAATGGCGTGTGTCTGGGCTTGAAATTCCATCTGCATCTCACAGATGAGGTTTGGGAAGGATATATTATTCCACCAACTTCCTGCACTCTCTTACCATCTCCCTCAAACCAAACTACCCCCTAAAACTATATCCCCCTTCGGGATGAATGTGGATCATTCATATTCGTTTTTTTTTTCAATGGGGCTCCAGACTTGTTCGCCACTCCTCACACCAAGCAAAAATGACACCTGTCCTAAATTGTTGACATCCGTCAAAAAACCTCTGTTCGAGGGTCACCCTCAATCGAGCTGTACGGAGTAGACACGTTCCGTGGTCTCGGGTATGAATTACCCTACCTGATCATCAAGCACTAAAATCCCTTACTTACATCTATTGTCAAATTCCAAATTAAACCCTATATTACACCATGCCCATATTACCCGTATATATTGTAAGAAAAATTTTATTTTAATAAAAATTATAACTTTCTAACAATATAAATTTATAAAAAAAAGAACACCCTGTATGTCAAAATTATAAAAACATTGAACTGTCATCTAAAGTTAAATACATGACAAATATTTTATGACAGTTCAGGGAATTGTTCATGTTGTTGCGAATAAAAATTCTTTTATAGTTATGTACAATAGTTAAAATTAATAACAATATTTTAATTTAGTATTTACATTGTAAGTTAGTAAATTTGTCATTGTTCATTATGATAGAAAGTTTTAAAAAACAATAATTAATTAATAAAATGTCACATGGATGGATGACATTTAAGTGGCAATCAAAATAATTGCCTAAGAAGATCCTGTTGAAAATTATGACCAATGGAAGGAGAAGAAACTTTTTGGTATCCAGGAAGTAAAACTTTGGTTGCTAAGAGGGAGCACGATCAATAAATTTGAAAAAAACAAAAAGGGGTTGTTGATTTTTCTCTGAAAAAGGAGGACGATTTTTCGATTCTTCTTAAAATAAAAAAGATAAAAACGTACCTTCCTGATATATGCAAGTTGTCCACATAATATAATTTTGTCTGTAAGTATAACATCAACAAAATCCTGTCCTGTCCTGCTGTTTCCAGAATGAATATTATGAATTGTTAGAAATTTACAATCAAATTTCTTGAAGACAGTTTTGTAATCCTGATCAGATTACATCAAGTCAAAACCCTCACATCTCCATCCATTACTGAAATTGGAAAGAAACTATTTGAATTGTGGTAAGACAATCTACCTCTGGTGCATAAATTCGCATATACAAAGTGCTATAATTAGTTATTAGATTTATTCACTTACCTTTAAATTGTTTATCATAATTGTTCCTCAATAATTTTAGTTTATTCATATCTTTCCACGTGGAAATCATACATTCATACCTCTTTCTACATATAAATTTAAACATAACCTAAACGTGTATTTCAACACATATCCATTTCTATTTTTATATCACTGCGCAATCGCGTTTAAAATTTGATTATTGTACTCTCCTCCATTTTATGTCCTTATTTATACGTTGAAGTAATTAAATTGTTTACTAATCTGAATGCCATACTTATTTAATTATCCTTAAAATATTTTGCGGAAAATAAAGGCCTTACTCATAATCCTGTGCGTCATTAAAATTATTAATCAATAAAATTCAATACAAAATTTAGTTGAAAGTTCATGCCATCTATTGAGCTGTAGCCGAGGTATTAAAAATATAAAGGAATAACTCCAATAAATAAATAATAAAACAGTAATTAGGAATTGTATTTAAAATCAAGAACAAAATAAAAATTCATTAAATAAAAATATATTAAACACATTATTACAATAACATATAAAAATCCAACATAAAATTGGCAGGCCCAACGTGGTGCATTTATTTTAAGGACAATTAGAGGCATAGTAAGAGTTAGAAATTCAGATATTCAAAATAAAAAGAACCACAAAACTAAAAATGGAATCTAAAAAACTAAATAATTTAAAAATTGATGAATTGAAAAAACAACTTGAAAAGAGAGAACTTTCTACGTTAGGCTTAAAACTAACCTTACAGGATCGTCTTAGGGAAGCGTTGATACAGGAAAATCAAGATCCGGAAATTTATGAGTTTGAAATACACACAATAACAGAAGAAAAAGGTCAAGGAGACAAAGAAGATGAAGAAAAGGAGACAGAAAAACAAGAAGAAGCAAAACCAAAAGGAAATGAACCAATAACTATGGAGGCAATAACACATTTATTCTTAACTATGAGTACAGAACAAAAAACACAATTTAATAAAATAGACAAGAATATGGAACAACAAAAACAAGATTTTAAACAACAATTCACAAAACTAGACAACAAAATGGAGAAAATTGAAGAAGAATTGAAATTACAAAAAGAAAAGTGGGAAAAAATAGAAAAGAAATTAAATACACAAATTCAGGAACAAATTAATAAGAAAATGGAACAGGCGAAAGAAGAAATTACACAAACAGCTAAAAGAAGATGGGATGAAATTGCAAGAAGGGTAATATCCAATGAGAAGAATTTAGGAGAATTGGAAAAGAATATCGAATTAGGATTCTCAGAAAACATGGGAATAACAGAGCAGAATTTATTTCAATTAAAAAGGGAACTAGAAAGAAAAATAAAAGAAAACCAAGAAAATCAACAAAGAATAAATGAAATTTTTGAGAAAAACATGAATGATCAAAATTGGAACTATCAAGGAAACAATAATCAAGAAAAGAAACAATGGGAAGAAAGGATAAAAGAACAAGAACTATATTTACAAGAATTACAAAATAACATGGAAAAGAAGATACAGAAACAAATGGAAGAATTAAAACAGAAAGCCTCTCTTTCCAATAATTCTAATTGTATACCTGGTTTAAACCAAATATATTCCATTCTTAGTAATTCGAGTGGTAGCACTAATAAATTCTCTGGCTCAATTAAACAATTACATCCTAAGGTATTTCTGAGAACTTTGAAAAACAGAGGTAAACATTTTAATAACTTTGACGATTTGAAGGAGTTTATTCGCAGCAATTTGACTGATCAGGCTCTGACTTGGTTTAATGGCTATGAAAATCATATAAATAATTTTAATGATTTTGAAGCACTTTTTCTCCGAACATATTGGGGAGAAAGTAACCAATCATTGTTTCGAGAAAGATTATGCTCTGGTAAATTTGATCACAACAAAAACTCAAGTATGTATAATTATGCTTTAAATCTATTTTCGCAAGCACAATTTTTAGAACCACATATAGGAGAAGCAGAGCTTATCATTTTAATATCTAGACATTTCAAACCTACAATAGCCGAAACTATAGCCATTCAGAATATAAAATCTTTTGAACAACTAACCAACTACATAAATCGTATTGAAAGAAATGTAATTAAAACAAATACACTAAACAAAGAAACTCAACAAAATATCAATTTTTCTAATCAACAAAACAAAAATACAAATTACAATAACAATAAATATAATAATAATAACAATAGGAATAATAACAATAACTACAATAATAACTACAGACAAAACAATAATAATAACAATAAACACTTCTCTAATTATCCTGTTAACAATAATAGGTACGGAAATAATCGTAATTATGATCCTAATTCTAATAATACCTACAATCACCGCATTAATCAACAAAATCAGAGATATTCTAATTCTAATGCTAATCAAAACGGAAATTATAATAGAGAAAGAAGGAATTCTGATGGAAACATTAGAGGAAATCAAAACTTTCAAAATCACGAAAATACTAGAAGGGTAAATTACGTACAACGATCGCAGAGTAATGAACGCGAGCAAAATCATACAAATGATGAACAATTCAAACATTTAGAACGAACTAGATCTTCGGAGTCCATAAATCATACATATGAGTCTTCACAAATCAATCAAAATTTTCAATAAGCCACGGTGTACATGAAATAGGATATGTCTACTGTCATCCCAAAGAATTTCTACTGGAGGATGTACTAGACATAAAAACAAACAATAAATTAATTTTAATAAAAGGTCAAATACAAAATAAAACAATTTTATCGGTAGTGGACACCGGGTCAGCAGCATCACTTATTCATAAAAGAATAGTGGAACAATTGCCAATTTTACAAAAAAATATTATTAGAATTCCTAAGGTAAATTTAGTAGGAATAAATTCAAAAAAATTAATGGAGGTAAATAAAGCAGTAGTAGTACAGTTTAGTATTTTAGATAGTAGTATTAACATGCAATTATTAATTGTGGATCATATAGAATTTGATGTATTAATAGGTTCTGATGAACTTGATAAAAATGAGGCAATTATAGATTATGAAAAAGAAATGGTTAGTTTTAAAGGAATAGAAATACAATTTTATAAAGATAGGGAAGAAAAAGAAGTACAGAAGTCGGAAGAAGGATGTAATATAGAAATTACAGAAGAAACAGAAAATATAAGGTCAAAGAATTATGAAGATAAGAAATGTGGTTATGGATATGGAAATAATGGCAGTAGAAAAAATGAAATAATAATAAATTACATTAGTGGGATGGAAATTAATTGTGATGATGGTTATCGAGAGGATATTATGAAGTTGTTGGTGAAGTATGAAGGTTTGGTCAAGGAAGAAGCAAGAGTCGCAGAAGAATACGTTCATAAAATTAAAATAAACAAAAATATTGAGAATTTTAAAAGCAAAACTTATCCTATTCCTTATAAACTTAGACCTCAAGTCAATAAAGCTACTGAAAAATTATTAAATGACAATATTATAGAATATAGTAATACATCTTTTATTAATCCTATAGTAATTGTTCAAAAGAAAAATCCAAATGATATTAGAATTTGTTTAGATGCACGTAATTTAAATCAATGTACTACTCCTGAATATGAGTCTCCACAAACAATTGAAGCCATCTTAGGTAGAATTACAAATGCAAAAGTTTTTAGTCAGCTAGATCTCTTACACTCATTTTGGCTTATTCCTCTTCATCCAGACAGTAGAAAATATACTGGTTTTATTATAAATGGTATTGTATATCAATTCAAAGTCACTCCATTTGGTCTCAATTCTAGTACTAGTGCACTATTGAAAGCTCTTAATAAAATCTTACATCCATATGAAGACTTTACATTGCATTATGTGGATGATATTGTAATTTTTTCAAACAGCTATGAACAGCACTTAGAACATATAAATATAATATTAAAAACACTTGATCAAGCAGGTCTTAAAATAAACATTGACAAATGTCATTTCTTTAAAACAAAAATAAAATATTTAGGATACATTTTAGACACTACAGGTATCACAATTGATCCTGAAAGAACTCAAATCATTCAAAATTTTCCTAGGCCAATAAATTTAAAAACACTTCGTAGTTTCATGGGAACCATTCAATATTTTAAAAGATTAATTCCAGACTTAACAACTTTAGAATTACCCTTGATGGAACTATTATGTAAAAATGTAAAATGGAAGTGGGATGAAAGAAGAGAATTGGCATTTAATGAAATAAAACGAACATTTTTGCAAAATATACAACTCTATCATCCTCAATACAATATACCTTTCACATTAAAAACTGACGCATCTCTGGATAGATTTGCAGGAGTTCTCACTCAAATACAAAATAATATAGAGGTACCTATTTCGTTTGTTTCGAGGAAAACTAAAAAGGCAGAAAGAAATTATTCTGTATGTGAATTAGAGCTCTCGAGCATACTTTATTGTGTTCAAAAACTTCGTTTTTTCTTATTAGGAAATTCATTTATTATCGAGACAGACAATCAAGCACTGACAACCATTTTACAAAATAGATATAATAACACTCGATTACACAGACTTATACTTACACTACAAGAATACACCTTTATCATAAAATACATTCCTGGAGTAACAAACGTTGTTTCAGACGCCATTACACGAATGGACAATAAAAGATTTAAAAATTACATTAAAATAGGCATTAACATCATGAAAAATAACGAAGACAATTTTACACTCACACACATACTACAAGATCAACAAAACCTCACCATACAAGAAAAACATAAATTACAAAGCAAACAAAACATTTATTATAAAATCATCAATGACAATGAATTATATGTTATAACCAACACACTAGCACGACAAATCATAAAAGACTTACACCTTAAATACTGTCATATTGGTTCTAGGAAACTTCATCTTTTATTTCGGGAAAATTACTATAGTAAGAATGATATTACAATTTGTAAAATAATCAACAAACAATGTGAAATCTGTCAATTCGCTAAAGAGAAAAACTTCCATAACGAAAATCTTCCAAAGGCATTACTTACAAAAGAACCTTTAGAAACTATTGCAATAGATTTTTTGTCTAATTTAGTTCCTAGTACAAATAATAACAGACATTTGCTAGTAATTACAGATATTTTTACAAAATACATAAAAATGTATCCTTGTCAGAAAACTAACTCAAAAGAAGTAAAATCCGCATTAACAAAATATTTTATTACAATAGGTATCCCAAAGAACATTATAATGGATAATGCCACTTATTTTAACAATGCAAAATTTAAAAATTGGTTGATGAAATCAAACGTAACACCTGCATTTATTAGTATAAGAAACCCCTCTGCAAATCCATGTGAAAGAGCTATCAAGGAAATTTTAAAATATTTAAGAATATTAGTACATA
Organism: Lochmaea capreae; assembly: GCA_949126875.1. Classification (NCBI taxonomy): domain Eukaryota; kingdom Metazoa; phylum Arthropoda; class Insecta; order Coleoptera; family Chrysomelidae; genus Lochmaea; species Lochmaea capreae. The sequence continues at coordinate 25,186,504 of OX421409.1, read as the reverse complement.
GTGAACACACACTTTGGGAAGATTTTATTGTAGACATTGAACATTTCATCAATGATATCCCTAATACAGTTACAAACATAAGTCCAACTATATTAATGATGGGACAAATTCCTAATCGACCATGGCACATTACAAACTTAGAAAACTATGAGACATTAATACAAATAACAAACGAGAAATTAATAAAACGGGCAAATAAACAACTTAAACTCAGAAATAACAGAATCAAAAAGCAAATTACCTTTCAAAAGGGTGAACTAGTTATAGTTAAGGCTCTTAGAACACCTAATCGAGAAAAAAATCAATGCTTGAAACTGCAGCTTCTATATGAAGGTCCATATGTGGTAGTAACAGAATTTGGTACAAATAGCTATCAGTTGGCACATCCCGTAACAGGTATGATTCGGGGAATATTCAATATCAAATCAATTTATAAGTTTTATCCAGAAGAGTGATCTAAAAAAAAAAAAAAAATTATTAATAATTAATAAAATTAATTAAAGCACCTACTCTAAGAAAATACACTATGAAAAATTTCAAACTTTTTCTAAAATTATAATAATTTATAAAAAGATTGAAATATTTCAGGGAATGTTGTAATAAAAATTTTATTTTAATAAAAATTATAACTTTCTAACAATATAAATTTATAAAAAAAAGAACACCCTGTATGTCAAAATTATAAAAACATTGAACTGTCATCTAAAGTTAAATACATGACAAATATTTTATGACAGTTCAGGGAATTGTTCATGTTGTTGCGAATAAAAATTCTTTTATAGTTATGTACAATAGTTAAAATTAATAACAATATTTTAATTTAGTATTTACATTGTAAGTTAGTAAATTTGTCATTGTTCATTATGATAGAAAGTTTTAAAAAACAATAATTAATTAATAAAATGTCACATGGATGGATGACATTTAAGTGGCAATCAAAATAATTGCCTAAGAAGATCCTGTTGAAAATTATGACCAATGGAAGGAGAAGAAACTTTTTGGTATCCAGGAAGTAAAACTTTGGTTGCTAAGAGGGAGCACGATCAATAAATTTGAAAAAAACAAAAAGGGGTTGTTGATTTTTCTCTGAAAAAGGAGGACGATTTTTCGATTCTTCTTAAAATAAAAAAGATAAAAACGTACCTTCCTGATATATGCAAGTTGTCCACATAATATAATTTTGTCTGTAAGTATAACATCAACAAAATCCTGTCCTGTCCTGCTGTTTCCAGAATGAATATTATGAATTGTTAGAAATTTACAATCAAATTTCTTGAAGACAGTTTTGTAATCCTGATCAGATTACATCAAGTCAAAACCCTCACATCTCCATCCATTACTGAAATTGGAAAGAAACTATTTGAATTGTGGTAAGACAATCTACCTCTGGTGCATAAATTCGCATATACAAAGTGCTATAATTAGTTATTAGATTTATTCACTTACCTTTAAATTGTTTATCATAATTGTTCCTCAATAATTTTAGTTTATTCATATCTTTCCACGTGGAAATCATACATTCATACCTCTTTCTACATATAAATTTAAACATAACCTAAACGTGTATTTCAACACATATCCATTTCTATTTTTATATCACTGCGCAATCGCGTTTAAAATTTGATTATTGTACTCTCCTCCATTTTATGTCCTTATTTATACGTTGAAGTAATTAAATTGTTTACTAATCTGAATGCCATACTTATTTAATTATCCTTAAAATATTTTGCGGAAAATAAAGGCCTTACTCATAATCCTGTGCGTCATTAAAATTATTAATCAATAAAATTCAATACAAAATTTAGTTGAAAGTTCATGCCATCTATTGAGCTGTAGCCGAGGTATTAAAAATATAAAGGAATAACTCCAATAAATAAATAATAAAACAGTAATTAGGAATTGTATTTAAAATCAAGAACAAAATAAAAATTCATTAAATAAAAATATATTAAACACATTATTACAATAACATATAAAAAAAATCCAACATAATATATTAACAAAATATCCTATAATACACTCTATTATACATCCACGTTACCACCACAGTAGCCAACTTTCCTTACTGGACCACGGTCCCCTGAAAGTTCGTAAAAGAAGAATCACTATGCGACTGACAGACGTCGGATCAGCTGTTCGGCACCTTTGTTTACAAAATGTCTAATAAAAGTAATTCTATTGAGAGTCGTTATTTTCTATATATATATTAATCAAATTGGTGAGGAATGAGTTGACTACTATGAAATTAAATCGAGGAGTTACAAATGAGACTAAAAATTGTGGACTAACAAGCTTCTTTAACTTGATCTTAAGGTAGGAATGTTTACTTAATTATTGCCAACACTACTTGAACGTTGTCTTTTATGCTAAAGGCTTAGACCTACGAAAAAAACGTAACAAAGAGAATTAAGGTAACTAGATGCAGTAAGTGCTGGTCATATAACCACGAAATAAATCACTGTGACGGACCCGATAGAAGAAAGATGTGCTATAAATGTGGAAACGAAGGACATAAGACAGAGAACTGCGATATGCCGCTACACTACCCAGTTTGTAAGGAGGAGGGACACAATACAGGATCTGCGAAATGCGGAGAGTTTAAAAACGCACTTAAAAAGGCCAGAGCCCTGAACAGAAAAGAGAGGAGAGTGTCATTCTTGGAGTATAGAGAACAACAGGAGGAAATAGGGAAAGCGACAGAGAAGACGAAATTGGGCGAAGATGACGCAGACGTATTCGATGACTTAATACAGGAAGCTAAGAATACCGAACGGGAAATTGAAGGAAGCACGGTACAAGAAAGCTCCCTGCTCGGAGAGCATATGGAACAAAACATCATCGACAATGACAGTTAAGTTTCTGCAAATTAACTCGGACAGGAGATCCAAATGCCTCGATTTAGCGCTAGAAATGGCCGATAAACTTAACTATGACATCATACTACTTCAAGAACCGAACAAAGAAGAAATAAGAGGAAATAAAAAATGGATTGTAGATCGGAACTTGGACACAGCAATATATATTAAAAACCGCAACGTTGGGATTAGAGCACACGAATGCAAGAATGGATATGTAAAGGTATTTTTTGAAAACTTCTCTGTGTATAATTGTTATATCTCACCTAACGTCCCTTATTGTTCTTTCAAATATTATATAGATGACTTAATGCATAACATAAGAAACGACAAGAATGAAGCAATTGTAGCAGGCGACCTAAATTCTGCGTCCCCCTTGTGGGGGTCAATAAAAAGAAACCAAAGAGGTGAATACCTGGAGGAATGGCTCCATTCCCTTAACTTAGTTATTCATAACGATGGTATTACTCCCACCTTTGTTAGAGGACCTCAATCTTCCTTCATTGATCTTACACTGTCCACATCGAAAACTGCCAAGCATCTAAGGAACTGGAAGGTTCTACATGAGGAATCATTGAGCTTACATCGGTTCATCTCATTTGAATTATACAACTGGAGTAATGCAAACAAGAAAGGGACTGGACTCAGTGGCAAGAATTTTATGGATAAGCAACTTTTTTCAAATGTAATTCGCTTAACAGGTCACTTTACTGACGTGAATGATATGGTTAACAAGGTCAAGAAGGCCCAGAGAATGAGCACGATATCCCCTCCAGGAAAGAGAAGGAAACAACCATACTGGTGGAGTGATCTTATTCAAACGCTAAGAGAACGTTGTAACACTATGAGGAGACGTCTAACTAGAGCCAGAAGTGCTAACAAAGTTAACTTAATACCTCATTTAGAGACAGAGTATAAGCTGTGTAGGAAAGACCTCAGAAATGAGATCAAGGTATCAAAAAGGAAACACTGGCATGATCTATGCGCAAACCTTGAAGACGATATCTGGGGTCAAGGATATAAAATGGTCACCAATAGGATAACTTATCTGAACTCGCCCTACAATCTGTGCAATACAGAGAAATTGAAGATTATCCAAGTCCTGTTTCCAACAACAAAGGACTATTTTCCGAAGCATCGTACGGCTCTAGCACCAGAAATTACTATGATTGAACTAGAGGAGGCTACAGATAAAATTAAGAAAGGTAAATCTCCGGGGAATGATGGAATAACACCAGAATCCATACATCTTGTTGTGGACATTAGCCCATACAAAGTACTCAGCATCATGAATAGTCTTTTGAAACAACAAATGTTCCCTGACTGCTGGAAAGCAGCATCAGTGTCGCTAATACCCAAAAATGACAAAGCTCTAGAGAATAAGAAGTTGAGACCGATATGTCTGCTTGACACGTTTGGTAAACTGTTTGAACAAATCATAAAGGCCCGGCTAGACACTGAACTACAACAAAAAGCAGGAATGTCGAACATGCAATTTGGTTTCACCAGAGGTAAATCTACCGTAGATGCAGTTAAACAGATGCTGGAAAATGTTAACGATGGTAGTCCCAAATGGTGCACTCTGATACTAGTTAATATCGCAAACGCCTTTAACACGGCCTGTTGGAGTAAGATTATGAACAAACTGGAGCAATTTGGGATTAGCCAATACCTTCAAAACCTGATTGGAAGCTATCTTGACAAGAGGTTTTTAACAATTGGGAAACATGTTCATGAAATGACTCAGGGAGTTCCACAGGGATCGGTCCTAGGACCTCTGTTATGGAATGTCCTTTATGACGAAATTCTAAAAGTCAATCTACCTAGGGGGTGCAATATGGTGGCATATGCGGACGACTTGTTGCTAATAGTTAAAGCGGCAACTAAGGAACAGCTTATCTCTGAAACGAACACAGCCCTTGAAGATATAAAGTACACGATAGACACGCTTAAACTGAGCTTAGCTCCTCATAAGACAAAAGCCATCGTAGTTAGGGGAAAAAGAAATAGAGAAGACATCACCTTCCTGCTGGGTAATACCATAATAACTTCTGTCAAAGAGGTTAAATACCTAGGGGTATGGATTGACTCCAAAATGTCCTTTCGCACACATGTCAAAAAAACTACAGAGAAAACCGACAAACAAATTAAATCTCTTCTGAGAATCTTACCAAACATCGGAGGCCCGAGTTTCAGGAAAAGGAGGGTATTGTACGGGGTAACCCAATCAACAATGCTATATGCCGCCCCAGTTTGGCACAACATTTTACAATACCAGAACTACAGAAGTATGTTAAACCGCACTCAACGCAAAATGCTTTTACGCATTGCATCTGCGTACAAAACTACATCGGCCGAAGCATTGCAGGTTATCACGGGCTGTGTTCCTCTTGACATTCTTGCATTCTTGCGGATGAAAGAAGAAGGATTTTTGATAGTGAAAACCCAACTGATCCAGAAAGGAAGAAAATAGAAAGACGTAATTCATTTGAAATCTGGCAGCAAAGATGGGAAGGTGAAATCTTAAAAGCTGCTTGGACGCGAAGGCTTATTCCTCAAATAGACCTCTGGACTCAATGCAGGTTTGCGTACGTGAACTATCATATTAGCCAATTTCTGACTGGACACGGATCGTACAAGTCCTATACATACAGATTCGGTAACTCAGATGACAACAATTGTCTTTACTGTGAGTCTATCGACACAGTGGAACACACATTCTTCGTATGTCCGAGATGGCAATCCTACAGATTGAAGCTATATATAATTTTAGGAGACGAACTGAAACCGGAAAATATCATCACAAGGATGATAAAGAATATGGACACGTGGAAAAATGCCAATAAGATAATTCAAGAGATAATACAGGTTAAAGAATCTGAAGAGAGGAATAGTCAAGCTCCCAGGTAGTCTAATAGACAAATGATAAAAAAAAAAAGGAAAAAAAAAATAGGAAGTAGGTATATAATTTAGTAAATGTTTAATGTTTATGCCTTAATTTAGAGCAGGATTGACACAAGAGAACGCTGAACCTCCTTATCGTTACTCCTAACGGAAGGGGGATGTAGGCTTACCATCACAACGCCAGTACACCCGACGATATGCTCAAATGAGTAGTGCCTCTTACTTAGTGCGTGCACTAGTAACGTCCTCAAAAAAAAAAAAAAGGTTAGGTTAGGTTAGGTTAGGTTAGGTTAGGTTAGGTTCGGTTAGGTTAGGTTAGGTTAGGTTAGGTTAGGTTAGGTTAGGTTAGGTTAGGTTAGGTTAGGTTAGGTTAGGTTAGGTTAGGTTAGGTTAGGTTAGGTTAGGTTAGGTTAGGTTAGGTTAGGTTAGGTTAGGTTAGGTTAGGTTAGGTTAGGTTAGGTTAGGTTAGGTTAGGTTAGGTTAGGTTAGGTTAGGTTAGGTTAGGTTAGGTTCCACTCCTAGGAGCTGTGAGACCTTGTCGTTGGTGGAGTGGCATAGTAACTTCCTCCCTTCTCGAGCCGCAAGGACGGGGAGGGAAGAGTGAAGCTAAGAAACAGCTCAATAAATGGTCAGTGGGGCACTGGTGGGGCTACTGATGTCGAGTAGGTAGCTCCAATAAATACCAGTAGAAGGTCCAGAAAGCCCAAGGTACATCCGATCACACTGACAAGTCCAACCAGATACGGAGGGCGAACGGCGAGTTCCCGGCGCCGTAAAACGGGGACCTCGCGGCTATGGTATGGTAACCCAGACAGAAGAGTCCAAACCTGGCCGTAGGTTTAAAAGGCAATGGAAGGAAACCATTCTAAAATCCAAGCATGGATTCCAAGGACGAAGAAGTGGTTACGGAGCAGGGGAGGGATACCCCAGTTCCGGTCGGTGTCGTGGGTGAGCGAACAGGCCCCAACCGACCGTTAGCAAGCGACTGTAGTACATCTGTGGCAGGGAACCAGGCCATGATGTTTGAATATGTGACTGGAACAGAGCAGGAAAATCCATTTAGGAGAAGAGACTCACTGCAGAGAACACCACCATCGGCAGGGTTTTTACAAGCCAAATAGATCTGACCTTACCAGACGAAGAAATAGAGCAGGTTAACATTAAAAAAAGAAAAAAACAAACAGAGGCACAGGATGGCCATAGAAACAAAAGCAGGAAAATGGAATGCAAAGAAGCACAGACACTTATAGACAGCATAAAAATGATTACACAGGTAGCAAATGAGCTAGAGAACCGAATAGAGAAAAACACCAATAAGGCAATCAAGGAAATAAATAGCAAGTGTAGAAGATACATTAAAGCCATAAATGAAAGTACGGTAACAAAGTGGCTAGAAGACCATAGGTACATAAGAAACCAAGAAACCATGTCGGAGATGGCAACGCAAACTCAAAATGAACACCTACAAGACAGGGCAACGCAAACAGTAGGAATAGACACAAACGAAATAACAGAACTAGATGGCATAGACTCTTATGAGCTATGGGAAAAAGTAGCGAAAAAGAAATGGAGAGAGGACTTATACAGAAACGTAGAAGTGAAAGTAGGAAACCCGCTGAACTCAAAGGAAATGAGCGTGAAGGTAGTTATTGTGGAAGCAGATGACCCACATATGGAAAACAGTATAAAGGCGCAATACAAAGGAAGGTACCCAGAACTAGCCGAAATGAAAGAAGAATTTGACGTAATGTACCAGTCAGTAAGGCTGATGTCGCAAATAAATGAAGAACAAAAAGACCAAAAAATAGTTAAAATACAATCACAAAGTAAAGAGGAGGACCTATGGAAACATATAAGCAAGATAAGAGAAGTAACTTCAGGGGAGGAATGGGTTTGCCTTCACCATATAAGCTGGATGAGCACAGAACGCTTAAAAAATTAGTCCAAGTAATATTCAATAATAGTGAAACCAACGTGATCATATACACAACACAAAGACAACATGAAAAGGAAAGAGAGGGGAAAACTACGAATATGAGAGCGAAGGATTCATACGCGGTAATAGTGGGAAGCCAAGGAAAAGAATACAAAGAGGTGGTACAAGAAATAAAAAACAACTTAGACCAAAGCAGCGAGGAATTTGTAACATGCTGTTTAGCCTGTTACGTTTTTCGTTTTAAAAACTATTTTATTTAGTTAATTTTTGTGGCTCATTAGTCACTTCCTCCCAAATTTCTACTAAATTTCTAAACATGCCGTTTCCTTGTCGCATTAGTCACTCCAAAATAAAACATTAATTTTTATCAAATTCCCCTTCTATTTTTGTCTTTAGATATTCGAAATTTCAAGTTTCGATTCGAACTGATTCTTTTTCCTCTAACTGCCACTGAGGCAACATTCAAATATATTTTTGACTTATTGTTGGTGAACAAATTTTTATCGTCTGGTTGGTAAGTTAATTATTGTATTTTCCCTAGGTTATTTTCTAGGGTAGTGCTTACTGCCTATTTATGTTTATTGCTTATTTGCTAATTTGCATTTTTTTGTATATTTAAGGAACAAAACGAATAGAATAAAACAGATCACTGTTAAGTTGTTTTTTAACACGTGGAGTTCGGGTTTTATATGCGTTATAGCATAAGCTCCTTTTTACCCGATCTGTTTTATTTATTCGTTCCTTCCCTAATGTTTTTTCTAGTTCCTTATCTTTTTTTTTTCTCTTTTTCCGCAGCTCTGCAGCCGGCAAGTTTTAGGCAAATTTTAGGCAAGTTTTAGGCAAGTTTTAGGCAAGTTTTAGGCAAGTTATCGGCAAGTTAGGCAAATTTAAGAGGCAAACTTAAGCTATTCAAGTTCCTGTTCCAGTTTCCTGTTCCCGAGGTACACCGCCTGTTAAGCCGTCTCCGCCATCGTCACCATCGTCGCCAGAGCTGCCCAACATCCCAGCCCTCTAAGATAAGTTCCTTCGTCTTATCTTTAGCGTGTGTAAGATTTGAAGTTGGCGTGTTATATTACACTTGGTATCCTACTCGTTTGGTTTTTTTGAGTATTCAATTTATGCAAGTTTTTGGATAAACCAATAAATATTTAATATCTTCAATTTTTGTATTGATTATTCAATATTTATTAAATTGGATACACGTATTCGGGAATAAGTAGCTTCATTTTGTAATATTTTCTTAAGTCACTTAACGTTAATTTTTACGAGGTGTTTCCAGCTTTCCACCTTTTGTTTCTGTTTTTTTATTGCATTCGTTTGATTAAAAAGCTGGTGGCGTCCAATTTAATATTAATTGTACACCCCATCCCAGTGATAGCGAATAAAATAGTTTAATTGGTGCCGAATTCCACTCCCTGAGGTGGAGTGGTCTAGCCTGGGACTTTTACGTTACAAATTGGCGCCCAATTAAATGGTTTTTAGCTATTTGATGAGTTGGTGTGTTTAATCAATATTAAAATTTGTTGATTTTATTTTTTCCAATTGGGTAACTTATTTTTGACTACTCCCCGTATCTTTTGGTTTTATTTATTCTATTCCATTTTTAGGTACTTTTGCCTCTTGTTAATTATAGTTAATATTTTTTTTTGGGTTCACCGATTTTTACTCTTTTGCTTCAATTGAAGTGTTAAAATATTGATTGTTGTTTTTTTACGATCACGTTAATTATTTCAGTAGAGGAGAAATTTTAACAGGTTTATTAATTATTTGGTTCATAATTTTTAGTACATGGTACTGCTATTTTTACATTTTGTGCATACTATTTATTATGTTTTGAAGATCACTTTAGGTAGTTGGTTGTTTGATTACTCTTTTTTTTTAATTTTTCAATAGTTTGAATATTTTTCAAACTTGAAATTTTTTTTGTATCTCTTCAAACTGATATATTTTGGAAGTATTTTCTGACTTTACAAACTTTGAAATTTTATAATACTATAGAAGCAAGGTTAATAATTTATTTTTTTTCTATATTACTCAATTTTGTACAAATATTTGCAAATCTGCCTTTTCTTAACGTTTTTTAAATAATTTTTGATACTCTTAACCTCGACTTAGTAATTTTAAAGCATTTTCTTAATATTTTCAATTTTGATAATTTTTTCAAATTTTCTTATTGTTAGCTATCAAGTTTTTCATTTTAATTGGTTTTTTTTAAATAAAATCAATATGCAGGCAAAGCATTTGAAAGTACATGAACTTTCTTATGAAATTAAAATTAGATGTGTTACTTTACCCGATACAGTTGACGAAAAACGCAAAGTTCTTACTGGTTTATTAGCTCGTGAGAAAGCAAACCGTAGTTTTTCATTACCGGTAAACAATTACACATTTCAGGAAGATCATTTTGAAATTCGTAGTACTATTCAGGATTTGACTGATGTCGATTAACAATTTTAGTGGTAATAAACGCGAACCCGTGTTTCAAAGAATAAATTCACGATTAATTCATTTGACCAATAGGATAAATAGAATGAATGTTGATTCCGATGATGAGGAACAAATAAAAATGTCTCTAGATAGAGAAGTACTTATACTTGAATCTGATTTAGACACAAAGACAACTCCAATTATTTCTGTAGATAGTATAGAGCAGGGGTCGCCAAATGGCGGACCGCGGTCCGCATCCGGACCGCTGACCCATTTTGTGCGGACCCGCAAGAACACAGAAATTTACACTAAAAACTTCTTCCGATATACAGAAAGATTGACGAGAGCTGTACGTAATTTAATAATAATGTATCCCCCACATTATCTTTGTTGACGTCAATTCGAAAACGGCCGGGCGAAGTAACGAGCGAGCGAGAAAGAGTTCGCGGATTGCAGCAAGTGTCGCGAGGGCGAGGGTAATTCATCACGTGATCGCTCTGCCGGCCGCGAGCTCAAATCAGATGTCAAAAGTTTTTCTCGAAAACTTGATCTCTTTATTAATGATCTTGGAAATGAATGCTTACACTTCCCCAATTTAAATAAAATAATCAGCAGTGATAACGAGACTGACGTCGGCCAATTCAAGACGTTCATTACGGATCTTGAATCGGAATTTCAAAAAAGGTTCGCAAATTTTAAGAAAATTGAAATGTTGTAGAAATTCTCAGCAGCATTTACTCTCTGCATCCTGATGGTGAATGGAGCAATGAAGCTGCAATTGTTTTCGGAAGTGATAAAGCTACTCTGCAGATGGAAATGATCGATTTCCAAGAAAACACAGTTTTAAAACACAAACAATCGGAAGTTTCCAGTGAAGAGTTCTGGATAAAATTTGTGTGTGGTAATAAATATCCAGAATTACAAAAATTAGCTTTGAAACTTCTTACTTTGTTTGGATCGACATATATTTGTGAAGCAGCATTTTCGAAGATGAAGTTCATTAAGAATAAATTTCGATCTCGACTTACTACTGAACATCTCCAGGATTTAATGTCAATAGCTTGCACCAATTTTACTCCAAACTTCAGACAGATAATTTGCAACAAAAAATGTCATTTTTCGCATTGATACCTATGTAACAAAATACCTTTGTTATTTCCTTAATTACATTTGTATAATAAATATTTTTTCTTATAAATAAAATGTGCGGACCACGACGGTCATTTCATTTCTTAAAACGGACCCCGAGCGAAACTAATTGGAGACCACTGGTATAGAGTCACACAGTAATCACGTACCCCTTGCATCTTCTTCATCTTCATCTTCTGCTACAGTACCGCATTCTCGACACGATCCAGTGTATAAATGGAATGTTTCTTTCTCTGGAAAAAATGAATCACTTCATCTTTTTTTAGAAAAAGTCGAATTACTTAGAGTATCACGAGGTATTTCGGATAATGAGTTATTTCTACAGTCTTGTGAGTTATTCCGAGGCAGCGCTTTTACCTGGTATCTCAATAATCGTGGCAAATTTAGTTCTTGGTCAGATATTGTTGCAAAACTGAAAGCAGATTTTCTTCCGTATAGTTATGAAACAGATTTAGAGTTAGAAATTTTAAATCGAACCATGGGTGCAAATGAACCCGTTACAGTTTATATTTCTTCTATGTTAGGTCTTTTTAACCGTCTAACGAATGTTGTGGATGAGCACTCCCGCGTTGCAAAGATTCGTAGGAATCTTTCACCTTTTTTTGTTTCTGCATTGGCATTGCATATTCCTAACACTGTTGATGAACTAACTGAGCTTTGTAAAAGAATTGAAGAATCTAGAGTTTGGTCTGATCGTTATCGACCACCATCTTCCAATAATTCTCGATTACTAGAACCTGATCTAGCTTGTCTTTATGTTTCACATACATCTTCGTCGAACAGAAAATCTTCTGTTAATGTTTCTGCTTTAACTTCTTCCGTGTGTTGGAATTGTGGCAGATCTGGTCATAGTTTTAGTAAGTGTCGTTCTCCTAAGTCAATCTTTTGTTATGGTTATGGTGCTAAAAACACTACAAAGCCTAATTGTCATTCTTGTATTCCAAAAAACGAGGTTCGGACTGGTCCTGTAAATCTGACAACAGATTCCAGTCATGTGCAAATTACTTCAGAAGTAAAGTCAGAAAATCAAAAACACAAACCATCAACAAGTCGAAAATAATTTCATGTTTTTCACCTACTGCTACCGAATGGCAAGCTTATCTTAGTTTTGTCAAGGATTTTTTATCTTCTGTTACTTCTTACCGTTCTGAAAATCTTGGCAAACAATTATGTTCTCGTACCGTTTCACTTGTCAATTCTGTACAGGATGTTGAAATATCTAAGGAAGCACAAGATGATTCTAATGTTAATTTACCTGTTTTATCTGTCTTACATGGTTTACCGACGCCTGCGGTAAATATTTTATGTAAAAATAATGTCAATTCTATTTCTACCGATGTTTGTCCTTTGTTTGTAAAGAAACCTAATGATAATCGTCCTTTTACAGGGTGTACCAACCTTACGACAAACTTCTATATATGGGTTATTTTAAGAGATATCAAAAAATGTTATCAACCAAAATAGTGGATGTCTTTAAGGTCCATATTTTTAAATTATATCGAACTATACAGAGTGCTGCATAACGCCGTTACTAACCAAACATATGATTTTTTAAATGGGAACCCCTGTATATTATACCGGATTCGGATTGCTCTCATTTTGTTGAAGCTTTTGATATAAGGTTTTGCTTCGTTATACAGAGTCCTTCAAAAGATATGGGCACGTTTATGTGAAAATCGTAGGTAAATCAACGCTCTGTAGCTTATTGTACGTTGAAGATAAAAAATTTATTTTGCCTGACAGAGTTTCGTAATATGATGCAATATTTCCCTGTAATATTGAATTTTGATTATTTTCTTTTTTTGTATACAGGGTGGAAGGAAACTTGAACCTGTCATTTTCTTTCTTCTTTCAAATGGAACACCCTGTATTTTATAGCAAAAATGGAATCTTCGTTTATGTTACTTTAATTTTTGTGAAGCATTCCCTATACCCAAAGTTTATAAAAACGGAGTTATTTTGTAATATTTATTGTAAACTATATAATTATTAACCTATTGTATGAAAACAATAAACGTTGAATGTGACAAAAAATCCCAAATAATAATAAATTTTAATAAACAATTTATCCTAAACGCAACAAGTCACCAGAAGTATAATTCTAACCGTAATATCAAACTAAATGTTCAAAGTGTTCACAGTTAACATCAATACAGTGCTGCAGTCTTAGTTCAAATGATTGACTAACATTTCTCAGCATATCAACGTTAATAGATCGAAATGCCGCTCTGATTATCACTTTCATGTCCTCTCTTATAGTCGAGGGAGTTTTATAAACCTCGTTTTTTATAAAACCCCAAAAAAAGAAATCCATTTTTGTTAAATCGGGAGACCGAGCTGGCCAAACAGTTGGGCCCCTTCTTCCGATCCATCTGTTTTGGAATTCGGTATTGAGATGATCTCGTATAGGCGCAGTATTATGAACAGGCGCACCATCATGGAAATACCACGTTTGTCTCCGAATATTACGTGGAACTTTTTCTAATAAAACTGGCAGATGATTCTGAAGAAAATTTAAATAAACTCTTTCATCAAAGAAATACCTATGGTCCTATCACATGATCACCTACAATTCCACCCCAAACATTTGATGACCACCTTCATTGGCTATTACGAGTTGAGACGACATTTGGATTAGAAACTGCATAATAATGAAAATTATGTCGATTTACACATCCATTTTTATGAAAAGTCGCCTCATCTGCAAAAAGCACAAAATCAAAAAAATGTCTCTGGCGATTGATTTTAAATTGTGCCCATTCACAAAACGTTACTCTTTTTTTTTGGGTTTTTTGAACCGTGCCTTGATATTGTGAAATATTTCTCACACTTGTATGCGGATCCTCTACAATACTTAGCAGTACTTTAATTTCATTTTCCTCAGTTAAGACTATTTTTGTTCCCTTTTTTTTCTCGTATTTTACTTCACCAGTGCGAATGAAACGATCCATTAGTTCTCCAAATGCTCTTTTGTTGGGTGTCTTCCGGTCTGGAAATCTTTAAAGATAAACTTTAGATGCAAGCAAACAATTTGTGTTTCATTCACCCAATACCCAAATCATGTCTACCATTTCTTGAGTAGAAAAATGTACACTATTCATCCTCAATAATTGTTACTTTATTTGAGAAAACTATGAAATGCAGGGGACACTTTTAATTACTGCTATTTTTAAGAAATAAAAATAACGACTGACGTTTATGTCAAATTTTGTCAACGCTTACTGAGAAAATGTAATGGTTTACAGCGTTGCATTGATGTTAACGGTGAACACTGAACATTTAGTTTAATATCACGGTTAGGATCATACTTTTGGTGACTTGTTCTGCTTAAAATAAATAATTTATGAAAATTTATTATTTAGGATTTTTTGTTACATTCAACGTTTATTGCCTTCACACAATAGGTTAATAATTATAGTTTACAACAAATATTACAAAATAACTCCGTTTTTATAAACTTTGCGTATAGGGAATGCTTCACAAAAATTAAAGTAACATAATCGAAGATTTTATTTTTGCTATAAAATACAGGGTGTTCCATTTGAAAGAAGAAAGAAAATGACAGGTTCGAGTTTCCGTCCACCCTGTATACAAAAAAAGAAAATAATCAAAATTCAATATTACAGGGAAATATTGCATCATATTACGAAACTCTGTCAGGCAAAATAAATTTTTTATCTTCAACGTACAATAAGCTACAGAGCGTAGATTTACCTACGATTTTCACATAAACGTGCCCATATCTTTTGAAGGACTCTGTATAACGTAGCAAAACCTTATATCAAAAGCTTCAAAAAAATGAGAGCAATCCGAATTCGGTATAATATACAGGGGTTCCCATTTAAAAAATCATATGTTTGGTTAGTAACGGCGTTATGCAGCACTCTGTATAGTTCGATATAATTTCAAAATATGGACCTTAAAGACATCTACTATTTTTGTTATTAACATTTATTGATATCTCTTAAAATAACCCATATATCGAAGTTTGTCGTAAGGTTGGTACACCCTGTATGATTGTCAAAATTTTAGATACTGAAGTTGTAGCTATGGTTGATACTGGAAGCAATTCTAGTGTTATTGGAAACCAAGGGTTTTCACTTATTAATTCTCTTCATGTACCTATCGAATATGATGCTTCAATAAGTATCACTACTGCTGATGGCGTTCCACCGCAATTTATGGGTTTTATCACTGTTCCCGTTACCGTGAACAATGTCACTAAAACAATTAAAATTTTAATTATACCTTCTATTAATCATTCTCTTATTTTGGGTATGGATTTTTTGAGTCTATGTAAGATAGACATTAATTGTCATAATTTGTCGTATTCTCTTTTGTCCTCTACTTGTGTCATTAACACAATTCAATCCGTTTCTAGTCTCACCTCTTTTGAAAAAGATGAACTAGACAAGGTAATCAATTTGTTTGCTTCACTTGCTCCTTCAGACCGAATTGGTCGAACTAATTTAATAGAGCACAATATCGATACTGGTAATGCAAAGCCAATTGTGCAGCGTCAATATCCCTTGTCTCCGGCTATGCAAAAACTTCTTGTGAAAGAAGTGGAAGAAATGTTAAATCTCAAAGTTATTCAACCTTCGAACTCCCCTTGGTGTTCACCTCTCTAGATTGTCCCTAAGAAGTCCGGAGAATGTCGTGTATGTTTTGATGGTCGGAAATTGAATAAGGTTACTGTTTCAGATTCATATCCTATGGCGCAAGTTGATATTATTCTTAGTAAACTCCGAGACGCAAAATTTCTGACGTCTATTGATTTAAAAAAGGCTTTTCTACAAATACCTTTGTCTGAATCTTCTCGCCCGAAAACAGCTTTCGCTGTATACGGTGTAGGACTTTTTGAATTCGTTACTACTCCTTATGGTCTAATCAATGCTCCCAAAACTATGGCTCGTCTAATGGACATGGTTATAGATCCTTCCCTTCGACCGTATTGTTTTTGTTATTTAGATGACATTATCATCGCTACCCCTTCTTTTGAGTTACATATGGAAACTCTAAACAAATTGTATCTTAGGTTGAAAACAGCCAATCTTACTGTCAATCTTAAAAAATGTGAATTTTGTCGTGATTCCCTTAAATTTTTAGGTTTTGTTGTTGATAAAAATGGTTTACGTACAGATGACGAGAAAGTCTCTGCTATTTTGAATTACTCCGCTCCAAAAAATACTACAGAGACAAAACGTCTTATAGGTCTTATTGGTTGGTATCGTCGTTTTATTAAAGATTTCTCTACCATTTGTTCCCCAATCACTGATATTCTTCATGGCAGGAAAAAAGGTCAATCGATTTCTTGGACTGCCGAAGCCGAAAATGCCTTTATTGAAGTTAAGAAACGTCTCACTTCTAGTCCTATTCTTGCAAGCCCCGACTTTTCTAAACCTTTTATTATCCAAACTGATGCTAGTGAAACTGGTCTTGGAGCAATACTTTATCAAGATTGCGATGGTATCGAACATCCAATTGCTTATGCAAGTCGTACTTTAAATAAAACTGAAAGAAAATATAGCACAACAGAAAAAGAACTTTTAGGAGTTATTTTTGGTGTTGAAAAGTTCCGAGGTTATGTTGAAGGTACCCATTTTACTCTTGAGACAGATCACTCATCGTTGCAATATCTATCGAAACTTTCGAATCCCTCAGGTCGCATAGCTCGTCTTTCTCTTAGGCTTTCTCAATTTGATTTTGAAATTAAGCACAGAAAAGGAATCACTATGGTGGTAAGTGATGCTTTATCGCGTTCTTTCTCAGAAATTTCTATTATCGACGTAAATACTTTCAAGCCAGATACTTGGTACACTTCTATGATTCAGAAGGTCACCAATAATCCTGATTTATATCCTACATTTAAGGTTGACAATAATGTTTTATACAAACATGTTTTTTCGTCAAATCCAATTTCTAGTAATTTATCTAATTGGAAAATTGTTGTTCCTACCCCTAATAGAATTGACTTATTGAAATTATTTCATGATAATTATTTGAGTGCCCATTTAGGCATATCTAAAACTATTTCTCGTATTTCCGAACTTTACTATTGGCCGAAACTTAGAAGTTCTGTATCTCGCTACATTAATAAATGTTCAGTTTGTGGTTCTTGTAAAACACAAAACTTACCTAAAGCTGGTGTTATGGGTCAGTATAAAGATATAAATTTTCCATGGCAATGGATTTCTGCTGATTTGATAGGTCCTTATCCCAAATCAAAATCTGGTAACAGATTTGTCTTAGTAATTACCGATTGGTTCACAAAATTTTGTCTTGTTCATCCAATGCAACACGCAACTGCTAAGGGCATTGTGAAATTTATAGAAAACCAAGTTTTTCTTGTTTTTGGTGTTTTTCTGTTGACAATGGTACTGTTTTTACGTCCTTTCTTTTTAAGAATTTAATGTCGCAATATAAGGTGCAAAAAATATTTTATAACGCTCGTTATCATCCCCAAGCAAATCACACAGAACGATCTAACAAAACAATTGTTACAGCTTTAAGATGTTATATTCATGAGAATTCGTCTCATAATAACTGGGATAATTCGCTACACAGAGTTGCACAAGCAATCAGAACGGCGAAACATGACGTTACGGGTTACTCCCCAGCTTTTCTAAATTTTGCTCGAAACGTTCCGTTAAGTGGAGATTTTTATGGTGCAATTTCCGAAAACGCGAATAACATAATATTTAACACTGGAGATAAATTGCAATTGGTTAACGATGTTCAAACCCTTCCTAAACTTTTTGTAGATATTCGGAAAAAGCTAAAAAACGCATACGAAAAAAATGCAAAACATTACAATTTGAGAAAGAGAGATTTGCAATTTCATGTTGGTGACAGGTTATGGAAAAAGAATTATGTTCTTTCGTCCAAATCTAATAATTTTGGAGCTAAATTTGCTCCTAAATATATACCTTGTGTTGTCAACAAAGCTATTTCTAAATTAGTTTACAATTTAAAAGATCTATCTGGTAATGATTTAGGTAACTGGCATGTTACAGATTTAAAGAACCAATTTATTGATGTAGATGAAAATCTTCCTGATGATGAACCTTCTGTTCAACTTTCTGATAATTTAGATTTGTCTAATAATGATTATAATTTGCGAGTCAGATCTAATAGTGATTCTGATTAATTTAGAGTTCGCTCGTATTTTTTTATATAACTTATTAAGTAATTATATTAACGTGACTATTTTTATTTTTCTTTTGTTTCAAGATAAAAAACATTTTGTATCTATCATTTATCTGGAACTAAGGTCCTCGTATATGTCATAGAACCTCTATACCAGTGATGGGCAAACTTTTTGGAAGTAGGGCCAGATAAAATTTAAAAATTTACAAGCGGGCCAAAAAAAAAAATAACAAGTTATAGGCCTAAACCTTTTTATTGTTTAATTTTACATCATACACAACTTATATACTAAAATGGTAAAAACTTCCAAACAAGTCACAAAAAATGATTAATCTTTAGAAGTGCATGAAGGCGTATGAGACAGATGAAACTGTGACTGAGATTGTAAAAGTTGATCATAATCTGGTAGAAACTGAGATGAGCTGATTCGCAGTAGTGAAGCTAAATTATGGTCAGTCAATCGGTTTCTAACACTGTTTTTGCGAAGCTTCATAGTAGAAAACACCTGTTCACAGATGTAAGAAGAGGAATACATCGAAATTATCTTCTGAGCGTGAGATTTCAGGTTTGGAAAAGTTGTTTTTGACAGGGCCTTGTAGAACTCAATCTTCGAAACATTGAGAAATAGTTGTTTCAATTCAGTGTTACATTGCAACTCAATTAGTTCGAGCTGCAGTTCTGGTTTAACTGATTCACAATCCAAATTAAATGGCATGCTAAAAATCTCCAGGTCCTGTTCGATAACTTTGAAGTCTTGGAATCTTCGTTCATATTCTTCATGAAGACATTTTACGTTTTTCTCATAGCTCTTAACTTTGTCTTCTGTAACTGCAATGGATTTTAACCTTGGAAAATGAGTGAAGTCTTTCTTGAGTAGTTGTTTGGAAAATAGATTTAACTGCAGTTTGAAACCCCTGATATGACCCCAAGTATCATGAATCAATTGATTTCTTCCCTGGAGTTTAAGGTTCAATTTATTGATGTGGCTAAAAATATCTGTAAAAAATGCAAAGTCTGAAAGCCATAACATATCTTTCAAATGATCACACTCGTCCATTCCTTTTTCTTCCATAAAAGAGATAATTTCGTCTTTTAGATCCCAAACTCGTTCAAAAACCCGCCCTGCACTGAGCCACCTTACTTTGGTGTAGTAAAGTACGTCAGAATATTCTGACTGCAATGAGTAAAGAAACTCTTGAAATTGCCTATGGTTGAGTGCTCGCGAACGAATGCTATTAACAATTTTAATAACAACATCAAGCACATGTTTCATTTCTAGAGCAGATTTACACAGAGTTTCTTGATGGATGATACAATGAAGAAACACCACTTCGTTCCCAGGAAATGATTCATTAAATTTGCCGACAAAACCAGATTTTGCCCCTGTCATATTTGGTGCTCCGTCAGTAGTAATGTTACAAATAGTGGTCAGAGGTACTTTCAAAGATGTGATAGTTTCTTGAAATTCTTCAAAAATGTCTGATCCTTTTGTCGTTCCCTTTAATGAACGCATGGAGGCTAATTCTTCAGTAACACCAAAGTTGTCATCTATACCTCTTATAAATATCAGTAACTGAGCTGTGTCAGTTATGTCGGTGCTTTCATCCAACGCAAAAGAACAGAATTTAAACGTGCTTATCTTTGATTCTAGTTGTGTTACAAACTGCTTGTTGATAGCTTCAATTCTAGACGTAATTGTTTTTCGGGACAAACTTACTGCTTCAAAATCCCTTGTTTTTTCAGGACACAAAATATCACTTACTTGAAGTAAACAAGTTTTTACAAATTCGCCATCAGAAAATGTTTTGTTACTTTTAGCAATATTGTATGCTACAACATAGCTGGCACGTGTAGCAAGCTTTTGAGAGCTGTTCAGCTTTTTAAAAATATTTTGCTGACCTGATATTTGCTTACGTAGAGCTCCTGATTTTTGCTTCCGTTCTTCTTCAGTCATCTTTTCATAAGTGGCGTTGTTATGTTTTGTCATGAAATGTCGAGAGAGGTTAAATTCCTTGAATACGGCTACAGCTTCATTGCAAATTAGGCACACAGGTTTATCCTTAATAGGTGTAAAAAAGTATTTCCAAGTCCACTCATCTTTAAAAACACGACATTCTGAATCAACTTTACGTTTTTTAGTTGCCATTGTACCGGTCAAAAAGCACACTACCGACAAACTCAACTATATAAATACAAGTCAGACTAATAAGAGTTGCAGAGGTGACGTGGCCTACGTGACTGTCTGAACTACACTGACCCATAGAACAGCCGACGGACAAAACAATATTGCTAGCGCCGATTCATCCCGAACTTGACCGAGCAACACCGAACGATCTACAGGACAGGCCACACGCATCGCACTAAATCGCCATACTACCGATATACATATATTTTCTACGGAACGAAAACACACGATGCAAACTCAGTTAGTGTTAGATGCGATAATACCACACCTAAGGCTCCCGTTAACTATTATAGCTGCACAAAAAAAAATATCACTTCCTATGTGCAGTTAATTTTAGGGGTTAATCAAAATCGTGTCGCGGGCCGGATCAGACTAGCCCGAGGGCCGCACTTGGCCCGCGGGCCGTACTTTGCCCATGACTGCTCTATACGATATTTTTGTGGTAAACAGTAATACCGTTACCTTCTATATGCTCTTTTGTTATCTCTTGATTTTGTATCGTAGGTACATATTTATTAGTATCTTTTAGACGTTGTCCATAATACAATTCTTGTGTTATGTTTGTGTTTTATCGTATCTTTTTGTTTTTGGGTTTTTGAAATGCCAAAAACGATGTTCTTTCGAGAACAATCTTCCGTGAATGTTTCAAATTTTCTGGAATTTTCTTGCTTCATGCACCTTCATAATCCAGCATATTTTGGAACAACCATTACGCTCAAACATTTTCTGAAATCCTTGCTTTGGCAAATTTTGGATTCAGTTTATTTTGTAGCATTCCCTTATCGTGTGTATATTGAGAAATTATGTTTTTTGCTTGGTAGCGCTTTTGTTCTCAATATACGCTTTATTTTGCTTTTCTTATGTTATGATACGAGAACACATTGTCGTTTTGTACGAAAATTAACGAAATATTTAGTTTTACCTGTGTACTGACTGATACATACTATAGTATTTTATTCTAGCATATTTGTTTACCTCAGTTGATGACAAAACTTTTTTCGAGACACCTATCTAATTGTGGTTTACAACTCCACATCTGATAATTTAGTTGCTTATCGCGGCACGTTTAGATTCAGATTGATTAAAAATATATAATTTAATAATTTCTTCTAGTTTTTGTTGTTATGTGTGCTATCGCTAATTTGTTAGCATTTGGTTCCGTCTTGGTGGGTTTCTTCCTTCCAAACTTTCCGATTGGAGGAAAGGGGGGGAAAGGCCATGCCTTGTTTAGTTTTATCTTCATTATTATGTTCTCTATAGTATGCACACATGCACATGCACACATATATTTTTTTCTTGGTCACGTTAAATAATTATCTTATTCTAGTTTTACCGTGTTTATTTTCATACAATATCTTGCAATAGTATTCCCATGACGGAATTTTTGGAGGTTTTCGCTTCCCTGTTAAAAAATGCTTACCGTGAATTTTGTTTTTTTGTTAAGGCCTATATCTTTGACGGGCGTGTTGTTAGTCTTGTGACAACCTCAATTGGAAGACAAACTTTCAGAGGTGTGTCATGGTGGGTCATGATTCCATAGATGTGTTGTACCTACGGGACGCCGTCGTCCGAAAGGATGGATTTATGACTTGTCATATCATCGCACTGGAAGGATGTGTCACATGGGCACTGCAACACGGTGTCATAGATTTAGAGATCCAGTCAATTTTTATCTCTTGGATTTTTTCCATTTTAGTTGTGGCGTTTCTAAATAACGCTGGGTTCGTTAATAACCCGAGCTTGCTAAAAAATTTATTAGGTATGTTTTTTTTAAACCCTTTCGTTTCTCCCTCAGCAAGGACTTGGTTGTCATAGGACCCATGCCTGCACTTCGGTAGTTGTTAATGGATGTGGAAATTGATTGTGGGAAAAGATAACCACGACGCGATTAACATCATCTGCGAGGCTTTTCCAACACAATTGATAGCCAGTCAATTCATAACTCCGGAATGACACTTACTTAGTTTTACTTTTCTTATTACCGTTTATGATTGGTTTATTTTATTATTTTTTTCATCAGTTTAAGATACTAGAGATCATACTTACCCCTTATCACAACAGGTGATTTTTTTTCTGCTTCGTTGAGAAATTAGGATTTCTCTATTTATCGTTAAGATGTTAAGCATCTTGAGTTTTTTTATTGCGCTTATACTGATTTTTGTATTGATATATTTAAAATTTTATGTTATAATAGAGGCTAACCCTCTAAATACCGTTTTATAGCTGCAGTAAAATATTGTGATCTCTGTACAATTTTTTTGAACCATTTATTTTATTATAATTTTTTCTTCCGTTAATAGGAACATTTCCCTATTAATTTTTTTGGTTCAAAATATTCACGTTTGTTTTTCAATATATTTTGAATTTCGTTTACTTTTCTCTAAGCTTTTGAAATAAAAAAGAGAGTAAGTCAAGAATTTAGAATAATTTCTCTACAGTGAGATAGTATATTCATACATCGTCACAATTTTTGCTGTGTCTGTGTGAGGATTATTTCGAATGTTCTGCTTGCGCGATGACCAATGGTTACCGTGGATACCAACTGGCAACATCCCTGGCATGGAGACTAGATATAAGGAGCACAAACTTGTATAGGAAAAATGTCGAAAAAGTGTCCAGCGGTAAGGTACAAATAGTAGATGGCGCGAGAGTAGCTAGCGATTAAAATTACAGAGTGAAGTTTGCTGGACAAGTTAACCTAACAAAAAATGAAAATAGTCTTCATTTTTATAGTAGTTTTTATAAAAATTTACAATGTGAAAAACGTGTGTCGTAAAAAGTTGTCCAACTAGAAGTAAAGTTAAAAATAAAAAAAATTACACACCCCAGCCCCTGTCTTATTTTCGAGCAACAGTAAGTGGTTGATGTAGGACTCTCGGGTTAGGTTTATTGTTTTCATTACTATTTTGCAACACAATTGCCTATATAATGATATTGAAGAAACTTACCTTTAACCAAACATAGCACCAGCTACGGGAAATACTTATTTTTTCCTTGAAGTTTGCTAAAACCAAGCATAAAAGGTAACCGAATGAAAATAAACAAACCCTCCATTTACATAACCTAAAATTTAGCACGTCAAATATGATTTTAATCTCTAGCCTCCCCAGCGCCACCACTATTTTCCTAATTTCGACGGACACTTTTTATATACAGAGTTTGTGCTCCTTATATCTAGTCTCCATGATCCCTGGTATGAACTTAGAAATATCATTTCACTTTCCGGTGGAAATTTTAGACAATCACTTCTACCAAATTTCGCCACTTCTCTTCTCTTTTTATTCAATGGTTTATGTTCATCAATTTATTCATTCTCTTGAGTTATATGTAAGCACTACTTTTTTTTTGGATGTTCACCACAGTTTTTTTGTTTTTGCTTCCCATTCTTCGTAGACTGTTGTTTACAAAAAAAAAAGTAATTCTGTGAATTATTTTTTTCTCCCGAGGAGAGGGGATGTAACATGCTGTTTAGCCTGTTACGTTTTTCGTTTTAAAAACTATTTTATTTAGTTAATTTTTGTGGCTCATTAGTCACTTCCTCCCAAATTTCTACTAAATTTCTAAACATGCCGTTTCCTTGTCGCATTAGTCACTCCAAAATAAAACATTAATTTTTATCAAATTCCCCTTCTATTTTTGTCTTTAGATATTCGAAATTTCAAGTTTCGATTCGAACTGATTCTTTTTCCTCTAACTGCCACTGAGGCAACATTCAAATATATTTTTAAACTTATTGTTGGTGAACAAATTTTTATCGTCTGGTTGGTAAGTTAATTATTGTATTTTCCCTAGGTTATTTTCTAGGGTAGTGCTTACTGCTTATTTATGTTTATTGCTTATTTGCTAATTTGCATTTTTTTGTATATTTAAGGAACAAAACGAATAGAATAAAACAGATCACTGTTAAGTTGTTTTTTAACACGTGGAGTTCGGGTTTTATATGCGTTATAGCATAAGCTCCTTTTTACCCGATCTGTTTTATTTATTCGTTCCTTCCCTAATGTTTTTTCTAGTTCCTTATCCTTTTTTTTCTCTTTTTCCGCAGCTCTGCAGCCGGCAAGTTTTAGGCAAATTTTAGGCAAGTTTTAGGCAAGTTTTAGGCAAGTTTTAGGCAAGTTATCGGCAAGTTAGGCAAATTTAAGAGGCAAACTTAAGCTATTCAAGTTCCTGTTCCAGTTTCCTGTTCCCGAGGTACACCGCCTGTTAAGCCGTCTCCGCCATCGTCACCATCGTCGCCAGAGCTGCCCAACATCCCAGCCCTCTAAGATAAGTTCCTTCGTCTTATCTTTAGCGTGTGTAAGATTTGAAGTTGGCGTGTTATATTACACTTGGTATCCTACTCGTTTGGTTTTTTTGAGTATTCAATTTATGCAAGTTTTTGGATAAACCAATAAATATTTAATATCTTCAATTTTTGTATTGATTATTCAATATTTATTAAATTGGATACACGTATTCGGGAATAAGTAGCTTCATTTTGTAATATTTTCTTAAGTCACTTAACGTTAATTTTTACGAGGTGTTTCCAGCTTTCCACCTTTTGTTTCTGTTTTTTTATTGCATTCGTTTGATTAAAAAGCTGGTGGCGTCCAATTTAATATTAATTGTACACCCCATCCCAGTGATAGCGAATAAAATAGTTTAATTGGTGCCGAATTTCACTCCCTGAGGTGGAGTGCTCTAGCCTGGGACTTTTACGTTACAAATTTAACATAATAAAAAACGTTAGGATGACGAAAGACGGTAATATCCTGATAATCACAGACAGGAATGAGGAAACAGCCCGCAAACTACAGCAGGCAATAAAGAGTAATACAACAAACACGGATGTTAAGCTGAGAGGATTACAAGGAAGACTAGAAGCCCTTCATATAAAAGGAATCGAAGAGACAACCTCCAAGGAAGAACTAGTAGAGGCGATAGAAAAAATTTCCGGGAAATTGAAAGAAGAAGAATACAAGATAGGGGAGTTCAGACCAAATGCAGGAAATACGAGGGCAGTAACGATTATGGTAAATAGCACACTTGCGAACACAATAACACAAGAAAGCCACATTAGAATAGGCATGGCAAGATGCAAAGTGGAGAAGCATATAAAGATAGATAGATGCGGCAAATGTTGGGGATATGACCACAATAGGGCCAATTGTACGGGACTAGATCGAGCTAACGTATGTTACAAATGCGGAAGAGATGGTCATAAATCCAAGGAATGCACTAACGCAGAAGCATGCCCAGTCTGCAAGGAAACTGGACATAGTATGGGATCACGACAATGCGGAGTCTTTAAGAGAACACTCTCGATAAACCGAAAGAAAGTGGTCGGCCAAAAATCCAGTTAACACACAAATCTATATAGGTATAAACAGTAAAGTTTTTAGTTCATACATAATTTCCGCAATTGTTGGAACCGCGACATATTGTGGAAATTAACCAAATGGCCATCCTTGGGTACACAGCCACAGCTGTCCCTACCTCGACCTTTAACTTCACTTGCATTAATATTCAAATCATACCTTGAAGAGGATTAATCTCCTATAGCAGGGTACAGAATTAAACTTTTGCAAAGCCAAAGCGGTAGAATGGGGGTCACCAGTAACTGATACACGAGGGCAAATGCTGGCTGAGCTAAGCGCCCAGGCAGACTGGATAGTGCTCAATAGAGGGAACACGTGTTACGTGTTAAAAGTGTAACTTAATATTTAACAACTTTATTTTTCTTGTTTGCTATCTTTACACTGAAAGTTGGATTTATGGAAACAACTTGCATTTCGTTTAATAACAAAAATGTTCTTTCTTGTTCGTTGTTGGTTGAATGTCTTGGCGACCTTTCATTTGTTATTACCTGAAAATGATTACAAAAATTAGTACTAAATATCCATGCTGATGTACAGGTAAATATAACCTGTTGAAGTACCTGTGTCAGTGTCAATGTCAACTCTCTTCTGCACTTGAGGAAGGTGGTCTCTACCAATGTTAACTATGGTCTCTACTCTCATTCAGTATCTAGCCACTTTATTTCAAACTAGTTTTAAGAATCTTTCTAGAACATGGGAGTACAAAAAAAAATAAAACGACTACGATTGGACATCTTTTTGTGAGAGTCCATTTTGGTTTTGGGGGATAAAAAAAAAAGCACTTTTGGTTCAGGAAGAACTTGCAACGCATTATTGCGGGTATTAAATAGAAATCTGAGAAATTTCAATAAAGTTTTAATTTTGGTTAATGAAACTAAAATAAAAATATCACTACTGTGGATCTGTGAACATTGGAATATTCTTTGAAGATTTCCATTAGTCCTTCATCTTCGATTATCCATCGAAGCCACTCACAGGCCACATCCCATCCAAGGTGAGTCCTCCATTACTTCCAGAGTAAAGTTTAAATAAAAATTGGGAACGACAACTCAGCATATCATAGGAGTACCAGATAAGTCGTAATCTTAAGTATTCGCTTTAGTGTAGGCAGCTTTATAATTTTAGCTGATATTTGATATTATATTGCGACATCTCCTAAATTTTTCTCCATATTTTACGTAATTGTCTCATGGGACAACCTAGAACAAAGTTACATTGCTTATTTGTTTATATACATATTTATATAAAAATAACTAACCTTTTTGTGTAGAAAATCCACTGTAAGCCCAGTGCACATATACGTATATCAGCAAAGGGTAAAACTAATAAGATAAGTTACTTTTATCAACCACCAATCATTGAATCATTTAAGATTTCATACTATTTCCTTCATAGTGTCACTTAAATATTTGTATACCTTGCTTTCAACAAACAGATGTTATATATAATAAACTGCACAAAATTTGATTCATTATCTATTTGAAGAACCTGATGCCCTGAGATATTTCCACAACTAGCAATATTCTTTTCGTTTTGTTTACATTTCAATTTGTTTTGCTTAATCATTGATTAATTGTGCGGAAGCAATCCAGGTTGCGGTAGACGATAGGTAACAGTTTGGCGCCCAATTGGAAGTTTGCAGTTATTATTTTGATGGTCATTATTTTTATCAATTTTTCTTTAGGCATTCAAGATAATAATAAGATGTCGTCTGAATTGACAATTGTCACTACTGTCAGCATGTGTCACTTACGTCAATGTCATTAGCACGGTACTACAGAAATATTGATGCTGTTGCTGTTCTGCGAAAGTATATATACTGGTTGTCCCATTAAATTAATTATTTATTTGAAGATATACATTTTTGTTTTAAAATTTCGTATGTTCAGTATTTTCAGTTAATGTGTTAAGATAACAATTTTGTTCAGGTTTTCTCGGCCTACGTGTATTAAAAACTGAGTTCTTTGGTTATCATAGTACGTTTAGGTGGTGGTGAAATTTGTTCACGATGGAAGTAAATCGATTACTTAGAGATGAACTTATATATGAATTGAGGATTCGTGACAGTCCAATTGGGGGAAGTGTTGGAGAAAATAGATCATTGTTAACACGTTAATCGCCCAAATGATACAATAAAAAATTGTCTCCCAGGCCCCAATTTTTTTTTCCGTAATTTGTTGTATCATGAGTTGCAAATAACATATAACGTTGCAAAAATGGATTTTGAACACATTCAAGTGAAAAAAATTGATTTTCAAAATGAGAACTGGTATTAGGGTCTCAGATCGCCTGCAGGGTTTGAGCCCTGTGACTCAAATGTCGGTTCTCGCGTTTCTGCAAGTTCTGACCTGTTTTTGTGATGCCCATTTCATTCGTGCATTCACCAGCAGTGGATCAGTCCATTTTGATACTTCGTAAGTGGTGTACAAAATGAGTGGTGAATATGAAAAAAGTCAAGCGCATTTACAAACACTGTGGAATGAGATTCTTTCTGAATCAGAGGAAGAACCTTTCGAAGGTGGTTCTTCAGATGAATATAGCCCTGAATCCGAGAGTGAAAATTCTTCAGATGAAGAAAATGTTCAACGGAAAATAATGAAAAAGTAAGATTCATTATTAGATCATTTTATATAAATATAAATATGTTCTATTCCAAGAAAAATCATTTTTGAAATATACGTATTTTTTAGGTCAAATGACGAAATTTCTAAGGAAGTTGGGCCTAGCCAAAATGATCTGACGGTTTTTCCTTCAACTTCAATGCAATCTCCTCACCTCAAGAATGTAGAATTCTCAATAGAAGATACCATTGAAGCAGTGATTTCCAAATATTGCACCATATATGAATATGAGAGTGAGGATAACGAGAATGTGGAAGACATAATTTGGTCACCTGTTACATGGACGTCTCTAAAAAAATTTGATTTTCAAGTCGATCCGGTGGGCCCCACCAATGAAATTAGGGAATCCCATTTAGTAAAAGGTCCTATTGATTTTTTCAACATATTTTTCAATGAAGATGTAGTCAGTCTCATAGTAACTGAAACAAATAGATACGCACAACAAAAAATCAATGCAGGGATTCATCAAAATTCGCGACTTCATAGATGGAAGGAAACTGATGCAGAGGAAATAAGAATATTTTTTTTTCTATCTGTTTGTGGATGGGTCTAGCAAGATTTCCCAAAATGGTGGATTACTGGAGGAAAAGTCATCTATATTCGAATAGAATTTCTGAAAAAATGTCTAGGAATCGCTTTGAATTACTTCTACGTGTGCTCCATTTCAGCAACAATAAGATGTGAATCCTAGTGATCGTTTAGCCAAATTGAGCCCTTTGTTGAAACTATTGACTGATAAATTCAAAGAAGTTTATATCCCAGAACGTGAAATTTGTATTGATGAAACCCTAGTCCCATTTAGAGGACGCCTCATCTTCAAGCAATACATAAAAAATAAACGGTTCAAATTTGGCATCAAACTGTATAAACTATGTTGCAAAGGAGGTTATACTTATGATCTGAAAGTTTACTGTGGAAATGATAAAGATCAAAACGTAAGTGCATCAACAAAAATTGTATTGCAACTAAGTGAGCCACTTTTTCATCAAGGTAGAATCATCTTCACTGACAATTTTTATACCAGTGTTTCTCTTGCTCAAGAGCTCCTCAAACGGAAAACTCACTTGGTGGGTACCCTCAGGAAGAATCGAAAATTGAACCCTACTGACGTAACAACGACAAAACTAAAAAAAGGCCAGATTATCGCGAGGGAATGTAATGGAGTAGTTGTTCTAAAGTGGCAAGACAAACGAGATGTTCTTTGTCTCAGTACAAACCACACAGCGGAAACTACAAAAGTAAGAAGACGAGGCGAAGAAATTGAAAAACCCACAATTATTTGTGACTATAACAATAGTAAATCTTTTATTGATCTATCTGATCAACTCAAAGCTTATTCAACGCCTCTAAGAAAGGGCATAAAATGGTATCGTAAACTTGGGTTTGAATTATTATTGGGAACATCGTTGGTGAATGCATATGTTCTCTATAAAAAGATAACCAAAGATAATATATCAATAACAGTATTCAAAGAGCGAATAATCGAAAGTGTATTGAATACTGCAGAGCAACCAGCCAATGAAAATGAACAACATGTTTTGGATGAAGTGTTGTCTAAAAATCGCCGTAGATGTGTTATTTGCTACGAGAAAATAAGCATCAATCATGGAAGAAAAAAAGCCCAGCTACAGGCACCAAAATCTAGGTTTCATTGCCAACAATGTGCCAAGTTTTATTGTTTATCGTGTTTCTTCGATGTTCATAAATGTCAAAAATAACATGAATCTTTTCTGGCACATTTATATGGTTACTATATGCTCGAAATAATAATAAAGTTATTTTTGAATCAATATTATATCTTTTGCATTATCCTTTCAACATAAGAGAAAAGTTCTAGGCTCAAAAGTTGTTTGGGACCTCCAGGCCCCATATTTCAATATTCCATAAGTTGCAATGTGATACGTGATCCCTACGGAGGTTCACAGAGCATAAAGTGAAAGCAAGTATTGAAGCCCGTATGTCAAGTCACTGGGCCTAGGCGGCTCTTTGAATTGAGAACCAACTACCGCTTCACATGGCGATTAACGTGTTAAGCAATTTGCTAAGGCAGGAACGGGAGGGAGAACGCGAGGAACCTATTTTTGCACATTTTGAGTCCGATGGTGAATTAACAATTTGTGATTGTAAGTTAGGAGATATAGCAGAAGATATTGGACAGTTTAATGCGGCAAATAGAATAAATGAGTATAAACGGTTGTTTTCTCGTTTGATCCATCTATTTAAAAGGCTGAATAGAATTAGTTGTGATTCTTCAGATACAAATAAGCGTCAAGCTCTTATTGATCTATGTGAAAAATTACAAATAGAGTTGCAACTGGTCTATGATTCAAGTCATCCCCCTCATGTGTCAATAATTGACGATCCAGTTCCATTGTTACCGCAAATATTGCATAATTCGGTAGATCACGCACCGGAGATTAGCGAAAGGGTTATCTGTGAGGAGATGCTGGGTGATTTGAATATTGAGGAACCACCTCGGGTTACGACTCACTCCTGTCGTAAAGTTGATTTCAATAACCTGAATCCTAGGAGAGTTTCTACATTGAGAAATATTTTCGAAAACTTATCTTCAGTTACACCTTCTGGAACTAGAGATGTATCAAAACCTTCTTCAACTGGAACTCGTCAACCTCAAATGTCACAGCCGATCACACAGTCAATTCCTGGTCCTAGTTTCACAAATATAGGTAACCCCGTTGTATCTGAAGTAAATGTTAGTAATGTAGCTTCACCTTCTTACATTTATCACTCACCTCAATCTCGGAGCGATCCTAGTTAACTTGTTACTAGTCAACCCCTTTATAGCACAGCCGCAATGCCACATTTCAATTATACTATTTCAAGACAAGGGATGCGCGATAATGTGTATGGTCCGTTATATAATTCCAATATGACAGGAATTCCACCGACTACTAGTTCTTTCATCAATAATCCACCAAATTCTAATAATCCAACCATGAGTTCTATACGAGTGGAACAGCCAACGTTCAACAGAGAAGGTATTCTGGATCAAGCTCACTCTACTATCCCGAGTGGTTGTTGTCGTGTTAGTACTGATCCCGATACCCATTTTCTCCGACCACACCAAGATATCTCCCGTTGGCAAATTAAATTCGATGGATTATCAAGCGTTACTAGTTTTCTGGAGCGAATTGAGGAATTACGAGTGTCCCGTGGCTTATCAAAAGAATGTTTACTCCGTTCGGGTTCGGAACTTTTCACCAAAGATGCTTTACTTTGGTATAGAGTAAGAAAGTTTGACTCTTGGGAGGAACTAGTGTATTAATTGCGTACGGATTTTCAGCCTCACGATTACGAATTCTCTTTGTGGAAAAATTTGAAATCGCACACAAGGGTCCCAAAAGAAGGTTATCAATTTTGTCTCTGTTATGGAAAACCTTTTTCGGAAGCTTCCAAACTTACCGTCAGAATCAACTAGAGTCCAGATGATTATGAGGAATCTTCTTCCTTATATTCAAAAGCAGATATCAACTCATAATTTCGGCTCATTGTCAGAATTGCTGGGGGTTGCCAGGAAGGTGGAGGAAACGGAGTTAAGGGTTCAAAAGTTTTGTCCACCCCCATCGAACACCAGGTTGTTGGTTGAACCTGATCTCGCTTATAGAAAACCCTCTAATCCCATTTATGCTGTTCATACTTCAGTGTCTGATTCCTCTTCGCCCACGGCTACTGTTAGCGAATCTAAACCCTTACCTATATGCTGGAATTGTAATAAATCCGGTCATCGATTTAAAAAATGTGCCAGTCCGAAGAAAATATTTTGCTACAAATGTGGCAAACAGGGAGTTGTCTCATCCTCTTGTAACAATTGCTCAAAAAACTCACCAACACCCTCTCAGTAGGTCGGCTGCAGGAGGAGTCTTCATTTAGTAATACGACCAATTTTTCTAAAGAAGTAACAATACTAAATTATGTGCTATCCCATTCTAGGGGTGATCAGCGTCCTTACCTTAAAGTCCAAATTTTAGGGGTGAATTTTCTTGGATTGTTAGATAGCGGAGCAGGTAGAACAATTTTGGGGGGTCCTGGTTGGAATATTTTAAAGAAGACATGCAAACTTAATGAGGATGGTGCAGTTGCTTGCCAAGTGGCAAATGGACAGGTTTGTGAGAGTGTGGGCTCGTGTTTCCTACCTATTTGTTTAGAAGACCGGGTAGTAGTAATTGATATTTTAGTTGTGCCGTCTTTACCACATAAATTAACATTGGGTGTCGATTTTTGGATACGTATGGGTATTATTCCCGATTTATATAATGACAGATGGACTTTTCGTGAGAATGAAGCTATTAATAGGGTTGAAATGGTAGGTATTCGTGATTTTGACACTTTGACTGAATTACAGCGGAAGGCTTTGAATATAACGATTGGTAAAGCTTTTTCAGACATGAAAGATGGACTAGGATGTACGCATCTTGTGGAACATGTCATCCACACGAATTCAGCACCAATCAAGCAGCGGTATTACCCACTGTCACCCGCACTACAAACAGATGTAAACGCTGAGTTGGACGACATGCTCAAGAAGGACATAATTGAACCTTCGAAGAGTCCGTGGAGCTCTCCCATAGTTATGGTCAAAAAAACAGATGGCAAATGGCGATTTTGCGTGAACTAAAAACGTCTTAACGCTGTAAGTACTGCGGACGCTTATCCTATTCCATATGTTAGTGGGATTTTAGATAAACTGAGGGATGCTCGTTTTCTAAGTACATTAGACATTAAATCCGCGTACTGGCAAATACCGGTTGCAAAGGAATCACGACCACTGACAGCATTCACCGTACCAAATCGAGGATTATTCCAATTCAAAAGAATGCCCTTCGGATTACATTCGGCTCCATCGACGTGGCAGCGACTGATCGATCAAGTTTTAGGAGTCGATTTAGAAGCCCATACATTTGTCTATCTGGACGATGTAATCATATGCACATCCACCTTCGAAAAACACATTGAGGTATTGGAAATTGTAATAAACCGAATAAAAGAAACTGGTCTTTCTCTCAATCGTGAAAAATGTGTATTTTGCAGGACTGAGTTGCGCTATTTGGGATACGTAATTAATGCATCGGGTCTTCTTGTTGATCCAGAGAAGGTAGAGGCGATTCTAAACATCCCCACTCCTAAAACAGTTGCGGAAGTTAGACGCATTGTAGGTATGGCCTCATGGTATCGTCGATTCATAGAAAATTTTTCAAGTCTGATGTCACCTTTGACTCGACTCACACAAAAGAATCAGCGATTCATTTGGGATAAGTCATGTGATGAGGCTCTTGACAAAATCAAGCAAATTTTAGTTAAAGCTCCAATACTTTCTTGTCCAGACTTCACCAAACCGTTTGTCGTTGAAACGGATGCTAGTAATTATGGCCTGGGTGCAACCCTTTCCCAAAAGTATCCGGATGGAGAACGCGTAATCTGCTACTTAAGTAGATCTCTAACAAAAGCCGAGAGGAAATATTCTACTACGGAAAAAAAAGTGCCTGGCAGTCATATTTGCAGTGGAGAAACTTCGTCCGTATTTGGAAGGTTCAAAGTTCGTGGTTATAACGGACCACTATAGTCTCAAATGGTTGTTTGATATAAAAGATCCTATTGGCAGGATTGCCAGATGGACGCTAAGGCTACAAGCCTATGACTTTGAAGTGGTGCACCGGAAAGGAAAAGACCATTTAGTGCCAGATGCCTTATCACGTGCTGTGCCATGTCTGAATGCTATAGACACATCATTTTCAGATCAACTCTCGAGCTCCGATAAATGGTACCTCAATATGGTTCGTCGTGTTAAGGACTCGTCAGAAAAATATCCTCTGTGGATGGTCCAGAATAATAAATTGTATCGACACTCGAAATCTCAGTTTTCAGATTTAAGACAAACTGACTGGTTGTTAGTTCTTCCCCGGGAAGATAGACTGAAGGTTATTAAAGATAATCATGATCCGGCCATAGCAAGACACCTGGGTGTTTCAAAAACACTAGCTAGAGTAAATTCGAGATATTACTGGCCAAAAATGCTTGCTGATATTGCGAGATACGTCCGTAGATGTTCAGTGTGTCAAAGAACTAAGCCAGAACAAAACAAACCAAGAGGACAAACCTTATCTCCTCAGGTCACTGCATCTCGTCCATGGGAAATAGTGAGTTCGGATCTTGTTGGACCTCTACCCCGAACAACTACAGGATATTCATTTATATTCACCGTCATGGACTGCTTCAGTAAATTTCTTCTTACTTTTCCTCTTCGTACGGCTACGGCGGCTAATGTAGCGCGAATCTTTGAAGATCACATAATACTTGTTCATGGTGCCCCTAGGAAAATAATCGTTGACAACGGTGTCCAGTTTCGAAGTGGGTTGTTCCAGAACACTATGAGGAAATATAATGCTGAAATTCAATTTACCGCTCTTTATCACCCACAAGCTAATCCGGTGGAAAGAACACACCGGGTTATGAAAACAATGCTCACTGCCTATGTTTCGGAAGATCAACGACACTGGGACTCGTGTTTACCAAAAATAACCTATGCTATTAGATCTTCAAAGCACGAAGCCACTGGATTCACGCCGAATTTGATAAACTTTGGTCGAGAAGTAACACTAAATGGGCTGGAAGACGATGAATTTCCCCGAACAAACACTTTTAGTATTCCAGATAAAAGTGTTGCACTTAATAGACTGTTTACAGAGGTTAAAAAGCGGTTATTGGTGGCTTACCAAAAGTCAAAAAAACCTTATAACCTTCGTCATCGAAATGAAAAATTCACAGTTGGCCAACGCGTTTGGAAACGAACTTATGTGTCTTCCGATGCGTCGAAACATTTTACGGCTAAGTTAGCTCAAAAATTTATTGGACCTTTTAAAATATTTAGGGTTGTGTCTCCTTGGTCATACGAACTGATAGATGAAAATGGTACCTCGATTGGTATTTGGAATGCAAAAGATATTAAATCAAAACCTCCGGATAATGATGGAGATTAATTTTATTATTGTTTAATAGGATGTAATAGGATTTTTTTTTTGTTAGATTTGTCTTGTGTAGGGAAAACAACTAGGTATTTTGTTAAGATATTTAAGGTTTAAAGTTTCTTCGAAACTTTTTGTAGGAAATGGTGGTGTTGTTACGTGTTAAAAGTGTAACTTAATATTTAACAACTTTATTTTTCTTGTTTGCTATCTTTACACTGAAAGTTGGATTTATGGAAACAACTTGCATTTCGTTTAATAACAAAAATGTTCTTTCTTGTTCGTTGTTGGTTGAATATCTTGGCGACCTTTCATTTGTTATTACCTGAAAATGATTACAAAAATTAGTACTAAATATCCATGCTGATGTACAGGTAAATATAACCTGTTGAAGTACCTGTGTCAGTGTCAATGTCAACTCTCTTCTGCACTTGAGGAAGGTGGTCTCTACCAATGTTAACTATGGTCTCTACTCTCATTCAGTATCTAGCCACTTTATTTCAAACTAGTTTTAAGAATCTTTCTAGAACATGGGAGTACAAAAAAAAAATAATACGACTACGATTGGACATCTTTTTGTGAGAGTCCATTTTGGTTTTGGGGGATAAAAAAAAAGCACTTTTGGTTCAGGAAGAACTTGCAACGCATTATTGCGGATATTAAATAGAAATCTGAGAAATTTCAATAAAGTTTTAATTTTGGTTAATGAAACTAAAATAAAAATATCACTACTGTGGATCTGTGAACATTGGAATATTCTTTGAAGATTTCCATTAGTCCTTCATCTTCGATTATCCATCGAAGCCACTTACAGGCCACACCCCATCCAAGGTGAGTCCTCCATTACTTCCTTCATTACACCACTTCTTTGCTAGATACTCTAGATACTAACACTACGTCATTTATTTTAGGCCTGTTTGTCAGAGTTTTTTTTTGGTACTTATACCTTCTTTCGTACTGTGATGCCTTTTGGCCTAAACATTAAGTCATTAATTATTTAAAATATTATCGAATAAATTCCCTTCAGCTAATTCCAATAAACCACGAATTGTTTTATAAATAATAAATATAAAGGTTACACGTACGAGTCAATGTCAAAGCAAATAAACATTATCTAGTATCATGTATGTTTACTTATAGTGAACTTGACTCTTTGTATATATAGGTAACAATAGTATTTTAAGTATTCATTATTAATTCATTATTGATTCATTATTATTATTAAGTCATTGTTATGGTCATTCATTAAAGGATGATTACAGTCAGTATCATTCATTCTAAGTAGTAATCTAAGAGTAGTCAATTAGTGTTAGTGGTTAATGTATAGTAAATATTAAATAGAACATGTCCCAGTGAAACAGGTAGTTGTTTTATTCCTGGGGGATGACCCACCAAGTGACCAGCAGCACCACCTAGTCAGAGGCCCTTCTACTATCCTACTACACCCAGTATCCTCATTACATTACACATTACATGGCGATCCTGCAAACAATTGGAGTTCTGTAACAATGGGTGGTAAAGCAACGAAACAAGCGGTCCAAGAAAATGGCGTGGTCAACAGTAATTTTATAGTACAAGAAGAGGAACTCAAAGCAGATCTGGAGGTGAAGATTCTTATCTACATTATTGTGGTTGTTTTGGTACTACAATTTGGATGGTCTATATATAAGAATCATAGAAGACAAATGAAGAGGGAGATAAGAAGAAATCTACAGCAAAGCACGCTAAATCTGTAGGATGGTGAGAATATTATTTTTTTTGTAAACTTTAAGGGTATATTCTGTTTTGTGGCTAAAATTTTTTTTTTTTGATAATTGATATTTCATATTTTTATTTCTATTGACAATGAATTTTAAATGTCCTCGAGTGATGGAAATGCAGTAACGTGGGATGAATTTGAGATTAGATTGAATTTAATTTTAGAAGATATACGTAGGAATAGTAAGCGTGTGTTAAAAAAGGAGGTTCCAAAAAGCTCAGATAGTCATATAGATATAATAAATAAGTTGTGTGATTCATTTAATAGTTTCTCTAAGTTAATAAATAAGAATTGGTATAAGTTAGAGGAGAATCAGCAGAGTACATGTATTTTATATTTTAACAAAATTAGAGAAAAGGTAGAGAAAGCATTTCAAGTGTTAGATTGTCAGTATGAAGTTCCGTCTCAATTAATTACGCGTAATAATTTAATTAATAATTTAATAGTATTAGAAGCAATGAGCAAAGATAAAAAGGAGAAAATGGCATTAAGTATGAATGACTTTTTCAATTTAGCTGGTAAGATATTACCAAATGAATTTAATGGGGATATAAGCAAATTGCAATCTTTTGTAGATGCTATAAGTTTGCTACAGGTTGGTGCAGCAGAGCATGAGGAGAATGCTGTACTATTTGTGAAAACTAGGCTAACTGGAAAGGCCAGGAGTCTAATCACCACCGAAAAATCGTTGGTAGAAATTATAGGAACCCTTAAAAAGGGACTAAAGGGAGATAGTGCTAGTTTAGTAGGAGCTAAATTAAGCAAATTAAGACAAAACAATAAGGATATAGTTGAGTATGCTTCAGAGATGGAGAAATTAACAGATCAGTTACAAGCCGCGTATTTGGCAGAAGGAATGCCAGTACATTTAGCAACTAAGTATACAACAGAAGCAGCAGTAAAATCACTGATCGACAACTCAGCATCAGAGCGGATAAAAACCGTTATAGCAGCTGGGAATTTTACGACACCGCAAGAGGTGATGACTAAATTGGTTTCCATTAATGTGGGAAACAATCAGTCAACAGGAAGTGTTCTGCATTATAAGGCAGATAGAAATAAGTTTGTGTCAGGAAATACCTATTTTCCACAGCGAAATACCTATTTTCCTCAGCGAAGACACTCTTATGTAAATCATAATGGAGAAAATAATTTCCATAGGAAAAATAACTACGATAACAGTAGGAAATTTCACGCCAATCAAGGCAATAGGAGATTTACTGGTTACAGGGAGAAACCAGAAGAATATAGGAACAAGCCTAACAATAGGTTTAACAATGATAATAAATATAGAAATGTAAGAATGTGTGAGAGTGGAGAGACGAGAGTGGAAGATGAACAGAAAGAATTGGGGTTTTGAAAAAGAAAGGTGAAAAATCCAAAATTTTAAATAACTTGCATCATAATAATCATTATATTTATAACTTTGATTTAACTCTTTCAAACTTTGTGCAAATTAAAACTGACATATCGGATAATATAGATACTTTTATATTAGATACAGGTGCAGATATATCGTTATTAAAAATTTCAGATAATTTTCCACATCACTTAATAAAGACAACACAAATCTTAAATATTAAAGGAATAACTCAGGGAGAAATTAAAACTTTGGGTACAATAGAAACTTTTCTTTTTATTAAGGGTGTAGCATTTCAACATTGTTTTCATGTAGTAGAGGAAGAATTTCCTATACCTACGAATGGAATTCTAGGTAGAGATTTCATAAGAAATTATAATTGTATTTTAGATTATTCAGAATTAAAATTATACATAGATTGTAAATCTAGGAATACAGTAACATTAGAAATTCTTGACAATCCTGAATATGATACTTTGGCAATACCGCCTAGATGTGAAGTCTATCGGTTGGTAGAAAGTTTCAAAAACTTAAGACAA
Organism: Lochmaea capreae; assembly: GCA_949126875.1. NCBI lineage: Eukaryota > Metazoa > Arthropoda > Insecta > Coleoptera > Chrysomelidae > Lochmaea > Lochmaea capreae. The sequence continues at coordinate 25,147,283 of OX421409.1, read as the reverse complement.
GATAAAGTTGTTGAGCAACAAGAACTATTACCAGGAATATTTATAGCAAGATCTATTATATCAAAAACTAATCCTTATGTCAGAATTTTAAACACAAATTATGAAAGCAAGTCGATAAATACAAACAATATTAAAATATTGGATTTAAATTTATTTCATGTATATGCTGTGAAGAATGAAAGTAAGAATAGGTTGAAAGAATTAAGAAAAACATTAAATTTAGAGGTACCAGAATACGTGAGGGATAAGCTAATAAATCTTTGTGAGAATTTTTCAGACATTTTTGCTTTAAAGAACGACATTTTAACGCATAATAATTTTTATGAGCAAAAGCTATTGGTAAAAGATGATACTCCAGTATATATTAAAAATTATCGCACGCCACATTCTCAATCTTCAGAACTTAATAATCAGGTCCAAAAGTTATTAGAACAAGGTATAATTGAATCTTCAATCTCAGATTATAACAGTCCAGTTTTACTTGTTCCCAAAAAGGCAATCAATGGAGAGAAGTCTTGGAGACTTTGTATAGATTTCAGGCAATTGAACAAGAAAATAGTCACAGATAAATTTCCATTACCCAGAATAGATTCGATCTTAGATCAGTTAGGGAGGTCGAAATGGTTTTCAGTCATAGATCTTATGTCAGGTTTTCATCAAATTCCCTTAGAACAATCTTCAAGGAAATATACATCTTTTAGTACAGAAAAAGGTTCTTTTCAGTATACAAGATTACCATTTGGTTTAAATATAAGTCCAAATAGTTTTTCAAGAATGATGTCCATAGCATTCTCAGGATTAACTCCAGAAAAAGCATTTCTTTATATGGATGATATAGTCGTAATAGGGATGTCAGAAAATCATCATTTAAGTAATCTCGAAAGGGTGTTTGACACATGTCGGAAATTCAACCTTAAATTAAATCCACAAAAATGTCAATTCTTCAGGCGAGAAGTAACGTATTTAGGACACAATTTGTCCAGCGAAGGGGTTCTACCCGATAAGGCAAAATATTCAGTCATTGAGAAGTATCCAGTGCCCAAAAATTCAGAAGAATCTAAAAGGTTCGTAGCATTCTGTAACTATTACAGACGTTTCATTCCAAATTTCGCTGAAATATGCATACCTCTCAATAAATTATCTAGGAAAAATGTGAAATTCGAGTGGTCGGAAGACTGCGAAAAATCATTCCAAATACTAAAATCGGCATTAATTCAGCCGCCTATTTTGAAATATCCAGATTTCAATAAAAAATTTATATTGACAACAGATGCTTCAAATATTGCGTGTTCTGCAATACTTAGCCAGGAATACGAAGGTATAGATCTACCTATAGCTTATGCATCGCGAGGTTTTAAGAAAAGTGAATTAAATAAACCTATAATTATGAAAGAATTGTTAGCTATCCATTGGGGAATTAATCATTTTAAGTGTTATTTATATGGTTCTACACATTTTATTGTGAAAACGGATCACAAGCCGTTAACACATCTTTTTTCGATGACAGACCCAACTTCGAAACTTACGAGAATTAGACTAGACCTAGAAGAATACAACTTCGAAATACAATATTTGAAAGGAAATTCAAATTATGCGGACAGTATTTCAAGGATATCCATAAATGAATTAAAAGACTTGTACATTGACAATGCTCACATCTTAGCAATAACGAGGTCAAAAACTCGTCATAATAAAGCTCAGCCTATAGGAGAAGATAAAATAGTTTCCACAGAAATAAAGGAAGATATTCGCAAGCCAGCAGTATATAAAGTACTGAATAATTTAGAGGCGCATAAATTACCAATTCTGCAATTTGAAAATAACCGTGTTTCGTTAAGGATGAACATACGGATCAAAAACAGGATGAGATTTAGCCAAGCCTTATTAAATACCGATATAGTTAACTTTGATTTAGATCAAACGTTAGTTCAGCTTGATAAGCTAGCGGTAAATAATGGTATAAAAAGGATGAAAATTTATATGAATGATATTATTTTCACACAGTGCACTATAAAAGAGTTTATGGAAAAAGGAAACAATACGTTAAAAAACGTACAAATATGTATTTGCGATATACCTAAGATGGTGGAAAAAGAAAAAGAAAAGCAACAGATTTTAGAAACTTATCATAATGATCCTTTATTTGGAGGTCATGTAGGAAATAACAGGCTATTGAAAAAATTAAGAGCGAATTTTAGATGGAAAAACATGGAAAAAGATGTAAGAAAATATATTAAGCAATGTCACAAGTGTCAGGTCAATAAAGCAAAGAATAATCACAAGGAAGAATTTGTATTAACGGATACAGCAGAAAAACCATGGGATATAACATATATAGATACGGTCGGTCCTTTTCCACAAAGTGAAAATGGTAACCGTTATTGCATCACAATGTTATGTGAATTAACAAAATATGCAGTAATAATTCCAGTTAAAAACAAAGAAGCAAACACGATAGCTCGTGGAATTTTTGAAAATTTCATACCAAATTACGGTCTAATGAAACAAATTAGGACAGATTTAGGCACAGAATATAAAAATGAAATATTCAACGCTTTAACTAAAATGCTAAATATTAGGCATAATTACTCAACAGCATATCATCATCAATCTATAGGAGGTTGTGAGAAATTACATAGAACGCTTAATGAGTATGTGAGACACTTTATAAATGAAAGTAAGGATGATTGGGATGAATGGTGTAAACTATTTGCTTATTGTTATAATACGACTCCAAGCTCGTATCATGGTTATACGCCATTTGAATTATTGTTCGGTAGACGTGCTAACTTACCCGAGAATCTAACAAACGAGATTGAGCCATGCTATAATATTGATGAATATCAGAATGAGTTAAAATATAAACTGCAGGTAGCTCATCAGAGAGCAGAGAAATATTTAACCAAACATAAACTGAGTAGACAAAGTCAAAATAGTAAGGTAGCTAATCCAGTTGATTTTAAAATAGGGGATTCAGTTTTAGTAAAGAGGGAAAATAGAACCAAATTCGAATCTCAATATATAGGTCCATTTACAGTCACAGAGGTGAGTGATGTTAACTGTAAAATTAAATTAGAATCAGGTGTGATAAAAGAAATACACAAAAACAGAATCCATCCTTATTGTAAAATGAATTAAAATATTGTAAAATTGAAAGTGCGAGTGAGTTTATAAACATTTCCGAATAATAAACAAAAGTGTTATAACAAACATTCAAAACATTGAAGTGAAAATAAATAAACAACTAAGTGATCGTAAACAATTTTTAAAGGCAATGAACATTCATTTATTTATGAATATATTATGTAATCGTAGGTTAGTGACATTATTTAATAACCATCTACCATTTATTTTTAGGATAATTGTAAATTCATTTCATTAGGGGGAAAGGAAGCTCAACGGAATTTATTCTTTTTGTAAAAGGGGAAGGTGTGATGCCTTTTGGCCTAAACATTAAGTCATTAATTATTTAAAATATTATCGAATAAATTCCCTTCAGCTAATTCCAATAAACCACGAATTGTTTTATAAATAATAAATATAAAGGTTACACGTACGAGTCAATGTCAAAGCAAATAAACATTATCTAGTATCATGTATGTTTACTTATAGTGAACTTGACTCTTTGTATATATAGGTAACAATAGTATTTTAAGTATTCATTATTAATTCATTATTGATTCATTATTATTATTAAGTCATTGTTATGGTCATTCATTAAAGGATGATTACAGTCAGTATCATTCATTCTAAGTAGTAATCTAAGAGTAGTCAATTAGTGTTAGTGGTTAATGTATAGTAAATATTAAATAGAACATGTCCCAGTGAAACAGGTAGTTGTTTTATTCCTGGGGGATGACCCACCAAGTGACCAGCAGCACCACCTAGTCAGAGGCCCTTCTACTATCCTACTACACCCAGTATCCTCATTACATTACACATTACAGTACCACTCTATTTTTTTTTGGAGTATTATTGGTTTATGTCCTGAGGTATATCTGGATTTACTTTGAGACTTATGGCACATTAACTAGAAGATACCAGAGTAAAGTTTAAATAAAAATTGGGAACGACAACTCAGCATATCATAGGAGTACCAGATAAGTCGTAATCTTAAGTATTCGCTTTAGTGTAGGCAGCTTTATAATTTTAGCTGATATTTGATATTATATTGCGACATCTCCTAAATTTTTCTCCATATTTTACGTAATTGTCTCATGGGACAACCTAGAACAAAGTTACATTGCTTATTTGTTTATATACATATTTATATAAAAATAACTAACCTTTTTGTGTAGAAAATCCACTGTAAGCCCAGTGCACATATACGTATATCAGCCAAGGGTAAAACTAATAAGATAAGTTACTTTTATCAACCACCAATCATTGAATCATTTAAGATTACATACTATTTCCTTCATAGTGTCACTTAAATATTTGTATACCTTGTTTTCAACAAACAGATGTTATATATAATAAACTGCACAAAATTTGATTCATTATCTATTTGAAGAACCTGATGACCTGAGATATTTCCACAACTAGCAATATTCTTTTCGTTTTGTTTACATTTCAATTTGTTTTGCTTAATCATTGATTAATTGTGCGGAAGCAATCCAGGTTGCGGTAGGCGATAGGTAACACACGCCAACTTTTCAGAGGGGAAAATCCAAATCATATATAGACATAACCTTTTGCACAACAAAAATACGAAAAAATATAATAGACTGGAGGATACTGGACAACGAGCCAGGCACGGAACACAAACACATATTGATCGAACTCAAAACAAACACTGAAAAACAATGGACTATAAGGGGCCCTATACAAATAGACAAAAAAAAAACTGAAAACCATATTAAAAACTGAAGAAGAAAAAATTAAACCAGAGGATAAATCAATTAAGGCATTCATGAGAGTCCTAACAAGGGCATATCAGAAAGCAACAAAGGACCATAAACAAACAGTAAAAAAACACCCTACTGGTGGACAGAGGAAATAAAAGTAAAAAGACAAGCATGCTCAACTGCCAGAAGGCAAGTCACGAGAAACTGCAAACAAGATATTGCTATGCAAGAAAGACACCATCAACTTAGAAAGGAGTTAAATAAATTGATAAAACGCTCGAAAAAGATGAAGTGGGAACTGCTATGCCAACAACTGGATGAAGATATATGGGGGCAAGGCTATCAAATTGTAATGAGGGAAATCAAAGGAAAGAAAACCCCCTTTGAAATGACTGACCAGAGAAAAGAACAGGTAATAGATGAACTATTCCCAGACAGAAATGAACCACTTCTAAATAGAAAGAAAGCTACGGAGCCAGAAAGTTTTAGTCTAGACGAGCTCATGAAAGCAGAGGAAAAAATTAAAAATAACAAGGCGCCTGGACTCGACAAAATACCTCCGGAAATAATTAAAGAAATAATTAAATTACAACCCAACATGATCCTAAAATTTCTAAATTACCAGAAGAGTGGAAAATCAAGACATTAATTCTAATACACAAGACTGGAAAACCAATCGAAGCAACAAATTCCTATAGACCCCTATGTCTGGCAAATGTCGTAGCAAAAGTATATGAGCATCTAATTAAAAATAGACTCGAAGCGGAAATAGAGCTCTCGCCGAGACAGCACGGCTTTCGCAAAGGGAAATCGACAGTTCAAGCCATACAAAAAATCATCGACATTGCAAAAGCAAATAAAAGATCAGGGGAGGGAGAGAGATGGTGTGTCCTGATGACTCTGGACATCAAAAATGCTTTTAATACGGCCTCATGGAGATTACCTTTAAAAGAGCTGCAAAAAAGGGAAATACCAGTCTACCTGTTCAATATAATTAGAGATTACCTAAATAACAGAAAAATATCGTATGGTAAAGATAGAGAAAAAACAATATTGGCGGGTGTCCCGCAGGGCTCTGTCTTGGGGCCGCTGCTATGGAATATATGCTATAATGGGGTACTAGAAATAGAATATGGAGAAGGTATAGAACCTACTGCGTTCGCTGACGACCTCGCCTTAATGGCCACTGGGAAAAATAAAGAGCAATTGGTAGAAAGAATGAACAGCGCACTGGAAAAAGTCAGAAACTGGATGAGGGAAAATGACCTGGAATTGGCACCAGAGAAAACGGAGGCGGTGATTCTAGAAGGGAAAAGTAAGAGAGACGACATAAAGTTCAAGCTAAATGAGATTACAATAATTAACCCAGTCAAATCAATTAAGTACTTGGGAGTAATGATAGGGGAAAACCTAAATTTTGGGAAACATGTAGATTATATAACAAAGAAGGCGGATCAGAGGGTCGCGGCACTCACACGAGTATTACCCAATGTAAAGGGACCTGCATATGAAAAAAGAAGGCTGCTCTACGGTGTTATAAAATCCATAATAAGCTATGCAGGGCAGACATGGGGAGAAGTTCTACAGATCCGAAGACACAAATTGAAGGTAGTAGGGGTGGAGAGAAAAATCTTACTGAGAGTAATATCGGGATACAGGACGACCTCTTCCGAGGCTGTACAAGTCATCGCTGGGATTGTACCCATAGAACTAAAGATAAAGGAGAAAGCAAGGCTGGAGAAATCGGAGACGATAATAACAGAAGGAAACATAAGGGAAGAAGAAGATAGAACACTTGAAGAATGGCAGAACATGTGGCAGAAATGTGGAAACAAGGCACAATGGACAAAAAATAATACCAGATATAAGACCATGGATAAAGTGTAAGCATAAAAAGACAGACTACTACCTCACTCAGGTGCTGTCGGGACATGGATCCTTTAGACAGTATACAAAGAGAATCGGGAAGACCGAGGAAAACTGCCGATATTGCGCAGAAAACAGTGACACAGCGGAACACACAATTTTTGTGTGTCCAAGGTGGCTACGAGAAAGGAAAGAAGCGGAATTAGAAAGCGGAGGGGTGGTCATAAAAAAAAAATTAAAAAAAAAGGTTAGGTTAGGTTGGGGTCTAAATGGCTGGTCCTGGGTCTCAGGGAGTGGTGCAGACTGCCAGTGTCTGGGCTTAACACATAAAACCCTGAGAAACGCCCGAGTCCTGAAAGGACTTACCAGCAAATCCTACCTCCACTTCCCCGTAGTGGACCCTGGTAATGCGACGCGTACAATGGGTGTACGTCTCGTAGCTAACGGAGGAGGGTAAAAGGCGGGTCTCCGGCGCCTTCAAATAGCGGGAACCCACTGGCTAAGGGAAGGAAAACCCTGACAGAAAACCACAAAAACAGCAAAATGGAGGATATAACAAAAAATGTAATACCCCAGGCGGGTACCGGCAAAGCCGGAGAATCCCGCTCCTCTAATGAGGGCTGCCCCACGGATTCTGGGGGGGGGCAATCTTCCAGCAGTCAATCAGCGAAGAAATTCGCTGGTTATCGATATAGTGTGTGATGAGTCAAAAACAACAAGACCGTTTAGGAATGCTCAAAAAGAGGCACAAGCAAACTTCTTCGCTAAAATAGGCAGATGTAACTCGACTGGAGATGATGAGTACACAAGCAGTAAGAGGAAGCGCCACGATACCTCAATAAGGGACACCGAACCGTACAAAAAGACACCAAGTCCAGAAGTCTTTTTGCTTAAAGAATCGCTAGAAATGGTCACCAAACTAGTCAAAGATCTAGAATCGTGCATAGAGCAGAACACTAGAAGGGAAATAAAAAGCCTGAGTGTAAAACTGAAGAAACAAACGGAGGTTTTTCAAAGGAGAACAATAGTAAACTGGCTAGGAGAGCATAAATATGAAGAAAATACGAGAATGACCATAGACATCGATACCCAAACCGAAAATGCGATCAATAAGGTAAAGGGGGTAGATGCAGAGACACAAACTGAAACCAGTAAAACGACAGAGCCCTGCAGCTGTAAGAGCATGCAATTCGATGAAAAAATTAATCTAGGAGAAATTATTACGTTTGATGATCTTTCGGCAGCGGCTAGCAAAAACTGGATGGAAACCACTTTCCAGATAACTAAAGTGGAGACTGGAGACCCCTTTAAAGATGACAAAAGAAACATAGTGATGTTTAGCGATATGGAACCAGGTAGACAAACAAGATTTGTAAAGCAAACATTAAACAGATATCCAGACCTAAAAAACGGAGCTAAAATCAAATGCGAAGGGGGTTCGTTCACTCAAATAGAGCAAGTCACCAAACAAATTACCGAAACAGACACAATAACAAATACCAAGAACGTCATTGCCTTCTACTTCGACCCCACAAGACAAAATGGGGAATCCCAGAGGGACATGTTCAATATTCTGGACAAACTTAAAGATATCACCAAAGGATGGGAGGATAAAACAATATCTCTAACACAGCCCCCAGGAATAAATTTGGATCTGTTGAGGAAAATGGTTGAAGTTAAATTTCACAACACACCGTATCAAATAACCTTAAACAAGACAAAAAATGATGTAAGCTCGGGAAGCACAAAAAAGAAAAAAATAGATAATGATACGTTAATAATCCCACTCGCCGGAACCTCTTACGCGGACACATTAAAAAAAATTAAATACGGCATCGAAGACACAAGTATCATCGACAACATAGAAAGCGTAACAAACAAGAACGGAAGCATAATTGTAAAACTAAGCCAGGAAGGTAAAAAAGTACAGCAGTGCTTCCAGAACATTCTCTCGGAGAAAGTTAACTTGGTAAACAACAGTATACGAAAAGTAGTGTTACACATTAAAGGGCTAGACATGATTACCGGAGAGGGAGAGATAAGGGACTCGATCGCCAATATGGGAGTCATAACAGATATGAATGAGGTGAATATCACAAAACTTCGACCGTCAGCGCAAAATACACAAATTGCAACAATAATTTTGCCAGAGAACGATGCCCAGAAACTGATAGACCTCAGAACACTTAGGATTGGATTAAATAAATGTCGAATTCAGAAGAGGGTGAATGTCACAAAATGCCATAGATGCTGGGGGTATGGACATTATGCAAGGGACTGCACGAATGAGAGTCTTGAAAAAATATGTATGAATTGTGCGCAGGAGGGACATAACAGGAGAGAGTGCGATAACCCCTCTTTCTGTCCTTTATGTAAAAAAGATGATCACTATGCTGGTAGCTATATGTGCGCTCACTTCAAAAATGCTTTCAAGGATGCGTTGGAGCGCGAAAACAGGGAATCGAAAAATCTCGGAATCAGTAACCAGATAAAAAAAACGGGGAAAACGAATATGACGGAAAAATACTGAGCAGGCAGGCTAGAGAAAATATCAAACCTAGGAAAGCAGGGGAAACGGACGAGGATGGTTTTCAACTGGTAACTGGGAAGAGGGTGAAAATGGGATCCCCCGAAAGAGACAAAGAAATGGAAGCGGCAGGGAGTCAACCAGACCGCAGCAGCATAGAATAAGATTATTTTAACTAATTTTAATTTTAATTTTAACTAGTTTTATCATGTACATAAATTTTACAAAACCAACACCTTTTAAAGAAATGGCTTTAACAAATAGAAAAAGAAAAAACAACGACAGAGCAATGAAATTCCTACAGGCAAACGCAAACAGATCTAGAAATTGTCATGGGCTAATGGAACAACTTACCCGGAAAGAAGAAATAGACGTTATAATAGTCAGCGAGCCAAACAAAAAGATAGTGACAAATAGCGTATGGTATGTGGATGAGAATTTGGACTCTGCAATTTTAACCAATGCCAAAGTTATCAAACACGGAAAAGGGAAGGGCTTCGTATGGGTAGAATTAGAAGAAGCCATAATAATAATTAGCTGTTACATCTCCCCAAACTGTTCTGGGAGTGTTTTCAAAAATTTCCTTTTTAACCTGGGAAGTGTTATACAAAAGAAGAATACAATAATTGCTGGCGACTTTAACTCGAAAGCCAGAGAGTGGGGAAGCACCTGGGATTCCAGAGGAATAATAATGTCGGAATGGATTACACAACATGAACTCGTGATATTTAATGAATATAATGAGGCCACTCACAGGAGTGGTAGTATCATCGACGTAACAATGACTAACGGAATGCCTATTACACATTGGAAAGTGCTTGAAGAGGAATCAGGTAGCGATCACCTATTCATAACCTTCAGCATTAACGAGGTGAAAACGGGAAAAATAAGTAGTGAACCACTTAAATATGTGTACAAATCCAGTAGAAAACAAGCTCTCATAAATGCGGTTACTGAAGAATGGTTTCTTGATAGGAAATCCGATATAATTAGAGCCACCACGAAGGCATGTAGAAGAGTCCTAGGAAGAAAAAAAAAATTGCCACAGAGAAGTATACTGGTGGAACAGTGAAATTGAAAAACAAAGGAATGTTTGTAGTCGAGCCCGGAGAAAAATGATGAAAGAAAAAACAAATGAGTGCAGGGAGATATACAAGAAAGAGAAGAAGGAACTCAAACGACAAATCAAGCGAAGCAAAGCCATGGAATGGGAAAGAGTTTGCGATGAAGTGGACGATGATCCATAGGGTTTGGGGTACAAGATTGTCACCAAAAAACTGACCAAGACAAAAAAACCGTCTAAGGAAGAAGCCAAGCAGGCCATAGCTAAACTGTTCCCAAAAGAAAGAATACAGAAATGGAATCTGCCCGATGAGCAACATGTACCTCCAGTCTCGGAGGAGGAAATTCTCACGGCGGTGCACTCAATAAAAAGCAAAAAGGCTCCAGGAATTGATGGAATAGTTCCAGAAATAATCAAGGTAGTAGCGCCAAAATTCACAAAGGCTATCGCGAAGCTCTTCACCAACCTACTGGAGAAAAGTGACTTCCCATGGAAAAAGGCTAGACTAGTACTAATTCCGAAAGGAGAAAAGAGCTACAGGCCTATTTGCCTGTTGAACGTATACGCCAAACTCTTTGAAACGGTGATAAGGAATAGACTGATTGAGAACCTGGAGAAAAACGGAGGGCTATCGGATTTCCAATACGGATTTGTACAGGGTAGGTCGACGGTCGACGCTATGAACGAAGTAATGAAGATTGCCAAATTGGCAAACAGTGGCGTATGGGGTCGTAAAGACTTTTGCCTACTCATCACACTAGATGTAAAAAACGCCTTTAACTCTATAAGGTGGGATAAGATCATTGAGAGCCTACAGAAAAGGGAAATCGAAAACTATTTGGTGAAAATAATTTCAAGCTACCTATCGGAAAGATCCATATTATACGATGAGGAGGAAACGGAGATAACATGCGGAGTACCCCAAGGCTCCATACTAGGGCCTTTGCTATGGAACATAGCCTACGATGGGGTTTTGAATCTGGAGACGACCTCGCAGTGATATGCATAGCAAGAGGTAAAGAAGAACTGGTGGACCTGGCAAAGACAGCAATAAGCCAAATAACAGAATGGCTCAATAATATGGGACTCAGTCTAGCCCTAGAGAAAACGGAGGCCGTAACCTTGATAGGGAAAAGGAAACTGGACCTAGATTTTAACATAGGAACTATAGCAATAGTACCACAAAAAGCTATTAAGTATCTAGGTGTATATCTGGATAAACATATGAATTTTATACCCCACGTAGAATACGTTGCAGGCCGAGCAGAAAGAAAAGCCGCCCAGCTTAGTCGCCTCATGCCAAACGTCGGAGGATGCAGCCGGAGACGTCTACTGATGTCAGTGACTTCTTCCATACTATGGTACGCCGCACCAGCATGGAAGGACGCAGCCTTGAAACTTGGAAAAAACAAGGAAAGGCTGACAAGGGTCCAGAGAAAGGTATGTCTCAAAATAACGAGAGCATACCGAACGGTATCGACAGCAGCCTTGCAAGTACTAGCTGGACAATTACCGGTAGGATTGAAGACCGAAGAGGAATGGCAAGAATCTTGGGAGAACAATGATAGCTGGACACGAGTACTGATCCCTGATATCAATTCGTGGACAAGTAGAAAACACGGGGTGCTTAGCTATTACTTAACGCAGGCTTTAACTGGACACGGTAGTTTCGAAGCATACTGCGAGAGGATCGGTAAAAGCGACGGTTTCTGCAGATATTGCTATGATAGGGACGATGCGAGACATACGCTATTCGTATGTGAACGGTTCACCTGTGAGAGGGGAGAGGTTAATGAAGACAATTTCATTGCTCTGCTGTTAGAAAGCGAGGAGAAGTGGGAGATAGTGAAGGATATAGTGGAGACGATTATGAAAATCAAAGATACTGACGAAAGGGAAGAGAGAAAAATAGATTAAACAGTACTCACCGCATCCAGAACTAGATGAAGTAATGCTGAGCTGGCGGTTCCATCTAGGGAAGGGTCGGTAGTGCATGTAGGCATAAGATGGATGAACACAAGACGCAGGGCAGCAAAGTGGAAATGGGTTTTTAGTGGGTAAACAGAGAGATCTGGAGCCCCACACTTGGTCTCGCCGATTTGAACACCAAAGGCTTGCCAGTAAGTACGTAATGTATTTTCCCAAACCACTTGAAAAAAAAAAAAAAGGGTTAGGTTAGGTTAGGTTAGGTTAGGTTAGGTTAGGTTAGGTTAGGTTAGGTTAGGTTAGGTTAGGTTATGTTAGGTTAGGTTAGGTTCCACTCCTAGGAGCTGTAAGACCTTGTCGTAGGTGGAGTGGCTCAGTAACTTCCTCCTCTCTCGAGCCGTGAGGACGGGAGAGGAAGAGTGAAGCTAAGAAACAGCTCAAAAATGGTCAGTGGGGCACTGGTGGGGCTACTGATGTCGAGCAGGTAGCACCGAGAAATGCCAGTACAAGATCCAACAGGCCCATGTTACATCTGAACACACTGACAAGTCCTTCCAGAAACGGAGGGCGAACGGCGAGCTCCCGGCGCCGAAAAACGGGGACCCTCTCGACTATGGTATGGTAACCCAGACAAAAGAGTCCCGAAGGAGATAACCTGCGGCAAAAAACCCCCCAATCCTAAGGTGTAGCACCATCGCGCTGATGGGATGCATGGCACCGGGGGAAAAGGTGTGTCAGAAGCGATGCCCAAGGGAATTGGCCGACCTGAGGGGATCTTAGGCCTTGTCGTCGCATGCGGGGCTCTGCGTCGATGGACAGCAATTCCCTAGCTTCTCGTGGGAAGTATATGGCAGAAAAAAATAATATATCTATCGACCTTACTGGGGGCGACCAGGCCGGTGGGGATGAAACCCAGACTGGAAGAGCAGACATAAAGAAAAAAATTCATGCGAAAAATGTAGCATTGTTTGAAACAAGAACTAGGAGATTGTCAGCTCCTGAGATTAGGCTAGAAAGAGTAGACTGCACGGACAAGAAAAGGAAGCAAATGGAATCCGGGTATGACGAGCAGCTAACATCAGTTTACAAGAAGAAAGAATGCCCCGAATACTATACGATAATGGAAGCTATCCAAACAACAAACAAACAGACCGAGCATCTGTTAAGGCTGATAAAAGAAATACCAAATACCCATAAGTCAATTAAGGAGTTATCGATCAAACTTAGGAATAACGCAAACATATATAATAGACACATAATAACTGAATGGCTTGAGAAGCACAGGTATGAGAAAGTAGAGCCCATGACCATCGATATCGAATCTCAAACTGAGGAAGAAAACAGGACTAATTCCCAAACAGGGGAAAAAGATCCTGAGACACTGGGAAAACCAGTAATGGTGAGCTGTGGTACCCAGACAGACCCATGGTTCCGTGGACAAAATATAGAAGTAACAAGCATTGAAAATATAACAACGATAGAAGATTTCAATCGAGTTGCGGAATGTGAATGGTCGAACAAACTATTCAGTAGGACAAACGTCGTGGTAGGAAACCCCATAAATACTGGAGATCATATAACTAAGGTAGTAATCCTTGAGCCAAATGACCCTGACATGAATTTTAGTATACAAAAACTGTACAAAGACAAATTTCCCGAATTAGGGGAAGTATCTGGTGATTTTGAAGTGATAGAACAAACGACTAGAATCAAATCAAGGATAGAATCAGCAAGCAACAAGAAGACTATCATTAAAATCAGATATGACGGAAGTAGGGATCACTTATGGAAGATGTTCCTGTTAATTAAGGAAGAAATATCAGGCAAAGGAAAAGTAGCGTTACACCACGTCACATAATGCCAGTAAAAACACTCCAAAAAATGCTGGAAGTGATCTTCCAAGGAACAGAAGCAGACATAGACCTGTACACAACTAGGATCAAGGAAAGAGCAACGTACGGAATGATCGTCAGCGATGGAAGTAGCGAATACAACAGCATCCTAGGGAAAGTTAAAAAAGCAGTAGGACCCACGAAGGCCGCCGAGGCCATCAGAAGCGTAAGAAGAACCAAGGACGGAAAGCTGCTCATCACGATGGACAAGAATAAAGAGGCCCTGAAAGAGTTGCAAACTGCCATTAGAAACGCTAGCGAAGGAATTCAGACAGTCCAGCTAGGCACCAATAAAACGCAAACGTCAATTCATGTGAGGGGAATGATGGAAGACACCACCATAGAGGATTTAAAAAATGCGATCACGAGGGAGCTTAGAGTGAATACAGAAGATATAAAGCTCAGTGTACTACGGCCGGCTGGAAACAAGACGCTAGCGGCAACAGTGACTCTCGCAAATGAAATGGCTGATAAACTGCTGGAGAAAGACATATTGAAAGTCGGCATGGTAAGATGCAGGATGGAGAAAAGATTAGCGCTTACTAGATGTAGCAGGTGCTGGTCGTACGAGCACACCGTTAACAACTGTGTTGGTCTTGACCGCAAAGATATGTGTCTCCGATGTGGTAAAAAAGGTCACAACCAAAAAGACTGCAAGGAAGCTGAATTTTGCCCAATCTGCAGAGAGGAAGGACACAAGGTGGGAACGATGAAATGTCCAGAATTTAAAAAAGCACTCAAGGCAGCTAGGATAAAAGAAAGGGCTGAGTATGGAAAAAGTAGCACAATGGTAGTAGCAGCAACTCAAAAGGAGCAGGATTCTTCACCCATGGAGGATGACGTATTTCAAAGCTCTGACAAACTGCTTGGAGAAGCCCAAAATACCTCTAGAAGTCTGGAGAGTCGGACAGACTATAGGATGGACCCAACGGAATACCCCATACCAGAATCGGAGGCTCATAACAAGAGCATAGAGGGTACATCCCCAAAAAATGACTAAAATCTTACAAGTAAATCTCGGACGGGCGTGTGCGGCCCACGACCTGGCACTGGTGAAAGCTTCGGAACTGAAATCGGACATAATTATCATACAGGAACCCAACATCAAAATAGCAAAAAATAAAGGATGGGCTCTGGATAAAAAGGGTGACGTAGCAATCGCTATAATGAAAAAGACCAGGGGAATCAGAGCAAATCCAAAAAATGGTTATATAGTACTTGATGCACAAGGTATATGCATAGTATGCTGCTACATCTCACCCAATATCCCCATGAGTGACTAACAGACTAGCATTGACAACATAATGGAAGAGATCAGATTTAAGAAGGACGCAATGGTTGTAGGAGATATAAACGCAAAAGGAACAGCTTGGGGCTCTCCGGTTCAGGACGCCCGGGGTGAATACGTTCTAGATTGGATTGCGGAGTTGGACTTAGTGGTAGAAAACACAGGAGAAGCGACCTTCGTTAGGGGAGCTTCTGAGAGCCACATAGATGTAACGCTAACAACAAATAGAACCCACAGGATCTTGAGCGATTGGAAGGTCCATGAAGAAGAAATTTTTACCTGTCACAAATACATATCGTATGAGATAAAAACAAACACATCTCCTCTCAGCAAAAGAACTAAACCAGTTGTTAATCAGGAAATACTGAAAGAAGAATTATCCAAGATTGAAGACAGACAATGCCAAGGCTTGATAGATCTAGTCAAGAAGGTAAAGAGGGCAAGCAATAAGGCAAGCAAGTCTAGTGAAAATACGTGCACTTACCCCTACTGGTGGACCGAATCGATTGGAAATACCAGGTCAGAATGTATCAGCCTGAGAAGAAAAATTACTAGAGCTAGGGCTAGAGGCAATAACTGTGATATACTTATAGCTATGATCGAACAAAAGAAAAAACAGCTTAAACTAGAAATAAAACGTTCAAAAAATAAATGCTGGAAAGACCTCATCGAGAACCTGGAAGACGATATTTGGGGACAAGCTTATAGGATAGTCATGAAAGGACTAGAAGCGGAATCTTCGTATAACCCAGATAACTCGAAGAGGGTGGAGGTGGCTAAACATCTCTTTCCCTATACTAGAAACAAAGATTACAGAAGGAGGATGGTTAAGGAGACACCGCTGATAACGGAACATGAGATACTGGAATCAGCCATGAAACTCAAAAACAGGGCACCGGGTCCAGACAACATATCTGCAGACACTTGGAAATTAGTAGCAGAACTCAAGCCACAAGTACTAACAAGGGTTATGAATAGGGAAATGGAAAAGCAATTATTTCCAAGCTTCCTGAAAAAATCCAAGCTTGTTCTTATTCCTAAGCCAGACAAACCGGAGGGTGAAAACGGATCATACAGGCCAATCTGCCTTATCGATTACCTGGCCAAACTTTACGAGAATGTCATAAAAACAAGACTTGTGAACCATCTTGAAGAGAACAATAAGATCCATGACTTCCAATTCGGTTTTCAAACAGGCAAATCTACAATCGACGCAGTAAAATGGATCAAGACCTTTGTGGAAAGCTCTCCCAAAAAATGGGTGGCTTTAGTATCTCTGGACATAAAGAATGCTTTCAACAGTGCTAATTGGAATATAATAATAAAAAAGCTGTCCGATATGAACACACCGGACTACCTCATAAATGTAATTATGTCATACCTACACAACCGGAAACTAATAATAAACAAAAACGATGAAATGGATCTCACGACAGGAGTCCCACAAGGCTCCGTGCTTGGGCCAACATTATGGAACGTCGTTTATAATGACGTTCTAGAAATCACACATAATAGTAATGTAAGGTCAATTGCTTTTGCTGATGACCTGATTCTAATAGCAGAAGAAAACAAGCCTACCCTACTGAACAAAACAATTAATGAAGCACTAGAAAAAGTACAAAGGTGGATGATTCACAACAAATTGACACTTGCTGCTGAGAAAACAAAGGCCATCATAATCAAGGGTCCCCGTGATAGGTCAAAGGTAAAATTCACCATAAATGATATAGAAATCATTCCAAACAACACTCTAAAATATTTGGGCATCCACCTGGATAACAGATTAAGGTTTACCAAACACGTGGATGAAATGGTGAAAAAAGCGAACACAAGAGTAGACAGTATCGCGAGAATACTCCCAAACTTTGGTGGCCCAAGCCTTCAGAAGAGAAGAGTGCTGCTACAAGTGGCCCATTCTATTCTACTCTACGGTGCCCCAGTATGGATAGATGTATTAAAATATGCCAAGTACCGACAGAAGTACGCTAGCGTACAGCGGAGGATGCTAATCCGGGTGGCAAGAGCTTACAGAACAGTACCAACGGACTCGCTACCTGTAATAACGGGTGTGATTCCAATTCACTTATTGGCTAAAGAGAGAAGTCAACATTTTGAGCTGAAAGCAGGAAGTGACCCAGCACGGAAAGCAGAAATAAGAGAAAGTGTTATAATGGAATGGCAGGAAAATAAACCGACGGGTAAATGGACCAGAAGATTGTTTACAAATGTGGAGCCATGGATGCATTGTGAGCACAAGAGAATCAATTACTATACCACTCAATTCTACACAGGACATGGAGCATTTGCAGCATACAGACAAAAAATTAAGAAGCAGTTGGATGACGAATGCATCTACTGCTGTGAGCGTGATGATGCGGAACATACTCTGTTTGGATGCATCAGATTCAAAGAGGAGAGGAGTGAGATCAATATGAAAATAGGTAGAATACTAACTCCAGACAATATAATAGGAGAAATAGTAAGGTGCAGCAATAAAGGACAGTTGATATCGAATCACGTAGAAAAAATAATGAAAATAAAAAACGAAGAGGAGTTAATATGGCAAGCTAGTATGTAAAGACATAACAATATCCAGTTAACATAGGCAACAACCACCACCTTCCTGATGTGACGTCATATAGACAATTCCGGGTTGGTGGCACGGGAACTCAGAACTAGAGGTGGTTTTGGTTGGTAGGCTGTGTAGTTATATGCTATGCAGAGTCCAACAGTACTGGGGAACCGCAGAAACAGTACCCAGTCAGCATGAGCGTTCCACCCGACAAAAAAAAAAAAAAAAAAAAAAAGGTTAGGTTAGGTTAGGTTAGGTTAGGTTAGGTTAGGTTAGGTTAGGTTAGGTTAGGTTAGGTTAGGTTATGTTATGTTATGTTATGTTATGTTATGTTATGTTATGTTATGTTATGTTATGTTATGTTATGTTATGTTATGTTAGGTTAGAATAGGTTAGGTTAGGTTAGGTTAGGTTAGGTTAGGTTAGGTTAGGTTAGGTTAGGTTAGGTTAGGTTAGGTTAGGTTAGGTTAGGTTAGGTTAGGTTCCGGAACCTCAATTGAGTTTACGCTGGTCATACAGAACAGAGGGAACAGGGGAGACAGGGGGACAATAACTGTTAGAAGGGGAGAAAAAACGTATGCTGAGCTATTGAGGAGAGTATCTCCATAGACGGAAGCGGAGTGAATGTTAAGAGGGTGATGAAAACAGCCAAGGGAGACATGCTACTAGAGCTAGAGGGAGGTAGGGAGAACATTAGAAGGTTAACTGGTCACATTAAGGATAGGACAGGTGCGGAAGCTGAGATGGGGGAAAAGGAGGGACAAATTCTTTTCCTCTATGATGTGGACTCCAATACGGAAGAAGGGAAAATATTGGGGGCAATACGAGAAGAGATCGGTGTAGACCTGGGAAATACGGTACACATTAAGACGCGCAGGAGTATTAGGGACGGAAGAGACCTGGTTATTTTGGGGGCCAGCAAGGAAGCAGCAAAGGTACTTGACAGGTTGGGTAAAATTAGAGTAGGGCTGTGTTACTTGAAAGTGAAAATCAAGATACAGACAAGTAGATGTCATAATTGTATGGGCATAGGTCATAAGAAGGTGGAGTGCAAAGAACCTAGTGCAGTGGGCAAATGCCTGAATTGTTGGCAGGAGGGGCATAAAGTGGCAGAGTGCAAAAATGCTGCAGTATGTAGACCATGCGGACAACCACATAGGGAGGATTCGACCAAATGCCCAGTTTTTAAGAAATATGTTCAAATGGAAAGGGATAGGATAGGGACAGCAAGGGGGTAACATGTATTGTCTTCGCGAAGTTTCTGCAAATAAATACGGGGAGGTCCGCGGGAGCCCATGATACTGCTTTCAAAACAGCGGAAGAAGAGGACTGTAATATAATATTAGTAAGCGAACCAAACAAAAGGTATATCAAGGCAGCGGGGTGGTTAAAAGACAGAAACGAAGACGTGGCGATATTTGTTAGGGATAAAAGAATCAAAGTATCCAAAATAGACAGCGGAAGGGGGTATATTAAACTGTGTTTGGAGGATGTGGATGTTATTGCATGTTACATATCTCCAAACACAGATTACGAAACTTTTGTTGCGTACGTTGACGAAATAATGGGATTAATTAGAACATCGGGGAGAGAAACGATAATAGGTGGAGACTTAAATGCGAAAGCAAACGAATGGGGATCGACAACGTACGACAGAAGGGGGCTTTACCTGTTGGACTGGGCCGCGCAATTGGACCTGGTCATCTTAAACGATGGCCAAAAACCAACCTTTGTAAGAGGGGATTCCAAGTCCTACATAAACCTAACGTTTTCTACAAATAAAATAGCGAAGAGGATGGAGGGTTGGAGGGTACTAGACAGCGAGTCACTCTCGCTACATAAATACATCACTTATGAAGTTAGGGGACAAAAAAGGACGTTGGGAAGTTACCGTAAGGTTTGACATGGATAAGTTTAATAAAGTATTTAAGAGTAAATGGGAGAATGTGAGAGAAAGAAAGAACATAACTTTTGAGGAAATGGACAAGTTACTGAAAATGGCATATGATAAAGGAAAAGGGAGAAAACAAGAACAAAACAGTATTGGTGGAACGAGGCGTTGGAAGAACTGAGGGTGAATTGTAACAGTCTCAGAAGGCAGCATACGCGAGAAAGAGACAGGGAGAGGAGAGAAGCTAGATGGGAGGAATACCAGTTGGCGAGGAGGGTTTACAAGAAAGAAATCAAATTAGAAAAAAGGAAGAAATGGGTGGAACTGTGTAATGAATTGGAGGAGGATATATGGGGGCAAGGGTACGTGATAGCGATGAGAGGGATAAAGCGTGGAGGCATACCATATAAACTCACCAGAGAGAAAACAGAAGAGATAGTAGCTTCCCTTTTTCTAAGAAGAGTTCTGGATTTGGGTAACATAAACCGGGATGATAGTGTAGGAGAAGTTACCTCGGCAGAAGTGCACGAAGCCTGTAGAAAACTTAAGAGAGGTAAAGCACCCGGACCAGACGGTATCTCCATCGAGTGCGTTCAGACGGTGACAAGGGAGGCGACAGACTATATTACACGGTTGATGGATAGCCTGATGAAGAGGAACGATTTCCCAATTCAATGGAAGGAAGCGAAGCTGGTACTTATACCAAAAGCCGGAAAACCATGGGGGGAGGAAGGCTCCTACAGACCGCTATGTCTCATAAACTCAATGGCCAAGTTGTATGAACACATAATAAAGGGAAGGCTTCTGAAGGAAATTGAATCGGTAGGAGGTTTCGCAGAGAACCAGTACGGTTTTAGGGAAGGAAGATCGACGATCATGGCGGCTGAAAAAGTCGCAAAAATTGCGAAGAAAGAGTATCTATCAGGGACGAAGAAGAGGTGGTGCGTATTGGCCACTCTTGACGTGAAAAACGCATTCAATACGGTACCAATTGAGGGTATAATACGGGGCCTACAGAAAAAGAACGTAAGCCCATATTTAATCAATACAATAAAAAGGTATTTCTGTGATCGCAAAATTCACCTAGGAGACGGGGATTTCTACAGGGTGACGGCGGGGATACCACAAGGCTCTGTGCTGGGTCCAACGCTGTGGAACGTGTTCTATGATGAGTTGCTGAGGATTACGACCCCGGAGGGTGTGAAAATGATTGGTTACGCGGATGATGTTGCCTTGGTGGCCACTGCAAAATCACCTGCAGATCTGGAACTGAACCTTAGTGAGGCCATGTGGCAGGTGAAGGGCTGGCTGAGTAGCTGGGAAATGAACCTTGCTACGCAAAAGACAGAGATAACGGTACTGGTTGGCCAAAGGAATGTGAGACTGAAAATAGAGCTAGGGAATACAGAAATCTTACCAAGGGCGGAGCTAAAGTATCTCGGGTTTTGGTTTCAAGAGGGAGGGAGCTACAGGAAACACGTCATAGAAACGATTAAGAAGACCACCGAAAAAGTGACGGCTCTGAGGAAAATACTCCCTAATATAAGAGGCCCGTCGGCAGAAAAGAGGAGGTTGCTGTGGAGCGTGGTGCAATCCACCATTTTGTACGGCGCTCCTATCTGGGGGGGGGATGATGGCACTAGCAAAATATAAGGACATGCTGAACGGGTTGCAAAGGAGAATGCTGCTCATGGTTATTTCGGGATATCGGACCATATCCACCGAGGCGGTGCAAGTTTTAGCGGGAATCCCACCAATAGACCTGCTAGTATGGGAGAGGCAGGAGTTACACAGAAGAGGCAGAGAGTACAAGAAGGAAATTGAAGAGAAAGTGAGGAGGAAATGGCAGGAGAGATGGGACAATACCAAAAAGGGAAGATGGACAAAGGCCCTGATAAACCAACTGGGAAACTGGATTCTCTGTCGTCACAGAAAAATGGACTATTTTGTTACACAGGCACTGTCCGGTCACGGCTCTTTTAGGGCATATACAAGAAAAATTAGGAAAACGGAGGATGATATTTGCATTTACTGTGGGGACAGAGACGACGTAGAACACACCATCTTCCTGTGTCAGAGATGGGAACAGAATAGAAACCGACTCTTCAGGGAAATCGAAGTCAATGTCACAGTGACAAACATGGTTGGGTTGATGTTGCAGAAGAAAGAAAATTGGGATGCCATCAGGAATTATTTCAAAGATATTATGGGCCAGAAAGAGATGGAGGAGAGAGCGCACCAGTGAGGAAAGAGGCAGTTTCGGTCCCGAAGATATGCCCCTAGGGGTGGTTCCAGGGACGAAACGTGACATGGTGGCGACCGAGGTGGTTTTAGTGAGGTGTGCTCTGGTTGGGGTTCCTCAATCCCATCCGGCAGTTCTGCGTGCAGGACAGCCGAGTGGGATTGATCCCTAGCTGGAGACAGTCCCACACTCCCGGGGAAAGGCGGAATAAGTACTCGGCTTGTTAGCAGGTTTCCACCTGAAAAAAAAAAAGGTTAGGTTAGGTTAGGTTAGGTTAGGTTAGGTTAGGTTAGGTTAGGTTAGGTTAGGTTAGGTTCCACTCCTAGGAGCTGTATGACCTTGTCGTTGGTGGAGTGGCTCAGTAACTTTTTCCTTTCTCGAGCCGCAAGGACGGGAAGGGACGAGTGAAGCTAACAAACAGCTCAAAAATGGTCAATGGGGCACTGGCGGGGCTGCTGATGTCGAGTAGGTAGCACCAACAAATGCCAGTAGAAGATCCAACATGCCCAAGTTACATCTGAACACACTGACAAGTCCTACCAGGGCGAACGGCGAGTTCCCGGCGCCGAACAAAAGCGGGGACTTCTCGACTATGGTATGGTAACCCAGACAGAAGGGTCCAACGGAATCTAAACCTGGGAAACTGCGGTGATGGATAAATGGCCCCCCGAAGAGGGTCGCGGGCAGCCCCCCGGCGTCATGGCGAGGACGTGCGGGGTAGCCGGAGGCGAAAGCCAAAGGAATGCCTTAGCAGGGTATGGGCGCACTGCCCTGCTGGAATTACTTTTCGACCCAACTCGTGGGACGTAGATGGAAAGGATAAAAACAAAAAACAAAAATAGAATGGATGCAGAAGATGACGACCTGGTGAGCGAAGCGGTGCAGAGGAAGGAAAAAGGAAAAGGGGTTACAAAAGAAAGCTTAGAGGAGAAGGAAGAAGTATTTAAACGGAGGGACTCACTTCCCAGAACTCCACCGAAGGCCAAGTCGGGCCAAGTAGAAAAGTACCATACCCCCAGAGGGGAGGTGACAGAATTAGAATTCGAGAGGATGGTTAGCTGGGAGAAAGATGACCGGAAAACCTCGTTGGCGCAATTAGGGGAGTATGAATTGGAGGGTATCAGATAGTACTCTCAAGTGAAGAGGAAGACAGACCTAACAAAAAAATGAAAAAAGACACTAGGAAAGAAGACCAAAAAGAGAATAAAAGAATGGAGAACAAGGAAAAGGGTAAGAGGAAAAGAGATACACTCACGGATGAAAGCGAGGAACTTATAGAACTGAAAGAGATGATGGAAAGGGTACTTGAAGAGTCGAGATACTTACATAACCTCACGAAGGAAATAGTAAACACTAAGGTGGAAATAAAAGAAGGGGCGAGAAATTTATTCAAGATTATAAGCAAGACACAGAAGAAGATGGGAGCATTTAAGGAACAAAATATCCAACAGCAAACAATGGAACAGCCAAAAGGCACTTTAAAAAGGGAAATCGCCACGCAGGCTGATGAAGAGGCGATACTGAGGGAGACTAAGGAGCGGGAGAGGGAGATGGCAGGACGGATTAGGGAAAGTTTGGAGTCGGGCATGACGGCTGAGGATTATAGGACTATGGTAGAGTGGGAGTGGCCAGAAGAGGTGTTTCGCAACACCACCATCGTGACAAAGGACGAGGTGGGAGGTCCGGACAATAGAGACCTCCTAGTAATATCAGAAAAGGGGAGGAAGGAGAAAGGAAAAGAAGGGGGATATGTAGAGAAATGGGTGCAGAAGCACCCAGGACTTAACGATATGCTGGAAGACCTCGGAGAGTCAGTGGACTACATTATAAACCACGTTAATAGTGAAACAAGACGAGGAAAAACTGAAAAAGAATCAACGGTGGCATACATTATGAAAGCCCAGGAGAAAAATGACCAATGTACGATGGCGTGAGAGACCTAGTAAATGCCATGGAGGAAGTGGAGCGAGATGGGAGGAAGCAGCACTCAAGACTAACTTGTGTCTTCGAAGAGGGGGTGAGATGGGAAAGATACAGGAAGGCCTTTGAGAGCGTGATCTCAGGAACCTCTAAGGAATTTACACTGGTCATTGAGAACAAAAAAAAGACAGAAACAAACGACAACCTAAGAAACAGGGAAAGAAACAGCACCGTGCTAATAAAAGGAGAAGGAAAGTCCTATGCTGAGCTTGTTAAAGCTATAAGAACAAATGTCGACCCAGAAAGGATGGGAATAAGCATAAAAGGCGCCAGAAAGATTGGAGAAAACCTATTGATAGAAGTGAAGGGAAAACTAAATGAGGCTAATAAGATTAAGGAAGAAATAGAGAAAAATGTAAAGGATTTAAAGATCACTACAAGAAGTCATGAAAATAAACTGTTTATATTAGACATAGATGCAACAGTAGAAAAGGAAGAAATGAAAAATGCTATATTATCTGCAACAGAAGTGAAAGAGGTAGAAATCAAACTGGAGGAAGTAAAAATAAACAAAAAGGGAAATCAAACGGCAGTAATAAAAGTTAGCAGAGAAATACAAGACATACTTTTAAAGATGGACAAAATAAAGATCGGATGGACCTATTGTAGAATTAGGAAACAAACGGAAATTGGCAGATATTACAAATGCCTTGGTTTTGGCCACAATAAAAACAACTGTAACGGACCTGATCGGAGCAAAGCATGCTTTAAGTGCAGTAATGAGGACCATCAAGCAAGGAATTGCGAGAGTAAAGAAGCCTACTGTACTACTTGTCAGATTAAAGGACACAGGGCTGATAGAATGAACTGCCCCAAATATAAGGAACTGGTAAGGCATGAGGAAAGAAAAAGAATGAAATCTAGAAGAAATACAATTCATTCGGAAAATGTAGAATGCGAAATAAATACTGATGGAGGAGGGGGATCCATTCCTAACGACGTTTTTTAGTTAAGACGAGAATACTACAAACAAATTTGGGACGAGATCGGACGGCCCACGACCTGGCAAATGCCATGGCTGCAAAATATCAGGCTGACATGTTGGTTGTGTGTGAACCAAACAAAAAAATCACAAAAAAAAACGAGTGGATAACAGACAAGGAACAAAACGTCGCAATACAAATGAAAAATAAAAACTGTAAAATAAGGAACATTGAAAAAGGTGACAGATACCTTCTAATCGACTTCGGGGAATTCGTTATATGCGGTTGTTACATATCTCCAAATATAACATTGCTCCAGTTTAAAAACACAATGGATCATTTGAAGCCACAAAACTAAAAAGTAAGGAGACGATAATCCTGGGAGATATAAATGCCAAGTCGCCGGAATGGGGATCACCTATAACAGACAGAAGAGGAGAGCTCTGGACGGAAGCTATGGCAGAAAGAGACATGACAGCATGTAATACCGGAGAGCCAACTTTCATCAGAGGAACGAGCAATACACATATAGACGTCACATGTGCAACGAGAAAAATATTAACAAAAAGGCGGTACAAGAAGCAACCGCTACCTGCAAAGGCACCAAAAACATGTTCCCGTACTGGTGGACAACGGAAATAAACCAAAGAAGAGAGGAAAGTAATAAGAATAGGAGAAAACTCATAAAAATGAGAAGAGGTGGGAAAACAACCCAGGAAATAGATATCGCAGAGGAAACATTAAAAAAATCAAGGAAGGAACTAAAGAAACTGATAAACACATAAAAAAAAAGGAACTGGGAAGCAGTATGCGAAAACCTTGAAAACGACGTCTGGGGACAGGGATACCAGATTGTTGTAAGACACCTCCAAGCAGGTAACATGGCATTTAGACTGCAGGATGAAAAAAAAATGGAAATAGTTGAAAAACTTTTTCCGAAAGGAGAACCTTGGAAAAGAGATGAGGAGAAAACAGAGGACTGTCATCCGATTACACTGGAAGAACTAATGGAAGCTAGTGAGAAAATAAAAGTGAACAAGTCACCCGGACCTGACAACATACCACCCGAAGCGGTGAAAATATTAGTGGGAATTTTGCCCCAAGACGTACTAACGATGCTAAATAACCAGATACGAAAACAAAGTTTCCCAGACATATGGAAGCAGTCAAACGTAACATTGTTACTTAAAAATGACAAACCAGCAGATGTTGCAAGTTCATACAGACCTATATGTTTACTGGATGTACTAGGAAAAGTTTTCGAAACAATAATTAAACAACGACTCGAAAAAGAAGTAAATCTGGCAGGAGGCTTATCTCCCTATCAATTTGGCTTCCAGAAAGGGAAATCAACAATCCATGCACTAAACTGGATACGGGATAAAACGCTGGCGGCAAAAAATGCAAAGAAGTGGGCCGTGCTAGTAACACTGGACATAAAAAACGCATTTAACTCGGCAAGATGGGATCTATTAATACAAGCGCTGAAAAATAAAAAAATATCAAAAACCATGATAAACATCATTAGTAGCTATCTAAATAATAGAAAAATATCTCTGAGCAAGGAGAAAACCCTCGAAGTTACGGCTGGAGTACCACAGGGATCGGTCTTAGGACCGACCCTGTGGAATATACTGTACGACAATGTATTACATCTAGATTTACCAACCGGAGTCAGAAGCATTGCTTTCGCGGATGACTTAGCAATCTTCGCCACAGCGAACACCCCAGACACCCTAGTCAATAAAGTAAATAAAGCTATACGAAAAACAACAGTTTGGCTTGAAAATCATAGGCTTGAAATCGCTGCACACAAAACTGAAGCTATAATTTTAACCGGCCAAAAAACCAAAATAAAAAGGGAAAAAATTAAGTTCAAAATGGGAAACAACGAAATAACCCCAACAAAATCGATAAAATACCTAGGCGTTTACTTGGATACAGCGGGAAACTACGGACAACACATAACCAACACAATAATGAAGGCAAATGAAAGGACGGCGATACTCTCTAGGATAATGTACAATAACAAGGGTCCAGGATTTACTAATAGAAGACTGCTCTACGGAATTACACAGTCCATATTACTCTACGGCGCCCCAACATGGCATACAGCAGTTAAAATTGAAAAATACAGACAAATGATGCTGAGCTGCCAAAGAAAGGCAGTAATCAGAATAATATCAGCATATAGAACCATATCTATGGAAGGAGCACTAGCCATATCGGGAATGCCGCCAATAGACCTATTGGTGGAGGAAAGAAAGGTACTCTTTGAAAGCGGTGTGGGACATGAAAAAAGAAGACAAAAAAAGGAAAGGAAAAATACAATTAAAAAATGGCAACGGAGATGGGAGAATCTGGAAAGGAAAGCCAGCTGGACAAAGAGGGCAATACCAAACCTCAAAGAGTGGACAAATTGTAAATATAGAAGAGCAAATTATTACACCACGCAATTTCTATCAGGCCATGGCTCCTTTATGGGGTATACCAAAAGAATAAAGAAAAGCAACAGCTCCCTCTGTCACTACTGCGGAGAAGAGGACACACCCAAACACACTGGCTTCCATTGCCCACGCTGGAATGAGAAAAGAAGAAAAGTAGAGATCGACATGGGAGAGAAGCTAGACGTAGCGAAACTGCCTTACATATCAAGCAAAAAAGAATATGACTTATTTTTTAACTACATAAGAGATATAATGGAACAAAAAGAACAAGAAGAAAGAGACAGGCAAAAAAGAGAAAAAGCACAAGGAAGAATATAACGTACGCGCGAGGCCTTCCCTGAAGCATGTCACACACAGACGGATTCCAGAGAGGGTCTACGAAACAGAGAGGGAGGTTTAGTGGGTATACCTGCTCGCAGGGAGTCCCACACTACCGGGGAAGGGCGGAACCAGTACCCGGTGTCCGTCAAGGATTCCTCCCTGACAAAAAAAAAAGGTTAGGTTAGGTTAGGTTAGGTTAGGTTAGGTTAGGTTAGGTTAGGTTAGGTTAGGTTAGGTTAGGTTAGGTTAGGTTAGGTTAGGTTAGGTTAGGTTAGGTTAGGTTAGGTTAGGTTAGGTTAGGTTAGGTTAGGTTAGGTTCTACTCCTAGGAGCTGTAAGACCTTGTCGTAGGTGGAGTGGCTCAGTAACTTCCTCCTCTTTCGAGCCGTAAGGACGGGAGAGGAAGAGTGAAGCTAAAAAACAGCTCAAAAATGGTCAGTGGGGCACTGGTGGGGCTATTAATGTCGAGTAGATAGCACCAAGAAATACCAGTAGAAGATCCAACAGGCCCAAGTCACATCCGAACACACTGACAAGTCCTACCAGATTTGGAGGGCGAACGGCGAGTTCCCGGCGCCGAAAAACGGGGACCCTCTCGGCTATGGTATGGCAACCCAGAATAAAGAGTCCCGAAGGAGAAAACCTGCGGCAAAAAACCCCCAATCCCGAGGTGTAACACCATCGTGCCCAAGGGATGCATGGCACTGGGGGTTACAGAAGTGTCGCGAACGATGCCTGCGGGAACGGGCCAACCCAAGGGGATTCCAGGCCTTAGCGGGGTATGGGAGCACTGCCCCGCCAGACCAAATTTCAATAGAGGAAATAGTCGAGGCAGCGGAAAAGCTGAAAGAAAGAAAAGCCCCAGGCTTAGATGGAATACTCCCAGAAACTCTAAAGTTGATGGTAAAACATAGTCCGCAAAACATTAAACGTATTCTAGATCCATTACTGATAGGAAAAAGATTTCCAACAGAATTTAAAAAAGCCAAAGTAATACTAATACCCAAAGGTACCGCACCTACACCGGAGGAACAAAATTACAGACCAATATGCTTAATAAGTGTTTTGGGGAAGTTGTATGAACATATAATTAAAAATAGACTAGAGGAGGAACTAAAGGACAAAGCGGGTATATCTAATAGGCAATATGGCTTCAGGAAAGGTAAATCGGCTCCAATGGCGGTACGCGAAGTAGGGTAAGGGATAATAATAGGAATAAATGGGCGGCGCTTATCACGTTGGATGTGAAAAACGCCTTCAACACGGCTTCAACTGCTCAAAAAATGGTCAGTGGGGCACTGGCGGGGCTGCTGATGTCGAGTAGCACCACCAAATGCCAGTAGAAGATCCAACATGCCCAAGTTACATCTGAACACACTGACAAGTCCTACCAGGGCGAACGGCGAGTTCCCGGCGCCGAAAAACGGGGACTTCTCGACTATGGTATGGTAACGCAGACAGAAATTCCCGAAGGAGAAAACCTGCGACAAAAAACCCCCTAATCCCAAGGTGTAGCACCATCGCGCCGATGGGATGCATGGCACCGGGGGCAAAGGTGTGCCAAGAGCGATGCCTGAGGGAACGGGCCAACCCAAGGGGATTCCAGGCCTTAGCGGGGTATGGGATCACTGCCCCGCCAGACCAAAATTTTCTGCCCTACTCGTGGGAAATTATAAGTAAAAGTTCTAATAATGTAGTCATTGACATAACCGGGGGCGACCCAGGCGGTTCAGATATACTGGGAAGAGTAGACACCCATGAAACATCTGGGAGGAGGAGGAGGCAATCTTCATTACCTGGCAGGCTGGATCAAACTTTAAGTGGTTTCAAGAGAAAGGCTGCTCAGACATCTCAAGAAGAGAAAATATATAAAAAGAGGGGAAACTGC
This sequence comes from Lochmaea capreae, assembly GCA_949126875.1. Classification (NCBI taxonomy): domain Eukaryota; kingdom Metazoa; phylum Arthropoda; class Insecta; order Coleoptera; family Chrysomelidae; genus Lochmaea; species Lochmaea capreae. Next base: position 25,117,611 of record OX421409.1, on the reverse strand, counting down.
GAGTACTTCACCCTCATCGAGTCATTGGAGACATACGAAAAATACGTAAACGACCTACAAAAACTAATCAGCGACACACCCAATACCCACAAACAGATAAAAGAAGTGGCTCTAAAATTAAAAAAAACAAGCAACAATTTCAAGAAAGGTATGGTAGTAAACTGGCTAAATCGTCACAGATACGAGCCCACGGAAAATATGTTGGTGGAGTCTTATTCCCAAACGGACCCACCCAGTGACAACTGCACAGCAGGTGCAGGATTCATCGATAATGCATTGAAGACCACACGTCCCAGACAGCCACCTGACGTCGATAGGACGTCATTTTTTAGTTACTATTCGTCGCAAACGTCTTTTCACCTAAAAATGACGTCACTAATACGACGTCATCGGAACGTCACCTCGTAACGTCATATCGACGTATTATTTTGGTCATCATAATATACAACATATTTGTTCATCCCACCCCCAAGTTACTAGATCTGATTCTGAGGTGACTATCTCCCCGCCTCTTTTCTTCAGTCATTTTTACTGGTCGAAGCCTCTATTATAGTATCAAACTTTTCTATAAAATGAATAATGAAAATTATCGAGTATTTAATACATACCATAATCAATTGTTAATGAATTAATTTTCCACCTTGGGGAACTGGGCGAAACCCCATTGTATGTAGCCTTACCTTCGCATGCGGGGCTCTGCGGAGGTGGACCAAGATTTCCCTTGCTACTCGTGGGACCTTTATGGATTTACCAAGAGGAAAAGAAGAGGGGAGGGCTCAGGAGGAAGGGACCTCTGAGGAGACTCTGGAGATGGGCGACCTATATAGGGCCCTTACGAAAGAGACTCCTGGGAGGTGCCCTGAAACCTGGTCCCCCGAGTATGAAGATGAAGAAGAAGTTCAGATGATGGGAGCGGTAAGGGCCCAGGCTATGCCGGGAACAACTGCCCCATCACCTGAAAGACCGAAAAGGCACCGCAAGTCTATTTGCGGTGCCAAGAAAAGAAGAAGAAGGGCGGCAAGGGCGACAGAAGGGATACCGAAAGGTGACCCAACTGGCCCTTGTAAAGAGGTGACAACAGCACCACCAAGCCGGGACACGCATGACAATGCTGGTCCCAGCGGGGTCAAGCTTGACGTCACCAAAGGGGGAGCCAAGAGGCCTCGGGTGCATAACACGCCACCAGAGGCCAGGCAGGCTTCCAAGAAGGTACGTACGGTCCCCGGTGAGCGGAAGTCGTACGGGGAAGCTGCAAGCAGCGACCTCAATGTGGCCATCATCCGCGATGGCTACCCAGACAACCTGCTCACCAGGGAGCAGTATGCGCAGATCCTCGCGCAATTGCATGAGGATATGTACAAGACTGACGCCTCATTTGTGCCAAGTTTTGAGGGACACTCGTTTGCTCGGGGAGCCGTTATGGTGACCTGTGCGGATGGGGGCTCTCTGGCTTGGCTTAGGGTGGCTGCCAGTGCGATTAAGAAGGAGGGACTAGTAGATATATAATGGGGGGGCTTTGGGGCAGCTCCACGCATGTAGCAGCATAATTACTTAATTAAATACATGGGAACGCAGATGAGTACCGGTTGACCTACTTTCATATATAATAAGAGTGTACCCATCTAACCTCTAAGATATTTATGTAAGAGGAGGGAACAAGTATATTATACGGGGCAAGTCGATTATGTGAAGAGGTTTAGTATATAGTAGTGGCAGAGCAGAAAATTTAATTATATGTGAGGTAGTCAAGAATCCACAGCGTTATCAAATTATTATTAAAGTGTGAATAAAGAAATGGAAGCTAGTAGGTGTGTTACACCAGAGCTTATTTTTAATTCAGACTGTTTATACTACAGTGCTCCAAGATTAGCAAGTATCGCTGCAAATGTGGTATATTGGTGTATCAAAGACGCAAATAATAATAACATTGGAATCGGATACAGATATTTCAAACATGATATCATCTATGAATTTGTAATTCCCTGTGATTTGTATAGCCTGTTAAATTTGAATTGTATCCGCGAATTGAAACAGCAAATCGTAAAAAATAGCGATGTACAAGAGGATGACACTGGTGAATTGGTAGGAGAGGAGTTGATTGATACAACAATATATAACCCTTGCTATTATCCAACACAGCCTGACATAGGATTGTAAGAAAAAAGAAATATAAATCATATAAAAGATTAAACATGTTATTATTTATTTAGTATTAGTCGATACGATTACTCCAATATTTATAATATTGCAAGCTATTATTGGCAACTACCTTTTAATACAACATCCGTATAGAGAAGAATAATGTATACACCGAGAACATGTTCTCATTAAAATTAATTGAAATGGTAATGCAGGGGGTGATAGAACCCATCTTGTAAATAACTTGTTTACATTATCTTATTGTAGATATATAAGAGCTAAAATTCGACTTGAAAGTATAGTTTATTTTATCTCGTGAAATGAGAAGTAGCATTAAAGTAAATATATTGAGTGATTACAGAAAAACAAGTAAACAAACAGAATTTGAAAAGACGAATACAATGAAAAAAGTATACCTATATGGTTATTAGAAGAGAGGATCTTCTGAAACAAATTATCATATTAAAACAATAAATAATGATTGTTCATCACCAAATTCGACGATAATAATATCAGGAGAAAGTGATGAATCTGAAGAAATCCAAAATCGGCCAGTGTATGATATAAAAAACCAGCCATTGCGAAACTCCGAATTTGACAATGTTTCTATGGATGGAATTTTGGAAAAGAAATCAACTCTTCCAACCAGAAGACTGGAATAGTGATTTTACAACTGTAGAAGAGGATGAAAGTCAATTGAGTGTGAAAACAATGATAAAGAACCATAGTGATAACGTGACAAAGTTCTTCGAATCCAATAAAATATTTTGAGAGAACAGAAAATAAATTTGAAATTGAAGATTGAAAACTATAGAAGATATTACTAACTATTACAACATTTTGGAAAAGTTGTAATATAAAATTTACAGAATCAATCAATTGTTTAAACCTATAAATTATGTATTTTCATTTCACGAGATAAAATAAACTATCATATTATAACTAATTGCGTTTTATTTACCCTGTACATCCATAAGTATATTTTCACAATATTGATATTTATAATTCGCTCTTTTTAAACAGTAACAAATCCATTAAATTAAGATATATTATGTAGAAGATTCTTCAAGCGTGTCTTTTTATCAGCCTACAACTCTCGAATAAAATCGAAATAACTTGTTCGTAACTGTATAATTAGTATACACATTGCAGTAACAGGGCTGGACTGACTTTTATGTAATATAGGAGTGGAAATAAAAGATGTTATGGTTTTAAATTATTTATTGAATAAACCCAAATTGTAGTGAATGTGAAAAAGCAACATGAATATGTGATTTCAAAAAATGAATTTCAGGCTAAACAATACAAATACCTTGAAGTTGTAATATGAAAATGGTTGTCGTAACACAAAAACAATCATCAGTTAAACGTTATAAAATATAGGATATTATGATTTATAAATTTTAGGCTAAACAATGGAATTGGAAATATAATGTTAAAATTAATTTATGGTGCATCAATATTAAAATGTTTGTTGTTACACAAAAAACAATAATCTACTAAACAGTATAAAAATAGTTCTTTTTGACAAATGGAACATCTAAAACATGATTCTGGTAAATTTCCTGAACTACCGGTAAAATGTTCACTAACATGTTGTGATTCTATGCTTTCACCATGTCCATTATTTAAATCAAAAAAAACAACGGGTACATAATCGATATTCACTTGTCGAATAATAGTATTGTAGTATACATATTGGTTTTCCAAAACGTGTATTCATCCATTTCACACTGTTGAATGATTCAATATGGAATGACTTCATGTCAACTGTTGAATTATCGTATTCTTGATCTGAACTACCGGAACTGATAACTGAATCAACTTCACTGTCTTCATCATCTGCTTCAATGTCATTAATGTCAGCATTATCTTGGTTGTCTAGCAAATCGGCGAAATCGAATGATTCGTTGTCGTTATCTATATCCATGTCACTTCGTCACATTCACTACAATTTGAGTTTACTAAGTATTGCAGATGTAAACATACTATATATACCCATCGAACTTAAGACATGCGCAAACAAGAGTAGCTAGGGTATGTGCGAAGGAAAGCATTTAGATGGAACTTATCAGTTTCTCGCCACAAAATCATTTATTACAATATAAGCAAGTAAAAACAAATTTATTGGTAGGGTTTTACTAAATATTTGTAGAACATTCCACCGTTTTGGTGGTTTTGCTGTGTTGCTGTTTTCTTTTTTTATTGATGTTTCCATCATCTTGGCAAACTTGCAGTCGGGGCTAAACTTTATATGTTCTTCATGAACGCAATCTTCGGATAGCCACTCATGAATTTCCACATGACAATTAAAACAGCGAGTTATATCACTATAACCAACATAAAAAAACCCTGCTAACGCTAAATCGATAGGGGAAACTTTACCAGTCCAATTTTTAAAAGATTGCAAACGGTAGTCATACAGTGATAATAAATCAGACAAATCGTCTAAACACATATTGATGGTGTGAGTAAAATTCATTTTGCTATAACTATTTATTGATTCCCTCATCCATTCCAATACTAGCATAATTTCTCCCACCACTTTTACATATCTATAAAAAGTCATGAAGATACCATATGGAGTACAGTTTTGTCTTGTTTATTGTTGGACAAATGTCTTCAAATACTGTTCCAAAGGAAGTGTTTTTGGGAGAACATCGATTTTACTTGAATCAATCAAAATCAAAGTTTGTTACGGTGTGTTTATCAGCAGAATGCACTCCATGTGTAATCATTTCAGGGAATAGGAATAATTATATAGTTTTTCACGAAAAGGAATGGGATGAACTATTATGTTTCAAGGATTTAATTAACAATTTTTTCACTGCAGCTGAAACCTTAGACCCCATAGATGCAGGCTATTTTTGGCTTGAATTTCAAAAGTTTGAGGAGAATAAAGTGCTAAAAATTTTAACTGGACATGCTAGTGTTTGGTTGGGATATGCAAGTATATCCGAGCTTTTTAAGATATTGCCGCTAATACAGAGCAACCTGGAAACATTAAAAAACCAACAGTTTCTAGGAACTTTGAAAATTCTACAACTAGCTGTTACTACATCACAAGACGTTCCGAAGACAGCACTAGAAGTTCTCCAACCAATAAAAATAATCAACCCAATTACATACAACCTAGGTCTTGAAGTAATTTATAAATATCCCGAATTATTGCAAGATGAAAAAAGTCAGGTTTAATGAAAACATTAACAAAATATATGTTTTATATGTTTGGAGATATGCATATTATGCAGCAAGAGAAAATGATTGGCAAGCTAGATATCTTGATGAGTTAAGGTTCAAGCAACGCATTCAACAAGTCGCAAAATGTATCAATCCTATTTTAGATGTAATACACAGATGTAGAGTTTATAATAAAAAAATATAGTAATTAATATGTTTTATTCAAAAATTAGTTTACAATACATTATTTTTGCTAATCCACGAGTTGTGTGAGTTATCTAATCCTAGCCATTTCACCAAAACCTTATTTCCTTTCCTTCTCAGCACTTTTTCAACGAGATAAACGTCAGAATGTTTAACTTTTAAAAGTTCTTCGGTGTAAAAAGCTCCTTTGATAGGTTGATTTCGTTCATCTTGTAAAAGGTATGTAGTGGGGTTTGTCGCCTTGACTTTAGAAATTTTGAATATTTCAGTTGACCAGTTGGGTGTATAACCTTTCGAAAATGACTCACGATATTTACTTATGCGTACAAAATCACCTTTTTCAAATTTAGGTTTGCGGGGGTCGACTTTTTTCAAATGATTGAAAGCTGTAATATATTTAGCATTTTTTTCATTAACCTCACTGGGGATTGCACCTGTTGTTGAATGTCTGGTATTATTGTATCGTTTAACAATTTGTGGAAGCAATTCTAACCATTTATAAGACCCTTGCATACTGAATTCTTTCCACAACAATGTCTTGAGTGTTCGAATAACTCTTTCTACGATGCTAGCCTTAAGGTTTGAAAATGTGCTATAATGGTTTATTCCATACTGTTGCATAATCTGTTTAAACTCTTTGTTATAAAACTCTTTACCCATATCGGTTTGTAAATTTTTAGGTGTTTCCATTTGTGATAGTATTTTTAGCATTGCCTCCGCTACGTCTTTGGAATTTTTCCGCTTTATAGGTTCTGCCCAAACGAATTTACTAAAAGTATTGATTATTACAAGTATATATCCAAAATTTTTGTTAACGCTTTTATAATTATTTAAAACTATTATGTCAGCCTGTAAAAGATCTCGAATTCCTTTGACTATCACATGTCGTCTCTTGTAATTTTTACGAGCTGGACTATGCAATTCATTAACCACATCTCGTTTCACATTACTCATATTTTTGTAAAGCACACTGAATTACAAATTCAATGTAAAATTGATTGTAATTATGGTTTAAAATAAACTTTAACGTATCTCCTTTTTCTAGAACTTTATCTATCATATTGGATTGTTTATAAAAGTTCTCTTTATATTGAATATACACGCCATCAGAATCGCTAGTAATATGTTCCACTTTTCCAGATACAGGTATCGTAAAAGTGTTTGTATTACAGTCTAAAATATAGTAAACTCTATCTTTTTTTTGGCTGCCGCGTATCTTGATAAAAACTTTGGTATTGAATTTATAGGGATCCCCAATGTATAAGTTATCACCGAGGAGTGGCGCTGCTACAATTTCTTTTGTGGGTTTTAACACTTGAGAACGAAGAAAGTGGTGGTTAAACTTATTGATTGGCATACTAATCTACAATGACTGATTTCAATCGATAGGTCACTATTTATGTTGATTGTAGCGGACAAAGCATGGTAAAATCAGCACACATATTATTTACAGAACCTACTTTAAATTCAATTTTATCACCCTTTTTTATTTTGGTGCGAGATAACTCATGATATTTATAAACCTTGCCATTTATCAACACATCACCATCACTCGAGTAGTGCTTACAGCTTTCGATATAACCTTCAACTGGGAAAACAAACGCAGTTCCTCCATTTTCTAACACGTACAAAGGATTTTTTGTCTTTTTTACCCCTATCAATCGAATGAAACATGTACTGAAATATTCTTTTGGTGTGCAAATGTAAAAGGGTGTCTTAAATATTGGTTCAGGAGTATAAAGAATGTCTGCACATTCTGAGGTAGAGAGGTAATGTTGGTTGAAATGATTTAACGGCATGTTAACGACTAAATAATTTATAAAGTAATCAAAGTATTTATTCGATTATACCACCCTCTCGCAATTCTTCAATGATAGATATAATTTCATTGTGATGACCTGTATTGCCTGCTTCTTCAGAAGCCACAAGTAATCGTAACCTATCAACTATTTCATTAAAATCATCAAAATATTTGTAATCAATGGGCTTGTTATTGTAATCCATCATAGTCATCTTTCCCCCAAGTTTTGACATTTTTCTTGTTATCGCACCAGTAAATAGAGAGCGAGGTGCTGTACCAGCCCTTGGTCTACTTGCATTCGGTTTTAGTTCCGGTTTAATGATGAATGTATATTTATCTTTAATATCATTAGGAAATGTTTTGATGGGTAAATCAGGATTATGTTCTCGACGAATAGCATTTGTTCGTTTGATAATATCTACATAATTATCCACATCTCGTTTAGTATATACTACAGGGTTTTTTTTAAAAAGCAGCTCGTACAACCCCGGTGTACCCAAATAGGTTACATGCTTGACAACAATATCTTTGCCTTTAAAGTCTAGTTCAGAGTCACCAATATAAAACTTTTCTTCGTCGGGGTTATGAAAAACACCTAAAATATGATCATATACCCCTTCCGTATCTCGTATCATACCTTCGATAAACTCTCTAGGAAGAGGTGTTTCAAACTGTTCAAAATACTCTCTTAAAACGTTTGGGTCGGTGATTGTACGATAAAAATCTCGTATGCTGTCATCGATAAATTGGTCTTGTCTGGTTCTATCTGGAAGCTCCCCCGAATCATTTCGTGATTCATAAGTTGTTTCATCGGCTAAAAATTGTGTTGGCTCTAAGACGGTGCTATTAAACCTAGGTTCAGTATATGAATCCAAAAATGCCAGTTGGTTGTAACGATTTGTGGGTGATCCTTTCATGGTAATGTTACTTTTAGTTGGTGTGATTTCTGATTTTGGTAATATTTCTTGTTTAACAGGTTTCCCCAAAGTTGAAACAAATTCTTTAAGGGGTTGGTATGATTTTTCCAATTTACTTTGAGACTCATGCCTCTGCTGTTTGAGAAGTTTATATTTCTTTTTAATATCCTGACGCGATTTTATTAGCTGTTTCCCTAATCGTTCATTCATTGTAACTAATTGATTTCACATTTTTAAGGTCTTATATACACATCAAACCCTTTTCGATATTTTCCGGAGGATAATGTACTATCCTTATCAATAACTAAAAATCCGAACTTATCTTTCCAGCAAAAAGATCCCATATCTTTAAATTGTTGAAAATTCATGTCGATATTTGCGTGATCATCGAAAATATGTTTTAGATTAGTAACATCTTGGGAAAACACAATTAACAAATTAGCATTATCCCGAATGAGTTGTTTCGGAATCGCTGAATATGTCTGACATAAATAAAAACAATCGGTTTGTTTATGTCGACCGAAACAAAAATAATTTTTAATAACATTTTGATCACAAGACGCCACGTCATCAAATATAACTATGGAATTATGTTTAATATTATCAGGTGGTGGAAAATCTTCGCTTTTACTAAATTCTTGGTAACCGATTTCTCGTATGGGGTGTAGTAATAGGCGCAGGTATTGATACTTTGGTTGCTGTAACGATTTAGAATATAAATATACATTTTCATATTTCATGCCGTTAGGATGTTCCAACAAAGATAGCATTACATTGGTTTTACCACTTCCGCTAGGTCCTACTATAAGTGTTCGTTTAGATGTACCTCCAAATAAAGCTCCGTGATTAATTTCAGTATTTATAACGTCATAGTTTCTAACTGGTAAGGAAACTTGTTGTTTTACAAGCTTCATGTTGAAGACTGCTAGTATATAAAGAGAAACACATATATATAAGTGTTAGTATGAAGAAGAAAACAGTATCACTTGAACGTCGTAGGACTAAAGGTAGAGGAGTTGTTAATACATTAATAAATAAGCTCCCCTTTGAACTACATGCTCCTGGAGGGTATCAGTATTTAGGTCCAGGAACGAAGCTAACAAAAAGATTAGCCCGAGGGGATAAACCAATAAATCCGTTAGACGAAGCAGCACTACAACACGATATAGCATATTCTCGAAGTAACGATCTAAGTGAACGACACGTGGCTGATAAAATTTTGGAGAACAGAGCGTGGGACCGTGTTAAATCAAAGGACGCTAAATTAGGCGAAAAAGTAGCTGCCTGGTTGACAACGACAGTTATGAAAGGAAAACGTAAACTTGGAATGGGTCTCCGACGAAAACGTAAGACTAAGAAGCGCATTATTAAACCTCCTAAAATTGGGGGATTTTTACCATTTTTAATTCCTTTGATTGGAGCTTTAGCTGCCGCCGGTGGCGGTGCTGCCGGTATTGCCAAAGCCGTGAACGATGCTAAAGCTAATAGAGATCAATTAGCCGAGCAACAACGACATAATCTTGAAATGGAGCAAGCTGCTAAAAGTGGTAAAGGATTATATTTAAGACCTTATAAAGGATATGGAATGAGGCAGAGAAAACAAAAAATATGTAAAAAGGGGCAGGGTTTTTATTTAAAACCGTATTCAAGAAACTCCCGATAAAATTACCTCGCCACATAATGACAGACATTGAACTTGAAAAATATATAACGTTATTGCAAATTCCATATTTTCGGGGTATATTCATGCGTAATTCCTTACCTACAAAAATTAACAAATATGAGTCGGGTATTATCAACTTAGATACACAGCAAGGTGTTGGAACACATTGGACAGCATATACAAAGAACAGTGAAGATGTTACATATTTTGATAGTTATGGTAATTTACCACCACCATTAGAAGTCGTAAATTATTTTACAAATAATGGAAAAGTAGATATCCACTTCAATTACGACACTGTACAAAGATTAGGTTACCAATGTGGACAGTATTGTCTTAGATTTTTATATAGTCAGTATAACTGAGTAGGCAACTCATTACATAACCATCTGTCTAAGATGTCGTATACTTTTACGTTAAGTGGGGAGTCATCAATTCTAAGTGGCGCCTTTAACCCCCCCATTTACTTAGATGAAAATTCCGAGTATGAGATAGGATTAGCTAATTTTGATACATTTAATAGTATACCAAACGTAACTCAAACAAATAATGTATTAGTGTGGGGCCAGAACAGCCAATACAAATATATAATACCTATAGGCTCCTATGAAGTAGATGATATTACAAAATTGATTGAAAAAGAAATGTTTAATAAAGCTGGTACAACGGTCAACATTGTGTCAGATAACAGAACCTCATCTGTATCAATTAAAAGCACAGAAACTATAAATTTCAAGGTAAATAATTCAATAGGAAGTCTTTTGGGCTTTTCACGAGTTTTTCTTGAACCGAATAAAGTACATACCTCAACCAAAAAGATAAATATTTTAACAGTTAATACTATATGTGTTGACTGCAACATTGCTGTCGGATCATTTTTGAATGGAGAACCAGTACACATCATACATCAGTTTTTCCCGCAAGTTCCCAGTGGGTATAAAATAGTGGAGCAACCTTTAACAATACTGTATTACCCTGTAAGCATCAAAACCATCATCAACATTACTGTCAGGGTTCTCGATCAAAGTGGTGAATTAGTTGATTTCCAAAAAGAAACAATTACTGTTCGCCTACATCTTCGAAAAAGTACATGAAATGGTTTGGCAGTTTCATCGGATACGACCATATAAAAGCACATGTCTTCACAAAACTATCAGTAGAGTAAAAACCACAGCATTGCTAACGTCTGCAAATCATAACTTTTTAAAGTCTTTGGGTTTCAAAGTGTTGGTATAATGGAAGTTTTACATGTTATGGGTGAACCTTTCAGCGACACCACCATTGAAAATTATGAATTTCATACTTACCAACCATACTCTTCTGCTAATCTTAATTATAACGATGAAATAAGAATTCCAATTCAAGATCTTGAAGCTCATACTCTCCCTAGTAATTCAGTTCTGTACATAGAAGGAAAATTGTTGACTGATAAAAATACTGTTCCAACAAAACTCAATTTTATCAATAACGCTATTGCGTTTTTATTTAGAGAAATTAGATATGAGTTGAATGGTGTAATTATTGACGCTGTCAGAAATGTAGGTTTAGCTAGCACATTAAAAAATTATCTATCAATAAACGAAAATGAAAGTAAGCTTATGAATAATGGAGGGTGGTATCCAAACAACGGAAAAATTCTAACGGATTCCAAGGGTAATTTTAATATATGTATTCCTTTAAAACTACTTATGGGTTTTTTTGAGGATTTTAAGAAAATTATAATTAATATGAGACAAGAGTTGATTATAATTCGAGACAAAGACGACATTGATGTTGTAGTTGCTTCTGACGAGTCTGAGAAACCAAAAATTGAGCTATTGAAAGTTTATTGGAATGTACCTCACATAACTCCAAGCATTAAAGAACAGCTGAGGCTAAATAAAATTATTCGCAGCAATATTGATCTACCAATTAAATTTCGGAGTTGGGAATTGATTGAATATCCCGCTCTTACTGATGCTACTAGACACGCATGGCCTGTCAAGACTACAACTAAAGTAGAAACACCCCGACATATTGTGGTGGCATTCCAAAAAGCTAGAAAAGGCAAACTTTTAAAAGATATGAGCAAATTTGATCACTGTAACTTGACTAATTTGCGCGTATTTTTAAATTCTGAACGATATCCCTATCATGATTTAAATCTAGATTTTGATAGTAATCGTTTTGCCACTTTGTATGAGATGTTTGCCAATTTTCAAGAAAGTTATTACCACATCCAAACTAATCAACCTATATTTAATCCGGAAGAGTTTAAAAACAATGCGCCAATAGTTCATATTGACTGTTCTCGTCAAAAAGAGGTTTTACAGAGTGGTTCTATTGTTCTTCGAATAGAATTTGAAACCAGTAAAAGTGTGGGTAATGATGTATCAGCATACTGTTTGATTATACATGAAAAAGAATTTTATTACAATCCCTTAACAAAAATTGTTAGACAAGTTTAATGCGCATGCGTTTATATTGTGTTAAAAGTCAACTACCACTTGTAGTTTATTTCAGTCCACAATGAGTTTTCGTCATAGACTCGAGCAGTATATTATTAACTTGACTAAACTCAAAGCCGATATTGAGTGGTATAAAAAGAAAAAGCATCTAGTTGAGCAATTTCAAAATTTACAAATATGAGTTTAGTGATTGATGTTCAAGGCTTTAGGATCGAGAACAATAAATTTATAGTGAAGGAATTTGCCGCATATAATGGAAATCAAGTTTGTCATTATGTGTTTAAGCCACCATTCCCTTTACGAATGCTGTCCTCCGATTTGCATAGACAGGCTGTTTGGCTTATGAAAAAGCATCACTCTATAGACTGGAATAGTGGTTTCACGCCAATACATATGTTTGGTAGTATAGTAGCTGAATTAACAAAGGATGTGGACATGGTTTACGTTAAAGGAAAAGAGAAAGCTGACTATATCAAAAAATATTCAAATGCCCCAGTTTACGAATTTGAAGAACACCCCCCAGTTAATTCCTCTGAACCAAAATGTTTTTACCACAGTAATATTAATTGTATTTGCGCATTATCGAATGTATTTTTTTTATATGAAAACTTTATAATGAAATACTAAATAAAAAGAAAATAATATATCGTCTTTCAATTAACTTTTAGACCTATTGCGCAAGCGTTTTCTTGTATATAAATGTAATTACAGAGTTGGTTTTTCATTAGTTTCATAATGCAGTGTATCAAGTGTGGTAAGCACTTTGCTAGAGCTTACAATCTTCGGCGACATCAGCTAGGTGGTTGTGAAGGTGATGTTCCATTTGTTCTTCCGAAAAAAAGACTTAGACCTATGAATATGGAAGTGTTGGAGACGGGTGTTACCAAGTTACATCATGCTTTCAAAACTAGAATAGCTTCCTATCGGTTCTCCATTCCAGATAAAAAGACAGATTATACTGTTTTTCTCAATGAGGTGAAACCTAAAGTTTTAAATAAAATACGCGAATACTTGCAACAACATTATTCGTTAAAAATAAATTTCGAGATATTCAGCATATACATAATACCAGAGAAGGAGATTTCAGATATAAAGTCCATGAATACTGCCAACAAAGTTGTGACTACATCAACCGATTTGAATCATCTATATGATGAATTTAAAGATGAAATTATGAACCAAGCTTCAGAGTTTCAAGAAAAAGATAGTGGGTGGGCGTTACAAGAGATAATGTTCTTAGATGTAAACATAAACCGATTTTCTGCAATTTCCGCTTCTTCTTACATTAGGTTGCCGATGACGATAATTAGAAAACAGGCAGTTTTGAATATTCGGAATAATGATAATGCATGTTTTGCTTGGTCTGTGAATGCCGCACTATTTCAACCAGAAGGAGATCCAGCGAAACCAGAATCTTACCCCCATTTTGATACCTTGCTAGATTTTACAGGAGTAGAGTTTCCAGTTACCCTGAAAGACATTACAAAATTCGAGAAATTGAATAATATATCTGTAAATGTTTATGGTTTGGAATCTGAATTTAAAGATGGTAAAAGAATATATGAAGTTGTTGGACCCCTACATTTTACTTCAGAGCGGAAACCAACTCATGTTAACCTTTTATTGATAGCTGATAGAGATGGAAACAATCATTATACTCTTATCAGGGATTTATCTAAATTATTGAGGAGTCAAAAAACACGACATAATGAAAGACATTACTTTTGTGATGGCTGTCTGCAGAGTTTTTCAAAAGAAGTCACATTACAACATCATCAAGAAAATGATTGTACTCACGTATACACTAAACTACCAACTTCTGAAATTAAAATAAACAAGTGTGGAGAGTGGTTGCCAGAAAATACATTGAAATTTATCAACTTTGAAAAACAACTACAAGTGCCTTTTGTTATATACGCGGACTTTGAAAGTTTATTAAAGCCGATAGATCACACAGAACCCCAAGATGGTAAATCCTTCACAGTTAAAGTGTGTGAACATGAGCCTTACTCGTTTGCTTTTTATGTAAAGTGTACATATGATGATAGTTTATCCAAATTTGAAATTTATGAAGGTGTCGATGCAGCCCAAGTCTTCATACAAAAATTGGATTCAACAGTTCATGATTTATACAATAACCATCTTAAACATATTATACCAATGCTAACACTAACACAAGAAGAGCAACAAAGATATGACTCGGCTACCATTTGTCACATTTGTGAGAAGCCATTTGATGTGTTTGATAAAAAGGTTAGGGATCATTGTCATGTTACCGGAAAATTTACTAATGCGGCCCATAACTCTTGCAATCTAAATTATAAACTTCCAAAATACATTACCGTGTTGATGCATAATTTAAAAAACTATGATTGTCATTTATTTGTGAAAGAATTAACCACCAAAGGAGAACACATCAACGTTTTACCCCAAACAAAGGAGAAGTATATATGCTTCTCAAAATCTATTTTAGTGGAAAAGTTTAGTGATCCCAAGATACGAGATGTGTATATGACTTTGAAATTTGTTGACTCTTTTAGTTTCCTAGCTAGTTCCTTAGAAAAACTGGCTTCTACATTAAATCCTGAACAGTGTAATGAGGTACAAAAGTTTTTCCCACAACATTTTAATTTAATGAGACAAAAATGTGTGTTTCCATATTCGTATGTGTCATCATTTGATAAACTACGTGAGCGGCAACTACCTTCTAAGGAACAGTTTTTTGATACCTTGAAAGGCGTTGATATTTCGGATGAGGAATATGCACGAGCTCAGCTAGTATGGGATACTTTCAACTGCACGACTATTAGCGATTATGCAAAGTTATATTTAAAAACAGATGTGCTGCTTCTTGCCGACGTCTTTGAGAATTTTCGCAAAGTTTGTCTTAAAGAATATAAATTGGATCCAGCTCACTACCTTACCGCCCCTTCCCTGAGTTGGGATGCGATGTTGAGAAGTACTAAGATTGAACTTGAACTTTTAACCGATGTGGATATGCTACATTTTTTTAAAAAAGGAATTCGAGGCGGTGTAGCTCAATGCAGCAAAAGGAAAGCTGTAGCAAACAATAGATACATGGAAACGTTTGATGTAAACAAACCAGAAAGCTACATAATGTTTTTAGATGCCACAAACCTCTATGGTGCTGCAATGAAGGAATATCTACCATATGGCAATTTTAGGTGGTTAACTGAATCTGAAATTGAATTATTCAAAGTCGATACTATTGAAGATGATTCACCCAAAGGGTATGTTTTGGAAGTTGACTTGGAGTATCCCACCTATCTGCATGATGCGCATAACGACCTTCCTTTCTGCCCGGAAAGTATCATCCCTCCAAAATCCAAATATTCGAAGCTAATACCAAACTTGTACGATAAAACCAAATATATCATACACTATCGTAGCCTTAAACAGTGTTTACGAAATGGTTTAAAATTAAAAAAGATTCACAGAATTATCGAGTTTTCGCAGTTTGCATGGTTAAAGACATATATTGAACTTAACACCAATCTACGCAACAACGCCAAAAATGCATTTGAAAAAGATTTGTTTAAACTGTTAATTAATGCCATCTTTGGAAAAACAATGGAGAACGTGGAAAAAAGAAAACGTATAATTCTGTCAAGTCATTGGGAAAACACCAGAGGATCTATAGGAGCAAAAACTTTGATTGCGAAACCGGAATTCAAATCTTGTTCTGTGTTTAGTGATAATTTGGTGGCTATTCAGCTAAATAAAATTAAAGTAGTGTATGATAAACCGTTGTATGTAGGATTTTCCGTTTTGGATATTTCAAAGACTATAATATACGATTTTTATTATGATTATGTTAAACAAAAGTATGGTGATTCTGTTCAGTTGTGTTATACGGATACTGATTCTTTAGTGTTGGAAGTACGTACTGAAAACTTTTACAAAGACATGAAGGAAAATATTGAATATTTCGATACGTCCAATTATCAGAAAAATAATATTTATGACATTCCTAAAACAATATCTGTTATCGGTAAAATGAAAGATGAATTTGCTGGTGTAGTTGTTGAGTCTTTTTATGGAACTGGTGCTAAAGCCTATTGCGTTAAGTTATCAGAACGATTCAACAAGTCTGATATTTTAAAAAAGGCTAAAGGTATTTCTAAACATATAATTCAAACACAACTCCATCTTAATGACTATAAACAAATCGTTGAAACTGGTGGGGTTGTTTATAGAAAAATGTATGTTTTCATTTCCAATATGCATACCATTCACACAGAATTGAAGAATAAGGTGGCTATTTCTTCAAAGGATGATAAGAGGTATGTAATACCACATGACACAAATACTCTAGCATGGGGTCATTTTCTAATAAATCCATCTTCCAATTCTGGCACATTAGATGATCTTATACAAGGATTAGAAGAAGAAGAAGCGGTGGAGAATTTTTTCAGTGATGTAAATATAGAAGAATATTTAGATTCCACATATTTTGATTCTTTGTATGATTTAGATATTTAATAAAAAAATAAATGCTATTTATATACTTTTATTTCAACAAACGAAGGATAACTTTATAAAATATTGAAACAGTTACAATTGTAGAACATGTAGCTATATAATATAATATATAAGTATGCGTATTTGTGTGCGTGCTTGAGATAACCTGGTGAGCTCCATACAACTGCAACCATGTCGAATCTTGGTAGTTTCCATTATTTTTGAAAAGACGCACTTTATATGTTGTACTATTGGTGGATATTTCAGCCTTTAGAGTTACCGAATTGTTTGGTGTATACGATTCCATTCGGATCCATTTTTCAGGCCAACTATCATTTTTTGTACCATTACTATCAAAACATACAAACACTTCTCTAATATTATACGGATGTTGTATTAAAAGGTAGTTGCCAATAATAGCTTGCAATATTATAAACGTTGGAGTAAGCATATCGACTAATACTAAATAAATAATAACATGTTTAATCTTTTATATGATTTATATTTCTTGTACATCGCTATTTTTTACGATTTGCTGTTTCAATTCGCGGATACAATTCAAATTTAACAGGCTATACAGGGAAGACATACATAGCTTTAAATCTCATCGAATCTTCTAAGTATCAATTATTATAAAAATAGCAGCTTGCTTTTTTTCGTTTCGAATTTCCTTTCATTTCAACGTTTCAATTAATTTTAATGAGCTCTCATTTTATACATGCAGGTAATACTAATTCCTTAATTGCTACAACATCCTATTTCTTCTGACAAAATATACATAATTTTAAATCTTATCGGCTATTTTATGTATCAATTATTACAATTATCACGTTAGATTTTTCTTTCATGTCATATTTCCGTTAAACGTTTCAATTAATTTTAATGAGCCCCCCCATTTTATAAATGCAGGTACTACTACTTCCTTAATCGTTAAAACATCCTATTTCTTTTGACACGATATACATCAATTATAACATCTTGTTTTTTAGCAGAATACTCTTACATAACGTTTCAATTAATTTTAATAAGCTCCCATTTTATACATGCAGGTAATACTAATTCCTTAATCGTTAAAACATAATTTAAAATCTTATCGGCTATTTTATGTATCAATTATAAGATCTTGTTTTTAAGCAGAATACTCTCACATCAGAATTTTCTTTCAATAAAGATAAATTATTAGGTATTAAATGAAGAACTGTTTAAATTGGTTGAAATAATAACTTGTTTAATGATTTTATCTATACAGTTACATTCCTTTTATTATTTTGCATTCAGGAATAAAAATAATTCACAATTATTTTTACAATTTGTAATTCACATATACCGGGATATTTGAAATATCTATATCTTTACTAACTAAAAATAAAACACAATATTTTACTGATTTTTTTATTTCATGATATTATTTTTCATCTTCTTCATCCTCATTCTTGAAGCGATGTTCCTCAGGAAGTAAGTAATTGTATTCATACATCCATCTTTCCAAATCTAAGTGTTTTAATAACTGCATTAAACATACAATGCAAATTAATCCTTTCACAAAATTTTTGCAAACGTTAGCTCCTTTTCGATACATCTTCACCTGCTGCATACAATATTCCTCTGTGTATATTCTACCCCTACCATATATCTGCTCTCGATCAAACATTTGTTGATGTTTGTTAAACGCATATACTAAACTTTGCACTGCTTCTTTCAATTCTTCCATTTTAATACAAACACATAATCGACTTGCCCCGTATAATATACTTGTTCCCTCCTCTTACATAAATATCTTAGAGGTTAGATGGGTACACTCTTATTATATATGAAAGTAGGTCAACCGGTACTCATCTGCGTTCCCATGTATTTAATTAAGTAATTATGCTGCTACATGCGTGGAGCTGCCCCAAAGCCCCCCCATTATATATCTACTGGGACTGGCGCTCAAAATCATTGAGCAGTCGGCCCTCGAGCAACTTAAGAAGGCAATGGTATGGGTGCCGGCGCCGATCGAGTCTCCTCCCCAGGAGGTCCTCAGAAGGATCCGGATTGGTAATCCGACCCTGAGGACTGAAGGGTGGGTGATTCGGGCCTCCCGATGGGATGCTGCCTCTTTGAGGCAGAACATTGTATTGGGGCTCGATCCTCGATCGGTGGGGGAATCTTATGGAAACTTTAAACAGAAAAGAAGAGGAGGAAGCAAAGAGGAGAGCAGAGGAGGAAGAAAGGAAGAAATTTGAGGAAGAGTTGCTGGCTGGGCATAAGCGCGCAAATAGGTCCACAGATAACGTGAGGAAGCAATCGACTCTCATCGGAGAGTCTGATGAGTCGGGTGAAGAGGACTTTCCTGAAACCGACAAAAATTTTGATCAAGTATGTGAGGAGGAAGAGGCATATAACAGTGTACTCAGATCGATTATCTTCAGCGATGATGAGGAAAGGGTAGGAGCGAAGAGGAAGAGGATGAGTCCACAAGAAAAAAGGATGAGGAAAAAAGAAAAACAAAATGAGAGTAAAGAACACAAAGGAGAGAGTGCAATGGAAACAGTCGAGAGGAAGATGAAGGAATTGAAGGAGAGAGCTAAAGTACTAGGTATAGAAGATGGAAACCTGAAAAGGATTATAGGGGAAATAGCATCGGTAGCTAAAAAAGAATTGGGAAGAAAGGAAGAAAGCAGTAGGACAGATAGGCCGAGATGTGCGGAATGCAAAGAAATAAAAGAAAGGGAAATGAAGAGGGAGAATATTAATAGAATAAAAAGGAAAATCCTGGAAGGGGGGGATTTCCAAATGTTTAAGCGGATATCTGGAGAAGATTGGGATGAGGAGATTTTCACGTGTACAAAGTACACGAGAATGGAACATTGGGAGGCGCTAGATAGGGAGAACTGCGTGGTGGTCGTGGATCCAGACTTAGCGTCATCGGAACTTGTGGAAAATCTCAAGCAGAGAAGGGGAGAGCTAGTCGAGATGGCGGAGGGATGCAGAGGAGGGGAAATAGACTTTGTGGTCAATGCCATTGAAACCAGCAAATATAGGAAAGAATGGCGCCATTATGTGGCCAGAATTAAGGAGGATATGGAAAATGAGGAAATCTTCACTATGGTAGAGAAGATACATAAGAGGATTGAGGAAGTCGGAGAGCCTCCAAAGGAAGTGAATGTTCTGCTGGCGGAAAGGGCTGACCCTACGTTTTTTAGAATGGTCCTAGAATTCGTAGGGAGAAAAGGGGAACAAAGTATAAGATCGTATCTGAAAAGGAGACGGGGGTGACAAAAAAAAGGATGGACAGGGAATCGGTGTTGGTGAGGACGGGAGGTAGGCCATACGCGGAAGTGCTCAGAGACATGAGGACCCAGGTGGACGTAAGGGCTTTGGGTATCAAGGTGGACAATGTGTCCAAAACAAACGGGGGGGATATCATTGTCAGACTGAAAGGGAAGGGACAAGCGGAAAAACTCAAAGAGGAAATGAAGGGAAGAGTTAGGGAAGTATCGGTCTCGGTGAGGAAGAGGGAAGCAAATTTCAATCCACTGGATTTAGGCCCGGCGATCACTCCTGGAGAAATAAAAAACGCATTGGAAAATCGAACAGGGTTAAAGGGAGATATAGATATCAAGACAGTGAAGGATACGAGATATGGAGGGCAAATGTGCACCTTCGCGGTGCCAATGGAGGTAGCTGAGAGAGTTAGATGTATAAGGTCGATATATGTAGGGTGGTCAGCATGCAGGGTAAGAGAAAAGATAACACCTCTTAGATGTTATAAGTGTTTGGATTATGGACATGCCACCCATCAATGCAAAGGGCCAGATAGGTCAAGGCAATGCCTGAATTGTGGTAGAGATGGTCATAGGGCACAAGATTGCAAGGCGGATCCAGAATGTCGAACATGTGGGGCAGTGGGCCATCGTATGGACCGCATGGACTGTCCAAATTTTAGGGAAAGGGTATACGGTAGGAAAACATAAGAATTCGCAGATAACAATATACTTATACATGGGATTTTATTTATACATAGGGGGCTATATATACATAGGGTTTTATGCATACAAGAATTTTTATATTTCTTCTACGAGATTTTATTTATACACGCTTTATTTTTACGCAGGCTTTTACATTTTTACCATTTATATAGGGTTCTATCTATACAACTTTTATTGATATATGGAATTTTATTTATACACAAGGTTTTATATATACAAGAATTTTCATATTTTTTCTACGAGATTTTATTTATATTCGCTTTATCTTTACTCAGGCTTTTACATTTATACTATCTATATAGGGTTATATCTATACAACTTTTATTGATATATAGATTTTTATTTATACACAAGGTCTTTTATATACATAGGGTTTTATATAAACAAGAATTTTTATATTTTTCCTACGAGATTTTATTTATACACCTTTTATTGATACGCTTTTTAGGATCTTTGTACTCGTCTATATACCTACTTGTTAATTTATTCACTTATTTATTTATTGATTTATCAAACTCATTGGCACCGGTAACAAGCCTCTTTGGAAGGCCTAGGATGCGCATAGTAAGCAGAAGGAGGAATTACTTCTATATAGGGTACCAGACCAGCAATGGCTAAGGCAATCACTCAGCCCGGGATTCGTGTGCTGCAGGTAAATGTGGGGAGGGCGAGGGCGGCACATGACATGGTGTATGCTAAAGCCATCAGCTTGGATGTGGACCTTGTGATAATTCCCGAACCCAATAAAAAGATCACGTCGGGTAACGGCTGGGTTCAAGATAAGTTGAAGAATGTAGCGGTGCTCTGTAGAAATAAGGACATGGGTATCCAAAGGATAACACCAAAAAGCGGGTACATAATTATACAGTTTAAAACTTTTTCTATTATAGCCTGTTACATTTCCCCTAATATTAAAACTAATGCGTACGAGAAAATTGTAGAGGACATAATGAGTACCGCTACAATTCAAAGAGAGGTCGTGATTACCGGCGACGTAAACGCCAAGGGGATACAATGGGGATCTCCCCAAAATGATGAGAGGGGTGATCTGTGGAATGAGTGGATTGCTCAAACAAACCTACAAGTAATAAATAATGGTAAGCCTACGTTTATAAGAGGTAATAGCAAGACACATATAGACGTTACCCTAGCCAGCCAGCGGCTGGCAAGAAAAATAAGCAGTTGGGATGTTTTGGATGAGGAAATTTTTACATATCATAGGTATATCACATATGTAATAGGGACAAGTAATGTTAAGAGAGTCAAGGGAAAACGGGATGATAGTTTTAATAAGGTCAAATATAAAATCGAACTGGAGAAAAATAATATAGAGAACATGAAGGATTATAGGGAGGTAAGAGATGCTATGGTAAGGGCGTTTGAGGCAGCGAAAGGTAGAAAAGGAGTAGAACAAGATATACCGTATTGGTGGAATACGGATATTGAAGAACTGAGAGAGAAGTGTATACGAGCCAGAAGAAATAAGACGAGAGGTCATGGTAGTGAGGAAGAATATAAGACTATTAAAAAAGAGCTGAACAAGGCCATAAAGAGAGCTAAGAAGGAAAGGTGGAATACAATATGCGAAGATCTGGAGAACGACGTGTGGGGGGAAGCTTACGTCATAGCGATGAAGGCACTCAGGGTAATGGCTCCATTTAAGCTAGAAGAAGGCCTGAGACGGGAAGCAGCGGAGCTCCTTTTCCCTACAAAGAAAGAAGTGGTCTTTGGAAAAATAGAAGGGGCGGAAATCGTCGAATTCACCGAAGAAGAGATTTTGGAGGCAGCGGGAGAAATAAAGCAGGGGAAAGCTCCTGGTCCAGACGGTTTGCCACCGGAGGCGGTGAAGATTCTAGTTGGACTTAAACCGAAAAAAATAAGGGATGTCATGAATAACTTATTGAGGCGGCAAGAATTCCCCAAGGAGTTCAAAGTTGCGAATTTAGTTCTTCTCCTGAAGCCGGGAAAACCACCGGAATCACCGACATCATATAGACCAATATGTCTATTGGACTGCATGGGGAAATATCTGGAGATACTGATTAAAAAGAGACTGGAAAAAGTATTGGAAACAGAAAAGGCACTTTCAGATTCCCAGTTTGGGTTTAGGAAAGGGCGGTCTACCATAGATGCCGCAAACTCTATTAAGGAGGCAGTGAGAAAAAGTAAAAGGAGGTGGGTGATACTGGTGATGCTAGATGTTAAGAATGCATTCAACACGGCGAATTGGGACATCATAGTTAAAGGGCTCCAAAAAAAAAGAGTTCCAGAGTATCTAGTCAATTGGATTATGGGATATCTATCGGAGCGAAATATAAACATCACTAGAAGGGACAAGATGGAAATAACAGGCGGAGTTCCACAGGGGTCGGTCCTGGGGCCTACCCTGTGGAATGTGTTATATAATGGGGTCTTGGATAGAAAAATGAAACAAGGGGTCAAATCGATCGCATACGCGGATGATTTGGCCATTTTAGTGGAAGATGATACGAAATGGGGGCTCATAGAAAATGTTAATTACGAACTAGAAAAGGTGGCAAGGTGGATAAACGAAAACGATTTGGAATTAGCCTTCCAAAAGACGGAGGCGATAATACTCAAAGGTCCGAGGGACAGGGAGCGTATTGAATTTAGGATAAAAAATACTACTATTGTTCCACAAAAAACTGTTAAATACCTCGGTATAATTTTTGACGATAAATTTAGATTTACGACCCATGTGGAGGAGGCGGTTAAAAAAGCGGAGGACAGAACTGCGATATTACAAAAAATTATGCTAAATGTAGGAGGCCCAGGTTTGATGAAGAGGAGGGCATTGCTTGAGACCATTCATTCGGTGCTGCTATACGGAGCTCCAATATGGATTGAAGTCCTCAGATTCAAGAAATACAGGGAAAAAATCATAAGGACTCAAAGAAAACCCCTAATTAGAGTATGTAGTGCGTACAGAACTGTATCGACAATAGCACTCCAGGTGATTGCCGGGACAGTGCCTGTGGATATGCAGGCGGAGGAAAGGGATAGACTATATAAAAGAGGAAATGGCTCTGAAAAACAGGTAAAGAAAGAAGAGAGGCAAAGAAGCCTAGATAATTGGCAAAGTATGTGGGAGCTGGAACAAAGTAAGGCCGTGTGGACTCGGACGCTTATCCCTGACGTGAGAAAATGGTATAAGTGCGCCCACAAGCGTACTAACTATTTTTTCACCCAGTTCCTCACGGGGCATGGATCGTTCAGGGCGTATACTTACGGGATAAGGAAAACCATGGACGATCTGTGTCCCGAATGCGGAGAGGTTGACGACGCGGAACATGCGGTCTTTCGTTGTGTCCAGTACCAGCAGGAAAGATGCCAGATGGAATTGGCCATAGGCGAAGAACTGGGAAGTCCTAAAACTATATTTACAAGAATAATGGCAGACAAAAAAAAATTTGAACATTTTATTGGGGGGGTTACCAACCTCATCAAACGAAAGGAGGCAAGAGAAAGGGCTAGGACGGAGTGAATAGAAGAAAGAAAGGTCAAGTAAAAAGAAAGCTGGCGCAACCGACGGGATGTTCGATGAGAACGGTACCGGGGCGTCAGTTGGAGAAGAGAGGTGGACTTTAGCTGGTAGGCGGTCAAGAGCGGCCTCCGTGAGAGGTGGATGGCCTTTACCTGTAATGGAAAAGGTTCAAACGCAATTGGCTGAATCCGCACACCTGGGCCATCTTCCCAGGCGTCTTTAGAAGATTTACCACCTCTATAAAAAAAAAAAAAGGTTAGGTTAGGTTAGGTTAGGTTAGGTTAGGTTAGGTTAGGTTAGGTTAGGTTAGGTTAGGTTAGGTTAGGTTAGGTTAGGTTAGGTTAGGTTAGGTTAGGTTAGGTTAGGTTAGGTTAGGTTAGGTTAGGTTAGGTTAGGTTAGGTTAGGTTAGGTTAGGTTAGGTTAGGTTAGGTTAGGTTAGGTTAGGTTAGGTTAGGTTAGGTTAGGTTAGGTTAGGTTAGGTTAGGTTAGGTTAGGTTAGGTTAGGTTAGGTTAGGTTCCACTCCTAGGAGCTGTAAGACCTTGTCGTAGGTGGAGTGGCTCAGTAACTTCCTTCTCTCTCGAGCCGTAAGGACGGGAGAGGAAGAGTGAAGCTAAGAAACAGCTCAAAAACGGTCAGTGGGGCGCTGGTGGGGCTATTGATGTCGAGTAGATAGCACCAGGAAATACCAGTAGAAGATCCAACGGGCCCATGTTACTTCCTAACACACTGACAAGTCCTACCAGATTTGGAGGGCGAACGGCGAGTTCCCGGCGCCGGAAAACGGGGACCCCCTCGGCTATGGTATGGCAACCCAGAATAAAGAGTCCCGAAGGAGAAAACCTGCGGCAAAAAACCCCCCAATCCCGAGGTGTAACACCATCGTGCCCAAGGGATGCATGGCACTGGGGGTTACAGAAGTGTCACGAACGATGCCCGACGGAAGTGGCGAACCGGAGGGGACAAAAGCCTTAGCGGGGTAAGGGAGCACTGCCCCGCCTGACCTTCTTTTCTACCCGTCTCGTGGGAATAATATGAGCAGCAAAGAAAAAAAAAACATAGAAGTTATAGACATAACCGTGGGCGACCCGAGCGGTTTTGAAGAAACGGGAAGAGCAGACAAGGAGCAAGGGAGGAAACGAAAAAATTCTCTCCCGGATACCTGGAATAAAAATCCAAAAGATTGTGGAACGAAAAGAAAAGCCAGCCTATCGTCATCGGATGAGCAGATATATAAAAGGAGAGAATGTGTTGAGTTCTTCAGCCTCGTAGATAGTTTAGAGACATACCTAAAATTGATAGCTGATCTACAAAAAGTGGTAACGGAAGTACCCAATACCCATCTCAAAATCAAGGAGATAACACAGAAGTTTGCAAAAAACGCGGGAAATTTTAAGAAAGATATGGTGATGAAATGGTTGAACAAGCACCGGTATGAGCCAACTGACAAAATGGACATTGAAACAGGTACCCAAACAGACCCCATAGGTGCAATTGCACAAAAAGAAACGGCGGAGATAAGCACGCAAACGGATCCGTGGCACGCGGGTGGAGTAGAAAAATGTATCACCCACCTTGATGGAGTGAACACATTTCGAGAATACGACAGAGTCGTAAGCTGGACGTGGCCCAACGAGATCTACAAAAGAACGGAAGTGATCGTGGGAAACCCAATAGATTCTCCAGATGACTTCACAAAAATTGTGATGGTGAACCCGGAGGATCCTGAAATGAAATACAGCATTCAAAAACTGTACAGAGAAAAGTACCCCGAATTGTTGGATCTGGAGGAGTCTTTCGAGGTTCTGGAGCAGAGGACCACAATAAAATCTAAAAGAGACACGAGGGTAACCAAAAGAATAATTAGGATCAAGCACACAGGGAAAAGAGAGGAGATATGGGACAAGCTCCAAATGGTGAAGGAAGAGATAGGAGGGAAAGGGAAAGTGGCGCTCCACCATATTAGCTCAATGGTAACAACAGAGCTGAGGAAAATGTGCGAAGTTATTTTTCGCAATACAGACACAGAGGTCAAAATATATACCACGAATACGAGGCAACACACGACGTATGGTATGATAGTGTCGAAAAAAGGCACAGATTACAAGCAAATCCTAAGCACTGTGAAGAATGCAGTTAAAGATTCGAATTCGGCTGAGGCTGTAAGATCCCTGAGAAGCACAAAAGACGGCAGGCTACTAATCACTATTGAGAAAGACAGGGAAGCGTTAAATAAGATTAGGGCGGCAATAAGTACATCCGAAGGAGGACTGAAAACGCTGCAATTAGGCGAGGAGAATAACGTTGCAGTGCACATAAGGGGCATGGCGGCAGACTCTACGAAAGAAGAGGTGATAGAGGCCATAAAAGAGGAACTAGGAAATTGGGAAGAAAATTATAAGGTAACGGAGCTAAGGCCTATTCGTGGGAGCACCCAAGCTACCACGGTGGTGCTTCCTCGTAAGGAGGCAGACAAGCTACTCAGCAGATCATACCTGAGAATAGGCATAGTCAGATGCCAAATGGAAAAAAGGGTGAATGTGAAAAAATGCATCAGATGCTGGGACTACGAGCACTCAACAGAGCAATGTAGGGGGCCAGACAGAAGAGGCTTATGCTTTAGATGTGGTAAAGTAGGCCACAACCTTAAAGAATGTAAGGAGGATGTAAGATGCGTTCTCTGTGAAGAAAATCATAGAATGGGCAGCATGGAGTGTACTAGGTTCAAGGCGGCCCTCAAAAAAGCTAGAGGTCTAGAGAGAGGGGGTGCAACAAGAAGGGAAAGACGAAAGGCATATGAGCAAGAAGATGGCACAGATCCTGTCGAGAACGGGAGTGGGGGACCAACAAACATGTCACATAGCAGCGCAATGATAGTTCACAAAGAGCCGAAGCCTACACACACGGAAGAGGACGTTTTCTGGGAGGAACCGGGTGAAAACATTGAAGAGAGAAAAGGCGAAGCTGCCGAAATCTCATGTCGAAAGAACTAAAAATTCTCCAAATAAATGTCGGCAGAGCCAAAGCGGCGCATGACCTCATATATGCAAAAGCCCAAGAGATAAAGGCTGATATAATTATTGTCCCAGAACCCAACAAAAACATAGTCAATAGATATGCCTGGATGACGGATACGGATACCGATGTCGCTGTACTTCTCAACAATAAAAACATAAATATTAACAAAATCACGAAGAAAAAAGGGCACATTTTATTACAACTAGATGAAATAGCTATAATTGCATGCTATATATCTCCCAATATAGGCATGGAAAGGTACAAAGAACACCTAGAAAATATCGTGGGCACGGCACGGCTTGTACGCAATTTCATAATCGCGGGAGACATAAACGCGAAATCGAGGTTATGGGGTTCCCCACAAAATGATGCGAAAGGAGAATTATGGGATGAATGGATTTCAGCAGAAAATATAACAGTCTTGAATAGCAAAGATCCCACCTTCGTAAGAGGAACCAGCATCAGTCATATTGACGTGACGTTGGCTAGCGAAAGATGTGCCAAGAAGGTGAAAAACTGGGAGGTACTTGACGAGAATCTATTTACATATCATAGATATATAGTGTTTGAGATCAGTACTAGAACTAACAAAGCGGGCAGGAAAAGAGTGTTTTTTGATGAGGGTAAATTTCGCAAAATAATCAGGGGGTTAACCGAGGATATCAGTAGTTTTAACGTCTGGAGACAACAAATACTATCTGCCTATAACCGGTGTTGCAGCAAAACCACGACAACATATACAGTACCATACTGGTGGACTAGTGAAATCCAGGAACTGAGGGAGTCATGCAACCGCCTGAGACGTAGGACACAAAGAGAAAGGTCACAACTGCAGTTGAAAGAACAATATAAACAAGCCAAAAAACTACTCAGCACAACTATAATCAGAACAAAACGTACCTGCTGGAAAAACATGTGCAAAGCTCTCAATGAGGATATTTTCGGTGATGCATATAAAATTGTTATGAGAACACTGAAAGTGGAAACGCGGTATGGGATAGGCACACAGCTAAAAAAGGAGATAATAGAGGGTCTGTTTCCGACTAAACCAGATGCAAATTTCACTACTATGCCGGCAGAAGTCATAAACACAATCACGACTGATGAAACACAAAAGATCGCCAAATCCATAAAGCCGGCTAAAGCACCAGGTCCAGACGGAATGACTCCAGAAGCAGTCAAAGCAATGGTGGAAGAGAAACCTGACATGACTACAAGTGTCCTCAACGAACTGATCAAAACGCACTCCTTTCCTAGAGAACTCAAGTCAGCTAAAGTGGTGTTAATTCCAAAACCAGGAAAGCCGCTTGGAGAAGCTAGTTCGTACAGGCCCATATGACTGTTAGACTGTATAGGAAAGTTATACGAAGGCATTATAAAAAGTAGATTGGAAGAAGAACTCCAGGCACTTCATGTCATCTCCGACAGGCAGTACGGATTTAGGAGAGCCAGATCTGCTATCGACGCAGTGAGAAGGATAACAGATATAGCAAGAAAAACCAAGTACAAATGGGCGGTAATGATTATGTTTGACGTTAAAAACGCTTTCAATTCTGCGAACTGGAGCCTGATCATCAACAAATTGGAAGAAGCGGGAGTATCACGATATATAGTAAATATTGTCCAGAGCTACCTTACGGATAGACATATTAAGTTGGAACGGAAAGAGGAAATGAAACTCTCCGCGGGAGTTCCGCAGGGTTCTGTACTGGGACCCACGTTGTGGAACGTACTGTATAATGACGTTCTAGAAATTAACTATGGAAAAAATGCAACATCTATCGCCTATGCAGATGACCTAGCCATTTTGGTAGAGAGTGACATGAAGTGGGATGTAGCTGAGAAAGTGAATGCGTGCTGCAGAAAAGTCGATACCTGGATGGAAAAACACGACTTGAAGCTGGCGACAAACAAGACCGAGTTAATCATACTTAAGGGTCCGAGGGATAGGGAACATATGCCATTTCAAATGAGAAATTATCCATTAACATTCGTCGCAAACGTCATTTCACCTAAAAATGACGTCACTAATACGACGTCATCGGAACGTCACCTCGTAACGTCATATCGACGTATTATTTTGGTCATCATAATATACAACATATTTGTTCATCCCACCCCCAAGTTACTAGATCTGATTCTGAGGTGACTATCTCCCCGCCTCTTTTCTTCGGTCATTTTTACTGGTCGAAGCCTCTATTATAGTATCAAACTTTTCTATAAAATGAATAATGAAAATTATCGAGTATTTAATACATACCATAATCAATTGTTAATGAATTAATTTTTCATAAAATTTTAATTTACCCGCTACTTTCGACCTTCAAGTTTGCATACGGCACGATCGGCCCCGGCCCCCCGTTCCTCCCCTCGCTCGCCAACGCACGATGGAATCAGGTGTTGTGAGGGTGCCGTGGTGCTGCACGTGAACTCTGTGTGAAACAAAAACTTAAGATAATCCATGAAACATCAATTTAATTTGAGTGCTATTAGATGAAAAATTTAATGATGGAAAAAAAATACTGCAGGTTCTTACCAAACTGATTAATTTATTTGGAGATAACAAAGCCAGTTCTCAGGACTTTGTTATCTGATGGAAATTAAGAAACTAGAAAAGATAAGATAAGGTAAGAAATTTAAGGGCGCCACTAATTTTGTTTCCTAAAACAAAATTAGAAAAAAAATCAAATAAATAAAATCAGCTAACTTTTAACCTTTGCTATCTACTCAAAAATAATTACGTTAATTGAAAATGACAACTGATGGTGGAGGTTTAATAAATAAAACTTCCGCTAAAAAAAATTAATATGGATAAACTATATTACTATAAATGTTGAAACATTGACTGTGTACAAAAAAATAACTATAACTAGAAAGGTTAGTAACGAACAATATACTATAAAATGGTCATCAGATTTATAACAATAGAAAAAAAACTTAACCATAAAGCAATACAACCTCTATTTTTTTACTTCTATATTTCTGGTCTTGAAGCGTTGTCCGAATAGAACTGGTTTTTCTACCTTCAGACGTATACAAAAATATTGAGTATACTAATGTTAAAGATGCACACCCTCTTATGAAAGAGACTGGTGCTCCGCTGCGCTGCTAAGAGACTGGGAACTTGTAGGTATTCCAATAAAAATGTCGGTACTCCAGGATACTAAACCAAGAAATTGTATCCCAGAAACTGTACTTCGGGAAACTGTATTGCCAGAAACTTGTATTCCCAGAAACCGTGCTATAATGGAATATACAGTAGATATGAGAAAAACAATAAAGAAACTATAAGATTAATAAACATTAACTACAATTGAATACTATAATTTATAACTTTAGGATTCCTGATTTATAACAAAAATGTATGAACAATCTGACAAAAAAATAAAAAAATTATATGTTGCTAAAGAGAATTTTCAAGGAATACGTCAGTAAATTGATAAATCCATGTGGCACCCAAAATGGGTATCCATCTTGTACTAACTAATTTTTTTCACAAAAAAAATGGTACATTTTCCAATAACATAATTTTAAATTAAAAAAGAAACAACATAATGTAATTACATACCAGTAATCCAGATTCTTATTAGATAGGATCTTCGCAAATTATCGTTTTATTTTACAGCACAAAAGATATTTCTAAAGATGACTGCACAGTTTCTATATGTTGCTTCGTCGACTGACGATATGAGAAGACCTGTCGGTACCTTCTCCGTTCTTATAAAGACACGTCAAAATTTTAAATTTCGCGGTATAATAGCTATAGAATATTGATTTTTGGTTAATGAATTTATTCCACCACAAATCACAAATGTGAAATAATTTATTAATTTTTCGATGGCAATATTTTTAGAAAATCGATGCATTCTATTCCACCAAAAATCAAAATTTTAAAGAAATCAATCTATGAATTTATCAACTGAAAGGTTGAACGCAAAGTTCACGTTTCATACCCCTAACAGCCAGAAAAAAAAAATTACCAATAATAGTTACTATTTATATGAAAAGTTAATAAAAGCAGAAAAAATTTTAGAAGTAGGTTTTAAAATACGACAGTCGCAGCAAAGTGAAATGGTATAAGTTCTATTTCAAAACCAACAAAAAATATGTAAGACCAATATACCATATTAAACCCTCACCCAGATAATTTTCTTCCCCAAGTTCACGATAAGACAAATCTAAGATTTCTATATTATTGAATACTGGTACAAAGGATCAGTCCACCCATTTAGCAACTGAACTTATTCAATACCATGGAACTCTTAGTAGCAAGAGACAAGGTAAAACGAAGAGGTATAGGTAAAGCACTTCCACTAAAAAAAATAAAACAAGAAAAAATGGATAGTTCTAAGGAAAATAAAAAAGGAGATAAAAAAACAACACCCTCACACAAGTTCTGCACTGTCTGATCCCGACATCCGCTGTCAGGTCTGATGACGAAAATCACCATAGTCCAATATAGAAATAGAAGGTGTACCAAGTTAGAAGTGGTCACACAAGACCGAAATTGCGCACCCTTAGCTGCAAAAGGAGCCTCATTTTCCAATCCAACTACTTCTACATTACACCATCACAATTTCAGTCACCCCACGCTGCAATGAAAATCGATTTCAGACAATACACAACGTCCAGTTCAGAGTACTGCGGACTCAATGATATTATAGCATATCATTAACGCTAAAACAACAACCTGAAGGGTTATTAAGGAACTCAAATATTAATAACATAAGTTATTAAAGTCATAATCGGGAAAAAAAAGAAAAATAGAGAAAGCTTAAAAGTCGGAATTTTATTAAGATGGTCCAACATTAACCACCCATTATATGTTAGACAGACTAGATATTTATCACGAACCGTATTCATTGGGTGCATATCAGTTAAAAAGGTAGGTAAGGTATATAGGAAAAGACGTTTGTCCAAAAATTATATTTCAGTGTTGCCCCTCATTATCCGTAGACCGAACTGCAAACAAAACTGGTGAGAATAAACTCACAAAAATAACATCCCAGACAAATTCTTTAAATCATAAAAAAAATTAAATAAAAATAATAACAGGTAGAAAAAAGGATAACATGATATGACTCAAATAAATAGGACGATATAACTCATAACTAACTGCCGTAACAAATAACTAAGGAGAAGAGAAAACAGAAAAAGAAAAAAATATATTCTCAAAGAGAATATATAAGTCACAATCAGGTAAGTTATATCAAAAACACTGAAAATCTACGATCCAATTAAAGAAAACTTTTTGAGAAAATACAAATACAATCACAGAGGAATGGACGATTGTTCCTACACTAACATATGTAATTATTACATGTCATATTCTAAAGGTGAGGTAACAAACTCCAAACCTATTTGTATTATTCTTCCGTTAGTTCTTGATTTTTTCATTTTCATAAACATAGGTAATGTGTTTTCGATGTATATATAGATAGATATTCTACTATAGAATATATATGTCATAATCAGGTAAAGATATTTAAAAAACATTCTAGATGTGGTCGTAATAGAAAACAATAATAATTCATAAGAATCCTTTAAGGCAACGAAAGGAAAAGTAAAAATTATTTTAGAGAAAATACAAATACTGTAACGAAGGAATGGACGATTATTCCTGCACTAACATATGTATCAACCATATGTCATTCCAATGGTGAGGTAACAAACTCCAAACTTATTTGTTCAATTTTCCCTAATTCCCACAACTCTAAGATAAAGAAAATATAATTATATATGTTAAGAATTCAAGAGAATTCTCAACAGATTTGCTTTTTTAAATATATTATGCATGTTCTTCGTTAATAACATTATTTATTTTCTGAATAAATTATCTTTGATGACAAAACATCTAAAAGTTTCTCTGTATATCTATGTGAAAAAAAGAAAGAATGTACTTAGTAACCGTTGTTATGCATCAGATGTCATTGTAATAATTTTCTACGAACTGTCAATATAATTTCAAATTTCTAAAAAACGTTTAATTATCCATCGTACTTCAACAATAAAGTTTATAATAAACAAAGGTTTTCTGCGAGGAACCTGAAAGCAAAGGAGGGAAGAAATAAATCAAGAATTACAGTCCACTGAAAATAAAATAATTCCTTCCCAAGCCATCGAATCCTTGCCCAATATATATTTCTAAGGTAAGGTACAGAATATCACGATAAATATAGGAATATTAAATAGTGAAAATAACTATTTGTTAGATATAGATAACCATTTAAAAGTCTGAACACTAAAATTTATTAACCCGGAAAGATAAAGATAAAAATTTTAAGATGAAATTCCAACTATTGTTGAGAAACAGAAAAAAAAATTTTATATGCTGTTGTGCAATAAGAGGTAAGAGTAAAATTTACGCTAACTAAATTTTGCATGTAAAGATAAGATACAATAAATGTCTGGTGAGACACTAGTTACATGTCCACTTAGACATAAGAAACCTGTCTTCTGGGACACAAGATACGATAAGATAGAGATAAGTTTTCGGGTGCCAGTACATGTAGCACACAAAAACCCTAGGTAAGATAAGTCATTTCAGTTTGTGTCAATTGACACAATTCAACTGAAAAAAAACAAGGTAAGGTATTTCAGTTTGTGTAACTCTACACAATTCAACTGAAAAAAAAGAAAAGATAAGGTAAGATATCGCACCCCGGCGAGAATAACGTCACAACTAAAAAATCAACAAATTTAGGTTAGTCACTTTTCAAAACAACAAATTTTTGTCTCTACAAGTCTGGAATAGTGACACTTCTGAAGTTTCAAAACTGAACACTAGGTGGCGCAAGTGTCATTCTGGTAGGCAGTCATTTCGGTTAGCGCCAACCAAGAACAGTGTCACATTAGACTTGGTGCAGTGAGGTGGTATTTTAAGTTGCTGAAATAAGGCAGAAATACTGACACTTTTTGAGTTGTGACGTTCTTTATGATTCAAGGTAAGGAACTTATACATTTCTGCTTGTCTCTTTTAGGGTTATGACATTATTGTTGTTTTTAATGCATGATAATTTGTGTATTTTCGCGTTTTATTTTGAGTTGTGTCACTATTGATCTGATTACTCACAATCAAATTTTGGATTTTTCATTTATTAATAAAAGATGTAACCTTGACACTTTTTCTATACTAATTAATTGTTTTATTTTTAGGTCCATTATGGCATTGTCGAGAGGTAAGAAAATGTTGCTGTTAACTGCACAGCAAAACGCTAACACGGAAAAACTAGAAAATGAAAATACAGACTTAGACGATGTTTGTGATAAAACTAAAAACTTTAAAGATGAAGATGCTGCATCTGTAGGATGTTCAAAGTGGGTAACTGTTCCCAAATCTAAAACTAGTAGTGATATAAAAGTACGGTTATGTAGGGTCAATAAAAACCAATCAAGGCGAACCACTTCTTTGAGTGGGGACTCAAGCTATGAAGAAGATGTTGACGACTCAGACAGGGATTCTAACTTTACGTATTCTTCAACTGATTCTTCAGACGTTGAAAACAGAAGTAATAAAGAGTTAGATGAAGAGATAGATGCATTAGAACTACGCAACGCAGAGATGGAAGATGAAAATACTATAAAAAAAGGTAAAAAGAAACGTGCGAAGCCTCAACTGTGGCAGAAAAATAACAAAAAACTTTGCAGAAACACAGGAAAACAATATACTTCTAATTCTAGGAATCCTCAGCCAATCAGAGAACGAAATCTGCAACAGCCTTGTTCAAATATTTGTAAACTTAAATGCTATGAAAAAATTAATCATCAATCAAGAGAGACAATATTTAAAAATTATTGGGAACTTGGTAGTTTGCAATTACAGCGCGAATTTATTTCGAAGCTTATTACAGAAGTGAAACCGAAATATCGGTACGAGAGAATAGGCAGTACACGTAGTTTCAATCATGCTTTTCATTTTATAGTAAATGGCATCAATGTACGTGTATGTAAAAAATTTTTCAAAGCAACGTTGGATATTAACGACAGACCTATCAGGACAGTATTAAGTAAAAGTAATGATGGGTTCATAGAAGCTGATAAACGAGGAAAACATGGTAACCACAAAGTTATTGATCCTACAATCAAACAAGGTATACATGACTTTATAAACAGTATACCCAGGATTGAAAGTCATTATTTGAGAGAACAAACTACACGCGAGTATATTGATTGTGGAAAATCAATTGCAGGCATGCACCGCGATTATGTTGCAGAAAGTGAAAGTAAGAATAAAAAATATGGCAATTTGACTTTATTTTCAAGAATCTTTAATGAACAATTTAACATCTCATTTTTTGTCCCAAAAAAGGACCAATGTGAGCTATGTACCGCTTACAACAATGTAGCTGATGATGAGAAGGAAAAACTAAAAGATCAGTATGACAACCATTTGAAAGAGAAAAAATTGTCTAGGGAGGAAAAGAAAAAGGATAAACTACGTGCAGAGAACAATGACAAACTCGTGGTTGCAGTTTATGATCTGCAAGCGGTTTTGCCAGCTCCCAAAGGGGACGTGTCGGTTTTCTTTTACAAATCAAAAATTAATAGTTACAACTTGACCGTAAGTGACCTGAAGCTAGATGATGTGCAATGCTATTTTTGGCATGAAGCTGAAGGAAACAGAGGTGCCATTGAAATAGGTACTTGTGTCTATAAATATTTGGAGCAGATTTCACAATTGAAAAATGACCAGGACCCAGAAATAGTTCTGTACTCCGACAATTGCTGTGGGCAGCAAAAAAATTCATTCATATTTGGTATGTATCTTTTTGCTGTTCAAAAACTTAATATCAAATCAATAACACATAAGTTTTTGATCAAGGGTCATACCCAAAATGAGGGAGATAACAGCCACTCAGTCATTGAAAAGGCTGTCAAAAAAGCCCAGAAATCAGGCCCCATCTATACCCCACCCGAATACGTCAGAATAATACGATCTGCCAAGAAAACAGGAAACGCTTTCAAAGTAGTAGAGTTATCCCACAGTGACTTTATTGACTGGAAAGTCGTCACACAACAACTGGGATCCAATTTTAATAAAGTTGTCCAAGAAGAGGATGAATCAGTCCCAAACAAGGTCCAAAATGAAAATGTAACTGAAGATGAACAAAATAGCACACAAAAAAACGAAAGTATTGACACTGAAGAAGAAGACATAGAAAGAACAAAGCAAGCCAAACGAGTCAATGAAAATAAAAAAAGAATGGATAATATTAAAATTGGCGATATAAAAATTTTGAAGGTTTTAAAGAGTGAACCAAGAGTCCTTTTTGTAAAAACTTCATACGAGCAAGAGGAGTTTATGAAAATTAAGGTGAATGATGTAAAGTTAAAGCGGGGAGAAAAGAAAAAAAAAACCTATCGAAGTAGAGAAGATAATCTGTCCTACAGCATACAGAAGTAAAATTCCTATTACCGAAAGGAAGAAGTCAGATATACTTGACCTTATCAAAGGCAACTATATTCCAAAGTTTTACGGACCTTTTTATGATTCTATTTTGAACCCATAGACTATGTTTTGTTCAGTGCAGTGGTATAATTAATTACATTTTAGATAAAAACTCTTTTGTACTTTTCTAACAATAAAATTTGTTCATTAATGACCTTTTTTTTTTTTATCGTGCAGTATAATAAATTATTACAATTATTGACACAAAGGCACAACTAATAAAATTGTCATATGTCATTCAGGAAGAGTGTCACAACTCAAAGTACAATTTATTCTAGCCTAGGAAATAATTATAATTATTATAGATTTATAAAATAAGTAAGTAACTCAATTCCTAACTAAACAATGAACTTATTGCACTAATTGCCCTTTCTAAAGTATTTGAACTTTGATTTCACAATGTAAGTGAACTTTATTTTTTGTGTACTGTAAAATGATGTTTTTTTAGTTGTGACATTATTCTCGCCGGGGTGCGATATTTCAGTATGTGTAACCACACATTTTAACTGAAAAGATGAGTTTTCAAATCAGATACATAATATGGAACATTCAAATTTTAGAGAAACTAATTAACATTCCAACATCACATACCTCTAATTTAATAATCAAAAATAAATATTAATTTCTTAACACTTTCAAATTTCTTGTTTTCTACAAGATAAAACTAGTTTACCACCAAATTAATTTTGCAAAGATATATTTTATTTACTCGATGCACAACATGCACATAGAAAGATATAAGATAAAGATACTTTTATTTAAAAAAAAGGTAAAAATGTGTTCATCTAACAAATAATTATTCACTATCAGAAGATACGGAATCGGGATTATTGTCGTCATCGGTAGTGTCAGTTGAATCATCAGTAGATAAGTTATATTCTTTAAGATCTTTAACATGCCATCGTCCTATATTTTTGCCATTACTATCTTTAAGTTCATAAATCAAGGGAGATATTATACGGTTAACAGTACAATGTATATATTTAGGCATAAATTTAGCAGAAATAAATTGAGCTTTATCTGATTTTTGATAATTCTTTTTTTAAACATGATCACCTACATAGAATTTAATATTGCGTTTACGAAGATTATAACGGTTACTTGTTTTTATGTAAGCTTTATGTAATTTTTTCCTAACATCTTCGAAAATTTTTGGCATTTCTTGAGTATCCTGTATACGGTGTATTTTTTCAGAAATTGCAGGCTGATTATTTGCATTATCTACAATATTCCCATAAAATGATCCCGAAACAGGCACATTTCTAGCAAACACTAGAAAAGATGGCGGAAATTCGGTAACTTCATGTTTAGACAAACGAATTGCTTGAGCAATTTTCTGTAATTCTACATCCCAAGTTCTATGATCGGTAAAACAATATGATCTAATTGCCGTAACTATGGACTTGTTTACTCGCTCAGTATGATTTGCTTGAGGAGTGTAATTGGAAGTGAACCAAATACTTTGGACTTGATATTTAGACATTAAATTTTTAAATAACTGACTAGTAAATTGTTTTCCATTATCGACTGCTACTATTTGAGGAATCCCAAAAATCAGAAACACATTATTTTCAATAAATTTCACAATAGCAGAAGAGGTAGCTTGTTTTAAAGGTTGAATTAAAACAAATTTGGTGAAGAAATCTACTATTACCAATGCACAAGTATTTCCCTGACGAGATCTCGGATATGGACCTATTGAATCACAGGAAATTAGTTCAAAAGGAAACTCTATATTCCGATATTTACCCATGAGACCAGCTTGTGGTAAATTGGTAGGCTTACAGGCAGCACAAATTTTACAACGCCTAACATATTTTTGCACACTCTGTCTCATTCTAGGCCAATAATACAATTCTGAGATTCTTTCCAAAGTTTTATAAACTCCGAAATGAGCTGCGGTAGGATCATCATGAAATTTAGATAATAGTTCAAGTCTATTTTCTGTTGGAACTACAATTTTCCAATCAGTTAGATTACAAATATTGGCATATTTATTAAAGATATGTTTGTACAGAATATTATTTTCCACTTTAAAACTTGGATAACTATCTGGATTTGATTGAACCTTGATAATCATATTTTTATACCAATTATCAGGTTTTAGCAAAGATAAATTTAAGACGTTAATTTCAGGCAATCTAGATAAAAAATCAGCAGGAACAGTGCCTGTTGCTCTACGATGAATAATGGAGAAATTATATTGCGATAGCTGAAGAATCCACCTAGCTAATCGTGGTGATGGCTTTTTCATATTATTCAACCAAATAAGGGAGGAGTGATCAGTGATGACAGGAAAATGTCGTCCTAGAAGATAATAACGGAAATGATCAATTGATAATAGGACTGCAAGCGCCTCCTTCTCAGTAGTTGTGTATTTCTTTTGACACTTATTTAATTTTTTACTATAATAAGCAACTGGATAATCCAATCCATCCTCTAACTGAAAAAGCACACTTCCAATACCTACGTCACTTGCATCACACATGAGATAAAATGATTTGTTAAAATCAGGACTACAAAGGACAGGAGCGGTAGTTAAGATAGTTTTAATGTCCTCGAAAGCCTTTTGAGCTTCCGGTGTCCAACTTATTGGTTGATGTTTTTTTCTATTAGATAAAAGATCAGAAATAGGAGCAGATAATGTTGAAAAATTATTTAAAAAACGCCGATAATATGATACTACCCCTAAAAATCTACGTACCTTTGTTGTAGTTTTTGGTACTGGATAATTACTAATGGCTTTTGTTTTTTCTCCATCGATACTTAACCCGTTTTCATCCAAAGTATAACAGTAACTGTGCAGCACCGATTCAGGACCATTTTTGGTTCTTTTAACATGTAAATCTCCATAAGGAAATCTAAGGTCCAAATTAGCGAAAACTGACTCTAAAAGAGGCGATGCGCATGCGCTTCATGTCACGTGTCAAACGTAGCGCATCCACCTCAAAGGAGCCAAAAATCACCTAGACCGCACCCCCCTTCAACCCCCACGCAGCACCCCTCGTGTTAACCAATCACAGCAAACGACGGCTCGTTTAAAAGGCCTTAACGTCCAGTGTATACGAAAAATAATAGAAAAATTCCAACTACCCCCATTCACCCTCTACACAGCACCCCTCGTGTTAACCAATAACAGCAAACGACGGCTCGTTTAAAAGGCCTTAACGTCTAGTGTATACGAAAAATAATAGAAAAATTCCAACTACCCCCATTCACCCTCTACACAGCACCCCTCGTGTTAACCAATAACAGCAAACGACGGCTCGTTTAAAAGGCCTTAACGTCCAGTGTATACGAAAAATAATAGAAAAATTCCAACTACCCCCATTCACCCTCTACACAGCACCCCTCGTGTTAACCAATAACAGCAAACGACGGCTCGTTTAAAAGGCCTTAACGTCTAGTGTATACGAAAAATAATAGAAAAATTCTAACTACCCCCGCTCACCCTCTACACAGCACCCCTCGTGTTAACCAATCACAGCAAACGACGGCTCGTTTAAAAGGCCATAACGTCTAGTGTATACGAAAAATAATAGAAAAATTCTATACCGGGGGGGGGGGCTTAAAAGTAACTGTATCTTAGACCGGTGTG
The DNA here is from genome assembly GCA_949126875.1 of Lochmaea capreae. Lineage (NCBI taxonomy): Eukaryota > Metazoa > Arthropoda > Insecta > Coleoptera > Chrysomelidae > Lochmaea > Lochmaea capreae. Next base: position 25,077,239 of record OX421409.1, on the reverse strand, counting down.
GAGATGTCCAGGGGAAGTCGACCAAAGAAGAGTTTTGCATATATACAAGGGGAAAAGGCGCCCTCTATGAGACATTATGAATACCAAGCGAGAATGAGCCAGTATCCAAAACGGTAGATCAAAAGTAGGGTCTTATACAAGGGGGATCAAAAGTATCTTAGGTTGGTGTGGAGTGGAAATGTCCAAGGAAGTCGACCAAAGAAGAGTTTTGCATATATACACAGACGCCCCCTATGAATACCAAGCGAGGCCCACCAAAACATTCGGCCAAGGGACAAAATTGAAGCGACCTCTATGAGACATTATGAATATCAAGCGAGAATGGCTTAGTATTTGAAACATTAGAGCATAAACGTGATATGTCAAACGTCATATGCGATAGGAAATAAAAACCACCTACTCTTAAATTTTTATTAAATCTGTTAGAACTGGCTGTAAAATTTACATAAGTTTTTTTGCACTCAAAAGGCACATCGAAAGCAACTGAAATCGTAGTTTAGAGGAATCTTAGATTTTAGACAATTTTTCCTAAATCATAAGAGTTCGTTATTGAATAGTGTCCCCAGGGTGTTCCAGGCAATGGGGAGAAACGTTGAGCAGCCCTAGCTACTAGCGTCACGTTAAATGTCACGTTGTCACATCAAACGTTTCGCTATCACGTCAAAACGTCACGTTGTCACATCAAATGTCATGTTGTCACGTCAAATGTTATGTTGTCACGACAAACGTCACGCTATCACGTCAAACGTCACGTTGTCACGTTAAATGTCACGTTGTCACGTCAAATGGAACTTCTTGATGATGATGATGAAAAGTTTGAATGGATCAAGACGATCGAACTAGTCTATATGTCGAACGTCATATGTGATAGGAAATAAAAACCACCTACTCTTAAATTTTTATTAAATAGAACTGGCTGTAAAATTTACATAAGTTTTTTTGCACTCAAAAGACGAATCGAAAGCAACTGAAATCGTAGTTAAGAGGAATCTTAGATTTTAGACAATTTTACATAAATCATAAGAGTTCGTTATTGAATAGTGTCCCCAGGGTAAGGTGTTATCTGTTCCAGGAACCAAGTAACGTTTATCATCCTCAGGGCTGAGGGCAACCTTATATTGGACTGTGGAGTAAACCTGATGTTTTTCAGAACGAATCAGATTTTGAACTACAGTTTTCTGTTGCCAACTATCGAGACATTCTTCATAATCTTCATACGTTATAGTAGTTTTTACAACAGATAACTTTACTCCCTTAGCTTTCTTTGTCACCCCCACGTTCTGCCGTTGCGGCGATGGAAGCGTGAACATTCTAGCGTAAATGTAAAAACTATATCCAAATGTCGGCTGAACACAAAAAAAAACACCCAGGCTATAAGATATTACATAAATATTTTAGCTACAGTTTCATGAATATTGTTGCGCACTATCGATAGATGTTTCGGAGCTTTAGCGAAGTATTCAATCGTAGACTCGTTCACCATAAATTTTTCAAAAATACCCACCATGACTATATCTTCGAGGGTTTTGCATCCAAATTCATCTTTTTTATGAGTAACTTCTAGATTATGGGGTATGTGGTGTTGTATAACAGCTAGGGTGGGGTTATAGATTATATCATTATGTTCTATCCAGAAATGTGGTGTAATTTTCACACCATTCGAATAGACCTTTGTACCCAGACATAGTTTGGTTGCTATTCCATATTTTGCGGCCACTTCGTGGAAAATTAAACTTCCCGCCAAACACACACCACAATAGCCTGCTCGAATAAACTCCTGCTCGATACAACATTTAATGAGTTTGAGTTTGACGTACTCACGCATGGGATCCATGACTACTCACATCAAGTGATAAATGATGAATGATGAACTATCCAGACATGTTAACGCTTTTAAGCCTTCGCGATGCAAAATTATTCTATTCTGAAGTATGGGGATACCCAATCAGGCACTATAGTGCTGTATATGTTAAAAGAATGTTTCAACTTAGCGTCTTTACCTCATTTTGATACATCCTGTATATGTTTGAGAAGAATGTTTCGTATAGTTAACGTTTATCAACGAATCTAAACGAAGTTAAAAGAATGTTTCAACTACTTGATGTTTTTGAAGCATCCTGTATATGTTTAAATGTTTCGTTTAGTTAACTTTTATCAACGAATGTAAATGGGCAAAAGTGGAAAATAAAAATGTGTGTGTGTGTGTGTGTGTGTGTGTGTGTGTGTGTGTGTGTGTGTGTGTGTGTGTGTGTGTGTGTGTGTGTGTGTGTGTGTGTGTGTGTGTGTGTGTGTGTGTGTGTGTGTGTGTGTGTGTGTGTGTGTGTGTGTGTGTGTGTGTGTGTGTGTGTGTGTGTGTGTGTGTGTGTGTGTGTGTGTGTGTGTGTGTGTGTGTGTGTGTGTGTGTGTGTGTGTGTGTGTGTGTGTGTGTGTGTGTGTGTGTGTGTGTGTGTGTGTGTGTGTGTGTGTGTGTGTGTGTGTGTGTGTGTGTGTGTGTGTGTGTGTGTGTGTGTGTGTGTGTGTGTGTGTGTGTGTGTGTGTGTGTGTGTGTGTGTGTGTGTGTGTGTGTGTGTGTGTGTGTGTGTGTGTGTGTGTGTGTGTGTGTGTGTGTGTGTGTGTGTGTGTGTGTGTGTGTGTGTGTGTGTGTGTGTGTGTGTGTGTGTGTGTGTGTGTGTGTGTGTGTGTGTGTGTGTGTGTGTGTGTGTGTGTGTGTGTGTGTGTGTGTGTGTGTGTGTGTGTGTGTGTGTGTGTGTGTGTGTGTGTGTGTGTGTGTGTGTGTGTGTGTGTGTGTGTGTGTGTGTGTGTGTGTGTGTGTGTGTGTGTGTGTGTGTGTGTGTGTGTGTGTGTGTGTGTGTGTGTGTGTGTGTGTGTGTGTGTGTGTGTGTGTGTGTGTGTGTGTGTGTGTGTGTGTGTGTGTGTGTGTGTGTGTGTGTGTGTGTGTGTGTGTGTGTGTGTGTGTGTGTGTGTGTGTGTGTGTGTGTGTGTGTGTGTGTGTGTGTGTGTGTGTGTGTGTGTGTGTGTGTGTGTGTGTGTGTGTGTGTGTGTGTGTGTGTGTGTGTGTGTGTGTGTGTGTGTGTGTGTGTGTGTGTGTGTGTGTGTGTGTGTGTGTGTGTGTGTGTGTGTGTGTGTGTGTGTGTGTGTGTGTGTGTGTGTGTGTGTGTGTGTGTGTGTGTGTGTGTGTGTGTGTGTGTGTGTGTGTGTGTGTGTGTGTGTGTGTGTGTGTGTGTGTGTGTGTGTGTGTGTGTGTGTGTGTGTGTGTGTGTGTGTGTGTGTGTGTGTGTGTGTGTGTGTGTGTGTGTGTGTGTGTGTGTGTGTGTGTGTGTGTGTGTGTGTGTGTGTGTGTGTGTGTGTGTGTGTGTGTGTGTGTGTGTGTGTGTGTGTGTGTGTGTGTGTGTGTGTGTGTGTGTGTGTGTGTGTGTGTGTGTGTGTGTGTGTGTGTGTGTGTGTGTGTGTGTGTGTGTGTGTGTGTGTGTGTGTGTGTGTGTGTGTGTGTGTGTGTGTGTGTGTGTGTGTGTGTGTGTGTGTGTGTGTGTGTGTGTGTGTGTGTGTGTGTGTGTGTGTGTGTGTGTGTGTGTGTGTGTGTGTGTGTGTGTGTGTGTGTGTGTGTGTGTGTGTGTGTGTGTGTGTGTGTGTGTGTGTGTGTGTGTGTGTGTGTGTGTGTGTGTGTGTGTGTGTGTGTAGGTGAGAATCATTAGCGTTCGAAAGATTTAAAAAATTATTTATTACGGGCCAAAGCTATGTATTGTTTAATGATATGGGTGAGTAAATAAAACAGAGAGGTTACATTAAAGAAGCCGGGGGGGGGGGTTCCTGATAATCTCAGTTTTTCAGCATTCGGATGGAAACCTATATTTCTTGAAAGGAGATATCTATTACAAGTACAACGAATTTTATAGAAAAGTTATTGACGCAGGAACATTTAATTGGAATATGTTTAATGTACCATTTTACTAACTCAACTTAAAACAATGTTGTTGAAACTAATATCATATTATCATTAAAAAATATTTAGCAATTCTAAGTATTATTTATATACCTAAACATAAGTTATATACACCTCGAAAGAAATAGTTTATCCTAGCGATTTACTCCATCATCCTCAGCTTCAGATGTTCTGCTTATATTAAAAATTCAATCATAATTAAAAGTTGTAGTTTTTAATACATAAAACCAACTTTCGAAAAATGGGTGAACCTCAAATAGATATACAAACCTCAAACAATAACACGCTAGCAAGATAAACATAAACCTACAGAATTGATTATAATATTCAAGTAAACCACAAAAATAAAATCGATAACAAAAAAGGTCGAGAACACCCACTCACGTGAGAAAATTACTGAAATATATGCAAATTATAGCACACCCTCCTAAATAATAATTTAAGATAATACATATTCAAATATAAAAATAAATGACGATTTTGGAAACAATAGTAAAATTATTAAAAACGTTGCGTGAAAATTACTGAAATAAATGTAAATTATAACACACCCTTCCAAATAATAATTTAAGACAAAACATATTCAAATTTGAAAAATAAATAGTAAGATTATTAAAAACGTTGTACGTGAGGAAATTACTGAAATATAAAAATAAATGACGATTTTGGAAACAATAGTAAGATCATCAAAAACTTTATCAATCTCAAAATCAATTAATTACCCTTTCAATGAACTCAACTGCTTGTTGTAATAAAGTTTAAGAACACCCACTTACGTGATAAAATTACTGAAATAAATGAAAATTATAACACACCCTCCCAAATAATAATTTAAGACAATACATAAATGACGATTTTGGAAACAATAGTATGATTATTAAAAAACGTTGTACGTGAGAAAATTACTGAAACACACCCTTCCAAATAATAATTTAAGACAAAACATATTCAAATATGAAAAATAAATAGTAATATTATTAAAAAACGTCGTACGTGAGGAAATTACTGAAATATAAAAATAAATGACGATTTTGGAAACAATAGTAAGATCATCAAAAACTTTATCAATCTCAAAATCAATTAATTACCCTTTCAATGAACTCAACTGCTTGTTGTAATAAAGTTTAAGAACACCCACTTACGTGATAAAATTACTGAAACACACCCTTCCAAATAATAATTTAAGACAAAACATATTCAAATATGAAAAATAAATAGTAATATTATTAAAAAACGTTGTACGTGAGGAAATTACTGAAATATAAAAATAAATGACGATTTTGGAAACAATAGTAAGATCATCAAAAACTTTATCAATCTCAAAATCAATTAATTACCCTTTCAATGAACTCAACTGCTTGTTGTAATAAAGTTTAAGAACACCCACTTACGTGATAAAATTACTGAAGGAAATGAAAATTATAACACACCCTCCCAAATAATAATTTAAGACAATACATAAATGACGATTTTGGAAACAATAGTATGATTATTAAAAAACGTTGTACGTGAGAAAATTACTGAAACACACCTTTCCAAATAATAATTTAAGACAAAACATATTCAAATATGAAAAATAAATAGTAAGATTATTAAAAACGTTGTACGTGAGGAAATTACTGAAATAAATGAAAATTATAACACACCCTCCCAAAAGACAATACATATTAAATGGCGATTTCAGAAACAATAGTGTGATTATTAAAAAACGTTATAGAACGCACGTGAGAAAATTACTGAAACACACCCTTCCAAATAATAATTTAAGACAAAACATATTCAAATATGAAAAACAAATAGTAATATTATCAAAAAACGTTGTACGTGAGGAAATTACTGAAATATAAAAATAAATGACGATTTTGGAAACAATAGTAAGATCATCAAAAACTTTATCAATCTCAAAATCAATTAATTACCCTTTCAATGAACTCAACTGCTTGTTGTAATAAAGTTTAAACACTCTAGCACAAAATTGGAAGAATCATGACTCAAGATAACATTCCATAGCTAGCTCTCTAATAAATACATATGCGTATTAGCGAATCAAACTATGAAATATAACTTAAACATTTTAGTAATGGTTGAGAATTTAACGAACTACAAGCCATTACCTGCTTGTTGTAAAAAGTTTAAACACTCTAGCACAAAATTGGAAGAATCATAACCCAAGATAACATTCCATAGAAAGATCTCTAATAAATACATATGCGTATTAGCAAATCAAACTATGAAATATAACTTGAACATTTTAGTAATGGTTGAGAATTTAACGAACTATAAGAATATATTTAGGTTGCAAGGGACGAAAGTTTTTTAATAAAATTCACACGTATACTGAAGAAATTCTATAACAAGCAGTCTAATTGTGATAAGATATAAAACCACAGAAATAATGCATTGGTGTAGATATGAAAATTAATAATTTTATGTAGGAATCAAAGTAATTAAACAAAAAAAATTTGTATATATCTGTTTATTTCTGTTTATATCTGTTTATTTTTTTTTGGTGTTAGTGGAGTCCTCCTCCTCAGACTCATACCATTCGTCATCTGATAAGCATGAGCAGTCTCCTCTACATTTGCAGTTTTCTAAAATTTTTCTATCTCTCGCTGCCTGTTCCTCCTTTTCCTCCTCGTAGTTTTCGAAACAAACACATTCTCCTTTACATTTACACATCTGTAGAAAAACAGTTGTATTTAGCAAACACTCGGATAGGTATATGATTTTTTGATAAATATATTTATAAAAAGCGTTTATAAAAAAAAATAAATACGCCCGCTATGAAATCGAAATTTTATGGTTTATACTGAAGCAAATAAATACGCCCGCTTTGAAATCAAAAGTTTATGGTTTATACTGGAGCTTTAAAAATTATATTATTTTTACAATGAATGTGGGTAAGTGATCATACGAAAAAGATGTGGCTTAACTCTAAAAAACAATATATTTTTTAGATGAAATAATAAGAAGGCGTGTGAGAAACCATGTCGCAGGATTTGAGCGAGTAAGTTTAAATATAGTTCTAATAAAAAAAGTAAAACAATCATTTTTTTTTTAGAATCTTCCAATAATAATTTTAGATGGGACATCCCCGTACCCGTCTAAGAGACCGCCAAACTGTTGGGCATTGGGGACCGTAGGGTGGTTCTATGTCTATATGAGAACTGCACCCACGGTTATATATGTATGGAAAATTAAAGGTAAAATCATGAAAATAATAATTATGAAAATGTTGTAACAAGGTCTTTTTATGTTTCAGAAGAATAAACTACAACAGGGGTGACTTTAAATTAAGGAAAAAAAATAGGTGATATATTTACTTTCTTTTTTTGCCACTTTGAAATGATGTTTTTCCATAAGAAATAAACGATTTCAAAATATCCATATAAATTCTAATAAAATTAAATTAAATTATAAAAATATACTTACAATTTCCAAGTGGTTATAAATCACTAGTAAAATCGAAAAAATAAAATATCAGGTCTGTTCAAGTTAACAGCAAAAATCAATATGAGTATAACAGGTGATATTAAGGCTCAGGATGTGGAGTTTACTCGAGAGCACTAAGCCTAAGGATCAAGTGGGGAATGGGAAACAATACCAGCGTAGTTCAAACAGAACTGGCTGGTATCTCAATTGCCACAAAAGAACTAATCAGAAAAGGAATTTCTGACAAAAACATAATAATCTGCACTGATAGTAGACAAGCCCTATTAGCCTTGAACAGACAACGTGTTATATCAAGACTAGTACTAGAGTGCCACCAAGATTTAGCTAACGCCTCGGCAGATAACAATATTATCCTGAGGTGGGTTAAAGGGCACGACAGGAGTAAAGGAAATCGCATTGCTGATTCTCTAGCCAGGGAAGCCGCTGGACTGAAAATTCTTGGACCCAGTGACACCTACGGCCTGACGAACTCGACAATTGCGGAACTAGCCAAACGTTACACCCATGCTCAATCCCTTGAGAGATGGGAGGCAATCAAAGGATGCAGTTTTGCCAGGATCACCCTGGGCGACCCTGGGAAGATGGCGCCGAAAAAATACTTGGCGATGACCAGAAGAAACCTACGTATAACAGTGGGATTCCTGACTGGCCACTGTCAACTAAGGAAACACCTCCATACTATGGGGCTAGTGGACACATCCCTATGCAGGATGTGTGAACAGGAAGATGAGACTGTCAGGCATGTCCTATGCGAGTGTCCGGAGTTATCGTCGATAAGAGAGTGTGTGTTCGGTGAGTCTTGGCCTACACCTGCCGATATAAAGGAGATGTCTCCTGGTGACCTGTTCACCTTCCTGAGAAGGACAGGATGGACGATGACCTAGGAGGACAACTCCTCGGGAGGATGTACAATGGGTCATATGTGGCCTAAGTGCTGTGAGCCTACACTCACCCTCCCTACTCTACAGATACAGATACAGAACAGGTGATATTTTTTCTATAAGGTATACCTCTGCGGTTAGTCTAATAACAATTTTGAAAAACAATCATATAGATGAAGTTTTAACCAATATTCGGTTTGAATACCAATATGGGTTAAACAAAACAACAAACTACATAATTTTTGATAAAAATTTTCAATATAAATACCCCCATGTAAATTAATAAAATCAAAGAAATCAAAGTCTTTCAGCAATTGTGCCATACTTTTCTTCCCAGCAGCCATCCAGATCTACAAATAATTTTTCATATGTAAGTATAATATATTATCTTATTTTTTTTTACTTATTTTTAATAGTTTACCTATTAGTTGTAGTATCTATGTTGATTTACATCCTTTGCATCCGTATACGATTAAGACGTCGCTACAGATTTGCATCCTTTGCACCTGTATACGATTGAGATGTTGCTTTAGAGTCTTTCAGCAATTGTGCCATACTTTTCTTCCCAGCAGCCATCCAGATCTACAAATATTTTTCATATGTAAGTATAATATATTATCTTAATTTTTTGCTAATTTTTTCATAGTTTACCTAATAGTTGTAGTATCCACGTTGATTTACATCCTTTGCAACCGTATACGATTGAGACGTTGCTCCAGATTTGCATCCTTTGCCTATGAATACGATTGGGACGTTGCTTCAGATTAAAATCATACCAAAGAAATCAAAGTCTTTCGTTATAACAATTGTATCATACTTTTCTTGCCAGCAGCCATCCAGATCTACAAATAATTTTTCATATGTAAGTATAATATATTATCTTATTTTTTTGCTAATTTTTTCATAGTTTACCTATTAGTTGTAGTATCTACGTTGATTTACATCCTTTGCACCTGTAAACGATTGTGACGTTGCTCCAGATTTGCATCCTTTTCACCAGTATACGATTGCGGTGTTGCTCCAGATTTGCATCCTTTTCACCAGTATACGATTGCGGCGTTGCTCCAGATTTGCATCCTTTTCACCTGTATACGATTGAGACGTTGCTCCAGAGCCGCCGTTTTATCAACAGCAGTGAGTATAGATTACTATATAATGCCGCTATCAGGGTGCTTCTTCATTGTGAGAATGATATGTTTAGAATCTTTTTTCTTATTGTATGCTTCAATGATTTTAAATTTACAATTTTATTTTGGAGGGTAAACTTGCTCATCCTGTTTTTATTGTACACTACTTCTTAAAATGAGGCAAACTTCATATAAATAATGATACATACTCCAACTCAGCAGCTGTAGTAATCATATGCGGTTTGTGTTTGAGATTAGAGCTGCATGATGAGGAAAAGTAAAATTTATCGTCTATAAAAGATAGATCAATAAAATCCCTTTTTTGAATATACTGATTAAGTTCTCAACCATAGCATAATTTAAATTTTAACAAGTTTATATAGGATTTATCGCTTTTGAATGATTAGACTCAGTACTAAATTTCAACGAATTGTATGCTTCTTCATTACTTATTTAAAATGTTATCTTATGATGGTGTAGGTAGTGGAGGTGGTGGCGATATTGAAGATTGCTTCTACTAGGATTTCATTATGGATTTATTGATTTTAAAGAAAGTCCATAAAGTTATAGTCTGCGAATTTTGTTATCACCCTATACTTCCTATTCATTAAACTAAACACGTAAAAACTAATCATTTATATTGTGGTCTGTGTCAAAAGAAATATCGCTATATTGCCTCATTCCATAACCATAAATGTTCGGTTCTATTAAAATCTACACATGACTTGAGGGTAAATCATGAGTTTATATGACTTAGCTTAAAATGTAAAAAATTATTTCTCCAATGCATCATACTACCCCAACAAGCGTTCATTATCAGTTTTGGAATGTGCATAATAATACTTTCATTAGTTTGAGGGTAAATCATTAGTTTATATGACTTATCTTAAAATGTATAACATTATTTCTCCAATACATCATACTACCTAGTTCATGTTGGAAGGGGCAAGCATTATGGCTTATTTAAACTTACTGGAAAAGCCTTATTTGCCTATACTAAAATGGGTTGTACAACAGTTCAAACTCTAATATTTTATTCTACTTAAAAAATCCAAACAACAATATACTTTTTTATTAAAGTTTGTCATTGATAGTGTAATTTAATACATTATTTATTTTGTTTCTCTGAAATGGTTTTCTCTTTGCAAGAAAGAATTAGTTTATATGAGTTTATATGGCTTAGCTTAAAATGTATAAAATTATTTCTCCAATACATCATACTACCTCAACAAGCGTTCATTATCAGTTTTGGAATGTGAATAATAATACTTTCATTAGTTTGTATGATTTTATTTTTGTTATATGCTAAGTTTAAAATTAGTTTGCATGATTCTTGTTTTTTTTTGTACATCATTATTATTGTTTGTTTGTACTGAGTTTAAATTATCATATTTTTGAATATATTTATATAATCTTTACACTCTTTTTACTTACCCTTCCAACACACAAAAGTACAGATAAAGCTCTTTATGGATCATTCTTAATCAATCAGTCTTTGGATTCATACCTATATGCTCTTATATATAAAAAACAGTGCATACGTGTACCAATCAATAATTATTTTTATCATTCTGTTCCGGAACTTTGCAATTTGGATTTCTATTAATTTTAAAGTTATTAATTATATCCATTTTTTCTCTAACATAATATTTGAGGTTATGTTTGTTATACCTTTCAATAATTATTTTTTTCATTCTTTTTAGAAACTTTAAGAAACATCCGACAGCTATTCCTGGAAAGTTTTTAATTTAAAAGTAAGTTTGAGGTTATGTTGTACTATCAATTACTAGTTATTCTAATTTTTTTAGTATGAGTCTTTTCGCGGATTTGGTTCGCTACATTGCAACGTTGTTGGGATTGGTAGAAGCCAAGCACGATGATGTGAAGATTCAAGAAGGGCTGATTGAATGTCGGAAGGGGATAAGGAGGATATTGAATTCAATGAGGTATGCTAAATCGGTGGGGGAGAAGCAGCATTTGGAGGCCTGCTTGAGAAACATCAAAAGTCTTAGAGCACAATTCAAAGCGGCTCAGAGAAAGGGAGCAGGGCTTTTTCCACGAAAATACACTGCGAGGGATCGTGTTCGTTGGGAAGATTCAGACTCCATATTCCAGTCCCGCATCACTTCGGGCGTAATATCGAACCTGAAGCATAAAGATCCTAAGTCTTTTTTGATTGATGCTAGATCGATATTCACACGGCGCATTCGAAACGTCTTGAAGAAAGATGCAGCAGTCAAGGTGAATGCTGTGTTTTGTGGTGAATTTGAAATAGTGAAGGGAGACTCGGTTCAGAATGATTATAAGTACTTCACTACCTCGAACTCTGCAATCTATAGAGCGACCGATGTAAACGACTGGTTCGATTCCAAGGTTACTGCACCAATATTGAGAGAACTTGAGGAGTTTCAGGAACGAGACTCAGGCTGGGCGCTAAAGAAAGTGGTGAATCTTGGTGTCAACATTAACAAATACACACCTCAACTTGGCACAACCTACATTGAGCTACCCACACAAATTAAGAAGAAGCATGCATGCATCAACGTTAAGAACAACGATGATGCATGCTTTGCATGGGCTGTAACGTCAGCCTTATATTCTTGTAGTAAACATTCAGATAGAATATCATCATACCCCCATTACTTTGCCGTTTTGAAGTTGAAGGGAATTCAGTTTCCGATGACTGTTAGTCAAATCCCAAATTTTGAAAAACAGAATGCTGTCTCCATTAATGTATACGTCCTCCAGAAGAATAAGAAGAGCTTCGAAACGCTTCCTACATACCTCACGAAAGATAAAAAGGATCGTCATGTTAACCTTCTTCTAATCCAAGATAGGTATGATGAATGTGAGGGACCCATCAGATACCACTACATCTGGATAAAAAACCTTTCTCGTCTGCTATCCAAACAACTTAGCAAAGAGGGACACGCAAAATACTTCTGCGATAGATGCCTCCACTACTACAGGTCGCAAGATAAGCTGGATAAGCATGTCGAGGATTGTGTGAAAATAAATGAGACCGCCATTAAGATGCCTGAGCCGGGGAAGAACATTTTAAAATTTAAAAATTTCATGAATCAGGAAAAAGCACCATTCATAGTGTATGCTGACTTGGAAAGCGTCTTGAAGCCTACTGGAGATCCGAAGAAACCGCAGCATCATGTTCCAGCTGCCGTTGGGTATTATCTCAAATGCAGCTATGATGACACTATCTCTTTTTATCGATCCTACCGAGGGCAGGACTGTATGACATGGTTTGCAGATGAGATGGGTAGTCTTGCTGAGGATGTGGCTACAGTTTTTTGGTGTCCGTACAATATAGATATAACATGGTTGCAGGAAGTTGAGCACCGAAGAGCTACACACTGTCACATTTGTGAACAGACATTTACCGATGAGGATAAGAAGGTTCGAGATCACAACCACTTGATTCCTGACAACAACTATCGTGGTGCTGCTCATGAATCATGTAATATTAACTATAAAGATGCTCATACTATCCCCGTTATCTTCCACAATCTCAGTGGCTATGATGCGCACTTCATCCTGACGGATATTGCTACGCGGATGAGTCCATCGACTTGCTACCAATCACCAAGGAGAAATATATATCATTCACTAAGCACATTGATGATTACCCCATACAGTTTCGCTTCATTGATAGCTTCCGATTTATGGCATCTAGTCTCGATAAATTAGCGTCATATCTATCAGAATTTCCAAATTTGAAATCCCAGTTCGCTGAGCTATCTGAAGATCGCTTTAATATGCTAACAAAAAAGGGCGTGATGCCTTATGATTATATTTCATCCTTCGAGCGATTCAACGAAACATCTTTGCCCTCACAAGATGCTTTTTATAATAAATTGAATAATAAGTCCTGCCCCCGTCATCTCTACCGGCGTGCACAACAAGTATGGACTACCTTCAATTGTCAGAGCTTGGGAGAATACGTGGATCTGTATATGAAGACTGACATTCTTCTGCTTGCTGACGTCTATGAGAAATTTAGAGAGAGTTGCCATAAGACGTACGGCTTAGATCCTGCCCACTATTTCACACTTCCGGGATTTACTTGGGATGCTATGTTGAAATATACTAGCGTTAAATTGGAGCTTCTAACAGACTTGGATATGTTTATCTTCGTTGAACGTGGCATTCGCGGCGGTCTTAGTCAAGTTTGTAGTAAGAGGAGAGCTAAAGCTAACAACCAGTATGTTAACAACTACGATCCCTCTAAGCCAAGGACATTTATGATCTATTTTGATATTAATAATCAGGGATGTTAATCCTTATCCACTAAAAATAAGTGTTTTACTAGGGTTTGTTTTTAGTATGGTTGGGCAATGTCTCAGTACCTTCCCTACGACGGATTTGAATGGTGTGATAGCAACATTGACGTCACCACAGTACCCGATGATTCTGATGTTGGTTATATCCTTGAGGTTGATATTGAATATCCTCAGCATCTGCACGATAAACATCAAGATATCCCGTTCCTCCCACTACATATAAATCCTAAGACTATGGAGCCTCCTAGGGATGCAAAAGAGTTGACCAAGTTAATGGCTACCCTCCACAATAAAACCAAGTATGTTATCCATTACCGAACAAAAGCTGATATAGAGGAAGTATCTCTGCAACTGCAGGAAGCCATACAAAACTCTTATCACCAAAACTGTGCAGAGTCGAGGCAAACCACCAACAAACAAAAGTGGTGGAATACAAACCTCGAAACGCTCAGAAAAAATACCCGCAAACTATTCAACAAAGCGAAGAAAACCGGGAACTGGGCAGCATACCAGCAAACCCTGACCGAATACAATAAAGAAATCCGGAAAGCAAAACTAGAATCATGGAGGAAGTTCTGCAGCGAAGTTGAAAACACTTCCGAGAGAGCTCGAATCCATAAAATACTAGCCAAAAGCCCGGTTCAACCAACGGGGACCATTGAAAGGCCCGATGGGAAATTCACTGGAAATGGGGAAGAAACTCTTAGTTTGCTTCTTCAAACCCATTTTCCAGAATCCACCATAGCTACCTCGGATAGCATTAACCCACCAAACCCTAACATGTTCCGCAAAGGGGCAAACAAGGTGGACTGGGAATTAGCTAAGAAAGTGGTAACTTATGGTGGCATAAAATGGGCCATTGACTCATTTGACAGCTTCAAGTCTCCGGGACCGGACGGTATAATACCAGCTCTATTACAGGAGGGTGTGGAGCATATAACTCCGCCCCTTTGTAATCTATGCAGGGCTAGCCTAGCAATAGGCTATATCCCGAGAGCCTGGAGAGAAGTAAAAGCGGTCTTTATTCCCAAACCAGGCAGAGATCTATCTCAGGCCAGGTCATATAGACCGATCAGTCTATCATCCTTTATGATAAAGGTGACAGAAAAACTGGTAGAAAAACATATTAGGGAAACCTCTCTTAAGCAGAGGCCACTTCATCAAAACCAACATGCTTTTCAACCAGGCAAATCCTGTGAATCGGCTCTACACCAACTGGTCTCAAGAGTTGAAAATTCACTAGACAACAAGGAAATCGCAATGGTGGCCTTCCTTGACATAGAAGGAGCATTTGACCACACCTCCTTCAACTCCATTGTTAGAGCGGCCAGGCAGCATGCGATTGATGATACCATCTGCAGATGGATCGAATCCATGTTAAACCTCAGGAATATAAACTCAACCATGGCAGAAACCACCTTAAAAGTAACAGCGGCAAAAGGGTGCCCACAGGGAGGCGTCCTTTCACCACTCCTGTGGAACCTAGTCGTAGACTCGCTTTTAAGGAAACTCAACGAACTGGGATACTTTACCCAGGGTTACGCTGATGATATAGTCATTGTGATTAGGGGTGAGTACCCCAGAACGGTATCAAACCTCATGCAAGACGCTCTGAGGAACATTGAGGATTGGTGCAAGGAGGAGCAACTTCGTGTAAACCCCTCCAAAACAACCCTAATCCCCTTTACAAGAAAAAGAAAATTGGAGGATCTAACACCCCCCAGACTTTTTCAACAAACTTTATGTTTTAGCAAGGAAGCTAAATACCTAGGAATCATCCTGGATACGAAGCTAACCTGGAACAAACACATAAAGAAGATAACCACCAAAAGCAAGATGACACTGATGTCACTAAAAAGAGCGATTGGAAGCACATGGGGACTGAAACCGGCAGTGGTACACTGGCTGTACACAACGGTTGTAAGACCCATGATTACATACGGCGCACTCGTCTGGTGGCCTAAGGTTAACCAGAAACAGGCAACCATAGAGCTAACCAAAATCCAAAGACTGGCGTGCCAGTGCATCACTGGAGCACAAAGAAGTACTCCGACAGCAACCATGGAAACAATTCTAAACCTCCCACCAATTGACCTAATCGTCAAAGCAGAGGCTAGAATTGGGGCATATCGTCTCCGGTTAAACAATAACTGGAACCCTCACCCTAATGGACATGCGTCAATTATCAATATAATCTCAAATCCCATACTAAATATGGGTACTGATTATATGACGCCGACCACATCACTAGAAAAACCCTTTAATATCGAAATAGATTGGAAAGGAGAATTCAAGGAAACACCCAAACAAGAAATAGTTTGGTTCACTGACGGTTCCAAAACGGACACTGGTACTGGCGCTGGAATATACGGTCAATCCCCCAGATGTGACATTAGTCACTCACTGGGAGTAAATACCACTATATTCCAAGCAGAAATTTACGCAATTGACTCATGTCTGAGAGAAAACATAAGGAAGGGATACAGCGGTAAAAACATTCTTATCTGCTCAGACAGTCAAGCGTCAATTAAATCACTTAATAGTAGTACCATAAAATCCAAACTTGTCTGGGAGTGCTTAGAAAACCTTAAAAAACTCAGTGCCACAAATAAGGTAACCCTGAAATGGGTGCCAGGTCACAAGGGTATTGAAGGGAACGAAAAAGCAGATGCCCTAGCACGAGAAGGATCGGCAACCGGCTACACCGGTCCTGAACCGGCAACCGGTATAACAAAGGCTTCGGTAAGAACCACGTTAAACCAGTGGGTGCACAAACAACACCTCAAATACTGGCAAACAATTCCGAAGCTCAAACACAGTAAAATGATGGTCAAACAACCCATACCAAAAGTTACTGAAGAAATCCTGAAGTTAAATAGGAGAGATATCAGGCTGGTAACCGGCCTTATAACCGGACACTGCGGCCTGAGAAAGCACCTTCACACAATGGGGATCTTCCAAGAAGAACCTACATGTAGATTATGTGGCGAGGAGGACGAAACAGCCACCCTCATAATTTTCGAATGTGAGGCTCTACGTTGGTGGAGGTATAGACAGATAGGGCCGGATGACCCTATATACAACCTCACCAAAAGAGATACTGTGAAGAGACTTCTAGATCTCATTAAGGTCACAAATCTTCTCACAGACTAGCAGACAAACAGGGCAATACAATAAGCCAATGGCTGCAGTGTTGGGGCCCACTAACCCGGCCTGTTTTCGTCTGTCTACAAACCAACCAACCAACCAACCAACCAACATTGACGTCACCACAGTACCCGATGATGCCGATGTCGGTTATATCCTCGAGGTTGATATTGAATATCCTCAGCATCTGCATGATAAACATCAAGATATCCCGTTCCTCCCGCTACATATAAATCCTAAGACTATGGAGCCTCCTAGGGATGCAAAAGAGTTGACCAAGTTAATGGCTACCCTCCACAATAAAACCAAGTATGTTATCCATTACCGAACGCTGAAGCAGGCACTTGCGCATGGGTTGGTATTGAAGAAAATTCATCGAGTTCTCAAATTCAAACAGGCACCGTCGTTGAAGTCCTACATAGATTTGAATACTGAGCTGAGAACGAAGGCCACGAATGAGTTTGAAAAGAACCTATTCAAATTAATGAACAATGCTGTGTTTGGTAAGTTCCAATATTAAAGATAAATCCGAAATATTAATGTGTCCCTTTGTTTCAGGTAAAACAATGGAAAACGTTCGGAAGAGGGTTAATGTGAAGCTTTTAACAGAGTGGAACGGAAGGTATGGTGCGGAGGCTTACATCGCCAAGCCCGAGTTCAAGAATAGCACAATTTTTAGTGAAAAGCCCGATCTAGTAGCAGTAGAATTGCGGAAGCTTAAGATCTGGTTAAACAAGCCAATATATGTGGGGCAGGCAATTCTAGATCTTGCTAAAACTACAATTTATGATTTTCACTATGGATACATGATTGATGCTTTCCCCTGCTGCTCAGCCATGTATACAGACACTGACTCTCTGATTTATGAGCTCCATCAAGACCCTTATGAAGTTATGAAGCGCGACTGTCATCGGCGCTTTGATACAAGCGACTATGCTCCCAGAAATATATATGGCATTCCTCTGGTGAATAAGAAAGTCTTGGGAATGATGAAGGATGAAAATAATGGTATTCCAATGACTGAGTACGTGGGCCTTCGTTCGAAACTCTACACAACTAAGGTGTTGACAACTGATGAGGATGTCGCTAAGAAACGGAAGAAGTTGATTGATAAAGGGTATGATGAGGATGAAATAGAGTCTGAACTTATGTATGTATGTATGTATGTATTTTGGGGTAACATTCACTGATACCTAAAAGATCTATTGTGCCCCCTTACTTCTACTTAGTTTCTGAGGAGAGTCTCAGATACTAGTAGCTCCTTTAGTCCTATTTCCCGGAGGAATTTTAGGATATCTGCAGGCCTCAACTTAGGTAACTGTCCCTCTTCTATCCAGTAGTCTCCCAGGTAGTGTGCCCTAGGATTCTGAAATACTGTGCAGTTCGCAAGTATGTGGATGGAGGTTTCTTCTTCCATTCCACAAAATCTACAATCTTCTTCCTCCACTATTTTGACTATCAGACATTATGATAATCCTTTGCCTTCTATATCCTTTGTCAATATTGAACTGGGCACACTTTCTTATTGCGTGAATTTCCGCTTGAAAGATACTTGGGGTTTTTCCCAAGCTTTCAGAGTGTTTGGTTCCTGGCCCGTACACTCCTATCCCAGTTCCTTCTATTGCTTTTGAGCCGTCTATGTACCATTGAATGGCATTCTTTCCAAGTCTGGTAATGGTATTTGGATCCCATTCCTTCTTGTTGCTTAATTCCGTAACGAATTTCTTTGAAAAGTTATACTTTTTCATCATACCATCTTGTGGCATGTCCCAGGTTGTCTGATTTCTAAGAAGTGAAGAGGTGGTTTTCTTTTTAATGATTCCCTCTCTACTTAGTCTGTATCTTGTTCTTTCTGCAACACTCTCCACCACCATATGTAATGGTGTGAGGTTGAGAATCACTTCCATTGCTGCCGTTGGGCAGTCTGAACTTAAGAACGTGGGGGTGACAAAGAAAGCTAAGGGAGTAAAGTTATCTGTTGTAAAAACTACTATAACGTATGAAGATTATGTAGAATGTCTCGATAGTTGGCAACAGAAAACTGTAGTTCGAAATCTGATTCGTTCTGAAAAACATCAGGTTTACTCCACAGTCCAATATAAGGTTGCCCTCAGCCCTGAGGATGATAAACGTTACTTGGTTCCTGGAACAGATAACACCTTACCCTGGGGACACTATTCAATAACGAACTCTTATGATTTATGTAAAATTGTCTAAAATCTAAGATTCCTCTTAACTACGATTTCAGTTGCTTTCGATTCGTCTTTTGAGTGCAAAAAAACTTATGTAAATTTTACAGCCAGTTCTATTTAATAAAAATTTAAGAGTAGGTGGTTTTTATTTCCTATCACATATGACGTTCGACATATAGACTAGTTCGATCGTCTTGATCCATTCAAACTTTTCATCATCATCATCAAGAAGTTCCATTTGACGTGACAACGTGACATTTAACGTGACAACGTGACGTTTGACGTGATAGCGTGACAACATAACATTTGACGTGACAACATGACATTTGATGTGACAACGTGACGTTTTGACGTGATAGCGAAACGTTTGATGTGACAACGTGACATTTAACGTGACGCTAGTAGCTAGGGCTGCTCAACGTTTCTCCCCATTGCCTGGAACACCCTGGGGACACTATTCAATAACGAACTCTTATGATTTATGAAAAATTGTCTAAAATCTAAGATTCCTCTAAACTACGATTTCAGTTGCTTTCGATGTGCCTTTTGAGTGCAAAAAAACTTATGTAAATTTTACAGCCAGTTCTAACAGATTTAATAAAAATTTAAGAGTAGGTGGTTTTTATTTCCTATCGCATATGACGTTTGACATATCACGTTTATGCTCTAATGTTTCAAATACTAAGCCATTCTCGCTTGATATTCATAATGTCTCATAGAGGTCGCTTCAATTTTGTCCCTTGGCCGAATGTTTTGGTGGGCCTCGCTTGGTATTCATAGGGGGCGTCTGTGTATATATGCAAAACTCTTCTTTGGTCGACTTCCTTGGACATTTCCACTCCACACCAACCTAAGATACTTTTGATCCCGCTTGTATAAGACCCTACTTTTGATCTACCGTTTTGGATACTGGCTCATTCTCGCTTGGTATTCATAATGTCTCATAGAGGGCGCCTTTTCCCCTTGTATATATGCAAAACTCTTCTTTGGTCGACTTCCCCTGGACATCTCCACACCGGTCTAAGATACAGTTACTTTTAAGCCCCCCCCGGTATAGAATTTTTCTATTATTTTTCGTATACACTAGACGTTATGGCCTTTTAAACGAGCCGTCGTTTGCTGTGATTGGTTAACACGAGGGGTGCTGTGTAGAGGGTGAATGGGGGTAGTTGGAATTTTTCTATTATTTTTCGTATACACTAGACGTTAAGGCCTTTTAAACGAGCCGTCGTTTGCTGTTATTGGTTAACACGAGGGGTGCTGTGTAGAGGGTGAATGGGGGTAGTTGGAATTTTTCTATTATTTTTCGTATACACTGGACGTTAAGGCCTTTTAAACGAGCCGTCGTTTGCTGTTATTGGTTAACACGGGGGGTGCTGTGTAGAGGGTGAATGGGGGTAGTTGGAATTTTTCTATTATTTTTCGTATACACTAGACGTTAAGGCCTTTTAAACGAGCCGTCGTTTGCTGTTATTGGTTAACACGAGGGGTGCTGTGTAGAGGGTGAATGGGGGTAGTTGGAATTTTTCTATTATTTTTCGTATACACTGGACGTTAAGGCCTTTTAAACGAGCCGTCGTTTGCTGTTATTGGTTAACACGAGGGGTGCTGTGTAGAGGGTGAATGGGGGTAGTTGGAATTGTTCTATTATTTTTCGTATACACTGGACGTTAAGGCCTTTTAAACGAGCCGTCGTTTGCTGTTATTGGTTAACACGAGGGGTGCTGTGTAGAGGGTGAATGGGGGTAGTTGGAATTTTTCTATTATTTTTCGTATACACTGGACGTTAAGGCCTTTTAAACGAGCCGTCGTTTGCTGTGATTGGTTAACACGAAGGGTGCTGCGTGGGGGATGAACGGGGGTAGTTGGAATTTTTCTATTATTTTTCGTGTACACTGGACGTTAAGGCCTTTTAAACGAGCCGTCGTTTGCTGTGATTGGTTAACACGAGGGGTGCTGCGTGGGGGTTGAAGGGGGGTGCGGTCTAGGTGATTTTTGGCTCCTTTGAGGTGGATGCGCTACGTTTGACACGTGACATGAAGCGCATGCGCATCGCCTCTTTTAGAGTCAGTTCTCGCTAATTTGGACCTTAGATTTCCTTATGGAGATTTACATGTTAAAAGAACCAAAAATGGTCCTGAATCGGTGCTGCACAGTTACTTATAACCTAGATATATTTCTAAATGCTTATCAAACTGAGATGTACAAACTATTATATCATTATAGATAATAAAAACAATACGGTTCTAAAGATGGACCTATTACTATATCCATTAAACGTGACATTGAAGCTGGACTTGAAATCAATTCAAATGGTGTACTAGTAAATTGAAATAACCCTCTAGAACGAATAGCAAAAGCCGTTTTTGGACGAGAAGACATTTCTAAAGGAATTTGATAGACGGCATGTTTTAAATCGATACTATGAATCTGCTTTTGTTTGTTTGTTCAAATATCTAGCGTCAAAAAGTAATCTTATACTGCCATCAGGTTTATGAGTTAAACAGATAGGAGAACAATATGGTGATTTACTTGGTTCAATGACCCCTAATTTTAGTAAATTATCAATTTCATTTTTTACATGAACCTCCATAGCTTGAGGTAATGGATACTGTTTTATTTTAAAAGGAGGAGAATCTCCTGTATCGATAAAATGCTCCAAGATATGAGTTCTTCCAATTTTATCCTTAGGACTAATCTGTTTAAATTTTTCGATAATAACATCAAGTTTAATTTTTTCATCATTTGTTAAGGTAGTGACATCTTTAACTTTGTTAATTACATTTAAAGATAAGGCATTTAAATTCATAGTTAATTTAGAAAAATCTATCTTAATATTGAATGTCTTCAACCCATTTTTCACCACTGGCGCGAAAACGCACCAGCTCCTTTATATATATTTTTTAATATTCTATATTCACAATAAACAATTAATTTTTGCTTAAATATGATGAAAAGTGACCTAAAAATACTTAAATATTTTTGTAATCATGACAATAACAATATTACTGTTAAATATCGTGCCCAAAATTTTACCGAAAAAAAATGGTTATTTCTTATGTATGAAAATAATTTTTTTTTTCAACAAAGGAGACTATTATAATTAATTTTTATTTTCCAATATCACTAATCACATATCGTACCTTACATATATGCATATATAGGTTTATAAATTTTATTTTGTTTCAGCAAAAAACATTGGTAAACTTTGCTTGGTGCGAAAACGCACCACTGGTGAAATATGTGTACATCTCCCGGTTTTTCGATTCCACATGTCTCAGCATGTATATTTATAGATTCTTCATATATGTGTTAGTGTGAACAGTTTATAATTTAGTATTAGTTGCTGATTTGAGGTATTCAGTCGTTGTTTTAGTGAAATTACGACTTTTCAGTAAATAATATCAAAATGAAAAGGTTTCTTACTCAAAAAGAATTAGAGAGGGCTGTTGAAGAATGTGTAGAAGAAATTAATCATGAAAATGGTAAGTGCTGTTTGTTTCTAAGAAATGTTTGCGCGAACGTTGCTTTTTTTCTAGCTCAATTTGATGCTGTTTATATTCCACCTGAAGTCGATGAGCTAACTGACGAGGAAAATATTGATGACGATTTTATAAATGTGAATATATAAAATGTTGATATTGCCGGAACTTTTGAGCTACATATAGATGGAAACGCTGTAGATGACCAAGCTGAAGATGAACCTAACATTGAACCTCTAGTAGCCAAAAAAAGGAAAACTAAAAAATCAACAGAGGATAATCCAATCTGGGTAAAAAGGCATTGTGAATTAAATTCTCAACCTATATCTACAGAAGCATGGAGATTGGAAGAATTGAAAAACCAACTAGAAGGAAAATCACCCTTGGATATATTTTTTTTATATTTTGATGATGAATTATTAGATATGGTTGTAGAATATTCTTTGAAATATGCTCAGGATAATAATCGACATATTTACATTGAGGATAAAAATGATTGTGTTCACCACAATTCCAGCAAGCTTTATGTGAAGTTACTGTAGCGACTTGTCTATAATTATTGACATTTCTAGAACGATAAGGGGAGGTAAAGGTATTACTTAATTGAGTTTCTAAATAAATTTTTGGTTTTCGTGAAACAAAACTGGTGTTATGTGATTGTTAGGACTAAGCAAAAGATTCTTCCTACTTTTTACATTTATCAGTTAATTCTTCGATACTATTGATATCTAACAAAGCCAGTGGTTGTACATAATTAGAAAGTAAATTTCGTTTAATTATCCTTATCTTAGAAGATTCATCCTGTTTTATTTCCAATCTATTAAATAAACTACACATTGAATTAATATATAAAGTTACTTTTTCATTATGATTTTGTTTTCTATTTTTAATTCCATCCAATAGATCTTCCTGGTAATTATAAGGTAAGAAATCTGACTTTAATTTAGAAACTAAATCTGACCAATTTTGAAATTGACTTCTATCATTTAAATACCAATAAAATGCTTGATCAGTAAAGAGATCTGCTGCACTAGAAAATAATTCATTATCAGTTACACCCCGAGAAATTTTTAAGCACTCTACACGTTCTAAAAAACCTGCCAGAGATTCAGTTTCGGAAATTCCTGAAAAATGTACACCCCATTTATAGATAGGTACTGGTTTAGAAAAAGTAAAACTTTGATTATGACTCACGGGAGTTGAATGAGCTTGAACATTGCCAGACAATTTACCATCAAGTTCACCCTCTAACAACAAAATCTCAGTAGCTAATTGTTTTTTTGTGTTTTCTTCATGATAAACGTGAGACCCGATTACTTACGTGAGCCAATCTACAAGTTAATCTAAGATATTCCTGATCTCTTTCTGATCCTATAAATTCAGAAATTTTTCTGTTCAAGTCGATTACAGTTAACTCTATACTGCTAACTTCCTTGTCGAAATTTAAGTGACTATCTCCAAGCAAAATAGAACTACGACCGGATGCTTCTTGAGCTAAAATACCCCTTAACAATTTTCTACGCTCTGCCACTGTCGGCAGTACTTCGACATTACGATAAGCTAATTCATGTTCTAATTCATGACTTAATAAATATTCGACCTTCAATTTGTAAGGCAAAGACATCTTAACAAATTATTTAGATAAAATTTTATATAGGAAATAAAGTGATTGTAATTAAAACTCTAATTACCCAAAAAAAAATTGGAAGCAAATCCACAGCAAACTAGTAAAATGTGTTTCGACTGAAGGTCACTGAAAGATACGATAAATTGAATTGATAAATTGATACGCTAATTACTGAATGTACGAATCCTTAAGCTTTACAGTTTTTCTCGATACAATTAATTTTTCAGATAATGATAAAGATACTTACTAAACCGAACCACCAGTTATAAATAATAAAAAGAAAGAAAGTTAAGAAAAGTTAATATGAAAGTTAAATTAAATTAAAGTGAATTCCCCCAAAAAGCAGGAAGAAAAAAAAATTTTTAGCTATAAAAAATTTTTTAAGAGCAGACAACAAACGTTAAAAGTTATACACGTTGGATCGCCAATGAAACAAAAACTTAAGATAATCCATTAAACATTAATTTAATTTGAGTGCTATTAGATGAAAAACCAACCAGAGCGGCTTCCGAAGAGGAAGAAGTACTACTGACAACCTAGTAACACTCGAATCTGAAATTCATGAGGCTTTCCTAATGGATCAAAAATTAATAGCAGTATTTCTAGACTTGAATAAAGCTTTTGACACCACTTGGAGATATCATATCCTAATGACTCTCAAAGAATGGAATATTCAGGGTCACATATTATCATACATAAAAAACTTTTTGAATAATAGAACCTTCCAAGTTAGAGCAAATGGTCAAAAATCTTCGGTAAGACAACTTCAAAACGGAACACCTCAAGGATCCATTTTAAGTCCTACTTTATTCCTCGTAGCTATAAACAGTGTAGTTAAAGAAATACGCAAACCTGTAAAAGTGAATTTATATGCAGACGACCTAGTTATTTACATTAAAAGCAAAAACGTAATGTTAGCATCGCAAATTTTACAAACGTGCTTACATAGCTTGGAAAATTGGTCTCTGAAAACAGGCTTCCAATTCTCACCTGAGAAAACACACTATATCGTCTTCAATAAAAAGAAATGCTTAAATAATTTAAACCTCCATCTAAACGAAAAGCCAATATCTAAAGTTGATGAAATAAATTTTCTGGGTCTCACTTTTGACTACAGGTTGAAATGGGAAACACACTTAGCAAATTTACATCGATCATGTCAACCAAGAATAAACTTACTCAAAATTCTATCAAACAGTACTTGGGGTTCAGACACTGCAACCTTACTCGGTCTATATAAATCATTGATAAGAAGCAAGCTGGACTATGGAGCTATCTGCTATGAAACAGCCAATAAAACTTTGCTCAAAAAATTAAACTCCGTCCAATCCACTGCCATAAGAGCATCACTAGGTGCTTTCAGAACCAGCCCCATAGGCGGCCTCCTAGCATTAGCAAATGAGCCAACACTGCATCTACGCCGGCAAATGCTCTCCCTAAACTACGTGGCTAGAATATCAGCAAACATCTCCAACTTAGCATATTCCTCAACATTTAAAAATACCACCATAAATTTTTCTAGAAACAAACCCACAAAAAAGTTACCTTTCTACCAAAGAATCCGAAATATGAGTTACGACAATGAGAAATTTAAATCCTCTCTAACATCAAAATTAGATATCCCTCCATGGATCATTCAAATACCACATATAGAAACATCTCTAACATTCTATCAAAAACAGACCACCACTCCAATCCAGATACAAAACTCCTTTAATGAACTAGCATCGAAATTTTCCAAGTTTTCTTTCATTTACACTGATGCTTCCAAAACAACGAATGGACATGCTGCAGCTTACATATGTAAAGATACAAAATTTGCTATGCGTCTGCCACAAAATTGTAGTATATATACTGGAGAGGCGTTTGCTATACTCCATGCCCTCAAAATGTGCAAAACAGCTAATGAAAGCAACTTTCTTATTATCTCTGACTCATTAAGCACCCTAATAGATCTGAAAAATGTATATCCATCACACCCGATCCATGAACTCATTAAAAAGGAACTTTACAACTTGCGAGATAAAAACATCTCTTTTTTATGGGTACCATCACACATGGGAATAAGAGGAAACGAAGAAGTTGACACCTTAGCCCTAAAATCAACTTCAACTGATGATTTACCTCTCCTTACAAAATTTCCCCACACTGATCACAGATCCTCAATAAAAAAATACATTTACCAAAAATGGCAATCGACCTGGAAAGACACTGAAACAAATTTGAAACAAATAATGCCCGAAATTGGAACCAAACTCCCACTACCTTTTAAAAGAAAAGAACAAGTACTAATAAACCGTTTAAGAATTGGACATACACGCATAACACATCAACATCACTTGACAAAAAAAGCCGCACCTTTATGTCAAATATGTAAAACTCAACTCACAGTAAAGCATCTATTACTCGAATGCCCAGAATATGGAAAACAAAGAAAACGCCACAATTTAGGAAACTCGTTAAAATCAATTCTCTCTTCAACCGGAAACGAAGTGCTATCCTATCTCAAAGACATTAACTTAATCTCAAAAATTTAAATTGTGATATAAATGTACTACACTACATTGTAAATGTCTCCCCTGCTAATAACTCTTAGTAGTTGATGCGGGGTTATGTATGTTTAAATAAAAAAAAAAAAAAAAAAAATGGTACATTTTCCAATAACATAATTTTAAATTAAAAAAGAAACAACATAATGTAATTACATACCAGTAATCCAGATTCTTATTAGATAGGATCTTCGCAAATTATCGTTTTATTTTACAGCACAAAAGACGTGCGGAATCAGTGATAGTCCGGAACACATGTATGAAGAATGCAGTAGATGGTCAAGTGAGAGAGATGAAGTGACAGCAAGTTGAAACTATGCTTAGTCATCCGGAAAAGTGGAACCTGATGTATGCATTTATCTGCAATGTTATGGAAAGGAAAGAAATTGAAGACAGAGGCAGGGCGGAAAATTAAAGATGTTTTTCGTATCTACGGCTACTTCTGAAGTTATGGGCAATGCCTTTTTCCGGGAGTAAGCTGGTAGCACAAGAGGTGGGTGCGAGCCCCACACGGTACTCAGCAGCATTGCACATCCCAGCTGCTGAGGTTAGGTAAGGTTATGTAAGGTTAGGTAAGGTTAGGTAAGGTTAGGTAAGGTTAGGTAAGGTTAGGTAAGGTTAGGTAAGGTTAGGTAAGGTTAGGTAAGGTTAGGTAAGGTTAGGTAAGGTTAGGTAAGGTTAGGTAAGGTTAGGTAAGGTTAGGTAAGGTTAGGTAAGGTTAGGTAAGGTTAGGTAAGGTTAGGTAAGGTTAGGTAAGGTTAGGTAAGGTTAGGTAAGGTTAGGTAAGGTTAGGTAAGGTTAGGTAAGGTTAGGTAAGGTTAGGTAAGGTTAGGTAAGGTTAGGTAAGGTTAGGTAAGGTTAGGTAAGGTTAGGTAAGGTTAGGTAAGGTTAGGTAAGGTTAGGTAAGGTTAGGTAAGGTTAGGTAAGGTTAGGTAAGGTTAGGTAAGGTTAGGTAAGGTTAGGTAAGGTTAGGTAAGGTTAGGTTAGGACTCGTTCGTTGTAGCGTCGAGAAAAGGCTAAAGGTGACCAGATGCGGCAGGTGCTGGTCAAACGAACATGGTACCAGGGACTGTAACGGCCCAGACAGGTCGAATTGTTGCTATAACTGCGGGGAGACAGAACACGACTCCAAACATTGTGATAATGAGGAGGCTTGTCCCCTCTGCCAAACAAAAGGACACAGGGCTGGAACCATGAAGTGTCCAGAATTCAGGAAGGCGCTGCGGAGAACGCGAGATGACAGCAACATACAACAGGGGACGGGTATGAAAGCGAGGAAGATGTCAGCCTGGGGACCCCAGACACAGGAGGAGGAGAAACCCAGAGAAAAGACCGAGGATACAATAGTGGAGAATGCAACAACGACATATAACACTAGTAATAAGGTAAGCAGGAGCCCCGAAGCTAACGACAGCGGGAGGATGAAGAAATCCGGTTCTAAAATTTTTTTCTTTTTTTTCTTTTTTTTGTATCTATTATCTATTTAGTTATTAATTAAATTTTAACTATTTATATATTTTACACAAGTCAACGATGAAGATACTACAACTGAATCTGGGAAGGTCTAGGATGGCGCACGATATCACATACGCAGAAGCTCTAAAAAGAAATATAGACCTGATACTAATATCAGAACCAATCGTAGCAATAGCAAGGAAAAATAGATATCTCCTCGACCTGGATGAAACGGTGGCAATTTGGGCTAGGAACAAAAACCTTGGAATTAAAAAACACCAAAGGGGCAAAGGATATGTGAGAGTGGACCTGGACGGGTTTAGTATTTACGGGT
This sequence comes from Lochmaea capreae, assembly GCA_949126875.1. Lineage (NCBI taxonomy): Eukaryota > Metazoa > Arthropoda > Insecta > Coleoptera > Chrysomelidae > Lochmaea > Lochmaea capreae. Next base: position 25,048,757 of record OX421409.1, on the reverse strand, counting down.
GCTACGTATCCCCCAACATCAAGGAGAGAGAATACCAGACAAAATCGATCACATGCTAATGAAGGCCAAATCCCCACTATGGGGGTCACCCCAAGAAGACAAACCAGGCACCTACATACATGAATGGGTTATGGAACTAAAGTTGGAAGTTGCAAACAACGGAGAACCCACGAAAAGCGAATCTCATATAGATGTCACTATGGCAACAAAGGGAGTTTACAAAGATATAAATAAGTGGCAGATACTCGAAGAAGCGGGCCTCTCCACACACCACAGATATATCTACATAGAGATGAAGGAAGGAAGGAAAAGAAAGAAGATGGGAGATGCAAGAAAATTCTTCAATGAAGGTATCTTCGTGTGACGTGTTTTTCCCCCTCCTACGGGTTCTTACCACAAGTACGTCACTTTGGACACCCTCGATGCAAATTGCTGTTAAATAAATGCTCGGGCGCCAGATTTTTCACGTGGTTTGCTCCACGGCCCCTTGACCCTTAACGTCAGGAGTTCCAGATAGCCTCAGATGGAGGTTACGGAAAATTCCAGGGGTCTCGTTGAATTAAACACTTTTATGACACTATAGCTCTTAGATAATTATACTACAGGACATTAAGAAAACACTGATTGTATTGATTTGCTATATTTTCAAATATATACCGGGCCGGACAATATACCAGCACAGTACTAAATTCCTATATATATAAAAGCAATGGATTCAATATTTACAGGGACTAAATATATATACACTAATAATACCTTCTAGAAATTATATATACTTTCAACAGTACCAAACAAAATGGAGATATACAGTATAGCACATGCAAAACCTGCCGGTAGCACGTATGTAAGCAAGTTAGTTTAGCGATCAGCAACGGATAAAGCGGTGTAAGCAGTTATAAGCAAACAGCGAGCAAAACTTACAGGAAAGAGGAACAAAACCCAAAACCCTATTATCGGGATAAGCAAAATAAAACTATCTTCACAGTAGGAATGGTTAAGCGGGATAGGTAAGAAAGAGACTAAATATATAATCGGCTGAAAGGGAAACAGCTGGTGGCTAGGCCTCTGCTCTGTTCCACAATCAGTTTTTTTTTAAATACCAAATTATCGGAAAACGAAACTAGAAATTTGGGAATAAAATAAATCAAAATTAGCCTAAACTGAAGTTATAACCGGCTGAAAGTGAAACAGCTGGTGGCTAGGCCTCTGCTCTATTCCACAATCAGTTTTTAAAATCGCAAATGTTCGGGAAACTAAACTATATATAATTTGGGAACAAAATAAATCCAAATTACTGCAATTATAACCGGCTGAAAGGGAAACAGCTGGTGGCTAGGCCTCTGCTCTGTTCCACAATCAGTTTTTAAAATACCAAATTATCGGAAAACGAAACTAAAAATTTGGGAATAAAATAAATCAAAATTAGCTTAAAGTGAAATTATAACCGGCTGAAAGGGAAACAGCTGGTGGCTAGGCCTCTGCTCTGTTCCACAATCAGTTTTTTTTTTTCAAATTAACGTACAAAAGTTATATTATAAATTTGGTCAGAAGGTAGGGCAACGGGTATAAGAACTGTGATCTGAAGATAAAATCTAAAATCCTGTTTAACTGTATCTTATATTAAATATTCAACTAATTCACTTACAAAAACCTTTCCTAAAAGAAAACACTAAATAAAAACTAAACATCAAGTTTCTTATCTATGGTTACAGAAAAACCCATTCACTGAAATACGGTACTAAAATTTTAACAAAATCAATTTTATATTTTAAACTAATCCAAATATATTTCCCCGGCTTTACTAAAATAATTTTCCTCACTGTTGCTACACACGGTAATTTTATATTATCAAGCAAGTAACTTACTCAAAATAAAATTTAGAACTCGGACGGTCGGGCACTATTGACATTCACAAAACTCGAACTCGGACTAGCGGAAATATAAATATCACGATCGGTACTGTTTTCAATTCTTCTTCAGAACGGTAAGAATCGAGAGAGATTAAGCCGTTGTGCTTCCGAATTTATATATTCATTCCTCCCTACAATTTCTGGTCATTAGCGAAATATTATTTACTTGCAACAAAAAGTTCCTAATATACTGGACGGTTTTCGATTTAATTAAAATAGTTTATATACCGTATGTCCTCAAGTCTTTAAATTTTGAAAATGGAAATTAATGAACATTTTTATATTTTAACTCGGAATTCATGTCTTTTGAATTACTCATAAAATAAATAATTACAGTAATGCAGATATACTAAAACGGTACAAGAAATTTAAGTCGGGAATTAAGTAACGAGTTATATAAAGAAAAAGAAAAGAAGATCCAACATGATAAAAAAAATAACTCGTTACATTCGTTAAAAAAATTAAAAACAAACTAGCAAGAAGAGAGGTAAACAATTACAAAACGCTTAAGGAGGATATGACTGAGGCGGTGAGAGAGGCGACAAGATTTGCAAGAACGGAAAAACAAGATATACCATACTGGTGGAATGAGGAAATAGAGAGGAAAAGGCTGTCATGCAATAAAGCAAAAATGGAGGTACTCAGGCTTACCAAAAGTAGGGGACCGGATGACCCGGCCACAAAAGAAATGAAGGAGCTCTAAAGGAAAAGAAAAAAGAACTTAAGAAAGAAGTAAACAAATCCAAAAAAGAGCATTGGAACAAAATATGTGAAAAACTTGAAGAAGACATATGGGGGGACGACTACACAATAGTTACTAAAAACCTTGGTATGTAGGTGCCGTACAACCTATGTAGCGAAGATAAAACAAAATGGTGTGAGAAACTATTCCCGGAAAGAGAGACAAGGGTAAGCCGATGGACAAGAGAGGAAGGAGACCCAGAACCATTCAACCTGGAAGAACTGAAAGAGGCGATAGAAAAGACCAATTTAGGCAGCTCCTGAAGGACCAAAGCTTTCCAAGAATGTGGAAACAGGCCAGCGTAATCCTCATTCCCGAAGCAGGGGGAGAGGGAGGGGAGGTAAAGGGCTGGGAAAGCTCTATGAGCGGTTAATCAAGGCCAGGCTGGAAAGAGAGGTGGCGGATGGTCTCTCAACAAGACAATATGGCTTCAGGGCAAGTCTACCATCCCAGCAGCAAGAAAGATTGTAGAAAAAGTGAAGGAGAGCCGATACACATGGGTAGCAGCGACAACGATAGATGTTAAAAATGCATTTAACACGGCGTTTGGGACAAGATAATGAACAGTCTGGAGTCATGTATCTCAAAAAATAAGAAATGTGATAGATGCATACCTGTCACATCGCGAGATCATAATAGAGAAGGACACCAGCAGGAAAGTCGTAGCAGGTGTCCCACAAGGCTCGGTACTGGGCCCTATATTATGGAATATCCAGTACGACGAATTATTAGAAACAGGATCAGAAGAGGGAGAAACAAGAGTGGGGTTCGCAGACGACCTGATTATAATCATAGAGGTGACAGTAAAGAAGAGCTTATGTCAAGAGCAGACTACTCGATCGAACAGGTAGTAGAGTGGATGAGCGAGAGTGAACTAGAGATAGCGAAACATAGGATAGAATGCATCATACTGAAGGGCCCGAGGAAAAGGACAGGCATAACATTTCAAATCGGGAACGAAGGAATATAACAGGTTAAAACCATAAAATATCTGGGCATAATTATAGACAGCGCGATGCTCTTCGGGAAACATATAGAATATGCTACCAAAAAAGCGGAAAGAAGATTGGAGCAGCTAACAGGAATGCCAAACATCAGAGGGCCGGGCTACAAAAAGAGGGTAACACTATACGGAGTGGTCCATTCGACTTTGCTATATGGAGCACCCGTATGGCACACAGCGATACGCATGGAAAAATATAAAGCCATGTTAATCAGAACCCAACGGAAGGCACTAATGAGAGTCACCAGTGCCTACCGCACAATCTCGGCGGTGGCGGCTCAGGTTATCGCGGGAGTACCGCCTATACACCTGGCCGTCGAAGAAAGAGTCAGATTGCACGAGAGGCAGGAACTGAGCGAGGCGACAAAAAAGGAGGAAAGAGACACAACCCTGCAAAAATGGCAAGACGAATGGAACAACGGAGAGGGAAAGGCAGACTGGACGCGGAGGCTGATAAGAAACCAGAAGAGATGGCACCAATGCAAACATCGGGTAAGCGATTACTTCCTAATTCAATTTCTATCAGGCCACGGGAGTTTTGGTACCTATACCCACAAAATAAAGACAGAGACAGAAGACTGCCAGTACTGTGCTTTTCAACACCAGAGGGTCCACGCGTTTTTAAACGTTGTAAGGGCCGCTCAGCGCTTATAAGCACTGTGAGGAGGAGGAGAAATGGCTGGAGGGACATCCTGGTATCGACCGTATGGTGGATCAATGTGAAGGGGAGGTGGATTACATGATCAACCATATAACAATGGAGACAAGGAAGGGAAAGAACCTACGGGAAACCAGGGTGGCGTATGTATTAAGAGTGGATAACGATATGGAATTACTGTATAGGAGGGCTAGGGAACCAGGGAATGCTATTAGGGAGGTGAGAGATGATATAAAGATACAGGATGAGCTGATGCGTATATTGGAAAAGGGCATTGATGGAGATGCGTCCTGGAAAGCGCTTGAATGCGCAAGTGGGGAAGGTGTAAAAATAAAATTGGTCCTACCAGACAATAAAATGGCGACGCAGAAGGGGAGTATAATGGTATGGAGGGGAGAACGTACCTATGCAGAGCTATTGAGGGAGGTGAAGGAAAAGGTCCAGATAAAGGGTACAGGAGTGGAAGTGAAAAGGACGAGGAAAACAAACAATGGTGACTTACTGCTGGATATCGAAGGAGGCAGGGAAAAAATAAACTTGCTGACAAAACTATAGAGGACGTGGAAGTATTGGAGCAGGTGAGAATAATGGTGCACCCAGTGGACAGGGATTCGGCAGAGATACGGAGTAGAAGGAAAGTGGGATATGGGAGGGAGACATACACAATTAAAACAAATAGGAGAGCAGCGGATCGATTGTGCGATATAGGTGGGGTCCCAATTGGGTTAATTAATTGCAAAATTAAAAGGAGAGTACAGCCGATACGGTGCTATCGATGTAAGGAGTTTGGGCATGCACAAAGGGATTGTGAAGGTGAGGATGCGGAGGCTAGGTGCCATAAGTGCTGGGGCGACGGACATCAGGCCCAACAATGTAAAAACGAGGCTCATTGCAGAATGTGCAATGAAAAACATAGATCCGACTCGACAAAGTGTCCGATATTCAGGAATCTAGTTAAGGAAGGGCAGAGAGGGGGAGGGGGCAGAAAGAATAGCGAATGATCTTCAAGATCTTACAGGTGAATGTCGGAAGATCTGCGCAGGCGCAATGCCTGGCATATAAGGTGGCGGAGGAGGAGAAATGTGACATAATACTAATGGGGGAGGTGAATAAAAGAAAGTCGGCAACAAATGGGTGGGAAGTAGACATACAGAGGGATGTAGGTATTTATTTTAATAATAAGAAATTAAGGGTGCATGGTGTAGATAAAGAGAAGGGATATATTGGGGTGGAATTTGAAACTTTAGTGGTGATAGGGGGGTATATTTCACCCAATATCGGGATAGAGGATTTCAAGGTAATAGTAGATGAGATCATGAATCTAGTGGGGAAGGGGGGTGAATAATGTATTATAGGGGGGACTTTAATTCAAAACCGACGACATGGGGAGCTAATGACGGTAAGAAGCCGACTTTTAGCAGGGGGGCATCCGAATCCTATATAGACATAACGCTGTTCACAAAGGGGTTGGTGGGAAAGCTACAAAGATGGAGGGTACTGGATGGGGAGGTTGTCGCTGCACCAGCATATTGTTTATGGGGTGAAAGGGGGTGAATAAAAAAACCCACAGATTGAGGGGCATTACAATATGGATAGAAACATTTTTAGGACGGAAGTGAATAGATTGATAGGGGACGTGGAAAGGGAAAGGATAGGATACGAGCAGATGGAAGAAGATTTGATAAAAGCGAGCAGGAAAGGAAAATTTCGGAAGGGGAAAACTAAATATACACAATATTGGTAGAGTGACAGGTTGGAATAATTGAGGACAGAATGTGTGAGAGCAAGAAGAAATTTTATGAAATCAAAGGAAGATATGGAACGTAACAGGGCATGGGAAGAATATAAAGAACGGAAAGTTTTAAGGAAGGATATTAAAAAATAAAAAAGGGAGCAGTGGAGAAGGGTATGTGAAGAGCTGGATGAAGATATCTGGGGCCAGGGGTATAAAATACTCACAAGGGCTTTCAAGGGAGGGGGACCATCCTTCCAAATATCTAAGGAAAAGAAAGAGGAAATCGTGAAAACATTGTTTCCAAGGGGAGATGGAATAGTGGATGGGGAGAAAGAAAATGGGGAAGGGGAGGAAATCCCAGTTTTTCTATCGGAAGAAATCAAAGAAGCGAGCTCAAGACTCAAGGAAGGAAAAGCTCCTGGCCCGGATGGGATACCTGCGGAATGCCTGAAAGTGTTGGTAGAGGATCAGCTAGAAGCAGTGAAGGGCATGATGAATGATTTGATCATAAGAGGCAAGTTTCCATTGGGTTGGAAGTTGGCAGGACTGGTATTGATTCCAAAATCTGGAAAGCCGGAAGGGCAGGCATCGTCATATAGGCCGGTATGTCTTACCAATAGCGTGTCTAAATTATACGAACACCTGATCACAGGAATATTGGAGGTGGCACTGAAGAATAGTGGCGACTTGGCGGAAAACCAATTTAGTTTTAGAATAGGAAAGTCGACAGTAATGGCAGTACACCACACGGTTGAGCTACCTATGTGGGGCGTCCTCAGGTGGCGGATAGAGGAACGGCCATGGACTCTGGACTTTGTGGAAGGGGATTGGTTGACTGAGACTGAAAGCCTTCCTCAGAGTGGAAGAAATGGTTAGCAGATGAATAAAACGGGGTAAGGAACGTAAAACTTCCGAGAATCCTGTGAAATAATCTGTCGCCGACCAGCTTGCGGCGCAAACCGTAAACTGCTTGGTACTGCAACGACCCCTCCATTGATGGAGGGTATGCGGTACGAAGGAGCACGGGGGTCTTGGCTTAACTGCCTGGACCACGTGGTGACAACCACTATAAAAACTACCCAATCCTACGGTATAGTGCGCGCCTAAAGGTTGAAAGGTCGGGGGGTACAATGGAGGGTAGTGTTCACCAGCCCTCGGGTCAACGTCGTGACGGCCTAAGCCGTCGAGTTGTTGTTCTGTGGGATGCTGAAGCTAGTCCCGGCATTTCCCGATCTCTAACGACTAACCTGAGGGAACCGGGCGAAACCCTCTTGCATGCAGCCTTCCTACAACATGCGGGGCTCTGTTGTAGGCGACCACTCTTCCCTTGCTACTCGTGGGACTCACATGAAAACCTTGGGGAACCATCCTGAGGTTAAACTCTCACCTGAACAGGCCAAGCAGGTACAACTGGCATTAACCAGAGAAATCTGGAAATGTCCTACGGAATGCCTGGACCGCAGTTCACGGGAACCTACGTCCAATCGGGTGTAGTGGTAGTGGTCTGCGCTAACCAGTCTTCAAGGACTTGGCTGAAGGAGACAGTACCACAACTTAAGCCCTGGGAGGGAGCAGCTCTTAAAGTCGATGACTTAAAGGAACTGCTCAAAACTGCCAGAGTTCTTTTGTGGGTTCCAACAGAACACCTGTAGGTCAAAGAACCCTCCAAGATCCTCAAACTCTTGGAAACCCAGAATACGGGCTTGAGAACGGGGGACTGGAGGATCCTAGGAAACCATCCTGAGGCAAAGGGAACCACCATAGTCTTAGGGATAGACGAGCAGTCTCTGAAGGCGCTAACAGACAGAGGGTTGAAGGTATACCTCGGCCTGTCGCAGCTAACCTTCAGGGTATCCCACGGAAGGGGGAAGTGTTCAGAAACCGCAAATGCTGCAGGTACTTCAAGTAAACCTGCAGCATAATAAAGGGGCAACTGCTGCACTTGCCCATCACATCACTCAAGGCAAAACTGACATAGTCCTTATACAAGAACCCTACATTTATGGAGGGCATGTAAGAGGACTTGGGGAGGCCAAGGGTAAGTTGCACTATTCCTCTGCAGGAAATCCTAGAACCTGCATTTATGTGAAGTAGTCTTGAGACTGAAAATACAGATGGCAGGAAACTGGACGGAAATTATTATAGCCTCAGTATATCTGCCATTTGACTCACCAACCCCACCTCCGTCCTATGAACTGGAGCAGCTGGTGAACTACTGCAGGGCTGAAAACCTGCAGACGATTATTGGGATGGACGCCAATTCGAATCACACTGCGTGGAACAGCAGCGACATCAACACAAGAGGTGAGTTCCTATAAGACTTTATTATTTCTAATGACTTAGTAATAGTGAATCGGGGGGCTAAACCAACTTTTGTGACAAAAACTCGTAAGGAGATCATTGACATCACCTTAGCGACTACTGATATAAGCTCTCAGCTAACTCACTGGCACGTGTCTGAGGAACCGTCTCTGTCGGATCATCGGTACATCTGTATGGAAGTCTCTGATATGGAGAAAACTGTAGTGAGGTACCGTGACCCGAGGAGCACGAACAGGGAGAAATACAGGAATGACCTTGAACTCCTACTAGGGAACGTGAAAAGGAAAATAAAAAACAGCGATGATATAGAGCTTGCCTCCGAACAACTTTGTGAGGCCATCGAACTCTCTTATCACAACTGCTCTGAGGTAATCCGCTCCTCTAGGAATAAATTAACGTGGTGGAACAAGGAGCTTACCAAACTCAAAGCAAGATGTCATATCGGGGCTGATGCAACAGGCTCTGGGAATGGTGGAGATATGGTGTAGGAGGGAATGCCTAAGGGTGAACCCCTCAAAAACCGCGCTCATTCCCTTCACTAGAAAAAGGAAGCTTGAGGGACTAAAACTGCCAAGCCTATTTAACGTGCAGCTGTGTCTAAGTCAGGAGGTTAAGTATCTGGGTTTAATTCTGGATGCAAAACTAACCTGGAACTCACACCTTCATGATAAAACTAATAAAGGGAAAATGGCCCTAATGGCTGCCAAACGGGCGATAAGTAACGCTTGGGGACTAAATCCACGGATTGTACACTGGCTGTACACAACTGTGGTGAGACCCATGGTTACCTATGGCGCCTTAGTTTGGTGGCCAAAAACAGATCAGAAGAAAGCTGAATTGGAGCTGTCAAAACTTCAGAGGCTTGCCTGTCTGTGCATGGTTCCATGAGAAGCAGCCCGACTGCGGCAATGGAAGCAATTCTCAATCTTCCGCCTCTTGCTCTGCATGTTAAGGCGGAAGCGAGGATGGCTGCATACAGACTGGAATGCAATGGGAACTGGCATGAAATAACCAACACCCACTGTCACTCCAGAATCACAGAAGTTATCACAAACTCACTCCTTAGAATGAGAAGTGACAACATGTTGGCAAGATGCAACGACTCCCAACCATACCAAATCCAGCTAAACTGGGACGGGTTGGAAGCAAGCAGTCAGGAAGGAACGTTGATGTGGTACACTGACGGATCAAAGACTGACATTGGATCAGGTGCTGGAGTCCATGGTGCTAGACCCAGGTGCAATTTTCATGCACCGTTGGGGAGTCTTGCTTCTGTATTCCAGGCAGAAATCTACGCTATCGATATGTGTTTGCAACTGAATATTGAAAGGGGGTACAGGAGTCAAAAGATCCTAATACTCTCTGATAGTCAGGCAGCATTAAAAGCTTTAGCATGTCCTCAGATCAGATCTAGACTGGTCTGGGATTGTCTACAGAAAGTTAAAACCCTGGCTAACCATAATAGAGTTACTCTTAAGTGGGTCCCAGGGCATAAGGGCATTGTAGGAAATGAAAAGGCGGACAACCTAGCAAAGCTGGGGTCCGAGACAGCATTCACTGATCCTGAACCAGTATTTGGGATATCCAAAACTGCTGCACGTGGTTGTATATCTCGGTGGACTCAAACTAAACACCAGTCGTACTGGAGACACGTGCCAAAACAGGAACACAGCAAACTCCTGGTTAAAAAACCCTCGGAGAAGCTGACCAATGAAATACTAAACCTTAGCAGGGCCCAAATAAGGATAGTGACGGGTTTACTCACCGGTCACTGTACTCTACGGAAGCACATGCATACAATCGGCATATATAGGGAGGAACCTATCTGTCGGCTATGCATGGAAGAGGAGGAATCAGCCTCTCACTTTATCTTTGATTCTGAAGCACTATCTCACTGGAGATATAGACTCCTAGGACTAGAATTTCCAAGGGAGGATAACTCCAAAAAGAACCTAGTGAAAAGTCTGCTGAGCCTGATAAGGGTTGCTGGTCTCTTCACATAAACGGCACAACCAAGAGCACAAAAAGCCTTAAGGCTGAGGTGCCGAGGACATCAATCCTTTGACTGGTGTGCTGATCCAATCAATCAATGGCAGTAGAAAAGGTCATGAAGACGGTAACACCGTACCAACCAAGTACATTATCAGCGAATTGGTAAGAAGAGGGGTTCCACAATACCTATTACGGTGGGGATCGGTGTTAGGACCGACTTTGTGGAATATCTTCTATGGCCCACTTATGAGATTGGAACTGCCGGAGGGAGTGGAGGTGATCGGATTTGCAGACGATGTTGCAATAGTAGCTACGGCTACAAATAGGGAGCACTTAGAAATAAGTGTTAATGAGGCAATGTAGGCTATCAGTAGGTGGATGAAGGAGAAGGGTATGCAGCTAGCACCAGAGAAGACGTTGAAACGGGGAGGTATGATATTGAACCTACAAAGGAGGTGAAATATCTGGGAATATGGTTGGATAGAAGTATGTCCTTTGGTCCGCATATCCGGGAGATAGTAGTAACGCGGTGGCTTGACGAGGGTGCAAAGGGTAATGCTGCTGAGGATTGCGTCGGGATATGGAACTATATCCAACGACGCAATCCAGGTTATCACAGACATACCTCCAATAGATTTGCTGGTTGAGGGGAGTATCCAAATGTGGAAGAGGGGTAGGGAGAATAAATGGTTGATAGAGAGGGAAATACAGGAAAAGTCGATAAGAGATCTCAGGGAAGGTAATTGTAAGGGTGAATGGACGCGGAAGATTATACCTGACATGGAGGCATGGCTGGGATGTGAACATCGGAAGTCGGATTACTTCACAACACAGGTATTGTCAGGGCACGGGTCATACAGGGTGTACACGCACAGGATTGGGAAGGCTAGGGATGAGACTTGTATATAGAAATGTGAACGTCACGAGAAGAAGATGCTACATCGACACTATTTTTTTATATAAATTCGAACGAAACATAAGTATCTTGTTCTTTTTACTTGTTTGATTACGTTTACAACATTTATAAAATAAACAATATAAAAAATTTCATCATTTTATTGCAATTAGTTATTTTCGTTCAAATTAAAGCTATTTTAAAAGTAAAATTTTCGTGTGTGTAACATTTCTGGCGCTGCGAACAGGATTTTCGTACAGAAACCCCTACGTTTCCTCGTCAACTTCAGTTGTTTGACGAAGATTCATCGAACTCAGTGAAAATTGGCATGCAGAGGGCAACATTCGTGTTCATCCTATTGTAAGTACTTATCCTAATTTTCCTTTTATTAATGAGCATTTTTAACGACATTACTGACGAAACTTTACATTTATTATTAGCTGATATTAGTTTAAACAATTCTGAAAATACAAATAGTTCTCGATTTTCTCAAAAATTTACTGAAGAATCATTTTCTGAAGAATCTCGAAACATTAATTGTAAAGAAATGCCTGTAACTAATAGTGATATTGCTAGCCTTTGCGCAACTCTTCCAGAATTTTCCAAAGAAGACGATAATATTTCCACATTTATTAAATCTGTTGATAATTTAATCGCGTTTTTCATTGATCAAAGTTTAACTGCACCCCAAGAATTCATTTTAAATGCAAACATTGTTTCTCGTATCAAAGGTGAACCCAGAAATTTTCTAAACTATTCGAATAAAACTATTTGGGCTGACATAATACCCGCTTTACTTTCTAAATACGGTGACAGACGATCCGAAGACATACTAGTTACACAACTATCTACGACTGTTCAAAAAACTGTTACAAGTTCATCTTGCTTTATAGCCATGATATGTTTAATCAATGAAAATATTACCCCGAAAACCAGTTTTAGTGCTTTGAATTGTTGTTAGTATCCTATTGCTTACATTCCTTTTTACAAATCTTTTAAGAGTTCAGTCATATTATAAGCATACCTGAATAATCAGTAATACTGCTGAACCAATAAAAATAATAATAAATTAAAATATCAATTGAGTAAAATACAAATAAACAAATCAAATTCCATTGTTTACAAATGATCGTGACAGGTTAATCTATCAATCTCTTAAATTGTCATTGTCATACTTCATAATCATATCTTCATGAAAATCCCTAAATCCCATAAACATAAATGACTGTTAAATCAATACTTTTAATCAGTTTGACCAACTAATACTAGAACCTAGATTTAGGAGGGAATTTTGTATCGGAAAAAATTAGTTTTTTTTACTGTCCATGTGTATGGAGTAGAAAGGCTGTCGTGCTATACGGATTTCTTAACTTTCCACACAGAGTATTTTAGAATATTTGGTAATTGTAGCCATTAAAGCACCCTGAAGGGGATAAGCTCTGAAAATCTGCATGTGGGAAGTAAACATTCAAATTCCTTCACTCTGAGGTCACCCGCCACCAAAAGGTATGTTTTTGAAACGTGTAAGCATAAGTGTTTAGCTAACTAAATATAACATTAAATAGTACAATATCAATACCAGTTGCTAAATAAATATAAAGCTTAAATATTTTAAACTTCCTTATTAAACAATTACCCCTAAGCAAAGATAGTTAGTTAAATCCAAATTAAGAACACCCTTGTGATTTCTTTCTTGTCTTTTTAAGCAAAACTTATACCTACATTTCACAATCATTGAAGTAAGCTAGATAAAATCTTATAGATAAGTTTTAGCTCGCCTCGGGTTAGCCTATACGTAGTAGTAGCTATTCACCATAAATGGAACGAGTATAATCAACTATTTAAACTTATTTACATAGATTAAATCCATCAATAGATATTAGCGATTTAATTAATTTGGAATAGTATCATTACCTATAATTCGACTGCAAGAACAACATTTTAACAATTCTCTTTTTAGACCTCTTTTTGTGTACCTTCTTCAATCCCTTCTTCAGAAGTGAAGCTGGTATTTCTGATGATTCAAGAATCTATTTACATGTACGACTCCTGTCATGGTTATAAACAGCTGATTGACTTGTGACCAACATCAGTTACTTCACTGCAATTTGTGGGGGATCTTTCTACTGGCTACTAGGAGTCAAAACAGATAAGCAATAGATTAAGTTGTGGTTGTCCTCCAAGTTTACCCTTGGTTTGCCTTAAGCTTTGAGTTCACATTGTCCTGGTCATCGGAAACTGTTTATCAGGAACATACATAGAACATATAGTTGAACAATCACATATGGTGTAACAAGACAGTAAATAAGGTTCACATATAGATTTATATTTTATATTTAAAGGACCACTACACGTGTTACTATCCAAACTTATTAGCTTCAATATAGATGGCTTCTTCATAGTGTAAAATATCTGTAAATAACACATTAGGTTAGATTACCGGTCTCTAGTAATAGGTTGTAGACTAAGGCGTGAATTGCTCTATAGTCACATTTAATGTTTATTTTTGTTACTTACATTGTGTAAACGCAAAGTATACTCTGCGGAAAACCAAACGTTGCTTTCTTTAATGGTATTGCGGCACTTACCGACTTTAAAAAGAAACATAACTATTAGATTAGAGCCTATTGTATTTACTTTTTATCTTTTATTTTTTTTGCTATTTAATTTAAGAAAGATGCCTAATGCCAATTGTCATTAATCTCTTGACACACCAAGCACATCCTTAGTGGCCTTTCGTATTTTAAAAATCTAGCCACCAGCGGCCTGGTATTTGTAACCATTGACTATCACCCAACCAGTGTAATAAATAATAAAACCGAACTAGAAGTTTCAGTAATAGTCCCAAATAAGCGAACCCAGATTCAAGGATAATTTAATAAAAACAAAATAAATTAATTAAATACACTTTTATAAGATAGATGAGTATTTTTTTTTAAAGTAACAACTGGCGCCCAACAAGTGTCTAACTATTATTGTTTCTCGGTTTTACAAGGAAACATAAATCGTTTTTATTTGAGACGACCCCTGATATTCGCATAGTCGGTTATTTCGACATTGGATGGTTGTTGATATAATTTTTTTTTCTCTCATTCAGAATACGTTGGGATACTTTCAATTTTTATTTAAAAAAAAATAAATAAACGATTACACTTCATCCATTGATTTTTCAACTACAAATTAAGTACACATAAACAATACTGTTCCGATGACAAAAGTATAACAGATGTCTATTGATCAACGTGGTCTACCAGACAGTAAGTTGAGATTCTACATTGAAATGACAAATAACAAAATACTGCAAGGTACACAACTAAATATTTAAAGAAGTTTAGTTATTTTCCCAAGTTGGGTGTATTATTTTCCACAATTTTAGAAATAGTATTCTAAACATTCACAAATCTTTGTGACATAAATCATTAAGCTTTAGTATAGGTATTTATTTATAGATTAGGATTTATACAGGTTGTCTCCTGAATTCTAAACTTGTCTTAATAGTTGAATTATGTTACTTACAATTACTTTTGCTTAGAAGAAAGTGGTATTTTTTTAGTGGTGGATTTTTTATTTTTTTTTCTTTCTTGCCGGGAAGGGTTTCTCTCGGTTTTTATTAGTATATATATATATATATTATAAAGTTAGGACGTAATCGATTATGGAAGTCAACAGACTTTTAGGAGATGAGCTCTCATATGAGTTATCTATCAGGAATTTACCAGTGGACGGTAATGTTGACCAGAAAAGAGCTGCTCTTCGAGAAGCTCTCAAAGCCGAAAGAGAGGGGGAAAGATCAGGTCCTTCTTGTGTGGATATCAATTCTAGTTTCGAATTTTCGATTTGTTCTGGGAAACTGGGTGATTTGGAAGAAAACATCGACAACTTCAATGCAGGGAATAGGGTGAATGAATATAAAAAGATAAAAACACGGTTAATACACGTTCAATTGCGATTAGGTAGAATACTACTTAAACCCGAAACTCAAAAACAACTTGAGACGATGTTAGCTTGGAATCAACGACTATTAACCAAGTTGAACACAGTTTACAAAGATTCTGGAGAGAATAACTCATTATCACAACTTCATTTATCTCTGTTAGATGCCCCCGTTCCTTTGTTGCCCGAAATAGTTCACACAGGACGAGAAACTTCGACAGCGGAAAATGAAAACAACAACAATCAAGATGATCTGTACGAATGGGAAGAAGAGAAGCAACTCGTAGATCCCAATGCTTCTTATTTGGAACGAGTCTATGAAAATGTCCAATCATTAGATCGAGCTAGGTGGAGAGAACAATGCGACCCTGTGTTCAGTACCCAAGATCTGTCTAGCATTCCAAGAAATAATTGGGAAGGTTCAATGGGAACTTCGTCTAGTAGAGGACAGCACTATTCTCGAATTTCAAATGTGGCTAATTCTTCATTAGCTACCCCTCCAGTTAGACGTTACCAACAATTTGACGATTACCCTCACAATCCTCGACGAGTTTCCTTTGCAGAAACCGATCCTCTAGGAACGAACACGTGTCATCAAGAGGACTTTGCTGAATTTCGTAATATCCCAGTACAGAACATGAGACTGTCAACGCCTTCGATACCGAGTAATCTAATACACAATGAAAGTAGCGCAGGTGGTTGTTCCGAAGTCTCGTCTTCCCATTTTGACGTCAGCAGATGTCGGCTTCAATACGATGGAGTATCGAGCGTAAATAGCTTCTTGGAACGAATTGAAGAGCTCCGACTTTCCAGGGGAGTAGCTAAGGAACGACTTCTTCGATCTGCTCCTGAACTTCTTACCAAAGATGCCTGACTTTGGTATCGTATGGGCCATTTTACATCGTGGGACGATCTCGTTCAGAAACTTAAACTAGCTTTTCAGCCCCACGATTATGAATTCGCTCTTTGGGAAGAAATCCGAAGGAGAACTCAAGGAGCCCAAGAGAGAGTAATTAACTACGTGTCGATAATGGAAAATCTCTTCCGAAAGCTTTCCACACCTCCACCAGAAAGGGAGAGAGTGGAACTCATAAAAAGAAACATGCTGCCGTATATACAAACAAGTTTATCCTTGTGCTCGATCAACTCGGTACACGAACTATGTTCTGTTGCGAAATCCATCGAAGGAACTGAGACGCGCGTTCGGCAATTTTGCCCTCCACCAACGAACACGAGATTACTGATCGAACCAGATTTGGCATATAAAAAACCGTCCTATCCTATTTCTAGTAACTCTGTAGTAACCTCTCCGACTGCTTTACCGAGTACTGTAGCTGCTACAGAAATTCCACAAAAGGGAATTTGTTGGAATTGTGGGAATAGTGGACATAAATTTAAGAAGTGTACTCAGAATAAGAAGATATTTTGCTTCAAGTGTGGGTTAGAAAAGGTTACATCGCGCAACTGCTCACGATGTGCAAAAAACGTGAAAGCTCCCGCTCAGTAGGTCGAATGAGCGATGAGCAATCCAGACCGACTGCACAACCGATTAATACTGCCATTTTAGACTATATTCTGGCGCACGCGCAAGGCGACCAGAGACCATATCTAGAAGTGTCCATTTTGGGTAAACTTATGTTAGCGTTGTGGGATAGTGGAGCGTCCAGGACTATCATGGGTGGTCCAGGTTGGAACATATTTCAGAATATGACTCAAATTAGTTGTTTGGATAAAATTCGTTGTATCGTCGCTACAGGACAGTCGTGTGACAGTATTGGTTCTATAACCGTACCTATTCAGTTACGCGATAGAGTGCGAGTACTAGATATACTAGTAGTCCCATCCCTCAGTCACCACTTAATTCTAGGCATAGACTTTTGGTCTTCGATGGGCATAGTTCCCGATCTTTTCAAGGGAGAATGGCACTTTCGTCACAGTGAAGTCGTGGACACGATACAAACTCCTGGTATTCAAGGTGTTGATTCTTTGACAGAAGAACAGCAGACTGAGCTAAACAAAGTGGTTAATAACGCTTTTACGATTATGGGAGACAAGGAAATCGGGTGCATTAAAAACGTTGAGCACATTATTCGAACGAATGCCCCACCAATTAAACAGAGGTATTATCCATTATCTCCAGCACTCCAAAAGGTGGTAAATGAGGAACTGGATGATATGCTAAAGAAAGGAATAGTGGAACCGTCGTCATCACCGTGGTCATCGCCGATCGTGATGGTCCAGCGCAACAACAAATGGAGATTCTGCGTAAACTACAAAAAACTCAATTCGGTTAGCACACCGGATGCTTATCCTATCCCATATGTTTCAGCCATACTGGATAAGCTCCGGGATGCGCGTTACCTAACAACACTAGATGTTAAATCCGCGTATTGGCAAATACCGGTAGCTGAAGAGTCGAGGCCACTTACAGCCTTTACAGTACCTAACCGAGGGTTATACCAGTTTTGTCGAATGCCATTTGGACTACACTCAGCTCCGGCTACCTGGCAACGTGCCGTAGATTCTATACTGGGTCCTGAGTTGGACAAATACGTATTTGTCTACTTGGACGATGTGATTATTTGTACGTCCTCATTTGAACAGCACCTAGAAGTTCTCGAGACGGTTTTGGGAAGAATAATTAACTCTGGTCTTGTCTTGAATAGGGAAAAGTGTATTTTCTGCCGACCAGAGCTCAAGTATTTGGGCTATGTGGTAAACAAGTCTGGTCTTTTAGTAGATCCTTCCAAGGTGGAGTGTATCTTAAACATACCGGTTCCTCGTACGGTCGCAGAAGTACGAAGAATAGTAGGTATGGCTTCTTGGTATCGACGATTCATACCATCCTTCTCTTCAGTTGTAGCTCCTTTAACGAGGCTTACCCAGAAAAATACTCCTTTTGTATGGCATACTTCTTGCGGGGAGGCGTTAAACCAAATTAAACAATGTCTTGTTTCGGCGCCGATATTGGCATGTCCAAACTTTAGTGAACCTTTTTTTGTCGAGACAGACGCTTCCGATTTTGGCTTGGGAGCCGTACTATTACAACGTCTGTCGGAAGGAGAGAAGGTCATTTGCTATTTAAGCCGTTCCTTAACTAAAAGTGAGCGTAATTTCTCTACAACAGAAAAAGAATGTCTAGCAGTTCTATTTGCAGTCGAAAAACTGCGACCATACTTAGAAGGCTCTAGGTTTACGGTAATAACTGACCATTACAGCCTCAAATGGCTGTTTAGTATAAAAGACCCGGTTGGTAGAATAGCTCGTTGGGCGTTACGGTTACAGCAGTACGATTTCGAAATTATTCACCGGAAAGGAAAGGATCATATAGTTCCTGACACTTTATCTCGTACCGTACCTGTAATTGACACAATCAGCGATTCGCTTACTCCGAACGTGCCCACTCGTGATAAATGGTATCGCAAAATGTGCGATTCAGTTGAAAGGTATCCTCAAAAATATCCGTTGTGGCGTATGGAAAACAGGGAACTATTTCGGAAAACCCAAGTATCGAATAGCGAGCTGGCTTCCTTTGAATGGTTAACAGTCGTGCCCAAAGAACGAAGGGAAAATATTATTCGGAGTTACCATGACCCTCCTACCCGTGGACACATGGGTATAGCTAGAACGGTCAGCCGTATTTCCGATGTTTTCTACTGGCCTAAGCTACGAGCTGATGTTTCTAGGTATATAAAAAGGTGCCCGACCTGTTTAAGTACCAAGCCAGAACAAAAATTACCGATCGGTCAGATGCTCTCAGCTCAAGTCACCGTATCGCGTCCCTGGGAACTAGTAAGCGTGGATCTTGTCGGACCACTCCCAAGATCTACTCAAGGGTTTAGCTTTATCTTATCAGTTTTAGATTGTTTTACCAAATTCGTCTTATTTTTCCCATTGCGGTCGGCGACCACCCCATCTATTGTCAGAAATTTGGAGGACCATGTATTTTTGGTATATGGTACACCAAAGAAGCTTATAGTCGATAATGGCAAACAATTTCGAAGTCATGCTTTTCAGAAACTTATGGAGGACTATAAGGTGAAAGTGTCGCACACAGCGAACTACCATCCTCAGGCCAACCCCGTCGAACGGGTTCATAGAATTTTAAAGACCATGCTGTCTAGCTACGTCTCAGACAACCAACGACAGTGGGACAGGTACCTTGCGAAAGTTGGATTTGCTATCAGGTCCGCAAAGCACGAAGTCACGCAGGTAACACCAAATTTAGCTAATTTTGGACGGAAGGTGTACCTAAATGATGTGGAGAAGGAGCCATGTCCAAATTCGGCTCCGGAAATTCGTCGACTGGCCTTGAGTCAGCTTTATCAGAACATACAAAGTCGTCTGCAAAAATCTTACGAACGAAGTCGTAATTCCTATAACCTAAGACACCGAAACGAGAAGTTCAATATAAACCAATATGTTTGGAAACGACAATTTGTACAATCAGATGCGGGCAAGCATTTTACCTCAAAGTTGGCAAAGAAATTTAGCGGACCATACAAAATTATTAATAGTCCATCTCCCTGGTCTTATGAGTTGGCCGATGAGAACGGTAGATCTATAGGGATATGGAATGCCAAGGATATAAAAGCTCATCCTCCAGAAGACGAAATTTAAATATCATAGAAAACTTCAACTTTTTATTTTATAAATAGATTATAGATTATTTCGCAATTGCATATTGGTTGATTGAGGTGATAGCTAGGGCTGTACAGTCAAAAGTTTCGTTGAAACTTTATCCAGGCGAGGGTGGTGTGTTACAAGTTCATCTTGCTTTATAGCCATGATATGTTTAATCAATGAAAATATTACCCCGAAAACCAGTTTTAGTGCTTTGAATTGTTGTTAGTATCCTATTGCTTACATTCCTTTTTACAAATCTTTTAAGAGTTCAGTCATATTATAAGCATACCTGAATAATCAGTAATACTGCTGAACCAATAAAAATAATAATAAATTAAAATATCAATTGAGTAAAATACAAATAAACAAATCAAATTCCATTGTTTACAAATGATCGTGACAGGTTAATCTATCAATCTCTTAAATTGTCATTGTCATACTTCATAATCATATCTTCATGAAAATCCCTAAATCCCATAAACATAAATGACTGTTAAATCAATACTTTTAATCAGTTTGACCAACTAATACTAGAACCTAGATTTAGGAGGGAATTTTGTATCGGAAAAAATTAGTTTTTTTTACTGTCCATGTGTATGGAGTAGAAAGGCTGTCGTGCTATACGGATTTCTTAACTTTCCACACAGAGTATTTTAGAATATTTGGTAATTGTAGCCATTAAAGCACCCTGAAGGGGATAAGCTCTGAAAATCTGCATGTGGGAAGTAAACATTCAAATTCCTTCACTCTGAGGTCACCCGCCACCAAAAGGTATGTTTTTGAAACGTGTAAGCATAAGTGTTTAGCTAACTAAATATAACATTAAATAGTACAATATCAATACCAGTTGCTAAATAAATATAAAGCTTAAATATTTTAAACTTCCTTATTAAACAATTACCCCTAAGCAAAGATAGTTAGTTAAATCCAAATTAAGAACACCCTTGTGATTTCTTTCTTGTCTTTTTAAGCAAAACTTATACCTACATTTCACAATCATTGAAGTAAGCTAGATAAAATCTTATAGATAAGTTTTAGCTCGCCTCGGGTTAGCCTATACGTAGTAGTAGCTATTCACCATAAATGGAACGAGTATAATCAACTATTTAAACTTATTTACATAGATTAAATCCATCAATAGATATTAGCGATTTAATTAATTTGGAATAGTATCATTACCTATAATTCGACTGCAAGAACAACATTTTAACAATTCTCTTTTTAGACCTCTTTTTGTGTACCTTCTTCAATCCCTTCTTCAGAAGTGAAGCTGGTATTTCTGATGATTCAAGAATCTATTTACATGTACGACTCCTGTCATGGTTATAAACAGCTGATTGACTTGTGACCAACATCAGTTACTTCACTGCAATTTGTGGGGGATCTTTCTACTGGCTACTAGGAGTCAAAACAGATAAGCAATAGATTAAGTTGTGGTTGTCCTCCAAGTTTACCCTTGGTTTGCCTTAAGCTTTGAGTTCACATTGTCCTGGTCATCGGAAACTGTTTATCAGGAACATACATAGAACATATAGTTGAACAATCACATATGGTGTAACAAGACAGTAAATAAGGTTCACATATAGATTTATATTTTATATTTAAAGGACCACTACACGTGTTACTATCCAAACTTATTAGCTTCAATATAGATGGCTTCTTCATAGTGTAAAATATCTGTAAATAACACATTAGGTTAGATTACCGGTCTCTAGTAATAGGTTGTAGACTAAGGCGTGAATTGCTCTATAGTCACATTTAATGTTTATTTTTGTTACTAACATTGTGTAAACGCAAAGTATACTCTGCGGAAAACCAAACGTTGCTTTCTTTAATGGTATTGCGGCACTTACCGACTTTAAAAAGAAACATAACTATTAGATTAGAGCCTATTGTATTTACTTTTTATCTTTTATTTTTTTTTGCTATTTAATTTAAGAAAGATGCCTAATGCCAATTGTCATTAATCTCTTGACACACCAAGCACATCCTTAGTGGCCTTTCGTATTTTAAAAATCTAGCCACCAGCGGCCTGGTATTTGTAACCATTGACTATCACCCAACCAGTGTAATAAATAATAAAACCGAACTAGAAGTTTCAGTAATAGTCCCAAATAAGCGAACCCAGATTCAAGGATAATTTAATAAAAACAAAATAAATTAATTAAATACACTTTTATAAGATAGATGAGTATTTTTTTTTAAAGTAACAAAACTTACGAAAACTATGACCAATACCACCAGAGAGTATCAAATAATTTGAATGACTTATTGCAGCACATAACACTAAATGACAATGAACCGACTGTGAATTTCAAAACTCCTTATTTCAAAAATATTGCATTGAAAACCTTTTGTACGGGAATTAACGAACCCTATTGTGAATATTTATCGCACTTCCAAATAACTTGCCTAGAAGAAGCCCTTCAAAAATGTATTGCTTATGATAACCACAAAAACCAACAGCAGTATATGAATTTTTTGAAAGGTCAACAAAATAAAAAACCATTTTCGTCAACAAACAAACCTATTAATTTAGCTTTACCACCAAATTTAAGACCTAACTATTCTCGTAATAATACTCAACGAAATTTCAACAGTCATCCTCAACCGAAATTCATTCCGAAACGCTCTTTCAAATAATACAAATTTTTATAGAAATAATACAAACTTCCCAGGAAACAATACAAATGCTCCTAGAAATAATTTCCAACCCAACAATTCTCGAAATAATGATTTTCAATCTTTCAATCGCTCTCCACTTCATAGAAACTCCACGAACCCCCAAATTAATCCATACCATTCTCCGATGAGTGGAGTACAAACCATTAATTCTAGAAATGAACCCATGAGTACTTCTACCAGAAGGATTAACCATTTTAATGTTAATACTACCACAGAGGAACAACCAAAATTTTCTATAAATAATTCTGAAAATGACGAAGAGATTCTGGATTTGGATTTTCAAATAGGTCCAACCAACGATCCTCCTCCTCTATAAGTTTGAATAATATCAAAAATTGCCCCCAACTACCCTATTTCATTATGCCAAAAACTGGTTTAAAGGTACTGATTGATTCAGGAGGATCAGATAGTATTATTTCACCAAAAGCTTCTACTTATTTCAACCCATTACATAAATATGAAAAACCATTTTTATTGACTTCTATGAAATTAACTAATAAATATTTTTTTAATATCAAAACATCATTGTTCGAAGAATTCGGCATTAACGGACCAATAGATGCTCGAATAGCCGACTGGAGTAAAGATTTTGATATTTTACTCGGAAATTTTGACTTAGAACGCTTGAATGCCTTAATCGACTATGAAAATAAAACGCTGACATTAAGAAAATTGAATATAACAATTCCTTTTTCTACTTTATACAATAAAATCCCAGTAGATATTTCACACGGTGACATAATATTACCGGAAATGAAAATAAATAACATAAAAATTCCTGAATCTATTCACACAGTCACTGATGGCTATGTAGACAAAATCATATTACCAAGTCCATTACAACTTGATACGGTACATGTTTAAAATCTTAATAATTATGAAATTTCAAACGGTCCCACGAACTTTGACTCGACATTAATAAGAACTTAGCATTTGAATTCTGAAGAAGAACAAAAAATTTTAAATCTTTGCAAAAAATTTCACGACATTTTTTATGATAAAAAATCGGACTTGAGTTTTACTTCTGCCATCAAGCACTAAATTAGAACTCGAGACGAGCATCCAATATACGTTAGAGGTTTTAGACATCCAAAAACGATGCAAGATGAAATTACGAAACAAATAAATAAGCTATAAGAAAACAAAATAATTAGAACTTCTATATCTTCTTATTCTGCTCCAGTATGGGTAGTACCAAAAAAAGCAGACGCATCCGGAGAAAAGGAATTTCGTATGGTAATCGATTATCGTAAACTCAATGAGAACACTATAGATGATAAGTATCCCCTTCCAAAAATCGACGAAATCCTTGACAATTTAGGTAAAGCTACTTATTTTACAACCCTCGATCTCGCTCAGGGATTTCACCAAATTGAAGTCCACCCAAATTCGATAGAAAAAACAGCCTTTTCCGAATGCCATTTGGATTGAAGAATGCTCCCTCCACTTACGAAAAATTGATGGATAATATCCTCAGACCCTTCCTTTACAAATTTTGTTTTGTTTACATGGATGACGTTATTATTTTCTCCAAATCATTACACGAGCACCTCGTACATATTGCCAAAATTTTTGAAGTGTTCCGAAAAACCAATCTCAAAGTACAATTAAATAAATCTGAATTTCTTACTAAAGAAGTTGCCTTTCTTGGTCACATCGTCACCCCTCAAGGAATAAAACCGAACCCTATCAAACTAGAAGCCGTCCAAAAGTTTCCGCTTCCAAAAACTATTAAAGAAATCAAATCATTTTCAGGACTTATTGGCTATTATCGCCGATTCATCCCAAACTTTGCAAAAATTACTTCCCCGTTTTCCAGATGCACCCGCAAAGGAGCTGTAATCGATATTAATAACTCTCAATATCTAGAATGTTTTGAAAAATGCAAACAGTTGTTAAGTAATGCCCCTGTTCTTCAATACCCTGACTTCTCAAAAACCTTTACTCTTACTGCCGATGCATCAAACATTGCTATCGGTTCTGTTTTATCACAAAATAATCACCCTATCGCGTACTACTCACGCACATTGAATTCCGCTAAACAAAATTATTCAACAGTCGAAAAGGAACTATTAGCCATAATTGATTCATGCAAGCATTTTCGTCCTTACCTATATTCCCAAAAATTTATAGTAGAACCAGACCACAACCCCCTAGTATGGATTTATAAAATTAAAGACCCAACTTCCCGCTTAGCACGCTGGAGGTTAAAACTTGAAGATTATAATTTTAAAGTGAAATACAGGAAAAATAAAGAAAATCAAGTAGCTGACGCCCTTTCTCGCATACAAATTAACGCATTGGACACAATCAGCTCAAACCAAGCAGAACCCCCAGATGAAATCGATATTGACGCAGACGAATTTTTAGACGAATTTGACAGAATAACTACCGATAATACACGACATTCTGACATTGAACACCCAATTACCGGAATTCAAATTTCAGAAGAACCAATAAATTTATCCAATAATCAAATTATTATAACACCACAATCTCAAATTTATGAAATAATTTACAAAAAAATATTTAATAAACATAGGTACGTTATAACAGTTACAGATAACTGGAAATCAGAAATTACAGATGCCTTCAAACAAATTTTAAAACCTAGCCAAAAATTTGCAATAAAATCACCCCATGATTTTAAAACCTTTATTTGTAATTACTTTAGGGAAAACATTAATTCAACTGTCAAAGCTATATTTTGTAATAAAATTTTATCTGATATTGAGGATAAGGAAAAACAAATAGAATGTGTTAGGAAATATCACACCGATAATCATAATGGAATTGTAGAAACTTATAAACACCTAAAATCACAACTTTATTGGCCATCTATGCAAACTACTATTTCCGATTTCATTAATCAATGCGAAATCTGTCTAAAAAATAAATACGAAAGACATCCTTATAAATTACCCCAATTAGGACCTCTTCTTGGTCAAAAACCTTTCGACATCTTACACTTAGATTTGTTTCATTGCAATAAGAATATTTTTCTTACAATTATTGATTCCTTTTCTAAATACGCTCAGTGTTACAAAGTTCCAGATAAAACATCAATTTCAATTCTAAGTAAATTGAAGCATTACTTTTCGCACCATAATTACCCCCGAAAAATCGTTTGTGATAATGGAACAGAGTTTAACTCTGCAGTAATAAAAGAGTTTTTAAAGCTTCACAAAATAGAAATTCACTTTACAACAGTTAACAATTCCTCATTCCATTCAACACTTATAGAAAAACTTAGAACTCTACGTGAACAAAATCCCCAAGACCCCATTGACGATATTTTCACACTTGCTGTATTAATCTATAACCAATCTATACATAATGCCACAAATTTCTCTCCGTTTTCTATCCTTTATGGACCCTATGCCGAAGAGATACATTTTGATTTTGATCTCCCCCTTTACGAAACATATAATCAAAAACATAAGGACGAATTACAACCCTTTTTAGCTAGCTTATACCAAAAACAAAAAGGAAAAAGGCAAGAAATATTAGATAAACAGAAAAAAAAGCCGAACCTATACCCGACATTAATACTTCACAAACCATATACGTTACAAAGAAAAAACACAAATCGAAACCCCCTATACTCAAATTCATACTAAAAAACAAAACAAAACAAAAATTATAGGTAAAACAAACAAACGAAACCAAACTAGTACTCATTTAAAATATGTGAAACGATTACGTAAAATAAGGAATAAAAATTCTCAAGGAGATAAATTTTTGCAGGAGGACAATCCTATCCCTGGGACATCCTCTCAAAATCCATGAGATCCCGAACAATGGTTACTATGCTGAAGAAATCGGATTTTCGAGAGAAATATCCCACTATCACCGCCACATTTTACACATAGACTTAGATAAATTAGAAGAAATTTTATCCGCAGATCCTGAAACTTATTTTAAAATTCCCCTAAAAAATAGCCCGCTTACTGCATTAATTTCCCAATATTCCCATTTACTCGAAGAAGCAAAAGATAATTTGCATAAAATCACGCGTAAACAGAAAAAAGGTTTATTCAACTTCCTAGGTACTGCAATAAAATACGTCACCGGTAATCCAGACGACACTGACCTAGACCTACTCAAAACACATATAACCGTTATAGAATTAAAACAAAACGAAATAATAAGAAAATTCAATAATCAAATATCCTTTGGTCAATCTCTTGATACGAGATTCAATAACTTATTAAAAAAAAATTAATAATAATAATCTTGTAATCTCAGCTGCAATTAATAAATTATCAGCTGATTTTGATGGTTACATCATTCTTCATAATGAAATTATAAATCTTGATAATACTAATGAATTCTCATTGAAACTCATTCGAACCATTACTTTATCTCAATTAAATCTTTCAAATATTGAGCTATTTACTTTGAATGAACTTGAAACACTAAAAATTGAACTTATTAAAATCTATTCTAGAAACGCCCTACTTATAAATGACGAACACCCCTACGAACTAATAGAATCCTCCAAGACATTAGTCTGTGTAACTCTGAACACAATGCTCATAATAATAAAAATCCCAATTTTCCACACCAATACCTTTCTTACCCATAGAATTTACCCCATCCCTAATAATGAACACGTTATGATTATACCACCTACATCTTTCTACGCCAATAATAAATGGTACGAAGAATGTAGAGGAGAAGCGGAATACATAGTCTGTACAAAGTTCATTAAATCCAGATGTCAATTACCCAATATTAAAAATTGCAAGAAAACCATTATAACTGAAAACTTTTATAGAGAATTTAGCAGAGCGATTTTGTTAGGTATCGTTCACCCAACCAAAATTCAAGATCAAGAAATTAAAGTCAGCAGCCTCCTAATGTCCAACGAGCCAATAACAATAGAAGGAATTATTTACGACAAAAAGACTATTCACGAAATATCGTTACCAGATATTGTTCCCATCAAATTGATGCCCGACCATAGTTTAGACATTGAAAAACTGAAAATTCCCGAAACCCATGGCCAACTACATCCGATAGAAGAAACCGAAGTTTTACCGCCTATTCCAACCGGAGTCAGCATTACTGCACTTTTATTAATAATATTTGTTTCAGTCTTTTTGGTAACTATTTTTATGAAGAAAAGAAAGAGAATATCTAAAATCCTTTTTGGACCGAAATTGTCACCTGCCCAAGTTCAAATTCTACAAGAAATTATCGAAAATACCCCTGAGACTTCGCGGACGAAGATCAATCTAAAGGAGGGAGGAGAAATGTGAACGTCACGAGAAGAAGATGCTACATCGACACTATTTTTTTATATAAATTCGAACGAAACATGTGTATCTTGTTCTTTTTACTTGTTTGATTACGTTTACAACATTTATAAAATAAACAATATAAAAAATTTCATCATTTTATTGCAATTAGTTATTTTCGTTCAAATCAAAGCTATTTTAAAAGTAAAATTTTCGTGTGTGTAACATTTCTATATACTCTGGGGATAGGGACGACGTTCAGCATACTGTATTTGTATGCAAGAGGTGGCATAAGGAGAGGGCAGAGGTGGAGGGGAAGTTGGGATTGGTATTGGGGTTGGGTAATTTAATAGGGTGTATGCTGGAGTCTGCGGAATCGTGGGAAGTAGTAAGAGTGTTTTTCAGAACGATCATGGGAAAAAAGTAGGTTGAAGAGAGAGTTTCGCAGGATAGGATAAATAGGCAGGGGGGGTGATTGAATAATAGTTCCGCAGGAAGGGGGTTTTTTATTGGGTTTGATATGTATTGTTGCAAATTTTATAGATGTTATTGTTTTATATATTTATTTAGTACTATTGTACACCAAATGTTTTAAGGCGGTCCTGGCTTATTTATTTATCTTAGTATTATGCATTGGATATGTAGGGTTTTATAGGTAGATCTATTTATTTATGTATTCATTTGATTCTTTTTATTATCCATATTTTGGTTCCGTGTTGGGTAGGATTTTTGTTTAGTAGTAGACCCACCCGAACTTTGAAAAAATGCCCGAAAGGGTGGTCCCAGAGCTCGGGGGAGGGGAGTGGGGTTTTAATGGCGACGCTGGCTCTCTCGAGGCGACAGGGGATATATCTCCTGTTATGCGGGAGACGTATTTGCTGTAGAATCGAGGGGGTTGGAAACCCACACTGGCTGGAATATCCGGCCGTCAGTCTAGTTGAAGATTCCCAACTTCCACAAAAAAAAAGGTTAGGTTAGGTTTGTGATGCCTTTTAGTCAATATAATAAGTTAACAATAATATTTAAATAAAAGACATAAATTCCCTTGAAGCTAATTTCAATAAATCATAAGAACGTTGAATCGTTACATAAATAGAAGTAGGAAAGTCGCACGTACGAAGTCAAGTTCAGAGCGTGAAATAAACATAAATAGTATTATTTATATTTACTTATGATGAACTTAGACTTGTCGTATAAATATGCAAACGATAGTGTTTTGAAGGAGGACTATTAATATCATGTTAGAATATGAATATCAGCAATCCAGATTACTGGTGTGCCACCAATCGACCTGTTGGCCAAAGAACGTAAGGCCTTGCATGAAATGGGTACGATCACGGACCGAGAGAAGAGGAAACAGCAAGAAAGGACTTTACAGGAATGGCAGGGGGAATGTGAAAATAATGTGACAAAGGCACAGTGGCCGAAGGTGTTGATCTCTTCAATAAAAGAATGGGTGAAGTGTAAACACAGACACCTAAACTACTGGTTTACCCAATTTCTAACAGGGCACGGGTCATTTAATTAATATTTGCAAAGAATAGGGAAAAGGGACAGTGACAGATGCAATGAATGTAGGGAGAAGGAGGACAGCGCAAAACACACGATCTTTTATTGTGATAGATTCCACCAGAAGAGATTATATCTGGAAATAGATATTGGACATACTCTTACAGAGGGAAATGTTATCAGAACCATGATGGAGAGCAAGGAAAAGTTCAGCAAGATTGATACATTTATAACGGACATTGTTAGAATTAAAGAGGAAGAGGGCAGGGGGAAATAGACTACCAACAGTGTACCTGACGATAACTAGAAATAGTGGTACTAGGGACACTGTCTGGGAATGAGGTGGAATGTTTAGTGGGTAGGGCCGCAAGGCGAGTCCCACACTGCGTAGTGGTCGCAAATGGCTTCGGGCATTTGGCACCACTACACGTGCGTAAACGCATTTCAACCACCTCACAAAAAAAGGTTAGGTTAAGTTAGGTTAGGTTCCACTCCTAGGAGCTGTAAGACCTTGTCGTTGGTGGAGTGGCATAGTAACTTCCTCCCTTCTCGAGCCGCAAGGACGGGGAGGGAAGTGTAAAGCTAAGAAACAGCTCAATAAATGGTCAGTGGGGCACTAGTGGGGCTACTGATGTCGAGTAGGTAGCACCAATAAATACCAGTAGAAGATCCAGCAAGCTCAAGTCCAACCAGATACGGAGGGCGAACGGCGAGTTCCCGGCGCCGTAAAACGGGGACCTCTCGGCTATGGTATGGTAACCCAGACAGAAGAGTCCAAACCTGGCCGTAGGTTTAAAAGGCAATGAAAGGAAACCATTCTAAAAACCAAGCATGGATTCCAAGGACGAGGAAGTGTTTACGGAGCAGGGGAGGGATACCCCAGTTCCGGTCGGTGTCGTGGGTGAGCAATGTGGAAGTAGTAAGGAAATCGCTGGAATGCGCAATCGGAGGAGAAAACACAAAAATTAAAGTGGTAATGCCACAGGAAGAGAGGAAGACGAAGCAGAGGGGTAGCATAATGATTAAAAAAGGAGATAGGACGTATGCAGAGCTACTAAAAGAAGTAAAAGAAAAAGTAAAAATAAAAGGAACAGGTTTGAACGTAAAAAGGTTGAGGAAAACCAACAAGGGGGACCTCCTGATGGAAATTGAGGGAGATAGGAAAAACATAAATGTGTTGTCACAGCAGATAGCCCAGAAGACCGGCGCAACAACCAACTCAAAGGAACCTGAGGCGACCCTCCATGTTTACGACGTAGATGAGGTAACCGAAAGCGTCGACGTACTCAGGCAACTGAAAACTGAAGTGGACCTACGTGACAGAGAATCCATTGAGATTAGAAATAGGAGAACAACAAATTACGGTGGGGACATCTTTACAGTAAGATCAAACCTGAGAGTAGCCGATGAGCTCTGCAATCTGGGAAGGATACCAATCGGCTTTCTTAACTGCCGAATCAAGAAGCGGGTACAACCAAGACGCTATAGGTGTAAAAATTTTGGGCACACCCAAAAAGATGCAGGGGGGAGAGCGCAGAGGATAAATGCCTAAACTGCTGGGTCACCGGCCACAAAGCTGCGGATTGCGAGAGCGAGCCATCATGCAGCCACCATACCGAAAAAGTCTGTGAGAGTATGAACTATTTACTGACCGGCAGGGATTTTCCAGACAGCGGGAAAACCATGAAGCTGGTTCTAATACCTAAGGCAGGTAAGCCACCGGGAGAAGCTTCGTCCTACAGACCACTATACCTGATAAACAGCATCACGAAGCTGTATGAGCAGCTTCTGAGGAGAAGGGACGAAGAAGCACTGAATAATAGGGGGGGCTGGCAGAAAATAAATACGGCTTTAGATCTGGAAGATCCACCATAATGGCTATTGGCCGCGTCATGGAGGAAGCCCGACGCATAAGCATGCGAGCTGAGAAAGAAAGATGGTGTGTCATGGTGACAGTGGATGTCAAAAATGCTTTTAACACTGTTCCTATTGACCATATAGTACAGGAGATATCCAGTAAAGGTGTTCCGAAATATCTCAAAGATATCATCAGAAAGGCCGCAGAATAGAACTGGGAGATGGAAACCACTACAAGGTGACCGCGGGTATACCACAAGGCTCAGTTCTTGGTCCCACCCTGTGAAACATATTTTATGACCCCCTAATGACGTAGCTATAGTGGCAACCGCTTTTAATAAAGGACACTTGGAGATAATGGTAGAGAAAGCCCTAGAAGGAATATCCAACTGGATATCCTCCAAAGGTATGAAAATAGCTCCGGAAAAGACATCGGCTATAGTCCTGTACGGACCCAGAAACAAGGAAGTTGAGATACAATTGGCAAAAGCGTGATAACACCAAGTAGGAAGGTGAAGTACTTGGGAGTGTGGCTGGACAGGAGTAGGACAATCGGACCACACATCTTCCATACGGTGAAAAAGGCAGGAGAACGGGCATCAGCCCTGAGGAAAATACTCCCAAATATCGGTGGACCAAGTGATTCGAAGAGATTGCTACTCTGGGAAGTCGTGAAGTCCATACTACTGTATGGAGCCCCAATTTGGAGGGGAGCGATGCAGACGCGGAAGTACAGGAGCGACATGGCAAAAATACAGCGTACTATGCTACTCAGAGTAGGATCTGGATATCGCACGATATCATCAGAAGCGATTCAAGTGATTACAGGGATACCACCAATAGATCTGCTAGTGGAAGAGCGAAGTCGAACGTGGGGAAAGGATGAACAGGCCAAAATACAAATAGCGGAGGAAATAACCGATGAATGGATAGGAAGATGGTCAACCCAACATGAAAAGGGTAGCTGGACAAAATTAATTATACCAGACATGCGGAAGTGAAGAGTACTCCTCAGAGTGGCTGGCGCATATAAAACACTATCCAATCCGGCGCTAAGAGTAATATATGGTGAGCTACCAATCAATGAACAAGTGGCAACAGCTTTGGAATGAGGAACAGAAAGGCAAATGGACCAGGGAACTAATCCCTGACATTGGAACATGGGTCGAGTGCACACATATGAGGACTAATTACTTCTTCACTCAATTTTTATCGGGTCACGGAGCCTTCAAGGAGTACACTCACAAAATCGGTAAGGAACCGGACTCGGCATGCGCTTACTGCCAGTACAACGTGGATGATGTGGAACACACCTTTTTCGCTTGTCCTAGATTCTTGAGTGCCAGGATGTCGCTTGAATTGGAATTAGGAACTAAACTGAGCAAATATAACTTCCTTGAACTGGCCACTAGGGACAAGAATACGTTTGACAAAATATTTGAACATATCACTGGCATCATGGAGATGAAGGGAAGAGAGGAACTAATTAGGCAAAAAGCTGAGGCAGATGACCGCAGATAGCAAGTAGATTTAACCCTTAGTGGAAACGGTCAGCACCGACGTCGCTGAAGATATGCCAAATAGGCGGTTCCAGCGACGTAGCGGCAGACGGGGTGGACTGTTTAGTGGGTAGTTCCTACAGAATGGTCGCATACAGCTAAGGGTGTATGGTTCCATTACATGTGCGTTAACTGCATTTCAACCACCCCCACAGATTTGGCAACAGGTCTCTGGCATGCTTTTCTCTCTCTGGTAAGAGAGTCAGGGGTGACAGGGGGATGCTAACAAAAAAAAAAGGTTAGGTTAGGTTTTTTAAACGATGCAACTCACTTCATGTTGACAGGAAAAGGAAGATTCAGGACACATCCTTGGAGGGTGATGAAACAAGGAATCCATATAAAAGGAAAGAGAGCCCTGAGGCATTCACGCTAATAGAGGCTATTGGTTTAAACAAAAAACAAACAGAAGAGTTCGAAAAACTTATTCTAGAGATACCGAACACACATAAGAAAATAAAGGAACTGGCGATCAAGATGAAGAGGAATAGCGACACCTTTCAAAGGAAACTTATCCAAAAATGGTTAGATGATAATAAACTGGAGCCTATTGAAAAGATCACTTTCGACGCAGACAGTCAAACAGACAAAGTAACAGGTGTAGAAGTCGCTACTCAGACAGAACCATGGCATGGTAAGGGAAAGGACTTACTTACTTCCTTAAAAGGTGTTGACGATCTGGAGTCTTTTGCAAAAGTAGTAGAACTGGCGAAAACTTAACCTGCTCAAGGAAGAAACTCTGGACAGTGGTAGAGTATGTATTCATCACATATCTGCAATGGCTGTCCATAAACTCCAAAAAATGACAGAATGCATCTTCCACGGAAGTAACACTGAATATTTACAACGGAAGGAAGAGAAGTCTCCAACAGAAAGGCCCACATATGGGATGATTGTCATCGAGGGGGATAAAACATTTAAAGACGTCCTAAGCAAGGTAAAAAGCGTGGTAGGCAATAACGAAGTAGCCAAGGCGATCCGTAGTGTTAAAAGCACTAAAGACGGTAGGTTGTTACTAACTCTGGATAAAGATGATCAAGCCTTAAAAGAGATTAATAAGGTTCTAAAAGAAAAAACGGGTCTTACGACAAGACAACTAGGGGAAGGAGAGAGACTAATGACGATACACTTAAGGGGCATGGTTGCGGAAACGCCTAAAGAGGATATGGTCAAGGCTTTAACAAGCACAATAGGATCGTGGGATGAAGAATGTAAAATCAGCGAACCAAGGCCCCTACAGAATGATACCCTAGCAGTTACGGTAACCCTCCCAAGTAAATTCGCCGAAAAGATATTGTCCCTAGGACAAGTAAAAATAGGTCTAGCAAGATGCAGGGTCGAAGAGAGGCTAAAGGTAAATCGATGTACTAGATGCTGGGCGTTTGACCACAAAACAAAAGAATGTAATGGACCCGACAGGAAGAATAGCTGCTTCAAGTGTGGTTTGGAAGATCACAATGCAGCAGACTGCACAAATGAAGAGGCATGTCCACTATGCAAGGAAAAGGGCCACAAATCAGGCACAATGAAGTGTCCAGTGTTTAAAAATGCACTGAAAAAAGCAAGGGTGGAGGAGAGGACTAGGAGACGAACCATAGTACACGAGAGTGCGGATACCTACAAAGACAATACAAAACCTAGCCAGGTGGAACCAGAAGACATGCAAGATGTTTTTGAGGCCTTCGACAAACTAGCAGAGGTTGCTATGGAAACCACTAGAGATATAAAAACAATAGGCATCCTTTCAGAGGTGGTCGTTCCGTAACCAGCGCCAAACTCTAGGTTTTGGTCTTATTTTATTCTTTATTTTAATTTGCAAATTTATTTTATTTTTACATATATATATATATATATACTTTTATTTACCTATTTACATATTTATATACCATAATGACTCTTAAAATTTTACAAATCAACGTCGACCGAGGTGCACAGGCTCATGACCTTGCTGTGGCTACTGCAGATAAAGAAAATGTAGACTTAATACTAGTACAAGAACCTAATAGAAACCGTTTAGCTAAGAACAGAAGATGGATAGCCGATCTGCGAATGAATACTGCAATCTTTTGTAGAAATCCAAAATGTGGAATTATCTCCCATAACAAGGGAATAGGATACATAAAAATCATTTTCTCAGACTGGGCGTTATATAACTGCTATATATCCCCAAATGATACGCTACAAAATTTCCAGGGTTACATAGATACCATTATGGAAGACGTCAGAGACCAAAATGTAAACGCTGTTATAACAGGGGATTTAAATGCAAATTCGAGGATGTGGGGTTCTACTAGAGCCGATAAGAGAGGAGAGTGGATACAAACGATGGATATGGTAATCAAAAATGACGGGAAAACTCCCACATTCGTGCGCGGCCATCAAAGATCCTTCATTGACATTACACTATCAACACAGAGAATGGCAAAACTCATTAACAAATGGACAGTAATGCAGGAAGAGAGTCTCAGTTTACACAGGTATATCCTTTTTGAAGTCAATAAAAAGAATGTAGTTATCACATGGAAAGGTAAAAGAACTGTAGATAAAAATATATTTAAAAATGTGTTACAACTAACATGTCGTGACCTCGAGGAAAGGGTAGAGAACCTTGTCATTAATGTAAAAAAGGCACAGTCGGTAAACATCGTGGATACCTTAGGAAGAAGGAAAAGAACAGAATGTAATGCTGTAAGAAGGAAACTGACGAGACTAAGAGCTAACGAACGGCATGACCTAGCGCAACACATAGAGTTGGAATACAAAAACAAGAGAAAAGAGTTAAGAAAGGAAATTAGAAGGGCGAAGAGAGAACAATGGAAGCAACTCTGTACACAGGTAGAAGAGGACACCTGGGGACAGGGGTACAAAATTGTAACAGGTAAAATAAAACAATTAAATACGCCTTACGAACTTGAGAGTACAAAAAAGTAGACGTAGCACTGAAACTGTTTCCTAAGAAGAGAGATTACTTTCCCATACAAAAACCTTGTACCTCACCGCCTTTTACACTCCAGGAGCTCAAGGAAGCAGAAGAGAAAATAAAAACTGTAAAAGCACCAGGACCGGATGGAATTTTTCCAGAAACTGTAAAGGTGGCAACTGAAGAAATCCCAGACCTAATCCTAAAAATATTTAACAATTTGCTAGACATGCAGCAATTTCCGGATCAATGGAAAAAAGCAAGGATTACCTTAATACCCAAATTAAATGGAAGTTTTAGACCGATTTGCCTTTTGGATGTCCTTGGGAAATTATTCGAGCATCTCATCAGAAAGTGACTGGAAAGAGAGCTGGATGAAAAGAAAGGAATCTCGGACCATCAGTACGGCTTCAGAAAAGGTATATCGACAACCGATGCTGTTAAGTATGTTATAGACAAAGTGGAAGACGGAAATCAAAAATGGGGGGCTGTTATCTTGATCGACGTTAAGAACGCATTCAATACAGCAGTCTGGAGTAAAATCATGGAAAAGCTGGGCCTAATAGGAATCAGTCAATATTTAACAAACATAATAGGAAGCTATCTGCATAGTAGGTCCCTGGAAATAGAAAACCACGCATTTGAGATGACCCAGGGAGTTCCACAGGGTTCGGTTCTTGGCCCGACCCTGTGGAATATCCTTTATGATGGAATACTAAAGCTGAAACTCCCCAAGGATTGCCACACTGTGGCATATGCAGATGACCTGGTGTTGATATCTAAACTCTAAAGACGAATTAATGTATAATGCCAACCTAGCCCTAATGGAGATTCAGGACTGGATGAAAGCCCATGACCTCAGCCTAGCCCCAGAAAAAACCGAAGCAGTAATTGTGAAAGGCCAGAGAAAAAGAGATGACGTTCTTTTCCATTTAGGCAACGTAACCATAACTCCTGTTAGAGCTGCTAAATACCTTGGTGTCTGGATAGACGACAAATTAAATTTTAACGAGCACGTCAAGAAAACAGTCGAAAAAGCAGAAAAGCAGGTAACGGCACTGACTAAAATTATGCCGAATATTGGTGGGCTCAGCAGTATTAAGCGGCTCCTGTTTAACGGAGTCATGCAATCTACAGTCCTATACGCTGCACAGGCATGGAAAGGTGCCATAAAAATTTAAAAATACCGCAGTATGATAATCAAAATACAAAGAAAAATGTTGCTTAGGGTAGCTTCCGCATATAGGACTGTATCAGCTGACTCCCTGCAAGTTATAACTGGTTGCATCCCACTAGACATACAGGTAGAAGAAAGAAACAGCTTATACCAAAGGCAAGTAGTGAACACTGAAATTAGAGAGGAAGAAAGGGAAAAAAGCGTGGAAGCTTGGCAGAACAGATGGGAAACAGATACTCTCAAGGCAGCTTGGACACGAAGACTAATACCACGTATAGAAGTGTGGTTTAACTCTAGACTAAGAAAAACTGATCTCCTTACACAGTTTCTCTCTGGCCACGGCTCGTACAAAGCATACACCTTCAGATTCGGAAAGACAGCTGGCAACATATGTCTTTATGACTCAGAAGAAGACACGCCGCATCACACATTCTTTGAGTGTGAAAGATGGAAACCTCACAGACTGAGATTAGAATCACTCCTAGGCCCACCGCTGACGGCGGAGAACATTATCAATAAACTGTTGCTAAATAAGAAAAACTGGGAGGAGGGAACAAAAATAATTTTAGAAATCATGAAAGAGAAAGAGAGAGAGGAAAGAGAATCGCAGGCACTAAACTTACGAGAAGAAGACTAACGATAGACTTCAAGGGACGCATGATGCCAAATCCGCCAGGATAGTTCCGTCGTCTCGTTGAACGCAGAGGTGGTTTTTATTCGGTAGGCCGCTTGGTTAAGGTGATGCAGTGCGACAAGCTCCTAATGGAGTAATTCGGACGGTATTACCTTCTCCTTGATGGAATCCGTCTCG
Source organism: Lochmaea capreae (assembly GCA_949126875.1). Classification (NCBI taxonomy): domain Eukaryota; kingdom Metazoa; phylum Arthropoda; class Insecta; order Coleoptera; family Chrysomelidae; genus Lochmaea; species Lochmaea capreae. Next base: position 25,011,183 of record OX421409.1, on the reverse strand, counting down.
CTAGGAACACCTCCCTAACCGTCTTTAGAAGATTTTCCTCCTCCTTAAAAAAAAGTTAGGTTAGGTTAGGTTCCGTGCCTCGGGAGGTTGGATGAGAGAGGCTGGGAGTGATTCACCCCTAATCTCTCATACAAGTTTCCGCGGAGGGGGTTTTCCACCCGACACGGCGCGTCCCAATGGCTCATAGGGTGTCTCCAGGGAGGTGTGGTCTGTTACGGGACTCGTGCTTTTCAGCGCCAGAGGGTCCAAGCGTTTTATACGTTGTAAGGGCCGCTCAGTGCTTATAAGCGCTGTAAGGGACTCGTGACCGATGTGATGCCTTTTGGCCTAAATATTAAGTTATTAATTATTTAAATTATTATTTAATAAATTCCCTTCAGCTAATTCCAATAAACCACGAATTGTTTTATAAATGATAAATATAAAGGTTGCACGTACGAGTCAATGTCAAAGCGTGAATAAATATAAACAGTATTACGTATATTTACTAAATGGTGAACTTGACTCGTCGTATAAATATGTAACGATAGTATTTTAAGAGGGCATTACAATTCAATTCAATTCATTCGATTCATTCTACAGTATTCTAATTCATTCTAATTAGTATTCTAGTATTATTCATATTAGTGTTAGTAGTTAATGTATATTAGTAAAGTTTAAGTAATAAATAGAACATGTCTCAGTGATACAGGTAGTTGTTTTATTCCTGTAAGATGACCCACCGAGTGACCAGCAGCACCACCTATTCAGAGGCACTTCTACAATTCTAATGCACGCAGTATCCATACTAGGATACACACATTACATGGCGATCCTGCAAACAATTGGAATTCTGTGAAACATGGGTAGTAAATCATCGAAGCAAGAGGCCCAGGAAAATGGTGTGGTCAACAGCAATTTCATAGTCCAGGAAGAGAAAATGGAAGCAGACCTGGAGGTGAAGACTCTCATTTACATCATTGTGGTTGTTTTGGTGCTAAAATTCGTATGGTCCGTATACAAAACATACATGAGACAAATGAAAAGGGAAATAAGAAGAAATCTACAGCAAAGCACGCTGAATCTTTAGGATGGTGAGAATCTTTTTTTTGTAAACTTTAAGGGTATATTCTGTTTTGTTGTTGTTGTTGGGTAAATATTTGATATTTTATTTAAATTTCCTCTCATTGATAATGAATCAATTAATTTTAAATGTCCTCGAGTGATGGAAATACAGTAACGTGGGATGAATTTGAGATTAGATTGAATTTAATTCTAGAAGATATACGTAAAAATAGTAAGCGAGTTTTAAAAAAGGAGGTTCCTAAAAGTTTAGAAAGTCATATAGATATAATAAATAAGTTGTGTGATTCATTTAATAATTTCTCTAGGTTAATAAATAAGAATTGGTATAAGTAAGATGAGAATCAGCAGAATACATGCATTTTATATTTTGACAAAATCAGGGATAAGGTAGAGAAAGCATTTCAAGTGTTAGATTGTCAGTATAAAGTTCCGTCTCAATTAATTACGCGTGATAATTTAATTATTAAAGAAGTATTAGAGACAACAAGCAAAGATAGAGAGGATAAAATGGCATTAAGTATGAGTGATTTTTTCAATTTAGCTGGTAAGATATTACCAAACGAGTTTAATGGAGATACAAGCAAACTACAATCTTTTGTAGATGCGGTTAGCTTACTACAAGTATACGCAGCAGAGCATGAGAGAAATGCTGTGTTATTCGTGAAAACAAGACTGACTGGAAAAGCCAGGTTTTTGATTACTACTGAAAATTCTCTGAGAGAAACAGTAGATACACTTAAGAAAGGACTCAGAGGAGACAGCACTAGTTTGATAAGTGCTAAACTAAGTAAACTAAGGCAAAATAATAAAGATCTCGTCGGATATGCTTCCGAAATGGAGAAACTGACCGAAAGTTTACAAGCCGCGTATTTGGCAGAAGGAATGCCAGTACACTTAGCAACGAAGTATACTACAGAAGCAGCAGTGAAGTCATTGTTAGACAACGCAGCTTCAGAACGGGTAAAAACCGTTATAGCAGCTGGAAATTTTACGACACCACAAGAGATGATGACTAAACTGGTTTCCATCAATGTGGGAAACAATCAGGCAACAGAGAGTGTTCTGCATTATAAGGCAGATAGGAATAAGTTTGTGTCGGGAAATAGGTATTTTCCTCAACGAAGACACTCTTATGCTAGTCGTAATGGTAACTACGACAATAATAGGAGATTCCAGGAGAATCAAGGAGAAAGGAGATTCAATGGTTATAGAGGTAGTTCAAATGAGTATAGGGAAAGACCTAATAATAGATTCAACAATAATTATAGGAATGTAAGAATGTGTGAAAGTGGAGAAAGGAGAGAGGAAGATGAACAAAAAGAATTGGGGTTTTGAAAAAGAAAGGTGAAAAAACCAAAATTTTAAATAACTTGCATAATAATAATCGTTATATTTATAACTTTGATTTAACTCTTTCAAACTTTGTGCAAATTAAAACTGACATATCGGATAATATAGATACTTTTATATTAGATACAGGTGCAGATATATCGTTATTAAAAATTTCAGATAATTTTCCACATCACCTAATAAAAACAACACAAATCTTAAATATTAAAGGAATAACTCAGGGAGAAATTAAAACTTTGGGTACAATAGAAACTTTTCTTTTCTTTTTATTAAGGGTGTAGCATTTAAACATTGTTTTCATGTAGTAGAGGAGGAATTTCCTATACCTACGAATGAAATTCTAGGTAGGGATTTCATAAGAAATTATAATTGTATTATAGATTATTCAGAATTAAAATTATACATAGGATTGTAAATCTAGGAATACAGTAACATTAGAAATTTTTGATAATCCTGAATATGATACTGTGGCAATACCGCCTAGATGTGAAATCTATCGGTTGGTAGAAAGTTTCAAAAACTTAAGACAGGATAAAGTTGTCGAGCAACAAGAACTATTACCAGGAATATTTATAGCAAGATCTATTATATCAAAAACTAATCCTTATGTCAGAATTTTAAACACAAATTATGAAAGCAAGTCGATAAATACAAACAATATTAAAATATTGGATTTAAATTCATTTCATGTATATGCTGTAAAGAATGAAAGTAAGAATAGGATGAAAGAATTAAGAAAAACATTAAATTTAGAGGTACCAGAATACGTGAGGGATAAGCTAATAAATCTTTGTGAGAATTTTTCAGATATTTTTGCTTTAAAGAACGAAATTTTAACGCATAATAATTTTTATGAGCAAAAGCTATTGGTAAAAGATGATACTCCAGTATATATTAAAAATTATCGCACGCTACACTCTCAATCTTCAGAACTTAATAATCAGGTCCAAAAGTTACTAGAACAAGGTATAATTGAATCTTCAATCTCAGATTATAACAGTCCAGTTTTACTTGTTCCCAAAAAGGCAATCAATGGAGAGAAGTCTTGGAGACTTTGTATAGATTTCAGGCAATTGAACAAGAAAATAGTCACAGATAAATTTCCATTACCCAGAATAGATTCGATCTTAGATCAGTTAGGGAGGTCGAAATGGTTTTCAGTCATAGATCTTATGTCAGGTTTTCATCAAATTCCCTTAGAACAGTCTTCAAGGAAATATACATCTGTTAGCACAGTAAAAGGTTCTTTTCAGTATACAAGATTACCATTTGGTTTAAATATAAGTCCAAATAGTTTTCCAAGAATGATGTCCATAGCATTTTCAGGATTAACTCCAGAAAAAGCATTTCTTTATATGGATGATATAGTCGTAATAGGGATGTCAGAAAATCATCATTTAAGTAATCTCGAAAGGGTGTTTAACACATGTTGGAAATTCAACCTTAAATTAAATCCACAAAAATCTCAATTCTTCAGGCGAGAAGTAACGTATTTAGGACACAATTTGTCCAGTGAAGGGGTTCTACCCGATAAGGCAAAATATTCAGTCATTAAGAAGTATCCAGTGCCCAAAAATTCAGAAGAATCTAAAAGGTTCGTAGCATTCTGTAACTATTTCAGAAGTTTCATTCCAAATTCCGCTGAAATATGCATACCTCTCAATAAATTATCTAGGAAAAATGTAAAATTCGAGTGGTCAGAAGACTGCGAAAAATCATTCCAAATACTAAAATCGGCATTAATTCAGCCGCCTATTCTGAAATATCCAGATTTCAATAAAAAATTTATATTGACAACAGATGCTTCAAATATTGCGTGTTCTGCAATACTTAGCCAGGAATACGAAGGTATAGATCTACCTATAGCTTATGCTTCGCGAGGTTTTAAGAAAAGTGAATTAAATAAACCTATAATCATGAAAGAACTGTTAGCTATCCATTGGGGAATTAATCATTTTAAGTGTTATTTATATGGCTCTCCACATTTTATTGTGAAAACGGATCACAAGCCGTTAACACATATTTTTTCGATGACAGAACCAACTTCGAAACTTACAAGAATTAGACTAGACCTAGAAGAATACAACTTCGAAATACAATACTTGAAAGGAAACTCAAATTATGCGGACAGCATTTCAAGGATATCCATAAATGAATTAAAAGACTTGTACATTGACAATGCTCACGTTTTAGCAATAATGAGGTCAAAAACTCGTCAGAATAAAGCTCAGCCTATAGGAGAAGATAAAATAGTTTCCACAGAAATAAAGGAAGATATTCGCAAGCCAGCAGTATATAAAGTACTGAATAATTTAGAGGCGCATAAATCACCAATTCTGCAATTTGAAAATAACCGTGTTTCGTTAAGGATGAACATACGGATCAAAAACAGGATGAGATTTAGCCAAGCCTTATTAAATACCGATATAGTTAACTTTGATTTAGGTCAAATGTTAGTTCAGCTTGATAAGCTAGCGGTAAGTAATGGAATAAAAGGGATGAAAATTTATATGAATGATATTATTTTCACACAGTGCACTATAAAAGAGTTTATGGAAAAAGGAAACAATACGTTAAAAAACGTACAAATATGTATTTGCGATATACCTAAGATGGTGGAAGAAGAAAAAGAAAAGCAACAGATTTTAGAAACTTATCATAATGATCCTTTATTTGGAGGTCATGTAGGAAATAACAGGCTATTGAAAAAATTAAGAGCGAATTTTAAATGGAAAAACATGGAAAAAGATGTAAGAAAATATATTAAGCAATGTCACAAGTGTCAAGTCAATAAAGCGAAGAATAATCACAAAGAAGAATTTGTATTAACATATACAGCAGAAAAACCATGGGATATAACATATATAGATACGGTCGGTCCTTTTCCACAAAGTGAAAATGGTAACCGTTATTGCATCACAATGTTATGTGAATTAACGAAATATGCAGTAATAATTCCAGTTAAAAACGAAGAAGCGAACACGATAGCTCGTGGAATTTTTGAAAATTTCATACCAAATTACGGTCTGATGAAACAAATTAGGACAGATTTAGGCACAGAATATAAAAATGAAATATTCAAAGCTTCAACTAAAATGTTAAATATTAGTCATAATTATTCAACAGCATATCATCATCCATCTATAGGGGGTTGTGAGAAATTACATAGAACGCTTAATGAGTATGTGAGACACTTTATAAATGAAAGTAAGGATGATTGGGATGAATGGTGTAAACTATTTGCTTATTGCTATAATACGACTCCAAGCTCTTATCATGGTTATACGCCATTTGAATTATTGTTCGGTAGACGTGCTAACTTACCCGAGAATCTAACAAACGACCTTGAGCGATGCTATAATATTGATGAATATCAGAATGAGTTAAAATATAAACTGCAGGTAGCTCATTAGAGAGCAGAGAAATATTTAACCAAATATAAACTGAGTAGACAAAGTCAAAATAGTAAGGTAGCTAATCCAGTTGATTTTAAAATAGGGGATTCAGTTTTAGTAAAGAGGGAAAATAGAACCAAATTCGAATCTCAATATATAGGTCCATTTACAGTCACAGAGGTGAGTGATGTTAACTGTAAAATCAAATTAGAATCAGGTGTGATAAAAGAAATACACAAAAACAGAATCCATCCTTATTGTAAAATGAATTAAAAATTGTATTTGTCGGAGAAGACAACAAGGGGAGGGATATTGATAAATACGTGGAGGAATGGGTGAAGGAGCACCCCGGCCTGGATGAAATAGTAGATGACTGCAAGGAAGAGACAGACTATGTGGTTAACTACATAACAACTGAAAGACGAAAAGGACAAAGCACAGGAGTTGCAAGATGCTCTTATGCGGTCAGAGATAGCAGCGACGACAAAGAGCTATTTCGTAAGATCAAAGGATTAGATGTGGCAATTAAGGAAGTGGCAGAGGATATCAAAAACCAGAATAACTTATCCTGCATCATCGAGGATGGGGTGGACGGCACGCGAATAAGAAAAGCCATTGAGTGTGTTTTTGGACACGCGGGAGTGGAATTTGAAATTATAATATAATATAAGGAAAGCGGAAACCCACGAGAAAGTGAGCATCATGATAAGACGTGGAAAGCGCACATACGCAGAACTCGTAAAGGAAGTCAAAGAAAAAGTAGAAATCAAAGGAACGGGGGTAAACGTGAAAAGGTTGAGGAAAACTAACAAGGGGGATCTCCTGATGGAGATGGAAGGTAACAAAAAAGATATAAATGTGTTATCACAGCAGATAGCACTGAAGACTGGTACGACGACTAGCTCAAAAGAACCCGAATCGACTATCTTTGTATATGACATAGACGAGGTAACTGAAAGTGTGGATGTAGTCAGACAGCTACAAGAAAAAGTAGACCCGCGTGACAGGGGGTCCATCGACTAGGTCTTGACTAGGTACTTCCAGGGGAGGAGGATAATGATGGGTGGGGGAGACCATTACGAAGTAACGGCGGGAATTCCACAGGGATCAGTGTTGGGGCCAACCTTGTGGAATGTTTTCTACGACCCACTTATGAGGTTGAAATTACCAGAGGGGGTTGAGGTGGTTGGTTTTGCAGATGATGTGGCGATAGTGGCGACGGCCGTCAACAAGACGTACCTGGAAATAATAGTTAACGAGGCGATGTGGGAAGTTGAGAAATGGATGAGGGAAAAGGGAATGGAATTAGCTCCAGAAAAAACGACAGCTCTGGTGCTATACGGGCCTAGGTGGAAAAATGCACATTTTGAGATGGGGGCTATGAAATAAAACCGAGAAAAGAATGCAAATATTTGGGTGTATGGCTCGACAGGGGGGTGTTTTTCGGCCCCCATATTAGAGAGGTAGTAAAAAAGGCTGGAGACAGAGCGGCGGCACAAAGTAGGGTGCTACCAAATATAGGAGGACCGGATGACGCAAAAAGGAGAGTTTTGTGGGAGGTTGTGAAATCAATATTGTTGTATGGTGCCCCCATTTGGGGAGGGGCCATGAGTATTAGAAAATACAGAGAAGACATGGGAAGGGTACAGAGGGTTATGTTATTAAGGATTGTGTCAGGGTATAGAACTATATCAAATGACGCAATCCAGATAATTAGTGAAATACCTCCGATAGACCTATTGGTCAAGGAGAGAATCCAATTGTGGAATAGGGGTAGGGAAGATAAAGTATTAATAGAGAGGGAAATACGGGAAAAGTGGTTAAGGAGGCTGAGGGAAGGAAACACGAAGGGGAAATGGACGCAGAGAATTATACATAATATGGAGGGTTGGATTGAATGTAAGCATAGGAAAGTGGATTATTTCACCACTCAAATATTATCAGGGCAAGGATCGTTTCGGGTATATACACATAGAATTGGGAAAGCAAAAGACGACAGGTGTATATATTGTGGGGACAGGGACGACGTACAGCATACATTATTCATATGCACGAGGTGGCATAAGGAAAGAGGAGAGGTAGAGGGGAAGTTGGGTGTGGCACTGTGGTTGGAAAATATGGTAGAATGTATGCTGGAGTCAGCAGTAGCATGGGACATAGTGAGGGGTGATATTCGGGCGGTTATGAGTAAAAAGGAGGTGGAGGAGAGAATCTTACAGGACAAAGAAAGGAGGGAGGGGGAGAGGGAGGGTACATAGGTTAGGTATGATACTATGTAACCTATTTTTCTTTCAATTTTCACGTTTGCTTTGAAACGTTAACTTTGCAGTTAACATTCCTGAAAACAAAAATATCCAATTAACACTTTAAAATTTTGATTTTTGGTGGAATAGAATGCATCTATTTTCTAAAAATAATTGCCATCGAAAAATTAATAAATTATTTCACATTTGTGTTTTGTGGTGGAATAAATTCATTAACCAAAAATCAATATTCTATAGCTATTATACCGCGAAATTTAAAATTTTGACGTGTCTTTATAAGAATGGAGAAGGTACCGGCAGGTCTTCTCATATCGTCAGTCGACGAAGCAACTTATAGAAACTGTGCAGTAATCTTTAGAAATATCTTTTGTGCTTTAAAAAAACGATAATTATTAGAGATTTTAATTACCAAAAAGGTACCAGAAACCATAAAGATTAGTGACAGTGCTAAGAAGATAGTGGAAAATGTTGAAAATAGTAAGCGAAGCGATATTTCTACAGATTCTGGAAGTGTTACTAGTTTAAGGTTAGATTTAACGAAACTAAAATGTGACTTAAAATGTGCTGAAGTTGAATACCTTAAGGCTCTAAATAAGGAGTTAGTAAAAGGAAGTGAACATCAAGAAACCATAATTTCATTGCTACAATCCAAAATAAATAATTCATATAATGTGCATGATGCCAAATCTACAAAATATACAAATCAGCTTGATTTAAAGGCAAACAAGCCAACTACTTTATGCAGAGATCCGAATAGACTTGATATTAATACTGGTGAAAATAATTGCAATAATACTAGTCAACCTCCATATAACTCTGTATTAAACTCTTGCAGCTACTCCAAAGCAGCTACTAAGAAAAGTACTTCATCATCAATTTTTTCTCCACCCCCTTCCACTTCTAGAACAGTGGACAATGACCTGATCAAGTGTCAAGAAAATGTGATGGCATCTATTGTTAACTTAGACAAAGAGACACCAAATGGTAACCAATCATGGCATATGGTAACTAAGAAATATAAAAAAAGGAATCAACGAGAACCAATAGTGGGCACCAGCACTGAAAGAGCTGCTGGTACTATAAAAGGTGTACCAAAGTTTGTTGACTTGCATGTGTACAAAGTTGATCCAAAAACAGATGTTGCAGCTATGGAAAATCTCTTAAAACCCAACTTTCCTGAGGTAATATGTGAAAGTATACAATCTCGTTATCCCAATGACGTATGCTTCGTTCAAAGTTCGAATTTACCAAGAGCATTTTCAACAAGCAATGGATCCTACGGTTTGGCCTAAAAATGCATGTGTAATTAATTTTTTATATCTTCGGGGCCCCTCCAAGTCCCAGAGGTAATTTTGTTAAATGTACAAAGCCTAAATGAAGATTCAATTTGTGATATTATACTTGAAATTAATAGGTACAAACATATTCACATCCTCTGTCTGACCGAATTATGGGAATGCCCTGATTCAGTGGGGCAAATATGCATTGAAGGCTTTAGTTTAGCAAGCAGTTACTGTCGTGATGCCACAGTTAGAGGGGGTGGTACAGGAATCTGGGTTAGAAATGATATAAAATACAAACATGTTAATGTCAGTCAATTCTGTATTGATAAACATTCAGAATTTTCCTGCACTTCCTTCAGAGATAACCAGAATAATACCTATATTATAATAAATTGTTACAGGTCACCGTCAGGGAATGTGAATGTATTTTTATCTAATCTTGATAACCTCTTAAGCTCTATATATAAACCTAATATATATTTTATAGTATGTGGCGATTTCAATATTGATACGAGAACCGTGAATACGGATCATACAAAATTAATAAATACACTATCAATTTTTAATATTAGTAATAATCTTGTAAAATGGCCGACTAGGGTTACTTGCAACAGCATTACAACGATTGACAATATATTTGTTAATTTTCAGAGCTCATCCTTAACTTGTGTTTTTGACAACACTGTATCGGATCATAGAACTGTGTATATGGAGATTACCAATGAACATACTGCTGAACCGCTTTTTTGCGAGAAAAGAATATTTACAGATAGTACCATTAATCACTTCATTAATAGTCTTGTTACTGAGGACTGGTCTCAAATATATGGCAATTTGAACACAAATTATGCATTTAATACTTTTATGAATATTTTTCTTTATCATTTTAATGTTCATTTTCCTTTGCGGCGAAAAAAGGTTGAACGGGGTAAAAAAAAGTGGATAAATACGGATGTTCAGGAATCCAGTGATAATTTGAAAAATATACATGCCTTATCAAGGGCTGACCCTCAACTGAGAGAATTTTATAAACAACAAAAAAAAGAACATATCAAACTCTTACAATCCACCAGAAGGAAATATTATCAAAATTTAATCTCAACTTCAGAAAACCCCACAAAAAGCGCATGGAAACTTGTTGCAGATTTTACAAAAAATATTGGTAGTGGAAAAGTACAGCGTATCGCATTACTGGATGATCAAAATAACTTGATTGAAAATCCTTTAGAGATTGCAAATATGTTTAATGTATTTTTTTAAAATTCTCCTTACGACATAGTTTCAAATATATCGTGTGATCCTAAAGGCGTAAATTTAGAGTATAGTGATAAGTTAAACCTTAAACAAGAGGCTTTTCTTTTGTGCCCATACAACAAATATGAATTATATGAACTTCTAATATTTAAGTTAAAAAATAAAAGATCCTATGGTTTTGATGATATACCAGCATTTTTGTTAAAAAAGTTCTGCCATTTATAATGTCTCCTCTAACATATTTAGTCAATATGTCCTTTGCAAATGGCGGTTTTCCGGATTACATTAAAACTGGAAAAATTACTCCAATATATAAAAAAGGTGAAAAGAGCAGTACTTCAAACTATCGACCAATTACTGTCCCTTCAATATTTTCAAAAATATTTGAGTATAGCTACCTGAAGAGACTTAATACCTACTTACAGTGTCATAATATTATTATAAGCAGCCAGCATGGTTTTCAAGAACGTAAGTCAACTAGTAGCGCTATTCATTCATTTTATGAATGTTTAACTAATCTATTGGAAGCAGGGGAATGTCCTGTTGGTATATTCTGTGATCTCAGTAGAGCATTCGACTGTGTTGATCATAACATTTTATTGGAAAAGCTAGAAAATATTGGTATCAGAGGGATATCTTTGAAGTGGATTGAGTCTTTTTTGTATAACCGCTTACAATATGTTAGTATACCTAATTTAACAGATAATTGTATTGGTAAGAGTGATTCGGGTTATGTGTGCAATGGTATTGGTGTTCCACAAGGGTCTGTTTTGGGACCTATCTTGTTTTTGCTTTACATAAATGACATTGTAGATATAAGCTCGACCACTCACTTTACTTTGTATGCAGATGATACGTCGGTCCTTATTTCGGATAAATCCAATGTCGCTTTAGAAAGTAAATGTAATAATCTTTTTTCCAGCTTATACAGTTGGTTTTGTAAAAATTCACTTCACCTCAATGCGGAAAAAACTCAAATGGTTCATTTTCACTATAGGCAAAAGCAAGTACAAAAAATGAATATAAAACTTAATAATGAACAAATAGAACACGCTTCTTCATTGAAATTCTTAGGTTTATTTATTGATGAATTCCTAAATTGGAAAAAACACTGCGATACTGTGATCTCAAAACTAAACTCAGTTAATTATCAGTTTAGAAACCTTCGATCGGTTCTAACAATTAAACAGCTGGTAATGTTGTACTATGCTCAAGCGGAATCTCGCCTACGGTATGGTTTATGTTTTTGGGGAATTAGTACTAGCTTTAATGATGTCTTCATAGCTCAAAAGAAGATCATTCGTTGTATTGCTGGTATTTCTCGGAGCACTAGCTGCCATGGTTATTTTAAAAAGTTTGAAATTTTAACATTGTCGTGTTTGTATATTTTTGAGTTATGTGTGTTTGTTTATACTAAAATAAAATATTTTAAGACCAATGAACAAGTCCATAGATTTAATACAATACATTGTAATGATCTACATGTACCTTTATCTAAGGGAAATATTCATTTTAAATCTCCGGCTATACAAGGTCAACGGTTTTATAATAAATTACCCTTAACCATCAGAAACTGTACTACACTAATAGAATTTAAAAAAGTGTTGAAATCATTTTTAATTGAACGTTGTTTTTACTCCACAGAAGAATTTTTTAAATCGTAAATAATGTATGAATAATTATAATTTATTTGTTTGTTCGTATTATGATTGAAATTTTATCAGATATTGTTTAGTATAATTTGCATGTCAATTATAGATTAGGATTAGGATTAAGTTTTTATTGTGACTAATTCTATACAAACTTTGTTGTTTGTCAAAAAGAAAATAAAGAATTATTATTATTATAATTTGCGAAGATCCTATCTAATAAGAATCTGGATTACTGGTATGTAATTACATTATGTTGTTTCTTTTTTAATTTTAAACTATGTTATTGGAAAATGTACCATTTTTTTGTGTAAAAAATTAGTTAGTACAAGATGGATACCCATTTTGGATGCCACATGGATTTATCAATTTACTGACGTATTCCTTGAAAATTCTCTTTAGCAACATATAATTTTTTTATTTTTTTGTCAGATTGTTCATACATTTTTGTTATAAATCAGGAATCCTAAAGTTATAAATTATAGTATTCAATTGTAGTTAATGTTTATTAATCTTATAGTTTCTTTATTGTTTTTCTTATATCTACTGTATATTCCTTTATAGCACAGTTTCGGGGATACAGTTTCTTGGTATAGTATCCTGGAGTACCGACAGTTTTCCTGGAGCATAGTTTCCTGGAGTACCGACAGTTTCTGGGGTATAGTTTCCTGGAGTACCTATAGTTTCCTGGATTACCTAGAATTTTATTGGAATACCTATAGTTTCCTAGTCTCTTAGCAGCGCAGCGGAGCACCAGTCTCTTTCATAAGAGGGTGTGCTTCTTTCAAAAATAGTATCCACAAGATTTTTGTATAAGTCAGAAGGAAGAAAAACCAGTTCTACTCGGTCAACGCTTCAAGATCAGAAAAATAGAAAAAAAACACAGAGGTTGTATTACTTTATGGTTAAGTTTTTTACAATTGTTACAAATATGGTGACCATTTTGTATTTAATTTTTAGCTTTACTAACCTTTTATTTAAGTATAGATTTTTGTTTTTATACACTTTCAATGGTTCTACGTTTATAATAATATAGTTTATCCATATTAATTTTTTTAGTGAAAGTTTTATTTATTAAACCTCCACCACCAGTTGTCATTTTCAATTAACTTAATTTTTTTTGAGTAGATAGCAAAGAGTAAAAGTTAGCTGATTTTATTTATTTGATTTTTTTTCTAATTTTGTTTTAGGAAACAAAATTAGTGGCGCCCTTAAATTTCTTTCTTTATCTAAACTTTTCTCGTTTCTTAATTTCCATCAGATAACAAAGCCCTGAGAACTGGCTTTGTTATCTCCAAATAAATTAATCAGTTTGGTAAGAACCTGCAGTATTTTGTTTCCATAATTTTTTTCATTTTCGTCTAATAGCACTCAATTTAAATTAATGTTTCACTGATTATCTTAATAAATTTGTTTCAGCTTGATTTTATATTCGTCCGTTCGTTATGTAGAGTTTTATTTATTTAGTTACCCACTCGAGCTATGATAAAATGCCCGAAAGGGTGTTACCAGCGCTCGGGGGAGGAGAGTGGGGTTTAGTGGCGACGCTGGCTTTGTCGTGGCGACAATGGGTACATCTCCTATGGGAGGTATATCTGTTGCTGAAACGAGAGGGCTGGAAACCCACACTGGCTGGATTCTTCAGCCGCTAGTCTTCATGAAGATTCCCCACTTCCAAAAAAAAAAAAGGTTTGGTTAGGTTAGGTTCCACTCCTAAGAGCTGTAAGACCTTGTCGATGGTGGAGTGGCCCAGTAACTTCATCCCTTCTCGAGCCGTAAGGACGGGAAGGGACGAGTGAAGCTAAGAAACAGCTCGAAAATGGTCAGTGGGGTACTGGTGGGGCTACTGATGTCGAGAAGGTAGCACCAATAAATGCCAGTAGAAGATTAAATACGCCCAAGCTACATCCGAACACACTGACAAGTCCTACCGGATATGGAGGGCGAACGTCGAGCTCCCGGCGCCGTAAAACGGGGACTTCTCGGCTATGGTATGGTAACCCAGACAGAAGAGTCCAACGGAATCTAAGCCTGGGAAAGTGCGGTGAGGGATGGATGGCCCCCCGAAGTGGGTCGCGAGCAGCACCCCGGCGTCATGGCGAGGGCGCGCGGGGTAGCTGGAGGTGCCAACCAAAGGAAAGCCTTGGGGAGGTATGGGCGCACTGCCTCCCTGGACGCGACATTTCTACCCAAATCGTGGGAATCAAATGGATAAGAAAAATAACAAAAACGAAATAGAAGAAATATCACAGAAAAAAGATGGTAACGAAACAGGACAGGAGGCTTCTGTCAACGTGTTTAATGAGGCAGACGAGAGTTCAACAAGATGTTTACTAGACCTCGTAGGAAGTGAAAGCGATGAGGAAGTTTTTGGAAGGAGAGATTCGATAGCAGGGAACTCCCCCAGGAAACAGCAAGAATGGAAGGAGCTGCAGAGGCGGATGGTAGTAACTCTAGAGTAGCACCTGATCTAAAACAAGAGAAAGATGCAGGAGGGAAGAAGAGAGGCAGGACCTCTGATGACATGGATGTCATCATAATAGAATGAGAAAGCGATGGAGTGAAAGATGTGAATGAAAGGAGAAAAAGCCTAACACACCCGCAGGGAGAAAGTAACCCACTGATGGAAGCTCTCAGATCCTTAAAAACGGTAGAGGAGATAGCGAAGTCACTGGAGAGGCTAGTGGAAGATAACCCTAGTACAAAAAGGGAAATTAAAGACAAGACGAGAACTTTGAATCGCGTTGTAGGTCAACTGAGACGAGACGTAGTAAAGTACAAGGAAGCTGAAAGCATACACAGAAAAGATTTCGATGTGGAGAAAAAGGAAATGGAGACCCAGACAGATATTGGGGATCCGTACAACAAGGTCGAGTGCCCAGAAGTATTGGTGCTTTAAGAAGCTAATGAAAGGTCCATTAAATTAACAGAAGAGCTAACGAAACAAGTTGGCCTGTTCCCTAACACGCAGAAAACAATAAAGGACCTAATTGCAAAAATCACAGGGAACGCCGACCTTTATAAAAGGGAAAGCACCAGAAAATGGCTACTTGGACACCGGTATAAGCCCACAAAAAAAATGGGTATTGATATGGAGACCCAAACTAGGAAGCCGGTGGTGATGGTAAATGCCGCCGTCCAGACCGATATCACTGGAGACATCACAGCCGAAGAGGAGATAGTTACCTCGATAGAAGGCTTAATCGATTTAGATCACTATATCCAGAATCAAGATAAAAAATGGGATGAATCGATATTCCAAAATGCGGCAGTCGAAGTGGGCAATCCTTTAAATACACACGACTCGGTGACGAAAGTAGTCATCGTAGAACCCAGCGACCCAGATATGAATCTGAGCATTCAGAGACTATACAGGGGAAACTTTGCCGACCTCGCGAGCGCAGAAGGAGATTTCGAGGTCCTAGAGCTGCTCACCAGACTAAAGTCTGTAACGTTGTTACTATTTTTCCGATATCCGGTAGTATATAGTTCAGTATTTTTTATTTTTTTAATATTAATATCACCCTCTTTCGTATCTAGTTGTTAAAATTGGGGTATTAATAATTATTTGATATATGTGTATTAGTTTTAAAACATCTGGTATATTGTACCTGTATGATTTACGATACCGTACGCGCAAACCAGTCCGCGCATTTCTTAAGATTTTTAAGTAGGAGACCTACTGAGTGGGGTCGACGGAAAAATAATAAAACTTGGCAGCGAGAGAGAATATTGGTGGCTTGCTCTTGTTCTTCTTGCTCTTTGCTTTGCACTTATAATACCAGCGACCGTTACCCGACCGACCGTTTCCGGAAGACTGATTTTCGTGCACGAGGTAAGCGAATTGAAAGAGTATATTGTAAATAATTTCTTCCGTTATAAATTCATTTACGCCTGACTTCTTTTATTTTAACATTATCATTGATAAAATTTAATTTTGCTTATTGCCTGCTTAATTAGAGTAAAAGTTTCTGTGTATTTGTGTACAATTCCGAACTATAATTTATATTGTTGGCTTTAGGGAAAAGAGATATATTTGGGAAATTTCAAGGATTGTCGCTGCCAGAGCAGGTAGATTCTTGAAAGGTTTTCAAAGTATTTCGTGGAAACCCGACTGCCGCCGTTCATCTGACAGGAAAATCTTTGCAGGAATCTCAAAGGCCGATCGCTGCCTGAGCAGGTGAATTCTTGAGTGGCTCTGAAAATATTGAAAACAAACCCGACCGAAGGAAACAGTTCATTGTAGTAGATTGAGATATTTGATCAAAGACAACTTGGAACAGTCTCGTACGTGCACGCTGCCTTAGCAGGTGCTAACATTTCGAGGATTTTCCGAGGCGTTGAGCGAAATAATCTCACGAGTGTTCGCTGCATAAGCAGTACGTCCGTAGCTGTATGCAATGCTTGAAATACAAACCATCTCAACAGCAGGTCGCTGGGAAAATGCAACCGTCCCCTAATCGACGCCCATGGGAAACCGTCAGTACAGATATTGTTGGACCACTACCGCGCAGTAAAAAAGGAAACTGCTACATGGTTATGTTCCAAGACCGTTTCACAAAATGGGTACAGTGTAAGCCTATTAAAAAAGCAACGGCTAGATCGATAAGTACAGCTTTTTACGAAGAAGTTCTGACAATCCGACAATGGAACGCAATATGATAGTAAGCTCTTCAAGGATATGTTGACGGGCTTAGGAATCCGCCATCGATTCACCCCTCCGTATACACCACAGGCTAATCCAGTTGAACGAGCTAACCGTACTTTAAAAACCATGAAAGCTCAATTTTGCGAGCAAGACCACTGAGATTGGGATCTGAGAATATCCGACCTAAAGTTTGCAATCAATAACTCTAAGCACGACTCTACCGGTTTCTCTCCTGCCTTTCTCAATTTTGGAAGAGATCCTGACGTCCCGAACACACTACGCCGAGAGGTCGAGCAAAACCAGGTGACTGACGAACCCGAGCAACCAAAGGATGCAGAAAATACCGAGAATGAAGTTTCAGAAAAATACGTACTTCGTCTAAACAAACACAAAGCCGATATTACAATTTGCGCCGACGTGACTGGAGATGTACCATAGGGGATTCGGTCATGAAAAAAGAGCATACCCTGTCATCCGCGGCAGATCATGTGGCCGCGAAACTTGCCCCGAAATATTCTGGACCGTATAAACTGGTAAAGGTTCTATCTCCAGTGGTGTATGATTTGCAAGATGCACAAGGCAAGCGTTATTACCGAATACATATTAAAGACTTGAAACCGATTACAGAAAATGCGAGTAATTAGTACTTTTCAGAATGAAACCGAGATGTGATGCACCGCCTCGTGGGAACGATCCCTTACCGACCCGGAACCCAGTACAAGATCGAGCTGAACGTCTCCAGAAAGAGAAGATCCGAGATATGCATATACGGGAATTGGCCCAGAAATTTCGAGAACGTCACCATGAGGAGGAAGAAATAATAGATTTAACTTCCCCTGTGTCTTCCCCTATTCCATTTTTCCCTACTTCCCCTGTGTCTTCCCCTATACCCTTTTTCCCCCAGGTCCTGAAGCCGGCACGTATGTGGAGACGGTTACGCTGGAGACCGTTATTCGGAGGAAGATACTCCTTCCAGCGGATGAAGATGAGGTGGTGAGGTGAAGTGAACGGATTACCAGAAGGTCTGATGTACGGTACGCATTCGAACCGTTATTTCCGCCGCCTCCTGCCCCAAATGTTCCACCCCAAATGGTATCAGAGCACACGGAGAAACAACGGCTGATTACTTTCTCACGGCAACCACGAAAGGACCGACCGTGGCCGACAGAGTGGGTCAACCCTAGTCGCTCGTACAGGCCCGCAAATTCCGATCCAAGACGTTGGTGTAGGGTGTACTTATACGACGACCAGGGTGTACGGTGTAAAATATACCTACCGGTCATAAATGAACACTAGTTTTGATAATGCATTAGATAGTGCACTGAGTAGAATTTTGTTTTTTTGTTTTGGTGATTAATTGTGGATTTTTTCTTTTGTTTCATGGGGGGAAAACAGTGTGAACCTGGTATCAGACAAACTCACGCGAAGTGCAGTAGAATTATAAAACTTTCTTTTCGTTTCTAGATTTTCGACCTCCTACCTTATGCACAATGGCTTCCGAGTCTTCATTCGAAATATTAGACATATGCGGTTCGGAAAGTTGGGATGAGGACGATCTTATGTCCGAAGCCGTTCAGCGATCAGTGGACCAATCCAGTAACAAAGAAGATACGCCCGCCAGCTCACCCGTTCAAGCAAAACTGAGCGTGAATCCGAAGTTTAACAAAATGGACTTAGAAAGTCCGGCGAATTCAAGCAGGCCCTCCGTAATAGATGAAGTTCCGGAGGAGATTAGACGGGGGATCAACCAATCGACAAGCCATACATACCAGTCATCGAGCGAGAAATCATACGATGACATTTATTTACCCATTGAGAGGGACTTATGTTGGAAGTGTGGATACCCGGGACACCGCCGTGACGCTTGTACTCGCGGAAAAACTATACTATTCTGTTCCCGTTGCGGCCTTATTGGTCAGATGTCCAGGGATTGTTCATGCAAGAAGCCGACCGTAAGGACAACCCTTATTAAGCCATCTCTACGTTGTTCCCGCTGTAATAATTCCGGGCGTATAGCAAAGGATTGTACCTGTGGAAAACTGTCTGTGAGACGAATTGCCAGCCGAACCGTTTCCCGGCCGGTACCAGAGTCAAGAAAACGCTCCGCAGCAACGCAGGCACTCATAGTTTCACGTTCCCTCCAAGATGTTGGCATTCAATGCGAACTCTGTGACTGTTCCCAGAAAATTCCGGAAGGCATCAATGGCTTTCGTCAGCGGTACTCAACGCTTCGGAACAGCTCCACCTGTAGAGGAGTGAGGCAACGTTCTTCCAGGCCATATCCACGCCTAAGTACGAGGAGTTTCAGGCTCCAGTGATACCAGTGAGGTTTGCGCAGGACTCAATAGTTTTATTGGGTAAAGACATTTTGTGTTATGTTAAGAAGATTCATTTTTCCAGGTTTTAAGTTAGAGATTATGTATTATGTGAAGAAGATTAGTTTTTTTTAGGTTTTAAGTTAGAGATTATGTATTATAGGAAGAAGATTCGTTTTAGGTTATAATAAAAAAAAATGCAATAAATACAAGCGTAACTTTCATTTATTGATTTTTTTACCGAAGAAAGAGGGGGATGTAACGTTGTTACTATTTTTCCGATATCCGGTAGTATATAGTTCAGTATTTTTTATTTTTTTAATCTTAATATCACCCTCTTTCGTATCTAGTTGTTAAAATTAGGGTATTAATAATTATTTTGATATGTGTGTATTAGTTTTAAAACATCTGGTATATTGTACCTGTATGATTTACGATACCGTACGCGCAAACCAGTCCGGCTTTCTGGCCGTCCATCTGTCGAAAATAGTAATCATCGCCTGCTACCTACCCCCAAACGAACCAGTGAGGGCCTATGAAGACCGTATCATAAATATCATGGACTAACTATGCTGAAGGTGTCAGGGAGAACTATATCATTCTGGGGGACTTTAACGCAAAGTCGGCGGAATGGGGGTCACCAATCACGGACGAAAGGGGTACTGACTGAACACGCGGCGGCACTAAATTTAATAGTCCACAACACAGGAGTCAAGCCAACTTTCATAAGAGGTACCCCGAAGTCTTACATCGACATCACCTTACCGGACCAAAAGGCCGGAAAGCACATAAAAAAACGGGAGGTGCTGGAGGATGAGACCCTGACGAATCACGCCTACATCTACTTTGAAGTGACAAAGAGAAATGCAAAGAACGCAAAGCAGGTACTCCCAACGGGCATTAACTGGGACGTCTTCACCGAAACTCTGAGAGATAGGCGCAGTAGGCATGCAGAATTAAATGACATAATAAACCGCTACTCTGAAGCGAAAAGGGCACTAGGCAAGCTGATAACAAAAAATAAGAAACAACACTGGAGAGATCTATATATATATAAAATTGCCATGCGACAATTGAAGGCATATATGCCGTATCAGATGCACATCGAGGATAAAAGAACCGTGACCAGGGAACTCTTCCACGTAGGACCTCCCCACAACCACACAAGGATGGAGGTGGAAGAAGGAATTATACCATTCAACAACGAAGAACTGGCAAAAGCACTAGCAAAAATTGAAACAGGAAGAGCTCCGGGCCTGGACTGAATCCCCCCGGAAGTAATCAGGAAAATAGGAGAAGTTGAACCGGTATGGCTACTTAAAATGTACAACCTACTATTGACCACCCAAACCTTCCCTGAGGAATGGAAGATATTCAAGCTGGTCCTAATTCCCAAGGGGAAAGCGGAAGATTTGAATAAGAAATGGACACCCATATGTCTGCCAAAAACAATAAGCAAGTTGTACGAAATACTAATCAGGGGCAGGCTAGAGGAAGCTATAGAGCAGAACGGACCATTATCGGGTAAACACTACGGCTTCAGAAAAGGGTCCTCCACCACGGACGCAGTAACGAGGGTTGTAGAAACGGCCAAGAGATCGGCACACAAATGGGTGTTACTGGTTGCCTTCGATATAAAGAATACTTTTAACTCACTAAGGTGGGGCGCAATATTGCAAGAGCTGACAAAGAGAAGAGTGCCCAGATACCTACAAAATATCATAGGCGAATACCTTAAAAACAGAACGCTACAGTTAGAGAAGGGGGAGGTAGTCGAGGTGAGTGCGGGAGTACCGCAAGGGTCGGTCCTCGGTCCGACTCTATGGAACATAGCGTACGGTGGAATCCTGAGATGCACATACCCAATGGGTAGCGAGGTGGTGGCCTTTGCCGACGATCTGGGGATGATCATAACAGCCGAAAATAAAGAAGAGCTCATGTGGAAAGCGCAGGAGGGGTGCCACGAAGTAATTTGTTGGACGAGAGAACACAGTCTCAAATTGGCGGAGCAGAAGACAGAGGCAATAATCCTCAAAGGGCCCCGCAAAAGAGAGGACATACATTTCAAATGTGGGAGTGCACGAATAGTACCAAGTAAAACACTCAGGTACCTAGGGATTACGCTCTGCGACAATGGAAGCTTCGGGCCACATATAAGGAAAGCTGCTAAAAAAGCGGAAGAAAGGGCAACCGTACTAAGTAGGGTGATGCCAAACATGGCTGGCCCAAGCAGCGCAAAAAGGAAGGTCCTACATGGAGTGATCCAATCAATCCTCTCATACGGTGCTCCAATATGGCACAAAGACCTAAGGGTGGAGGCCTACAAAAGAGAAGTAGCTAAAGCCGATCGAAAAGGCTTACTGCGCATTGCCAGTGCCTACCGGACTACGTCGACGGAGGCTCTATATGTTATAACCGGAGTTATACCGATCTACCTACTGGCAGAGGAAAGAGCTAGGCTATATGCTATAAGAGAAGAGACCGACGGAAGCAAAAGGTTAGAGGAAAGGGAGCGGACAGTGAGTGGATGGCAAAGAGAATGGGAGGAAACGGAAGACGTGGCTCAGTGGACCAAACATAAGAACATGGCTTGAATGTAAGCACAGAAGCATAAAATACTTTCTCAGTCAAACACTAACGGGCCACGGCTGTTTCATGTCCTACCTATGTAGGATAGGGAAGAGAGAAACCGACACCTGTATGTACTGCCCAGAGAGATAACGCGCACCACACACTGTTCCAGTGTGAAAGATGGCATGCCAGACGGGTGCAATTAGAGTTAACGCTGGGAGTAGGGCTAAACGAAGGACAGCAGGAAAGAGATTGTTCCATTGATTATTGTAAGTAATTTTTTCAGTAGTAGAGGAGCGGCAGGTATTTGGAAGGAGAGATTCTCTTCCTAGAACCCCGCCAAAAACTGGTAGGAAGATGCTTTTCACTCCCCTAGCTGAGAGGTGGAAAGGTCAGATTTGGATAGGATTGCGAGTTGGGAAAATGATGACAGGGCAACGTCGTTAATCAGCCTAGGGACTTACGAGATTGGTGGAGTGGAAGGTATCGTAGAAATAGTGAGTGATGAGGAGGAGAGCAGGCCTAGTAAGAAAAAGAGGGAGGATGCTAAAAAAAAGGAAGATGTTTTGAATAAGAAAATGGAGGAAAGCAGGAACAAGGAAGACGGTGCCACGTTTTTTTTGTAGTTACCTATTTAGACCCCACAAGCGGTCTCTCTACTGGCAAATTATGCCCGAGCTCAGCCGTAGAGGGTAGAAAAAAGAGTGAGCCGCGCCACCGGCTTAGACGGTTCAAGCCGGAAACCCCTAGGTCATGTAGGCACTAGCAGAGCCACAAGATAAGTTACAAAAAAAAAAAAAAAAAATATGGTGAACCAAATAAATAAAACTATGACTGAAATACGTTAGATTACTTTACTTAACAAAACAAATGAATCAAGTGAAGTTGAACTTGTCTAACAAATTTAAAACAAAATTAACATAAATACAATATTACGCACAAAGAGATAATACTATAGGATAGAAGAAAAAATAATTCGTATATAGCGTACGTGTGATCACACTAAATTTAGTTTTTCGTGAAATAAATAAAACAATATTTAGATAAGCTTATCTGATTCTGAAGTCACTTCGGAGTATGAACCTTTTCTTCCTTTTCTTTTGAGCGCGTTCTAGATGCTCAGTATGCAGTATGGTTGAACATTCAGATGAAACTGCTGAAGTTGGGATACTCCAATACTAAGAAAAGGTAGATCTTCATGATGAGTACAGGGATGGATCCTCCAGACAAAAAACCCTAGATAATTCAATTTAATTAGAAAAGAAATTTACAAAAAAAAATCGATAAGAAAGTAACTTCAGCAACACTTAAAAGCCAAAGTTAAATTAAAATTCACAATTTGATTAGAAAGGAAAATTACAAAATGTCTATTTTAAAGTGGCTTTAACAACAATCAAAAGTCAAAATTGAATTAAAATTCACAGTTTGATTAGAAAGGAAAATCACAAAATGTCTATTTTAAAGTGGCTTTAACAACAATCAAAAGCCAAAATTGAATTAAAATGCAGTTACCAAGATAATATATCAAAGTAGAAGTTACTACTAAAATTACGTACAGATCAAATCACAGTAAAGTAATATAACAGTGTTCAAAGCGAATAACGTTGCAAATTTCCAATAAAATAAAGTACCTCAAGTTTTACTTATAAACTGAAGAGCTTACGGAAGTTACTAGTAAATACTTACACCTCCAATTCAAAGTAAGTAAGAGTGAATTACAGTGAAAATCGATTGAATAAAATATACTTAACGTTTTACTTAAACAAAAAAAATGAAAATTTAAAGAGAGTTATAGTAGACACGAATTTATAGTTTAAAATGATCGAAATTAATTGATTCAACAGCAATTACGTTGATAGTACACATGAAATATAGACAAAATAATCGACTCACCTAGATGTTATAGGGTTTTAAGTCAAACACTGTTTGGTTATGGAACGGCACCTGCTAATCGACAATGGCTTCCCTCAAATAAATCCCGCAAGCGGTAATTCTAGCTTGACACCAAAATCCAAAAATATCAACTACTGAGGTAAGATAGAATAGTCAACTTAGAAATAAAATGGTTTTGCTCCAAAATCCAATTGAGATGGCCCAAATACAGCCAGATATGATAGCAAAACCGTGGAGTTCGGCTCACTTGTTAACATCACCTCCAAAAACCAATAAGTCCTCTTCCAATGCCGGAAATCGCAAAAATGACACGGAACTGACTTCCCACAAGAATATTCGCGAGTCTACATTCAACACTAAAAATCGCGTTTGTCCGTGTTGATAGTTAGCCTCACCTTACTCAATCTCCAGTCATCAATAAAAATGCCTTAGACATTAACGAACGAATCTTGCCAAAATAAGGTATGCGACACTATTTACAGCAAACAATAGGCTTGTAACTTAAGGTATGCAACACTATTTACGAGTACTTGAGAAATAGAAAATTATCAGACATATAATTATAATGGAACTGTAAAAGAATAAAAAGAGCACGTTACAACGGTAAAAGGAAGAGATAAGGAGAGGAGAAGAAGGATAGTGAGGAACTGGCTGAGCTAAGAGAAGTGGTTAAAAGGATGTTCGAGGAGGGTACCAAATTGTTTACCCTGACTAGAGAAATCATTAACACTAAGACTGAAATTAAGGAAGGTACTAGAAACCTGTACAGGACGATAACTAAGGTTCAGAAGAAGCTCCAGGAGTACCAAGAGAGGTCGACAAGGGAAATTGAGAAGATGAGCATAAGGGAAACAGGGGTGGTAATGTGTGACATAGGGGTGCAGGTAGACCCGGAAGACATAGAAAAGGAATCGGAAGAAATTAGGAAGGAGAGGAGGGAATACATAAAGAGGGCTGTAGCGAGGGGAGTCGAGGAGGGGGAATTCGAAGGGATAGTGGGAGAGGAATGGCCGGAGGAGGCGTTTACAAAAACGTACACCACTGAGAGGGTGGAGGAGTACCCGGACAGACGGGACGTGGTTCTGATGGTGGGGGGGAAACATCAGGGAGAGGATACTGATGAGTATGTAGAGAGGTGGATAAAAAATCATCCCGGCGCGGACCACATGGTGGACGAGTGCGGGGAGGAAGTAGATTTTGTGGCAAGTAATATACAGACGGAGAGAGAGGGTGGAGGAGTACCCGGACAGACGGGACGTGGTT
Organism: Lochmaea capreae; assembly: GCA_949126875.1. Lineage (NCBI taxonomy): Eukaryota > Metazoa > Arthropoda > Insecta > Coleoptera > Chrysomelidae > Lochmaea > Lochmaea capreae. The sequence goes on along the minus strand of OX421409.1, from coordinate 24,986,233 downwards.
CTGATGGTGGGGGGGAAACATCAGGGAGGGGATACTGATGAGTATGTAGAGAGGTGGATAAAAAATCATCCCGGCGCGGATCACATGGTGGACGAGTGCGGGGAGGAAGTAGATTTTGTGGCAAGTAATATACAGACGGAGGGGAAAAAATCGTATGGGGAAGGCAATTAGAGAGGCTAGGGTAGAACGTCTTACAAAGGGGGAGGAAATAACTTGTGTGTTGGAGGAAGGAATAGACGGGGACGCGGTCAGGAAAGCGCTTGAGTGCGCAATAGCAATAGAGGGGGAAGAGATGAGGATAAAAGTAATACTGCCGGCGGAGGGGAAAAAAGGAAATACAGACGGGTAGTATTACCATTAAAAAGGGGATAGGACCTACGCGGAACTATTAAGGGGTAAGGCCACTGTAAATTTTTTGAAAAATCGATTTTTTTTTATTGGCTTAAAAAATAGTTTAAACCCTTTAGAATAAGAAAAAAAAGGTCCCGTGCGAGAACAATTTTTTTCCCGTAGGAAATAGAGGTCGCCGCCAGGCACGTCAAAACTTGCTCCGAAACGACTACCTGCGGCAAACATAACGGTGAAAAGGGACGGCACAATATGCCCCCCCTATCGCTCCCAACCGCCTGCATTGTTGTTCCACGTGTCCTTTCGAGCCTTTTGAGCATTATGAAGAAAAATTTCGTTAGTTTAGCTGCAGCAAGCGCACAGTAAAGAGCGATTCTTCACAAGTGACGATTTTTGCGTGTTTTCCGTGGTTTTTTTTTTACGATTTCACTGTAAAATTTACGAACGCGTTAGTTGAAATGGGTGGTCGAGTGTATCTTGGAAAAAAAGGTACGAAAACCGCGTATCCAACGCGGCGTCGATCAGGCGGGATGAAACGACAATTCCTGAACCAATATGAATGTGAGAGTGATGAGCAGGGCGTCAGCGCTTCGGCGAAAAAACTGAAGGACTGCAACGAGGAATTCGATGTGAATAGTCAATTCGGCTATAGAATAATCAATTTCTGCGCTGTTTTTTCCGTTATTGCCCAGCACGTGAAGTGCAAAACGTGCGGATCTGACATTGCGTTTCGAGAAAGAAGTCCTCGTGGTTTAGGCTTCAAAATTGTGATCGCTTGCCCAAAATGTCCCGATGTGGATATTCCGAGTTCCAAATTCATTCGCAATGCATATGAAATAAATTGTAGAATCGTGCTTGCAATGCGACTGATTGGAATAGGATTACATGGAATCAAAAAATTTTGCGCGTTCATGGATTTGCCGCAGCCAATTTTTCATTCATTTTATGATAAATTGGTCAACACGATAGCAATCGCAACAAAAGCAGTGAGAGATGCAAGCATGAAGAAAGCAGCGCAAGAAGAGAAGGAGGAAAGCCATAAAATCAGAAAAACTGACGGAATAACGGTTTCCGGCGATGGTTCATGGTGAAAACGCGGATTTTCATCGCTTTTTGGAGTCACGTCATTGATCGGCTGGTTATCTGGAAAAATAATCGACGTCGAAGTGAAATCAAAGTATTGCAAATCATGCGAGCACTGGAAGTCCAAAAACGGAACAACGGAATTCGAGGAATGGCAAATAAGTCACGCCGATGAATGCCAAGCCAATCACGAAGGATCATCAGGAAAAATGGAAGTCGATGCTGTCGTCGAAATGTTCCAACGCTCAGAAGATTTATACGGAGTAAAATACTCTAATTACATCGGAGATGGCGACTCTAAAACATTCAAAGGAATCGTGGATTCTAAACCTTTCGAAAATTTTGATGTACACAAAAAAGAGTGCATTGATCACGTGCAAAAACGAATGGGCACTCGATTGCGAAACTTGAAGAAAGGAACAAAAGGTCTCGGGGGAAGAGGTAAACTAACTGCCAAATTAATTGACGAACTATCCATTTATTACGGCTTGGCAATCTGTCGAAATCCCGATTCCATCGAAAATATGAAAAATGAGATCTGGGCAACCCTTTTTCACAAAATGTCAACGGACGAAAAGCCTCAGCACGAAAAATGTTCAGAGAATTGGTGCAGTTGGAAGAAAGCGAAAGCGGAAAATGCCTTGGATGCGTATCATCACAATCAGCCAATGAGTGAGGAGGTTTATCAAGCAATTAAACCCATCTATGTGGAATTGAGCCGGGACGACTTGCTGGAGCGTTGCTTGGGGCATATACTCAAAACAATAACGAAAGCTTCAACGCTACCGTTTGGAGTTTGGCCCCCAAATCATCCTCAAGCGGAAAAACTGTACTAGATATCGCGACGGATATCGCTGTTTGCACATTCAATGGCGGCCTTACCAACGTCTTGCAAATATTCAAGATGTTGGAGGTGGAAATTGGTGCCCAATTATATAATTTCTGCATCGAAGCCGACGCCAAACGCATCACGCACGCCGAGGCACATACTGGGGGACCTGGAGAGAAGACATATTCCACGCTACTTATTAAAGGGGGTTACGCGTTATTTTCAGGGTAGGAGAATAATGATGGGTGGGGGGAAATTTTATGAGGTATCGGTCTTAGAACCGACCATGTGGAATATCTTCTATGACCCTCTCATGAGGATGAAACTTCCGGAAGGAGTAGAGGTAGTAGGCTTCGCGGACGACGTCGCGATTGTGGCGACGGCCAAAGATGGTCCAGATCTCGAAATTAGGGTAAACGAGGCATTGTGGGAAGTGGGGAGATGGATGAAGGGAGAAGGGAATGGAGTTGGCCCCAGTAAAAACTGCGGCGCTGGTGCTGTATGGGCCCAGAGGGCGAAATGTTACCTTTGAAATGGGGGGGCACCAGATAGAAAAGGGGAGGGAATGCAAGTATCTGGGTATCTGGCTAGATAGGGGTATATATTTTGGGCCACACATCAGGTAGGTGGTTAAGAAGGCAGGAGATAGGGCGGCAGCGCTGACCAGGGTGCACCCAAATACATTACATTGATGGTGGAAAATATTTTTAGAAGTATGCTGGAGTCAGCAGAAAAGTGGCAGATTCTTGTAGGGTATTTTAGAGCGATTATGGGGAAAAAGGAGGTAGATGAGAGAGTCGCTCAGGATAAGGAAAAAAGGGAGGGAGAAATGGAGTAGTTCCTTGTGATGGGATCTTCGTATATTTTATTCTTTTTGGTTTTTTCTATATATCTATTTAAAATTTTTATGGATGTGTATATTTATTAGTGTGTTAGTGATCTATTGCCGACTTTTTTTTTAGAGTTAGTCCCTTTTTTATGTATTCATTTATTTATTTGCCTTTTATTGGTCCTTTGTTGATTTTAAGTGTATTTTACTTATTGTACTTACGTACTATATACTTGACCCATCTGTGCTGTGAAGTAATGCCCGAAAGGGTGGTCCCACAGTACGAGTGAGGGGAGTGGGGTTTAGTGGCGATGCTGGTTCACTCGGGGCGACAGTGGATACACACACCTCTTGTTTGGGGGTGTATTGGCTGGCGAACTGGGGGGTTAGGAACCCACACTGGCCGGACTAGCCGGCTTCCAGTCTTGTTGAAGATTCCCCACTTCCACAAAAAAAAAGATTAGGTTAGGTTAGGTTAGGTTTCCACTCATAGGAGCTGTAAGACCTTGTCGATGATGGAGTGGCCCAGTAACTTCATCCCTTCTCGAGCCGTAAGGACGGGAAGGGACGAGTGAAGCTGAGAAACAGCTCGAAAATGGTCAGTGGGGTACTGGTGGGGCTACTGATGTCGAGCAGGTAGCAGAAGACGCGCAGAAGGTCGCCACCGTAGAGCTTCCAAGGGACAAAGCCCAGAGATTGACCCAGATGGGGAGGATCAGGATAGGCTGGGTACACCATAAAGGAGAAGGTCCCTATAACACGATGCTTTAACTGCCTCAGCTTTGGTCACATCGCTGCGAACTGTAAAGAGTCTAAGGGCAGCGAGAAGTGCATAAACTGCGGGAAAAGGGGGCACAAAGCCAAAGATTGCAAGGAGGCTTCTTACTGCCCAGAATGCAGGGCTAGCGGGCACAGACTGGATCAGATGAGATGCCCCAGCTTTAGGAGCGCAGTTGAGGCCATGAGGAGGCAGAGGCTACTCTCGAGGAGAGGCAGCACAGCCGGGGGGGGACCCCACGCGGCAGCGGACGCGACTAGGCCAGAAAAACTACTATGCCTCTAAAGATCCTACAGATAAAAGTCGATAGGGTGGGCAGGGCGCATGACCTAGCCAGAGCTACGGCGGACGCGCTCAACGTCGATATTATTGCAATGCAGGAACCCAACAGGGCCCGGACTGGAAAGGACGCTAGGTGGATGGTCGATGAGGAAGAAAGTACGGCTCTGTACTGCAGAAACCGTAAGTGCGGGGCGGTGGAACACTTTCTCGGAAGGGGTTACTCGAAGCTGAGACTAGCGAGGTTCACCCTGTACAACGGCTACATTTCGCCCAATGTGAACTTTGAGACGTTTACAAGATATATCGATGACCTGATGGACGACATTCAGAATGAGGATAGGGAGGTTATGGTTGTGGGGGATTTTAATTCAAAGGCGGCCCTATGGGGCTCGGATAGACAGGACCAACGCGGAGACTACCTGTCGGACTGCCTGATGGCGCAACAACTGGTAATCCTGAACAGGGGAACGACTCCTACCTTTGTGCGAAGGGACCAGAAGTCCATTATAGACGTATCGTTTTGCTCCACTTGGCTCGTTGGTGAAGTAAGGAGATGGACAGTCCTTGATGATTTGGAATCTCTTAGCCTCCATAGGTATGTCATGATCGAGGTCGAGGATGCTGATGGGAGCAGGAAGTGTCGCGGAGGCGGCAAGGTGGTTTTAGATAAAGAGGCACTTAGGAATACGCTAAACTTGATGGCTCAAAGGTATCCGGTCACACCACGGGAAGTGGTGGGGATAATCAAGGCCGCCCAGAACGGGAGCAGCCGAAGGGGCGATACCCACATCCGGCAGATGCCCGTCTGGTGGACAGAAGAGATAGAGAGGAACAGACGGTCCTGCGTTTCCATACGCAGAAGCCTGACAAGGATGAGGGCTGGAGGAACACCGGCGGAGGAGATCGATCGCGCGGAAGCGACCTACAAGGATACAAGGCGCCAGCTAAGGAGGGAGATACGGAGGTCCAAGGAGGAAAGCTGGAGGACGCTCTGCAGCGAGTTGGAACAGGATCCCTTTGGACAGGGATACAGGATCGTGACTAATAGGCTCAAAAGCATGCTGACTCCGTATGAGATGCCGGAGTCAGAAAAGATTAGGGTAGTGGGAGAATTATTTCCAGCAACCGCAGACAGGGTTGACCTCACTAAAGTGGCTACAGACAACGTGCCGGAGTTCACGCTTGAGGAGCTTAAAGACGCGGCTTCGAGGCTAAAGGCTAGCAAGGCTCCTGGTTTGGACGGAGTATTGGCGGAGAGTGTAAAACTAGCTGCAGAGGAAGTACCACATCTCCTATTGGACATGGCCAATCGCATACTGAGGGGAGCGGACATTCCGCGGGAGTGGAAAAAGCGCGGGTATGCCTAATACCCAAAGAGGACCCTGCTGGGAAGAAATGTAGGCCCATCTGCGTAATCGACGCTGTGAAAGGTAGACTGGAGGGCGAGCTGGAGGACAGAGGGCTGCTCTCGAAGAAGCAGTTCGGGTTCAGAAGGAAGAGGTCAACGGTGGGCGCTAAAAGAGGAAAGCACGTACAACTTTATGAAAGGGCAAGAAACGAGATCAGTAGGATCCACAGTAAGCAACAACGAAGGAAAAGAAAACGTCATGAGAGAGAATAAAAAGAAGAAATATGATATATTTCTATATGATGAGAAGAAAAGGAAAAGAGAGCTGGAAATCTCTAGCACAGACATACAGTTGGACCAGGAAGAAACTAGCCAAGAACTGAAAGAGATAAAAAAAAAAGCTATTTAACGCCGTGCTTGAAAGAAGCAATACATTGTATGAATATACAAATAAATTCACAAACACCAAAGTGGAAATTAAGGAGGAAGTGGCAACACTGAGGAGAGTCATGGTAAAATTGGGCAGTAAGATAGAGACATTCAGGGAGAGACCGGTAGTCGAGAGGAGAGATGTACAGACAGAAACCTGCGATATGAGCACGCAGGTAGATTCGGAAGAAATCCTCAGAGAAACAGATGCACTGGAAAAGGAAAGGGTGGAACAACTTAAAAGAACTGTGTTAAAGGGAGTAGGAAAAAAGGGATTCGCTATAATAGCAAAGGAGGAGTGGCCTGAAGAAGTATATTGGAAAACAAAAATAGTGGATAGGAGAGATGTGCCACCGGACCATAGGGACGTGATAATAATAATAGGGGAGGAAAACCAAAAAAGAGATACCGACGCCTACGTGGAAGAGTGGATAAAGGAGCACCCAGGGTTAGACAAAATACTGGACGATTGTGGGGAAGAAGCGGAATATGTCGTTGATTACATCTCATCAGAAACTAGGAGGGGAAGAAGTACGCGGGAGGCGAGGGTGGCATATGCTGTTAGGTTACACAGTGATCTCACAGAACTATATAGAGTCAGGGAACTGGGGAAGGCAATAAAAGAGGTGGGAGAGGATGTCAAGAAACAAGGGATCCTTACATGTATAGTGGAAGAAGGGACGGATGTGGAAACGATTAGGAAAACCTTGGAATGTGCTACAGGGGATACGGGCACAGAAATCGCAATAGTAAAAAATATGTTGAATACCACTAGACAAAAGGGTAGTATTATAATAAAAAGCGGGGGGAAAACGTACGCGGAGCTCTTGAGGTAAGTCAAGCAGAAGGTAATAATTAAGGGCAGTGGCGTCGACGTAAAAATAATCAAAAAAACAATCAAGGGAGATATGATTTTAAAACTGGTGGAAGGAAAGGATACTATTACAAAGCTTTCAAAGCAAATAGCAGATAAGACAGAACTGTCGACAAACACTAGAGAGCCGGAATACCACATGTTCGTCTACGACGTCGATGAAGTAACGGAGGACGAAGAGGTATCCAAAAAAGGTCATGTAATAATACAACTGAAGGAAATAACGATAATAGGGTGCTACATCTCACCAAACATCACTCAACGGAAGTAGAAAACACTTTATCATACTGGGCGATGTAAATGCTAAGGCTAGCATATGGGGATCACCCAATACAGATGGGAGAGGAGAATACTGGGGGGAGATTATCGCCCAGTACGATTTAGTTAGCATGAATAACGGAAGCCCCACATTCGTAAGAGGCAAGTCCGAAACTCACATCGACATTACGCTGACAGATGCAGTCCTAGAGGAAAGAGTAAAAAACTGGGAGGTGTTAGATACCGAGGTTTTTTCGTACCACCGGCCCATAGTATTCGAAGTGGGAAAAACGAATCAACAAAGGAGAGTGACGGAGAGTTGGCTAAAATTCGACGCTGAAATCTTCAAAAAATCAGTAGAGGGAAAATATATAAATGCAAAAAGTCTGGCGGAGCTCATGAGGAAATCAACAGCATCGGGAAATACTGAAATTAGTAACTACCCATACTGGTGGGATGAAAACATTAGCGAAGCAAGAAAAAAAAAATTCGAACAAGGAGGCAATATCTAAGAGCACGGGCAGGAGGTAACCTACCGGAGGCACTAGGCGCTAAACTCAAAGAAGAAAAAAGAGAGCTGAAACGAATTATTAATAGGAAAAAAAAATGATGTGGAAAGACCTGGTGGACAAGTTAAAGGATGATATCTGGGGAAACGGATATAGGATAGCTATGAGAGAGCTTAATGCCTTGACCCCCTATAAGTTAACGCTGGAGAAGCAATGGGAGGTAGCAACACACTTATTTCCTAAAAAGCCGATAAAACATTACGTTAGGAAAATAGTAGACGGGATTGAAGAAATAACCATGGAAGAGCTCATTGAGGCGACAGCAAACATCGCAAACCGGAAGGCGCCGGGACCTGACAAAATTACGCCAGTACTGAAATCCGCAGTTAAGACTACTCCTGAGATTTTCCTGGAATTCTTCAATCATCTCATGACAGAGCAAACATTCCCTGAAGAGCTTAAGCAGGCGAAGCTCGTATTAATTTGGAAAAAAGGGAAACCGATGGATGAGGGAGCGTCATATAGACCTATTTGCCTTCTTAATGTCATAGCAAAACTATATGAAAAAATTATGAAGGACAGGTTGGAAAAGTATTTGGATAGGAGCATGGCGATATCCGACCACCAGTACGGTTTTAGGAAAAATAGGTCCACTATTATGGCAGTGGAAAGGGTAATAACCACAGTCCGAAGTTAAAAAAAAATCTGGATGGCTCTGATAGCAGTGGACATCAAAAATGCATTTAACTCGGCGTCTTGGCAGCACATCATTAGAGCCTGTGAGAAAAAGGAAGTGCCAGTATACATAGTAAATATTATTAAGAACTATCTGGACAATAGGGAAGTCATCATAGCGCCTGGCGAGAATATGCCGATCTCAGCGGGGGTTCAACAGGGATCTGTTCTTGGGCCAGTGCTGTGGAACATTCTCTATGATGGAATACTGAGACTCAAGGTACCGAAGAGAGTTAGCCTTTTTGCCTTCGCGGACGACCTTGCTTTGCTAGTGGAGAGCGGCAACTCAACAGAGGAAGAGATAGAGAGAGAGACAAAGGAAAGAAAGAGAGAGAGACAAAGGAAAGAAAGAGAGAGATGACAGAACGGGTAAGGGAGAGCCTAAGACGGGGTATGAACGTTGAAGATTTTAAAAGTATGGTTGAATGGGACTGGGCTGAAGACCTATACAAAAACACAAGGGTCTTGCGTAAGGAGGAAGTTGGGACACCGGACAACAGGGACCTGATAGTTATAATGGCGGATGGGAAGGTAGGAAACAAAGAAGAAGGATATAGTGAGGAATGGGTACGAAAGCACCCGGGACTCAAAGAGGTTATGAGGAACCCTATAGAAGAAACCGATTTCATAGTAAACCATATGAATAGTGAAACAAGGCGGGGAAAGACGGCGAGAGGCACGACGGTGGCATATATCATGCAGGAGCAGGAGGATGACGAAGATATCTACAAAGGAATCACTGACCTGATGAAGGCCATTAAAGAAGTGGAGAGAGGAGGCATCAAGCAGCAAAGGCTCACCTGTGTTTTTGGTCAAGGCTCAAAATGGGAAAGGTACAGGAAAGCTCTTGAGGGTGCGCTGGAGGGTACCCAGAAAAAAATAGATGTAATTATGCCATCAAGAGGCAAGAGGGGAGACAGGGGCGCCATAATGTAAGGAGGAAAACAGGGAAAACAGGGAAAGGGAACATGATATTAGAGCTAGAGGGGGGAAGGGAAAACATAAAAAGACTGACGAGTCACATAAGGGATAAGACGGGAGCGGAGACTGAAATGGGAGAAAGAAGGGAGAGACTTCTGTTCCCCTACGACGTTAATTCCGCGACGGAGGATGAGAAAATCCTTAGAGCCATTAAGGAGGAGATAGGAAGCAACAAAGGTGACGCGGTTCAGATCATATCGAGGAGGAACATAAGGAATGGAAGTGACCTGATAATTTTAGACGCTAGTAAGGAAGCAGCGGATGCCTTGGATAGTACGGAAAGAATAAGTATTGGACTGTGCTTGTGAAAAATTGAAATGAAGGTACAGACTAGCCGATGTCACAATTGCCTGGGCATCGGACACTTAAATTCCGAATGTGGAGTGGAGAAGGAAAGTAAATGGGAAGAGTACCAGAGAGTAAGGGTGCAATACAGGAAAAAAAGCAAGGCAGAAAAAAGGAGGAAGTGGGTAAGCCTATGTAACGAATTAGAGGAAGATATATGGGGACAGGGATATGCGATAGCTATGAAGGGGATCAAATGCGGAGGATTGCCATACAGGCTCACCGCGGAAAAAATGGAAGAGGTGGTAGCGTCATTATTCCCACACAGAAATTGGGAATTGGGAATTGGAAAATATTTTTCAATGCGAAATATCAGTGGCAGTCTCGGAAGCAGAAGCACAAGAATCGGGAGCAAAACTCAAAAGTGGTAAGGCACCCGACCCAGGCGGCATTCCTACGGAGTGTGTGAAATTGTTGGCGAGGGAGGCACCGGATTTTATTGCACGCATGATTAATGGATTAATGGAGAGAAATAAATTTCCCGCGTCCTATAAGATCGCGAAACTGGTCCTGATACCTAAACCCGGCAAGCCATGGGGAGAGATGGGTTCATACAGGCCATTGTGCCTTATAAACGCAATGACGAAATTATATGAGCACGTTATGAAAAGCAGACTGGTAAAGGAAATAGAGGAGAATGGTGGCTTTGCCAGCAACCAGTATGGTTTCACAGAGGGCAGGTCCACGATAATGGCGGTAGAAGAAGTGGACAAGATTGCCAGAAACATTTATTTGTTTGGGAAAAGGGAGAGATGGTGCGTCGTGGCCACCTTGGCACGTGAAAAGGTCTCATCTTCACAAAACCTCTAGTTAATATGTACAGTGCAAAGCGCATGAAGAAATTTCGAATGTATGAGGGTATACTAGCATTTACTTTCATTCGATCCATTTTGTCATGTTTATTCTTTTGTGCGATAAGATTGTCCTATACCATTGAGATATGCATCGATTGAACTACGATATACCCGCTATGTTTAAAGATGATTGGATGGTCACTATATATGGGGTTAGTCAATTGTCACTAACTAAAGGAGACATTTTTTGACACATTTGATTTAGTGTTACATAGGTTTCTAAAGGATGTATAAAAAATAGGCGTCAATTTTAATAATTTTAATTTTAGAAAAAACTTTTTATTTATACATCGTCATTTTTTCGACTGAAATATACTCGCTCGATCGAAAGTAAGTATAAGTAAGTATACAGTTGAAGAAAATATCGTATCTCCAAAGTGTTTCTGTAATTTACTATTCCTAAAAAAGAATTTCCCATAAGTCCTCGCCGGTATCAAATATAAACGTAAACCCCGTATGTCCACAATCAAATCGCCATTTGGATGTAAACAATAGACTTGCTCTGTGTTTACCTCCCGATATTGTGCGATTCTGCAAGTTAGATTTGATGAAAGTGTATAAATATGAACGGTAAGTACATGCAAACATGTTCAACACATTTATTTACTAAAAACTAAGGTTTTACACCCTCAATTGCCATTTTGCATTTGTCTTGGACTTACAGGTTTTTCCAAAATACTAAATCTGCTCAGACATCATGATGCTGGGGAGATACGGGAATTTCTCGTTTTATGTATTTGTATGTAATTATAGAATTATCCATTATCAGCTATCCATGTCAATGGAATGCTATTGGAATAGAAAAAAAAGTTTTTTATTTCCATTAAAAATTAGTTTTTTGAATCAAAAACTCAAACACACAACTTAAAAATACGGGGATAAGACCATTAGTTTTTTTGGGTAAGAAAATACCTAAAACTTAAAAAATGTATTATTTCAAGGATGGAGTCGGGGACCTTACAACTAAATATTTTTTTCAGGATCGAGGTTCACGATGTTCGCTTCCATATCAAAAAGAACGCAAATAATTATATCGAATTGTGAACAACAAACCAATGTGGAAAATAACAAGAGTGATATTATAATCATCGCCGATAATCAGAACAAACCGCAGCTGGAAAATATCTTTACTAGCAATAATGGCTTTTTAAATGAATCAACAAATAACAAACTACTGATACTAGATATTCCAGAAATTACTGATGGCTTTGAAGAAACTGAAGTACCTAATCTGACTAACTTAAACGCCGTCCCGCTTAGTGTTGAAAGAGAAGATTTTAGTGACACCCTTAAGGAACAAGATGACCATAGTCCATGGATAGAGAACAACATCCTTGGTAAGAAGATAGAGACTTATCCAACAGAAACCGTTAGCAAAAATCCCGATTTTGATGTTGATATTATTGAAATAGAACATTATACTACGAAAAATAAATTGTCTGAAACTCCTGCAGTAGAACTTGTCATAGATGAGAGAAATGCAAATAATGCCGGAAAAGATCCCGACTGGGAACCTGAGATTGAAATGGAATCTGAAGAGGTGAATGAAAACACTGAAATAAAAAGAAAGAAAAGACAAATGGTGCGTCCTGAAGATTGGGAGAATAGCCGTGCAAAAATTGGAAGAGAAATGGGTCAAGATTATAATGGAAGGAAAAAAATTGACGGAAAATGGAAATATAATGTTCAAAAAGAAAAAAGAAAAATGAAGGAACCATGTAATTGCAAAGCTTCTTTGAAGGGTAAATCATTGCACTGTAGGACATTTTCTGATGAAGAAAGGAATACTATATTCAATCACTTTTGGTCTGATATGGGCTGGAAAGAGAGAAAAGTTTACACCTCTTTTTTAATTGATTCTGTATCCACAAAAAGAAGTAGAAATAGAGTTTCGGAGGGTGTTTCTAGGAGAAGCGAGAGAAAATATGATTCTCGATTGGTTGAAAAAGCAGAATGAAGTCAAAAATAGAGAAGAGCAAAGACACGAGAATAATGCAGAACATTCATCAGAAACCCACGATCCTGTAGAACGTGGGCGCTATACAGACTTGAAGAAAAAGCTAAAAGTTTTTTTTAATGTACTTCCTAAAGTTGAGTCTCATTACTGTCGTGCTTCATCGACAAAACTTTACCTGGAGCCCAATTGGCAATCTAAGTCTGCACTTTATAAGTTTTATAAAAATTGGTGTCAACAGAAAAAATACTCTCATCTATCCATCGCGTCGTTGCACCATGTCTTTGATGAAATGAACTTATCACTTTTCCGGACAAAAAAGGATGAGTGTGACGCATGTGTGGCACATAAAGCTGGAAATTTAGCTGATGAACAATTCGCCTTACATCGAGAAAAAAGACTAGAAGTGAGAAGTCTAAAGACAAAGAATCAGCCAATATGGTTTTTTGTATGGACCTACAATCAGTATTGTTATCACCAAAATCAAACGTTTCTTCACTTTACTTCAAGACGAAGCTCATTGTACACAATTTCACTTTCTTCAACTTGAAAACAAAAGATGGGTACTGCTATATTTGGCATGAATCAGCTGGGGGCGTAACGGCAAACGATTATGCTTCCATCATTTGCCAGTTTATAAAGGATCATGTTAAAAATGATCTACAGCCGGGGCAAAATCTGATCTTGTATAGCGACGGTTGTACCTCACAGAACAGAAATTCTATCTTGGCCAACAGTTTAATTAATCTCTCTATGATATTCAATATAACTATTGAACAGAAATTCCTTGAGAAAGGCCATACGCAAATGGAAGCAGATTCCATGCATTCTGTTATTGAGCGAAAAATTCGTCATAACAACATAAATGTACCAGCTGACTATGTTGGAATATGTATGCGAGCTCGTGAAAAACCAAGACCGTACCAGGTATATTATCTGGACCATGGCTTCTTTAAAAATTTCAAAAAACTACAGTTTCTCACATCTTTGCGACCTGGAAAGAAAGTGGGTGATCCCTTGGTAACAGACATACGCGCTTTAAAATATAGCCCAGATGGCTGTTTATTCTACAAACTAAGACATCCGAAAGATTACTTAGAGTTCGAATATCGTGTACCTGGAAATAAACGGAATAATCTCGCCTGTGAACTAGAAAGTCTTCCATCATTATATGAGACTTCTATACCGATAAAAAAAAGAGAAATACATGCATCTACAGTTTTTGAAAAAGAGTCTTCAAAGTGATTACCATATTTTTATGACAATTTGCCGTATAAATAAATTTTTAACTTGCGTAATTCAGTTCATTTTATTCCCGTCTAGATGAATATTTGCCTTCAATGGATACACTCACATCTCTTATTTTCAGAATATATTTTTAAAATATTTCACTGTTGAAGCTTCAATAAAACAAATTAAAAAGAATGTGGTCTTAATTCAAAATTCAGGATGGAAAATCCCGTATCTCCAAAAATCCTTTCAAAAAATATTGGAAAAACAGGTAAGTCCATTCAGATTATCTGAGGAATTAGTTTTAGCTTAGTGTGTCATAATTACTTTTAAAACAAATGTTTCAAGTGTTTGTATATTTTGTGTTCACTCAAATAATTCTGCGCTATTTTATAAACTGTTTTTTGTGCCCCCTGAAAAATTTTCATTTTGTGACTTACGGGTTTTTCTGATTAAGGCGACGATATATCATTTTTCAGGAGACAATACCTCTTACGAATCAACAAAGGTATTTACAGGATTATTTAAAAACAATAGTCATAATTTTTATGTTAGAAAAAACTTTTTATTGATACATCATCATTTTTCCCAATTTGATGGAAATATACCCGCTCGATCGAAAGTAAGTATATATCATTTTTCAGGTGATAATACCTCTAACGAAATGAATCAACAAAGGTATTTACAGGATTTCGTAAAACAATAGTCATAAGTTTTATTTTTATTCATACATCATCGTTGTTTTCAGCTGCTGGTGAACTATGGAAATATAGCTGCTAAATTAGAAGTAACTATAACATTTTCGGGTGGTAATGCCTTCAACGAAATGAAACCACAAAGGTATTTACGGGGAGAGATATTAAAAACAATAGGCACTTGTAATAATTTTTATTTCGTTGATTTATAAAACTTTTTTTTTCATTCATCAACATATAGATGATCTTCAGTAGATGATATACAGCTTCTACTGCTTTCCACTGTACCTACCTATAGAAAAAGTAAATATGATCAGATGACTCATACTACTAATGATGGTTACCAAATTTTGATAATAGTTCTGAAAAGAAATATGTAACATATAACATAATCGGCTTGGAATACTTTGAGCGTTTTGTCTATTTCCACACCACCTTTAAGCCCCCCTTTAAGGGGGGACGCTGGTCTAGAGCGTGAAAAAATGGGCATAATTTGGGAATTTTTTGTGACTCAACAAAAAGGTCAATCGAAAATCTGTGAAAGAGGTTTTATAATTTAGGTTTTATTGTACAAATACAAATTTTTTTGTGTCAATCAAATTCAAAATGGCGGCTGCCCAGCATTTCTTCGGAGGCGCTTCATTTTTAGACGGGTCCATGGCCGAAGATCTAACCTCCTTAATTTTGGTCCTGGAACAAAATCCCAAAAATTTTTAGTTTCTATATAACAACAGCAAGAGACGTACGTAGGGGTTTTTCGATATTTTGTTTTTTCGCGAAATGGTGCACGTTTGAAAAAAACATTGAAATTTTCACTATAAAAAAACGACAAAATTGTTGATTAAAAAAAAACTATGCAATATAAAAAAAAATCCTACGTACGTCTCCGAAGAAAGGTATTTCGAATGTACTGTCAAAATTTCGTATAGATCGGTGAAGATTTGCTCGAGTTATGTCTTCGGCCAGTTCAAAAAAAGTGATTCCGAGAAAAACGCGTTTAAAGTTAGGTTAGGTTAGGTTAGGTGTGAGAGGCGCTGCCGTAGAATGGAAAGTTTGGGCATTTAGACACTTTTGCCGACATCCATCTTTCGGTATGTTATTTTTAAGACCCTAAAGTACCTTTTAAGACAAAAAAAAAAAATTTCGATTTTTTCAAAATTCTAGACCAGCGTCCCCCCTTAAAGACTTATGAGGTAAGATACCGGCGCGTAGCCTTTTTTATTTGTGGAAAGGCAACCCCAATAGGCTTACGGAAAACCACTTTCACCCCTGTTAAATATTTAAAATTTTTATTAGCTATTATTACATATAATCAAGACGGTCCAAATAGTTGAGGAGCATCGTAGAATCAACATCAACGTAAGGAGTGAACTCGTGAACTAAAAAATACATAATTTCCACCACAGATCACACTTACATTCCCCGCTACCTCAATCGGGCTCGCTCTTTATTCATCCAACCCCTTCAGCGGCCTTTGTGAGCTTCGGCGGCATGTTCCTGATTATATTCTCACCCTCTATGTTGGGCATATACGTGGGGTAGTCATTACTATCCTCAGGAGGGACATAGGTTGAACTATCCACACCGTCGTTTCCCAAATTAGATCTTTCAACAATATCTTGAAATAATAAATTAGTATGTAATAAAACCTTTATCTAAAAAACTAAAAATAGCACTTAGTATTGGATGATGAACTACCCCATGCTTCATCAACCATCACACCTGTACTGTATGTCATTATGGTTTAGTCTTAATTGAAACTATACACTGCTATGATACATTTATATATACATACATGCTGCTTCCCACTTCCACAAAAAATATAAAAATTTTGAATTTAAACATATATTTGCATGATACAATGTATCTCATTGATGAAATATCGAAAATTTGATTACGACACCCTTTAATATCACTCGCAGCTTTTAACAGATGAGTTAAAGAAAACCAATTCATATTTTGAATTAAAAAATACCATAATTAAAGAAAACTGCGTAATTTTACTCATTTCAGAAGCAAATAAAAAAACGCTTTTCAATTTTAGACAGAGAAAATACATTCCAAAAAAAATTTATTTATTTTTAATAATTTGTTGTTTTATAAAAACCTTATAGATGATAGATGAAACACCTCCATAAGACTATATTATAAAAATGGTGGTTATAGATGCGATATTTCTACGGATAATGCAAACATAAGCGAATAAGGCAATAAACTATACATTTTTTTAAATTATTACTTACTTTAAATTTCTAAGGTAATAACGCAATATTACGTTTATTTTTAAATTATTCAAATAATTATATACTTTTTAGTGCATGTTCGATTCAAAGTGATAATTTAACACTCAGCTAAATCCTCATATTTTTGGTATGGCTACCCTGTAGAATTGTATTAAATATAAAGGAATGCGTTATGTGTGCATACAAAGTAAAGAAATATATAAATTATATACGAAATGAATTTATGGGAGAGTCCGTATGCAAGGTAAGCAATTATTATTTAGGTCATTAGATAGTTTAACTCGTCTGATAATTTTTTCCTATTATTTGAAAGTTGTTTTATATTGAAAATAAATGTATTTAAACTCATGCGTTTTGTTTTCACAGTTTTATTTACAAATTCATAATGTTAATGATTTCATCCGGGAGTTTTTTCAACTGACCTTATTGAAAGTTGTTTTGTACAGAATTAAGTGTATATATGTATAAACTGTAAGTATTTTTCAGTTTATTCATAAATTCACTCTATTAATGTTTGTGATTTTAAGAGCTAACCAAGAATTTTGTGGTAAGAGATTCTATAGTGGGTGAGTAATTTTTTAATTCCAATCCATAAAATCCACCGATTTAGATTTGTATAGAGTGAAAAAAAATTATTAATGAAAAAAATTGCTTAGCGTTGTTAATAAAATTAGAATGTTTTTTTTTTGTGAAATAGTGTTAATTTTTTTATAAACAATTCAGCTCATATGAATAGTGTTGGATAAACTATTATTTGTTCCTTACGAGTGAACGATTACGTTTTTGAGAATATTTTCGAGACTTTGTAAAGCGTAAATATTATTCGATATCTATCTATTGTTGATGGTCTGCTTATAGAGATATAACATTTTTGATGGTTTCTAATATCTAACATGATATCCAATATTCAAGTATTCAAAGTAATCAATCACTCCGTCTGACAAAAAAGCATTATACCTAACAATAATTATTTTTGTTTAAGAACTTTGAAGTTTTAGACGTATCCTCAGCTCTTAATAATTTGAGAAGCTTTTTATTAATTCAAAAGTAAGTTATACTTTCAATTATACCCATTTTTCTCTAACATGATATTTAAGGTTATGTGAATAATGTAAATAGTTTTTTTTACTAACTACCATATTATAATGTAGTTCAATTTTTGACAAATGAAGATTTATATTCTATTTGAGGTTATATATTCAAAAAGAATCAACCGTTCAGTCTTCCGCCCGTCTAAAAGTCTACTTCATACCTAACAAAAAAAAAATTTGTATCAGAACTTTGAAGCGTTCAGATTTGTCCTCAGCTCTTATTAATTTGAGAATATTTTTATTAATTTTAAAGTAAGTTATACTTTCAATTATTCCCATTTTTCTCTAACATGATATTTGAGGTTATGTGAATAATGTAAATAGTTTTGATTATCAATTTAATTCAATTTAATCAATTTAATTATTATAATGTAAAACAATTTTTGACAAATGAAGATTTATATTATATTTGAGGTTATGTAAAATAATCAACCGTTCCGTCCGTCTAAAAGTATACTTTATACCAATAATTTTTTTGTTTCAGAACTTTGAGAAGCAATCATCCGTCAGCTCATCCTATTTGTTTGAAAAGTTTATTTATTTTGAAAGTAAGTTATCATTTACATGATATTTGAGGTTATGTAAAATAATCAACCGTTACGTCCGTCTAAAAGTATACTTTTTAACAATCTTTTTTTCATTTTTTCAGAATGGCTCGGTTCGATGATTTGGTAAGATTCATTGCTGCATGTTGTGATTGGCGGCCCCAAATAATGATAGAAAGATACGTGAGGGACTAGTTGAATGTCGAAAAGGGATTGAAAGAGTTCGGAATGCGATGAGAACTGCGAAGACGATGGGTGAGAAACAACATTTAGAGGCATGCTTGAGAAACATTAAAACCATGAGACATCAATTCAAAGCGGCTCAGAAGAAGGGGGCAGGGCTTACTATGCGTCCTGAAGGTGCTTGGAAACGTGTTCAATGGGAGGATTTGGAATCGGCATTTAAGTCACGCATCAGTACAAGCGTAATATCAAACTTGAAGCATAAATATCCTCAATCTTTCCTGATTGATGTTAAGTCGATATTTAAACGCCGCGCTCAAAACGTCTTAAAGAAAGATGCGGCAGTCAACGTGAACGCTGTGTTTTGTGGTGAATTTGAGGTGATGAAGGGGGATAGTGTGCTTAAAGAGTATAAGTACTTCACCACTTCAAACTCTTCAATATACAGAAACACCGACCTTAATGCATGGTTCGATGATAGAGTGACCGATCCCATTATGAAGGAACTGAGTGAATTTCAGGAAAGAGATAGCGGCTGGGCACTGAAAAAGGTAGTGAATTTAGTGGTAAACATTAACAAATATACCCCTCAGATTGGTTCCTCTTACATCGAGCTGCCTACACAGATTAAAAATAAACATGCATGCATCAATGTGAAGAACTATGACGATGAATGTTTTGCTTGGGCCGTTACCTCAGCATTATATCCTCGTGAAAAAAATTCTGATCGATTATCGTCATACCTCCATTACTCATTGGTGTTGAAACTGAAACGGATACAGTGGCCTATGACAATGAAGCAGATCCCCAGCTTTGAGAAACAGAATGATGTGTCAGTTAATGTATACATCCTAGAAAGGACCAAAAAATCTTTTGAAACTTTACCAACGTATTTATCTAAAAATAAACAGGAACGCCATGTAAATTTATTGATGATACAGGATAGATATGATGATGATGCTGAAGAACCACTACGTCTGGATAAAAAAACCTTTCCCGTCTCCTTTCCAGTCAGCTGAGTACAGAAGGTGATAAAAAGTACTTCTGTGACCGTTGTCTTCACTACTTCAGGTCACAAGATAAGTTGGATAAGCATATTGAAGATTGTGTGAAAATGAATGAAACTGCCATCAAGATGCCTGAGCCAGGTAATAACATTTTAAAATTTAAAAATTTTAAGAATAAGGAAAAAGCATCGTTTATTGTTTATGCCGATTTGGAGAGCGTCTTGAAGCTCTTTGACGATCCGAAAAAGCCGCAACACCACGTTCCAGCTGCTGTTAGGTATTATCTAAAATGCAGCTATGATGATACCCTCTCTTTTTACCGATCATACCGAGGGCAGGAATGTATGAGCTGGTTTGCAGATGAGATGAGCAGTCTTGCTGAGGATATAGCTGCTGTGTTTTGGTGTCCGTACGATATAGATATGACATGGTTGCAGGAAGTTGAGCACCGAAGAGCTACACACTGTCACATATGTCAACAAAGCTTCACAACGGAAGATAAGAAAGTGCGTGATCACAACCATTTAATCCCTACCAACAACTATCGTGGAGCAGCTCATGAATCATGCAATATTAACTATAAGGATAGTCACTTGGTGCCAGTTGTGTGGCATAACTTAACGGGGTACGATGGGCATCATATCCTTAAGGACGTAGCTACTAGAATGAAGGGAACCGTAGACTTGCTCCCTATCACAAAGGATAAGTATATTTCATTTACCAAACACATTGATGACTATCCAGTTCAATTCAGGTTCATCGATTCCTTTAGATTTATGGCATCGTCTGGATAAATTAGCTTCTTATCTAGCTGAATTTACAAATTTAAAATCGCAGTTCTCAGAGTAGCCTGAAGATGATTTTAATATGTTAACGAAAAAGGGTGTGATGCCCTATGATTATATCGACTCTTTCGAAAGATTTAATGAAATATCCTTACCAGCACAGGATAAATTTTATAACAAACTGGAAAATAAGCTTTGCCCTCGCCGTCTCTACCAGCGTGCTCACCAAGTATGGAGTACCTTCAACTGTGATACATTAGGTGATTACGTTGATCTATATATGAAGACAGATATTCTCCTTCTTGCGGATGTCTTTGAGATGTTTCGCAGTAGCACCCTCAAATCACATGGTCTCGATCCTGCCCACTATTTTACATTGCCCGGTTACACTTGGGATGCCATGCTAAAATGTACCGGTGTTGAATTGGAGCTTTTAACGGACCTAGATATGTTTCTCTTCATTGAACGTGGTATTCGTGGCGGTCTTAGTCAAGTTTGCAGTAAGAGGAGAGCCAAAGCTAACAACCATTATGTAAACAACTACGATCCCTCTAAGCCAACGACATTTATGATGTATTTTGACATAAATAATCAGGTTTGTTACTCCTCGTCTAGAAATAAGTGAGAAATTTATTATGGTTTTTTGTTTTAGTATGGTTGGGCAATGTCCCAGTATCTTCCCTATGGTGGTTTTGAATGGTGTGATACAAACATTGATGTCACCACAGTACCCGATGATGCTGATGTTGGGTATATGTTAGAAGTAGATTTGGAGTACCCCACACACCTACATGATCATCATAAAGATATCCCCCTTTGTCCTCAACACTTAAATCCCAAGACAATGAAACCTCCAAAGGATGCTAAAGAGTTGACCAAATTAATGGCCACCCTCCTCAATAAAACCAAGTATGCTATCCATTATAGAACGCTGAAGCAGGCGCTTGCGCATGGGTTGGTGTTGAAGAAAATCCACCGAGTTCTCAAATTCAAACAGGCAGCGTGGTTGAAGTCTTATATTGATCTTAACACTGAGTTAAGAACGAAGGCTACGAATGAGTTTGAAAAGAATTTATTCAAATTAATGAACAATGCGGTGTTTGGTGAGTTCTAATATTAAAGATAAATCCAAAATATTAATGTATCCTTTGTTATAGGTAAAACAATGGAAAACGTTAGAAAGAGGGTTAATGTTCGTTTGTTAACTGAGTGGAACGGAAGGTATGGTGCGGAGGCTTACATCGCCAAGCCCGAGTTTAAGAATAGCACAATTTTTAGTGAAAAGCCCGATCTAGTTGCAATAGAATTGCGGAAGCTTCAGATCTGGTTAAACAAGCCGATATATGTAGGACAGACAATCCTAGATCTTGCTAAAACTACAATTTATGATTTTCACTATGGATACATGATTGATGCTTTCCTCAGCTGCTCAGTCATGTATACGGACACTGACTCTCTGATTTATGAGCTCCATCAAGACTCTTACGAAGTTATGAAGCGTGACTGTCATAGGCGATTTGATACAAGCGACTATGCTCTTGAAAATATATATGGCATTCCTCTGGTTAATAAGAAAGTCTTGGGGATGATGAAGGATGAGAATAGTGGTGTTCCAATGACTGAGTATGACTTCCAATGACTTCAATGCGAAGAATACTGTATGGGGAGGGAAGAAAACGAACAGGAGGGGAGAGATCCTGGAGGAAGTCTTGACAGCCAACGGGTTGGCGGTGCTGAATGACGGACTACTGCCCACCTTCATGAGGAGTGACGGTGGTTCGTCATTCATCGATATAACGGCATGTGATGAATGGCTGGGGGAAAGGGTGAGTAGTTGGAGGGTGCTGGAAGATGAGGAGAGCTTGAGTTTACATAGGTATGTAGAGACGGATATAAGGAAAGAGAGAAAGAAATTATTAGAAGAGAGGGGATGGAGGTGGACAAAGGCTGAGGCAGAGAGTATGAGGAGGAAGCTAAGGGGGGAGATAGAAAGGGGACTTGGGCATGATGTGGGGAAATTGTACGATGTGATACAGGGCTGTGAAAGAAAGGGGAAGAGTGGCAATAGACGTGAGCGGAGGGCAAATTACTGGTGGAATGAGGAGATACAGAAGTTGTGGAAGGAGTGTAAGCAAGAACGGAGACGGATGCTGAGGGGAAGGATAAAGGGAAAAGGGAGATACAAGGAGAAGAAGAAGGAACTAGAGCGTAGGGTGGAGAGGGAAAAAAAGGGAAGTGGGAGGAGTTACTGGGGGAACTGGAAAACAATCCATGGGGAAAGGCGTATGAAATAGCGGTGAAAAGGATGGGTGGAAATAGGAACGAGGTGCTTGAGGAGGATTGGGAGAGGGAGATTATATGGAAATTGTTCAATGTGGGAGAAGGAGGAGTGAAGGGTAGGGTTTGGGAAGTCCAAGATACTAGAGGGGTGGAGAAAAAGTGTGGGATAAGATCGGTAGAGAAGTGGGAAGTACAGGAGGGAAGGTGGAACATTAAGGTAAGGAAGGCTCCAGGGATAGATGGCCTGAGAGGTGATATGGTAAAGAGGATGTTGGAGGACAATGAGGAATACTTTTGGGAATTATTCAACAGGGTGCTGAGGGAGGAAGAGTTTCCGGAAGCATGGAAGGTGGCCAGGGTGATACTGCTGAAAAAGGCGGGTAGAGAGGGGAATCGGCCGGGTGACTACAGGCCTATCAGTCTGCTGTGTGGTATGGGTAAATTGATGGAGGGGATAATAAAGAATAGGATTGAGGAGGAAGTTGGTAGAAATGGGGGTTTTAGGGAAAACCAGCACGGGTTTGCAAAGGGGAAATCATGTATCTCGGCTCTGGGCAGGGGATGGGCTTGGTGGAAAAGGCTAGGGAGGGCAATTGGAGGAACAAGAGTATGAGATATCTGATCATATTCACTTTTTCTATAGGTAGGTACAGTACAAAGCAGTAGAAGTTGAATATCATCTACTGAAGATCATCTATATATATATATATGTTGATGAATGAAAAAAATGATGGATGAACTCTGATGAACTCTACAATAAATTTTCTTTATATATCAAATATTTTTAAATATCCTTAACGAATGTTTCATCGATGTATCTGCACTCTAATTTTATGATTCACTATGTATATCTTCACTATAAATTTTTGATATACTCTGTATATAATAAATTGAACTATCCTGAACGACGAACTTCATTCATATCTGCACTCTAATTTTTCAATGTACTCTGTATATCGACACTATAAATATTTGATATACTCTATATATAATGAATTTTTAATATCCTGAATGCTAAGAACTTTTTTCAACGATATGTATATATCTGCACTCTAATTTTTTTTTGATATACACCATATATCTTCACTATGAATTTTTGATATACTCTGTATAAAATAAATTTTAAATACCCTGAATGAACTTTTCAATGATATGGAATTTATGGGTCCTAAACAGGGGGTATGGGAATTTGGGGGTCCTAAACAGGGGGGTATTGGAATTTGGGGGTCCTAAACATTTGTGGTGCGTCCATATTTAGGGTCCTAAACATTTGGGGTGGGTCTATATTTGAGTCGGCCAAGTATTGGAATTTGGGGAGTGGGTGTGTGTTTAATTTTGGAGGTCCTAAACATTTGGGGGGTGGGTGGGTTAAGTATTGGAATTTGGAGAGTGGGTGGGTGGTTGAATTTTGGGGTCCTAAACAGGTGGGCCTATATTTGGGGGTGTGCCTATATTTGGGGTCCTAAACATTTTGGGGTGGGTCTATATTTGGGTGGCCAAAAAGGAGGGTATTGGAATTTGGGGTCCATTGAAATTTAGGAATGCTAAACAGGTGAGTATTGAGATAAAAGTATATACTAGACGTTAAGGCCTTTCGAGACGTCGTGGTTAACTACGAGGGGTAGCTAAAATTTAAAAATTATTTTATATACTAGACGATAAGGCCTTTTAAACAAGATGTCGTTTGCTATGATTGGTTAACTTTTAGTATGAGGGGTGCTGCGTGGGGGATGAAAGGGGGTAGCTGGAATTTTTTCATTATTTTAATTATACACTAGACGATAAGGCCTTTGAAACGAGACGTCGTTTGCTATGATTGGTTAACTTTTAGCACGAGGGGTGCTGCGTGGGGGATGAAAGGGGGTAGCTGGAATTTTTTCAATATTTTAATTAAACACTAGATGATAAGGCCTTTAAAACAAGATGTCGTTTGCTATGATTGGTTAACTTTTAGTACGAGGGGTGCTGCGTGGGGGATGAAAGGGGGTAGCTGGAATTTTTTCATTATTTTTTTCATAACCCCTATGACGTCACCTATCCAATAACATAGCGCATGCGTAGATTGAGTTTTACCCCCACTCCAAAATGAACCAAAAAGTAGCAGAATGCACCTTAGATTTTCTTATGGAGATTTCAATGTTAAAAGAGCCAAAATGAGGCAGAATCAGTGCTGCTCATTTACTTGCGACCTTTTTGCTATAGTTTTTTATTAATGGTTCATTTTGTTACGATTTTTATTTAAAATTAAAACTGATTGTGGGGCGAGTGGGCAACTTTCAGCCGGTAAAGTTTCATGGTGTTTAATTTATTTCCAAATCATTCTTTTCTTTTATAAATATACGATATTCAAACTTGTCTGAGGCCGATGCCATAGGTTGATTGAATATCTAGTTGAATTCATTGTATCCCTTGCCACTGGTCGTCCCATTTTCCCTAACCGCCCTAACTGCAACCTTTCATTTTAGTTTATTTTAATTGTTCATTTTGTAAGATAGCTTGAAATTAAAACTGATTGTGGGGCAAGTGCGAGGCCGATGCCATGCGTTGTCCATTTTTCAGCCGGTAACGTTAAATTTATTTTCATTTTATTCTAATAATTATTTTCCCCAATTAACGATCTTCAAACAAGTCTGAGGCTGATGCCATAGGTTGATTGACGATCTAATTGGTAGTTCTTTAGTATTTTTTTCTATTATTCTGGTTATAACTTCCCCGATATCCCGATTGATCATCCTTACCGCTAAGATACTTCCATTATTTTTTTTTGCTACTGTAATTTTTTTCTATTCTTTCTTTAATACGGCTCACCATTTTTTTATGAATTAATTTTACTGCTTTACACTGTCATTAATAGCTAAAATAACCTGCTTACATCATGTTTTACCGTACCAATTCTTATACACGTACTACCGGCAAATTTTGTATACAGGGTGGCGCACCGAAAACGAAACAGATGCATTTACTGGCAGATGATTCCTTTTTAAAAAAATCCCTCGGACCCGTCGATTTTGTTTTCGAGGGGGACACAAAATTGGCATAAAATCACAGTAACATTTGCAGCCCCCTAAGCGGGGGTGGCACCATCCCTAAAATCTTAAATGGAAAGGGGGGTCGAATGATCCATCATTTAAAAGGTCTTTCAACTCCCTTTATAATGATGTAAAATTCATGTACTTCAATTCAGTAGTTTTGGAGATTTATTGATTTAAAGTTTAAATACATCATCGTAAGAGGAGATCAATACATAGCAGCAAAGTTGTTAAAAAATAAAGAATGAACTGACCTGTCAGCCGAGTAAATGTTGAAAATGACCACCATTACTTTCCATGCAATAATAAAGATTTTGCTGAAAACGTTGCCGGACATTTTGCAATATTTGAGGAGTAATTTGATGGCACTCATTCACAATTCTTTGTCGCAAATCTTCTAAGGATGTTGGCTGAGTAGCATAGATTTTGCTTTTTAAGTAACCCCACAAAAAGAAATCCAAAGGTGATAAATCTGGCGATCTTGGGGGCCATTCAACGGCACCTCTTCTACCAATCCATTGACCTGGAAAGGTCTGATCTAAATAATGCCGAACTCTTAATGCGTAATGTGGTGGGGCACCATCCTGTTGGAACATCAACATATTCTCAACGTATCGACCATCATTCTGATTTTCAATTATATCTGTTAGCGCAGGATCTATGGCATTTTGCAGTAATTCCAAATACATTTCACCAGTTAAATTTCCAGGTAAGAAAAAAGGACCAACCAAATGATCGCCAAAAATGCCAGCCCAAACATTTAATTTTTGTGGCTGCTGTGTGTGTACCTCATGGTAAATTCTGGGATTAGAGTCCGACCAATATCGACAATTATGACGATTTACTTCGCCATTTAAAAAAAAGGAACATTCGTCGGAAAAGCAAATGTTAAATAAACATTGTTCATCGTTTGTAATTCGTTCACTCATAACTTCACAAAATTGTAATCGCTTATCAAAATCGTCTTCATTAAGTTCTTGTACAAGGTGAATTTTATACGGATGAAAATTATGTGCCTTTAGAATCCGTTGGATAGTACGTCGACTAACACCACAAGAAGTTTGCAATTTGCGGGTACTTAATGTAGGATCTACAATAACTTGCCCTAAAACCCCCACTTCTGTTGCTTCGTTCCTTATAGGATTTTCAATATTACGTTTTTTATTGGCGACTGATCCAGTTTCCCGAAATTTAGCTACAAGTTCTATAACGTATTTTCGGTGCACATTATTGTTCTCATGTCGCTCATTAAAAATTTGTGCTGTTCTATTAGCGCACTGATTATTTCCGAAAAATATTTCAATAATTTCAACCCTTTCTGCCGTGGAATATACCATGGTTAATTTATGTAAAAGCAATAAATGATATTTTAACAACAAAGATTGGTCAAATCAATCGCAAACTAATGTACTATTTCCTATTTAAAATAAGTACGTGGCATTCTCTACTTATCTTTCTTCAAGAAACAACTTTTTTTGTCACAAAGGACACTTCAATTGCTATTTTTATTATTAATAAACCATGGGCGTAGTAAATAAAAGCATTTACTTATCAAGAAAATGCTTTTACTCAAATTTCTTCTGAAAGAAGTACAAACTAATTTGATGTACCTATTAAAGTCTACTTTAAACTTTAAATCAATAAAACTCCAAAACTACTGAATTGAAGTACATGAATTTTACATCATTATAAAGGGAGTTGAAAGACCTTTTAAATGATGGATCATTCGACCCCCCTTTTCATTTAAGATTTTAGGGATGATGCCACCCCCGCTTAAGGGGCTGCAAATGTTACTGTGATTTCATGCCAATTTTGTGTCCCCCTCGAAAACAAAATCGACGGGTCCGAGGGATTTTTTTGAAAAGGAATCATCTGCCAGTAAATGCATCTGTTTCGTTTTCGGTGCGCCACCCTGTATATTATTTTGTTACATTTGCCCTGTATATATTCATTTTGTATGGAACTGCCGAAATATAAATTTTGAATAATATTAGGGATTGCCAATTTTGTGTATTTGTTTTTCTCTGGTAATATACAACCTGACATAATTAGTGTTTTCTTTATAACCCGTAGTAGAGCCGTCTGAGGGTTATAGTTTTATAGGAGTGTTTAGTTCAACGAGACCCCTGGAATTTTCCGTAACCTCCATCTGAGTCTATCTGGAACTCTTGACGCTTAGGGTCAAGGGGCCGTGGAGTAAACCACGTCACAAAATCTGGCGCCCGAGCAATTATTTTAAAGATTTTGCATCGAGGGTGTCCAAAGTGACGTGCCCAGTTGGTAGGAACCAAAGGGAGGTGAAAAACGCGTCACAGAAGGCTAGAATTGTAATAGATTATAGACAATTAAACCAGCAAATAGGAGATGATAAATTTCCATTGCCTTGTATATCAGAAATTTTGGATTCATTATCCGGGGCAATGTATTTTTCCCATCTTGATTTATCTCAGGGTTATTATCAGATCGAGCTTGACCAAAATAGCAGAAAATACACAGGTTTTGCAACAGATAGAGGTCAATATCAAATGACTCGACTACCCATGAGATTAAAAACAAGTCCCAGTGCATTTTCACGTGCAATGACAATTGCAATGTCCGGGCTAAATTACGAATGTTGTTTCGTTTATTTGCAAATAATTTAATTAACCATAATAAAAATTTGGTTAAAGTTTTTCAAAGGTTAAGACAGGTAAATTTAAAGCTAAACCCGAATAAATGCGAATTTTTGAAAAAAGAAATTCTCTACCTAGGTCACCAAATATCAGCAGAAGGATCTCTCCAGATTCTTCTAAAATAGAAGCAATTCAAAATTTTCCAGTTCCCAAAGATTCCCAAGCAGTTAAATGATTCGTTGCTTTCGCTAACTACTATAGAAAATATGTAAACTAACCTTTAAATTATCTCACAAGGAAAAATGTCCCTTTCATTTGGAATAACGATTGTCAAAATTCTTTTGAAACTTTAAAAAAGGCATTAACCAACCCACCAGTTCTTCAGTATCCAAACTTTGCACCTGAAAATGAATTTATACTAAAAACCGATGCATCAAATTATGCATTAGGTGCTGTACTATCTAATTCCGATGATAGGCCTGTTGCATTTGCAAGTCGATCTCTTAATAAGGCTGAGAAAAATTATAGTGTTATTGAGAAGAAACTTCTAGCAATCGTTTTCGCAGTAAAGTACTTTAGACCTTATCTATTTTCAAGAAAATTTTCAATTTTAAGCGACCATAGACCTCTGGTTTACTTATTTGGCATGACAAATCCTAGCATTCTCGAAGAATATGATTTCACGGTAAAATATATAAAAGGCAAAGATAATGTTGTAGCAGATGCCCTTCCACGTATCGATATATCTTCCGATGAACTAAAAAATGTAAACAAAGAAGTGTGCGATACAATTTTTGTCACCACAAGAGCTCAATCAAAAATCAACGAAAAGGAACCTTTAAGTAGTTTCAAAGATAATTCTGACGAAAGGACTGATCACCCTGGAGTTCTAGAATTACTTAAACCGCCTAAAGATTCGTTTAGTTTAAATATAATTTCAAAAAAGGAATTTGACAAAATAAAACGTTGTAATAAAAAGGATAATTGTACGATAGTTGGAAACTTGATATGTAATGAAGATTCGCGAATCATATATTTCTATCAGGATCCTCGATCATCATCAGACTTAGGTACGATGTTGAGAGACCTGAAATGTATTTATAATAAACACAAAATTCCGGAATTAATTATTTTAAAGAATAAAAATAGTGCACAATCAATTAAATTACTAATGAAGTTTCGTAATGAGATAAAAAATATAGGTATAAAAATATCTATTCTTAAAGATGTAGAACATATTTTAGACAGTGAAACTAAACAAATTATCCTAAACGATTTTCATATTCTTCCTACTGGGAGACATGCAGGTGTAAATAGGATGTACAATAATATAAAAAAGAGGTACTTTTGGCAAAAGTTACATGGGGATGTAGAAAAATTTGTAAAAAGATGCGACGATTGTCAACGGTGTAAGCATTCTATATCAAATAAAGAAACTTTATCTATAACCACCACAGCTTCGTCAGGATTTCAAAAAAGTTTTATAGATTTAGTTGGGCCATTACAAGAAGATGTAGAAAATAATAAATATATTTTAACGATACAATGCGAATTAACCAAATTTGTAGAAGCATATCCATTGAAAAACAAGGAAGCTTATACAGTGGCAACTGCACTTATTAATAATTTTATATTACGCTACGGCATTCCAGACGAAATTGTCTCAGATCAGGGTACCGAATTTTTGGAATGCATTTTTAAAGGAATTTGTCAAATTTTACACATTAAGAAACTTAACTCGACAGCGTATTATCATGAGACACTAGGCGCTCTTGAGAACTCTCATAAAAATCTGGGAGCATATTTACGAATTCAAGCTGCAAAAATTTGAGAATGCTTGGAGTTCTTGGGTTCCCTACTGGTGTTTTGTTTATAACACGACGGTCCACACAGAAACTAAATACACCCCTTATGAACTTATCTTCGGGAAACTTGCAAAAATCCCTTCCAATTTAAATTTTTGGGTAGATCCAATATATAATTTTGACGATTACCCTCACGAATTAAAATATAGATTGCAACAAGCATGTGGTGACGCAAAACATAATTTAAATATATCGAAAAGTAAAAGAAAATCTATGTATGATCAGGAAATAAAATCTGTAAAATATAATATAGGAGATAAGGTATTGATAAAGAATGTAGTTAAAAATAAATTGGAACCACTGTATATAGGCCCATATAGTGTCATTGAGGAGAAATCTCCGAATGTAAAAATAGAAGATCGTATAATAGAGGTTCATAAAAATAGAGTAAAATTGTATCATAGTTGAAAAAAAAATTTTTTTCTTCTTTAGGAGTGTGATGTAATGTAGTAGCGCTATAATAATTAATTTAGGTACACACTGTATACAGGGTGTCCCAGAATTTTTTAGACAGGCTATAACTCTAAAACGGCTTAAGATAACTTCATAAAATTTGGTATGCAGCAATTGGACGGATTTTACGATATTGCGAATCCCTCATGACGTCAGCGAAATCATCAGCGTAGCTATGACGTCATGTCATTATAAAATATCAAATGCAAAGGTGGTCGTGTGACTGCTCATATTAAAGGTCTTTTTATTCTGAATTCAACCATGTAATACACTTAGTATGTTAAAATTTATTAGCTGTGTATTTTCGATCAAAAGGAGTTTAACAAAATGAATAAAAAAGTTTAATAAACAAATTTAATCACATGAAAATCAAGGCAATGATACCATTATTCTACAATTAATTTTCAATAATGTGCTTAAAATGCCCCCCTTCCGCTTCAACACAAGCCTCAAACCTTCTCAATAGTTCACGCATACATGCCGCTCTTATCATTTCCGGAGTAACAGCTCCACATGCTTCTTTTATTTTATTTTTTAAATCATCAACATCGCGTGGTGGATTTGAGTATACAATATCTTTTAAATAACCCCAAATAAAAAAATCGAGGGGTGATGGGTCTGGTGAGCGCGCTGGCCATAGACATGGTCCTGCATTACCGATCCAGAAAGAAGGAAATCTATTATTTAAAAACTGCGTTACCCTACCATAATTATGTGAAGCAGCACCATCTTGATGCCACATCATTTCTATTCTTTCATTTAATGGAATATCCTCCAATAAATCTGGTAACTCATTTTGCAGAAACATCAAGTAACGTTCACCAGTTAATGTTCCATCATAAAAGTAAGGCCCTGTCAACCTTCCATTAAATACCCCACACCAAACATTTATTCTCCACCTTGTTTGAAATCGAGATTGTAGAATAATGGTATTATTGCCTTGATTTTCATGTGATTAAATTTGTTTATTAAACTTTTTTATTTATTTTGTTAAACTCCTTTTGATCGAAAATACACAGCTAATAAATTTTAACATACTAAGTGTATTACATGGTTGAATTCAGAATAAAAAGACCTTTAATATGAGCAGTCACACGACCACCTTTGCATTTGATATTTTATAATGACATGACGTCATAGCTACGCTGATGATTTCGCTGACGTCATGAGGGATTCGCAATATTGTAAAATCCGTCCAATTGCTGCATACCAAAGTTTATGAAGTTATCTTCAGCCGTTTTAGAGTTATAGCCTGTCTAAAAAATTCTGGGACACCCTGTATAAGTAATATAGGTTTAGTTAAGCATTTTTAGAAATAATGTTAATTATTAATATCTATGCAATAATTTATGTCGTCACCCATTTCTGGCGACTCAGCGATACCTTTGAACTCGCCAGAGTGAGTGACCGGAATTCGTGGCTTTTGAAATAAAACTACTAACGAGAGAAGATGTTTTTCTTCAGAATTACCTAAAGCACCAATTTAAATTAAAGAGTTATCATAGAAGCTGAGAGGTTATTACACATGGTTGAAAGAGAACAGTCTAGAACTCACAGCTCATAAAACGGAAGCTATCATATTGAAGGAACCACGCGATAGAAAACACATTAAGTTTAACCTAAACGGCACCGAAATCTCTATAAAAAATACAGTTGAATACCTGGGAATTCACCTAGACGAAAGACTCCGTTTTACCGAACACGTTAAAAGAACATGCACCAAGGCAAATGACCGAGTTAGCAAGCTCAGAAAAATATTACCCAATATCGGGGGTCCGTCGAGTCTAAAGCGAGAAGTACTGGTAGGGGTCGTGAACTTCATATTATTGTAAGGAGCACCAGTCTGGCATACCGTGTAATATGACTACATTAAGCGAAGTATGGAGAGCGTACAACGGAAAATACTTATTAGAGCAGGTATGGCATACCGTACAGTGTCTGCGGCCGCAATACAAGTGGTATGCGGGATTCCACCCATACACATCCTAACGGACGAACGGGGAAGGCGATATGCCAGTAAAGATACCAACACGAGAAACAACGACGAAGAGAGAGACAGGACACTAGAACTATGGCAACACGAATGGGCCACAGAGCAAGTGAACGGAAAATGGACAAGAGAGTTGATCCCGGAAGTGACACCATGGGTAAACTATTTTACCACACAGTTCCTAACTGGCCATGGCTCTTTCAGAGCATACACCTACACTGACGATCTCTGCATATACTGCAAAAACACAGACGACGCAAACCATACCTTATTCGAATGCATAAGATTCACGTCAGAAAGGGACCGGCTGGGAATAAAGCTGGGGCTAAAAGTAGACAAAAATAATATAATAGTCAAAATGCTGGAAAACAGGAAAACATATCTGACAATTCTGAAACATATAACAAACATTATGACAATAAAAGAAAGAGAAGAGAGAATACACCAGAAAAATGTCTAGAAAGACAAACCATCTCTTCTAGATGTGGAACCTTCTGCAATGAAGGTAGGATTCCTGGAAGAGTCTAGATAAACAGGGGTGGAGTGTTTGGTGGGTAGGGCCACGGCGAGTCCCACACTATGTAATGGTCTCAATCAGCTTAGGGTGATTGAATCCATTACATGTGCGTAAATTGCATTTCAACCACCCTCCCAAAAAAAAAGGTTGGGTTAGGTTCCCTAGTGGAGAGGTGGCAGAGCTGGAATTCGAGAGAATGGTGAGCTGGGAAGACCAAAAAACGTCGTTGACTCAGCTAGGACAGTACGGGATAAAGAAGATAGAGATTTTGGAAATCACTAGCGACGAAGAAGACAGGCCGAGTGAAAAGAAGAGAAAGGACACGAGGAAAGAGGACCAAAAAGAGATGGAAACCAAAAGAAATAAGGAAGACGGCAAAAGGAAAAAGGATACACAAACGGTAGAAAACGAGGAGCTGGTAGTAGTAAGAGAAATTATGGAAAGGGTACTCGAAGAGGCGAAGCAGTTATTTACACTGACAAAGAAAATAGTAAATACAAAGGTGGAGATAAAGGAAGGGGCCAGGAATCTATATAGGGTAATAACTAGAGCCCAAAAGAAGTTGGACGCTTTTAGGGAAAGCGCCTCATGTCCTGAGACGCAGCCAATGGAACCGCTGAAGGGTACGCATTTCAAAGAGAAACAAAGGAACGTGAGAGGGAAAGAGGGATGATAGAACGTGTAAAGGAAAGCCTAGAGTCGGGCATGACTATACAGGACTTTAGGAGCATGGTGGGTTGGGAGTAGCCAGAAGAGGTATTTTAAAACACAAAGACCATGACCAAGGAGGAAATGGGAATACCGGACAACAGAGATCTGTTGGTTATTCAGGCAGGGTAGAGGAGAAACCAAAATAAGGAAGTTGTTAGGAGGAATGGGTGAGTGAATATCCGGGACTCAAAGCGATGATGGAGGAAACTGAGGAGTCAGTGGACTACTTGATAAATTTTGTAAATAGCGAAACCCGCAGGGGAAGGATGGCAAGAGGGTTTTCGGTGGCTTACATTGTGAAAGCCCAGGAAGACGACGACCTCTTGTACAAAGGCGTAAGGGACTTGTTAGAGTCATCCATCATTTAAAAGGTCTTTCAACTCCCTTTATAATGATGTAAAATTCATGTACTTCAATTCAGTAGTTTTGGAGATTTATTGATTTAAAGTTTAAATACATCATCGTAAGAGGAGATCAATACATAGCAGCAAAGTTGTTAAAAAATAAAGAATGAACTGACCTGTCAGCCGAGTAAATGTTGAAAATGACCACCATTACTTTCCATGCAATAATAAAGATTTTGCTGAAAACGTTGCCGGACATTTTGCAATATTTGAGGAGTAATTTGATGGCACTCATTCACAATTCTTTGTCGCAAATCTTCTAAGGATGTTGGCTGAGTAGCATAGATTTTGCTTTTTAAGTAACCCCACAAAAAGAAATCCAAAGGTGATAAATCTGGCGATCTTGGGGGCCATTCAACGGCACCTCTTCTACCAATCCATTGACCTGGAAAGGTCTGATCTAAATAATGCCGAACTCTTAATGCGTAATGTGGTGGGGCACCATCCTGTTGGAACATCAACATATTCTCAACGTATCGACCATCATTCTGATTTTCAATTATATCTGTTAGCGCAGGATCTATGGCATTTTGCAGTAATTCCAAATACATTTCACCAGTTAAATTTCCAGGTAAGAAAAAAGGACCAACCAAATGATCGCCAAAAATGCCAGCCCAAACATTTAATTTTTGTGGCTGCTGTGTGTGTACCTCATGGTAAATTCTGGGATTAGAGTCCGACCAATATCGACAATTATGACGATTTACTTCGCCATTTAAAAAAAAGGAACATTCGTCGGAAAAGCAAATGTTAAATAAACATTGTTCATCGTTTGTAATTCGTTCACTCATAACTTCACAAAATTGTAATCGCTTATCAAAATCGTCTTCATTAAGTTCTTGTACAAGGTGAATTTTATACGGATGAAAATTATGTGCCTTTAGAATCCGTTGGATAGTACGTCGACTAACACCACAAGAAGTTTGCAATTTGCGGGTACTTAATGTAGGATCTACAATAACTTGCCCTAAAACCCCCACTTCTGTTGCTTCGTTCCTTATAGGATTTTCAATATTACGTTTTTTATTGGCGACTGATCCAGTTTCCCGAAATTTAGCTACAAGTTCTATAACGTATTTTCGGTGCACATTATTGTTCTCATGTCGCTCATTAAAAATTTGTGCTGTTCTATTAGCGCACTGATTATTTCCGAAAAATATTTCAATAATTTCAACCCTTTCTGCCGTGGAATATACCATGGTTAATTTATGTAAAAGCAATAAATGATATTTTAACAACAAAGATTGGTCAAATCAATCGCAAACTAATGTACTATTTCCTATTTAAAATA
Organism: Lochmaea capreae; assembly: GCA_949126875.1. Lineage (NCBI taxonomy): Eukaryota > Metazoa > Arthropoda > Insecta > Coleoptera > Chrysomelidae > Lochmaea > Lochmaea capreae. Next base: position 24,950,866 of record OX421409.1, on the reverse strand, counting down.
AGTACGTGGCATTCTCTACTTATCTTTCTTCAAGAAACAACTTTTTTTGTCACAAAGGACACTTCAATTGCTATTTTTATTATTAATAAACCATGGGCGTAGTAAATAAAAGCATTTACTTATCAAGAAAATGCTTTTACTCAAATTTCTTCTGAAAGAAGTACAAACTAATTTGATGTACCTATTAAAGTCTACTTTAAACTTTAAATCAATAAAACTCCAAAACTACTGAATTGAAGTACATGAATTTTACATCATTATAAAGGGAGTTGAAAGACCTTTTAAATGATGGATCATTCGACCCCCCTTTTCATTTAAGATTTTAGGGATGATGCCACCCCCGCTTAAGGGGCTGCAAATGTTACTGTGATTTCATGCCAATTTTGTGTCCCCCTCGAAAACAAAATCGACGGGTCCGAGGGATTTTTTTGAAAAGGAATCATCTGCCAGTAAATGCATCTGTTTCGTTTTCGGTGCGCCACCCTGTATATTATTTTGTTACATTTGCCCTGTATATATTCATTTTGTATGGAACTGCCGAAATATAAATTTTGAATAATATTAGGGATTGCCAATTTTGTGTATTTGTTTTTCTCTGGTAATATACAACCTGACATAATTAGTGTTTTCTTTATAACCCGTAGTAGAGCCGTCTGAGGGTTATAGTTTTATAGGAGTGTTTAGTTCAACGAGACCCCTGGAATTTTCCGTAACCTCCATCTGAGTCTATCTGGAACTCTTGACGCTTAGGGTCAAGGGGCCGTGGAGTAAACCACGTCACAAAATCTGGCGCCCGAGCAATTATTTTAAAGATTTTGCATCGAGGGTGTCCAAAGTGACGTGCCCAGTTGGTAGGAACCAAAGGGAGGTGAAAAACGCGTCACAGAAGGCTAGAATTGTAATAGATTATAGACAATTAAACCAGCAAATAGGAGATGATAAATTTCCATTGCCTTGTATATCAGAAATTTTGGATTCATTATCCGGGGCAATGTATTTTTCCCATCTTGATTTATCTCAGGGTTATTATCAGATCGAGCTTGACCAAAATAGCAGAAAATACACAGGTTTTGCAACAGATAGAGGTCAATATCAAATGACTCGACTACCCATGAGATTAAAAACAAGTCCCAGTGCATTTTCACGTGCAATGACAATTGCAATGTCCGGGCTAAATTACGAATGTTGTTTCGTTTATTTGCAAATAATTTAATTAACCATAATAAAAATTTGGTTAAAGTTTTTCAAAGGTTAAGACAGGTAAATTTAAAGCTAAACCCGAATAAATGCGAATTTTTGAAAAAAGAAATTCTCTACCTAGGTCACCAAATATCAGCAGAAGGATCTCTCCAGATTCTTCTAAAATAGAAGCAATTCAAAATTTTCCAGTTCCCAAAGATTCCCAAGCAGTTAAATGATTCGTTGCTTTCGCTAACTACTATAGAAAATATGTAAACTAACCTTTAAATTATCTCACAAGGAAAAATGTCCCTTTCATTTGGAATAACGATTGTCAAAATTCTTTTGAAACTTTAAAAAAGGCATTAACCAACCCACCAGTTCTTCAGTATCCAAACTTTGCACCTGAAAATGAATTTATACTAAAAACCGATGCATCAAATTATGCATTAGGTGCTGTACTATCTAATTCCGATGATAGGCCTGTTGCATTTGCAAGTCGATCTCTTAATAAGGCTGAGAAAAATTATAGTGTTATTGAGAAGAAACTTCTAGCAATCGTTTTCGCAGTAAAGTACTTTAGACCTTATCTATTTTCAAGAAAATTTTCAATTTTAAGCGACCATAGACCTCTGGTTTACTTATTTGGCATGACAAATCCTAGCATTCTCGAAGAATATGATTTCACGGTAAAATATATAAAAGGCAAAGATAATGTTGTAGCAGATGCCCTTCCACGTATCGATATATCTTCCGATGAACTAAAAAATGTAAACAAAGAAGTGTGCGATACAATTTTTGTCACCACAAGAGCTCAATCAAAAATCAACGAAAAGGAACCTTTAAGTAGTTTCAAAGATAATTCTGACGAAAGGACTGATCACCCTGGAGTTCTAGAATTACTTAAACCGCCTAAAGATTCGTTTAGTTTAAATATAATTTCAAAAAAGGAATTTGACAAAATAAAACGTTGTAATAAAAAGGATAATTGTACGATAGTTGGAAACTTGATATGTAATGAAGATTCGCGAATCATATATTTCTATCAGGATCCTCGATCATCATCAGACTTAGGTACGATGTTGAGAGACCTGAAATGTATTTATAATAAACACAAAATTCCGGAATTAATTATTTTAAAGAATAAAAATAGTGCACAATCAATTAAATTACTAATGAAGTTTCGTAATGAGATAAAAAATATAGGTATAAAAATATCTATTCTTAAAGATGTAGAACATATTTTAGACAGTGAAACTAAACAAATTATCCTAAACGATTTTCATATTCTTCCTACTGGGAGACATGCAGGTGTAAATAGGATGTACAATAATATAAAAAAGAGGTACTTTTGGCAAAAGTTACATGGGGATGTAGAAAAATTTGTAAAAAGATGCGACGATTGTCAACGGTGTAAGCATTCTATATCAAATAAAGAAACTTTATCTATAACCACCACAGCTTCGTCAGGATTTCAAAAAAGTTTTATAGATTTAGTTGGGCCATTACAAGAAGATGTAGAAAATAATAAATATATTTTAACGATACAATGCGAATTAACCAAATTTGTAGAAGCATATCCATTGAAAAACAAGGAAGCTTATACAGTGGCAACTGCACTTATTAATAATTTTATATTACGCTACGGCATTCCAGACGAAATTGTCTCAGATCAGGGTACCGAATTTTTGGAATGCATTTTTAAAGGAATTTGTCAAATTTTACACATTAAGAAACTTAACTCGACAGCGTATTATCATGAGACACTAGGCGCTCTTGAGAACTCTCATAAAAATCTGGGAGCATATTTACGAATTCAAGCTGCAAAAATTTGAGAATGCTTGGAGTTCTTGGGTTCCCTACTGGTGTTTTGTTTATAACACGACGGTCCACACAGAAACTAAATACACCCCTTATGAACTTATCTTCGGGAAACTTGCAAAAATCCCTTCCAATTTAAATTTTTGGGTAGATCCAATATATAATTTTGACGATTACCCTCACGAATTAAAATATAGATTGCAACAAGCATGTGGTGACGCAAAACATAATTTAAATATATCGAAAAGTAAAAGAAAATCTATGTATGATCAGGAAATAAAATCTGTAAAATATAATATAGGAGATAAGGTATTGATAAAGAATGTAGTTAAAAATAAATTGGAACCACTGTATATAGGCCCATATAGTGTCATTGAGGAGAAATCTCCGAATGTAAAAATAGAAGATCGTATAATAGAGGTTCATAAAAATAGAGTAAAATTGTATCATAGTTGAAAAAAAAATTTTTTTCTTCTTTAGGAGTGTGATGTAATGTAGTAGCGCTATAATAATTAATTTAGGTACACACTGTATACAGGGTGTCCCAGAATTTTTTAGACAGGCTATAACTCTAAAACGGCTTAAGATAACTTCATAAAATTTGGTATGCAGCAATTGGACGGATTTTACGATATTGCGAATCCCTCATGACGTCAGCGAAATCATCAGCGTAGCTATGACGTCATGTCATTATAAAATATCAAATGCAAAGGTGGTCGTGTGACTGCTCATATTAAAGGTCTTTTTATTCTGAATTCAACCATGTAATACACTTAGTATGTTAAAATTTATTAGCTGTGTATTTTCGATCAAAAGGAGTTTAACAAAATGAATAAAAAAGTTTAATAAACAAATTTAATCACATGAAAATCAAGGCAATGATACCATTATTCTACAATTAATTTTCAATAATGTGCTTAAAATGCCCCCCTTCCGCTTCAACACAAGCCTCAAACCTTCTCAATAGTTCACGCATACATGCCGCTCTTATCATTTCCGGAGTAACAGCTCCACATGCTTCTTTTATTTTATTTTTTAAATCATCAACATCGCGTGGTGGATTTGAGTATACAATATCTTTTAAATAACCCCAAATAAAAAAATCGAGGGGTGATGGGTCTGGTGAGCGCGCTGGCCATAGACATGGTCCTGCATTACCGATCCAGAAAGAAGGAAATCTATTATTTAAAAACTGCGTTACCCTACCATAATTATGTGAAGCAGCACCATCTTGATGCCACATCATTTCTATTCTTTCATTTAATGGAATATCCTCCAATAAATCTGGTAACTCATTTTGCAGAAACATCAAGTAACGTTCACCAGTTAATGTTCCATCATAAAAGTAAGGCCCTGTCAACCTTCCATTAAATACCCCACACCAAACATTTATTCTCCACCTTGTTTGAAATCGAGATTGTAGAATAATGGTATTATTGCCTTGATTTTCATGTGATTAAATTTGTTTATTAAACTTTTTTATTTATTTTGTTAAACTCCTTTTGATCGAAAATACACAGCTAATAAATTTTAACATACTAAGTGTATTACATGGTTGAATTCAGAATAAAAAGACCTTTAATATGAGCAGTCACACGACCACCTTTGCATTTGATATTTTATAATGACATGACGTCATAGCTACGCTGATGATTTCGCTGACGTCATGAGGGATTCGCAATATTGTAAAATCCGTCCAATTGCTGCATACCAAAGTTTATGAAGTTATCTTCAGCCGTTTTAGAGTTATAGCCTGTCTAAAAAATTCTGGGACACCCTGTATAAGTAATATAGGTTTAGTTAAGCATTTTTAGAAATAATGTTAATTATTAATATCTATGCAATAATTTATGTCGTCACCCATTTCTGGCGACTCAGCGATACCTTTGAACTCGCCAGAGTGAGTGACCGGAATTCGTGGCTTTTGAAATAAAACTACTAACGAGAGAAGATGTTTTTCTTCAGAATTACCTAAAGCACCAATTTAAATTAAAGAGTTATCATAGAAGCTGAGAGGTTATTACACATGGTTGAAAGAGAACAGTCTAGAACTCACAGCTCATAAAACGGAAGCTATCATATTGAAGGAACCACGCGATAGAAAACACATTAAGTTTAACCTAAACGGCACCGAAATCTCTATAAAAAATACAGTTGAATACCTGGGAATTCACCTAGACGAAAGACTCCGTTTTACCGAACACGTTAAAAGAACATGCACCAAGGCAAATGACCGAGTTAGCAAGCTCAGAAAAATATTACCCAATATCGGGGGTCCGTCGAGTCTAAAGCGAGAAGTACTGGTAGGGGTCGTGAACTTCATATTATTGTAAGGAGCACCAGTCTGGCATACCGTGTAATATGACTACATTAAGCGAAGTATGGAGAGCGTACAACGGAAAATACTTATTAGAGCAGGTATGGCATACCGTACAGTGTCTGCGGCCGCAATACAAGTGGTATGCGGGATTCCACCCATACACATCCTAACGGACGAACGGGGAAGGCGATATGCCAGTAAAGATACCAACACGAGAAACAACGACGAAGAGAGAGACAGGACACTAGAACTATGGCAACACGAATGGGCCACAGAGCAAGTGAACGGAAAATGGACAAGAGAGTTGATCCCGGAAGTGACACCATGGGTAAACTATTTTACCACACAGTTCCTAACTGGCCATGGCTCTTTCAGAGCATACACCTACACTGACGATCTCTGCATATACTGCAAAAACACAGACGACGCAAACCATACCTTATTCGAATGCATAAGATTCACGTCAGAAAGGGACCGGCTGGGAATAAAGCTGGGGCTAAAAGTAGACAAAAATAATATAATAGTCAAAATGCTGGAAAACAGGAAAACATATCTGACAATTCTGAAACATATAACAAACATTATGACAATAAAAGAAAGAGAAGAGAGAATACACCAGAAAAATGTCTAGAAAGACAAACCATCTCTTCTAGATGTGGAACCTTCTGCAATGAAGGTAGGATTCCTGGAAGAGTCTAGATAAACAGGGGTGGAGTGTTTGGTGGGTAGGGCCACGGCGAGTCCCACACTATGTAATGGTCTCAATCAGCTTAGGGTGATTGAATCCATTACATGTGCGTAAATTGCATTTCAACCACCCTCCCAAAAAAAAAGGTTGGGTTAGGTTCCCTAGTGGAGAGGTGGCAGAGCTGGAATTCGAGAGAATGGTGAGCTGGGAAGACCAAAAAACGTCGTTGACTCAGCTAGGACAGTACGGGATAAAGAAGATAGAGATTTTGGAAATCACTAGCGACGAAGAAGACAGGCCGAGTGAAAAGAAGAGAAAGGACACGAGGAAAGAGGACCAAAAAGAGATGGAAACCAAAAGAAATAAGGAAGACGGCAAAAGGAAAAAGGATACACAAACGGTAGAAAACGAGGAGCTGGTAGTAGTAAGAGAAATTATGGAAAGGGTACTCGAAGAGGCGAAGCAGTTATTTACACTGACAAAGAAAATAGTAAATACAAAGGTGGAGATAAAGGAAGGGGCCAGGAATCTATATAGGGTAATAACTAGAGCCCAAAAGAAGTTGGACGCTTTTAGGGAAAGCGCCTCATGTCCTGAGACGCAGCCAATGGAACCGCTGAAGGGTACGCATTTCAAAGAGAAACAAAGGAACGTGAGAGGGAAAGAGGGATGATAGAACGTGTAAAGGAAAGCCTAGAGTCGGGCATGACTATACAGGACTTTAGGAGCATGGTGGGTTGGGAGTAGCCAGAAGAGGTATTTTAAAACACAAAGACCATGACCAAGGAGGAAATGGGAATACCGGACAACAGAGATCTGTTGGTTATTCAGGCAGGGTAGAGGAGAAACCAAAATAAGGAAGTTGTTAGGAGGAATGGGTGAGTGAATATCCGGGACTCAAAGCGATGATGGAGGAAACTGAGGAGTCAGTGGACTACTTGATAAATTTTGTAAATAGCGAAACCCGCAGGGGAAGGATGGCAAGAGGGTTTTCGGTGGCTTACATTGTGAAAGCCCAGGAAGACGACGACCTCTTGTACAAAGGCGTAAGGGACTTGTTAGAGGCCATGACGGAAGTTGAGCAAAGTGGGAGCCAACCGCAGTTGAAACTCACTTGTGTACTCGAAGAGAAGGGAAAGATATAGGAAGGCCTTTGAAAGCGCCATAGCAGGAACCTCAAGAGAAATCAAGCTGGTTACACATAAAAGGAGGAAGAGGGAAGATAGGGGCACAATAAGGGTACGGAGAGGAGAGAAAACATATGCGGAACTTTTAAGGAACATGGATGACAACATCTCTATAGATGGAAGCGGTGTAAATGCTAGGAGCATGTAAATGCTAGGGGAAAACGGCGAAAGGAGATATGCTATTAGAACTAGAGGGAGGTAGGGAAAATATCAGAAGATTAACAGGACAAATTAAGGATAGGACAGGAGCGGACGCCGAAATGGGGGAAAATGGGGACAGATCCTCTTTCTCTATGACGTGGACTCCACCACGGAGGATAAGAAAATTTTAGGGGCAATAAGGAAAGAGATCGGAGCGGACAAGGGAAGCTCAGTACCTATAAAAACGCGCAGAAGTACCAGAAATGGAAGCGATCTGATTATGGTGGGGGCTAACAAGGAAGCTGCCGAGACACTGGACAGGGTGGGGAGGATAGGGATAGGACTGTGTTTCTTCAAGATAAAGATAAAGGTACAGACTAGCAGGTGTCACAACTGCTTGGGTGTGGGGCACAATAGAGCAGAGTGTAAAGAACCCAGTGCAGTGGGAAAATGTCTAAACTGTTGGCAGGAGGGACACAAGGTAGGTGAATGTAGGAATGCAGCAGTCTGTAGACCTTGTGGACAATCAAACATCAAAATATCACAGATAACCAGCGGAGAGGGATACATCAAACTGTGTTTGGAGGAAGTAGACGTGATTGCCTGCTACATATCCCCAAACATGGGTCTAGAAAGTTTCGAATCATATATTGACGAAATCATGGATTTAATCAGAACATCGGGGAGAGAGACCTGAATGCAAAGGCTAATGAATGGGGATCGACGACATATGATAAGAGAGGGCTATATCTCTTGGATTGGGTAACACAGTTGGATTTGGTCATTTTGAATGATGGACAGAAACCAACTTTCATCAGGGGAGGGTCAGACAGTCGGGATGTGATTTTGATGGTGGGGGAAAAAACCAAGGTAGGGACACAGACGAATATGTCGAAAGGTGGATCAAAAATCAGCCTGGGTCGGACCGCATGGTGGATGAATGTAAGGATGAGGTGGATTATGTGGCTAGCAATATCCAAACAGAGACAAGGAGAGGGAGAAACTTGAGGGAGGCGAGAATAGCATATGTGCTTAGAGCGGGGGTAGATGCGAAAGACATATATAGAAAGGCTAGGGACCTAGGGGACGCGATTAGGGAGGCAAGGGTGGAACTATATGCGAAGGAGGGAGAGCTAGCATGTGTTGGATATTCAATATTAATAAATCACCCTGTTTACAGATATGTTGATATATAATATATGATATGAGTTGTCAGATTTTGATTAATTATAAAAATAAAAAGTCAGTTATAAAATTCATTCTTTCAAAGTTATTTTTCGGTGATATCTGATTGTAAATGCCACTAAACTCAACAGGTTATGGGCCCAGTTACTGAGAAAGTAAAACGTAACACAAGATGTCGGATATCACAAAATTTAATATTGTAAAATTGAATGGAAATAATTATGGGATTTGGAAGTTTAAAATGGAGCTGTTGCTGCAGAAGGAAGAACTATGTGAAGTCATAGAGAAAGATAAACCAAATCCAGAAACTGATGCATGGAAGAAACTTGATAATAAAGCAAGAGCAACTATTGGGCTCTTGATTGACGATAATCAAGTATCACATATAAGAAATGCGAAAACAGCTAAAGAGGCTTGGGTATCTCTAAAACAGTATTATGAAAAATCGACCTTAACAAATCAGGTATGTTTATTAAAGAGAATCTGCAAACTGACATTACATGAAGATGGTAATCTTGAAGAACATGTTTCAACGTTGCTAGATTTAATTTATCAGTTAAAAACTCTAGGCGAAGACATTGAAGATCGCTTAGCAATTGCACTATTACTTAGCAGTTTACCTGATAGTTATACCTCACTGGTTATGTCTTTGGAAGGTCGAAAGGAAGATGATTTAACACTGCGTCTATACAAGAGTATAGACGCAGAAAAGAATTTAATGCGGAAGGAACCAGCAATACTGAAGAAACAGTAATGAAAGCAAAAAGTTTTAATAAAAGCAAACTTAAATGTTATTTCTGTAATAAGGAAGGTCACCTGAAGATATATTGTTACTTTTATAAGAATTCAACGAGGAATTCTAAAGGTAAAAACAAGGTGAACAATGTTCAAGATGAAATGAAAAACGTTACAGAAGATTCTGATGAAGAATGTTGCTTCAATAACAAGGAAGAAGAAAAAAGAAAAACCGATTTTTGGTATATAGATTCTGGATGTACATGTCACATGGTAAATAATAGAGAGTTTTTTAATGAATTTGAGGAAGAGACTAATAAGGAGCTATTTCTTGCTGATGGTAAGAAATTAAAGGCAAAAGGCATCGGTAAAGGTACAATTAATAGCCTTGTAGATAAAGAAATGTTAAAATTAACTGTAAAAAACGTTTTGTATATTCCACAATTAGAAAACTGTCTTTTATCTTTAAGTGTCCTTGAAAGACAAGGATTTGAAATTAGTTTTGCAAATAAAACATGTAAAATAATGAAATCGAACAAAGTATACGCCGTTGCTGAACTGGAGAATAAATAATACAGACTACAGTGTGCAGAAAAGGTCTACTCAGTATGGGATAAGCAGGATATGGCTTGTATTCATGTTTGGCATCGGAGATTCGGTCACAGAAATCAAGAAACAGTAAAAAGTATGTTTGATAAGAATCAGGTTCAAAGAATATCATTGAAACCATGCATTGAAAAGTTGAACTGTGACTGCTGTATTCGAGGAAAAATTCCAAAGCATACAGACTATTAAATAAACAGACCAATAAAATTATCATTAGTAGAGACGTAAAGTTAATTGAATCTGAACACGAGGAAAAGGTATTTGTTAATCAGAAATATAAAGAGGAAGACGAAGTCGAATTTGAAGTAGAAGAAAAGAAACAAAGTAACATTCTACAACCAGAGACAAAATCGCAACTAGAATTGACTGAAACTGAAGACGAAGAAAAGGACAATGAAAATAAAGAAATTCGACGATCAACTAGAAAGAATAAAGGTAAACCACCAGAAAGATATGGAGAATGCAGTTATTCAGCTTGTAGCGAAAGGATATTCACAGAAATATGGACATGACTATGACGAAATTTTCGCTCCAGTAATCAAGCAAACTACAATACGAACACTGCTTGTTATTGCCGGATAAAAAATTTTATTAGTTCATCACTTTGATGTGAAAACTGCATTTTTGAATGGTGAACTTGAGGAGGATATTTACATGTCACAACCGGAGGGATTTATTAAAGAAGATGAGAAAAAAGTATGTAAACTCAACAAAAGTATTTATGGTTTAAAGCAAGCAGCAAGAATTTGGAACGTTTATTTAGATAGAGTTATACAAAACTATGGTTTCAGAAGGGGCTTAGCTGATCCTTGCTTATCCATTAAAGAACGAGATAATGGAGAAACTATTTATATTTTGACTTACGTCGATGATATTTTGCTGGCTTGTCACAACAGCGAAACAATTGAAAAATTGGGACGATATTTCAATTGTTATTTCGAAACTAAATCTTTATGAGAATTGAAATATTTCTTAGGACTACAAGTGGAGAGGCAACCTGATGGAATTTTTAAAATTTATCAGACAACCTATATTGAAAAATTACTGAAAGATCACAATCTTTTAGATGTCAAGTTTTCAAAAATTCCACTAGATACAGGATATTAAATTATTGATAATGATATTATAGAAAATCAAGACATTTACAAAAAAATTATAGGAGAACTTTTATATCTATCAGTTCATTCGAGACCAGATATTGCTGCAAGTATTTCGATTTTAAGCAGAAAAATTAATAAAGCTACAAAGAAGGATTGGACTGAAGTAAAGAGAGTTTTATTGTATTTGAATGGAACTAAACATTTTAAGATAATCCTTGGAGGTGAAACATCAAATGAAAATATACTCTATGGATATTCAGATGCTGATTGGGCTGGAGATCAATCTGATAGAAAATCTAACAGCGGATATGTTTTTAAATTTAAAGCAGGTTTAGTTTCCTGGAGAAGCAGAAAACAAGACACCGTGGCTCTATCTTCAACAGAGTCAGAAATAATAGCTCTTTGTGAAGCTTGCAATGAAACACTTTGGTTGATTAAATTATTTGAAGATTTTAAGATAGAATTAGAACAAATACAAGTATTTGAAGACAATTAGGGATGTTTAAAATTAATGGACTCAGAAAAATTAAATGACAGAACCAAACACCTGGATACGAAATATAATTTTATAAAGGATTTGCGGAAGAACAACACAATCATTTTTGAATATTGTCCTACCGAGAATAGAGGATGGAGAATTCAAGAGAGCTATTGGGGAGATTACCTGGGCCGTGAAAAAAGGGATGGTGAAAGAGAAGGGTAATAGTAGGGTCGCAAAGCCTAGTTGCGAGGCTTGCAAGGCAGAAAGGGAAAACATATCAAAATTAAAGAAGAAAATAGAGGAAGGTGGATGTTTTGAAAACTTCAAGACAATTGCAAAGGAGAACTGGGAAGAAGAAATCTTCGAATGTATTAGACTTATTCAAAAGGAGTGGTGGTGGACCCAGAAATGGTTCCATCGGAACTAGTTCTAAATCTGAAGAAGAGAAGAGGAGAACTAGTAGAGATGGCGAAGGGTTGTAGAAGGGGGGAAATCGACCATGTGGTAAATGTAATACAGACGTCTAAATTCAGAAAGGAGTGGCGGCATTAAATTGCAAGGCTTGTTAGGGACATGGACCATGTTGTGCACAAAGAGATCGAGAAAGTGGGGGAGTCACATAGGGAGGTGAATGTTCTCCTCCCGGACGGAGGGAGGGGACATAATGTATAGAATGGCCATGGAATTCATTGGTAGAAGGGGGGATAAGATACAACATAATCTCGGACAGGGAGTTCCGTTCTAGTTAGGACAGGGGGATGGCCCTTTGCTGAAGTCCTCAAGGACTTGAGGACGCAAGTAGATGTGAGGGCTTTAGGGATAAAAGTAAACAATGTCTCAAAAGAATAATGGGGATATAATCGTGACGCTGAAGGGAAAAGGAACGGAGGAGAAACTAAGGGACGAATGGAGGGCGAGTGAAGGAGGTGTCGGTTAAAAAAAGGGAAGCGACCTTTAACCTCCTGAATCTAGATCCTGCGGAGATCAAGCAAGAGTTGGAGAAATGCACGGGGCTGAAAGGGGAGGTGGATATAAAAAGTCTCAAGCCCACGATGTACGGGGGACAAACCTGTACGTTTGCCATACCAACGGAGGCAGCGGAAGCTGTAAGGAGGGTACGGTCCATGTTCATAGGATGGTCCTCAACGACGATCAGAGAGAAGATAACACCTCTTAGGTGTTACAGGTGTTTGGACTACGGACACACAACACAAGAGTGCAAGGGACCGGATAGGGCTAAGCAGTGCCTGAACTGCGGGAGGGAAGGGCATAGGGCACAAGAGTGCGGGGAAGTACCGGAGTGCAGGTCCTGCGGAGTTACGGGCCACAGGATGGACTCTATAACTATTTAAAATATCTTAAATTGTAAACAATAAAAATATATGTAAGAAATAAAAATCAATAAAATAGTCTCATGGGAAATCAATAAGCCATTTATGATGAAAATAATACAAATGTCTGAATTTTTAAATAAACCAATATATTAAAACAATCCAAAAATATAATATTTAGAGCGTTAATAAGTAAACGATAATAATATTAGATAATTTAATAGAATCATAAAAATTCATTAGATTAAAAAATAATGGAAATCCCAGAAAGTATACTTTTGTAAAGTAAACCATGTAATGTAGTTTTAAAGGTAAAGTTTTTTTATGGGTATAAAATATATGTAAAGTCCATCAGATAAATTATAAGAGGTGGGATGAAAGGTAATATGGATTTAAAAGTAGGAAAAAAGTATTAAAATTATAGTACGTTAAAATTTCAAAAATTGGTAAAATATGTGACAGTAAGAAATTATTTAAAAAGTCAAGAAAATTATTGATATAAAAAATTTTTGGAAGCTTATGAAAAGAGAGGTAAAAAAAATTGTGAAATTGTGGAAAGAGGGGATCAACAATTAAAAAAATTTGGAGAAGAGAAATCGATTTGACTTTAAAAACTAAAAATAATATAAATTGTAAAGAAAGAAGTAACATTTGATGGTGGAGGAGAGTATTTGAGAATTTTAGTTCAAGAAAGGGTATAATTGAAACAAAAAAACAGTAATATATCAAAATTAAAATAATACATACAGAACATAAAGACCAGATTTTGATTAACCGAAGAGAACGTCTAGTGGAATTTGTTCATTATAAATATTCCATATAAATAACTGGTGGGTGATATGAAGGTTATAAATCAGTACTTTTGTGATAATTGATATTCAACATAGACAAGAAAAATCTGTAAGCAGCTCAGCAGACATTGACGAATATCATAAATTTCAACAACGAATTGGTAAGAAATTCATTTATTATCTTGCATTTCCTGAAACCGAGAAAGATGAAGAGATTAAACATGGTAAAGTTCAATTAACTAAGAAGAGTTAGAGATATAGTTAGTTTGTTTAGTAAAATAGAATATAAAGAATAATAATTTTTTTGAGGTTAGTTACACTTAGTAATAGATTATTTAAACAACTACGAAATTACTTACATCTAAAATATTACAGTTTGAACTTTAAAATAATAATAAATAAAACAGTATAATACTTACATAATAATAATAATTAGACAATTAAAATCCATGAAACAAATGAAATAAGTCATAGTTTTGACAATAGCTTACATCTATCTTATTCAGAATTTTTATAACCGCCCTCTAACAGAGGATTTGCAAATTATCTGAAGGCAATATTTCACGAGAGTTTACGAGGGGTGTAAAAAATTTATTGAAGGAACGTTTAAAATTTTTGAAATAAAATTAAATAATTATTGTTTCATGTCATAGATATTTTATTTCCTACTAAAATTTTGAATGCAGTTTTTTGTCAGATTGGAACTATTCGACCCTGAGGTTAAAGAATCTCATTTGAATACAAGAGAGGTAAGAAATAAACAAAAGAAATAATTAAAGGTATCATATAATTAATTATTAATGTTTTTTTTAAACAATTTGGCGCCCGACAAATATAAGAAATAAAATAAACAAATAAATTGAATAAAAATAAAACAAAATTTAAATTAATTAAAATTTGCCATAATAACAAAAAGGCACAAAAATAAAATCATAACAATATATACCCTTTTCGGTCTCTGCGTATTCCTGGGTACTTATACCCTGGCTTTTTTTTATTTATATATAGGGTGGTAGATATATGGGGTAGATTTTATTTTATTTCATTGTATTTTGTAGTGTTTTATCTTTATAACGTTTTATCTATATATCTGTTTTTAGGTATTTTCATATACTTTTATTTATATATTTTATGTGGTTCTATGTATATCCGGGGTCGTCGTTGCTTCGTTTTTATACACAGGTGCTCGTCTATTTATGTGTTTATTTATATGTATATTGATATGTATTTGTGTGCGTGTGTGTGTGTGTTTAATTATTATTATCAAATTTTAATTTTTTTATTCGATTTTTATTTGTAGTGATATTAATTTGTTGGGCGCCAATGATTTAATGAAATTTTATCTTAGTTTTGGTATCATACACCACTTACCGTTTTCATCATGGAGACTAGATATAAGGAGCACAAACTTGTATATGAAAAATCTCGAAAAAGTGTCCAGCGGTTAGGTGCAAATAGTAGATGGCGCGAGAGTAGCTAGCGATTGAAATTACAGAGTGAAGTTTGCTGGACAGGTTAGCCTAACAAAATATAAAAATAGTATTTATTTTTATAGAAGTTTTTATAAAAAATTTACAATGGGAAAAACGTGTGTCGTGAAAAGTTGTCCAACTAGAAGTAAGGTTAAAAATAAAAAAAATACACACCCCAGCCCCTGTCTTATTTTCGACCAGCAGTAAGTAAACTAATTTTTATTTAAGTAGAATATAGAGGTAGAATAGCTAGTTTTTACTTCTCATCAATACATTAACTTTTTCTTTGCTTGCATTAATTCACAGACAGCGGCAAGATTGGTAAAATGGAAGATCTCTTTGGGTCTTTGGGTATGGCTTTGAAAGCAAATAATCACATTTGCCACCTTCATTTTAAAGAGAGTGACATTAAAATGTCTCCTTTAGAGAGTTTTAGGGATACTTTTCTTAAATTTTCCCTGCTGCCACCATTTTGGCTGTATGTAGACAAACCAAATGAACTAGAATTTATTCGAATGGATCCTGCAACTAAGCAGATCAAAAACCATATACGTTTAAATGAGAATTTATCAATTACTGTAAGTATTCATGAATATATTATGGGTAAATATATTTGGTTATCTTTTTTTTGTAACAATAATTAATTGTAATCTAATTGCAGGTTATTTTCCCTAATAATGCAGAATTGCCCCTAATTGATAAAATTAGAATACTTAAAATATCCATTATGTGTTGGCACTCAAATTGACAAGCTCGTTGACAAGTAAGATTAATTTATTTTTACATAATGAACAAATGAAGTTTTGAAATCAATTATTTTTTAATTGCATCAATTTTCAGAAAATCAGAAACTTGTAAAGGTGTGATTGTTGGTGATGATACATACTTAAGAAATCAACCAAATCCATGATGCAAACCTTGTTGAATTTTACGGAAACGCTTGCAGCTTCATAATTCAACCACAACTATTTTAAATAGACCAACTTGGAATATACAGTGTGTTTCAAATTTAGTTAAGCAATGCAAACACCTAAAGAGTATGGTGAGTTTCATGAAATACAATTTTTTTGGCTTAAAACAACATTTCAAACACAAATAATCTAAATTAAACTAAATTCAATGTATTGAAAATTTCACACTACATGCTAAAAAGTTAATATTTATAACATCCTTTGCTAGGCCTCTTTATTCACTGATGCCTTAATTAACACTATGGTCAAAAATTTAGCACAATCAACTGAACATGTTGTGCTCCATTAAAAAAACTTCTATGTTGTACAGTTTACAAAATTTTAATGGTATGGCAAATTCTATGTCATTATTCTTTGCAGAAATTCTGACAGAAAAAAAAAATCAATGTCAGGTCTGAGTGTGCAAAGAAGTCAGATGCTTTAGTGCGAGAAGCTGTTTTGCAATTACCAGAAGAATTTCATAATTTACCGTCAAGTTGGGTGACTTGAGACTGCCTGGTGACTTGAGACAAAACTTTAGGTATTTCTGAGAAGGGTTGGTAACGCCGCAGATTATACTGGAATTCAGTTTCCACGCGGTATTCATTCACGACAAGTCTATGCAAGTTGTTTTTATAGTTTTTGCTGCTTAATTAAGAAGGTAAGTGCGGTTTTAGTAGTTTATTGTAAGAATAGGGTTTGTGGGATTTATAGGTATGTTAATAGTATATTACGTAACAAGAGTTGTAAGTAACCCATTACGCACGAAGCCGCGCAGCGGCGAGTGCGTAAATTTCACGAGTGCGTAATGGGATTACAACTCCTGTAACGTACTATACTTTTTCTACGCCCATCTATTTTCTTCTAAGTGCTCATAATTTCATCTTTTTCATTACTAACAGTCTTATTCATAGGTACAGTTGAGAAAATGTTCAGATACTATAATTTGTTACCAAAATTGATAGCATAAATGAGATGACGTTTTTTCCCATATCAAGAAACGCCGAATTATTTTTTTGGTAATTGTAAAATGTGTTGCCGACATTTAGGGGCATTACTCTTTTAATCTAAAATGTATTTCACTAATGCTGAGAGCTTTTATGTTTTTCAATTGATTAAAAGTATGTAAATAAACCAAATAAAGTATTACGTAAATGAAAATTTGATTGCGATTTGATTCAACAAAGAAATCCAAGTTTTTCTATCTAAACGCACATGTATGTTATGAGATTTTCATTACGTGCATGTTATTGTTAAATGTCACTTACAAGGAATGTTGTCAGTGCGATTTTTGACGTTTACAGACATGGGCGTAGAAAAAAAACTTTATGTATGTAGTCCAAACTGACTAATTTATGGGAATGGTCATATTTTACATTGATGTTAGTGTATATGGGAAGTATTTATTGCTATATACATTTTTGTTAACATAAACAGTTTTTTTTGATTTATATAAGAAAATAAAAAATGTGATTTATAGGGGCAGGATGAGACATGTCTCAAGTCACCCTACTTAAATAATACGTGTTCATTTTGCAGGTATTTTCAAGAATGGGTCGATACAAAAAAAAGTAAGCGCCAACTATAGAAGATATGACGAAAAAGATTTAGAACTTGCAGTAGCTGAAAGAAATAGAAGTGTTTCATTGAGAAAACTTCAAAGCAAATATGGTATTTCAAAGAATACGATAGATCGAAGAGCAAAAGGACGTCATATGAAAAAGGCAGGTGGACAAACTGTTTTCACGTCAGAGGAAAAAAAGGAGATGGTGGATAACATTCAGTTAGCCAGTGTCTGGGGGTTTCCACTAACATCTATTGCTGTAAGGTACTTGATTAAGTCGTATTTAGATAGTTCTGGTAGACAGGTATCAAAATTTAAAAAGAATTTGACAGGAAGAGAATTTATGAGAAAGTTCATTGAAAGGCATAAGGATATACTCTCACAACGCTGGTGTAAAAATATAAAACGGGCTCGGACAAGTGTTAACAGGGAGGTAATAAATAAATATTTTGACGAGCTGGAAGTAAGTTTGCAAGGGGTTGAACCAAATGCAATTGAGAATTATGATGAGACAAATATAACTGAAGAGGTGCAAAACACGCACATCGTATAATGGACAACTCTAGAAGCAGCCATTCCATCATGTTTGCAGGATCCGCATCGGGTGAACTTTTGCCACCTTACATAGTTTATAAGGCCGAAAATTTGTATAAAACGTGGACAGAAAATGGCCCTGCTGGTGCTAGATACAATAGGTCAAAGAGCTCCTGGTTTAATGAAGCGATTTTCGAGGATTGGTTTAGATCTACGGCGTTACCGTATTTTAAAAAACTCCCCATTGGGTCGCCAAAAGCTCTAATAGGCGACAATCTTGCCAGCCATATTTCACAATCCGTAATTGACTTATGCAGAGAATATAATATTCGATTTATCCTGCTACCTCCAAACAGTACTCACATCGGCCAACCCTTAGACGTAGCATATTTCAGACCACTCAAAACCGCACGGAGAGATGTTGGAAATTGAAGCATCGGGGGGTAGTACCGAAAGATACTTTTCCCAGACTGCTAAAAAATTGTTTGGATCAACTTGATGTAGACAACAAGACATCAGCAAATCTCATAGCTGGATTCCGTGGAAGTGGAATTTATCCAATCAACAGAAACAAAGTACTAGATAAGTTGCGACAGAGCTTAGAACAGCCAAATGATGAAAACAATTTTGTAGTGTCAATAGATAATGCTTTTCAAGTCTTTCAAGCAATCTATATACGAAGGAAACAGTAACCGGTACGAGGAAAAGAAAACAATTCTAATCGAGCCTGGAAAGAGTGTTGAAAATACTACTCTAGAGAGTGTTGAAACTACTACTCTAGAGAGTGTTGAAAATACTACTCTAGAGAGTGTTGAAAATACTACTCTAGAGAGTGTTGAAAATACTACTCTAGAGAGTGTTGAAAATACTACTCTAGAGAGTGTTGAAAATACTACTCTAGAAGAAGTAGAACACGACGGTAAATGAAAATGGAGTCAATGGAAACCAGGAAGAAATTGAAGAAGAGCTACCTGATTTTACTCAATTTAATAACCCGACACCGTCAACATCAAAAGAAACCTATTATTTATCGAAAAAATAAAAAAAGTGTAGATTCCCCCAGTGACAGTAATTAATTAAAAATTAAGTCACCATAAAGTAAAAGGTGAAAATAAATAGTAAAAAAGTGTTACTAACCTTCATAACAAGTTTGATAAAATCCGATGGTAAATATCCATCAAAATTAATGAAATCTTCAATTAACCATAAGTGGAAATTCTAAGAGGCCATTAATACTGAAAATTCTCAAAAACTGACGATGGAACCAGAGCGAAGCAATCTCAACCAAGGAATGCCATGCCCAGAGCGATCTGAAACAGGAAAAGGAAGTAATTATTCAAGTTCAAAAATTAGAAGACAAAAGGTATTTAATAAACTATAATTTGAATGATCTACTTACATGTGTGTAATTATAACAAACATTTGATATTTATTTCTTCTTATTGTGGTCGTGGAATCGTCCATTTTGATAAAAACAGGTGTTTTTAGACTTGAAACACAGAAAGAATTTGTCTACTATTATTTTTACATGTATGCAAAAAGTGTTGCATAACTTATGTACAAATTAGATGTTAACATTCATTAGTGTGAATGTTCAGGAGTGAAAGGTCATTTGGATAAGACATTTTTAAATCGTTTTTGTATTTTCACTATTTTCACTTATCAAATCTGTGTTGAAATACTTTCCAATAAATTAATAAATTCATTAACACTTCACAAATTACAAAACTAAAGAGTATTTTTCATTTCAATAAGGTTGGCAAAACTTAGCTCACTGCAAACAGTTCCAGCTTTTCAAGGGTAAGATCACAGGACCGGCTTAAAGATTTTAAACAAAAAAAAGGATTGATTAAACAAAAAAGAAAATAGGACTGATAGGAAAAATTTCTATTAAATCAATAAAATAAATTCAAATATAGTAAGTATTGAATACCTGAACCCAACCTGAGTTTTATAGAGTCTTCATAAAAAACGGTAAGTGGTGTATGATACTAAAAATCATAAATCGAATTTCACAAAATCATTGGCGCCCAACAAATTAAAACATCACTTCAAATAAAAAAAAAATAAAAAATTTAACAAAAATCATAAACACATTTCACAAATGCATATCAATAGTTCCTGATTTAACGAAAGTTCTACAAGAAAGAAACAAAGTGCTTAGAAACCATCTAACGGAAATCCGAAAATATAGTGAAGACCATTGCAATATTAAAGGCGATAAACTATATAGGAATAATATAGCATATACCGTGGAACAACTGCTGGATTTTGAAGAAAGAAGGGAATACAACAACATACAAAGACCGTCTAGTGAACCCCAAACTCCCTCGAAAGAAAATTCACTGTTTTCCGAACCAGAGAAAGACGTGCAGGTACAAGAAGAAGAATCTAAGGAAGAACGAAAGAAAAAAATCGTAGAACGTAGAAAAACCAATGAAGAGGAGCTGATAATTAAAAATAAAAGTAGAAGTACACCATTAGACCAAATTTCTAAAGAAAGAAAACCATCCCTCAGATCACAAAATAATAAATAAAATGTATTACTCATTATAATGTTTCAACCTGAAGAGGATCTTGATGGCGAATTGGTTGATGAAAATTTACTTAAACAAACAGTGGTATTTGTTAAATTTATGTTCTAACTACGGAGACTTTCGTGCAAAACAGTATTATCAAATTATACAGAAAAGAAAAACGTTTTAACGTGACTTTCTATTCTGTCAAAACTGACATCAATCAACATACTTACAAAAAATGTATATTTAGGGTATTTCAAACAAAACCGTTAATTTAGAAAATTCAACACTTCCTCCCAAAATTAACGTATAAAACGATCATTACAAATAAACTACCCCTAACATTTTTCTCATTTCAACAAACTTCGGAGAAGAAATAGGGGGTCCGTTGAACTATACGGAGACACGAATTTTCGAGTGATTTTGCGAAAAATCGATAGTACTCACCTATTTTGAATATTATCCGTCAAAAAATTTGCGGGTTACACACAATTTACAGAGAAAAATCAAAAAAAAGATTTTTTTTCACCACTTATACCATCACTTTTTGGCCCGATATTTTATACAAAAAACAGTTTAAATGTATCGCACTGTACGGGAAAGTGATCAACAACATGTATTCTCGCTAATTGTTATAAAATTTCAGTCACTTTCCCCATCATATTATTTAAATTACCACTTTTATAAATATATATTTGAAAGGCTGCAAATTTGCATGAAAACAATTAATTCCAATGACAAATGACAGACAAGCTCTAGCGTAAGCAGTAGTGTGTAACACCCGTGAAAAATCGGCGATAACCACAAATATACACCAGATTTGTAGTAAATATATTTCTTTCTTTTACTGTTTTTTAAGTTTGATTTTGAACCGGAAATGTTGGTCGCACTGCTTGAATTTGAATTGTTTTGTACGTGATACAAACTTTTATAAATTATCTATTTTAATATGGACTCAAATAAAAGGGAAATCGCCGTAGCATTTAATGAAGTGGCCGATATTTTTGATTGTGCGCCACCTGGAATGGCCAAACTGTTAAGGGAAAAAACATTATTTGGACCACTAAATTACAGAGATAGACTGTATATAGGAGCATATGGATATGCGAATGGAATAGATTCAGAATTACTGAGAACAGCTCTTATTATTAATAAAAATAATACGACAAAGAAGATAAATAAACTGCTGGATCTTTATAAGTATTGTAATGGAGATAGGCTTATTGGTGAGGATTCTGAAACATTATTATTTGAAAGACGAAGTAGGTATTACACTTACTGTATTTACAGAAAGAAATTCATTGATTTGAATGGAAATAATTATCAATTAAGGAGATGACTCATAATAAAATGTGTATATATATAATTCGTAAAATAAAAAATTCAAAATACATATACTTTGGAAATTTGTTCAGTAATGCTCCTTAACCTCCTCTCAGCATTGCCGCCATATTTTCTTTCCCACATGAATTGATCCACATATTCAGAGAGAAATGGGGATGACATAACCCCCAACCTTCTGCAATATCCCTTGAATACAGCCCAGAGACCCTCAACCCTATTTGTACAGGTTCCAGTGATAGGGTCTTTGAAATGTTTGGAGTGGTTAACTGTTTTGTAAATAAAACCAAGGCTGGTTGAACTCGAATATGCCCTCCACTGGTCTGTCCAAGTTTCTGTGCCCTGTTTAACAAATTTGGTAATTAAAGGGATGAGAGTCTCCACCTTCCTATTTTTCAAATATAAAATCACACTTTTATTGGTGAGGGTGTCTATCATCCCCAAAACCCATACTTCGGGAACCATCCTACCCCGGTTGTACTTCCTCCTGGAAACGACACATTCATCAATCTGGACTATGTGTCCTGGTCCCCCTAAAATTTTATTAAATTAGATAGTTTTGAAATATTCAATAAAAAATATACATACCTAATGGAAGCTCTTCTTCATCTTCCAGCAGCATCCAACTGGCAATATCTCTAATAAATCTATTCATTTGTAAGATAGATCTTTTAGAAATACCGCCAGTTTGGTAATACACACTGGTCGTCTTCACTTCACATGACCAGTACCAAATTATTTCCAAAACTACCCTCACTGGCAGATTCATCTTATCAAAAAATGAGTTCTTCAAAATAGAGTAATAAACTCGACATCTACCACACCTGAATGCGTGATTTAAAGAGTTACATCCATTTTTTTTTACCTCACACATCTTGCGGCAACTCCTATTTTGGCATTTCAATGAGCGGCGAATCAGGTTATGCTGCTGCAAATAATCCACTAACCCTTCGTCGTCCTTATTTAGCACATTAAACAACTCCCTCGTACTTGAAATTTCCATTTTAATGATTGAAATTTGAATATCGGTTTCTTAATTTGACAAGACTAATAAACTCGGTTTAAATCTAGTTACCTTTTCCCGCGAACATTATTACCAACATTCATTTTTGATTGGCAATATTGAAATCTGTTTATATATTAAGCATGGTTGCCAGTTGTAATCGGTTACGTAAGAATCATGACATTCCTCATTTTCTTCTTCGAATATTATGCAGATAAATTATTAGCAATGGTTGAAAAAATGGAACATTATTGTATATATGTATGTATATACAGGGTGATTCATTAAGAATGTCCAATCTCTAAACTGTAGATTATAGACCTCAAAATATGATGATTCTGCTCAACATGCCTTATGCAAATATTGGTAGTTTCCGAGATACGGGGTGTTCAAAGTTTAAATTTAAATTTTGATTTTTGCAATAATTTTTTATGTTTTTACAATTTCTCTTTGAAAATTGGCAATTTTACGTTTTTTGGCATGAGGAATCATAATTTGCACTCTAATTTAACATTGCTAATAGAGGGCGCTAGTTACACTAATTACTAAATTGTTAATAAATGGTATACTAATGTATTACTTATTCTTATTATTATCCAATTTTTGCTTCTACACAAACTGTCTAAAAGTAACATAAGCCTACTTAAATAAAACGAAAAATTAAACTCTACACAAACTGTCCAATAGCGATACGAGCCTACTTGAAAAGAAAACGAAAAATTAAACCACGGCTTAATTCACGAATGTGATTTTGATATTAAGAGATCTTTACGAAAGCGGATCATAAAGTGTATTGAAGTAAATGGTGGGCATTCTGAGCATTTGCTTTGGAGGTTTTTATTTTTGTTTACAAATTTGTTATTGTTACATATTTAAGGAATAATAAAAATTTTTTATGAAAAAATTAAAATTTATTGAACTTTTTAGAAGCAAATAACTCGATAACCGATTGAGTTACACGAATCAAAGAAGAGTAACTTTTTTTTGTAGAATTAAACGCTTTTTAATATTTTTTAAAAATTGTAGTTGTAAGTTCAGCCCAAAAAAGTTTACTATGATTTACTTAACACAAACAAGTGTAACTAGCGACATCTATTAGCAATGTTAAATTAGAGTGCAAATTTTGATTCCTCTTGACAACAAACGTGAAATTGCCAATTTTAAAAAAGAAATTGTGAAAACATAAAAAATTATTGCGAAAATCAAAATTTAAATTTAAACTTTGAACACCCCGTGTCTCGGAAACTAGCAATATTTGCATAAGGCATGTTGAGCAGAATCATCATATTTTGAGGTCTAGAATCTACAGTTCAGAGATTGGACATTCTTAATGAATCACCCTGTATATACCTATACCAAATATTTTTAAATGAATGGAAAGAATTATAATTAAAGCATTCACCTCCCCCCTTACAAAGTATTGGATCTTTTTCAAAAAAAGCATTGTGATGCACCTTAAGTTTTTCAAGAAGGGGACGGGAATATAATCATTGGATTCACCCTTCCCCTTCTGGAATTTAGATATACGCGTTACAAAGTATTGGATATTAAGTTATTCAAGAAGGGAAAGGGAATATAATCATTCGATTCACCCTTCCCCTTCTTGAATAACTTGATATATGCGCGTTACAAAGTATTGGATATTTTTCAAGAAGGGGGGAATGCGTTAAACGCATATATCAAGTTATTCAATCGCATCTTAATAATAATGTAGAAAAATACCATGATTCTCAAGTAGTCGATTACAGCTGGCAACCATGCTACAAAGTATTGTATTCTGTTTTGTAGGTTGCATATCTGTATATATACGCTACTGATACAAATTTTCAAGTTATGGTTTCATGTTATAAAGTATAAAATAAAAAGACCCAAACGTGATATTTGTTTAAAAATTATATGGTATAAACAATTTGATCTTTTATAATGACCTAAAAACTTATAATCTCATTTACGTTGAAAGATGAAAAAGAAATTTTAGAGTATGCATATTTAGATTTACGGTTTTGGTTACGCATTACGTTTCACGAAAAGATATCTGTCAATTCTGTCATTAAAATTATTTACATACAAATTGGTTCCCTTTTAAATATGTATTTATAAAAGTGGTAATTTAAAAGATGCTGTGAAGAATCTAACTGAATTTTTTTCATAGTTAGCGAGAATAAATAGTCTTGATCACTTTCCTGTACAGTGCGATACATTTAAACTGTTTTTTGTATAATAATCGGGCCAAAAAGTGATAGATGAAATGTTGAGAAAAAACCTTTTTTTTGATTTTTCTCTGTAAATTGTGTGTAACCCGCAAATTTTTCGACGGATAATATTCAAAATAGGTGAGTACTATCGATTTTTCGCAAAATTAGTCAAAAATTCGTGTCTCCGTATAGTTTAACGGACCCGAAATAGGTTTTGTCATCACATCTGCAACTTGATTGCTACTCCCAATATGCTGAATCTTCATAACTCCCTGGTGGTATTTTTCTCGAACAAAATGAAACCTTATTTCAA
Organism: Lochmaea capreae; assembly: GCA_949126875.1. Taxonomy (NCBI): domain Eukaryota; kingdom Metazoa; phylum Arthropoda; class Insecta; order Coleoptera; family Chrysomelidae; genus Lochmaea; species Lochmaea capreae. The sequence goes on along the minus strand of OX421409.1, from coordinate 24,925,410 downwards.
TATGCTTCGATCTTTTATGGAATTCTGGATTTTTCACTAACTTGATAGCACTTGCATTATCCATAAATAATATAGGAAAAATGTCTTGACCAAGTATTTCCTCGTTTTATCCATATAAGCTCTTTCGTTGCTTCACTAGCAGCAATATATTCTGCTTCAGTTGTCGAAAGAACAATACTTTTCTGTTTGTGGCTGAGCCAAGTGATTGCAGAGTCAGAAAATTTGCTGACAACACCTGTTCGTGAACGTCTAGTTTCTGGATCACCGGCGTAATCAGCATCACTAAATATTTCCAAATTATTGGTCGATAAATTTGTTCTACATACAAGTCCGAAATGAATTGTACCACGTAAATATCTTAGTATGCGTTTAACAGCCCGCCAATCTGATAATTTTGGTGAATTCAATTTTTCAGAAACGACACTTACTGCATATGCGATATCGGGACGTGGAACAACCATTAAATACATTAGGCTACCAACAGCCTCACGATACGGTACGGAACTATTTAAGACTTCGTCATTTCCATCTGACGAGATTTTGTCACTTGACTTTTTATTCTGTCAAAACTGACATCAATCAACATACTTACAAAAAATGTATATTTAGGGTATTTCAAACAAAATCGTTAATTTAGAAAATTCAACAGTATTAAATGGCAAAATTTTAAATCTATTACACCTTAATATTAGAAGTATCAACAAAAATTTTCTCTTGTCAATAGACCTGTACTATATCCCTGGATATAACACCTTTTATAATAATGCAGATATCAACAAAAATGATGGAGTGATTATATTCATAAAGAAGTATCTTGATGTAGAAGCAAGCCATATTAAATTAACGTATAGTTAAACGACGATCAGTAGAATTACTTTTACACAAAATGAGATCTCATTTGGTATCACAGCGGTATATAAGCCTCCACCAATTAAGGAAAATTTATTTAATCAAGATTTAATAACATATTTTGAAAGCCATTTGAATAAAAACATTGAAATATTTACAGGGGACATAAATATTAATATTAGGGATAATACAAACAATAACGTTAATGAATACCTATCTTTAATGGGACGGCATGGATTTGTTCCATATATAACATCTCCAACTCGTAGTTTAGCATGTCTTGATCACATCTTTGTCAGGAAAAAATTAAAAATGAATACTTTGTGCTTATAATCTTTTAGATTAGATACTGATGTGACTGATCATTTGCCAGTAATGATAAATATAAACAAAAACAAAAATAATCTAAGTTACCAAGATAATGAATCACACTCATATGAATACATTGATCACACAAAATTGAAACAAAAAATCTCACTAACAAATTGGGAAGAAGTCAATCAGTGTGATTGTGTTGATTTAGCTACGGACTATTTTGTTAAAAGTTTTAACGAAATTATAAAATCATGTACAACAAAACGCAAAATGAAAAATAACAAACACAAGAAAATTAAAGATTGGATATCAGATGGTCTGATTACTTCTATTAAGCAAAGAGACAAACTTAAAAAACAACTTTTAAAAAATCATAATTCACAATTGGAAGCAGAATATAATCGTTACCGTAACTATGTCAATAAATTAATAAAAATCCAAAAACTTAAATATTATAAGCAGAAAATAGAAAACAACAAAACAAACATTAAAAAAATGTATAAAATAATGGCAGACGCCACAAACGAAAACAGTAAAAAAAATAAAACAACTTTCAATGCAACAGATAACAACGGTCGTAAGTTTAGTAATGATGTTGAAATGGCTAATTACTGTAATAATTACTTTATTAACGTAGGAACTAAAATGGAGAAGAAAATTGAATATGTACAAAATACTAGTAATATTAATTCTTACTCGAATAAATCAATGTTTCTAAAACTGGTAAATGAAAATGAAGTAATTGAAGAAATTTACAATTTGAAAAATAATTCTGCTCCAGGCAAAGACGGAATCAGTGCTAAAATGATCAAGTTTACCCATCTTAACATTGCAAAACCACTAGCTCATATTATCAATCTTGTTTTTACTACAGGGCAAATTCCATCCTACTTTAAACAATCAATAGTAACTTCAATACATAAATCTGGACAAAAAAACAAAATTGAAAATTATCGTCCAATTAGCCTAATAAATAACTTTGCCAAAATATTGGAAAAATGCCTGAAAAACAGATTAACCAACTTTTTAAGTACTAATAACTTATTATCTGAAAATCAATTTGGTTTTATGGAAGGAAAGAGTACAACAGATGCAATACATAGTCTTATGTCAGAAATAACACATAATCTCAACAATATCAGAAAAGCAATAGTAGTTTTCATAAACCTTGCGAAGGCATTCGATACAGTACCCCATGAAAAACTTACAAATGTATTAAACCACTATGGAGTGAGAGGTACTGTATTGGAACTTTTCGAGGATTACCTTTCAGATAGAGACCAATTCCTAAGAATTAATTATAGTGTCAGTTTACCACCAAAAATTAAGATTGGGGTACCACAGGGTACAATACTGGGGCCAATTCTCTTTCTAACATATATAAATTCCCTACTTAACATTAACATCGAAGGAAAAATACTATCTTATGCAGATGATACAGCTGTTATATTCTCTGGTGAAAACTGGGAGGAAGTCAAAACACGGGTAAAAAACTGGCTTCAAACTTTCAAGTTGTCACTGAATATAACTAAGACAAATTACATAGCTTTCTCATTAACGCATGCCAACAGACCTATTTATAATAAAATATTAATAGAGGAAAACACAGATTTTGAAATAACTTCAGTATCTAAGACTAAATATTTAGGGGTGATAATTGATCAAAACCTCAAATGGACATACCATGTGGACTATCTAACTGGTAAAATTCGAAAATTAATCAGAAAGTTTTACATTTTACGAGAGTTTTTGAGCACTAAATTAATAGTAACGGTCTATAAAACACTGGTAGAGTCACTCATTAGGTATGGTATAATAGTATGGGGAGGAACATACAAAAGTAATAAAAAACCAATACAGGTAATACAAAATTATATCCTAAAGGTGATTTTCAACAAAAACAGATTGTATCACACCAGCTTATTATACAATGAGAGTATATATGATGTGAGTTGTCTTTATATCCTATTGTCCTGTTATCATTTTCATGAAACAGATAAATTAAAAAAAAATTGTAGATCATCAATATTGTACCAGATCAAACAGCAACAAACGGTTGAAAATTCCACGAAGCAATACAACTATGAACTTGAAATTTATTGACTACCTAGCACCTAAATTTTATAATTTATTACCCATTGATATCAGAAGTATGAGCAAATTGAATTCATTTAAGAAACAATGTAAGTAGATATAGTAGGCCATTACTGGACCGGAAGTGGACTGCGCATGTGCAAGACTCCGTTCGTTCAGCTCCTACTGCGCATGTGCAAGACTCCGCTCGTAACGTTGCAGACTGTGCATTAAATTTTTGCCGCCATTTTTGCCGACGCGACAGTCCGCCATTTTTAATCCGTAATTTTAAATTATTAAATTATTGAATTATTAAAAAATTTTCTTCTGGGATCGAACCCATAGTTATACGCCTAACCCACTCAGCCATGGAGCTCTCCGAATAATTGATTCCAAAAAAGGTAGTGTTGCTGCATTCGCGCACGCGCGCTCCCGTTGAATCGAGCCGGCAGCGAGAGCGATCTCACTTGTGTATAGGATGCGAAGAAGTGTATTATATGCTGTAATAAGTGTGACAAAGAAGGTAGGAGTTGGACAGAGAAAGTATTCGGATCGAAAGATCCCATAGCGCGCGCACCGTACGCTTCTTGCTGTAAAATGTGACGTAATCCAGAAAGATCCGTTAGGATGATAAGGCGGCGCGCCACGGTCTATTTAATAACAGCGCGCGCACCGTACGCTTCTTGCTGTAAAATGTGACGTAATCGAGAAAGATCCGTTAGGATGATAAGGCGGCGCGCAGGGTTCCTACAGGGGGGGCTTAAAAGTAACTTATGTTAAAATATTACTAAATAACGAATTTCGTGATATACCGGGTGGCCTTAAAGTAACATGCTATATTTGAACTGAAACATGCGTGACACGTCGCGTGCTACGTCAAACGCAACGTGTAACGGTGAACGTTGAGTCTTTGGGAGGTTTTTTTAAAAAATATATATGTTGTTAATAATGTGTTTGGGAATTAGTTTTTTGAGGATAACAGAAGGGTGAAGATCATGTTAATAATTATATTAGCTGCAGCGCTATGTCCAGCACTTTGTGTTGTCGACCAACAGTATGCTATGGAGTATTTACAACGCTTCGGATACGCAAATGAAAATGATTTGACTAAACTTGAGGATTATTTGTTGAGTTTTCAAGAAAAATATAATATTCCTGCAACGGGAGAATTAGATAAAAATACAATACAACTTCTGGATAGGCCAAGATGTTCTGTAAGTGAAGCAGCTTCCGACGATGATCATTCTTTTAGAGTTGGATCAAAATGGACCAAATTTGATTTGAAATGGTTCTTCCCTCAGGCAAATCAAGAATATCTTGATGTAATCGAAAAGGCTTTTGAAGTGTGGAGTAACAGTTCAAAGTTCAAATTTGAATTAATACACAAAACAAGACCTTATGCTCCCGATATAACTATCACTGTTGTACATGGAAAACACTATTTTCGTGCAGATTGCCAAGGTAGAGATGAATGCCCCAGTACATTTGATGGCCCTGGAAAGTTGTTGGCACATGCTCATTTCCCAAATGGCAACAGCTGTATAGAACTTCATATTGATGCCGATGAAAAGTGGGATTTAAGTTTAGATGGATCAAGTTCAGATGATAGGACTAGTCTACTTATGGTATTAATTCATGAAATTGGACATATCCTAGGTATATCCCATAGTGATAATGAAAAAGCAATAATGTATCCATGGTATCAACGAAACGTGGCCCCAAAATTGGATGAAGATGATAAAATGGCCCTTGAAGCTCTTTATGGACCAATCAATAAATATGTAAATAATCCTTTCAAACCTACGCCACCGACTACAGGTCATCATAGGCCCCATCCACCAAATAAAAATGTATGCGACATAACGCCGGAGTATATGTTCACTGCGATGGCTGGTGCATTTGAAAATTATCACTTGTATATTATTTATCAAGATTTTCTATGGAAAATTGATTTGAACTCGAAACTTATTCCCTCAGAACCAGAAATGCTCGATGATTATCTACCCGAAGAAGTGGGCTCCATAATTCAGATTTTTCAAAGTTCTTCCGGTAATTTAATAGTAGTCAATAAAGATGTTCGTAAATACTATTTAGCAGATTTCCCAGGTTTGCGAATACTTGAGGAAAGTAATTTACTTATACCGAAAAATTCTCAAATAAACACAATGTTTCAAAGCAACCACGGAAAAATTTATGTATTTTATAATAACAATAATTATATTGAATATGATAAGAATAGAGGACAAATTAAAGATATTTTCCCTGGACTACCCACAGATGTTACAGGAGCATTCCAGTACATTGACGGACACATGTACTTTTTCAAAAACACCACGTACTACAAATATAATGAGTTTACCAAAAAACTTGTTGCAGCCGGACCCTTTAATTGGAACCTATTTGATATCCCATGTCCTAATGGAGACCTTTTAAATCATCTCAAGACTTTATTAACAAAAATAATAATAATATTTTTAAAATAAACTTTGCAAATAATTAAATTGTTTTTCTGAAATTCCTACGAACGTTGCAGATAAGAAATTTTTTATCTACAATACCCATTGTAACAGGAAGTTACAATCCAACGCAAAAATGGGATTCCTACGAACGTTACAGATAAGAAGTAACGAATTTCGTAATATACCGGGGGAACTTAAAAGTAACTTATGTTGAAATATTACTAAGTAACGAATTTCGTAATATACCGGGTGGCCTAAAAGTAACATACTATATAATGTTTGAACTGAAATATGCGTGGCACGTCGCGTGCTACGTCAAGCGCAACGTGTCACGTCCAACGTCACGTGTAACGGTGAACGTTACGTACTACGCCAAGCAAAAACTGATAACAAGTTTGTAGCATCACAATACCAAAATACAGGAAGTCGTCATATCGTGAGGTTGTCCCCAATCGCAATTATAAAACTATGTTAGCAAAATACGGGTAGTCACCTTATTGTGAGGTTGGCTAAAATCGCAAAAATAAAACCAAATCGGCATTTACGTTTAAACAGCGAATGTTCTAGAACAAAAACACTAACGTCACATACTGATAACGGACGATCTCATAAGTGGGAGGTGATTGTGTAAATAAGGTGAAAGCAGCACACGCAGTACACAGTCGAACATAAGAAGCAACAAAGTAAAGTAGCAGCAGCAACACAATCAAAAAGGTAAGTTTTTTCTTATACTGCAATATTTTTCAAAGCAAATTGTTTTTTCTCATACTACAATCTTTTCCAAAGCAAATTGTTTTTTCTCTTACTACAATCTTTTTCAAAGCAAATTGTTTTTGATTGCTTAGATTATTGCTTATTATTATTTTCAGATGGATTTAAAAAAATTGAATGAAGTTTCTGTAATTGCAGAAAGGAAACCGATCATAAAATTGAAGGACCTTCAAATTGATGTTCCTGAGAAAACTCTGGCAGCAAAGCTTACCAAAGGACGCTTTGGAGACTCCATTCTTTTGGAATTAAATAATAAAGTTACATTCCTGCCAATTCGAGTGACGGAAAAATACCAGGAAGCAATCCCATATTTGTTGGATGGAAAATATTCCATAGTTCTGAAAGGATTGGTGGACATTGGAAAGCTCAACCCCTTGATATCATTCGAGATCATTGAAAACTAGGAGATACAAGAAAGAAAGAGAGGGCGAGTGAATTTTTCAATTTTCAAAGCCCTGTCAAGCATAATTAAACAGTCTGATGATTTGCTGGTAGCTATTAGAAAAGTATATAAAACAGTTTTTGATAAATTCACTGCAAGAGATGCAGAACTGTGGTTAAAACGGTTGAATAAATACATTAAGGCTTGCAGTAGGCGTATAAAAGACACCAGTTTATGTGTCGGAACTAGACGAAAACTGCAAGCAAATATTGGCCATTTCAAACATTTTCGCAAACAAATTTTAAATAGACACATAGGGTTAGGTTTAAATTCTAGACTACGTAGTAGGGTCAAATGGGAAAATATTGCATCGAGTTTTACTAGCAGAATTAAAACGGGAATCATTGTAAATTTATATCATAAGGACTTGGGAAAATTTTTGGATGACGCATATGTCATTTTCAAAGAAAAAATTGTATCATTGTATGCATTAGAATTGAATTTAGTTGAAGAAAAAACTACTTACGTAGTAGCACCAGCTAGACTTACCGTAAATAAACGTGAAAAACATGTAAATTTGCTACTTATTCAAAATAAATATTATCCGAGATTGAACGATTATGAGGCTCCGCCTGCAGATGATGACGACAAATCTGAAATCAGATTTTATTATGTTTGGATCAAAGACTTATCTCGACTAGTTAATTATCAACTTACCAAAAATGGCCATAAAAAATTCATTTGCGACCGCTGTTTAAATTATTATACAAGCTCAGATAAATTAGCTGAGCATGAAGAACTTTGTTCTGATTTGAATAAATGTAAAATATCTCGACCTAAATATGAGCACGTTCAATTTAGGAATTTTACATATAAACAAACTACGCCATTTATAATTTATGCTGATTTTGAATGCCAACTGGAAAATGTTGCTATTGCTACAAATATAGCTCATAAAAGAACAAAAACAACTAAATATCAAAAACATGTACCATATAGTGCAGGCTACTACGTAAAGTGTTCATATGATAATAGTCTTTCTTATTTTAAAAGCTGCCGAGGATCGGACTGTATGGATTGGTTTGCGAATGAAATGAATGACGTGTCTAGACTTGTCAATTCTAAAATAAAAAAGATTATGCCTATGACTGAGAAGCTTGATCTGCGTAAAGCACAAAGCTGTCATATATGTGAAAAAGACTTCGCTTGCAAAGACAAAATCGTTAGGGATCACGATCATTTCACAGGACAGTTTAGAGGATTTGCACATGAAGCATGCAACCTAAACTTTAAAAAATTGTTTGTTGTTCCTGTTGTATTCCATAATTTAAGTGGATATGACAGTAATTTCATGATTGTTGACCTCTGTAAACGAGGCCGTTTGAGCGTACTTCCCATTAATGAAGAAAAATATATTTCTTTTACCCTGTATTCCCATGAAAATGATATAAAATTACGAGTTATTGATTCGTTCAGATTTATGAGAGCTTCACTCGATGAATTAGCATCAATTTTAGATATTAAAGAGAAAAAAAATTTGAAACAAGGGTTTCAGGGTGTAGATGATGAAGCTTTTAAATTACTATCTTGCAAAGGTGTTTTTTGCTATGATTATATTGATAGTTTAGCTAAATTAGAAGAAACTTGTTCACCGCCAATTGATAAGTTTCACAATAAATTATGCGATGACGATATTGGTGAAGCAAAGTACAGTCATGCACAAAAAGTTTGGAATACTTTTAATTGTAAAAATTTGGGCGAATATTCAGACATTTATTTAAAGACAGATATTTTGCTCCTTGCTGATGTTTTGAACAATTCAGACAAAAGTTTCGAGATACATACCATTTAGATCCTGCATGGTACTATACTATGCCAGGGTATACATGGGATTGTATGCTTAAATTCACTAAATGCAAATTAGAATTACTCAAGGACATAGATATGATCATGTTTATCGAAAAAGGTATCAGAGGCGGGATATCTGTATGAAGCAACCGATTTTCGGAAGCTAACAATAAATACATGCATGACTATGACCCAACAAAGCCCTCGAAATATCTTATGTACTTGGATGTTAATAACCTGTATGGATGGGCTATGAGTGAGCCCTTGCCCTACGAAGGCTTCAAATGGGTGGATACCAAGTTCAGCGTTGAACCATGTTCTGGGTACATAGATATTTTGTCGATTCCAGACGATTCGCCAGAAGGTTATATCTTCCAAGTTGACCTCGAATACCCACTCGAATTACATGATACTCACAAAGATTTACCATTTGCTGCTGAACACCGCATTCCGTCAGGATCAAAATTACCAAAATTACTGACAACGCTTTATAACAAAGAAAAATATATTATGCATTATAGAAATTTGAAGCAGGCTCTAAATAATGGATTAAAATTAACCAAAATACATAAAGTGTTACAATTCAAACAGTCAACATGGCTGAAGTCTTACATCGAGCTTAATACTCGATTGAGGACTGCAGCTACGAACGACTTTGAAAATAATCTTTTCAAATTGATGAATAATGCGGTGTTTGGTAAGACCATGGAGAACATCAGACGCCACAGATCTGTGAAATTGGTGAGACAATGGGAGGGACGTTATGGCTCCAAAAACTTGATTGCTAGTTTTCGGTTTCATAGCAGAACGATTTTAGATGAAAATCTGGTAGCTATTGAATTAACTAAAGCTGAAGTTACATTTAATAAACCTCTGTATATAGGAATGGCAATTCTAGACATTTCCAAGATATGCATGAATGATTTCCATTATAACTACATGCTACCAAAATTAGGTGCCAACAAGTGCAAGTTAATGTACATGGATACCGACAGTTTTGTCTACGAATTGCAGTGCGCAGATGCTTATGAGGAAGTAATAAAGGCTGATTTATCTAAATTTGATACTTCTGACTATGCTGAAAATAACTTATATATAGCATGCCTCGAGTTAATAAAAAAATTATTGGTCTTTTAAAGGATGAGTCAAAGGGTCAAATTATGACTCATTTTGTTGGACTTAGGTCAAAAATGTATACCTACAAGTTGCAAATAAATGATAAAGACAGAGAAAATAAAGAACTCCACCTAAAGCGAAAGCAACTCAACAAAACAAGAATAAAAAATGATTTGAAAAATTTAGGTATAACAAAAAAGTCTAAAGGTGTAAAATCCAATGTAGTGAAAAATAAAATAACATATGATGATTATGAAACATGTTTAAAAGATTTTAAAATACGCTCATCAAGTCAACGATGTATTCGGGCCTATGCACATAAAGTTTTCAGTATAGAACAAACAAAAATTAGTCTAAGTCCGCATGACGATAAACGTCATTTAATGCCAGGCACATTTGATACGCTTCCTTGGGGCTTAAACTAATATTTTTTTTGTTATCGTAGATAATGAAGCAGCCTGTAAAGTTGAAAGAGGTATGCATAAAATCTGTTTGCGAAAATGTTGTTAATTTAGCCGAATTAATGGAGCTATCTCTATTACCGGAGATACTTATGAAATTAATCGTGAAAAAGTACCCATGCTACAGGTGGAGAGCGATAAATAAACAAGCGAAACTAGGACCATTTGCAGACATACAATTCATCGGCTGTTCAAAATTTATAAGAACAGCGATGAGAAACACTCTTTTAAATGCGGATGAAACAAGTCACGAATTTGATGAATCCGAATATTGTGTTTGGACAAATTATTATAAAATAAAAAATTACAGCCTTCGGGTTTGTAAGACATGTTTTTCAAATATAAAAAGTTTCCACAATTCACAACAAAAGTCATTGCTTGTTATTTTCGATCATTTGCATGAATTATATGAAGATTACCGCATCATTACAGATGTGTTTCAATCCCAATTTTATTGGTGTCAGAGCTGTTTTAGCCATGTTTTGTGTGATATAAAGGATGTGGAGTCATGCGTGAGTTCACTTCACTCGTATCCAAAAAGCACCAGGTTCGTCGATTCAGAAGCTAGCGAGACTGAAATCGATGAATTAATGTAAAGGTTGGCTTTGAAATTACAAAAATTACTCTCTCCAGTATTTAGCTTTACTATCGTATTTACCTTGTATTTGTTTTTATCTTGAAAAATAACATTTTTGCTACTCTTTCTAGTACTTAGCTTTACAATTGTGTTACCTATTTATATGTTTTGTTACTATCTCTGATATTTTATATGTTTCTTGAAAAATAAACATTTTTAAGTAATTTCTGTTTCTGTTTGGTGGTGGTGGATTTTCCCGGATTTAATTGAAATCATCCAAAGTATTTAAAATTTACACATTTCACGTGAATGCTAAGCGGCGGTAATATAATATTGATAGGAATATGACTCTCTTTTTTGTGTATTGCTTAAATTTATATATGTATTGCTTGAAATTTATATATGTATTGCTTTAAATTTATATATGTATTGCTTTAAATTTACATCACTTTTAATTTTGTTTAAAATAAAATATTATTTCAATAGGTTTTTTTAATTTTCCTGCTATCAGGTATATAACATGGTGGCAGCTAGGTATTGATCAAGAATTATCGAGACAAGATAGAAGAAAGAAAATTGAAATAATTTCGTTTCTATCTGACATTGTATGTAAACGAAACAATTCGAGAACAAAATGGCGTTCAAACCCCCAAAAGAATTTGAATGTGGTGAAAATCCTGCTGGAAATTGGGAAAAATGGAGACAATCATTTGAAATTTATTTAGAGGTAGCTGAACTTTCAACAAAACCGATAAGCCAACGAAGAGCTACATTTTTACACTTAGTTGGACCTACAGGTTTAGAACTTTACAACACATTTATGTATGTAAAAGAAGATGGAACAGAAATGACGAGTGATGAAAAGACCCTACAAGTTGTATTGGATTCATTTTCAAATCATTATAAACCATACAAAAACTTAACATACATGAGATATATATTCTTCTCAGAAGTTCAAAAAGAAACTCAAACAATCGACGACTTTGTCACATCGTTAAGAACAAAGGCCAAAGATTGTGAATTTGGATATATAACTGAAGATCTAATAACCCATCGAATAATCTGTGGCATAAGAGACAATAATCTCAGAGAACGTTTACTTAAAGAATCTAAGTTATCTTTATCACAAACCATTGATATTTGTAGGGCAGAAGAAACATCCAAAAGCCATGTAAAAGTTATGAATTATGTGGAAAGGCCAGATGAATCCCAAATAGCAGTCATTAAGAAGACTAAACAATATAAAAAGGAAACTAAAGGTAAAATAATAGACTGTAAAAGATGCCTACAAAAACACAAGCTAAAGGAATGCCCAGCATGGGGAGAAACCTGTAGAAAATGCAAACTTAAGAATCATTATGCAAAAGCATGTCGTACAAATACAGTTCACGAGCTAGAAGCACAAAAAAGTGAAGAAGATGATTACGATAGTGACTATGTGGGTGAAATCACAGAAACGATTAAAGTAGATGAAGTTACTAATAAAGATTGGTTTATGAATTTTTTAGTAAACGACACAATGGTTAAATTCAAACTTGACAGTGGTTCACAAGCTAATTTAATCTCAAGTGTATTACTTAAAAACTTTAACAAGAAACCCAAGTTAATCAAAACGAACAGGACCTTGACAAGTTACTCCAATCATACTATTCCAACATTAGGAATTGTTAAAATGGATACAAAATTAGGTGACGTAGTACATAACTTGGAGTATTTTGTTACTAAAGAAAATAAGACACCACTCTTGTCCTTTAAAACACTTGACCTATTTAAACTAATCAAAAGAGATGTTGCAACAGTAAGCGAACAAGAACATGCAAATAATATATTAGAAGAATACCAAGATGTATTCAAGGGTCTTGGTAAATTAGACTATACTTATAAAATAAGGTTAAAAGAAGGAGCCATACCTACAGTAAACTGTGCTTGAAAAGTCCCTCTAGTGCTGAAAAACAAGGTCAAAGAAGAAATAGAGAAAATGGTTGAAAATGACATCTTAATACAAATGAATGAACCAACTGAATGGGTCCACCCGATAGTCATAGCAAAAAAGCCAAATGGAAATATACGTATATGCATGGATCCCAGATCCTTAAATCGATACATACTACGTGAACACCATGAGATACCAACGGCAGAAGATATATTAGGTGATATATGTAATGTAAAATATTTTACTGTCTTGGATGTTTCACAGGCTTTCCTTCAAATACCATTAGATTCAGAAAGCATAAAATTATGTACGATAGCAACACCATTTGGAAGATATGCATTCAAAAGGGTACCTTATGGTATATGTAGCAGTCCCGAAGTTTGGCAGAAAGTAGTACAACAAACCTTTGAAGGCATAGATGGTGTACAAATATATAGATGACATTCTAGTCACAGGAGCTACAGAGGAAAAGCACAATGAAAGATTAAAAAAAGTTCTACAGCGAGCACGTGAGAAAAATCTTAAACTTAACAAAAGCAAAGTACAGTTAGCAGTAAACAAAATAAATTTTCTAGGACACGAAATAAGTCCAGATGGAATAAGCATATCAAAAACAAAACTGGAAACAATCGAAAATATACCAGCACCCAAAAATGTACAAGAACTGCAGAGATTCCTAGGAATGATCAAATATCTAGGAAAATTTATACCAGCAGTTTCAGAAAAAACTCATATTTTGAGACAACTACTCAAAAAAGACAGTGCATGGGTATGGACAGAAAATAAAGAAAAATGCTTCATGTCACTTAAAAAGTGCATCTCAACTGCACCTGTTTTGAAACTATTCTGTGCAGAAGAAGAAATCACGCTATCTGTTGATGCAAGTCAATATGGCTTAGGAAGTGTAATGATTCAAGGAGGTCGTCCGGTAGCCTATTCATCAGCAACCTTAACCTCAGCACAATCCAGATATGCACAAATAGAAAAAGAACTTTTAGCGATAGTCAGTGCATGTGAACACTTCAAACACTATGTTTATGGAAGAAATTTCAAAGTAGAGACAGACCATAAACCATTACTAGGCCTGTTGAAGAAACCATTAGACTCTCTAACACCAAGGCTTCAAGGTTTAGCTCTAAAACTTTTGAGATACAATCCTACACTTGAATATGTGCCAGGAAAACATTTGTTAATAGCAGATGCCTTATCAAGAAGTCCACAAGATCGCACAGTTGACACAAGCTATTTAGAAGAGCAAGCAGCAAAAGTTTATAGTGTGATGCAGGCATCATCAAGGAAAATGAAAGAAATGGCAGAAATTACACAATCCGATGAAACGCTACAACTGGTAAAACAATATGTACAAAATGGTTGGCCTGCTCAAAAATCTTCTTGTACAGTACTCACCAAGCCGTATTGGGAAATAAAAGATGAAATTGTGCATCAAGATGGTCTACTATATAAAGGTAACAGATTTATCGTACCAAGCAAATTACGACCTGAATTTATAAGATTAATACATAGTGCATCCTAAAAGCAAAGCGAGCCTATTATTGGCCAGGAATGTACAATGATATCACTAAGATGGTAGAGACATGTCTTATCTGTCTCAAATATTCACGATCAAACAAAAAAGAACCCTACACAACTCACGAACTTGAGACATTACCGTGGGCGAAAATAGGAATGGATTTTCTATATATAAACAAAAAAGATTATCTAATAACTGTCGACTACCACTCTAAATGTATTACTCTGAACCAAGTTAAATCTAAAACCGCCGAGGCCATAATTAAGGTGTTGAAGAATGTATTCGTTCACCACGGAATCCCTCAAAAAATAATGAGCGATAATGGACCACCTCTCAACTCTACAGAATTTTCAAACTTCGCTAGTAAACTAGGCATTCAATTGGTAACTTCAAGTCCTCAGTATCCGATGTCAAATGGAGTAGTGGAACGCTCAGTGCAAACAGTCAAAGGACTAATCAAAAAATCAAGCCAGTCAGGATTAGAATTACAATGGGCGATTTTGGAACACAACACTACTCCAAAAAATGGATTAGCAGCACCATCAGAATTATTAATGGGTCGTCAGCTAAATTCCATCCTACCAGTACCAAAAGAGTTCCTAATACCAAAATTCGACACTGAACAAGCTATCGAAGATTTAACTCATAGACAGGACAGTATCAAACACCAAAGTAAAAGCAGAAGACCATTACAAGATTTAAAACCGGGAGAACACATCATAATGCAGAAAAACAAACGAGATTGGATTCCTGGAATGGTATTAAATAAAGCGGAAGAGCCAAAATCCTACAAAATCATTACACAAAATGGCAGCATTTTTAGAAGAAACCGTCAACACTTGAAACCTATCTCAAGTGGAACACTACTTCAACCGAGTGATGGAAAGGAAAGAGTGAATGAAGAATTACAAAGTGAAACAAGTGAATGCGGAAAAAGAACAAAGAGGAAACCAGCCTACTTAGAAGATTATGTACTCAATTAAACAGTTCAAACATTTTTATTTTTGGTAGGGGCATGTTATAAAGTAAACCAAAATATGCCTAAGAGAATAAAATACATTGGCAACACTGTACACTGTTCATGTCATGTCAACCTGGTCCACACATTAGAAGCTCATAAATAATACACATAAAAAGTAGTTGTGTATTTTTAATATAATATAATTATATATCACAAGTATAAAGGCAGATATATAACACACCTATTGAAGGAGTTAGGTTACATGAGAAACTCCTCAAGAAAAATGATGGGTTTGATTTGTGTATTTTTGGTAAGTTCAAGAAAACACATGTCAATAATATAACTATTTATTTAAATCATTGATAACTGTTAGTTTACAAAAGTATACAAATTCTCTGAGAGAATTGTTTAACATATCATTAGGTGTAATAGAACAAAATGCATATAAAATTTGTTGAGGATTTAAATTTTCAGAGGCGACATTTTTACAGTAATCCAAAACATTATAATAATATTGATAAAAATTTAAATTTTCCAACATAGCTATACGTTGTAAAATCAAATTATTTAGTTCTAAAATTTGGGACACTTCTTCTTCATCCATATAATATTCAACTCCATATTTCTTGACGAAAATCAACTTAGACCCGTCATAATTTAATGGAGTAATGGTGCAGTACTCTCCACATGGAAACGAATCAGGTTGGAACTTGTCGGCGTCGTCTGTGGCTTGAAAAAAAGCATTCATCTGTTGCGTCATTATTGAAATAAAGTTCTGCCATTCGTAAGTGCTGAAAGATATTTTGCTGCACTTTAGCTGTTGGGATAGAATAACAGCAGGCGTAAATGATCTTGCAGGACTTATTCCACATTTCATCTCATAACCAGAAATTGTATATTGTGTTGAAAGTAGGTATACATTTTTGGACTTTGCAGTAGTTTCATAATTTTCCAAAATTCTATCCAACTCTGTACTGCAGTCAGATAAACTGGATTCGAAGTAACTGGAAGAAGAAGAAGAACCACTATCTTGAAAAGTCATGTTGCTAACTAAGCTCAAGTACTGAAGCGCTCTTCAATTTATAGTTTTCGTTCTTTGCGGTCAGCCATCTTCTTCGAAATTGTAGTGCTACAAAACGGCCTTGTTTTCAATCCAACTGTTGTGTTTTTTGTCTAGTCCGAGCCATTTCACATACATTTTGTTGCCCTTTCTTCTGAGAACTTTTTCCACCAAGTAAATGTCTGAATTCGATGTTTTCTGTAGTTCTTCATCGTAGAAGCAGCCGCTGATTGGTGTACCTTGCATGTCTTCGAGTAAATACGTACCGGGATTGGTTATTTTCTCTTTAATAATTTTGAATAGTTCTGTGGTCCAATTGGGTGTATAGCCTTTCTTAAAGACATGTTTTACCTTGGATATGCGCACAATGTCGCCAACTTTAAATTTTCGCGGGCCTGCTATTTTCAAATGGCTATAGGTGTTATTCAAAATGGATTTTTCATTGGATTTATTGACTTGAGAAGGTTTATATTTTGTTGTGGAATGTTTTGTATTGTTGTAGTCTTGAGTAATTTTCGGGAGAATATCGATCCATTTGTAGGTGCCATTTAAACTGAAATACTTGTAGAGTTTCGATTTCAGCGTTCTTATAACACTCTCAGCCATAGAAGCTTTCATTATACTAAATACGCTATAATGATTTATATAATTTTTTTTCATTAAATTTTGGAATTTGCTGTTGTAAAATTCCTTTCCCTGATCAGATTGTAGATTTTTTGGTATTTGTCTGGTGTGAGCGAGAATGTCCGAGAATGCCCGAGTAATCTCCTCTCCGGTCTTCGTCTTTAGTGGGCGTGTCCACACAAACTTTGAAAAACAATCAATAACGACTAGTATCATTTTATGATTCCTATTTTGTGGAGCAAAATTTCTCATCTCCGCAAGATCCATTTGCCAAAGATCGTCAAGGCCCTTAATGATAGTGCGTCTCCGAGGGAATTTTTTCCGTATCGGTTTGTGGAGCTCGTTTACAACCTGAATTTTTTCTTTAGAATGCATATTATGACTTACTACCAGCTAGCTTCAGCTCCAGACTGTTAATGCGGCTAGCGGTATTCATATTCATAACCTTGATATTGTCTACAATGCCTGAAACGTTAGTTTTCATATCAGAGACGGTTTTGATATTTTCTGCAATTTCTTTTTGTAACTCACGTATGCTTTCAACACACATGTTAATAGAAGCAGTGAATTCTTTTCGAATTAATACTTTGGCTGTGCCAATTGAATCATCAACATATTTCTTCGTAGCCATATCCCTACCTGCTACAGGGGGATTTCGCGAAATAAATGCAGCCATTTCGTTAGTTTTATTTTGTAAGTTGGCAATATGCGCCTGTAATATGGGGATTTTCGTCTTATGAAGCTCATTTCTTATTTCGTTCAATCCTACTGCTAAATCCTTTATATCATGATCCTGTTGCTGCAGCACCACACCATGTGTTTGAATTAATGGCGAGTTGATAGTACGTAGGTCATTCAATTGCACATCAACATATTTTTTTGTTGCAGCATCACTATTTGTTGTCGGTTCCTTAACATTACCAATTTTCACATTTTCAATATCGATATCACCGTCCGGTGTATGAGGGAACGTGATTTTCGCCGGTAAACGCGCATAGGGCGTTTGATGTCTATGTCCGAATTTATCGACTGGCATAATTGAAATGAACAAGTTTCAACTTGTATTATTCTATTATATCAGCCTCCTTGAGCTCATTGATAATTGCTACTATTTCGTTGTCGTGTGACGTATTACCTGCCTCTTTCGAAGCAATCAACAACTTCAAACGATTCACTAATTCATTGGCATCGTCCCAATAAATATACTCCATAGGTTTATCATTATATGTTAATCGATCGATACCTTTTCCTTTTGCTAAAGGAATTGATTTTAGACGAGTCAATACCTGAGACGATCTATTCGTCGTTAGAGATTTTGTTTTGAATAAAGGTTTTATGATGTAGTGATATTTTTCAGTACTTGAGCCCTTAAGACGATCTAACGTGTCTAAATGAACTTCAGTTGTTGTCAAAAGATTTTTATAGTTCTGTAAATCTTGATCATTGTAACTGGGGTCTCGGTAAAATAGAAGCTCATACAAGCCTGGTGTTCCAATTACATATCTTCCTCCTTTGTTTTTCTCAGGTAGTATGTTTATATTACCGGTTTTTCCATCAAACGCAATTCGACGTTTGCCTAATGACCAACCGATTTCATCATTGTATATCGGACCATAATTTTTATCAATTTTATCATCTTTTTGGAAGTAATCTTCAATGAACTGATGACTGAGGGCAGGATATTGATCCAAATAGTCTGCGAAAGCTTCCTGAGAAATTTCGGGACGCATCTCTTCTGGAGATTCAGAACGTGTAATATTGCCGGATTCATCGGTTTCGGCCACCGGTTCCGTTTCGAGAAAAGGTGTAAACACATCATCTGTCAAAGGTTCTTCTTCCTTCTTTATTTCCTCTTTTGGATTTAAATTTGTAATCGTTTTTTGTAATGTCTTTGAGGATTGCACAATTTCTTCAAGTGGTTTGGATATTGGCTTGAATAGTTTATTGATAGACTCATCTTGCTCTGATTTACCCAATTTCAACGCCAAGTATTTTTTGCGAATCGATCTTGCAAGTTCAGACACTTTTTTCTTGCGCAATGCAGTAGCAACCTTATCATCAGACATATTGGTGCAGACTAAAGGCACATCTTACAATTTTATATATTTATCGAATCCTTTGCGATACCTACCATCATTGAAGGGGAAATCCTTCACAATTAACAAAGTACCATAACGGTCACACGAGCACGTTGAACACCTATTTTTAAATGTGTCGAATGTCATGTCTGGAGATACGTGTTCGTCGAATATATGTTTCAAGTTCACCTCATCTTGCTTGAATAACACAATTACATTACAATTATCGCGTATAAGCTGTTTCGGTATTTTTGAGTATGTTTGACAAAGATATGCAGCATCGATATCTTTATGTCTGCACATGGAGTAGTATTCACGAATTTTCTGTTGACCATCACATGCAACGTCATCGAATAAAGAGACAGAATTAGACCGAGCTTTATCTGGACTTATTATTTCCTCGTTGTCTTTAAATGGAATGGAATGGAAAGAATTTGGTAACAATTTACCATGTTTGCCGATCGATGGAGTTGAGGTGAAATCTAGATTTTCAATGGGTATCGTCTGCTCTTGTTGAATTATCTTCATAGTGTGTGTCGTTTTTTCTTAGTGCTACTCTATAAAAATAGGTGTCGCGCCACTTACGTGTATCAGTCTTAATGTTGGTGTTTGAAGGAGAGGGTCTCTTAAATTCCCTCATCAATAAACTACCTATTGAACTTCACTTACCTAGCTATCAGTACTGTGGACGTAAGTACTCCCCCCACCCTTTTGTAAAAATTAATTGTTTTTTTTTAGTAGCCGGTACAAAATTGAAAAAACGTCTTGATCGCGGATATCCAGGCATTAACCCCTTGGACGCTGCTTGTAAACAACACGATATTTCTTACTGGAAGAATAAGTCTCTCGAAGAACGACACAAAGCCGATCAGATACTTGAAGATAAAGCTTGGGCTCGCGTCAAATCAAAAGACGCTTCTTTGGCAGAGAAAACTGCTGCATTACTTGTGATAGGCGGAATGAAGGCGAAAAGAAAGCTTGGGATGGGATGTCGCCGCAAACGCCGTTCTTTTCATCGAGATGTCATTCGAAAAGTGGGAAGGTCCATGAAAAAAGGGGCATCTTTGAAAGACACTGCAATGTTTGCCCTACGAGCAGCCAAAGCACTTATTAAAGAATTTGGTGGGAAAAAAGAAGTCGAGGTTCCTCGAGTAATACCTGTAGCGAAATCCGGAGGTTTCCTACCACTTATCCCTTTGTTTGCTGGCCTTTCGGCACTTGGAGCTTTGTCAGGTGGTGCTGCTGGGATTGCTAAAACTGTCATTGACGCAAAGCATGCGCAAAAGAAATTGGAAGAAGATGTACGTCATAATAAGGCTATGGAACGTGTAGGATCTGGTCTGTATCTGAAAAAGTACCCAAAAGGCGGTTTTAGATTGTGTTTAAAAAAAAACTAATAAAGCTACCCAATCACGCACTATCCGACTTTGACATAGCACATTACGCAAAATTGCGTAAAATACCACATTTTCGAGGAGTGTTCATGCGAGACACTCTCCCCAAAGCCGGCCCCCGAAAACAAGAATGCGCAGTGGTTAATTTGGATACCTCTAAGAATAGCGGAAGTCATTGGGTAGCTTACAGAAAGATAAACAACGATGTAGAGTATTTCGATTCATTTGGTAACTTGAAGCCGCCGAAAGAAGTTGTTAAATATTTTGGAAAAAGTGCGAGAATTTTCTACAACAATACCCAATATCAAAACTACGATCAAATCAATTGCGGTCATTTGTGTTTGCAATTTCTACAACAATGACGGAACTATTACTACAACATATCTACCATGGAAAAACATTGAGTAGTTTCACTGCCGAAGAACTAAAACACTTTCCCATTGAGCATCTAATAGAGTGTGTAAGACCTTCTTAATTGCTTGATATGTGGCATAAACTTCCCAATGAATATCGAGCAAATTTTGAACTACAAATACGACTGCCTTGTTTCATCCATTACAACCGACCTGATTGGACGACGCATTGTGACGGCCCTCCGAGTTCTCAAGCCACATGTTTTATTTGTAAAAATAAATAATTGAACATGTCGTGTGTTATTTAAATTCATACATCTCCCGAATTTCATTAGTCATCATGTCACAGTTGCTGAGAGTTAACAGCACCAATCACGTGTTCATCTTCCAACCTCCTACCCCTATTGTCCTCGATCCAAAGAATGATTACGAACTAGCTCTACGTTCTTTTCATTCATATCACAGTAAACCAAACATTGAAAATTGTACGTTTTACTACTACGATACCAAAGACAAGCTTCAAAGTTTTGATTTTATCACAGGATGTTATGAAATTGCTGACCTTGAAGAGTTTATCTGTGATAAGTTGGGTGCGAGCAATTCAACTAGACCGGTATTTTCACTAAAACCCAATCACAATACGTTGAAATGTGAAATTTTAAGTAAATACAAAATTTCCTTTGTGCCTGATAGTCTTGGGAGAATATTGGGATTTTCATCGAAAATACTTGACGCTAACAAAACGCACTCTTCAGATCTCCCCGTCAAAATCATTAAAGTATCCAGTATCCGCTTCGATTGTAACATTACCACTGGAGCCTTCGATGCAAACAGACCTGCTCATACTATCTACGAATTCGTCATACAAGTAGATCCTGGATATTCCATCGACGAAATTCCTCATAATTTGCTCTACTTTCCCGTTATACCACAACGTGATATAACCAATATCACCGTCATCGCCTTAGACCAAGACAGCGAGCCTTTCGTGGAGAACTTAGTACTTTGGTGTTGGAGCTTAGAGTGCGAAGCAGATGGGACTAATAATCAATCATAAAAGACAGTCTGCAGATCTTTCAACTTCATTAGCTAAGCAGTCGCCAAAGCTAAAACAGCTCACGTTCGCAAACAAATTGGTTCTGAAATCGCTGGGGTTTAAATTGAAAAATGACAACCACGTATGGAAAACGTCTTCGCCAAAACGACATAATGCCTTCGATGTCTATCGTAAGCCGATGTTTGATGATTCAATTAGAAAGGCTGAATATAGAACCTATGCTCCATTTATAAAATCATTCAATTGCAGTGACATTGTGGAGTTTAGCATTAATCAAGTTGATTCGTTCTTTGCAATGAGCGAAACTCTGTTGTGCATTAAAGGTTCGCTTGAAACACACGGAGCTGGTGACGTAAAATTGGCAAATAATGTTGGAGCATTCCTATTCGATTCATGTACGTACAGTGAAAGTGCTAGGGAAATGGAAACAGTTCGGGATCCTGGAATAGTAAACGCCGTACGTGCTATGACATGTTATAACCAAGAAGATTCCAATCATATGGCTATAGCCGGCTGGAATTACCCGAAAGATCCTATTCTGAATGGTGGCGACAAGTCCTTCAACCTTCAAATACCCCTCAAACATATTTTCAACATTTTCAACGATTATTCCATGATTACATGTGGTCGACAAACGATACGATTAGTTCGAGCACGAAATGATAATGATTGCATATATATTACGGAAAAGAATGTCTCTGGTACGCTCTCCCAAACAACCGCTAAAATCAATATTACAAGTGTTGAACTAAAAGTTAAACATATCTTTCCTAATGACGATATAAAATTGAATCTCATGAAATCCATTCAAAAAGATCAACCTATAGTTATTCCATTTAGGAAGTGGGAGTTACACGAACTACCCTCAATTACTAAAGGTGCAAGACGTGAAGTTTGGGCTGTTAAGACATCCACTTCAGTTGAAAGACCTTGTTTTGTTATTGTCTTCTTCCAAACCGACAAACGTAACGTGACTACAGCCGATCCTACTTTATTTGACAATGCCGACGTGCAAAGTATAAGACTGTCACTTAACGGTGACTATTGGCCTAATGAAAGAATGCAATTGGATTTCGCTAAAACTGACTACAATGAGGCATATTTCAACTATACTGAATTCTATCCCAACTACTCAAACTCCACACAGAAGCGTCCCCTGCTGGATTATTCTTCTTTCAAGAAACGGGCATTGTTTGTTATCGATTGTTCGAAACAGGAGGAAAGCATGAAGGCGTCCACAGTCGATGTGAAACTTGACATTGAAGCAAACATAGGCTTTCCCAAAAATACCTAAGTATATTGCATCATAATTCACGATTGTGTAATGGAATACTTCCCCCTCACCGAAATTGTTAAAAGCTTGAACTAGATGTTGATATGAGTTAGTGTTCGAGCAGACGTCAACATGAGAGTAGCTTTTGTAGACATTCAAGGTTTTGTCGGTGATGGGCTCTTCGTTGCCAAAGAGCTCACCATAGAAATTGGCTTCAAAAGTTCACATTACATATTTTCACCACCGCAACCGTTTTCTACATTAAGTAACGAGGACAAAAAGACCACATCATACTTGGAAAGAAATGTGCACAGCATTCGATACTCTTCAGGAGATGTAGAATATTCTAAAGTAAATGAAATATTAGAAAGCAAGTTATTGTATGCCGCAGACTACATTTACGTTCGAGGACAACAAAAAGCCGAGTTTCTGCAAACGAAATGTCACATTTTCGGTATTTTTCCACATATTATTGACGTTTGCAAATTTGATGGTACGCCGTGTGCAACAGGAAACTTTGTCCACGATCCAAACCCCTGCCACGCCACTGGGTTATATTCGTGTACCAAAAGAAATGTACAACGCCTCCGCCACTGGTTTTCAAATACTGTATTACCATTATAAATAAAGTTTTCAAAGAAATATAGGTTTTTATTGAAACACCCTGTATATTCATCAACTTTTATATTACATGAAGATTGGAATTTTCGTTTTACAATTTTTAAAATCAAAACAAATACAGCCGCTAATATTACACATGACATGACAAAAACATTATTAATTTCATTTTTTATATCCTTTTCTGTTCTGTTGAACATGGTTGAATACGTCTTAATGGATAAGTAATTTGCGGTAATTGTCTGCATGCTAGCTCTTTAGGTAACCAGTTTATGCTAAGACTGCACCACGTCTGTCGTAGTTCTTCTTCCCCACCAAATAAACTGAGATTCTCTATTTGCCTCATAACCTTACTTTTATCTTCATAAAAAGCAATTTCTTCATTTAATTTACCAATTTACCAAACTCTTCAATTCGATGACTGTACTCTTCCGAAGCCATATTTCAAATGAGCTGTTTGACGTAGCTTGTGACACGTGACGTAGCACGTGACATTTGTCGTAGTACGTAACGTTAGCCGTTACACGTGACGTTTGACGTGACACGTTGCGTTTGACGTAGCACGCGACGTGTCACGCATGTTTCAGTTCAAATATTATATAGTATGTTACTTTAAGGCCACCCGGTATACTACGAAATTCGTTATTTAGTAATATTTCAACATAAGTTACTTTTAAGCCCCCCGGTAGGAACCCCGCGCGCCGCCTTATCATCCTAACGGATCTCTCTCGAATACGTCACATTTTACAGCAAGAAGCGTACGGTGCGCGCGCTGTATCTTTTTGACCGCGCCGCCATATCATCCTAACGGATCTTTCTCGATTACGTCACATTTTACAGTGAGAAGCGTACGGTGCGCGCTCTGTTATTAAATCTTTTTGGCCGCGCGTATCCGAAGCGTTGTAAATACTCCATAGCATACTGTTGGTCGACAACACAAAGTGCTGGACATAGCGCTGCAGCTAATATAATTATTAACATGATCTTCACCCTTCTGTTATCCTCAAAAAACTAATCCCCAAACACATTATTAACAACATATATATTTTTTAAAAAAACCTCCCAAAGACTCAACGTTCACCGTTACACGTTGCGTTTGACGTAGCACCCGCCTTATCATCCTAACGGATCTTTCTCGATTACGTCACATTTTACAGCAAGAAGCGTACGGTGCGCGTTAGAAGGAAATTTTTTAATAATTCAATAATTTAAAATTACGGATTAAAAATGGCGGACTGTCGCGTCGGCAAAAATTTAATGCACAGTCTGCAACGTTACGAGCGGAGTCTTGCACATGCGCAGTAGTAGCTGAACGAACGGAGTCTTGCACATGCGCAGTCCACTTCCGGTCAAGTAATGGCCTACTATATCTACTAATGTAGAACATATGTTGTCAGAACCTTGGAAACATTTAAAAACATTCTTACTCAATACCTCGAAACAAACTGTGATAAAAAGTAATTCAACTTTTCAATTTTTAAATATTGTCAAAAATTTGTTCGTTAGATTTTACTTATTTTAGTTCAATAGTGCCATTATTCTAACCGTATAAAATATAACGAAATTTTTTATTAGGCACATACAGAAGCTCCTGCTTCTAGGTGCCTTTCAAACTTTACATGCTCATTTCAGATATCTCAGTTGAATAGGTTTATTATTCGACTGTGCAAAATATATATAAAAAAAAGTAATTAGGCACATACAGAAGTTTATACTTCTAGGTACCTCTAAACAGTACTACAAGAAATGTATATGTATTACATACGCATATTTTATTTATTCGTTCATTCTTAACATATTGGATATATAATACAGATGTTTTATAATTTTGTAAATTTTTTGTAATTTTGTAATTTATTTTGATGATGATGAATAAACTTATTATTATTATTATAAAAATATATTGATATTAAAATTTGGAAAATTGTGTAAAGAAAAAAATACTATAACTAGAAGGGTTAGTAAAGCCTAACTATACAAAATGGTAATCAGTATTGTAACAATTGGTAAAAAAAAGATCTTGGGATACAACCTCTTTTTTTCTTCTTTTGTTCTGGTCTTGATGCGTTGAACGGATCGAAAAAGTGGTTATTCTACCTGCTGATTAATAAAAAAAATTGTGTATACTCCTTTAAAGAAGCACCCTAAACGGACAGAATTAGCACACTCTTCTGAACGAGACTGGTGCGCCTCTGCGCTACTGTGATCCTAGGAAATTGTAGGTTCTTCAAGAAAATTGTACCTCGGGAAACTTGTATACCCAGAAACTCTAGGTCATGAAACTGTATTCCGGGAAACTGTGGTTCAAGAAACTGTGCTTCTGGAAACTGTGTTCCCAGAAACTGTTCCAAGAAACTGTGCATTAGGGTGGAACGAATAAACAAAAAAGTTGAATAGCGTTGTGTCATAGTTAAAAAAATATGCTTCTTACTATCAAAGTCAAGTATACGAAAAAACAAACCTGTTGACTTTATATCTTGAGGTTCCTCAAAGGGATGCCATATTTGATAATATATGAACTTTGAGCCTCTCAACTAATTTTTATTATTTTTTAAAATTTTTGTAAGGTGATCATGACATACATATTGTAGAAATTCCATTTGAATTTCTACAATAGATTTCTCAAAATAAGTAACTTTTCAGAATTCGGAATTTACCTCGTATATATCTGTCTTTTTCGAATGTCGTCTGGTAGCGTGGTCTCAAGCGAGTGCGCAGAAATTTAAAACCGGCCTGTAAAATATTTGATTGATAAGTAAGTAATCAACGGTAAAACAGTACTTTTTGGTAAAAATTGTTAAGCGTAAAGGTCGTGCTCTTCTTTTGTTATCGCTTTCACAGCCTTCTTCTGTTGAATTTCAATCCCCGAACCATGGGGCTTTTTTCTAAATATTAAATATTATACAGTGATGTAAAAGTGCATTACACTAGTGTCAATCTGTAAGTAATGTTCATATTCTATAATTATTAATCGAGAAGCGGCGGCCATTAATGATGGTAGGCCGGTACTTCATAGGCACCTGAAAATAAGGGGTTGCCAAATCGTCTTGACATATTGTCTTTACAAATTATCGTCTTACGACTTTTGCGACTTTATCTCTTCTCTCTTTCCCCTCCATCTGTTTGTGGTCCTTCGAGCCGGATCTATCTATCAAAATGACATTTTCGTAACTATTGTTTCACAATTTCCGCCATTTTTCAACTCTTAACTCTCATTGTTTTCATCTTGAATCTCAAAATTAAATTTATACATTTGAGTTTCTTCAACCTCTGGTGGCATTCGTCGAAATAGTGCGCGTAAAAAGAAAACTTTAAGATTTCTCCAAGTGACATTTTTGAACTTTCGTAACAAAGTTGAAAAATCAGTGCCGGGTTCCGGTGTGTGCAGAAAAATCGCTACGCTTGGCAACCCCGCTTTCTGTCAGTCATCAGACCTCGCTTCAAATCTCCCACGCCGACAGCAAGCCGGAGAAATGCAAGGATCTGCGCAAGCTGCTGACTAGTTGGCTATTTTCTTTTGTGCGAATCTCTGTCTTCCACTGAAACTGGAACTCGATGTGTATCGAAAAATAATTATTTGCATGGTATAAATATTTAAATAAATAGACATCTATAATCTAAATGTTCGGATACTAACGTTTTAGATATTTCTATAAATACCTGTATACCTATTTTTTGCTGTAAAAATACTCCGTTCTCTTTAATATTTGTGAATATTGTCGCATTTTATGTATTCTGGTTTAAACATCTAACGTTATTCTTACATGTAAATAATCTTTGGGCTAATGACTTTGGAAACTTTAAATAAATTTATACGTAGAGTTCATACAATAGCCTTCTTGGTGTGCGTCATCGTTTGTGACGTATATCCGGGTTTTAGGCATGTCGTTTATTATATTTGCTATATTGACATATAGCTAACCTTAAATTTGATAAGTAAAATGATCAGGATCGTATTCAGCCATATTCGAAAATGATATGAAATTAATAATACTTGGGATATGAAAACACTGCAAAACAAAACAAATTGTATATTCAATTTACATATTAAAATAACTTTACATTAGTAAATATAGTCCTGCAAAAGAATTATACAGCCTGTTCAATTAAGTCTGCACCATATGGAGCCCTATTTTATTCTAAAGTTTTATGGAAAAAGGTATTCTTCACTTATAATTCTTATTGTTAGTGAATTTCATTGTTTTATTTGTTTAAATGTGGCCACTGTCTTCATTAAAATATGTACAGGTGGTGTATTGAAAATTTATGTATGTATGTATTTTGACATTCACTGAGACCTAAAAGATCTATTGGGCCCCCTTACTTCTACTGAGTTTCTGAGGAGAGTCTCACTAGTGTTGTTAAAACCTCCTTCTATGTCCAAAAATGCACATACTGCAGTTTCTTGGTTGTCTAAGGCACCTCGGATATATTGAAAATTTAACAAAATAGATATTATTCTATAGCTTTTTGAAGCTACGACTACTTGCTCTGCCGTTGAATAGCTTCTTTCCAAACACTAACTAGAGTATTCTATCTTCAGTAGTAAATAGTCAAGAAACCAACCAACTAATAAAAAATTAAAAAGAAGAGGATTATGAAAGTTTACTTTTCGCAGTCATCTTCCCATAAGTCCCAATCTGATTCACATTCCGACTCATTCAAGTCAATAATTGACATTGTAACTAGATTTATGACTTTTTGATACTCAAAATTAGTTGAGCCATAACTGAAGAAGTGGAACATTATGAGTGATTAAGTCTATCTAATCTATAAAACAGCACGCTTACATTAACACTGTTGATCCTTACCTCCTACAATAAATTACATACTTGTATTCTTTATCCGGTATTTTATGTTTCTTCACAATTTTCATAATTTCATCTTTCATGCTAGATGCTGGAAAAGGTATACCTACACCTTTCTTGTAACCAACTAATTAAAGATTGCTTAGTCCAAGATGAATTAGGGATTTTTTCAACTAAACTTGAATGATAAGATGCATTGTCCATTATTATTAAAGAAGATTCTTTTAAATTCGGCAGGAGCTGTTGTTCAAACCATTTTTCTAAGTTATTCGAATTCATCGAATCATGATAGTCTCCAGATTTACTCCCACTTTTGAAAATCAAACTACAATTTTCGACAAAACCATTCTCAGAACCTGCTTGTAAAATAATGTACCGTACACCTTTACCACTTGTCTTCCTTACTGCCTTAGTGCTACCATCTTGCCAACTTTTGCGAAAACTACCTTTACTAAAAATCCAGGTCTCCTCCAAAAAAAACATGCTGAAGAGGGTAAGGAGAACTGTCATTGTTCTTGAATTCTCTCAGAAAATGTAATCTTTTTTGAGCTACATGTGGTTGTTCCATAAGATAGTTTCTATTGGAAATACTGCAATTTAGCCATCTGAATTTTAGTTCCCTTAAAACATTATCCATTGAACCAACAGACATGTCGATTCCATCCAAATCAATGAGTTTTTTATTCGGTGTATGTAGAGTTACATGTTCACCTAAAATAAATAAGTAAACAAACAATATTAATGAATACAAAAACACTTTTTTAATTACACACTTTTATTAGGAAATGCACTAAAAAGTGAATAATATTTTTTTTTAATTTCTCATTCACTCTTTCTCACTATCCTAATGAAATAGGATTAACTTGATTTATATTAATTTCACTTATTGTTATATAAAAAATACTTACTTAGTGCACTGAAGAAAGGTACCTATCAATGGTTTACCAGCTTCTTTTTCTAATTGAAAATATTTGATACCTTTCAAAATAAGATGCTGCTCTTTTTCTGTGTATCTAGGCATATTTTTGTATTATTTAAATAAATAAAATGCTAACAATAAGATTAATATTCACTTTCCATAAATAATCATAAACAACAAAGTACAGACCTGACGAGAACTGTCAGTGGGACATTAGAAAAGGACGTAACCTACGAAGGGTATGTCTACGTCGTATTTTGAACGATATAAATTCGCCCGATTGATAGGTCGCGCTTGCACGTAAACTTAACATCAACCAATCAAATTTTTCTGTCAAAGATTAGGGTTAACGTTTGTAATACGTTTAAACAGTTCATTATTGTGATATTTTGATTAGGATTAATCACAGACCTGCCTTTTTTTCCATTTCTTTCACCGTAATGTGTTAGAAGGACATTAACAATCAATGACGCACACCAAAAAGGCTATTGTAAGAACTCTACCTAGTATTTCTCGTATAAGAAATCTTTACGTGATTAAGCATATTATACCTACCTATTTGTTGAAAAATATTTCGCCATATCATTTATTAAATTAGATGTATGTTATTTCGCCATCTTTGCAAATTTAATAATTATTTGTCCAAAACTTTGAAACATTACTATTGAAATATATAGCTGTATCGTAATCGTAATCTATTTTTCGCTATAACATTTTTATTGTATTTTCATTATCGTTCGATTCAAACAAAATGACTCTCACAACATTGCGCAGACAAAGAGGTGTCTGTATAGGCCAACTTTCTCGTTTAGAATCATATATTAACGATTTGGATGGTTCGGAAGAATCATATATTTTGAAAGAGAAATTACAAAATTTGTGTGGTCATCAGGATAGTTATAATCGACTTCAACTTGAAATAAGTTCACTTCTTTCAGATGATGAAACTAATTTAGAAAACGAAGTTCAAAATGAAGTGGCAGATAGATTTGAAATCGCCATTGCTTTTCTACAATCTTGTATCGAAAAACGTAGTAAAAAATTATCTCTTCAAGAAATTAATGACGTTTCTAATGTAGCTTTGCCAAAAATCAATATAAAACCATTTACAGGGGCAGCCCAAGAATGGCCTGCTTTTTATGATTTATTTTCTGCTGTTGTTATTAATAATAGTAAATTAAAAACTGACGGAGAAAAGTTCTATTATTTAAAAAGTTTATTGCGCGGCGACCCGCTGGATCTTATCTCAAGTTTGAGTCTAACTAATCAAAATTTTAAAGAAGCCTTAGACATTTTAACTAAAACATATGATGATCAATTTAAATTACTTATCTTTTTGTATCAAACCTTGATTGAGCAAAAAACCGTGACGAAAAGTACAGCAAATGAATTGAAAGATTTTTACATTACTTCTCGCAAAACTTTTGATTTGATTAATAATACTAATCATACTGATGTTGTTAAATTTGAAGCATTAGTTGTTTACTTACTTGAGCAAAAATTGGATCACGCTTCTAGACGTGCATTCGAAAGTGACAGAGAGGCGGGTACAATACCCACAGCAACTGAATTTTTTCATTTTCTTGAAAAAAGGCAATCGGTCTTAGAGAATTTGAATGTATTTGAGCCTGGGCCTTCCAAACAAAGTGCCAGGCAATCTCACCATCGTAATCATAATATTTCTTTAGTAACTAGTGTAAATACTAAGTCTAATATAAGAACTCAAAGTTCAGGGGTTTCCCGTGCAAAATGTTTGTATTGTAACAGTTCTGAACATCCGATTTATGGATGTAACAAATTTATTTCTTTGAAATCAATAGATAGATATAATTTTATAAAAACAAAGAAAAGTTGTACAAATTGTCTTAATATTAATCATAACGTTTCGGAATGCAAATCTTTGAAAAGATGCGAATCTTGTGGAAAACCACATCACTCATACTTGCATTTTGATAATCAAACAAGATTAAGTTCTTTTTCTCATGATGGTAATAATACTTTAAATAATTCAAATAGAAATGTTCCCTTCTCTAGAGAAAATACTTCTAGAATACATCAGCCCAATGTAAATATTGTAAATAATGATAATCTTGATCAAAATAATCCCTCTAATAATCAAACTTCTCTTCATACTGTTTCGATTTATAATAAACTGGTTCTTTTACCCACTGCACTCATTAATATTAAATGTTCTAATGGTAAACAAATTGTTGCTAGAGCTTTGTTAGATTCTGCCAGCCAAATGAGCTTAATTGAACGCTCGGTTGCAAGTCAGTTAAAATTGCCGCCTAGAAAACAAACTGTAAATATTTCGGGATTGAGTAATATCAACTGCACTAATAGTACAGAAATGATCGATTTAGAATTTAGTTCGCTTACGAATTCAAATAATAAATTTAATGTCTCGTGTTCCGTTATTAATAAAATAACTCATAACCTTCCACAATTTTCTATTTCTCACGACAGTTTGGAATTACCTACCCTGGACAAACTTGAACTCGCTGATCCTTTCTTTTTTAAAACTGCACCTATCGATGTTTTGTTAGGCATGGATATTTATTTTAATCTTTTCAAATCCAATATTATCAATTCGGGACCTAATTCCCCATCTTTTGTTGAAACTCATCTTGGTTATGTGGTCGCAGGTCCAATACCTCGTCACCCAAAAAACTTTTATCGTAAACAAAATAATATGTCGGTTTCATTTCTCACTACTTGTGATGCTCAATCAGAGCAAGAATCTAACTTGAATAAATTAATGGAAAATTTCTGGGAATTAGAAAATATTCCTAAATCTAAAACTCTTTGTTCTGACGAAGAATTCGCAGAACAAATTTTTCAAAATACTACCAAAATCTTACCTTCTGGTCGCTATCAAGTAAACATGCCGTTTCTTGAAAATCAACCCATTAAACTAGGTCAATCTTTTTGTATGGCACGTCATCGTTTTTCCACACTGGAAAAGAAGTTTATTGCTAATACTAAGTTATTTCAAGATTATGAAAATGTAATTTCTGAATATTTAAAACTAAATCACGCACAAGTGATTCCTCTATCGCTCTTCAATTATCCTACCAATGAATTTAAATACTTTGTTCCTCATAGGGCGGTGATTCGGGAAAATAGTTCCACGCCTGTGAGGGTAGTTTTCGATTTTAGTGCTCGTACTGATACTGGTGTATCCCTAAATGATTTAACCGCAAAAGGGTATCAAGTACAAGATAATCTCTTTGATATATTGTGTCGATTTCGGTGTTTTAAATTTGTCCTCTGTGCTGACATACAAATGATGTACAGATTTATCGATATCAATCCAGTTCAACGACACTTCCAAAATTTTTTATGGAGAAATTCCCTTTCTGAATCTTTTACTTGTATGCAACTTTCCAGTTTCAGTTTTGGACAAAATTGTTCACCTTTCCTGGCAACACGCGTATTACAAGATATTGCTGATCGTAATCCTGAGTATCCAAAAGCTCAGTTCGCTCTTTTATCCCAAACATATATGAATGACATTCTCACTGGTACCAATACTATTTCTGATCTTCCAATTATTTATTCCGATCTCTTTTTTGTTTTAAATCAACATGAATTTAAGCTGCATAAACGGCAATCTAATTCAATGAGTTTTTTATCGTCTATTTCTCAATCTTCCACAAATGAAGTTGATATAAATTGTAATGATTCCTCCAGTAAAATACTTGGGTTAAAGTGGAATCCTGTTTCCGATTTATTAATGATTCGTTCATCCAAAACTCAATGTCTATCTGTTATTACTAAACGCGTGATTTTAAGTTATATTAGTAGTGTTTTCGACCCTTTAGGGATAATAAATGTTGTCGTAGTCATAGGTAAATTAATAATGCAAGCTTTGTGGCATGCCCAGTTAACCTGGGATGAACCAATTGTCGACTGTTCTATTTTGGAAAATTGGAACAAGTTCCTTTCCATAGTTGCTGAAATTTCTAATCTCTCAGTTCCAAGATATCTAATCAATGACAAAACTGTCTTATCCGTTTCTTTGCATGGCTTCTGTGACGCCAGTCAATTAGCCTACGGTGCATGTGTTTATCTTGTCGTTCAATATGTTGATCATACTTTTTCTTCTCAACTGATTGCTGCAAAGTCCCGAGTAAATCCGTTAAAAAGTAAACTCACTATCCCTAAACTTGAATTGTGTTCCATGGAACTACTTTCTATTTTATCAACTCGCTTAGTTCAAATTCTTCAAAATAGTTTAACTCTAGAATCTAAAAATCTTTGGTCCGACTCCCTTGTAGCCCTAACCTGGGTTAGAAAAGGAGAGTCAGAAATTCCTTTTGTCAAGAAACGTGTTCTTACTATTTTAAATAATAGTATAGATTCTACGTGGAGACATATTCGCTCACAATTAAATCCTGCAGATCTTTTATCTTGCGGCATCTTTTCATCTGATGTTCGCGCATTTTGGTTCCATGGTCCGTCTTTTTTATCCGAAACTAATGATTTTAATACCCTAGATACATTTAAACTCACTGAACAGCCAATGAATAGTAGTCAAATATCTCTCCCTCTTATTAAATCTCCTCCCGAGTTTTGGAAGGAAGTATTTTCTCGAATCTCCAAATTTCAAATCTTACAAGGTGTTATTGCCCGAATTTTAAAATTTGTCTCAAAACTCAAAACAAAAACTCTCGACATTTTATTATCAGTGGACGATCTATGTCTTGCTCATGATTTTATAATCAAGCAAATTCAATCATTTCATTTTTCAAAGGAAATTTCTTTACTACAAAACAAAAAACCGATTTCTAATCCAAAATTGCTTCCCTTAAATATTTTTTTAGACCAAAATGGTATCATTCGTGTCGGAGGTCGCTTAGAATTTGCACACCTCGATTTCAATCAGAAATTCCCAATCCTGCTCCCTCAAAATGAACATGTAGTAGATTTAATAATTGAAAAAGAGCATCGTCGTTTAGGACATAGTGGTGCTCAAAATGTTCTTGGAAACCTAAGACTTCGGTATTGGCCTTTGAACGGAATTCGAAGGATTAAATCAATCATCAAAAAATGTACTATTTGTTATAGATTTATCGCACAATTTGCTTCTCAAATTATGTCTCCGCTTCCCTTGGACCGAGTACAAGAGACTCGTCCCTTTTCCAAAGTGGGTATTGATTTTGCAGGCCCCATTCAAATTCGTTCTTCTAGATTGAGGAAAGCCCCCCTTACAAAAGCTTATATAGCCATTTTTATATGCATGGTTACTAAAGCCATTCATATTGAATTAGTAACAGACTTAACGACTGAAGCTTTTATCGCCTCGCTTAAGCGATTTATTGGTCGCCGAGGAAATCCCCAAGTGATTTTTTCTGATAACGGAACTAACTTTGTCGGAGCTCGTAACCAATTACGAGACTTATCTTTATTTTTCAAATCAGATCCTAACTTGCAACACATTCTTTCGTTTATAAAACTTACCGAAATTAATTGGAAATTTATTCCTCCCCGATCCCCCCATTGGGGTGGGTTATGGGAGGCGGCCGTGAAGAGTGCCAAATCTCACTTAACCAAGCTGTTAGGTACAACTCACTTAACTTTCGAAGAACTTTCAACTTTATTAATTCAAATCGAAGCTATTTTAAATAGCCGACCTTTATATCCCCTATCAGATGACCCTAATGATTTATTACCATTAACTCCGGGACACTTTTTAATTGGTGCTCCTTTAACTGCTTATCCTGAAAAAAAATTTACTAGTACTCCTAATAATAGACTTTCCTATTGGAATTTGTGTTCTAAACTTGAACAAGAATTTTGGAAAAATGGTCAGTAGACTATCTGCATAGATTGCAGCACAGACCCAAATGGTGTCAGCCTTAACAGAATCTTGTTGAGAATCAATTAGTTCTAGTACGATCAGAAGATCGTCCTCCCCTAAATTGGCCTCTTGCGAGAGTAATCGAATTATTACCCGGAAAAGATGGTCAGGTCTGGACTGCACGTATAAAAACTGTTGAAGGAGAATATATCCGACCCATTGTAAAATTAGCCCCACTTCCTTCAAATGATTAATTTAACTTGTAAAATAAATGTAACATAAAATGTATCTATTGTAAAATATTGAAAAAAAAAATTTTTTTTTTCTCTTTGAAAAATTCTGTAGCTGATTTTCGACCTATGACGAAACTTATACTAGGATCACGTAGCAACAAAGATATTGATCTGGGATATATCTGCGAGTAGGCTAGATCGGGTAGTTAGTTTCTAATTTAGGTAATGCTAAAATTTAACTAAAATTCAATGCTAAATTTGTAAATAACTTTTGATATACTTTTCGTGTCGTTCTCTCCCCCCCCCCAGTATGTAGAAATTCCATTTGAATTTCTACAATAGATTTCTTAAAATAAGTAACTTTTCATAATTCGGAATTTACCTCGTATATATCTGTCTTTTTCGAATGTCGTCTGGTAGCGTGGTCTCAAGCGAGTGCGCAGAAATTTAAAACTGGCCTGTAAAATATTTGATTGATAAGTAATCAACGGTAAAACAGTACTTTTTGGTAAAAATTGTTAAGCATAAAGGTCGTGCTCTTCTTTTGTTATCGCTTTCACAGCCTTCTGCTGTTGAATTTCAATCCCCGAACCATGGAGCTTTTTTCTAAATATTAAATATCATACAGTGATGTAAAAGTGCATTACACTAGTGTCAATCTGTAAGTAATGTTCATATTCTATAATTATTAATCGAGAAGCGGCGGCCATTAATGATGGTAGGCCGGCATTTCATGGGCACCTGAAAATAAGGGGTTGCCAAATCGTCTTGCCATATTGTCTTTACAAAAATTATCGTCTTACGACTTTTGCTAAATCAACGGTCTAATCGTGATTGTCGTTTTCATTTGGAGTTTTCGGTTTACCATTTTTGTGTAAATGAAAAACTTTGTCAAATATAAACTTTGTTGCTGTAATTAATGTTGAAAGTTCGCGGTAACCGAGCTCTAGAAAATGAATTTAAAAGTGTCTTGCCTCGATTATGTATGTAATGTTCAAACTGTTATAAAAGTTTTATTTGCAAGTTTCCTCATCGGGGCATAAAAAAATCGTAATAAACTTTGCTACCGGAAGGTTGACTTTTTATTAATAACCTATCATCCAATTTTTCTAATTTCTCTGATCTAGGTGTCTGTGCCTTTACATAGACTGGTCCTTCGTCCAACTTACTGTAGGTGTATACTTGCAGGTTAAATTTATATTACGACAACAGGCTCTCAACAGATGGAAAAGAAAGGTAACCTTTTTCTTATATTGTTTTTTTTCAACCTCGAACCAGCTAAGTACCTACTTTATCTCTCCTCTCTTTCCCCTTCACATATTAATGTGCTGCTTAAGGTTGTAGAGAATACCTACCAAATCTCAAATTGAAATGTTAACATTTTAAGGTTTCTCAAAGTCCCTTAAATATAGCAAAATGGAACAAAAAGGCGAGTTTTAGTTAAATTATAATTTTATTAACCTTAAGTTCGGCTCTAAAACTTGTAGGTAACTAAACTAATTAACATTACTCTACTCATTTCTATTTTTGAAGTAGTAAGATTTTTTTTCAAAACATGGCAACATTTGTCTTGACTGAACCCTGTTTTTAATAAACCCATCCCGATTACTCTGACCACACAGAGCACAAACTCTGACCACAAACAAGAGCTAATATTGGTGAGATCTAGTGACGATAGAGACTCGGTCACACATACAGATGAAACGGAAAAACCTAAAATTGAATTAACTCACATTTGTTGGAGAATTCCTCACGTGAAACCGGACATGAAACATGAATTACATCTAAACAACATTATTCAAAGTAACAAGGAACTACCAATAAAATTGATCGAGTATCCCAGCTTACCGAAAACGTCTCGCTACACTTGGGCTGTAAAAACTAGTACAAAAGTAGAGACACCTAGACATATTGTAATTGGATTTCAAAATAATGCTAGGGGTAACATAAAAGAAAATATGAGTCAATTTAAACATCTGAATTTGAAAAATATTAAGGTATTTCTCAATTCTGAGAAGTATCCATACAATAATTTACTTTTAGATTTCACAAACAATAGTTTTGCTACGTTATACAAAATGTTTGCTGATTTTCAAACTTCTTATTACAGCCGTTCAAACAGTGAACCTATTTTTACACCCAACGAATTTAGAGATACAGCCCCCTTAATTCATACAGATTGCTCAAGGCAGAAGGAACTAATACAGTCTGGATCTGTAGTTCTTCGTATATAATTTGAGTTAAATGCTCCCATTACAAGTGATATTTCTGCTTATTGTTTGATCTTTCATGAAAAACAATTTCCATATAACTGAAGTTGTTAAGCAATACTAAAAATAATTAATATTTCATAACGCGCATGATTGAAATGTAATATAAAAGTAGGGTCACTACATATTCTTCATTAGATATGAATACCCATCAGTATCAAATTGCTCTTAGTCGGTTTCTTTTCAAATTAACACGTCTCAAACGTGACATAGAATATTATGAACAATATAAAGGTGTCGTAACTAAATTGCAACAATTACAAATATGAAAGTTGTTTTAGATGTTCAAGGTTTTAAGATTGAAAATAATAAGTTCATCATTAAAGAATTTGCAGCTTATGATGGTCATCAAGTATGTCACTATATTTTGAAATCACCATTTCCTCTACATATGTTACCTCCACACTTACATAGACAAGCAACTTGGTTAATGAAAAATCATCATGGCATCGACTGGAATTTTGGTTACACACATTTACACAAATTCAAAAATATTCTAAAAGATATTACCGAAAATGCTGACATGGTTTTCGTGAAAGGAGAAGAAAAGGCTAGTTTTATTCAAAAATATTCCACCACACCTGTATATGAATTAGATGAAAATTCACCATTAGCAGCCTTGACACCAAAATGTTTTTATCATAAGATTAATCCATGTATTTGTGCTTTAACAAATGTTTTTACCTTATATGAATATTTTATAATGGATGAAAAATGAAAGAATATTATTTAATTAACTTGTTTTATTCATTTACTACAAACCGTTGAGTAAAACTTATATTGTGTTAATACCTTAACCATTTTAAGTAAGTTATACGTGACAATAATAATTAATAAAATTGAAACTATATATGTTACAATGTACAATTTATCGACTTGTTCGCTTATGTTTGCCTTATCCATAGGAATATCATCTATAATCACATTCTGCCATT
The DNA here is from genome assembly GCA_949126875.1 of Lochmaea capreae. Classification (NCBI taxonomy): domain Eukaryota; kingdom Metazoa; phylum Arthropoda; class Insecta; order Coleoptera; family Chrysomelidae; genus Lochmaea; species Lochmaea capreae. The sequence goes on along the minus strand of OX421409.1, from coordinate 24,886,709 downwards.
GCGTTTAATCACCTTCGGAATTGTCGTTAAATATTATTTTTAATTTGTAACTAAAATATGGTAAATTCGTTTCTGGAATTTCAATATGGTATACAGAGAGGTGACCATTATTTGTTTTTGTTATACTTAACAAACTCCATGCTGTTCGATTACAGTCTTCCCTTGTATCTTTCATATCAAAACATATTGCAACATGTTTTGCATTCTCTGGTACATTTGTGTACAGCATACTATTTGAAACGGCAACCAAAATAATAAAGTTTAAATTTAAGAAAGTCATTCTTTTTAGATTATTAACACTAATTTGCGACTGCATTAATTGGCTCTGGCGGATAGGATTTTTATAACTGGATGGTCATGGCAAAGTATTAAAGAATCTCCCATAAATTCATTTCGTATATAATTAATGTATTATTGCCTAATTTTTCAAAGCCAAGTATTGAAATTTGGGAAGTGAGTGGGGGTGGTTGATTTTGGGGGTCCTGAACATTTGGGGGTGGGTCTATATTTGGGGTCCTAAACAGGGAGGTATTGAAATTTGGGGGTCCTAAACATTTGGGGTGGGTCTATATTTGGGGGTCCTAAACATTTGGGGGGTGGGCCTATATTTGGGTGGGCCAAAAAGGATGGTACTGGAATTTGGGGTCCATTGAAATTTAGGAATGCTAAACAGGTGGGTATTGGGAAAAAAGTATATACTAGACGTTAAGGCCTTTCGAGACGTCGTGGTTAACTACGAGGGGTAGCTAAAATTTAAAAATTATTTTATATACTAGACGATAAGGCATTTTAAACAAGATGTCGTTTGCTATGATTGGTTAACTTTTAGTAAGTGGGGTGCTGCGTGGGGGATGAAAGGGGGTAGCTGGAATTTTTTCATTATTTCAATTATACACTAGACGATAAGGCCTTCAAAACGAGACGTCGTTTGCTATGATTTGTTAACTTTTAGTACTAGGGGTGCTGCATGGTGGATGAAAGGGGGTAGCTGGAATTTTTTCATTATTTTAATTCTACAAGTAGATAGAGCAATACAGATTCTGGGCCACTGCTTCGAAAAATGTCCGCTGGTGGCGCTGGGGTGCGCGCGCTCCGCCATTTTTAGTCCTCGAGGTGGCGGCGCCATTTTTAGTCCGCGATTTAAAAAATGACTTGTCCGGGGATCGAACCCCGAACCTACGCGTTCATAGCAATACATCTAACATAGTCTGCCATGATCTCTCCTGCATATCATTAGCGAAGAAAGGTATTACATGCTGCAATGTGAATAGCGCGCGCACCGTACGCTTCTCACTGTAAAATGTAACGTAATCGAGAAAGATCCGTTAGGATGGTAAAGCGGCGCGCCACGGCCAAAAAGATTTAATAAAATAACAGCGCGCGTACCGTACGCTTCTTGCTGTAAAATGTGACGTAATCGAGAAAGATCCGTTAGGATGATAAGGTGATAGCGTGAATTCGTACCGCGTACGAAAATTATGTAAAATTGTAGTTTTTAGACCGCAATCAGAAAAATCCATTATCACAACAGGAAATGATAAATATAAAAATAAAACAACTCACCTCAGAAATTTTGTAAAATTGATATGGCTCAAACCACAATCAGAAAAATCAACATCACAACAGGAAATGCGAAATATCAAAAATCTTGGAAATTGTACAAAAATGATATGTTTTTAGACCACAATAACCAAATAGGAAATATATTATCAACATTACAAAAATAATAGTTTATCACAATTTCACGAAAGTGATATGAAATCCTTGAAAAAGGTATAAATACATTTTGGCATTATGACAACGACAGTTCCATATTGACAATCAACGAGTTTAGTTTTAGTTTTGGTGGAGTTTTTTAAAAACAAAGTAAGTTTCATCTTTATATTTTTTTTATTTGATCTTTACATTTAGTTTTTAAAATTTGTTTCCAAAAATAAAGCTATTTCAAATATTTTGAAAAAGTTTTATTTGCTATGAATTTATCGGAGGAAACTCTTTGCAGACTGGTACAACAATTATCCTGTTTATTTCAGATGAGTTTTATCAATGAATTAAACACCTTCTCTACTTCCACAGGGGTAGAGAACAAACCAATTATCAAGCTAATAGACATTCCGGAAAACGTCCCAAAAAAAAACAGGCACGTTAAAATAGTTCAATCCAAATTTGGTGAAGCAGTGTTTGTAGAATTAGAAGATACTGTGACTTTTCTTCCCCGAAGGGTGACTGATAAATACAAGAAATATATTGCAGATATCAACAAGGGGAGCTACAGTTTAGTGTTTTTGGGCCTACAAGATATTTCTAGTGGCTACCGCCCCAGGACACTATTTAAAATTGAAGAAAACCATTAAACGGTAAGATTATTTATTTTTTAAATTTTGTTAATTATTTAGCATGTGCGAGGGCCGGAGGTCCACTCACATTTAACCTAACCTAACCTGACCTAGACCACAATAGATCTGCAAAGGTCGCAGTGGGATAGGACAGAGAGCCACTCCATTTCTAATCTAACCTGACCTAACCTAGCATGTCTGATTCTGTTTTAAAAACATTTTAAAAAAGTATTTTTTGTTTCAGCAACACATTACAAAATTTGAAAGCAACCGGCTGAGGACAACTTAAAAATTAAGGAAATTCAGAAGTACACATCCGCAGTCGCGATATAACCCATTACACAAAATTTGGAAGCGACCTGCTGAGGACACCTTAAAAATTAAGGAAATTCGGAAGTACACATCTGCAGTCGAAGACAACTTTAGAAAGGGAGGCTGGTGAGTATATTTTTATTCATATACTCAAGAATGTCGAACTTCAGTGTTACTCTACAACAAATTGATGAAATTTTAAATTCTCTAAGCAAAATTCAAACCTTTTCAAATAGAAACAAATGGATTTTACCGATTAATAAACACCTCAGAAAATGTAATCAAGCTTTAAAATCTTTCAAGTTTTCGATCGGAGTAAAACATAAAATTCATACAAAAATAGCACATTTGAAGCGCATGCGATATTTAATAAAAGCGGCTTATGTGGGTGAAGGACTTGAGAAATCTAGTAATAGGGTCAAGTGGGAAAACATTAATGCTGCATTTGAAAGTCGATCAAAAACAGGAGTTATTATAAACTTGTCACACAAAGATATGAATGCATTCTTTACAGATGCTTTCAAAATTTTTAAAAACAAGATTTTATTAGTTCTCAAGAAAACACAAATTTCAAAAGTGAATACCACCTTTTGTGGGGATTTTATTAGGCAATCAAAAGACGTGGAGTTAGTAGACCGCAAATATTTTAGTACTCTCAATGTTGTATTGGACATTGGAGATGATTTATATGATTGGTTTAGTATAAATATTATTGATCCTATTTTGAACCGTTTATCAGAATTTGCTGAAAAAGAAAGCGGATGGGCATTATCTCGAATAATTTTTTTGGAAGTTGCAATAAACAAATATGAAATGGGGGTTGGCTCGTCTTTTGTTCCACTACCAGAACCAATTTCTCGAAAGAAGGCAATTGTAAACGTTTGCAATATGGACCAAGCTTGTTTTTACTGGGCAGTAAACAGTTTTTTAAATCCTGCTACTCATTCTAATCGTACTTCATCGTCCACATTACTCTGAAGTTCTAAATACAAAGGGTTTAGATATTGAAATGCCACTGTCCCAAATTACAAAATTTGAAAAATTAAATAATTTATCAGTAAACGTATACTCTTTAGAACTAAATCACTCAAATAAATCATCATTTTACACAGTAGTTCTTACTAGATTAACTAAAAATAAAATTGAAAGACATGTTAATCTATTGCTGTTACAATTCAAGTATTATCCTAAGTTAAATAATTATGATGCACCTCCTGTAGACGATACAAACGAAAAAATTACGTACCACTATTGCTGGATAAAAAATTTATCTAGATTAATTTCATCTCAACTTAATAAATCTAAGTCTAAGAAATTCATTTGCGATAGGTGTTTGAACTATTTTCACAGTAAACAAATTTTGGATAAACATGAAAGTGTTTGTGAAAATATGAATGATTCAAAAATTTCTTGTCCCAATCATACTCATGTTAAATTTAAAAATTTTATTTATAAGCAGAAATGTCCCTTTGTTATTTATAGCGATTTAGAATCCATACTAAAGGCTTGTACAGATCAACAAAAAACAGATAAGACTAAAAAATATCAACAGCACGTAGCTTTTTCTGCAGGCTATTATTTAAAATGTGCTCACGATGATCAGCTTTCATATTATAAATATCATCAGGGTGAAGACTGCATAGATTGGTTTACCAATCAGTTATCTGATGTAGCAAAATTTGTACAGTCCAAAATTTTAGGTATAATACCCCTTGGTGTTACACCTAACTTGGTAAATGCACTAAATTGTCACATTTGTGAACATGAAGTTACTGATAAAGATATAGTTGTTAGAGATCAAAATCATTTCACTGGAAAATTTCGCGGATACGCTCATCAAGCATGCAATTTGAATTTTAAAAAAGTTTTTGTTGTTCCAGTGATTTTCATAACTTGAGCGGCTATGACTCACATTTTGTTATTAAGGAAATTGCAAAACGTGGTAAGGTTTCCATACTACCAATAAATAAGGAAAAATATATAAGTTTTACCCTACATGACTCTGAAACTAACATCAAGTTTAGGTTCATAGACTCCTTTATATTTATGGGAGCAAGTTTAGACGAACTGGTATCTACACTGAAGGAGGATGATTTTAAAAATGTAAAACCCGAGTTTCATGATTTAAATAACCAAAAACTAAAACTTTTGATGAAAAAGGGGTTTTTCCATACGATTACATCGATTGTATAGAAAAGCTCAACGACGTAGAATTACCGTCCATTGAAAATGTTTACAATAAACTTTATGATTCGAATATTTCCATGGATCAATATAACCATGCAAAAAATGTTTGGGAGTATTTTGATACTGCTAGCCTGGGAGAGTATAGTCAGTTATATATGAAAACAGACATACTGTTATTAGCAGACGTTTTTGAGCAGTTACGAAGTAATTGTTTGCAAACGTATCAGCTAGATCCTGCGTGGTACTATACTCTTCCTGGGTATACGTGGGATGCAATGTTAAAGTATACTCAAATAAAATTAGAATTACTTAAAGATATTGATATGATTATGTTTATTGAGAGAGGTATTCGGGGGGGTATATCTGTTTGCTCAAATCGATATTCCAAAGCCAACAACAAATACATGGAGGAGGAGTATGACCCTCAAAAACCCTCTAAGTACCTTATGTACCTAGATGTGAACAATCTTTATGGGTGGGTAATGTCAGAATTCCTCCCTTATGCAGACTTCAAATGGGAAGATAACACGAACATTGATATCAATCAAATTGCTGACGACTCTCCAGAGGGATACATTCTTGAGGTAGACCTGGAGTACCCTAAGGAGCTACACGATCTACACCAAGATTTTCTTTTTTGTCCTGAACACAAAACGCCTCCCAATTCCAAATTAAAAAAACTCATGGCTACCCTACACAATAAACATAATTATATCTTACACTATCGAAATTTAAAACAAGCTTTAGCAAATGGTTTAATTTTAACAAAAATACATAGAATTTTAAAATTTAAGCAAACTGCATGGGTAAAACCCTACATCGGTTTAAATACTAAACTAAGAACGGAAGCTACTACGGCTTTTGCCAAAAATTTGTATAAATTGATGAATAACGCGGTGTTTGGTAAAACCATGGAAAATATACGGAATCATAGGATAGTGAAATTATCAAGATCATATATGGGACGTTATGGAGCTAAAAACTTGATTGCTAGTCCTTGCTTCCATTCTAGAACAATTTTTGAAGAAAATTTAGTTGCAATAGAATTAAAAAAGAGTAATCTCGTTTTCAATAAGCCCCTGTACATTGGGATGGCCATTTTAGACATTTCAAAAACTTGTATGTATGACTTCCATTATTCATACATCATCCCTAAATTGGGAAAAAAAATTGCAAATTAATGTATACAGATACAGATAGTTTCAAGTATGAACTTCATTGTAATGACGTATACGAAAAAGTGATAAAGGATGTATGTATGCTTTCAATGTTAGGGGTGGGAAAACAGTGAAAAAATCTAAGGGGGTAAAGAAAAATGTTGTAGGAAATGAAATTACTTTCGAAGATTACTTGAACTGTTAAAAAAACTGGAAGTCGAAGTACATTTTCCAAAACACAATTCAGTCCTATGCACATAACGTTTTCAGCATTGAACAAAAGAAAGTGGGTCTTTCTCCTGAAGATGATAAGCGGTCACTAATTCCAGAGTCGTTTGATACACTTCCCTGGGGTCATTACAAACTAAGTAACACTGAGTAATATTTTAATATTTCGTTGAGTATATGTATATAAAAATGTACTCTTATTGTTTTAGATATGAATACATTAAGTGAAAACTGTATAAAAATAATTTGCGAAAATATAGAATGTCCAGCAGATTTTTTCGAATCGTCAAAATTACCCTGGACTCTTACCAAACAAATCGCAAAAAAATTTGCGGAATACAAATGAAGATTTTTAAATAAGACCGCTCAAAATGATCAGTCACGGTTTTGTAGAAATCTCGATTTTGTTCATTGTTCACGAGACATTTTGTACAAAGACCGAAATGCTGTACTTGCTAGATCTGACTGGGACTACATATTTGAAGACGAGTCTGAATATTGTGTATGGGTTAACTATTATAGGATTGATAGATATAACATATGTGTTTGCAAATACTGTTTTGATAGCATTAAAGGATGTCATAAAAGATTAAGGAAAAATTTGATTGTAATCAATTACCATTATCATGACGTTTACAAGTCGCAAGATATGATTGGTGACATGTATCACAATATATATTGGTGGTGTCAAAGCTGCTATCAAACAGTACTTTTTGAAACACATGATAAAGATTCTTGTATTGCGAAACTTCATAATTCTCCTAAAACTCTCAGATTTAGGGGAACATATGATAGCGATAGCGATATTGATGATTTTGATGGATTCTAGTATTTTTAATTTATTCTTTTGTTTTTATTTCATTTTTATAATTTAATCTTTTGTCGGTTCAATCAAATTTTGTGATTTAGACTTTTAAGATGTATAAGTTTTATAGTTATTGTTTATCATAAATATATATATATATATATATATATATATATATATATATTTTTGGATTAAAAGCAATTGTACGGCCAGTACTTCTAGAAGCATTACATGACCCAGTTATCTTATATGCAACTAAACTTCAAAAAAAAAAAAATCAGAACTATAGTACAGTAAGTGAAACACCTGATAGCATATAGAAAAAGTAAGTGTTTTAATAAATAAGCGAATAAAGACATTCCTATCTCAGGCTATCCTTAAAACTAAACTTAGCTGATCAATTAGAAGGTGTCTTCCTACGCGATGTCCTCCTCGTAATCAAGAACTACTGCAGGTAAGGGTAACTATAATTTTTCCAATTTTGTTTCTAATAACAGTTCTTTTTAGATGCTTCTCTTATATGTAACAGTGCCGTCCAAATGGTAATGGAGCCTCCAAATTCCAGTGGTGGGTAGCTTTCTATTTCCTTTTTGTTTTATATTAATCAGTGTTTAGATCTTCACTTTCAGCTAGTATATTTTGGTCTAAGATTAAATATAATCCCACAATCAGGATTAAAACTATTAGTAAAATTCAACTACAAATAAAAAGCCTAAAAACCGATTAAACCGATTACTTTTCTGTTTTATGTTTATTTTTCAACTTATAACTCACCTTCGTTGATGGGTGGCTTTAAAAAAAGTGGCTTCAGAGGAAGCGGTAATATATCAGTCAGAAAACACAATTTCCGTGAAATTTAATATCCTCCCCCGAGATAAACTGTTCAGTTTTACACAGTTATTATTATTTCTTTGGAAATTTAAATTTTCCTTCTAAAAATCCGCAAAATTGCGAGCACGTCTCACCTTAGAAAATGTGCTTTTACTCAAAAAAAAAACGATTTCTTTAAAAAAACCAGTTCTTTTTATCATTCCTTATCAAAATTTTTGACCGGGAAGGCCAGTTACAGTTATATTTTAAAGAGTGGTATCCTTGATTCTCTCGGGACATCGTAATAAAATCTTTTCTGTGGTTTTACGTCCGTATTTGAAGTTTATCTATGGTTTTATGCTAAGATATCTAGATGTCAATACTTCATTCTAAGTAAAGAAGATAACCTATTTTATATCCTACAAAATTCTACTCCCATTTTTTTCTATTTATAGTTCCTATTATAATTTAATTCATTTTTTTTTTATGTTTCAGAAAAGGAAAGCTGACCACACTAGTTGCAAGGACGGCTCTGGACAAAAGCACCTCAGAATTATTGTTTTTATTTTTGCTCTTTGATTACCTACTAACTGTTGTTTAGTGTTTATTGTGATTCATTACGTGAATAAAACATCTGGACTGATTCAATTCTATTAATTCCTATGAATGAGGCATGATCTGGTAAGTCATTGCTTAACAAATACATTTAAGGGCTGGTTACTTTTAACTCGTAACAAGGTGTAAAATCCAATGTAGTGAAAAATAAAATAACGTATGATGATTATGAAACATGTTTAAAAGATTTTAAAATACACTCATCAAGTCAACGATGTATTCGGGCCTATGCACATAAAGTTTTCAGTATAGAACAAACAAAAATTAGTCTAAGTCCGCATGACGATAAACGTCATTTAATGCCAGGTACATTTGATACGCTTCCTTGGGGACACTATAGCTTAAACTAATATTTTTTTTTGTTATCGTAGATAATGAAGCAGCCTGTAAAGTTGAAAGAGGTATGCATAAAATCTGTTTACGAAAATGTTGTTAATTTAGCCGAATTAATGGAGCTATCTTTATTACCGGAGATACTTATGAAATTAATCGTGAAAAAGTACCTATTCTACAGGTGGAGAGCGATAAATAAACAAGCGAAACTAGGACCATTTGCAGACATACAATTCATCGGCTGTTCAAAATTTATAAGAACAGCGATGAGAAACACTCTTTTAAATGCGGATGAAACAAGTCACGAATTTGATGAATCCGAATATTGTGTTTGGACAAATTATTATAAAATAAAAAATTACAACCTTCGGGTTTGTAAGACATGTTTTTCAAATATAAAAAGTTTCCACAATTCACAACAAAAGTCATTGTTTGTTATTTTCGATCATTTTCATGAATTATATGAAGATTACCGCATCATTACAGATGTGTTTCAATCCCAATTTTATTGGTGTCAGAGCTGTTTTAGCCATGTTTTGTGTGATATAAAGGATGTGGAGTCATGCGTGAGTTCACTTCACTCGTATCCAAAAAGCACCAGGTTCATCGATTCAGAAGCTAGCGAGACTGAAATCGATGAATTAATGTAAAGGTTGGCTTTGAAAATTACAAAAATTACTCTCTCTCTCTTTTTGTGTATTGCTTAAATTTATATATGTATTGCTTTAAATTTATATATGTATTGCTTCAAATTCACATCACTTTTAATTTTGTTTAAAATGAAATATTATTTCAATAGGTTTTTTTATTTTTCCTGCTATCCACCCATTGAAGGAGTTAGGTTACATGAGAAACTCCTCAAGAAAAATGATGGGTTTGATTTGTGTATTTTTGGTAAGTTCAAGAAAACACATGTCAATAATATAACTATTTATTTAAATCATTGATAACTGTAAGTTTACAAAAGTATACAAATTCTCTAAGAGCATTGTTTAACATATCATTAGGTGTAATAGAACAAAATGCATATAAAATTTGTTGAGGATTTAAATTTTCAGAGGCGAAATTTTTACAGAAATCCAAAACATTATAATAATATTGACAAAAATTTAAATTTTCCAACATAGCTATACGTTGTAAAATCAAATTATTTAGTTCTAAAATTTGGAACACTTCTTCTTCATCCATATTATATTCAACTCCATATTTCTTGACGAAAATCAACTTAGACCCGTCATAATTTAATGGAGTAATGGTGCAGTACTCTCCACATGGAAACGAATCAGGTTGGAACTTGTCGGCGTCGTCTGTGGCATGAAAGATATTTTGCTGCACTTTAGCTGTTGGGATAGAATAACAGCAGGCGTAAATGATCTTGCAGGACTTATTCCACATTTCATCTCATAACCAGAAATTGTATATTGTGTTGAAAGTAGGTATACATTTTCGGACTTTGCAGCAGTTTCATAATTTTCCAAAATTCTATCCAATTCTGTACTACAGTCAGATAAACTGGATTCGAAGTAACTGGAAGAAGAAGAAGAATAGTCACTATCTTGAAAAGTCATGTTGCTAACTAAGCTCAAGTACTGAAGCGCTCTTCAATTTATAGTTTTCGTTCTTTGCGGTCAGCCATCTTCTTCGGTATTCATACGAAGCGAAGCGAAAAGTAGTGCTACAAAACGGCCTTGTTTTCAATCCAACTGTTGTGTTTTTTGTCTAGTCCGAGCCATTTCACATACATTATGTTGCCCTTTCTTCTGAGAACTTTTTCCACCAAGTAAATGTCTGAATTCGATGTTTTCTGTAGTTCTTCATCGTAGAAGCAGCCGCTGATTGGTGTACCTTGCATGTCTTCGAGTAAATACGTAGCGGGATTGGTTATTTTCACTTTGGTGATTTTGAATAGTTCTGTAGTCCAATTGGGTGTATATCCTTTTTCAAAGACATGTTTTGCCTTGGATATGCGCACAATATCTCCAACTTTAAATTTTCGCGGGCCTGCTATTTTCAAATGGCTATAGGTGTTATTCAAAATGGATTTTTCATTGGATTTATTGACTTGAGAAGGTTTATATTTTGTTGGAATGTTTTGTATTGTTGTAGTCTTGAGTAATTTTCGGGAGAATATCGATCCATTTGTAGGAGCCATTTAAACTGAAATACTTGTAGAGTTTCGATTTCAGCGTTCTTATAACACGCTCAGCCATAGAAGCTTTCATTATACTAAATACGCTATAATGATTTATATCATGTTTTTTCATTAAATTTTGGAATTTGCTGTTGTAAAATTCCTTTCCCTGATCAGATTGTAGATTTTTTGGTATTCGTCTAATGTGAGCGAGAATGTCCGAGAATGCCCGAGTAATCTCCTCTCCGGTCTTCGTCTTTAGTGGGCGTGTCCACACAAACTTTGAAAAACAATCAATAACGACTAGTATCATTTTATGATTCCTATTTTGTGGAGCAAAATTTCTCATCTCCGCAAGATCCATTTGCCAAAGATCGTCAAGGCCCTTAATGATAGTGCGTCTCCGAGGGAATTTTTTCCGTATCGGTTTGTGGAGCTCGTTTACAAGCTGAATTTTTTCTTTAGAATACATATTATGACTTACTACCAGCTAGCTTCAGCTCCAGACTGTTAATGCGGCTAGCGGTATTCATATTCATAACCTTAATATTGTCTACAATGCCCGAAACGTTAGTTTTCATATCAGAGACGGATCTGATATTTTCTGTAATTTCTTTTTGTAACTCACGTATGCTTTCAACACACATGTTAATAGAAGCAGTGAATTCTTTTCGAATTAATACTTTGGCTGCGCCAATTGAATCATCAACATATTTCTTCGTAGCCATATCCCTACTTGCTACAGGGGGATTTCGCGAAATAAATGCAGCCATTTCATTAGTTTTATTTTGTAAGTTGGCAATATGCGCCTGTAATATGGGGATTTTCGTCTTATGAAGCTCATTTCTTATTTCGTTCAATCCTACTGCTAAATCCTTTATATCATGATCCTGTTGCTGCAGCACCACACCATGTGTTTGAATTAATGGCGAGTTGATAGTACGTAGGTCATTCAATTGCACATCAACATATTTTTTTGTTGCAGCATCACTATTTGTTGTCGGTTCCTTAACATTACAAATTTTCACATTTTCAATATCGATATCACCGTCCGGTGTATGAGGAAACGTGATTTTTGCCGGTAAACGCGCATAGGGCGTTTGATGTCTATGTCCGAATTTATCGACTGGCATAATTGAAATGAACAAGTTTCAACTTGTATTATTCTATTATATCAGCCTCCTTGAGCTCATTGATAATTGCTACTATTTCGTTGTCGTGGGACGTATTACCTGCCTCTTTCGAAGCAATCAACAACTTCAACCGATCCACTAATTCATTGGCATCGTCCCAATAAATATACTCCATAGGTTTATCATTATATGTTAAACGATCGATACCTTTTCCTTTTGCTAAAGGAATCGATTTTAGACGAGTCAATACCTGAGACGATCCATTCGTCGTTAGAGATTTTGTTTTGAATAAAGGTTTTATGATGTAGTGATATTTTTCAGTACTTGAGCCCTTAAGGCGATCTAACGTGTCTTAATGAACTTCAGTTGTTGTCAAAAGATTTTTATAGTTCTGTAAATCTTGATCATTGTAACTGGGGTCTCGGTAAAATATAAGCTCATACAAGCCTGGTGTTCCAATTACATATCTTCCTCCTTTGTTTTTCTCAGGTAGTATGTTTATATTACCGGTTTTTCCATCAAACGCAATTCGACGTTTGCCTAATGACCAACCGATTTCATCATTGTATATCGGACCATAATTTTTATCAATTTTATCATCTTTTTGGAAGTAATCTTCAATGAACTGATGACTGATGGCAGGATATTGATCCAAATAGTCTGCGAAAGCTTCCTGAGAAATTTCGGGACGCATCTCTTCTGGAGATTCAGAACGTGTAATATTGCCGGATTCATCGGTTTCGGCCACCGGTTCCGTTTCGAGAAAAGGTGTAAACACATCATCTGTCAAAGGTTCTTCTTCCTTCTTTATTTCCTCTTTTGGATTTAAATTTGTAATCGTTTTTTGTAATGTCTTTGAGGATTGCACAATTTCTTCAAGTGGTTTGGATATTGGCTTGAATAGTTTATTGATAGACTCATCTTGCTTTGATTTACCCAATTTCAACGCCAAGTATTTTTTGCGAATCGATCTGGCAAGTTCAGACACTTTTTTCTTGCGCAATGCAGTAACAACCTTATCATCAGACATATTGGTGCAGACTAAAGGCGCATCTTACAATTTTATATATTTATCGAATCCTTTGCGATACCTACCATCATTGAAGGGGAAATCCTTCACAATTACCAAAGTACCATAACGGTCACACCAGCACGTTGAACACACATTTTTAAATGTGTCGAATGTCATGTCTGGAGACACGTGTTCGTCGAATATATGTCTCAAGTTCACCTCATCTTGCTTGAATAACACAATTACATTACAATTATCGCGTATAAGCTGTTTCGGTATTTTTGAGTATGTTTGACAAAGATATGCAGCATCGATATCTTTATGTCTGCACATGGAGTAGTATTCACGAATTTTCTGTTGACCATCACATGCAACGTCATCGAATAAAAAGACAGAATTAGACCGAGCTTTATCTGGACTTATTATTTCCTCGTTGTCTTTAAATGGAAAATAGCCAACGCCCTTGACTTGTGCTATAACTTCTTGCAGCAATTGGTACTTTGGTTGGAATAACGATTTTGAATAAACATAAACGTTTTTGAATTTCGCGCCATTCGGATTAAATAGGAGCGCCAGCACGACATTCGTCTTTCCACACCCGCTGGGACCGCATATAATGGCACGGAAAGAATTTGGTAACAATTTACCATGTTTGCCGATCGATGGCGTTGAGGTGAAATCTAGATTTTCAATGGGTATCGCCTGCTCTTGTTGAATTATTTTCATTGTGTGTATCGTTTTTCTTAATGTTGGTGTTTGAAGGAGAAGGTCTCTTAAATTCCCTCATCAATAAACTACCTATTGAACTTCACTTACCTAGCTATCAGTACTGTGGACGTAAGTACTCCCCCCACCCCTTTTGTAAAAAAATTAATTGTTTTTTTTTTGGTAGCCGGTACAAAATTGGAAAAACGTCTTGATCGCGGAGATCCAGGCATTAACCCCTTGGACGCTGCTTGTAAACAACACGATATTTCTTACTGGAAGAATAAGTCTCTCGAAGAACGACACAAAGCCGATCAGATACTTGAAGATAAAGCTTGGGCTCGCGTCAGATCAAAAGACGCTTCTTTGGCAGAGAAAACTGCTGCATTACTTGTGACAGGCGGAATGAAGGCGAAAAGAAAGCTGGGGATGGGATGTCGCCGCCGCAAACGCCGTTCCTTGCATCGAGATGTTATTCTAAAAGTTGGAAAGTCCATGAAAAAGGGGCATCTTTGAAAGACACTCCAACGTTTGCCTTACGAGCAGCCAAAGCACTTATTAAAGAATTTGGTGGGAGAAAAGAAGTCGAGGTTCCTCGAGTAATACCTGTAGCGAAATCCGGAGGTTTCCTACCACTTATACCTTTGTTTGCTGGCCTTTCGGCACTTGGAGCTTTGTCAGGTGGTGCTGCTGGGATTGCTAAAACTGTCATTGACGCAAAGCATGCGCAAAAGAAATTGGAAGAAGATGTACGTCATAATAAGGCTATGGAACGTGTAGGTTCTGGTCTGTATCTGAAAAAGTACCCAAAAGGCGGTTTTGGATTGTATTTAAAAAAAAACTAATAAAGCTACCCAATCACGCACTATCCGACTTTGACATAACACATTACGCAAAATCGCTTAAAATACCACATTTTCGAGGAGTGTTCATGCGAGACACTCTGCCCAAAGCCGGTCCCCGAAAACAGGAATGCGCAGTGGTTAATTTGGATACCTCTAAGAATAGCGGAAGTCATTGGGTAGCTTACAGAAAGATAAACAACAATGTAGAGTATTTCGATTCATTTGGTAACTTGAAGCCGCCGAAAGAAGTTGTTAAATATCTGGGAAATAGTGCGAGAATTTTCTACAACAATACCCAATATCAAAACTACGATCAAATCAATTGCGGTCATTTGTGTTTGAAATTTCTACAACAATGACGGAACTATTACTACAACATATCTACCATGGAAAAACATTGAGTAGTTTCACTGCCGAAGAACTAAAGCACTTTCCCATTGAGCATCTAATAGAGTGTGTAAGGCCTTCTGAATTGCTTGATATGTGGCATAAACTTCCCAATGAATATCGAGCAAATTTTGAACTAAAAATACGACTGCCTTGTTTTATCCATTACAACCGACCTGATTGGGCGACGCATTGTGACGGCCCTCCGAGTTCTCAAGCCACATGTTTTCTTTGTAAAAATAAATAATTGAACATGTCGTGTGTGTTATTTAAATTCATACATCTCCCGAATTTCATTAGTCATCATGTCACAGTTGCTGAGAGTTAACAGCACCAATCACGTGTTCACCTTTCAACCTCCTACCCCTATTGTACTCAATCCAAAGAATGACTACGAAATAGCTCTACGTTCTTTTCATTCATATCACAGTATACCAAACATTGAAAATTGTAAGTTTTACTACTACGATACCAAGGGCAAGCTTCAAAGTTTTGATTTTCCCACAGGATGTTATGAAATTGCTGACCTTGAAGAGTTTATCTGTGATAAGTTGGGTGCGAGCAATTCAACTAGACCGGTATTTTCACTAAAACCCAATCACAATACGTTGAAATGTGAAATTTTAAGACCCCGTTTTGTTATTGTCTTCTTCCAAACCGACAAACGTAACGTGACTACAGCCGATCCTACTTTATTTGACAATGCCGACGTGCAAAGTATAAGACTGTCACTTAACGGTGAATATTGGCCTAATGAAAGAATGCAATTGGATTTCGCTAAAACTGACTACAATGAAGCCTATTTTAACTATACTGAATTCTATCCCAACTACGCAAACTCCACACAGAAGCGCCCCCTGCTGGATTATTGTTCTTTCAAGAAACGAGCATTGTTTGTTATCGATTGTTCAAAGCAGGACGAAAGCATGAAGGCGTCCACAGTCGATGTGAAACTCGACATTGAAGCAAAAATAGGCTTCCCCGAAAATACCAAAGTCTATTGCATCATAATTCACGATTGCGTCATGGAATACTTCCCCCTTACCGAAATTGTTAAAAGCCTAAACTAGATGTTGATTAGAGTTAGTATTCGAGCAGACGTCAACATGAGAGTAGCATTTGTAGACATTCAAGGCTTTGTCGTAGATGGGATTTTCGTTGCCAAAGATCATACTTGGAAAGGAAGGTACATGGCATTCGATACTCTTCGGGAGATGTAGAATATTCCAAAGTAAACGAAATATTGGAAAGCAAGCTATTATATGCTGCAGACTATATTTACATTCGAGGGCAACAAAAAGCGGAATTTCTGCTGAAGAAATGTCACGTATTTGGTATTTTTCCACACATTATTGACGTTTGCAAATTTGATGGTACGCCGTGTGCAACAGGAAAATTTGTTCAAGATCCAAACCCCTGTCACGCCTCTGGAGTATATTCGTGTACCGAACGAAATGTACAACGCCTCAGTCACTGGTTTTCAATACTGTATTACCATTATAAATAAAGTTTTTTAAGTAACAAGGGGTTTTTATTGAAACACTCTGCATATTCATCAACTTTTATATTACATGAAGATTCAAATTTTCGTTTCACAATTTTTAAAATTAAAACAAAGACAAATACTAATATTACACATGATATGACAAAAACATTATTAATTTCATTTTTCATATCCTCTTCTGTTCTGTTGAACATGGTTGAATACGTCTTAACGGATAAGTAATTTGCGGTAATTGTCTGCATGCTAGCTCTTTAGGTAACCAGTTTATACTAAGACTGCACCACGTCTGTCGTACTTCTTCTTACCCACCAGATAAACTGAGATTCTCTATTTGCCTAATAACCTCACTTTTATCCTCATAAAAAGCAATTTCTTCATTTAATTCACCAATTTTCTTAATAAACTCTTCAATTCGATGACTGTACTCTTCCGAAGCCATATTACAAATGAGCTGTTTGACGTAGCTTGTGACACGTGACGTAGCACGTGACGTTTGGCGTAGTACGTAACGTTAGCCGTTACACGTGACGTTTGATGTGACACGTGACGTTTGGCGTAGTACGTAACGTTCACCGTTACACGTGACGTTTGACGTGACACGTTGCGTTTGACGTAGCACGCGACGTGTCACGCATAGTTCAAATATTATATGTTACTTTTAAGCCACCCGGTATATTACGAAATTCTTAGTAATATTTCAACATAAGTTACTTTTAAGCCACCCGGTATGAACCAAAGCGCGCCGCCTTATCATCCTAATGGATCTTTCTCGACTACGTCACATTTTACAGCAAGAAGCGTACGGTGCGCGCGGGATCTTTCGATGCGAATACTTTCTCTGTCCAACTCCTACCTTCTTTGTCACACTTATTACAGCATATAATACACTTCTTCGCATCCTATACACAAGTGAGATCGCTGCCGGCTCGATTCAACGGGCGTGTGCGTGCAGCAACACTACCTTTTTTCGAATCTAATATTCGGAGAGCTCCATGGCTGAGTGGGTTAGGCGTATAGCTATGAATGCGAAGGACCTGGGTTCGATCCCAGAAGAAATTTTTTTAATAATTTAATAATTTAAAATTAAAAATGGCGGACTGTCGCGTCGGCAAAAATGGCGGCACACAGTCTGCAACGTAAAGGCGGCATCCCACCGGACGCTCTGCTCTGCGCCGTGCCGTTCGTTTTCGTTCGATTGTGCGCGTTTAGGGCTTGAGCGTTTGGTGGGATCGACAAACTGCTCCGCGCCGTGCAAGTTCGAACAAGGGCGAACATTATCCGTTGGTTGTCGGTACTTCAAAGAAACGTGCGCGTTCAGTGGGACTGGTGTTCGTGATTTGATTTTGTGTTTACATTTTGTTTAAAATGAGTTTTGAGTGGAATCATGAATAAATTGAAAAACTTATAGAATTATATCGAGAAAAACCAGAATTGTGGAATCCAAAAAGCAATAATTACCATATTAAAAATAAAAAGCATGATGCATGGGTACTCGTTGCTGACAAAATGGGTTGTTCCGTAGCTGAGGTTAAAACAAAGATGACGTCTTTGTTGTCTTCGTATAGAAGAGAAAAAATGAAAATGAAAAAGACAATGGGTACAGGGAAAGGTAGGTGTATATTTAAATTTCAGTAGGCACTTGTAAATGTTTTATTTTATCTCTACAAACATTTTGTTTTTTTAGGACGAGATGATATTTATATTAGTACTTGGTTTGCTTATAAGCATTTTAAATTTTTGGCAGAAAAGGATGAACCCGTCAATACAATCGACACCTGACCTAACCTGACAACGAAAATGATATCGAAAATGTAAGTATAGCAATATTAATCACTATATATTAAAAATACATTAAACTGTTCTTAACATACTATGCTTGCTCGTCTTGCCAAGGTATACTTCCATCTGTAACAAAATAGTTAGCAAATTCATTGCGAATTGCCTGTGCATTCGAAGAACTTTTTCTTGGTATTTTTTTCAAACTCAACAAAGAAGATTTTTCTCCTTCATATCTCCAGGAGCCGTGTACCAAGTCACCGTTAGATTCATGGAGACTATATAAGGAGATCGAACTCCATGTAATTCATTTTTTGGTAATGGTAGAGGGCGCCAGTCTTAAACGAGTACCAGAAACATCTGACTGCAGATCAATAACAGCCAATCATGACTCTTGCACACACTTTCAGTTCATGGTTTTTTATTGGTTGCTAGCTCATTTGACAGTATGTTAGGTAAGTGAGGTTAGGGATGAAACATTTTTTGACTAAGAAATCCGTTTTCGTTCTCGTCTTGGAAAATATCCTAAATTGTGATCGTTTGGTAGTAAAATATGATACATCTTGCCAAAAACATTTCTCTTCGCATGGAATTTTAGAGGACTTGAAGGTTCGGCACAGTCATAATTAGTATAATAAGTATTTGAACGAAAAATGTGAAAAAAACACCCTTTAGTGCAAGTAAGTATAATCTAGAACTAATTTGTTCATTATATATGAATTTTGTGTTTGTTTTTCAGAATTTGGTTTTCTACACAGTAAAATATGGAATATGAAAATCAATTTAAATGCCTTTGAATAATTTAGATTTGAAGAATTATATCTTGCAAGTAAAAAAATACAGTTTGATAAAACCATAGAAGGTATGTATAGATAAATAGACAGTATAGTCAATGCTCTAATAAGAGGATCAATTAATTACAAATTTGTTAATAAGTAATATCTAATATTTTAGGTTATTTTCTATAAAATGAATGAAAGCCAATTGCTCCTGAACATGCAAAGCCTTTACAAGAAGAAATTATGAAAATGATAAATATACAGAATTGCAGGAGACTTGTAATTTACTACACATTTTGTAACTTTCACCTAAATATAAAGTGTACAATCAGTACCTATATTGTCTCTAACTTTATACCTACCTACCCTATGGTCTGCCATATGTTTCTAGCTTACTATGGGTTATCAGTTTACTGTTGAAGTTGAAATGAGATAATTAGGATATTTAATATTCTCTACTCAAGGCTTTATAGCATTATGATTGAATTCTGTCTGTACTGGCAAATAATTTTTAAAACAAAAAAATATTACAAAATATCGATAAATACATAGATATCTTCATATGAGATTGGTTTTGAGGAAAATGGTCCATTATACATGCCACTATCGAACCCAAAATTGTATATACAAACATCTAGGCTACCAAGCAAATATGTGCTACTTTTTTTCTAGGAATTACTAGAGCCTTTGATGGTGTTAAACACTGTGGTATTTTCTATAAATTATATTAAATGATGTGTCCAGAATACTTGCTATTAAGCCTGAAAGCTACCTTAGTTATAAAAAACTGCAAGTGAAAGTGAATTACAGTTTTTCTCCAAAAATGTATACCTCAACATGAAGTCCTCCAGATTTGATTTCACACGAACACATTCAAATTTGCAAATATACATATTGCAGTATGTAGATGTATGTGATCAGTCATAACAATCTCAAAATAACAGTGAATGAGCTACAATAACTTACAGCAGAATAGTGAAATGGATTTAAAGGTGTAGGATGAATCCCAATGCTTCAAATTTATCTATGCACAATCTTCAATCTGTTTAATTACAATAAAAAATAGGTACAATATATTATGTTTAATCACCACTGTCAACAGGTACAACTTACTAATGATATTAGTTCATGCAAAGGTTTTCCATATAGGTAAAGTACATATTATATGTAAATAGTACATAGGTATCATGCAAAAAAATTATTACTTTATTCTAATACAAAAACGTACAAAAAATTACTATTCACAGTTTCCTAATAACACAAACACAGTGCAAAGTACACAGAATATAGATATATTCATACTCTGACCAATTTCAACATACAATTTTATTTTTATATTTGCAACAGATTGTTAGTACCATGGCAGACTGTTGAATGACTTTATACATATTATGTTCACTGGGCTGTTCAGAGCTACATGTATATGAAGTGTTTTGTCTTCTGGTATGAGAATGTATATTATTCACCATCCCTTATTGCCAGATTTCAAGTTATTATTTGATCATTTTGTATAAAAATTCTTCTGGGGAGGTATTGGCCACTTTAATTGGTTCTTTGGACCACTCACTATTCAGATACACCTACTCAAGGATATACTAAAACTACAATTTCCAATATTTTTGTCATCTGAAGACCAGTTTCTTTGAAAATTACATCTGTTGACATTTTATAACCTTCACTACACTATTTTAAATTCACTGCATTTAATCTGTAGATGTTATCCCACAAGTGCCACAGACTGAAATTAGGTACTTAGCTGAAGATTGGTAAGAAAGAAGTGTTAAAAATCACTTTCAATGTCGAATGGTTTTAGTAACCCCTGTAGAGGTAGAGTGTACCAATATTTTTTTCCATTTGTTGTATATTTTTACTCCAAAATTAATAATTTGATTTCCTATTTCTATCACTGAATTCAATTTATATTTTTCTGTATACAAAGTATACCTATTAGTAGTTTTTCCAAATTACTTTCACAGCTTATTCCTTATATCAACTATCATATCATTGTTCACCTTTTTTCTTCCAGTTCTCTTGAATTTTAATTGTATATATCAGCAAAAGTAAAGTATTTTGTGTGCCATTGTGCTTTTTCTAGACTTCTCACGAGTAATGTATATAATTTGAATCCTAACATAATAAATATTCTTTAGTACTTTATTTATCTTTGAATATTTTCAATCACCTTGGGTAACTGAAAACACTCTGGCTTTCTTAAATTCAATTCACGTCTCATCGTTTTAAATCAGATGCACTATCAACCACTATTGCAATAATTTTTAACAACGCACACACTTTGTCTTTTTTTAATTTTTAACAATAATTTTAATCTTTCTAGCTCCTACTTTTAGTTTTTATTATTGTCATAACTAATGTTTACAATTTGGCTACTGTCACTTATAAAAACTAAGGTTACTTATTTGGATGGTGCCCGTGTTGCAATGCGCAGCGTAGCGGTGAAAATACAAACTGCTTAGATAGTCGATTTTGAGGTCAGGTTTTGTCAATTTCTCCGTATGAGTTAGTTCTCCTTATATAGTCTCCATGGTTAGATTGCTCACTATCAAAAGTCCCTTCTGGCGTATATATATTGTTTGATTGTACACTCTGTCTTAAAAAGTTATGTAAGTAAACAGTTGTTAAAACTACGTCTCTGGCTTTCTGCGGCTCCAAAAGCATAGGTTTTCTTAAGACTCTGAAAACTGAGCTGAGGATTCCAAAAGCATTTTCAACGACTCGTCTTGCTCTAGAGAGGCGGTAATTAAATACCCTTTCTTTAGAACCTTTGTCGTGAATGCCAGAATAAGGTTTCATAATGTGTTCATGTAGTGCGAATGCCTCATCTGCCAAAATAACATATGGTATAATCTGTTCACGTTGAGGAAGTGGTTTATCCTCAGGTATATTCAGGGCGTTTTTCTCTATTTTCTTCCATAATACGGTATTTTTAAATATGCCGCCATCCGATATACGACCCTGTGAACCTACGTCAACAAATAAAAAGTTATAGTTTGCATCCACAAGTGCAAATAAGACAATGCTGAAGAATGATTTATAGTTGAAGTATTCACTGCTACTGTTTATTGGTGCTTGCAGTGCCACATGTTTACCGTCCATAGCCGCTAAACAGTGCGGATAGTTCCATTGTTCCTCGAATTCATTTGCACATTTCAACCATTCTTCTGAATTTGCCGGCAACTGTAAATAAAAGGAATATTAATTTGGATCTGTATTACTTACAGGTTTACGATAATGTAGAAACTTAAGACAGGATAAAGTTGTCGAGCAACAAGAACTATTACCAGGAATATTTATAGCAAGATCTATTATATCAAAAACTAATCCTTATGTCAGAATTTTAAACACAAATTATGAAAGCAAGTCGATAAATACAAACAATATTAAAATATTGGATTTAAATTTATTTCATGTATATGCTGTGAAGAATGAAAGTAAGAATAGGATGAAAGAATTAAGAAAAACATTAAATTTAGAGGTACCAGAATACGTGAGGGATAAGCTAATAAATCTTTGTGAGAATTTTTCAGATATTTTTGCTTCAAAGAACGACATTTTAACGCATAATAATTTGTATGAGCAAAAGCTATTGGTAAAAGATGATACTCCAGTATATATTAAAAATTATCGCACGCCACACTCTCAATCTTCAGAACTTAATAATCAGGTCCAAAAGTTATTAGAACAAGGTATAATTGAATCTTCAATCTCAGATTATAACAGTCCAGTTTTACTTGTTCCCAAAAAGGCAATCAATGGAGAGAAGTCTTGGAGACTTTGTATAGATTTCAGGCAATTGAACAAGAAAATAGTCACAGATAAATTTCCATTACCCAGAATAATGTAGACATCCAGAATAGCATGCCAGATGTATTAGAGGAAATGACAAAAAGTGTTATAACAAACAATAAAAACAGTGAAGTGAAAATAAATAAACATGACAAACAATTAAGTTATCCTAAACAATTTTTAATGGCAACGGACATTTATTAATTTATGAATATATTATGTAATCGTAGGTTAGTGACATTATTTAATAATCATCTATCATTCATTTTTAGGAGATTTGTAAATTCATTTCATTAGGGGGAAAGGAAGCTCAACGGAATTTATTCTTTTTGTAAAAGGGGAAGGTGTGATGCCTTTTGGCCTAAATATTAAGTTATTAATTATTTAAATTATTATCGAATAAATTCCCTTCAGCTAATTCCAATAAACCACGAATTGTTTTATAAATAATAAATATAAAGGTTGCACGTACGAGTCAATGTCAAATCGTGAATATATATTAACTAGAATTGTGTATGTTTACTTATAGTGAACTTGACTCTTCATATAAATATGTAACAATAGTATTTTAAGAGGTCATTACAATTCAGTTCAATTCATGCGATTCATTCTAATTAGTAATCTAGTAGTATTCATATTAGTGTTAGTAGTTAATGTATATTAAGTAATAAATAGAACATGTCCCAGTGATACAGGTAGTTGTTTTATTCCTGTAAGATGACCCACCGAGTGACCAGCAGCACCACCTATTTAGAGGCCCTTCTCCAATCCTAATACCCGAAGTATCCGTACTAGGATACACACATTACAGGGGCTCGAAATCTTGCAACGACATACGACAAAAATTTTGAAACTGTCCAGCAACTAAATCACTTAAAAGATTATTTCCTCCATAAATGTCTCTACTTTTAAATACTGGTGTAACCCAATAACGACGTTTCCTCCGGGTCTTTCGTTTTTCTTGTAAAAAATGGTTAATTACTATAACAGCAGCACTAGCTTCTTTCGTTTCCATCGTGCGCGTGTCAATATATACTGGAACTTTTTGCTCCTCGACGAGCGTAGCGCGCAAACGTGCGCCGCTCTGTGTCGTTCTGCGCCGCGCTGCTCGGCACAGAGCAGAGCGGAGCAGAACAGAGCGTCCGGTGGGATGCCGCCTTTACGAGCGGCGTCTTGCACATGCACAGTAGGAGCTGAACGGAGTCTTGCACATGCGCAGTCCACTTCCGGTCCAGTAATGGCTTAGTATATCTACTGTCGGCCATTTTGGATAACCATTTTATTACTCATTGTTTGTTTGGTCGCTGTTTAAAAGTTGGTTTTTATTTTATATTTTGCCGATTATTACTAACTCAGATGTTTTAAGTTTTCTAAGGTTAAGTTGGTTTTTCAGTTACGTTATATATACTCTCAGTGATATAAATATAGTTTATCTAATTTTGACATGTAAAGTCACATTTTTCGTAACCAGTTACATAATGAAAAATATTATGTAACTGGGGATGAAAAATTAATTTTATCACCAGTTAATAAAACCAAGAGAGAAAAGAAGAAAGTTTAATGTCATATTATAGAAAAATGAAAACAACTGGAACTGAAGAGAACTACTAACAATAAGAACAACTAGAACAATTTACTATTTATTTTATGCATTATAAATATTTATGACGCAATATTTCAGATTTTAATTTAATATTAATGGTAAAATAATAAAGAAAGGTCTGAAATTAATGTATAAAATAAAAGTATTGTCTTGTGTAATATTGGTTGCATAACTAAATCAAAAAGTGCTGTTTTCAAATCGGAAAAATTAATTAAAAATTGTTAAAAAACACATAAAATAAATTAAATTTTCTTTTTGTCAAAAGGACTCACATAAAATAAATAAATTTTCTTTTTGTCAAAATTAGATAAAATCTTGTATGAAACGTATCGTGTCATTTTACGGGACCTCGCTCGCCCCGCAAAAATTTCACTCGTCACACAAAATTATGCATAACTGGTTACATAAATAGCTATTTTAAGAATATGGTTAGTTGTAGTGCGTGTGGACGTTCAAAGACTGCTATAAACGACTTTTTGAAAATTGCTTTTCATCGGTAAGTACATATTATTATAATAATTATAATCTACAGATGTGAGTATTGGTCTTTATGTTAAAAATTTCAAAAAATACACATAGTTGTTCCTAACCTAAATTTTCACTTGACATGGGCGTATCATTTTTATTTTTTAGTTTATACACAAATATATCAAATTTATTTTCAACGTATCATTAATATTTAGAAAGCTTCTAGCTTTCATATAATTTTATAATATACTTTTTACTTACAATATTTTCTATTCTACTAAATTTTAATTTTTATATTGTATTCATTAATAGTCTATTTATAAATATCAATTTATTATGTTAAATTGATAATGTAAATTAATGAAAGGATAAACTTCACAACTTTCCAAGAAAAGTAAATCTGAGAAGTCAATGGATAAATATTGTGGATAAGGATAACTGGACTCCTGGGACAAACAGTTTCTTGTGTTCCAAACACTTTGTAGCATTAATATTTTACTGATTTCGTTGGAACTCTCATATCGAGTAGTATTCCAAATTAATTGAAATATCCAAGTAGTACTAGCCGCGCCACATACTTACCATAGGTGAAACAGTCAAAAATTTGATAAAGAAATCGTGTTACAAACTCTTGTGTGAGAGTTTTACTGTAGACGCTGTCGGTAGCATTGTCAGGAAGACAGAAACGGCCATTTTACTCTTGACAGTGATAACGGTAGGATCCCTAATTATAGGTAAGAAAATTCTAAGACTTTTAAGAAAACTTGCTCGATTTAAGCCAGTCTGAACTAACTCGAGTGTTTGTTTTCAATTATAGGGAAAACTGGGTGGGCTGAAGACCCCAGCATAAGTTAATTCATTGGGCCGATATTGGCTAACAACTTTTTGTGGTAGCTAAAACCACTATGTAAATTTCGGGTATCCGAAATTATTATGCTTATATGAGAAGCACATAATTCAGAATCATTCTTGGTGTTAAATATTCATCGAGTCCTACGTGATAACCGTCCCGCTTTAACAAGCGGGGCTCACAGTTCCAGTGTCAGCAAGTTTTTTTGACAGATAAAAAACACAACCAGTAGACCAGTACCTTTCCGGGCCTCTTAGTTTGTTGGACATAAAAACTATGTAAAATAATCGACAACACTTCAATATTTGGTATGTACACAATTTGTAACAATTTGTTTAGCTGAATATATTGAAAATGTACATTCGGTAAGCCCGTGTTGAGTGTTATATTTTTTTGAATTTTTATGTAATTCTTTGGTAAATTTAGCTGTAGTCATAGTTTTCAAATTGGATATTTCCCATTATATTGAAATTTTCGGGAGACCTCAACGTCTCATTTGAAATATATATATTATGTTAACTAGCTCGGTGAGCTAATTTATTTCATAGTGTGGTTGCTTGTTTAACACATGTCAATGCTCCATCGGGAGATTTCACATTGAATTTAGATAATTGGTTTGAGGCCTGTTACTCACAAATACTGTGGAGTGTAAACATCTCTGTACTTCAGAAACTTACTTTGGAGTTTTAATTTGGTCTATTTAGTTTTCACATCCCTTGTCTATGGCTTCACTATAGGCAAGGCTTAATTTTTGTACCCTAGTATTAGGCACTCAGTCGGCAGAAGCGGTTATAATCACCATCAGAGTAAGAACCTACAGTGTCCTAGTGTCCCATTTTTCATATATTATGTATCTTACTTAAATTTTTTTATGTACTTATTTATATTTACTAACTTATACATATTTACTATTGTAATACAAGCTATCTAACGATTCCTGAGTATTATTGAACTGTGTAAGTCTTGATTACCAAACTGTGTACTTCAAGTAAGTTTGCTGGTAAGTCGTCTCCTTTTCTACGACTTTAAACCAAGAAAAGGTGGCGTCCATTAAATTTGTTTTAGTTCATAAAGTTACAATCCTATATAATTTTGAGGGTATCCTAACTTACTCATCTGCTCTATCGACGAACAGCTGCCGTTCGCAAAAGTGGTAAGTTTCTCTATAAAAATCTGGTATATTATGGGGGATTTGAAATTTACTGATATTCAGCCTTTCGAGAAACTGATACGGCCACAACTTTACAGAAGATGTATTTGATAGGTCCTCCTCTCTTATTGTTAGGTTGTTACCAAATGCCGTACCTACGATTAGAGTCACTCGAATGTAAGTATTTACTTAAATTATTTTTATTAATTGGTAAACTTGATGCTTCTTATGTTTTTAAAATTCCACATTCCTTTTTGTTCAGTACTTTTTTTGCAAAAATTTTGTTGATTGTCAAAGCAAATTTGATTTTATTGTATTTTTAGGTAAGATCTGACTACCATTCTGTTGAATAGGTAACAGCTGCATTTGATGAAACTGCTTCAGCTCTTCTCGGACCATCAAACTCTCAAAATTTGGTATTCTCTGAAGATCTAGAAGATAGTCCTCGTAAAAGAAAACTTAAAAGGCGCATTCACAAGTTGGAAGTGCAAAATAAAATAAAGACACTCAAATTACGGAAATTACAGCAAAGAAATCCATAACAACAGAACTAAAGAAAAAAAATTTGATTGTCGAGGAAGATGAAAACGTTTTTTTGGAGAATTTTGGAAATAATAAAGAAATTGTTCAGAGGCTATTTAGGAAAGCTGTGGGTAAGACTGTGTCAAAAATTTATTCACCACAGTTGAGATCATTTACAATCACTTTGGACTTTTTTTCTCCCCGCGCATATGATTATGTCAGAAATAAATTTAAATGTTGTTTGCCTCACCCTAAGTCTTTATCTAAGTGGTACTGTTTGGTAAATGTATTTCCAGGATTTACTTCGGAAGCTTTAGATTTTCTTAAAATTGAAGTTCAAGAATCTTCTAAGCCTGTTATTTGTAGTTTAGTTATGGACGAGATGGCAATTAGACAGAACCTTGAATACGATGGCTCAACATATCATGGATATGTGAATTTTGGAAATAATTTGAAATTGCTAAACAAGTATTAGTATTTTTGTTAGTATCAATAAACGAAACTTGGAAATTGCCAATAGGATATTTTTTCATTAGTAGTATTACGAGCCAACAAAAAGAAAATCTTTTAAAACAGCGCCGAACACTCATGAATAATATAGGAGTTATTGTTACTAATATTACTAGTGATGGATGTAACACTAATCTTAGTATGTTTCGATTATTAAGTTGTGAGTTAGATAGTTGTGATGTAAAATCTGAATTTATCCATGATAAAAAAAATATGTTGCCCTCTTAGATCCTCCTTATATGATAATATTAGTGAAGAATTGTTTTGATGATGTCAAACGATTTATTGATATCGAGCAATATTATAGATTTCAGTTACCTAATCAAGTTAAATACCTTACAAGAAACTGAAGGGTTACATCTAGGCAATAAATTGAGAAAATGAAAGTGAAATTAGCTACCCATTTACTCAGCAAATCTGTTGCTGATGCGCTGCTTTTTTGCTGTGAAGTTTTAAAGCTAGATGAGTTTAAAAATTGCAGAGCAACAGTACGTTTTATAATATTAATTAATGATGCGTTTGACATTTTTAATTCAAGATCAATTTATGAATTTGATGAATATTACGAAAATATAGAAGAATTTCACAAAACATTATCGAAATATGTAAAAAATTTAAAATTGGAGAATGGTGCCTGTGTACTGGATTCAAAGAGAAAAACTGGATTTTTAGGCTTATTAATGGGATTTGATTGCTTAATAAACTTATTTCAGCAATATGTCGAACTTGATAAGCTATTAACGTTTGTTCCAATGTACAAATTTTGCCAGGGTCACTTGGAATTATTTTTTGGTACAATACGATCACAAGGGGCTTACAACAATAATCCTACTAGCAGACAATTTACCACTGCATATAAAAAGATTTTAATACACGCGGAAATATGGGAACATGGTGCTGGAAATTGTGTTCCATTGAAACAAATCAATATTTTAAATGTAAAAAAAATAAAGCAGCTCTAGACATTATAAATGAAAGTAATGCAGGTAGAATTGCTGATGTTAATGAAAATTGGGACCATATTCAATACTTTTTAAATGACCATGATTATATGTTTCAATATAATAAACTTTCCCAATATAAATTTAAAGATATTAAATATATGTCGGGTTTCGTTACTAAAAAATTACAGACTTCTCTGAAATGCGAACAATGCATTGATGTTTTACAAGGAAATAAACCAGACTTTTTGAATTCCTTAATTACATACAGGGTGTCCAGGAAGTTAATGCCAAAAATTCGGGAGCAAATAGAAGAGGTCAAAATAATGTTAGAAGTTTAAATAAATTTTTGTCATACGAGCCTTCGTTTCCGAGTTATAGACCTCTAAAGTTTCGAAATAAAAACCTTTGTTTTGTCATAATTTCTAAACTATACATTGGAATACTATAAAATTCCAGTGACGGATTGCATACATCCATGTCCTGTGTTTGACGGTATAAATGAATCTACATTACGTACAGATAAGCAGAGACGGCTTGTGCCCATTGGTTAATAATCCGTAATTTTAATAGGGACCATCTGAATAATATTTAAATTTCAAAAATAAATTTTCCAATCCATTTACTAATGAAAATGTACTCTTGTTTGAACTCGATAAAATTAAGGGTTTAGGAGAAATTTGAACTTTTAGATCTGATCGCCATATTTTGTAAAGACAGACATTCTGAAGAGAACTATCAATAATTGTCACAACTTATAATTATTAAAAATTCCTTAAGATTGTATTTAAACGCAATAAAAAAATTGCTTTGCAGTTTTAGTTTTAGTTCAAGCGTTTAAAGTCTGACCATGGGACTGGCTTAAGAAAAAGTAAAATTGAACTGTTTTCATCAAGAAGGCTGCTGTCAAATAATGACTAGCCGGCAAAACGTATTGTATTCTTAATTTACATCGAGTTAGTAGGCGGCTTCATTTATGTCAGCTTGTTGTCAAATTTTTAGAGACTTTATCAAAAATTATCTTTATTATTGTGTTTGATTGTTGATATGGCACAATTTACCTTAAATGAATATGCAGATATGCATTTAATGTACGGTTTGGCTTCTGGTAACTCGTCAGAAGCAAGAAGATTGTATACTTTACGCTTTCCTGGGAGAATTATACCCCATAGAAGAACCTTTGAACGAACCGATCGTAGCTTACGAGAGACAGGTATTTACATAAGCAAAATAAATTATTTTCTACTAGTTTGCATTAAATAATAATTTTAGGAAGTATCATACCAAGAAAAGGTGGCGAAGGTCAACCAAGAACTGCACGTACACCAGCTGTAGAACAAAATGTATTGGATGCAGTCGATGGTGATCCCACAACCAGTGTACGTAAGCTCTCAGCACAATTTAATTTGTCAAAAACAAATGTTCACAATATTCTCCAGGAGCAGCTTCTTCACCCCTTTCATATCCAGAAAGTACATGCCATGGATGTAGAAGATTATCCAGCAAGACTTGCCTACGCTCGCTGGTTTTTAGATACACAACGGAATGATAATGCATTTGTTGGAAAAGTTTTGTTTACGGATGAAGCCGGTTTTACACGGGACGGCGTAATTAATTCACATAATTTACATTTATGGGCTGATGAAAATCCGCACGGTATTGCTGAAACCAAAAATCAACGACGATTTTGTGTAAATGTGTGGGCGGGAATAGTGGGCAATAATTTAGTGGGTCCATATTTTTTCGATAATATTTTGAATTTTTACAAAACGATTTTCCACCGCTTTTAGACGATGTTCCTTTACAAATTCGAAAAGACATGTGGTTCATGCACGATGGAGCCCCTCCCCACTATCTCATTGATGTGCGAAATCATCTTAATAACATTTATCCCAATAAATGGATTGGACGAGGAGGTCCAGTTCCATGGCCAGCTCGTTCCCCAGAATTCAATAGCATGGATTCATTTTTTTGGGGATATCTTAAAAGCTTGGTTTATTCAACTCCGGTGCAAACAAGGAACGAAATGGTGGATAGAATAAGGTTTCATTGTAACGTTATAAAACAGAACCAGGGAATGCTCTACAAAGTACAAAGAAATATCCTTCGCAGACTCAGAAAGTGCGTCGAAGTGCAAGGTGGTCAAATCGAACATTTATTGTAGCAGTTTTAGGTTTTGGTTCTTATTTTCTTACCATTGCATTGTGAAGTATTAAAATTTATAGGCAACTACAATGGCCTAACATGTACGTAATTGTTTTACTGCGTTTAAATACAATCTTAAGGAATTTTTAATTATAAGTTGTGACAATTATTGATAGTTCTCTTCAGAATGTCTGTCTTTACAAAATATGGCGATCAGATCTAAAAGTTCAAATTTCTCCTAAACCCTTAATTTTATCGAGTTCAAACAAGAGTACATTTTCATTAGTAAATGGATTGGAAAATTTATTTTTGAAATTTAAATATTATTCAGATGGTCCCTATTAAAATTACGGATTATTAACCAATGGGCACAAGCCGTCTCTGCTTATCTGTACGTAATGTAGATTCATTTATACCGTCAAACACAGGACATGGATGTATGCAATCCGTCACTGGAATTTTATAGTATTCCAATGTATAGTTTAGAAATTATGACAAAACAAAGGTTTTTATTTCGAAACTTTAGAGGTCTATAACTCGGAAACGAAGGCTCGTATGACAAAAATTTATTTGAACTTCTAACATTATTTTGACCTCTTCTATTTGCTCCCGAATTTTTGGCATTAAGTTCCTGGACACCCTGTATAAGTCAAAAGGTTGGCTAACATATCCTACTGAGGATGTAATTAACATAATAATTATGTTCCTCTTGCGAAAAATATTTGGAAATAGAGAGGAACGAAAAAAATAAAATTAATATTGATAAAATATGTTTCCAGGTATTGCAAAATTATATTAATAAAGATATATTTGTTAAAATGATTCCTAATGACAAAAATCCTATTGAGAGTCATAAAATTCTATTAACCAAGAGTGTATGCCGAATATATTTAAATACACAAGTACATTTTATTTGTAAAAGTGTTACAACAAATGTAGACAAAATTAGACAAGTTTATACAAAACTAGTTCAATTCAATGGTCAATAATGTTATTGTAAATAAAAAATTAAATTTAGTGTAAATGAAAATTAAATGTATGATTGTTTTTTATTTCCATTTTACTTTTACTTTAATGTCTATAATGCCATTAAAATAATGTTTTGATAAATTATTCACTCGTAAAAATTTTCAATTAAGTTATTAAAAATATTAATTCCATTTTATAGAAATAGTTATCCTATTTAAAATTAAGTACGGCGCCACTGATATATTATATTCTGCGGCGGCCATTTTGGATAACCATCCCGGTTAACTGTCCTTGGCATAAGAATCTTTCCTTACTACTTTATGTTCTAAGCTCTATTGCCAAAAACGATTTTTTAGACAATGATTAAAGTTTACTTATATCCTGTATTTTATTTAAAGGCATTTTTTTGCAAGAAACTGTTTGAAACACTCCATTTTCTTGAACCATTTGTGACGCCACACTTGATTCTGAGACCACTTCAAGACGATAAACTGTCAGAAATAAGTTATTTCAAATAACGAAATGTACTAACCTCACTTACTTTTCTTTGTGTTGTGTCCATGGAGGGTAGAAGTAATTCTACCCTCCATAGTTGTGTCACTGATATTGCTTCCCAATAATCCTACAAAGAATTTAAAAAGAAGTGGAAAACGATAATATGATACAAGTGATTTTGGGAAAATTTCTGCTTACAGTGGACAAGACACAGCACACAAATTAAATGGTAAGCTCAAATGATTCCATTGAGGAAAGTTCTGTTTTAAATTTTTCTGACGATGAAAAACAAACTTATTATTGCAATCTGAATGAGTAACTATTTTAGATGATGTATTTGCGCAGCAATATCTTCAACAACTAATAGCAAGAGAACATAATCAACAAAGTACAATTTCTGATGAAGACATTACATCTTCGCTTTCATCAAAAGTACGGAATACAAAAACATCGAATGGGAACCTATATTAAAAAACAAAGTTTGGACTACCTCCTGAACCCAGACAGAGGCTGATAAAGTGGCCACAACATATTTTTTGGCTCTAAGAAAAAAATTAAATCAGACATTTTCTGATAAATGTACAGCCAAGAATTCACTCTGGTTAGAAATAGCTCAGAACATGAATGAAGCTGGTTTTTTTTGTTGGGGTATGAGTAGAGGGCCGAGTGAAATGTCAAAAATTTCTGCACCTCCAAAGTTCCAGCGGTGTGAAGTCAGCTGCCAGACTTGGCTGCCTAAAGTTCCGACCGCACCCGATCGTTCAGTGGCGTACGTAGAAAAAATGGTGAATCATATACCTATTCATGAAATGCTAATAGAATAATTCTCAACAATAATCTATTTCATCTATATGCCTTGGGATAAGAGCTGCTTATCCCTACAATTTCCAGTCGTGTAAAAATTCTATTTGATCTCATATTTAATGAACAAAACAAAGATTAAAAAATATCCACCCTGTTGTCATGTGCTGAGATTTTAGTGGCTGTACCAATTGCTTGCAGTTTGATACTGTGATCAGAATTTTTATCTATATAACTTTCCTGTTGATTTTCAGGAGGTTTAAACCTTATATTGGTTCCATCAGTAGGACCAATGATTCCTGAAACAAGTGTAAATTATGATTTTATTTTTCAAAGTTTGTAACATTACCTGGAAAACCACACCTCTCTTCAAACTGATTTACGATAGTCACTATATTTCCTGAGTTGTTGTTGGCCAACATATACTATAAATGTTCATTAGTGTTAAGGCTCCGTTATTAGCCGCTACGGTAAAATAATAAATTTCGGTTTCCACTAAAGACCACTAGATGGGAGAGGATGCAATTTATTGACAAAATTTGTATCCTATATCCTTGATACTGGTGATTTAGTTGAATATGAACGAAATTCTATGGGAAGAGTATAAAGTACGTAAGAAACGACCTGGTCAGGCACTTATTCCCAGTACACCAACAAGTGATATTTGACTGTGATATAGATTTAGGTAGAGATGAGTTTTTAAATTTTACATTCGACGAATTGTGTGTGGCCTACGGAAAACTTAAAAATAATAAAGCACCAGGACCCGGTAATATTCCAGCTGAGATTGTAAAACAGGTGACCAGAATATGTATTAAGAACATATAATGATCTGGCAAACAGGGCTGATTTTCCTAGAGAGTGGAAGAAGGCAAAACTTGTTCTGCTTAAGAAGGGAGATAAGCCAATGGAGGATCCAGCTTCGTATAGACCTATATGTCTATTGGATGTAGAGGGGAAACTCTATGAACAGATGATACTAATCAGGTTAGACAAAGAACTCGTACGAACTAGGGTCTATCAGACAGACAGTACGGGTTCAGGAAAGGGCAACAGACAGTTGATGCTCTCAAAACAGTGCTGAAAATTGCAAAAGAGGCAGCAGCCTACTCGGCTGCAAACAGAAGACTATGTGCCATGATAACACTGGATGTTAGAAATGCTTTCAACAGTGTGTCATGGCAACTACTTTTAGAAGAACTGAGAAAAGGGGGCATAGATAAAAACCTCGTAGGTATTATTGCATCCTATCTTCCTGAGAGAGAACTCATACTAGAAACAGGAGACTCTAGGAAGAATGTATCCATAAACAGTGGCGCCCCACAAGGATCAGTCCTAGGTCCAACTTTGTGGAATATTCTCTATGATGACATTCTGCAAATGGAACTACCAGAGGGTATTACACTTGTAAGTTTCGCAGACGATGTTGCAATGGTTGCGATAGCAAGAAATGAAGAGACACTCATGAATGCAGCGAACACCGGACTGCAACGGGTAGCCAATTGGATGGAAGGGAAGCAGCTACAACTTGCTCCAACAGAAACGGAAGCGATACTCCTGACAACGAAGAGGAAAATACTGCCGATTCAGTTCAATGTCCAGGGTACACTGGTAACATCCGGCAAGGCGTTGAAATATCTAGGAGTATAGTTAGATACAAAGATGACGTTCGCCGAAAATGTCAACAAATCTATAGAGAAAGCGGAAAGAACTGTATCAGCCCTATCCAGCCTTATGCCAAATATTGGAGGACCTAGAGCCTCGAAAAGAAGAGTCCTGTCGAGCGTGATTCACTAGCAATTACTTTATGGAGCACCAGTGTGGCACACTGTTACTGAAAATCGTAAACTATTACGAAGACTCACGAGGATTCAACGAATTATGTCGATCAGGGTGTGCAGCGCATATAGGTCGATATCGACCGAAGCAGTGGCAGTTATTGCTGGGATCCCCCCATCGAAATTCAAATCAAGGAGAGACTAGAAACATATAACGGACTGGAGAGAAGAGACGCAAAACTGAACTTGATCAGTAGATGGCAAGACATGTGGGTGAATGGGACATACGGGCGCTGGACATGGACACTTATCCCTGTTATCCAAACATGGCTAGAAAGACCCTATGGGGAAGTAGATTATTTTCTGGACATGGGTGTTTCAGGAAGTACTTATACGATTGAAGAAGAGTGGAATCAAGTGAATGCACATACTGCAGAGAAAACGATGATGTGGAACATACAGTCTTCGTATGCCCCAAATGGGAAGGAAAAAGAATGGAATACCAGAGGACAGCTGGAAAAATCTTCAATGCGCAGAACATGATGAGTAGCTTACTGGAATCAGAAAGAACCTGGAGAGAAGCATACACAGTTATTCGGTATATTATAGAGAATAAGCAGAGAGATAGTCGTAACTGACAAAAATACTGCCTCCACACCGAAGTAATGCGAAAGCGGTTTCCGGTATGGAAGGCAAGAAGAAAAGGGAGGTGTTTTAGTCGATAGGAATCCGACACTACCTATACCTGGGTGTCTTATGTGAGATACCACCCGAAGCAATGACAACCAAAGAAGAAGTTTCTCAGCTGCTAGCCAGACTACCAGCATTAAGAGGAACTGTAAACAGCGAAGAACAGCTTGGGCTGCTTCCCGATCTCATGCCATGCTCCTCATCTTCTCCGTTACCACTACCAGACGAACAGACGGCAGAGGAGACCGAGACACTCTCCACCTCTCCGACAATCAAGACAACACAAGACCAGTCCTCTCAGAGGGCAGAAATCTGGTCTCTCCCTCTAAAACTTCCAAGTGTGAACTGTTGTACTCGCAACATCGGGATCTTCTCACAAAACGTGCAGTTTAAGAAGGAGACGCTAAATACCTTGGTTTAGATCTGATAGAGCGTGATATATTAGTCAGCCAAGCGAGATTCTTTTTGAATCATCGAGACACCATTCCTGATGTATTTTTTGTAGAATCCATAACCAAGGTGCTCGACTTTAAAAATGGATTAACAGCTTCAAACCTTAGTGGCTCCTCAGAGGAGCTCACATAGGAGTATCCGCCTTTATACCTAGTGTAATAAACACCATGAAATAGAGAAGACTCAAACTTTAACTGATCTGCGAAGTCTTTTCTTTGAGATCCAAGACTCTCGCGTTCAGTTCGTATATGACAGGAATGAACAAGTGGAAAACATTCGTCTAATTAACAACAAATTAGAATCTCCAACCAGAATACTTGAAAATTCGAATTAAAATGAAAAAAAAAAGATCGCAGATGGACAAGTGAACGAGAAAGCTGGAGACGAAAATATTTTCAAGGCATTCAGAGAAGTTAAGTTAATTATGCTTAAACACGGGAAGAAAAAACTAGCAATTCCGGAAATGGAAGGAGTAACAGGTGTAATAATTTGTAGAGTTCTGGAATTTCTATTCGTGAACACTGACATAGAAATCCTTTTAATGAAAGAGAGACGTCAACAACAACATGAAAGTCAGGAAAGCAGTTCCCGAACAGTAAAGACCGTCAAGCAGGTACAATCCAAACAGGATGCATTACTTGTGAAAAAGTCCAATACTAGTTATGCAGAATTGCTGAAAACTGTAAAAGAGATGGTCAACCGAAGCGACATCGGGGTAGAGATCCATGACGTAAGGAAAACTAGGAGCGGGGATTTCCTACTTATGGTTAAAAATGGTTCTGGAAAACTTGAAGAACTCAAGGGAATGATCCAGACGAAGGTACCAGAAGTATCAACGGCTATCTTAACAAACAAAAGAATCCTCCATGTCAAGGACATGGATGAGATAACAACCATTGAAGATATCAGGGAGGCCATTACACAGTACATAGCAGCTAAGCCTTAAGATGTTGAAATACGAGCCTTAAGACCCACAAGAATAAGCAAGCAAAATGTTACAATCGTACTACCCGAGCCAGATGCAGTCAAACTTATGAGCCTGGGGAAAATACAGATTGGCTGGTCGTTTCCACTACCAGACGAACAGACCGCAGAGGACGAAAAGGAGACCGAGACACTCTACCACCTCTCCGACAATCAAGACAACAGAAGAACAGAGAAGATATACTTTGCCGGTTCTGTGACACTTTGGTAACCTGTCCATCCAGTTCTCCATCTTCAGCATACACCCCTCCCCCATACAAATATACAAGGAGTATCTAAAGAGTCATCCGAAGAAGTTTTTGACAATGATCAGAAGGTATCCGAAGACGGAGAAATATCGACAATGACCAGAAGGTATCCTAAGACGACGAAGAAGTATCACCAATGACCAGAGGGTAAATCTGAAGACTCCGATAAAGTATCGACAATGACCTGTCTTACCTGTTCACCTTTTGTGTACCTAACGACTACACTAATTAATTGTCACCACCCAACACTTTACCTTGGATGAATAGACAGCCTAAGTCTGACGTCACAACTGTGGGCGGAGCCTATTACGGTTCCAAACAAACTATCTTTCTATGTAAAAGTTCCATAAGAAATTTTTTATTTAGTGTTTTTAACGTTATAAAAGCAAAATAAGACATTTAGTTTCCATATTGTGTTAGAGAAACGTGCCGTTTAAGTGATTTTGTATAGGTTTTTGCCAAGGTGAGTTAATTTAATTACTAAATTGAGTTGAAAACTTTTTGAGGTTATGTTGGTTATGTTTTGATGATGGGTTTTTGGATAATTTCTACTATGTATATTATTATTTGGTTTGTGACTTTAACTGAATATATTTTAGGGCTTTCAAGACACTATGGTTATGTGCTTTGTGCCAGGTTGCAAGCATTACAGTGCAAAGCAATCCTGCAAATTTTTTCGGTTTCCAACAAACCAGGCTGAGAGAAACAAATGGATTTCTCTTATAAGGTAAAGAAAGAGTAATTTATATCATTTTCAAAGAATGTTTTATTGAAATATTTTATTTACTCACAGGCGAAAAGATAAACAACCCACTCAGTTTGCAAGAGTTTGTGATTGCCATTTTGTGGACAAAGAGCGGAAAAACAGGCCAACATTGTTCGAGTTTAATATTGAGAAGAAATTTAGAATAAAATCTCCAGAAAAAAGGTATGTTATTTGCTGTGAAAAGCTTGTTAATTCCATAAGGATAACTTATTCATTAAGGTGGGCACAGACATACAGATGCATACATGTATGACGAACAAATGTGTATGCACTTGTTCGACACACATGAATGCAGGTCTGTGCCCATCTTCAGATAATTTTCATATAGTTGGACCACCTGCTCATTATTATCCATTTTTTCAGAACAAGAACTGTACAAGACAACAAATCAATACCAGGACCTTCAAAGCAGGTATATCGTAATGAAGAAGAAACCGAGCCACTACCAGGACCTTCTACACAGTCTTGTAGTGAAGATCAAGAGGTGACTCAATCTCAAATAAAACTTGAAGATGCGCTCCTAAGTCCTTCTTCTGCTTCCCTAAAGGCTGAAAA
This sequence comes from Lochmaea capreae, assembly GCA_949126875.1. Taxonomy (NCBI): domain Eukaryota; kingdom Metazoa; phylum Arthropoda; class Insecta; order Coleoptera; family Chrysomelidae; genus Lochmaea; species Lochmaea capreae. The sequence continues at coordinate 24,847,922 of OX421409.1, read as the reverse complement.
CTATTTCCTAAAGCAGGAAGTTGCTGAATTGACTGAAAAGCTGAACTAGTTAACTACAAGGTTTAGTTTTGAAGCAATCAAAACAAAAGATTCACAGATACTAATGTATACTGGCATAGCAAGTCATGAATTATTCATGGTTCTTTTTCGAATCATGGATGATGTCAAATTAAGGTATTATGCTGGCTGGAATGTTCAACTTATTCCCAAAGTTGATCAACTTTTGATGACATTGATGAAATTGAGATTAAATCTGCCACATGAAGATCTAAGTGTCAGGTTTAATTGCAGTACAGCGACAGTAACCAATACCATAATGACTTGGATACATGCCATGCATGAGGTATTATTCCAAAACTTGATGAAGATAATACCATCCAGGCAAAGCAATCAGGCCTGCCTACCTGCCGCATTTACTAATTTTAAAAATTGCAGAATAATTTTAGACTGCACTGAAATTTACTCTGTTGTTCCAACAAGTATGGAAAAGCAGAGGCTAACTTATAGTTCATATAAGCACAGAAACACCTGGAAGGTATTAGTTGGTATCGCACCAAATGGTGTCATTACATTTGTCAGTAAAGCATATCCAGTATCAACATCTGACAAGAGGGTTGTTGAACACTGCAAAATTTTGGAGCAAATGGTTCCAGGAGACCTTATCTTAGCTGATAAAGGTTTTTTAATTAGAGACCTTCTTCCTGCGGGGGTATCATTAAATATTCCACCATTTTTAACTACACCCCAATTCACAGCATCCCAAGTGTATGAAACACAACAAATTGCGAAAGCAAGAATTCATGTCGAGCGAGCCATTAGGAGAATAAAATGTTTTAATATTCTTCAACAGGTTCCTGCACATTATATTTCAGAAATTTCAGTGATTTTTCAATTATGTGCAGCTCTGACAAACTTTCAATATCCATTGATAAAAGAAGTTGAAGAGTATTATTAATTATTCTATTTTCTCTTATTTTTTGGTAATCAAACCACAATAAATCAGCTATTTGCAAACATGCTTGGGAAAAGGGTAATCGAATTCAATGGGATTCAACAAAAATAATATTGAAAGAACCCAATAATAAAAGACGAAATATCAAAGATTAACTAAATGCAGATAAATGTGTAGCTAGAATTTCAGCCAAATGTAGTCAAATTTGGTTAGGTACCAATGTTAGAAAGAGAAATTTATGTTATTTATTTTATTTTATTTCTGTTTTTTTTTTTATTAGATTATCCATTCAAAAAAATAGCATGCTGTAATCGTAGGAAAATGCTAGTTCACAATCGAGGAAAAATTGTAATTTATATTCTTCAAAAATATGTTTATACAAATAAAAATGCATTACATTGTACCTAATAGTAGCTAAACAATGATATAGTCAAAAGCGCTCTTATCGTGCAGGTTCAAAGGTCACTAACTGTATGTATCAAATCAGAAAACACAGAGGTTACCAAAATGTGAGATTACACTGATTGACGAATTCCCATTTTTTCTTTCATCAGTTTAAGTAGATGAATAGTACCATTGTTCTACTAAGATGTAACTCGCATGATAAAACTGCATTTGACTATACGAGATATGAATCTACCATTTACTAAACATAATAAAACTTATTTATTCAAGCAAAATTGTATTTATCATTTTTCCAACAATTTTGGCAAGTATTGCTGCAAGTAAAAATCCTCTAGGAGTAAAAGATTTGCTTTCCATGCATCGTCATACTCTATAACTGTGACAACCACTTCTTTCAATGTCCCTATGCATAAGTAACATTTTTTCCTTTTTGCAATATGTAAGATACCTTGGATCTGATGATAATAATAATTATGAGTCATATTTATCATCAGACTCCCATCATCCTTATATATAATAATATACTTATCATTATTTTTTAACTTTTCGGATAAATGATCATTTCTGAATGTATATGGACATTTCACTTCAACAATTGCTTCCTCTTCATCAATCAATCCATCAGGACTAGCACCAAGGAAACCAGAGGTTGTAAGCCATACTCCGGTAGGTTGAACATTTAAATTGTAGTATTGCTTTAAATGTTCTAGTGCATCTTTTTCATGTGTTCTACCCCACTGGATTGCCCTCCAGATTATACTGACCTGAAAAGAATAAAACATTATTTATTATCAGGTGATTAAAATGAAATTAATCTTATATAGAAATTTGCTAAATGATAACGCTAAGAAATAAGTTAGGTGCTCTATTCTTAACTGGCACTGTTTGTAATTGAAGGTTCAAATAAGCTTAAAACATTGTATGTATAAGAAACACTCATATGAATTCAACTTGAATAGAAGCAACAGATTTTTCACTCACCTAAAAGTGTCTTAAACAAACTGTCTGGGAACCTGTTTCTCTTACAAGCTGAAATGATGAGTCCAAAGTTGCTAGCAGTTAATCGAAACTTCCTTGCAAGATACCACTTCTCATTTGAAACCTGACCGGTGGTGGCAGCAGCAATGTCTTGTATTAATTGGTCATCAGTATTACATTTTTCTTTAAAGACTACTACTTTATCCTTAGCATCCAAAAATTCTTGGGAAGAAATTATGTCTTCAATTACTGGGAAATTGCAATCTGTAGTAGAAGATTCTTCACTCAATTCTTGATTATTTAGTAACCAAGTCAAACCCACAGTATTTCCAAATGTGGATAACTCCTGCTTGAGTCTACGGATAGATTCTTCTGGTACTCCACCTTCAATCGCTGTATATGGCCTTGGCGGAAAAAGCTCTTCAGCAGTCTTCACAGGCTCCAATTTAGGGTTAGAAGCAGAGGGTACATTCCATGAACATATTTTATCTGTTACGGAGATGTTATAATGCCCAAAAAGTGCCAATATGATGGCATTGTATACCTCGTGGGCAAGTGCATGTTGCTGACTTTATTTCGCCACTTGTTTCTAAATCTAACAAAATCACATTAGTTCTATGTATAATATTGAAAAAGGAAATGTCACACCTATAACGACATCGTACGATTTATTTTTCATGCTAGCTAGCACTTCGTGATAAGATTGGAAGGAAAGATATGAGCCGAAGCCGAGCTGAGCCAAGTAGCCTTGCCTGGCCTCTTAATAAAACAAATACAGACTTTTAAGAATTTTATTAAACTTTAACTGAATATATTGTAGCAACACAAATTCATCTAGTTGTTTTCTGTAATGTCCTTTGTCTATTTCACAGTCCTTAACAATAGATAGAAAACCATATCTATTTTCCCAGCAAGTGGAACCGATTTGTTTAAATTGATCAAATGTCATATCGGCACCAACGTGATCGTTATAAATATGTTTTAAATGTAAGTCATCCTGTTTAAAAACAATTAAAACGTTTGCGTTGTCTCTAATTAAATGCTTGGGTATTTTTGCATAGCTTTGACTTAAATAAAATGGATCCACTTTAGCGTGTCGAGACATACTAAAGTATCCACGAATAATATCTTGGTTATCACAAGCAACATCATCAAAAATGAATAAAGAATTTGGTTTAGCTTCAGACGGATGCATAATATTTTTACTACCACTAAACGTATAATAACCAATTTCTTTAAGAGGTTCAAACAGAGTTTCAAGGTACCTGTATTTAGGTTGATAGAGAGATTTAGAATAAATGTAGATATTTTCAAATTTAAGTCCATTCGGATGCTCCAATAAATTAATCATAACATTGGTTTTACCGCAATTTGATGGTCCAATAATTAAACATCTGAGAGATGCTGGAAATAAGTCACCATGTTTTTTAAATTCTACATTTTTAAACTCTTCAAATATGTTATTTTCAACGTCTAAATTTGTTTTCTGCTTAAGGCGCGTTTACACCGGAGTTGGCAACCAAAAATTGCCAACTTCGATTGCAGACGCTAGTTGCCGATGGAAGTTTGCAACTTGTACTTGCAACCTGGGCACATAGTTTGTTTTTATGTCTGCAACGTGCAACCAAAAAATCAGACAGTATGTAAGAACATGAGGTGGTCAAAAGCAAACCATTTTGATTTTGAGCAGGCTCCAGAACCACTTTTTCCCTTCTTAAGAATTCGTTGGAATGTTGTAATCAAATTCCTCAGTTTAGACTGGAGATTTGTTTAATTTTATTTCCTGGGAAATTTCATTCCAAGCATAATTTTTCAAATTTTTGTTTTTAAAATCCGAAAGGGCTTGGTTCCACAAGACAGGCTTCTCTCTAAACAACTCTATCAAAGTAATGACCTGATCATTTGTCCGCTCCACTTCACTTAACAGATTTTCCATTGCACTAGCACAAACAACAACCAACTGGAACCCGCTGGAACGGCGGGAGGGGTAGCGGGGTTAGTTGCAGACTCAAGTCGCAGCTCAAGTTGGCGCTGCAGCTCGCATTGCCGACCGGGGTTGGCAACCGCCTTTGATCTTTACCGACTCCGGTCGGAAAACCAAATTTCGGTTGCCAACTCGCAAAATCGGTCTGCAACTACCGGTCGGCAATGCGAGTTGCAGTTGTTTTAATGCGTGCAACTCAAAATTGCCGATAAAGGTCGGCAATCATTGGTTGCCAACTCCGGTGTAAACGCGGCTTTAATTATTTTCATATCAAGTATCAACATATAAGTGTTAATGATCCATCAAACAACATTGTTATAAATGTTATCGCTTGACCTTTTTTGGAGGTCACTTGAAAATTATCAATAACTATTTATATGAAAGATATAGTGTGAACCTGCCAAATCATATAAATATATATTGCTTCAAGAAATTAGTGTATCATTCTAGAAGAAAATATTTTTACTTATAAATTCTAAAGTTGTTATCATGCTGATGCAGCTTTTCCGCTTATTGCGATTTTATACTTTTACAATCTAAAGATTTTTGAATTTTCATTCATTTTGAGATACTTCAATGTAAGTAGTCACCTTAATGTTGAAGCTAGAATCTAATAAATTATGTTTTAGGGAGGAATTTATTGAATATTTCAAAAAATCAGATGAATATCAGCGGGCCCCTGAGGGGACTCGTTGGGTCTTTTGGCCCAAAATTATTATTATTAAAAATAAGTGTGTCAGTATAATTGAAGGGTAATTGAAATTTTAATAATATATTTTTTAGGGTGTCCAGAAATTAAAAAAGAAGAACATTTAATATGTTTTTTTAATAAAACCTTTTTACCAATCCTAGATCCTCTTTTTCCGGTCGAGAAAACTAGAGAGCTTTAAGATGCTTCGGCTGTTACATATAAACATGTCTAGATCAGAAAAATAGTTACTTTTAACTAGACATTTTTATATAACTGAAACTAGTTACCCATCCTCAAATTCCTGTCCAAAAAAAATTTGAGAACATTCTCAATCAATACATTGAATTTTTGTTACCTTTTTTTTCAGACAATGCAGGCTGTAATCATAATGGGGCAAAAGGGCTGCGTACATCCCATACACATTTGTAAATATAGGAATCGTGGGGCCCTATAATACATATGTAGAGGTGGAAGAGGAGTCGGTTACTGTATGGGCGTTAAATGGTATGAGAATGTACAATACATTGTATTATAATTATTTTTAAAAAAACACACACCCAACAAAAATTCTTTTATTCCAGAACAAATGGTTGCAAGTCTTTGAGGACCCTACTAGATTCCAAAAGCAAAATCAAATTACAATTAGACGAATACAGCCTACAACCTTCTGCAAACAAATATACTTACCAAGCTCACATGGAACACAATACTGTAGGTTGTGTCATAAGTTTTTTTTTTGTTTTTGCACTATATCAATAGTAAGACAATCAGAGCAGAAGATTGATCTACATTGCTACGAAGGTATAGTATGTGTTTTCCGTGTTTCATTAGCAAATCTATGAAGGAAGATTGGGGTGAGAAACATGCATACCAAGGAGGTGGTAATTACGGTCGTTCTCAAAAGTAGGAGGAGGAGGACCCATGAGAAAAAAGAAAGTATAACAGACATAGTTACGAGGATTAGAATAGTTTTCAAAATATTCTATGAGAACATAGTTGTTGAGTCTGTTTATTTTATTTTTTAACTTTAGTTGAAAAAACTGATTATAATGGGCGAAGTTAAAATCATTTGTACTTTATGTTTTTATACAACTATCCGAAATGTAGTCGGTAGTGGTACTCGAGGTACGATTTGGATAACCTGTCCAAGCTGTAGCGAAAAAATGAAGAGACCTGAACTAACTCCCATGAATATTTGCAACCCTACAATTAAGGATCCAAGATTTATCCGTAGAAATTAAATTACTAGAAAAAAATTAAAAAAGTATATTTATAAAAAGAATAATAAATGTTTGTTACTTTTGAGATTGTTGTTCATTTTGTAGTTGAACTTTGGGGTGTCATTATGTTGAATAGTGCAATCAATAGATTACCATTTGAAATGCATATACCGGGTTATAAATGTTGTGGTCCGGGAACAAAGTTAAATAAACGATTATCAGAGGAATCAATGGATTAGATGAAGCATGTCTGGAACATGATATTGCTTATTCACAAAATAACAACCTACAACAACGACACGCAGCCGACAAGATTTTAGCTGATAAAGCACTTAATCAATTTCGATCAAAAAACAGTGCATTTTCTGAGAAGCTGGCTGCTCTTGGTGTCGCTGGTGCTATGAAGAAAAAAGTAAAATTGGGTATGGGTTTAAAATTTAACAATTATAAATTGGCAATAAACAACTGTGTCAAAGAAATAAAAAAGATTAATAAATTTTTAGAAAAAGTTACAGATGGGATAAATAAATGCACAATGATTCTTAAAGGTGTCATTCCAACAAAGAATCTTAAAATAAAACGTAAACAAAAGGTGTCTAATACTCATAAAAAAATTCAAAACATGGACGTTGATATTGCTGATGATTATCCAATGAATAAGACTTCCACCATAACAAATGACTTAGTGACTGAACGGAAAAAACAAGCAAAAAGAAAACTTGATTTTGATACAGGCGCGGATACAAGGGGGGGTAATAGGGTAATTACCCCCCCCCCGAGTGATTAAAGATTTGTTTTTCAAAATGAACGACCACTAGAATTTATTTGGTTCGGTCCGGTTCGGTCCAGTTCGGCTTACAGTCAGTCGTCGTCGGTCGAATCGGCGTCGACGTCGTCGTTACCACAGATTACCCCACCCCCTAGTCGTTACGTTACTTCTACTATTGTCTAATTGTATATTAGACAAAGCTTCTACACTTCTAATCTTGTGCAATGAGTTTGCTCTTGCTCAATTGGGTGCAATATTGACGAAATAAATTATAAATTGTATACGTTTGGGATTTGAAATATTGCCAGGTATGTAATATTACATAGTGTAAAATAATTTAATCATTAAAATTTTTAGTTTTAGTAGTACTGTTTGGAATTAATTTAATTACAATTTTCAGAAACATGACTTCAAAAAAAAGGAAAACTACAGTTACGCTAGATTCGTTTTTAAAACGTCATAAAGAAAATTCGGAAGATAACGATGAGAATGTACTAGATTTTGTGTCCGTCTCGGAACCGACGGAACCTAGCACTAGCACGAACCATTCAGATTCAGAAAAAATATCTTCCTTTAAAAAAGAAACACAACAATTCGCTAAAGCAACAAGCGATTATCATACATATTTTGATATTTTCAATTTTGTTGGAATGACGTACAGTGACTTGGAGAAATACAATAGCCCAGTCATATTAGGTAAAAAAAGGGGTCAACCTCGGAATGAAAGATAATAAGCTGCAAATTGGTATGAACCTTTGTTTTGTCATTCTAAATGTTGTCTCAAAAGTCACAATCGTTATCGTGTCCGCGTCTCAAGATATTCAAGGTCAAAGGTCACAAAAATCGGTTTTTCGCGAATATCTGGCTTCCTATCGGTTAAATGAGATTTGCATTTATTATAAAAGTTGTAGGCTATAAAATTCCCTACAACTTTTGTTTAAACTTTTTTTTCATACGACCAACCGTTTTGAAGGTAGAGCGCGAAGTGCACATCGTACAGTCATATACGGCCTAATGCAAGGTCAATCGTGAGTTATGGTTATCAGTACGTTATAAAGTCAATTATTTACTTGGAAATTATAATTATTAAACAATGCCTATTATTTATGTACTAACTATTAATTATTTATATTTAATTAAAGTAAGTAACTTGATTATTTATATATAATTATTCATATTTAACTATTTAAGTATAAAATATTATTAATTCTGGATTATATATTTTAGTTTTATTTTAAGTTAACACGACATTATATATCTTTTCTTTAAAACGCGTAAATTTCTCAATACTTATATACCTGGAAATACTTGTCCCTACCCTATGCCCTTTTCTATTCATTGCCGGGACAGATGTTCTATAGTATTCAAGGCCACTCTCTCCACTTTGTATGAGTCAAGATTATTCGTTAGTTTGAAATTGTACCGTTGCAACTACGGACGTACGGTTTTAAGAGCTATGGCTGATTTGTGTTTTATATGTGATAAGAAACTTTCAGAAGGTGTTTCTGTGAATGTCGTACGTGGTTTACAAACTTTAAAAACTGCAAGTATTGAAAGAAATGATGGACATATAGACTATTTAAATACTTTAAGTTCTGTAAATGTGCATTCCGAGTGTCGAAAAGTTTACACGAGTAAAAATGTTATTATTGCATCAAAACGACGCACAGATGAGAGTGAACCTTCAACGTCAAGTGCACCTCGTAAAAAACGAAATGAAGTCTTTGATTTTGGAAAGTTATGCTTATTTTGTGGCCAAGAAGCTGATGAAATAGCAGAAAAGAAAAAAAAATTAAAGTATAGACGGACAATAAGTAATGTAAGTACTCTTGCATTCAAAGACAACGTAATTAAGAGAGCAGAAGAACGAAACGATTCCTTAGGAGAATTAGTAAAGGAACGTATATATTACGAGTATGATTTGATCGCTGCTGAAGCAAAGTATCATACTATTTGCTATACCAACTTTTTAACCCGAGTACCATCTGCAGATAAAAAGCCTCGCCAAGATGATCAAGTCACTCAAGCAATGAAGGAGATTTTTTATTATATATAGAAAATAATGAAGATTCTCAATTTACTTTGAAAGAACTTAAAGATGTCCCTACTGTAACGGCAGAAAAATAAAACGATTCGTCTTACTCAAAAGTACATTTTATTCTGCTCTTGTTTAATATCTTTTTCAAACATGTATTTAAGATTCAAGTTTCCCTTTCGAGTGATAAATCTATTAATAGCAAGTACCTGTATCGACCCTCGTTGTTTTAAAAGCTTACAGTCTCCCTTTAAAGAAATGTTTATACATAGTGGTATTTAAAATATAAGCTAGAAGAAATATTATAATATAGATTACAAGAAAACGTAGGATTTCATCACATTCGGCCATCCTGATGATTATTAGACGTCCTCGTCTTCTTTTCAGTTACTTTTTGATTCCGAGACCTACAATCAAAACAGAATAAAGTAGTTGAAGCTTAGTGTAAATGAAGTTAGGTTAGATTTTTTTTAACCATAGGCTGCACTTAAATTTCAATATTTTTTTTTGTTTAGGTTGATTAAAACCCTTTTTTTTATGCTCTTTAGAGCTCATAAAAATATAGAGTTTTTATATATATTTTCTTTCTACGCTTATGGTAGCTAAGACCATTTTGATTTTATTTTATGCTCTTTAGAGCTCATATAGCGTTTTTATTATTATTATTATTATTATTTTTTTTACTTTATGGTACTTGAAACCATTTGGATTTTATTTTATTTTATGCTCTTTAGAGCTCATATACTATTTCATGCTTAATATCTAGAATAGGTATTTAATTGAACTTTCCAACAAATCTAACAATTCGTCGGTGCTGTTAACACTACTGTCAGATTCGTCTTCGAGTATTACGCATGATTTGAATTTTCTCAGCTGGTCAGCCGGTACTGTGGCCTTATACTTTTTATAACCTTTCATTCCCTTCAATGAAGAAATTTCGTAACGATCATTACCCTTAACTTTAGTAATTTTATAAGGCCCCCCAAATTTCATGGGCGTTTTTTTTGTAACTTCTTTTTGCGAATTTCCACTGCCGCTCCACAATACCAGATCACCAACTGAGTAAGAAACCGCTATTTTCCTTTTTTTTGTCGAATAATATTTTCATTTTCTTAGTTTGTTTATCCATGTTTGTTTTGGCTATTTTTCGTTCATTTATTTTATCTGACGTTGTGTTATTAGATTTTTCCAAATCTACATGTATTGGGGATTCAAAACCGAACATAAGTTTGCACGGAGTAAAACCTGTGCTTACGTTTACAGTATTGTTTATACCCCATACTGCGTCTGGAAGCACGAAATGCCATTCATTTTCATCATTAACACTAGCATTAATAGCCGATTTAAGACTCAAATTGTACCTTTCCACTTGACCATTAGATCTGGGTAAAGAGATAGCATTTAAAATATGTTTAAATTAATATTTTGTTAAAAAATCTTTAAATTTTATGCTAGTAAAGGCTTTACCGCGATCAGAAATAATTCGTTTGGGAACTGTAAACATACTGAAGAGATCTTTCAAAATATATATCACTTCTTTGGTCGCGCAAATAAGAATTTTGAAAAAGAATCAACTATCATCAAAATATAACAAAAACAACCAGGACTTTTGACATATGGACCCAAATGATCAATGTGCCAGGTATGCAAGGGTTCAGTGGGCTTATCAATAGGATGCAAGAATCCTGACTTTTTTCCATATTGGTCTTTTTTATAGGCACAATCAATGCAGGAATACACATATTTTTTAATAAAGCGTGTCATACCCTTAAACCAAAATTTACTTTTAATTAGTGCGTCACATTTACGATACCCAATGTGCCCAATATCATCATGATATTTTCTTAATATATTGAACCTAGTGAATTTTGGTATAACCAGTTTTTCATTTTTATCTGCTGTTATACGATATAATCTATTATTTTTAATAGTGTATAAAGCTTTTAATTGCTGATCACAATTTTTTTGAGATAATTTATTATAAATTGTTTTTATAGTGTCATCTTGGTGCTGAACGCATAAAAACCAGTCATCAGAACAAATAATGCTGGATACATTACGACTTAGAGCGTCTACATGCTTCATTTTATTTCCTGGCTTATGTTTAATTTCAAAATCGAAGTCTTGATGGTTAGCCACCATCGTGCTACACGTGGTAACATATCACGTTTTGTAAAAGTGGACCGAACAGCTGCACAATCAGTTACAATTACAAAATGTATCCCGGTTAAATAAATTTTAAATCGTCTAATCGATTCCACTATAGCAAGGGTTTCCAGCTCATAAGAATGATATAGCATTTCATCTTTAGATTTCATACGACTATAATACATCACAGGTTTAAAGTTTTTCCCATGTTTTTGTTGCTACTGGCATCTGTATGTAATTCAGTTTCTAAATTTGGATCATATATACAAAGTACTGGCCTTGATGTTAATTGTTTTTTCATTACATTAAATGACTTTTCCTCTATAGATGACAACTTCCATGGTACTGATTTTTTTAAGAGATTCGTCAAGCGCATGATCCTTGACGAACTTCCTAAAATATGAGCTCAAACCAAGAAACTGTCTTAATTGATGCAAATTTTTAGGTACTGCAAAATTTGAAACGGCCATAATTTTATGTGATCCTGGACGCATTCCCTTTGCATCTATTTCTTATCCAAGATAATCGATACTAGTTTCAAAGAAGAAACATTTTTTTATATTCAATTTTAAATTTGCCGTTTTTAACAACTTCAAAACGATTTCTAGCATTTTAAGGCCTTCCTCTACTGTCTTGGATGAAATTAATATATCATCTAAATAAACGCTTACATTTTTGTGACACAGATCGGAGAATAAATTGTTTAATAACCTTTGAAAAGTCGCTGGAGCATTCGATAATCCGAAGGGCATCCGTAAAAATTCGTATTGTCCGTCCTGCGTCACAAAAGCTGTTTTATCTATTGAATTTGATGCAACACGTATTTGGTAGTACCCTTGTGTCATGTCCAAACTAGTAAAATACTGTTGTCCTGCAAGACGACCGATTTGGGATACCTGTCCTTTACTGTTATAGAATTTAATTTTCTATAATCGATACATAATCTATGATCACCGTTTTTCTTTTTAACCAAAATTGCCGGACTTGAATAACTAGACCAAGACTTTCTTACTATTCCGTTTTCCAGCATTTCCTTAACTTTGTTACGAATTATTTTTTTTTTCTTTTTCCGAGTATCGATATGGCCGGTAGAAAATGGGTTCATTTTTCTCTAAATTTATTTCAAATTCTATTAGATTTGTAAAACCTAATTCAGAACTGTTTTTAGCAAAACAGTCTTGAAATAGTTTCAACATATTATAAAATTGGGTTAAATAAGGTTCTTTTAACACTTTTAAATCAACCTTAACATCAGTTAAATTTAAAGACCATGTATATTGTATGGCTGGTTGTAAAAAATCGTCTTTATTTTCGGAAAAATGTATGTCTTGGCCCCTTGCTAAAATTCTCCCTTTATACAATTTTAATTTATTCGGACCTGTGTTGGTAATGCTAAGAAAATTATTAGTTTCGCTTAATAAACAAGTAGGAATGGTATAATGTTCTGAAAAATCACAGGTTTTTGCTGAAATAAGTAGGCATTTACTACTATTTGTACTAACGGGAACTAAAGAGGTACAATGAGGCTTTATTGAGATATCTTTTTCTAATATTACTGGACGACTATCTTTCACATCAATTATTTTATTTAAATTAACTTGTCCGTTTTGAATATTTAACATTATCTCATTATGATTAATAATTGGTTGACCTATTATCACTTCAATAGCGCCCATATCTACGTCTACAAAATGTAAAGCCGATTTTATGGAAAAAGTTTTGAATTTAAATTCAACAAAATTCATACCTTCGGGAAATATAATGTTATTCCCAAAACTTTTAATAATAATATTCGATTGCTTTAATTTAATATTTAGCTTTTTTATCAGAGAAGTATTAGCTACGTTTACTTGACTACCTGTATCTAGGTAGCCCTTGCAATTTATATTATTTATACAAACATTAATATTATAAGTACAATTTGGTACTTGCCTTTGTAATAGTTGTACTTTGGCTGGATTTAAATGCCAACAGTTTTCCTTAATATGACCTTTTCTTCCGCAATGACTGCATTCTTTTGTTTTGGCTCTGGTACCACCGAAGCTTGGAGTTTTGTAGTCACTGGGTTTTCTGTCTTCCACGTTCTTGTTTAGTCCAGATGGTCCCGCGTTTGAGTCTCTTTGTGGCTATAAGCTTTTCAATTATGCGCTTCTTCGCAGCTTTTCTCTGATTAGCTTCGACTTGAATATTTTCATCGTCTGATGAACACTCAGGCTCTTTTTGCCTTTCCGTAGAAAAGTTCCTTTCCAACTGACAGCGCCTACGTGGCCGTTGTTTCGACAATTCATCGCGGTTATCACTATCACTACTTGTATTCTCACAGTCACTGCTCATCTTTGTCAAATTGTTTTTAATAATAATTATGTTTTAATCAAAGTCGTGCGGTATATACAAAAAAATAACAACAAAAATTCTGATCTCACTTCTGAATTGTAACGGCAGAAAAATAAAACGATTCGTCTTACTCAAAAGTACATTTTATTCTGCTCTTGTTTAATATCTTTTTCAAACATGTATTTAAGATTCAAGTTTCCCTTTCGAGTGATAAATCTATTAATAGCAAGTACCTGTATCGACCCTCGTTGTTTTAAAAGCTTACAGTCTCCCTTTAAAGAAATGTTTATACATAGTGGTATTTAAAATATAAGCTAGAAGAAATATTATAATATAGATTACAAGAAAACGTAGGATTTCATCACACTACGGAATACATACCTGACGATAAGACAATTATTACAAAATTACAACAAAAGTATTTAACTGATATAATAATCACCAAAAAAATTGGATCATTTACAATTATATCTTTCCGTGATACACAGCTTAACGTATTATCAAAAGCTTGGTACGAAAATAAAAAAAGTACTCCTGTAGAAGAACGTCTACGGATTGTAGAAGCTGCTGCGGCTATTATTAGGGAAGACATCAGATCATCTGTAGTTGAAACAAAAACGTATCCACCTCCGAATAAAATGCTAGATTGTATTAATGAAGAAATACCAAAAACATTATCACATTTTTTGGAAGAAATGATATTAAAAAATAGAAAAGGACAAGTAGATCATTTAAAAACGAAATGCACATCTATTAGCCACGCAATAATGGCTTCGATACGAGAACGTTCATTTTCATCACAGCTACTGTTGGGCCTTTCCGTATTTCTTCACAGAAGATATGGGTCTAAAAAATTGTTGGATGTTTTATCATCTTTAGGATTTGCTGCATCATATAGTAATACCATACAGTATGAAGTTTCAGCAGTTTACCATCCACAACCTCGTATTTTACCATCAGAGTCTGGTGCGTTGGTACAATATGTTGGAGACAATGCAGATATTAATGTCAGTACTCTTGACGGTAATAATACTCTTCACGTTATGGGAATGATAAAAATAATTACTCCGAAAGATGCTGTAATTTATGATGATCGCATAAAAAAATGTACAACTAAACCGAGTGCAAAAGAGTTAGCAGCAATATCACATGTATCTCTTTTAGCATATGAAAAGCCAGTTGTACCTGGGTACAGCAAGATTCAAGTCCAAAATCTACATGATGATCAAGTACTGATTGAAAAAAAATTTAATGCAGTTGATTTGTTGTGGTTATACGGAAAATGGAAGAATCTTTCACCGTTGCCAGGGTGGAATGGCTATCTTCAACAACTTACGAAAAATAATCAAAATTTTTCAACTTCTCAGGTTATATTTCTACCTTTCATTGATCATCCTGCCAGTAATTTAGACACAATTTATACAACTTTACATAGTGCTATAAATATTGCCAAGTCACATCAACAAAAAACGTACATAATTACATTTGATCAGCCCCTGTACTCAAAAGCACGTGAAATGGTTGCTGCGTCAGATGCAAACTCAGACTTGTCTAAAACAGTTGTCAAACTTGGAGGATTTCATATGCTCGTGTCTTTTCTTAGATGCATAGGACATGTAATGGACGGTAGTGGTCTCAAGGAAGCTTTAAGTAAAATATATGCTACAAATTCGGTCGACAAAATGTTGAATGGTCACGCTTATGCAAGAAGTATCAGAGGCCATATATTATTACGACTTGCATTATCAATAAAGATTTTTGAAGAGATGAAAATTGAAAATTGTGTGTTAGATGAGTTAATTGAACAGATAATTAGTCGCGATGTTTCCTACGAAGATGTTGAAGGATGTACGAGCAGCTCCAACTCGTTAATTGATCAATTTCAGGATAAACTAAAAGAATTAAATGCTCGAGGTCCCACGGCACAGTTATGGGTGCAATATTTTGAAATGGTATCAATAGCCCTAGATTTCATTCGCGCTGAAAGGCTGGGACTTTTTCAAGAACATTTGGATGCAGTGCGAAAAATGCTGCCCTATTTTCATGCTGGTGGTCATTTCCCATATGCGAAATCAGCTCATTTGTATCTTCAAGATATGTTAAAACTTGAGGAGACAATGGATCAACAGGCTTTTGAGAACTTTAAAAACGGATTCTTTACTGTAAAACGAACAGAAAAATTCAATTCTGGTACATGGACAGACATGGTAATCGAGCAAAGTCTGATGAAATCTATGAAGACAGAAGGAGGAGTATCTCGAGGCCGAAGTACACAAGAAAGTGTTCTATGTTAGTGGGTATATGCTATGTATGCCACGAATACAATTTGTGAAGAAATTGAACGGTTTTGTAACATTTCTTTCGATTCTGTGGACCAACATGTTGATGCTAGAGATTCACGAATAAAAAGGGATGATACTGATGTAAATGAACTGGTTGGTTGGTTTACGCTTCATAATCCCTTTCCAAATACGAATCAGTTGGTATCCTTAGCTTCAGGAATCGTTGGAAATGACCAAATTAATTGTCACCGAGCCCATGAAATCGGATTGCAATCTATGGTAAAGATAACTGGTTTGAACTTCAACGAAATAAAGTTAAAACGCGTCGATAAGGTTTTACCGCTTTCAGCCATTAACAAATCTGTCAAAATTAATGATTGTAAAGTTTCTATAGATCCAATGTTACTTTTCCAGAGAATAACTGTAAGCAAAAAATTTGAAAGTAATTTACAAGAATATCTTCAGTATGAACTAAGCCCGTATCCGACATCTTTATTTGATAGTAATGGCATGAGAAAAACCACGAAAGCAACATTATATGACAATATGATGCCTGTCGTTATCGATCTTGATGAAAATAATGTAACATACATCATCGATGGTGGATTTCTTCTGCATCGCGTCGTATGGAGCAAAGACGATACTTTCTCTATTATTTTAAATAAGTACATTAAATATTTACAAACACATTATGGCTCAGCAATTGTTGTTGTATTTGACGGATATTCGGACTATAGTAAAAATATTAAAGCACTGGAACAACAAAGAAGAACTGCTGCACTTTCAAAATCATATGAAGTTTGTTTTGACGAAACAATGGTTGTGCCAATCAGTCAAGAAAAATTTTTATCAAATCGGTCTAATAAAAAAAAATTTATCGACATGCTTGTTGAAAAATTTAAAACTGTTAATATCACAACAAAACAGGCCAGAGATGATGCTGATGTTCTCATCATTGACACAGCTATTGCCTTATCAGAACATCAAAAGACTGCTGTCATCATAGGAGAAGATATCGATTTGCTCGTTATTTTAATTGGACGTACTCAGTCACATCATCAGGAAATTTTTTTGAAAAAAGTTGGCAAAGGCAATGTCAAAACACAAATATATTCTACTAAAAGTTTTGACCAATATCCTCGTACTAAAAAGCACATTTTATTTTTACACGCATTCAGTGGCTGTGACACGACTTACTAGAGCATTGGAAAAAATTCCTGATTTAGATAAACTGGTGGAAGTATTTCAACAAGAAAACTGCCCAAAACAAACATTATTAGAAAATGGAGTGCGCATCTTGTTGGCATTATACAGTATGATGCAAAAGTATGGAATAAATTCATTATTTCAGAAACAGACGACTTTTAAAAAAAATCTTAAAACACGTCAATTTTAATTTTTGAATGGCCATCAACTGCTATAGATGTGTTGGACATTACGTCATTAGTGATGGCGTAATGACGTCATCGACGATTTTTTTAAATACAAACCGAGGTCACGTGACAGCTCATTTGAAAGGTATCCTTATCGCCTTTGCAACAATGTAATCATTTAAATATTTATTTCTACAGGGTTAACCAAAATTATGAACTTTGTTAAGTAACATGGAATTACAATAAATATTCATTCACTGAACTATAATACACTAAGGACCGCCACTGGGAATAAAACAAAATAGTGTTTATTGTTGGTTCCGAAAAAAAATACATTGATAAAAACAATGCTACATTATAATTTGAAATTAATTATTGTAGTAAGTGCTCGGAATTATTTTTACAAAAATATTTAAATCAATATTGTCATTGACTCGTCTTTATTCGTCAATGATCTGTGAATCTGTCAAATAATAGACGTCAAATTTTTACTCTTCGAATTTTTTGCGACATTAATAACAGCATTTACAAAAATGAAACTAACAGAAACAGAACGAATCGAGATTTTAACCATGATTGGTTATGGAGATAGAGTGAGGACTCAAGCAGAAGTTCGTAATTTATTTAATGCCAAATACCCCAATCGCGATCCAATTACTCAATCAGCAGTAAGTAAAATTGAAAAAAAATTTAGAGAAACGGGCCATGTTAAAGATCTTCCCAGAAGCGGTAGAACTTCAATATCCGAAGCCAAAAAACTGGACGTTGTACTGGCGTTTCAAGAAAATCCTCATACAAGTTCTAGGCAGGTCGCACTAGATATGAATGTCCACCAATCAACTGTTGTAAGAGTGCTAAAAAAGGAGAAGTGGCATCCATACAAAGTACATCTGGTCCAGGAGCTATTAGAAGATGACTTTGATAGAAGAATCGAATTCTGCGAAATCGTTATGGAACAATGTAACAGAGATCCGGGTTTCATACAAAAGGTACTTTTTTCAGATGAAGCGTCTTTTATGCTGAACGGTCACGTAAATCGCCAGACATGTCGATATTGGGCAAGTGAAAATCCACATTGGATGGAAGAGTATAGGACACAATATCCCGAGAAGGTGAATGTTTGGGCCGGCATTATAAATAATCAAATTGTAGGGCCATATTTTTTTGAGGAAAACCTAACTGCTGCTAGTTATCTGGAATTTCTTCAAAATTATCTGTTGCCACAGCTGAATCAGCTATTTCCAAATAGAAATGATTTATGGTACCAACAGGATGGGGCTCCCCCACACTATGGCGTTGAGGTACGAAATTACCTTAATAACGTTTTCCCAGGAAGGTGGATAGGAAGAAGGGGGCCTATCGAATGGCCACCAAGGTCTCCAGATTTGACTCCGTTAGACTTTTTTTTGTGGGGATATTTAAAGAGCAGAGTATATCAAAGTCGACCGAATAATGTAGAAGAGTTGAGGGAGCGAATCCGAACGGAAATTGCACAAATAACACCTGAAGTCCTCGAAAACGTTACGAAAGAATTTACTGCTCGCCTTTCTCATTGTATCATTGCTGAAGGTCGGCAATTTGAACATTTGTTGTAATTTAATTGTATGTAAGTAAACATTTATTCCAAGTTAATTGTATTAATAAACCAACAGTTTTGGTTAACCCTGTAGAAATAAATATTTAAATGATTACATTGTTGCAAAGGCGATAAGGAGACCTTTCAAATGAGCTGTCACGTGACCTCGGTTTGTATTTAAAAAAATCGTCGATGACGTCATTACGCCATCACTAATGACGTAATGTCCAACACATCTATAGCAGTTGATGGCCATTCAAAAATTAAAATTGACGTGTTTTGAGATTTTTTTTAAAAGTCGTCTGTTTCTGAAATAATGAATTTATTCCATACTTTTGCATCATACTGTATAATGCTCCAAAATCTGAGGACAACATTGATCATTTCCGCTACACGCAATTCATCAAATTTACAAAACTAAATAAACCTGTACAACTGTCAACACTTCCACCAACAAGTGTAGCAGCTCATCAACACATAAAACGTGTCTACTACCAGATTCAAACGTGGTTAGGGAAGGACTTAGAACCTCAAGAATGGGGCTGGATGCTTGAAAATGAAATCCTGGAGCCCATACGAACGTTATTACCTCCAGCACCAGCCGAACTACTAAACGTAATATTTTGCAATTGCAAAAATGGTTGTGGTTCCCGCTGTGGATGCAGAAAATCAGGGCTACAATGTTCTTTCGCTTGCGGCCAGTGCAACGGACAAGCTTGCCTCAACGCTTCACTGTATCCAAGTAATCCCGATGAAGAAAATACATATGATCCCGATATTCTGGAAGGTTTGGAGATGAACATGACAGATAATGAGGATGATGACAATGAATCGAACATTTTTGAGCGACAAGAAGAAGAAGACGACGAAGAAGAAGAAGATAATTAGCTTCCATTTCCAATTTCATTACAATTAAAATCAACAAAGATACTTTTGATATTTGAACTCACATTTTGATAAATGTATATTATGCCGTATTTAATAATAAATAAAAATATGTGTAAAATATATACTCTTACTATCATTTTAACTTAAAATAAAACTAAAATATATAATCCAGAATTAATAATATTTTATACTTAAATAGTTAAATATGAATAATTATATATAAATAATCAAGTTACTTACTTTAATTAAATATAAATAATTAATAGTTAGTACATAAATAATAGGCATTGTTTAATAATTATAATTTCCAAGTAAATAATTGACTTTATAACGTACTGATAACCATAACTCACGATTGACCTTGCATTAGGCCGTATATGACTGTACGATGTGCACTTCGCGCTCTACCTTCAAAACGGTTGGTCGTATGAAAAAAAAAATTAAACAAAAGTTGTAGGGAATTTTATAGCCTACAACTTTTATAATAAATGCAAATCTCATTTAACCGATAGGAAGCCAGATATTCGCGAAAAACCGATTTTTGTGACCTTTGACCTTGAATATCTTGAGACGCGGACACGATAACGATTGTGACTTTTGAGACAACATTTAGAATGACAAAACAAAGGTTCATACCAATTTGCAGCTTATTATCTTTCATTCCGAGGTGAAAGCCCTAATATGACTGGGTTACAATGCCCTTAAAAATGAATGGATTCCACCAGCCAGCTACAAGTTACCTTTTTCTTCACATTTAAAAAATGGAAAGACTATTAAATATTATTTATCTTCAAAATTTTTTGTGCAATACAAATGGTTAGCATATTCTGAAAAATGTCAGGGTGTGTTTTGTAAATACTGTGTTATATTTGCCAAATCGGGAGGATTTAACAAAGGTATGAAGTTACAATCTTTAGTTATAAAATCTCTGACAAATTTTTCCAAGTTAACAGGAAAAGATGGTAGCGTAGTTCTACATGACAAGTATTTATATCACAAGGAAGCTGTGAAAAGAGCTTATGATTTTTTAAATTCATTTAATCATCCGGAAAAAAATATAAAATCTTTAATAGATGAAGATAGGTCTAAAAAAATTATAGAAAATCGTAATCGTCTTGTTCCCATTATACAAACAATTATATTTTTAGGAAAACAAAACATTTCATTGCGCGAGATGATGGATCGTTGCTAGATTCTGAGCAAATGTGTAATGAAGGAAATTTTCGTGAACTTTTGTGTTTCAGAATAAATTCAGGAGATAAAATATTACAACAACATTTTGAAACTGCCCATTCAAAGGCAACATATATAAGCAAAACTACACAAAATCAATTAATAAATTGTTGTGGTGATGAAATTAGAGACAGTTTGATCAAAAGAATTAAAACTTCAAAATTTTATAGCATAATATTTGATGAGACAACTGATGCAAGCCATTCATCACAGATGTCAAATAATTATTCGATATGTCTACGAAAATGAAGTTCACGAAGATTTTCTTGATTTCATTGATTGTTATGAAGTAAATTATGGCGATTCCACCGAGAATAAGGAAGAACCTGTACTTTCGGGAAAAATTTTGGCCGTTACCGTAATAAATATTATTAAAAAATGGAATTTAAATACGAAATATTGTGTTGGTATCGGAACTGACGGTTGTAGTGTTATGGTTTCAGAAAAGAAAGGAGCAGTAAAGGAACTTCAGTCAGTATTTTCTAATGCTAAGCGTTGTCCCTGTTATAACCATGCTTTAAATTTATCTTTATCGACATCTTCAAATATACAAGATATACGCAACACGGTTTCATTTATGAAAGAAGTTATTGAGTTCTTTAATGCTTCTTCTAAAAGAAGTAAAGTATTGAAGAATATCCATAAAGGAAACCTGAGTAGCCTTTGTGAAACACGTTGGGTAGAAAGACACGAGAGTGTTCTGAAATTTAAAAATAATTTAAAAGATATATTGCAGGCGCTTGATCTAATTTCACAATGGAATGATAGAACTTCATCTTCAAAAGCTCAAGCTTTTATATATACATTAACTTCACCACGCTTCATATTTTCTATATTTTGTCTTTCAGATATATTAACAATAACATTTCCATTAAGCAGAATGCTTCAAACAAAAAATTGGGACAAAGTAACTGCAGAGAATTTAATTCAAAACATTTTAAAATTATTAAATAAACATCGATGCGATGAAAATGTCTACAAAGAAATCTTTAAAGAAATATCAAACTTATGCGAAGAACTTGATATACACCTAACAGTTCCACGGCAAGCTAGTAAGCAAACCTTGAGAATAAACATAAGAAATAATAACCCCGAAGAATATTATAAAATATCTATTTATATTCCATTATTAGATAATATTATCCAAGACATTAATGATAGATTCAGCAAAGATATTTTAAATTTGTTTGATTATAACACCATTTTTCCCGTTAATTTGATTGGCAAGACATCACAGGATTTAAAAATTATTGCGGAGTCTCTCATTAAGTCAATGGGATGTTTTCTAGAAGATACTGACTGTGTTACAGCCGTACAAAAGCTAAAAGTAGAAATTGAATTATGGCAATCAGAGTTTAACAATTTTGACACAAATGAAGTCAATAAAGATACAGCTATTGTTCTTTTCAATAAATGCAATCATGACATCTATCCGACTATTAAATTAATTTTGAAAGTTTTATGTACTATGCCAGTGAGTGTTGCTACCGCAGAAAGAAGCTTTTCGGCATTGCGTCGCTTAAAAACTTGGCTGCGGTCACGAATGGGACAAGAAAGATTGAATGGATTAGCTCTTTTGCATATCCATCGGGACTTCGATCTTGACGTCCAAAAAATTATAGACAGATTTGCTAACGCATACCAAAGAAAATGTGAGTTTATGATTAAGTAATCTAGATAAACCTATTTGTGATTTTTAAGTTTATTTATTTTTTCTTATTTTTATGTTTTAAGAGTTTTTTGTTATTTTTTAAATAAACGAATGATTCAGGATTCAGTGATAAAATGATTTACCCCCCCCCCCCCCGAAAAATCTTCCCAGATCCGCGCCTGTTTTGATATCGATGATGGTGTATCAAATACAAAAAGGAAACGTAACAGTGAAGAACAACTTTTAGAAAATTTAAACGTTAAACCGAAAACCCGAGCAAAAAGCAAATTAAAACTTGATATCGATGATGATGACGTGTCAAATACAAAAATAAAACGTGTTATTGAAGAACAGCTTTTGGTGAATGAATTTAGTAAAAAGCGAAAAGTTAGTGATGTCAGTGATAATGATGATGATGGTGACATTAGTAAAAAACAAAAAATATTCTAGTATATCAACCAGTAGCGTCTTCAATTTATTATTAGTCTTTGCTGTTTAGCACAATAGCGTCTTCGATATTAGTTTATTGTTGGAGATCAACACACAATGGCATCAACGAAACGAAAGCAGAGAAAGGTTAAAAGGAAAACAAGGGGAGAAGTTAATAAGAAAACCCCTATGAGTCTACAGAAGATGATTCAAAAAATAAAAAAATATCTCCTAGAAAACAAACCAAAAACATTGGGGAAAGCAATCACTATGGCAGTAAAAGTGGCAAAGTCTAGTAAAAAGAGTACGGTAGTTTCCAAACCTCGTATTATTCCAGTTCCAAAAACCGGGGGATTATTACCTTTGATACCAATTTTTGCTGCTCTAAGTACTCTTGGGACTCTGGGTGGGGGAGCAGCAGCTATTGCAAAAGCTGTAAGTGATGCAAAATCAGCAAAAGATGAATTGTTTGAAAAACAGCGACACAACAAACAAATGGAAACTATAGCAATGGGTAAAGGGTTATATTTGAAACATTACAAAAGTGGTTTAGGTCTTTTTTTATAAATAACATCAAATTACCACAACGTGCACTAACAAATATAGAATTAGTAAAGTATGCAAAACATTTAAAAATTCCATATTTTCGTGGAGTTTTCATGAGAGATGCTCTACCCAAAAAAATAAGAATTAATGAGAGTGGAATCATAAATTTGGATAAAAAGAATGGTCCGGGAACTCACTGGACAGCTTATAAGAAAAGTGGATCACAAATAGTTTACTTTGATAGTTATGGTAATCTAAGACCTCCGCTAGAAGCTTCATCATACTTTCTTTCAAGTGGATCATGTCAAATATTATACAATCATGAAATTTATCAAAATAATAATAGTTATAATTGTGGACACTTGTGTTTAAATTTTTTAAATAAATAAAATTGTTTAAAGATGTATTCTATCATTCAATTTATAACCTTTTCATGGTGATAATGTCGTATACATTTGTATTATCTGGTAGAAATTCCTTATTATCAACTAAAATCGATCCTTCACTTATATTGGATGAAAATGAGCAGTATGTTATAGGTTTTATTGATTTCATGACATATAATACAATTCCTAATGTAGACGAAACCAATAGTAATTTTCATATAAATGGTTACAATATCGAAATACCTAGTGGTTCATACGAAGTTAACGACATTAACCGATATATCAATTCAAGAATTTTTGAACTCGAGATGAAATCTGACGGTGATAAACATATGCAAGAAAGTGTAGAGCAAAATGTTATAACTAAAGGCACAACAACAACTAGTGATCGTCGCAAACTTATGGAAGAAAATACCATAGAAAAAAGGAACGTTAAGAAATCTGATAAACCTACTGTGTTAACAATAGAAGTAAATAACAATACATTAAAGTGTGAGGTGAAGAGTAATAGAGCTATGAATTTTGAGATGCCTAATAGCATAGGTCAGTTATTGGGTTTTAAAAAACAAAAATTGAAAGCATTTATAAGAGACACATATAGGGGACTATCCTGTAAACATTACGAAAGTGAATTCAATTTGCATTGAATGTAACTTGGTGACGAATTCATACAATAACGACAATCAGGTACACATTATACACATTATACACATGTTTTATCCAAATGTACCACCAGGTTACAAAATTGTTGAAATCCCAAAAAATGTTATCTACCTACCAGTAATCAGTAGATACATTGATGAAATTTACCTTAAAATAGTTGATCAAGATGGAAATCCAGTTAATTTCAACAAAGAAGTGGTCACGGTTAGATTACACTTGAGAAAATATTAGTTATGGTTTTCATATACAATAGTGCTCCTCGAATAAGTATAAATACTCAAAATTCAAACACGGCTTTTAGTGCAAAGAAAAATTTGCAAGAGTTGACACCGGAAAATAAGTTATTTTTAATATCTCTGGGATTTAAATTACCATAATCATAATGAAACGACGACGTGGTGGTGGTGCTACTAGAATAAGAAGATATTGGTGTAATATAAAAGTTGTTTTTAGAACAGTAGTGAATTTTTTACTAAATTTCAATTGTGGTAGCAAACACACTGAAGATGAGTTTTAATATTTTAAATGTTGGAGATCAGGTTCTGGAAGACAATTCAGTTATAAATCGTGAAATGCATAGTCACATTCCATATGCAAATACAGCATTTAACAATTCCGATGAAATACGTATACCTATTCAAACTCAAGATCTTTACACTTTACCATCAGAAAGTTTTTTATACATTGAAGGTCGTTTAACTGACGGAGATGGAAAAGAAAGTGCAACCTCAAACTTTATCAATAATGGAATTTCCTATTTGTTTGATGAAATTCGTTATGAAATTGGGGGATGTGTTACTGACAGAGTGCGCAATCCAGGTATAACAAGTACTATGAAAGGTTATGTTTCATTATCAGATAGGGATTGCAATAGATATAATAGTGTAGGTTGGAGCCCTACTACAACACCACAAATTATTGATAGTGATGGAAATTTCAATGTTTGTTTGTCTTTGAAACTTTTATTACGATTTTTCGAAGATTTCACTAAAATAATCATCAATATACGTCAAGAGCTTGTTCTAATTAGAGCGTCAAGTGATGTTAGTGCTGTGGTTTCTACAAAGGCTGGAGAAAAAGGTAAAGTTAATTTAACAAAAATTGTTTGGAAAATACCACACATTCAAGTATCTGATAGTGAAAAATTACGTTTGTTTAAATTTATTGAAAATGGAAAAAACTTGGAACTTGCGTTTCGCAGTTGGGAGTGCCATGAGCTACCTTTGATTCCACAAACAATGAGATATAATTGGAATATTAAAACGACCAGTCTGTTGGAAAAACCCCGTTACGTTTTAGTTGGATTTCAATCTAACAAAAAGAATGATGTTGTGAAGAATTTAAGCAGATTTGATCATTGTAATGTTACAAACATGAAATTATACCTAAATTCGGGAATGTATTCCTACGATAATTTGAATTTAAATTTGGATAAAAACTATTACGCTGTATTATATGAAATGTATGCACAATTTCAAGAGTCATACTGTAACAAGTATGTTGGTGATCCGTGTCTTAATATGTTGAAATTCAAGGAGCTTGCAACAATTTTTGCCATTGATTGTAGCAGACAAAATGAATCATTAAAATCTGGCAGTGTAGATACCAGATTAGAATTTGAAACAAGTAAAAATATACCAGCAAATACATGTGCTTATTGTGTTATTATACATGATCATATAGTGAATTATAATCCTTTAACAAATGTAGTAAAAATGTTTTAAAATAACTGTCAAATATTGCTGAATATGCATATTTTATCATATATAAGCTGATGAGCGTCAATCATTCAATCCATAAACATGTATATCTTACACTCAATTTTTTTTCTTGTGCTGGTGGTGAGTGAAGGTATTTTTTACAATGTATGTATATCGAAGACCATTTGCAAAACAAATGATAACTTGTGCAATGAACGCTAGTCCAGCAAAAATGGAAGTGATTCATGCCGCTACTGATACTTGGAGCAATAGTACTGGTATTGGGTTTTGTGAAATTGTTTGTTATACAAAGACACCGCTACTTACCTTTGTTTTTGATACACATGCACATCGTTTGAGTGGTACATGTTTACCTGATTATCAATGTAAACTCTTTTTCGATATCCAAAATGATGTCAATGAAGTTGCTCATACAATAGTACCTAGATCAAGAATATTGAATCATATACAATGTGGTGAAATACACATAATGAAAAATATAATATGGGATATGAATTTGAAAAATTTTACCTCAAATGATTATAATCTAAAGTTGGTTCTTGTTCATCAAATAGGACATTTTCTTGGATTACTTGACAATAATAATTATAA
Organism: Lochmaea capreae; assembly: GCA_949126875.1. Classification (NCBI taxonomy): domain Eukaryota; kingdom Metazoa; phylum Arthropoda; class Insecta; order Coleoptera; family Chrysomelidae; genus Lochmaea; species Lochmaea capreae. The sequence continues at coordinate 24,821,067 of OX421409.1, read as the reverse complement.
TTCAGTAATGAATAAACATTACATGGATAAATTGGGTTATGAACCTAGTTACGATGACATTAATGGAGTTGAATACCTTTATAAAAATGGAACCATCAAACCACAACATCAATTAAAATCAACTTATATTCCATACAACCAACAACATAGTGAATATGGAATTGGTAGATTACGTTCCAGAACATTGAAATTATATTCGATTGCCTAAGATTTTTTCAATAAAATGTATAAAATAAGTTTTGTGTTTTTTATTCCAGTCAGTTTTAGCTGTGAACTTAAAACCTCTTTAGACCTGTTCAGACCTGTTTAAAACCTGTTCTAGACCTGTTTAATACCTGCTCTAGACCTGTTCAAGACCTGATTAATACCTGTTCTAGACCTGTTTTTGACCTGATCAATACCTTTTAATATTCTCCGTTTTCTTGCAAATAATGATGAATAAAGATTTAAAAAGGCGTCTTATAATAAAGCGTAACATTATAAAAAATAAATTGAAACAAGGTGAAGTCGTTCAGGAAGATATGTTCAATCCCATTACCAAATATTTAAAAAATATTGGAAACAAATTAGATAGTTCTCAAAAAAACAATCAAACGTCCACTGCTGCAAATCAAAATACTATGTCACAATTCATGACAAAAGAAGGAGAAGAAGATAACGACTATAATGATACGAGTGACTTGAAAAAAGCCATAATTGAAAATATTCATTTGGACGATATAAATCAACAAAAATGATGATGATGAGAATAACCAACAACAACAACAACAACAAATTGATTTACCTTCAACAAATGATCGATTTACCGACATTGCAAAACAATCAGTGCAAGACTATTTAGAACAGTATGATACGCTACCGAGAAAATACATCAGTATTATGATAAGTGACAATCAAAACAAGGAATTTGACCACAAATATGGAATAAGGTTTGATGATACTAGTGAAAAATTCTTCATTGGTGATTCCGAAATTAAACTAGACGGAGCTGACATAATCTTGAGAAATAAAAGGTACAAGGGAACTCCTGGTTTGTATGAATTATTGTTCAAGAAATATCCTGATAATTTCACAGCCGAAGATGAAAATAATTACAAAAAAATTGTTGTGAAGACAAATGCTCATATGCTGATAAACAAATCGATGGTAGTAGACTGGAAAAATATAAAAAAATTATTGCACCTATCACTGAAGGCAAAGGGTTGTTTATGGAAGCAAATGATAATAAAATTGATTATGTACGTTGGGATGACCCAAATGAATTAGTAGACCGGTTGCGGTTATTGATAGCATCACAAGTAGCAGGTCACAGTGGACATTCAAACGAAATAAATTCCATTATTGAGGAATTGAAAGAAGCAAAGATAATTGTTGATGCTTGAATGTGTAGGAAAGTCCCTTATTAAGTATGTCCAACGTAAAAAGACAAATAGTCAATGAGCTCCACAAACCAGCTAGAATTAATTTTAAACGTCGCAAAACAATAGTTAAATCTCTCAAAGATCTATTCCAATCTGATCTAATCGATATGCAGATGAAAATGATGGATATAGGTATATACTGGTAGTAATAAATTGTTTTTCCAAATTTTTGTGGGCTTTACCGCTAAAAAATAAATCTGGACATGAAGTAGCAAGAGCGATGAAACAAGTTTTTATGCAACAAGTACCAAACAATTTACAAACAGACATGGGAACAGAATTTTTCAATCCATCCATGAAAACTCTTATGAATGAATATCACATTACCCATTATAATGTTTATAGTGAGAAAAAAGCTTCTATGGCAGAAAGAGTTATTCGTACTTTGAAAACAAAATTATGGAAAGAGTTTAGTTTTAACGGTACGTACAGATGGATTAATATTCTACAATATGTTGTTCATGAATATAACAATACTAAACATTCTACGATCGGAATGAAACCTGTTGTGTATTCGACGAGGAATTAATACACAATTATTTACTTATTAAGCACAGTTTTAATTTAAGAATTTCAAATCAAAAGATGTGACATAACATGACATCAGTGACATAACATTAGATATCTTATTCTAAGGGTAGATTCAAAATACATAACATTTTCTTCCCCTTCTTAAAAAAAGAATGAAAATAATAAAAAAACTACAAATCTAATTTACTAGGTATTTTGACAACACGACCTGATCTGGTAACATTTCTAAAAGTTGACGGAGTACCATGTTCTTCAAATATGTTTTTGTCTTTAAAACTTGTTGATTCAGGCGAACCTTGCGGTTCGATAACAGGACTTGGTACTTTTTCAACATAAGGACTCACGTTACTATTTAACACAGGCGTACTGGGTACCACATTATTTGTCACAGGAGTGTTATTGGACATAATATGATAATTTGACATATCAGGGTTATTCGACCCAATTGGATTTTTATGAATATTAGTGTTATTAGAAATATCGCTCTCAATGAACATAGGATTTGATTTATTTTGTCTAATGTCATTAATGTGATATAACTTAATATTATGTTCACCACATTTCACTAAATAAGTGCTATAACTCATACACCTAACAACTTTACCTTTTTGCCAGAGATTTGTATATTTGTTCTTTACAAAAACTTCATCGTTTTCTGAGAACAACTTGATTTTTTGTAAAATGTCAGGTTGAAGAGATTTTTGTTTCTTTGACCACGGTTTTAGCAAATCAAATCTAGTACGAGGACGAATTTTAAAAACTGTTTCTGCTGGTGAACATCCTGTGGAAGTATTTGGTGTATTTCTATATACAAACAAAAAGTTTTCTAATCTATTTAAGATAGTGACTTCACTTACATTCTCGACCTCTTTAAATAAAGCTTTTTTTAACCCCTTTTTTATTGTTTGGACTCCCCTTTCCGCTAAACCATTGCTTTCTGGGTGTTTTGGTGGAATTCGGATGAATTTTATCCCGTTTGCATGACAGAAAGAAGTAAATTCATAAGAATTACCAAATGGTGGACCATTATCAGATACTAGTTCTACTGGTAATCCAAATACTGAAAAAATTTGTTTCAACTTCAAAATTGTTTCTCTCACGTTTGTACCATCCTTCATAAGTTTAACTTCGCACCACCCAGACTTATTATCTACAAGAATTAAAAATGTGAAACTATCTTTTTTGAAAAAATCAACATTTACTCTGTAAAAATTATTGGGAGCAGTTGGCCAAGGAAGTAAAACTCCGCTGTTTGAAAAATTTTGAGTTTGTTGGCATACATCACAAGAATTGATATACTGCTCAACATCTTCATTAATACCAGGCCACCAACAATAAGATCTAATAAGCATTTTAGTTCTTACTATTCCTATATGTTGCTCATGAAACAAACTTAGAATATCCTTTTGCAATTGTTTTGGAATTACAACTTTATTACCAACTAAGACACAACCATTATCAACAGAAAATTCTAATTTTCTTTTATAGTAAGGTTTCAAATTGTCATCTTTTATCGAATTTGGCCAACCAGTTAGAGTAAGATCAAGGACTTTGGACAAAATTATATCTTTTTTTGTTGCTACTGCTATATTTTCGTAAGTAATAGGTACTTCATAAGCTAGGCTAAATGAAAATATTGCGTCAGAGATTTCAGTTTGACTGTTCATTGGCAATCTGGAGAGCCCATCAGCATTCGAAATCTGGCTACCTTTCTTGTAAATAATATCATATTTATAAGCTGATAAGGTTATGGCCCAACGAGTGATTCTAGCTGCGGCAGTAACTGGAATGTTTCTATTTTTACCGAAAATGAACTGAAGAGGTTGGTGATCTGAGATCAAGGTGAAATTTCGTCCAAAAACGTATTTGTGGAATTTTTTCAAGGCAAATATTATTGCTAAGCTTTCACGTTCTAAATTTGAATATTTCTTTTCATTTTCGCTAAGAGTGGATGAAGCAAATAAAACTGGTTTTTCAACACCATTGATTTTATGACTAAGCACTGCTCCAACCCCGTATCCACTGGAATCGCACGTTATATATATAGGAAGTGTTGGATCATAATGTGTTAAGATATCATGAGAAATAAGCAACTTTTTGCTATCCTGAAAACATTTTTCACATTTGCTTGTCCATATAAACTCAGTATTACCTTTACATAAATCATACAATGGCCTAAGTTTGGTGGAGAGCATAGGTATAAACTTACCATAAAAATTAAGTAGACCTAAGTAACTTTTCAATTCTGTGATATTTTTTGGTGAAGGCGCTTTCTGAATGCATTCAATTTTTTCATCTGTAGGATGAATTCCTGATGCATCTACTCTATGACCTAGGAACATTACAGAACGATCAAAGAACTTGCATTTTTTCTCATTAATCTTAACATTATATTTCTGTAATCTTTCTAACACTTTTTTTACATTCTGATAGCATTCATCTACCGTACAACCATGCACCAAAATATCATCCAAATAGCATTTAGTCTTTGGTAATTCTGATAAAATAACCTCCATCACACATTGAAAAATTCCCGGAGCGCTACTAACGCCATAGGTTAATCTGTTGAATCTAAAAAGACCAATGTGGGTATTTATCGTGAATAGTTCTTTAGACGCATCACTTATCTGAAGTTGTTGATAAGCCCCCTTTAGATCCAAAACACAGTAATAATCGCTACCATGTAATGTGGCAAAGATATCAGAAGGCAATGGTAAAACGCAATGGTCACTATCAATTGCTAAATTCAACGTTTTTTTGAAATCTACACATATTCTTACATCACTAGAGTTTTTCTTGGGAACCACAACAATTGGACTTGCCCAGTTGCTGTGGGATAACTTGGTCAAAACACCAGACTTAACCATTTTTGAAAGTTCCTCCTCGACTTTTGGTTTTAATGCAAATGGCATTTCATATGCCCTATGAAAAATAGGTTTAATTCCTTCTCTTATCTTAATCTCAGCTTTAAAATCTTTTATTGAAGTGTGAGGCTCTTCTTCGAAAAGTGACTTATAATCTTGTTTCAAAGAAGCAATCAACTTCAACTTGACATCATCTGACTCAAAACTTGAAACCTGATTTGACTGAAAATTGACTTGACTACAAACTTTTAAATGTGAATTTTCTAAATTGACTAGATTACAACTTTTTATCTGAGATTTACCTAAACTGGACTTTTCTGTTATTACACTTCTATCTAGCAAAGAATTTCTCCAATCTTTATTTAAAATGTTTAGCCAATTCCTACCTAAGAGCGGTACAAACTTGATGTCTGATTTTAAGACAACCAAAGGTAAAAAATACAACTTACTCAAGTATCTTACATGCACATATACCTGACCTAAAATTTCTGCTTTTTCCCCTGTCAAAACTCTTAACTTAAAACTTACCGGTTCTAAGACTAAATTGTTAAATAAATATTTAAAGTCTTCCTCATGCATAACTGACCTTACTGCACCTGAATCTACTTCCATTTCAAGATTTTGTTCATCGATACACAATGTAACTTTTAAAGTGTCGACAAAACTTGTTTTAAGTGAATTCAAGGTACACTCCTCCGACAACAAACCTAACTCAAAATTTTCATCTGACTCTACTCCCGACTCCTGATTTTCATCTTGCTGCAACTCAAAAACTCTGTTCTTGCACATAGGAGATTTTGCAGTGTGCCCTGTCATATTACAGGCAAAGCACTTCCAATTTATTACTGGACATTTGTTGTTATCCAAATGTATACGACAACATCTTCTACACTTCTGCTTTCGACTATACGACTGACTTGGACTACCATTGGGATGACTATGACCACTGGACGACTTATTTGGATTGACTTGTCCTGGCTTGACTCGGTTTTGACTCGACTGTGACTTGTAATTCTGACTTGACTTATACTTGTGATATACGTTATGCAAATTATGGCCAGACTCTGACACCATAGCTTTAGCTTGCCACTCAGCTAACTCCATACTAAGGGCTATTTTTAGAGCTGCTTCAAAGCTATGATCTTTTTCTAACAACTTTTGTTTAATATCATCAGACCTAATTCCAGATATCAACCTGTCTCTCAAAGCGTCGTTCAAAAAGTCACCATAGTTACAAGTTTTTGACAAACTTTTCAACCTTGCAACGAATGCTGTGATACTTTCTCCCGGTTCCTGGTAACTATTGTTCATCTTGAAGCGTTCTGCTACAACTAGCCTTTTAGGACTGTAGTGATCTTTTAATACTTTCACCAATTCAACATAAGACTTCGTATCAGGCAAAGCAGGTGACACAAGATCTTTCAACCTGCTATATCCCTCTCCCCCAATAAAAGTTAGTAGAAGGGGTACTTGTTTTGTGTCTGCAATATCATTCACTTTGAAAATTTGCTCTAAACGCTCTATCCATGATGAAATGTCCCCAAACTTTGGGTTGAAAGGCTCGATACTCCCAATTAAAGACATATTTGTTAGGTACTGACTTTACACAGACTTCGACTTGACTTTACTAAGACTGGATAGACTTCACTATTGATTGATGCTTGAAAAAATGGAACGCACTTACTTTACTGATTGCGGTATAACCATAAGCATCTTCGCGGATTCGTCTCGGTTCTCGTCGCCAAAAATGTTGTGTATTCGACGAGGAATTAATACACAATTATTTACTTATTAAGCACAGTTTTAATTTAAGAATTTCAAATCAAAAGATGTGACATAACATGACATCAGTGACATAACATTAGATATCTTATTCTAAGGGTAGATTCAAAATACATAACAAAACCCTCAGCAGTAAAAAAAAGAGATGAAAAGACATTATTGAAGTCTGTGTATAATCGAATAAAAAGAGTTGATTTAACAGAACAGAGATTCAAAATAGGTGATCATGTTCGGATTTCAAAAGCTAGGGGAATCTTCGACAAAAAGTACACACCAAACTGGTCTACTGAAATTTTCACAATACGCAAAGTTCAATTAACCAATCCCATCACCTATTTACTAAGGGATTATAAAAATGAAGGAGTTCTCGGTGGATTTTACAATGAACAATTACAAAAGGTAAAACATTCAGATGTTTATCTTGTAGAAAAAATATTACGACGCAAGGGCAATAAAGTATTTGTTAAATGGCTTGGTTTTGATAACTCTCACAATAGTTGGATAAATGAAAAAAATGTTGTATGAACAGGTATATAGCAAAGACGAATGTATGTGAAGAATCATTCATATAACAAAGTTTGTAGTATAAACATCAGCTCTTTTCATCATGTTTATAATTGATGTGCAAGGTTTCTCATTTGAAGAGAACGCAGTGTTTTAATGTCGAGAAATCGCAATATTTAACATTTCAACAAATGAATATATACACAAGTTAGTAAGATTACCATTTTGTGAAGACATGATGTGCTCAACAAAATTAAAATATATAAATACTTTCAAAGATATACATGGATTGCAATGGTCTTCCTGGAATAGTGATGATGATAATGAGCATATATATGAGGAAATATCAAAATTTATTCAATCCTATGTATTGAATCAATGTATTTATGTTGCAAATACACAGATCAAAAACTATTTGCAAAATTTTCTGCATAACAAGATTATTGTTTTGGAAGAAGAATTGTTGTCATATGAACAATGTAAAACTATATTTAAATCTTATATGTGTTGTGAACATTTAAATGATAAGAATGCATGCGCCTTGGAAAATGTTCATTTCATTGATTTTTGTATGAGATACTGTAATAAGAAATAAAAGATATTTTATAAAAAAATGATTATTTTTATTTTTTTTTTCTGATCACATACCTAAAACCTTTGACTACATATATCGAACCCAAATTGGTCCACATCAGGAGACAAAGACGTTTCACCTTCAGGTTGTCGAGTTGGTGCCGACGACGACGAGGTTTCTCCTACTTTTGGACGTTTTTCGTGTGGTTCGTCGTCGTTAGTTTCTTCAAATTCTTGAAGACTCGGAGCTTCTAAATATCTTTTAGAAGTGCCAAGTGCATCCAACCTCCTCCTGTCCAAGTCTTCCACATCTTCATCTAATAGTTTGAACCTATACCTCTTGATAATATTCTCAAGCACCTTAAAATCTTCCTGACTTTCCAATTTGGTCCTCATATACCTAATGGGAAGGTTACCGAATTTTTTCTTCAACGTCTGTGCCTTTGGTGAGTACGTTAGGGAGATAAATACTTTATCCCCTTTTGTATACATTTTTTTCACACCATATCTGTAACAAATAAGGGAAATCTTGAAGTGCTCAAGTAACAGTAAAATAATCAAAATATATAAATATACTTACTGGAACAACTGTTTCATTACCAGCAAGGCGTGCTTCACTGGAAAGTGAATTTTATCTTGTGTTATTGTAACTAATGTGGCCATGTCTATAATTACGATTGCAACTAATAATACATGGAAAACTGTTTGAAATTTATAGTTGCAAAATTTCAATAGATATTGTTAAACTTCAAATGAGAAAAAAAACTTATTAAAAAAAAAAAATCTTTGACGTATACCCCGATACGAATATTATTTTGATTATTATGGAGTTTTATTCCTATCAAGTCGAATACATGTGTGCATGATTTCAAAAAATATGTTACACTGTTGCGGGGTCAAAGGTTATCTCACACGGAAAACATTTTGAATATATCTGACGATAGCGAGTATGGAGTTATTTTTGAAGTAGACTTACACTATCCTGAAAAGATTTGATTTTCATAAGGACTTACCGCTTTGTCCTGAACATTTAGCTCCACCAACTTCAGAATCTAACATGAGAAAACTGTTAACAACCCTGTATGATAAATTTGAATATGTAATACATTATCAAAATTTAAAACAAAAATTATTAGCCTGGGTGTTGTAGTTACAAAAATTCATCGCTGTTTGAAATTCAAGCAGGCTCCTTGGATCAAACCATATATCGATTTAAATACAGATTTACGTGAAAATAGTAAACACGAATTTGAAAAAAAAATTATTTTAAATTGATGAATAATGCTCCGTATGGTAAAACAATCGAAAATGTTAGGTAATACAAAGACATCAAGTTGGTAACTAGATGGTCGGGCAGGTATGGTGCACGTTATTACATTTCACAACCAAATTTTCATAGTTGTACAATACTTGATAAAGATATAGTTATAATTGAAATGAAACGACTCAAAGTTTATTTTAATAAACCCATATTTGTAGGTATGTCTATACTTGATATCTCAAAAACTTTTTTGTACGATTTTCATTATAATTACATAAAAAATAAATTTCAAGATACAGCTAAATTAGTATATTGCGATACTGATAGCCTTATTTACCATTTTTTTGTTGATGATATTTATGAACATATGAAGGAAGATATTCACAAATTTGACACACCAGACTATTCAGATAATAATCCTTATAATATGCCTAGAAAAAACAAAAAAGTATTAGGACTAATGAAGGATGGAAATAAAGAATATATTATGTCACATTTTGTTGGTTTAAGATCTAAAATGTATTCGTTAAAAGTGCAGTCTGATCATACTAAGGAAGATATAGTTATAAAAAAGGTAAAAGGTAAAATCAGATTTAAAACAAATTACATTCGAGGAATATTATAGGTGTTTGTTTCACGTGTAGGAGGAAGTAAACGCGTTACAAGTTAGGCAGAATTTCTGAAAACTGTAAAAGAGATGGTCAACCCAAGCGACATCGGAGAAGAGATCCATGACGTAAGGAAAACTAGAAGCGGGGAACTCCTACTTATGGTCAAGGACATTAATGAAATAACAACCATTGAAGATATCAGGGAGGCCATTATACAGTCCATAGCAGCTAAGCCTTAAGATGTTGAAATACGAGCCTTAAGACCCACAAGAATGAGCAAGCAAAATGTTACAATCGTACTACCCGAACCAGATGTAGTCAAACTTATGAGCCTGGGAAAAAAACAGATTGGATGGTCGTTACCAGTACCAGACGAACAGACGGCAGAGGACGAAGAGGAGACCGAGACACTCTACCACCTCTCCGACAATCAAAACAATACAATACCAGTCCTCTCAGAGGGCAGAACTCTGGTCTCTCCCTCTCAAACTTCCAAGTGTGAACTGTTGTACTCGCAACATCGGGATATTCTTACAAAGAGGAAGTTTTAGAAGGAGACGCTAAATACCTTGCTTTAGATCTGATAGAGCGTGATATATTAGTCAGCCAAGCGAGATTCTTTTTGAATCATCGGGACACCATTCCTGATGTATTCTTTATAGAATCCATAACCAAGGTGCTCGACTCTAAAGATGGATTAACAGCTTCAAACCTTGAACGGCTCCTCAGAGGAGCTCACGGAGGACTATCCGCCTTTATACCTAGTGTAAATGAACACCATGAAATAAAGAAGACTCAAACTTTAACTCATCTGAGAAGTCTTTTCTTTGAGATCCAAGACTCTCGCGTTCAGTTCGAATATGACAGGAATGAACAAGTGGAGAACATTCGTCTAATTAACAGCAAATTAGAATCTCTAACCAGAATACTTGAAAATTCAAATTTAAATGAAAAAAAAGATCGCAGATGGACAAGTGAACGAGGAAGCTGAAGACGAAAATATTTTCAAGGCATTCAGAGAACTTAACTTAATTATGCTTAAACACGGGAATGAAAAACTAGCAATTCCGGAAATGGAAGAAGTAACAGGTGTAATAATTTGTAGAGTTCTGGAATTTCTATCCGTGAACACTGACGTAGACATCCTTTTAATGAAAGAGAGACGTCAACAACAACATGAAAGTCAGCAAAGCAGTTCCCGAACAGTGGAGACCGTCAAGCAGGTACAACCCGAACAGGATGCATTACTTGTGAAAAAGTCCAATACTAGTTATGCAGAATTGCTGAAAGCTGTAAAAGAGATGGTCAACCCAAGCGACATCGGGGAAGAGATCCATGACGTAAGGAAAACTAGGAGCGGGGAACTCCTACTTATGGTCAAGGACATGAATGAGATAACAACCATTGAAGATATCAGGGAGGCCATTACACAGTCCATAGCAGCTAAGCCTTAAGATGTTGAAATACGAGCCTTAAGACCCACAAGAATGAGCAAGCAAAATGTTACAATCGTACTACCCGAACCAGATGCAGTCAAACTTATGAGCCTGGGAAAAATACAGGTAGGATGGTCGTTACCAGTACCAGACGAACAGACGGCAGAGGACGAAGAGGAGACCGAGACACTCTACCACCTCTCCGACAATCAAGACCATACAATACCAGTCCTCTCAGAGGGCAGAACTCTGGTCTCTCCCTCTCAAACTTCCAAGTGTGATCTGTTGTACTCGCAACATCGGGATCTTCTCACAAAGAGGAAGTTTTAGAAGGAGACGCTAAATACCTTGCTTTAGATCTGATAGAGCGTGATATATTAGTCAGCCAAGCGAGATTCTTTTTGAATCATCGGGACACCATTCCTGATGTATTCTTTATAGAATCCATAACCAAGGTGCTCGACTCTAAAGATGGATTAACAGCTTCAAACCTTGAACGGCTCCTCAGAGGAGCTCACGGAGGAGTATCCGCCTTTATACCTAGTGTAAATAAACACCATGATATAGAGAAGACTCAAACTTTAACTGATCTGCGAAGTCTTTTCTTTGAGATCCAAGACTCTCGCGTTCAGTTGGAATATGACAGGAATGAACAAGTGGAGAACATTCGTCTAATTAACAACAAATTGGAATCTCTAACCAGAATACTTAGAAATTCGAATTCAAATGAAAAAAAAAAGATCGCAGCAAAACTAGGAGCGGGGAACTCCTACTTATGGTTAAAAATGGTTCTGGAAAACTTGAAGAACTCAAGCGAATGATCCAGCCGAAGGTACCAGAAGTATCAACGGCTATCCTAACAAACAAAAGAATCCTCCATGTCGAGGACATGGATGAGATAACAACCATTGAAGATATCAGAGAGGCCATCACACAGTCAATAGCAGCTAAGCCTGAAGATGTTAAAATACGAGCCTCAAGACCCACAAGAATGAGCAAGCAAAATGTTACAATCGTACTACCCGAACCAGATGCAGTCGAATTTATAAGCCTGGGAAAAATACAGATTGGATGGTCGTTACCACTACCAGACGAACAGACCGCAGAGGACGAAGAGGAGACCGAGACACTCTACCACCTCTCCGACAATCAAGACACTCTACCACCTCTCCGACAATCAAAACAACACAAGACCAGTCCTCTCAGAGGGCAGAACTCTGGTCCCTCCCTCTCAAACTTCCAAGTGTGAACTGTTGTACTCGCAGCATCGGGATCTTCTCACAAAACGTGAAATCATAGAAGGAGACGCTGAATACCTTGCTTTAGATCTGATAGAGCGTGATCTATTAGTCAGCCAAGCGAGATTCTTTTTGAATCATCGAGACACCATTCCTGATGTATTCTTTATAGGATCCATAACCAAGGTGCTCGACTCTAAAGATGGATTAACAGCTTCAAACTTTGAATGGCTCCTCAGAGGAACTCACGGAGGAGTATCCGCCTTTATACCTAGTGTAAATGAACACCATGAAATAAAGAAGACTCAAACTTTAACTCATCTGAGAAGTCTTTTCTTTGAGATCCAAGACTCTCGCGTTCAGTTCGAATATGACAGGAATGAACAAGTGGAGAACATTCGTCTAATTAACAACAAATTAGAATCTCTAACCAGAATACTTGAAAATTTGAATTTAAATGAAAAAAAGATCGCAGATGGACAAGTGAACGAGGAAGCTGAAGACGAAAATATTTTCAAGGCATTCAGAGAACTTAACTTAATTATGCTTAAACACGGGAATGAAAAACTAGCAATTCCGGAAATGGAAGAAGTAACAGGTGTAATAATTTGTAGAATTCTGGAATTTCTATCCGTGAACACTGACATAGACATCCTTTTAATGAAAGAGAGACGTCAACAACAACATGAAAGTCAGCAAAGCAGTTCCCGAACAGTGGAGACCGTCAAGCAGGTACAACCCGAACAGGATGCATTACTTGTGAAAAAGTCCAATACTAATTTGTAACGAGTTATTTTTTTTGAGCACGGAATAGATTTTTTTTTTCATTTTGCCGTAACGTTTTTTTGTATTTTATATTGGGTTTCATATAACTCGTTACATACTTTACCGCCTTTTCTGTTACCGTATTTATTTGTTTCTCTTTATATATACGTACTTATATAATGTATTATTTTTATTAGCCCGGAGGTACGCAAATTCGAATTAGTCGTTTCCGGTGTTCAAATTTTTTAAACCGTAGGGACACTCGGTATATATGAACTTTAATTAATTCAGAAAGACAATTAGTATTTATGAAACTTTTTGCTGAAAAATAAGATTACCGATTTGAAATTTTGTTTTGTATTGTTATGAGGAGGGGGTTCTTTAATAATAGCAATTGCCTTTCTGTTTTAATAGATGTATGCCGACACCCAGCAGGACGTACTCATCCTGACAGATCCGGGTATTCTCCAACTGGAGACAATTTGCCGAGTCTACATCCCGAGTATCGACCACGCCAGTGACAGACGGAAGGTCTGGAGTTCCGGAAACATCCCAGCAATGATTCACACAGCGGAAGAGCTGTTGTATCGCCGAACGTATCCTCCGCCACCGTCAACTGAAACCGACATGCCGTCCAAGGGGACGAGAACAGGAACCTTCATCATCCTAACTGATGACCTATGCTGGAGGTGCGGAACCCCCGGTCACCGCAGAGAAAGATGCAGTAGGCCAGCGATCCTATTCTGCTCCCGCTGTGGCAGAGTTGGCCAGATGTCACGTGACTGCACGTGTGACCGACTCAGACCCCGTACCCGATCGGTGGCAGTACAAGCACACATAGCCGCCCATAACAATCCGTCCCGACGCCTGCAGGACACGGTCATCCAGTGCAGCATTGGTTCCGAACGAACGCCAACCACCTCCAAAAATTTCAGTTTTGCCATTTCATTTTCTTTACTACTATTAGATATTGGGAAGAGTTATTTGCTTATAATTATGTTAAAAAAAAATGGAATGAAACGAAAGTTGTGTTTCGTCCATTCATTTTTTTTCTCGAAGAAAGGGGGGTGTGTAACGAGTTTTTTTTTTAGCACGGAATAGTTTTTTTTTTCATTTTGCCGTAACGTTACATACTTTACCGCCTTTTCTGTTTCTCTTTATATATACGTACTTATATAATGTATTTTTTTTATTAGTCCGGAGGTACGCAAATTCGAATTCTACCATAAAACTTCAGTCGTTTCCGATGTTCAAATTTTTTAAACCGTAGGGACACTCGGTATATATGAACTTTAATTAATTCAGAAAGACAATTAGTATATATGAAACTTTTTGCTGAAAAATACAATTTAACAACCGATAGTGCCGAAATGGGAGTAGGAATGAGGATATAAATTTGAAAACAATCGATAGAAGTATCTCTGATATGTGCTTCTTAAAACAGAAAAATAAAAGTTAAGTTGTCAAGTGCCCGTAAGCAGTTTACCGTTTGTGCGACTCCGGACTCCTAGTAATAGTTTTGAAGGTAATATAGTTTTGATAATAATACTATACGAAGACTTTCCGTACCGCCGATTGATATTCCGTAAATATTTTATTGTTTTGCTTTTTCTTTATGACCAGGGTTTTTTATGCATAGAGATAAAATTATTTTGTGATTATTTCTGGTTACAAAATTTAGATTGTTAGTTGATACGAGTATATTCGAAAACTTTCCGTAACGCCGATTTAATATTAATTTTTGTAGATATTTTCTTTGAAAATTTTAACTACCAGTTCTCATACCGAGGTATGTTGAGTGACAAGTTTTTTTTATTGTTTCTTTTATTTCAAATAAAGATTTGTAGTTGAAGTATAGTTGGCTTTAATTTTTTTTTATTACAGCGTTTAACATTACCCACTAAACATGGTAATGTTACAAAATATTGCCACAATATTATGTAGGGCTTGCTATCGTAAAATGATAATATAACATTGCATAAGGCTCAATGCTATATTTCAGTTTTAAACTTAACAGAAAAAACTACTGGCAAGTTGTATATAAGTTATAAAGCGAGCTATTGATTGAGTTTCAAGCGCAATGTTGCATCAGCCATGAAAATTCATTGTAAATGCAACATTATAGAAACTATCTAAAAACAATGTTAGTGCAAGCTACATTTGGAACTATCGATTAAATTTGAATTGCAATGTTGCACTGAATTTGAATTTCCATGATATTTACAACAATACATAAGTTAACTACAAACAATATTGACATTACCTAGGAAATGCAATATATTTTTAGTTTTCAATTGCATCATCGCAAAAATATATGAACTGATACGCTAGAACAATTTTAAATAGTGAACATAAAAGAAACTTGAAATAATATTTCATCGATTAGGAAACCAACCAATTTTGTATTTCCCGCTCTTGAGGCGATGCCACCTAAAGGGGTGACATTTGAGCAAGGAGCAAGCAGTAGAGTAGCACCACGCGGGATTCATTTTGCAATATTGTTGTTGTGCGTTGCGTTGGCTTTGTTTTGGTTATATACGTTTATTTATTTAGTGTTGAAGCAGCAAAATGGATAATTCTAATAAATCTATGGCATCTTCATCCAAGGTAAGGTTATACATCATTTATTATTTTATAGGTTAGGATGGTCGGATATGCTCTAAATACGTTTAAGTACCTAGTAGGAAAATATTTGTTTCTCCTCATTTTGCGAATGAATCTGATAGTCGTTTCGTGTGCATCTTATTATGCAGGTGGGTAGTACTGAACGAAAACCTACTTGAAAAACATTGTGTTCAAGTTATTCTTCCTGCTGCATTGACTAATACTGTTCAGTTCAATATAGCAAAAGCACAGGCATCAGATAACCCTACTACATTAGTTGTGTTGAGATAGTTGAGATCAAGTGCTGTATAGATATGTATGTAAGCTTCTATAGAGTAGGTAGTAGATTCAGTTGTCAAACTTTAAGGTGAACATTCCATTCAATGATTTTTTTGTTGCAGGTACCTGATAGCAGGACCGAAGAGATTTTATTTTTTATTTTGACATCTCAATCAGTGTACCTATTTGTTTTTTTTAAATATTTTCATTAAAGTTTTATATTTGAATTTTTGTCTTTTTAACCATTTTCCCAATACATTTATGGATATTTGAAATTAACAGCTTCCCATAAAAAAAGCAAAAAAAAATTACTAAATATTTATTAGGTAGGTACCTAATCATTTTAGAATATTTTTTGGGGTTTCACTTCTTGTTTCTAAAAACTAGGAAATGAAATCTGATCTTCATAGAGGATACATCAATAATGAATGATATTTTCCAGATAACAAAACTGATCTGTCTCCCATGAAAATTGCATTTATTTTTTATCAATATTGGAAACAATTAGTGAAAATCCAAAAATTCTTCAAGAGTGAACAAATGAACTGGACAATAATTTTTGAAACCTTATGGTAATGTTAAAGACAAGATTGGCGATAAGTTGCTGGTATATAACATAATATTGAATATGTTATTTTCCACTAATTTATATTCTATGTTGTGGTAACCTTGCTGCAATTACTAATTATGAACCATTACATATATCAATCCATTTCAGTAGTTGCTGCAATATTATCAGAAGGTGACATTTTTAATATCACATTTGCAATGTTCTAGTACATTATATGCAATGTTGCAGTAACCTTGCTGGAATAATTGATAATGACACATACCATTTGTAATATTGCTGAACGTCCGTTTCAGTAGTTGCTGAACCTTTGCAGTGAGGTAGCAGAAAACTCTGTTGTAACATTACACATTACCATGAAAGGTAACTGGAATATTGAATAAATGTTACTTTGCTTAGTGGGTAATTAGTAATTGATTGAATTATTATAATCCGGCTCTCTGGTGGCTTTATGAATTTAGTTACTGCAGTTTTTATACATATGTAATTAAAACTGGTATGGTTGGTGATATATTTTAACTTTATTCTGGCCTTGATATTTTTACTCTGTGCATCGATAATTAGGTACCTTTTAAACTCGTGAAATTTATTCCAGGAATAATAGTTTATAATATTTTTTTTTCTTTTATTATTTCCTTTGAATCCAAAGCGTTTTTCGAACTTGGAAGAGGCTTAGCCACAACTTGTTCGACTAACCGGCAGATTTAAACCATTCTTACATCATACCGTGTACCAGGTTGTTCATTTTCTTTTAAAATTTTTTTTATCTCTTTTAAATCCAATGGTTTTCTCGGACTTGGAAGAGACTTAGCCACAACTTGTTCGATTAACCGGCAGATTCAAACCGTTTTTTCATTTTACCGTGGACCATTTGGTTTCCTTGATTGCCTAAATATTTTATTTATTGTTTCTTTTGAATCCAAAGCGTTTTTCGAACTTGGAAAAGGCTTAGCCACAACTTGTTCGATTAACCGGCAGATTCAAACCGTTCTTTCATTTTACCGTGGACCATTTTGTTTCCTTGATTACCTAAATATTTTATTTATTGTTTCTTTTGAATCTAAAACGTTTCTCGGACTTGGAAGAGGCTTAGCCACAACTCGTTCGATTAACCGGCAGATTTAAATCTTTCTGATATCGTCCAGTGGACTAATTCAATTTTTTCCGTGCCTAAATATTATTATTTGTATTTCTTGTGAATCCGAAGGGTCTCTCGAACTTGGAAGAGGCTTAGCCACAACTTGTTCGATTGCCTGGCCGATTTAATTGTTTTCGCCGTCTCGTTTACAATAGATATTGACTTTACACTGGTTTTCTGTATTTCCTTTGAATCCTAAGGGTTCCTTGAACTTGGAAGAGGCTTAGCCACAACTTGTTCGAGTACCTGGCAGATTTATAAAGTTCTTTCACCGTCTCACGAATCCATACACTATCTCACTGTCTAAATAGGAAATTCCCGTGTCTCATTTGGATCCGAAGGGTTTCTTGAACTTGGAAGAGGCTTAGCCACAACTTGTTCAGTTACCCGGCAGATTTGAGCTATATTTGACGATTCTGACCCGCCCTGATTGTTACGTCCGTTAAATCCCCGGTATAAGTAATAAATACCTTATTTTCTTTCCTCCGTTATTTTGCGTGTCCCTGTATATTTTTGAATCAAATCAACCACAGAGTATTAATAAACAAAAGGTTTGAAGTGCCGTTTTATTCGTTGGCTACCGTGTAACGCGTTTACTACCTTCTACACGTCACTATGGTCACCCTTGATGCTAATTTACGGTTTAAAGCTCGGGCGCCAGATTTTTATCGTGGTTTGCTCCACGGCCCCTTGACCCTTAGCGTCAAGAGTTCCGGATAGCCTCAGATGGAGGTAACGGCGAATTCCAGGGGTCTGGTTGAATTTACTTTAACTAATTCTTCACAATTCGGACGAGCCCAATATCTGTACTCCAAGTATTGAGTTACGGAAAGTCTTTGGTTCATTAATACTCTGTGGTCTATTTGATTTATATATCTATAATGACAGTCAAAATATCGGGAAAACTAAAGTAACGGACGTAACGGTCACAGCCGGTCAAGTTATCAAATACGGTACAAATCTGCTGGGTAACTGAACAAGTTATGGCTTAGCCTCTTCCAAGTTCGATAAACCCTTTGGATTTGAAAGAAATACATAAACTAATCTTTGGGACAATAAAAAAACTATTGGACCACGAAACGGCGAAATAATGTTCTAAATCTGCCGGTAAATCGAACAAGTTATGGCTTAGCCTCTTCCAAGTTCGATAAACCCTTTGGATTTAAGAGAAATATAGAAAGCTAGTTTTGGATAATACAAAAAAAAAACTATTGAACCACGAGACGGTGAAAGAACGGTTTAAATCTGCCGGTGAATCGAACAAGTTATGGCTTAGCCTCTTCCAAGTCCGATAAACCCTTTGGATTTAAAATAAATACAGATAACTAGGTTTTGGATAACAAAAAAAAAACTATTGAACCACGAGACGGCGAAAGAACGGTTTAAATCTGCCGGTAAATCAAACAAGTTATGGCTTAGCCTCTTCCAAGTTCGATAAACCCTTTGGATTTAAAATAAATACCGGTAACTAGTTTTTAGATAACAAAAAAAAACTATTGAACCACGAGACGGCGAAAGAACGGTTTAAATCTGCCGGTAAATCAAACAAGTTATGGCTTAGCCTCTTCCAAGTTCGATAAACCCTTTGGATTTAAAATAAATACCGGTAACTAGTTTTTAGATAACAAAAAAAAACTATTGGACCACGAGGCGGCGAAAGAACGGTTTAAATCTGCCGGTAAATCAAACAAGTTATGGCTTAGCCTCTTCCAAGTTCGATATAACCTTTGGATTTAAAAGAAATACGAAAGAAAGAAAAATATTATAAACTACTATCCCCGGAATAAATTTCACGAGTTTAAAAGGTACCTAATTATCGACACACAGAGTAAAAATATCAAGGCCAGAATAAAATTAAAATATATCACCAACCATACCAGTTTTAATTACCTATGTATAAAAACTGCAGCAACTAAAATCATAAAGCCACCAGAGAGCCGGATTATAATAATTCAATCAATACTAATTAAGGTTAAACGCTGTAAAAAGAAATTAAAGCCAACTATACTTCAACTACAAATCTTTATTTAAAATAAAGAAAGAAACAATAAAAAAAAACTTGTCACTCAACATACCTCGGTATAAAAACTGGTAATTAAAATTTTCAAAGAAAATATCTACAAAACTTAATATTAAATCGGCGTTACGGAAAGTTTTCGAATATACTCTTATCGGAAACTGTATATTTATTTCAACTAACAATCTAAATTTTGTAGCCAGAAATAATCACAAAATAATTTTATCTCTATGCATAAAAAAAAAACCTGGTCATAAAGAAAAATCAAAACAATAAAATATTTACGGAATATCAATCGGCGGTACGGAAAGTCTTCGTATAGTATTATTATCAAAACTATATTACCTTCAAAACTATTTCTTAGAGTTCACAAATACGGTTTACTGGATAACTGCTTACGGGCACTCAACAACTTAACTTTTACTTTTTCGGTTTTAAGAAGCACAGATCAGGGAGCGTTCTATCAATTGTTTTCAAATTTATATCCTCGTTCCTACTCCCATTTCGGCACTATCGGTTGTTAAATTTTATTTTTCAGCAAAAAGTTTCATATATACTAATTGTCTTTCTGAATTAATTAAAGTTCATATATACCGAATGTCCCTACGGTTTTAAAAAATTTGAACATCGGAAACGACTAAAGTTTTAAGGTAGAATTCAAATTTGCGTACCTCCGGACTAATAAAAAAAACTAGATACAAAAAAAAAATAAGAAACCACTACGGTTACAGAAAAGGAATCGGAATGTATGTAACGAGTTATGTGAAACACAAATAAAACGTTAGTTAAAAAGAAAATAAAAGAAGTAAACCTCAATTCGGTATCAAAAAAAAATAACTCATTACACACCCCCCTTTCTTCGAAAAAAAAAATTAATGGACGAAAGTGCAACTTTCGCCATTACTTTTTTTTTAAGCAATATTGATATCCATATATATATATATACAAAAAGTGAGTAAACCCAATAACGGGGTTCCTGACTAGCGGTCTCACATCCTGGAGCGTCGGCTTCGGGTTGAGCGGTCTGGATTCAACGGTCCTCTTCCACGGGATGACTGCCGGCGATACGTCCTGGAGCAGCGTCCGGCTACTTCCAGTGCGGTTCGGGGATGTTCTGGGCCGATGCTGCATTGTACGGCGGCGTCCTGCGTTCGTCGGGGTTGGTTGTCCTTAGCGGCCAGGTGAACTTGGACCGCCATCGATCGGGTACGGGGTGGTGTTTGGCCACAGGGGCATTCCCTGGACATCAGGCCAACTTGTCCGCAACGGGAACAAAATAAAACATACGGTCGGCTGCAGGTCTCACGGCGGTGACCCGTTGTTCCACATCTCCAGCAGAGATCATCCATTAGGGTGGTGAACTTTCTAGGTTCCATCTTCTTGCACGGCATGCCGGTCTCTGGGGGTTTTTGATGTGACGGTTTGTACTGTTGACATTGCAGACATCTCCTTACGTACTTGGTGATGTCTCTGAACATTCCTGGCCAATAGTACAGCTTTGCAATTCGGGTGATGGTTTTAGCAATCCCTAGATGTCCAGCGTTTGGAACATCATGGTTTTCTTGAAGGATTCGGGTTCGGTCGGGCTTTGCTATGCACAGTTTCCATGGATCGGACATTTCTGGTTCCCGGAAATGTCCCAGAAATGACGGTATAGACGGTCTTCCTTTATGCAGTAGTCCGGAAACTTCTCTGGATCCTTCAGGACCTCTTCCTTCCTGTTTCGGTACCACGAACATTCGGCGGTTACATCGGTCAGATAGAGTGCAGACGGTGGATCGGTTTCGGCAGTCATTGGTAGCGGATTTCTGGACAAAGCATCAGCCACACGATTTAGAGCCCCTTTACGGTATTGTATCTCGAAATCATACTGTTGGAGAAAAATACTCCACCTTGCTAAACGTCCGGACGGACTAGATATGGAATGCAGCTATCTAAGGGATTGATGATCGGTAACAACCGTGAAATGGTAGCCCTCTAAATAAGGACGCATCTTTTCAATTCCCCAGACAATGGCAAGACACTCTTTCTCGGTGACGGAGTAGTTTTTCTCGGTAGGACTCAGGGTGCGACTCGCATACGCTACCACGTGCTCGTGGCCATCTTTCTGTTGGGTAAGGGCTATTCCCAAACCATATTCGGAGGCATCGGTCTGCAGAGTGAACGGTACGGTAAAATCCGGACAGCTTAAAACGGGTGCTTCCGACAGACAGGTTTTGATTTTAGCGAAAGCGGCTTCTTGTTCTTCAGCCCACTTCCATCGCTGGGATTTGCGAAGTAATTTCGTTAGCGGAGCTACCTTTTCTGAAAAGGAAGGCACAAATCTCCTATACCAGGAGGCAACTCCCAAGAATCTTCTCAGTTCTCGGATATTTCTTGGTGCTGTAAATTTTATTATACTCTCGACCTTTTCTGGATCGGTACGGATTCCATCTCCAGTAATTACATGGCCTAAGTATTTCATGGACGGTAGACAGAAATGACACTTCTCCGGATTGAGTTTTAGCTGTGCCCCTCGTAGTCGGCGGAACACTTCGGACAGATTTCCCAGGTGTTGATCGAACGTTTCCCCCAGAACGATAATGTCATCCAGATACGCAAAAGCGTATGGATCTAGATCTGGACCTATTAATCTATCAACCAGTCTCTGGAAGGTAGCAGGTGCGGAATGTAAACCAAACGGAAGAACCGTGAATTGAAACAATCCACGTCCCGGTGCGGTGAATGCGGTAATGGGTTTACTTTCGGGCGTTAACGGAACCTGCCAATATCCACTCTTCAAATCCAAACTGGAAATATACTTGGCTTTCCGCAGTTTATCCAGTATAGCATTAATAAACGGGAGAGGGTAAGCATCCTTCATTGTTACCTCGTTAACTTTTCGGAAATCGATACAAAAACGGTTTTTCCCATCTTTCTTCTTTACAATTACTATCGGAGAACTCCACGGACTCGTAGAAGGTTCGATCACTCCCTCTGCCAACATGGCGTCTATTTCAGTATTGCAGATTTCCTGCATTTTCGGATTCTGGGGTCGGTATCTTTGTTTAATCGGACGGGGTTGCAGCAATCGGATTTCATGCTCAACTAGTGTGGTCGGACCTCGTAAGGATTCAAATTTCGGTAATTCTTGGTCTAGGAAGGTGTTTAATCTGTCTGTCTGTTCTTTTGATAAATTACTTTCGGTAAGCGGAACTATGGTTTCCAACGGACAGCCTATACAAACATACTTTTCGTCATCCCCTAAATCTTCCAGGGAGAACGCAGATGTTACAAAAACGGTTTGCTCCTTGTCAACCCCTAACCCCAGGGAAGACGCAGAGACTTCGAAAACAGGTTGCTCTTTGTCGACCCCTAACTCCAGGGAAGACGCAGAGACTTCAAGAACGGCTTGCTCTTTGTCAACCCCTAACACCAGGGAAGACTCAGAGACCTCAACACAAGATTTTTCTTCATAAACCCCGGGGAAAATTCAGAAATTTCAACAACGGATTGCTCTTTGTCGACCCCTAACTCCAGGGAGGACGCAGAGACTTCGGAAACAGATTGCTCCTTGTCGACCCCTAACTCCAGGGAGGACGCAGAGACTTCGGAAACAGGTTGCTCCTTGTCGACCCCTAACTCCAGGGAAGACGCAGAGACTTCAAGAACGGACTGCTCTTTGTCAGGAGACGCAGAGACTTCGGAAACAGATTCGTCTTTGTCAACCTCTAATACCCGGGAAGACGCAGATACTTTGGGAACAGACAGATTTCCAGAACGGCGGTGGTCAGTAACAAGATGGTTGGTATCTTCATTGCATATTATCGGTACAGCGGTACCGATTTCTTTCCTAGGCGGGTTCACGGCCTCCAATATCCCAACAGGACTGGCCAGTTGTGAACGCTTCACTAATTTATCATTTACGTAAATTTCTCCGGTTCCTAACTCCAACCGGAAATTATACTTCTGTAGGACATCATGTCCCAATACAATGTCGGTTATTAATCCGGGGAAATGCTCTAACGAACCCTCCATATTGACGTCATTGATCTTCCAGTTCAATTCATATATGTCGGTGATGGAGACTAAATTTCCATTAGCCAAACGGGCCTTCGTTGCTTGACGGGCGGTAGTTTGCTTCTTTTGGGAAAATGTCTTAGCTATTTGATCACCAATATATGACTTCGCTGCTCCGGTATCTAACAATGCTTGAAATTTCTGATTTCCAATTTCAACGTCTATGTGCGGTCGGGGGTCGTTCATTTCTGCCGGCGGTTCGGTATGAGAGGCAAAGATTTGCGGAAGCTGTGTCGGCCTCTCTTCGGTACAACTTCGGATAAGTTTTCCTGCCTTCTGCAGGAACAGTCTCTGGAAAATACTCCTTCCTTATTGCAACGGGAACAGAATATCTTCGGCGGGTTTTGACAATTATTCCGGTAGTGGCCGGATTCACCACAACGGAAACAAGTGATCGGACGGGAAGATGATCCAGACGCTTGAGGAGTGGCGTCGGACGGCGGACGACGAAGAGTGTCAGTCGGTGACGGTTGGTTTCGACCGGCGATGGGCTCTCTGGATGGGCCAGGAGCTGAGTTATGGGAAGGTCCATATCGTGGTGTACTCAACGGCTGCGGTCTGACTGGTCCACGATTCGGTCCACTGTGGCTGGGTACATTTTGGAGTTCCTTCCTGAGGAGCTCATATTCCCTCACCACCTGACAAAAAGTGGAGAAATCGTCAAAGTCCCCTTTTCGAACTTGCAGACGGTATTCCGGCAACAGATTGCGGTACAGCCAAGCCAACTGTTGTGCGGGAGTTAGCTTACCATGGCGTCGCATCAGAGTTTGTAGCTCGGTTATATATGTTGCGGCGGACTCATTCCTTCTTTGCAGACGACGGCTTATTTCTGCTTCTAATTCCTCTTCATAATTAACAGGGTAGAAGAAAATGCGAAAATCGGTTTCAAAGTCTTCCCAGTTAGAGTATCTGCTTCGGTTATTCCGGTACCAAAGAGCGGGTTCACCGGACAGTAATTCGGGTAACACCGGAAGCAAATTATCTTTCGGAACATTCTTTGCTGTGCATATTTCCTCAATTCTTTCTATAAATGCGGCCGGGTCTCCCCGGTTTCCAAAAGATACTTTCCAATCATTCACATTTATCGGTGGGATGGCCATGACGGTCGGAACGGTTACGGTATCGGATCGGTCAGAAACGGGTTGCGGAGAAATATTTTCTCGCCTTAAAAATCGTACCAGTCTCCTTCGTTTCTCCGGAACGGTTCCAGCAACTGATAAATTTCTCTTTGCTAGCT
The DNA here is from genome assembly GCA_949126875.1 of Lochmaea capreae. Taxonomy (NCBI): domain Eukaryota; kingdom Metazoa; phylum Arthropoda; class Insecta; order Coleoptera; family Chrysomelidae; genus Lochmaea; species Lochmaea capreae. Next base: position 24,796,179 of record OX421409.1, on the reverse strand, counting down.
CGGTATTCAGTCCCTCGTTTCTCAGTGAATATACCCAACTTACTCGATGGTCTGAGCCTTCCTCCACGGAAGGGACGATCGGTAGCTGGGCCGGTACTGTAGGAACGGATTCGGATTTTTCAATTTCGTCCGGATCGAACAAATCGGGCAAGCCAATATCGTCGGAGTTCCTTCTTGACATTAGTCTTTTACTCTCCTCAAGCTCCTCCTGCTTCCTTCTTCAATAACAAATCAACAATGGCGGAAAGAAAAAGAAAAAAAACAAATATAGCACCAGTAGAACGGCCACTTTTCAAATAAACAGTACGGAAAAATAGTAAATCAAAAGGGAATAACGGTACCTGGTTCAAATCAACCATTCGGCTGCAAATAACCCAGTAAATAAAAGATAGTATAAATGGTCCAGCAACAATACGCTTCTCAAATATACTCGATACAAAAAAAAAACCTTAACGAAATAACATTCTCTGCTCTACTTAGCAATGCGGAGAAAAACAATCTAAAACGGAATCTAACGGTCCCTGTTTAATCAACAATCAGGTCCCTGCTCAAATGAACAATCAAAAAAAAATCAAAATGGTCTCTGTTCAATCAATAAACGGGTCCCTCCTCAAAGCAACAATAAAGAAAAGAAAAATCTAAAACGGAATCAAACGGTCACTGTTTACTCAACAAACGGGTCCCTGCTCAAATGAACAATCAAAAAAAAATCAAAATGGTCTCTGTTCAATCAATAAACGGGTCCCTGCTCAAATGAACAATCAAAAAAAAAATCAAAATGGTCTCTGTTCAATCAATAAACGGGTCCCTGCTCGAGCGCCATTTTTGTAACGCGTTTACTACCTTCTACACGTCACTATGGTCACCCTTGATGCTAATTTACGGTTTAAAGCTCGGGCGCCAGATTTTTATCGTGGTTTGCTCCACGGCCCCTTGACCCTTAGCGTCAAGAGTTCCGGATAGCCTCAGATGGAGGTTACGGCGAATTCCAGGGGTCTGGTTGAATTTACTTTAACTAATTCTTCACAATTCGGACGAGCCCAATATCTGTACTCCAAGTATTGAGTTACGGAAAGTCTTTGGTTCATTAATACTCTGTGGTCTATTTGATTTATATATCTATAATGACAGTCAAAATATCGGGAAAACTAAAGTAACGGACGTAACGGTCACAGCCGGTCAAGTTATCAAATACGGTACAAATCTGCTGGGTAACTGAACAAGTTATGGCTTAGCCTCTTCCAAGTTCGATAAACCCTTTGGATTTGAAAGAAATACATAAACTAATCTTTGGGACAATAAAAAAACTATTGGACCACGAAACGGCGAAATAATGTTCTAAATCTGCCGGTAAATCGAACAAGTTATGGCTTAGCCTCTTCCAAGTTCGATAAACCCTTTGGATTTAAGAGAAATATAGAAAGCTAGTTTTGGATAATACAAAAAAAAAACTATTGAACCACGAGACGGTGAAAGAACGGTTTAAATCTGCCGGTGAATCGAACAAGTTATGGCTTAGCCTCTTCCAAGTCCGATAAACCCTTTGGATTTAAAATAAATACAGATAACTAGGTTTTGGATAACAAAAAAAAAAACTATTGAACCACGAGACGGCGAAAGAACGGTTTAAATCTGCCGGTAAATCAAACAAGTTATGGCTTAGCCTCTTCCAAGTTCGATAAACCCTTTGGATTTAAAATAAATACCGGTAACTAGTTTTTAGATAACAAAAAAAACTATTGAACCACGAGACGGCGAAAGAACGGTTTAAATCTGCCGGTAAATCAAACAAGTTATGGCTTAGCCTCTTCCAAGTTCGATAAACCCTTTGGATTTAAAATAAATACCGGTAACTAGTTTTTAGATAACAAAAAAAAACTATTGGACCACGAGGCGGCGAAAGAACGGTTTAAATCTGCCGGTAAATCAAACAAGTTATGGCTTAGCCTCTTCCAAGTTCGATATAACCTTTAGTTTAAAAGGTACCTAATTATCGACACACAGAGTAAAAATATCAAGGCCAGAATAAAATTAAAATATATCACCAACCATACCAGTTTTAATTACCTATGTATAAAAACTGCAGCAACTAAAATCATAAAGCCACCAGAGAGCCGGATTATAATAATTCAATCAATACTAATTAAGGTTAAACGCTGTAAAAAGAAATTAAAGCCAACTATACTTCAACTACAAATCTTTATTTAAAATAAAGAAAGAAACAATAAAAAAAAAACTTGTCACTCAACATACCTCGGTATAAAAACTGGTAATTAAAATTTTCAAAGAAAATATCTACAAAACTTAATATTAAATCGGCGTTACGGAAAGTTTTCGAATATACTCTTATCGGAAACTGTATATTTATTTCAACTAACAATCTAAATTTTGTAGCCAGAAATAATCACAAAATAATTTTATCTCTATGCATAAAAAAAAAACCTGGTCATAAAGAAAAATCAAAACAATAAAATATTTACGGAATATCAATCGGCGGTACGGAAAGTCTTCGTATAGTATTATTATCAAAACTATATTACCTTCAAAACTATTTCTTAGAGTTCACAAATACGGTTTACTGGATAACTGCTTACGGGCACTCAACAACTTAACTTTTACTTTTTCGGTTTTAAGAAGCACAGATCAGGGAGCGTTCTATCAATTGTTTTCAAATTTATATCCTCGTTCCTACTCCCATTTCGGCACTATCGGTTGTTAAATTTTATTTTTCAGCAAAAAGTTTCATATATACTAATTGTCTTTCTGAATTAATTAAAGTTCATATATACCGAATGTCCCTACGGTTTTAAAAAATTTGAACATCGGAAACGACTAAAGTTTTAAGGTAGAATTCAAATTTGCGTACCTCCGGACTAATAAAAAAAACTAGATACAAAAAAAAAATAAGAAACCACTACGGTTACAGAAAAGGAATCGGAATGTATGTAACGAGTTATGTGAAACACAAATAAAACGTTAGTTAAAAAGAAAATAAAAGAAGTAAACCTCAATTCGGTATCAAAAAAAAATAACTCGTTACAACCGTAACTTAAGTACTTGAGTACCGATATTCGGCTTGTCCGAATTGTATACAATCCGTTAAAGTAGAATTCAACAAGACCCCTGGAATTCGCCGTAACCTCCATCTGAGGCTATCTAGAACTCTTGACGCTAAGGGTCAAGGGGCCGTGGAGCAAACCACGTTAAAAATCTGGCGCCCGAGCTTTAAACCGTAAATTAGCATCAAGGGTGACCATAGTGACGTGTAGAAGGAAGTAAACGCGTTACAAGTTATGCAGAATTTCTGGAAACTGTAAAAAAGATGGTCAACCCAAGCGACATCGGGGAAGAGATCCATGACGTAAGGAAAACTAGGAGCGGGGAACTCCTACTTATGGTCAAGGACATGAATGAGATAACAACCATTGAAGATATCAGGGAGGCCATTACACAGTCCATAGCAGCTAAGCCTTAAGATGTTGAAATACGAGCCTTAAGACCCACAAGAATGAGCAAGCAAAATGTTACAATCGTACTACCCGAACCAGATGCAGTCAAACTTATGAGCCTGGGAAAAATACAGATTGGATGGTCGTTACCAGTACCAGACGAACAGACGGCAGAGGACGAAGAGGAGACCGAGACAATACAATACCAGTCCTCTCAGAGGGGAGAACTCTGGTCTCTCCCTCTCAAACTTCCAAGTGTGAACTGTTGTACTCGCAACATCGGGATCTTCTCACAAAGAGGAAGTTTTAGAAGGAGACGCTAAATACCTTACTTTAGATCTGATAGAGCGTGATATATTAGTCAGCCAAGCGAGATTCTTTTTGAATCATCGAGACACCATTCCTGATGTATTCTTTATAGAATCCATAACCAAGGTGCTCGACTCTAAAGATGGATTAACAGCTTCAAACCTTGAATGGCTTCTCAGAGGAGCTCACGGAGGAGTAAACGCCTTTATACCTAGGGTAAATAGAGAATACTCAAACTTTAACTGATCTGCGAAGTCTTTTCTTTGAGATCCAAGAGTCTCGCGTTCAGTTGGAATATGACAGGAATGAACAAGTGGAGAACATTCGTCTAATTAAAAACAAATTAGAATGTCTAACCAGAATACTTAAAAATTCGAATTTAAATGAAAAAAAAATCGCAGATGGACAAGTGAACGAGGAAGCTGAAGAAGGAAATATTTTCAAGGCATTCAGAGAAGTCAAGGACATGAATGAGATAACAACCATTGAAGATATCAGAGAGGCCATTAACCAGTCTATAGCAGCTAAGCCTGAAGATGTTGAAATTCGAGCCTTGAGACCCACAAGAATGAGCAAGCAAAATGTTACAATCGTACTACTCGAACCAGATGCAAACAAACTTATGAGCCTGGGAAAAATACAGATTGGATGGTCGTTACCACTACCAGACGAACAGACCGCAGAGGACGAAGAGGAGACCGAGACACTCTCCCTTCTATCCGACAATCAAGACAGCACAAGACCAGTCCTCCAAAAGTCGATTTTTGCTAATTACTATGCTTCAGCTGATAAACAAAAGCAGAGACAATTCGTAGCACGGCACATTGACCGTTTACCAAAATCTTCCAGGCGGAAAGAAAATAGTAAACGACAACCAAGTTTTGCTTATTATTTGGAAGTCAATGGTCAGAAGATTAGAACATGTAAACATTTTTTCAAATCAACATTGGCTTTACCTAATAATGCCATCTCCACAGTAATGAAAAAAATAGATGACCATGGATTTCTAGAACCTAAGAGACGTGCTACGCATAATAATCGTAAAGTTACTGAGGCCAAACTTATCGAGGGGGTTAAAAGATATATCAATAGTTTTCCGAGAGTGGAATCTCATTATTGCCGTAGTAGTAAAAATTACATTGAAATCTTTCAATATATCAATGATGTATAGACTCTACACTGAATATTGCAAAGAATTCCAGGAGCCATTCGTGAAATTTCACACCTACAACAAAATTTTTCATTCAGATTTCAACATTGGGTTTTTCAAACCTTAAAAGGATTTATGCAATTTTTGCGAAGTTTATAAAAATAAATCAGAAGATGAAAAAGCTGAGGAGTTGAATAAATATGAACAACATAAAAGAGAAATAAATAATTCGAGACAAGAGAAAGAAAAAGATACGAATGATGACTCTGATACTCTTGTAATCTGCTATGATTTACAAGCAGTGTGTCAGTTACCTAATGGTAATGTTTCCTCATTTTATTACAAGAGCAAATGAAATGTATTCAATTTCACACTTTTCGATTTGAAACTCAGACAAGGATATTGCAAAATATGGCATGAAGGTATTGCAAAAAGGGGTGCTAATGAAATTGACACTGGTGTCTTCACATTCTTGAAAGAAAATTGTATCAACAAGAAAGTAATATTTTATAGTGACAACTACTCATCCCAGAATAAAAACAAATATCTATGTTCTATGTATATTTATTGAGTGAAGTTTTTGAAAATAACATCGATAACACACAAGTACTTGATAGTTGGGCATAGAGAAAATGAGGGTGATAGTATGCATTCCTGCATTGAAAGAGAGAAGAATAGGATATTGAAGAGTGGACCAATTTTTGTTCCTAGCGAATTCACAACCATTGTGAAAGGCGCAAAGAAAAATGGAAAACCTTATCTGGTACAAGAGCTGGATACAAGTGATTTCATTGACTGGAAAGCAGTTTCTGAACTAATTGGAAAAAACTTTACAGTTGATACAAATGGTCAGTAAGTTTTATGGAGTGAAATTAAGATGTTGAAGATATAGAGTGAAAATCCAAACCGAATCCTTTTCAAAACTAGTTATACCGATGAAAACTTTGGAGTTATTGATGTAACCCACAAAATGAGAGGGAAACGCCAATTAATGCTGGAAGATGTCGAACTGAAACCAGCATACAGCACTCCAACTACCCTAGGAATAAACAAGAAGACTGATTTAATATCATTGTGCAATGAAAAACTGATCCATAAGAAAGAACATGTTCTTTTTTACAAAAATTTGCTATAATTTTAGAATTTCACAGACTGTTCAGTTCTCATTGTTCATGGTTTCTTGAGTTTTGTTGAAAATTATTTTTCCAATATTCAACATTATGAAAAATAAAACCATAAAGTTATAAGTGTTTGACGAAGATGTGCTCAGTGTAAAAACAAAGCCACTAAAGCTTGTGACCGCTGTGCTGTATATGATAAATGTTTCATAGATTTCCATAGGAAACAAGTGTTCAGATGTTTCATTTGTTTGTCTTAATTTGTGAAAGTTTCCGATTTTATAAATATGCAAAACACAATTTTTTTGGAGTTTTTATGTTTCCTGTGTACATTCCTATAGTATACCTACATGCCCAGATTGGTCAAAAACGACCCACATCAAAACACTACCCCAACTAAAATTAGTTTTTCGATTTTCACTTCTTCCATTAAATGCCATGTTATCCAAAATATGTGAGAATTATATAGATTTGAAGAACAAAAATAGTTCTGGGCATAAATGGGTTAGGAAACCTATATATCTCTTACAAAAAAATGTACCCAGTTTATATAACAGGATTTCTGTTTTTTTATTTTGTCTAATAAACGTAATATACCAATTTTGTTTGCTCATCTAGACTACTAAGTAAGCTTTGGATGCGAGTCAACTCCACACAAAATTTTTTTTCGCCGAAATTTGATTTAATCAAAAAATCTGTCCGAAATAAGGTGCAAGTAAGAAAAATGAAATTGATTGTTTTCAAATTCCCTTGATTTTCTCATAAGAGCATAAAATCTGCACTTAGACCCCCTGAGCACATCCCAAACGAATGAATGCATGGTGGCGTCAAGTGAAGACAAACACTACCTTTCTGGTTCAGAGCCCTGGGATTATAAAATTGCAAAACTAAATGTTCACATCAACTCACTTGACATGAAAAAAATATTGAGAAGTTAAAAGTCAATTTAAATGAAAGGCGAAGTACCATCAATTAACTTTCAAATTTCAAGTTAATGCATAAAGCGATGATAATTACTTCGCGATGATGAAAATATTAATTTGCCGACTAAATGAAAACATGTTGCCAATCAATAAAGATTAAGTCGAAAGCTATACTCTTAGAAGCAACCCTGGTGTATATTTTTATGGAGGGATGAAATAAAGGAGAAGAGGTTTGTTAGCGCAGTAGCTAGTAAAATAAGGGTAGCCAAAATGATATTCATTCTACTGAATATGTGATGTTTAAATATTGATATTTCCAATAATTTCATTCTAATAATTGTTTTCAGAGTTAATAAAGAATCACTATTGATACGAGTTGTATTTGCCTTAATTTTACCGTTGATTTTTATTTTCTAGATTGCCTTAAGACAGTTTCGCCAAATACCGTGTCCCAGAAGTTTCTGACCCATTTTAACTGGAAAAATCTCGGAACTCAGAAACGATAGGGAGGTGCGGTTTTCGAGGAACAATTTCTTTTTATATAAAGTTTTTTCAGTATAAATATTTAATTAGTGAAATCATATATAGGGTGTTTTCAAAAAAATGTATTTTTAAATGCAAATATCGTCTATTTTTTTAATGAAACACCCTATATATTTTTATTCTATCTGAAAGCTGAAGAACTCTTCCCCTTTCTGAAAATGTATAATTTGTTTAAGTTTAGATGAAAAATGAGTAGATCTGACTTTGGACGTCTGAAGTGAACACGAGGTTGTGAATTTTGGACCGGACAAATAAAGTTGAAAACAGAAATTACATATAGTTTGAGTGGTAAGAGCAAGAGGAGAGAGACTGTAAGTAGAAACAAATATTAAACTAGCCCATTTAGCTTTGATTCCTTCCTAAACCATTATCATACCCATCAACTAGCCTAAAAGGGGGGAAACAGCATGATGGAAGGGATGGGGGCCCCTGAGGGCACCCCGGATAAACCACCGGACATAAGGAAAACATACACATATAAATATACTGCACAGAAACCATACATAGTTATAGTCGAAAGCAAAAATGATCAAATCGGCAACTTTCACCCCATGGCATTCGGCAGAATCCTCAGAAGCCGCAGGGTAGAAGGCATATATAAAATCAGCAGAAAAGGAAGAAATAGGATTGGAATAGAATTTACCACAACAAAAACAGCAAATGATTTCCTAAGTAATGAACTATTACAAGAAATGAAGCTAGAAGCATATATTCCATCAAATCTAATTACATGCAAAGGAGTGGCAAGGGGAATAGACACAGACGCAACCATAGAAGAAATCATTAAAGAAGGAAAGGCTGCAGCTAAAATACTAGAGGCACGAAGAATAAACAGACGTACAGTAAATACACAAGGAGAAGTAATATACCAACCCACAGAATCAGTGGTAGTAACCTTCGAAGGTACACAGATACCAGCATCAATAGAAATCAATTGGTACGAAGCAAGGATTCAGGTATACGTAGGGCCAGTGACCCAATGTCAAAACTGCCTCAGATATGGGCACCACCTAAAACAATGTAGAAGCAAAAAAAGATGTTCAAAATGTGCAGAAGAGCACAATGAAGAGCAATGTAATAAAGAACCAAAATGTCTATACTGCAAAGGAGATTATGAGACAACCAATAAGAAAAAATGCCCAGAAGCCGACAGACAAAAGAAGATAAAAGAAACCATGGTATTCGAGAATATATCATACTATGAGGCCAGACAAAAATTCCCTAAAGAATATGACAACTCTAACCAGGAATTCAGGACAAAACCAAGAGACTTTCCAGCTTTGATTAAGACACCAACCCAAAAAGACACAATTACAATAGCAGAAAGACAAGGAAACAGAGAGAAATACTTACCAAGACCAAAATACTCACAAATTGTAAACAAAAAAGAGGACCAACCTCACCTCTAGGTTATGACAAGGATGCTCACAAAGCTTGCCTTCTGCCATCTCCCAATAGAAGGCCAGTACTGAATATAACATGCAACAGAAACGACGAAGTAGAAGGTGAAAGCATTAAATAACATGCAAGAGTGGTTGAATGAACATGGCTTTACAGTATCAACAAGTAAAACGAGGGCAATTTTATTTAGTAGAGGCAGAATAAGAACACAGGTGCCAAGACTACATATGAATGATAAGACGATAGAATGGTGTAGGGAACACAAATATTTGGGGGTAATATTTGATAGTCAAATGCTGTGGACCAACCACATAGAACATATATGTAATAAAGCACTAAGAGCAATTAATGTCATGAAAGCGATAACTAGAACTTTTTGGGGATCGGACCCAAAAATACTACTAAACATATACAAGGCATTGGTACGAACACATTTAGAATATGGAATGATGTGCATATTTAAGACATCAAAGGCTAACTGGGGAAAACTTGACAAGGTACAATATCAGGCATTAAGAATAATCACTGGATGCATGAAATCTACACCAACAAACGCATTACTGGGGGAGACAGCGGAAACATCATTAGAAATTAGGAGGCAGACAATAAGTACAAAACATTCGCTAAAATGGCTAGCCCAAAATGACACCATGGCGATGATACTTACCAACTTCTATACAATGTACAATGAAGAACCAATGTACTGGAGAAACAAAGTGCCACCAGCCATCATGGAAGGACTGGACACTGCGCTGCAATACATAGATATTCTAGAAAGAACAAAGGGGGCCCCATGTTACAATTATAGCTACGATTCACAGATAAGGAAAATAAAATGGATAGACACGAAAATAAAGAAATGTGGAACACATGGTGAACAAGAACTTAAGGAACATCTCATAAGCAAATATCCAAATTATAATAGAATATACACAGATGCATCACTGGACCGTAATAACGGAAAATGCGGAATAGGTGTATACCACGAATCAAGACAAATGGTGATGAAAACAAAATTAACAAAAAACACCAACATTTGCACAGCTGAAACAATAGCAATTCACAGAGCAATACAACTAGCCCTAGAAGATGAAATGGCAACAATAATCATATCAGATTCGAGAAGTGCAATACAGGCAATAACAAAGACAAGCATCTCTTCAAAAAGTTCTCAAACTGTATTAAAGGTTAAGGAAAGTTTATTAAAAGCCAAGGAAGAAAGAATTGACATAAGATTAATGTGGGTACCAAGCCACGCCGGAATAATAGAAAATGAAAGAGCAGACAAAGCTGCAGCAGAAAGTAGAAACATGGAACAAGGCATGACAAATCAACTGAACTATACAGAAGTCTTTAAAACAACAAATGAAAATACCTGGAAACATTGGAGAAAGGAGTACAAACAGCTGGCTACACAAAAAGGGAAAATGTACAAAGAAATAGCTGGAGAACCAAATAAGAAACCATGGTTTAATGAGGGAAAATATACCTCCAGAAGACATATAACACTAATGTGTAGGATGAGAACAGGACACTGCATTACGCCAGCACACCTACACAAAATAGGGATAAAGGACAATCCGAATTGCGAATGTGGAGAGTATGGGGACCTCAATCATATAATCCTGGGCTGCAATAACAGAGCACAACAAAACGAGGTACTGTACAGGAAATTGATAACAAACATGAAGGGACCAATAAGTATAAATGACATACTACAACAACCCACATCCAAAGTAGCTAGAATAGTAATAAATCATTTAGTAGCAAATAACATTAGTATTTAGATGTATGCTAACGCACAAAACCCTAGCTTATAGAACCTGCATAGCTGAAACACAATTTACACAACCAATTAAAATATCAACACATCAATATACATATAAATGTTAAACATATTATATTTCAGAATCACACCTAACAATCCATTAAACCTGGCGCAAACCATTGTGAAATGTTCTGGATACGCCACAGAACGAGAAGAGTCTTGACCTTTGTTAAACCCTAATCCTTCCCAATAAAAATCAATTTGAAGAGAATGGGCTAGTACCCAGACGCACTGCAAGGTGCACTCTTCAAAAATAAACACAAAAATACAATACCACAACATTGGCTGGATGTCCTATAGGATAGGAGGCCATTGTAACTCAGAAGAAGAAGAAGAAGAAGAAAAATGAGTAAGTTATTTGGCTTCTAATGATAATTGTTTGTTAGATAAAGATATGTCTGACTCATACGTTCTAAATAAAAAACAATTACAAAATTTGCCTGCTAACTAATACCTACATTTAAAAAAAAATTATACCGAATGTTTTTGACAGAAGCACGACTTATTAGAAATCTAAAACAATTAAACTAACAAGGTGAATCAAATTTTAATAAAAGTGAACATTATAAATTATCTAATTTAATAAAAATCTTCAAGATGTTCCAAGTGTTGTCCATTTTGATCTATACATTTTTGCAACCTGAACAAAAAGTGATCGAAAGAGTTGCTTAACATTTCCGGGGTAATTTCTTGAAATGTTAGGGCAATGTTGCCTCGCAGTTGTTCCAGAGTCTCTGGAATAGGATTATCTTTGATAAAAGACCATATAAAAAAGTCTGGAACCGTCAAGTCTGGTGAGTGGGCAGGCCACTCAATTGGTCCGGCTCTCCCAATCCACTGCTAAAGAATTTCTGGCCACAAATGAAAAATGTGGTGGCGCACCATCTTGCTAAAAGTAAACTGAATTTATCATGCCATCTTGTTCAAGTTGTGGATATAAGTAATTTTGTGACATGTCTGTGTAGACATTACCATTAATTGTAGTTTCTTCAAAAAATAACGGTCCGTATATTTTTTCTTTAGAAACACCACACCAAACGTTCAACTTCGGTGAATCTCTTTCGTACTCTTCCATTACCCTTGGATTTTCAGATCCCCATATGCGACAATTATGTTTATTACATTGCCCGTTTAAATGAAAACCATCCTCATCTGACATTATAAGTAGAACATTGGGAACTTCTCCAAATAAATCTAGTAATGTCTCCGAAAAAAGAATTCTGGTTTGAAAATCTCTTGCATAAATTTTTTGAAGTATCTGAATTTTATAAGGAGTTAACTTTAATATTTTCATACATTTCTGAACTTCGGATTTTGAAATTCCTGTTGTGTATGATATTTTGCGGAGCGATATTCGATTATTATGTTCTTCTAAAGTTTCCAGAATACATAGGAGTCTATTCAAAAAATTATCAGCATCACGTGTTCAATATTTCTTCCTATCCAATAATCCACTTTGCAGAAATGCAACGTACCACTTTTTTTATACTGTTTTTTGAAGGTGGATTTTTCCCAAATATCCCACGAAATGTTCTTTGGGTGTTAACAATCAATTCATACTTAGCATACAATAACACAGTTTTTGATTTGTCAGGTAAACTAAATCGGACCATTATTGAAAATAAATTAACAACAGCTAGCCGTTTTACAACTATTCAAATCGGAATTCATTACTTTAGACATTTCATGTCAGTTTATTGAGATTGTGAAAATTCCAAAGCATACTTAAACATTGACGCCTCTTTCTAGATACCTACATAACAGCCTATCATTAAAAATCAAATAACTTACCCATTTTTCATCTAAACTTTAACAAATTATACATTCTCAGAAAGGGGAAGAGTTTAGCTTTCAGATAGAATAAAAATATATAGGGTGTTTAATTAAAAAAATAGACGATATTTACATTTAAAGATACCATTTTTTTGAAAACACCCTATATACGATTTCACTAATTAAACATTTATACTGAAAAAACTTTATATAAAAAGAAATTGTTTCTCGAAAACCGCACCTCCCTATCGCTTCTGAGTTCCGAGATTTTTCCGGTTAAAATGGGTCAGAAACTTCTGGGACACCCGGTGTTTGGCTTCCTACTTACAATCTCCACTAAATCTGTTAGATCATATTAGAGGAAATAAATAAATAACGAAGACCAGTTAAATTTTTCTACAATTAATTCTTAAGATTAACGATAACACAATTTAAAAAAAAAACTAAAGTACCAAAATCAGGAAATTTTCTTGTCATGAGTAACGAGTGAATCAAGAATTTTAATGAAACTGTATAATATCAATATCGAATATTTCACCTATGCTTCTTATCGTGTCCTGGCATCAACGGTTCACTATTAAAATCATATAGTGTGTACATAAAGTAATGTAACTTGCTAATATTTCGATTCCCGTTAGGTTTACAAAAAAAAGTATTGAATAAAAGTTTTTTTCAAATCATCCAGACCATCTGCATAAGTTGCTTAGAAGTATACAGGGTGCACCGCTGCTCCCAAATAACTTATTAACATATTTTCTTAAACAGTACACCATGTATATATTTTCAGTTTTTCATAATCTATTAAATTATTATTATTATTAATTGCCTTTATCAGTCTGTAAAAAATACAAACAATACTTACAAACGGCGAAGTCTAGCTAAAGCTACTCTACTTAACCTAATGTTTACAAAAAAAAATTATACAAAGAGAAGAATTGTAAAAGATTTAAAAAGAAAAATGTCTACAAAAATGTACATCACTTGGAACTGAATTCGTGTTGCAAACAACAAAACAATATTCTAAACATACCTCAGAATTACGGTTGTTGCAGAAATTTTTTTTTATAATTTTGTTCCAAGTGACTGAGAGATTTGGTTCATAGAGATACTATTAAAAATTGAAACTGCATTGTAGGAATAAATACAACCGTCGAGACCGCACAATTCTACCTTCAATAATTCCAAAGTTAAATTGGTTTGAATCTAAAATAATAAAAAAATTGTTCATGTCAAAAAAGTAGTACCTACGTTTTTCCGTCATTGAACATTCAATAATAAAGTTTTAGGTTTCTCGCCAAAATGTCAGGGTTTCCGTGAATAATTCCAAGTTTCCAAAAATTTTCGAAAAACCTAATACTTTATTAATTAGTGTTAATTACAGAAAAACCTACTATTTTTTCGACATGAATAACTTTCTTATAATTTTAGATTCAAACCAATGTAACTTTGGAATTATTGGAGGTAGAATTATGCAGTCTTAACTGTTGTATTTGTAATAGATTATGATAAACTGAAAATATATACATGGTGTACTATTTAAAAAAATATGTTAATAAGTTATTCTGGAGCAACGGAGAACCCTGTATACTTCTAATCGACTTATGCAGATGGTCTGGATTACTTGAAAATACTTTTAATCAACTTTTTTTTGTAAACCTAACGGAAATCGAAATATTAGCAAGTTACGTTACACACTGTATTTCGGATGTTGTTTTGGTCCAGTCCATTCCGAATTTCAACCAGAAGTTGTCCCAAGTCCACTAGTTATTAGGCTGGTTTGGATAAGCCCGTAATTGTCTTCAGAGTGATTCCAGATATGCTCGAATGTGCTCAGGTCGGAATTTCGTGCAGACCAACGTCTAAAAAGTAATCTCGAACAACGCGATATGTATGTGATCGCGCATTATCTTGCATCAGCCCAAAACGTATGTACCGTTAAGCTTGAAGATTTCTATATTCAAACACCAATCAGTAAATGTTGCATTGTCAAATCGTTCACTTTGCCCACCAAAGCAAAAACTCGTCTATCTCAAGTAATTAAGCAAAATCTGGTCTCATTTGTCCAAAGAACTCGCTCGTAGTTAATACGATCACCCCCTCGAAGTAGTTGCTGGACGATTTCCAAGCTAATTCGAATGACCTATGCGTTTTGAAGCTAAGATCGCAACATTCTTGTTTTCCAGCTCTTCTGATATGCTCACCAGTTTCCGTATATTGTTCAATCATCCATAATACTGATGTATGAGATACACGGAATCTATCATCTAATCGGCGATAATTCGCAACCTTTTCGGTGCTTGAGCAGGGGTCAAATTTTTGTATTCGCGTTGCATCTTAACAATTTAAAGCGAGTAATATCGAAGCGCTCAAAATTTAAATCTGGACAGACAAAGTCGATGTATGGTACAGAAATACAACAAATTAACTAGCTAAAAATAAATAACATGGATAAAAAGTTTTTTTGGTGTTAATATATGTTCACAATTGTCATATTTTGCATAAAATTTCAGAGTAGTGCGTTAATGTCTTGGAGCAGTATCTTTAGATTTATTCTTTATTATTCAACTACCCATAGAAAAACTTTTTTTTTAATAACCGATACATAACTTGGAAATAGAGAAAAAAATGTTGATCAAAGTTGTCACTGCCTTATCATTCTTCAGGTATTTGACCTACTGATTATCTTCAGAGTGTTGAAGTCTCCTAAAAATAAATTTATTTCAATTAAATTCAAATAATTCTGATATGTTGACACTGAACACAGTTTGCATTTAGTCATACGTGAACCAAAAGTTTTATTGTGAAGGGTCCACTGCATTAATGATTAATGCCCAAAATTAAATTGCAAGTACATTATTCCGACACATATATGCAGTTAGTCGTTTATATACTGCTGTAACAGTTTCATTTTGCAATCGAGCAAAGACCAGTATTAATAAATATATACAAAGTAATTCTTAAATCTAAAACTATAACCAAAATAAGTAGATATAAAGTATAAAATAGAACTGATTGTTGTAAGAAATCAACAAATACTCTAAAAGATAGGCTAAAATCAAATAACCAAATCAAGTAGCAAATGCTTCAAATAAATCTAATAAATCAATAAATATGTACACCAACTAATTAAAATAAGATGAAAATGAATAAAATAACAGTTCCTCTCATGATTGTAAGTACTAAAATTATAAGGCAGGGATGCACAGACCGCGGCCCGCCGGTCGATTACTGGTGGCCCGCCGGTCGATTACTGGTGGCCCGCCGACAGCAAAAATACAACATTCAACGTAGATTTCCCGTCAAGTGCCGTATATAATTGTGTTGTGAAATCGTAAGTAAAACTCTGTTATTAATAAGTGTTTTCCTACCTATTTAACCAATCACTTTTGGCAATTTTTCGTGCAAAAATTCTGTTGCTGGTCTTGATGATCTTCCATATATTTTCCTTGAAAAACTTAATATCTTAAGTCAACACAAACTCTTGGAACTGTTCAACTTAATCTGGACTTCTAACATGTTTCCAAGCCTCTAGCGACTGATTCTCTTGGAAAAACCTAATCAGACAACAACCTCCTCCAAGTCTTATAGGCCTATTTCATTAACTTGTACAATGCGCAAACTCATGTAAAAAATGATCAATAAAAGACTGGTATGGTATTTAGATAATTACAACATTATAGCAAAAGACCAATCTGAATTTCGGCGGCACAGGTCAACAAAAGACAATTTGGAAAACGTTTCAAACACATATCTCCACCGCTTTAAATAAAAAACAACAAACTATACTCCTTATATGCTGACGATTTGGTTATTTACTGTCATAGCACGACTATTTCTACTACAACTAATCTAATTCAGTCATCAATAAGCACCATAAGTAAAAATATAAGTCACTTAGGATTAACTTTTTCACAAACAAAATCCAAAATTATCAAATTTAGTAGACGACCACCTTCACTACCCCCTACTATACTCATTAACAATGACCGCCTTCCCGTTGTTGATCACTGTAAAATGCTTGGTCTAACATTCGATTCTCGGCTTACCAGGAAACAACACTTTCAAGAAATCTTTGAGTATGGTATTTAGGACATTCTACGAGGATATGTTTCACTGTTATATTTACATTACATACATCACATACTGGGTTTTCTTCACGTTTTATTAGGTAACTATGAGTTAGTCTAGTATGCCCCAACCGTAGACGTGTTGGTGTTGTCTGTTATTTGAAAATGGGAGCCACTTTTTATATAGAGGTTTAATTTCACGAAGTTTTGATTCACTTTTGGTCCACTGAGATTACCACAAAGCGATGGTTTTATTATTTAAAACGCATTTTAGATCCGAACTAACCACTTTTGAAATCGATACGGCACTTTCGTCTGTAATGGCACTACGAGCACATCTGTCCGCTTCTTCGTTTCCACTAATACCAATATGGGATGGGATCCACATAAAGACGATATCGTTTTCTCGTTCTCTGGCAACGTAGACTTCTTTCTTAATATGATGAAACAAAGGGTGTTTGGAATAGATCGTTTGTATAGTGTAGGGAACTAAGGGAGTCTGTAAGGACAAGGAAACGGTTTTGGTGGCGGCTTTCGTTAATATGTGTTAAAGCTTGATATATAGCTAATAGTTCTGCTGAGAGGATGCTTGTGTAGGATGGAAGTTTATATAGGAATTTCTGCGAATCAGTTACTACGGCTGCTCCTACACCTATGGTCGTTTTTGAGGCATCTGTGTATATCTTTTGGTAATTTGGATACTTTTCCAAAATCTCGATTAACTTGGCTTTTATAAAAGTTGGGTTTGTATTCCGTTTATCATAGATAGTTAGGCTTTTATCGCAATTTGGTATCTTTACTATCCATGGTTCTATGTTGTAGGTGGCAATCGGGTAAACTGTTGGTAGACAGAAGTCAATATCTTGAAAGTATCTTCTAATTCTGTCATAAAACGGTTTTGGTGTCCTCGATTTTCCAGTAAGAAAACCTTCTAATTTATTTGAATGTGTATACTGGAATGTTGGATTTGACTTATTGGCAAGAATAGTAACTGCATAATTACTGCTAAGAAATTTTTTCCTTATGCTTAAGGCTGGCTCTCCTAATTCCCACTGAAGGCTTTTCACTGGTGTAGTTCTAAAAGCTCCAAGTATAATCCTGAAAGCGGAATTTTGGATTCTTTCGAGGTGGTCAGTGTCGGTTTTGCTTGCTGAGTCGTATGCTATAGAACCATAGTCCAATACGGATCTAATCAGATATTTATATAGTAACAATAAAGTTGGTCCGTCAGCACCCCATTTCTGGTTAGCTTCCACCTTTAGAATATTTAATCTCTTTTGGCATTCTAAGATTCTTGATGTGTATTTTCCAATTTAATTTACTGTCTAAGTGCATACCTAAAAATTTTACAGAACCTAGGATCTTTAGATTTTCACCTTGTAGTATCAGATTGGGTTGAAATAGTTCATTTTTTTTACTAAATAACATGCAGTGAGTTTTGGAAGATGAAAAACGAACTCCTGTTTGCGAACACCAGATCTCCAAGTTTGAGAGGAAGTCTTGGAGAAAATTATTCATTGTGGTCACATTTGTACCTTTTAAGAAAACAACTAGATCATCAGCGTATATTCTTGCTTTAAGGGGTGCTTTTATATTCTCCAAAATACTATTTAAGGCTACAATAAATAATGTTGGACTTATAACTGAACCTTGCGGTATCCCATTTTCTTGTAGTTTATTTTCAGACATCTGTGTATTTATTCTGACAGCAAAAGTTCTTTTTTGGAGGAAGTTCTTTATAAAAGCTAAACAGAGGCCTTGTATGTTCCATTCAACGTTCTCAATATATGATATCGCCAAACCGTGTCGAATGCCCGATTAATATCGAAAAATATGGCCATGCACTTCTGGTTCAATGCGAAACCCTCATGAATGAAGCTGTCTAATTCAACAATGTTATCTAAAGTTGATCTATGTTTTCTGAAGCCACTTTGTTCCGGGATTAAAAGGTTCCTGCTTTCGAGTATCCATAAAAGTCGTTTGTTAATTATTTTCTCGAGTAGTTTGCACATTGAACAAGTTAGTGAGACAGGTCTATAAGATTCCGCTAGTGTTTTAGGTTTTCTAGGCTTTAGTATTGGTATAACAATAGCTTCACCCCATTTTTCTGGAAAGACATGTTTAGTCCAGATTGTATTGTACAGGTGTAGCAAGTAATCTTTGGTATTTTGGGGCAAATGCTTCAAGAATACTACAGGAATGTCATCTGGCCCTCCGCATGTATATTTTAAGTCTTCTAGTGCTGCATTTAATTCGGCTTCAGTTATATTATTATTTAATGGATCGTGTCTGTCAAGAATTCCAATAACATTTGCTTCCTGTGAGACTTTCTTGGTGATGAAGGCATTATCGTAATTATTGTTGTTGGAGTGACTAGCATATGTATCGGAAAGAATATTTGCAATATGTTGATCATCTGTAACCGTTATTCCGTTGAGATCTAGAGATGTTATTTTTTGGATGGAATTTTTACAAGAAATCTTCTTGATTTTTTTCCATACATCAGATATTGGAGTGGATCTATTGATTGAAGATACAAATTCTCTCCATGATTCCTTTTTTGCGGTTTTTATTATGTGTCTAGAAATTGCTCTTAGTCGTTTAAATTCAACAAGGTTTTCTGTGGTTTTGTGTCTCTTGTAAACGTTGAAAGCCTGCTTACTATTTTTAATGGCGTTTTCACATGTTTTACTCCACCACGGAACTGGAATTTTATCTGTAACTAGCTTTGTTCTACCAATATTAGATTCTGCGGCAGAGATAATAATATTTTCAAGATTTCTTAAATCCTTATCGATATTCTCGGTGATAGTGAGGTTTTCTATTTTCTTTTGAATGTTTTCAGAAAAGGCATCCCAGTTTGCATTCTTCAATCTCCAATGTGAGATGGTGAGGTAATTTTAGTTTTGAAGTTAGTATTCCGTATAATAATCGGGTAATGATCACTATTATATAAATAAGAATCTACTTCCCAGGATACCGATAACGAGATCGTAGGATCGCGAAAGGATAGATCGATTGCGGATGATTCTCCTGTTGCAGAATTGAAGCGAGTTTTAGTACCATCATTCAATATGTTAAAATTAAAATGGTCAATAACATCTGCAATTATTCGGCCTCGATTATCATTAGATTCGGAGCCCCAAAATATATGGTGACCGTTAAAATCACCTAAAATTAATCTAGGTGTTGGTATTTGATTAATAACATCACAAATGTCTTGCATGTCCAATGGACCTGTTGGTAGGTACATATTACATATGTGTATTGGGTGTGAGCTCTTAATTTTTGTGGCAACGACTTCCATGTTGGAGTTAATCGGAATAATTTCTGCTTCTAATGAGTTCGATACATAGATCGCAACCCCGCCACTTGCATGTTGATGATTTGTTCTGTTTTTGAAGAAACACTGATATTTTTTTAGTTAATGATAATGGTCTAGTTTGAAATGTGTCTCTTGAAGGCACAAAATGTCAGGAAGATATTCAGATAAAATTTTTTGTAGCATAGGAAGACGCTCGTAGTAGCCATTCAGGTTCCACTGAATAATTGATTTAAATAGCATATTGGATTGAAAATAAATAATAATAAACAAATAAAAGTAGAGTTCTATTCTTGAGAGGATGAGTCATTTTCTGTACACATCGATTCATAATTGATTTCGTCTCCTAGGTGTCTGCATATTTTTTGTTTAGTGTTTAGTGATACGGGTTTTAATTCGCCGTTCTGTAAGCAAAGGGTATATTTTGTTTAACTTGATCACTAGAGATCCATAGTCTGCCGTGTAGTCCTTAACTATTTCCATAGCATTATGAGAGCCAAGAGTGTTTTCAAACAGGTCTACTAGTTGTTCGTAGTTTAAGGGAAGTCCTTCAGAATTGTCTGTAATATATGCTTTGGCTGGTTCAAGTAAAATGTTTACAGGAATTGCTGGTACCACTGTTGAGGTTGTCTTAACTTTTTTCATTGTTTTTTTAACAGGATTAGGTTTTTGGAAAATTGATTCTGAGCTTATATCTTCTATAGTCGGACTTTCAGATGCAGGTTTTTTTGGGGTATTAGTTGCTAATGGGATTGGTGTGTTGGGAGTGCTGTTCACTCCAATAGTAGTGGGTTTTATTATATCGATAGTAGGAGTAGATGTGCTTGTTGTGTTGTTATCAGTTGATAATGTAGTGGGTGTGGGGGTTGTGTCAGTCTGTTGTTGGATAGAAACTGGACAGTGTGCTGCGAGATGTCCTGTCTGGCGACATTTGAAACAAGCCATTCCGTCTTGTGCTATAAAAACTCTGTAGGATGTATTATCATGATTAATCAATATAGAATCAGGAATTTGGATATTGTGGGGCGTAACGAAGATTTGTCTTCTAAAACTGAGAATGTGACTAAATTCCGGGAGAGCTGTGCTAATTCTTAGTACTGACATAGGTGAAATGCAATTTAATCCTATATTTTGTAATTCACTTATTAAAAGTTCATTTGGTATGCTAGGACATACATTCGATAGTATAAGTCTTTCCACTGATGTAACAAGTTTTCTGGCTTTAAGTATTTCACCATTTACCTTTATTTCTCCAAAATCATCAAGGAATTTATTTACTATATTTTTGTCGGCTAAATATACACAGATTCTGTTATTAGTTATTTTAGAGATGTGTGTGATATTTTTTAGTTGTATAACAGTTCCCAAAGGAATTAAATAGTCTTGAATGGGAATTCCTTCTAATGCGTTAAAAATAATAGCCTGTTCTTTATTTGGATATCTTGTTTGTTTCGCAACGTTAGAATAGGTTTTTGTTTGGCTAGAGGGGATTTGAGAAGAGGAATATGGTACTGTGTTATTGATCATTGTGCTGTTGGTGAAAGTATTTTTAGGCGGGTTGGAATTTGTTTGTAGTTGATCTGTTGCAGAGCTCCTGTAGTCAGAAGTGGTCTGCGTGGAATTTAAAAGTGGCATATCAGTTTATGTTGAATATATTTTACCAGGTCGTATTGGGCAGGTTTGACCCTGTCCATTCCAGTACCTAGGTACGGAAAATACCTTGACTTGACCTTTATTTCGTATTTGAACTTTATACAATGGGTGAATTTCTTATTTTCTTCGAGAAACGTTTTAAATTTTGGTTACTTACAGGTGAGCAATAGGAAGTAACTATTTAAAAGCACTATGATGATAAAGCGAATTTAAACTGCACTGTGTTGTCACTAGAAAATTAACAAAATATAAGAGCGAGGTTGAGACAACTTGTTTCAGTATTTGCCAGAACCGGACTCCGAATATTAATATTATTGTTAGCATTTTATTTATTTAGAAAATACAAAAATGTGCCTAGATATACGAAAAAAGAGCAGTATCTTATTTTGAAAGTTCTCAAGTATTTTCAGTTAGAAAAAGGAGCTTGAAAACCACTGATACCTTCAACTTCAGTACACCTAGTTAGTATTTTTTATATAACAATGTGTGAAATTAATATAAAATAAGTTAATCCTATGTATTTCATTGGGATTGCTTAAATATTTCATTTTTATCTATTATGTTTAATGTTATGAACATAAAATACATGGGGTCAGTAAAGGGTAGGGTAGTTAAGAGAATATCTTCTGTTTTTTTTTATTAAAATATAGCGTAAGAAAGTATGATGACGATTTTCAAATCTCATACAGATATATATTCCAATTTTTATAAAAATATTTACGATTCAAATAATATATCGGCAACATTGCTGTAAAATTTTACCAGTCTTTGACCATGATAGGCTAATTAACAGACCTTTTTGGATTACGGATGCAATTCGACGGTTGCTTTTTTTCGTACAGGTAAAATTTTACTTTTTGGGATGCAACTCGCCAATGATACAGTGGCCTCATTCTAACAAATAAAACAATAAAATCCACTAACAATAAGAATTATAAGTGAAGAATAACTTTTTCCATAAAACTTAAGAATAAAATAGGGTCTTATATGGTGCAGACTTAATTGAACACGCTATATTAACTCATGTAAAATTATTTTAATACGTAAATTTAATATACAATTTGTTTTATTTTGCAGTGTTTAGATATACCAAGTATTATTAATTTCATAGTCTTTTCGAATTTGGCTGAATACGAACCTGATGATTTTATTTATCAAATTAAACGGTAGCTATATATCAAAATAAGAAATAAAATATCGACATTCCCAAAACCCGGATATACGTCACAAACGATGACGCACACCAAGAAGGCTATTATATAAACTCTAGCTCTTTCCACATAGAATTACCTTGACAACACCTATAAAATGAACAAATAATTTTTACCCATCCCAGTATGACATCCAAAACAATTGGAAGGTCACCATTCTTTGAAATCTACGACTTTTCACTACAACAACCATCTAAAAGCAGGACAGTGATTTATATTTGAATAAACTATTAGAAAGTTAACTTTTGTATAACACAAAAATTATGTTTGTCCTGCGATGGGTTCAATACTTTTTATTATATGATTTTATAGTTTGTTGCACGGGAAATTAATAATGCTAAAAATTGGTCTTAGTGGTATGTTTTGTTTATGAATGTTTGGCAGACCATAAAAATGTGATGGCTTACTGTATTAAGGTATCAACATTGTTTTTTCACGGGTAGTTGATTTCATTTTAAAATTTAGAAAGTGTCTATTAGATTTTATTTTCTATTGATTTGGTAGGGTCTTTTGATAGTTTTGTATACGGGCCTTTATTAATGAATCTATTACTTTTGAATCAAAATCCATTTTGTTTATAATTACGGTTGAGTTGTCCTTAAAGGCGGTAAGAAAATGATATACTCTTTTTTTCTGCTTATGTTGTATTATTTTTCAAATAAATCAGCCTTTCTAATATTACTTTACAACGTACTTAAACTTTGAAATAAAAATATTGTGGTTGAATTTCCGAAAAATAATTATTTTCATATCTTTAACACGTTGACTGCCGATGTCAAATTGGAACTTTTCGAAAAAACCGATTTTTTTTCGTGTTTAGATTTGTAAAAAAAGTATTTCTTAGTGTTAAGTTGATTACTAAAAAAATTTTGAATTAATCATTATACCTCAAACTGTTATGACTCAAGGGATGAGTCACCGGCCTCTGAGGACCTATTCTCTATCACGAGGCCGATGACTCAACACTCGAGTCAGACCCTAAACTCACCTATGATATGGAAAAAAGCACGAAATGCATAGTCAAACTTCATTTTATTGAAAATATCATATATTTTACAAATAATAGTCAAGCAAAACTCAAATAATTCGGATAATTCAACATAAATCAACATTCTAACTTTTAACAAAATAAAATGAGCATTTTTCCAAGCTCAGAAACGTACATAAAATAAAAATAGGTACATAAAGCAAAAATAAAAATACATAAAACAAAAATAAAAAATATATGAAAATGCGAAAATCAAAGCAAAGGAGCTTTATTTTTTGTCATGGAATATGCGAAAACAATTTCCGAGGCAAAGTCCTGGTTGATCAGGACAAGCAGGACAAAAATATGGGGTATTCTTGCGGATTTTTTGTTCATAACACACCCTGCACCGCTTTCTCATCTGGCGTCCATTGTCATCCAGATGATATTTTTCAGGCATATGACCAAGCTGGTTTTTGGGTTTATTTTCAGTGGGTTGGTTGTTCGCCTTTGATAGGAGATTTTTGATGATACAGTGTCGGAAGTCATAATAATTGAGTTTTTTTTTAGTGGAATACATGTTATAAAGGTGAAAGGCGTCAAGAAGCATAATCGAGATGAAATGGATGGCAATCTTTTTGTACCACCTAATTGTTTTTCTGTCACTTCCGTAATACGAAAGCATTTGGTCTTGCCTGTCTATCCCTGACATATTTTTATTATACTGAATAATAGCGTTTGGTTTTAGTTTTTCTTCTTCCCGTCTAGTTACTGCATTAGCCAATTCACCATCAAACTCTGTAGAAATAAATAATACTTCTCTTTTGTCTCGCCACTTTCCTACTCCTACTCCATTACAATATTTCACTGCAACTTCACCTTTCTTCAGTTTTTTAGATGTTACTTCTGGTGGGTTTCCTTTCCGGTTCTGCCGTAAGGTGCCCGTAGCATACGTTTTTTTCGAAAGTAACTCATTGCATAAAGTCACACTATTATAATAATTGTCCATGTAGAGAGAGTGTCCGTTTCCAAAATAGTTCTTTACAAGGCTTATCACAACGTTTGCTGAGTGCCCTAATTCTCCCTGCATATCCGTTTCGTTGCCGGTATATATCCTCACTTTCAAAACAAGGCCATTAGGTTCCGATAAAATATAAAGTTTCACCCCGAATTTGTGTTTTTTATTTTTTATATATTGCCTGAAGATCAGCCTGCCTCGCCAAAGCACCATGGACTCATCCAATGAAAGGTTTTTATTCGGATAGTAAATTTCATCTATTCTTTGATTGAAAAAATTTTGAAGCCATCTTATCTTCCACAAACGATCGCCAAATCCTAATTCGCCTCTTTCCGGATTTTTAGAGAAATGTAGGCATCTTAAAATCGTTAAAAAACGATTTCTGCTCATATAATTTCTAAAACAAGGAAGATTATATAACTCATCTGTTTTCCAGTAATCCTGTAAGCGGTTTATCTGTATGTGACCCATATGAAGCCATAGTCCCAAAAAAACTTGTAAAGTGTCAACTGTTAAAGGTTTCCAATCAGTTATTCTTGATTTCTCTTTAGTTTGTTTGCTAAGGAACAACTCTTCGGCATAGTTGTTGGTTTCCGTTACGATATTTTCGAGAAATTCATCCGTAAGAAACAAACGCACAAAGTCCATAGGCTCATCGGCATCCAAGTTTATTTTGAGACCAGTGTTGCCCAAAAATGGAAAGTCTTTGAAATTAGCGTTATCACCCCACGAATAGGTCGTTTGGTCGGTGTCTGTTTCACCATCATCCACAGCAGGAACGTCTTCAACATCTCCCTCCCCATCGCTCGAATCAGTGTCGTTTGGCTCGTACTCACTCTCACTCTCTACAAACGGTTCCTCATCACTGTCCGACAGGTTAAGCAGCGCTTCCATTTCAGCTGACGTTAATTGTTTCTTTTTTTCAGAGTCTGTAAGCCTTCTTTTGGGCCTAGATGGTCCCGCAATTTGATCATCCATTTTGTTTTTACAGCAAACCCGATCGAAAAACCAAAACTGCTAAAACACGTGTTTATACGTATATAAGAGGCCGACCGAATGCGAAATCACTCCTACGGAAGCCGGAGCAGCACTGGTTAATATTTAAATCAATAGCAGGTGACCCACCAGTTGAGCCATCGGCCTTTGGTAGGGGAACCACGTGACTCAACAGCTGAGTCATCGGCAGTCAACGTGTTAAATAAAGTTTTCTTTCGCCATTTAATGAATTGAAACTCAATTACTCTAAAAGAAATAAAGGACATTCATCATCATTGCAGTGGACCTATCGTTGATTAGAAACAAAAGCCAAGATTCCTTAATATTTTTCAATAAAGTTCAAAAATACAAGATGTTCTAGAACAAAGGTACCGTATCTGATTAAATCGTTTTACCATGTCCTTTCCTTTTTCCTTGCGTACAGAATTACATAGGTTTGCACATTAAACAGGTCGTCCATCAAACGCTGTTATTTTAGAATTGTGCTTTTTAATTAGTTGTTCATGTTTTGTCTATACATATGTATAGTATAGAGCATTCAATTTCCATTTGTAATATGTTAAGATCTCCTCTGTATGACAATCCATTATTAAGTTACAAAATTTCGAAGTATGAAAGAATAGTTATCATTTTAACATGATTATTATTTTGACATTCAGAATAATGTTTTCAGTATATTAAAAAAAGCACTCCAATAATAAATTATACAGCATAACTTAATGGGACATACTGTATAACATGAAAATTATTAACATAAATGATACTGCATCAATGATTTTAATTACAGTACCAGACACAATAGCTAAAATTACGAGGAAGTTTACAACACATGCAAAAAAATCTCTTTTTTAAAACTACTCACCAAAAAGGAAAATGTTCCATTCAAAACGTAGAAGTTGGAGAATTTGGTCCAATGGAAAAGCCAATAGCTACATTCCTGAAACTGCCTAACTGTTTCTGTAGAACACCCGCAACTATTAATATTGATGTAGATGAAAACATAACTACTTTGAAATTACAAGGTGGGTGGAAGACCAATACTTTTTTTTCATCTTTTGTTTGTTCCTTGTGGTATATTCATTATTTGGCACTGTTGCTGAATTATGCAAAATTATCTGGAAAATAAAAATGACATAGCAAATAAAGTCAACACAGCTGTCAATAACACAGATTTACAACAATCTACTTCAAAACGTTGAAACAATTTTCAAACCAAACAGAAAATATTGTTAGATAGATATCGCAGAATAATTATAATTATTATAAGGCTTTATAAGTTTTCAAAAAAATTACCGTTCAACTAAGAAGCAACGACTACTTCCCGGGCTATAGGCTCCGACGCTTCAATTAAATAAGAATAAAGTTTGAACTCTGTATTTAAAGTTGAAGAATATTGTGGTTTGTGCTAATTTTATTCAAATTGATGTTGCGATATTAAAGACTGAAAAAGACTTTTTTAAAGTAAGTTTGTGGTCTTCTTAAGTGAATAAGTACTTCGATGTGGCTCCCGAATAAATTTCTCAAATCTGGTATGTCAAACACAAAATATAATTTGAATCAAATTGAATAACCATTCCATGTGATAAACCACGTCCATGTAATAAAACATAATTAGTAAAAATAGTAGTACTACCGTCAGAAAGATAAATTAAAAACACAACCGAAACGGTGAAGGATATTTCTGGGAAAAATAAAACTACCAAAATTCAAATGATAAAAAGTGAAACAGGTAGACTTACCTATGATAAAAAAGAGATTGCATATTGTTTCAATAATCACTATATCTCGATTTGGCAAAAACTTGCGAAAAAAATTCAAAAACCCTGAAAAAAGCATCTTCTGTGTATTCTATATTTTTGGAACCTACAATAGAAGGGGAGATAATTGAAACAATATCATCTCTCAAAATGAACAAAACTCCCGGTATCGATGAAATCAGAGCTGAAACCTTAAAAGAGATAAAAACAGAGATAGCTTTTCCTCTGAACAACATTTTTAATAGAATAATAGAAACAGGAAGATTTTCTAAAGAACTTAAAACAGGTGTTATCAAACCAATTTTCAAAAAAGGAAACAAACATGAAATTTCAAACTACAGACCAACTACACTCATTTCAAACATAGCTAAAACATTAGAAAAAATAATCAAAAAAAGAATGGTCTCGTACCTTAACAAGCATAATTTCATTTCAAATAATCAGTATGGATTAAAAGAAGGGATTTCTTCCCAGGATGCTATCATTTTTCTTACCTCCAAAATATCCGAAAATCTAGAAAAGAGTAAACCAAGTCTATGTGTTTTCTTAGATCTTGCTAAGGCCTTCGATACCGTGAACCACTCACAACTGTTGACGACCTTGCAAGATATAGGTTTCAGGGGAAGCACATTGAATCTCATAGAGAATTACCTTCAAGACAGAGAGCAATTCGTGAAAATTCATAACGTCGTCAGGGAAAATTGGATTGTTGATTGCGGTGTACCGCAAGGAACAATCTTGGGGCCAATTCTCTTTACAATATATATCAATAATATATTGCGTCACGATACTTGTGGTAACATTGTTTGCTTCGCTGACGATACAGCAGTATTGTACAGTGCTGATAGATGGAATGACCTCAAAGCTAAAGCAGAATATGACATGAGTAAACTCTTTGAATGTTTCGCAGATAAAATAGTATCAATAAATTACGAAAAAACATTCTTTTTACCATTTTCGTGCTATGCCAACTCACTACCCCATTGACTATCGGAAACAATATATTAATTCAATCAGCAGTAAAAATCAAGTACTTAGGAGCAGTGATAAATAGACATCTGAGATGGAACTATCATGTTGACCAAGTGACTAGAACATTGAGGAGCATTCTTTATAGATTCAAGTATTTACGAAATATATTGGATACCTCACGAATGAAAACAATCTATTGTGCAATTGTGGAGATATGGGATAGTGGGCTGGGGTGGAGTAGCAGTATCGCATTTGAAAAAGTTAGATGTATTACAGAAAAAATTTCTAAAAATTCTTTTCGGAAAATCATCACGATACTCATCGGAAACACTTTTCAAAGAGTCGAAATTGCTTGACCTCAGGCAAAGATGTCAAGTGTTTCATTTCAGAGACAGATAGAGTCTCTATACATCGATTAATTGATCCCTCGATCGCATGAAATATACTCTGTAATAGAGATAACATTATTTAGTTGTTACTACATCTACCTAGAGAAAATGAGTGTCCATATTCATATTCCTTATATTTCCTTAAATTGTTTTTATAATCCTTCAACCTAATTTATTACTTAAATACTGTTAACTATTATCATTGAAATACTTTTATTCCATACTGTCATCAATCATTGACACTATACTATGTCATTCTTCAACCTTGATTATATTGTGTACGTTAATGTGTGAACGTGTATATAATATGTAGAGTTCATACTGTTAAGAAAACATATAGAAAATCATATATGTAATGTATGTCGTAGCTAGTCACTGTCAGTTAATGTCATGTTTATTCGATTAATAAATTTATCTATAAACTAATACAAAGCCTTTAATTACCCACATCAAACAGGTTATGGGCCCAGGACTGTTCCTTGGGTAAACTGTGGGTAATTTTTCTTAGCGTAATCGCGAAAAGTTT
The DNA here is from genome assembly GCA_949126875.1 of Lochmaea capreae. NCBI lineage: Eukaryota > Metazoa > Arthropoda > Insecta > Coleoptera > Chrysomelidae > Lochmaea > Lochmaea capreae. Next base: position 24,766,807 of record OX421409.1, on the reverse strand, counting down.
GCAAGAAGTGAAAAAGGTGCAGCAACAAAATGGCAGCTGTGAGTAGTCTTTCTGTGCCAATTTTGGAAGCGAATAATTTCAACAACTGGAGATTTCGCATCTTGACTTTGCTAACTAGAGAACAGTGTAATGATGTTATTGAAAAGGATTCGCCACCGTTGACCGCATCAATTGAGGAGCAACAAAAATTCAAGAGACTTGATGCTAAAGCAAAGTCTATAATCGTTCAGGGTGTGTCAGATAAGCATTTGGACATTGTTAAAGATTGTGCTACTGCAAAAGAGCAATTACAAGCTCTAAAAGATATATTTGTTAGAACAAGTTCTTTTACTAAATTATCTTTGTGGAGAAAATTGTTCAGTTTACGTTCTGGAATCAATGAAAGTTTGGAAGACCATTTCTTGAAATTCGATTTAATAATACGTGACCTTAAAGACCTTGGATCGATGAGAGTGATCGTGTGTGCCACTTACTGTTATCATTGCCATCCAAATTTGATACAGTAGTGACTGCCTTAGAAACAGTTAGTGATGTAAAAATGGATTTCGTGAAAGCCAGGCTGCTAGATGAAGAGCTAAAGCTAGAATCTAAACTAGATGCACATGGAGACAATAATGAAGTGAGTTTTAAAGCTTTTACAAAAGCATGTTTTGCATGTGGTAGTAAATTCCATTTCCAAGCAAATTGTCCTAAAAGAAATGATGTAAATAGTGGATCTCCGAATAATTCAGGAGCAATCTCCGGAAATCAAAACAGAGGCTATTCTAGAGGAAATTATTCTAGACGTCGGGGACGTGGTTTTAGACGTAATCAAGGACAAAACAGACAACAAGCAAATACAGCTGATGGTGATCAACAAGTTGTTCTTTATGCTGCTAATTTGTGTGACTCACATGTAAATATTGGACGTATTAGCTTTGTATTGGACTAGTAATCACTTCGTGAAAGAAAATCTGGAACCCTATATGACTAATGTCAAGACACTGGACAATTACATATCTATTCACATAGCAAATGGTGAAATTTTGAAGTCAAACAAATTGGGAAAATTAAATGCAAAGTGCCAGGGTCAGAGTATTGCCATCGAAGCCCTCATTGTTCCAAATTTGAAGCATAACCTCATTTCAGCTTCAAAAATAATCGAAAAAGGACACAAGATAATAGTAACAAAAGAAAACACACAAATTTGTGGAATCAATTTCTCCCTTAAATGCCATAATTAAGGTGGACTGTATATATTGTATATAGACAATGTGATGAATCAAAATTGTAATGTTAGTGTGGACACTGAAACATGGCATCAAAGATTAGGACATGCTGGAAAAGCAGCTTTGAGGCAACTTGGATAAGGCGTTCCCAAAAAGATTTGTCCTACTTGTATAGAAGGAAAAGCTACAAGGCCAACATTCCAACCAAATGAAAAACGTGCAACACATATAGGAGAGCTTGAGCACAGTGACCTATGCGGACCAATAACTCCTTGTACCAATAACTGGAGGAAAATATTATCAAGTAATCTTGGATGATTTTTCACATTTCCTTATTGTAAAAATTTTGAAAAACAAAAATGAAGCCAAACAAAATTTAATTGATTATATGTATGAAACTGAGAGACAATTTGGTGTTCAAATTAAAAGATTTCGTTTGGACAATGGTGGTGAATTCACATCACGTAGTTTTAAAGATTTTGCCAAAAGTAAGGGCATTCATTTAGAATATACTATGTCCTATAGTCCGCAGATGAATGGTAAAGCAGAACGCATGAACAGAACCCTTTTGAATATGGTCAGGACTAAGATTATCGACGCAGGTATACCCAAAATACTGTGGGGAGAAGCATTAATGTCATCGGTATACGAGTTAAATAGAACACCTACTTCAGTCCTCGGTAAAGGAGAAACCCCATCACTAAAATGGCATGGCCGTAATGATATTAGTAAACTAAAAGTTTTTGGTTGTCGAGCATGGTATGTTCAACTACCTAGGGAAAACAAACTTGAACCAAAGGCGAAAAAAAGCTGTGATGGTGGGATATTGTGGAGGCGGATATAGACTCTGGATACCTCCAGAAGATAAAGTTATCAAGTCCAGGGACGTACGTTTTGACGAAAGTATTTTAGAATACAAACAAAATCATGAAAATACAAATGAAGAAAAAGTTGAATAAAAAATTCAACCATATGAATCAAACGAAGAAGAAACAGATGAAGAGGAATTTCATGATGCAGAAGATCCAAGAGAAAAGTTATATAGAGAGCGAAGAAGATATTGAAAATGACAACGACGAAGTAATGGAAAATGTAACACAAACTAGAAGTGGAAGAGAAATTAAAAGACCAAAACATCTAGATGAATATGAAATTTATAAAGCTTATTGCTTATTGTCTGAATCATATGAAGAGCCGAAGACCTACAATGAAGCCAAAAAGTGTCCAGAATGGAATGAAGCAATCCAAAAAGAATTAAATTCACATCAAAAGATGAATACTTGGACTCCAGCTCAAATACCAAATAATCAGATTGCAATAGACACCCGTTGGATTTTTAAATTAAAAGAAGATGGCACTAAAAAGGCCCGATTAGTGGCTAGAGGCTTCCGAGAACCATATGAAATAGGCGGTGAGTTTAGTTATGCACCAGTCAGCAGGCTTTCAACGATACGAATTCTTATGTCCGTAGCAGTACAAAAGGGGTGGAAATTAAAACAAGTAGATGTGCCTACTGCATTTTTAAATGGTCAGCTGGACAAAGAAATATATATTAAAAGGCCTGAAGGACTAAAAAGTGACTAGAACTATTTTAGACTTAATAGAGCATTATATGGATTGAGAAGTGCTCCAAAGTGCTGGAATATTAAATTCAATGAAGTCATGTTAAAGTTGAAATTTCAAAGATCAAAACACGATTTTTGTCTCTACAAAAAAGAAAATATATATTTAGTACTTTTTGTAGATGATGCTCTCATAACTGGAACAGAAAAGGAGATAAATAAATTGATTGGAAACTTGCATGAAGAATTTAATATTAAAATCAGTACTGAAGTCTCAATATTCTTAGGAATGGAAATTACACATACTGAAGACGGCTTGAAAATTGTACAAACCAGAATGATTGATCGATTGTGCAAAGAATTTGGTTTAGAAGAATGTCGATCAGTGACTACGCCAATGGTTAATTTTAACCTGAATGAAGATCTAATCAGAACAGACATTCCCTATCGCAGATTGGTATGCAGTATGATGTATATTTCATTGGTATCTAGACCAGATATATCATTTAGTGTATCATACCTTAGTAGATACTTGGATAAGGCTACCAATCAAGCCTGGATTGCAGCAAAACGAGTACTCCGATACCTGAAATCAACTAATCTCCTTGGATTGAATTACACCAAAGGAAATGGGGAACTTATAGGAATGTCAGATGCCGATTGGGGAGGAGATAGAAAGACCAGAAAGAGTGTCAGCGGATTTATCTGTTTTCATTCCGAAAATCCCATTGCTTGGCACTCCAAAAAGCAAAATTGTGTTGCTTTATCAACTATGGAAGCTGAATACATAGCAGCAGCTTCTGCAGCTCAAGAGCTTATGAATGTTAAGGGCGTCTTATCAGAATTCAATACTCAGATGGAAGAAAGTGTTAAGCTGAAAGTGGACAATATAAGTGCAATTTCAATGATGAATACATTTGAGAATTCAAAAAGTGGTAAACATATCGAAATTCGTTATCACTTTATCAAAGATTTATGTATTAAAAAGAAGATTTTAATTGACTATATTAATACTAATCAAAATTGTGCTGATTTGTTTACAAAAGCTCTGGCTAGAATCAAATTCGAATCATTTAGAAAAGGCATGATGAAATGAGAATTGTATTTATATAATTCATTAGTTACAATATTTTGTATTTATTTGTGCACTCATTATTTTTGTTAAGATTTTTAGAAAATGTGTTTGGATTTCTTTTGTTTGTTTACGTTTTCAATGAAATGTATTGTTTATAATTTTGTGCCATTAAATCAGCTGTTGCTGTCAATTACAGTTGTTAGGTTAGAATAACAATAACGTTCCATTGAGGCGGTGTGTTAAGAAAAAATATAGAAAATCATAGCTACGTTCGGTATTTGCATCGCAGAGGCGACGGATTTTTGGTCACGTGATCACATATTAATCTGAGGAAATTGCTATTAGTTACGTTCGATATTTGCATCGCAGAGACGACGGATTTTTGGTCACGTGATCACATATTAATCTGAGGAAATTGTTATTAACGAACGGCCCGACCAACCAGTTCTAAACAAACTACTAGCCTGTGTCTTTAATTAACGGACTACGATTTTTTTTTGCTTGATGTTTTCGTTCTTCTAGTGTTTTACAGCCTTATTAATAATAAAATGTAGATTATGCTAACATGACTTTAAAACTAAACTAGTAAAAAGCATATTAATAAATACATTTAACATTACTTTAACACTAGAACGATACTAAATCCTTAGTAATAAGTTTGGGTATGTTTTACACCGTATTTAAGTTAACCTAACCTTTTTTGGCTCTTACATATTAAAAACTACAACCAACTGCACCACAAAGGCACAAACACCCAACAGTATAAATTTTCTATAAAAAAGATATTCAGAAGTATTCACGAGCTATGTTTACGAGAACAAAAATCTCCTCCGTTAATAAAATTAAGGGTTAGAATTGTCTCTGGTTAGAATCAACAATCAGAACTCAGAACATCTTATTACCATTACAAAGCACAGAAGTATATATTCTATCACAGAACATGACGGAACATCAAAACATTTTACAAAGAGAAATAAGAATGAATATAGCCGTTTACGCATTTTACATTGTTGTCATATTTATCTTATGTAAACATATTGTTTGTTACATGTTTCTAAGTATTCAATTATTAATATGATTTGCTTAGCATGCTATAAGTAAGCTCTTAGTAACGATTAGTTAATATGCTGTTATCGTGTTTATTATTAATAAGGCTGTTGATTTTATTATTCATTAGTTAAAGCTATGTCATGGTCAACAAACACTACGAGATTTACTAATGACAGTAGTGACTACAACATAACCTCATAACGTGACAGATAAACAGATAAATCTTTCTCGTCGGTCAAAATATTCCGAGCAAACAGATTTACCTCGGACTGATCTGAGCAGAGTTACCGAACAGTTCAGATTTACCTCCCCTACCTTTGGATGTAATAAACGAACCATTCAGACTAAAAAGATTGATCGGACTCAAATAACGAACGCAGCTATTAACGAATGGCCCGACCAACCCGATCTAAACAAACTACTAACCTGTGTCTTTCATTTACGGACTACGATTTTTGTTGCTTGATGTTTTCGTTCTTTTAGTGTTTTAGATTTTATTATTCATTAGTTACAGCTATGTCTACCCCTGAGGCAATTGTGGTCGCTATTCATGGTCAACAAAAACTACGAGATTTACTAATGACGGTAGTGACTATAACATAACCTCATAACGTGACAGATAAACAGATAAATCTTTCTCGTCCGTCAAAATATTCCTAGCAAACAGATTTACCTCGGACTGATCTGAGCTGAATTACCGAACAGTTCAGATTTACTTCCCCTACATCTAGATGTAATAAACGAATGATTCAGACTAAAAAGATTGATCGGACTCAAATAACGAACGCAGCTCATATATGTAATGTATGTCGTAGCTTGTCACTGTCAGTTAATGTCATGTTTATTCGATTAATACATTTATCTATAAACTAATACAAAGCCTTTAATTACCCACATCAAACACATACAATAGCCTTTTTGGTGTGCGTCATTGATTGTTAATGTTCTTCTAACACATTACGGTGAAAGAAATGGAAAAAAAGGCAGGTCTGTGATAAATCCTAATCAAAATATCACAATAATGAACTCTTTAAACGTATTACAAACGTTAACCCTAATCTTTGACAGAAAAATTTGATTGGTTGATGTTTAGCTTACGTGCAAGCGCGACCTATCAATCGGGCGAATTTATATCGTTATAAATACGATGTAGACGTTCCCTTCGTAGGTTACGTCTTTTTCTAATGTCCCACTGACAGTTCTCGTCAGGTCTGTACTTTGTTGTTTATGATTATTTATGGAAAGTGAATATTAATCTTATTATTAGCATTTTATTTATTTAAATAATACAAAAATATGCCTAGATACACGGAAAAAGAGCAGCATCTTACTTTAAAAGTTATCAAATATTTTCATTTAGAAAAAAAACTGGTAAACCATTGATACCTTTAACTTCAGTGCACCAAGTAAGTATTTTTTATATAACAATAAGTGATATTAATATAAATCAAGTTAATCCTATTTCATTAGGATTGTTTAAATATTTTATTTTTATCTATTGTGTTTCAGCGCGTTTCAGATGCATTGGGAATATCCTTGCCGACTGTAGCAAATTTGGCAAAAAATGGCATTCACAGTGATTCAGAGTAAGTATACCACTAAAATGAGTAAGTCTGTCAAAATGTCGAAGGGTCCCACAATCCGAGAGAAACACGAGCATGCCATTAGGTGTAGGTTTAGTGAAGGTATGTAGAAAAATCTTTTCTATGCATCTGACATTTTTAATTAGTCCGATGAGTGAACCATTTTTACACACTTTTATTTAACTTCACTTCTCTGTTTGTCTAGATCAAATCTTGCAATCCACTTTTTACCTTCTTTTACCTAACCGATTTCATTCAAATTTTGCACACGATCACATTTTCGGTGACAATACATGTTTTTGGAAGTTTTGGATAAAAAAATTTAATGGAATTAAGAGCCTAACACTAAACAGTATAAAACAGAATATAAAAAAACTTTTCAAATTACACTTTTATTAGGAAATGCACTAAAAAGTAAAAAATTATTTTTTTTAATTAACTTCTCACTAAAAATAAAAGTGAGTGGTATGTAAGTAAAATATTCGAGAGCTCACATTAAATGTTTGTTCAAAACTAGTAGTCACATTTTATATATTGCGCCACCTACTTTAATCATAGTGAGAAAGAGTGAATGAGGAATTAAAAAACATTATTGTTTACTTTATAGTGCATTTCCTAATAAAAACGTGTAATTAAAAAAGATTTTTATATTTTTTATTCATTAATATTGTTTGTTTACTTACTTATTTTAGGTGAACATGTAACTCTACATACACTGAATAAAAAACTCCTTACCCTCTACAGCCTGTTTTTTGGACGAGACCTGGATTTTTAGTAAAGGTAGTTTTCGCAAGAGTTGGCAAGATGGTAGCACTAAGGCAGTACCGTACACCTTCACCACTCGTCTTCCTTACTGCCTTAGTGCTACCATCTTGCCAACTCTTGCGAAAACTACCTTTACTAAAAATCCAGGTCTCGTCCAAAAAACAGGCTGTAGAGGGTAAGGAGAACTCTCATTGTTCTTAAATTCTCTCAGAAAATGTAATCTTTTTTGAGCAACACGTGGTTGTTCCATAAGATATTTTCTATTGGAAATACTGCAATTTAGCCATCTGAATTTTAGTTCCCTTAAAATATTAGCCATTGAACCAACAGACATGTCGATTCCATCCAGATCGTTGAGTTTTTTATTCAGTGTATGTAGAGTTACATGTTCACCTAAAATAAGTAAGTAAACAAACAATATTAATGAATAAAAAATATAAAAATCTTTTTTAATTACACGTTTTTATTAGGAAATGCACTATAAAGTAAACAATAATGTTTTTTAATTTCTCATTCACACTTTCTCACTATGATTAAAGTAGGTGGCGCAATATATAAAATGTGACTACTAGTTTTAAACAAACATTTAATGTGAGCTCTCGAATATTTTACTTACATACCACTCACTTTTATTTTTAGTGAGAAGTTAATTAAAAAAAATAATTTTTTACTTTTTAGTGCATTTCCTAATAAAAGTGTAATTTGAAAAGTTTTTTTATATTCTGTTTTATACTGTTTAGTGTTAGGCTCTTAATTCCATTAAATTTTTTTATCCAAAACTTCCAAAAACATGTATTGTCACCGAAAATGTGATTGTGTGCAAAATTTGAATGAAATCGGTTAGGTAAAAGAAGGTAAAAAGTGGATTGCAAGATTTGATCTAGACAAACAGAGAAGTGAAGTTAAATAAAAGTGTGTAAAAATGGTTCACTCATCGGACTAATTAAAAATGTCAGATGCATAGAAAAGATTTTTCTACATACCTTCACTAAACCTACACCTAATGGCATGCTCGTGTTTCTCTCGGATTGTGGGACCCTTCGACATTTTGACAGACTTACTCATTTTAGTGGTATACTTACTCTGAATCACTGTGAATGCCATTTTTTGCCAAATTTGCTACAGTCGGCAAGGATATTCCCAATGCATCTGAAACGCGCTGAAACACAATAGATAAAAATAAAATATTTAAACAATCCTAATGAAATAGGATTAACTTGATTTATATTAATTTCACTTATTGTTATATAAAAAATACTTACCTGGTGCACTGAAGTTAAAGGTATCAATGGTTTACCAGCTTCTTTTGCTAACTGAAAATATTTGATGACTTTCAAAATAAGATGCTGCTCTTTTTCGGCGTATCTAGGCATATTTTTGTATTATTTAAATAAATAAAATGCTAACAATAAGATTAATATTCACTTTTCATAAATAATAATTGATCGTAAACAACAAAGTACAGACCTAACGAGAACTGTCAGTGGGACATTAGAAAAAGACGTAAGACACATTGCCGCTACGAAGGGAACGTCTACATCCTATTTTGAACGATATAAATTCGCCCGATTGATAGGCCGTGCTTGCACGTAAACTAAACATCAACCAATCAAATTTTTCTGTCAAAGATTAGGGTTAACGTTTGTAATACGTTTAAAGAGTTCATTATTGTGATATTTTGATTAGGATTAATCACAGACCTGCCTTTTTTTCCATTTCTTCCAACGTAATGTGTTAGAAGGAAATTAACAATCAATGACGCACACCAAAAAGGCTATTATATGTCTGTGCAAAAATGTGTCTACATGTCTACGAGTCAAATACACTGTTCAGTGTCTAATGTTATTATTCCGATCTTTTTCGTTATTATATTTACTCAATAACTATACACAATGAAAGAACACCCACGCCCAGGCAATGCCTTAGTGGGTATTCATTCATTATTAGGAGAATTAAGTCTATTATTGTATTGAAATTTGTTGTTATATATTAACCTAATAAAATATTTATTTATTCGGTGTCAAATCAGATAGCCACTTAGACGAATTAGCCAAATAGGAAGTTATAAACACTTCTCATGCAATGAAAAGGAATATTAAGTACATAATGTTCATTATGCAAAATAAATCTGGGTAAATTTTTCTTAATGTTGTATATTTCGAAGAGTTGATATCCTGAACAATTAAGTTGAAAAGTAATGGTTTTTCATAATTGATCTGAGTTCTTGTGTAATCAGTTCCAAAATGGTGTGGGAATGCCTAGGCAAACTTAATGAACTAGGCGAGAACAATATAGTCACCTTACTGTGGATTCCAGGACACACTGTAATAGAAGGAAACGAAATAGCAGATGAACTAGCAAAGAGGGGGACTGAAATACCCTTTTGGGGGCCGGAACCCTTTTGCGGAATCAGCTCCAATGTAATATTGGAAGAAATAGGTAAAGCCGAAGAAAAGAGAAGATCTGACAATTGGAAAGATCTAGTAGGGCTTAGGCAATCAAAGATTCTTCTGGGTGACTACAACCTGTTGAGATCAAATGAATGCATAAGTCAAACCAAAACTGCACTGAGTTTTAACAGGAATCCTAACGGGACATTGTCGCCTGAATGGGCACCTTAAAAAGCTCAAAATAGTGGAGGAAGAAGATTGTAGATTTTGTGGAATGGAAGAAGAAACCTCCATCCACATACTTGCGAACTGCACAGTATTTCAGAATCCTAGGGCACAGTACTACTGGATAGAAGAGGGACAGTTACCTAAGTTGAGGCCTGCAGATATCCTAAAATTCCTCCGGGAAATAGGACTAAAGGAGCTACTATCTGAGACTCTACTCAGAAACTAAGTAGAAGTCAGGGGGCACAATAGATATTTTAGGTCTCAGTGAATGTTACCCCAAAATACATACATACATACATACATACAAGACATATACATCGAAATATCATAAACTTACTAATTGTGTCACATTCAACTGGCTTATCCTAATAATGACATGTATTATGTAGACATTTTTTGAGCAGTTATCAAAATATACGAGACTTACTGCAATTTCTCATTGTTGCTTGGAATACTAATGCCCAGAGATATATCAATCGCATGGTAAGTCATATGAAAATATTGCACAGCATCAATATTACCAGGTACAACTAATCTTGTTGAGTGAGTCCATTGATTGTACATAATTGCTTGCCAAGCATAGGGCTTTCTCAATCTCGCCCAGCTAAAAATAAATAATAATAATTAATGAGATCAGTGTAAGATTGTAAAGTTTCATCAGTTTGAATTTGTGCCAGAATTTATAGATAAGAATAAGTTGCGTGATTTGTAGAAGCGCAACTAGCAATCCATATTATCATATCAATCTTTTTTTGTTGTTGGTTTTTCATGGGAAATTAAACCACAATATTTTTAATATATATTTGTTGCAACAAATTTTTTGAGGTCCATTTACATTAGATTATTTTCTTGATAAAATGTGGAATCAAATATTTTCTGTATGACATTATAACAATATTATAGTGTATAGTCGACGTAAACTGTATAGTGCCTTCTTAAAGTTGCCGGCTTTTTGTTTGATCCTAAGACTAAGAGTATACCGTCATAGCCCAGTCAATATTATAATTATTTAAAATGCTTACTTAGTTAACGATAAATTCATTTAATGTTATAATTTCAACTAATAATCGTTAATAGTTATTTAATGAACTAGTTTGTTAAGGAAGGCGATTAATAAACGAAACTGGTTAAAGCACGAACGAGCGATAGTTGAGTTTATTAATCGCCCATTAACAAATGAGCTGATTACAATATTTTTTCGTTGACCGTAAACTCTTTTTTTGTGACAAAAATCACTTTTCCACAAAGACTATTAGGAGACAATAATGTCAACTCCATACCAATGACTTAGAATGCCATTGACATACATTTTCAATTTCACGTAAAAATCACGTTTGCTAAAAATCTCCGTTATCATTGAGAAATAAAATGCGAATTGTCAAAAAAGTTGTCATTGTGAAAAAGTTATTGTAAATTTGTAATTGTGCAGTTATGGAGTTAGAAAACACTGCGCAATTACCTGCTGCAGTGTTGGCGAGTGCAAACTTTGGTATATTGTCTATATGAAAATGTCATCAAAACGTCAAAATCACAAACAAAGTGCGTTAATGACGATATTAATATCGATATTAATATCGATATTAATAAACGGAAAAAGTGTGTTTAATAGTTTTTATTTGTTAAATAAATGTATCGACTGTCTAACGATTATTTTTAACCCGCAATCATGGAGCGCCATCCTACTTTTTAAGATACGAAGGCCACTTTCAGAAAGGACTGATGATCAGTAGTGTCGATCGGTCTGATCCATTGTTTTATATTTATCATTCACATGTCCGCGTATCATAGGTCACATAATATAAAGCAATGTAAAACAATGAATCTCGACCGATCGTCAGTACAAATCATCAGACCTATCTGAAAGTGGCCTTAGCGTTAATGTATAGAACAAAACACACATTTTTTTGAATCTTCACCTAATTGACGACTCGAGCTTTCTTTTGATGTATTCACGGTTTCTTTCAATCTAATATCTATTTGTTCTTTCCTCTGCTATTTATAACCCGAATACCTATCAAACTTTTCTTTAAACTAAACAATTTCAACCTATTTATATTCAAAAACTTCTTAAACACAATTCCAGACAATTAACACTACCTTATATCTCGTTTTATTAAGAACAAGTAATTTCAAAAAATTCATAATTTTTTACATCTTTGACTGAACTATAACTATTTTTGAGAGAGGGTTTATTTATTTTGAGGGAGCACGCAGGTATTCCCTTTATAGTCGGTGATCTGACATCAATAAAGTGTAGTGTGGAAACTGTAGGTAAATATTCATATTAATTAGAAACTATATTTTTACTTAAACATTATATATTTACCATGTGGGAAATATCGAGTTAGGTTCAAAATATTGTGTGTAACAACGACGAAAATTTAAATAATGGTGATGAGAGTGATGATTTTAGTAATAGTGAAAGTAATCAAAACAGGATTCGACGACATTTAAATTTGGAAGCACAGAAAATATGTTTCAATGTGTATAAGAATCTACGGGAAAAGTTTGGTTTCCATGAAAAAACAGAATTAATGCCAGCAGTATCTGATGTAACACAAGTTCCAATTGTAAATTTGGACGAAACTTGGTATGATACACACGATACGGTTAAGAAAGGATTGACTGATGGGTCAAAATCGTGTATGCCGACTAGCAGAAAATGATTTAAAAAGTAATCAAAATTGAAGATGGGTACAAGAACATTGGACAAGTCCATATTAATGGGAGAAATAAGTTTAATATTGATTTACAAGACGATAGTGATAGTGAAGCAGATGGTATGGAAGAAGGATTAACAGGATTTTTGGAAGAAGCAAGTTAATTAAGTTTAATATATTTTTTATGTTACTTATGTAGTAGTGACAAATTGGAGTTAGAAATTATATTAATTTTTAAAGAATTGTTTTATTCATTGTTATAAAATTTCTTTTGTTTGTTACATATTTTTTCATAGAATTTAGTTTTGTTTATGGCTTTGAAATTTAGTTTTCCATAAAAAAATCGAATGAGATACAAAAAGGGCTCAGTTAACGTGTGGTATCCCGTTTAAACCTAACGCTCTTCCAACAATTACGTAACGTCAAATACAATATAGAATTATGTTTGGTAAGTAAGCAGAAATAATAATAATACCTTTCAGAGTCTAGCTCCGCAACATAACTTAAAGGGGATATAGGATTAGATAGCTGGCACTATAAGTTTTACGTCGACTATACTAGGAATGGGATCAAGTGAAGTGCATGCTTCAGGAACGGTTTTATTAAGGATAGCACTTTTTTTATTTCGGAAATGTTAATAAAACGGGTTTGGTGATGCTTTTTTGTGGTATGATTATTTTTGTTTTAAAATGTTTAAATCAGTTTTGTGATTTTGTGTATTGAAGAATATATTAACAACAATTCTGACTTAAAAAACTCCCATCTCTAATATACTTTATGTATTCATTTATTCGGATTTTCAATGGTCTAGACTAGATGCTTCAACTAAATAAAATTTGTCATATTCACAGAATATCTGATATATGCAGTTTTTTTAAAGATCGTTCTTCATTTTCTGGTTTAGTTTTCATTAGTATAGATCTCCAAGTATTGTTCAATTTAAAGCTAGTTGGAACAGTGAATTGATTACCAATTTTCTCAATCCTTTCTGATAAACCCTTAACATACGGTATTATCAATATTTTCAAAATCATATTAATAGAATTATTATTATTGTTATTATTAGTATTGGTTATTAACAATGAGCCATTCTCTATATTCTTAATTTCTTTGTTTATTAATTATGTTGGGTAATTATTCTTATTTACAACTGACTAGTAGAATTCTCTAGAGTCTAGACACGTTCTAATAATAAAGCCAAGCATTTTATTTGTTTAAGATGTGATTTCCAATAAGTGTTGTTTATATCAATTTAGAATCAAACCTAACACCAAGATCTCTTATATGATTGTTTACAATAAGATTGATAAGAACATCTGAAAATGGCAAAGAATTGTTATTTTCAATTTCAAATTTTATTAATTTTTCTCCTTAATTTATATTGTCTACATATCTCCACCAGACAGTTGGTTTTAATTTTTGATTATTCACTATTGTGTCTTCACAAGGTTCCATGTAAATAGTTGATAAAATTGGTGAGAGGCAAGGGCCCATGGCAAGACCAAAATTCTGTTCATAAAAATCGTTATTGAAGAAAATATGTGTTATACATAATTTTAATAATTCTATTATTGTTGTTCTATAAGTGTCTGATCAATTTCTAATTGTGATTTAAAAGTTCCATTGGTTTTTAACTGGAACATTTGTAAAAAGACTAAGTTTTTTTTCAAGTTTAAATATTTTGTAGTCTTAAACTTAAAAATATTATTGATTGTCTAGTTGTCAAATTTTTTCATTATTGTCATATAGGGACCAGAATTGGAAAAAAACTCAATTGTTCTTGATAACGAAAGCTGGAATGCTACTGAAATGTTGAATTGAAAAATATATAAAAAAGATCGTGGTTTGATTTCCCAAAATAATTATTACTCAACAAAAAGAATAATGCAAGAAACATACAGAAGATATGGTTCAATTAAGTTTCTATCACACAATGTTGTCTACAAAAACTAGATGCATACTCTCCCTTTTTGGGGTAAATTATAATGTTGTAGTCTGACTTTTGAGTTTTGCACACATTTTCTGTTATGCATTTTGTAGGTAGGTACCATTTACAAAAAACTGACAATCAGGCAAACACAAACTTCAAAAAAATGTTCATATTCAAATTTTGTTTTGTCCCTTTTTTAAGTTTTTTTTTCGTTTCTTCTTGACTATATCAACCTGTGTTCATTCCATTTTATTACAAATTCACTTTTTGTCAATATTGTGTGTCAAGTATAAAAATAAAAAGTGCCCAGAAAAGTGGCATAGGGGTAATTGGATAAAGACAATAGCATTGTCACGATTTGACAAATTGTAGTTAATTGCTCAAATAATAGTATCCTATCTCCTTATGCATTTGATGTAAACATAGCAGCTTTTTACTTATGTCCTCTATAAACCTTAGTATGAGGATATATTGGATACAAAAAATAAAATACCATATGCATTTTGATAAATACTCAGACTTTTTTCATTTATTGTGTCTTATAACCTATATACCTACTCATTTCATTCTTAGAGTCCATAAAATTGATGCCATTATCTAGGTATAAATTATATCCAAGACTGCTTCTAAGATTAAGTCACTCTTCATTACTTCTATAATGCCCACTTGCACCAAACTAAACTTAAGTCATACTTGGCGAAGAAAATCCAAAATTTTAAGTAGACCTAAAAATGATCTGTTTTGAACCAACTATTTTTCTAACTTAACTAAGATTGAATAGTTTCTGGCAATAGTGTATTATCTCTCCTCATTTTTTTAATGATTTTTACCAAGAAAAAGTATTTTATAGGATAGGTTTATTTGGATATTTGAATTTGTCTATGATAATATGGTAAATCATTTCTCAATTGAGAGTTGTTTAAAAAAACGTGGGCATAGTGAACCTGTGCAGTGTACTACTACTACTACTTAATTATAAAAATCGACAAGGAGGAGAAAAACACAAAAATATCAAAAGCAAAGGCCAAAATAGGAGGAAGAGTCCCAAATTATACTTTTGCTGAAAAGCAAACACTTTTGCAAATGGTAGGATTCAAGAAAAATATAATTGAAAACATAAAAAACTGATAGTGTGAATATGGAAGAAAAAAAACTAAGTTTGGCCAAATTTGAGAAAACAGTTGTACTTGTTCAAACAGTAAAATTTTATAAACATTGACAAAAACAATATAATAAAAATTAGGTTCAGATTGTTAAGAGCTTAGTGGCACCTGGAACATAATTGAAATGATAGGCGAGCTGCAGTATTTACTGCAAAATTCAATATATGGGATATTTACTTACTGCTTGGACATTTCTGATTGCTAGAAAACGATATATAAAATAAACAACAAATATTCATTCAATGGACAATATTCGTTTAATTAAATAATTGAAAGGCCTGTGAGCATTACCAAGATAAATAAAACTTACCAGATTCTGTCTTTCAATTTTATTATGCTGGAAATTAATTTCATTTTACTTAAATGCTTTTATTGCTTTCTGTTCTAATAAATAGCTGATCACAGCGTTGCTCCTAGGAAATATTTTTTGGTAACAAAATGCCACGCAAAAACGTAATAGAATGCTAAAAATAGTATATTATTAAACGACCAATTTATGATAGCCATTATTCACGCAGGGTGACGTTTGCGTCTCGAGGGGCACAAGTCACCCGAGTGAATAATGGCCATAAATTGCGAGTAGAATACTATACTTTGTCCACGACCCTTGATTTCTTGATTAAGGCGAGTGTAGAACGGAAAGTAATAATTTTTTATTATTGACAATTCTAACGTCAAAATTAATAAATTTCAGGAGTACGTCAAATGTGACATATAGAGATGGGCGATACTGTGTAAAGTATTGATACACCGTACCGTTATAAATATATGGTTTTAAAAATATCAATATTAAAAAATACCGTTATGAAAAGTATCAATACTAAAAATTTCAATATTTTATCGATACGATATATTTGAGAAACAAATTTCCTAAACAAAATACGCAGATTTAATAGTTTATTTCATATTGTACCCCCATCTCTAGTCACCTATGTACCGAAATTTTGTGAGTGTTGAGTTGTTATCTGGATCCGTATCTTTGAACCATGGAGAAGGGAAGTTCTTAAAATCCACCGGTAGATTCTATCGATAGATGTCTGTGATATGTCAGATAAATGTCAGGTAGAATGTAGTTGATCTATCGGTAGACGATTATAAGAACGTGATTTGTGATTAGTATTGACGCATAGACGCAAATAAACTTTTATTCTTTGTATTAATTTTTAATTCGATACAAAATTTCACCTCATAAAAGCATGACGTACGTATTTAGGTCCACCATCACTTTAAACATTTCACCATTATAGGATATTTCCATTTGACCATTTCATAATCCATTTTTATTAACAAAAAAAATAATGTATAAAATTTTTGACACAACAAAACAACTAAACTCAATAAATAAAGCTTATTAATTAATTATGATTGATGATGATTGTGCATTCCCCTTCCAAATCTACCAGATTTATCGAGTCTCAAGCAGTATGTTATCTGTGGTCTAAAGGTAGAAAGAAGTTCGATAGAACTATCGGTGAATTTAAGAACGCTGGGATGATTCTCTCGACAATCTATCGGTAAATTTAAGAACGGCTTAGGTAGACACCGTATTTACCGATAGATGTATCGGTGAATTTAAGAACTTGTCTAGACTATCTTTGAACGTTCGATCAAATGCTCCCACGTATTTCATGTGATGGGAGTGGATTTGTTATGTTCGAGCAGTATCTTCGATATCTCGAATGTTCGATTTGCAAACGAATGAGTTTATCAGTCGTATCAGTCCCACATGGGAGCACAGCACACCCTCTGCTGTGCATGGGAGTAAGCGAGTAGAGTCTTTCGCAGAACATCAGGAAAACAAATAAACATAACCTGTGGATCTAGCGAGATAGAAAATCATAGCGATCATTATACTTACTAAGTTTTTCAATAAATATAATAGTACTGAACAAAAATGAACGCAGATGAAGCTTTTATGCCAGTGATGGGTATTAATCGGTTAATAATTTTGTTAACCCCGTCAATGGTTAATAACTAGTTATTAACTATCATTTTTAACCAAAAAAAATTGTTTATGGGATATTTGTGTTCTGCACAATATTACAAAAATTTTGACATAATCTAAGCTTATTTGAAATGTAAATAAAAGCTCCAGAATTCATATGTCATCGACAGTCGCGGACATCAGGAGTCTGCGCAATGCTATTCAATAGACCTGGAAAAATTACTGCGCCAACTCCTGATGACCGCGGACTAGAAAATGCGGTAAAATGCTTTTATATAAATATCATAGATATAGAATCTCTATGGTTGCTCTATGGTAAATATAAATATAATTTTATAAAAATTCTTCTTATTTTTTAAGTGGCCGCCTAAATTGTTAACCGTGGTTAATAGAGAAATTAAACACGTACATTTTCACGTGAAGTTTTACGAACACGTAAACGTCAATTTATGTACGTACCAGTAGCGTAAACTACCACAGTTTAAACACAAAAATACGTGAGAGAAAACGTATCTCAGCAGCTGCGCCGGCTGCCGAGTGAATTTTCTAGGGTTATGGTTGCTTATTCAGTTCAACTATCAATTCAAAAATGGAAGATCTACTCTTAGCAGCTGTCGGAAATACCACCTTTTCTTTATATCCTTATCTTGAGATAATTTTACTTTTTATTTTTAGATACTTTTTGTATTAGAAATTTTAGACAAAGGGGTTGGTTTTCCACATTTCTTACATTAATTGATTTTAATATATAGGTATAGCCGAAAAATGATTGATAGTAGTCTGTAGTAAAAATTGGAAAAAAAATAATGACAGTTGTTGTCAGATTAATTAATTGTATAAATTTATTTTAATAGTTTCTCGACGTTGTCTTTTGATTAAAAGGTCACAAAGGTGCCGTAGGTGTATTATTTGAACCGTCTAGGCCGGGAATAACGGGTAGTTTGTCCATCGGCGAGACATATTTTGGCGACCGTGACAGGACCCGCGGCACATTTTAAGTCAGAGTAATTGTATTTTCCTTACGATGTCTGTTGAAGTTGAAATATTAAACAGCATGAAGAAGTCACGTAAAGTGCTGAGATGTAGTTTTTCCAAAGCTGCTAATGAATTTGAAGCTTTTCTGCGTGCTCAAGAATCATGTTTGCTGGATTTAGAGGTTTCTTGGGACATTTTGAAAACAAAATATGAAGATTTGCAGGTATGTGAAAAACGTGTATATGAAGCTCTTGTAGAGACGGCGTCAGAGGAAGAAATGATTCGAGATATGGAACAAGGTGATGCTTATCATAGAAGGTACACCGAACTAAAAGTAAGATACACCCATTTTTCTAATGATATATCTGCTACAGCTGCAAAGCCTCCGGCAATTGTTGACAAGAATTCAACAAAAAGAAAGTTCAAGTTGCTGCGCATCGAATTTAAATGTTATGATGGCAGTATCAAAGGTTGGTTGAGTTTTTGGTCACAATTTAAAAAAGTACACGAAGATCGTGATATTGAAAATTGTGATAAAATAGAATATTTGCTACAGGCTACGGTTCCAGGTACTAGAGTGCGTCAATTAGTAGAAAGCTTTCCCTTAATGAGTGAGAATTATGAAAAAATTATCCAATGTATGCAGTCCAGATTTGGTAGAGAGGATCTTCAAATAGAGGTCTACGTACGAGAATTATTGAAACTTGTTTTAAATAATGCTATTAGTAAACAAAAACTTGAAATTTCTAAACTATACGATCAAATTGAAACCCAGTTACGCGCTTTAGGTACCTTAGGCATTACAGCGGACAAATATGCTGCAATTTTATTTCCGTTAATAGAATCTTGTTTGCCTCATGATCTGCTTAGAATTTGGCAGCGTTTAACATTTAATGCAGGGGGGCTTAGCACTAGTAATGCTAGTAATTTTTCTGAAAATTTTAATATTGATTGCACGCTAGAGAAAAAGCTAGAAAACCTTTTATCGTTTCTCTGTTCTGAAGTGGAAAATGAACAAAGAATTGTATTAGTAAGTGAGGGCTTCGGACTGACATCTGATTGCAATAATAAGTCGAAATATGGGGATATGTGCTGCAGAAAGAATAAATCGTACCAAGGTTCTGCTCTACCTACCGCCGCTGGTTTGCTGAACACAAACAATAACAAGGATTTAACTTATACTTGTATTTTTTGTAGTGGTTCTCATAATGGAGATTCTTGTTTTAAGGCGCAAGAAATGAATTTGGAAGAAAGAAAAAATATTGTATCGAGTAAAAAGGGATGCTATAGGTGTCTTAAGATTGGCCATCATGCAAGAAATTGCCGAAGCCGTTTAAAGTGCATAATTTGTAAAAAATCTCACTACCCTATTATGTGTCCTAATTTGACTTCTGGTGAAGCTAATTCTCCGAATATATCTGAATCAAATGACAGTAAGCCTTCATCTACTTTGACAGATAACTATGAGCTTTCAAATCATACAAATTCGAATGCAAATCAGACCAGTAGTTATGTATTTCTCCCGACGTTGCTTATCAGATTAGTAGGTCCCAGTAGTTCCAAATTTGTTCGGACTTTGATTGACACAGGCTCACAACGTTCTTATATTTTGAAATCAACTGTGTCATTTCTTGGTTTGCGTGTAAAAAGTTCAGAGAATCTGGTGCATGGTTTATTTGGAGGAAAAGAGATGATAGGTGCACATAACTGTTATGATGTTAGTATTTCTGTTGATAACTTTTCATACACTTTTGAAGTATTAGATCAAGATAATATTTGTAACAACGTTAAGCCTCTTTTTAATGGGCCTTGGATATACGAATTGAACAAATTTAATATCTCTATTTCGGATTTAAATAATGAAGATCCCATTGAACTTTTGTTAGGTGCAGACGTTGCAGGAATTTTATATACTGGAAATAAACATACTTTAGAGTGTGGGTTGGTAGCAATTGAAACACACATTGGATGGACTGTTATGGGAAAAGTACCCTGTCAAATTTCACATTCAAATTTATCAACATCTGCTTTGTCTTTGTTTGCCAGTGCTTCTATCACAGACTTATGGGAATTGGACGCTTTGGGCATTCAGGATCCTGGTGAACAAAAATCTAAGGAAGAAAGAGCTTCTGCCGCAAAGGAGCTATTTTTAAATACTATAACTGTAGATCAGGAAGGACGTTATGAGGTAAGGTTGCCATGGATAGATGGGCATAATCCGCTTCCAACCAATTACAAAGTTGCACAAAAAAGATTACAAAACACTTTGCGGAAACTGGAAAAAGATAATTTGCGAAGTAGGTATAATGACGTTTTCAAAGAATGGGAAAGCTTAAATATTATTGAAAAGGTAGAGCCAAACACACAGTGCGGACATTTCTTACCACACCGTCCTGTTTTAAAAGAAGGTTCTACAACGGCTGTGAGACCAGTTTTTGATGCATCTTGTCGAGAAAAGGACAATCCTTCATTGAACCATTGCCTTGAAAAGGGTCCAAACATGATTGAATTCATTCCTTCCTTGTTTGTTAGGTTCAGACAATTAAAGTACGGTGTGATTTCTGACATAAAAAAGGCATTTCTCCAAATAAACATTAATTCAAATGACAGAAGTTTTTTAAAATTCCTTTGGGTAGATGAAAATAATTCGGAAATTGCATATAGGCATAGGAGAGTAGTTTTTGGTGTTAACTGTAGTCCGTTTTTACTTGGTTCCACTATAGAGTATCACTTATCCCAGTGTTTGGCAGAAATTTCAGAAGACCTATCCTTTACAGCATCTACAGTGAAAAAATTGTCAAAAAGTTTTTATGTAGACAATTGCGTAACCAGTCTTTCTAGTTCTGAAGAGCTTGCGGAGTTTATTAAGGAAGCTGTCGATGTGATGAACAAGGCCAATTTGATTTACGAGGGTGGGAGTATTCCCATGAAAATTGTACTCCAGATCATAAGATATCTGTGCTAGGTCTATTGTGGTATCCTGGACTTGACGAATTGGCCATAAATTCTGACTTTATTTTAGAGGAAATGAAAGACCTAGCTGTAACGAAACGTCGTCTACTGTCGCTAGCTCAGAAAGTATTTGATCCAATTGGATTCACAGCTCCAGTCACTATTTTGCCTAAGCTTTTGTTGCAGCAGTTGTGGGAGAAGAGAATTCCATGGGATGTTCCAGTAGATAAAGATGTTGCTGATATTTTTAGGGCATGGTTTTGTTACACGGTGTAGATATATAGTTGCTTAAAATAAAAATAAGCTTACCCGTTGGAATTCGGAAGAAATCGTTTATTTTGTAATATCTGCAATACATTTTACATACCTATATTACAAATTATAGTAAGTTTTATCTACCACTACAACACGCCCATTTGAAGATTCTTTGTTGGATGTACTGTCCAATTTCTGTAGCTTGGCGGAGAAATAATGTTGATGGAGACGAGCAACTTTTAGTTGCTCAAGTAAAACTAATCGTTGAAGCTGGGTTGTCATTAACTGCTTCGTCTCATCAGACTCTTCTGGTTTTCCACAAATAGATGTTGGCTTCAGGGGAAATTTTTTTGGAGCAACCTCTCCAACACTGATATGTACGATCACTTTTTATTAGCTTTCACGTTATAATATCATCACCTGAGGTGGGTAAGGAAGCTTGAGTTGGCACACCAATTGCAAGAGACCCTAATAAAAATATATATAGTAAGTACAGACTAATGGTGGACATGAATGTATTTCTTACCTGGGACCCGACTTAATACGGGATTTATGTCTGCATCCATGGCCTTAAACATCACTTTCTCCCAGGACAGAAGGCGAATGGGCTTGTTCCCTGTTTTATTTTTATCTGTTTTTTTTCAAAAGTGTTTTCATGCTGTTCACTTTTTTCATGAAAGCTTTTATATCCATCTCTTTACCAAATAGAGTCACATATTCCAGTTAATCTGGCAGTTTTCTTCTTTTTCATCGCTGGAACTTGAGATTTGTCGAGAATCTAGCTCCGGAAATGCTAGGATTTTTTCAGCAATAAACATCATCTGATTAATTACATCTTCGCTACCTTCCCCTTCACGACTACGTGTGTCAGACATTTTACGTTGAATTTCAATATTTCACAAATAAGTCAAAAGGATCAAACACTTCAATTTACTTGTGAACGCTTTTTAAGTATGAAACAAATAGAATAAGCAGAACATCCCCGAACCGCACTGGAAGTAGCCGGACGCTGCTCCAGGACGTATCGCCGGCAGTCATCCCGTGGAAGAGGACCGTTGAATCCAGACCGCTCAACCCGAAGCCGACGCTCCAGGATGTGAGACCGCTAGTCAGGAACCCCGTTATTGGGTTTACTCACTTTTTGTATACATATATGGATATCAATATTGCTTAAAAAAAAAAAAGTAATGGCGAAAGTTGCACTTTCGTACATTAATTTTTTTTTTCCGAATAAAGGGGGGTGTGTAACGAGTTATTTTTTTTTGTACCGAATTGAGGTTTACTTCTTTTATTTTCTTTTTAACTAACGTTTTATTTGTGTTTCACATAACTCGTTACATACATTCCGATTCCTTTTCTGTAACCGTAGTGGTTTCTTATTTTTTTTGTATCTAGTTTTTTTTATTAGTCCGGAGGTACGCAAATTCGAATTCTACCATAAAACTTTAGTCGTTTCCGATGTTCAAATTTTTTAAAACCGTAGGGACATTCGGTATATATGAACTTTAATTAATTCAGAAAGACAATTAGTATATATGAAACTTTTTGCTGAAAAATAAAATTTAACAACCGATAGTGCCGAAATGGGAGTAGGAACGAGGATATAAATTTGAAAACAATTTGATAGAACGGTCTCTGATCTGTGCTTCTTAGAACCGGAAAAGTATTAAGTTAACCGTTTGTTGAGTGCCCGTATCCAGTAATCCGTATTTGTGTGACTCCGAGAAATAGTTTTGAAGGTAATATAGTTTTGATAATAATACTATACGAAGACTTTCCGTACCGCCGATTGATATTCCGTAAATATTTTATTGTTTTGATTTTTCTTTATGACCAGGGTTTTTATGCATAGAGATAAAATTATTTTGTGATTATTTCTGGCTACAAAATTTAGATTGTTAGTTGAAATAAATATACAGTTTCCGATACGAGTATATTCGAAAACTTTCCGTAACGCCGTTTTAATATTAAGTTTTGTAGATATTTTCTTGGAAAATTTTAACTACCAGTTCTTATACCGGGGTATGTTGAGTGACAAGTTTTTTTTTTATTGTTTCTTTCTTTTATTTTAAATAAAGATTTGTAGTTGAAGTATAGTTGGCTTTAATTTTTTTTGTATTACAGCGTTTAACATTAAGTAGTAATTGATTGAATTATTATAATCCGGCTCTCTGGTGGCTTTATGATTTTAGTTGCTGCAGTTTTTATACATAGGTAATTAAAACTGGTATGGTTGGTGATATATTTTAATTTTATTCTGGCCTTGATATTTTTACTCTGTGTGTCGATAATTAGGTACCTTTTAAACTCGTGAAATTTATTCCGAGAATAGTAGTTTATAATATTTTTTTTTTCTCTTTCGTATTTCTTTTAAATCCAAAGGTTATATCGAACTTGGAAGAGGCTAAGCCATAACTTGTTTGATTTACCGGCAGATTTAAACCGTTCTTTCGCCGCCTCGTGGTCCTAGAGTTTTTTTTTGTTATCTAAAAACTAGTTACCGGTATTTATTTTAAATCCAAAGGGTTTATCGAACTTGGAAGAGGCTAAGCCATAACTTGTTTGATTTACCGGCAGATTTAAACCGTTCTTTCGCCGTCCCGTGGTTCAATAGTTTTTTTTGTTATCCAAAAACTAGTTATCTGTATTTATTTTAAATCCAAAGGGTTTATCGAACTTGGAAGAGGCTAAGCCATAACTTGTTTGATTTACCGGCAGATTTAAACCGTTCTTTCGCCGTCTCGTGGTTCAATAGTTTTTTTTTATTATCCAAAAACTAGTTATCTTTATTTATTTTAAATCCAAAGGGTTTATCGAGCTTGGAAGAGGCTAAGCCATAACTTGTTCGATTTACCGGCAGATTTAGAACGTTATTTCGCCGTTTCGTGGTCCAATAGTTTTTTTTTTATTGTCCCAAAGATTAGTTTCTGTAATTCTTTCAAATCCAAAGGGTTTATCGAACTTGGAAGAGGCTAAGCCATAACTTGTTCAGTTACCCAGCAGATTTGTACCGTATTTGATAACTTGACCGGCTGTGACCGTTACGTCCGTTACTTTATTTTTCCCGATATTTTGACTGTCATTATAGATATATAAATCAAATAGACCACAGAGTATTAATAAACTTTCCGTAACTCAATACTTGGAGTACCGATATTGGGCTCGTCCGAATTGTATAGAATTAGTTAAAGTAAATTCAACCAGACCCCTGGAATTCGCCGTAACCTCCATCTGAGGCTATAATATTTTTTTTTTTCTCTTTCGTATTTCTTTTAAATCCAAAGGTTATATCGAACTTGGAAGAGGCTAAGCCATAACTTGTTTGATTTACCGGCAGATTTAAACCGTTCTTTCGCCGTCCCGTGGTTCAATAGTTTTTTTTGTTATCCAAAAACTAGTTATCTGTATTTATTTTAAATCCAAAGGGTTTATCGAACTTGGAAGAGGCTAAGCCATAACTTGTTTGATTTACCGGCAGATTTAAACCGTTCTTTCGCCGTCCCGTGGTTCAATAGTTTTTTTTTTGTTATCCAAAAACTAGTTATCTGTATTTATTTTAAATCCAAAGGGTTTATCGAACTTGGAAGAGGCTAAGCCATAACTTGTTTGATTTACCGGCAGATTTAAACCGTTCTTTCGCCGTCCCGTGGTTCAATAGTTTTTTTTGTTATCCAAAAACTAGTTATCTGTATTTATTTTAAATCCAAAGGGTTTATCGAACTTGGAAGAGGCTAAGCCATAACTTGTTTGATTTACCGGCAGATTTAAACCGTTCTTTCGCCGTCTCGTGGTTCAATAGTTTTTTTTTATTATCCAAAAACTAGTTATCTTTATTTATTTTAAATCCAAAGGGTTTATCGAGCTTGGAAGAGGCTAAGCCATAACTTGTTCGATTTACCGGCAGATTTAGAACGTTATTTCGCCGTTTCGTGGTCCAATAGTTTTTTTTTTATTGTCCCAAAGATTAGTTTCTGTAATTCTTTCAAATCCAAAGGGTTTATCGAACTTGGAAGAGGCTAAGCCATAACTTGTTCAGTTACCCAGCAGATTTGTACCGTATTTGATAACTTGACCGGCTGTGACCGTTACGTCCGTTACTTTATTTTTCCCGATATTTTGACTGTCATTATAGATATATAAATCAAATAGACCACAGAGTATTAATAAACTTTCCGTAACTCAATACTTGGAGTACCGATATTGGGCTCGTCCGAATTGTATAGAATTAGTTAAAGTAAATTCAACCAGACCCCTGGAATTCGCCGTAACCTCCATCTGAGGCTATCTGGAACTCTTGACGCTAAGGGTCAAGGGGCCGTGGAGCACACCACGTTAAAAATCTGGCGCCCGAGCTTTAAACCGTACATTAGCATCAAGGGTGACCATAGTGACGTGTAGAAGGAAGTAAACGCGTTACAAAATGGCGCCCGAGCAGGGACCTGATTGTTGATTGAACAGAGACCATTTTGATTTTTTTTGATTGTTCATTTGAGCAGGGACCCGTTTGTTGAGTAAACAGTGACCGTTTGATTCCGTTTTAGATTTTGTTCTTTATTGTTGCTTTGAGCAGGGACCCGATTGTTGGAAAAACAGTGACCGTTAGATTCCGTTTAAGATTGTTTTTTTGCGGATTGTTGATTAGAGCAGTGACCTGACTGTCGATAAGCAGGAACCGCTTTATTCCGTTTTATTATTAGTACAAGGACCTGACTGTTGATTAGTAGGAACCGTTGAATTCCGTTTTCGTTTTCACCGTGATTGTTGAATTACACAGTGACCGTCATTCCGTTTTATTTAAAGTCCGTATTGTTGAGTTGTATGTTTTTTTTTCGTATTGAGTATTGAGACAGAGCGTATTGTTGCTCGACCGATATATATATATATTTTTTTTTTGAAATTTTTTGAAATGGACTGTTTTGCCAGTCTTAGAATTTTGTTCTTTGTCATTTTAAAAGTTATCTTTCGGCTTGACTTAAAAAGCTTGTCAGAAGAGATTGCTGGGCCTAGGACCAAAGGGCAAATGTCAAGAAGACACTCAGAAGATCTTTACTTATCCGTTTTAGTTGATGAAGAAGAAACTGAAACATTAGAATCCGATACCGTGACCGTTTCGATCACTTTGGCCAACCCTCCGCTGAGTGTCCATGACTGGAAGGTATGTTTTGGAAACCGAGGAGACCCGGTCGCATTTATAGAAAGAATTGAAGAAATATGTACCGCAAAGAATGTTCCGAAAGATAATTTGCTTCCGGTGTTACCGGAATTATTGTCAGGTGAACCGGCACTTTGGTACCGTAACAACCGGAGTAGGTACACGACCTGGGATGACTTTGAGGCAGATTTCCGAATCTTCTTCTATCCCGTAAATTACGAAGACGACTTGGAAACCGAGATAAGCCGTCGTCTACAAAGGAGAAATGAGTCCGCCGCAACTTACATTACCGAACTCCAAACCCTGATGCGACGACATGGAAGGCTAACTCCCGAACAACAGTTAGCCAGACTGTACCGTAACCTGTTGCCTGAATACCGTTTGCAAATCCGAAAAAAGGACTTTGAGAATTTCTCCACATTTTGTCAAGTGGTGAGGGAATATGAGCTCCTCAGGAAGGAACTCCAGAATGTACCCAGCCACAGTGGACCAACCCGTCCGCAGCCGATATATACACAAAGATCTAGACGATCCCACCACTCGACACTTGGTCCATCCAGAGAGCCCTCCGCCGGTCCCAGCCAACCGTCACCTACCGATACTCCGCCACCGTCATCCGATACTCCTCGCCGTTCCCCGCCAGATACTACTCAACATCCGTCTGGATCATCTTCCCGTCCACCCACCTGTTTCCGCTGTGGTGAGACTGGACATTACCGAAACAACTGTCAAAATTCCCGTAAGATCTTCTGCACCCGCTGTCAAAAGGAAGGAGTCTTTTCCAGAGACTGTTCCTGCAGGAGGTTAAACCGAAGCTGTCCCGAGGAGAGGCCGACACAGCTTCTGCAAATCTTTGCCTCTCATACCGAACCGCCAGCAGAAATGAACGATCCCAGACCGCACTTAGATGTCGAAATTGGAAATGAGAAATTCCATGCTTTGTTAGATACCGGGGCAGCCAAATCATATATTGGTGATCAGGTAGCTAAGACATTTTCCCAAAGAAAGCAAACTACTGGCCGTCAAGCAACGAACGCCCGTTTAGCTAATGGAAATTTGGTCTCAATCACCGATATTTATGAGCTGACATGGAAGATCAATGACGTCACTATGGAGGGTTCGTTAGAGCATTTCCCTGGACTGATAACCGACATGCTGTTAGGACATGATGTCCTACAAAAGTATAATTTCCGTTTGGATTTAGGAACCGGAAAAATATATATCAATAATGAAATAGTAAGGCGCTCACAATTAGCCCGCCCTATGAGAGTATTGGAGGTAGTGAGCCCGCCTATGAAAGAAGTCGAGGATGCTGTACCTATAATATGTACTGAAGGTATTCATCATCTTGTTACTGAAGACCGCCGTTCTGGAAATCTGTCTATTCCCGAAGTCTCTGAGTCTTCCCTGGTGTTAGGAG
This sequence comes from Lochmaea capreae, assembly GCA_949126875.1. NCBI lineage: Eukaryota > Metazoa > Arthropoda > Insecta > Coleoptera > Chrysomelidae > Lochmaea > Lochmaea capreae. The sequence goes on along the minus strand of OX421409.1, from coordinate 24,738,494 downwards.
TTGACAAAGAGCAAGCCGTTCTTGAAGTCTCTGCGTCTTCCCTGGAGTTAGGGGTCGACAAGGAGCAACCTGTTTCCGAAGTCTCTGCGTCCTCCCTGGAGTTAGGGGTCGACAAGGAGCAATCCGTTGTTGAAATTTCTGAATTTTCCCCGGTGTTGTTAGGGGTTTATGAAGAAAAGTCTTGTGTTGAAGGCTCTGCGTCGTCCCTGGAGCTAGGGGTTGACCAAGAGCAGTCCGTCCCTGAAGTCTCTGCGTCTTCCCTGGTGTTAGGGGTTGACAAGGAGCAGTCCGTTTCTGAAGTCTCTGCGTCTTCCCTGGTGTTAGGGGTTGACAAGGAGCAAACTGTTTCTGAAGTCTCTACGTCTTCCCTGGTGTTAGGGGTTGACGAGGAGCAGTCCGTTTCTGAAGGCTCTGCGTCGTCCCTGGAGCTAGGGGTTGACCAAGAGCAGTCCGTTCCTGAAGTCTCTGCGTCTTCCCTGGTGTTAGGGGTTGACAAGGAGCAGCCCGTTTCTGAAGTCTCTGCGTCTTCCCTGGTGTTAGGGGTTGACAAGGAGCAAACTGTTTCTGAAGTCTCTACGTCTTCCCTGGTGTTAGGGGTTGACAAGGAGCAATCCGTTGTTGAAGTTTCCGAATTTTCCCCGGTGTTGTTAGGGGTTAATAAAGGAAGATCTGATTCCGAAGTCTCTGCGTCCTCCTTGGTGTTAGGGGATGACAAGGAGCAAACCGTTCATGCAGCCCCGAGAAACATCCGAGAACTGAGAAGATTCTTGAGAGTTGCTTCCTGGTATAGGAGGTTTGTGCCATCGTTTACTCAAAAGGTGGCTCCGTTAACAAAATTGCTCCGCAAATCTCAGCGATGGAAATGGGCTGAAGAACAAGAAACCGCTTTCGCTTTGATTAAAACCTGTCTGGCAGAAGCACCCGTTTTAAGCTGTCCGGATTTTACCGTACCGTTCACTCTGCAGACCGATGCCTCCGAATATGGTTTGGGAATAGCCCTTACCCAACAGAAAGATGGCCACGAGCACATGGTAGCGTATGCAAGTCGCACCCTGAGTCCTACCGAGAAAAACTACTCCGTCACCGAGAGAGAGTGTCTTGCCATTGTCTGGGGGATTGAAAAGATGCGTCCTTATTTAGAGGGCTACCATTTCACGGTTGTTACCGATCATAAATCTCTTAGATGGCTGCATTCCATATCTAGTCCGTCCGGACGTCTAGCGACGTGGAGTATTTTTCTACAACAGCATGATTTCGAGATACAGTACCGTAAAGGTGCTCTAAATCGTGTGACTGATGCTTTGTCCAGAAATCCGCTACCAATGACCGCCGAGACCGATCCACCGTCGGCACTCTGTCTGACCGATGTAACCGCCGAATGTTCGTGGTACCGGAACAGGAAAGAAGAGGTCCTGAAGGATCCAGAGAAGTTTCCGGACTACTGCATAAAGGAAGACCGTCTATACCGTCATTTCTGGGACATCAACGATTTCAGGGAACCAGAAATGTCCGATCCATGGAAACTGTGCATAGCGAAACCCGACCGAACCCGAATCCTTCAAGAAAACCATGATGCTCCAAACGCCGGACATCTAGGGATTGCTAAAACCATCACCCGGATTGCAAAGCTATACTATTGGCCAGGAATGTTCAGAGACATCACCAAGTACGTAAGGAGATGTCTGCAGTGTCAACAGTACAAACCGTCACATCAAAAACCCCCAGAGACCGGCATGCCGTGCAAGAAGATGGAACCTAGAAAGTTCACCACCCTAATAGATGATCTCTGCTGGAGATGTGGAACAACGGGCCACCGCCGTGAGACCTGCAGCCGACCGTATGTTTTATTTTGTTCCCGTTGCAGGCAAGTTGGCTTGATGTCCAGGGAATGCCCCTGTGGCCAAACACCACCCCGTACCCGATCGATGGCGGTTCAAGTTCACCTGGCCGCCAAGGACAACCAACCCCGACGAACGCAGGACGCCGCCGTACAATGCCAATGCAGCATCGGCCCAGAACATCCCCGAACCGCACTGGAAGTAGCCGGACGCTGCTCCAGGACGTATCGCCGGCAGTCATCCCGTGGAAGAGGACCGTTGAATCCAGACCGCTCAACCCGAAGCCGACGCTCCAGGATGTGAGACCGCTAGTCAGGAACCCCGTTATTGGGTTTACTCACTTTTTGTATACATATATGGATATCAATATTGCTTAAAAAAAAAAAAGTAATGGCGAAAGTTGCACTTTCGTACATTAATTTTTTTTTTTCCGAAGAAAGGGGGGTGTGTAACGAGTTATTTTTTTTTGTACCGGATTGAGGTTTACTTCTTTTATTTTCTTTTTAACTAACGTTTTATTTGTGTTTCACATAACTCGTTACATACATTCCGATTCCTTTTCTGTAACCGTAGTGGTTTCTTATTTTTTTTGTATCTAGTTTTTTTTATTAGTCCGGAGGTACGCAAATTCGAATTCTACCATAAAACTTTAGTCGTTTCCGATGTTCAAATTTTTTAAAACCGTAGGGACATTCGGTATATATGAACTTTAATTAATTCAGAAAGACAATTAGTATATATGAAACTTTTTGCTGAAAAATAAAATTTAACAACCGATAGTGCCGAAATGGGAGTAGGAACGAGGATATAAATTTGAAAACAATTTGATAGAACGGTCTCTGATCTGTGCTTCTTAGAACCGGAAAAGTATTAAGTTAACCGTTTGTTGAGTGCCCGTATCCAGTAATCCGTATTTGTGTGACTCCGAGAAATAGTTTTGAAGGTAATATAGTTTTGATAATAATACTATACGGAGACTTTCCGTACCGCCGATTGATATTCCGTAAATATTTTATTGTTTTGATTTTTCTTTATGACCAGGGTTTTTATGCATAGAGATAAAATTATTTTGTGATTATTTCTGGCTACAAAATTTAGATTGTGAGTTGAAATAAATATACAGTTTCCGATACGAGTATATTCGAAAACTTTCCGTAACGCCGTTTTAATATTAAGTTTTGTAGATATTTTCTTGGAAAATTTTAACTACCAGTTCTTATACCGGGGTATGTTGAGTGACAAGTTTTTTTTTTATTGTTTCTTTCTTTTATTTTAAATAAAGATTTGTAGTTGAAGTATAGTTGGCTTTAATTTTTTTTGTATTACAGCGTTTAACATTAAGTAGTAATTGATTGAATTATTATAATCCGGCTCTCTGGTGGCTTTATGATTTTAGTTGCTGCAGTTTTTATACATAGGTAATTAAAACTGGTATGGTTGGTGATATATTTTAATTTTATTCTGGCCTTGATATTTTTACTCTGTGTGTCGATAATTAGGTACCTTTTAAACTCGTGAAATTTATTCCGAGAATAGTAGTTTATAATATTTTTTTTTTCTCTTTCGTATTTCTTTTAAATCCAAAGGTTATATCGAACTTGGAAGAGGCTAAGCCATAACTTGTTTGATTTACCGGCAGATTTAAACCGTTCTTTCGCCGCCTCGTGGTCCAAGAGTTTTTTTTTGTTATCTAAAAACTAGTTACCGGTATTTATTTTAAATCCAAAGGGTTTATCGAACTTGGAAGAGGCTAAGCCATAACTTGTTTGATTTACCGGCAGATTTAAACCGTTCTTTCGCCGTCCCGTGGTTCAATAGTTTTTTTTGTTATCCAAAAACTAGTTATCTGTATTTATTTTAAATCCAAAGGGTTTATCGAACTTGGAAGAGGCTAAGCCATAACTTGTTTGATTTACCGGCAGATTTAAACCGTTCTTTCGCCGTCTCGTGGTTCAATAGTTTTTTTTTATTATCCAAAAACTAGTTATCTTTATTTATTTTAAATCCAAAGGGTTTATCGAGCTTGGAAGAGGCTAAGCCATAACTTGTTCGATTTACCGGCAGATTTAGAACGTTATTTCGCCGTTTCGTGGTCCAATAGTTTTTTTTTTATTGTCCCAAAGATTAGTTTCTGTAATTCTTTCAAATCCAAAGGGTTTATCGAACTTGGAAGAGGCTAAGCCATAACTTGTTCAGTTACCCAGCAGATTTGTACCGTATTTGATAACTTGACCGGCTGTGACCGTTACGTCCGTTACTTTATTTTTCCCGATATTTTGACTGTCATTATAGATATATAAATCAAATAGACCACAGAGTATTAATAAACTTTCCGTAACTCAATACTTGGAGTACCGATATTGGGCTCGTCCGAATTGTATAGAATTAGTTAAAGTAAATTCAACCAGACCCCTGGAATTCGCCGTAACCTCCATCTGAGGCTATAATATTTTTTTTTTCTCTTTCGTATTTCTTTTAAATCCAAAGGTTATATCGAACTTGGAAGAGACTAAGCCATAACTTGTTTGATTTACCGGCAGATTTAAACCGTTCTTTCGCCGTCCCGTGGTTCAATAGTTTTTTTTTGTTATCCAAAAACTAGTTATCTGTATTTATTTTAAATCCAAAGGGTTTATCGAACTTGGAAGAGGCTAAGCCATAACTTGTTTGATTTACCGGCAGATTTAAACCGTTCTTTCACCATCTCGTGGTTCAATAGTTTTTTTTTGTTATCCAAAAACTAGTTATCTGTATTTATTTTAAATCCAAAGGGTTTATCGAACTTGGAAGAGGCTAAGCCATAACTTGTTTGATTTACCGGCAGATTTAAACCGTTCTTTCGACGTCTCGTGGTTCAATAGTTTTTTTTATTATCCAAAAACTAGTTATCTTTATTTATTTTAAATCCAAAGGGTTTATCGAGCTTGGAAGAGGCTAAGCCATAACTTGTTCGATTTACCGGCAGATTTAGAACGTTATTTCGCCGTTTCGTGGTCCAATAGTTTTTTTTTTATTGTCCCAAAGATTAGTTTCTGTAATTCTTTCAAATCCAAAGGGTTTATCGAACTTGGAAGAGGCTAAGCCATAACTTGTTCAGTTACCCAGCAGATTTGTACCGTATTTGATAACTTGACCGGCTGTGACCGTTACGTCCGTTACTTTATTTTTCCCGATATTTTGACTGTCATTATAGATATATAAATCAAATAGACCACAGAGTATTAATAAACTTTCCGTAACTCAATACTTGGAGTACCGATATTGGGCTCGTCCGAATTGTATAGAATTAGTTAAAGTAAATTCAACCAGACCCCTGGAATTCGCCGTAACCTCCATCTGAGGCTATCTGGAACTCTTGACGCTAAGGGTCAAGGGGCCGTTGAGCACACCACGTTAAAAATCTGGCGCCCGAGCTTTAAACCGTACATTAGCATCAAGGGTGACCATAGTGACGTGTAGAAGGAAGTAAACGCGTTACAGCTGCTGTGGCAGAACACGTTGATTGAATATTGCAAGTTTCAACAGGTTTGTAATCGCTAACGGCTAATCTCTGTACCTTTTACTTTATTTATCAGAAGCATTTCCTTGCAAGCGAAAAGGTAGAGATTATGAATACGAATTAGAGCAAAACCTTTCACTTCTACCTTTTACTTGAAAGTAAATGCTTCATTTTTATAAATGCGGCCTAGTTAAATTAATATATTAATAATATAACCTAAGATTCCTACTAAGAACTGAAAACGTGAAAACCAGGTGAAAACTGAACAAGCTTACGAAACAGATTGACACCTACATTTAAATTGTACGAGTTGGTGTGCAAGAAATCTGTATGTATTTTTATAATTCTACTTGAAAGATTAAGTGTATATTCATATTTTATAAAAATTCATATAGGTAACAAAAAGCCCAGGGTCGAGGGTGTCCTAGATTTAGAATTAGAACACGTTGCGTATGTTCCGTTCAGATTTTCGTTAAATTAATGAATATATCGATATATTCTAGTGATATATCGATATATCGTTGCCATCCCTATCTAAGGGTAGCTATTCATGATTAAGGTTAGTTCATATAGATGCGATTCGCGAATTGCGAAAGCGAATTTAATTCCTATTGGTTGATTTTGGTGACGAAACAAGTGACAGCAGGCATATTTTAATTTTCATGCGATTCGCAAAATTTGAAATTTAGGGGCGGGAAACTTGGACAGGTTTTAATTTTTTGCGAAAATCGCTGAGAATTTTCTGTCAAAACTGTCAACGCATGTGCATTCAAGATGTTTGTTGTTATTATTTACTCTTCGACCGCCATATTTTCATTCATTTCAGCTTTATTTGTTTATTATATATGTATCTGTAGTTTAATGAGTGAAAATAAAAGTATGGATTCAGAGGTAACAGAGAATAGAAGGTAATTAAAGTTTGTGTTTGTGTGTTTAATATTTTAGTCAGTATCTTGTGGAGTGCCAATGGGGGGAAACATTTTCATTTGAAAAATATCAGTACCATTTTTGCTTGGAATCAGAAGCACAACCCATATCCCAACCCTGTTCATATTATCCCCTCAACGAGACAGTAACTGCGAGAGCCCCAATATCTTCAACGGTAGCGGGGCTTCTCAAATTCCAGGTAAAATTTTTTATGTTTGATAAATAGTTTATGAATCTTTTTACGTCAAGACCCGGAAATACCAACAATTTAGCATGCCACCCAAAAAAATTGAAGTTAAATGTTCCTAGAGTGATTGCGAAATTCGTTCCTATATGAACGGACTGAGAAAAACGCGATTTTCTACATTCAAAGTTGCATTCGCAATTTCGCGATTCGCATCTATATGAACTAACCTTTATCTCTCTATGTCCATACCATAGACAAAATAAAATATATTTAACACCCTCCGGATTTAAAATTCAGTGTTTGCGGTTCACGTTCTGTGACCGTGGACACGTTCGTAACGCGATCGACACGACAGATCCTCGGATGGCTCGGATAGGAGGGATATCTCATTCAGGACCGGTTAATTGTAGCTCAAATGAGTACAGTGTTGCCAGGTTCTTCTGATCTGATACATGAACCGGTTTGGCGGGACATTTAAAATTATATTTTATTTGAATATTAATACCAAAATTACTGCACAAATTTATTGCGAGCGTGTATGAAAAAATACTAGAGACAAGACTTTAAATGGTGCATGGTTCTAATAATACTTACATGTTTGGCGGGACATTCAAAATTATATTTTATTTGAATAATAATACTAAAATTCGTAAACAAATTTATTCTAGGGTCAAGACTTTAATTGGCACGTTGGTAAATTACATTAACACTTCCATTTTCACAAATAGAAAAAAAGACTTAAACTTACTGGAGCCAAAAGAATTTTGTTGGTACAGGATGATTTACCATTTTTATCATTGAAGATAGAAAAAAGACATAAATATAAATGTTGTTGGGCTCATAGCGATTTTTTTATTGTAGACTTTTCTTATACAGTGTCATAGTTTTGCACCACCACTATCAACTTATTATATATCCTGCACTTTTTGCATTTTTTAAATACCTTTACCTCATAAAAATGGACAAAACAACTGCTCTATTGTAACCACTAATGAGTTTTATTGTTACTACGTTAGGTCAAGCATATTGAGTATCAAACAGTTTAATTTCATGAAATAAGAACACAGGTTAATAACTTTTTTGAAATTCTTTATTTTTATTAGGTATACCTAGCCTTCGATAAATAATAAATATTTAAATATTACATACTTATATGCAGCAGCTTTAAAAACTAAAATACTACAGGTGGGCTAGCTGATATGAAAAACACTCAAACGTGGAATAAAAAAATCTGTATTATGTAACAAAAGATACAAGTTATGTATTCCCACGATACATGCACATATAAGAAGATAAGAATTGCAGATGCGTTGTGTTCATGGCCTTCCAAGAATTATGTGGACACTGCAGTTTTATTAATTATCATTTCTTTTTCTCATATTAAAAATTAGAATTAAAATAGTTAGTTGTTGTAGTAGTTTCAAAAGTAACACACATAAACTCAAATTGTACTTTTTATAAATAAACGGTTTTTTAAAAAAGCTCTTGCTATCGATCCGAAAATAATTGGCGCAGTCAGTAGGATTGTTCGACGGAAAAACAACAAAAATCGTGATTTTCCGGTTGGTTTTAATCATTTACGAACAGACGCGGAGTTATAATAAAAACTGTTTAAAAAGAAAAAGTGCTATAAGTTGTGAAGTCAGACACCCATCGCTGAGTTCCAGCTACCGGTCTGATTGGGGACAAAATCGCCAAAATCAGCCCACGCCAAGGAAGAGGGACCAACATAGCCCAAATTCAATTGGTAACCACCTAGAAGTTAAGAAAATCAACTCTAATGAACTTATTGAAGATTATACTGTAAGTCATTTATTTTGCATTCCTTTCCTGTTTTACATTTTATCCAACTTACCCATATAAGGGATATACATTTTTTCAATAATAAATAAAAATCAATAATACAAATATTTTTATGAGCAATTCAAACGTAGAAGATTTAGCTGATAGTTTAGATAGGATAGTTTTAGAAGAAACAGAAATGGCTCAATTTCAACTTTTAAAATTAAACGTAGACGCTATTCCTCAGTATGATGGAAACCCTCATACACTCGGAATATTTATAGATAGTTGTGAAAGTTTAATAAATAATTTTCAAGATAGAACAAATCCTCAATTGAATAGTTATATATTAAGAGCAATAATTGGTAAACTCACAGGTAGAGCATTAATACTTGTCGGTTCAAGAATTGAGTTACGAAGCTGGGCTTCGATAAAAGACTCTTTGCAATTATGCTTTGGTGATCAAAGGAATTTAGACTGTTTAATTCAAGATTTAATTACACTTTATCCTCATAAAAACGAAGCTCCGTACAATTTTGGTATGAGATGCCAAGATGCGCGTAGTTTAATAGTATCGAAAATCAATTGTCTTAATTTTTCGCCGGAAGAAAAGATTATTAGACTTAAAAGTTATGATGATTTAGCTTTGAAAACTTTCATTCGCGGATTGACAGGATATTTACAAAATAATATTAGACTTCGAAATCCTGATAGTTTGGAAAAAGCAATGTCATTAGTTGTAGAAGAAGAAAACTTCTTATACAGCCAAAACCGTAGCAATTCTCTTAATCTACAAAATAATTTTAAACCCTCTCAGAGAATAGTTCCATCTACCAATCAAAGACCCAAAAACTTTCAATCACAATTTAACTCAAATAATCAATACTTACCAATGCGTACACAACCTAATTTTTATAATTCCCACAACCCAAATATGTCTAACCCCAGAAATGGACAACCGCAATTTCAAGGTTTAGCCATGTCCAATTCCCAAAATAGATTTTCACCCCCAAATTTCCAAAATAATTTTGGACCACCTTTTCAGAATAATTTCCAATTCAGACCACAAAACCCTAATATTCAGCAAAATTCATCATTTAATCAAAACAGATTTGCACAAAGAAATTCTACCATTTCAAAACATTCATATAAGCCAGAACCAATGGATACTTCTTCATCCAATACCCGAACACGACCACAAAATAAATTTATTTCAACAGAACTCCATAATCAAGGTGCAGAAGAATTTGAAAATCCATTTTACCAATCAAGTGACGATCATGAATGTGAGCAATACTTACATGAAAATAATTATTCTTCCCAGAATGATCATTACTCGAACCCAATCGATTTTCCTGATTCAAATTTTCAAAATTATATTCAAGACAAGAATGTATTTAACCCCAATATTAATGAAAATTTTCGAAAGGATCCGCCTCAACCGAATCCTCCGTAATTCAATTGAATTTATTAAGATGCAATTTGCCCTACATTTTTATACCTTCCCTGAAGGCAAACTTTTTGATTGACACCGGTAGTACCCGTAGTTTTATGAATCCAAATTTAGCTGATAGATTTTATAGAGAATATATTTATGATGAAAATTTCACAGTTCAAACGGCTCATAGTACTTCTTATCATAATAAAGTTATGAATATACCAGTTTTTGACAATTTTAAGGTTAATGAATTCCATAAATTTTACCTATTTGATTTCAGTCAAAAATATGACGGTTTGATAGGAATTGATTTATTAAAACAACTTAAAGCTTCTGTAGACGTAGATAAAAAAATAATATCTACACCGCATGCCAAAATACCAATAATATACGAACCAGAAAAATTATCAGTTCTTAAAAGAAAACTTAAAATAAATAATTTTGTAATCACTGTCCCTGCAAGGACGACCCAAATTGTTAAATTACCCGTTTCCGTTGAAAAAGGAATAGGATATTTAAATTATATTAATTTTGGAAACCAAATAGAATCACCATGTGCTTTAGTGAACGTTGAAAATCATTTTGCTTTAACTTCTATTACTAACTCTAGAGAAACCCCCATAAAAATCACTATTCAAAGTCCTTTTGATATAGAAATTATTGACATAGGAGAAATAAATTTTTTAGAAAAAATGGAAACCGATACTGAAATGAATGAGTGTATTGATCAAATTTTAAAATCAAATTTACAAAAAATTCAATTAGATCATTGTAATGAAGAAGAGAAACAATGTATTAAAAAACTTTGTAATGACTTTCGAGACATATTTTATTCCGATAAAATACCTTTAACTTTTACTAATAAAATTCAACATAAAATAAATCTCACAGACGATTCACCAATTTATACGAAATCTTATCGATTTCCAGAAATACATAAAGCCGAGGTCAAAGACCAAATACAAAAATTATTAGATCAAAATATAATTCAACCTTCCACTTCACCCTGGTCTAGTCCAATTTGGATAGTACCGAAAAAATTAGATTCATCAGGAAAACGCAAGTGGAGACTTGTAGTTGATTATCGTAAACTAAATGAACGTACTATCGACGACAAGTACCCTCTACCAAACATAAATGACATATTAGATAAACTTGGAAAAAGTCAGTACTTTTCGACATTAGATTTAGCCAATGGGTTTCACCAAATTGAAATGAACCCAGAGGACATTCCAAAAACAGCTTTTTCAACCCTAAACGGCCATTGGGAATTCAAACGTATGGCTTTCGGAATGAAAAATGCTCCATCCACGTTTCAGCGTGTAATGGACAATGTATTGAGAGGATTACAGAACGAAACTTGTCTTGTGTATCTAGATGATATTGTTATATTTAGTACTTCTTTACAGGAACACATAGAAAGATTAAAATCAATTTTCGAAAGACTAAGACAATCAAATCTGAAAGTACAATTAGATAAATGTCAATTTCTACGAAAAGAAGTGAATTACCTTGGGCACGTTATAACACCAAATGGAGTTAAACCGAACCCTGATAAAGTAGAAACTGTAAAACTATTTCCAATTCCAAAAACCCAAAAAGAAATTAAAAGCTTCTTAGGTCTTATTGGATACTATCGCAAATTTATTAAAGATTTCGCAAAAATTACCAAACCATTCACAAAATGTCTAAAAAAAGGTGCTAAAATAATTCATGACAAAGATTTTATAGATTCATTTGAAACATGTAAAAATTTATTAATTAACCCACCAATTTTACAATACCCTGACTTTTCAAGAGAATTTATTTTAACGACCGATGCGTCTAACGTTGCTTTAGGTGCAATTTTATCGCAAGGTAACATTGGAAATGACAAACCAATAGCATTTGCATCTAGAACATTGAACGAATCGGAACAACGATATAGTACTATTGAAAAAGAATTGTTAGCAATAGTATGGGGATGTAAATACTTCAGACCCTACTTATTTGGCAGAAAATTTAAAATCATCACCGATCATAGACCACTTGTATGGCTATTTAACTTAAAAGAACCGAATTCTAAATTATTGAGATGGAGATTGAAGCTGGAGGAATTTGATTATACAATAGTGTACAGAAAAGGAAAATTAAATGGAGCAGCTGACTCTCTTTCTCGCATTTCATTGAATGCGTTAGAAGACGAATCTTTAATCAATAATCCCGGAGATATCAATCAAGAATCATTTGACTACTTACGAAGAATAGCAGAATCAATGCGTGGACCAAAAAACGACGATTTAGAACCAAATCCATTTCCAAATCTTTTTGAAGAAAATCAAGAAATTTCCGAAACACCAGAAACAATCACTCCTTTAGAAAACATACCCGCAAGCACGTCGGAAACTCAACATACGACAGCTTCGCCAACCACCAATGACGGAATAAAAATATTAGATGAAATTATCAATAATAAAGTAAACCAAATATTAGTATTTCCACAAGCTTACCCAACTTTAAAAATAAAAAACGAAAATTATGAACATCATAAAATTGTTACCGTAGAAATTCCAGAACATAATAACGAATCACTAATTTTCGAATTTCTTAGAGACTACACTATTGCAAAGAAAACGTATTGTATATGGTTTCATTCTGATGCCCTGTATAACGCTTTTAACAAAGTTTATTTAAAACAATTTTCAGAAAAAGGTCCAAAACTTATTAAATGTACTAAACGAATTAATACAATAAAAGAAAAAGAAGAACAAATTATGCTCGTTCGCAATTTTCATGAAAGTAAAACAAACCATCGTGGAATATTAGAAACTTTAGAAAAAATCAAACAAAATTATTATTGGATAGGTATAAAAAAATCTGTTACAGACTATATAAACTCTTGTGACGTGTGTCAGCGCACAAAATATTCTAGACAACCTCCTTATTCTCCACTTTTGTTAACAGAGACCGCTTCAAAACCTTTCCAGATAGTTCACATAGATTTATTCTTTTTTGACAATAAAATCTACTTAACTTTAGTCGATTCATTTACCAAATTTGCTCAATCATATGAAATAGCCGGAAAAACCGCTATCCATATCAGTAATACACTTATAAAATACTTTTCGTCATTTGGAATTCCTGAAAAACTAGTAATTGATCAAGGTACCGAATTTAAAAACGAAACTGTTAAAGAACTCTTAAATTTACACAAAATTAAAATTCACTTTACTACCCCAGGTCACCACGAATCTAATGGAATCGTAGAACGCTTTCATTCAACCCTTATTGAGCATCTAAGAATTCTGAAAGAAACATATCCTTCCGAAACTAATATAATGGAATATGCTTTAATTGGTTATAACAGTTCAATCCATTCAGCCACTAATTTTACCCCCTTTGAACTCACATTTGGGCATACCCATAGCAGAAATCCTAACGAAATATTTCTCCCACGCACTTTTTACTCTGATTACGCAGAAAAACACAAACAAAAACTAGAACATGTTTACAAGAATGTTAGTAATAAATTGGATACAAATAAACAAAAAATTATTTCTAAAACAAATTCTCATGGTGACGAAATGCAAGATTTTATTATCGGACAAAAAGTATTCAAAAAGAACCCAGGTCAAGAAAGAAATAAAAAACTAAACAAATTCTTAGGTCCGTACGAAATAACAAAGATTTTAGATAGAAATCGCGTAGAAATTATAAATACAAAAAACAAAAAGAAAAAAGAAATATTACATATAAAAGAACTGAGAAAACCTAATATTGTTCTAGGTTCCTCAGCCATGCCTACACCCTTGGAATCGGACAACCAAAGTTCCATAACCTAACCGACAACCCAGGATTACTTCCGTTAAAATTAGGCTCTGCTCAAAACATTATAAATTACTGGTCCTTTATTCAAATTTTTGATATCACAAATATAATTTCAGAAACTAATAAATTATCAACCGAACTTGAAGAAATAAATAATTATTTCAATAATATTTCAATAAATCAAACTATAGAAAAAATGTTCAAAATAGGAGCCACTAATTACTATACTTTAGCATTAACACTTGAAAGACAAATAAAAAAACAGATAAATCGATTAAATCCTTCACTTGAAATTTCTAGAAGTAAACGAGGATTAATAAATGTTCTTGGTAGCATAATAAAATCTATAACAGGCAACTTAGACGAAAACGATGCCATACGATATGACACAGCTATTGAAAGTATATCAAATAATCAGAAAAAAAATCAAAACTTTGATTAGTGAACAAATTACTATCTTAGATAAATCAATAGACACATTCAACAAAACCACAGCTCAGTTAGTGCAAAATCAAGATATAATAGAATCTAAAATAAATAAATTGAAAGAATCAATAGATGTAAATAATCAGATAAATAATCATTTAATTAAAGAAATCTACACACAGTCAATAATTCCAGAAATCGCTATCGCATTACAGGCAATATATGACATGTTAGAATCATTAGAAATTGCAATCACATTCTCAAAAATTAATGTATTTCATAACTCAATTGTTGAACCCAAAGATCTATTATATGAAATAAAATCAATCAGTAATCATTTGAGTCAAAGTAAATTAGCTTTTGAACCCAATCTAGGAAACATTTTGCTTTATGAAAAAACAATGAATATAAAAGGCTTTAGCAAGGGTAACCGAATCATTTTCATTTTGGATATTCCTATAGTAGAATGCAAAAATTACGACTATTATCACCTTTATCCTTTACCCACACCACAGATAAATTCTTTCAAAGTAATTATCCCAATATCCAAATACCTACTCCTAAATGAGCAAAATTATATGACAACCGAAGAAAAATGCCGAGAAATAAGTTCAGGTGAATTCATTTGCCAAGAGGAACCTCCGAAGAAGATAACAGAACAAACAACACCATGTGAAGTGCGCATGATTAAATACATGCCGAATGTAACAATCTGCCAAACCGTCCCTGTCGAAATAAACGAAGAAAAAATTCAGAAGATTGAAGACAACAAATGGATAATCATTTTACCAAAACCTCAACCAGCCGTAGTGATGTGTGGTAAATCCAAAAACGCTATTTTATTAAAAGGTACTCTGTTGCTAGAACTGAATAACTTGTGCTACGTACAAATAAAAAATTTCAAAATCCAAACATTCCAAAGTGTTAAACGCGAGTTCAATAACTTTGAGTTACCAAAACTAGACTTTTTATTACCTTCTCTGGAAAACTCAATACTTCAAATTAAACCACTAAAATTAAATGACATTCATTTAGATCAAATCAAAACTTTGAAAGACTCTTTAAAAATTCAAAAAGAAAATTTAAAAACAATTTTTGAAAAACCAGTTAATTTTCATAGTGCGAGTGTATGGACTATAATACTTTATATTTGCCTTGGTATTTGCATTTCCATAGGCTTGTTTTACAAATGTAAGAAGAAACTTCAAAGAAAAATTCAAGATGAAGAATGTTCCCGAAATTCTCCTGGTACCCCCCGAATTTCTCTCTAAGAGCGGAGGAGTTATGTATTCCCACGATACATGCACATATAAGAAGATAAGAATTGCAGATGCGTTGTGTTCATGGCCTTCCAAGAATTATGTGGACACTGCAGTTTTATTAATTATCATTTCTTTTTCTCATATTAAAAATTAGAATTAAAATAGTTAGTTGTTGTAGTAGTTTCAAAAGTAACACACATAAACTCAAATTGTACTTTTTATAAATAAACGGTTTTTTAAAAAAGCTCTTGCTATCGATCCGAAAATAATTTACACCACCAACCATGCACAAACTTATAAGATATATTAAGAAATTAAACAAAATTCCCACTACAGCCATTTAAATACATATATACAAGATACAAAAAAAAATACAAAAAAAACAGAAGGAGTTTAAATAAATAGCTTGATTTATTGTAAAGTCGCAGTCTATTAAGCAAGAGTAATAAGAAAATTTCCCACCAGCACCCATTTAAATACATATATACATATATAAAACCTAAAAAGCATTTTTATTAACAACAAAAAAACACTAGGCATTTAAATGATTATCTTTATTTCTGAAGTCACAGTCTATTAAACAAGCAGTAACGACAAAATTCAAATACCCCATTTACCTATCTACCCCTATAATACGACACATATAGCAATATTTACACATTATTTCCAACCATACTTTGCAACCACATTACAGACAAAATAAAAATAGCACATGAGAACCCAAATGACCACTCCAATATTTAGTTATATAAGTGATCATTTTTTGAATTATCTGAAATGTAAATATTTTGAGATAAAGTATTTTTTATTATTTGTATTTAGATGAAAAAACTTTTGCACAAAATTCACAGGCAAAAATTTTACTTGCAGCACTTTCCATTCTTTCTATTTCACAATAAAAATTAAAACTAATCAAAATCGTCAAAACCAAGTATCAAAACAAGAAAAAATTATATAATAAACAAAATAAAAAATCTATGAACCTGTGTATGCACGATGGCATATGAGATGACCTTGGTAAATGCTTAAAGAAATGCGGCAACGCTGTCCTCATCTGCGCTTCATTTAACCGGTCCTTCTCATTCAGAGCAAATTCTAACCTAAAATTTTGTTCTTTTGTGAGGTTCTTATTTGTGGTAAGAAGTAAAAGTATACAAACGTACTCTATTTTGATTTTTGATTACTGATTTTTTAGATCATGGATTATTTAAGTTCGAGTGACGAAAATCCGGGAGAATAAAATTGAATGACATCCGAAGTTGGTAAGTTTTATTTATCGATAATATTACCTATTATTACCTGAGGTGACTATTTTTTTACAATGAACAAGAGGAAAAAAATTTGGAAGTACAGTGTTGATAAAGAAACATTTTATTATTTCCTACAATACACTGTCTATTTCATATATCATTTTCTAAGAATCGGAAATGTCCCACCAGAAATATCCCCTATATTGAAACTTGATTTCTCACTTGTCTAAAAATCATTACCTATTTAAAAAACTGCTGCTGCATTAGCTCTAGGTTCCAGGGCATCATATCATCATGTGAATTTGAGTTTGTACTTGCTTCTCTACAAAGGTGGAACTTTAGAATTAGCAAATAAAATGAGTTCGTAGGTACCTACATAAGGTTTACTAGATATGATAAAAAGTCTGAATATTGGTCAAAATGCGTATGGTATTTTATTTTCTTTGTTTCCAATATATCCTCAAATTGAAGGTTTATAGAGGACATTAGTAATAAGCTGCCAAGTTTACATAAAATGCTTAGAGAAATATGATACTATTCTTTGAGCTGTTAACTAAAGTTGTTTGTCAAATTATGACAATTTTTTTTTTATCCAATACTTCACAAACACACACACACAGAAAATGGACACAAAATGAATTTGTAATAAAATTGAACTAACATAGTTGATATAGCAAAAAAAATTACCTACTGAAAGGGACAAATGTTAAGAAAAATAGAGTACTGAACACTTCTATTGTATGTTTATTATTTTATTTTTAGTAATTGCAGAATCTACAAAATGTTTTTATAACATTTCTTATATTTAATCGACATGTATATTTTATTGATTGTCTGATATGACGGTTTCCAACGCAAAACTGCCTTAAGGCTTATAGTGAATAAAGGACAGCGTTTAGAAACTACTTCATACCAAACAAAAACAAATAATCATATTTCAACACGCCTCCTTAATTTGTTTTTTTTTACAAACAAAAAATGAAAATATCATAATTTAAAAATGCAATACAATAATGAAAATAACTTAATCTAAAGAAATCAAAATAAGAATATCATAATTTAAAAATGCAATACAATAATGAAAATAACTTAATCTAAAGAATACAATACAATGTTATTTTCAACTGAGTTGAAAGGCAATATTCCAATCATATCTCTAAATTTTTGGAATTTAATCTTACCCAATGCTTTCGTTAATATGTCTGCTATTTGGTCATCAGAATTAACTTTCTGAACATCAATTATATTATTTTTCTCATGATCATAAACAAAATGATAACTTACATCGATATGTTTTGAATTTTTACAAAATTTGCCATTCTTAGAAAGGGCCATTGCGCCAGTATTGTCTTCATATATTTTTATAGCATTTGGTGTTTCAAAACCCAACTCATTTATAATACCTTTAATTGGTAATAACTCTTCCACACAGTCAGCTAAAGCGTAATATTCAGCGTGAGTGGATGCTCTAGAAACTACTTTCTGTTTTTGTGTTTTCCAGAAAATGACATTATTAAATACCCGAATTAAAATTCCCGAAGTTGATTTTCTGTCAACAATATCTGATGCCCAGTCTGCATCTACATAAGCATCAATAACATCAGTAAAGTGTAAATCAAAAATAAGTTTATATGAAGGAGTTCCATGAAGATATTTTAATATTCTTAAAGCATATTTAAAGTGTATCGAATCAAAACAGTTCTGAAAACGGCTCAAGTAATTTACTGCGTAAGATATATCTGGTCTGGTATCATTTGCAATATAGAGTAAGGCGCCTATTAAATTGCGATATTTTAAATCATTTTTCAATTGTTCTGCAGGTTCTAGTTTTAAATTTAACTCCATCGGGGTTTCATAAGATTTTGAGTTTTCTATATTATATTTCTTAACCAAGCTTTCTATATATTTTTCCTGAGATAAAAATAACTTCTGTTCATCAAAAAAATACTGAATATCGATTCCCAAGTATTGACTTACACATCCAAGATCTTTCATATTAAATCTTTGTTTAAAAAGAGATTTAATATAATCAATGGTTTGTTTATTTTTAGAAAACATCAAAAGATCATCCACCTACAATATTATGTAGTTCTTATCATCATTAAGTAGTTAAGATGTCGTTGGGTACACACGTGTGTGCTCAGTGCTCAGACAATTTTATAGTAAATACAAAAAATATCCAATGCGATTTATGTGAGAAATATTTTCATTTACAGTGTATCAGAGTGAAAGACCAGTTATCAAAGTTTTTACAAGATTCACCTAATTTAAAATGGTTCTGTGATAATTGCCTATCTATTGTTAATGACAAACTAAAAAAAGTCAACACAATCGATATAAACAAAACAAACGAAATTCTCGAGAAGGCCGATAAACTAATTGAATTATTTGAGAACAAAAATGTGGAAACGAAACCCGTGTGGTCCGAAGTTGTTAGAAACAAAAAAAAAGTAGTGGAACCCCTTATTATCAAATCAAAAAATGGAAAGCAAGATAGTAAAGATATTAAAAACGAGTTACTGAAAAAAGTTAATCCTGCGGATATTTCGGTATCTGTATCGAAAATAAAACAAACAAGTAGTGGTTTAGTAATACATTGTGATGACAAGGATTCACTACAAAAACTGAAATCAACAACGGAAAGAGAATTAGGTAATGGTTATGACGTTAAAATTGGTAACTTATTCAAACCACGTATAAAAATAGTTAATGTCTTGGAAGAGGATACAACTGACCATCAGAGTCTGATATCTCAGATAGTGAATCAAAATTTCCCAGATACAATGAAGGATGAAATACGATGTCTCCGTGTGTATGCTGCGAAGGTGAATGAGAGGCGTTGTAATGTTTTAATTGAAATGTCTAGTGAACAGTTCAATTATTTAACTAAAAATAAAGACAGAATATATATAGGGTGGTCGAGTTATAAATATTTTGAATTTGTGAGTGTCCTTAGGTGTTTCAATTGTTGGAAATACGGCCACCGTGCTGATCAGTGTAAGTCAAGTGTAGTGTGTCCTCTGTGTAGTCAAAATCATAAGAAAGAAAATTGTAAGGCTGTAAAACATGAATGCTCTAACTGTAAGTACGCCGTGAATGTGTTAAAATTAAAAGATATTAATTTTGAACATAATGTATTTGATGGAAAATGTACAAGTTACAAAAAGCAAATTGAAATTAATAAAGGTAAAATCAATTATCAATAGCAATTAACATCAAATACAAATAGTTCCAAACCTGTCAGCAAAAATATAAATAATAAGCTCTTATTGTCATGTACCAACGCTGAAAGTTTTTATAAACATCGTGATGAGATAATTGCATATGTGAATAAATATGAACCACTAATTCTCTGCCTAACAGAAACATGTATAACTGAAGATTTTAAAATGTCTGAATTATGTATTAACGGGTATGAAATCTCAAGATGTGACTCAAGCAGTCGGCATACGGGGGGAGTGCTAATTTTTACAAGAACGGGTTATCGAATCTCTAATATAAAAACAGTTGTTGTGGATATGAATTTTTGGCTTCTATCTCTAGATATAAAAATAAATAATATTTCTTATGGTATAGCAGGTGTTTATAGATCACCAAATGGTAATCTCAATGTTTTCTTTGAAAATTTCTTTAAATGGTTTGATGATTATTACGATAAGCATAGCAGTTGCTCGGTAATAATTACAGGTGATTTTAATATTCATTATGAAAATAATAATTATAATAAACGTAAACTTCAAGAATATATTGAAAACAATGGGATGAGGCAGTTGATTACCGAATATACAAGGGTGTTCAGGAATTCTAAATCTATAATAGACTTGGTTATAAGCAATGACTACACAATATCGACCTATGTGGAAAAAGACTATGTAATATCTGACCATTCCATAATACAAATTAAAATGCATTGTTCCACTGCATCTAATTTAAATGAGACTAAACAAATTCGTTCAGATATCAAGTATGATGAAATGGTAAACATATTGATTGAAAAGGATTGGGGTTATTCATTGGTTGATGTTGTAGCTGATATTTTCTCAAATAATATACTATCGGCAATGGACTCGGTAGCTCCTATAGTAGAACCGTTAATATTAAAAATAAGGGTAATGCATGGTTTAATACTGATTGTTATAATGCTATTAAAGATAAAAACATAGCGTATAAAAGATTTTCATCAACTAATGCAGTAGACGATTGGAATTGTTATAAAGAAAAGAGAAATTCATGTGTCAAAATATTGAAAAACTCAAAAATACGGTATTACGAGAGAAATATAGATATGAATAAAGGCAATTCACAACTAATGTGGAAGCACCTAAAAACATTTGTCGGAACGAAAACTAGTAGGACTAAGATTGACAGTATAGACTGTAATGGAATCGTTTACACTGATGACTTGGCCAATGTTTTAAATCAATATTATATAAATAGTATTTACGATATTGTGGGTAATACAACAGTCCCTGATTCCGGTACCAATGTTATTTTGCGAACAGTTCCTTTAAATAGTTCAAAAATGGAATATTTCGAATTAATTAACATTGGACAGCTACTAGAAATAATAAAATCCCAAAAAAAGAAAAACAGTACAGATGAATTAGGCCTTGATATTATTGAAAATTTGTTTCACGTGATAGGCTATCCTTTGCTTAATATGATAAATTTAAGTTTGGAAAAGGGCATAGTTCCTCAAAGATTTAAAACTTCAACTATAGTTCCTATTCCCAAAGTATTAAATACAAACAAAGCTGATCAGTTAAGGCCAATCAATATGCTACCATTTTGTGAGAAATTACTGGAACTAGTTGTGTATGATCAAGTAAGTAAATTCATTTCTGTAAATAAGATATTACAAAGTTATCAATCTGGTTTTCGTAATTCGCATTCTTGTGAGACAGCACTCCAACTGGTTATATCTGACATGAAAAATATTCTAGATAGGCCGGGAGTAGGAATTTGTTCAGTTTTTATTGATCTCAGAAGAGCTTTTGAAACAGTAGATCGTGATATATTATTGTTGAAATTGAGAGAATATGGCTTTAATGGGGTAGTTTATTCGTGGATTCAGCATTACTTAAAAAACAGATATCAAATAACCACATTTAACAATTCAACATCGGATCCGGAATTAAACAATATTGGTGTTCCACAAGGTAGTGTTCTTGGGCCCCTACTTTTCATATTATATATAAACGACTTAGGCAATGTACTAGAGAAATGTAAAATCCATCTTTTTGCGGATGACACCCTCATTTACTATTACGGGGATAATTTTATTGAAGTAGTACAAACAGTCAATTCGGAATTGAAAAAAATATCTGACATATTTAAGATCAATAAACTAAAAGTAAATGAATCCAAATCTAAATTTATGTTCATTGGTGGTCCTGTTTTGCGTGCTAAATTTTTAAAACCTAATTTGAGTGTTAAGATAAATGATCAGGACCTGGAGCGTGTACATGAAATAAAATATTTAGGTTTTATGATGGACCATGAACTAAAATTTAATAGTCACATAGATTACATATGTAAAAAGATTGGGAAAAAAATTGGTTTTTTGAGAAGAATTTCACCATTTCTGTCAATGCATACTAAGCTTATGGTTTACAATACATTAATTCTACCACATTTTTATTACTGTTGTTCACTAATTTATACAGGTTGTTCTAGAGCTAGTTATGAACGATTACAAATTATTCAAAACAAGGCGATGAGAGTAATTCTGGGATGCAACAGGTATACTGGTGTGGAGTTGATGACTAATTGTTTAAATTGGTTAAATATTGAGAAGTTTCTGTACATACAAACAATGATTTTCATCTACAAAATTATCAATAATCTCTTACCGCAATATTTACATAGTAAACTACTTCCAATCTCACAGATACATGATAAAAACACAAGATCAGCAAATTCAGTTAACTTTTATGTGAAAACAACCATTAAAGGAAGTTCGATGAAAAATTTATTCCACAAAGGGGTTGTACAATTTAATAACCTACCGCAGTACATAAAAGTTAGTCAAAATGTAAAAATATTTAAAAGATTATTGATTATACACATTAAAAGTAATCCTACAGAAATCTAGTGGTTCATATTCATATTCATATTTTATAGTCATATTTATTGGCATTATTGGCATGTATATGTGTGTATATATATATGTATGTGTATGTATGTGGGTGTATGTGTATGTGTGAATATATTCCTATTTATTTTTAATAATATACATTTCTTATAATATTGTATATATTTTTTTTTTATCTTAATTTTATATTTTATTGCATAAATATGTATTTTGTTATTGTTAACATTATCTAAGATAAATAAAGCATAATAATAATAATAATAATTTGACTGAAATACAAACAATAATCATATTTTGATTTTTGAAAATTTAAGTTTATTATAAAATCGTTAAAACAATCGTACCAGTCTCTGGGACTTTCTCTCAGCCCATAAAGAGATTTACATACTTTATTCTCTTCTATTGTGTATCCATCTGGAGGATACACATATACTTCATTTTTGATTTGGCCATTCAAAAATGCTGTCTCAAAATCCATTTGTTCTATTTTCCATTTATTTATGCACGCTGCCGATAGTAATATTTTCAAAGTATTCATTCGTGCCACTGGTGAATATATGTCCTCATTCTCTTCAAATGTTTGCTGAAAACCTCTGGCTACCACTCGGGCTTTATATGTGCCATCTGTTTTGATTTTGTATATCCACTTAAGATCAATAACCTTTTTGTCTTGTGGTTCTTTTACTATTTTCCAAGTTTCATTTTTTTCTAAACATTTGATCTCTTCCGACATAGCGTTTTTCCATTTTCTCGAATCTTCGCATTACATTGCTTCATTATAGGTTTCTGGTACCATAGCATTACTGTAATTTATATAAACAACATGGTCATCAAAACGTTTTGGTATTTTGATTGTTCTAGAGGGGCGTAGGTTTTCACACACCTCCTCCAAATTATCTTCGTTATTTACATTTCTATTTTGGTTTTCCAAATTTTCTTCGATATTTTTCCCCTTTTTATTGTCAAGTTCTTCGTTTGAACATAATATCTCCTCTTCATTGTCATATGCTTCGTTCGGACATTTAATAAAATGTTCGTTACTCTCTATAAATTGTACATTTCGACTGATTATTATCTTACCATTTACAAGAATTTTGTATCCAGTATCAGTGTATCCTATAAGCTTGCCTTTAACCGCTTTTGATTGAAGTTTTGAAGTTCTACATTCCTATGGAATTCTTACAAAAGCTGTACTTCCATATAACTTTAAGTTTTTCATATCGGGTTTTTTGTTAAAGAAAATTTCGTAAGGTGTCTTATCTATTTTAGTATTAGCCAATAGACGATTACCTATATATGCTGCAGTATACAGGGCTTTCCACGATGAGCGTTAATTAGACGTTTCTGGCAAACCAGACAACGGATCAACCTGAAAATTTTACAGTATGCATAAATTGATATGATCTACACGCTTAAAATATTTTAGACGATGCGGCGTTGCCGCTTCTACTATAAAGTAGCGACTACTTTGATTTTTCAAATGGAACACCCTGTATATATTATCATATTATGATTTCTTATCACTTTGTTAACAACTTCATGTACTATTTCCCTATGCCTATCTGTTACCGTTTAGAAGGTATAAATTAATTTCGATTTTTTTTTTACCAAACATGTACTTTTATAAACGCTGATAATCTTGAACTCTCTGGTACTAAGACGATTAAATTCGAAATGGAGTGGAGTGATACCATGAAGATCTTCACTTAGAGTTATATTT
Source organism: Lochmaea capreae (assembly GCA_949126875.1). Taxonomy (NCBI): domain Eukaryota; kingdom Metazoa; phylum Arthropoda; class Insecta; order Coleoptera; family Chrysomelidae; genus Lochmaea; species Lochmaea capreae. The sequence goes on along the minus strand of OX421409.1, from coordinate 24,714,264 downwards.
TTATTTGCTTCTTACAGGGTCTTTAAAAAATGCAGATATTTTGATCACATGAAAAATGAGTGGAAGTCAATTTTTTCAAATGGAACACCCTGTATATTTCCACATTTTTGAGCTGTACATCCAATTTTAGGTTGACTTTGTTCAGATAATCATATTTCAATTTCGAACAGTTTTCGAGATAAACTGTTTCAAACAGAAACTGATGTGGTTTCCTTGTATTCATCACTTATTTTTGTAATTGTAACATCTATTTTATACTACGTAATATTTCTTTTCGATTTAGTTTTTCAACAGTCTCATGAAGATTTACTGAGAAATGGAGTTCAAATGAATTTAAATAATAGGCCAGGAAGAGAACGTGTATGGTACCAAATGGATGGTGCTCCACCCCATAATTCTCGTTCAGTAAACGAAGCTTTAACTGAAATCTTCGAAGACAGATGGATTGGTAATAATGGACCTTTTCGTTGGCCTCCTAGAACACCAGATGGCAATTCATTAGATTATTTTGTGTGGGGTTTCATTAAAAATATGGTTTACTCCAACCCAGTAGGTAACAACAATGGAAGATATGAAATCGAGAGTTAGAACTGCTTTCAATAGTTTAACTCCAGACTTAATCAGGAGCGCTACACATGGAAATCTTTTGAAGAGATTACATATTTGTTTAAGTAGAGGTGGATATGTGTTCAAACATATTTTGAAATACACTGACAATTGAATTAACTAATTCATGAAATTATTTTCAGTTCGTGTGTCAGCGTTAATAAAACTATTGTTTGAAGAGAAGTTTCATTTGATGGTTGAAGAGTATTTTAATAATTATTTATCGATCGGAATCTGTTAAATTTCAAAAATAAGTGATGAATACAAGGAAATCACGTCAGTTTCTGTTTGAAACAGTTTATCTCGAAAACTGTTCGAAATTGAAATATGATTATCTGAACAAAGTAGAGCACAAAAATGTGGAAATATACAGGGTGTTCCATTTGAAAAAATTGACTTCCACTCATTTTTTCATGAGATCAAAATATCTGCATTTTTTAAAGACCCTGTAAGAGGCAAATAAAAATATGTCTTGGAGTGAAGTTCTTCATGGTATCACTCCACTCCATTTCGAATTTAATCGTCTTAGTACCAGAGAGTTCAAGATTATCAGCGTTTATAAAAGTACATGTTTGGTAAAAAAAAAATCGAAATTAATTTATATCTTCTAAACGGTAACAGATAGGTATAGAGAAATAGTACATGAAGTTGTTGACAAAGTGATAAGAAATCATAATATGATAATATATACAGGGTGTTCCATTTGAAAAATCAAAGTAGTCGCTACTTTTTAGTAGTAGTGGCAACGCCGCATCATCTAAAATATTTTAGGCGTGCAGATCATATCAATTTATGCATACTGTAAAATTTTCAGTTTGATCCGTTGTCTCGTTTGCCAGAAACGTCTAATTAACGCTCATCGTGAAAAGCCCTGTATATGCACTCAGGCCAGTACGATTTGTCTAATTTTGATTCTAATAATAAACATCTAGCTCGGTTCATTATGGTTCTGTTGTACCTTTCGGCGACACCATTCAACTCATGTGTATATGGTGGCCCTCTTTTAATAAAAATACCGTTTTGTTTAGCAAATTCATAAAACCTTTTATTCAAATATTCGGTACCATTATCACAATGTATTTCTTTTATTCGTTTATTTGTTTGATTCTCTATTAATTTTATATATTCAATAAACTTATCATACACTTCAGTTTTAGTTTTAATGCAATATACAATGGCTATCTTACTAAAATCATCAATAAAGGAAACAAAATATTTTTCACCCTTGTAACCTGTTTGAGTGATTGGACCATTTACGTCTGTATGGATTATTTCTAATATATCTTTTGCTTTAGTTCTAGCATTGTGAAATTTTAAATTCGACATTTTAGCTTCAATACAAATTTCACACTTTAACGGAACGTTTTCAATATATTTAGGTAGCCCATTTATCAACTGTTTATCACACAAGTGCTTAAGATCATTAAAATTAGTATGACCCAGAAGTCTATGCAATTTTTCTTTATTAGAATTAGATACCACACTTGACATATAGGAAGAATTATTGTCAATTAAATTTTCAATTTGTCCCTCCAGTTCAAAGAGTTTGTTTTTCTGATAAGCAATAGCAAGTAGTTTATCATTTTTATTAAATATTTTAGCTAAACCTTTTTCGAAAACAATAAAGTTTCCTTGATTTATTATGCAGGAAACACTTAACAAATTTTTTTTCATAGTTGGTACAAAGAAAACTTTTTTATTTCTATTTTAACTAACTTATTTGTCACATTAAAATAAGTAACAATAGTCCCTATCTTATAGGATTTCAATGAAAAACCATCTCCTACTTTAATTTCAATAGCTTTTTCTAAACTTACCGAGTCTGTAAAATACTTATCTGAGTTGACAATATGGTTTGAACAACCACTATCTAATAACCACTTAATATTTTCATCTAACTGTCTTTCTGATCTTCCTACAGTGTTTACTTCTACATTTGGAAGTATGACTTCTACATTGAATAAATTATTTTCCGTTTCATTTTCTACCTCTGAATTCCCTGCCAATCTTGCATCGTCTCTTCCACCTTCTCTGTCTCTTGGTAATTCATTTCTTGGAACATAATATGACCTTTGTGGGAAATTCATGTTTGTCCTACAAAATTTCTGGGTATGTCCTAACCTTCCGCAACGGAAACACTTCTTTGTTTGTGAACTTTGATACTTTTGTTGTCCATGTCCGTTGTTGATTGACATAGAATTTGTATAATACATACTTCCTTGCATTGGAGTTGAAAACCTGACTGGTTTCATGAGCATTGGAGTTGAAAACCTGACTAGTTTCATGATTACTCTCCTTCTTCTGATATTCTAAAGTTATTTTTGATTTTACATATTCAACAGATTTTTCTGTGTCTGGTAAGGCATCTATAATATTTACAATATGTAATTGACTTTCTGGAAGTGTTAATAATAGATAATTTAGTTTATCTTCTCTACTAACTTCTTCCCCGGCATTCTTCAATTCATTTATGAACTTTTCAAATTTGTTGAAAAAATCTATGGGGCTCTCATCTTCTTTCATTTTTAATTCTAAAATCTTCCACTTACATAACAATTTTACTGCGCTGTTTTTCACTATGTAAGTTTCATCTAACTTTCTTATCATGTTCTTTGCGGTATTTTCAGATATTATTAACTCTAACTGTGTATCAGATACACCGTTTACTATATAGTTTTTCGCTCTTATTTCTTTCTTTTGCCATACGTCCTCGGTTATTATTTCAGGTCTACTGTCGAACATAATTACTTCATTGCAATTTTTCATTTCGAGGAAAAGCTTTAGCCGGAACCTCCATTTATCATAGTTGATACCATCAAAAATTTGGAGCAAACATTCATCCTTTGTACCAGTTGCCATTTTTCTTTTCTATCGGTTTAGTTATACTGTTATCATCCAACTTCAAACAATTTGTTTAAAAAACCACGCTCTGCTACCATGTTAAGAAAAATAGAGTACTGAACACTTCTATTGTATGTTTATTATTTTATTTTTAGTAATTGCAGAATCTACAAAATGTTTTTATAACATTTCTTATATTTAATCGACATGTATATTTTATTGATTGTCTGATATGACGGTTTCCAACGCAAAACTGCCTTAAGGCATATAGTGAATAAAGGACAGCGTTTAGAAGCTACTCCATACCAAACAAAAACAACTAATCATATTTCAACAACAAAACAAAACTTGCCATGCCAAAGTATGTGTAAAACTCAAAAGTCAGACCACAATGTTATAATTTACTCCAAAAAGGGACTGTATGCAACTAGTTTTGGTAGATAATTATGTACCATCAGGCTATAGAAGAGAAGAATGTAATAGAAACTTTATTGAACCTTTTTTGGATTCTAACTATGTTTGAAAATACTGTTTAATTTCCCATAAATAACCAACAAAAAAAAGATTGTTGTAAATTAAGTTGTGTTCTTACAAATCCCACAACTTATTGTTATCTATAAATTCTGCTACAAATTCAAACTTTGAATGACAAAACTTGTGTTTGCTCTTATGAAACTTTACAATTTTTCACTGATCTCAATAATTATTATTATTTATTTTTAGCTGGGCTGGAGATTGAGAAAGCTTTATGCTTGGCAAGAAATTGGTTGCAATCAATGGACTCATTGAACAAGATAAGTTGTACATAGTAATATTGATGCTGTGCAATATTGTCTTATGACTTACCAAGCAATTGATACATCTCAGGGCATTATTATTCCAAGCAACAATGAGGTATTGCATTAAATCTCAGATATTATTTTGATAACTGCTCAAAAAATTGCTACATAATACATGTTATTATTTGGATAAACCAGTTAAATGTGACACAATTGGTAAGTTTATGACATTTCCATGTATGTTATGTCTACATGACAAATTGAAAACTTGTTTCGTTATAGTGACCAAAGTATTAATACAAATGGGACTAATGATTATGCCATAATTTATAAAACCGAATAGACTGATGTAATGAAAGCTGTGAATTTGTTATTTTTTTGGTATTGTTAATTTTATTTAACCTTGAGAATTTTAATAATTATTTTGGTTTTCTTCTTCATAAAAAGTTCTGCATGATCTCAAATCCAATATGCAACCATCAGACATCAAAGTCATATATGAGGTGTATCAGAAAATAAAAATTTCACCCAAAAGTTGGAAAATTTTATTGTTGATCAAATTGTTATTGAGATGAAGTAAATTATTGTTAAATGAACAGTTGACTCTTTTGTCATCAAAAATTTATTACCTTCAAGTTTCCGAAACTCCTGTGCTGCATTAAAATAATTGATACATATGAAAAAATTAGGTACCTATTTCATAGTAATTAACTTAAATACCTATAGTGCTATAATATAATAATGTAATGAGTTATTAGAAATGGTTACTAAAACATAGTAAGTAAAACAAATTTCAGTTCTATGAGAAAATTATGGTTTCCGTAGCTCTTTCCAAATATTGTACTTTTGAAAATGGCCTTTGTTGTCATACTCTCTTTTTCAAGTAACTTCAAAAAATAGTCTACAAGGGTTCAATAGTGTGACCTAGCTGGCTAAATTACATCTGAATATTTTTGTCAACTTGAGTGGATACATTGTATAAGCTAACTGAATTTCATTCTAGGGTTTATTAACAGTATTAATGTTGCCACACTGTTTTGAACATCACATTAAATTATTAATCAAGCAAATAATAAAAAATCATCCAAATAGCTTATTTCTTTGGAAAAGTTTTAAAAGGTGTTTGAAATATCCTGGTTGAAAAGGGCCACCTCAGTCAAAAGTGGTGAAATTTTTATTTTTTCTTACAATTTAATCAGCAATCAAAATACATTTATTCTATAAGCTAATATTTTGACTAGGGAATTTGATGTGATGAGGATTCATCCATTGAGGAAACCTCAGTCACTTGGCCAGTTTCATTTTTGTCTTTTCGTGGTTTTAAATTTTTGTATAGTGAGTGTTGCTTCTTTGTGGTATGACTTTTTCTAAAAATTTTATTTTGAGAGCATTATCAATTGTTTCATTGAAGACGAACCATGGGACATCTAATATTGTTCTTGAAAGTTTGGATTGGCATCTTTGGATTATATTTATGTTAAATTTGCTAGCACATTGCTATTAACCATTTTATTTGACTAGTAGTTTAGTGGATTTGCTTTCTTTTCCTTATTTTATGTTTTTCCATGTTAATTTAATGTCCAAGGTCATTCCTAGATATTTACTTCTTTTATTTTTTTTATTAGAATGTTGTTGATGTGAACTTCAGGCTTTGGGGTTTTACATCATAGTACGAGAGCCCACGACCAAAATTTTTGTGTCACAGCTAAAACCGTATCCAATCTATAGATACGATTATCCTGAACTCGAAAATACCAATATCAGACATTTTCTGCGTAGCGTTTAACCTGGCCGAATTTTCAAAATTGTCAAAGAATTGTACTGAACTGCATCATAGCAATATGTGTGATTTTCAGACTGTAGTTGAATGATAGTTCTGAGATACCAGAAACATATTTTTCAGGCGTTAGTAGTGTAGCGCAAGCCCGGAAGATCACTTGAAAAAATAAAAAATGACACAAAAAAAATGTATCATAGCAATACGTCTGAAAATAATTTTTACTAGTAAATTTTGGTTATTTAATGCGAACAATAGCTATTTGTATTGCTAGGGAGGAAAGTGCCACTTTTCCTCCCGCAGGATGTAGTTTACTGCCCGACGCGAAGCGGAGGGCATTAAACATCCAACACATATGATTTTTCCTCCTACCCACCTTTTTTTGAAAATTTATTTACGACACAAATAGGTAACGAATATAATTAAGCACACAAGAATTATTATTTATTAAACAAATTTATCAATATATGTTATACAATTAAGTACATAGTATTGTTTAACTATAGTTTAGAATCATTTATGTTAATATTGAATGTGCAGTTTTGAGCAGCACTTATATGAACACCATTGGAAGAAGATAGGGTGTGAACAGGAGCTTTAGTATTTGAAATATTTTCGCTTAGCACATTGTAATGGTGGAAACTTCTAGAAGTGCTTGGCTGGTTTTGATCAAGTTCAGGTTCTACATTATTTCCCATAATTTGATCAGAAATTTTTCTTTTTTTGTGTAAGATTGTTCTACATAACCTTCTGCGATATTGGTTGATTTCCAACCGACATGCTGTTAGAGAGCTAAAATATCCTCACCAGCATTTACTAACAGAGTTGCTGAAGTTCTTCTGAAACTGTGCCCTGTGTAATGTTTGGCATTTGGAAGATTGAGATATTCTGCAATTTTTTGTGGTATTTTGGATATACTATTTTTGCCAACCACTTGATTTATACATTTGCCTGCTTTAAAGCATACCAACAATCGTTTATGCTCAGTTTTAGGACGTAGACAGATATACTTTTTAACGATTTGAACAAAAGTTGGGCAGTTACCTGTTGTAGTATTGATAACGAAAGTTCGTTGTTTATACGTTTTTGAAGTGTGGATATTTATGACTAAAAGATTGTCTTTCTCTTCAATATCATCCATAGTCATTTTAATAAGCTCATCACATCGACATGCTCCAGAAATTCCAATAACAAGGACTACCTATGAATATTTTATATCAAAAATTAAATTATTTGCATGGGATTTCATTTCTTACCTTCATTAATAAAAAAACATCATCGGGGGCTTCCATTAAGAATGTATTTATTTCTTATCTTGTGAAAGTTTTAGCTTTATTTGGTTTGTATCCGGCATTTTGACGTTTTAGAAATGCAATCAACTTTGGATATTTAATATCAACATTGTCCTTCATTTGTATCATTGTGAATATTTAGACCAAAGTGTTGAAGGTTTTAATGATTTTCCTTGTAGTGAAAAATATGCCAGTAAAACATTCTCTGAATATTTATGTATCTTGTTGTCTTCAGCCCATTGCTTATATTGTGCATATTGTTTTTCATACCTGTCTTTAGATTTTTTTGGTAGTAAGGTTAATAACGCTATGTTAGCTTGTTCCTTAATATTAGGTGGTGTATTTGGAAATTCAAAATCACTTGAATCGCTGTCCATTTTTTAAAAATTCAACTAAGTTTAATGAATGTAGCGACTTTGCACCTCAAAAGTGTTTACTGTCAGTGAGCCACAGCATACTATGCTTTTCTTATTCTGAACTCAAAAAACGTATATATATCCAATATTCCTGAAGTTGAAATTTGTATTGAAGAACTACGTTGAAGTAACATTAATGTTTGATTTTTACCAAAAAACAGGATATACAGGATGTTCTAGAAATTATGTAAACAATATGAATATAATGAATTCACAAGTTTCATTGTTTACAACTTACTTGAAATGAGGGGGAGGAAAAATACTTTCCTCCCTAGGGAGGAAAAGTATGAGTTTCCTCCCTGATTTGAGGGAGGAAAGTGTGTACTTTCTATAGGGGTACGAGGAAAAACAATTTTCAGACGAAAATGTGAACGCATTAAATTTCGAGACCGTTTTGAAAATGTTAACAAATTTTACCATGAATCTGTCTGAAAATTGTTGGACGTGATAAAATAAGTTGTCCAGATGTGCCAAAAATTTATATCAGACTAATGTAGTGTAGCACCTTCTCTATCAGACAACTTTTCGATACTCAGATATCATTTAAAAATCGTATTGAAGCATCTTGAATTCTCTGTTACAAACCAATGAATAATATGCGACCCTGAATTTATTAGATGATAATTAACAAAGAATTTACCTGAAACCGTAAAATTGAAGTTGAAGGACTGGGATAAAGTTGAAAAAGAAACGGTTTATTCAAAGTTACATTCAATAACGAGATTGTTCACATTTATTTTATGAAACTTAACATTCAAATGATAAAAAATAACAAACAAAACATAATAGGTGTACAAAGCAAGTGCTAAAATCAATACATTACACCCATTTGACCACTACACGAAAGCTACGCGCAATGCAATGAGATTACACGAATTTCGTAATTACCTGCGTTATCAGGATAGCATCATAAGTTTTTATCCAGGTTTTCTTATGATTTATCTTTGGAATGGTTGTTAATCGATACACACTTCAATACACAAAATCACCAAACAGAGTTATACATATTTTGAAAACAAAAATAATCATACACAAAAAAGTAACAACAAACGCGTTTTTATTAACAAAATTTCCAAAATAAGCGGAAAAAAAGCGCTATCCCAATAAAAACCGTTCCTGGAACGTGCACTTCATTGGACTCCATTTCTAGTGGACTACATATTGTTAGAATGTCATAAAATAAAATATTTTATTTCACATTTTACCAGAGGTACTACTATGAATGGACCTTAATAAAATTTGACAACAAAGTTTTGTAGTCTTAAACTTCAAAATATTATTGATTGTCTAGTTGTCAAATTTTTTTCGTTGTGTCAGATAGAGACCAAAAAATTAATCTTGACAACGGTAGCTGGAACGCTACCGAAACGTCGAAATAAAAAATAAAAAACATTATTGTGGTTTGATTCCAAAAAAATAAGAGAAAAAAGAATAAGTAATGCCACAAGGAAGATATGTCAAATGATATATCATTTTCTGATAAATCTCTTCGTTTTACTGCATAAATACCAATGACTGTTGTATTACAAGTGCTCTTTGTTCAAATAACATCTGCCAGTGCAGACTACACTACTATTGATAAAGTCGAACTTCTGAATGAACACAATTTGGTCATTCTCAAGTAGGTAACACACAATTGTCATTGGATTTCAAAGACAATAACAAATTTTGTGACTCAACTTTTATTATTTTTCCTTTTTTTCTAGTAATTAGTGGATAACTATGACATACATTTTTTTTCTGGATATTCATTTCTTCAATAATTCGATTGTTTATCTGCTGCACTGGATAACGTGAAGTCTTAAGTAATTGTTTGAGTTTAAACATATAATTCTCATATTTAAATGCACTGAATGAATCTAGGTTTCCATGAATTCTAACATCTTCAGATAAATGAATGAATCAATATGTTACATAGACCACTTTACAACTGATAGATTTTGGCTTCTAATATCCAAAGTTGATGTTAACTAAATTTTGACAAAAATGTTACATATACCACTCTAGTTCCAGGCTAGCCAAATCTTCTCCACTCAACTCTGAAAATGATCCCATCCGTTTCGCTTTCTTTTCTTGCAATATTATGAGGTAATAACTAAATCGCATTCTGCTAATTGCTTGGGATATGTAACTCTTTTCCTTCCATGGTACATACTACCTCTCTTTATTCTAAGGTTCAATTCTCCTGACCATTGGTTTAGGAGGCTCACTGGACATTCCACCAAAGTACCTCCCTTATATTTTGGTGCTTCACCCCCTCCAGTTCTAGATCCTCCTTGTACTTAAATGGACTTTAGCATTAGGGATAACATGGTTAAGGTTTCACCAGGACCCATATCATCTGCTAAGATTCCTCCGGATGGTGTCTGTTGTTCACGCCACATAAGCCATGACAATGCATTCAACTGATGAGGCATGAGATCTACTGTTAATCCATTTGGAGGTTCAGCCATATCATTATGGTCAGTCCAGTCCTAAATTGCAAACAAAAATAGACACATTTGAGGAAATCTCTAGTTGAGTTCAACCATGTAATTCAGTTGAAACTATTATATCAAATACATTAAAGAAGACAAAATTCAAAATATTTTCCATTCAAAAAGTAAAAGTGTATTGGGGAATGTTCCATAGAGGTGATATAAAAATATAATTCATGATTTATACATCAATCTGCAGAGCAGAAAACTAATTGTGGTATAATATTATATTCAACTGAATCCTAATTCAATGATACGCACCTTCATAACATCTGGTAAGTCAAGAACACTATTTTTTTTTTGGCTACAGGCGAAGGCTGGCGACTTTTTTCAACAATTCATTACTTTCAATAATGTCACTATCGTCAGCTGCTTCAGGGATTTGTAAAGTCTTAAAAGTAACAAAATTTTTCCCACAATTTTTTTGCATGCGACTGCTAAAAGTTGATACATATTATATGCATTAATAATTATTATCACAGGTTACAAATTCAGATTGAGATTGATTAGTGTGATAAAGTTCAGTCTCCTTTGGAATATCAATTTGAAAATTTGAGAGTTCATAGCCATCATCAGTCTTCACATTTTAAAATTATTTACAATCTTACAGGGTATGCCAGAATGCTGTGCCATATCAAAGTAACCTTTTTTTTCAAAACACCCTATATTTTATTGCATATTTGGAACCAGCATGAACTCCCCATTATAATAATATAGAGTTGTTATGTGTTCTGCGGGGTATTTAAAAAGTCATAACCAAATTTTCATCAAAATCGTAACAAGTTCAATACCCTGTACAATGTAAGAGAAATTCAAGAATGAAAATCTGTTATGACCAAAAAATTCGAATAGTAGTAGAATTCGATACAGGGTGAATCAAAACACGAATACATTATTTTCTCGGATTCTAACCTTTGATATATTCAACATCTAGTCTATAAAATAATTCTCGTCATTATTTAACTACATTAAAGAAGAAAAAATTCTAAAAGTAAAAGTGTATAGGGGAATGTTCCATAGAGGTGATATAAAAATATAATTCATTATGTATACATCAATTGTAGCATTTAAAAATTCAATTACTAATTTATGATACTTAAATCATAAACAATTTAAAGAAAGGTTTATTTCCATACTTTATTTGGTTAACCTTGATATATTTTCAACAATATATAACATAATGTTATCCAAATATTATGTCTTCTATGCCTTCATACACTTCAGGAGGATTTTGGTTATTACGTTTAGTTTGTTGTTGAGCTTAGTTGCCAATCAGTTTTTGGTGTCCCCTTGCTGTCGAGAGGGTAAGTTTTGTTTAGGGATAAAAATATTTTAGTTACTAAAGCTATTTCTAATTAAGATCTTAAACTCGGGACCTCTTTAATAGAGCAAAATTCACCGGGGACTAGCAGAGATACACCGAGGTGAGAAACACCTACTACAAGGAAATTAGGAAAGCTAAAATAAATAGCTTCAGGAAATTCTGTGAAGATATAAACACAACATCTGCTGCGGCAAGACTTTACAAAGTCATGGCGAAAAGTAGGGTCAACACAGATATGGCTTTGAGGAAGCCAGACGGCAAATATACCGAAAATGAGGAGGAAAGAGTGCGACTCTTACTAGAAACTCATTTTCCTGGAAGTACCTCAAACAGAGGAGTTAATCCTCTCGAAGGTCATAACAGGTCTTCGAGAGAAAGTACTACAATGGCCAAGCACATTTGTAGTAACGATAGGTTGAAATGGGCTATGAACACCTATAGTCTTATATTCATTGACAAAAAAACTGAGAAAGTCGTTTGGGTCCTCTGGTTACTTATCACTATGGAAGAGTCCAATTAAGAATGGCTCTGTTATCAAATTATCTACAACGAGATCTCCCAATATTGGCCAGAGCTGACTGCCTGATGACTTTGATATTGGTAAGCCATCCACACTTATATTTAGTTTCAGGCTATCATCAATTTCCATTTTGGAATTGATATAATTTTTGATAATTTTATTCGGATTATCCACTAAACCAAAATGAATATATTTTCCACCACTTATTTCAAAAATATTGCTAATGCTCCTAGGCGTCTTCATGAGAGTTCTTGCTTACTGTGGCAATTCATTATGTCCATGCTTTCTCAAAAGAGCCAGGAAATCATTGATGCATCTTAAGTGAAAATCATAAGTTAAATTAAGATAAGTTAAATATAGTGATGTTGCATGAATCCACCTTAAATTGATAGTTTATTTTCTTAAGCAGTATACTGATTATTTAATTGTTCATCAACTGAAAATGCCCCGTGATTTTTCGGATTTGTCTGATCGACAGAAACGACGTATTCTCAGAAAAGATGTGAATAAAATACGAAGAACAGCAATTCTTGGACACACTACTGTGCAACCCAAATTAGATGAAATACTTGATGATGTTGAACCTGTTTTATCATCAATGTCATCAAGTCCGACTGTAGAAGAAAAATCTGATATTAATAATTTGTTGACTGATGACCAACAAACGTTAAGTTCATCACCTGATAGTTCTGGCAGCATCTATGTGAATACTACATGTGAAAGTACTTATTTGTGTCATGATTTAAGAGAATGCTTTCAGAATCACCATTTGTTGCAGAAAATGTTTTTCCGCACTCGGCTGCTTCACCGAACTCCGCCAGGCGTCGTTCGGTGAACGACAGACTCGTGCGGAAAAATTCATTTTCTGCACTTGTTAGGTAAATAGCTATTGTTGTATTTTAGAATGTTATTAAGTAAAACACTTGTTACTTTACAACTTTTAATAACTACTTGATCAGATCGACATACAAGTTTATACAACCACCATCTTGTCTATCTGTCGTCCCCTTTCGGGTCCTTGACTGTTGACATACCAAGATGATAACCTTGTTGATACCAACTATGCTACATCTCCCTCCTTTTCAAATAAGTCATCATTTAAATCAAGAATATAAGATTTTAGATTATCAGGTTGTCTTCTTGTACGTTTACTACGAACTACTACATTTTCTGCTTCATTACTATTTCTACACTATTTTCTGTTTCCACTATGTTATCTCTCTTCTCTTGTTCTACTGTAATATTAGTACTTGTTTTTACACTATTGTCTATTTCTGCTATTTCTGCGTTTTACTTTATTATTGGTATCAAAGAATAAAATTGTTCTGGGTGTATCACCAAACTTGATGAATTTCCCAGGTAGCCACACATTATCTTTCCGGTAATATAGTTTTTGACCTTTAATAAAGTTATGTTTTCGATTTTTTGTATTTTTATCATAGAACTGTTTGTTTCTTTCGTTTTTTTCTTTTTGAATTTCCTGAAATTCTTCTACAATTTTGGGTTTCAACTGGTTTCTGTGAATTGGTAGGTTCGTTCTCGTTTTTCTACTAAAAAGAAGCTGTAATGAACTATATTTTGAATTTAAAACTGATGTGTTTCTGTGTTCTAATAGTGCTAGTTTTAGGTCTAGATTTTCCTCTCTACATCTTTTCAGTATGTTTTTTGCAATATTTACACCCTTTTCAGCCAACGCATTCCCTTTTGGGTAATATGGGCTTGAGGTTATAATTTTGAAGTTCCATGCATTTGCAAATTCATTGAACTCAAATGATGCATAAGGCATATTATCAGCTCTCAATACTTCAGGTATACCATGTGTTGAAAATATTTGTTTTAAAATATCGATAAGTGTTCTTGAATCTTTATGTTTTATTTTAGTTAATTCTAACCACTTTGAATAATAGTCAATTATTACTAAATATGATTCCCCTGCAAAGTCTAAAATGTCTGAAGCAACTTTTTGAAATGGGTATTCACATTGCTCTTCTGATATCATAGGTTCTCTAGGATTTTTATTGCTAAATTTTTTACACACTGAACAGTTTTGAACATAGTTTTCAATTTCAGTATCCATTTTTGGCCAGTAAAACAGTGACTTAACTCGATTTTTAGTTTTGTTTATGCCAAAATGATTCTCATGCACTTTTTTTATTATTTCATTAGTTATTTTAGTTGGAATTATTAACCTATTATCTAAGAATACTAGCTCATTTTCTACAAATATTGAATTTTTTAATTGGTAATAATTCTTTAAAGTACTTTCACATTTTGAAAGTGATTTTGGCCATCCATTCAAATAAAATTCTTTAATTTTACACAAAATTGGATCATCCAGTGTGTTGTTTTTTATTATTTTAGTCATTTCATTAGATACATTGATGGAATGCACAACATTATTCAACATTTTATCAGTATCTTGTTTGTTTGCTTTGGAAGCAGCCCTACTAATAGCATCTGCTATAAACATTTGTTTTCCAGGTACAAATATAACTTTAACATCATAAATACTTATTTTGAGTCTCATTCTTTGTAAGCAATTTGACTGTATTTTGTGTATATCCTTATTCATTAACGCAACTAATGGTTTATGATCAGTCTGTACGGTTACACTTTTCCCATACACATAGTTGTGTAACTTTTTTAATGCAAACAATATGGCCAAAAATTCTTTATCCATTTGACCATAATTTATTTCATTTTCTGATAATCCCTTTGATGCATAACATACAGGATGACCATTTTGTGTTAAAATACAGCCTATTGCATTTTTACTGCTATCTGTCTGTATTACTATCTCAGAATCATTGTCATAATTTTTTAAAACAGGAGCATTACAAATGATCTGTTTTAGTTCTTCAAAAGCTTTATCATGGATATCTTTTTCCCATACAAATTCAACATCCTTTTTCAACAGTGATCTTAATGGATATGTTTTCTCAGACATGTTTGGTATAAAGTTTCTTAAATAATTGATAATGCCAAGAAACCGCTGTACTGCTTTCTTATCCTTTGGCCTATCATAATCTACTATTGTTTTAATTTTTTCATCATCTGCTTTTACTGTACCATTGCCAAAAGTATGGCCTAAATATTTTACTTCATTTAGCAAATACTGAAATTTATTTTTTTTAAACTTTATGTTGATTTGTTTGGCTCTTTCTAATACATTCTTTAAAATTTCATTATGTTCCTCTACAGTTTCCGCAAATATCAACAAGTCATCAATATATATATATATTTACACCTTTCATATCTTCAAAGTTTTCAGACAAGTACTTTTGAAAAACTTCGGCTGATATGTTTATGCCAAATGGTAAACGTTTAAAGGAATATAAGCCAAAAGGTGTTGAGAATGTACAATATTTTGAACTTTCTTTATTTAGAGGAATTTGCCAAAATGAATCTTTTAGATCCAAACCACTGAAATACCTGGCCTTTTTCAATTCTAATGCCAGATTCTCAAATTTAGGTATCTCATAATAGTCTTTAACAATTGACTCATTCAAGTATTTGGGATCTAGGCATAAACGCAAGCTAGCATCAGGTTTTTCAATAATTACTAAACTATTCACCCATTCTACTGGTTCTTTAGTTTTACAAATTATATCCAGGTTACACAATTTTGTTAACTCATCTTTTAATTTATCTTTGATTTTCAATGGAACTCTATGAGGGGGTTTGGAACAAGGTGATGCATTGGCTTTTAATTTAATACTATACTCTTTTGAGAACTTACCAATTCCAGTAAACACATCTTTATATGTTTCTAAAATATTGTCTTTTGTTACACGCTGAGTAGAGCATTCTTGAATTTTGCATGATTTTTTAATTAACTCAAGCTCTATACAGCTCTCAATGCCTAAAATTGGTGTCAACTTGTTTTCAACAATAACAAATTTTATCCTGAACTTTCTATCTTCAACACTTACATCTAGATTAGTTTCACCAATTACATTAATTTTACTTCCATTGTATGCTTCTAATTTTATATTAGCATTTTGGTTTAGAATTACTTTTGAATTTTTACTAATTAACTCAAGACAATCTGATGGAATCAAATTAACATCTGACCCTGTATCAAATTTGAAATTTATTACACAATTTTCAACTTTTATTTTTTGATACCAAGAAATAGCATTTACAATTTTATTACTTACTGAACCACAATAATATTCTTCATCCTCCTCGGAATCTTCTACATTTATTTCCTGTACTTGTCTTCTTCCAAATTTTGATCTACATACGCTTGCAAAATGATTTTCTAAACCGCATTTCTTACATTTCTTTCCTTTTGCTGGACACATGTCCTAGTTACGTTCATGCTTTCCTCCACACCATCTACAATCAACTATATTTTGATTGTATCTTGTACCATTTTTCTTCTTATATGAACTTTTTTCTTCTGCTATTGACATTTCGATTTTGTCAACATTTGAATTCATACTATTACTTGCCTGGCATATATTTTTAGTTTGGACTTTTTCTAATTCTGCTACTTTGAACATCTTTATAGCTTCTTCTAGGGTTACCTTTTCCATCGTTATAATTTTTTGTTTCGTTTCATTATCAGCTGATCCAAAAATAAGTCTATCTCGTAGAATCTCATTTACATCAGTAAATTCACAGTCTCTCACTAAAGTCTGTGCATCTATTAAAAATGACTCAAAGGGTTCATTTACTTTCTGTGAACGTTCATAAAACATATACCTACAGTATAGAATGTTCTTTTTGGGATTACACACTTCCTAGAACTTGTTTAATACTGCCTCGAATGTCTTCTTCAAATTTAAAATTATTATATGTTTTTATACCATCATCTCTTATACAATTGAGAAGAATTGCTATTTTCGTGTCGTCACTTTTAGTAATTTGCCAAGAGGCTCTTAGGTAAATATTTAATGACTGGTTAAAACATTTCCAGTTTTCGTTTATATTACCAGACATTTTTACTGGTTTAGGCAAATTAAAACCGGACATGGTGATGGCAGGCTTTCCCACGCGGTCCCACAAATATTTGATTTAGCCGAGTTGTTTTTACTCACTCTCAGGAACGTTTACTATATGATTGCGCCATGTATTTTAGAATGTTATTAAGTAAAACACTTGTTACTTTACAACTTTTAAAAACTACTTTTAATAACTACTTGATCAGATCGACATACAAGTTTATACAACCACCATCTTGTCTATCTGTCGTCCCCTTTCGGGTCCTTGACTGTTGACATACCAAGATGACAACCTTGTTGATACCAACTATGCTACAATTGTCACAATGGCATTGATTAATTAAAAGGCCCCTAGTTGTAAAATAGAATAAGTAATATAATAATCAACCTTTTTCAAGATATAATGCCATACTGTAATAGATGGCGGAAAGACCCCTAATATGAAAAAAATCTTTAATATTGGTTAAGAAATTACTTCATATCGTCTTGTACATCGTTCATACTTTCTGTATACAGAAAATCAGCCGTTCGAAATTGTAAAACACGAAACGGTCATTAGCGGTCTATATTTCCCGGCCTATACACTGTGCTATATTTATGGAAAAGTAAGCTATTTTCCCACTATTTAAAAAAGAGGTGGTAGTACTTATTTTGTTTTTTCTCTTATTTTTTTGAAGATACTTGTTTTGTTTTTGATCCCAAGCTTCAGCTCTGTGGAAAAATATTTAAACCTACATAATAATTACTATATTTAATAATTTAAAGTTAATTGGTTTCTTGCATCTGGCCCAACATAAAGAATATAAAAACACAAAGACCAAACAAAGATTTTATCAATTTTATCAGATACATTTGTAAGTTTTATAGCTGTGGTGAGATATTGTAGGGTTTGGAGCGTTTTGGTACATACAATGTATGTATGTATGTATGATGGGGTGACGTTCACCGAGACCTAAAAGATCTATTGTGTCCCCTTACTTCTACTTAGTTCCCGAGGAACGTCTCAGAGACTAGTAGCCCCTTTAGTCCTATTTCCCTGAGGAATCTTAGGATATCTGCATGTTTCAACTCAGGTAAATGTATTTCTTCTATCCAATAATCTACTAGGTGCTGTACCCTAGGATTCTGAATTGCCGTGCAATTCGCAAGTATATGGATAGAGGTTTCTTCTTCCTCTACTATTTCAGGTGCCCGTTCAGGCGGCAATGTCCCGAATAATATAAGTTTCTTCCGAAACTTTATTTTTAAAAACTTTACTTTTTATTAGATGTCAAACAACATATTACAATTTCAAGTATTAGAGTAAGACTGAATAAAAATGTACAAAAGAAGGTTCTATGGGAGATGCCGAGTAGGCATCTTCTTTAACAACTGTTAAAATGGTACATTTATGTACAGTTACTCCATCTACCGTCGAATGCTCTTTATGTTAGGGCGGTAGTGCTAGGTACCTAGATTAGTTATTGAGAAATGACAGATATAGTTTCATGAGGTTCGTCTCCTTGAGGGCCGGTTTATCAATAGCAATTTATCCGTCAGTTAATGCTTAACTACCAGTTATTTTGGAAAGGTCGGTTTATCAACAACAGGATAACTTTATCCAGCAGATAAAATGTCGAATATTTATCTGTCAGTTTCAACTGGCAGATAGGTCGATATCTGGAGGTTAAGGTCTATTACATAACCTCACTTATTCGGTTTGTTTTGATTTCGTTCTAGTGTTGTGTTGTGTCAAATTTACTTTAAGTTTTGAGAAAAGTAAAAAATGGAAAGTACTAGTACTACTAAGAAGAGAGGATGCAATTTCACAGCAGAGGAGAGAAATTTGCTTCTAAAAATTGCAAATAAACATAAGAATATAATAGAAAATAAAAAAACGGATGGGGCAACCTGGAAATCAAAAGAGGAGGCTTGGATGCAGGTTGAAGCAGCCTTCAATAGCTGCAGTAGTAGCACCGTAGGTAAGGTTAAGTTTTCTATGCAGTAAAAAATAATAGTTGATTTTTTATAGCCTCGTAACTCCAAGCAACTCAAAATGAAGTATGAATCAATCAAGAAAGATATGAGGAAAAAATGTGCTGCAAACAAAACTTACCTCAGAGGAACTGGAGGAGGACAATATGTTCCTGCTCCTCAACCACCCAATGAAGAGGAGAAGGAATTGATGGAAACAATAGCAATGTCTCTACATGGTTTGCAGAATCCATTCGACTGTGATAATACACAAAGTAATATATATGTGGCTCTCCTCTCTTACTTTCTAGTATAATAATATATGTATATGCTAATAAGCTTAATATTATGTTTTAAATATAATAATCGTCTCATCCTTATACTTCTGTAAATTGATATTTTACTAAATAATTTCAGAACAGTCAAATATTGTTATATATGATGAAATAGAAGTAGTGTCCGATAATGAAGAAATTGCAACTAATTGGGCTGCATCTGCATTCAACTGCAAAATGCTACAGACACCACTGCACACTTCACTACTGACTGAAGATAACATCACTATTGATGAAGTTGATGGTGAAAATCTTCCTGAGGTTGAATATCAACAGCAGTGTGCTGAAGAGCAAAAAGAAAATCGAATGCCAGTTCAGGATGATAAAAGTGAGTATTCAATATCTAAGTAGTATAGTTATATATAAATGAAATATTCCAACTCGATTTTTTTATTATTAGAGAAAGATTGGTCAAGTCGCAGAAGACCAGTCTTGAAGAAAAAATGCCAGAAATCAGTAGCTGGGAAATTTGAAGAACTGGCAATAAAAAAACAGAAACTGATAGATTCTCTATTGGAAAATGCTGCAAATGAAAAGGTTGAGCATCAAACTAGGATGAGGATTTTAGAGCACCAAGAGGAAGCTGAGCAAATAAAAAAAAATATTCTGAAATTTGAATTGAAGATTGCCCAATTCAAATTCAATTCATTAGAAAACAAAAACCCCAGTAGTAGTTCAAATGTAACAGAGATTGATGATTTTATATGATTTTTTCAGTTTTCTAGTTTTATGTGATTTTTACAGTTTTCTAGTCTTATGTGATTTTTTTTTCAGTGAGTTCTATGTTATTTTTACAGTTTTCTAATTTTAGGTGTTTTTTTCAGTCTGATGTTTATGTGATTTTTTATATTTTTCTAGTTTTTAAGAAAAAAAGGTGAAACTGTATTTTTTAGTTTTCTAGTTTTTCTTGATCAGTTTATACCTACCAGGTTGACTTTTGTGTTTTTTATTTTATATTTTGATAAGTGTTGTTATTCTCATGAAGTTTTTTGGATCTTGTTAATCATCATAGGTTTTTGTTAATGATGATGATTATTTAGATTATTGCCTGTTTTTGTTGAAGAATTAATTTAGTAATAGAGTTGTACAAAATAGTTAAATACATTTTGAAAACCACATTGTCTTATGATTCCAATATACCATTTTACAAGAAAGTGGGCATTTATTATTTGGAAAATTGGTGAAACAATAATGAAAGCATTTTTGCATTAAGTATATTCAGTTACTACAACAATGATTTATTGAAAATGGAAACGAAAATTATCAATTATTGTTTCCATGCAGTAATCCTGGGAAGTATCCTGCCAGGAGTTGAGCCCTAGCATTGACAAAATGTTGTTCGAGATTTGGCTCAATATCCCAATCCAATTCAAAATCAATTTCATTTAATTCAGGATCAACTGGTGGAACTGCTGCTTCTTTTTTGTCAATGCAGATATTGTGTAAAACTGCAGTTGCTATTATTACAGCCATCGCAGTGTCTAGTTTAAGTCGCAGTTTTAATGCAAGAACAGGAAATCTTCTTTTCCAAACTCCATACTGTCGTTCAACAGGATTTCTTGTTCTGCAAACGGATTCATTGTATAACTCTTCACATTCATTATTGGTGTTTATTAATGGAGTTATCAGGTATCTGGTATTCGCATAGCCGCTGTCTCCAACTAAAAGTGCATTACCAAATTCATTATTTTCAAATCTTGCCTTTAAATTGGAGTTGTCGAATACATGCTGGTCATGGGATGCACCAGGCCAGCGTGCTACTATATCCAGTATCTTCAGATTCACAGAAGAGACAGTCTGGACATTCAATGAAAAGAATCCTTTTCTATTCCTGAAATTTTCTGCATGAGGTCCACCTGAAAAATGTCAATGGGATCAAATCTACAACTAATTCAAGATCTGCATTTCAGCTATATGAAAACAAAATATACAGGCAATCAGATATTATATACCAACCTGGTGATAGAATACCAACATGTGTGCAATCAATACTCCCAATAATTCTTGGAAGCTTTGCTATTGAGTAAAAGTCTCTCTGTGCTATGGCAATTTGTTGTCCTTGTGGCATTTGTATATACATTTGTGACAAAGATGCAATTGCATAAGACACCTTTTTTATTATTTTTGATGCAGAACTTTTGCTAACATTACAGAAGTCTCCAGATGATATTAAGAATTTTCCTGTAGCATAAAATCTGAGTGTTAGAAGAAGCTGGTCTATTGGCCTTATACTATTATTCCTGTAAATATAAAAAGTTAAGAAGTATAAAACGGCCTGAAAATAATAAAATCACCTACCTATCAGTTTGATACTCAAGCGAATCTTCAATCAGTTCTAATACTGACAGAACAGTCTCTTTTGTCATTCTAAATCTAGCATGGAAATCCTGCTCATCCCACTTTTCAAAGTTGTCCACTCTTTCCCTTACTGTATAAGGCCTTCTTTCGTATTGAAGAACTTGTACAATATCCTCGTCCTCGTCACTATCCAGAATGTAATCATTCAAAAAATTCATATTTATAAACAACCAAAAAAACACTCCAAGAAAGAAAAATAAAAACACATAAACTCATAAACATTCACCAACTAACAAAAATATCAATTGATGTGACATAACCTTGTTCTTGTAGCAACCAATGAGATTGCTTACATTCATTCGTCAGCATTGCCAACTTTCATTATCTGGCAGTTAACAAACTAGAGAATAAAAACGAGTTGATAAACCGCTTCCAAACAAACTGGAACTTTATCTGCTAGTTACTTTTATCCGACGGATAGTTAACTGATGGATAATATTGGCTATTGATAAACCGGCCCTGAGACAAGCGATGATTATCTTCAAGTTTTTGTAAATGGAATGTTTCCAAAGTTTCAGTTGTGTTAATAAATAGTTTATTTGAGTATAAAAACCAAGTTTTATTAATATGGTAGCAGAGCGTGGTTTCGCTGGTTATTCTGGTTAATGGTTAGTGTGGTTATTATTATTAATATAAGAAGGACTAACTTAAAAGGTTGAAACATTTGTAACAAAGAAAAGCAATTAAAAAAAAATAGCGAAAATGGCGGATATAACTATACCGGTATTTGATGGTGAAGATTATGGAAATTGGAAACAAAGAATAGTAATGTATTTAAAGATGAAAAAATGTTATACAGTAATTACGAGAGCAAAAATTTCGTCGGACGATGGCAAATGGGATGAAGAAGATCTAAAAGCGATAAATTACATATATGGTGCAATTACAAACAGACAATTGGAATTTGTTAGTGATAAAACAAGTGCTTTTGAAATTATTAAAAAATTTGATGAACTCTATTCAAAAGAATCTACAGCACTTCAAATTGTATGTAGAAATAAACTAGAAAAATTGAAATTAAATAATTTTACTGATACCGGAACATTCTTTAATGTTTTTGAAAAAACTATAAACGAATTAAAAAGTGCAGGAGCTAAAATAACCGAGAAAGAAAAAATGAACTACATGCTAAGAACTTTACCAGATTCATTAAGTCACATTGGAGATTTGGTCGATGTATTAAAGGAAGAAGAACAGACAGTTGAGTATATAAAAAATAAAATTCAGCTAATTGATATTAAAAAAGATAATGAGCATGGAAACACTAAATCAAATGCATTTTACACTGAGAGAACAACTTCAACAAATGGTATGGAGTATTTATGCTATAAATGTGGGAAACCAGGGCATTTTAAGAAAGATTGTCGACAAAATAGAACATACGGATCAAGACGAGGTGGATATATTCAATCCAGCAGTAATAGAGGCCAATATAACGAGCAACGTGGTGGTTATGGAAGTTACAATAATAGATCACGAGGTAGAATGACACATAGAGGACAAAATAATACAAGAGGTAATAGAAGTTATCAGAGTGAACCCAGTATGAACAGCTTTTTAACAGAAATAAATTCAAATATGGTTGAAAATGTAGAAGAAAGAGATCGTAATGAAGAAACAGGTAATAATGGTAAGATAAAAATTGATTGGTTGTTAGATAGTGGTTGTACAGACCATGTAATAAATAACGATGAGTATTATTCTGAATGTATAATGTTAGATCAACCCATAAATGTTAAAGTAGGTGATGGCAAAATCTTAAAAGCCACAAAAGTTGGCAATGTGATTAGTAAATTTTCTGTTAATAATAAAATAATTCCAATAAATATACAAAATGTTTATTATGTAAAAGATATGGATAGGAATTTAATTAGTTATGCTAGGATAACAGATAAACATAAAATAATTTCTGAAGGTAATGATTCAAAAATTTTTAATAAAGAAAGAGAGTTGATTGCAATTGCATGGAAGGAGGATCGATTGTATAAAATGACAAGTATAATAAATAAAAATGAAATATGTGTAAACGTAATGAATGAAAGTAAAGAATGTATGACAGTAAAAGAAAAGTGGCACCGTACATTAGGGCATATAAATTTTAACTACTTAAAAACTTTATGTGAAAATCAGATGTTAGATGGAATACCTGCAAATTTAGAGCCTGATTATATGAAATGCAAAATTTGTATTGAGAATAAAATGCATAATTTAAGTTTTAGAAATAGCCAAAGTTTTAGAAAAAGCCAAAGAAATTTTAGAAATCATTCACACTGACTTAAATGGTCCTCATTCAACTATTGGATTAAATGGAGAAAAATATTTTATCACTTTTATTGATGATTTTAGCAAAATAGGTAGGGTGTACACAATTAAATCAAAAGATCAAGTTTATAATTGTTTTAAGGAATACGTGAATGAAGTTGAAAATTTAACAGGAAAGAAAATTAAGAAGATTAGGTGTGATAATGGTAAGGAATATTTGAATTCTAACATTCATAAATTCTTAAGTGAAAAAGGAATAGTATTAAATCCATGTCCACCCTATGTACATGAACTTAATGGAACTGCAGAAAGATATAATAGATCCATCATGGATATGTCACGATGTTTATTAGCTGAGGCAAGGGTAGATAGGAAATTTTGGCCTGAAGTAGTATGCGCAGCTGCATATATCAAAAACAGAACTTTAGCAAACACCATTGAAATGAAAACTCCATATGAAATATTTTTTGGAAATAAACCTAATGTTGAACATTTCAGATTGTATGGAAGTAGAGTTTTTGTCCGTACACCAGAACAACTAAGGAAGTCAAAATGGGATCGAAAAGCTGACTTGGGAATTTTATTAGGATACAATGAAGTTGGATATAGAGTATTAATAAACAACAGAGTTATAGTTGCTAGACATGTTGACATTATAGAGGAAGGTATGAAGTGCATTGGTCTACAAGATATTAATTTAGAAGAGGAAATCATAGATAATCAAAATATTGAAAATAATTCAAAGGAAGGTAATAGTGATGAAAATTCTTCGGATGATGATGATAATCAAATATCAGTACCTAGAAGAACTGATAGAATTCGAAAACCTCCAATAAGGTTAAATGATTATGTTCAAAGTAATTTTATTTATGTAAATTTTTGTTGCGCTGATAATCCACAAAACTTTGAAGAAGCAATTAATTGTAAAGAATCTAAATTTTGGAAAGCAGCGATGGATAAGGAGATCGAAAGTTTGAATAAGAATAAGACATGGGAATTGGTGAACAAACCGAAAGACAAAGATGTGATTGAAGTTAAGTGGATATATACAAGGAAAGCAGATAATAGATATAAAGCAAGATTGGTAGTTAGAGGTTTCCAACAAAAAGAATTTGTTGATGATATCTACTCCCCAGTCGCAAAAATGCAAACATTAAAATTATTATTATCGTTTTGTTGTCAAATGAATTTAATTATAGAGCAAATGGATGTGGAAACTGCATTTTTGAATGGTAAAATAATGTCAGAAATTTATGTAACACAACCTAATGGCTATGAAGATGGTTCACAGAAAGTATTTAAATTGTCAAAAGCTTTGTATGGCTTGAGAGAGAGTCCCAGAGTATGGTATAACTGTTTTCATGATTTTATGCTAGAATTAGGGTTTGAAAGAAGTGAATTTGATTATTGCCTTTACGTATTAAAAGACAAAAAGGATATAGTATACTTAATTATATTTGTCGATGATTTATTAATTTGTTGTAAAAATTCAATAAAAATTAAAGAAATTAAAAATCTGTTATCAAAGCAATTTCACATGAAAGATTTAGGTGAAGTAAGAAATTATCTTGGAATTAACATTAAATATGATTGTAAGAGAAATACCATGACTTTAGATCAAGAACAATACATTAAATCGTTAGCTACTAAGTACAATATTGAAAATTCTACATTATATAATACTCCATTAGAAGTAAATTTAAAATTAGAGCCAGCCTATGAAGTATGTACTGATATTAGATATAGAAATTTGATAGGAGCACTTTTATATATAAGTTCAGGAACTAGACCGGATATAAGTTATAGTGTAAATTATTTAAGTAGGTTCCAAAATTGTTATAACAGTACTCATTTTAAATATGCTTTAAGAGTTCTGAAATATCTGTATTTAACGAAAGATTTGAAACTAAATTATTGTAAAAATGAAAATAGAAAAATATTAGATTGTTTTGTTGACTCGGATTGGGCAGGTGATCATTTGGATCGTAAATCAACAACGGGATATGTAATTAGATTTTATGGTAACGTGATATTTTGGAAATCTAAAAAGCAAGGAAGTGTAACTAAGGCGTCAACTTACGCAGAATATGTTGCTTTATCAGAAGCTGTAAGTGAATTACAAATTGTAAAAGATATTGTTAAAATTTTTGATATTGGAAATTATTATCCAATTGTTATATACGAAGATAATCTAGGTACATTAAATATTGCAAAGTATGGAAATTTTACTAAAAACTCAAAATATATTGAGGTACATTATCATTTTGTAAATGAATATTATATGCAGGGTATTATAGATATTGTTAAGGTGGGTTCTGATGAAAATATTGCAGACATATTTACAAAGTCACTATGTAAGGATAAATTTGTATATTTTAGGAAAAGTTTAAATGTAATGTAAGTATTTAATGTTATATAGCATAAATGTAAGGAGGGGTGTTAAAATGGTACATTTATGTACAGTTACTCCATCTACCGTCGAATGCTCTTTATGTTAGGGCGGTAGTGCTAGGTACCTAGATTAGTTATTGAGAAATGACAGATATAGTTTCATGAGGTTCGTCTCCTTGAGACAAGCGATGATTATCTTCAAGTTTTTGTAAATGGAATGTTTCCAAAGTTTCAGTTGTGTTAATAAATAGTTTATTTGAGTATAAAAACCAAGTTTTATTAATAACAACAGTTACAGGTTCTAGGAATAAAAGATAAAATATGATATGAATTAGCAAGAATAGTTAAAAATAAGCAAAAAGGATTATATAATTCCTCCATCCCCAGAGAGATCCATACAGGGTGTGGATTGATTATTCGACTTCTTCTATTTGGACATTTTTCTTTCTTGGTTTTGGTTTGTGGGTAATTTCTTTGATAACTTCTCTTGTAGGTTGTTGCCTGCATCTCGATTTTGATCTGAGTACTACAACAAAAAATAATGATAGCAAGTATTACGTAGAGTGGCGTAGTCCATATGTAGGCGTAGTTGTGTGGAATATTTCTTAAGCTGACTTCTTGAATTCTGTTTTCTTCTTTAAGGAGTTGATGAATTTTGTCTAGAGGAATTTCTTTAATGTTAATTTTTCTTCGGTGGAGTAGTTCGGTATTTTCTGTCTTGATTTCTGGGAGTAATAAGGGTTGACCTGATATGATTTCTTCGTGGTTGATAAATTTGTTACTTGGTGTTTGGAAACTGCAGCTAAACGGTAGTTCAATGAAGCAGGTACCCTTCAGCGACGTGAAGTCAGTTTTTGAACAAATAAGGTTAAGGTTTGGGTGGAATAAGGACTGTGTTGTTTTTCGTAGGTATGGAATACAGGTGGAAATAAGTGTAAGTTTCCGGTTTGGCTAAAGGAAAGTGAATCACAAAAACGATTCTACCTTTGGAATAGTAGGATTCGACTGTTAAAATATCATAATACTTATGTAAATTTTGAGAATCATTTCCAAAAATTAAGGTAGTAACTGGATAATATTTTAATATTGAATTTACAATTAATTCTAAATCTTCAAATTTTAGAACACTATAATGTAATGTTTTTAATTTAGCAAAAGCAAGAGAATTATCTGTATTATTGAATATTTCTGTTAAAATTTTGAGTGCTGCTTGTATTTGATCGAGAGTATTTTTTGTTAGGAAATACGAGGCAAAGTCATTAACAAATTTTTCTAGTTCGGAATTTAGCTCGTTTAATTTTTTTGTTATATCTTTTTCATTTTGTTGTATTAGTGAAATACTGTTGTTATAATCGTCCATAATTTTGCTTGTTAGTGATATTTGTTTATTGAGTGTGTTTGCTATATCTTTTTGGTTTGAACTTAATAGGGCAATGGCATCGTCGTAACGTTTGTCGTCACCTGTGTCTAGATTACCGGATATACTTTTGAATATTGTTCCTAATCCGTTTATGATTCCTCTTTTTACTCTCTTACTATTGTGTACAAAATTTAATTTTTCTTTGCATTGCCTAATCTGATAAGATATTGAATTTATTAAGAATTTAAGTTCATTTGCATAAATTTGACCTTTGGTATTAATTTCGAATTGATCCGTTATTTGACGTAATTCGTTTTCAATGGGGTTTAGATCAAAGTAGTGGATAAAAGAATGATGGGAAGATTGTAATCTAGCATTTCCTAATTTGTGAGGAAGTATGCCTGGATTGGATTCCAAACTTGTAATTTTAATTTCTTGTATCCGACTGGCTAGTACCAGCGACATTAGGATTCTGCAATGGTAGAATTTTTTGATTAGCGAGTGGTCTTCTTAAATTATTTTTATGATAAGTGGTAGTAACTAATTTTTGTTTGTTACGAGGGGAATTTATTTTGTAAGTTTTTACTTTGATTTTTTCATTTCGTTTTATTTGTCTGGCTTTAAATCTGGGACTAATTTTATTGCGTGGGTTTGTTTTATGGTACATCAACGCACCTAGATCGTATGTCAATGATTCGTGTCGATTTGCATTAATTTTCTCTAACTTTTTTGATTTTTGATTTACCATCTGTTCGTTTAATGTTTTATAAATTTCGGCAGTGGTTTCTTTATGTTTGGTCATATAATTGGAATATAACTTTTGATTGAGATCAATATTAAGAGGATTGTTTGTGTCTAAATGGCCTGAAATTATTTCTATTGGACGTAGTTTTGTTACACTATGAATAGAGTTATTATATCCTAAAATTGCATAAGGCATTTGGTCTAGGATATTAAGATTTTTATGTGTTTCTTGGATAATTCGAATGTGTTCGATGAGAGTTGAGTGAAATCGTTCAATAATGCTATTAGAGTTTGGATTAAGTGCCGTAGTATAATGAAGTTCGCTTTTATGTAGTTTTGCAAAGTCTTCGATAACATGATTTTTTAATTCGGTTCCTCTATCAACGACCAACATTTTCGGTGTACCGTGATGAATTGAAAAGTTCATAAAAGTTTTTGCTATATGTATTGCAGTTACTCCTACTAAGTGATATGCTTGTGCATATTTGCTAAATTTATCAATAATTGTTAAAAATTTTTGACCTTTTATTGTAAAAACATCTGCGTGAACTATTTCGAAAGGTTTATTCGGTGTTGGTGTTAATTCGAAATTTTGTTTTGGGGGGTTTCTGTCGTATTTCATTTTTTGACATAACTCACAGTTGTTTTTATGTTTAGTTACAGTACCTCTAATATTCGGCCAATAATATTTACGTTTAATTTCGGCTTCAGTTTCATTGATACCTCTGTGATTATTTTTACGTTCGTGATACATTTGTACAATTTCGATCTGTGAATCGTGTAGTACAACATCTTCTAAAACTGTATTGCGAATAATAGCTTTGAAAGCAGAATTCTTAAATGTTTTTTGCAGTGTTACACACAATTTGGGAATTAAATTCAACTGGTCGTCATCGGTATAATCTTAGAAACAACCTTTTTTGGAATAGCTTTAAAATAGATAATAGGCAATATAGCATTTTTTAATATAATTTGTGAATTAGGAAAATCAATATTGATACCTAGTGATTTTAATAAATCTACTCCAATTAAACCATCAAAAATACAATGGAATTTATATGCATAAAATGTTATATTTTTATTTTCGTTAAATTCTGCGAATGCAGAAATAGTTACAGAAATATTATGGTGTGACGATCCGAAGGACGTGGAGGCAAAAAAAGGTTCGTGGAATTTATATTCATAGAAATATTTATCAACTGTTTCTGGAGATAAGAAAGATTTTGTTGCACCGGAATCGATTAATAGTTTTAGATGGGGATTTTTTATAGTAATATAGGGTAATTGTCTTTTGTCACAAGAGTTGTTGTATTCTATCATCGTTTCTGGTTGGGACGCCTCGCCTCGTGAAAATTTTCAAAATTATCGTTACTGTTTTGGTATTCATTTTGACAATTACTGTTATTGTTAACTAGTTGCTCGTTTTCTTGGAAATCTGTATCATTGTCAACTTGTTCTACATTGTATAATTCTTCAGACACCCACCTACGGTTTTGAGGTGACTGTGCTTTGAAGTAATTATTGTTTGCAGTTTGTCTAGTAGTGGTAGTCATTGGTGTAGGTCTAGGCAAATTATTTTGATTGTAATTAGGATTCGGTTTCCACACATTTTTGGCAGGACCAAAAACTTGTGCATTAGTAAAATATCTTTGATTATTATTTTGTCGAGGTTGAATTGAGCCACGTGGAAAATTATTATTAGGTTGATGGTTATTACTTTGAGAACCGGATGGTTGTTGTTGGAAAATTCTTTGATTATTATTGGAATTAGCATTTTGATTGAAATTTCGAGAAGTATTTGGAGATTGAAAATTTTGTGTTGTTTGAAAAAATTTTGGCCTGTTTTGGTTATTCAGGTTTCTTGAATTAGCTTGAAAATTGGAATTATTTTGTAAATATCTAATATTATCTTCCTTTTTTATAAAATTAACAGCTTCTAGCATGGTTCGAGGCTGCCAAAAATACTTGTAATGCTTGATTGTTATACATGTTTTGTTTAAATGCGCGTATTTTCTTTTGACCCCATTCTGATAATTGTTATGTGCTTGTATCTTTAAAGGGTCTACCCAAGTCATATTTCCATAGACATACCTATATTTTTATAAATTTGGAGTCTTTGCCTGCCGCTATTTGATCCATGGATCCAATTTTATTTTTTTATTTTGACCCTATTCAGGTAACTATTATGTGCTTGTACCTTTATAGGATCTATGCAAGTCGTATTTTTATGGATACGCATATATTTAACAAATTTTGAGTCTTTGCCTGCCGCTGTTCTATTTACTTTTTTGCACCAAAAAAATATAGTGCATCTAATAATAATTAATCGGCAGGCTTTTTCTCCACTTGCATGTTCATTGGTTGGTTGGTTGGTTTGTAGACAGACGAAAACAGGCCGGGTTAGTGGGCCCCAACACTGCAGCCATTGGCTTATTGTATTGCCCTGTTTGTCTGCTAGTCTGTGAGAAGATTTGTGACCTTAATGAGATCTAGAAGTCTCTTCACAGTATCTCTTTTGGTGAGGTTGTATATAGGGTCATCCGGCCCTATCTGTCTATACCTCCACCAACGTAGAGCCTCACATTCGAAAATTATGTGGGTGTGCATGTTCATTACTGCAATTGAAAATATTGAAATTTATTTCTTTCGACAACAAATTAAATAAGTGAGTCGATAAGTATTCTAGATGGCATATTCTTGGTATCCAATAGTATAAATAGGACATCGCCTGGTACACGATAAAATTGAAACAACGATTACCTCTTTGCAGCAGACTATGTTCATACTGGCGTCAATCAAATCAGCAGTATTATTTTTATATAAATTGTTCACACACGCAGTGCACTTCACTGTTTTTTAAGTTTTCTTATAAAATACCCACTAATTACTGGAAATTAGTAACATTAGGCGAAACATTTCTAGCTTTTTGGGTTCTAATTAGCCCAAAAAAGTTTTCCAATGCATCCTGGTTGAAATGTCTAGTCAGGACATAATCAAAGGATTCCATCCTTAGCAGTCTAGTGCTTATTCTACAATACAAAATAATTATGTTAATAATAATTCTATTCAACTTGTCACAAAGCAGTGTAACTTAGTCACAGTGCAATGTGGTATGTTCTATCAATGATAAAAAACAACACAAACCTTTTGAATGCCTTCAACGTATGTGTTGTGTTTTTTAATGAGGGTACTGGTACGAATTTAATTTTTCTACCAGAAAAAATTTTCATTTGTTGAACAATCTTAATACATCTATTCCAAAACTCTAAATGATCTGACTGCCAATCGAAGATGATGAATTGATGCTATCAAATAGCTGGTCCAAAAATAAAATTAATTCTGCTGTGTCAGCAGCTGAGGCAGGTAACAAGGCTGAAAAAAATATAAAACTTAGTTCAGTTCGGCCATTACATATTACTGAAAAAAAACATTAATCAATTATTCACAAAGGACATGTTAAACTGAAGTAGTGAAATTATTAGGTGCAATAACAGCTACATTCATTTCAACTTTTATGGAGAATATGAATTTCTGACTAATAAGACGTAAAAAACTGTCATTTTCCCTATTTTATGTTATTCTACTTGTCTATTTAGTGGTTTGAACTACTTACTCCACTGAGTAATCCTCTTCATCAGAGAACCAACCTGATAGCTGAACACTTGCGTACAACAAGAGACCTCCA
Organism: Lochmaea capreae; assembly: GCA_949126875.1. Lineage (NCBI taxonomy): Eukaryota > Metazoa > Arthropoda > Insecta > Coleoptera > Chrysomelidae > Lochmaea > Lochmaea capreae. The sequence goes on along the minus strand of OX421409.1, from coordinate 24,682,195 downwards.
TTTTTTAAATTTTGTTTTTGACAACTTGGGCATCTGTCAATTTAGGGCAAATTCTTAGGTCATCTGCAGCATCTCAGTTGTAAAATTGCTCAATGTCGTCCCATTTTGCAATTTTTTGTGTGCCATCCATCTTGAAATGAAGGTCTTTGTTCAACATGTTATTACGAAATCCTTTTATCAGGTGTGGAGTATCGAACAGAGGAATAATTTCTTGCCCTCCTATCTCAAATCCAAAAGGTGCATCTCCTGCATTTCCTTCTCGTCTGTACTTTTCAGCGGTTTCATTTAAAAGAAGGTTATCCGCAGATGTACAATATTGGTCGCATACAGTTGCTATGAGTTTAAAACCACTATTCAAACACTCTGTAGCCACCTCTTTAACAATATTATGTAAATCTAATGACTTCATTGGCCCGCTACTAAAATGGTATGACAGTGGTTGTTTCCATTGTTTATGAACACCTTTTAGCAAAAAAACAGTCACATGATTGGCCAAATGTGGAGAGCGTAAACCTTGAAAAATAGCATGAGCAACAAATAATTATTTTATCAAAGAAATGTATCTATATTTGTTTGAGAAATTACTTAGTTTGAGATCTTTTTTTTCGGGCTGAGATGGGAAACTCATGTTCGACTGGTCCTATCCAGACCCAGACATTGTTGGACTCATCCCCAAGGGTATGCCTACCAACCAAACCCACCTCAACTCGCCGTACACTGCCTCCCCTATCTTCTCTTCCAACTTCTTCAACACCTTCTCATTCTTCCAGCATCTAAACACATGCCCCACATCATCCTCCACTTCACACCTTTCACACATTCCAGTCTCTCTCTCTTGCCAATCTTATGGAAGTATCCTACTCTTGACCCATGGCCTGTGAGCACCTATGTCAAGAAGTAGTTCACCTCCCCAAACTAGCGGTCCATCCAGCCTCTCCTATTTCCAATCGCTCTTTTTAGCGCTCCCTCATACTCATCCCATCTTTTCTTCATTTCCTCGTCCATCCATTCCTGTACATATTCTCTGGCCGCACCCATCCAGCGTTTATTCCTGGCTTAGTTTGAGATCTAAACATAAAAAAGTTACCTGTACTTGTAACTCCTTCAAATAAATCTGATTTGGGATTGTACTGGACATTGGTTTGTAATGACATTTCGTCATACATTAATACGCAGCACTTGTCTTTTTCTGGAAGTTTTTCTGCTGATACTTTCAATGTGTTGAACATTTTTTTATTAATACCTGGTGCGAATGGCAGCTGTGCCAATAATTTTGACAAAGTCACTCTTGAAGGCAATGAAAAGACCTGAAAAATAATTGAACTTCAAACATGATTTCAAGTTTACATCATAAACTTTGTGACAAATTAAAATAGTACACTGTAAATGATCACTTTACAGTAATTTTATTACTTTTATTTGTCACAAAATGTACTACATCGTTAGGCAGTTCACAATAGTAATTAAATCAATTTATTATTAAAATCTCACAAATTTATTGGTATAAAAATACTGATATTCGGTCCCTATCAGTTTTGATGCTAAAGCATTATTATCAAGAGATGCTGTACCATCAAAACCGGTACGAGGCAAATATTAGTATATTTAAAATAACTATATTTGTAATGACTTTATTCTATAGTAGGATCTCGTATAATAGTCATGGCATAAATAACAAGTGTATGGTGTATTCATTACCTTTGACAGCAACTTGTATCCTCTTCCACTTGCCTTGAATAAGGAAAGAGCTAAAATCTTATCATCTAATGAACATCTCCTCCCTCGTCGTTGATATTTTTGATTTGAGACAAAATAAATTTGTATGTCATGTCATTTACATGATTTATCGTGGCTTCAAAACTCCCAGATGCACATAATGTTTCAGCATATTTAATTTTGTCTTTGAAACTCTTGCATTTTCTGACCAGCTTTGCAGTCTTTCTGCTCCAGTTTAGGACATTTTTGTAGCCAACTTTTTCCCTATCAGTTAAATGCTTTTGTTGCGGAACATGAAATTGTCCCAGCAGACAATGTTTCTTTGAAACAACTAAAACATAAATATAGCATTTTTAGTCCATTTTTACTTTCATCCACTAGCTATTGGTAAAAGGTTATATTTATTAATATCTTAATACGATCTATTTGTCTATCTACTTCATCTAAAAATTTCAATTGTTTGCCTTATTGAATTCAGAATATGAAATTTGTAATAAGTAAATAAAACCTAACCAAAGCTTCTTCATCTTGGTGCATATACTGGTATTTAAATATCAACTTACTTGTCATTTTTTTTTCTAATTCTACTGATGTAGAGGGAGTTTCTAAATCAGCCAATGTAGATGGAGTTTCCATCGACATAACATCCACTGTAGGATATACCGCCTGATCATCCACATCTGTAATACCTACAATAATTTATTAAAAACGGTGGCTTTTATAATAAACCGTACTACCTACCAGGTAAGAATAGAGTTGGGTATGCAATTTTTTTCAAGTCTCTTCGAAATCCTGGGTTTTCAAACTCCCCTGCAAAATGGCGATAATTGTCACTGAGTTGGACTAGTGTTTTGTACTTTAATGCAGGATTGTTTATATTTGACAACTAAATAGTTGCCAGTTCAGGGTCTTGTGTAAACGGATGTCTTTTACTTGACGTGTCAGAACAGCCAGTAACACAAAACGTTCTTTTACGAGATGCCATAATAACTGTAAATTGAAAACTATTATATGAAAATAATAACAATAAAAATCTCGATACATTTTTTCTTCCATAATATGGAACTAACAAAATACGACACACTTGTGCACATTCTACGTTATTAAACTATGAGTACTGTGATTGCAAGTTATTGGAAATTAAACTCCTAAGATCTAATACTGTAATGTTTACTTTGATCAGTTACAAGTTACATAAAACAAATTTTCCACATAGATACTAGGAATATCTCAATTAACAAACTGTTTCATCAATTTTATTATTTAAAGCACTATCCAAACTTAATAAAACAAATTGGAAAATACTTACACGGCCACAATTGTTTGAAAAAGCACACTTTTTTTTAAAGGAGCCGTCCCTTCGCCGGCACCACCTCAGCCTCTTGGGCTTATTGTGGATTCTCCTAATGTTCTGACTACAGCCTATTCAGCCAATCCGTTCCCTGTATTAGCTCATACAGGTTCTTTACTGGTTGGTTGTAGAAGTCTTCTGGAGTCATTTAGGGTCTTCCATACAGTTTTTGCCTCCTGTGGTCCAGCGTCTCACAGTTGCATAATATGTGCAGAGCTGTTTCGGAGTCCTTTTTGCATCTTCTGCATGTAAGGTCTCCGTTAAACAGCCCTATTTTGTTCAGGTGCTCCTTTGTGGGAAAGTGTCCCGTAAGAAGCTCCGTTATGGTGCGTAGTTTGTTCCTGCTCATTGAGAGCAGTTCTTTCTCTACTTTTTCTGATAGTTCTTTTATAAATTTCTTCCATGTGTTTGCCAACTGATGGTTCGGGTCCGTTCATCAGGGTTGACGATCCTGCTCTTGCAAGTTCGTCAGCTTTTTCATTGCCAGCGATTCCTTTGTGACCTGGGACCCACTCCAGTGTTACACTGTTCCGAGTCGCCAGTCTTCTAAGTTCCATCGTCGCATTCCCATACCAGCCGAGATGTTACCTTAGAGCTCTGAAGTGCTTTAAGGGCAGCTTGACTGTCACTGTAGATCCTGATCTGCCTGTTGTTGTAGGCGCTCATGTTGTTTGCCCTTGCACATGCAAGTATTGCATAAACCTCTGCTTGAAATACCGAGGCATATTTACCAAGCGAGACGATTCCTTCATATTTGCTCGACTTGCTGTATATACCCGCTCCGGAGCCGAGCTCACTCCTTGATCCGTCTGTATACCAGATCAGTTCATTCGCTCTGCTGAGTGGTGGTGCGTCCTTTTCCTCAAGCTCCTCTCGATCTTTGATGACAATCTCGAAGTTCTTGCGAAGGATATATCTGGCGGTCATATGGTTTGTTGGCATTTTAAAAATGTCGACATCCACCTATGACATGATACTCCGATGGAAAGTTTATAAACATTTAAAATTTGTTATTTTGACAGTGCTTTGTTGTATGATATTATTGATAAATTGAAGGTCTCTTAAATTAGAATGGGTGTTCCATTTAAAGGAACCTAGCTTTGATACAGCACGCTTTTTTGGAGCACCCTGTATATTCCAAAATATTATTAAATTATAGTCCTAAGTAATCTACTTAATTCTACGTCTAATTTTTTCTAATTTCATTTGCCAAAAAGACGCCAGAGAATAGTTCGTTCATAGTGTCCCACCGTGTATAATAAATTATTCGAAATATCTTCCAAAAAAATTAAATTAGTAAACTTGAAAAAAAAACAATATAAAGACATTAAATAACGTTGTTAAGTTAATACCAAAATATTAGGAAAGTGATTTTAAAACTGTTTTTTTTTGTGTCATTTGTTACAAAATATTGTATACACAATTTTTTTCATTATACCTATACAGTGCTAGACAAATGTCTATATAATCCTGGGACAGCTGTTTCGGCCTTTAGGCCTCATCAGCCAGGCTTTCGAACCGATTGAACCAAAAATCAACTCGACTGTCATGATCAAAGTTCACGGCGAAACAACTAACGCATTAGTGTCGCCATCTACAAATGCAAAGTCAAAAATGGGTGTGGAGAAGGTATCGGTATTTCAACCACTACGCAAGAGGTTTGTCTTGTTATACATAGGTGGCCGACCAAACTTTGCTGGTGTTTCTACCACCAACTCCACTCACGTCTTGAAGACAGTTAAAAACAAATCAAAAATGGAGTCGAATTAATTTTTCATTCAATCGGTTCGCATCCTGGGACAACTGTTTCGGCCTTTAGGCCTCATCAGCCAGGATATATATACAGTGTGACCCATTTTGTTTGGAAGCACCCCTATAAAATCCGCATTTTTCAACCGATTTTGATTTAGTCTTTTTTGTTAGATTCAGTATTAAAAACAGAATTTGAGCACAAATTTTCATACCATAATAGCTATTTTCAAGGCCCTCTACGTTAATTTTTCTTTGCCAAAAAAGACGAAAGTATATTAGGCATTTTTTCTTCTCAAATATGACTACACCACTGGATTCAGAATCATCACAAATGTAAACTATCAAAATTTTATAAAAAAAGTTTTATTAACAACAAAGTTATCACTAGATGAATTTGGAAAAAGTTGTTTTTTAATTAATTTTTTACTAAGAATGTAGACACATTTTAAAAATGGCAACATGGTAAACAAAAACTAGGACTCAAACATATTGCACTGTAAAAATTCGAACCCGATACCTTCACCCGTTCTGGAGTTATAGCCTCTGAGAGTAATGTAAAATTGTGCTAATGTGACGAAAATACAAATTAACACCAAATAATACATTTTGATTATTAAACTACTTAATAATAATTGAATTCTACATTTTTGTAGCCTCGACTAGACCTCCGTTAATTTCCACACATTTCTCGTATCGTTTGCGACTATGTCTTAGCGCTTTTTTATTTCATGTGGCGTTATTCCAGCACACGCCTGTCGTATTCTGTCACACAGTTCTGCTCTATTCCTTGGACGTGTCTTATACACTTTTTGTGTCAAAAGCCCCCACAGATAAAAATCCAATATAGTTAAATCGGGCGATCTAGGAGGCCATTCGATTAACTCGCTACCGCGACCTATCCAACCATTTGGAAATTTTTCGTTAAGCCTCTGCCTGACAATCCTAGAATAGTGTACAGAACAACCATCTTACTGAAATATCAAATTTCTTTTTTCTGCTAGTGGCAGTTCGTCAATCACTGCGGATAACTCACCTTCCAAGAATTCCATGAAGTTATTTAGTTTTTGTTTACCATGTTGCCATTTTTAAAATGTGTCTACATTCTTAGTAAAAAATTAATTAAAAAACAACTTTTTCCAAATTCATGTAGTGATAACTTTGTTGTTAATAAAACTTTTTTTATAAAATTTTGATAGTTTACATTTGTGATGATTCTGAATCCAGTGGTGTAGTCATATTTGAGAAAAAAAAATGCCTAATATACTTTCGTCTTTTTTGGCAAAGAAAACGTAGAGGGCCTTAAAAATAGCTATTATGGTATGAAAATTTGTGCCCAAATACTGTTTTGGATACTGAATCTAACAAAAAAGACTAAATCAAAATCGGTTGAAAAATGCGGATTTTATAGGGGTGCTTCCAAACAAAATGGGTCACACTGTATATATATATATATATTTTTTTTTTTAGTCAAACTTTTATTGTGGGGGATGCGACGTAACTTGTATCGGCAACGAACTACTTTCTTATATTTTTTTATCTAGAAAGCTTCATTTACTACACAACAACCATAATTCAGCATACCTTAGTTTTTTTTTAAAAAGGCAGATTGCAACAGTTAAAAGAGCTGATTTTTAGGAAACAAAATTAGTGGCGCCCTTAAATTTCTTTTCTTTTAATTCCTTTTCTTTTCTTAATTATTCTTTTTTTTAATTTCCATCAGGTAACAGAGCCCTGAGAACTGGCTTTGTTATCTCCAATAATAAAGTTTGGTAAGCACTTACCCTATCAATTTAATTTTTTCTTAACAACTTTCAACACCGGTAACCATTAACCGGTGTGAAGTTGGCAACCAAAACTTAGCAACCGAAATGACGGAAATACCCGAAGGAACAGTGGCGTACCGTGATACGAAATAACAAAAAAAATTGGGTATCATATTGCGAATAGTTCCAAAAAATCAAAAATAAATCACTACAACACATACTGAAAGCGCAACCCCTTCGAAAGGCTCTAAGGGTATCAAAATGGACAAAAACTACCCCATAAATATTGAAAACGTATAAAAAGCATGACGGAAACGGAGTATCATCTTCTGAATAGTCCCAAAAAATCAAAAATAAATCATTACAACACATACTGGAAGCAAAGCCCCTTCGAAAGGGTCTAAGGGTATCAAAATGGACAAAAACTACCCCAAAAATATTGAAAACGTATGAAAAGCATGACGGAAACGGGGTATCATCTTCTGAATGGTCCCAAAAAATCAAAAATTAATCACTACTACACATATTGAAAGCACAACCCCTTCGAAAGGGTCTAAGGGTATCAAAATGGCCAAAAACTACCCCAAAAGTATTGAAAACGTATAAAAAGCATGACGGAAACGGAGTATCATCTTCTGAATGGTCCCAAAAAATCAAAAATAAATCAATACAACACATACCGAAAGCACAACCCCTTCGAAAGGGTCTAGGGGTATCAAAATGGCCAAAAACTCCCCAAAATTATTGAAAACTTATAAAACGCATGACAGAAACGGGGTATCATCTTCTGAAACGTCGCAAAAGATCAAAAATTAATCACTACTACACATATTGAGAGCACAACCCCTTCGAAAGGGTAACAAAATAGACAAAAACTACCCCATAAATATTGAAAACGTATAAAAAGCATGACGGAAACGGAGTATCATCTTCTGAATGGTCCCAAAAAATCAAAAATTAATCACTACTACACATATTGAAAGCACAACCCCTTCGAAAGGGTCTAAGGGTATCAAAATGGACAAAAACTACCCCAAAAATATTGAAAACGTATAAAAAGCATGACGGAAACGGGGTATCATCTTCTGAATGGTCCCAAAAAATCAAAAATAAATCAATACAACACAATACAACCCAATCGAAAGGGTATTAAACTGGCCAAAAACTACCCTCAAAAATTGAAAACTTAAAAAAGATGTTAATCTTGAAGAAAGAAAAAGTTGTGTAGGTGCACTTTTAAATCATCCTGTTTATCATTGATGTGAAGCTTATATAGGTCAGTTAGCTCTACATAAGTCACACATATAATTGATCATTTTTTCTTCTATCTTAATATTCATTCTAATCTCTTGTACGGTCAATAAGCATTTATAGTGAATTTATCTGAAACAAATTCTGCACTTAAAATAATTTTCATCATTCTCATCTACTCTTTGAGAGCACAATAAACATCGGAATCTCATATCGGTACTATTCTCCAGAAGACTATACTTTAGCTTTTTTCTGTAATCATCAAAGTTCACATTATCCGTAAGGGCTCCTCCTTTGATGATTTTAGAAAAGAAATATATCATATACACACCGCAATTATATCCATCCATCTGTTTCAAATGATCTGGAATTTCGACAGAAAAATTATTGATCTCCACATTCTTCAAATCCAAGAATTCTTCCAACTTTCTAGAATAACTGTGTTTGGATAAATTCTCATTTCCCATCGGATCAATGAATATAATTTTTCTCATTTTCAAAAATACGATTAATAACACATAATGCTGATGTTTATTGACGGGCATCACAATAATGTCTTTGGTCAACTTGATATTCTCCAAAACTTCGGTCAATTCATTATTACCGAATATTATGGACGATTTCGCAACGGAAATGATTTGATACGAGTTGTTATTGGCATTTACTATATTGAGACAATGATCGACAATGAAACTGCTCACCCAATTGGTATCGTTGAGTGTAAGATAGTCGTCGGACAAGATCTCTCGAATGGAAAACCTATGTTGCAATCAGCGCTCACTACATAACCCCTTCTATTCGGCAATTCCTTGTAATAATTTATATCTTTTACTAAACCATTTTTAAAAAAACGCAAATCAGTCATAGAAGTCCATTTTCTGTCTATTTCAGAAATATCAGGATTACCACAAACAATACTTGGGAGCATGTGGAACAGATAAAAAGATTTCAAATGTTCAAACATTGTCTGCCAGAAGCTATCTGACTCTCATTATTTTGATACCTTTTAAGGTGAATATAACCAAATCACACCACTTTCTTTCAGTTATTTCTAGGATGCCTTGGATTTGATAGTAGTAATTATGATTACTGCGTATTGACCCATCCACGTTGAAAAAATCGAACTTGTATTTTTCCGGATCATGATTCCGGGCGTTGAATGGACATTTCACTTCTATTATACCATCGTCATTCACAAGCCCGTCGGGAGAAGCTGCTAAGTAAGGATATTTTCGATGAATAAATAAGCCAGCTTCTTTACATATTGAATTTGTTTGTTTAGTATACATTGAGATTGGTATTTTTTCATATTCAATGCCATAAAGAACTGCTTGAGATTTCAGTTGTTTATCTGTTCTTAAAGTCTTGATGATGTTCGGATAAGATGCAGTACTTCGTGTTTTACATATTCTTCCAAAATTGGATGAGGTTACTCTGATTTTCCTTTCATTTATCCATTTATCACTGTCTCTTTGTAATCTGGTGGTGGATTCTATTTTATCCCTCTCGTTTTGTGACAGATTCAAATTGTTCATGAATTACTGACACTTTTCGTAAATTTTTCTATGGTTTTCAAAAGAATACTTTGTTACGTTGAGGGTGCACATTTTACATACCAATTCACGTTTTATTCTCGTCTGTAGAGCTGTCACACTCTTGGTGAATCCCCAGCGATTACAACGATCACATTGAACCCAAGTTGTTGTATCCTGGAGTATTCCATGCCCACAGTAACCACACTGGGGCAAATCTTCGTCATCTTCGGGACAAATTATATTGTTTAAATCAACTTTTTTTTCATATCCTTTCAAATATCTACCAGTGAAATGAGTTTCCAATTTTCTCCCTTTACGTGACCAATACTCTTGGGAACATTTCTCATCTGCAGCATCTTGTTTTGTTAAACGGGTCTTTGATATTTTCAAATCACTCTCAACTTTGAGGGACAAAACGTCAGTTCTTAATTTCCGCAAAAATTGTGAGCATTTCAGATTCCTTTGAGAATTTAAAGTGATTTTTTTCATTTGTCCAAAGTAATTTTCAACCATTGCATTACTTGTAATGGGTTTGCTCTTTAGGGCCAGTCTACTCCAGAGAGAACACTGGTAGGTATTTATTGAAAACCGTATCAAGAAATTCTTCATTATATGAAAAAAAAACCTTGTTTTTAAACTAGTAGGAGCATTTTAGGAAACCTCAACCACACCACTAAAAGTTACTAGAATGGGAGTGTGCTCCGAAAGGGTCGTGTTCAGACGTTTTGAACTAAATGAAAATTACGTGAAATATGTATTGTACTGCTCGCTGTTGTCGTGGCCAATGAGGGATCAAGGCATGTCTAAATATCGAATGATGATTATAATAATAATAATAATAATAATAAGATTTATTGCACAAAAAATCTGTTACAAGATAAATACATAAACTAACCTAGAACATGTACAATAAAATGAGTAAACCTTTAAGAAATTTAATTCTTGAATAGGTTGAAAAGATATAGGTTAATAAATATAAATATAAATACTATACATAATTAATCTTAAATGAAAGGTACATAATAATTATAAAGAATTAGTGGTAATTATAAAAAGTGAGAGGTAAAAGAGCATGGGGAGAGCACAAGTTTCTTGAAATATCATTATCACTTATAGTAAGAAATAAACACACACACAGACATCCAAACGAACAACACATCCACACAAAAACATACAAACCAATATACCTCAGAAAACAATAAGTAGGTATATCATATATCCATTGAATAAACTAACTTTAACTGAAGTAGTTACTATATCAAGAAGGGGCATTCGATTTGTTCATGTATGTCATATCGCGAAGTTGATTTGATATAGTCTTTTAATTTATTTTTGAATTGGTTGATATTATTCAATTCTGAGATGTGTTGGGGAAGGCGGCCGTAAAGTTTCGGGCCTAAAAATTTAAAATTTTTCTGCCCAATAGATTTCGAAGCTGGTGGAGGTAAGTAAGTGGTATGTTTCAGTCTTGTATCATATTGGTGTTCATTTATTATCAAAGTGGATTTAGTTTTATGCTGTTCGACATTCAGGTTCAGGAAAAATAACTGTCTTGGGTCCAAGATCCCAGTTTCAGAGTAAAGAAGATCTGAAGAGTATCGGCTTGATTTACAAAATAGGGTTTTGATGAGTTTTTTCTGAACTATCATTAAATTATGGAGTATGGTTTTCCCGACTGCTCCCCAAGCAACTATGCCATAAGTAATATGCGACTCTACCAATGCATGATATACTGTTTTCAGTTGAGTTTTATTTAGAATATATCTGAGGTTTTTCAGTCTGTAAATTAAGAAGTATAGTTTTTTAATAACATGTCCCACATGTTTATTCCACTTGAGATGACTGTCAATTATCACACCAAGGTACTTGAATTCCAGTGTGGACTCTATTGAGAAATCATCAGAAATTTGTAGGGTAGTGAAAGACGGTAAAGTAGACTTATTAGTGGAAAGTGGAAGAAACAACGTTTTACTGGGGTTTATGGTTAGCAATCGACTCTGAAACCATGATTTGATCATCTTAATGTCTTTTTCTACTAGTTCTTTTAAAGAGTTCCATTTTTGAGCTGAGTAGAAGATTGCAGTATCGTCTGCATACGTTATTATTTTGCCTACGGTGTTGACCAAAAATAAATCATTTAAATAAACATTGAACAGGATTGGTCCTAGTACGGTTCCTTGCGGTACTCCATACTCTACTGTTTCGAATTCGCTATAGACATTTTTCAGTTTAACTTTTTGCGGTCTATTCGAAAGATAGCTTCTGAACAAGTCTAGAGCTTTTCCTCTGATGCCAGAATTGTCAAGCGATTCAATAAGTAGGTTGTGACTGACTGTATCGAACGCTTTCGACCAGTCAAGGAAGACACAGAGGGCAGGCTGACTTTTGTCTAGTGCTGAATACATTTCTGAAGTTAATTTCAGTATGGCGTCTTGGGTGGAAACACCGTTTCTGAAACCATGTTGTTTATCTGAAATGATTCCATATTTATCGAGAAACGAAACCAACTGCTTTTTCAATATCTTTTCGAATATCTTTGAAAAATTTGTTATAACTGAGATTGGTCTGTGGTTGATAATTTCCTCTCTGTCGCCACTTTTGTATATGGGAAATACAATTGTTTCTTTGAATGCTGCGGGAAAAATTCCCTGTTGAATGCACTTATTGATTACATCAGCTAGTGGTCAATGATTGGCCACAGGTCATTGCGAAAGTAGTAACCAAATGTCACATTATTGTGAGAAGATGTAAGGTTGTAATAAGTAGTTTATGTAAAATGTTTTAAGAATTAGACGATTAATGAGAATGTAGAAATGCAATTGTATGATTAAATTTTTTTTTTCAACATTTGAGGCTTTGGTGTAGCAAAACTAAAAGTGAACAGAAGTTTTGTTATCGAAAAATACCATAATATAGTTCAGCAATGTATGTAAAACTTGATGTGAAACTTATATTATTAACAAGAAAAAAGAAGCATGGACTTTTTTCATGAAAGGAAATAAATAATAAAAATAGCAAATACCTTGGGTAAAATATAATACTTTGTTAAAAATAAACAGTAAACAACAAACTTGGTAGTAACGATTGAACTAATGACTATTTTTATATAAATGAACACAAAACTGACAAATGTCAGTGTCAGTGGTATCAAAAGAGCTGTGTGAAACTGGTGGCAATCTGACCAATCACTAGGCAGCAGAAATGCCAACTTAAATTCAAATCGCTCCTCTTAGTTTAAAAACAAGGTATAGTATGGATTTTTCTGACGTTTATATTGTCACATAAGATGTTGAATCTTTTATAAAAGGGACTGGATTTATATAAGCTGTCCTTACGAGCTACATCAGGAATTATATAATTTTCCTCTGTCGTAAAGGAACCGTCCTCACTGATAGATTCAGTTCTACACAATGATGTCATGAATTCTTTGGCCGTTTTGACGCTACTAGTGAAGAAACTGGATTTTAAAATGGTATATAAATTCAAAAGTCTCAATATTATTTATTTCTACAGCAGCAGCAATCAAATCTTTGAAATAATTCAGCTGCTCCGTGTTTTTGGATATATTATCTACATCTTTACAAACCATTTTCATAAAGTGGGCACAGCACATATGTATTCCTATCAAATTTTCATCGAGTAAAGATCTACGATTCACCACTGAATGAATGGGACTGGAAAGATTTAGTAAAATTTTGGGAACATCAAAATTTTCTGGAGTTATTTCGTTTGTTATCGTATCAACAGACTGAACTGCTAAACCTTCCGTGTCAGTTTTTTTGTCATTTATGATATTGACTCTTTTTGAATATTCCGAAACTACCTTATCGGAATGTTTGGGTTAGGTGGATGATACCCCGTTTCCGTTATGCTTTTTATACGTTTTTAATATTTTTGGGGTAGTTTTTGTCCATTTTGATACCCTTTCGAAAGGGTTGTGCTTTCAGTATGTGTTGTATTGATTAATTTTTGATTTTTTGTGACCGTTCAGAAGATGATGATACCCCGTTTCCGTCATGCTTTTTATACGTTTTCAATAATTTTGGGGTAGTTTTTGTCCATTTTGATACCCTCAGACCCTTTCGAAGGAGTTGTGCTTTCGGTATGTGTTGTATTGATTTATTTTTGATTTTTTGGGACCATTCAGAAGATGATACTCCGTTTCCGTCATGCTTTTTATACGTTTTCAATAATTTTGGGGTAGTTTTTGGCCATTTTGATACCCTTAGACCCTTTCGAAGGGGTTGTGCTTTCGGTATGTGTTGTATTGATTTATTTTTGATTTTTTGCGATCGTTCAGAAGATGATACCCCGTTTCCGTCATGCTTTTTATACGTTTTCAATAATTTTGGGGTAGTTTTTGTCCATTTTGATAACCTTAGACCCTTTCGAAGGGGTTGTGCTTTCAGTATGTGTTGTATTGATTTATTTTTGATTTTTTGGGAGCATTCAGAAGATGATACTCCGTTTCCGTCATGCTTTTTATACGTTTTCAATATTTATGGGGTAGTTTTTGTCCATTTTGATACCCTTTCGAAGGGGTTGTGCTTTCAATATGTGTTAGTAGTGATTAATTTTTGATTTTTTGCGACCGTTCAGAAGATGATACCCCGTTTCCGTCATGCTTTTTATACGTTTTCAATAATTTTGGGGTAGTTTTTGTCCATTTTGATACCCTCAGACCCTTTCGAAGGAGTTGTGCTTTCGGTATGTGTTGTATTGATTTATTTTTGATTTTTTGGGACCATTCAGAAGATGATACTCCGTTTCCGTCATGCTTTTTATACGTTTTCAATAATTTTGGGGAGTTTTTGGCCATTTTGATACCCTTAGACCCTTTCGAAGGGGTTGTGCTTTTAGTATGTGTTGTATTGATTTATTTTTGATTTTTTGGGACCATTCAGAAGATGATACTCCGTTTCCGTCATGCTTTTTATACGTTTTCAATACTTTTGGGGTAGTTTTTGGCCATTTTGATACCCTTAGACCCTTTCGAAGGGGTTGTGCTTTCAGTATGTGTTGTAGTGATTTATTTTTGATTTTTTGGAACTATTCGCAATATGATACCCAATTTTTTTTGTTATTTCCTATCACGGTACGCCACTGTTCCTTCGGGTATTTCCGTCATTTCGGTTGCTAACTTTTGGTTGCCAACTTCACACCGGTTAACCATTAAGTGTTTCAACCAGTATCCAGCATTAAAACCACCTTGTCATTATTTATTATAGCATCTACATGTTTAAGAGTTGGTAAACGAGTACTGACTACAACTGAAACAATAGACATTATTTATCTGTTCTCTACGCACGTTGATATATATACATCTTGACACAAGTCATGAATTAGTATAAATAAAATTGTAATATTTATGGTTCAATAAAAAGTTCTTACTTTTTGGAATTGGTGGATTGAATTATTAAATACTGGGAGAATTCCCAACACTACACTCCAGGAATTATTAAGTCAGATTGAACTTGAATCAACATTATAAGGATAAATAGCATCAATAAATGGAACATTATCATCCCTGTTAACATCGTCAGATATATCATTTACGCCAGGTTCATTAACTACATGTATGTTTCTATTAAGTCTACCCCTACCATTATTAATATTAGGGGCGCGTTGTATCTCACACCTAAACTCGGTTTAATAATAACTGATGTTTAGACTGATGTAATTAATGATAATAAATAAATCAATACGTCACAGTCTAAACATTAGTTATAATTAAACCGAGTTTAGGTCTGAGATACAACACACCATAGGATTACCCATACCCGAGCCAATGCCACTAGAATTACCTTATTAAAAGAATTTTTAAGGAACTGGCCAGCATTATTTCTTAACTTACAACTAACAGCAAAATGAGTAGGCTTTGAACACAAGGAACAATTTTGTCTAAATGCTGGGCAATTACGTATCTTATGGTTTTTCCACATTCATAACAATTATAACATTCGCTAACTTTGTTCTCTAACATTATTAAACTGTGTTTTCTTAACCAAATATACTTCTTTTTCACTTCTTATTTCTTTGACTTGAATTCGACTTATTTCTGATTAACGACATATATCTTCAACCATTTTTGCATTTAACTTTGGCTGTTGTAAAAATCTTTCTTGAAATAAAAGATCTGTGAGTCCACTTACAATCCTATCTTTTATTAAATAATCTTCCAAGTCCTTAAAGTTACAGACTGAAGCAAAAAATTTCACGTCTGTGATGAAATTGTCAACACTTTCACCTTCCTGTTGGACTCTCGTGAATAATTTATAATGGTCATACGTCTCATTCCTGATCGTCTTGCAGTATTCTTTAAAATATTCGATCACAGTTTCAAATTTCTTCTTATTATCTGTTAAATCGAATGTTAGGAATTTTCTTTGAGCCTCTTCCCCGACCAAATTTAATAGAATTGCTACTTTGGTTCCATCGCCTTTCTTATCTAGCCCCGTAGTCTTTAAATATATTTTCAAACTGCTCAAAAAATTATTGAGATTTGAATGAATATCCTGATCAAAGACGGCTTAGGCTTAGGCGGCTTAAATGCACCTTCCATTTTAAGACTCGTTTTGTACTTTATAATTTTTTTAGCATTAACCTGAGACTATGTATGTTTTTTATTATTACTTTATTAAAACCACTTTCAACTATTAAAACGTTTATTAATTATTGTTCTAAACTCAAGTCTACCAAAGAGTATCTCAGGGTGTCCACGTCATGTGTCAATCAGATCTGATATATCGAGCACTGGCTAAACTAAACTAATATCTGTGGTTTTCAATATGACACCAAGTTCCAACAAGCTCAATATGTTACATAGTGAGTGTAAATCGTGTTCAACATGTCAGAATTATTTGTATTTAATTGAAACAAATTTATTTTTAGGTTGGACTTCAACACTGAAGATAATCGGCAGATCAAATACCTGAGGATAATGAGGCAGTGGCAACTTTGATCAATATTTTTTCTCACTATTTCTAAGTTATGTATCGATTATTGAAAAAAGTATAGTTATTCTATGGGTAGTTGAATAATAAAGAATAAAACTAAAAACACTGCTTCAAGAAAGTAAGGCACCAGTCTGAATTTTATGCAAAATATGACAACTGTGAACCTATTGTAAAATATTTATATATTTTTTGATTCGTGCTATTTATTTTTAGCCAGTGAGTTCTGCCACTGAATTGGATTTCCAGCCACCATGGCATTTTATTGTAGTAATATCACCACCGGCATCTAATAATACAGATGTCCTACGAAAACAATGCCCTGTATATAAATTCGGATAGAGCAGATTTAAATATGTTGCTATTTTCTTCCCTATATCACCAAATCTATTAATACCAATGTTTTGAACATAAACTGTAGTCTAGTCCAAATTGAGCGCCTTAACCCGCTCGGCCACGAGTTTGGTTTATGAGTTTGCTCGAAATTAATGCTAATACCTCTCATGCATGAGTCGAAGGGAAAATGTAATCATTTTTAAAAAAATGCAATGTTTGATAGATACTTACTTTCAAAAATAAAAACCGTTCATCGGGTGCTTCGTAGATAAACTTTTTTATTTGTTCAGGTGAAAATATGTATTGCTTTTTTTCCAACATATCCTTCGTACTTTCGCTTGTAGTTTCTTATATTTAGAAATGTCTATATTATGGTTTATATTTACCAACGTTTACCAATGTCGAAATCTTATTTGTATTTCTCCAGTCCATAAACCGTTGATAAAGTTTTTCGTACACTTTCTTAGATTTTTGGGGCAAAATATTTTGAACTGCATTTTCTGCTTTCTTCGATATGTGTGGAGGAGTCGATGGTAATTCTTCTATATCGCTTATATCAGACATTTTGATAAATTGTCGAAGTTTAGTTAGGTATCTACGAAAATTTGAAACGTACTGATTTTGATATCTAAAATAAGTACATAGTTCTATTGATTAAAAATCTGTATCGTAATGGGTATCATTATGAAACGGATTATGGGCATATATAGGGATGTAACGAATAAAAACGGTTTTGTTTTTTAAAAAAAAAACGTGTTTCTAATAAAAAAAATCAAAAGGTCTTGTTTTTTTTAAAACTTTTTTTTAACACGCATTTTTCTTTTTCAAGTCAACATCGTAAATCTTCGTATTTTGACTATAGAACTGCATTAAACATCTTAGAAATAAAATAAAAAGTTAAGAATAAGGATTAAGTAGTATTGATTATTTATTATTAGCATAATAATATAATAATATTGCATAATCAAAAACAATAATATGGTAATAATACCATATAAGAACAACTAAACTAGGACGTTTAATTTAAGGCTTACTTATCGCTTGTTTGCCCTCGGGCATGAAAAATCAATGTTTCTTAAATATTATTTTACTGTAATGACATTCGAAAACGATACTTTTGTAGGGATTTCGGTTCTCTTTTGTTAAAGTTACTGATATTTGGTTTTTAATAAAAATTGTAGAAAATGTATTGACATTTAAATTTTTTTCTAAAAGTTAATAAATTTCCCACAGTTTTTAAAATAAACCAAAAATTAGTGAGTTAAAAAATAGAGAACCGAAATCCCTACAAAAGTGTCGTATCCGATTTTAAATTTTTTTTGGAGTAAGATTATATTTAAGAAAAACTGATTTTCCATGCCCCGATGGCAAACCAGTGGTAAATAAGCCTTAAGAAAAAAATGTAGGAATATAGTAAATATACAATAAAATGATAATATAATTTATATAATAATGAACAGAGCTGTAATGTGGACTTGCTGAGCTGCTAAAACTTGAAACTAATCAGAATTAGTGTCAGTGGACATGTCCATGTCAGTACCTATACCACTAATGTCACTATTAGAACAGGACCCTGAATCAGAAAGATTGTCATTGTATCCTCGTATTCTGCTACCGGCTTCGCATCAGAACTAGGCCCAGCAGTAGGCTCAGACCGCTCAGAGCTGATGGGTCTTTCTTTTAAGTATTCTGTGCTAGGTTCAGACTCAGCCATTAATTTAAGATTATGTGCCACATACACAATTTTTGACGCCCGGTTGTTTGTCAATCGATTTCTATTTTTGGAATGAATTCCTGAATACGAAGAAAACGATCTTTCGCATGCCGCCGATGTCGCTGGCAACTGTATGAATCGAATCGCTAACTTGGAAAGTTCAGTATTTGAGCAAAGTCCACTCCACCAGGCAGTGGGACTGATTACTTCAATAGTGTCACTATTCCACAGAAAGGGTTTCTTGAATGGTCCTTCTTTTGCTATAACTTCATTAACATCTGGCATTTTCTGGGCTGTCTTGTAAATGACTTCCGTTGCATCGGTCTGTATAAAAAAGGAATAGCAAATTATCTCACTAGTATAAAAAAGCATGTGTTGTATGTATGTTAATTCTTAACTAGTTAATATTAATTGGTTAAACAAGTTGACAAAAAATTCAAACAAATACAATATTAAAATTTACCTTTTCATCTGAAGTAAGCTCGCAGCCTCGATATCTTGGATCCAAGAGGTTTGCAATCAGATGAATACTATAAATGGCAAATTCTTTCCGCTTTTTAAAAATTTCCCTTGCAGTGGCTTCTTCTGTGGCTGCCAGTGGACTTTCAGTGAGATTTGCGAATACAGTTTCAACAACTTTGTTAAATAAAAGAAAGCACTTGGAAATTGTCGGTTTGTCACCTTCTACTGCTGTAATTGTGCTAGCAATCGGTTCCAAAAGCATAAAACAGCCCTTTACTCGGTTCCAAAATATGTCATTTAATGCATTTTTTTTAGAGAGGTGTGCTTGCTTACGACCTCCCCTATCTCCTCATTAATGGCCATCGCGTTTATAACTTGCTTGTTGGTCAGCAATGATTGGAAGCAGTAAACCAAGGACCCCCATCTCGTAGGCACTGGAAGTTTTAGGCTGCAGTTTATATTTAATTATTTTTGGCTTTCCCTCAGCCACGCCGATAAACTGTGACTTTGTCGGATGGCCTTCGTAACGGCAATTGCTTCAGCAGTAAATAATTTAAGACTAGCCAAATTTTTCAAATCTGTAAAAATTAAATTGAGGGAATGGGCAAAACATCCGTAGGTAAAGATGCGTCCTTCAAAATCATCTTGTATTAAGGTCCATGCCGCTTTCATGTTCGCCGCATTATCAGTGATAATACCAAATACTTTTTGAGGGCCAATTTCACGGATGACGTCACCAAGAGTTTTTGCCATATATGCCGCTGTGTGTGATTCCAATCCGGTTGCCATAGTTTTAAAGAGAAATGGTTTTGGGGTTGTCACTACGAAATTCAATATTGATTCATATCTAATATTGGACCAACCGTCTACCATCAATCCAACGGAATGTGCAGCAGCTGAAAATACATAATACTTATTAATTACCATTATTACTTAATAATCATGAGAAAACAATGACACAAAATTTAAAATTTACCTATATTCTCAAAAACAAGCGCCCTTACTCGTTGATGCTCGTTGTCTAGAAGCGGAACTGATACCAAGTGGCGGGACGGTATTTGGTAAGCAGGTTGCAGATATTTCAAAAATGCCTGCCACTGTGAGTTTTCGACCAGTGCCAATGGTTCTCGACTTTAATAAACAGCCCGGCTAAGCAGTTCATCAGCTGTTTCCTTCTGTTCAAGTGTCATTTTATCCATAAATGATGCCACAGATACTGAACCCACTGTTCGGATGTCTTTAATTTGTACTTTCAACTTTTCTGTATGGACAAGTAGATAAGTTAAAATATTATTGGATTTGTTGTACCTAATTGTTATTTAAATTTAATAAGTAATAAACAGTTCAAAGTTGATTGCCGCGAGATGAAACCTAACGTTACATCTCATGACTCATCAATCTTCATCTATGCCTTAGGGCCAGATAGGGTTCTCGGCCGTTCTCTTCGTCAGATCGTAGCTTCACTGATTGATTGAAAGACTGTATTGTCCAAAAACCAATACATGTGTCAGCTCTTATTGACAAACTTAATCATAAAAATAAAAAAAATACCGTAAAAGAATACAGAAAGATGATCCGTGATACGATGAAACAGGTCTGGGGGAGAGAACGAACAAGTCTAATAGAGTGATTTTCCAGGACAAATGTGTCTCTCTAAATTCTAACTTATTGTAATAACATCTCAGCTTCTATGATAACTATTTATTTTAAATTGGTGCTTCAGGTAATTCTGAAGAAAAACATCTTCTCTCGTTAGTAGTTTTATTTCAAAAGCCACGAATTCCGGTCACTCACTCTGACGAGTTCAAAGGTATCGCTGAGTCGCCAGAAATGGGTGACGACATAAATTATTGCATAGATATTAATAATTAACAATATTTCTAAATATGCTTAACTGAACCTAAATAACTTATATACAGTGTGTTACCTAAATTAATTAATATAGCGCTATATTACATCACCCTCCTGAAGAAGAAAAAAAAATTTTTTTTTCTTAACTAATTTTACCCTATTTTTATGAACCCCTATTATACGATCTTCTATTTTTACAATAATATTCGGAGATTTCTCCTCAATTACAATATATGGGCCTATATACAGTGGTTCCAATTTATTTTTAACTACATTCTTTATCAATACCTTATCTCCTATATTATATTTTACAGATTTTATTTCCTGATCATATATAGATTTTCTTTTACTTTTCGATATATTTAAATTATGTTTTGCGTCATCACATGCTTGTTGCAATCTATATTTTAATTCGTGAGGGTAATCGTCAAAATTATATATTGGTTCTACCCAAAAATTTAAATTGGAAGGGATTTTTGCAAGTTTCCCGAAGATAAGTTCATAAGGGGTGTATTTAGTTTCTGTGTGGACCGTCGTGTTATAAGCAAAACACCAGTAGGGAACCCATTCTCAAATTTTGCAGCTTGAATTCGTAAATATGCTCCCAGATTTTTATAAGTTTTGTCGAGTTAAGTTTTTTAATGTGTAAAATTTGACAAATTTCTTTAAAAATACATGCCAAAAATTCGGTACCCTGATCTGAGACAATTTCGTCTAGAATGCCGTAATATAAAATTATTTTCTATATGTTCCTTGTGGCATTACTTATTCTTTTTTCTTATTTTTTTGGGAATCAAACCACAATGGTTGGTTTTGTTTCAAATTCGCATACATTATAGCAGTTTAATTTTTCTAATTTTGGATTAAACTTTTTCAAGATAACCTCCTGTTCTCTAATATTTAAAATTTTAATAGGAATCATATTTTGGTTAGCTCTAACCAAAGCTCCCGCTACAAAAACTCCTTCACATGATTCACGCGGCAAGACAACGTAGTCTTCATTAACTTGAACTTTAAAATATTTAACTATTTCGCATCTACCGGAATTGAAGTGTACATTTGCTGTTCTGACATTATTGGAATTACCTACTTGTCTGACATTACAAAAATTGAATGAAAATAAAAACTTTCGTAGTCTAACGTAGCTCCGTAATCATAGAAGAAATCTGATCCCAAAATACCGTGCAGTTCAATGTCGCTCGCAAGGCCGTTTAAGAGTTGAAATTCCTGATGAAGTTTAATTTTATTTATTTGTAATTGTAGATGTAGATGTAGATCTGATACTACTGACCCACATAAACCATTAATACGCATTTTCTTTGACAAATTTATCGTTTCGTTAATAACTACTTTATTTTTAAAAATTACACTTACGCTAGCGCCTGTATCTAATAACAATGTTAATTTATTATTCTTATAAAATAATTCTACAAAATTCAATCCATTCAGAGCAAAAATATTGTGGCAAGTTTGTGAGTTAGGGTTGGCCACGAAAAAATGGTTCCGATATATCAGGATTTTCTGAACTTTCATTACTTACTGTAGAATTAGAACTAGGGTAAACACACCAGTGTTTGCCAGTTATAACTATTTCCTTTTTTAAATTGCTCCCGGTTGCTTCAAACATATATTTTTAAATGGCTGAATTAGCTCATTTTAATGGTCAAAGAATAGGTATGTTATCGATTCCTATAAGATATGAAGGTTTTTATTTTAATTTTTAAGAAAATATAGCAAATCTCTAAACATGCGCAATACAACCAATTATTGCCATTATTTTCTAGTAAGTGCCACATTAAGAACCAGTAAATGCCATATTTTTATTTTTGATTATACTTAAGATATGTGAACAAATAATAACAAAAATAAGTGGTAACTATAAAGAAAGTACTTAAAAAGGTGGAAAATACTGAATATCGACTCATTTCTGCAACATAATAAGACCCGCGAGAGTTTAGTTTTCTAGGAATTTTTATTTTTTCTTTAATATCCTGCTTTTCGTAAAGTATGTATGTATGTATGTATGTATGTATGTATGTATTTTGGGGTAACATTCACTGAGACCTAAAAGATCTATTGTGCCCCCTTACTTCTACTTAGTTTCTGAGGAGAGTCTCAGATACTAGTAGCTCCTTTAGTCCTATTTCCCGGAGGAATTTTAGGATATCTGCAGGCCTCAACTTAGGTAACTGTCCCTCTTCTATCCAGTAGTCTCCCAGGTACTGTGCCCTAGGATTCTGAAATACTGTGCAGTTCGCAAGTATGTGGATGGAGGTTTCTTCTTCCATTCCACAAAATCTACAATCTTCTTCCTCCACTATTTTGAGCTTTTTAATGTGTCCATTCAGGCGACAATGTCTGTTAAAACTCTTAGTGCAGTTTTGCTTTGACTTATGCATTCATTTGATCTCAACAGGTTGTAGTCACCCAGAAGAATCTTTGATTGCCTAAGCCCTACTAGATCTTTCCAATTGTCAGATCTTCTCTTTTCTTCGGCTTTACCTATTCCAATATTATATTGGAGCTGATTCCGCAAAAGGGTTCCGGCCCCCAAAAGGGTATTTCAGTCCCCCTCTTCGCTAGTTCATCTGCTATTTCGTTTCCTTCTATTCCAGTGTGTCCTGGAATCCACAGTAAGGTGACTATATTGTTCTCGCCTAGTTCATTAAGTTTGCCTAGGCATTCCCACACCATGTTGGAACTGATTACACAAGAACTCAGCGCTTTAATGGCTGCTTGACTATCAGACATTATGATAATCCTTTGCCTTCTATATCCTTTGTCAATATTGAACTGGGCACACTTTCTTATTGCGTGAATTTCCGCTTGAAAGATACTTGGGGTTTTTCCCAAGCTTTCAGAGTGTTTGGTTCCTGGCCCGTACACTCCTATCCCAGTTCCTTCTATTGCTTTTGAGCCGTCTGTGTACCATTGAATGGCATTCTTTCCAAGTCTGGAAATGGTATTTGGATCCCATTCCTTCTTGTTGCTTAATTCCGTAACGAATTTCTTTGAAAAATTATACTTTTTCATCATACCATCTTGTGGCATGTCCCAGGCTCGTAAAGTAGTATATCCTCTCTTTCAGGCCATCTCCAGTTCAGTCCACTTTTCTCCATCGCTGAAATTTCAAACTTGTCGCCAATGATTCTTTTAATTATTCCAGGAAAATAACCACTATTATACGTTACTACAACGTAGTTATTTTCTGACAAACTTTCTTCTGCACTATTTTCGGCATTATCGTCTGACTCACTGCTATCTCCACCCCAATCATCGCCTTCTCCTGCAGATAACAATGGAACATTTTCCGATGAATCTGAGGAGTCTGACGAGACATTTTTTTTTCGTTTGGAACTTGACTCATTTTTTTTCTTTTCAGTTTCTTTCTTTTTTTCTTCCCTTAGTTTCTTTCTCTCCTCCTTCAAACGTTCTGCTTCGACTTTTTTGTTGCGCCGATCTTCCTCATACTTCCTCCATTTCTCCGATGTGACCACAGCTGGTAACTTTATTTGTATCATTTTTGTTTTCTTTTTGGGAGTGCCTGGCCAATAAAGGTTTTCCTTAAATGGTGTGGAAACATTTTGACCCCATGTTAATGGTGATAAAATCCTTGCCAGCTTAGTTGGTGTGATCTCACGCTTTGGAACAAATGGTAATGGGATGGGTCTATCTGGAGAAATAGAAAGAGAAGCCACAATGCTGGTGTTCGGAGCACTAGAGGATGTTGGAAGAATTTTTGAAGGAGTCGACATATTTTCTTCATCTCTGTCACCACTGATATGCTTACTCTTGTACCATATGTCATATAAAGCTTGATTTCCGGCAATGGTATCCAATTCCCTATTTGCGAATGAGGTTACTAATTCATCGCCGATGAGCATTTCTACATTTCTCAGAATATTGTATACCTTGTGGCAAAAGCTTTGAAGATTCTTTTGTTCCGCTGCTTCTTCGTCAAATGGGTACAGCCCACATTTCCGAAAGCCATTAATAATTACAGTTTTCTCCAAATCAGATTCCAGTATCTTATTTAATACTGATGGTAACTGCAATTTGCCTATAGAAACGGCATTATTCTCAACCTTCCAACGATGAACTTCTTGTGACCACTTCTTCTTAAGCGGTCCAAAGACGGCTACGTCAAGGGGTTGAATAACGCGAGTCGCGTTTGGATTAAGGGCAATTATCACGATTCCTATTTTACTACATAGCTTAGACAAATGGTACGTTAAGTGTGAACTGTTATTTCCTCTAAAATTGTTTTCTCTAATGTTATTTGATCTAAATTTATTTCCTCTACTACTATTCCCTCTGAAAGTATTTCCTCTAAAATTTTTATATTCTCTTATCTGATAGATTTGGTCATTACTTTTGCAACAATTATTTATTTCTTCTTCTTTCGCTCTTTGAATTGCTTGACTTAAATTTGTGTAATTACGTGCTTTAATTATAATTTGTAAATTATTATTTCTGAGCCCATTTGCAAAAGTATTGATTGCGATCTTTTCGTTAACTTGATTTAAAATTCTACTGTCATTTAAATTATCGCCAGCTTGGGCAAGCGTTAGATCCGCTAAAAGCTCTTCTAACGTTTTCCCAAACTGATCAATAGTTTTGGACCCTTGTTTTGCATTATGCAATTGATTGGCTAAAGATGTTGCAGATTTTTTGGTAATAAAATATTTCTAAGTCAGTTATTAGAGACCCATTATCAGTATAAGTTTTATTTAATTTCAATTTTACATTTTCACTTAAACTTTTCTTTAAAATATTGGTGGTTAGTAATACCCTACCATTTGCATCAAGCATGGAATCGTACAATTCAATAGCATCAATTTAACTGTTTGGTTACAGTTTCAGAACCGTCCATAACCGGTAGCAGACTTGTCGCGGTTTTCAAATCGAATTTCTCGGCCATAACGTTAATTGAGCAATCTGAATCTAATATTATATTATTATCCTTTTCAGTTTGCTCAGTATGCTGCAGAAATTGTAACCTCTCTGTTAAATGAAATTCTATCGCATTAATTAATTTTCCTATTGTAATAGCAACTTCTTTAATATTAGTTTTAGTGCGAAAATCTATGTCTGATTTATTAAACAATTCTTTTAATTTCTTATAACTAATTTTACTCTTAGCTTACTGTAACACTTCCATCAGTCGCTCTTTCGGTATTGTCTTTTAATAAATTCCTATGGAACACTTAATTCTTCTGCAAAATTATGAAACTGTCTTTCTAGATCCATTCATTTTATACTAATTGTGAACCTAAAATAAAGATAGTCTTCGTCCTCCCAAACTAACTCTTGGCTCGCTCTAATATGCCTGTCAATTTTTCTCTCCACCATCTTTCTGCATTTTCGGTATAAGTATGCTACTATGATAAGGAAAGCCATTGCGATAAACATTATTTCTAGTACCTCCTTTAGTCCATTGAGTTGTGCATTATTTGTTTGGCCTCCACTGTTACCCGATTGAGCTATTATTACTCCTTCTTTGGATGCCTGTTGTCCCATTTTGTTCGCAAAAAAAATATATACCACCAGCCGATCAAACAACAACCCAAGTGATATCACTGGACTGGCAGGGTCGCCATGTAATAACCTCTCAGCTTCTATGATAACTCTTTATTTAAAATTGGTGCTCTAGGTAATTCTGAAGAAAAACATCTTCTCGTTAGTAGTTTTATTTCAAAAGCCACGAATTCCGGTCACTCACTCTATCGAGTTCAAAGGTATCGCTGAGTGGCCAGAAATGGGTGACGACATAAATTATTGCATAGATATTAATAATTAACAATATTTCTAAATATGCTTAACTAAACCCAAATAACTTATATACAGTGTGTTACCTAAATTAATTAATATAGCGCTATATTACATTATACTTACCTAACATGTGTTGAAAAAAATTACCATTTACGGTGTAAAACTTAATTATCTATAAAGGAAGTAAGTATAAAAGGCAAGGACCTACCCCTACCTTACATACTAGACAAACGTTCTAAAGTACATACCTTTAATTTTTTCTTCCTTGGCATGAAGGATTTCTCCCAGAACTCCTGTAACTACTTCTGTTTGTATTTTTTTAACGTCACCTGGACACTTTAAGCACTTTTTAATATGTTCAACCATTCTTGTACCATTCCTCGACAGTTGAAGTGCACAAAAAGTGCACTCGACTTGGGGAGCTTTTTTTACCTTTTGTCAGCAACACCTTAAATAAGGAACTCACCGCCGATTTTTTTCTACCACGTGAAGACGAAGACATAATCACAATTCATAAACAAATAATTATATTTTACTCTTTATATTTAGTTTATCACACCGTCACCTTCACTAAATGCATATAGCGCTCAGGAAATACAATATATAAATTGAATTACTCAAATACAAAAATATCAGCGGGCTCAGACAAGTCAGACAGGCTCATTTTTCCACTGTTGCCAGATTGAGCGATTTGTCGCGTTAGGCTACTTTCAAATAAAGCAAGTGTGTAAAATATAGTAAAATGGTAGGTACCTAATAATTGATGATTCTTATTTTTGTAACAATAAGAATTCGCATATTGGGTGATTTTGCATTTTACAAAAACGTCCTTCGAGGGGATGATTTGACATGCTTGATTCACTCATTATTCATGACAGTACAAATTCCTGATTTTGGTACTTTATTTCTTTTTTAATAGTGTTATCGTTAATCTTAAGAATTAATGGTAAAAAAACTTAACTGGTCTTCGTTATTTATTTATTTCCTCTGATATGATCGAACAGATTTAGTGGAGATTTTAAGTAGTAAGCTGTCTATAATAAATGATACGTGAGCAGAAGTCAGCACTGACAAATATTTGGCGAAGCTGTCTTAAGGCTATCTAGAAAATAAGAAGCAACAATAAAATTAAAGCAAATACAACTTGTATCAATAGTCATTAACTCTTTGAAAACAATTATTGGAAATGAAATTAATGGAGATATCGATATTTGAACATCATATTTCAGTAGAATGAATATCATCTTGGCTATCCTTATTTTACCAGCTGCTGCTCTGACAAACCTCCTTTATTCTTTCTACAAGCGCGATATCGTTCGCATATCATCATAAAGATATTCACCAGGATTGCTTTCGACCTAATTTTTATTGATTGGCAACATGTTTTCATTTAGTCGGCAAATTAATATTTTCATCGTCACGAAGTAATTATCATCGCTTTATGCATTAACTTGAAATTTGAAAGTTAATTGATGATACTTCGCCTTTCATTTAAATTGACTTTTAACTTCTCTTCCACTTTATGTCTTTGCAAACAACCTTTTCCCCATTTTCGTACATTTTTTTTGTTGAAGAAAAGTTTTGAGTAGCGAAGAGAATTTTAGAAAACTTTTTCTGACCATTTCAATCACATTAAACGGTTTTCTAGTTCCGCATAAGCGCAATCCCTTGGATGGTCTATTGGACATGGATGCTTTTTCTTTCTTTTTTCTATCACAGAATGATCACTGTCACATTCCATGAGTGTGTCCTGGCGTGAGAAATTTGTAATGAATTCTCTCGACATTTGGATTGTTTTTAACTGCAATCATAAACATTATTGACACAAAACAGTTTTTGTTCTGTCCTGTGCAAGTGTCTGAGTAGAATGTGATTTCGGTAAGCCCATCCGGAAGATGAGAAATATTTTTATATAAACACGAAGCAATTTGATTGGCCTCTCTATCTGCCATCGCCTCATGCCACATATCGTCAGCTTAATATGCAAATCACATAAGTCCCAAAAGCTAAATTTTACAGGAGAGAAAAAATACTGCATATCTAAGGAAGGGTTTGAGTTACATTTTTTATATTTGTTTGTATATTTAAGTGTAAAAAATGCCATAATTTTAATATCTATTATTTTGCCAGGGTTTTGTGATTTTCGGAATATTTTTCATTTTTTTGTTGGAGTTACGGAATTTTCGATACACAAATTAAACTATACAGGTTTTCAAGTGATTGACCGGTTGGTCAAGTTGGTAGACAATCAATGCATTTTTAATGTCATTTTGGGTCAATTGGACCATTCCATTGTTTTTCGTCAACTGTGACCAACCGGTCAGGCGCTTGAAAACCCCTATGTCTCTATTTCAAGAAATAAGTTTATTAAATAATACAAATTTAAAATAAAATACACACGTGTTTACAGAAGCATTTTCAAACTAAGGATAAGGTAACTTCATAAAAAGCATGATAATCTTTCGTCCCTGAATATGAAAAAAAAGTTTTTACAGTTAAATTCACATTTAGTCTGTTGATTTTTTGTCAACTAACCACATTTCTCAATCAGAAGTAATTTTTTTCGACAGGGGTGGTGAGGAGAAGATGGAATATGTGTACCATCAGGTTTTTAATTCGGTACAAATCAGGTACCAAATCAAAGAAACAAAAAATATTCATTTATTAAAAAAAATTGAAATGGTTTACAGATTTGCAATATAAAAGAAAAAAATCTCAACTCAAGTAAAACAAATATACACAAAAGTAAACCTACATTATATTCTCACACACTAAGCTTCCTAAAACTTTTAGGAAATCTTACTTTGTGTGATACAGTCAGAAACAGTGTTTGCATAAAGGTATGTTACATTCTTGACAAAGAGTCTTAGTCCTTTTTTGAAGTTTTTCTCCTGAGCATCTTACACACCTTCTGCTCTATCCTTCCACGGGAAGGTGTAAGGCCGTGGTTTCATAGTTTTATTTTTTTGGAAATAGGGCCCTTTTAGGTGGAGGTAAATTAGTATTTTTGATACCTTCTGCTACGAGTTCTTCAGAAAGGTTCACCATAAATTGCAGATAAGCAATCTTTCCGTTTTCACGTCTCAGGTCGTTATATATAATCCATGCATTTACGGCACACATACTGAGGCATGTGTACCATACTTTTTTCCACCATTTTGCGGTTTTTCTGTCGTGATCATAGACGCCAATCATCTGATCCGCTCGATCAACACCTCCCATTTTTTACCTATAAAACAATATGGCTTCTGGGCAATCAATTACTTGCTGCTCTCCGGTTTTCGTTTTCTTTTTTATGGTGGTAATGTCGGGTTTGTGGCAATTACTCATCAATAGTACCTCTTTGGTATCTTGCCATTTTACACACAACAACCCACTATTTGTGGTCCTAAATTCAGATTCTCCACGTTCTAGTTTACCCCCCATTTTAGGAACGTTTTTCTATTGGTCATACAAGTACCAAAAGCGGGGAAATCTGTAGTTTCTAATAAATTTACACTAGTAAAGAAACGGTCGAAGCATAGAACTACATCGTGAGATTTGATAGTTGATGCTAGTGACACAACTCTTTCTCTAAGAGTCAAAGCTTCATCTTGATCTGTGGTTGATACTTTTCCGGAGTACACATTTATATCAAATGTGTAACCTGAATGAGGCTGGCTAATTGGTTTTTGCCAAAGCCATTTAACTGAAGGAAAAAAAAACCTGAATGAGCATCACAACGAAGCCACAACTTTTTGCCTCGTTGTGTGGGTTTTAGAGGCATGTGCTGCTTCAAAGACGAACGTTCTTTAAATTTAGTCAATGCTTTGAAACTGACTATCTTGGCGACATTTACAAAATCTGTGTGTGAGGCATGAGGTCATCCACATAATACGTTTTAAAGCAATTTTCTGGTTTATCTGGAGGTGCAAAGTACATTTTTGAGGACAAGAGCATATCGCTGTTCCGGTAAAACAAAGGCGTAACTGCTAAAATTAAAATTTTACAGGAGAGACAAAAGTTTCCAAACTATTTCTTAAATTACGCAGTAACTATCAACCAATATAATATTTTTCAATTACATTTTTGTCAATAGTTGGAAATTTATGTCATATTTCAGAAGACGTATTTAAAAAAATAGTTTAAACCAACTGGGTGTTTTTTGTAATTGAGTCTTTATTTCTCCAGACTCAAAATTACCGAAAGGCAATTATGACCAAACATATGGTAGGTTGTCAAATCTCTAAATGAAAAATAGACTTGATAATGTTCAAAGAAATACATTTTAATGCATACAATTCAGATAGGAATGTGATAGTAAAAAAACAAACTTTAATGTTATAAGAAATACATTAGTAAAGTAAAAACGGGATCTAAAAAATAAAATAAACTAAAACGTTATAAAAAATATTTAAGTCATCCTAAGATAAAAATCAGGCACAAATGTGATCGTAAAAATATTTATAAAATTGAGGGATAATGTTACTGTCAACTAGACTTTTGAGAACCTTTTTTCTTATTATAAGCTAATTCAATTTTATTCTTATAGGCAGGTCTCAAAATTACATCTTTAAATTTTCTGGCTTGTATAGAACGTCTTTTTTTTGTTGGGTATCTATGGAATTCCACTCTGTTTGTTCATAACTGGTCTTGTACTTTATCAAGTTGTTTCCCTTTTCAAATCGTAATAACCTTACTTCGCTAATTCTAAATTCGTCCTCATTTGTATTTTTTAATAAATTTGGGGAAGTTTCTTCATACAATGCTTTCAAGTCATAAAAACTTTCAGTGCTCATTTCTTTAACTATTAAAGGATTCCCTGTTTTTTTGGCATTTCGGATAAATGATACAATTTGGTCAGGAACGTAAATAGGCCCAGATCTCTTTGCTCTTTTTAAACATCTTTCAATGATACTGTGAACTGAATCACCTTTATTTTGTGTATGGCCTCTTACCAAATATTTGTGCGTTATGGAATATATTTCCAATCTCTCTACTGCATACAAATACATACCAACGAGGAACCTGGAGAGTTAGAATATTTAACTAATATAAAATTACATTTTATTAGTACTCACCTATTCTTTTGTTGCCCCCCACAATTGTCAGAATAGAATACCACATCGATACCCGGGTTAGTGTTTGCTAGCTCTTGAAGATGTTTAAAAATGCATGTGCCTATTTCCGTCACACCTCTATGACCGAGGCTCTCATGCCAGAAATAGCAGGAAGTTTTATCTTTTTCTATTTCTGAAATCTAAAATTTAGAAAAAAAAAAGGTAAAGAGAATTTTTCAAAAGTAATGATCATTGCGACTTACTGTGAAATTATAACAATTCAGACGAGACTTGTAGAAAAAAGCCGAACTATCACCCATTGGAATCGGTAGAACTGCTTGGAGGTCATAAACTGCAAGAAATATTTCATTACTTTTTGCTCTCTGGCTGTCACAATCTAGCTCTTTTCGACTAAGTACTTTTTCTAGTTGGTGTTGTTTGTACTTAATTTCAATATTTTCTTTATTTTCTCCAGAAGCATTCTTGTAGGACTCACATAAATCGCATTGATCCTTTTTTTGGCACAAAAAAACCAATGTTAAATGTTGTGTTAAAAATTCGTGAATACATGTCGAAACTTGCAGTTGGTTTATTGACAGTAGTTCTCTCTTTTACATAATTTCTGTAAAGCTCCGAGATTGAAAGACCACCATCTATAAATTCTCTGGTAGTGTCGCTGCGTACATAATGACTTTCAACTCGGGGGATTGAATTAATATGGTCCGATACAGATATTTTTAAGTCTTCATCCACCATTGCATGTTTCCCATGTTTTCCTCTCCCGTCTTCTGCAATAATTCCGGTACCAGTTGATTTGGATTGAATTACCGTCCTAAGAGTTTTTTCGGCAATACCAAGGGTATTCATTAAACATTTTTTACATACTCGTACTTTCTGACCATTGACATTAAAATAAAAAGCAGAATTTGGTCTTCTTGGTTCTGCAGATGATATTCTACGATATTTTAAAACCAACTGTTCCACACACGAGCCAAGAAAATCGCGTTGTCTCTTTAATGATGCAAGTGCCCAGAATTCATCAAAAATTGTGTTCCTTTGCTCGTTTGAAATTTTTGTAGAACATTTCTGAACACATTTGTCTGAACAGGGCGGTTTCATTTTTCGGGCCTCAATACATCTTCCAGACTTTGTGTAATAACTTTTCCCCGAATTTTTCAATTTCTTTTTTTTATTTTTTGCCCAATTATCCTCATTTCTTACTCTTTTTTTTCCGATTTTCGAAATAGGAGAGCTAGTCGTCTTTTCTTGTCGACTACTGTTTTCAGAAACAGTGTTTTTCTCATGTTGTATTACCTGGAAATTTTCCGAACTTACCGATGAAGAGGGTGTATAATTGTCGTTAGACCCTGACGAAAAATCGGAAAAACTCCCAGATTCTCTTCTTTCTTTATAGCATTTATTCACGATACAATTTCTTTTAATGCTAAGTTTCAGTGGCTCCAACTTTTCAGGAAAACACTGATATGAACTACACGGAAGGTCCTCATTTCTATTCTCATGATTGTTGGTAATAGCCCTGTTAAATTATGGGACTCAACCTTCTGAGATGTCCCTTGAACAAGTTGAAACACATTTATGTTACCATCATTTTTTTGCTCACTCTCTTGAGTTGCATTTTGTAAATTAGAAAGTTGCAAAATGTTCTTTGTCCTCTCATTCATTATTGGATTTTTTCTAAATTGCCATAGTCTGTAATGAAAAAAATTATTTTTTAGGGTTGTTCAAATACGCATAAAAATACCCCAAATTTTTAATATCTCTATTCACGTAACGTTTGGGAAAAAATGTAAAACTTAACCAAGACACAAAAAGAGCCTTTTAAATAAAATTTGGAACCAATATTGACGCAAAATACACTTACGTCAAAACAAAAACCCCAAATTCTGAAAAAAATTGACACAAAGTACATTTATGGTACTAAAAACTAGAAAAGTTGGAGAAATATTGGCACAATGTACACTTACGTTGTTTTTCCACTGAAGAGATACACTTACAACTTCACAGAAACCCACACAAACTACACTTGCGTCTTTGTTGCACCGTGACGATATATACACATTAGGGAATTCAGAACAGAACTAACGTCTGTGTCGGTATTCCCCCGATTTTTGCTTTGTGATGGCGGCTAAACAATAACGTCGCAACTGCCATCTAGCGGTTAACTTTCAAGATACATTTACGTCGTTGTTTCTCCGAAAAGAATATGTGTTTTTAAGTATTTTTCTGCAATAAAGTTAAATTTGAAAAAAAATACATTTGTGTCCTTGTTTCCCCGGAACAGCGATATACCGATCACGTGATATGGTTCTTGCAATGGTTTCATTTTCTATTGACTTCTGCTGACTCCAGTAATGTTTCAAACTGGGTAGTTTATCAATTCAATTCAATATACCTACAGGTTTTACACTATACAGCTACACGTACCTAATTACGGTTTTTTTTTACATTGCCTATTTGGCGTGTAGTAAAAAAAACAATTCATTGAACCCTGCTGGTAAACTTATGTACCATCAAAAACACGATTGGTAAACATAATGTACCACAGCAAAAAAAATTCACCAAAAAACAATAAACAAAACTATTGTATACATACCTCAATGTAGGAACACTTTGTGAACAATTTGAGAACTAACGAACAATATAATTTTGTATCATATAGCATATTTGTAAAAAATATGTAGAAATCGTCAACACGTGGCACCCAGTTCAAAGTCAGCTGTGCGTTATAAACGTTGCATTTTTACACTTAGAGCCGTTACACATGGGGCTGATGGTCAGTCCTGATCATCCGCGGGGGCCATTAATATATTATATAATACGACATTTCACATGTACAGTGCATAGTCAGCAGGGGCATACGGCGAGCCAGTTATATGAACATAATGGCACACCCAGTATAAAAACTAGCCGACGCTGCAAGATACCCGGAGGCAACATCGAACTTAATCTTATCTGTAACTCCCATTCTTGTTTCAATAAAATTGTAAAATAAATTGTTTTTAAAAAACTAAACCTTCGATCAAACAATTTAACTCGCGCAGTCAGTAGGATAAAACGACGTTAAAATTTCTCGAAAAGTCACGGTATCGACAGCCGGTTTTCGGAAATTATTGAAAAACGGTGAATTTCAATTATTCGCGTTTGTACCTACACGTGCAACTCCAGTGACCCAGCCAAGCTCCTCTGGTCAAGCGAGATCCCGACGACAGCAGAAGAATCAAGCAAGAAGAAAACTCTGAAGGTCGTTAGTACCGAGTTTCCTTTTTGTCACATCCTTTTCTCCGTTCGAGAATTTTAGATAAGTAGAATTAAGAAACTTAGAGAATCAGTATTTAAATAATAATAGTCGATCTATAAATCTTTATATTTTATGATATCTGACATTGAAGATTTATTTATTGATTTTAATAATATACATAGTTAGATTAGGCGAAAATATGGCAAACGAAATAAACGTTTCTATGTTAAAATTATATGTCGATATGATTCCGAATTATAACGGAGATTCTACAACATTAATTAAGTTTTTATCACAATGTGACTTTTAAGTAGATTTATACTCTATAGTAGAAGATCCAATTTTACAAAACTATTTAATAAAGCTCATTCAATCAAAATTAGTAGATAAAGCACATTTATTAGTAGGGTCTAGAATCGAATTAAATACTTGGCAATTAATTAAAAATGCACTGAATCAATGCTTTGGTGATGAAAGAAGTTTAGAGTGCTTAGAACAAGATCTTTTGATGGCTCGTCCTCAAAGGAACGAAACCGCGTTAAAATTCGCAGAAAGATTACTAGTCATTTAATTCATAAAATCAATAGTTTTAGTGACGGGCAAATGACTTTAAGAACCTTATTACGAAATCTTAAAGGTCAATTACAATTAACTATACCAAAGAATACACCAAACAACAAGAAGTGAAGGCCGGCGAAAATCCTTTGATGTTCGAAGTCCAAAAATATATAACCTTGAACAAGCGTCAACTACCTTATTCATGCACTGAGAAACATAATTACACTTGATTCACACTGAGAAAAAGTGTGTTAGTATGAAGTCGTATTTTATGAAATGTATTTGTAAATAATTTTTCTTTTGGTAACTATTTCTGCACGCTTCGTTGATAACGTTGACGTGAATTCTGCCAAAAATAGTTCATAATAAAACACATTTACGTAGGTATCTAGATATATAATTGCAAAAAAGAAACGAAATATAATTCTCATAAACAAAGAGAAAGCTAATATGAAGAAAACCAAAGATTTTAACTTAATAATAAATAGAATATAAGAAATTTAGGCAATATCTTCTTTCTGCATATGTTTTGCAAATTCTACACAGGACGTAATGCGAAAGTTGTCACTATAGGGAGTTGAAATATGTTTGTTGATAAGTGGGAGCTAGTTTTATTAATTAGAGTCTCCCTCTTAACTCGGGAGAGGTGGCAATCCTAAATCTAATCTAATTTGAAAGTGTCGCCACATTTTTCAATAAAAACTTGACTTGTATGTATCTATATGGCGAATCTTGCAACTGAATCTTGAACCAGTTGCACATGCCTAATTTAATTGAAATTTAGCAATTGTTTTTAAAAAGCCTTTTTCTATCAAATATAAATTAAATTTGAGTGAGAAAGTGTTTACAACATTAAAAAAAGATGTAGGGGTACTTATAAGAAATAAAGAAGTAAAAGTAAGGATTCCGAAAATATGGAAATAAATTGTCAAGAAAATGAAAGTGAAGGGCCTGTACACATCCTACATGGACTGTAGAGTTGTTATTTTTTGGATAATTCAATATTTATCCTCTTATACAAAGAGAAACAAAATGATACATGAAATGATTGTAAAGGTTAAAGAAAATAAATCTTTTATCACATTAATATAAAGGTTGTTATTTAAAAAAAACAGTAAATTAAAAATAGACTTGTTTCAGCATTATCTTAAAATCCAAATAATACTGCCAAATATCAGATCGGACTATTTACAGTGGCCCACACCATACTTAAAAAACATAAACTCATTTTGAATAAAATTGAACAGTGCTTTTCATTATCATTTGTATTAATAGGGATTAAAAGAAGACAACTATTAATTTTTGAGTGTTTTATTAAATATACCAATTAATTACACACAATAACCCAAGCCACAAAAATAAAAGCAAATAATACACCAGCTAATTAGACAAACCATTAGCAGAATTGTAAAAACACAAATTAAATTAATCAACACCCACATCGCAAAACCCAACAACTTCATTCTTACCTACATCAAAGTATAAATTAGATTTTAGGACATTTTATCTAAACAGACTACACAATGTTTGTCCTGTCTTGTCATTGCTTTGACTTCAATTTTCAATGCCTAAAACACTTCATTATTTTGAAGGCCAGGTTTTGGTATAAGACTTCTAGTTAATTTGCAAAGTTCTTTTAGATGGCGAATAAAGAATTTTTATCAAAAAATTGTAAGCCCTGGGCCCCAAAAAATTTAGTGTCGTTACATACTTTTTATATTCACTGGAATATCGTCTGCCAAAACATTTTTTATTTTTAAGCAATACTTGCTCTTTTACAATTTGAGCCAAAGATTTATTCAGAAATTGATCACATATCTCCATAAAATAACCAGGAGTATATTTATTTGGCTTCTTTTGTGTCAATTTGGAGTATTTCCTTTTTAACTTCCTCACTTTTACTTTTAATTTTCTCCTCCTAGGGCTGTCACATGTCAAGCATGTTGATGTTTGTGTTGACATCGGAGAAAACTGAGGAATGGAAGCTGTTACATTTGCTCTTTTAATATCTATTTCCAGTATCTCCCCTAATGATGATGTTCCAGGTGCAGATAATTCCCTTGATATCCAACGATGCATTATACTTCTGTTCAAAGTGAAGCTCACATATTCTGAAATTTGTTCGAATATATTCTTGTTACTTTTAAAAAAAATATTCACTTATCTTATAAAAGTGTATTTAATTAATTTATTTTGTTTTTATTAAATTATCCTTGAATTTGGGTTCGCTTATTTGGGACTATTACTGAAACTTCTAGTTCGGTTTTATTATTTATTACACTGGTTGGGTGATAGTCAATGGTTACAAATACCAGGCCGCTGGTGGCTAGATTTTTAAAATACGAAAGGCCACTAAGGATGTGCTTGGTGTGTCAAGAGATTAATGACAATTGGCATTAGGCATCTTTCTTAAATTAAATAACAAAAAAATAAAAGATAAAAAGTAAATACAATAGGCTCTAATCTAATAGTTATGTTTCTTTTTAAAGTCGGTAAGTGCCGCAATACCATTAAATAAAGTAACGTTTGGTTTTCCGCAGAGTATACTTTGCGTTTACACAATGTAAGTAACAAAAATAAACATTAAATGTGACTATAGGGCAATTCACGCCTTAGTCTACAACCTATTACTAGAGACCGGTAATCTAACCTAATGTGTTATTTACAGATATTTTACACTATGAAGAAGCCATCTATATTGAAGCTAATAAGTTTGGATAGTAACACGTGTTGTGGTCCTTTAAATATAAAATATAAATCTATATGTGAACCTTATTTACTGTCTTGTTACACCATATGTGATTGTTCAACTATATGTTCTATGTATGTTCCTGATAAACAGTTTCCGATGACCAGGACAATGTGGACTCAAAGCTTAAGGCAAACCAAGGGTAAAATTGGAGGACAACCACAACTTAATCTATTGCTTATCTGTTTTGACTCCTAGTAGCCAGTAGAAAGATCCCCCACAAATTGCAGTGAAGTAACTGATGTTGGTCACAAGTCAATCAGCTGTTTATAACCATGACAGGAGTCGTACATGTAAATAGATTCTTGAATCATCAGAAATACCAGCTTCACTTCTGAAGAAGGGATTGAAGAAGGTACACAAAAAGAGGTCTAAAAAGAGAATTGTTAATATGTTGTTCTTGCAGTCGAATTATAGGTAATGATACTATTCCAAATTATTTAAATCGCTAATATTTACTGATGGATTTAATCTATGTAAATAAGTTTAAATAGTTGATTATACTCGTTCCATTTATGGTGAATAGCTACTACTACGCATAGGCTAACCCGAGGCGAGCTAAAACTTATCTATAAGATTTTATCTAGCTTACTTCAATGATTGTGAAATGTAGGTATAAGTTTTGCTTAAAAAGACAAGAAAGAAATCACAAGGGTGTTCTTAATTTGGATTTAACTAACTGTCTTTGCTTAGGGGTCATTGTTTAATAAGGAAGTTTAAAATATTTAAGCTTTATATTTATTTAGCAACTGGTATTGATATTGTACTATTTAATGTTATATTTAGTTAGCTAAACACTTATGCTTACACGTTTCAAAAACATACCTTTTGGTGGCGGGTGACCTCAGAGTGAAGGAATTTGAATGTTTACTTCCCACATGCAGATTTTCAGAGCTTATCCCCTTCAGGGTGCTGTAATGGCTGCAATTACCAAATATTCTAAAATACTCTGAGTGGAAAGTTAGGAAATCCGTATAGTACGACAGCCTTTCTACTCCATACACATGGACAGTAAAAAAACTAATTTTTTCCGATACAAAATTCCCTCCTAAATCTAGGTTCTAGTATTAGTTGGTCAAACTGATTAAAAGTATTGATTTAACAGTCATTTATGTTTATGGGATTTAGGGATTTTCATGAAGATATGATTATGAAGTATGACAATGACAATTTAAGAGATTGATAGATTAACCTGTCACGATCATTTGTAAACAATGGAATTTGATTTGTTTATTTGTATTTTACTCAATTGATATTTTAATTTATTATTATTTTTATTGGTTCAGCAGTATTACTGATTATTCAGGTATGCTTATAATATGACTGAACTCTTTAAAGATTTGTAAAAAGGAATGTAAGCAATAGGATACTAACAACAATTCAAAGCACTAAAACTGGTTTTCGGGGTAATATTTTCATTGATTAAACATATCATGGCTATAAAGCAAGATGAACTTGTAACATTCTAAATCGTAATCAACTACATCTTCTAGTTACATGCTGTTAACCATGCTCGAGTCCTAAAATAAAATATAATATATAGGTAACAAATATGGACTACAAAACATTATACTCATATTAAATTTAATTAATATAGCAACATGTCGGCGATAGGTACAACATTAACAAATTGCAACAAAGATTTTTTACGTTAACTACAAATGTAGATACGTACCTGATAATATCATTTGGAAATCTGAACAAACTTAGTCCTTCTCCGGTTTTGGAAACACATCTAGGTACTTACAATACAACTTATGTGTGTGTGATTTGGTTTCCTTTGGCTGCGGATACTAAGTCCATTCGCTAACATAAACAATACAACTTAATTTCCCCATAATTTCACTGTTTTATAATGATAAATGTAAGATGCAAAATATTATAAACTTGTAATGACCTACAAATTGTCCACACAGAACATGTTATTGCAGACAAATGTCAAGTGTCGACTACCTTAAAATATGGCGTCTGAAGACACCGTTTTATGCAAAGCTTCGCTTCTTGTTGTTTGGTGTATTCTTTGACTATACGTTTAAAAAATCCTAATGATATCGAAACAGCCATTTCTTATTTAACCCAGTAGCGCCGAGAAAAGAAAATTCTTTATGTATGCAATAATTTTATTTAAAACTGTGCTAAAACAACTTATTTTTATCAAATTCAAGCAAAAATAAAGAAAAAATCTTTTTTTTGGCGTTCGCCAAGATCAAATATGGAAAAAATTTATTAATTTGTCCCATTTGTATGAAATAATTTAAAACATGAAATACAAAGCCCAACGTTCCATTTTTCGCACATTGTACGCCCTTTTGAACTGCAAGCTGGCATGGCGCACCTCTTTCTTTTGCCCTCAGGTACAGAGAAAATCCAATGATCCTTGCGGTCAAATCTGACGCAATCACACACTCGAAAATCACTTCCCGCTGCTCTACCTACTTTTTAAGTTCTTTTAGCGGGGACTTTATATGTCGTTAAGTAGGTCTGAAAATTGAATGGATTGTAAACATTTTGTAAACAGTTTGTATAGATATACTCTCACCTGACAAATACTTCTTCTAAACTCTAAGTGGCTGATATTCTTCCCTGATTTCCGACATATCGTCCAAGCATTTTGGAGAGCGCGTCGATGAGGTAAGTAAATATTGGCCAGTACCATTTTTTGGAACGTATGCCGACTCGATAACTGCAAAAAAATTAGCCATATATTTTCGTTTATAGAAATATTGCTCTTTATATCTTACCAAGATATATTACTGTCCATGAGATCTGTTCCTCCCATGCTGTTATTATACTGCGAAAGAAGATATGGCCTAGGTACTTGTATAGTCTTGCTATCTTTTTTAGAATATCTTTCTACATTTTTGACCGGCTGAACACCAAAACATGTGCTTGCGACTGTTACAACCTTGTTGTCCCTCCAACGAACGTATTGAATACCAGTCTTCTTATTCAATGTCGAACAATATTCTCCCCGGGCCCCCTTTTCCATCGTATTTTTAGAAACAAGTGGGCAATTTCTAGGAATTCTATTATCCCTCACAGTACCCGTAACCTCGTACCCATTAGTTTTTAGAGTACTTAACAAGTTTGTACTGGTAAATAAATTATCAACGAAAAACTTGTATCTGAGAGATCCTTTGTCACCCAATTCTTCGATCATCTGTAACATGGGAGCTGTAGCTTTTCCGAAATTTTTTTGGTATTCCTCATTAGATCTAGGGTTTTTTCCCTGATATACTTCAAAGTTTATCAAATATCCACTAGGTGTATTCATACACCACACCTTATAGCCAAATCTTACAGGCATTCCTCTGATAAACTGTTTGCATCCATGATGCCCAAAGTAGCATACCATGGATTCATCGTAAGCAATATTTTCTTCTGGGACAAAATGCTCTAAGAACGATTTTTTGAGCATATCTGTAAGTGGTCTGAGTTTGTACATTTTGTCATTTTTATCTATATTGTTATTGTCTGCAAAATGAATAAAATGGCAAATTTATAGAAACCTGTCCCGTCTCATGGCATCAGACACCAGAATATTTTACATATCAGGGCTTCTTTCCCAGTAGCTTCTTTTAGATGGTAGCTTGTTCTGCCGTGTGAAGGTAAAGAGCAGTAAGTGCAAAATAATGATTTTGAGTTATTGCCAATTTAGTGTTTTTTGTTCTACGCAATTTATTTTTATTTCTATTTTAAATAAAAAAACATTATATAACGCTACTGGATAGGAATTATTTTTTAGAAAAAAATAAAATTTTCTCACTTTGAGTTTTGCTGAAAATTCAGCAGTTACTGCTGTTTACACAATATCAATTTGTTATTAAAAAGCAGTAAATGCAAGTAATATTATAGCTTTATGTAAATTAATAATAT
This sequence comes from Lochmaea capreae, assembly GCA_949126875.1. NCBI lineage: Eukaryota > Metazoa > Arthropoda > Insecta > Coleoptera > Chrysomelidae > Lochmaea > Lochmaea capreae. The sequence continues at coordinate 24,640,258 of OX421409.1, read as the reverse complement.
CTTCTGCAACATAAATAAAATAAATACAAAATGAAGCAAGAGTTTATTAAAAAATATAGCAAAAGTACATTAAATAACATGAAACTGAAAGAAAAAATTCGTAAATAAGTACCTACGTAATGGAAAAATGATTAGAAATTATCTATCAAGTCTTCTACGTCATCTTGTTTTAATGAAAGCCAGAACTGTCGTCTGTTTTCAGGCATGATTGGACACAGTTGAGAAATTATACCTTGTTTCTTTTGTTTTGGGATACCTCTAGAATGATCTCGTAGTTTACTCGGAATTTCTAGTTTAAAATTTACTTTAAGAAAATTATATTCTTTAAAGCTTTCGACGCTAATATTGTTTTTATAAAATAGTAATCGGCTCCCTCGTCGAAACTGTACCACAGATATATCGCACAGCAAGGGTCTGTCCTTTTGCTTGGATTTAGCCTTTGAATCTCCAGGCATCCAATTTAAAACATCTTCCTTTTTCAAACAAATGACGTTCATTTTTTTTTCCATTTGAATTTTCTACGGCCTTAATAAAATCGTTAAAGTCGTAAATGTTTCCTCCGTTTGTGGTCTTCATGCTCTGTTCGACCCCGTGATGAACAGAATCCGCACTCATAAATGTGTGTCCTGTCTCTAAATATTTAAGGGTAATCTCAGAGGCGGAAATTACATTTGAGTTTACCATCGTGACAAACATGGTGAATAAGCACCAATTTTTATTTTGGGCAGAGCAGTTGTCTGTCCAATACAACACTTTAAGAGCATCCCTTTCCTCAACTAAAGCTCTACAATATGCAGATGTAATTTCTTCTTTTTTTCTACCAGCCACAGCTTCATGCCATAAAACTGATATGTTTTTTTTTAATGTTTCTACTCTTTACGTCTGCCATTGATGCAAATGTTAGATGAAAAACCACAATTCTTCTTGTAAAAAATGTTTTTTGACTTGAGGGAATCCTTGGTAGCATTATAACTTTTTGCAAGTCTACACTCCGTACTACTTCGGTTTCAGCCTTTTTCTGTGCCACATCCTTTTTGTACTCAACTCTTTTTGTTTTGGCATGTTCAACGTGCTGTAACCATTTCATACATAATGTACATGAGGCTCGAAATTTAGTAGTTGAAGACTCAAGAGCTGACAGTTTTACTTCAGAGCCAGCAGTTGTAGTATGAGGAATATTTGTTCTGTGAGGTGTTTGATATTCATTAGGACCTTCCTCATTTTCAACAAAATCTTCGTCTGTTATGACTGTTTCCTCATTATGCGATTTTATGTGTTGAATGTGTAACATACAGTTGTCGCACTCCTCGTTTCCTAATTTTGTAAAGCTAATGTTCATATCGGACACAACTTTCCTGTAAGTGTAATAGCTAACTTTATTTTCCGGATAATTCTGGAGGTAATCAGCATGCATACTTTTAATTGTGATATCATGAGGCAGATACAAACGATTAGGAGCATGTTCTCTTCGGTAGTGTGATATACATGGATGATAGGATGAAATATGTTGTTGCAGAATTTTACGATTGCATTTGTTTGTCGGTTCTACTAATCCTCGTCTGTCTATTTTTGGTGTCAAGCTATTCGGTGCCACATTTTTTAACATCGTTGTAATAAATTTATCATTTTTTTCGTCGAAGCCAACAGTGTTCAAAAATAATTTTTTACATATATTCTGAGAATGTGCGTTTTCATCAGGCAACGTGTAGATCAAAGATCTACTTCTCTTTCGTAATTCCACTTTCTTTGTTGAACGTTTTTATCTCTTTGTTCAATTCGACCATGTACCCAAGCTCTTCTTGCATTGTAATCCATTTTATAGAATTCATTCCAAATGGCTACTCTTCTCTGTTCTTTTATTTTTTCCACACATCTCTTCTTGCATGCACATGGGCTTCTTAATTGATGACTGTTCTTATCTCTTTCCCTCCTCTCTGAATTTTTTCTCAGTCTTTTCCTTTTTCCGGTGCGGATTATTTCATTATTTATATTTTCAGGTTCATTACCTGCCGAACTGGTATTGTTTTCTGAACTCTCAGATTCTTGATAATTTGGATCATCAATTGAATCGTCAGAGTATCCAGTTATTTGGTCTATTTCTTCATCGTTTTGTGCTTTGTTAGACGATGTTAAAATGTCGGGCGGTAGATGTTCTGAAATATTTAAGTTATTATTATATATTATATAAAAATAAATAACATGTTATGTGGTATTGATTTGATGTTTTTTCTTTTAATTTTTTTTTTTATGCTGAACACATTTGAGAAGTTACACCATGTGGGCCAAATATCCGAAAATAATTTTCTTATGTTGTAGTAAATTGGGCAAATCACTAAATTTTTTTTTTCTTTTTGGATTTTAGAAACAATATTTTGTAGGTATGTACTAGCGATCATAGATTACCTAAACTTGTAAAAAAAGTTGGGTCATTCCATTTAAAAAAACTTTTGTGATTTGCCTAATTTACTATTGGGCCACCCTGTACACAAGAAAATCATTTTGGGATATTTTTTTTGACTACCATTGACAGATATACTTCAGATAAATTGTTAAGATTTGCATAGTAGGAGTTATGGAACTACGACAGAGGTTTGGCCCACCCCGTATTTATTATTTTTAATTTAATCGCATTTATTGAAAAACCATGTGCTTACCTCCTTGATATGATGTTTCTGTCCCTGCCGTCTCAAAAGAAGATGCTTTAGTAGCTGTTACCGTAATAGTTTTATTTATTTCTTCGATGATTTGAGCTTCATAAGCCGAAGTTGATGGGTTAGGTGTTAAAAGATCTAAAATATCAGAATTTAATAAAAAATTATAATAAATAAGTTATTCATTATGAAAACAATTAAATAAAAAACACCGTTATGTGGTATAGATTCGCTGTTTTTATTTAATTTATTTTTTATGGTAACCACATTTGAAAAGTTTTATTTATTTTTAATTTAATTAATAGTCGAATTTATTAAAAAACCATATGCTTACCTCCTTGATATGAGGCTTCTGCAATTGCCGTCTCAAAAGAGGATGGTTTGGTAGGTGTTATCATAATAGTTTTATCCATTTCTCTGCTGTTTTGAGCTTCGCAAGCCGATGTTGATGGGCCAAGTGTTAAAAGATCTAAAATATAAAAAATTATATAGAATTTCTGTATAAAACTTTCCAAAAAATCTTCATAAAAATATTCTAACATTTAATTTAAACTATATCAAAAATTACCTACCTTGAGCTGGTGCTTCTGCTCCATTAGTAGTTACCAACGAAACTAAATATTTGCCCCGTGACATTTTATTTGCAAGTATAAAGACAAAGATCACAGTTGACGTACTAAACAAGGCTACACTTGACTCGCTAAAGAACTGAGAACAACACTAACTAAAGTCAATTAATACAACAGACTAGGTACCGCGCAGTTTTCGCAAGCGCATAACCATGCTTGGAAAACATATGATGTTTAGGCAAAAGGCAGTACTGCCTTATGTCTCGACGTATTTCAAATAATAAATATAAATATGAAGGCAAAAGGCAGTAACTAAATAAAATAGTAGATACTGCTTTTTACATTCACATTTGAATTTATGTTTTAAGTAAATGTGTAGGTAAACAGAAGTAAATGGTTTTTAAGTTAGATACTGCCTATTACCTTAACACTGAAGAGTCATATTGTCAGTTAAGTTTATTTATATATGTGCACCAAACTCTATCAGAAGTTAGGGCAGTTACTGCTGTTGTGATCCGCAGATCAACAGTGGTTGAAGAATAAAAAACTCTTTGGGTATTCAATACTTCGTTTATTCCTTTGACTAATTTTAAGATGTTACACTGATCATTGCTCTTACAAGTCTCTTTTTCTATGTTTTTTAACAATAGTTGCCACTCAAGAAGAAAATAAGTTTTGATATTTTTAAAGTAGCTAAATTTGCAAAACGAGCAGTTTTTCTATAAGAAAAAGTGAAACTAAAACTTATTTTCTTTTGAGACTGAAATGCATTCTAAGAAGTGAGCTTGACTTAACAAAAAGATACATTGGATATAAGATTATATTTAATATCATATTTAATTCGTGACATTAAAAGTAAAAACTAAATTGATAAGAATGAGCCGTAAATAACATGTCTCTTATTCGAGGCATCATGTGGGCGATAGTCCTGATAAAGAATATAAAACAATAAAAATGTGATTGAAAGAAATATTGATTATTCAAAATAGAATGCAATAATAATTATTAAAAAAAGTATAAAGAATATAGTAAAGTAAATAGTGATAGTAAGTAAATAATAAAATAAAATATACGTAACCTCCTAGGTTACAACACTGCTTAGGTATGAAACATTAATATCTCATTTTTGACTAAAATGTTACTTACTGCCCTTCACTTTCACACGGCAGTATTGTATCCGCTTAGAGAATTGCAATAAATACTTTCAATTCAGAAAGAGTCACGTTAGGGTTCGGTTGATTTATAAGTTGAGCATATTTTCCTGTTTCAGAAACTATCATTTCTAGCAACTCATCAGTAAAAAACAATTCAAACAGCTGCACACCACTCATCTCTGAATATTTATTGTAATCCCCTTTTGGAAAGTTGCGCGGCGTATAATGAAGGTCTCCGTCAATAAAAGTTGTAGGTTCTGGCAGAGAAATTGCCAGGCGGCGATTTGCATCATTTTTTATTTGGGTATTTACGTTTTGCAACTCGTTGTCATCATAACTTGCTTCTAGGTCTGACTGTACTACTCCTAGACGTTCAGAGTCGGCAAATACAACTTCCGCACCAGCACGAAGTTGACGAGCATTCATGTTATCCGGGTTACCACCTTCGTCTTCGTCACCTGAGTCCTCATCCGTAAGGAAATTTTATTCAGGCGGCTGATACTGATAACCAAAACTATCACCTAGAAGGTGACAATAATCAAAATTTTTGGATAACTCGCCAAAAAGACTGGAATAAATAAACGAAATATTTTCCGATTCCTTTTCCACTGACTTACCCTATATAAAAATAAAATACCCGCCGATTAAATTGTTAGTAGATACAGGTTCAATGAATTCTCTTTTAAGTCCCGCTATAGCAGAAAAAAATTTTCCACAAACAATTTATCACAACATAGCTATTATCAAAACAGCTGTAGGAGAAAAAAATCTAAATTCATTGCAGAAATACCCGCTTTTCCTGAATTCAATTCCGAAATAAAAATTAATTTCATCTTATATCAATTTCACAATCCGTTCGATGGACTGATTGGGTTAAACGACATTCGCCGACTAAATTTCTCTATAGATTTTCCCAATAATGTTCTAAAAAACGAAATAGCTGAAATCCCTTTGTTTTATAAAATTAATAGATCAAAATATACAATTTCTGTTGATTCCCATGAGACCATAGCTACACAAGTTCCAGTGAATCACGATAACGGTGAGATTATAGTACCAGAAATGAAACTTAATAATATTCACTTCTCTGAAACATTAACACATGCAAAACACGGCTTTGCTAAAACAGAGATAAGAAATGACACAGATAAAAGAATAACTTTAACATTTAATGAACCTATAAAAGTTGTACATGTTACAGAGTGGCACAGACAAAATTTTGATTTTTTTAATATGCAACAAATATGCAAATTTTGATTAAAATGACACATATAATAATATTCCTGATCTTCAAAATAAACTACGCTTAGACCATTTAAATATAGAAGAAAAGAAAGCTATAACAAAACTCTGCAAAGAATACAATGACATTTTCCAAATGCCAAACGACAAACTAACATTTACCAATCAAGTAAAGCACGAAATTAAAACAACCGACGAAATACCCGTTTATACTAAGACTTACAGGTACCCATTCATTCACAAAGACGAAGTACAAAAACAAATTTCAAAAATGCTTACTGACGGAATAATTAGACCAAGTGACTCTCCCTGGAGCAGCCCCATTTGGGTAGTTAGTAAAAAACCTGACGCAAGCGGTACGCAAAAATGGTGTATAATTGTAGATTATAGAAAAGTAAATGAAAAAACTATAGCAGATCGGTACCCTATGGTAAATATTAATGACGTTTTAGACAAATTAGGTCGATGTACTTATTTTTCAACCTTAGACTTATACTCCGAATTCCACCAATTTGCAGAAGAACCCTGTCCTGACCTAGAGGACACCTATTTTTGCCAATTCCAAGAAGAAATTTCCAAAGAAAACTGCATTATTGCCCCGATGAAAGCAGAAAAACCAAAATGCAAAGTTCATAAAGCCATTCTAGAAAATAACCTTATTGAATAAATGAACGACCAATCAATCTTACTACTACCAGCGACTAACCAATCAATAAAAGTTCAAATTGAATGCGAAAAATCGAGACAATTCAACTCTAAAAAAATACATTGATAAAGATTCCCCAAGGGTGCAGCCTGTTAACAAAAACTCTACCATTCCGTAATACCAAAGAAGTGATTAAAGGAAATCCATTAATTCAACCAAAAATGAACTCAGAATTTAATAATAAAATAATTATACAAAACGAAGACAGAAGTGTCCTGACATTGAAAAACATTAATTTGAAAGCCATCCAAGATATGCAATTAGAAGCAGAAGCCATCCAACCCATAGAAACGAATCCAACCCACCCCGCCGTTTGGAATATCCCTATTTTGTTTATTTTAACTATAATTGTAATTTTAATTTTCATATTATGGATCAACAAGAAGAAGACTTCAAGAAAAGAAAACCTTGCCGAAGACGGCGCAGCTGACCAAAATAATCCACCCTCCAGTTGTATTGTTTTTTCAAAAATGGGGAGGAGTTATATGAACATAATGGCACACCCAGTATAAAAACTAGCCGACGTTGCAAGATACCCGGAGGCAACGTCGAACTTAATCTTATCTGTAACTCTCATTCTTGTTTCTGTCGTTGTCTATGCACTATCAATCAAATTGTAAAATAAATTGTTTTTAAAAAACTAAACCTTCCATTAATTAATTTAACTAGCCCGTGCGTACAGCGTATACTACGCATCAGGTGGGGTTATTGTACATATGCGGTTTAACACACGTATCCTGATGGTTAGTTGCGTATAACATCCCGGTTAAATCACAGTGTTGTATTATCTACTTTTACGGCAAGAACGATGGCGAAAAATGAGTTACGTATAAATACAGAAATTCTAATAAGTCTTATTGAAGAAAATAGATGTATTTGGGATATTTTAGATGAATATTACAAAGATCCTGACATCAAAAATATTGCGTTTGCGGCTGTGGCTGCTGTGGTGGTTCCGAATTACGATAACATGACGGAAGCTAAACAACGGGAAGTGGGTAAGTAGATATAACAATGTAATTAATAGTAAGTTTATTTCGGTATATTACATTTTTGTACAGTTTTTACTAATTATACATATTATATTGATTTAATTTTTTTTTTGTTAATAATAAATACAAACCTATGTTGATCTGGCAAAAGCTCCTATCTACTGTTAGGTTAACTTTACAGGAAGAGATAAAAACGATTATTATAAAAAAATACGTTACATAGAAAGTTGAGATAATTTAAGTAACGTTATAATATGTACGTGCTTGTGACTTAATACCAATTATTTGCGTAAAAAAAAACTACCTGATGTTTGTAAAATCAGATAGGTCTTTTTGGTTTTTCCGATATGATTTTTTGTTTTTTACGAAATATGGGACAGGATATTTTACTTCAAATAATAAAAAGATAGGATTATTTGCTTTTATAGGTTTATTACCTTTAATTCTTACAAACTATATTAAAAATACAAAACATTCAGAATGTCGATCATTTCAGGTAACTTTAGTGCAATAGATTATCATAAAAGTAGTGTGTTTCTTTGGGAATTACAGATTTTAATTATTGGAGATGTTGCCACTTCTCTTCTTTAATTTTGCATGGTCCAGTGAGAAGTGGTGGATACTCCAAAATTGGATCCAATTTCTTCTTTTTTCAAAACTAAGCTTTACTTTGATTTGGCCATTTGGTAAGTACCTTATAACTCGAATACAGTTAATTACAGGATCCCTTGCCATTTTTCCAGGTCTAATTGACTTATACCTCAAATTTTTTGACAATGAATAATTTTTGAAAAAAATTGAACTCCAAAAGTTTTACTCTGTATGGAAAGGGTGTTACTCTAGACTATTTGGACACACTGACATAACCACTAGGCAAGTGTATTTCACGGTTTCTTAGTTTCCTTTCGATGGTGCTATGAACCGAGTCACACTCCATTTGAGTATGACCCGGTTCTAAATATTTCTGAAATACCTCTATTTGGTTTAACGTAGCAAAATTCAAGAGGGCGTTTGCAAGAACGTTATTTCTGTTTTGGCTGGGGCAACCGTCTGACCAAATTATTATTGGTAATTTTGTATCCGTTAAACAACTCTGAAGATAATCGAGAATACATGAAGTAAAAGTCGACGCAACTAGTTGGTTGTTTTGATCTTCAGACCACCATTAGCGAACAATATCTTTGGTTGCCAAATTAAAAACTGTAAAGTTATGGCAACACAACTTAGTTTTAAAGTATATTTTGCCAGCATTGAGGTATGGGGATAACTTAACCGCTTGCACGTCCATCGTAATTATTATGCAATTCTTTTCTTCTGCCAAAACTTTATCTTTGGATTTTTCCTTTCGTGCTTCTTCCTTCCTTTTTTGATGTTGCGCGTGATGTTCCTCTGAAATATTTCCACATTTAAATGAGACACATGTGTTACATTGGTCCTTTTTAGGACTGTACACGGATAGGTTTTTAGCGTGGAACTGTAGTGAAGGATTTTCTAGACAGACTTGGAACAGCTTTATCTTTGGTGTAAGTCAAATATAGTTTATAAATGTCACTTAAAGACTGGAAATGTGGTTCTAGATACAATTTTAAAGAATCTTTCCTACAGTAGTGAGCTGGTAGTTTTGGCAGTTGTACAAAAAATTCTTCTAAGATTTCATACTGAGCTTTATGCTGTTCTTTAACTCGCTGTTTTATATTGACTCTGCTTGATTTTTCAGCATGCATACCACAGAAACTCTGATCAACCCATGACTGAACTGTTTTATAACCAATACACAGAGTATTAAGAAACATTTTGCGACATACTTGCAAGTAATTTAATGTGTATGTATAACTACCCTGTCGCCTTGAAGGTCCCTCTACTGTTTTACGTTTTGTAACATTTTTTTTTACATAAGAGGATACAAAGACACGTCTCTGATCCCAGTTCATAGTCTCCCAAAACTTCTTAAAAATTGCAATTCTCGTCTGCTCTGCAATATCAGAGCAGTGTCGACTCGTTGCTTTTTTACAAGCTTGTGAAGAACAGTGAGGTTTTAGTTCTCTCTGGGTTTTGACCACATTCTGTTTAAGTTTTCCACTTTCATTCTTTTTAATCCCGAGGTATTGTTGTCCTTTCATGCGAAGTTTTTTGTTCTTATTTCTTGCCCATTCCATTTCTTTTGCCTTGAGGCGTCTTTTCCTTCCTCCATTGACGTTAACCTCCACTTCATTTACATTTTCTGCTGTTAATTCCGCTGTAATATCTTCATGCTCATTTTCTACAGTTTTTTCATTATTCGAAGGGTGATTATCACTCTCTGATTGTTGTTCAAGATCATAAGACGGAAGATACGCTTCAGAATCGTCAACGTCTGAGGGTTCCTCAGGGTTTTGGTTGTGTACTAAGGTGGTTTCTGTAATATTTAAAAATAAAAAAATATTTATTATTTGACTGGCAAAAATCATTGCTTGAATTTAGAATTTGTTCGTTTTGTTTTGTCTTTATTTAGGATTTTGTAGCAAGCCAATTCGGTAAAATAAGAACCTACCACCGTCATTTACTGCTGCACTGTAAAGAAACGGTATGCTGATGCCGCCTGGATCCAAAAATTCAATAGTTTGGTCCTCTATGATCACATTTTGTTCAATGATCATTTCCCTTATGTCTGAAACAATACGCACGTTATTAAAGGGCAATAAAACCTACACCCAAGAGTTTACAGACTTACAGACAGGAAAATGCGAATAGAGCGCTTTGATTGTTATTATTTTATGCTATGACGTTGATACAGGAATTTGTTATTATTCTACTTAGGTATTATTGTTATTATTAGGTAATTAGGTGGGTACCTACCTGCCGTATCGTTTGTTTTTTGAAACTCTAAATTTTCGGATAAAACGACCGACATTCCATCCAAATCTGAAAAGACCGTAGGATTAGAATTCTCAGGCTCATTTTGGTGATTTAATGAGCTTGGTTGTTCTATTTTGTTCACTGTTTATCTTTGTCATGCTCATGTTTTCCAACAGCAAGGTGCTTTCTGTAGTACCTAAACAATAAACAATAACGTTTTACCCGTATAAACACTTTTTAATACACTATTTATTAAATCAAAACAAACCAAACTTAAAATCTGGCGTTTCAAATAATATGTCTATTTTTTATACACAATCACAAAATAACTGCGAAGAATCCACAATACAATTCAATTTGTTTAGTAAAAATGCAGATAGGAGTTTTTTATAACAGCTGAGTGCAGATAGGAGGTTTTGCAAAATCTGCAGATAGAAGTATTTGCGCCCAAATAACAGCTGAGTGTAGATAGGAGGTTTTTTTTTTTTTTAATTTGTAAGCTACTGTATTTTTCTTCAGATATGACATTTTGCCAGTACATGCGTATGAAACCATGAAACGTGATGCTACTGAAATCTCAATTTTAAATAAATTGTCAGATAGGAGCTTTTGTCAGATCACCCGCGATATATCGACTCGACGCATGCAATATCTCCTACACTGAACCAAAAAACACTGTAAATATAATAAAAAACTACGTTGAATAGACGAAATCGTTAATTAAAATTGGTCCAACGAACAATTTCATTAAAACAATTAAAAGTACTTCGTTAACTAATAAATAAGTTCATTAAACAATAAACAGTTTGTTGAATGAATGAAATCAGATTTATTAAAAATAAAAAATATATTACATTTATTTAATGAAAACTTTCATTGGTTCAACGTACATCTATTTTTCAAAAACTTCATTTAATTCATTCGATGAACAATAGTTATTAATATTTTATATGTTATTCACAGCTTTAACGAACGGTTGTAGTTGTTACAATGAATACGAAGATTTATTCAATGAATTATTTTTATTAATTTGATGATCTTTAGATATCAGTATTTTGCATATTATTCATAGCCTTAACAAATATTCGTTATTGTTTTAAGGATCACGAATATTTATTAAATTAATTGTGTTTGTTGATATCATGATCCTTAATTATGGTTGTAATGATTTTTTTAATAGGAAAAATAAGAGACTAATAGGTATATTTAAAATATTTATTGAACACATAAATTGTTAAAAAACATTAAACAAACACATTTATACAAAGCCTTTAAAAATTATGAAAAGTTGAAAAAAATAGTAACAGAATGAAAACCATTGTAAATGACAGAAAATATAACAAAAATTTAGATAAAAATAAATTACGGATCGTTCGTAAATTATTTTTCCTTTAATTTTCATCATATTGTTGTTGTTTTAGAACTGGTTTCATCATGTTACTGTTCAGAACTTAAATGTTCTGAAAGTATAAAAACTTTTGGATAGTTTTGCCACGATTTTAAATTAAAAAAATAAGTTTCAATAAAAGAATAAAACATATTGGATTCTACTGGAAAGTCTAAATTGAAAACATAATAAATTTTAAAGCAAATATCGACTGCTCTTAAAAAATTAAAAAATTTATATCTTATATTATCAAAAAAAATATAAATTTCTTCTATTGAAAAAATGTCACAACCAAGACAATAAATAAATGGCTGGATATTTTTTTTTCTCTCCATCAAATTGTTAATGTGTTCTTCAATTTCCTGCACACATTTTCCCACATATAGGAAAGATTCCTGCGAATCTTTTATGGTGTATTTAGTGGTGAGGTTTTTACCACTCTTGGAATCTTTTGTGATGGATTTATTAGTGGGCACAAGGTACCCATGAAGAGCCCAAAATAAACATGCAGTTTTTGAATCTAAAAGAAATACAAAGGAATAATTTTTTACTAGAAATATAAACGTTTGCACTTACTTTCCGAAATTTTATCATTGGTTTTTAAGTTATCTAACAGTCCCTTAAGAATTTTATCTTTTACATTATTTTCTGTGCATAAAAATTCCAGCAATTTGTCATAGGACCTTTCCCAATTATTTAGCAAGCCATCAGGGTTGTCGAAACCAAATTTATAGTCCATGTCGATCTGAAAACAGAAAAGTAATAGGTGAACGAGGAAATGAAATCAGACAAATTATTATACCAGTCGAAAACCAGTAGGGTTTTTATAAAACGGCCATTTCTGCATTATCTCGTCCGTGCTGGTAAAAGTTTGCAAGTCTTTTCGACGATATTGACTGCAAGCTTTCCATGTATTATCGAACTGTTCTGCAGTTAAATTATCAGTCTTTAGGGCTCTAAGACAAGCTTCTGCATCATCTTCGGGTTCTAGGACACAAAACAATTATTAAAATATTATTTATATGTTAATAATTATTATAAACACGATCAACAAAATGTAATATGATTGCTTACCAACAATTTTTTCAGGTCTGTACTTCTTTAAATCCTGTTTTTTAAGATGTTTTTCAACTACATATTTACCAACGGCAGATTTAAATGAGGTTTTCAAATTGCAAAATTTATTATAAATTCTTCCTCTTTTGCTAGAACGATAGAACTCCGGAAATAGAAAGCAAACATATAGTTTCAATTTTAAGACTATGTGTAATTATAATATTTACCAATTTTTCACACGTAAATCTCTCCAGAATTTCTTTCTCTAATCTATAACTTGTTGATAAGGTCATGGAAATACCTCTATCCTCAAAAAATTGAGCAATCAAGTTGATCAATGTTGTTCGTTGTTCATCTTGGAATTTAGAAAAATTTTGGTAATATTCAATTAGCATCATTCCTTTAGGTGTTTCGTTTAATATAGAATGTACACTTATATCTGGATCATTTGATGAACCTGCATGTTGATCAGTATATGGTGTGAAACGTTCCTGATGTGACGGAGTTGATGATCTAGAAGTTTGTGGTGTGCTAGATGAAGATAAGGGAGGTGAAGGTGACCTTAATGACATGTTGCCACTAAAAGAAACTAATGGCATTCCTATAGACTGTCGCCATTCCTCCAATTTGTGCTCGAATAAGATCTGCGTTCCCAAGTCATAATTTTTCATTAAACGTTCTATATGGTGATGTTTTATGACTTTTAAAACATTAACGAATACTTTTTGTTCTGAAACATAAATTTTATAAATTGATTTACTTTTGATGGGATTTTTTGGACTTACCAACGAAGTGGTCAATAAGAAACTGGTGGTCCCAACTGTATAGTAATTTTCGCAATTCATTTATTTCTTGATTTTCACTTTGCTGAACTTCATTCATAATAGACAATAAACTACCAGAATAAGATATATCTAATAAAACTTGATTCTGCCCATTGTCCTCATCCAAAATTTGTGGAAGTGCGACAGGAGAAATATTTTCCACTGAGTGATAAAGACCGCTTGTAAATTCCATTGATTGGTCATCAGAACAGCTACTGTTCTCTGCCATCTTGCAAGATAATGCAATCTAAATTATTAACAGTTTATAAGTGAAAATGTAAAAAAATAAAAACCTGAACATTTGAAAAATCAATAAAAAATTTTATGCTTTCGTGTAATTGTATATAATTAAGATGTAACTCTATAATATTCTTTAAGTCGAATCATTGTTTTGCCTTTTGCGGTCTTTATTAATGTGATAGGTGGACCAACAATATCGTCTATTGAAAGTACTGAGAACGATCCCAAAGCTGTGTGATCAACATCGTAAGCTACAAAATGCGGCATGTATTGAACCGATTGCAATTTCTGAACAAAAAGTAATACGTTTTGATTTTTGAATATAATTATTTCTAATATAACATAAAAATGTAAATAATCTTTATAAACAGCTACAAAATAATCACGTTTATAATCTACTCCTTTGTAATTTAATTTCAAATAAAATTGTAAATTATTTTCATTTGTTTGTAATTTGTTTGCAATAATATTTTTGTAGTTACTTTGTACTTTGTGTTTTTCTCTGACTGTAAACTTTGTAAAGCTTGAATGTGTTATAATCTGGTAAGCAAATTTTAATGCTTACTTTTTAGATAAAGTTAAGCAAATATTTTTTCTAGAAGTTATGCAGTGCGAATATATATTAAATGGTCTGTGTTTTGCCTCAAATTTAAAGCACCATAGCTTTCTAAGCGACCCAACTTGACGAATTATGTTTGGATAATGAGTCAAATTATGAAATTTTGGCTTTAATGTGTCATTAAATAATATTGGATAATCTTCATTAATTTTTTTTACTTTTTGATTTAACAAATTTATGCACGTTTCGTCAATTTCGAAACATAGAACTATATCAATGAGTTCAATTAAATTTAACACGAAATTCCACACAGGGTCATCCGAAGGAATTAGATCGCCTACCATTAGGGGAAGATACTGAACAAATGTCATCATTTCTCTTGCTGACATTTTGAGTTTTTTTTTAACCAAATGACGTTGTTCAATTTTTCCAGATATACTGTCTATGTCTATAGGGCCGTATTCAAAATTTTGTTTTCTAGAATTAAGAATTGCCAGGTCAAAACATTTTATTGTACTTATAAAGTACGTCAGAGCCTGACTTAAGCTGTAATGACACACGCCTTCGAAAATATCATGCATTATATCTGCATAATAGTTTTCCACAACATGAAATGATGGTATGTTATTTAAAAGAGACCTGCTCATAATTCCGGCGTTATTTTCAACATTTATTACATCATTTTCATAATTTTCTATTGTTCTTGTGAGTTCATTTTGTTCAGCAGTAAACTTTTGCGTTTCTGCTTTTGAAGCTTTACAAAGTCTACAAAAAAAATTGGCGGAAAAAAATTTACTGAATCCGAGAAATGAATTTAGACCCAAATTATCGCCTATAACTAATCCTAAAATAAAGTGAACCTGCTTACCAGATATATTTATTCCGTTAATTTCAATGTCTTTGATCTCTTCTATGAGAGTTTCGAAACATTTTTCATTTCCAAATGTTTTTAAGTCAACTGATTTAACAACTGCTGCATAAAATATGTTATCTAGTTTAGATTCTTCAAATGGTAGACACGGAAATGAACAATATATGTTACAAATTGAATGTTTCGAAGTGTTAGAACCAAGAGCATTATTAATCTCAAAGTCGTCAACATACAACAAATAAGGTATCAAAATTTTATTTGGATATAATCTACATTTTTTAAGCCACAATTCTCCTTGTACAAAGTTTGTTAATTTGTCAGTGTTTTTTAAATAATCAATATGTTCTAAAGTGGGACCAAGTAATTTTTTTTCTTCAAAGAATTTTTTATACTGAAACCTTAAGGGCATTAATACGCCTTTACAATTTTTTTCATCGTAAACTAATTTACCACTCCTATGTATTGGTTGTGTAACATTGTCTATTGTAAATTCTTTAATGTTCTCATCCACGTAACCCTCACTTTTCAGAAATTTGAATAACAAATGATCTGAACTAAAATTTTTAAAAGGATCTCGACAAGTTAATATCAGGTCACAAAATTCATTGTGTAAATTGGAATGCTCTTGCAACTTGCAGTTTGCAAAAGATAAAAATGTATTTAAAAGTGGATCAATTAAATACTTATTAGCCAATTCTTGAATTTGAAAAACATCTTTTCTAGTGAAATTGTTATTGTTGTGAAAACTAAGAATAAATTCAGTAACGAACTTTAAACGAATTTGTAACATTCTGTTTAATTTATATTGATCTTGTGGTGGTTTTTCGGGAATTTCCGGATCCTGAAAATTAGAGCCTTCATTAAACTTGAAACTATTAGATTCGAACTGCATTTGAGGACAATAATCACGCTCTGGTTGATTACAAACAATTTTTGTATCTGAAATCCTGGTGTCATTATTGTGAACATTATTTTGATTCTTTATTTCCGTATCTGTATTTATATTTAACAATATATCATTATTCAAATGCTTTCTATTAACATGTTTCTTAAAACTGCTTAAATTTTGAAAAGTTTGGCCACAATTAAATTCAAAGCATCTAAATATTGAATTTGAGGCAAGGTCGTGAGATCGTTTAAAATGGGATACGAGCAATGTTAAAGAATTCATTGTCTTTTTGCACATAAAGCATAACATTATATTCAATAGAACCTACTTTGAAATTTAGAAATTTAGATTTACTTTTTTTGTATTGCACTTTCTTGTTTTAAAAGTTTATGTAGGTAACTAAAAGGTAAAGAAGATAAAATTGATTAATTATCAAAGTGCATAATATGATTAATATTTTTA
The DNA here is from genome assembly GCA_949126875.1 of Lochmaea capreae. NCBI lineage: Eukaryota > Metazoa > Arthropoda > Insecta > Coleoptera > Chrysomelidae > Lochmaea > Lochmaea capreae. Next base: position 24,623,821 of record OX421409.1, on the reverse strand, counting down.
AAACTAGTCCAAGACGCTGTGCACTAACTTACGCCTTTAACTGTTACAATTTACAATCAAAACAACGTGTTCTTACCTTTCTTAACAGTAAAAAAACACCGAACAGCACACAAATTAGATTTCTTTGGCTCTTGGGTCTGACTAGTTAGAACTTGCGTCACTCAGTACACAGTGCAGCTATTATGTTTCCACACAGACTGGCAATGCTGACTATGCCATTAAGAGCGCGCGAACCGCAAACTAAGACGATTCGTAAGTTCTTTATCACAACGCACTAAAGTAGTAGTGCTGATATAGTTTTACATTAATACAATGAAAAATTTCGTTAATATATAAGAACGCTGATGTCCTCAGGTATCATTACATCAATGCAAAGATTGCGTTCGTTAATATGATGAAGGAGTTTATAAATTACACTATTCAACAAATTTTCATTATTTTAGCTAAAATCCATTGATACAATGAATGCGTTCTTTAATATAAGGTACACCTCTTCGTTCTGATAATAAAAACTCGGAATTTAACACAACGAATAGATCACCGTTTAATGATTTATTACATTGTTACAATTAAAGTATTTTATTAATTGTTTTTGTGAAACTTAATGAACGCGTTTGCACCTTGAATGAAATCGTTTATTGACCTAATGAAAAATTTATTCTCAGAATAAAACTTATGTATATTATAATGTTAAACTGTTAATTCACATAAAGAACACTAGTTCATGGTATTAAAAAATCGTGTCATTATTTAATCAAAAATTGTACGTAACATTTCTTTATATTAAAGAAAAGAATCGTTTTTGCAACGAAACATTAGTCAATAAATTGCATTTATTAATAATATGAACAATATTTTTTTCAGTGTAACTGTTGACGAAGTAAGTTTTCAGAAAATGCAAATAATTGTTTTTCAACTTTATTTTTAAAGCAAATTTTTTGGTTTATGGAAATTTATGGTTATAATATATGTATTTTAAAGTAGCAGTTGAATAAAATAAGATATTTTTGTTTTTTAACTGTTATTGATAGATAGGAGATATTCATATTTTTGTTAACGTATACCTGTCCCAGAATTTTTTAGACAGGCTATAACTCTAAAACGGCTGAAGATAACTTCATAAAATTTGGTAAGCAGCAATTGGACGGATTTTACAATATTGCGAATCCCTCATGACGTCAGCGAAATCATCAGAGTAGCTATGACGTCATGTCATTATAAAAGATCAAATGCAAAGGTGGTCGTGTGACTGCTCATATTAAAGGTCTTTTTATTCTGAATTCAATCATGTAATACACTTAGTATGTTAAAATTTAATTTAATTTAATTTAATAGCTCTAGTGTACCTACTTCTTTTATTTTATTTATTAAATCGTGAACATCCCACAATGCGCTTGTAGCCGTTCTGTTCTTCAAGTTTTACAAAATCTCAAATAAATATCGTAGTTAGCCATGGTGTCAAAATATTTTGACATTTCAACGAAAACAGTGAATGTAATTCTCGCAGTTACTATAATAATTGGCAGAAGTGAATTCGTCTTAATCGAAAATGCCATTTTTATTCATGTATAATGAATACGTTGATATGTTGATGATTTTTGGAGAATGTAGAAGGAATAGCCGCAATGCTCGTATTCTTTATGCAGAACGATTTCCTGAAAGACGCATCCCATCCTGTCAGACTTTTTATGAAGTTGAAAGAAAGTTGCGGCAAGGTTCATTTCCTAATTCCAAACACACGCACCATGAAAAAGTAGCTCGAACGCACCAAAATGAGGTAAATGTTTTAGCGTACGTAGCAATTAGTCCTCATGTATCAGTTAGAAGTCTCGCCGAAAAAGTTCATGTTAGTAAAAGTACAATTCAAAGAATTCTTGCAAGTCACAAATACCATCCATTTAAAATTCACTTAAATCAGGAGTTACGGCCCAATGACTTTGTCCGAAGACTTACATTTATAACACACATTCAAACTATGATGGAAGATAATCCAAATATTTTGAATAGAATCTTGTGGAGTGATGAATCACGTTTTCATAACAATGGTGTCGTGAATCGTCATAACAGTCATTACTGGTCTGCAGAAAATCCACATTGGGTAAGAGAATCTCGATTTCAAACAAGGTGGGGAATAAATGTTTGGTGTGGGGTATTGAACGTTACTTGATGTTTCTGCAAAATGAGTTACCAGATTTATTGGAGGATATTCCATTAAATGAAAGAAAAGAAATTATGTGGCAACAAGATAGTGCTGCTCCACATAATTATGGTAGGGTAACGCAGTTTTTAAATAATAGATTTCTTTCTTTCTGGATCGGTAATGCAGGACCTTGTCTATGGCCAGCGCGATCACCAGACCTATCATCCCTCGATTTTTTTATTTGGGGTTATTTAAAAGATATTGTATTCTCAAATACACCACGCGATGTTGATGATTTAAAAAATAAAATAAAAGAAGCATGTGGATCTGTTACTCCTGTAATGTGTGTATCCTAGTATGGATACTGCGTGCATTAGAATTGTAGAAGGGCCTCTGAATAGGCGGTGCTGCTGGTCACTCGGTGGGTCATCTTACAGGAATAAAACAACTACCTGTATCACTGGGACATGTTCTATTTATTACTTAAACTTTACTAATATACATTAACTACTAACACTAATATGAATAATACTAGAATACTAATTAGAACGAATTAGAATACTGTAGAATGAATCGAATGAATTGAATTGAATTGTAATGACCTCTTGAAATACTATCGTTACATATTTATACGACGAGTCAAGTTCACCATTTAGTAGATATAAATAATACTGTTTATATTTATTCACGCTTTGACATTGACTCGTACATGCAACCTTTATATTTATCATTTATAAAACAATTCGTGGTTTATTGGAATTAGCTGAAGGGAATTTATTGAATAATAATTTAAATAATTAATAACTTAATATTTAGGCCAAAAGGCATCACACTCCGGAAATGATAAGATAAGATAAGAGCGGCATGTACGCGTGAACTATTGAGAAGGTTTGAGGCTTGAGCACATTATTGAAAATTAATTGTAGAATAATGGTAGTATAGCCTTGATTTTCATGTGATTAAATTTGTTTATTAAACTTTTTTATTTATTTTGTTAAACTCCTTTTGATCGAAAATACACAACTATTAAATTTTAACATACTAATGCCCGGTTGCAAGAACGCTTATTAAAAATGATGAATGATTAACGGCTAATCAATGAAATAATAACTCGTTAATTCTTCAAATCAACCATCATTTACACAATCAAAATGCAACGGATAGGTACCTGCAATGATGAACAATTAATCGACCATTATTTTTTTCGTGAAATCGGGTTCCCATTGATGGTTCATCATTTCTTAATCAACCATCACATGATGAGAGATTTGATTAGCGTTCTTGCAACCGGCCATTAGTGTATTACATGGTTGAATTCAGAACAAAAAGACCTTTAATGTGAGCAGTCACACGACCACCTTTGCATTTGATATTTTATAATGACATGACGTCATAGCTACGCTGATGATTTCGCTGACGTCATGAGGGATTCGCAATATTGTAAAATCCGTCCAATTGGCGATTTCAAAAGTCCATGCGCCGTCTGGTGGAAATTATGTAAACTCATTTAATGAGTAATGGTTTATCAGCCATCCGTTTGTTTACATTGGTGTCGAGTTTCAGAATCGTTTTGTGTGTGAAATTTGTTAAATCGGACTAGTTACATTAATATTTTGAATTGTTTGGACTGTTATTTTGATGTTATAATGGCATCCACGTCAACTACAACAAAATATAACACAAAATGTTGTGTATACGATTGCCATTCCCGGAAGGGTGCGGACAGAAATTTACATTTTCATTCTTTTCCCAAAAGTAAGAGCGGCATTTCCGTTAAAGTGGTAAATGGCCTAGGACAGGAAGAATTGATGGATAGAAGGAAAGCTTGGGAAAGAGTTTTGCTTATGGGAAAACCAGTGACAGAAGCTATGCGTGTTTGCTCTAAGCATTTCAGAAATGAAGACTACTGTGCCAGAGGTAAAACATAAATCTTTGACATAAAAGCATAATCATAATAAGTATATGGTACAAGTAACTTTGGAAATAATATTGATTTGAGATAAAACCAATTGACATTTTAATTGAGATTTTAACAATTTGTGTTTTTCTTGCAGGTGTAAAGATAAATAAACCAAAGTTGATTCGTACAGCAGTGCCTTCCCTAAACTTGCCTAAAAAAAGACAGCATTCAAGTTTAGTGAGTGATAATTCAGGCCAAGGGAGTTCTAGTCTCCGAAAGGAACAAGCAGCTAAGAGGCAGAAGGTCAAAGATGAATCCCAAGGTGAATCAAGTGTGGAAAATCTTGATATAATGTCTGATAAGTTATGTGATATTGATGACAATTTAGGTGAAACACCAGCGCATATTTCATATGAACAATTAGATGTCGATTCAAAAGTAGCTGTGCAAGCATTGCTCAGTTTAAGCAGTGAGGAGAGTGGCCATTTTAGTGTCGACACTGTGGACAAACAAGTACAGGTGTCAAGTGGTGATCTCTTTATATCCTTCTCATCTACAATAACACAAGACAGTCATTTACATTCATTAACTGGAATAGGCACGTTGAAGTTATTAGACTATTTAACAGAATTAGTTATAAAAATGTATCCAGATCAGAAAAGCCATAAACTGTCAGTAGAAGATCGAATTATTTTAGTTTTTATGAAGTTGAAAATGGGTGTTAAGTTAACCGTTTCATCATTTTTATTTAAAATTTCCCCTAGCACATGCAAAATTGTTTTTGTTAAATATGTAGGCTATTTAGCACAAATTTTGAAATGTAATATTCATTGGCCAATATCTGACGAATGTCAGAAAAATATGCCTGCATGTTTTAATAATTTTAGAGGAGTAAGAATAGTTTTAGATTGTTTGGAGATTCCAATTGAGAAGCCCAAGTGTCTCTGTTGTCGAGTTCGAACATACTCCCACTATAAGGAAGACAAACTCTTGAAATTATGATTGGTGTTAGCCCTGCAGGGCTTATAACATTTGTGTCAAAGACTTATGGTGGGAGAAGTTCGGATAAGGCCATTTTTACTCAGAGTGGTTTGATTAATAAACTAAATCCAAGGCAGGATAGTATTATGGTAGACAAAGGCTTTCTAATCGATGATATATGTGCGCAGAATTTTATAAAAATAGGTCGACCATATTTCCTTCGTAATAAAAAACAGTTTACTAAAGAAGAATCGAAAGAAAATATTTTAATATCCAGAGCCAGAGTTCATATTGAGCGGGTAAATCAAAGACTAAGAATATTTAATATAATTAATAACCCATTACCAATCAGCTTTGTACCTTCAATTGATAATATAGTGATAATTCTTACTGCAATGGTAAATCTACAAGCTCCAGTTCTTTCTGAAAATAGATTCTGAGAAAAAGTTTAAAATATTTTCATCTCATTTTCATAAAATTAAGGAAATCTGTCTTCTTAAAACAAGGATTTTCAAAAAGGCAGAATAATACATGTATTGTAATAAAAATACATAATACTAATAATACATTTCTTTATTGAAGAATAAATGCTTCAAGGGAGAGAAAGAGACAGAAAGAAAGAGAGTGAAAAGGAGAGAAAGAGAGAGTGAAAGGGAGAGAAAGAGAGAGTGTAATAAATTACATTAACAAATCACATATGTAATTGTTTTATTGACTACTTTCAGATTTATTTTCCCTTTTTTTACATATTACATGCAACATGTGGGTAAAATATTTCGCTGTGATGTTCAGAATCATTTCTGCAGCAATCTGTATCTGTATCTGTAGAGTAGGGAGGGTGAGTGTAGGCTCACAGCACTTAGGCCACATGTGACCCATTGTACATCCTCCCGAGGAGTTGTCTTCCTAGGTCATTGTCCATCCTGTCCTTCTCAGGAAGGTGGACAGGTCACTAGGAGACATCTCCTTTATATCGGCAGGTGTAGGCCAAGACTCACCGAACACACACTCTCTTATTGACGATAACTCCGGACACTCGCATAAGACATGCCTGACAGTTTCATCTTCCTGTTCACACATCCTGCATAGAGGTGTGTCCACTAGCCCCATAGTATGGAGGTGTTTCCCTAGTTGATAGTGACCAGTCAGAAATCCTACTGTTAAACGTAGGTTTCTCCTGGTCATCGCCAAATATTTCTTCGGCTCCAGCTTCCCAGGGTCGCCCAGGGTGATCCTGGCAAGACTGCATCCTTTGATTCCATCCCATCTCTTAAGGGATTGAGTATGGGTGTAGCGTTTGGCTAGTTCCGCAATTGTCGAAGTCGTTAGGCCGTAGGTGTCACTGGGTCCTAGAATTTTTAGTCCAGCGGCTTCCCTGGCTAAAGAATCAGCAATGCGATTTCCTTTACTCCTGTCGTGCCCTTTAACCCACCTCAGGATAATATTGTTATCTGCCGAGGCGTCAGCTAAATCTTGGTGGCACTCTAGTACTAGCCTCGATATAACACGTTGTCTGTTTAAGGCTAATAGGGCTTGTCTACTATCAGTGCAGATTATTATGTTTTTGCCAGAAATTCCTCTTCTGGTTAGTTCTTTTGTGGCAATTGAGATACCAGCCAGTTCTGTTTGAACTACGCTGGTATTGTTTCCCATTCCCCACTTCATCTTTAGGCTTAGTGCTCTTGAGTAAACTCCACATCCTGAGCCTTCTTTCATTTTTGAACCATCTGTATATATGCGTATTGCATTTGCAGCACCTGGCTCTGTGTTCTGTTTTATTTGAATTTTGTAGGGTTTGTTAAACAAAAACCTGGGTTCAATTGCATCATTGGTTGCCTGCAGCAGAGGTAGCGCAGTGAGCGCTTCCTGCCACAGGCTCAACCTCAATTGGCCCACTCCTACTTCGGGGTTTACACCAGCCGTGCGCAATCGTACCATGGCCATTAACGCAACCTCCTTGACGTACAGGTCCAGAGGGGTCAGACCAGTAATTAGTTCCATTGCTGCGGTTGGTGTTGTTCTCATGGCTCCTGTGATGTTTAAGCAAGCCATTCGCTGTATTTGATATAATTTTTGGATGGCCGTTGCTTGTAGAACCTTCGGTCCCCATGCAATTGCTCCATACGTTAACATGGGTCTTATTATTGCAGTGTAGATCCAGGTAACCACACGGGGTGACAAACCCCATGTGCGTCCCACTGTCCTCCGACACTGCTCATAAGCCACATATGCTCTTTTTGCTCTGTTGTGTAGATGAGAGTTCCATGTTAGTTTCCTGTCGAGGGTAATACCAAGGTATTTCACCTCTTCCGAAAAGTTTAGTTTGCTTTTGAAGATTTCAGGAGGTTTCAAACCCGATAAACTTCTTTTCCTGGTGAAAAGGACCATCTCAGTCTTTCTGGGATTGATCGACAGTGAGTGTTCCTTGCACCATTTTTCAATTAATTCAAGCCCATCCTGCGCTCTATCGCACAGTGTGTTCACAAACTTGCCGGTCTGCAAGATAACTATGTCATCTGCGTAAGCAATTGTGTAGAATCCATTGTTGTTGAGGTGATTAATCAGGGTGTCTAGAACCATGTTCCACAGAAGGGGTGATAAGACTCCTCCTTGTGGACATCCCCTCATGACCAGTCCTCTTACTGTGATGTCCTCTACATTAATACTTATTGCTCTACTAGAGAGCATCTTGAGTATCCATTCTCCTACTACCAGAGGTACATTCCTGGAGTTGAGTTGCTGGGTAATTGTTGGAAAGGTTGTTTTATCAAACGCTCCCTCGATGTCTATGAATATACCCAGGGTGGATTCTTTGTTGTCCAGTGATCTTTCGATTCTGCCAACCACTTGGTGAAGGGCCGAATCGGTGGACCTTCCCGGAGTATATGCATGCTGATTTGGATGAAGTGGGTTGTGAACCAGCACTTCGTCTCTTATATACCGCTCGCATAACCTCTCCATTGTTTTCAAAAAGAACGATGTGAGACTAATTGGTCGGAATGCTTTTGGTAAGGTGTAGTCCATCCTGCCTGGTTTGGGTATAAATACCACTCGTACTTCTCTCCACTTACTGGGAATATACCTCAGAGCTAGAGAGGCTCTGAAAATTCCAACCAGGTGCGGCATAAGAATATCCATTCCCCATTGAAGTAGGGCTGGTCTTATTCCGTCAGGTCCTGGTGACTTGAAGGGAGAAAAGCCCGATATGGCCCACCTTATCTTGTCCTCATCAATTACTGCACTAGCAGATTGCCAGTCGTATTGTGAGGGTGTTGTTGGTACTTCCGTCCAGATTGACGTTCCAGGAAAGACAGAATCTGGGAAGTGAGTTTCCATAAGAATCTCAGCGCTCTCCTGGAGGTTGGCGGCCTTGTCGCCGTTTACCCTTGTCAGGATGCCGATACTCTTATGGTGGTCGTTTGAGAGTGCCTTCTGTAGCCTAGAAATTTGTGGGAAGTCTTCGACTGCCTCACAATAGGCTCTCCAGGCTTCTCTTTGCTTTTGTCTGCAGACTTTTTTGAACTCTTTGAGGTTGGCTTTATATATTCCCCAGTCCTCTTTGAGTTTTGTTCGTTTTGCCTTGTTAAAGGTCGTTCTCGCTGTCTTTCTGAGGTGTTCCAGTTCAGGGCACCAGCAGGTATTGGTCGTGCCACCTGTCTGAACCATCCTCATCGGACAGGATTCCTTATAGGCAATTCTATTTTGTTTTGGATAGATACTGTGTACCTTTCCAGTTCCTCATTATTGCTAGGAGTCAGGACCTCTGTTTCCCGCAGAGCACCTTTTAAGAGTCGATTGTAGAGAGCTACATCCGTCCTCTTCGGGTCACGGGATTTTACAGTGGTCCTGCAGCAAATTGCTCATCAAAATGCACAACGATATTTAAAAATGTTTTTGAATGTGCTGAATATAAAATAAGGTCACACATTTTTAAACCTAATATCGCCATTCCCAACTGTACTTGTCCATAGTAGGTATGCCTTTTTTTTAGTGCAACACCTCTGTCAGCACTGACTTCCAAAAATGAACAGGTGTGGACGAAATTAATTGCATCATTGTCGAGACCTGGAAAATGAAAAGTAAAAATATTTATTTATTTAAGTAAAATCAACAAAATTGGATAGAATAAACTCAAAGGCGAATTAGTCTACTAGTTATTACATAATCATAAAAATCCAGAACCTAGTAAGAAGTAGTGAACTTTTACTAAAAAAATTCTATTATTATAAATTGGTTCTCTATAAACAATTTTTTGTTCGTGTTATAAATTTGTTACCTATTTTAAGATTGTAATATTTCAAGATACATCTGAAAATCTTAGTATTTTAATGTCTTTTTAGTTTAGTTCATTTTGGGATACATACGAAGAAAATAATTGGCTTGTAGGATTCTGAACAAAAAAGAATAGGTAGGTATAATAAGAACTATTATAATCTAGGTACTTTGAAATAAGGTATTTGTGGGTTGGGCAGTTCCTGCATAACTAGGTCCAGCGATAACCAACTATCTGCCATATGTATGTTTAAATTTATTACAAACTTACCATCATAGGGGCATTTAATCTCAACTAGTCTTGTTGGATAACCATTTTCCATTACTATGCCATCTGGGGAATAAGCTAGCCAAGGATATTGTCTACAAATAATTAACCCCATTTCAATAGCGGTGTAATTATTAACCAGCTTGTACTTGTTCAAGGCTTCACTTTCATATTTCAAACCATGTTCAACATATCTATTGTGAAGCTTTTTTGGCCAAAAATAGTTTGTAGCTTTAGTATTCCAATCATCTTTAGAGTAGGTGTAAATTGAATAACATCTCGAACCTAAAAGAACACCAAATGTGAAATACTACATAGGTACCTATGTTTAAAAAAATATACTTTTATTATATTTTATAGATTTATAGTTTTTCAATAATATAAATAGGTGCCTGTGATTCGTAACTGCCTAATCTCATGCCAAGTGGTAGATTTTTGAGCACACATTAAGGCTTTATTAAAAGGTGTTAAATCCAGTATATCATTAGCTAATGACGTGCAGCATGGTTTTAAAGAATAGTTTTTGATATCTAAATTAAGATTTTCCAGAAATAAAGACTCTGCAGTCTGAGAAACTGTAACATTGAAAGCCTCCGGAATTGTTACTTCCTTTACTTCCATGCTGAAATCTTGAGCTGTATCTCGTCCTTTTCTAAAAAAATGTATAATACTTACTACTAATGGTACTATTTTAAAATAACTTAAACATTACAATTCTATGAAGAAATCAACTTATAAATGCAAAGTCAAGCTAGACTCCTGACAAACTGAAGATAACAGTTGAAAGCATTCTTGCTGCTGATCATGAGTCAACTCCTTTGTCTCAGTAACTTTGGACTCAAAGCAAGATGTTTCCAAAATCGGTTTTGCTTCATATTCTTCTTCCACTTCCCTCTTTTCACTACTCCAGTAACATTTAACATCTTTAGTAGAGAGCTTTTTCAGAGAAGAAATGTTAGATCTAGAATTAGAGTAGAATGTAAGTGAAAAGAAATTTAAACGTTTTTGTTTCACGGAATAAAATAATTATTAAAAATAAGTATTTATTACCTTGTACATTTTAAGAGTACAGCAGCAATATGTTTACATATTCCAGAAAGGCCAGCCTTGCAACTGCATGTAAATTGGGAAACTGATAATTTATTCCCATGAATATCCAACTTTCCATTTATTTCATGGGGAGCACTTTTAATTGCACTGGTTTGAAGGCACAATGCTAGTATCTCTACAGATATTTCATTTACTGCAGTGTTGCCAATCAGAATAATGTGTTTAGCATTTAAGAGTTCTTCGCCTTCTACAAAACATCTGCTTTCAAAGTTCGCCTGTAGATAGGAAAACACTGACGCCAAACCTAAATACAGTTCGTCGTTCTCCTTTATAAAAAGAGAGAAGAACGGGAATAAGCGCGATACACCAAAAATAGTCAAAAGATTCAAAATATATAAAAACACAGCGAACACTACGAAGACACAAGCCAAATGAAATGTTAAATCATAAGTAACCTCACTAAGTAGATATACCCGGCAAAATTATTACTTCTTATCCACCATGTTTGTTTACGAACGCCAGCGCCCCCATCGGTAGTCGAAATCGCCAATTGCTGCATACCAAATTTTATGAAGTTATCTTCAGCCGTTTTAGAGTTTTAGAGTTATAGTCTGTTTAAAAAATTCTGGGACACCCTGTATGGGATATTTTTCATTTTAATAATTGTTATTTAAACTTACTACATACATTAGAAACAATTTTTTTAGTGAGGTAAGTTGTCATAAAAATGGTGAACAGCCCTTGGTAGGACTGACTTTAATTCCTGTAGATATTTCCATTTATTAATAGGAATTTTGCATCTTTGGTTATGCATTCGGGGGTATATTTTATCATTTGCATATTTTAGTACTCTAATATCTGTTACCACCGGGTCATCTTTTTGCCTGCCAGGGCGAATCGAGGGATATCTGAAATTTTCGGTTAGGGAAAAGTTATGAAATAAGTTATAATTCAAATCAATGGCTTCATATGGTCTAGAGATTTGTCGTGCTTCCTTGGTTACAGACAGATAATAGCTGGGTAGGTGAATCTCTCTATTTTTTAACTTGCGCTCGATAGCTGCGTGCACTGAGTCGCACTCCATAAAGGTATGACCACTTTCCAAATACTTTTGAAAAATTGTCACTTGGTGCTTCATTGCAAAGTTTAGAAGTGCACTAGCCATTACAACATTACGATTCTGATAGGTACACCCATCGGAATAGATAATAATTGGTACGTTCGCTGGAATACACTTTATTTCTAAATAATCTAAAAGGCAAGTAACAAATGTTGACGCATTGAGTTCATTATTTTGATCTTCTGAAAACCAATAACACGTAGCGTTATGGGTTTTCAGGTCATAAACTGTGAAATTGTGTACACATAATTTTGTTTTGTAGTAGAAGGCACCGGCTTCTAAATAAGGGGATAATTTCACAGCTTGTAAATCTACACACAATGCTATACACTCGTTTTTTAACCTTCCGGAATACGCACCCTTTTTTCGTACACGGGTACACGCACTGTATCTGTCAGATCATTATAGATAGTAATTATTATAAACCCAAAATAAGAAACAGAAATAGGCTACAATGTATTTTTACATAAATGTCAGTATAAAACAACACTTCTTTCTTATTCTAGAAGGTTTTAATATTAAAAAACTGTGAAAGTAATAGGAGCTTCTCTAAAGTTTATATGAAAATCAATATTAAAAACAGTAACATTAAACCTAGTCTTTATAAAACTGTACATTGTTTCTTATTGAGAACAGTTTTTGAACACAATGAGAGAGTGTTCCAAACACAAATAACTCCTACATTTATAGCAAGAATACCGTGACAACCTACGTTTACTGCATTCTGTACAGCTCCCCCTTTTATTTTCTCTTCCCACTGCATGATCAGGTTCAGGATCTTCAATTTTCAATATTTCTTTTATTCGTTCCCGTATTTGTTTTGGTACATTTACGTTCTTGGCTCTTAGTTATAGATGCTCTTCTAGAAGTTGAAATGAGAGTTTTTCTAAAAATAATCTTCGCCGCATGTACTGGTCATCCTCACAGTTTCCTTCAAATATTATTTGACTATTAATGCCAGCTACATTCATCATGCTGTAAAAAATGACCATGGGCCACCTTTTAGTATTCCGGTCACAGTTGTAAGATGCACACATCTTATCAACGACATCTACCCCTCCCTTAGTTTCATTATAAAACGTTACAAGTTCAGATTTCTTTTTTGCCCCTGTTTCCGAATCAATTGTATCATCGTGATGCATACTAGATAGCAAAAAGACTGTTTTGCGTTCTTTTGGAATGTAGGATACTAATGTGGTGTCTTTTGTAAAACCAAACATGGAGCTGTATTTTGGTCTAATTTTACCATCTACAAAGATTGGTGGAATTCCTATCCTATTTTTTTTTAGTGTTCCTACTACAGTAATTTTATGGTTGTGTAACATATCAGAAACAAGCTGCACGCTTGTAAACCAATTATCTATGGTAATGTTTCTTGCAGAGCCATGTATAGATATAGAAAGACGTTTTACTATATCACTAGAAGAATTATAAACACGATATGGTCCTTCGGGCTTCTGTCCAATAGGGTGGAATGAAGTTATAGGGCAAAATATTTTTTTACCGTAAAACATTCTAATAGCATTCAAAACTTGCGTCTTTGTATCACAAACAACACTATAAATTTTAATTTTTTCTATATCTATCTTGAGGTGCCGCAATAGCCATAAAAATAAGTTTTTTTTAAGGAAATCAAAATTTTCTAATAAATTGAAAAAAAATCTGCCCATTCTGTTCTTTCAATATATTTTTAAATAACAGTTTTCTTTGTAAAAAAAGTAAAGGCATAAGGATTAGTAGTGATATATTTATTATTTTTGTAATTGCTATATTGATGATTTGTATAAAAACGTCAAATAAGTGAGAATTTAATATCAGAATAGAAAACTCACCTTAGAAAACTCAATGATATCAATAACTTCACCTAAGAAATGGTGCTCAATAATAGCTTTAAAATTACAATATTTAAAACTAAATTATGGAGGAATACTAATTGTAACGTATTTTATGGAAAGATACATAAAAATTGATGCTAAGATAAAATTCATTGAAGGAAATTAGACATGAAATAGATCAAATTACTTTCATTTTATTTCAGTACTTTTAACTTTCTTCTGTTATAAACTTCTTCAATTCTTCGCAACCAAGAACTGGTTTCTGGTCTCAAATTTAGGCATCATCTTCTGTGATTCAATTCTTGCTTTAGCAAAGCCGTCTCTTGCTTCAGGACCGCAGACACTTAGTGATAACTCTGTTACAAGTTTGGTAACAGTGCCGATAACGGTTTTCGGGCAATTTTGCAATTTTTCAAAAACAGCTTATATAGACACTTAATATAGATCCCTCTGATCATTGTTTAACCACCGCTGTTCAAAAATATTGTCTAAATAATTAGTTTGTAACCTAACAAACTTACGGGATTGTGGAGTGAATAGGGGTGCTGGGCGGGGATATTTCAGTAAGAATTCACTAATACTATCGCCGACTGCTAAGAGGTGACTCCTCCCTGGGGAAGTCCACGGAGTTGGAGGCGCCCCGGTTGAACCGGACCGTCCGGATCGGCGTCAACAAATGCTCCGTGGCGTCGCTAAGTCTTTCGGAGAGGTCGTCCACAGTCAAGTGTCCTTCCATATCTGGAAGAACACACAAAACAAAAAAAGAAATACGATGGAAAAAACAAGAAGGAAATGAGAATAATACGTGGTAATCAAATAATAATAAACAGTAATACTTTCTGAAATAAATAAAGTAAATAAAGAAAAATAAAGTACAGCAAAATAATAATAATAATAAAATATATATGTATGTAATTAGAATAATACAGCCTTCTGAAATAAAGTTGACGGCCTAAATAAATCACACAAAAGAAAAAAAAATATTAAACTCAAAATTATTATAATATACCCATATATATATATATACAATATTTATACACACTGTTTATTTCCTAAAAAGAACGATTAATAAATAAAACAAATTACCACTACATTCCTATATATACTATATAAAAAAAATATATAAAAAAAAATAAGAGAGAACAATAAAGTTACGATACTTATTATACTTCACCGTGTCCTTGGAGCTTTTTCTTCTGGGTGTTGAAATAAAACACAAGTTTCTTACAAAACTTGACTGCCGTAGACCAGCTAAGATCTATCTTGAAAGTCAGAGTATATACAATCTAACTTACAAGGTTCGATGAGGACTGAGATACTATTGCCAATTTGCACGTATCTTTATACATATTGGCGTAGTTTCGTCCGGGCCAATGGTTGTTCATTCCCGGTGACTATATCTATATCCACGCGGACTGCACCCTCGACGGTACCTTCGAGTACCTACACGTCTTTGTGGTTTTTCCCGTTTACTGTGACGTCATGGGTATTGCCCAAATTCACTGACGTCACACGTGTTCTGTTAATTTTTCCCTAAGTCTATATCTATTTTCTTACTCTGACTTTCCCGTTTATGACACCCCCCCGCTTCGGAGATCGTGGCTGGTCGCAGGTGATTGTCTTTATTTATAAAAAAAAGGTCTACAGTTACAAAAAACATGCATGAACAATAGACAACAAAAAAAGAAAATTAGGTTACAAACAAACTTATATCTAAACGCGAGGTAACGAAACAATTATTGTCTATGGTGTGTCTTTTATCGCACGCACAGGGGCAAGGGGTGTAGGCGCACAAGGACACTTCACTATTCGCGAACTTCACTCCCGGAGGGCTTGTCTTTCTGGTGGCGCTGGTCGTAGGTCATCAAGGTGGATGATGTGGGTGGATCCGTCGTTCCTCTCAACTTCATATGTGTGGTCTCCTGTTCTTCTCCTGATGGTAAATGGTCCTATCCATGTGGGTCCGAAGTTGACCTTGTTGTGGTTCCGTGTGAGTACTGCATCTCCTTCTTTGAATCGTGTTGGTTTTGGTTCCATTTCCGGTAGTAAATTCCTTGCGTAGACCGTTGCTCGTCGTTTGGCGGCTTCTATCCTCTCTTCTCGGGATTGGGCAAGTCGCTGGTCTGCTTCTTCTTCCGGTCTTCTAGGGTCATATCCTAGGAGAAGTTGGGCTGGGGTAGTTTGGGTGGCGGCGTTAGCTCTGGTCCGGAGGCTGAAAATTGCATCAGTGAGGTATTGCTCCCATCTATTGTCGTCCGGTGTTCTTGCTTTGGCTCGCAGTATCTTCTTGAGCTCCTGCACTCGTCGCTCTACCGGGTTGGCTCGTTGGTGGTAGACGGGGGAGAATTCCTGTGCAATGTGATGCTGTGTCAGGAATCTCTCCCATGCGTCTCCTCTGAATTGGGCGCCGTTATCCGTGATTACCTTTTTCGGATATCCCCATCTGTGACAGATTTCCTCCTTGAAGAAGTCCACCGCATGGGTGCTATTTGCGCTGGGAACACATCTGTGTTCCACCCAGTGGCTGAAGGTATCTGTCGCTAGGAGGATAAACCGGTTTTTCCTCCCTCTGGAAGGTGGGTAAGGTCCAAGGACGTCAAAGGAGACAGTGTGACATGGAGTCTGTGGTAGGCGAACTTGGACTGGAGCTGGCGTTTGGCGGACTGCGGCCTTCGTGGTTGCACATGTCAGACATGAGCGAACATGGTTTCGGACATCGGCGCTGGTGCTGGGCCAGTAGTATCGCCTCCTGATGGCTCTCAAGGTTTCTTCCTGTCCAGGATGGTTAGCAGTTTCAGAGTCATGGTATTGCTCCAATACCTCCTATCGAAAGCGTCGTGGTACTACCGTGGTCTTGATGTCTGGGGTTGGGGTATAGAAGACGACGTTTTCCTCGACGGAGAATTGCTCTAAGATCTCCCTCTCCGCTGCACTTTGGGGTCCGTCTTCGATGCGCTGTCGGCGTTGTCGGAATCTAACCATTCCTTCGTGCGTCGTGTGGGAAAATTGGATCCTCTCTTCTAATGTGGCTCCTGGTGGAGGTCCTTCCTCTGGTAGGTCCAGGTCGTCGTCCAGGATGCAGAGAAGGGGGAAGTCTTCCTTGTCTTCTTGCAGTGGGGGAGGGGTAGGCCAGGCTATGCGATCCACGTCGTCGTCTTCGTCTTGGTTTGGGCGGGTGTTGTCCTCTGGGGGATAATAAAAAAATATATATGTATGTAATTAGAATAATACAACCTTCTGAAATAAAGTTGACGGTTTCAGATAAAAGTATCCACCTTTAATAACTTTTGTAATACTGGTATTTAGAAAAAATCCAAAAACACGTCAATTTATGTTGGAAGGGGCAAGCATTATGGCTTATTTAAACTTACTGGAAAAGCCACCCCCTCACCCCTAGCAGCATCCCCTTTATTTTTTTAAATTACTTTTCATATTTTTTATGTAAAATTTGGATACTCCTCTTTGAGCTGATTTCAAAAATGTATAATACTTGTAGGTTAAAGTGGTTAGTTTATGAGATAAACAATTTTTCTTTTAAGAGCACAAATTTTACTTATTATTTACTTTCACCTTATTTGCCTGTACTAAAATGGGTGGTACAACAGTTCAAACTCTTTAATCTTTTTAACTGTGCTATTTATTCTACTTAAAAAATCCAAACAACAAAAAACTCTACTTTTTATTAAAGTTTGACATTGTCAACTAGAATTTTTAGTCACTATTGATAGTGTAATTTGATACATTATTTATTTTGTTTCTCTGAAATGGTTTACTCTTTGCAAGAAAGAATTGAAATTGTAGGTTTATACTACCAAAATAATAATTGTGCAAGAGCTGCTGCTAGAATATTTAACGAATTACATGACGGAAGACATACAACTCATAAGTATGTAATTCAACTGATGGAGAAATTTACCACAACAGGGTCTGTTTGCAATAAAGTGCATAAGCAAGAGGGACTCGTAAATAACGAAGCAATCCAAGTGGCAATTTTAGGGCAAGTCAGCTTAGAGGCTCAACAACCCCAATCGTTGTCAACAATAAGTAGAGCGATCGGTGTTTCATCTTCTACAGTTTTCCGAGTTCTACATAAATTCAAGTACCACCCATACAAAGTTAAGTTGGTGCAGGAGTTGAATGAGGATGATTTTGATCGTCGTCTAGAGTTTTGCGAATCAATGACGCAAATTATCAATAACAATCCACAATTGTTAAAGAATATTTGCTTTTCTGATGAATGCTCATTTTCATTAAATGGCTTAGTAAGTAGGCATAATTGTAGATATTGGGCTGAAAGTGATCCACATATTATGCGTGAATTCCATACACAACATCCCCAAAAGTTAAACGTTTGGTGTGGTATCCTAGGTGACCACATTGTCGGACCTTTCTTCATCAACGGAAATTTAAATGGTGAATCATATCTTGAGTTACTCAGGGAAGGGGTTGACCCACGTATTACAACAATAATAGAAAATGATGATAACCTTTCCGAAGATTTACTGGTATTTCAACAAGACGGAGCTCCCCCACACTATGCTATGCCTGTCCGACAATTTTTAAACATTCCCCGCTCGTTGGATAGGTAGAAGGGGGCAGATGATGGAGTGGCCACCTAGGTCACCGGATTTAACACCCCTAGACTTCTTTTTATGGGGGTATTTAAAAACAAAAGTTTATGCTACCCAACCAGAATCTCTGGATGATTTACGAGAGAGGATAGAAAATGAATGTCGACAATTAAATCCAGCCGTATTAAGCAATGTCAGAGAGGCATTTCAAAATAGATTATACCATTGTATGGAAGTGAATTGTACTCATTTTGAACACTTATTGTAACTTCATAATAAATAGCACAGTTAAAAAGATTAAAGAGTTTGAACTGTTGTACAGGGTGGCCAGATAAGAATGCAAAGTGCTGTATCTCGGAAACTATTCGTCGTACAGACTTGCAGTAAAAAATTTGATGACTAAAATGGCCAAAAGAAAATCCTGGAAATTATTTTCAGGTTCCCAAGATGGCCGCCAGAGGGCGTAACCGTCATCTTAAACTTTTGAAGTGATTTTTCACTGAAATCTACCTTGTGAATGTACCGAAAAAGTATATGCTCTTCAAAGTTGAGCTTTATTCGAGTAATTTTTGTCCGAAACTTTTTGACGTATCTATTAAAATAAAGTGGTGGGGGGCGATTCAATGTTTTTTTAAATAAACAGCTGTAACTCCTAAACGACTGAACGGATTTCAAAAAACTTGGTCTTGTTGGAAAAAGCATTCATTGCTCCATGAAATTAATACTACCTATGATATATGTAATTCTCAGTGATGCCGCTAGAGCGCGTTTTTTGATATAATAACATAATATTACAAAATTCTCTAAAAAATTAAATGCAATAGTATGACTTTCTTTCCATAAAAATGTAGTGAAATGATACTTAAATAGACTAGTGAAAACCGTATCTCGATATCTAGTTCCTGACCTGAAATATCGAAGAAAGAAAATGTAGTTATCATAAAATTTCAAAATGACGCTATTACACATGTATTTATTCTTATTTATTTGTCTTCTTTAAGAATCAGTGATGGAAATTCATAACTTTATAATTTTCAAATGATAAAAGTATTCTTAGCTCAATAAAGTAAAGAACGTGTAGGGGCATAACAAGCAAAAAGGACCGATTTTGAAATGAAACTAATGTCTCCTTAAATGCTCGAACTGTCTTCCATCACACTCAATGCATTGTTGGAGCCGCTCATGCGTGGACATTACAGCAGCTTCAACTTCTTCTCTTGACAGGCTAAGAATGGCCTCTTGTATTCGTATTTTCATGTCATCTCTCGTTGTTGGTGGAATTCGGTAAACAATATCTTTTAATCGACCCCATAGATAGAAGTCCAAACAGGTTAAGTCTGGGGATCGGGGTGGCCAAGGAAATAGACTACCTCGTCCAATCCACCTCTGGTGATATATTAGATCTAAATGTTCTCGCACATTTATTGAAAAATGTGCTGGGCAACCGTCTAGTTGCAAAAACATATTTTGCCGTAATTGCAAAGACACATTTTCTAATAAAACAGGCAATTGGTTTATCAGAAAATCAAGAAACACGGCACCGTTCAGTGGTTGATCAAAGAAATAGGGACCTATAATCATTCCGCCAAGGATGGCACACCATACATTGAGACTCCAATGGCCTTGATGTTGTACCTCGCGCAACCAGTGAGGATTCTTGTCAGACCAATAATGCATATTATGCAAATTAACGTTTCCATCACTTCTAAAAGTGGCCTCATCCGTCCAAAGAATTTCGGATAAAAAATCTCTATTTTCCCTAATCATGCCCAACATCCAATAACAATAATCTATACGTCGGTCGAAGTCTTCGTCATTCAAGGCTTGATGTAAAACCATATGATATGGGTGCAGTCTAAAAATTTGAAATAACAAACATATTGTGAAACATGTGAGTTTATGTGTTTAGTGACATATGAACTTACCCATGATCCTTTAAAATATTTAGAACAGTGGTACGTGATATACCCAACTCGTGAGACATTGCTCTCGTACTAACGTGAGGATTCATTTCCACGTATGCTAAGACATTAACTATACTGTTTTCTCTTGTTCTAGCCGAGTGTCTTCGCAACTTAGGTCGAAACCTGCCAGTATTACGCAAATTTCGTACTAAACGTGGAAAAATTCTCGCATCGCGTAAACGCCGATTTGGATATCGTGCTCTATATACTCTTTGAGCCAATGCCGCATTTTGAAGACATTCAAAATATACCGCAATCATATCAACAGCTTCATCATTTGTAAAAGGCATTTTAATGGTTTTGAGGCCTCACTTGTGTGTGCAACAAACACAAATTACACTGTATCTATAAGTATAACTTCAATATTTGTTGACAAGTTGATTTTAGGCATTTGTTTTTCCTCCAGGGCCTACTCTTCATGTTCTGCCTACCTTGCACTTGCATTTTATATGCATTGATTATTATGTCCCTACACGTATATTTTAAATTTTCAAACTAATAATACTTTTATTATTCAATGGAAGATTATTATAAAATCATGGAAGAATAAATACCGAAGTCTTTTTGAAATTGTATGATAAGTAATTTTCTTTCTTCGATATTTCAGGTCAGGAATTAGATATCGAGATACGGTTTTCACTAGCCTATTCAAGTATCATTTCACTACATTTTTATGGAAAGAAAGTCATACTATTGCATTTAATTTTTTAGAGAATTTTGTAATATTATGTTATTATATCAAAAAACGCGCTCTAGCGGCATCACTGAGAATTACATATATCTTAGGTAGTATTAATTTCATGGAGCAATGAATGCTTTTTCCAACAAGACCAAGTTTTTTGAAATCCGTTCAGTCGTTTAGGAGTTACAGCTGTTTATTTAAAAAAACATTGAATCGCCCCCCACCACTTTATTTTAATAGATACGTCAAAAAGTTTCGGACAAAAATTACTCGAATAATGCTCAACTTTGAAGAACATATACTTTTTCGGTACATTCACAAGGTAGATTTCAGTGAAAAATCACTTCAAAAGTTTAAGATGACGGTTACGCCCTCTGGCGGCCATCTTGGGAACCTGAAAATAATTTCCAGGATTTTCTTTTGGCCATTTTAGTCATCAAATTTTTTACTGCAAGTCTGTACGACGAATAGTTTCCGAGATACAGCACTTTGCATTCTTATCTGGCCACCCTGTACAACCCATTTTAGTACAGGCAAATAAGGTGAAAATAAATAATAAGTAAAATTTGTGCTCTTAAAAGAAAAATTGTTTATCTCATAAACTAACCACTTCAACCTACAAGTATTATACATTTTTGAAATCAGCTCAAAGAGGAGTATCAAAATTTTACATAAAAAATATGAAAAGTAATTTAAAAAAATAAAGGGGATGCTGCTAGGGGTGAGGGGGTGGCTTTTCCAGTTAGTTTAAATAAGCCATAATGCTTGCCCCTTCCAACATAAATTGACGTGTTTTTGGATTTTTTCTAAATACCAGTATTACAAAAGTTATTAAAGGTGGATACTTTTATCTGAAAAGCACTGTATATACAATATTTATACACACTGTTTATTTCCTAAAAAGAACGATTAATAAATAAAACAAACCACTACATTCCTATATATATATAAAACAAATATAAAAAAAAATAAGAGAGAACAATAAAGTTACGATACTTATTATACTTCACCGTGTCCTTGGAGCTTCTTCTTCTGGGTGTTGAAATAAAACACAAGTTTCTTACAAAACTTGACTGCCGTAGACCAGCTAAGATCTATCTTGAAAGTCAGAGTATATACAATCTAACTTACAAGGTTCGATGAGGACTGAGATACTATTGCCAATTTGCACGTATCTTTATACATATTGGCGTAGTTTCGTCCGGGCCAATGGTTGTTCATTCCCGGTGACTATATCTAGCCACGCGGACTGCACCCTCGACGTACCTTCGAGTACACGTCGTTGTGGTTTTTCCTGTTTACTGTGACGTCATGGGTATTGCCCGAATTCACTGACGTCACACCACGTGTTCTGTTAATTTTTCCCTAAATCTATATCTATTTTCTTACTCTGACTTTCCCGTTTATGACAATACACTTACTAAAACATATTTTCTGCACTTATTTTTAAGTGATGTACAATTTTTAAAGAATATAATTTTTTTGTGGAAATACAAAATTAAGTAATGTTTGTTTGAAGGTAAGTAATGACAAATTTGACATTGAATTGCATTGTTGCCAGATTATTACCAAACGAAAACTAACCCAAACTAACCTAACATAACTTTCTTTTTTTTTTGGTGGGTGGGAAAATCTTCAAGAAGACGCCTGGGAAGGAGTCCCAGGTGTGCGGATTCAACCAGGTGCGTTTTGAACCCGTGCCTGTCGCTCGACTTCGACGGGCCATCCACTGAATATAGAGCCGCACCCGATCGCCTACCAGCTAAAAACCCACCCTATTCTCCACCGACACACACGGATTCGTTCTTAGCGAACATAACGTCATGTGTGCCGGTTTTACTCTACTCTTCCTCTCTCCGATTCCTCCTTTATCTTCATGATTCGGGTAACGCACTTAATTACTTGGGCGTATGTCTCTTTATTTTTCATAGCAGCTTCCATTATGGTCTTACCGTCGAGAGACCCCACAGCTTTCATAATTTCTTCACGTTGTTTTTTATATCTGAGGCACTCCACTCCAATACCACATGCTGTGCATCATCTGTGGCACCGCACTCAGGGCACTGATCATCCAACGTTTTTTTTATTCCATATGTATATTTTCTGAATGATCCGTGCCCTGTAAGAAATTGCGTGAAGTAATAATTTGTTCTGCGGTGAACAAATTCGCATCATTTTCTAACATCCGGTATTAGAGTCCTCGTCCATGTTGCTTTGGATCTCTCATTTTGCCATTGCCGCTGCCATTTTTCGAGACTTTTTTTCTTTCTTCTTTTCTTATTGTGTCATTCACGTCATCTCTTTTATAGAGTCTGACCCTCTCATCCACTAATATATCTATGGGTACTATTCCAGCAACGGCCTGTAGCGCAATTGTAGATACTGTCCGATATGCTCTACAGACCCGAAGCAGCTGCTTCCTCTGGGCTTTAATGATTTTTTGTCTATATTTTTCTTTGGACAGGACCTCGTACCACACTGGAGCCCCGTACAACAATATGGAATGTATTGTTTCCAGTATTATTCTTCTTTTCTGTGTTCCGGGGTCCCCTACATTCGGCATTATTTTTTGTAGTGTCGAGATCCTGTTTTCTGCTTTTTCTACCGCTGCCTCTACATGCTTAGTGAAGGTCATCCTGTCGTCGAAAATGACGCCCAAGTACTTAGCCGTTCTCCGAGGAATTATTGTATTATTCCCGTATTTAAATTTAATATTTTCTCTGCCCCTTGGTCCTCTCAGTATTATTATTTCCGTTTTTTCTACTGCAAGCTCTAAATCGGTCGACTCTATCCATTTGCCTATTCTTACCACCGCCTTCTGTACTGCATCTATAATGCCCCAATTCATGTCATGTTCCACAATAATTGCAATGTCGTCCGCGTATGCTATCGTTTTTGCCCCCTTGATCATCTTTATTTCAAGTACCCCATTATACAATACATTTCATAGGGTAGGTCCTAAGACCGACCCCTGGGGTACTCCGGCGGTAACTCTCATTTCTCTTTTTCTCGATAAGCATACGTTTCTATCCGATAGGTAGTCCTTTACTACGTTGATTAAGTACACTGGGGTCCCAATTTCTTCCAACTTTGTTATAATGAGACCCCAGTTTGCGGTGTTAATTTTTATGTCTAGTAGTACCAGGACTACCCACCTCTTTTTTGACTTCCATGCCGCATCTTTCACCCATTTAGCGGCATCTATCGCTGAACGACCTTTGCGGAACCCATACTGTTGGTCCGATAGAGCCCCGTTACTGTCCAGGAATTTTTCTAATCTTTTTTTCAGTAAAGTTTCATAATATTTTCCCAGACAGTCTAATAAACATACCGGCCTATATGAGGCCGGTGAATTGGGGGGTTTCCCAGGTTTTAATAATAACGTTCGCTCGCTTCAATTCCCTGGGGAACACTTGCCTTCGCAGTAGATCGTTCAAAATGTCTTTAATTAAACCCGGTGTTAATTTCACCAATATCTTTATTGCCTCCGGTGGCAGACCGTCAGGGCCTGGGGCTTTTCCCTGTTTTATATTTTCACCAGCGGTTTTGATCTCTCCCTCTGTAAATTCCGGTACGTCTGCAGCGATTCTCTTTTCGAAGACTTTCTCTCCTTTTTGCGGGAATAAGAGGGTCGCTGCCTCTAACCGCTGGTCTTCATTTAACTTGTATGTGGCGATTATCTTCAAAGTTTTCATTGTTAATTTATATGCTTCGCCCCATACATCCCTTTCCAGGTCTTCGCGTAATGTCTGCCACTTTTTCTTTTTCTCCATCTTTATTGTTTTGCCCAGTAGGTTTTTTAGTTGTCTGTATTTCTCTCTACTTTCTGTGTTACCGCCGCTTCTGGTATATGACCTACGGGCATGGAGGCATTTTTCCCTCAGCTCCTCTATCTCGTCATTCCACCAATACGGCGCGTATAATCTTTTTTTTTGTTTGTTGCTTTTTCCTTTGCTGTTTTCAGAACTAACTGCAGCTGTTCGTAGTTCATCACTTTTTCTTCTTTGATATCTTTTACTTCATTTGCAAATATTCTCTGGTTGAACTCTCTATAGTGTTTATTAACTTTTTTGAAATTCTTCGTTTGTATTTGGAAAGTGATGAACCTATGGTGGGTAAAGATTTCCTCATCGAGGACATCCCAGTCCGTGATTTTCTTTGATGGCCCTTTACTTGCCAGAGTCACATCTATGTGGCTCTGACAGGTTCCTCTTGTAAATGTCGGTTTCCCGTTGTTCATCGCCGTTATATTCTGTTGGGCCATCCATTCATCCCACATGTCTCCCCTCTCATCGTTTGTGGGAGAACCCCACTGACTGGACTTTGCGTTGATGTCCCCGACTATAACAACGTTCTTGATTCCTGCGGCGGTGTCCATTAATTCCTCCGCTTTTCTTTTATATTCTTCTTTTCTGACATTGGGGGAGATATAGCAGACTATCATTGAGAAGTCCTTGAATTCTATCACTATATAGCCTGCTTTTCTCTCGATGTTCTGCACCCCAATGTCTTTGTTACGAAAGAACACCGCCACATCCTTACGATTGTCTTGTACCCACCCGTTACTAGCAGTTAGTTTCTTGTTTGGCTCCGGAATGATGAGTAGATCTGATTCAAGTTGCGAAGCCTTTAGGTTTGTGAGGTCGTGAGCTGCTATCGCCCTCCCCACATTCACCTGTAAGACTCGCACCTTGGGTTTCCTATTACGAATACCGTATTATTCCTAAATATCTGAATAAAAATAAATAAATAACACGCAGTTGAACAACACAATTAAAAACCATTAAAATCCGGACAATCAGCAACACATTAAAAAAAGTGAGGATATAAATAAAAATGTTGTATACATAAAATTGTTAAAACGGGTTAAAAATAAAAACAGTGTATATATAAAAACGATAAAATCACCAACACATTAAAAAGGTGAGGGTATAAATAAAAATGATGTAAACCTAAGACTAATAAAACAGGGCAAAGATGAAAACAATGTATAGGTAAAAGCAATAAAAAAAGATAAAAATAGAAAAAGTGTAAAGATAAAAGCAATAAAATCACCAACACATTAAAAAGGTGAAGCTATAGATAAAAATGATGTAAACCTAAAACTACTAAAACAGGGTAAAAATAAAAACAGTGTATAGGTAAACGCAATAAAAGAGGATAAAAATAGAAAAAGTGTAAAGATAAAAACGATATAAAGACATAAACAAGGTGAAAAAGTGTGAATATATACATTGTCTTAAAAGGAATGTATAAATAAAACCGGTGTAAAATCCCTATAACATTGAATAAATAAATAAATAACAAACAACATAAATGACACCACACCTTGAACACTGTGCGTGTTATCGTGGCGTAAAACATAGTACCCCGCCCTTCATACCCCAATCCCAACGCTACCCAATCGCAGGCGTCTCCATGGCTTTTCTTGTTTATTTGATAACTTCCCATTTCAAGTGTTAGTGCCCCTTCCATACACCAAGTCTCTGTATCTGGGGCACTTCATCGTGTCCATCCTGTGGCCCGGCTCCTGACATGTCAGGCATCTTGCCTCGTTCTGGCACTCCTGTGCCCTGTGACCCTCGACTATACAATTAAAACATCTCCTGCTCCTATCCTCCCCTTTACACTGATGTGTACTGTGACCGTATTCCAGGCACCTATAACACCTGACAGGGGTAAACCTTTCCTTAATCTCACAATAAAATAAGTGGATTTTTATTGACTTATACCCCCTCATTATATCCTCCTTCTCGGCCCTTACGGTACATATTTGACCCCCTCCCCTCGTTTCCAGAAGATTTCTCACGTTGATGTCCCCTTCCCTTAGCCCCGTCCATTTACATATTGCTTCCCTCAATTCCTCATAGTTTATTGCCGGGTCTATTCCTAGGATGTTAAAATCGACTTCCCTATTTTTTACAGCCATGGAGACACCTTTCACCATCTCTTGCATCTCCCCCTTAATATTTCCGCGGTTCCCCTACCCTTTAATTTCACCAAAAAATCCCCCCGGTTTGTTTTTTTCACATTTTCAATGTTTATGCCTAATCCTTCCGCATCCACCTGCGCTTTCATCTTTTTCAGGACGTCGGTATATGTCATACCGCCCGTCCTGATAAGTAACGCCTCCTTCTCCATCCCCGTTTCTCTTCCCATTTCATTACCCCTTACCACAATTTTGAATAATGTACCTCCCCTTCTCCCCAAGAATTCCAAGGTCTTTCTTACTTTTTCTTTATCTATACCCTCCCCTATGATAATTTTGACTTCTTTGACCCCCTCTTTCGTTTTTTTAATCACCCCTAACAGTTCCCTCATACTCTCATATAATTTTTCATCCCCCCCATTTTGATTTATTCTCACTACATAGTTATACCAACTTTTTGTGAATTTCCAAGTCTTGATTATATTCTCTATGTAGTCACACTCTCCCTCCCCACAGCTGTCTAACATTGTGTTAATCTCTTCTTTCGTTCTCTTAATCACATCCCTCGTTCCCCCCTTTTTAACCTCTGCTTTTCCCATAATTACACAATCCTCCCTTCCCAAAATCCCTTCTATTTTTCCACTTTCCCATTTCGTTTCACGATATACCTCTTCCTCCCATTCCTTATCCTTAATCATTTCAAATTCCTCTATATTACCCCCCCCCCCCTTATTTAGGCCCTTAACAACTCTCTCCGTTTCCTCTTTTTTCTTTTGTTTTTTTTTATTTCGATGCATTCCCCACACTTTGTTTTGGGTGGCAACTTTTCCTCAACAGTTCTTTTAAAAATGCTCTCCAATTCCCCTATGACTCTTTTGAAGTCCGGTTTGTCCTTTACACCTTCCGCTATTCTTGTAAGCTCCCCTAATTTTCTCTGGAAAGTCTCCACCATACTTTCATCTTTGTATTTCATGCTTTATTCCTTCTTCTCCCTTTTTTTCCTTTGCTTTTCTTCGAAACTATCTCTTTTCCTTTTCTTACTTTCTCCCTCATCTTCTGCACCCCAAACCAAGGATCTCAATACGCTACTAAATATATTGTCTTCTTCCTCCTCGTCGCTAATTTCATAGGCTTCGGGTTGCCGGCCCTCTACCTCTTCTCCCTCGTCTAATTCCTCCTCCAACAACGTTGACTGTTTCTGGACTACCTGTCCACTCCTATCCATCTTCTTTTTACCTTTTTGGAGTTCAAGTAACTCCTCCTCGAACTTCCTTCTCTCCTCCTCTTCTTCTCCTTTTCTTTTGTTTTCCTCTTCTCTTCTTTCCTGCCTCTTCCCCTCTTCCTTATTCCTTTTTTTAATTAAATTATCCATACAATTCCCACGAGTAGGGTCGAAAGTATGTCCAGCGAGGCAGTGCGCCCTTACCCCGCTAAGGCAAAATACAATGTGGTTTCGCCAGGTATCCCAAGGGGATCATTCGCGATGCTCTAACCCTCGCACCTTCCATACCATCAGCACGATGCCTTCCGCCTTAGTAGTGGGGATTTATTATCAAGGTTTAATCCTCTAGGTTTTATCACGGTTGCCTCTGGACGCAGAGCTTCCGTCGCTTCAATCACTCAACACAGCTGCCTCCCCTATGCTGTTGGTTTTTTATCGAGGTTTACTCCTCTAGGCTTTTTCTCAACGGTTGCCTCCGGACGCAGAGCTACCATCGCTTTAATCACCCAACATAGCTGCCTCCCCTATGTTGTTGGTTTTTTAGCGAGGTTTACTCCTCTATTCCGTTTGATCCGCGGGTTCCCATGCTGAATCCTTATTCATCACCTATCCCTGGAAGTTGGTCGGTCACGAGTCCCTTACAGCGCTTATAAGCACTGAGCGGCCCTTACAACGTATAACACGCTTGGACCCTCTGGCGCTGAAAAGCACGAGTCCCGTAACAGACCACACCTCCCTGGAGACACCCTATGCGCCATTGGGACGCGCTGTGTCGGGTGGAAAACCCCCTCCGCCGAAACTTGTATGAGAGATTAGGGGTGAATCACTTCCAGCCTCTCTCATCCAACCTCCCGAGGCACGGAACCTAACCTAACCAAAACTAACCATAGCGAACCAAAATTTAAACAGTAAAGTTGAAGTGTAACGAGTTATTTTTTTTGGGTACCGATTATAGGATTATTCTTATTATTTTTTGATTTTTTCCGTAACACAATTTTATTTTACTACTATAACTAACCATAGCGAACCAAAATTTAAACAGTAATTAATACAAATTTTCATTTAAAAAAGTTTATTTAAAAAAATCAGTATGTAACATCAAACTTAATAAAACAAATAAAATAATAATGGTTACAAAGCATCTATTGAGGAGGATACAATTTGAAAGTTTCAATAAAAAAATTATGAACATCTGTAAAATAAAATTGACGCTTAAATAGAAACTCTGCTAAATACCCAATAAAATGCAATTCTTTTCTACCGTACCTTGGAATTGCACCACGAACATCTCTCCAAGTACGTTCTATATTTTAAGTGTGAATCATTGCATAATCTGGGTCCACAAACTGCAAAGAATGGTTTATTCTTAGGTGGATAAATCCTTTACTCTGAAGAACATCATAGGACTTCCAGCAATCCGATACTATTATAGTTCCTGGATGTATCCATTGCTTAATAACGGTAAGCAACGTTTCACTTGTTCTATTTTCCACTGGAACTAGAAAAACTTTTTTTGTGTCTCTTTCAATTCCTCCAAACACCCATTTACCTTCTATCCTGCGTCCTCTGTTATACTTTCTTTTACCAAATTTAGCTTCATCTGTTTCTACTATTTTTCCTACTCCTCCTATTTTTTCTGAATTATTTAAGACCCAATGAATGCATACTTTCCGGCAGAAAGAAGACCAATCCACTACTGTATGCGAATTACACTGTAGTTCCCTCATTACAAAACGTTGACGTGGAAATCCAATTCGTAGCCATAATACTACAAAATATACAATTTTCTCCAAAGGAAGCTTGGACTGCTCAAAAAATGTTCCCTTTTTGCGCTTTTTTCAAAACTGCATTTTTTGATTGTTTTATTTTTCCTATATTTTTTCCCACATGTAAACAGTAATGAATTTATGTTCAATTCCACCTGTGTTTTACACGTGAGACAAGTAGCATGCCATAATAAAAGTCCGTGGTCGACTATAAAGTCCACTAGCCGCCTCCTGTTTGATAATAATAGAACAAAATCTTTCAAATGAAAACTCACAAGTATTACAATTCGCCATGGTTGCACGTATTTAATTTAACAAATTCCAAATACGAAACTCAAACTATAATGACTAACTTACACGCGTACCTACTTTTGTATCATAAAAGAAAAAGTCTAGATTTGTTTGGAAAAGAATAGAATAATTAGTTATAAATCAAGAATTTTCAAGAACATATAAAAGTGAATCTGACAACAGCACATCAAGTTGTCAGACTTTGGTTTTACCATCATTCCTAACCTCAATACTAAAAATAATAAACATTAAAAATTTTTGGACTTTTAATGAGAAATATTGTTTAAACATTGTGCATTATTTAAAGAAGGTGCAGAACATATGTTATACAAAGTTCATTGGTTAGTATTTACCGAAATATATCCCACCCTGCACCCCTATTCGATGCACTATCTCGTAAGTTTGTTTAGTTAATAACTAATTATTTAAACAATATTTTAGAACAGCGGGGGTTAAAGAATGATCAGGGAAACCTATAGTAAGTGTCTATATAAGCCGTTTTTAAAAAATTGCAAAATTGGCCGAAAACCGTTATCAGCACAATTACCACAAGTTTTATTACTCTTTCCACGGCTTGAGTGTAGCAGGGAAAACGAGGAAAGTCTATCGACTGAATTCGGCAACCATGTTCTTTTGCCTCATTGATATACCCTTTTAAAGCCTCATCAGTTATGTGTTTGGTCATCGGAGGCTCTGTGATTGTTAAGTCCAACCAATCAATCATATCAATGAAGTCTTCAGCCTGAAAATTGATATTGGGGGTCACACATTTTCTTACACCATTTACGTTTTCTGATCTTGCCTTCAGAAGTCTGCGAAGACCTAGCTCTCTTACGTGTTTCCTTTCATCAGATAACATACAGAGAAGCACATTTTCAGGATAAGCATAGTAACCATTTCTTTGAATGACAGGATCAATTATATTTCGATGCTGTTCACAAAGGTAACGAGAGAATTTGATCAGTCTCCATAAATGTTTGGAACCATTCACACATGATGGTTTGAGTTTAATATAAAACCAGATGGGGGCATACACCTTCACGACATACCTACTCTGTTAAGGTTTTAAGGTTGCCGGAGGGATTCTCTGTTCCAACATATAACAGAAGTATACGACTTGCTAACGTGAGCCATCGTGAATGGGCCAACTTTCCTGGTTTTCTTAAGGAGATGTCTTGAGAACATTCACTACTTGAGATCGCAATGCACATTTCAAGTAAATATTTTTGGTCTGTGCTCAAATCTTTTTTTATTTCAAGATCAGGAAGGTTGTGTTGTATTGGAGAAAAGTTAACCACTGGAAGCTCATGACATTTTTCAAGCTGCTTTCCTATTACACCTGCAAATTCATTAGGACCTGTTGTTTTCCCATCTAATCCACAAAAAGATGGCGCAAAGGCAACTCATTACCATGAAACAAACAAATCAGCCACTGTAGTGGTCTATTTAGGGTTTTTTTTCCCATCAAAGCAAGTACACCATTATTAACTCCTGTGTTTGTTGCCGTTCCATCACATCCGATAGCAGTTAAGCTGGATAAATCCAAACTATTGTTACCATTAAAATACTCTATGCTATTTTTTATGACTTCGCCTGTTCCAGAAGCTGGAGTTACATGCCCGAGAAAGAATGAACCTGGCTCTTCTACTAATAAAATATTCACTTCGACAATAGTTTTCTTGTGAAATTTGTTTCCTTTTTTTTCTTGCAAAATTGTTTTATCTTTTCTACCATCAAAAAATAATCCTTTGTTTTCATTAATTTTGTTAAAACTATTTACAGTAGCTTTTTTTCGATTCTTGAACCTCGCTCTTCGAATTTTCATTCTATCAATTACTTTACTTTTATCAACATCTGTTATCATTCCAACATCTTTAAGAACTGCACTTGCAATAGCAGCAGCAACCCTATCTGAAACTCCAGTTCTGTCACAGATAGACGCAATTGTTGGTAATTGCACACGCATTTGATCGCATGTGGTTGACGCCTGAACGGAAGTGGGGGGATGGTCTGGTGTAACGGCTACTCAGATAAAGAGCTGCTCAGGCGTGAGTTCCAACCAAACTAATATAAATTCAGGGAGTAGTCTTACCGGTTCGCGGGTAATACTACTTATTTAAATTATTGAAGTTATATTGAAATAAATGAATCTAATAAGTTAACAAATCAATCAATAAATTAAGTTAAGGAATTAAAGTAAAGTTAAGGTAAGTGGGCGCCACCCTGAATAATATTAGTTGACTTGTTTCAAATCAACACTCTCTATCAACAAACCTGGAAATATTGGAAGGGAAGGAATATGAACTACGTTGTTAAATTTACAAATTGTATAATGACTAAAAAAAAATATTTATCACAGTTGGAAAAAATGATGAGTTTAACGAGTGCTCTTGTTTAATAACGTTTTATTAATGACGGTACTTTCCTGTCTTCTTCTGAGGTCAAGTCTGGCGTGTGATTGAGGTCCAGTGTATTATTGAGGTCCGGTGTCTTATTGAGGTCCGGTGTCTAATTGAGGTCCGGTCTCTTATTCCAATCCGGCCGTTCATTGCCCAGAGAACATAGTAGTAGTAGTAGTAGTAGTGTTGTACATTTATAAATATATATAAATTAGACAGGAAGAAAGTGCTAGAAAGAACACTTGAATCAGATATATAATAAATAAACGTAGTAAAATGCAGGATATCTGAAGATTGAAATGAAAATGGTTGTAATATGAGGTTCATACAAAAAACAACATCCTGTATTTTACTGTGAAACAAAAATAATAAAGGAAAGCAATAAAACGGTATTGTTAATGCCGGTAAAGATAATAGAAGATAATAATATATCAAGTGTCTTCAACAAGATATAAAAAAACAAAAAAAAATATAAAAAACATTATCGATATATCTGGTACTGGCACGCTAGAGAAAATAATTAGAAAAGCTACTAGGTATTAAGAAAAGCAAAGTTAATAATGTAATATATGCATTTAAGCGAAACTACTTACCATTCACATGAATGCACTTAGAAAAAGTTTTAGGCTCTTGTTAAAGCATTTTTGTCACTGAAAAAGACCAATCTCTGCTTGCTTCTGTTTAAATATTAAACATGAAATCATGTGAATGATAATGCACATACGTCGCATATCTCTATCAAGCTCATTTGCTTGGACTATGAAAAGAATTTAAATTCCGTAAGTGGATTCTTTATTCATTTTTGTTAAAGTTGAAATCAGAATAATTCATAGTAAATCGAAGTGACTATTTTCCTACAGACGGTATCGATTTGACCCGCAAATAAACTAAAATTTTGTCTTTCATCGACTATAGATAAATTCAACCTCGATACATTTCTCAGCGCTGGGCATGAGAAAGGACTGGCTACTCGCCATCCATACGATAGTTTAATAAATTTTAAATAAGAGGAGAGTGAACAAAATTAACGTTACACTGGGTTGTTAGTTGGTTCTTCATCAGAACCTGGGTCAGTATCGGACTATTCGCTAATATCTGCACCATCGCTATGAAACGCCTTACCAGCTGATTGTTGATTATACTGTAACTGTTGCTGCATTGATCTATGCTTTCTTTCTTCTCTTTTATTTAAAACTTTTGAGACAGCATTATCAACACTCGTAGTTCTCTGGTCGGTTAAAAAGGTTTGCTCGATTTTCGGTACCCTTTTTTCTTTTTGACATTTACAATCTGAAAAGATTTTGCACTTACAAGCCGCTACGTCAAAAAGGCGATTACTTTCATATAAAAATGATGTTACGATAGAGTCATATCTTTCTGTACCTTTTCGGCCCTTGGATCTTAATATATTTCTATATTTGTCGTGGTATGTTTTCCCCATTTGTAACATGCGGGTTTTCGAAACTACAGGTATTAAAGCCTTTAACCAAATAGTTTCTACTTTATTCATAACAATATCTAATATTTCACTTACAGTTGGTTCCTTTGAAGTGTAACGAGTTATTTTTTTTGGGTACCGATTATAGGATTATTCTTATTATTTTTTGATTTTTTCCGTAACACAATTTTATTTTACTACTATAACTCGTTACTTAGTTTCCAACCTTTTCCGAATTGTTTTTTTAAATAATTGTATTTTTTTATTAGTCCGTAGGTGCACTAATTCCTAAAACTTTAGTCGTTTCCGTTGTTCAAATTTTTTAAACCGTAAGGACACTCAGTATATATGAACTTTAATTAATTCAGAAAGAAACTTAACTTGAGGATCAGAATATCAGAAATAATATATTTGTCTATAAGTAGTACATATATAAGTTCACAACATAGAACAAGTAAACAATATTATTGATAGCAGCTTAGTGTGTAAAACTTATTATTTATGATGCCTCGTAATACCCGAAAGAAGAAAGTGTTTAGACATTCGACTACATTTTACAGAAAATTGAAAACTACATTAGAAAATGTTAGTGAAGTGACAGAGATAAGTGATAAAACCAAAAATTATCATTTAGTTTCTATAAACAATGTATTACACGTTGAACAGGACAAATCAATGGTTGAAAAGAGTGTTGAATATATAACGACACGTTGGGCGCCAAAAATTCTATAACGAAAGATTTTCTCTAACGAAACTCTATCGCCAGAGTCCATATACCCAATGAAAACCCACAAACTTCCAATGTTCGTTATAGATGTTAAGACTGTCCCGCAGGCAGTCAGTACTTGCCGTCGACTAGCTTCGAGTCGAAGAAGGGGTGGATCCTTCTAAACTTAAGTTGATAAATTGGGCGCCAGAGAAGTTAAAAACAAGCACTAAAGGTTCCTCAAATTAACCCACAACTCCTCAGTAAGTTAATGATAATGATTCCTCACTAGGAAGGTCATACAGGTATCACAAAATAAAACCAGAAAGTTCCCCTGATTAAAGAATAACTTTAATTATTGATTTGTTTGGACCTAAAGTCTCTTTTAAAATTTATGGCATATCTACATATGTCAAGTTTACAAACGTCAAAATTTACAAAACCTGGTACTCGGCTGAAGGCTGATGAACCAGGGCACACAAAAGGCTGAAGGCCGTAGAAGTTAATTTCACCCAATTAAACAGAACGAAAAAAAATGAAAGAATATTACATAAATAACATTAACCAGACAATACTTAGGTATACTCAACCCTACGTCAAGTACTGTTCTAGGTCTAACCCAATCTCTCGAATACTAACACCGGTGTGTCATCCCA
This sequence comes from Lochmaea capreae, assembly GCA_949126875.1. Classification (NCBI taxonomy): domain Eukaryota; kingdom Metazoa; phylum Arthropoda; class Insecta; order Coleoptera; family Chrysomelidae; genus Lochmaea; species Lochmaea capreae. Next base: position 24,588,631 of record OX421409.1, on the reverse strand, counting down.
AGGTATCGTAGAGATGGTTAGCTTACTTGAAGTATGGAGAATATCCAAGAACCATAGTTAACAGATCAAGCTTAAAACCAAGTCTTCCCCCCCTTACTGTTCAAAAAAAAAATGTATGGGATACCTAATTAAATTACAAACAAAAGTTGAGTTTACTGAAATTACAGGTGATCAAGAATTATAAGCAATACCAGCTACAGCCTACTGGTTGTAGTTATTGTACCCAACAGACAAAATTGCGCAATCGATATTACAATATTTTACAAATTCAATCAAAATAGAAAACCATATAGGTATGGTAATAAAATGAGAACCAATGGTACGTACCAGTGGCTGTCCAAATAGGAGCAACCCACAAAATGTATATAGTATATATATGTATAGGTAAACCTTAGTAGGTACTAAAATTCTAAAGTTACGAAAAGTTTATCAAATTTCTAAAAGACTGAAAATTACTACTTATATTTAAAAATGTTTGTATCATAAAAACCCAATTCTACTTCACCAGATGGTGAATAAATGGTGGGCTTCACGCCTTCACGGAGACTTGATATCTAGTAGGAGGCTCCCACAACACTGTCCAAGCTCCTATTCCTGTCCCGTAGGTACACAGCCAACTGATACCAGGATCACTAGAATTGACATCCGACTTCTAATCCACTATTTTGAGCCAAATACAAAAACCCTAGAACGAAATCATCATTAATCCACTACTCAGCAACAGTGTTCCCTAACCCCAGCTGACTTATATGCCCCCACCCTGTTTACTTATTTGCAGTAACTCCTTCTAACAATTGAGAAACCTTATAACGATTTACATATTTTCTCTACCTAAAACAATATCTAAAAGTAAAATTGTTTCCCTATGTCATGAAACATCTAGGATTCTCTGATATAATATCTACTTATAAAATATGATTAAATGTGTATTTACCCAGGTAGGTTCTCCTGAGGTTCTTCAAAAGGGACGTCCGAATATCCTCCACGTGGTCAAACCAAATCCACAAATCAGGGGAGAGAAGAAAAAAAATAATGTTTGATCTTGCCCACAATCGGCAAGTGAGCTCCTAAAACCAAGTCTTCCTTGGCAGTTTCAATTTCTAAATCTCAATCTTAAATCCGACAGAATCGGGTGAAATCCTGGTCATCGGGCCAACTCAACAGCTTAACATCCACAATAACATTCCCAGAACCCAGTATTTCCAATATTTTCCACAACGGGCCGCTAAATCCAACACATGTTGCACAAATTCAATATGGCCACGAGGGGTTTTATATCTCACAGATAAAATAAGTACTGCCTAGGAAGACGAACAAGAAGGAACTGACTGTCACGTCACAGCTATGATTTCTCAAGCCCTGTCATTCAACACTCGAAATCTAAAATTCCCTGAGGGCGATTTTTCGCGTCGCATAGAGTAGGGTACGGTGCAGAGCGGAACTGCGAATACTATTCGTAATGAACTATTGATTTCTATGGCATCTAAGAAATAAATGATTGGACAGAAAACACTGAAAATAAAGCAAACAGTTTGACAAAAATGGTGGCTTTAATAGAAAGTCTAAGAGAATGGTCATTAAAACACAAAATAAATCACAGCGCTTTGAATAATTTAATCTCAATTTTGCGTGAAGAAATTGATATGAACTTCTTGCCTCTCGACAGCCGAACTTTATTGGAAACTCCTAAATATGTACCTATTGAAAATATGGGCAATGGAAAGTTCTGGTATAATGGTATAGAAAATTCTTTACTACAGGTGTTTTCAGCTATTTCTAAAACGATAACTGTTTCATTGATATTTAATATAGATGGCCTTCCCCCTTTTAAATCCTCTACGACTGAATTATGGCCCATTTTATGCAAAATTGAAGAAATGGAGGACTCACAACCTATGGCAATTGCAATTTATTGTGGATCGACAAAGCCCCCATTAACAGATTTCCTATCAAGATTCGTGGATCAGTTAAATACACTATTCATTTCTGGAATAAAATGTGGTCAATCACTTATAAAAATTAAAGTTACATATTTTGTTTGTGATACCCCGGCTCGAAGTTTTATTAAAGGTGCGTATTAGGCTGAAAAAATACTGTTAATAAAATATCTTATACGTTATTTTCTCAGCAGGAGTTGTTGGATTCAATGCTTACTATGGCTGTATCAAATGTGACTGCAAAGGCGAGTACGACAAAAAAGGAAGACACATGAGTTTTCCTAAAATAAATTGCGTTCCCAGAACAGACAAAAGTTTCAGAAATAAATACCATGAAGATCATCACAAACAAGATTCACCTCTACCTAAATTGCCAATTGATATGGTAGAAGACATTATAGCTGCAGATTCGTTACATCTGATTGATATTGGTAGGTATGTAAATAAACGATTAAAAATATTTATTTATAAAATACTAATTTTGTAGCTGTTGTACGAAAATGTTTAAATGGATGGGTTCACGGAAGCTATAACTTTGAATCAAAGTTTTCAGCATATAATATAAAAATGTTTAGTTAGGTTAGGTTAGGTTATGCGAGAGACTTGAAAACTGTAACACTCTTAAGCCAGCTGAAATCCATAGAGCAATTAGAACTGTCACATCTCTAAAGTATTGGAAAGGTTCTGAATTTCATATATTTATATGTTATGTGGGAATGGTAGTTTTAAAAGGACTTTTACCCGATGAAGTATACCACCACTTTCTATTTCTAGTGTGTGCTGTAACCATTGTTTCTTGTGATATATATCTACAATATATCCAAGTAGCTGATCAGCTATTCAAAGACTATATAGAACATTACAAACGTATTTATGGGCTTGACTCCATAAGCAGCAACATACACAACCTATCTCATATAGTTAATGATGTTAAAAAATTTGTAAATTTATCAAAAATAAGTGCTTATCCTTTTGAAAATTTTCTTGGTTATTTAAAATCACTTTTGCGAAATGGAAATCGTCCCTTAAGTCAAGTTGCTAAGCGAATTACTGAATTAGCAAAGTTCAAAAAGCCCAACAACTCAATTAATTATCCAGTTCTTAAAAAAGAGAATACTTGCAGAAAACATGAACTAGATAGTTGTAGTAAGGTTTTTTATAAGTTGGAAATAAATAAACATTTTGTTTTAACTAATGATGTAAAAAATAAGTGGTTTTTGACTAAGAATAATGAAATTGTGTCAATGATCAATGCAACATTTAAAAATGATATTATTTATGTTTATGGTGCCGCAATAAAAAATAAAGGAAACTTTTTCGAACAGCCTATTAATTCTTCTTATTTAAATATTTTCAAATCGAATGGGGAGACGTTAAAACCAAGATTATTTGCACTCAAAGAAATTAAATGTAAAATGTTTTCATTACAAAACGAAGATTTTATTTTTGTACCTTTACTCCATACACTGTAGATAAAAAAATAATCTGTAGAACATTAGTTCAATAAAAAGGTATAAAATAAAACACATTTATTTTTTTAGAAGTATCCGTTTTGAAATAAGGACCCATATCCAAAATTATTTTAGGTTCTTACCTTTGTCCCTGTAACTCAGTAAAATATTTTAAAAGTAAAAATTGTTTACCTTTCTTCTCCATTGTGGTCTTTGTGTCTGAAGATGCTGTAAGCGAAGCCAGTCAAATTGTATAAGTATTTATTTCCTTTAGACACAACACAACTTCAAAAATAGTAGCATATTTAAAAATGTATAACACATACACTTAATGTGTATTATAAAACTAAACAAAATAACAGAACCATGCAGTATTTCATTAAACTTCTTGTATGTTGTCACCATCATCCACTTCTACTTCACTATCCTTTTCTTGATGATTTGTTTCCTGTGTCTCATTGGCTTCCACAGACCTATTCTCATTTATTACTTCATCTTTCTTAGCCATTGGCTTTTTACGCAAACTACGAGTTTTTGCATGTTTCAAAATTTTATCTCTAAAAATACTTATTGTTCTTTCTTTGGTAAAACGATTGTCAGCTGATTTAAGAACGTTAAAAACCATCAATTATTGCTTCATATTTTTGAAATGGTTTCTTTCTTACTTCCCTGTCTCTTGATATGCCTGTCCATGAATATTCTAACAAACAATCAGGCACAAAAAGTATATCCACTATTTTGTAAGCAATTTTAATGCCATCCATGGTACCTGATGTACCACCAATGGATTGCAAAAATGCTGTTATTTGATGTCTAATGACATTATGACCTTGTAAAGATGTATTCAAATTTTCAATTTCTTCAGCTGTTTGAAAAGGGAAATTGAACTTTTCCCAGAAATTTGGCTCAATTTTTTCTTTTGATATAACACACACACACTTACCTTCATTATGGGAACATTTTTTTGCCTGCAGCAAGGAAAACATTTTGTCTAAAGCTAAATTTGTTTTAATTTGATATTCCAGCACACTTTTATTTAATTCTGATATATTTGTTTTCAAATCCTGTAATGCCTTTTTTATATCCATTACATCATTTGCTTCCACTGTATATACTGGTAAAACTTCTACATTACTTTCATTGGAGTTATCATTGACTGTGTTCTCTTGAACATCATCTACTATATTAACTGTTCCTGTTTCAAATATAATTGGGGGTTTCTCCATTGCCAGCAACATCTGGTTATTTCTACTCTCAAAACATTGAGATACTATGGGGGATCTGAGATGTGTTGAATACCTAAAAATAAAAGAAATTGTTCAGACTAGCTATCTAAGCTGTAGAACGAGTGAGAAGCTAGCTCCTAGCTCCAAACGTATATTTGCGACAAACGTCTGAACTGGCAACAGCGCACCAAACTGTCCGTTTATCGTAGTAGGCATAACTACACTTCAGGCAGACAGCCCGCCGGCTCTTATCAGTTCTTATCAGCTCGGACTTATCAGAAATCCCTTCAAGGTCACGGAATCCGAGCTGCGGTTAACGCCGAATATTTTATTAGATTATATGGTATATTAAAACAACGTGTCGACCAGAGGGAAGAAGAAGAGATTAGCGATACTATTGAAAGAGCAAACGGCGTTCGAAAGGTCTTAACGTCTAGATGTACCAGCTACCCCCTTCATCCCCCCTCAAAAGTCAGAGCAAACGACGTTCGAAAGGCCTTAACGTCTAGATGTACCAGCTACCCCCCTTCATCCCCCACACCCCTCAAAAGTAATAGCAAACGACGTCTAGTAATCATATACAGGGTGGATTGAAAGTATCTTAGGTAGGTTTAACATATACAGAGTGTATAAAACATGTGTCCATATGGATCGAAAGTATCTTTGGTTTAACAAAGTGTAGCGGAGAAAATGTCAAATGTAACTTCAAACGTCAAAACGTCACATGTGCCGTAGGTGCATTAGTATGAATCACACCTCGATCGCCAGTGCCGGATGTACAGAATTGGCGGCACGGTCATGGACACACTGAACAAGGTGGGCGGTCGGATAGTCCGTACCTACAGAATTAGAAGGCGGCGGCATACTGAACATGGTGATCGAACGATATAAGGATATTTTGTAAGCAATATCAAAACACAGGCTTTAAGATATTATATTACGTAAATATTTTAGCTACAGTTTCATGAATATTTTCACGCACTTTCGATAGATGTTTCGGAGCTTTAGCGAAGTATTCAATCGTAGACTCGTTCACCATAAATTTTTCAAAAATACCAACCATGACTATATCTTCGAGAGTTTTGCACCCAAATTCATCTTTTCTATGAGTAACTTCTAGATTATGGGGTATGTGGTGTTGCGTAACTGCTAGGGTGGGGGTCATAAATTATATCATTGTGTTCTATCCAGAAATGTGGTGTAATTTTCACACCATTTGAATAGACCTTTGTACCCAGACATAGTTTGGTTGTTACCCCGTATTTTGCGGCTACTTCATGGAAAATTAAACTTCCGGCTAGACAAACCCCGCAATAGCCTGCTCGAATAAACTCCTGCTCGATACAACATTTAATGAGTTTGAGTTTGACGTACTCACGCATGGGATCCATGTCTGCTCACGTCAAACGATAAATGATGAATGATGAACTGTCCAGACACGTTAACGCTTTTAAGCCAAACGATTTTGGGGCGTTCGACTCCTGTATATATTTTCTGACCGATGATAACCGCAAAAATATTAACAGAAGAAGCTACACACACACTTTGTGCGATATGACCGCAAAGTAGATATAAAAATATTCACTGCATTGTAAAAAAGACACTGTGGTTGTTTTTTTTAGCGACGTTTCCATACTTATCATAAAACACTGAATTGAATTTTGTTACCTTGAGCAATTGTCTTTGACCTACGAACGATTGTTGATAAAAGCGGACATTCTCAGAGACAGACGTATGTCAGCTGTGACACATAGGTATCTCACACGTCTGGTACGTCTCTGTTACGTCTCTGGTACGTCTCTGGCACCCCTCTGATCACGTACAACTCATATACACAACAGGTACTACTCAGACGCGGCTCTGATACCTCCTCTGAGGATATAAGTAGGTTAAATATACTAGTATTTTCCATTTAATATCATGACGTCACACGAACAACACGTATTAGCAAGAGCTGTTCGTGAGAATTCGCGAACCGATCGAGAAGAACATCTCTTTAAACAAGTAACAGAACCACAAATAGCAAGTGCAGCGACAATGCAAGAATCTACAACAGAAGTCACGTTTGATCATGCTTTCGGTCCACAGCTATCCGGTGGTCGCTGGGTGCTTGGAAATGTATACTTAGACTATGACGATGAAAATATGTTGGTAGGCAATAAAAATTTTCACAATACACCTGGATTACAGCAGTTAATATTTTACAAGAATCCCCGGGAATTTACACCCGCTGATTTACAATCTTACAAACAAATATTAGATATATCTGGTGTGCATCGTGATAACCGAGGACATTTGAGACATCAATCCTGTCCTGTAAAATTCAAAAATATAATAAAACCTCTGTTTAAATGTAAAAAACGGCTGACCAGAAAGTCCCCACCCGTAACTCAACTGTACAATGCTGTTGATGAAACTAGAAAAGTTCTTCGTGATTGGACTGACCCAAATGTACTTGTTGATCGTTTAAATCAATTAGAGCCTGAAGATATTGAGTTTAACGAAATAATCGAAGAATTAAGAAGGGCTAACATAATTGAATAAAAGAGGTTAACAACAGGTTGTAAGATCATTTGATGACCAACTGTTTCAGAGTAAAGATGCCTAATTGTACTTGGGGAAGAGCGTGCAACTGCAGCGACTGCAAACCAAGTTTTTGTTCTTTTTGTTGTAAAGAAGAAGTCTACGAGCTGAAAGAAGAGTACAACTGTGACCGGAAAGGAATTGAATACTACAAGTTCACAGCTTGTTGTAAAGAATGTTGGCTCAAGAAGAACATCGACATCTAGTAAATTACTCCAACTGTGCAGACGTGCTCATCATGGAAAAATGAATCACGCAGACGTTTTGACCGGAGCTTTGGAAAGCCCAGAGGATGTCGATCCGGGGTACCCAAATTGTACACAAGGGTACCGAAGACTATGTAGGGTTCTCCAGAGGGCTGGATTTCAACCAAAGAAAGCTGTATTATTTCTACACAGCGTTGGAAAAACTTTTACAATGTTTTATTATTTATATTGTTTTTTCTTAGCTATGTGGTTATTTGTGCACGTCACAATTATGAATAATAAAACAATGTAAAAATTTTTGCCAACGCTGTGTAGAAATAATACAGCTTTCAGAAATAATCAAAAACCTCTAACCCATAGTAGTTTTTTCAATGTCTTTGCTGTCTTTGATTATTTCTGAAAGCTGTATTATTTCTACACAGCGTTGACAAAACTTTTACATTGTTTTATTATTTATATTATTTTTTCTTAGCTATGTGGTTGAAAATGGTTATTATTTAACCATGTTCAACCTCAGGCTATATCAATCAGGGATAGGATGGATAGTTGGTTTTTAATAAAACAACAATAATTATTGTGGAAGGGTCACACATCTATTGACTTCTGAAATACATATTAAATTATTATTTCATTTAAGTATAACTAATTACCCTTACCTTATGACCCAAACCACCACTGCCGGCACCGGGCGAAACCCCGTCGGTACTGGGTCGTACCAGAGCGATGCACCCTGGTACGACCCGATGCTTATGTAGTCGAAAGGTCTGTAGTCTGTTGGGAGTCCATTCACTGATATTGTTAGTATATCCAGCAGCTGTAAAGTGCATAAGATAAATATCAAATATATGACATTTGTAATATACCTACGGCTAGGTGCATCGGTAGCCTCTGCCGGATAACTTGCACTATTTGTTCTGAAAAAAATAGACTAGTAAGATTTTGACAATAAAAAAACGTATGTTCCTTACCCATGGTTCTCGTTGATCAACTTGGTCTGTGATATTGATATTAAAATTCACAGTTTTATTTGCTTCCCCACCGCTTGTGCTATTATCTTCCTTTATTCTCCCCGGATTTCTAACCACTATCTTTTACCCACAATAGCGACCTTTGCAAACTACATTGTAACAAAACTGATAATTTATAAAATAACATTTTGTATGCATTATTTCACTACGCATTAAGTATAAAAAACAGTCATGGCTGAGTGTGAATATCTCTTAAAAATTGATTTAACACTTTCACATATCAGTTTATTCAGTTATTATCGTCCAGTTCAAAGGGGTAGCTCTGTATTTATATGTTTTAAGTTAGGCGGTGTTTTTTATAGGGAGGAAGTGTTGTTGAGAGGCAACTATGGTGAAGGGCATGTTTTACAAGTACAGTTCCATAACTCCGGCACCCGATTTTTAGTTTTTAACTATTATATTAATGAACATATTTATGAAATAGTCAATGGTACTGAGGGTATATTTGTTGACGGATTTTATAATAGTTACATTTCTGTCACACCCATGGAACATATAGTAACTTTCTTTGGTAAGTTTTCAGGAAACTCTGTAGGAAAATGGGGGGTTGGTAAAACTCTGTTACGGTGGAAAATGAAGTGCTTCAAAATTATATTATTCTAGTGTTACTTTGTTGCTTACTCACCTCTATTTTTTTACAGTAAACCTTTTTAACTAATAAAACTTTTGATGAGATCACCCGACCTGTATATTTATGTACCTCTATATTAGGTTTTAAGTGCATATTTGAACCATGTATAGATTTTATTCGCTAAAAAATACCAATGGCTGCTTTTTCCCAATAAAATACTATCCTTCATTGTAGTAATTTGAAAAAGTAATCGCCCTATATTTTAAAAAGAGGGTAACAATTTGTGTTATTGACTTATAGGTGTATACCGCGTCCTAAGATCATGTGTCACATAATTCTAGTTTTACTTTGTTGCTTACTCACCTCTATTTTTTACAGAAAACCTTTTTAACTAATAGTACTTTTGATGACCTCACCCGACCTGTATATGTAAGTATACCTCTATATTAGGTTTTAAGTGCATATTTGAACCATGTATAGATTTTATTCGCTAAAAAATATCAATGGCTGTTTTTTCCCAATAAAATACTATCCTTCATTGTAGCAATTTGAAAAAGTAATCGCCCCATATTTTAAAAGAGGGTAACAATTTGTGTTATTGTCTCATGGGTGTATACCGCGTCCTAAGATCATGTGTCAAAATAATTTTTTACAGAAAACCTTTTTAACTAATAGTACTTTTGATGACTTCACCCGACCTGTATATGTAAGTATACCTCTATATTAAGTTTGAAGTGCATATTTGTACCATGTATAGATTTTATTCGCTAAAAATATCAATGGCTCCTGTGTTCAGCGTGTTGCCTCGGACACGTGGAATGTGGTTAGATAACCTCACAGCGATGCGCTCCTTTTAATATTGATGTGGGGGTTTGCTAAAATTATTGATTGTTCTGAAAATCTTTTTTTAATTTTTATGACAAGAGATGGCGGAAAGTGTAGATAAGAAACTGTGATAACGGTTCACGAGTCAGGTTGCATAGAACTATGAAAAATCACGTGTCGCAATGTATAGATAAGAAAAAGTTATTTGTAAAGTTGCTTGCGTAATGTTGGGGTTGGAGGTCTAAATATAAAAATAGGGTAGAGTAATTTTCAAACAAAAAAGTTTTGTGCACGAGCCAGGTTGGTGATTCATCATAGCACGTATCACCGGATATTGTGCTGTAATGTGGTTGGTCAAAATAATGCGAATCAGAAAAATATTTATTTACATAGGTTAGCATAAGTACAATTAGTTTTTACTGAAGTAATTTTTAGACAAAAAGTTTCCGTGCCCGTTGAGTTGGTATATGGACATTTCCCAGACGTTGTAACATCTTTGGTGAGTTAACCAAGTTAATGGCACCCTCCACAATAAAACCAAGTTATCCATTACCGAACGCTGAAGCAAACATTTGTGTATGGGTTGGTGTTGATCCACCGTCAAATTCAGGCGCCGTGGTTGAAGTCTTACATAGCTTTGAATACAGAGCTAGGAACGAGGGCCACGAGTTTGAAAAGAACCAAATTAATGAACAATGCAGTGTTTGGTAAGTTCCAATATTAAAGATAAATCCAAAATACTAATGTACCCTTTGTTTCAGGTAAAACAATGGAAAACGTTCGAAAGAGGGTGAAGTTTTTAACAGAGTGGAACGGAAGGTATGGTGCGGACATCGACAAGCCCGAGTTCAAGAATAGCACAATTTTTAGTGAAAAGCCCGCAGTAGAATTGCGGAAGGTTCAGATCTGACCTATATATGTGGGGCAGGCAATCCTAGATCTTGCCAAAACTACAATTTATGATTTTCACTATGGATTGATGCTTTCCCCTGCTGTTCAGCCATGTACACAGACACTGCTGATTTATGAGCTCCATCAAGACCCTTATGAAGCGTGACTGTCATCGGCGCTTACAAGCGATTATGCTCCCGGAAATATGGCATTCCTCTGGTAAATAAGAAAGTCTTGGGAAGGATGAGAATAATGGCGTTCCAATGACTGAGTACGTGGGCCTCGAAACTCTACACAACTAAGGTGTTGATGATGATGTCGCTAAGAAAGGGAAGAGGTTGATTGATGAAGGTTATGATGAGAAATAGAGTCTGAACTTGAGAACGTGGGGGTGACAAAGGAAGCTAAGGGAGGTTGTAAAAACTACAATAACGTTTGAAGATTATGAAGAATGTCTCGATACCTGGTAACAGAAAACTGTAGTTCAAAATCTGATTCTGAAAAAACATCAGGTCCACAGCCCAATGTTGTCCTCAGCCCTGAGGATGATAAACGTTATTTGGTCCCTGGATACCCTGGGGACACTATTCAATAACGGACTGAAAAATTCTTATATACCTTACGTTTACTTCATGACGACTGCAGCAAATGTCGTTGTCATAAATCTATTTTTTCCTATGATTTATTATCAGTTGCTTTCGACAGCCTGTAATCATTAAATTTTATTCAAAGTATTTCAAAGTACCTCATAAAATACATCCTGGGAACGTGTGTGTGTACCTTTACGTTTCGAATTGGACACCCAACAAGAAATAACGAGTGAATGTCGTCAGAACGCAGACGAGGACATACTACTTAACCGATGGTAGGCCTATTGGTAATATTATACTGTTCTGCTGTATGGTATTTCCAATGGGGAATCCTAAAACGAGGCCTTAAACACCTCCGATAATCTCTGATTATTGCCTCCAGGGTTGGCCGTGGAAAGAGGTGTATTTTATAATATTATTCAGTTTAAAGTCCAACTCCTGGAATTTCAAGTATAACGCAAACATTTAAAATGTCGCTAACAAATATCTGAAGAAAAGTCGCATCATGTAACTACATATGAATAAAATTATCAACGATATGTCATAATTTATCAGCTTTGGAATCTAATTTGTTATTGCTTCACTCTGTATATATAAAGAATGTTTCGTAAAAATTAATGTTTCCTGTAATATTGTCGTTCTATCTAATATGTGCGAAAATATTCACGTAACTGTAGCTAAAATATTTACGTAATATAATATGTTAAAGCCTGTGTTTTTTATCGCCTACAAAACATCCTTTATCGTTCACACTGTCCGATAACCTTGTTCAGTATACCACACATCCGGCAAGACTTCATCCGACCGCTCACCTTGTCGGCCATGACCGTGCCGCCGTTTTTTTCTTCCAATTCCGTAATTACATCCGGTACGGCACTGGACTTCGAGCTGATAAGAACTGATTAACGGCCATGACCTTGTTCTTACATACGGCACTGACCACTTACCTTCCAATTCTTACATCCGGTACTGATAAGAAAGTATGGAAACGTCGCTAAAAAAAACAACCACAGTGTCTTTTTTACAATGCAGTGAATATTTTTATATCTACTTTGCGGTCATATCGCACAAAGTGTGTGTGTAGCTTCTTCTGTTAATATTTTTGCGGTTATCATCGGTCAGAAAATATATACAGGAGTCGAACGCCCCAAAATCGTTTGGCTTAAAAGCGTTAACGTGTCTGGACAGTTCATCATTCATCATTTATCGTTTGACGTGAGCAGACATGGATCCCATGCGTGAGTACGTCAAACTCAAACTCATTAAATGTTGTATCGAGCAGGAGTTTATTCGAGCAGGCTATTGCGGGGTTTGTCTAGCCGGAAGTTTAATTTTCCATGAAGTAGCCGCAAAATACGGGGTAACAACCAAACTATGTCTGGGTACAAAGGTCTATTCAAATGGTGTGAAAATTACACCACATTTCTGGATAGAACACAATGATATAATTTATGACCCCCACCCTAGCAGTTACGCAACACCACATACCCCATAATCTAGAAGTTACTCATAGAAAAGATGAATTTGGGTGCAAAACTCTCGAAGATATAGTCATGGTTGGTATTTTTGAAAAATTTATGGTGAACGAGTCTACGATTGAATACTTCGCTAAAGCTCCGAAACATCTATCGAAAGTGCGTGAAAATATTCATGAAACTGTAGCTAAAATATTTACGTAATATAATATCTTAAAGCCTGTGTTTTGATATTGCTTACAAAATATCCTTATATCGTTCGATCACCATGTTCAGTATGCCGCCGCCTTCTAATTCTGTAGGTACGGACTATCCGACCGCCCACCTTGTTCAGTGTGTCCATGACCGTGCCGCCAATTCTGTACATCCGGCACTGGCGATCGAGGTGTGATTCATACTAATGCACCTACGGCACATGTGACGTTTTGACGTTTGAAGTTACATTTGACATTTTCTCCGCTACACTTTGTTAAACCAAAGATACTTTCGATCCATATGGACACATGTTTTATACACTCTGTATATGTTAAACCTACCTAAGATACTTTCAATCCACCCTGTATATGATTACTAGACGTCGTTTGCTATTACTTTTGAGGGGTGTGGGGGATGAAGGGGGGTAGCTGGTACATCTAGACGTTAAGGCCTTTCGAACGTCGTTTGCTCTGACTTTTGAGGGGGGATGAAGGGGGTAGCTGGTACATCTAGACGTTAAGACCTTTCGAACGCCGTTTGCTCTTTCAATAGTATCGCTAATCTCTTCTTCTTCCCTCTGGTCGACACGTTGTTTTAATATACCATATAATCTAATAAAATATTCGGCGTTAACCGCAGCTCGGATTCCGTGACCTTGAAGGGATTTCTGATAAGTCCGAGCTGATAAGAACTAATAAGAGCCGGCGGGCTGTCTGCCTGAAGTGTAGTTATGCCTACTTATCGTGGTCGCCTTATGGCGCGGCGAGTCTCATATACGGGGGGAAGTTGAAATATAGTTTTAGAATTTGGTTGGAAGAGAACTGAAATAAACCTAATAATATATATTCTTTGATATTCCACATTCAAAATTCGCTGACAAACGTTACGAGGGTCTAAAAAATAGAATATTAAGCCAATTAAAAAAAAAATTCTTTTTAATACTGCAAAGCCATATATCGATGTCCCTCGTTTAAATTATGCACAGAGGTTGATAATGTAATAGTATTTCATATTCCATATCCAAAACAACAATTTTTGAAAAAAATTACAACTTTCTTTTTATTACTGCAAAGCCATATATCGATGTCCCTCGTTTAAATTTCACAAAGAGGTTGATAATGTAATAGTCTTTTATATTTCATGTTCAAAATTCGCGGACCAACGTTACGAGGGTCGAAAAAATTGAATATTAAGGCATTTAAAAAAAATTACAACTTTCTTTTTATTACTGCAAAGCCATATATCGATGTGTCTCGTTTAAATTTCGCACAGAGGTTGATAATGTAATAGTCTTTCATATTGCATGTTCAAAATTCGCTGACAAACGTTACGAGGGTCGAAAAAATTGAATATTAAGCCATTTTAAAAAAAATGACAACTTTCTTTTCATCACTGCAAAGCCATATATCGATGTCCCTCTTTTAAATTATGCACAGATATTGATGATGTAATAGTCTTTTATATTCCATATCCAAAACTCGCTGACAAACGTTACGAGGGTCGAAAAAATTGAATAATAGGCATTTTTGAAAAAAATTACAACTTTCTTTTTATTACTGCAAAGCCATATATCGATGTCCCTCGTTTAAATTTCGCACAGAGGTTGATAATGTAATAGTCTTTCATATTGCATGTTCAAAATTCGCTAACAAACGTTACGAGGGTCGAAAAAATTGAAACCTGGTATAAACCAGTTCCAAAATATCCTCGTTTCCACATCACCCAGGAGGTAGAGGATACGATGCGTTTTTTTAACGTGGTTTCCCCCTATTAGGCCTAATCCACCAGAAATGAAATCATGAATTTTGATTCGCAAACAACAAAAAAATAATGATAAACTATACAAGGGAATGAATTATTAGTTTTGTAGTAAAGTAATGGCTTAGATAACCAGGACTAGTCTTGTTCACACAACGAAAAATTATCATTCAATTCTTTTGTCTCAAGAAGTGTCTGGCTCTCAAATATCATACGAAGACACTGGCGCATTTATCTCAAATCACAAGGTGGTCAAGACTTCTGGAGTTTTTTCTCCAAGTGCCTGGCGAATCGCGATCATCAAAATATTAAATTTAAAAATATCATTGCCACCTCTCAAATATCATACGAAGACACTGGCGCATTTAACTTAAACCACAGGGTGGTCAAGACTTCTGGAGTTTTTTCTCCAAGTGTCTGGCGAATCGCGATTATCAAAATATTAAATATCACGGTAATGACTTCGACCGACTATGATCGTATACGATTTTGATAATTTTCGCAAAGCGCGCAAGAAAATTCACCCGGAAATTGCTCGTCTAATCTCTGTGTTTCGTCTACATCCCTATTGTTAATACAAGAATAATAGATCCATCTATTACAAAATGAACACTGTATCCAATCATCAAATGACTTTCCTCTCCCTACACAAAGTCTATGAAGATCTCGGCACAAACAATACTGTTCCAAACTATCCGAATTTTCTAGAATAAACGTTTGAAGATATTCGCGAAACAATTTTGGAGGACCTAAGTTTTTCAAATTGAAATAAAGATTGTCAATGATACTTTTTGAGAACATTAAAATGAAAACACCACAATTGTGTTGATCAGTCTGCAGTGAGTGGTTTATCTCAAAGGGAGTCCAGGACGACTTGTCAAATTGAAAATAATCTAAAAAAACATTCATAAATCTAATTGACTCCGATATACTACTTCCAAAGGGATTTACAAAAGAAAAAGCTTTATTTTCAATATCCGCGACTGCTAAACATCAATGTTTATTATTTATCAAAACAGGAATTAAAGTTATACCGTAACATGATATTTGTGGCTTTTCAAAATTATTGGGATTGTTGAAAATATGGGAAGAATCAACGCTAGATATAACACATATTCGGTTTGTACGCCCTTTCGCAAAAACAAAAAGAATGATATCTATCAGAAAATTTGATAGCCACATTTTGTAAATGTCATTGTTATCCGCGAGCAACATATAATCACCAATTTCAAGAAAATCGAAAGGTTTAGCTCCCTCATAAATTCCAACAACGTAGCGCACACCGAAATCGGAATAATAATCTTTCTTCACAGTATAATTTGTGCGAGTCTGTATTGCTGATTGAATTCTCTGAGCATAAGACGGCTGAAGGCGTTTATTCAAATTAATCGCACTATTCAAGTAAGTTTGTTTCATTTTTCGTTTTTTCGCCCATTTTTCGGTCGCGAGCATTGACTTTCTATTAATCTGTGCTTTTAGGTCCAATTTCCGTTTGATGCCCCTAGCACACCCTGATTTTGGAATGTTTAATTTAATTTCTCTATATTTAGCTAACACAATTTCCCGAGATGCCCGTATGAATCTACTACATTTTTGATTACGTGGTAACCGAAAATTATTTTTCAACTGTCCAAACCAATTCTCTACCGGCGCGTTACTAAATCTTCCTTTACTATGATCGCTGATGACGTTAGACCATAGAGGAAGGAAAGGCAAATTTTTTTTTAATATTACATTTATTAATTCTGGATAAAAATACTCGTTTTTTATTCCAGTAATACCGCTGGGTTCAACAAAATTATCAAAAATGTTTTTAAAATATTTATAAAAATTGGTGTTGGCTTTCTCTTCAACATTGACATTTATTTCATCGAAATCATAATTTTCATTATTATCGGAAACTAGAAGTGACAAACTGTATTCCACTTCGCTGGATTTAAATTTTTTAAGTTTTTGAACCACTTTCCCACCTCTTCGAGATTACTAACAGAAAATAATGATGCCAAGATAGTTTAAAAAAAAATTATGTTGCCGATTGCTCACAAGTTTATTAACATCATTAACAATTATTTTTACGAAATGACAACAACATATTTTGAAAAAAATTGATGGTTTCTTTGGGTTCGTAGATAGGGTACATAAATCGAAACATAGATTAATATAATCAGTCAATGATTCCATGCCAATTAACTGGCGTATAACCGCGTTCATCAGCGCAAAACTAAAATCCGTCACAACTGTAAAAAAAGGGGGCCATTTCTGATTATTGAGGGTGGCATAGTCTTTCATATATTCTAACCAATAACCGATACTCCGTGCATCGTGTTGATCAGTAACCATTTCGAAGATTGGGCATATAAATTTGTTTTCAGGTATGTGGATAACCGCCGCATAATAAAAAATACGTTTCTTCTTGTCTTTGTCGGGATACCTGACTAAACTTCCCGTCGCGTCTAAGTGTAAAGTTACACAGGGTTCCTTCAAATTGGCTGCTTGTAGTATAAACAGCTGTTCCCTGCTACATACATATACTGCAAAATCGTCGATAAGTCTTAAAATATATTCAGGGTGTTCCTTCTTCATTAATCGTAGATCCATATAGTCATCTTCATCTCTATCCAATTGCGACATAGCTTCTGACTTTATTTTCCTGTAGACCACTAGAGACTTGATATTTTCCAGATTTCCATTGACTATTTCGCTACTTGGTGTAGAATTAATATCTGTCATACGAACAGAAGAAGAGGTGGATGAAATTAATGTAGTTGATAATAATTGCCGCTCGTGCGCACGGACGTATGTCGTATATTTATCATTTGGATTATGGCAAATACCGCGAAATGAGCTATGAACACTACCGACAACATCCGAGTGTTGTCTTCGAAGACGAATAACGAGAGTTTTGCACTGATTATGACTACAGTAAGCATATATAGTGAATACTAATTTGTATTTATCAGAAAACGATTTCTTAAAATGTAACACGTAGGCACTATTGATATTTTTAAATTTATGGCGTATGGTGGTATAATATTTGTGCAATTTACCATTAACATTTATATCCGAAAATTCTTGCGATGACATTTTAAAAGAACCCTCGTAAAATGCGCAATTACTGAAATTGAAATTTTTCCTCACATTTCTGGAACCAGCATCCATAACATGTTCAATTTCTTTAGGAGGCTCATCGCTTTTTTCGAAGTATATATTCCTTATTGAAATAGGGATATCTTCGGAATTTGGTGGGGTAACATTTAAAATATCTGTGACACTAGTGTTGTCTTCGAAATACTGTTTACTATTAGAATTATCGACTGGTAAAAATGAAGCTACTTGTTGCACTTCTTCATCAACATAACTATTATTTTGAACATAATCCAAGATTTCGCTGGTAGCACTGGAGCTGTCGGAAACGTGATTAGACTCCGTGCAAGAATTGTTCAAACTATCATTAGATAAACAACTACTTTCACAAAAGCCTGGGGTGATCTCTTTGCTATTTAATTTGGGCATATTGCGTAACCATTTTAGTTTTAGCCTATAACGATTTTTCTTCAAATTACGTATGCCTAAATATGCACACAAGGAGCCATACACTCCATTGGATGAATTGTACCCACCGAGCAAATCATTCAAGACAAACGACGAGTGATTGTTTACAAAGCATAAAATTTTTTCTATTTCGGGATCTAATATACATTCCTGATTATTGTTTTCAAGAAAAAATTGTTTGATATTGCCAGTGTTTCTATTAAGAATCCGTTGGATTTTATAAATATTACAAGTTGAGGAATTTTTAAAATATAGCTGGGAAGTTTTCACTAATATCTCGTTATCTATTTTCAATTCCGAAAAATACTGATAAGAGGCACCAGGTACCTGTTGTAAAAGACACTCCGAAAGTTTTTTACAATCAATAATATAATAGTTTTTCGGGGCATATTGCAAACTCAACTTTAAAGTTATCGGTAAGAAACGATTTCACTCATACGAGTACCATAAAATGCATAAACGAAAACTAGTGGCTGTACAGTGTACGTATATAAAATAGTTAAAATTATTTGTTTGTTACTTTAATACTTGTAGGTAAGCGAATTTATAAATATCAATCAACAATTTCTACGGAAGATGAATGTTAAATATATGTAAGATAAGGTTAATTGAGAAACATGCAGTGATTATATATAAAAATATTTTTAGGTTTGCCTGACAATTATCCAATAATCCAAAAAAAATCGCTTTGTTTCACTGGACACACACACCTCACAAATTCTAAAAATCTAATGGCGAGTGCGGGAATGGTTTTTGCTGGTTGTAACGCGTTTTCTTCCTTCTACACGTCATTATGGTCACCCTTGATGCTAATTTACGGTTTAAAGCTCGGGCGCCAGATTTTTAACGTGGTTTGAAAATCGGTTTCAAAGTCGTCCCAGTTAGAGTATCTGCTTCGGTTATTCCGGTACCAAAGAGCGGGTTCACCGGACAGTAATTCGGGTAACACCGGAAGCAAATTATCTTTCGGAACATTCTTTGCTGTGCATATTTCTTCAATTCTTTCTATAAATGCGGCCGGGTCTCCCCGGTTTCCAAAAGATACTTTCCAATCATTTACATTTATCGGTGGGATGGCCATGACGGGCGGAACGGTTACGGTATCGGATCGGTCAGAAACGGGTTGCGGAGAAATATTTTCTCGCCTTAAAGATCGTACCAGTCTCCTTCGTTTCTCCGGAACGGTTCCAGCAACTGATAAATTTCTCTTTGCTAGCTCGGTATTAAGACCCTCGTTTCTCAGTAAATATACCCAACTTACTCGATGGTCTGAGCCTTCCTCCACGGAAATGACGGTCGGTAGCTGGGCCGGTACTGTAGGAACGGATTCGGATTTTTCAGTTTCGTCCTGATCGAACAAATCGGGCAAACCAAAATCGTCGGAGTTCCTTCTTGACATTAGTCTTTTACTCTCCTCAAGCTCCTCCTACTTCCTTCTTCTCAAATAAAAATCAACAATGGAGGAAAGAAAGAGAAAAAAATCTACCACCGGTAAAACGGTCACTTTTCAAATAAACAATACGAAAAAAAAATATAAATAATCAAAATGGAATAACGGTCCCTGGTTCAAATCAACCATTCGGCTGCAAATAACCCAGTAAAGAAAAAAAAGTATAAACGGTCCAGCAACAATACGCTTCTCAAATATACTCGATACAAAAAAAAAACCTTCAACGAAATAACAGTCTCTGCTCTACTCAGCAATGCGGAGAAAAAAAACAATCTAAAACGGAATCTAACGGTCACTGATTCTTCAACAATCGGGTCCCTGCTCGGGCGCCATTTTGTAACGCGTTTTCTTCCTTCTACACGTCACTATGGTCACCCTTGATGCTAATTTACGGTTTAAAGCTCGGGCGCCAGATTTTTAACGTGGTTTGCTCCACGGCCCCTTGACCCTTAGAGTCAAGAGTTCCGGATAGCCTCAGATGGAGGTTACGGCGAATTCCAGGGGTCTGGTTGAATTTACTTTAACTAATTCTATACAATTCGGACGAGCCCAATATCGGTACTCCAAGTATTGAGTTACGGAAAGTCTTTGGTTTATTAATACTCTGTGGTCTCTTTGATTTATATATCTATAATGACAGTCAAAATATCGGGAAAAATAAAGTAACGGACGTAACGGTCACAGCCGGTCAAGTTATCAAATACGGTACAAATCTGCTGGGTAACTGAACAAGTTATGGCTTAGCCTCTTCCATGTTCGAGAAACCCTTTGGATTTGAAGGAAATACGGGAAACTATTCTTTATACAAAAAAAACACTATTGATCCACGACACGGCGAAAGAACGGTCTAAATCTGCCGGTAAATCGAACAAGTTATGGCTTAGCCTCTTCCAAGTTCGATAAACCATTTGGATTTAAAAGAAATACAGAAACTAATCTTTGGGACAATAAAAAAACTATTGGACCACGAAACGGCGAAATAACGTTCTAAATCTGCCGGTAAATCGAACAAGTTACGGCTTAGCCTCTTCCAAGTTCGATAAACCCTTTGGATTTAAAAGAAATACAGAAAGCTAGTTTTTGGATAATACAAAAAAACTATTGAACCACGAGACGGCGAAAGACCGGTTTAAATCTGCCGGTAAATCGAACAAGTTATGGCTTAGCCTCTTCCAAGTTCGATAAACCCTTTGGATTTAAAATAAATACAGATAACTAGTTTTTGGATAATAAAAAAACTATTGAACCACGGGACGGCGAAAGAACGGTTTAAATCTGCCGGTAAATCGAACAAGTTATAGCTTAGCATCTTCCAAGTTCGATAAACCCTTTGGATTTAAAATAAATACAGATAACTAGTTTTTGGATAACAAAAAAACTATTGAACCACGAGACGGCGAAACAACGGTTTAAATCTGCCGGTAAATCAAACAAGTTATGGCTTAGCCTCTTCCAAGTTCGATAAACCCTTTGGATTTAAAATAAACATTAGCACAAATAAGAAAGTAGTATAATCTACTATTCAAAAATAAGTTCACTAATTTAAAAGTACCTGATTTTTGACACACAGAGTATGAATATAAGACCGGAATAAAATTAACTGGTCGAAATCCATGCGATTGTTTAGTATATATAAAACGGCAGAAAGTAAAAGCTTAAAAAACCACTAGGAAACCGGATAATACTTCACGTCGATTTAAGAATTAATATATTAATCACAGTTATAAAACATGGAAAGAAAATTATATTTTACTACAAATTTTTTTTGTTACTTTTTAACACAAACACCCAAAAACAGGGAAAAACTATTTCCCTTCAACAAGCGGACGGTAATTATTTCTTCAGAAAAGAATACAGTGAATAATTTTATATTTAGCGGCGGTACGGAAAGTTTTCATATACACAGGAAATTTGAAAAATAAGTTACCTTCTCAAATAAAAGTCCGGGTCCGGAAAAACACTTAAACTTAACTTTTCTAACACAGTTTTATTCAAAGGTCACTACCACGATTCTCTACTCTTCGCTACGATTCTCTCCCATTCTCCCCGATTCTATCAAATTTTGCCCCTTTTATATTTTCCCTTTCTGCTCTCTATTTCGACCAGCCAGTGTGAAAATTCTTAATTACAGCAAAAAGTTTGTCATATACTGAACGGCTTTCGGATTTAATTAAAAGGTAAATATACTGAATGTCCTGTGAGTTAAAGAATTTAAATATCGGAAACGGAAAACATTTTTATATGTTACGATTTGACTATACGTACCCTCGGACTAATAATAAAAAACTATAAACAAAAAAAAATAAGAAAACCACTACGGTTACAGAAAAGGAATCGGAAAGTATGTAACGAGTTATGTGAAACAAATAAAACGTTAGTTAAAAAGAAAATAAAAGAAGTAAACCTCAATTCGGTACCAAAAAAAAATAACTCGTTACACACCCCCCTTTCTTCGGAAAAAAAAATTAATGGACGAAAGTGCAACTTCCGCCATTACTTTTTTTTAAGCAATATTGATATCCATATATACAAAAAAATGAGTAAACCCAATAACGGGGTTCCTGACTAGCGGTCTCACAGCCTGGAGCGTCGGCTTCGGGTTGAGCGGTCTGGATTCACTGGTCCTCTTCCACGGGATGACTGCCGGCGATACGTCCTGGAGCAGCGTCCGGCTGCTTCCAGTGCGGTTCGGGGATGTTCAGGGCCGATGCTACATTGTACGGCGGCGTCCTGCGTTCGTCGGGGTTGGTTGTCCTTGGCGGCCAGGTGAACTTGGACCGCCATCGATCGGGTACGGGGTGGTGTTTGGCCACAGGGGCATTCCCTGGATCAGGCCAACCCTTCCGCAACGGGAACAAAATAAGACATACGGTCGGCTGCAGGTCTCACGGCGGTGACCAGTTGTTCCACATCTCCAGCAGAGATCATCGGTCAGATGGATGAAGGCTCGGGATCCTGGCGTCGCACGTTGGGGCGGTCGTCCATTCTATGAGAAAAAAACAAAAATCTTTTACTGATTGGCGGGTTTTAAATCTTTTATATGTATCCGGTTACACCGCTTTCCTTTTTCGTCGCGCAAGTCATATATAACTGGCGAAATGACTCGTACGACCTCATACGGCCCGGAATATTTCGGAGCGAGTTTCGCGGCTACGTGATCAACGGCAGAGGATAACGTATGTTCCTTTTTCATAACCTTGTCTCCGATAATGCACTTCCAGTCTCTACGGCGCAGATTATAGTTCCGACTTTGACTGGTAAACGCTCGGGACAGGTTCAGACGGACTAGGTCGAAGCACTCTTGCAGTTTCTCGACTCGCAAGAGATGCGGCTTCGGCTCTTCGGTAGGGTCGTCCAGTCCGGCGTCTTCTTCCGGACTTTTCTCGGTATCATTTTCAACCTCTCTTCGGAAGGATTTCGGTGTCTCGGGTTCTCTACCAAAATTTAGGAAGGCAGGTGTAAATCCAGTCGAGTCATGTCTTGAGTTATTCATTGCAAACTTCAAGTCCGGCAACCTTATATCCCAGTCTCGGTGATCCGCTTCGCAATATTGCGCAATCATTGTTTTCAGGATGCGGTTGGCTCGTTCTACTGGATTCGCTTGCGGTGTATACGGCGGAGTGAAACGGTGTCGGATTCCTAATCCTCTCAGCATATCCTTGAACAGTTTACTGTCATACTGAGTTCCATTGTCGGTCAGAACGGTACGGGGACATCCAAATATTGTCAATATCTCTTCATAAAAGGCTGTACTTATGCTACTGGCAGTAGCATTTCTCAACGTTTTACACTGTACCCATTTAGTGAATCGGTCTTGAAACATAATGATGTAACAGTTACCCTTTTTACTTCGGAGTAACGGTCCAATTATATCGGAACTAACGGTTTGCCATGGTTGTCGGTTTGTTGACGGTTGCATCTTCCCCGGGAGCTTTTGTTGAGATGGCTTGTACTTTTGACATTGCAGACATCTCCTTACAAGAGGTTGTGTTATTGTGCAATTGCCTTCATGAGGGACCTCCATTATCTCGTTCATGTCCGTAATATCGTTTTCATTATTGCCACTTGCAGGAATACTACCATTATTTGATTCACTTGATTTACTGCTACAATCCATTTGAATGTTGAGTGAAAAATACAAGTGCAATTTCAGAGTTCTTGCTGACATAGTTACTATTGTTGTGAATTTCTAAAAAATAATAAATAAATTGGTACACAGGGTGTCGATAATTTTTTAAGTTCTTTGTTGAAAAAACATCGTCAGTACTCTCATTAAACAGAAATAGAATAAAGATGATTCTTGTTGTTAAAGAAGAACTTGCACAGTGTGATGAATAAAGATGTTGTTGGAGGATCAATTGACTAAATTTAAATATTTCTCTGTATATTCTCCAACCCGCGATTTTTGTTATGCATAATTATATTTTTAGTTTTGTAAGTAAGAGGTAAGAGAGTGCTTGAATCATAAGTTTTAAACATTTAACCAGATAATATGAAGACCTAAACCAATATTGAGTTATTTTTAACTATCAGCGAAAAGATGTTTAGCAAGCGAAAAACAAATAAGTCCAAGAGCAATTCACATTTCAATAATATAAAATCACATAAGTCCATAACACGTATTATTACGGAAATTCGATTGTAATTACTAATTTGTAGATGCTTTATTTACTAGAACGATCAACAATTTATATAAATAAACTTACCTGCTGTTCATAAGAAGCAGCAGCACAACTAATTAACTGGCATCAACCATAATAAACAGTGGACTTATGTGGTTTTCTTATTGTTATACTGGGGTCGGGACTTACGTGAAACTCCATATGCAGATTTCATCAACTAGATGATATTTTGTGTGAGTTTCTGCAGACATGCGCACAAATGCTTTTAAATGGCGGCTAAATATCTAAAATTCACCCAAAAGTGGACTTATGTGATTTGCATATTAAGCCAACGATATAACAAAAGGCCTGCTGGTTACTACATTGATGAATGGTGAGGTTGAACGTCCATAGCTACCTCTTATAAAACGCTACGGAAGTTTTTATGTCAGGAGCTGAAACTGGAAGGCGTTGCTGGAGATCAAAGCAAAATACTTCCTTTGTATTATCAATACTAGCTTTTTCTTTGTCAATATGTTTCGCCTCATAAGCTGCTTCCGCTTCATCTTGATGTTGTCGAAAGTTTATGTTTTTCTTATTACGATTCGTAATCGTTTTTTCGAGGTTTATTACTGATACCATGTCTTCAGGTGTTATAGGATTAATAATGAACTTATTTTTCCTGCGATAAGTCTTCATAATATCTGTATAGTCATCGAGGGTGTAGAGTCTTTGTTGAATTTTTATTGAACATTCTAAGTCTCCAAAATGGGAGTCATTCGGTGATAAATTATGACCCGAAAGCAAAAATTTAAGTGAAATTGTTTCAAGCAATGCGTGATTTTGTAAGATATGGATAAGCATTAAAACCAATTTTATATTTCGGCTCTGTCCACCGCATGAATCTGACCACAAATTCAATTTTTTAAAGGGTGTTCCAACATTTTCGTTGATATATTCGCGTAAACAAGAACCGACTTCCTGGGTACCTCTGCCACCTTCATGCTCTAGCCAAACATTAAAAATACCTTTTTTTAAGAGAGGCCTCTTTACAGGTATACAAACCTCAAAACATAAACAAAACTGGTCACTTATCTAGTTATTTTTAAGTTCAAAATATTTACGATAGATGTCACTGGTAGTATTAAATCGGCTTTTATTTAATTTGCATCTCTTGACGATAAAAACAAACGCCTCTCCGGTTCAGCTGTTTGGATGTTTTGGTTTCAAAGGTTCAAACACAATTTCTGCCAGCAGTATAGTCTGGGGCCAACAGGTATTTTTATTTATTTTCAATCTTAATAAGTAAACTATGATTTTATTTATTTACCAGCTTGTATGTTCATTTTACCTAGGTATTCTCTTTTCTTCTTTAATTGTTTCTGTACTTATAGGTTAATTTTGAAATTAATTATATATCAATCATTATCGTCGGTTCTCTATATTTTGAAGTTTCATACCTATCCGAGATTTATAATTGCCATTTATTGAGAAGTAATGATAAAATGCAAAGCAAACCAAGCCGACAATCTAACATCTAACAAAATTCCATTGGAATTATCTGAATGCAAAAAGCTAATCTTGTCTAAACTATCAGGTGATATACCCTATAGATATGTATACGAGTGACAAGCTAGTTCCTAGCTCCAAACGGGTGAAATTGATCTGGCAACATCGCTCGATCGCTCAGCCGCTGAGAGTCGACCGTATTTACGAGGGGCTTATGTTATCGAACGTATAGGTTTAATATATCGCATATAAAATAATAACTTTTGTCTGCTTTATTTTGAGGAAAAATTACGAAAAAACGTAACTTGGGCAGGGAAATAGAGAAAAAAATTACTTCTTGTGCAATACTAGAGTGACTCCAAAAAAATGTTTACTTTATTTTCTCTCCTTTATCTACATATATCAATGTCCATTGATCAAAAATCAGGAGTTGATTGATAAACCGGTAGTATTTGGCATGTGATATTCAAAAATTACTGACAAACGTTCCAAGGGTGAGCAAAAAATAAAAATCAGTTTTCTTAAATATACGACTATATCGATGTCCAAAACTATTGAAAGTATCCTCGTTTCTACATCACCCAGGAGGTAGAAGATTCGATGCATTTTTTTAACGTGGTGTTCCCTATTAGGCCTATAATCCACGATTAACCAAAACAAAAATATAAAACAATAGAAACTACTAAAACTAAAACATAATATAAACAAAAGAAAACTATAGATGATAAATTTTAATCTTAATGCTACTTGAATGAAAAATGAATCTAATCATCAATAGCACTACAATCCATTACTTACCGTCCAGGTCACAAGCAATTTTGGGTAGGGATATTGTCCTTACCATATTGTCTGTAGCATGGACTTTCATATCCTGTAGTGCCATGAAAATGGATTTGTAGTTGGGTTTGTGGTAGAAAGCTCTTTTTGTTATCAGGTAGTATATGTACCTTTCTTGTACATTTAGTACCCCTACACTGCCCACATTTTTTCCTTGGGACCTTAAAGGTTCTACGTTGTTGAACTTACGCCTGAAAAAATTATTTATATGAAAAACCCTCATTATCAAAATTGCCCAAAAAATCCAATAGCTTACCGAAATTGGAGTGCAATTCCCTTGGACATTTTGAAGTCTTGCGACACACAATGTCCAATGGCACCGCTAGCTTGGAACAAAATCAATATGTACCATGGGAATTTGTTTTTTGGCTAATTTTCTCCAAAACGTTCGGTACTCCCTGAAGATAATTACAAATTGAAATATAAGGACAAATCATGTTTTCATAGCAATAAAGATACTTACATTTCGACGAAAAAAGTGAAAAATAAAATAATATCTACGGAGACGTCTTTGCAGTAAAAAGATATAAATTATTGTGATGTGAGCAAACTAAAAACTCGAAAATAACAGCTGGTTCGATAACAGAATAATCTACTCCCTCACAAGGTTGGGAGACCGTTGATATAGGAGATAATAATAATAATTACCTGGCAGAATTTGTAAATAAAGAAATTAAGAATATAGAGAAGGGCTCATTGTTAATACCCCATAACAATAATATTAATAATTCAGCTAACATAATTTTTAAAAACTTGACAATACCGTATGTTAAGGGTTTATCAGAAAGAATTAAGAAAATTGGTAATCAATTCAATATTCGAACTAGCTTCAAATCTAGCAATACATTGAGATCTATACTAACAAAAACGAAGCCAAAAAATGAAGAACAATCTTCAAAAAACTGCATATATCAGATATCTTGTGAATGCGACAAATTCTATTTAGGTGAAACATCTAGACCATTAAAAGTCCGAATAAATGAACATAAAAAGTATATCAAAGATAGGGAGTTCTTTAAGTCAGGTATTTGCAAACATGCTTGGGAAGAGGGGCATAAAATTCAATGGGATAAGCCAAAAATAATATTGAAAGAGCCCAATAATACAAGACGAAAAATCAAAGAAAGTGCTTTAATACAACTAAATTCAGATAAATGTGTGGCTAGTATTTCAGCCGAATGTAGTCAAATTTGGTTACCAATGTTAGAAAGAGAAATTTCCAATAATCAATTACCTGCGTTATCAGGATAGCATCATAAGTTTTTATCCAGGTTTTCTTATGATTTATCTTTGGAATGGTTGTTAATCGATACACACTTCAATACACAAAATCACCAAACTGAGTTATACATATTTTGAAAACAAAAATAATCATACACAAAAAAGTAACAACAAACGCGTTTTTATTAACAAAATTTCCAAAATAAGCGAAAAGAAGCGCTATCCCAATAAAAACCGTTCCTGGAACGTGCACTTCTCTGGATTCCATTTCTAGTGGACTACATATCGTTAGAATGTCATAAAATAAAATATTTTATTTCACATTTTACCAGAGGTGTGATCTACTATGAATGGACCTTGATAAAATGTGACAACAAAGTTTTGTAGTCTTAAACTTCAAAATATTATTGATTGTCTAGTTGTCAAATTTTTTCGTTGTGTCAGATAGGGACCAAAAAATTATTTCTATACTATAAATAGTTAATCTTGACAACGGTAGCTGGAACGCTACCGAAACGTCGAAATAAAAAAACAATATTGTGGTTTGATTCCCAAAAAAATAAGAAAAAAGAAGGAGATAAAAATATCCCAATCTCACCAACCAATGGAAATTACAGTTATAAGAATATGCTTCATTTATTTAATGATAAAAGAGTAATTAAGCACTATGTCAGTTGAAAATATTATTCAGTCACTTAAGCAGGGTTTACATTTGGCAAGTTTGCTGGCGGAAAGTAGTTGCCGCCAGTAAACTTGTTATGGGATTTGTGTTTACACCAAGGTAATACACTTTCAAGTTTATAGTCCAAGTAAGATGGCGATAAGTGCTGTTGTGCGTGCTGGTGTTGGAGTTGTTGTACGTATAATTGCAGAAACGCTAATTAAAATGTTAAAGACTAAAAAGACCAAGAAAAAGCGAATATGGGTACGCGACTGGATCAGCCGCAGAAATAATCTGGGTGCTTCTGCCCTACTAGTATCTGAAGACCATGGATCCTACAAAAATTTTATGAGATTGTCGCCTACAAAGTTTGAGGAATGACTGAGTTTAGTAACACCAAAAATCAGAAAATCAGAAACAGTTATGAGGTCTCCAATATCTCCAAAAACTAAATTGGAGGTAACACTACGATACTTAGCCAGTGGTGATAGTTTCACTTCTCTGCAGTTTTTGTACAGAATACCAAAATGTATTATTTCAAAATTTTTACCAGAAGTACTATTGGCGATATATGAAGTTCTTGCAGACTACATAAAAGTGAGTACCTATTTCTTTTGAAAGGTTGATATGATGGATGTGTGATGATATCAAAATGAGGCTTTATTTTTTTAAAAAAGAATAATATTTTTTTATTAATTCAAATGTTTTTCAAGTATGTATTTTAAAACTCATTGTAATCAATATCAGATAATGCTTGATGAATTATGTCCGAAGAGTATTGCGAAGAGTAGTCTGTGTAAGTTGAAGGTCTGGACTCCAAAACATTCTCCTGCCACATGTGTGAGTTTTCTTGCAGAAGTGGTCCTGACTCTGCTTGGAAATTGTGACAATTTTGTTGCTTGCTCTGTCCACTTTTTTGTGAGGATGCTAAATGCCTTAATCTTTCACGAGTTATATTTCTCTGAAATTCTTCCTATAAGAGTATGAAACTCAATTGACTGGCAACATGTTTCGCGAAGCAATCATATTCGCCATTTTCACCTTCATTCTTCTCAACAATTTGTTTCAATGAAAATAGCTGTTTCAATTCCGGCATTGATAGGCATTTTATAAGGTTTCCTCCGTTTAGGAGTTTGTAAGGTACTTGGCAATCCACTTGTTGAAGTGGAAGTGGTTGGGGTAGATTTGGATGGCTGCTGTGATACAAACTCTTCGTCGTCGAGCACACTTTCTGATTCTGTACCCTGTTGACTCTGACTTTGAAAAAATCGTAACATTATTTTAAATCCCTTGCAGATACCTACAAACAAAGAGGAATGGATTGATATCGAAAGAAGTTTTTCCCAACAATGGAACTTTCCTCATTGCTGTGATGCGATAGATGGAAAACATGTACAGATACAGCGCCCCTCCAATAGTGGCTCAGAATTTTATAATTACAAATGAACATATAGCATCATCTTGTTTGCTTTGATTGATGCACATTAGTACTTCAAATATATAGAAGTTGGAGCCAATGGCAGAGCAAACGATAGTACCATATTTAGAAATTCGGACTTAAATAAAGCTATGCTTAATGGATCATTACATTTGCCAAACGATTCAGTTATCATTGGTGATGATGCTTTTCCATTGAGGACGAACCTTCTGAAACCTTATTCCGAACTTCATTAACCGTAAAGCAAAGAATATTCAACTACCGCTTATCTCGTGCAAGAAGAATAGTTGAAAATGCTTTCGGGATTTTAAGTTTAAGATTTCGAATCTTTCGAGGAACAATAAATTTAAAATCAATTTCAGTGGATTTAGTGATCAAAACTTGTTGCGCTCTACACAACTGGCTTAGAATAACGTCGGGTCGTGTGTATATACCACAAGGTGCAGTAGACAGGGAATATACTGCTGCAGGAGTTGTTGTAGATGGTTCATGGCGCACAGAGGTGAACGGACCTTTACAACCAATACAACATTTAGGTACAAACAATTATTCACAAGCTGCAAATCAGCTTCGTGATCAGTACGCTGAGTATTTCTCTGGAGAATGCAATGTACCGTGGCAAAATAGAATGATTGGTTTATAGAACAATGTTTACAATTTTTATGAAATAAGTGTTTTTAAACTTACCATGTTGTTTGATGACACTCTAGTGATTGTTACATTATTAAGAAAAGCGTCGGCTGCAACAAACCAAATGTGTTTTGCTTTGTACACATCATCTGCACCAGCTCCACTATGTTTGGACCTGCTAATTTTATTTAGGTCTTGGCGATACACTGTTTTGATTGTTTTAAGTTTAGTTTTCATAGTAGCCAGATCTGTATTTTCAAAGCCATCAATTTCTCGTAAGTCCTTTAATAATTGTTCGAACGCGCTATCCCTCTTTAGTTTATTCATGTGGTCCTTCCTTCTAATATCCCATAGGACTTCATATTTTTCGTAAATATTCAAAAATGTTATTATTTGGTCACTATTCCACTTCATTTTTAACAAAGCAGTCACCTTTCGTACACCAGCTACCAGTTTACACGTGGATACTAACAAGTTGCGACAGGAAAGTTGGTCAGTAAACTAGCCGACTCTTCAATTTCCACTTGCTACTTGCCAGCAAGTGGCAAGTAAGAATTCTCCTAGGTTATACTGGGCAAGTTTACTGGTGGCAACTACTTTCCGCCAGCAAACTTGCCAAATGTAAACCCTGCTTTACTGAGTTTTTGTCCTTTGGTGATGTCACCATAACTTTCTGAAACTTTTGAAACCAAAAAAAAATTTTCGAAAGTTTTTGGGGTAATAAACTTTTCTAGGGAATTTTTTTTATTGTTGCAAATCTTCTAAAACGACTAAAAACCAATTTCCGGGGGGTGATTTTTTTAGGGGTGAAATTTTTTCCACTTTTAAATTGACCGAAAGTAGCTTCCCGAGCACTTTTGGTCAGGGGGTAGTTTTTGTTCTGGGGGTAGTTTTTAGGGGTGAGGGTGGTTTTTCCACCTTCCTTATCCCCTGGTGGTCCAGAAATGTTCCTCCCTATGTTGTTCCTGTTTGTTTGATTTTTCAGGATTTTTGCCGAAAATTCTCCAAGTCCATAAGTCCTGTAACTGACTTAGAAAATAAAATATGACCGCGCACAGAACTTTTGGTCGAAACTCGAAGCGGAGCGCTACAGGGCTTTGCCCCTTTCACTCGTTTGGTACAATCTGACTGCGTGATCTCAATGCGCGTACGGTATCAACCGTATCAACCGCCGAAACCGAAACGCGTGTATTCTCTGCAAAGGTCGAATGTTTTACAGCAGTCAACACGTGGAGTGGCGAACCAAATGGAACTATATAAATTACAGTTGTCCTTTGGCACACAACACTCTTTGGCGAACGGTGGCAATCACTATTTTATTTGGCTGATTGGATCGAAACTGTTAACGAACCTAGGCAGAACTGATGGTAAATGGCGGTTGTAGATTAATTCACCGGTTTTCACTTTTAAGGCTCGCGCGCACTTACCGGCAACAGCCGGAAACGGAACGGGCCACGGCGGCCGGCAATTTTACCTGGGTATCGAGCACTAGTCGGTAAAAAAATTTTGCCAGTCACAGGTCGCTTGTCGGTTATTAGCCATGAATTCAGAGACTCTAAATAAAATAATTATAATAAGTTTACTGCGCGAAGAAGAGGAAAAACAAAATTCTGTTAAAAAAGAAAAAGAGAATGGATAAGTGACATTTGTACAAAGAGGGAAACTGAAAGTGAATTTACCACTTCATTTCCTCAGCTAGTAGACCAAGAGGAGACATTTTTTCAATATTTTCGAATGAGCTATGAAAACTTTCAGGAACTTTTAACCATTATAAAACCTGATCTGAAATTTCAAAATACTACGTTTAGAAACTCCATTCCACCAGCAGAACGGTTAGCAGTGACTCTAAGGTAAGTTATTATTATTAATTAGGTAGTATTACTGCTGTTTTCATGTCTTTACTATTCTTAGTTAATAGATATTTATTTGCAACATTTACATTTAATAATTGAAAAACCAAAGTTGGAGTAACTTTTTATTTGTTTAACGGTAACGGCTGTACATGTTTTTTAATTATACCTACTAGCTATTTAAAAAATTTATTTTTGTAGGTTTTTGGCAACTGGAGATTCGTTTAGGACAATAGCATTCAGTTATAGACTCGGCCATACTACTGTGAGAGAAATTATCCATTCAACATGTATGTCGATTTGGAAAAGACTGCAGCCAACTGAAATGCCCACTCCAACAGAAGATCTATGGCAAACAATCGAAAAAGATTTTTATGAAAAATGGAACTTTCCAAATTGTGTGGGTGCTATCGATGGAAAACACGTAGTTATTGAAGCACCACCCACTAGCGGATCCCTATACTACAATTACAAAAAGACATGTAGTATAGTTTTAATGGCATTAGTAGACGCTAATTATAAAATAATTATAGCTGACGTTGGAGCTTACGAAAAAAATAGCGATGGTGGAATATTTAGCAATTCCGCTATGGGAAGAGCCTTGTTAAATGGGAAACTATCAATACCTCTTAATAAAACTCTTCCTGGTACTAACATTGCTTTACCATATGTTATTGTGGGGGATGAAGCTTTCCCTTTGCATAAAAATATCATGCGTCCTTACCCTGGAATTCAGACCCGAAATGATGAGACCAAGGCAATTTTTAATTACCGACTGAGCCGTGCTCGTCGACTATCGGAAAATGTGTTTGGGATACTAACACAGAAGTTTAGGATTCATCATCATATTCATATTAGCAACTTGTCTACATAACTTCCTTCTTCGAGGTAACTCACGTACGAAAGAAATTGATGTGAGTGATAATTATAAAGAAACCAGCCATGTATCTACAATTCAAGACTTAAGAAATGTTGGAGGTAAAGCTACTGAAGAAGAAGCATTGCACATCCGCGAAGAATTTAAAAACTACTTTTGTGGTAGGGGGGCCGTAGATTGGCAAACGGACATGGTACGAAGGGGTTATAGAAATCAACATTAATATTACGCAAATTTAATTTATAATGCTATTTTAACCTTGGCTATGTGCTATTGAAATATTGACTATTTATTATAGACCACTCTGTATTATACAAAATAAAATGCTTGTTTATTAACTTACCTGGTTGTCGCATGTGTTCAGAAATTTCTTTCCAGCAATTATGTTTAACCTTCTGATTACTGTAATTCTTGTTAGCAAAATCCCCTTTATTTTAAAAATTAGTAAATAAATGTTTTAATATGCAACTTAAGAAAGTTCCCACTTGTAGATACGTCCGACAAAAAAACGCCGCCTCTTGTCGCAGATATTTTTTTTCTCTACTTACCACCGACCGCCACCCGTCGCCTGTCAGTCGCATTGCCATAAACGGGATAACAACAAATTATGCTTTTATTTAAATTAAATAAAAATCTACTCAACCTAACCTAATCAAAGTGGTTGAGTAGAGTGTTTATTCGGGACTATTATTTAAATGGATGCATGAAATCTGTATTTTTCCAATTTTCTGATCTTAGTAATTTTCGTTAACAAATCATACGATTCCGGGTACCCGCTAACAAAAATATAAATTTTTCGTCATCGATTTTTTCCGTTTTGTCTTCCAAAATCAGCGCGCACTTCTCCGCATCACGACGGAACGCAACGGACCACTGGCAAAAGTATTCTCGTCCGGGATTTCCGTCGACGGCAGACCGGGCCGTTGCCGAGTAGTGAGCGCTGTTTCGTTTGAATACCAGGTAAAGATAAATTCGTGGTCCGTAGCGGTCTGGGCTGTTGCCGGCAGAGCCGGTCTAGTGCGCGCGAGCCTTTATTGTTGGATTCTCATTGTCATCCGGCACGAATGAGCATTTTTATGTTTATTATTTGGTAATAAATTTCGACACTGGGTGGACTGTATAAAAACATTCGGTAATAAATTTCGACACTGGGTGGACTGTATAAAAAGATTCAATTTTACATGTAATATTGTCTTAAATTAGTACAATAAAAATGGTTTGTCACATGGTCGACATGTATTGTTCGAGAGTTGTTGTTAGACTGCATTTTCGGGGTTGCCAGATGTATGCGCACGGAACCGGATCACAGATAACGTTAATAAGTTGCGATTGCACAAATAATTTCTAATCGCGGCGAATTCTTGGAAAGAAGTTTTTTGTTTAAAATAGTTAAATAGTTTAAAATGAAAGATACAGTTACTTAGGTAATATAAACATCGAACATTTAAGGTATTTTCATTATATAATAGACTGGTTGAATAGAGCCTATCTTTAAAGAAAATTAATCGCAGAATATAATTCTGTATGACATTCAATTGGTTTAGAGCATATCTCAAGAGTGACTCCACTAAAGACTTATAAATTTGCAGAAGCAGTTTTTGAGGTAAAATTCTGCGAATTACATAAAATTTATGTATTAAACGCCTAATTTTATTCGTTAAATCTTGAATATGTTCGGTCCACCTCAAATTTTTTTTAACTTTAATGCTCAGGTACCGTCAACTGAGGTGAAGGTGGACAAATTTCAACGTTTTTTTGAGATAACATCGTTAGAAGCGCCTCAAAAATTTTGAAAAAAATTATGAAAATTGCCTCAAGTTTACCCCTTTATATGAGCTAAATACGAGTTTTGCAAAAATTATAGAATCGCTAAATATATTTTTGTAAGTAGTGTCCAACTCTACCCAGAAAAAGGGGTGAAGTTGGACATGGCTTCAAAACCAAGTAAAATCAACTTTTAATGAGAACTGGGTGTAGTTGTACAACTTTAATTTTTTTTTTTTAAATTTGCACCCTTGCTGGGCCAATGAAAAACGTTTGTAGGTGAAAAATAACAGTTTATTCCCTAAATCACAAAACATCAACTTAAACTAGTTTCTAGAAAAAAAATATAACATAAAAAACAAAAAATATTTAACAAAATACCAGTAAAAAAATGAATAAAATATTTTCTGGAACAAAAAAAAGGAACACAATACCTAAAAAATATATAAAATCATTAACCTATGGTGTCATAAGTTAAATTATCTCGAAACTAAAAACGGTTTCGTCTTAATTCTACAGGTTGGTGTGAAACATGAATAACATCTTCCTAAATGGTCTGTTTTTGTTTCCAATAGAGTTGCTGAAATACAGAAACTTACAGAACAGGCAACATGGAGACATATACCCTCTTCAGAAACACCTGTTGATTGCTTATCAAGAGGCTTGTCACCTAGTAATTTCTCAACTTTTAAATTATGGTGGCATGGGCCAAAAGTTTTAAATTTCCCCCTACTACAAGTAATTTAGTACTCCCTGAACAAAGAAAAAGTAAGCCTATTCTACATATAATTGAAGACTCTTGGATAGACCAACTATTTGCAAGATACTCTTCATTCACTAAACTTCAACGCGTATTAGCATTTTGTTTTAGATTTAAAAGTAACTGTAAACACCTAATTCTCAAAAAATATCAGGTTCATTGACCACTGAGGAGCTCAAAAATTCCTTGTTATTCATAGTAAACAAATGCATTTCTAAAAAAGAAATATGTAAATTGAATCCATTTATTGATAAATTTGGTACTCTTCGTGTTGGTGGCAGATTGTCTTTTGCAATGTTGTCATATGATCAACAGCATCCAATACTAATACTAATATAGCTCGCAGAGGTGCTCCTCACACTATTTACAGTGATAACGCTTACTTGTGGTTCAGAAAACAAGATACTATCGACCAAATTTAGAATTTCCTATCTCCGAAAGAAATAGCTTGGAAGTTTATCCCACCTTTAAGTCCACATTATGGAGGTATTTGGGAGAGTGCTATCAAGTCTACAAAATATCATTTACATAGACTAATCAGTGACTCTAAATTTACCTTTGAAGAACTGTCCACTATTCTTAGTCAAATTGAGGCTATTTTAAATTCGCGACCACTCGCTGTCTCGCTGTCAACGCTGTTCTCGTATCCAGCAACTGTTTTGGAAACGCTGGTCTATCGATTACTTAAATCAGCTCCAAAATGGTACACTCCTCAGAAAAGCATTAAAACCCTTAAGTACACGCGCCAAACAAAGTTACATGACTACACGCGTGGGCGGACTTTGTCCATTTAACTATTATAATTATTTTTATTGTAATTAATGATGTAAAAAATGTCAAAATGATGTCAAAAGTAAAACAGTTTTATTTACTTTTGGAACATATGATACTGGATACTGGATATTGAACTGGTACCCAAATAATGTAGAACCTACTTCTCTGTGTCGGTGTGGCAAGAAATTCAACGGTATTTCCTTCTTATTTTTGCGAAGGGTACCAACGCATGTGAATTTATGATCAAGTAGAGATTCGACAAGATCGTAGCTGGTATACCAGTTATCAATTGTTAAGTTGCGTTTAGAGCCTTTTATGTGATCTAATAATCTATGGACTATATCAAAGGGTTTATTGGATAATTGAAATAGCCCACTTGGCTGTTTTCCACAATATAATTCAATTGAAGATGTGTAGAAAGTCTTTGCATCATTGAGAGCATATATTTTCAACCCATACTTAGCCGGTTTTGCAGGCATGTATTGTATGAATGAGCAACGGCCCCTATATGGAATTGATTTTTCATCAATGGTTACGAACTCGCTAAGAGAATACATTTTTTTGCAGTTTTCATCGAAAGAAGTTAAAAGTGATCTTACCGCTGCCAATCGATCTGTTTTTAGACGCTGATCCCTAGTTGCATGGTCATCGAAACGAATACTTCTCAACAAAAACAAGAATCTATTCAAACCCATGCAAGCCCTCACTGCTATCATACCGGTACCATCTTTTGTCCATATTTCACGTACGTTCGTATGCTGTTGACCTTTTAGCACAAGTAAATAAAGAAGTCCAAATAATGCCATAATTTCTGTTTTAGTTGTAAGCTGTCCGTCCCTGATTCTGGAATAATTTGTTTCCTGTCTTTTACGTTCAATGAAAATATTTGTGAATTTTACAATGTCTTCTATCATTTCCTCCGTTATAAATTGAAGAAATGCGTCGATTTCTTTTGTTACTCCAACAGCTGTTTTTCTGGGACCTGGTAATATCTTCACTATATTTTTGGCTGGCGTGCGACTATTTTTTTTTTGAGAATGACCTCTTTGACCACATAATTTCTTCACCTTTTCCTATGAAAAAGTTTACATCTGATTCCATGGTATCAACGCTGTCGTCATCGGATGAACCACTTTGTTCTGTTTCACTTTCGTGGTTATCGAGGTTTACTTTTTCATCTTCTCCAGCAGACCAGTTTAAGTCAATATCAAGATTGTTGTAAATGGTTTCTCCTCGTTCATTTGCTTCCCTTTCTTCATCAGATAATTCGTGAAGAACTCGCTCATAAGATTTTTCTCTGATAAATTTAGGCCTGCAATAAACATTCTATTTTCATGACCTGTTTTTTTTTCATTTTATTTTAGAACGAATCGATGATTTACGTCTCTTATGGACAACAAAAACATTCTGCTTATAAAATTTCAGTGAAAAAAATACTTACATGACTACACGCTTTGGTGGACTAACACTGCCACTAAAATCCACTTACAATTTAACTGTAAATTACTCAAACAATAACTAACGACTGATTGAGTTGGCACAATGGTGTTTGCTGGAAGGGTCTAGGTGGGAGGTACTGAATGGCACAAACGTCAAAGACTGGAATTTAATACGTAAATAGTCAAAACATGACGATTGGTGGACAAAATCCGCCAGCGCCTGTACTTGAGGGTTGAACTCAATGATCTTGTACTTGTCAAAGATGAAAATACAAAACCATCACAGTGGCCATTAGCACGGGTAATCGAACTCATACCCAGCAAAGATAATAAAATTAGGCTGGTCAAACTTAAAACTCAAACTGGGATATATACTAGAAATATCACAAAGTTGTGTCCTCTAGCCACAGAAAGTAAATAATTATTTACAATATCGGTATTTAACCACCCTCCAAAAATCATATCCTCATTAACAATGATTCTTCAGTGGACATTGGTTCTTTTCATTTCCAGAAAACATTTCATTTTTCACATTCATATTACACCGAGGAAAGGAATTTCTTTAGTTATTTTTTGTCATGAAAAATGTAACTGCGCATTTCGCTTTGCTTAGAATGGCCATAACACTACTATGTAAATACCTTTATGTACTCATATATTATATTATGTAAGAATCTATAATTCTTTGAAAAATGTCTATCGTATAATTCTCTCTTCTCTTCAAATATGTTAGTTGTATAAGTCTCATTTGGTTTGATTCACAAGTTGAATCAACGAGGGGCAGTATGTTCAGATTCACTAAATATTTAATTGTACGGAACGTTTGGTGCTAAAACACTTCTGGTTAGAATGTCTTACACTGCCACATATTGAAAATGCCTTTTTATCAGGACCAGCTCTGGTTGCTAGGACTTCAAGATAAATATTATATACAAAGGACAGTTTTGTAAAACCCCCAAAATTATCCACGTTCAGTCAATATTCGTAGCAATTAGTTTAAGTTGAAATATATTATAGTGTTTTTCCAATTGAGTGGTCTTTCATTTAAGACAAACTACGCCAGCGACCTATTCTTCGAATTGCTGGTAGCCCAGTAAATGAGCTACAACTTCCAGCACCCTTTTAATTGTGGAATATCCACATACAAAAGTCGGAGAAGGACTCCGAAAACGAGGAGACTTTAAATATTTTAAAATAAAAATCTGACGATTTACCTGAATGCGACGCTCAAGTTCTCGTAAATTGCAATTGCACAATGACAGGTTCATTACAATCTACAGATGTACCTCCACATATTGATACCACAGATCCTGCTGTCCATGACGATGTGAAAAATGAAGAAGAAGAAGATTCCAACACAAACCGAGATCTTCCTCAAATGCAAGATCCAGGTCTCTGGCCCGCAAAATTGAACTCAGAATACAGAAATTATTTACTGGAGTAAGGTCCAATTCAAACAATTTTACAGATTTATCCAAAAGATGAATCAAATAGAAGTTTTTCTAATGTTTATTACAAAAGAAAAATTGTAATAGTTGTGGGGTTGTTGTTATTAAACACTTAGTAAAAGTCACTTATATCTTTATTAAACAACTCAATAATTCTAAGTACAAATTACGTTGATCTATCGGTATCGAACTGACCTCCTTGAAGTCTATTGTATTCATCTGATTATAAATATATTTTTCCCCGTCTCATCAAAATGTCCAAAACTATGTTTTATTTTTATTTAAGCTTACTAATACTTTTATATCATTGCTGATAGGCATATTTATAAAAGTATTAATTAAGCTATTTCGTCAATGACCTAATACATTATACGAGGGGCATTACATCCCCCCCCTAGGGAGAATGGTTTCGGGGTTGGCCAGCCCTTGAACCATTTATCTAAGGGAATTTTCAAACACGTAGTAGTTTGGCTTTGATGGATGGTTACTTCCTGTTACCACAATAGTAATAATAAAATAATGATAATAAGCAAATTAATAATAATAATAATATTAATAAGGAAAATAATAATAATAATATGAATTGTACCTGTGGGGCGCCTCCACTAGGTACTTATTTTAATAGTGAGGGTTAGCCATTAGCACCCCCCCCCCTTTTGCAGCAAAACCATATATACAGAGAAAAAAAAATACAAGATAACATACATTGGAGCTGAAAGGAAGAAAAAATATAAATATACACATATAGGAAAAATGTTTCTGGTTTATTGTCAAAGTCACTGTTCTGGATTATATATATCCAGCCGATTCTTATGTACTGTGGTATGTTTTCCATTTCCTAACGCTACTGTGCAGTTTGGGTCTGCGAATTCTACCACTACATGCGGGCCACTGTATTTCTCACTAAATTTAGTTCCGTTCTCTTTTTTCAGAAGAACAAGATCTCCTTTATCCAATGTTAAATACTTGGCTGTTTTATCTCACGTTTTTTTTTCGGTCTACTTTAATTTTACCTAAAATTTCTCTAGCTCTCTTATGAGTTACTTGTAATCTATATCGAATTTCCTGCTCATAAGCATCAATGATGTATATCGGTTCTATTGTATTCCCTTGTAGTTCATTTGGTAGTGTTGCAATTCTACCGTATACTAACTCAAAGGGAGTATAGTTATGATAAGTGCTGGGAGTGGTGTTGTAGCAAAAGGCGTAATATTGACACCACGTATCCCAGTCTGTATGAGTTTCATTTATATAGCTCCGAACATATTCATTGTACACTCTATGATTTCTTTCACAGCCATAAATCCTGTAACAAAAATTAAATATTTAGGTATTATATTTGATAGTAATATGAAATGGAATGACCACATCACATACGTTGTTAAAAAACTACAAACTATTTTATACAAATTTAGATTTTTGAAGAAGTGCATACCTTCAAATTACCTGAAGACTTTATATTTTTGTTTGGTTGAAAGCCATCTAAGATACGGGATAATTGGTTGGGGGTGTGCTGTCAAATCATATATTTATCCACTAGAAGTAATACAGCGCAGATTCCTTAAAATAATTTTTAATAAATCTTCTCGATACCCATCAGATGATCTATATAACGAAAGTGGAGTGCTAGATGTAAAACAACTATATTACTTAACAATTGCTCTAAAATATCAAGATGTTAAAAATTTAATTCAACTGCCTCAACATGAACATAATACAAGACAAAAAAACCAGTATACATTGCCAAAAATGCAAAAATCGGTATGTCAACGTTCTTTCTGGTACATTGCCCCTAAAGTGTTTAATGGAATCCCTGAAAACATTAAAAACTTAAATGGTAAACAAATATACAAAAAGTATATAAAAAAATTCATGCATAGTAAGTCAAGACACTATTTTAGAGATATAATTGAATTCTATTTCTAGTCTACCGTACTTACCCATTTTCTAACAATCATTTTTTTTTTCCTCTTAACACAAAAAAATCTCGTACATATCGCATCACTATCCAACATAATATATTTATTATAATATTTTATTTGTGATATTAAGGTGTATTTATTCTTTCAATTTTTATTTATTTTAATTAGCATAGGTGTATTTTAAAAAGTAATGTTATTCTAAAGTTAGGCATTATTTATTTATTTGATGGAGATGCATTTGTATTTGTATTTCTTGATTTTAAATTATTTCAATTAATAAGTGTGTTTTAAAATTTAATGTAATTCTAGGCGTATGCATTATTTATTGATATATATGTGTATATGTATATGTATGTACATGTATGTATACTATGTATATGTATGTTTATTCCCGAAACAGG
Source organism: Lochmaea capreae (assembly GCA_949126875.1). Taxonomy (NCBI): domain Eukaryota; kingdom Metazoa; phylum Arthropoda; class Insecta; order Coleoptera; family Chrysomelidae; genus Lochmaea; species Lochmaea capreae. The sequence continues at coordinate 24,546,761 of OX421409.1, read as the reverse complement.
TGTTTTCACCTATCGGTAGCTTTTTTTTTTGTTCACATTTATACTTGTAAATACTTTTCTTTCTGTGAATAAAATTATTATTATTATTATTATTACCTATAGTTTGACTGTGATAAGCCGTAGAAATACTGCGTTTAATTGATAGTAATTTTTAAATATTATTTAAGACTTCATTTTTATATTCTAGTCCCATGTCTGTTCTTATTTCTTTCATGAGTCCATATATCAAAATGAATTTTTCAAAAATGGCTCTGGCAACTGTTACGGCCTCTTTATTTGGTATAGGAATCATTACTACGTATTTTGAGAGTTCACATTGAATAGTTACCGCGTATAAGTTTCCCGAATTTGATTTAGTGAATGGACCAATAGTATCGATACATACAATATCAAATGCTTGTTGAGGAGTATTAGTTATTACTAGCGGTTCCACATGCTTTATCTTTGCCGTATTTATTTGACATTTATGACAAGTTTTTATGAATTCGGCTACTTCCTTTGACATGTTTGCCCATGTATAACTAGATTTTAATTTTTTTATTAACCTTTTTTGTCCACAGTGCCCTCCTAAGAGTGGATCATTGTGGTATCTCTTGATTAAATCAAGTTTTTCATCTGTGTTTGTAATTCGTATTGGTGCGTCACATAAAGCAATTGACAGGTGTTTCAAAACTTCATTACCTGTACTTTTGAATTCTTGTTCAGTGCATTTTTTGAATATAAAATCATTTGTAAATAGTTTAACTTTCCTAACATTATTTACAACTGCCGACCTATCTAGTCGGTACAACGGTTGGCCTAGGTCAAGGTTGTTTCCTACAGTTTGCAATATTTGTTCCTTCATCAGCAATTTACCCTTATGTTTCACAGTCATTTGTAATGATGTGGAATTCCATTGTGTAAATTGTAGATTAGGCAATTTTAGCACTTCGACATTATTATTTATTTTAATAACTTTTAAATTAGTTGATTCTGCTTTTTGCGTTTTTATACTTTCTTTGTCAGTTACTAAGTTATTTTTGACCATTGACCTTGTTAATGCTAGTATTTGTGAATTTTCCACTTGCATTTGTTTTAAGTCTGATATAGTTATTCTGGAAAGAGCATCAGATACATTACACGTACCCTTCTGTACCATCCGTGAATAAATGGATAAGTCGAAATTATAAACATTTCAGTATGGCCATTTTAATCATTTTGATGCTTTTAAAGAAAACTGAATTGAAATCAAACTTCGTTTTTTTGGAAATGGGTTGATAATATGCAATAAATTACGTGAATAAATTATGAGATGTAAAATTTTATTACTTCCTTAAAAAAATTTAACTTACCTATTTATTCACCATAAATTTGTGTGTTCTTGTTGAGTTACCGACTTGTTCCGCTTAATGCAAAAATATACTGAACAAAACAAAGAACGTTTTTTAAGCTTAGTTAATTTATTAAAGCAATGCGAACATTAATTTTATTTTATATCAAAACAAAAAAAAAGTATTATTGATCATCTGGATCAAACTCTTCTAAGTCCGGGTCTAAGTCTTGCATATCCGTCGTAGTGGGCAAGTTTAGGTAAAAGTTATGAAATACTTCATCGATGAGTGGTAAAAGATCAAGTAGGTCTTGCTTTTTCTCCTTACTGATTGGCAAAGGCTTGTCTGTGATTTGGGGCAATGTGATAGGTATAGTGTGTTTTCCTCTCCTTCGGAAATTTAAAGATTTAAAAGGCTTTGAGACGTCTAAACTATGTTTATACTTGACTGTTCCTATTTCCCTGTTATACTGAAACCACTGGACTGGCTGCCACAAGAATTTTTCTCCATCAGTGTTAACTTTTTTAACGACTAATGCTCCTTTTCCTAGACTGCTAAAATCTAAGAAGTCTTCTTGTTTCATTACTACTACTTTAAATGGTTTTTTCCTTCTGCAGGATCTTACCATCTGATACCAGTCATTAGGGTGATTGATTTTTATCTGTGTTCTTTTCTTTTCTTTCTCTATAAGCGCATGATCGGTATCACATTCCATGTGAGTGTGACCACTGACTAAAAATTTGTGATTTATTATTTTGATATAGGGGCATTTTGTAAGAGCAAAGGAGAACATGAAAGCGACTTGCTGGTTTTTATTTTGGCCACCGCAAGTATCCAAGTAGAAAGTTACCTCTTCCACACCATGGAGTTCCACTAAAAGGCGGTAAATACAAGAGGCTATCTGATTGCTACCTCTTCCAGCAGTTGATTCGTCCCACATGAAACACGTAACTTCATTCGATGTTAAATCGTGAACTGTCAGGTTAAACGTCCATAACTGACGCTTATAAAAGGCAGTGTTTGCTGTTAAAAAGGGTGTTGGAAGGCACTGTTGAAGATCGAAAGTGTATGCCTTTTTTTAGTGTCTAAAACCGCAATCTCCTTATCCATCTGTTTCGCCTTATAGGCATCCTCTGCGAGCTGATGGTGTTTATCCCTCTCTTGTAATAAATTCTCTTTCTCCTCCCCCTCAACGACTTTTAATTTTGTTTCGAAAATATCACATTTAACACAAGTATCTTGTTTAGGTTTTTTAAATGCAAGGTTCAAACTGTAGAAGCAGTTCTTGTACAACGTTAATGAGACAGGTTTGTCTACTATTTCTTTGTACATGTCATACATTTTAGCTATAGATAAGTCAGTAGACAAGTACTTTTTAGATGTTCTATTTCTACAGTAGTGGCTTTCATATTTGGGAAACGACAAAATGTGTTCTTTAGCTTTTTGAATTTCTTCCATCGAGCGTCTATTACCTGAAGGAGCAATTCCACGTCTATCGGGGGGAATAATTCCAGAAAATGACTGTTTTTTCTTTTCACCTACTATTTCAACAAATCCTTTGGTTTCACCGAAGGTTGCAATAAAGCAAGATTTACAGATTGGCTTTTGTATCCCAGCCATAAGGATACTATATTGATATGAATATTCCCTGTGTTTTTTTCTTGGTCCTAGTTTTTCTGTTTTCTTTTGATTTAAATTAATTAGAGAAGCTATATAGTTGGCCCTTTTATCACGACTTCCCAAGTTCCAATAGTCTTGAAAACATCTATCCCGGTCCTCATCTGAAAACCTCTCTTTACATTTCATACGACATGCTTTCAATGGCTTCATATTTCTAGATTGTATCACCTTTCCTTTTTCAGTAGTATAACTTTTGCCAGCATTTCGTAATTCTTTACTTTCTTGTCTCTGCTTCCGTGTCCTTCCTTGTTTCTTCTTTTTTTCCGTACTATTTGGCTCGCTTTCCACCGCAACATCGTCTTTGTCTCTTTCATTTAAGTTATACGAATCTGTTCCTGTCGTTACCATTTTGGTTTTATCGGGGGTGTAGTTTACATCTTTAATGCTATTTTCTTCTGTGCATTTTTTCTTCCGTTGGGTCTCTAAAAAAAGCTTAAAATAATACGAATTTCAAGTATTACGGACCTTTACCTCCAACTTGATCATCACTTTCGCCAGTAGAGGATTCTATGTCTTCAACAAAATCCGGATCAGCGATACTGTCATCGGAATCAAAATCACTCTGGTTTAAGTGGCCGTTATCCTCAGTTAAATAATTAAAAGTACTTGTGGACGGAGCGGGATTAGCATCAAAACACTGTACTCCTACAGAAGATGTCGCAAAAAACTTGCTACCCTCGGCGCAAATATCTGTTTTATTTTCTATTTCTGAAAAAAAACTGCTATACAAAACAAAGTTAATGAACATTGTATTGTAGTCTCATTTGTCGTTGTGTAAATGTTTTAGACAAACTTTTTAGTACGCCCTATTTTATGAATTTTATTGGCAAATACAGAAGTAATTACAATGAACACTTACCTGGTTCAAAAAGATCCGTAGGAACACTTTCTGATGTCACATTCATGCTGTTTTGATTGTTTATTTCTGCTTGTATTACACTTGGTCGTTCACTAATATTTCTAGCAACTTCGGACACATTGCCTTGTATAAACCCTTCCAAGGCATTTTTCATAATCTTTTTAACTCGATCTCCCATTTTTTTAACTGCTAAGACACCTAATAATTATTATTAAAACATCGGCTTGCATGGATATTGCTTGCATGTGTACTTCATAACCTCAAAACAACGACTTTTCTTTATCTAGTTACTTCCCATTCAAATGCAACGCCCACTGTTTTTTTGTTATGTTCATAAACAGGTAATTCATGATACCGACAAAAATAAAGGAAAATACAATGTGTCCAGGCGGATATTTCTACATACCTGGTTATTCACAAACTGAATATTATGTACACGGATGGTTAAGTTGAGTTACCCTATTTCACACAAATATTAACACTCCTAAATAATAAACAAGTCGACATACCTTCATGCAAGTTAAATAAGATTAAGTCAATAAGTAGACATGTTTAGTTATCCAGGTATTTCGAAACTATATTTGTAATTCTTTTTAAAAAAATAAGGGTAACTATAGATATTGGTTTTCATACATGAAAAATCGACAAATCCAACTATTCACGGCCTCCTCCAGGGTAACTATTGTATAAAGGCGAGGTACCTACATATTCACCTGACGAAATTTAAAGAGAACTATTTGATTATTCATAGATCCTCTTTTTAAAAACAATTGACTTATCCACTTATTCACGGATGGTATAGCCTTAATGTATTCTATTTCAAAATCATACTCTTCCAGGTCTAATCTAATTCGTGTTAGTTTAGAAGAAGGATCTTTCATTGCGAATAAATGTTGTAATGGTTTGTGATCAGTTTTCACTAAGAATTTAGGTGCTCCGTATAAATAGCACTTAAAATAATTTATTCCCCAATGAATGGCGGTTAACTCTTTTAATATGATTGGTTTATTAAGCTCACTTTTATTGAAACTTTTTGACGCAAATGCTATAGGTAAATCTGTCCCGTTGTGATTTTGACATAATATTGCGGAGGCTGCAAAATTGGATGCATCCGTTATTAAAACAAATTGTTTGGCAAAATCAGGATATTGCAGGATTGGCGGTTTAATGAGTGACTGTTTCAACTTATTAAAAGCAATCCCGCAATCTTCTGTCCATTGAAATTTTACGTTTTTACGTGTTAGTTTATTTAATGGTAAATAAATCTCCGCGAATTTCGGGACAAACCTTCTATAGTAGTTGCAAAATGCTACAAATCTTTTCACTTCTTCCGCACTAACTGGTGTAGGGTATTTTTCTACTACTACGAATTTTGATTCATCAGGCTCAACTTCTTTGTCCGAGATTTTATGACCCAAGTAAGTAACTTCCTTACGGAAAAATTTGCATTTTTGTGGATTTAATTTTAAATTATGACTTCTACATGTTTCAAACACTTTTCTCAAATTTTCAAAATGGTGTTTTTCAGAACAACCTATTAGGTCGTCCATATATAAAAACGCCTTTTCTGGAGTTAGTCCAGCAAACGCAATTGTCATCATTCTTTGAAAACTGTTGGGACTTACATTTAGCCCGAAGGGTAGCCTTGTAAACCTAAATGCTCCCTTGTCTGTACTGAATGATGTGTAATCTCTGGATGTTTTATCCAGAGGGATTTGATGAAATCCCGATATTAAATCAACCACCGAAAACCACTTTGCTCTACCTAATTGATCCAAAATGTTATCGATTCTAGGTAAAGGAAATTTATCAGGTATCAACTTCTTATTCAATTGTCTGAAATCTATGCACATACGCCATGCTTTGCTCCCATTTTGAGATTTTTTAGGTACTAATAGTACAGGACTATTGTACACAGATCGCGACGGCTCGACTATGCCGTGCTCTAATAGTTTGTCAACCTGACTATTGATTTCTGACACATGTGCGTGAGGTGTGCGATAGTTTTTTATATATACCGGAGTGTGGTCGTTGACTCTCAATTTTTGTGAATAAAAATTATTTGACGTTATTTGATCGTTTTTTAAAGCAAATACATCAGAAAATTCACTACATAATTTGTTTAACTCATCTTTAATATAATGTGGCATATCTTGATCTATTGCCTCTAATAATTCTTTTTTTCTTACTTCCGACTTCCCGGTCATCGTGTATACATTGAAATTGCTAATACTGATACTGAATATATTAGTAGTAGATACATTTACGCTTTCCTCTGTTGTATTCAATATCCTAACATATGGACTATTTCTAGAAACTATTCCTCTGGCTATGAATATGCCCTGTTGTAATTCTTGCTGTTCTACCACAGCATCCTCTTTCAAATCTTTGAAGTGATCTACAACTCTCATTACCTCACATCTGGGAGGTATTGAGAGAGTATTGTCTATGGGGCTGTTAAAAATTGGTACCGAAAAATAGTTATTGAAATTATTTATTGTCATTAACCAACGTGAGTAATCTAGATTGCATTTAAATTTTGAAATAAAATCTCTGCCTAAAATTGCATCAGCCGGGATTGAAAAGGTTTTTGACACTACATGAAATCTATGCGACACTTCATTATTTTTTTGAAATAATGTGGCATTGATTGTACCCATGGACTTTGTAATTCCAGCTGTTACACCTTTTATATTAATAGTGAGATTATTGTTTATTAACTGAGGGTTATTGACACTAGTTTCTTTGAAAATTGAAATATCTGCGCCAGTATCCACTATGAATGTGCACAGTTTGTCCGATATGTTGGTATATAATTTTACAAAGTTGGAAAGCGTCAAGTCAATGTGGAATATATTTTTCGTTTCCCGACTCCTCAGCTGCCTCAATGCATCTAACATTCTGAGCATTGTTGTTGTTCCTATGGTTGGTTCTCCAGCTGCTACCCCTTGCATTGTAACCCCTGTATTGATTACCTCTAAAGTTATTATTCCTCCTAATGTAATTATTTGACCGGCTGTCTACATTAAATCTTCCATTATGATTCCTGGCCTGATTGTACCTTGACCCAACATTGCTACTAATTCTGCGCCCATTTACCCTATTGCTCTCATAACTAAGGACTGTAGTTAGCTGATCAGAACGTGTATCCACCTCTACGAATTTTTTAAGGGCCTCTTCTGCCGTGGAAAAGTTACCTGCCTCTAGAATCCACCTAGTTTTCTCCTGATTGGCATTTTTGCTTAACGCCGTGACTGCCGCTTCCTTGGTGTACTTTTCTGCCAGCAATCTCGGCATTCCTTCCGAGATGTACGAGTTCCTAAGAGATTCGACCAGCTTCTCCACCTCTGTTGTGTACTTCACAGCGTCTTTGTTGTATTGCCTCAGATTATTTAATTTTGCTGTCAACAATCCTGAATTTTCACCTTTCACCCTACTCTTAAGAGCGGTTATTATTCCCTCTAAAGTACTTTCATCAGCTATCACTGCTCTGGCCTTGCCTGCCAACCTAGTCTTTACAAAAGCTACTGCTGTGACTGATAACTCTTCAGTAACATTAGTCTTTAACAATTCCAATGCATCCAGAAACCCAAATAAATTTTCGAAGGAACCATCGAATTGTTGGGGTATGAGTTTACATGCTAAATTAATAAAATCTACTTGTGACAAAGGCATTATGTCTAAGGTTTCGCTCTCTTCGCTCTCTATATCCTCCCCAAATTTATTTGTGTCAATTAATTGAACACATGAAATAGGTATTTTATACTTCAACTTTGGCACCTGGAAGGACCTAACTACCCTGTCCCTGACTAATAAAAATTTCGAATTGCACTTTGCTTTGTAATTATTATCAAGTTCATCCCATGAAAGATCTATGTTACGAGTAAATTCATTAAATAACGAAATCATATTATTTTTAATTTCTTCCCTGACTGACTCGCTTTTTGGTACTGCTGTTTTCAAAACCCGTTTGGATTGATTCTTTATTTCCTCTGTTAATTTATCTAACACTGTATCTAATTTTCCTGGAACAACAGACATCTAGTCTAGTTAGTGTAAAATGAGCAGCAATTTTCGAGTATAATATCACATTTAAACTCTCGTGATACATTCGCAATTAATAATAATAAGAAATATAATAATAATAATAAAAGATATAGGCACAGCAATCAGTAATCATAAGAATCGGTAGGAATTATATATAATCTTACCACTTGTTACACTACACTGGTTCTGGACTGCGTCAAGTTCCTTCTGATGGTCCTCTTCATGTTGCGCCTGTACATCGCCCAGATGGAAATCATCAGTTTCACCACTACTGCTGCTGTTAGTACATACATCAAAACACGAGCTTCTCCAGATACTTGGATTTGGCTTTCTTGTACTGTGAAGTTGGAATTCACTACGCCATTCTCCTGTACATCTTCATGCGTGGAATAAGATTTCCCCATGATAATTGCTCACCATACACTAGTCTAGCTCAACCTGGCAGGATCGCCATGTAGTAGTTGTGGGGTTGTTGTTATTAAACACTTAGTAAAAGTCACTTATATCTTTATTAAACAACTCAATAATTCTAAGTACAAATTACGTTGATCTATCGGTATCGAACTGACCTCCTTGAAGTCTATTGTATTAATCTGATTATAAATATATTTTTCCCCGTCTCATCAAAATGTCCAAAACTATGTTTTATTTTTATTTAAGCTTACTAATACTTTTATATCATTGCTGATAGGCATATTTATAAAAGTATTAATTAAGCTATTTCGTCAATGACCTAATACATTATACGAGGGGCATTACAAAATGAAAAATGGTGAAATCATGGATCGAGAGTGGCTTGTTCATTCAAAAACTACAAATGCAATTTTTTGTATTCCATGCAAGGTTTTTACGTTGGAAGCTACAGGTCAGCTTGGGAATGAAGGATTAAGTGATTGGCAACATGCTAGTTCCCGGTTAAAAAAACATGAAACCTCCAACAGTAATTTTAAAGCAATCGGCCTTTGGTATGAAGCAACGATAAGAATTTTTCAAAAATCCTCCGTAAATAAACAAAGTCAGGAATTGTATTTAGCGGGGAAACAAAAACGGCGACATATTCTAGATAAAATCATATCTATAATAAAATACTTAGCGGAACATAATTTGGCATTAAGGGGTTCGTCTGACCAATTATTTTCGGAAAACAACTGCAATTTTTAAGGCCTTGTTGAACTTTTGGCAAAGTACGATCCTATTCTTAAGGAACATATCGATACAGCAGTAACAAGTAAACACCATTATCTAAGTAAAACTATACAGAACGAAATAATTTCTTTAATGGGCAATAGAATTACTCACACAATAACTGAAAGAGTTCAAGCTTCAAAATATTATTCGGTGATTTTGGATTGTTCTCCTGACTTGTCTCATGAAGAACAGCTGTTATGCATTTTACGATATGTTCACGTATCAGATGATAACGTCGCGGTCGAAATACATGAAAGTTTTACTGGATTTTTAATTGTAAAATATTGTACTGGGGCTGGCTTAGCTGATACATTAGTATCACACTTAGAACATTTGGGTCTTAAACTATCTGATTGCAGAGGCCAAGCTTACGATAATGGGGCAAACATGAAGGGTTTTAAGTCTGGAGTCCAGGCTCAAATAATTAAACAAAATCAACGAGCTTTTTTTACACCTTGTGGTTGTCATAATTTGAACCTTTTGTTGGGGGATATTGTCACCTATGTGTCACCTAAAGAAGTAACCTATTTTGGAATTGTTCAACGTATTTATACGTTCCTTTCTGCCTCTAATTATAGATACGATGTCGCAAAAAAATATTTATCAATTACTCCAAAAGCATAATCGGAAACTCGTTGGGAATGTCGCGTCGAAAGTATTAAGGCAATTAGATTTCAAATTAAAGAAATTCTTAATTCTTAAGAAATAGGGGGCTGAATTTTAGCCACAGGGAAGTAAGTCATCTTTTTACTATAGTCCTCCAATATAAACATATATTGGCTATCGTAACCTGATTTATTTAGAATGAAGTTTGTTAAGTTGTAATGTAAATTTTTACAAGCGGACGGCAGCTCTTCGTCTGGTGGCAATAGGTCGTGGTTCAGACCAGAATAATTATATTTGATAGCTATGAACATGTAGATTAAAACCATTGAGCGCCACTAAATTTTTGTTAGTTTGGAATTAAGAAACCCATAAAGAAACATTTGTGACAAATCTAATGAAATAAAAATTATATGTTCCCAATAGTAATTTATTATTTACAAATATGTACATGAAATAGAAATGAAATATATATATAAAATACCTCTGATCACTTCTTATGTCGGAGAGTTGATCTCGTATGATTGTATATATCAAGAAGGTTAGTTCGGCTGAACTTCTTTCCAAACAAATTTGTAAACACAACAGCATGAAAACAGGATTCAAGGTAGAACAAAAGTAGGCAGTCTTTGGTGGTGGTGAATTGGAGAAATGAATATCTTCAACGTTAAATGGTACTATTCTCACAAGGGAAATGCATCCATCAGGCCTCGTATCCAGAACGCAGAGCGCAAACAAAATCCAAGGGAAAACAAAAATGGTTGGTATATAACCCGTGGGTGTACCCTGTTAAAAAAAATAAATATGATCTTTCCACACACGTGTTGAGTTCAGAGTGAAAATGGCACAAAAGGACATGTGCTCGACTGAAAACTATAGAAAGATAAAAAATACATACCTCTTAAAATCAGAGGGTAACCAAAATAGATAAGTAAAGGGCTCGTGCCACAAAAATAAACCTTGCCTTGATTTTTCGTTTTACCAAATCGAGGTTGTATTATACCTCTTGACGATCAACGCAAAGAAGAAACAAAAACTCTCCATTACTTCCGCCAAAAAAAATTGAAATGACAGTTCCACAGAACTATAATCAAAAACTTCTATTGGAAATCAATATTTCTATCTTTCTTTATCACATTGAATTGTGTGAGATAAGAAAAATCTTACGTAAGATACAATATATCGGCATGGTTTAGAGAAAAATAAAAGTCGGAAACATAAAAAAAATGAAATCTCACTAAGGATATTATTACAGCAACCAACGCACGTGAATTAAATTTTAACAGTCATTGTCAATCGCAAAAATACTGCTATCCTTGATAGGAACACTAGGTGCTTTCGGAAATGTAAATCCTTGATCAGGTAGGTCAATATCACCTGTTCGCAGATCAGAGTGGATTAAACAACGTTTCCGAACGTTTCGGATGGATGGGATGGCGGTATTGGCGGTACCTGCCCTGCCCGGGTCCTTGTTTGTTTTTGTTTACTGATTTGCGTTCAGCGTTTGAGGTTAGGCTATATATCTTGCACAAGATCTTGTCCTTAATAATTTCTGAATTATTAAATTTAAATATGGAAAAACATGTAATTACTTTTTTGTTTCAAAATATTTTATTTGATGAAGAACTTGAAGATGAGGAAGAGTCCGTCTCAAGACTTTGCTTAAGGTTACTAGAGAAAAATAAAAGAAATAAAATCTGTAAATATTATGAAGAAATTATACCCATGTACTTAAGTGGTGGTCAGTTCAGTTAATTGCATTTTGTAAAAAGTTTATAGGTAGAAAAACATATTTTTTTTAGATTTCAAATGCCACTTTCGGATGGAACGAACCACAATTGCATTTTTAATTAAAAACTTGGGACATATACAAAAAGTAATGGGAAAACCTTCTTTACCGCTGGAAAAACAAATTGTAATAAATCTTTGGTACCTTGTAAATCAAGAAGTGTTTAGGTAAGTCATAAGTAATAGTTGTTTATTAGTTTCTTCCAATGTTTCTTTCTTTTGTACTTCTACACAACTTCACAACTACCTTCTGAGTATTTTAAATTTTTTATAATATTTTTAGCAAAAAAGATGTTTTTTTGTAAATTGCAGATCAATTGCTGATAGGTTCAACATCACTAAAAGTACTGCTTATGATGTCATATACAGAGTGTTAGATGGCCTAACTTCTATAAGAAACAAATTTATAAGATGGCCTACCAGAGAGGACGCAGAGCACATAAGTAACAATTTTAAATTAAAAAATGGATTTCCAGGAATAGTTGGATGTATTGATGGAAGTCATATTCCCATATTAAAACCTTCACGGAGTGGGGATTCATATGTTAATAGAAAAGGCTATTGTTCAATAATCTTGCAGGGAATATGTGATAACAAAAAACAATTTATTGATGTATCTTGTGGTAAGTATTAATTGCTTTATTTTTTTGGCAATGACAGTAGACACAAGCATAAATAATTTGCACAATTATTTTATTTGTTTTAGGGTGGCCAGGCAGCATGCATGACAGTAGAGTTTTTAGGAGATCCGATACCTATAGGACAAAAAATTCAAGAAACCCCAGATGAAATATTTCATAATGATACACATTTGATGAGAAACTCAGCATATCCATTATCAAAATTTATAATAACACCTTTTAGGGACAATGGTCATTTGACTGCTAGACAGAAAAACTTCAACAGATAATTATCTTGTTTAAAAATTGTCATAGAACATGTTTTTGGTTTATTAAAATCAAGATTCAGGATATTAACATTTGTAAATGTTTTAAACACTGGCAATATACCAAAAATTATATTAGCTTGCTGTATTTTACACAACATTTGCATGCAGGCTCAGGACAATATTGATGTAGACGGTGATCAGCTTCTACAATTTAATAATGACAATATTTTTGAAGATTGTCAAGATGTTCAACAAGAAAACATAGGCATTAGAAAAAGAAATTATATTGCATCCATTCTTTAAAGAAAATGCCAAGTTTGTACTTAAAAATAAAAGATACTCAATGTAAAACATAATATAGGTAACCCATTAGAATACAATAAAACAATTTTTAAAATTCAAATGATTTTTTATTCCTATATAACGCCTTAATTCTAAAAACATAATTAAGCAAAAGCAAAAAATGCTTATAATCGAAACTAACAGTATTTATACATTTCTTTGGAAGTCATATCACAAAAAAAAACAGATAAATGTAATAAGAAAATTATTATTAAAGAGTATTATTTTTCTTTATTGACCCACTCTTCAAATGCAGTCATAAATTCTCTCTGTATTGCAATTCTTTCTGTGTGCCTCTGAGCCGCTTCAGCTCTAAAGGATTTGAACCATTCAGGTTCAGTAGATTCGTCTTTTTCTGAATCACTTCTTTCAGGGTTTGAACTACCATGAGAGTGTTTTGGAGTTTGAACCCCAGATGAACTAGAAGCAATGAAAAGCGGTTCATTTTCAGGATCATTACCAAAAATTTCATTCATCAAATCAAAATGAGACCATGTGATTTTTCCTCGTCCAGTGCTTTTGTTATTATCTAAAATAACCTTGTAGGTTTTTTTTAAATTTTCAATTCTTGTTTCAATTTGATTTTCAGTAAATCTTGTAAACTGTTTTGATATTTCAGTAAAAATTGCCTATGGACGGAATTTTTTTTCTTTGAATTTTGGTAAATTCACCCTATATAATTCAATTACTAGTTTTACTTCCTTATCAGACCATCTATTTAAGAGCACTTCCTCAATTGTTTCCATTTCATCAAAAGTATCCTCAGGTTGTTCTTCAACATCAGGTTCTGAAAAATTTGGGAGAGTTGAGCTAGAGCTAGCAGTGCAATTTGAATTATTTGCAGTACTCGCACCACTTGAGCAGCCAACAACTTGTGGATTTCCTTTCATTAGCCTAAATGCAAGCATTCGATTTTTTCTTTCAATGGATTTTTGTAAAATTGATGTCGCCAGTTTAAGATCTGAAATAATAAGAAAGTAAGAAAGCATCATCATACATACTGCTCTTAAATCAAAAATTTCAAAAAAATACCTCCATTATTTATCCTATTTAATTCATCCCTTGTTACTAAACAATTATGTTCTTCCTCCCCATCACCATCTAGTAACGTAATTACTTGCATTTCCTCTCCAATGTCTCCATAATTCGCAGCAAGAAAAGACTTTGTTCCACCAAAAAACAAAGCACAACAAACAAAACAAATCACAAGATTTGCTTTACAAGAAAATTAAAATAAAACATAACCAAAAAATCAAAAACAGCTGATATTAAATTAATTTTCTACCCACATCAAGAGCAGGGTCAACGGGATCACAAACATATTAGAAAACCGAGTCAACAATATCACTTACCGAACGCGGGTACTCGACTTCGGATCATTTTCCGAACGATAAGATCACTAAACCGATCGAACCGTTTAATCGGATCAGACTTTCCGAAAGCACCTATTACAAAGCAAATCAGCTGATTTATTGACAGAGACGAAAAATACCTAACCTATCCTGAAATTTGTTCGAATATATTCTAAATCGTAATCAACTACATCTTCTCGTTACATGCTGTGTAACGCGTTTACCTTCTTCTACACGTCACTATGGACATCCTCGAAGCTAAATTTCGGTTCAAGTCTCGGGTGCCATATTTTTAACGTGGTCTGCTCCACGGCCCCTTGACCCTTAACGTCAAGAGTTCCGGATAGTCTCAGATGGAGGTTACGGAAAATTCCAGGGGTCTTGTTGAACTAACTTTAATCAACCAATCTCAAATTTACAACCCGGATGAATCAAATATCGGTTTAGTTTCAACTAATGATTTACTGACGGAATAAATAAATATCTTTCCTTTGTTATAATATTACTCTGTGGTCTATTGTAGTTATAAATATATAGGGACTGACAAACTAAAGGGGAGAAGAAAGGACGGCCGTAAAAGTCTGAGCCGACCAGATTATCTAACACGGTGGCAAATCTACCAGGCAACCGAACAAGCGTAACTGAGCCACAAGACAAGTTCGATCCACCCTTTGGATTTGACAAAAAAAATCACGGATATAGAAAAAAAACAAATATATCGGTTTTTGGGACGGGAAAAGAACGTTTCGAATCTGCCGGGTAAACGAACAAGCGTAACTGAGCCACAAGACAAGTTCGGTTCACCCTTTGGATTGGAAAGGAAAAACACGGGAATAGAAAAACAAATCTATCAGTCTATGAAACAATAAAAGAACGTTTCGAATATGCCGGGTAAACGAACAAGCGTAACTGAGCCACAAGACAAGTTCGGTTCACCCTTTGGATTGGAAAGGAAAAACAGGGGAATAGAAAAACAAATCTATCAGTCTATGAAACAATAAAAGAACGTTTCGAATCTGCCGGGTAAACGAACAAGCGTAACTGAGCCACAAGGCAAGTTCGGATATCCCTTTGGATTTATAATTTAAAACGCTATACTACTATTTCAACAATAATAAAATAAATTAACTTTTATACGGTTCAAATGATTCTACTTATCGACACACAGAGTAAGAATAAAACTCGGGAACAGAATTGAAATATCACAGAAGTATCAATTGAATATAAAAGTCCTGTAAATAAAACACATAAAATTGTACCCTCAATAGAGAGCCGGCGAATATTCACTATTAATTACTTATTTAGCAATGTAAAAAAAACAATTTTTAGAACAAATCAACTTTTATTCAACATAAAAAAAAACTGTAACGAGCTTCAACTCGACAGCAAGTTAAATTTAAAATCCGGGATACATAAAAAATTTTAACTTCTTTATCGTTAATAACACTATCATGAAAATAGTTTGCCCCAAAACAAATCACACTAATTAAATATTGCCGGTTATTCAAAAAAATGAACAAAGTAAAATAAAAAAATCAATCGGTCAGGGAAGTGAAATAAATATCGAGTTTATTAGTAGTTTACGGAGGTACGAAAATTTCGGATAAACGATGATTCTTGAAATATCTTTACCTTGTTTCAAACGGCTTCGGTGTCGGAATTCACTTTCACACGTTCAGAAAAAAATTAATGTCTGTTAATTACTAACTCCGGGAGCCGGATCGGAACACTACTAAATATCGGACGGAAAACGAAAAGCGGTATCAAAATTATTCTCAACAAAACCAGTGCAAGCTAAGAGCTGAGAGCCGAGAGCCACGAATCAAACTCTTTTCTCCTTTTATATTCTCATTAGTAAAATTTTATTTAGAAACTACAAAAAAAAGTTTGTCATATACCAGACGTCTTTCGGAATTAATTAAATTAGATTAAATGGTATATATACCGAACGTCCTTTTCAAATGAAAAATGTTAACTTTGGAAACGACTAAATTTTATGATTGAATATAAATTTGCGTACCTCCGGACTAATACTAAAAATACTAAAACTACAATATAACGGTAATAATATAAAAAAAAATATTATTCGGTAACATAAAGGGAATCGGTAAGTAAGTAACGAGTTATTTAAAACGAAAAGGTAAAATAAAATAATAATATGCGTTAAGAAGAAAAAAAAAAAAACTTTAAATCGGTGCCAAAAATAATAATATTGACAATATATTAATCGAAAATAAAATATACAATAATATAAGAAAATACAACGTAACAGGTAGATGAAAACATTATTTTTATTACTAAATATACATACAGTGAGTGAAATAAACTGAAACATTTTCCTTTTGATTTACAGGACTAAACTAAATAGTTTCATTGTTCAGTTCAGGATTTTGAGAGACTCATTTGTACAATACTCTTCTAGAAAAATATAGACAAAAAAAATCATTACAGAGCTGATAAAATGTTAGCAAAACAGGACGATACAGTGTGCAAAACTAGCAGTAATTTTGTTTTCAAATTCTGATAGACCTTTTCAAATTTGATAAGATGCAAAACAAAAAGAAGAATATAACTGTAAAATGTCTTAAAGGTGAGTAAAATAAAATAAATTTGTCAAAGTATCATTTAATATTGATTGTTCAAACCATAGGATAATGAAAGTTCAAAACATTTTATTGACTATGCAAATATATTAATCAACAATATTGCATATACAGTAACGTACCTTAGTAGACACATATGCTATGTAAGTATGAAATTAACAAATAGCATTCATCATACTAAAAGAATAAAACAATGCTATACACCCCCCTCCGAAAAAAAAATTGACCATTTTTATACTTCTGTCCAAATAACTAGGTTCAACATAATAATTGTTAACAACTAACAAAATGGATAACCTCATAAATCCAATAAAATAAAAAAACTCTAAGGCGAAATCTAAATTTTGTAGTTCACGTTGAAGACATTGATGAGATGTTTTTAACAGTTAAGTTCCTTAGGAAAAAATTTGGAGAAAAAATGGGGCATTTTTTCGTCTATCCAGATGTTGATGACCAATCGATGGTGTCAAAGGAAGACGTTATTCATGTTTTACACCAACCTGTAGAATTAAGACGAAACCGTTTTCAGTTTCGAGATAATTTAACTTATGACACGATAGGCTAATGATTTGATATATTTTTAGGTATCGTGTTCCTTTTTTTTGTTCCAGAAAATATTTTATTCATTTTTTTACTGGTATTTTGTTAAATATTTTTTGTTTTTTACGTTATATTTTTTTTCTAGAAACTAGTTTAAGTTGATGTTTTGTGATTAAGGGAATAAACTGTTATTTTTTACCTACAAACGTTTTTCATTGGCCCAGCAAATTTAAAAAAAAAAATTAGAGTTGTACAACTACACCCAGTTCTCATGAAAAGTTGATTTTACTTGGTTTTGAAGCCATGTTCAACTTCAACCCTTTTTCTGGATAGAGTTGAAAAACTTGAAAAAAAATATTAGCAATTCTATAATTTTTGCAAAACTCGTATTTAGCTCATATAAAGGGGTAAACTTGAGGCAATTTTCATAATTTTTTTCAAAATTTTTGATGCGCTTCTAACGATGTTATCTCAAAAAAACGTTGAAATTTGTCCACCTTCACCTCAGTTGACGGTACCTGAGCATTAAAGTTGAAAAAAATTTGAGGTGGACCGAACATATTCAAGATTTAATGAATAAAATACAAGAATCCAAGAATTCGCCGCGATTAGAAATTATTTGTGCAATCGCAACTTATTAACGTTATCTATGCAGTCTAACAACAACTCTCGAACAATACATGTCGACCATGTGACAAACCATTTTTATTGTACTAATTTAAGACAGTATTACATGTAAAATTGAATGTTTTTATACAGTCCACCCAGTGTCGAAATTTATTACCAAATTATAAACATAAAAATGCTCATTCGTGCCGGATATAGTGAGAATCAAACAATAAAAGTGAAAACCGGTGAATTAATCTATAACCGCCATTTACCATCAGTTCTGCCTAGGTTTCCATGGAGACTATATAAGGAGAACTAACTCATACGGAGAAATTGACAAAACCTGACCTCAAAATCGACTATCTAAGCAGTTTGTTTTTTCACCGCTACGCTGCGCATTGCAACACGTGCACCATCCAAATAAGTAACCTTAGTTTTTATAAATGACAGTAATCAAATTGTAAACATTACTTATGACAATAATAAATAAAAACTAAAAGTAGGAGCTAGAAAGATTAAAATTATTGTTAAAAATTAAAAAAGACAAAGTGTGTGCGTTGTTAAAAATTATTGCAATAGTGGTTGATAGTGCAACTGATTTAAAACGATAAGACGTGAATTGAAGTTAAGAAAGCCAGAGTGTTTTCAGTTACCCAAAAGATGATTGAAAATATTCAAAGATAAATAAAGTAGGAAAGAATATTTATTATGTTAGGATTCAAATTATATACATTACTCGTGAGAAGTCTAAAAAAAGCACAATGGCACACAAAATACTTTACTTTTGCTGATGGTACCATTCTGGTATATACAAGTAAAATTCAAGAGAACTGGAAGAAAAAAGGTGAACAAGGAATAAGCTGTGAAAGTAATTTGAAAAAACTATTAATAGGTATACTCTGTACACAGAAAAATATAAATTAAATTCAGTGGGTATTTACATAGAGATAGGAAATCAAATTATTAGGTAATGTTGGAGCAAACATATACAACAAATGGAAACAAATATTGGTACACTCTACCTCTACAGGGGTTACTAAAACCATTCAACATTGAAAGTGATTTTTAACACTTCTTTCTTACTAATCTTCAGCTAAGTACCTAATTTCAGTCTGTGGCACTTGTGGGATAACATCTACAGATAAAACGCAGAGAATTTAAAATAGTGTAGTAGTGAAGGTTATAAAATGTCAACAGATGTAATTTTCAAAGAAACTGGTCTTCAGATGACAAAAATATTGGAAAATGTAGTTTCAGTATATCCTCGAGTAGGTGTATCTGAATAGTGAGTGGTCCAAAAAACCAATTGAAGTGGCAAATACCTCCCCAGGAGAATTTTTGTACAAAGTGATTAAATAATAACTTGAAATCTGGCAGTAAGGGATGGTGAATAATGTATTCTCATACCAGAAGACAAAACACTTCATATACATGTAGCTTTGAACAGCCCAGTGAACATAATATGTATAAAGTAATTCAACAGTCTGCGACGGTACTAACAATTTGTTGCAAATATAAAAATAAAATTGTAGGTATGTTGAAATTTTTGTACGTTTTTGTATTAGAATAAAGTAATAATTTTCTTGTATGATATGTACTATTTACATATATGTACTTTACCTATATGGAAAACCTTTGCATGAACTAATATCATTAGTAACTTGTGCCTGTTGACAGTGATGATTAAACTATATTGTACCTATTTTTTATTGTAATTAAACAGATTGAAGATTGTGCATAGATAAATTTGAAGCATTGGTATTCATCCTACACCTTTAAAACCATTTCACTATTCTGTTGTAAGTTATTGTAGCTCATTCACTGTTATTTTGAGATTATTATGACTGATCACATACATCTACATACTGCAAAAAAACATATTTGCAAATTTGAATGTGTTCGTTTGAAATCAAATCTGGAGGACTTCATGTTGAGGTATACATTTTTGGAGAAAAACTGTTATTCACTTTTACTTGCAGTTTTTTATAACTAAGGTAGCTTTCAGGATTAATAGCAAGAATTCTGGACACATCATTTGATATAGTTTATAGAAAATACCACAGTGTTTAACACCATCAAAGGCTCTAGTAATTCCTAGAAAAAAAGCAGCACATATGTTCTTGGTAGCCTAGATGTTTGTATATATAATTTAGAGTTCGATAGTGGGATGTATAATGGACCATTTTCCTTAAAACCAATCTCATATGAAGATATCTATGTATTTATCGATATTTTGTAATATTTTTTTTGTTTTAAAAATTATTTGTCAGTACAGACAGAATTCAATCATAATGGTATAAAGCCTTGAGTAGAGAATATTAAATATCCTAATTATCTCTTTTCAACTTCAACGGTAAACTGATAACTCATAGTAAGCTAGAAACATATGGCAGACCATAGGGTAGGTAGGTATAGAGTTAGAGACAATACTGGTTGTACACTTTATATTTAGGTGAAAGTTACAAAATGTGTAGTGAATTACAAGTTTCCTGCAATTCTGTATATTTATCATTTTCAAAATTTCTTCTTGTAAAGGCTTTGCCAGTTCAGGAGCAATCGGCTTTCATTCATTTTATAGAAAATAACCTAAAATATTAGATATTACTTATTAACAAATTTGTAATTAATCGATCCTGTTATTAGAGCATTGACTATACTGTCTATTTATCTATATACATACCTTCTATTGGTTCATCAAACTGTATTTTTTTTATCGCAAGATATAATTCTTCAAAACTAAATTATTCAAAGGCATTTAAATTGATTTTCGTATTCCATATTTTACTGTGTAGAAAACCAAATTCTGAAAAACTTAAACACAAAATTATATAAAGAACAAATTAGTTCTAGAATATACTTACTTGCACTAAAGGGTGTCTTTTTCACATTTTTCGTTCAAAGACTTGTTATACCAATTATGACTGTGCCGAACCTTCAAGTCACCTAAAATGCCATGCGAAGAGAAATGTTTTTGGCAAGATGTATCATATTTTACTGCCAAACGATCACAATTTAAGATATTTTCCAAGACGAGGACGAAAACGGATTTCTTGGTCATAAAATTTTTCATTTCTGTTGTATTTCTGTTCCCTAACCTCACTTACCTAACATATTGTCAAATGAGCTAGCAACCAATAAAAAACCATGAACTGAAAGTGTATGCAAGACTCATGATTGGCTGTTATTGTTCTGCAGTCAGTTGTTTCTGGTACACATTTGAGACTGGCGCCCTCTACCATTACCAAAAATTGAATTATATGGAGTTCGATCTCCTTATATAGTCTCCATGCTAGGTTCGTTAACAGTTTCGATCCATGATTTCACCATTTTTCATTTTTTTTTTGTAATAAACATTATAGTCTAGGATTCCACTGCAGAATTAGTGTACTTATCGAGTATATGCTAAAAACCTAATTTTTACGCATATTTATCATCAAGAGAATAAATATCTGCTAGGGTGCCTATCAAAATGTGGCCGCTAGTATTTTTAATTAAATTATTTTTAATTAATTTTTCGCAAAAAATTTCATTGATTTGTTTTTAAAATAAAATATCGCCTACTTAACTGCAATATATATAAAGACTTTGAAAATTCACGGTTGCCGTTGAGCAGTTGGCCGCACCTCTTCGCAGCCAGGTGTAAACAGGTATGATTTTGATATATTTTTACGTTTATAACGTACATTTATGATTTATATATCAAATTAAAGCTAATTTTTTTCTCATTATTATGATATATGGGTGCCTAATTAAATCTGGCCGCAAATAAGGGTTGCTGGCTGCTAAAGATGGTAAATATTAAAAGTAGAGTGAAAGAGAGCTAGCGCGTAACGTCACCAGTCAGACGAAGACAGCGATTGCCAGCTGTACGACGTTTTCAAGCCATTGCGCATGCGTCGGGTGCTAGTGTTCTCAACCACTGGTTCAAATAATAGTAGAGACGACTTAATAAATACTCCAAAAGAAATGTCTTTCTTTCAAAATTACATAAAAAAATTGATATTGAAAAATAAAACCAAGGTTACTTACGTAAAAGAAAATTTTATTGTGCAAGTAGGTTGAAAAAATATTAGATTTTATTCAAGTATTTAATTGTTTGTTACATATAAATTAAACATTCAAGTGAATTAAACATTAAAATAAAAAAATGTATCTTATATTTCCGTGACTCTCATTTAAAAATCTGAATCATCAGAGCTTTCACTCATACTATCATCGGAGCTATCACTTTCACACATATCATAATCGTCGTCATTATCGGAAGATTTGTTCGTGGAATCACATAGCACACTCTCAACTTGCGTTGGCAAGCCATCCAAAATGGATAAGTTTAGAAAAAGGCAGTTAGAGATTGAAGAAGAGAAATTGCAACAATTAAAAAAATTATGTAGTGCTATTGAAGTGAGCAATGGAATCCAAGTGGAAAAGCTTGTTGTGCTAAAACAGTTACTTGCATCCAAGCAGTCAAAATTGGAATAAAATAACTATGTATCAAAAAGGAATATATTGAAAATTTACAAAAAAACAGTATTCTGCATATTATTTCTGAGAATATATATTTTTTTTATTATAAGAAATATTTCCAACCTATTTTATTAATAACTAATAACGGATCTACAATATGGGAGACATGAAGAGTGAGATACACCTTGTAACATCATTATAAATTGAAAAATTACAACAAAGATGCTAAAAACTGCCTTTTTATTTCTGCCCGTCCAATATTTAGATTGGGGTCATCAATTCCATCCTGTTCCATTCCATTTTGTTCTAGATTTTCTTCTAATTCATCATCATCTTCATCTAAATTACCCTCCAAGTCTGAAGATATGATAAAATTATGAAGAACACAGGCCGCAGTTATAACCATTGGAACAGCTTCAATTAGACTCATGTCAATATATATTCCAGTCGTCTGAATTTACCCTTGAGTAGTCCAAAAGTCCGTTCAATTAGACATCGAACTCCAGACATTCTTATATTGAATGTGACTTGTTGATCCCCAAGATGACCATTGTCCTGATAAGGCTTCATAAGAAAAGGAAGGAAAGGATAGGCTGCATCTCCCAGTAAATGCTCGGTGGCTTCAATGGGAGGATTATTTCCAGAGAGTAGTGCAAATATTCCACTGTTTCTGAAAACACTCCACTGTTTCTGAAAACACGTGCATCATGCACTCGTCCTGGTGCACCCACATATATATCTGTAAATTGATTTTTATCATTGCACACTCCCTGAAGTATTATAGAATGAATATTATTCCGGTTATAGTAATCAATGGCATTATGTGGGGGTGCCTTGATAGGAATATGGCAACCACCAATGGCCCCTATTATTCCGGGAATACCTGTAATAGAATAAAATAATTACCTATATTGACAGAGTACATAATATCCATCAACTTTTCCATTACGAAAACATTATATTGAGTAATTTTTCAAGTAAAGTATATAAGAAAAATATATTCAAGTTAATTACCTGAAGTCTCTTCACACACTCTACTTATTCTCTGCCTTTCCTGCTGATTGGGCCATACTATAATATTGTTTACTTGACCAGCTATCAGTCTTGTAAAAAACATAAATGCTCGATGACCTGTACTTTTTGAAAAATTAAATCTATGCCCTACAGATACAAAGCTTTCTTGCTTTGCCAGAACCCACCCTGTGAATAGCAGCTTATTTTTAAAATCTTCATAGTCAATATCTTGGTTATTTTCAACAATTATTAACATGTTGTTAAAATTAATTTTATTTTCTAATAGTAAAAAACGTGGCAACGATGCCCGACTAGGGAGTCAGTTTTTTTGTACGCTTTTGTTGTAGCGTTTGGCGCGCAAAAGGGCGAACCAAGGCGAGACCTCACTTACTCACTATGTTTCTTCAGCGCTGTATCTAGTACACATATGTATATTTCTATACAATTAAATAATACAGTCCACTCATTTACAATTAGTTTATTTTGAACCAGCAAATACTTCCAAACATAAACATTTTGGTCTTCGATCCAGATAAATTAAAAAAATTAAGAAAATACCTATTGAAATAGTGTAAAAACCTTTTCAACTATCAAGATTCGAGTGCTTACAGTGGCCCAGCGAAGTGGCGAAGAAAAATAGCGAGTGCAGCAGCAAGCGATAGGGACTAACTGACTGAACGACTGTAATACAGGTACATTTCCTATTTTATTCCATTTTTTCCTTTATCTTAGGATCATTTGAACTATTAAAATTAGAAAGAGGTTGAATGTAACAATATATTCAATTAACTATTGAAAACTAGTACAATTATTTCAATGAAAATACAATTAAAGTTTATTACAACTAGAAAGACAATTTAGGCGGCATTTTACATGACAAAATATACGAGGTACCTATGTTTCTTACAATTCTTAATTAAACAATTATAATACAATTTATTTTCTATTAAGTCTAGACAATTTATAATTGAATTTCATGAGTTTGGTTTAGAAAGATCAATTATACAATTATTTTAAAAGGTACAATTACTATTTTAGTTACAATTTTACACCTAGGAAGTAGGTACAATTAATTTTAAACAGTTGAACTAGGTATTTGACTACAATTAAGGTGCAATTTTCTATTGTAGGTTATTTGTCAATAATTACAAGTTAAACCGTAATAATGCCCCCAACAGACAATAACGACCTCACAAGTTTATACCGTAAAAGAGGTACAATTAAACAAAAACTCACATTATTAGAAAAATTCATAAATAGTATTAACATATCAGTTTGAGGAGTTAATGAAATCCAAATGCGATACGACAATCATTTAAATTTATTAGATGAATTTGACAAAGTCCAATCGATTATAGAGTCAGAATGTAAAGAGGATGACCTAAACGAACAATTTAACGAACGCGATACATTTCAAAATAGATATTATGTTGCTATTGCTTTTTTAAAACAATGTGTACACAATTTACAACTACGTCTAAATACAAGCGTCGAACAAAATTCAAATTCAGGTCACAACGTTTCGTCGAACAATTTTGACCCTCTTCAGAATGTTTTACTGCCAAAGTTAAAATTACCCAACTTCGATGGAGAGTTTCATCATTGGCTTCAATTTAAAACCAATTTTAAAACGATTATATGTGACAATACAAATTTAAATGAAAATCAGAAATTTCAATTTTTAAAAGCGTCTCTAGATGGGTATGCCATTTGAAAGAGCTTGGAACCTTCTATGTGAAAGATTCGATAAAAAACAATTCTTAATCGATAGCCATTTTAAGTCTATTCTAGGTGTGCAAAATCGGTGTTTCGGAATTCGGTCCGGGTACCTAGCAAAAGGGCTACCTGCTCACAGGGACATTGTCCAAATCCGAAAGAGTGATTTCGTAATTCGGTCCGCTGTGGAAGCAGGTAGATTTCATGTGGGTATTAAAGGTGGTTTGGTAGGGGTAGGTTTGGATGGGTTATTATTGAAAATTATTATAATTTATTCTTCAAAAATTGACTAGAAATAAGAAGGTGGTTTGGTAGGGGTAGGTTTGGTTGGGTTATTATTGAAAATTATTATAATTCATTCTACAAAAAAATTGACTAAAAATAGGAAGGTGGTTTGGTAGGGGTAGGTTTGGTTGGGTTATTATTTCACGTACTGTTTTTATTTTTGACGATACGCATTTAGCGTAAATTTTTAAACATGCCAGTACAGCAACAATAAGTGTGTACTGTTGGTCCTAAGCCCAAAAAAATGTGAAGGAAAATAAAAGTCAAATTAAACAAATAGTAGGTACATGGGACCCAATTCCGAAATCGCATTTTCGCTGATGTGACCACACTTCGAATTTAATCCGTTACAGGTAGTCCCTTCCGCAGGTAGCGGGACCGAATTCCGGTGCGTCCTGCAAAATATTACTAGAGAAAACTATGTGCAATTTCGTAACTTATTAGATGAAGTTTCTAAACATTTAACATCGCTAGAAGGCTTAGAGTTAACTAAAGACAGTTTATACGATTCCTTTATTATTCATATTGTGTCTAATAAATTGGACAAAAATACAATTCGTGACTGGAAAGAAATAAAATATCATACTGACTTACCAACTTTGGAAGAATTTATGAATTTTCTTAAAGACAAATCTGACATTTTACAATTTTTGGACGATAATCAACAATCAACTAAATCTCTTGGCAATTTTAGTAAAAATAAAAACAATCCAGTACATATGCTTTTATCAACTAATAAATCATTGTCCTGTAATTATTGTAAACAAGTTCATACAATTTATAAGTGCCCTCAGTTTTTAGCTTTAACTATTGATACAAGAATTCAGAAGGTTAAAAATTTAAAGTTATGCGAAAATTGTTTACTTGCAGGTCATGATAAACAAAACTGTAAACACGGCAATTGTACAATATGTAAAAGAAAGCATAATACACTGCTTCACAAACAATACAATGCACTACCCCCGGCAAGCAATGTTCCTAATGAACCAACAACGTCGATGAATATGGTTGTGAACCGCAATTCGAACACGATTTTGAAAGCTGAAACTTTCACCAATTCATTATTATCTACCGTCACATGTCAAATTAAGGACAACCAAGGCAATTTTCATCAAATAAGAGCACTGCTGGATTGTGGAGCTCAATCCAATATAATAACTGAAAAGGCTTGTAATTTACTAAATATAACATTGTTACCTACCAATGTCTCAATTTCTGGAATTGGTCAAAATGTATCTCATATAAATAAAAGGTGTTCTATTACACTTTTTTCTTGCGTTAATGATTATAAATGTACAATTTCATGTCTAGTCGTCCCTGTAATAACTGGTAATATTCCATTTGCTTATTTTAATCCTAGCACATTAAACATACCCGAACAGGTTCAATTATCTGATCCTAGTTTTGGATGTCCACAAGATGTCGATTTATTGCTGGGTGCAAATATATTCTGGGATTTGTTATTAAACGAAAAAATAAAATTGAACAATAATATGTTAATTAACACCGTCTTTGGATGGATAGTAACAGGTGCGCTTCCAATTGACACTAATAAAATAATTATGTGTAATTTCTCAAAGATTCATATTCCTGAAGACGACCAGTTGAAGAAATTCTGGGAAATCGAAGAAATAAAAGATCGCAATCAATTTTTATCTCAAGACGACATTGAGTGCGAGTCTTTATTTAACGAAAATACTTTCCGCATAGAAAATGGTCAATTTGTAGTAAAATTCCCATTAAAACAGTCCCCAGAACTATTGGGCAGTTCTAAACCTGATGCAATTAAAAGATTTAAAACATTAGAAAGACGATTCGCAGATGTTCAATTTAAACAATTATACACCGATTTTATCCAAGAATATGAAACTTTAGGTCATATGACTAAATTAACTATTGAACCCGATGGAGTTCAATACTTTTTACCACATCATGGCATTTTAAAAGAAATGAGTACCACAACTCGTTTACGCGTGGTTTTTGATGGGAGTTGTAAGACATCTACAGGGTGGTCGCTTAACGATTTACAATATATCGGCCCTAAGGTTCAGAATGACATTATAAATATTCTACTACGATTTCGAACATACAAATTTGTAGTTTCCGCTGACGTATCAAAAATGTATCGTCAAATCTTAGTAGATAGAGAACACAGACCGTTACAACAGATATTATGGCGCGATAATCCCGAAAAGAACTTTTGTATTTATCAATTGAATACGGTCACATATGGAACCCGATCTGCCCCATATCTGGCTATCAAGTGTATTAAGACGCTAGCTGAACACAATATTAAGCAATACCCTAAAGCTTGTGAAACAATATTACATGACATGTACGTGGATGATTTGTTGACCGGTTCTAACGATTTATTAGAATTGCAAAAACTATGCAAAGAAATCTATGATGTTTTAGCATCGGCTAAGTTCATTTTAAGAAAGTGGATTTCTAACAATTTTAAAGTAGTCAGTAGTTTCAAAGATAACAATATTTCAAATGCAATTTTAGATATAGGAGATAAAGAAAGCTGCAAAACCTTAGGAATTCAATGGGACAATAAATGTGACATTCTAAAATATACAATTAAACAATTTACTCCTCGAAACACAATTACCAAAAGACACATTCTTTCAATTATTGCCCAAATTTACGATCCTTTGGGACTATTAAGCCCTACAATTGTTATTGCAAAATTAATCATACAGAAGTTATGGTCCCTACATATTTGCTGGGATGAGCCTGTCCCACAGAATCTAGAACAAACGTGGTATCGATCTCAGAATGAACTTGACAGTCTAAATCAATTATCAATTCCTAGAAATGCTATTTCTATAAATTATGTACTTACAGATGTCCATTGCTTCTGCGATGCATCAAGAGATGCCTATTCATGTTGTATATACTTACGGAGTGTTGATGATACTGGAAATTATAATGTTCAATTACTGTGTGCCAAGACCAAGGTGTCACCACTGAAGACAATAACAATCCCAAAACTAGAATTGTGTGCTTGTCTTTTAGGAGCACAACTAATAAATATTGTAATCAATGCCCTCAATTTGAAAAATAGTCGTTATTGTTTGTGGTCCGATTCTCAAGTCGCCTTGTCCTGGATTAACACAGAACCCAATTTATTACAGACTTTTGTTGCTAATCGCACATCTAAAATACAATCTCTCACAAACATTGAGGATTGGAGGTATGTTAATACAAAAGAAAACCCTGCGGACTTAGCATCTCGAGGTATAATGCCTAAAATGCTGATGTCGAGTACAATTTGGTGGCAAGGACCTCAATTTTTATTGTTGCCATCATCGGATTGGCCAATCACTAATTTTTCAGTTTCTAAATGCGACCTCCCCGAACTAAGAAAATCTAAAACTATCCTAGTTACGTCACAATATATACAAAAGTGTGATCTATTCACAAAATTTTCCAGTTTACAACGATTGAAAAGAGTTACAGCATTCTGCATGCGTTTTATCAATAATGCGCGAAAATCTGGTACCAAAGCTATTGGCCCATTATCAGTTGAAGAATTGGACAATACCAATATTATTTTAATCAAATTATCTCAAATGGAATCATTTTCCGATGAGTTAAAATCACTTCTTGAAAACAAGCGATTGGATGCTAAACACAAATTTGCATCATTAGCCCCCTTCATTGATGAGAAAGGAATCATCAGAGTGGGAGGACGATTAAAAAACACTTACCTACCATTTAATGTCAAACATCCAATCTTACTGTCAACTAAACACAATTTTACTAAGCTAATTTTTAATCATAAACTTATTCAATTGTTACACCCAGGACCACAATTATTATTAAGCTCGGTTCGACAATTTTACTGGCCTGTTGGTGGTTCTATATTAGCCAAACAAACAGTGAGAAATTGCGTAAACTGTTTTAAGTTTAATCCTATATCATTTTCTTGTCCAATGTCAAATCTCCCAAATGAAAGAATTAGGCCTACGGTTCCATTTGAAGTGACCGGAGTTGATTATGCCGGCCAATTTTCTATTTTGAATAAACCAGGTAAAGGAGCTAAATTAACTAAGTGCTATTTGGCTATTTTCGTTTGATTTTGCACGAAGGCAATACATTGTGAAATAGTAACCGATTTAACTTCCAATAATTTTTTGGCATGCTTAAAACGCTTTGTATCTAGACGAGGTATTCCAAAAACTATATATTCCGATAACGGAACTACATTTCACGGCACTAACAATTTATTAAAAGATTTAGGTAAATTTCTATTCCAAAATCAAGCCTCTATTGTCGATTCTACCAGTCAATATAATATACAATGGAAGTTTATTCCACCTTATACCCCAAATCATGGCGGATTGTGGGAAGCAGCCGTCAAAAGTTGTAAGTTTCATTTAAAGCGAGCATTAATTAATAATAATGTAACCTACGAAGAAATGTGCACCTTGGTTATCCAAATCGAAGGTATATTAAACTCTCGGCCATTATTTGCGCAGTCAAATGATCCTAATGACTTGTCACCCATTACCCCATCCCACTTTTTAATAGGTCGAGCTCTGACCTCCATCCCGACATTGACTATACTGATACCAACAAGTATCGCTTAACTCGATTAGAACACATTCAGAAACTCTATCAACAATTTTGGCGAAGATTTTTAATGCAACATATTTCTCAACTACATCAGCAGTACAAGTGAAAGGATGCCCCACCAACTGTTTCTGTGGGCACCGTAGTTTTAATCAAGAACACCCTTCACCAATGGCCAATGGGAATAATTAGGCAATTATTCCCTGGAAGAGACGGCATTGCAAGAATTGCTGAAATTCAAACACATAAAGGACTTATTACTCGTTCCATTAGACATTTGTGTCCATTACCAAGACAAGAAGATATAGACAATTAAAGTGATTTAGTGCAAACTTAATCCAGTAGTAATTTTTATAAACATATACTTTTAATTTCCATATTAAGCTGTTTTGAAGGCATCCCTTCAAAGAGGGGGCTATTATGTTAAAATTAATTTTATTTTCTAATAGTAAAAAACATGGCAACGCCGCCCGACTAGGGAGTCAGTTTTTTTGTACGCTTTTGTTGTAGCGTTTGGCGCGCAAAAAGGCGAACCAAGGCGAGACCTCACTTACTCACTATGTTTCTTCAGCGCTGTATCTAGTACACATATGTATATTTCTATACAATTAAATAATACAGTCCACTCATTTACAATTAGTTTATTTTGAACCAGCAAATACTTCCAAACATAAACACATGTTTAGATGTGCCTGAAACATTTGCTTTATAACAATAAGTTCACATTATAGTTTATTTATACCTTTACATCATAACTGTAGATGTAATTATACATTTTATTTGTATATACAGGGTGGCGCACCGAAAACGAAACAGATGCATTTACTGGCAGATGATTCCTTTTTAAAAAAATCCCTCGGACCCGTCGATTTTGTTTTCGAGGGGGACACAAAATTGGCATAAAATCACAGTAACATTTGCAGCCCCCTAAGCGGGGGTGGCACCATCCCTAAAATCTTAAATGGAAAGGGGGGTCGAATGATCCATCATTTAAAAGGTCTTTCAACTCCCTTTACAATGATGTAAAATTCATGTACTTCAATTCAGTAGTTTTGGAGATTTATTGATTTAAAGTTTAAATACATCATCGTAAGAGGAGATCAATACATAGCAGCAAAGTTGTTAAAAAATAAAGAATGAACTGACCTGTCAGCCGAG
Organism: Lochmaea capreae; assembly: GCA_949126875.1. NCBI lineage: Eukaryota > Metazoa > Arthropoda > Insecta > Coleoptera > Chrysomelidae > Lochmaea > Lochmaea capreae. Next base: position 24,515,733 of record OX421409.1, on the reverse strand, counting down.
TAAATGTTGAAAATGACCACCATTACTTTCCATGCAATAATAAAGATTTTGCTGAAAACGTTGCCGGACATTTTGCAATATTTGAGGAGTAATTTGATGGCACTCATTCACAATTCTTTGTCGCAAATCTACTAAGGATGTTGGCTGAGTAGCATAGATTTTGCTTTTTAAGTAACCCCACAAAAAGAAATCTAAAGGTGATAAATCTGGCGATCTTGGGGGCCATTCAACGGCACCTCTTCTACCAATCCATTGACCTGGAAAGGTCTGATCTAAATAATGCCGAACTCTTAATGCGTAATGTGGTGGGGCACCATCCTGTTGGAACATCAACATATTCTCAACGTATCGACCATCATTCTGATTTTCAATTATATCTGTTAGCGCAGGATCTATGGCATTTTGCAGTAATTCCAAATACATTTCACCAGTCAAATTTCCAGGTAAGAAAAAAGGACCAACCAAATGATCGCCAAAAATGCCAGCCCAAACATTTAATTTTTGTGGCTGCTGTGTGTGTACCTCATGGTAAATTCTGGGATTAGAGTCCGACCAATATCGACAATTATGACGATTTACTTCGCCATTTAAAAAAAAGGAACATTCGTCGGAAAAGCAAATGTTAAATAAACATTGTTCATCGTTTGTAATTCGTTCACTCATAACTTCACAAAATTGTAATCGCTTATCAAAATCGTCTTCATTAAGTTCTTGTACAAGGTGAATTTTATACGGATGAAAATTATGTGCCTTTAGAATCCGTTAGATAGTACGTCGACTAACACCACACGAAGTTTGCAATTTGCGGGTACTTAATGTAGGATCTACAATAACTTGCCCTAAAACCCCCACTTCTGTTGCTTCGTTCCTTATAGGATTTTCAATATTACGTTTTTTATTGGCGACTGATCCAGTTTCCCGAAATTTAGCTACAAGTTCTATAACATATTTTCGGTGCACATTATTGTTCTCATGTCGCTCATTAAAAATTTGTGCTGTTCTATTAGCGCACTGATTATTTCCGAAAAATATTTCAATAATTTCAACCCTTTCTGCCGTGGAATATACCATGGTTAATTTATGTAAAAGCAATAAATGATATTTTAACAACAAAGATTGGTCAAATCAATCGCAAACTAATGTACTATTTCCTATTTAAAATAAGTACGTGGCATTCTCTACTTATCTTTCTTCAAGAAACAACTTTTTTTGTCACAAAGGACACTTCAATTGCTATTTTTATTATTAATAAACCATGGGCGTAGTAAATAAAAGCATTTACTTATCAAGAAAATGCTTTTACTCAAATTTCTTCTGAAAGAAGTACAAACTAATTTGATGTACCTATTAAAGTCTACTTTAAACTTTAAATCAATAAAACTCCAAAACTACTGAATTGAAGTACATGAATTTTACATCATTATAAAGGGAGTTGAAAGACCTTTTAAATGATGGATCATTCGACCCCCCTTTTCATTTAAGATTTTAGGGATGATGCCACCCCCGCTTAAGGGGCTGCAAATGTTACTGTGATTTTATGCCAATTTTGTGTCCCCCTCGAAAACAAAATCGACGGGTCCGAGGGATTTTTTTAAAAAGGAATCATCTGCCAGTAAATGCATCTGTTTCGTTTTCGGTGCGCCACCCTGTATATGATCAGTGCGTACCTGAAATGTTTCCCTAGACATTCTAAAATGGGCTTTAAAGTCGTCAGGTGTATAGTGTGGAATTACATATTCATAATAATCATGATTTCTTATGGCTGGAACTCTAGGGGGACCCACGAAATTAGCAGGCTGAATTAAGTTGTTCACGATTTGCCCCACAATATTAAGATCGATATGTTCATCCAATAATACAACGCGTTAAATATCTATCAAATATGATATGTACTTTTACTATTTTTCGAACAAAGTTTTATCAATATCGATTCTGCTACTTTTCCAAATGTTTGCGGCAAAGTAGAGCCAATTTGATACAAATAATAGAAACCATCAATGATTTCTTTGTCGACTTGGCCGGGATTAGCTGGTGCAATCTTTGCTGTCAATTGTTTACTCAGAGTTCACTTGTCCGTCTTCATCATGTCGCCTGAGCAGTGGAATAGTGCAGGAGGTAGAGGTGCTAGAGGGAATGACAAACAGTACCCAATGTCAACTTTTTGATTAAAAGCAATTGCCAACAGACGTCCAAAAATATCTCGTTCCATTTTAATTATTGCTTTTTTGTCTCCGGTGGTGCTCTTAATACTTTTTTTAACACAATCTGAAGCGAAGTTATTTATTTTATTACGAGTTATTGATCTCACAAATATTGTTGAATCTTCAGAGCATTCCGAAAAAAAATTCAACTTTTGTTCTTGACCTAAAGACTTAACATTGAGTAAATAATCAGTAACATTTGAGGATGCCGCTTTACCAGTTGACAAATTGAACAAACAATATTTGGCAACATTTTCAGAAAAAGGATTCATTGTTTTCTTGATCGTTTTAACAATATTGTTTAGAGTTTTGGAGTCTTTCTCAATTCGATTCTTCTGTAACGTATAAGAAGTATCATCTGCTTGAGATAATCCGATTTCTGCTTTCACAGACGACATAATTTTAGTCCTGACACTATGGCTAAGAGCCCATCTTTCTCGTGCAGCGATCAAATTTGTAAAATGGCTCACACCAGTCAAGGTATTAGGTTAGGTTAGGTTTATGGTGAGTGGGTCTATAAGGCCCTCCACTGCGACTCGCAAGAGTCTATTGTGGCTCACACCTATTCAGATTTCACCAAACAAATTCAGCTTCCTAACAAAGCCGATTAGCTTATTTGGTGAATGATTTTTCAGGTCCGAGGGCGAGAGAGCATCCCTGCCAAACATCAGATACCTGATTCGAGCCGCGGCGGGGCAGGCACAAATTATATGCTCTGCTGTTGCATCATCTTCCAGACAAAGACGGCAGGTTGGATCTTCCGACAGTCCAAGTTTTAGCATATGATGATTCAGATGACAGTGGCCTGTTAAAAGGCCTGTTAGACAGCGTAGGTCATGCCTGCTATAGTCTAACATTGGTTTGGAGACATTCTTCGAAGGATGTATGAAAGCCTTTGAATGGACCAATCCTGGTAAATTATGCCAGAAGTCTAATGCTCTTCTTGCCGTCCAGGTATTCAGTATTTGTTTGGCAAAACTTATTGCGATGCCAATTGTAGGTTCTGGTCCGATAGAAACACGTGCGGCACCCTCCCTTGCAAGAGAGTCTGCCTTCTCGTTTCCTTCCATGCCAGAATGGCCAGGGATCCCGACCAGCAATACTTTATTGAGTTCTCCTATTGAAGAGAGTATTTTTTGGTAGTCTAATACCAATTTCGACGTTACACGGTTAGAGCTAAGTGCTTTCAAAGCTGCTTTGCTCTCCGAGAAAATTTTTATTGTTCTATGTATGAGATTGGCCTACTCCAATCTCTCCACACATGAAACAATGGCGTAAATTTCCGCCTGAAATAAGGTTGCATAGGATCCTAGAGAGGTTGAGATTTCTGTCCTAGCTCTGCGCCCGTATACACCTGCACCAGAGCCTGAAGGTGTTTTTGAACCGTCTGTATACCAACAGCTGTCTGCTCTTAATAGTTCATCCTTACGGAGGACCCATTCATCTCTATTTGGAATTAGGACGGTATAAGGCAGGTCGTAGTTTACTGTTGGAGGCATTATGTCAGAGGTCATTCCAAGAATACTGTGACTTTCAGTTTCCACTAGCATTCTGCTTCGTTCTGTATAAGCCTGATTTGTGCATTTAGAAATATGCGCAATTCTGTATATTGTCCATCTAGCCTCTCTTTCCAAAAATATATGGAGAGGAGGTAGGTCCAGAAGGATTTCCATGGCTGCTGACGGTGTGGAGCTGAAAGCACCAGTAATTGCCAGGCGAGCCTGTCTCTGTAAACCAGAGAGCTTTGCTTGGGCCGTTCGCTGTAAAGCTTTTGGCCACCAGGCAATAGCTCCATATGTGATCGTTGGTCTAACGATCATCACATATATCCAATAAATTTGTTTGGGTCCCATGCCCCAAAATTTTCCACAGATCCTACGACATGTCCACAAGGATAGTCTGGCCTTATGGATAACTTTTTCAAAATGAGCGTTCCAAGTAAGTTTTATATCTAGGATAATCCCCAAATATTTCACTTCCGCTGCAAATGGAATAACCTCACCATTGTAGGAAAGTGGTGGAAGATCCTCCAACTTTCTTTTCCTAGTGAAGGGAACTATTACGGTTTTACCAGGGTTAACAGACATCTGTTCCCTCTGACACCAACTATGGACATCGTCCAACGTCTTTTGGAGGATATTATAAGCTACCCTTCCTGACTTGGTCCTTGCCAAGATGACAAGGTCGTCTGCATACGCTTGCAGTTCTACCCCTTTTCTTTGGAGAGCGCTAAGCAAGTTATCCAACAAGAGTGACCATAGTAGGGGAGATAGTACTCCGCCTTGTGGGCAGCCCCTGGAAACCTTAAAGCTAATGGTCTCGTCCTGAAGAAATGTAGTGGCTGTCCTATTAGTGAGCATGGCATATATCCAACCGGTAATGGTTGGTTTGATGCCCTTTTCAGTCAAAGCTGAACCAATGGAAGTCGGTAGTGCATTGTCAAATGTTCCTTCAATGTCAAGAAATATGGCCACCGCAATCTCTTTGTTGTTAAGGGATTGTGTGATTTTCTCAAGAAGGTTGTGTAACGCTAAATCTGTTGATTTGCCAGTTTGATAAGCATATTGGTGGATGCTCAGGAGGGAATTATATAAAGCTACCCGCCTGATGTAGCAATTCAGTGCTTTTTCAAGTCCTTTAAGCAGAAAAGATTATAGGCTAATTGGTCTGACCGATTTAGGGTGTGGGTCTGTGATATGTAATTCCACGACGGACTAGCTCTGTACAGTTTAATGAGGATGGGTAAAAGTAATTCCAGCCCGTTTTGAAGCAGAGCTAGAAATATTCCATCCTCACCGGGAGATTTAAACGGCTGAAAAGATTTGATTGCCCATTCAACTGCCGGTGCTGTGATAACTTCCTTGGCGGCCTCCCAATCGATCTTTTTTGGCCGCCTTGCGCCCTCAAAGAGTGGAGGTCGATTGTTATCCAGAGTCAAACTTCCAGGAAAGTGAGTTTTAATCAAAAGCTCTAACGTTTCTTTTCTAGAGGTCGTAAAAGTGCCATCAGGTCGCTTCATCGACCCAATCTCGGCAATCGACTCTTTAGAGAGAATCTTGTGAACTCTAGTACTACGAGGTATATCAGAAATACTCTCACAGAACTTTTTCCAAGACTCCCGCTTTGCCTTTTTGATTTAAAGGTATTACCAGCATCAGCATTAATCGTCTGCTCCAAAGTCAAGTCTACAGGTAATCTACATAAGCATGATTTTGTGCGTCTAATACCAAATGCACCTTCGCGAAATTCCTGAAGTAGACTAGAATTTTCAACTTTCAACTTGATTAAGTTATTTAAATACATAGCAGCCCATTTGGCATAATTCGGCTGATTGAATAGTAGAGTAGTAGTAGAGCTCAAAATTACAGCAGCGTATACTTCTAGAAAATCGAAGAAATATGTTGATAAGTTCAGTATACTGCGAATAATATTGAGCTGTCTTTCCATGGCCGCTCTGAAGTGTTATTTCGCGGAATTGTTTGTAACCATGCAGTATTTTATCCAATGAATCAGGTAAAACAATGCTCTCGTTGATTCCACCTGAAGTATTCATTACGGCGTTTAAGTCTTCCTTTAGAGTTTCAACATCATCCGTGTCAATTTCTGACAGATATTTTTCAAAATGAAGAATCTGCAAAGCACCAGAAGCCAACGGATGTAGCTGCTTACATCGATTAAAATGTTTACTATCCAAGAAGCTGTTCATTGAACCTCCTGCTAGTGCCTCTGCTTCAACCAAAATCTCTATTAATCCACTGGAATCAATATACTTTCCAATCGCTTTAAAGAAAGCAATGTTTTTCATATTGTTTTGCTGCAAATCTCGTAGTGCAAACTGAAGAAACTGCATTTGAATGTAAACATGAAAAAGCTGATACAAGGATTGTTTTCCACATAAGCAAAGTACTGAAAATTCAAAAATGTTGGTGAAAGCATCAGACACTGACGTTTTAATAATTCTATTAGGTAATATGCATAAATTTCCTAATTTACAGATTTGGTTGGCGAACAGTGCATCAAAAAAAAGTAATAATAAAGATGAAGTTTACATTAACTGTACGGACTTATCAATAAAATTAGGCGCACCTCTATGTCTTGCTCTTCCTGCTTTTCACGCGTACACGGGTTGCGACTACACGGCTGCATTCTTCAACAAAGGCCCTTGACTTTATTTATGAAGCACCCACACATTCAACAAGCTCTTGCGTCTTTGACGAATCCTAATGACATCTTTAATGAAACTAAAATTGATGCAGTCCAGGAGTTTACGCGCCTTATGTATGGACTTCCAAAGTGTCAAAATGTAAATGCCGCAAGATTTTTATTATTTAACAAAATGTACGCTTCGAAACAAAATAATGAAAAATGTATGAAAGGAATGAAAGGTTTCGACTCAACGCATATTCCACCGTGCTGGAAATCTTTGAAACAAAAATTGTTGCGGGCAATCTTTGTTAATTCAATGTGGTTAAATGCTACTGAGCCGAATTGTATCAAGTTCAACGCGGAAAATAACGGCTGGCTGTTATTAGATGGTGTCCTAAAACCAACGTGGTTCCTGGGAGACTCAACTCCAACGCAAGTTGAGAGTGTGCTATGTGATTCCACGAACAAATCTTCCGATAATGACGACGATTCTGATATGTGTGAAAGTGATAGATAGCTCCGATGATAGTGTGATGCCTTTTGGCCTAAACATTAAGTCATTAATTATTTAAAATATTATCGAATAAATTCCCTTCAGCTAATTCCAATAAACCACGAATTGTTTTATAAATAATAAATATAAAGGTTACACGTACGAGTCAATGTCAAAACAAATAAACATTATCTAGTATCATGTATGTTTACTTATAGTGAACTTGACTCTTTGTATATATAGGTAACAATAGTATTTTAAGCATTCATTATTAATTGATTATCAATTCATTATTGATTCATTATTATTATTAAGTCATTATGATGGTCATTCATGAAAGGATGATTACAGTCAGTATCCTTCATTCTAAGTAGTAATCTAAGAGTAGTCAATTAGTGTTAGTGGTTAATGTATAGTAAATATTAAATAGAACATGTCCCAGTGAAACAGGTAGTTGTTTTATTCCTGGGGGATGACCCACCAAGTGACCAGCAGCACCACCTAGTCAGAGGCCCTTCTACTATCCTACTACACCCAGTATCCTCATTACATTACACATTACATGGCGATCCTGCAAACAATTGGAGTTCTGTAACAATGGGTGGTAAAGCAACGAAACAAGCGGTCCAAGAAAATGGCGTGGTCAACAGTAATTTTATAGTACAAGAAGAGGAACTCAAAGCAGATCTGGAGGTGAAGATTCTTATCTACATTATTGTGGTTGTTTTGGTACTACAATTTGGATGGTCTATATATAAGAATCATAGAAGACAAATGAAGAGGGAGATAAGAAGAAATCTACAGCAAAGCACGCTAAATCTGTAGGATGGTGAGAATATTATTTTTTTTTTTGTAAACTTTAAGGGTATATTCTGTTTTGTGGCTAAAATTTTTTTTTGATAATTGATATTTCATATTTTTATTTCTATTGACAATGAATTTTAAATGTCCTCGAGTGATGGAAATGCAGTAACGTGGGATGAATTTGAGATTAGATTGAATTTAATTTTAGAAGATATACGTAGGAATAGTAAGCGTGTGTTAAAAAAGGAGGTTCCAAAAAGCTCAGATAGTCATATAGATATAATAAATAAGTTGTGTGATTCATTTAATAGTTTCTCTAAGTTAATAAATAAGAATTGGTATAAGTTAGAGGAGAATCAGCAGAGTACATGTATTTTATATTTTAACAAAATTAGAGAAAAGGTAGAGAAAGCATTTCAAGTGTTAGATTGTCAGTATGAAGTTCCGTCTCAATTAATTACGCGTAATAATTTAATTAATAATTTAATAGTATTAGAAGCAATGAGCAAAGATAAAAAGGAGAAAATGGCATTAAGTATGAATGACTTTTTCAATTTAGCTGGTAAGATATTACCAAATGAATTTAATGGGGATATAAGCAAATTGCAATCTTTTGTAGATGCTATAAGTTTGCTACAGGTTGGTGCAGCAGAGCATGAGGAGAATGCTGTACTATTTGTGAAAACTAGGCTAACTGGAAAGGCCAGGAGTCTAATCACCACCGAAAAATCGTTGGTAGAAATTATAGGAACCCTTAAAAAGGGACTAAAGGGAGATAGTGCTAGTTTAGTAGGAGCTAAATTAAGCAAATTAAGACAAAACAATAAGGATATAGTTGAGTATGCTTCAGAGATGGAGAAATTAACAGAGCAGTTACAAGCCGCGTATTTGGCAGAAGGAATGCCAGTACACTTAGCAACTAAGTATACAACAGAAGCAGCAGTAAAATCACTGATCGACAACTCAGCATCAGAACGGATAAAAACCGTTATAGCAGCTGGAAATTTTACGACACCGCAAGAGGTGATGACTAAATTGGTTTCCATCAATGTGGGAAACAATCAGTCAACAGGAAGTGTTCTGCATTATAAGGCAGATAGAAATAAGTTTGTGTCAGGAAATACCTATTTTCCACAGCGAAATACCTATTTTCCTCAGCGAAGACACTCTTATGTAAATCATAATGGAGAAAATAATTTCCATAGGAAAAATAACTACGATAACAGTAGGAAATTTCACGCCAATCAAGGCAATAGGAGATTTACTGGTTACAGGGAGAAACCAGAAGAATATAGAAACAAGCCTAACAATAGGTTTGACAATGATAATAAATATAGAAATGTAAGAATGTGTGAGAGTGGAGAGACGAGAGTGGAAGATGAACAGAAAGAATTGGGGTTTTGAAAAAGAAAGGTGAAAAATCCAAAATTTTAAATAACTTGCATAATAATAATCATTATATTTATAACTTTGATTTAACTCTTTCAAACTTTGTGCAAATTAAAACTGACATATCGGATAATATAGATACTTTTATATTAGATACAGGTGCAGATATATCGTTATTAAAAATTTCAGATAATTTTCCACATCACTTAATAAAGACAACACAAATCTTAAATATTAAAGGAATAACTCAGGGAGAAATTAAAACTTTGGGTACAATAGAAACTTTTCTTTTTATTAAGGGTGTAGCATTTCAACATTGTTTTCATGTAGTAGAGGAAGAATTTCCTATACCTACGAATGGAATTCTAGGTAGGGATTTCATAAGAAATTATAATTGTATTTTAGATTATTCAGAATTAAAATTATACATAGATTGTAAATCTAGGAATACAGTAACATTAGAAATTTTTGACAATCCTGAATATGATACTTTGGCAATACCGCCTAGATGTGAAGTCTATCGGTTGGTAGAAAGTTTCAAAAACTTAAGACAAGATAAAGTTGTTGAGCAACAAGAACTATTACCAGGAATATTTATAGCAAGATCTATTATATCAAAAACTAATCCTTATGTCAGAATTTTAAACACAAATTATGAAAGCAAGTCGATAAATACAAACAATATTAAAATATTGGATTTAAATTTATTTCATGTATATGCTGTGAAGAATGAAAGTAAGAATAGGTTGAAAGAATTAAGAAAAACATTAAATTTAGAGGTACCAGAATACGTGAGGGATAAGCTAATAAATCTTTGTGAGAATTTTTCAGATATTTTTGCTTTAAAGAACGACATTTTAACGCATAATAATTTTTATGAGCAAAAGCTATTGGTAAAAGATGATACTCCAGTATATATTAAAAATTATCGCACGCCACATTCTCAATCTTCAGAACTTAATAATCAGGTCCAAAAGTTATTAGAACAAGGTATAATCGAATCTTCAATCTCAGATTATAACAGTCCAGTTTTACTTGTTCCCAAAAAGGCAATCAATGGAGAGAAGTCTTGGAGACTTTGTATAGATTTCAGGCAATTGAACAAGAAAATAGTCACAGATAAATTTCCATTACCCAGAATAGATTCGATTTTAGATCAGTTAGGGAGGTCGAAATGGTTTTCAGTCATAGATCTTATGTCAGGTTTTCATCAAATTCCCTTAGAACAATCTTCAAGGAAATATACATCTTTTAGTACAGAAAAAGGTTCTTTTCAGTATACAAGATTACCATTTGGTTTAAATATAAGTCCAAATAGTTTTTCAAGAATGATGTCCATAGCATTCTCAGGATTAACTCCAGAAAAAGCATTTCTTTATATGGATGATATAGTCGTAATAGGGATGTCAGAAAATCATCATTTAAGTAATCTCGAAAGGGTGTTTGACACATGTCGGAAATTCAACCTTAAATTAAATCCACAAAAATGTCAATTCTTCAGGCGAGAAGTAACGTATTTAGGACACAATTTGTCCAGTGAAGGGGTTCTACCCGATAAGGCAAAATATTCAGTCATTGAGAAGTATCCAGTGCCCAAAAATTCAGAAGAATCTAAAAGGTTCGTAGCATTCTGTAACTATTACAGACGTTTCATTCCAAATTTCGCTGAAATATGCATACCTCTCAATAAATTATCTAGGAAAAATGTGAAATTCGAGTGGTCGGAAGACTGCGGAAAATCATTCCAAATACTAAAATCGGCATTAATTCAGCCGCCTATTTTAAAATATCCAGATTTCAATAAAAAATTTATATTGACAACAGATGCTTCAAATATTGCGTGTTCTGCAATACTTAGCCAGGAATACGAAGGTATAGATCTACCTATAGCTTATGCATCGCGAGGTTTTAAGAAAAGTGAATTAAATAAACCTATAATCATGAAAGAACTGTTAGCTATCCATTGGGGAATTAATCATTTTAAGTGTTATTTATATGGTTCTACACATTTTATTGTGAAAACGGATCACAAGCCGTTAACACATCTTTTTTCGATGACAGACCCAACTTCGAAACTTACGAGAATTAGACTAGACCTAGAAGAATACAACTTCGAAATACAATATTTGAAAGGAAATTCAAATTATGCGGACAGTATTTCAAGGATATCCATAAATGAATTAAAAGACTTGTACATTGACAATGCTCACATTTTAGCAATAACGAGGTCAAAAACTCGTCATAATAAAGCTCAGCCTATAGGAGAAGATAAAATAATTTCCACAGAAATAAAGGAAGATATTCGCAAGCCAGCAGTATATAAAGTACTGAATAATTTAGAGGCGCATAAATTACCAATTCTGCAATTTGAAAATAACCGTGTTTCGTTAAGGATGAACATACGGATCAAAAACAGGATGAGATTTAGCCAAGCCTTATTAAATACCGATATAGTTAACTTTGATTTAGATCAAACGTTAGTTCAGCTTGATAAGCTAGCGGTAAATAATGGTATAAAAAGGATGAAAATTTATATGAATGATATTATTTTCACACAGTGCACTATAAAAGAGTTTATGGAAAAAGGAAACAATACGTTAAAAAACGTACAAATATGTATTTGCGATATACCTAAGATGGTGGAAAAAGAAAAAGAAAAGCAACAGATTTTAGAAACTTATCATAATGATCCTTTATTTGGAGGTCATGTAGGAAATAACAGGCTATTGAAAAAATTAAGAGCGAATTTTAGATGGAAAAACATGGAAAAAGATGTAAGAAAATATATTAAGCAATGTCACAAGTGTCAGGTCAATAAAGCAAAGAATAATCACAAGGAAGAATTTGTATTAACGGATACAGCAGAAAAACCATGGGATATAACATATATAGATACGGTCGGTCCTTTTCCACAAAGTGAAAATGGTAACCGTTATTGCATCACAATGTTATGTGAATTAACAAAATATGCAGTAATAATTCCAGTTAAAAACAAAGAAGCGAACACGATAGCTCGTGGAATTTTTGAAAATTTCATACCAAATTACGGTCTAATGAAACAAATTAGGACAGATTTAGGCACAGAATATAAAAATGAAATATTCAACGCTTTAACTAAAATGTTAAATATTAGGCATAATTACTCAACAGCATATCATCATCAATCTATAGGAGGTTGTGAGAAATTACATAGAACGCTTAATGAGTATGTGAGACACTTTATAAATGAAAGTAAGGATGATTGGGATGAATGGTGTAAACTATTTGCTTATTGTTATAATACGACTCCAAGCTCGTATCATGGTTATACGCCATTTGAATTATTGTTCGGTAGACGTGCTAACTTACCCGAGAATCTAACAAACGAGATTGAGCCATGCTATAATATTGATGAATATCAGAATGAGTTAAAATATAAACTGCAGGTAGCTCATCAGAGAGCAGAGAAATATTTAACCAAACATAAACTGAGTAGACAAAGTCAAAATAGTAAGGTAGCTAATCCAGTTGATTTTAAAATAGGGGATTCAGTTTTAGTAAAGAGGGAAAATAGAACCAAATTCGAATCTCAATATATAGGTCCATTTACAGTCACAGAGGTGAGTGATGTTAACTGTAAAATTAAATTAGAATCAGGTGTGATAAAAGAAATACACAAAAACAGAATCCATCCTTATTGTAAAATGAATTAAAAATTGTAAAATTGAAAGTGCGAGTGAGTTTATAAACATTTCCGAATAATAAACAAAAGTGTTATAACAAACATTCAAAACATTGAAGTGAAAATAAATAAACAACTAAGTGATCGTAAACAATTTTTAAAGGCAATGAACATTCATTTATTTATGAATATATTATGTAATCGTAGGTTAGTGACATTATTTAATAACCATCTACCATTTATTTTTAGGATAATTGTAAATTCATTTCATTAGGGGGAAAGGAAGCTCAACGGAATTTATTCTTTTTGTAAAAGGGGAAGGTGTGATGCCTTTTGGCCTAAACATTAAGTCATTAATTATTTAAAATATTATCGAATAAATTCCCTTCAGCTAATTCCAATAAACCACGAATTGTTTTATAAATAATAAATATAAAGGTTACACGTACGAGTCAATGTCAAAACAAATAAACATTATCTAGTATCATGTATGTTTACTTATAGTGAACTTGACTCTTTGTATATATAGGTAACAATAGTATTTTAAGCATTCATTATTAATTGATTATCAATTCATTATTGATTCATTATTATTATTAAGTCATTATGATGGTCATTCATGAAAGGATGATTACAGTCAGTATCCTTCATTCTAAGTAGTAATCTAAGAGTAGTCAATTAGTGTTAGTGGTTAATGTATAGTAAATATTAAATAGAACATGTCCCAGTGAAACAGGTAGTTGTTTTATTCCTGGGGGATGACCCACCAAGTGACCAGCAGCACCACCTAGTCAGAGGCCCTTCTACTATCCTACTACACCCAGTATCCTCATTACATTACACATTACATAGTATGAGTGAAAGCTCTGATGATTCAGATTTTTAAATGAGAGTCACGGAAATATAAGATACATTTTTTTATTTTAATGTTTAATTCACTTGAATGTTTAATTTATATGTAACAAACAATTAAATACTTGAATAAAATCTAATATTTTTTCAACCTACTTGCACAATAAAATTTTCTTTTACGTAAGTAACCTTGGTTTTATTTTTCAATATTAAATTTTTAATGTAATTTTTAAATTTGTAATTATGAAAGAAAGACATTTCTTTTGGAGTATTTATTGGGCGCGTTCCAAGTGGCTGAGTTGATGAACTGAGCAGAAAAAAGCTCACTCTCAACAGTTGCGAGCACTGGGAACGCTTATTTCAGGTTTAGTTGTCAGGTGTCGGTTGGTACTACAGCTGTTTATGTTTATGTATTGTCGCCGAGAAAATTTATTTTAGTATTTATTTGGTGAATTTATAAAAATCATCAAAAAACAGTAGGAAGTTATGCCCAGTTGGTTTATAAAGGAAAAAAAGGCATAGTGAAGATCTGTTAAATGGAGGAATTAGTTTTAAATGAATTATTGGATGAACATATCGATCTTAATATTGTGGGGCAAATCGTGAACAACTTAATTCAGCCTGCTAATTTCGTTGGTCCCCCTAGAGTTCCAGCCATAAGAAATCATGATTATTATGAATATGTGATTCCACACTATACACCTGACGACTTTAAAGCCCATTTTAGAATGTCTAGGGAAACATTTCAGGTAGGCACTAATCATATATATACAAATAAAATGTATAATTACATCTACAGTTATGATGTAAAGGTATAAATAAACTATAATGTGAACTTATTGTTATAAAGCAAATGTTTCAGGCACATCTAAACATGTTAATAATTGTTGAAAATAACCAAGATATTGACTATGAAGATTTTAAAAATAAGCTGCTATTCACAGTGTGGGTTCTGGCAAAGCAAGAAAGCTTTGTATCTGTAGGGGATAGATTTAATTTTTCAAAAAGTACAGGTCATCGAGCATTTATGTTTTTTTAAAAGACTGATAGCTGGTCAAGTAAACAATATTATAGTATGGCACAATCAGCAGGAAAGGCAGAGAATAAGTAGAGTGTGTGAAGAGACTTCAGGTAATTAACTTGAATATATTTTTCTTATATACTTTACTTGAAAAATTACTCAATATAATGGAAAAGTTGATGGATATTATGTTCGAAATCGTAGTAGAATATTTATAATGTCATTCTGAACCTTAGGGCCGATATATTGTAAATCGTTAAGCGACCACCCTGTAGATGTCTTACAACTCCCATCAAAAACCACGCGTAAACGAGTTGTGGTACTCATTTCTTTTAAAATGCCATGATGTGGTAAAAAGTATTGAACTCCATCGGGTTCAATAGTTAATTTAGTCATATGACCTAAAGTTTCATATTCTTGGATAAAATCGGTGTATAATTGTTTAAATTGAACATCTGCGAATCGTCTTTCTAATGTTTTAAATCTTTTAATTGCATCAGGTTTAGAACTGCCCAATAGTTCTGGGGACTGTTTTAATGGGAATTTTACTACAAATTGACCATTTTCTATGCGGAAAGTATTTTCGTTAAATAAAGACTCGCACTCAATGTCGTCTTGAGATAAAAATTGATTGCGATCTTTTATTTCTTCGATTTCCCAGAATTTCTTCAACTGGTCGTCTTCAGGAATATGAATCTTTGAGAAATTACACATAATTATTTTATTAGTGTCAATTGGAAGCGCACCTGTTACTATCCATCCAAAGACGGTGTTAATTAACATATTATTGTTCAATTTTATTTTTTCGTTTAATAACAAATCCCAGAATATATTTGCACCCAGCAATAAATCGACATCTTGTGGACATCCAAAACTAGGATCAGATAATTGAACCTGTTCGGGTATGTTTAATGTGCTAGGATTAAAATAAGCAAATGGAATATTACCAGTTATTACAGGGACGACTAGACATGAAATTGTACATTTATAATCATTAACGCAAGAAAAAAGTGTAATAGAACACCTTTTATTTATATGAGATACATTTTGACCAATTCCAGAAATTGAGACATTGGTAGGTAACAATGTTATATTTAGTAAATTACAAGCCTTTTCAGTTATTATATTGGATTGAGCTCCACAATCCAGCAGTGCTCTTATTTGATGAAAATTGCCTTGGTTGTCCTTAATTTGACATGTGACGGTAGATAATAATGAATTGGTGAAAGTTTCAGCTTTCAAAATCGTGTTCGAATTGCGGTTCACAACCATATTCATCGACGTTGTTGGTTCATTAGGAACATTGCTTGCCGGGGGTAGTGCATTGTATTGTTTGTGAAGCAGTGTATTATGCTTTCTTTTACATATTGTACAATTGCCGTGTTTACAGTTTTGTTTATCATGACCTGCAAGTAAACAATTTTCGCATAACTTTAAATTTTTAACCTTCTGAATTCTTGTATCAATAGTTAAAGCTAAAAACTGAGGGCACTTATAAATTGTATGAACTTGTTTACAATAATTACAGGACAATGATTTATTAGTTGATAAAAGCATATGTACTGGATTGTTTTTATTTTTACTAAAATTGCCAAGAGATTTAGTTGATTGTTGATTATCGTCCAAAAATTGTAAAATGTCAGATTTGTCTTTAAGAAAATTCATAAATTCTTCCAAAGTTGGTAAGTCAGTATGATATTTTATTTCTTTCCAGTCACGAATTGTATTTTTGTCCAATTTATTAGACACAATATGAATAATAAAGGAATCGTATAAACTGTCTTTAGTTAACTCTAAGCCTTCTAGCGATGTTAAATGTTTAGAAACTTCATCTAATAAGTTACGAAATTGCACATAGTTTTCTCTAGTAATATTTTGCAGGACGCACCGGAATTCGGTCCCGCTACCTGCGGAAGGGACTACCTGTAACGGATTAAATTCGAAGTGTGGTCACATCAGCGAAAATGCGATTTCGGAATTGGGTCCCATGTACCTACTATTTGTTTAATTTGACTTTTATTTTCCTTCACATTTTTTTGGGCTTAGGACCAACAGTACACACTTATTGTTGCTGTACTGGCATGTTTAAAAATTTACGCTAAATGCGTATCGTCAAAAATAAAAACAGTACGTGAAATAATAACCCAACCAAACCTACCCCTACCAAACCACCTTCCTATTTTTAGTCAATTTTTTTGTAGAATGAATTATAATAATTTTCAATAATAACCCAACCAAACCTACCCCTACCAAACCACCTTCTTATTTCTAGTCAATTTTTGAAGAATAAATTATAATAATTTTCAATAATAACCCATCCAAACCTACCCCTACCAAACCACCTTTAATACCCACATGAAATCTACCTGCTTCCACAGCGGACCGAATTACGAAATCACTCTTTCGGATTTGGACAATGTCCCTGTGAGCAGGTAGCCCTTTTGCTAGGTACCCGGACCGAATTCCGAAACACCGATTTTGCACACCTAGAATAGACTTAAAATGGCTATCGATTAAGAATTGTTTTTTATCGAATCTTTCACATAGAAGGTTCCAAGCTCTTTCAAATGGCATACCCATCTAGAGACGCTTTTAAAAATTGAAATTTCTGATTTTCATTTAAATTTGTATTGTCACATATAATCGTTTTAAAATTGGTTTTAAATTGAAGCCAATGATGAAACTCTCCATCGAAGTTGGGTAATTTTAACTTTGGCAGTAAAACATTCTGAAGAGGGTCAAAATTGTTCGACGAAACGTTGTGACCTGAATTTGAATTTTGTTCGACGCTTGTATTTAGACGTAGTTGTAAATTGTGTACACATTGTTTTAAAAAAGCAATAGCAACATAATATCTATTTTGAAATGTATCGCGTTCGTTAAATTGTTCGTTTAGGTCATCCTCTTTACATTCTGACTCTATAATCGATTGGACTTTGTCAAATTCATCTAATAAATTTAAATGATTGTCGTATCGCATTTGGATTTCATTAACTCCTCAAACTGATATGTTAATACTATTTATGAATTTTTCTAATAATGTGAGTTTTTGTTTAATTGTACCTCTTTTACGGTATAAACTTGTGAGGTCGTTATTGTCTGTTGGGGGCATTATTACGGTTTAACTTGTAATTATTGACAAATAACCTACAATAGAAAATTGCACCTTAATTGTAGTCAAATACCTAGTTCAACTGTTTAAAATTAATTGTACCTACTTCCTAGGTGTAAAATTGTAACTAAAATAGTAATTGTACCTTTTAAAATAATTGTATAATTGATCTTTCTAAACCAAACTCATGAAATTCAATTATAAATTGTCTAGACTTAATAGAAAATAAATTGTATTATAATTGTTTAATTAAGAATTGTAAGAAACATAGGTACCTCGTATATTTTGTCATGTAAAATGCCGCCTAAATTGTCTTTCTAGTTGTAATAAACTTTAATTGTATTTTCATTGAAATAATTGTACTAGTTTTCAATAGTTAATTGAATATATTGTTACATTCAACCTCTTTCTAATTTTAATAGTTCAAATGATCCTAAGATAAAGGAAAAAATGGAATAAAATAGGAAATGTACCTGTATTACAGTCGTTCAGTCAGTTAGTCCCTATCGCTTGCTGCTGCACTCGCTATTTTTCTTCGCCACTTCGCTGGGCCACTGTAAGCACTCGAATCTTGATAGTTGAAAAGGTTTTTACACTATTTCAATAGGTATTTTCTTAATTTTTTTAATTTATCTGGATCGAAGACCAAAATGTTTATGTTTGGAAGTATTTGCTGGTTCAAAATAAACTAATTGTAAATGAGTGGACTGTATTATTTAATTGTATAGAAATATACATATGTGTACTAGATACAGCGCTGAAGAAACATAGTGAGTAAGTGAGGTCTCGCCTTGGTTCGCCCTTTTGCGCGCCAAACGCTACAACAAAAGCGTACAAAAAAACTGACTCCCTAGTCGGGCATCGTTGCCACGTTTTTTACTATTAGAAAATAAAATTAATTTTAACAACATGTTAATAATTGTTGAAAATAACCAAGATATTGACTATGAAGATTTTAAAAATAAGCTGCTATTCACAGGGTGGGTTCTGGCAAAGCAAGAAAGCTTTGTATCTGTAGGGCATAGATTTAATTTTTCAAAAAGTACAGGTCATCGAGCATTTATGTTTTTTACAAGACTGATAGCTGGTCAAGTAAACAATATTATAGTATGGCCCAATCAGCAGGAAAGGCAGAGAATAAGTAGAGTGTGTGAAGAGACTTCAGGTAATTAACTTGAATATATTTTTCTTATATACTTTACTTGAAAAATTACTCAATATAATGTTTTCGTAATGGAAAAGTTGATGGATATTATGTACTCTGTCAATATAGGTAATTATTTTATTCTATTACAGGTATTCCCGGAATAATAGGGGCCATTGGTGGTTGCCATATTCCTATCAAGGCACCCCCACATAATGCCATTGATTACTATAACCGGAATAATATTCATTCTATAATACTTCAGGGAGTGTGCAATGATAAAAATCAATTTACAGATATATATGTGGGTGCACCAGGACGAGTGCATGATGCACGTGTTTTCAGAAACAGTGGAGTGTTTTCAGAAACAGTGGAATATTTGCACTACTCTCTGGAAATAATCCTCCCATTGAAGCCACCGAGCATTTACTGGGAGATGCAGCCTATCCTTTCCTTCCTTTTCTTATGAAGCCTTATCAGGACAATGGTCATCTTGGGGATCAACAAGTCACATTCAATATAAGAATGTCTGGAGTTCGATGTCTAATTGAACGGACTTTTGGACTACTCAAGGGTAAATTCAGACGACTGGAATATATATTGACATGAGTCTAATTGAAGCTGTTCCAATGGTTATAACTGCGGCCTGTGTTCTTCATAATTTTATCATATCTTCAGACTTGGAGGGTAATTTAGATGAAGATGATGATGAATTAGAAGAAAATCTAGAACAAAATGGAATGGAACAGGATGGAATTGATGACCCCAATTTAAATATTGGACGGGCAGAAATAAAAAGGCAGTTTTTAGCATCTTTGTTGTAATTTTTCAATTTATAATGATGTTACAAGGTGTATCTCACTCTTCATGTCTCCCATATTGTAGATCCGTTATTAGTTATTAATAAAATAGGTTGGAAATATTTCTTATAATAAAAAAAATATATATTCTCAGAAATAATATGCAGAATACTGTTTTTTTGTAAATTTTTAATATATTCCTTTTTGATACATAGTTATTTTATTCCAATTTTGACTGCTTGGATGAAAGTAACTGTTTTAGCACAACAAGCTTTTCCACTTGGATTCCATTGCTCACTTCAATAGCACTACATAATTTTTTTAATTGTTGCAATTTCTCTTCTTCAATCTCTAACTGTCTTTTTCTAAACTTTTCCATTTTGGATGGCTTGCCAGGGGTTCCATCAGATGTAGAGCATGCTGACAAGCTCCTAGCTTTCATGAACATTGAACTTTGTGGGCTTAGCAATGGAACTGGGGCTTCCTGTGCATCAGATATACAACTGTCATCTTGAAAAGTTTCCACTGCTTCAGTGCTGCAAATTATACTGGATGGTAAGTTCACAGCAGTGTCATCATGAAAAATTTCTTGGAACACTTCGAAGTAAGGCCAGGAAATTCTTCCCATTCCTGTTCTCGTTTTCTTTTTATTATTATCAAGAATGGTTCTGTAGGTTTTTTTCAAATTTCGCATTTTTTTGTCAATCATGTCTGGACCCACTTTATATCCTTGATGCTGCATTGACTAGGAAATTTTCTCCCACAAATGTTTCTTTTTTATTTTAGGATCACGGAATTTGTTATAGACTTCCTTATATTGGTTAATTAATAGGAGAGTACTGGAGTGACTCCACTTAAATTTTTCTAAAACAACATGAAATGGTAAATTATGTTATCTCGATACATACTTTTAACTATAGATCTGTTGTTTGTAATTCAGTTGAATAACCTCACCTGTACCTGTGCCCGAGTCATCTGCAGCTTGTTTTTGAGGAGAATTTTGGTATGATAACTGACCCTCATTAGTTGTAGTATGTATTGTTGGATCATCTATTGCGTCCATAACTACATCATGTGCTGCTTGATCTTGATGTGAATACATAAATCCACTAACTGATAATAAATCTTCCAGTTCTTTGTTAGGTTCTATGTACTGAAAGGTGCCTGCTGGAAAAAAATGCCTTCTTTAAAATACAAAGTTTTAAAGCTTTGAACTGTATGACGAGGACCTTGCCTTCTATACTTACTTACCTGTCTTATTATACACTAAAACATTGTTATTTTCCGTAACAGGACAATTTTCACAATCCACTACTACTTCAAATTTACGTGGATCCATCCCAGGTGTTTTATTATTTTTATATTAATGAAGAATGAACGTACTACTGGTATTACTATTGCCATTGCCGAGGTTATGTCCAGAAAAACAATATCTGTGCGCATGTCTCAACCGTTTCGACGGCGGTGAGCGTAAAATTTCTTGGCTCAGCAAAATAGCCAGCCGCTGAGACTGAGCTTTATGGGTTTTGGCATTTGGAACGTTACGCTCACTAAGCAGTCTCAACCGTTGTGGCTCTTGGAACGCACCCATTGAGTCGTCTCTACTATTATTTGAACCAGTGGGTGAGAACACTAGCACCCGACGCATGCGCAATGGCTTTAAAACGTCGTACAGCTGGCAATCGCTGTCTTCGTCTGACTGGTGACGTTACGCACTAGCTCTCTTTCACTCTACTTTTAATATTTACCATCTTTAGCAACCAGCAACAATTATTTGCGGCCAGTTAATTAGGCACCCATATATCATAATAATGAGGAAAAAATTAGCTTTAATTTGATATATAAATCATAAATGTACGTTATAAACGTGAAAAGATATCAAAATCATACCTGTTTACACCTGGTTGCGAAGAGGTGCGGCCAAGTGCTCAACGGCAACCGTGAATTTTCAAAGTCTTTATATATATTGCCGTGAAGTGGGCGATATTTTATTTTAAAAACAAATCAATTAAATTTTTTGCGAAAAATTAATTAAAAATAATTTAATTAAAAATACTAGCGGCCACATTTTGATAGGCACCCTAGCAGATATTTATTCTCTTGATGATAAATATAGCAGATATTTATTCTTTTGATTATAAATATGCGTAAAAATTAGGTTTTTAGCAAGTACACTAATTCTGCAGTGGGATCCTAGACTATATACAAAAGAAAAATGGTGAAATCATGGATCGAAACTGTTAACGAACCTAGGCAGAACTGATGGTAAATGGCGGTTGTAGATTAATTCACCGGTTTTTACTTTTATTGTTTGATTCTCACTGTATCCGGCACGAATGAGCATTTTTATGTTTATTATTTGGAAATAAATTTCGACACTGGGTGGACT
Source organism: Lochmaea capreae (assembly GCA_949126875.1). Lineage (NCBI taxonomy): Eukaryota > Metazoa > Arthropoda > Insecta > Coleoptera > Chrysomelidae > Lochmaea > Lochmaea capreae. The sequence continues at coordinate 24,493,721 of OX421409.1, read as the reverse complement.
GTATAAAAACATTCAATTTTACATGTAATATTGTCTTAAATTAGTACAATAAAAATGGTTTGTCACATGGTCGACATGTATTGTTCGAGAGTTGTTGTTAGACTGCATTTTCGGGGTTGCCAGATGTATGCGCACGGAACCGGATCACAGATAACGTTAATAAGTTGCGATTGCACAAATAATTTCTAATCGCGGCGAATTCTTGGAAAGAAGTTTTTTGTTTTAAGTTTAAAATAAAAGATACAGTTACTTAGGTAATATAAACATCGAACATTTAAGGTATTTTCATTATATAATAGACTGGTTGAATGAAGCCTATCTTTAAAGAAAATTATTCGCAGAATATAATTCTGTATGACATTTAATTGGTTTAGAGCATATCTCAAGAGTGACTCCAGTAAAGACTTATACATTTGCAGAAGTAGTTTTTGAGGTAAAATTCTGCGAATTATATAAAATTTATGTATTAAACTCCTAATTTTATTCGTTAAATCTTGAATATGTTCGGTCCACCTCTAATTTTTTTCCACTTTAATGCTCAGGTACCGTCAACTGATGTGAAGGTGGACAAATTTCAACGTTTTTTTGAGATAACATCGTTAGAAGCGCCTCAAAAATTTTGAAAAAAATTATGAAAATTGCATTAGGTTTTCCGCTTTATATGAGCTAAATACGAGTTTTGCAAAAATTATAGAATCGCTAATATTTTTTTTTATGTAGTGTCCAACTCTACCCAGAAAAAGGGGTGAAGTTGGACATGGCTTCAAAACCAAGTGAAATCAACTTTTAATGAGAACTGGGTGTAGTTGTACAACTCTAATTTTTTTTTTTAAATTTGCTGGGCCAATGAAAAACGTTTGTAGGTAAAAAATAACAGTTTATTCCCTTAATCACAAAACATCAACTTAAACTAGTTTCTAGAAAAAAAATATAACGTAAAAAACAAAAAATATTTAACAAAATACCAGTAAAAAAATGAATACAATATTTTCTGGAACAAAAAAAAGGAACACAAAACGTAAAAAATATATAAAATCACTAGCCTATGGTGTCATAAGTTAAATTATCTCGAAACTGAAAACGGTTTCGTCTTAATTCTACAGGTTGGTGTAAAACATGAATAACATCTTCCTTTGACACCATCGATTGGTCTTCAACATCTGGATAGACGAAAAAATGCCCCATTTTTTTTCCAAATTTTTTCCTAAGGAACTTAACTGTTAAAAACATCTCATCAATGTCTTCAACGTGACCTACAAAATTTAGATTTCTTTTAGTTGATTCAAATTTCACCAGGACGTATTGGTTTTTTTCAAAATCTCCGATGCTAGTAGGAACTAATTCAGTCTTATCATTGGTTAGAGCAGGGTTGCTTGTACTTGGCTCAGCCTCGTCATAGTATAGTTCATGTAATTCATTTTCTATTATTTCTATTTCAGATTGGTCCGACATAGCTTCATTGTAGTTTTCTTCTTCGACTTCACTGCCATATTCAATAATGGCCATTTTCTTACCTCTTGGCTTTCTCGTTTGAATCACAGGAGAAAGGGTCTTCATTGTCGCTTTCATGTTCGATGTCACTATTGTCTTCAGTAAATGTCACACTTCGGCCAGGTTGAATGGCCATTTTTTATCTCTTGGCTTTCTTGTTTGAGTTGGAGGAGCAAGGTTCTCTTTAAAAAAGCTAACGAAACTGTCAGTCCAATGTTTCTCAACATTAACTTCTTGATAATCCGCCAGTTTTTTCAACACTCGCTGAGGATCATAAGGAACTATTCCACATGCTGCATATCCTGCTTTGACATTATTCGCAGATCGCATGTCAATTCTCTGAAAAGTCTGGGATAACAAGTTTGGAAAATCGCTCTTCTGAAAGACTCCCCGATTTTTCATTTTCCACTGTCTTAAGACAAATCTCCACGCTTCCTTCATTGGTCTAAAATAAGCCACATCGAGTGGCTGGCAGATGTGAGTGGAGTTTGGGGGGAGCAATATGAAACTGATGTCATGTTCAAGACATTTGTTGATAACCGTTACGGATATGTGACTGGACAAATTGTCACCGATGATCACTTTTTTGCCTTGAAGCTTTGATAAGTATGGAAGAGCAATTTTATAAAACCAGTCTTCGAAACAAAAATTGATCGAACCAACCACTTTAACTCTGGTTATAAGCCGTGCCAGGAGAACCGTGTCGGATAAATATGTTGGGCCTTGTACACTACGTAAGGTGGAAGAAGAAAGCCGGAAGCTGCTGCAGCAATCATAACCGAAATGCTTGTTTTTGAACTTTAAGTTTTCCTGGGTCGTCGGAAAAATTGGTTTCGTCGTAGTTGACGATATTTTCCGCAGGAACATTTTCTATAGATTTTTGAATTTCCTTGAAATATGCGGTCATAACAGCAGAGCTGACTTGGGCTCTAGCCCTTTTTATATTCTGGGATAGCCGTACAGATAATTCTCTGTGCCTGTTGAGGAAATTTTTCACCCATTCATCTCCAGGAACATTATCATGGAAAATTGTAATGGTTTTTCCCAGCCGATCCAGATATGATTTTACTAGAGTTTTCACGTATTTTATAGTTAATGGAAAATTCCACTTAGCGGCACTCATTATCCCTTCTGCTAGATATGTCTCTTCATCGGAAGTTAGTACGGTTTGACCTCCATATTTCTTTTTATTTTTTATTCCTTTAACGTGATTAAATAAAGTCGATTTCGGAATTGAATACTTTTCCGCAGCTTCCCTAAAGCTAAGTTTCTTTAATTTAACTTCTTCCTCCGCCTTCTTTATTGTAGAAAGCAAATAGTTACAGTTGGGTTTCTTGCCCACTTTTCTATTATATACACGCGGCATCTTGGTGTCCAACTGTACCCTGGAACAAGAAACTTTTTTAATGTCACGCCACTGGACTCAGTAACTTGTGGCAGATTATTTTAAAATTTTATAGGTTAGTTACTTATACTGTAGTCTACATTGTGGCCAAAAATGGACATTCTAGGAACATCAGTATAATACATACAATAGTTATAAAAACCAAATTGCCAAAATAGCACTTTTTAAATCAATTGTTTACATAATTAAAAAATCAACTTACCGTTAAAAAACCACGCCAAATGTAACACACTTTCTTACTACATTCACATTGATGAAATACTCACCGCTAAATTGGCCGAAGGTCGAATGTCAGTGGCGATTTGATCAGAAACTACGTCTTGTCCAACTTCACCCCGACTGTCCACCTTCACCTCAGTTGACGGTATTTTATGGTGTTAGATTCCCAAATAATATCAGAGTCATTTATTTTGATACAATTAAAATTTGGTCTGTTTTCATCATTCAGTGAAAAGGCTAAGTAAAATGTTTTATCAGTGTTTAAAGTTAATTTGCTATACTCAAGCCAATATTTCACCTTTTCAAAACCCTTAATAACTGTAAAAAGTAATGGACCAAGGACTGTACCCTGTGGTATTCCAATTTCAATGTTTAAAGGGTCACTACACTCTTTTCTGATTTTTACCATTTGATTTCTTTGCCCTAGGTAATTTTCAAAAACATTCAGCAGAACACCTCTGACACCATAGTGCTCAAGGACATCAATGAGCTGTCGATGAGGTACTGTGTCGAACGCCTTTGCAAGGTCCAGAAAAACTGCAATCACTTTTTCATTATTGTCAAGTCCATTTTTTAATTTATTAGTTCGTACATAGCATGATACTGACCCCTTTCATAAAACCAAACTGATTGTTATTTAAAATATTATTAAAAGTTAGATAATCAAATAACCCATTTTTTATACTTTTTTCAAAAATTTTTGCAAAGTTAAAGATAACACTTATAGGTCGATAATTGGTAATATCAGTTTTGCTACCTTTTTTAAAAGTAGGTGTAACAGTAGATATTTTGAAAGACATTGGGACTGTACCAGTTAAGAAAATGTTATTTATAATATGAATTGAAGGGCCTAACAGGTATTTGTAATATTTCTTTATTATTATATCTTTATTCCATGGAATAATTGTCAGTTGATCGATATCTTCATCATTATTAATAATTACGGAGTCTGCTTCAGACTCTGTTTCTGAATCAGAGCTAGGCTCGTACTCTGATTCAGAAGGAGGGAACGGTTTCTCGTCATCACTTTGGAAGCCTAGGTAGTCACGATTATTTTCACTTGTCTACCCAGTACTTTCTTCGGCCTTATTGTCCTTGTTCTTCTGGCTGCCCTCTTATTCTTAATGCTTCGAAGATTTAAACCCAGAGATAATAACATACTTTACTAACCTGTTGCTTAAAGTAGATAACATCAAAATTCGTTACCTCTAGATGTTTGTTCACTACTGTCTTTGAACTCATTGCCTTCATCTACATTGTCATTCTGACTGCTTTCTGCGTTTGTTTCTATAAAAAAAATTCCTTATAACTAACCTATTTTATTTTTTATTGACTCGGCGCATCGACTTTTTTACCTTCAAATTCCACCTCATTATACCATTGAAGTCATTTCGCTTCTTCCTTTGGATCCATATTTCACCATGTAAACACACTTTTACCACAAAACAATCCAAAAAACTGAAGAAACGACTTGCAAACACGTGTAATATAATATTAGGGATCACCTATGAACCATGTGTTGTCACCGGTGATCAAATGACAAAACGACTTCGAAACGCCCCTAATAACGTATTTGAAGTGCACAGCGATATCTGTTTACCAAAGTCTACTTTTAACTCTCTACCGAACTCCGGTGAGAGAGAAAGAGGCGGACGATCAAAGGTTTTTCTGTCTTTGTTTGTGTCTACAGTATTCACGCCATTAATGAAAGTCAGCCTGAATCTCTGACTTTCTATCTCTCTCTTACATGCTGACGGGATTCGAGCTGGCTTGTTGCCTCTATCTGTGGTATCTCTATGCATTTATATCTGTATACAAGCAACTACGTTTTGTGTATCACCGGTGACTCATATGGTAGCCAACGTGTTAATTAAAAATATTTATACAAAAAAACTCAAGCTATATTATAGTGTTTCTGATGTGAATGTAACGACAATAAAATAAAGCAATGGAGTCAGATATATTTTCTAAAATTGTCAGGATCACTAAACAAATTATCTTCTTACTTCAGTAAACCGTTAGTTCGTGATGTTCTTAGAAAGCTAATTAGGAAATATTTTTAAAAATACCTAATATGAATTTATTAGTAAGCATTAAAATAAACCGCTTGAAATTGCTGGAAAAAGAAAAATTAATTAAAACCACTTCATGTCTTTAAGAAAATTTTGAATAGCTGGCAATGTAGCAGCAGGTGGATTAGAAATCGAATAGTCCAACTCCAGTAATTGGCATAATATAACGAAATAACCGGTCAGTTATTAACGCGGTCCACTGTGTCATGAAAAATTTCAACTACCTAAAGGAGTTGGGGTTACTTAGCATTAATTCCATACAGGGGCGTGTGAGAATTGTGTTGAAGAGATATATTATTAATATAATATCGATTTGTTGGTTGAATGAGTTTAGTTATATTATATTACAAACTAGCAGACCCGACAGACGTTGTCCTGTCGTCTTATTATATTATGATACAAATTTTTGTTTTCAATGAAAAATATCACATTGTTACTTATTTTGGGTGGCAAAATCAGATAATATTGTTAATTTTTTTATAGAAGGAATATATTTCTTGAAAATTCGACTTTCCTTAATTTTCTTACAATTTTTCGGACAAACCAATTTTTTTAAATTATTTTATAAAAAAACTCCTATACTAAATGTCATCAAAATCGGTCCATCTGTTTAGGAGTTGGAATCCGATTGCAGCGTCACCTACCGGGACTAATTGTTAATATAAACCATCCAGTTACTCACTCAAATACACACATAGAATTTCATCAAAATCGGTCCATCGGTTTAGGAATTGTTCAGTATGAACCCGATTGCGTCGCCACCTACCGGGACTAATTATGAATCCAAACTGGAGATTAAAATAAAGATGTATTATATTTGATTGACATGCAACCCTATTGCTCATATTGTGTGATGAAAAGAAAAAAATATTAAAATCGCAATTTATAAATAGGGGTTGATGGTAGAAGGCTGAAAATTTATGGTTGTATGTATTTTTGTATGCTGTATCATAAAAAAATGAAAACAAAAAATTTTGTCCAAAAAAATAAATTTAGGGGTGGAGCACCCTTAACATTTAGGGGGATGAAAAATAGATGTTGTCCGATTCTCAGACCTACCCGATATGCACAAAAAATTCCACGAAAATCGGTCGAGCCATTTCGGAGGAGTTCAACTTCTAACACCGTGACACGAGAATTTTATATTAGATTTTATGAGTTTTGTATGCAGGTTAATTTTAATCTACTATACTAAATTGAATGAAAAACATTATTTCACAATATTCGAAAAAATTATATGCATGCCATAGGGCGGCATTTGTCATCAATGGGATTAAAAATATAGATAATTACATTAATATTAGAAGAACTTTAACACTTATATTTTAAATACATTGAAAAAAAACTTCGCTGATATACGCCGCCCGTTAATGTTGAAAAACATGTGCTGGAAAAACGCCGCCGGTTAATGTTCAAAAACATGTGGTGGAAAAACGTCGCCGGTTAATGTTCAAAAAAATGTGCTGGAAAAACGTCGCAGATTATTGTTCAAAAACAAGCGCTAAAAACGCCACCCGTTGTTGAGGTTTAAAAACATACGCTGAAGCCTACCTACAGGCAAACATATTTGGAGTTCTGTCCATTCCTAATACTCTCAGTCTTCTTCTTCTGAATCTAAAACAAACACTTTGTTTTATATTAACAGGTTCAGGAATGGCTTTATTTTGTTTATGAACTGTAACTTGAATCACCCAATGCATGACGTACCCTTATTGAGACATATTTCTGTATATGACATATTTTAGGAGATATAAAAACATGATGAACAATAGCGTTTTTTTCTACATCTTTTTTAAAATTAATTTGAAATGAACAGGGTGTTCCATAAATGTTGAAAACGTGATTTTTCATGAAGAAACCGTACTCCCACCCAAAAGGCATGAGTTGTACGTCAATGAAAAGGTTTTTTAGGTAAAGTAATCATGTACATTAATGAATGGAAGCTTATATTAAAATTATTGAGTCGTTTGTAGGAAAATAAAAGTTTTAAAAGTTCAATGTGGGTACCAAAGAATGAAATTATTGCAATATGCTCAAATAGGAAAACAAAAACGTTAAGTAAGGAAAAGTATCTTGAGCCCTCCCAACTTATGAACCCAGGTGTACTGCACAATCGTAGGTGCTAGTACGATTACTGATTAGCTGATGAACTTCTTTAGATATTAACAAGAATAACCTGATGGTTACGATGCATTTATTTTCAATGTGAAATTGATCATGTAGGTATATTATACACTATTGAGTGTTAAGAGTGTCTAGAAAGAGACTTGAATTTGAAAAATGTGTTCCATAACTCGGTGCCACATCAAAGGTATGATTTTTAAATAAATAATACCTATATTTTACTTGAAGCTGAAATCTGCTTCACTTTTTCATTACAACAATACTGCCCCAATAAGCCAAAAAGCGCTATCTCAATCGTAGTAAGTTTTGAGAAAATCTACTTTTTGTAAATTGTATTTTCGCACCTTCATAAACAAAACTTTTTAGAGATGTTAAAACTCAAAATGTTTTAAGTTCGATAGTGCTATTTGGCTTATACCGTTAGATGCAAAATTATTATAGCTAGTGAATGGTATAAAATCACTAAAAGGGCGTATCTCAGAGATAGCGCCTTTCGGCTTAGTAGGGCAGAATACGAGGTTTAAATTTGTTATACGAGGTATTTGAAAAGTTATAACCAATTTTCTGTCAAAATTGTAACAGGTTCAACGCCCTGTATAATTAAATGGGAGTAAAATAATAATTTATTGCATCCAAAACCTTCCAATTATTTTAAAAATTTATAAACACGAATGATTTTGCGTATACTCATTAAATCAAGAACATGGTAAGTACACTTTTTATAAGTAATTTTAAATGCATCACCCTGTATTTTATATCATTGCTGAAGAGTACTACTATTATAATTCTATTTTTATCAAGCATTTCCCATACCTTCAGTTATTAGTTTTTTAGATATTTTAATTTTTCTATGCAAAGTATCATTCAGATATTATGTAATATACCAGATGTTATTTAATTAGGACATACTTTATTAGTGAAAATAGGGTGGATTTTCGCGTATTGTTTCTTACTTGTCATAAGTGTAGTCTGTTGTAAACCTTTAATAGCAAACTAACATCTGGTAAACAATCACATACGTACTTACTACTTTGCATAAAGAATGAAAATATATCTAAAACTAACAACTTTAGGTATGGGAAATGCTCGATAAAAATAGAAGTATGGTATTAGTACTCTTCGACAGTGATATGAAATACAGGGTGATCCATTTAAAATTACTGATAAAATAATGTAGGTACTTGAGTTTTGACTCACCATTTATTTAATTAATACATTTTTACAACATCATTCATTTTTATAAATTTTTATAATTATTTAAAAGCTTTAGCTTCAATAGATTATTATTTCACTTCCATTTTATTGAACAGGGTGTTGAACTTAGTTAGTATTTTGACGGAAAATTGGCCTAACTTTTTAAATATCCTGTATAACAACAACCTCATATTGTTGTAATGAAGAAGTGGAGCGTATTTCAGTTTTAAGTAAAATATGGGTTGTTTCATTTAAAAACAAACATGAATTTGATCTGGCACCAAGTTATGGAACACTGCAATATTTAGGGATTGCAAATTTACCGAATTTCAATTTACCAGTAATTCGGTGAATTATTTAAAAAATTACCGATTTACCGGTTTTTTCCGATATAAAGAAAATAACAAAGAAATAAGCCACAAAATAAATAACCAAACTTATTAAATAATAACAACAGAAAAGTAAAACTCTAGGTAAACTTATAATATGCCTAAATTAGACTAGTAACAGGCATTAAAATATTCGAAATAGTAATTTAAATACAAAAATATCTCAACAGATGTCGAAAGAATAATTATAAATATTCAACACTTTTTGAAAAATGATATTTTTCAAAAACAGTGGCCGTTCAACTAAGGAGCAACAACTACTTCCCGTGCAATATGCACCGCCGGATATTGAATTACACCCCAAAGTCAAACGGGGTTGGTATATCTACAAGATATTTTAAAACCAACCTTTCTGGTTTGCGATTAGAAGGGACAACACAACTTGTAGACCGGTTTCGGCGTATTTGCGCCTCATCAGTACAATGTGGTGTCCGTCCGAGAATCTCTAATCCCGGACTGAAGAGTACACTTCAATCACAATCAATACATGTCTTCCAGTAACGGAAATGTAAAGATTGTGATGGTAGCGACCTCTTCACTTCCAATCGCAAACCAAAAACCTTGAATTTTTGACAACAAGCCACGTAGACTCGAAACAATAAATCTTATTACAGTTTCCTGTAATATTGTCGTATTTAATAGAGTGAATGTATCAACAGATGTCGAAAGAATAATTATAAATATTCAACACTATGAATTTTTGAAAAATGATATTTTTCAAAAACAGTGGCCGTTTAACTAAGGAGCAACAACTACTTCCCGTGCAATATGCACCGCCGGATATTGTATTACACCCCAAAGTCAAATGGGGTTGGTATATCTACAAGATATTTTATAACCAACCTTTCTGGTTTGCAATTAGAAGGGACAACACAACTTCTAGGCCGGTTTCGGCGTATTTGCGCCTCATCAGTACAAGGTATGTGGTGTCCGTCCGAGAATCTCTAATCCCGGACTGAAGAGTACACTTCAATCACAATCAACACATGTCTACAAGTTGTGTTGTCCCTTCTAATCGCAAACCAGAAAGGTTGGTTTTAAAATATCTTGTAGATATATCAACCCCGTTTGACTTTGGGGTGTAATTCAATATTGCACGGGAAGTAGTTGTTGCTCCTTAGTTGAACGGCCACTGGTTTTGGAAGATATCATTTTTAACAAAATTCATAGAGTGTTGAATATTTATAATTATTCTTTCGACATCTGTTGATACATTCACTCTATTAAATACGACAATATTACAGGAAACTGTAATAAGATTTACAAAAATATCTATCGTTTCTTACATTTCCAACAACTCTTTCGATTTCTTTTGTTTAATAAAAAAGACCCTGAGAAAACACAGCTTATCAATACTATTATGCCTTAGCCGCGACGTAATCTTAGTACAAATTGTTCCTGTCGCAGAAAATACTCTTTCGGACTCCACGCTAGTAGGCCGAGTTGTCATGAGTGCTGCTTAAGCCATTTTTAAGTATTTCCCCTGAATACCCTCCTTCTGAAAATATTGCATTTCTGTTTTCACTGCTGTCTTGTAATTGGAAAAGTACTGTTTACATCAATTTTCTTTCTTATTGAAGTTTTTCTTTAATCTACAATGCAGCATTATCCGATTTTGATATTGATGGGCCCGTGCAACACAGAATCAGCGGATCCGCGCTGTTGTCAGCTTGGAATTTTTTACCGAAGTTACCGGTAAAAGATGTCGATTTCTTCGTCGGTAATTTAAAGAACTTTTGAGGCGGTAAATCGGTAAACCGGTAGTGCAATCCCTAGTAATATTGTAACTAATTTTGAAATATGGAGCTTAAAGCTGCCTACAATTTTTATGGCTAATTCATTTTTGGTACCTTTCATGTTGTGATAAAGCTTTATCACACTAATCAATCACCCTGTATATTTGTTTAATAATACTTACATATTCGTGTAATAGCAAAAATTGTTCAGTGTAATACTTTAAATATTTCAATTACATTCTAATATAATCATTTTAAAAATAAAAAAAGTCCAGAAATTCTCCAATCTGTGAACTTGAATTCTTATATTACAGTAAATATTATACCAGCGAATGCGAGACCGTTTTCTACAATATACATAAGAGAAATCCCAATTTTGATCAACTGACTCAAGTATTTCAACAAGAAAACTACCTTGTACAAACATCATATACTAATGGAGTCCCTTGTTGGCGATACAGGGTGATTCCCCAATATCTTGTGAATCCTCAATGATATTTGAATAAAATGTTGACTGATTCTAGCTAGACGAAAACCACATATTTTAAAATCAGTCGCAATTGTACAGCGTATTCCAGAATGCTGAGAAAGATCAAAGGTACATTTTATTAAATAAGTCATCCGTAATATGTTTAACACTGTAATTAAAAAGTTGTGACCACATGTTAATGAAAATCGTAATGACATGAATACGTAACTGTTATTAAACTAATATATATTAGGTAAATGAAAAAACTTACGAAGTAATTAATAAACAATGCAAATTATTTATACTAGTTAATTAATTACCCATAGACGTTATACGGTATATTATTTAGGTTGACGGTTGACCTTGCATTATGCTGTAAATAGGTAAACACTGCCCGCTCTTAGCCTTCCATCTCAAAAACGGTAGGTATACAGTAGGAGTAATATTCTTTGGTTACATGGCGTTTAACACAGAGTCCATCAGCGACAAAGTATTAGAAAGAGAAAGGCGCACGCGCGATTCGTATTCGTATATTCTAGTAACTATAATTTTAACTGTAATAATCTACGCCGACTTTAGATTGTCTATCTCACCATACCTCTCTCTAACACACTGTTAATGCCATGTGCCTCTTACAATTTCCAGTTGACCATTAGGCGATTATAGGATTAAATGAGGAATTATATCTGTTATTCTTGATAAGGAATTTTGTATGGGCTCTTAAACTTTCACCATGTAGATTAAAAATTAAGGAAGGGGATAGATAAAAATAGAAAAATTATGGCTCTTAGACGAAATCGTTGTATCAGGAGCGTAGGAAACAGGTGGTTAACACTCTTTCGAACTCGTTGTCTTTTATGGACTCTATGTTAAACTCCATATAACCAAAGAATATTCCTCGTACTGTATGAAACATGTTTGGGGAAATAGTTGTAGATATTTTATTCTCTACAATTTTTATAATTAATGAAAATAGCATTAAAATCATAGGAAGCGAGATACAGGGTGACTGATTAGTGAGATGAAGCTCAGTAAGTCTGTTATCTTTAAAGATACCGAAAATTATTTATACAAATTTAAATAGCTTCAAGCTACATATTTCGAGAAAACACGAATGATTTTGCAAATATTTATTGAACTAAATACATGGTGAGTCGAAACTTGAGTAACTACATAATTTTCTCAGTAATTTCAAATAGGTCACCCGTATTTTATATAATTTTCGAAGAGTATTATTACCAAACTTTTATTTTTATCGAGCGTTTTTTATACCTTAAGTTATTAGTTTCTGAAATATTTCCATTTTGAAGGTTTACAAAAAACTACACTCTGGAGAAATAAGAAACAGCACGCAAAACTACACTATTTTTACTAAAATGAAGTAGGTCCTAATTACATAACATCTAGTAAACTATTAAATAACTAAATGATACTTTGCATAAAAAAATGAAAATATATAGAAACTACTAACTAAGTTATGGGATATTTTTAATAATAATACAAGTACATAAACAGCACAAAGACGTCCTTAAGATGTCTTCGGGACGTCCGTTAATTATATAACGACGTCACAGGTACGTCCGATTTAGGTCGTAGACGTCCACAGGACGGCTTTTGTTAACAATCGAGGAGTCCCTAGGACTTCCGATATTGGTACAAAAAAAAACCTTTTCATGACCTTTTTAGAACCAATATATGACTTTCCCAGGAACGATGAAGAATCTTCCTGTGCCCAATATAGGACATTTGCAGAACCAATATCATAGCTTCTAATGATCAAAACTCCTTTCCAAGACCAATAAATGACTTTTTCAGGACCAATAAAGGGACTTTTTCAGTACCAATAAAGGACCTTTTCAGTGCCAATAAAGGACCTTTCCAGGACGAATAAAGGACCTTTTCAGGACCAATACTAGACTCTCTCTAGAATCTATAGAGTATGGCTTTATAATCAGGAAAAAAATATTACATTTTAAGAAATTCATATATTTATCGCACATTATGTACATAGGTACATACCTACTTACATATCGTACATTACCATAGGTATTAAAATTTTTTATTTGTTGTTCTTTCTCGTTCAGTGGATCTTTTTATCCATGATTTCATAGATTTTTCGGTCTCAACTTCATTTAATGCCAGTTTAGCAATAAAGGACCTTTTCAGGACCAATACTGGACCCTTTATAGAATCTATAGGGTATGACTTTATAACCAGGAAAAAAATATTACATTTTAAATAATTCATATATTTATCGCACATTATGTACATAGGTACATACCTACTTACATATCGTACATTACCATAGGTATTAAAATTTTTTATTCGTTGTTCTTTCTCGTTCAGTGGATCTTTTTATCCATGATTTCATAGATTTTTCGGTCTCAACTCCATTTAATGCCAGTTTAGCAATAAAGGACCTTTTCAGGACCAATACTGGACCCTTTATAGAATCTATAGGGTATGACTTTATAACCAGGAAAAAAATATTACATTTTAAATAATTCATATATTTATCGCACATTATGTACATAGGTGGATCAGTGGATCTTTTAAGCCATGATTTCATAGATTCTTCGGTCTTAACTTCACTTAATGCCAGTTTATCTTTACTTGCTGCAACTAAAAAAAAGTGAGGATATTTAAAGGCATTTACAACCAGAAGACGGTTTACAATGTAACTGATTTGAAGACTGTATTTTTTAGTATATTGAGATTTATATTTATTTACTTTTTATAGCATTTGATAAAAAATGCTTATTAACCCTGCGGTACTCGCACGGTGTTTTCTTACGTAAACGGTCGCATGGGATACACTTGTATCCCTATAAAATTTAAAGGAACATAGTATTATTTTGTTAGACAAAGTAATGAAATCATAATAATATACCGATAACTATATAATGAAAACTTAGTAAACACAAAAATGAAGATAGAATAGGATCTAGGAGAAAAAAATATTTAATTTTAGGAACAATAAAAATCAGTCCTCTTCAACACAATTTACGCAACTTAGCGGTAATATTTTTTCGGTGCTCTTGACATATCCACTTGTTACACACAGAATAGAAGTTTCTGGTACGTTTATCCTTTTTCCGTGGACATAAATAGCATCGCCCATTTCCACTTCTTGTTTTTTTACTGTGGTTCATCGGCATTGTTAGCCGAAGTTGATGGTTCTTCAGTGCCAAGAATAAGTCTGCACTTTTGCTAGAGCTGTCTGGGAATTAACTGCAGACAATATCTTCTATTTATTTCTGGTTTAAGCAAATCTAGTGCTAGTGTGCTTAAAAATTCACGACCTGCAATTGGAATATCACCATTGTTTATCTGATACAGTATTGGTGCATTTATACCACATATATACACATATATTTTAACATGTAAAAAAAAACAGTAAGCGGCCATCTCCTGCTGTTTCTTGCAACGGTATAACTAGCACACATCTGATCTACGACATTAACTCCATATTTGGTCTTATTGTAATCTATTATCATTATCGGTTTTTCTGTTTCTGGGTCAATTTTGTCGCCTGCGTGGGCTGTGGACAAAAGTAAAACGTTCTTTTTCTTTTTGGGAATGTAGGAAACTAAAGTGCAGTCCTTGTGAAATGCAAATTGACAACTTTTTTCTGGTCTATTTGCTACATTTACTAGTTCGATTGGTATTTCTCTCTTATTTTTTCTTAGAGTTCCCAACATAATGAGTTTTAGATCATACTTCAGATCAATTGCCAGCTGAAAACTAGAAAAACAATTGTCCATAGTTATGTTGCGATATGTGCCCCTAAGAAATTCTGCAAGACGTTTTACGACGTCACCTGGACAATTTGAAATAGACCCTCTGGTTGCGTTCCAGCATAAATTTCAACCAAGGCAAATATTTTAATGCCATACTTGGCAGGTTTTGAAGGTATATATTGCCTAAAAGGGCATCGACCTCTAAACGCAAGAAGCTGTTCATCAACAGTTAATTCAGGTCCAAGAACCACTGACTTCTTACAGTTTTCGAAAACATCTCTTATAGCGGATAGGTTGTTAGTTCGTCATCTTTCTTCGCGAGTAGTTTTATCCTCAAATCTCAGACAACGTAATAGAAATCTAAATCGGTTATAAGACATTGTGCAATAAATAACATCCGTGCCAGTACTATCTGTTCTCCAGAAATCCGCTACATTCTGCCTACCGGACTTACAAACTCCTAACATGTATCAGCCGATTTTGCATCTCTATCGCATTGATATTTTTCATTTATGCTATCTATATAAACATTTGTTGACTGAGTCACGGCTTGAATAATATTCTCAGTAAAAAATATTTCAAAACATTCTAAAATGGTCTTCGCATTTGCAGCATTATTTACTGGGCCTGGTTTCCTGTCAAACATATTATGTACTTTCCTTGCTTGTCATGGTCAAGGAGCTAAAATACACTGAATGATAAAAGAAATAAATAGGAAAAATCAACAAATAACTTACAAAATACATCCAACAAAATCCTAACTTAGGCGGTTGCGTGGGATACACTCGTATCCTTCTAAAAAGAAAATCAAAAATCGCAACGAAAAAATAAAAAGAAACGAACCGGCCTTGTCACCTATAGGAGCATACTACTGAGTAGGATTACCTAGAAGGAGGCGAGCGTCAGTGTCCCCACTACCGAGCAGGCGCATATTAAGTTCTAATGGGATACGTGTGAATCCCGTGCGAGTACTGCAGGGTTAAAAGCAAGCTTCCCATTCCTGCCATAGTAGCTGTATTTGTTCGCCATGTCATTGGAAATCATTACTGATAATGCTCTCTTTACAAAATTATAATTATTGGTGCCACCCATTTTGTATAGTTCATTGAACTAAAAAAATAAATAATTGAATTAATATTTTATGTATTAAAATGTCAGTTTAGGAATATGACAAATTAATTTTACTTACAATTAAATTTAAATTTTCTGGATTAGCTAATAATGTATGCAGTAATTCCATTTCTTCATTACTGCAAATGGGAAATTTTATTTCTGGGAACTTTGTTTGGATAGTTACATCCTCACTAGAGAGTTCCCTTGTATTATTAATTTCTTTAAGGATATCTGTGGTTATTACTCGTATTACATTAGTCTGATTTAAAATATTTCCTAGGATTTTAGTATCTAAAAAATGATAATTGGTAATAACAAATCTTAGTATAATTTGAAAAAAAATATTTTCAACATTATTTTTAGGAAATCAGAGAAAAATAAAAACTCTTTCCCCAGAAATGACTACTTTTCTGTGAGTTATATTAAAGAGAAAAGTAGTATATGTTTCAATCTAACATCTAAGTAAAAAAGCCAATATAGATTTTTTCCACTACTAGCCTCTAAATCTGACTTTATTGACTTTTGTTGAGGTAGTAAAGTTGTTCATTATTAACCAAGGTAGAAAAAGTACTGACCTTTGTGTTTTACATTTGACAGAAGCATGAATGATTTGTTTTTAAAGAAAATTTTGAAATTCATATTTGATTTTTATTAGTTTTAAAAACTAATATTTAAAAAAATTAAATGCCAGTAGTGAAAAAAGCCACGGTAGAAAACTGTAATATGTCTCGGATCCATAACAGTGAAACAAATTGACCTCAACCCTGACGTCACTAGCAATGAACACTAGTAAACACAAACTTTATATACCTCATCCTTTTCTACTGACAATAGAAACACATCATACAGTATATGTACACTTGTCTTTCAAGCAATGACATACGTTCTCTTGTAACTCTAATTATTACCTCCAAATGTTGAAAAGAGATAGCGCCAAAAACAATTGATCGTAACAATTTATTTTGACCTCTTATGACAACTGTCATTATTTTGGATAAATCGAGTTTTGTTCAAAGCGGTTTATTTTTTTGCATTCATATAAATTCTATAAAATCGGTTTTTGTCAAAACCTCTAATTTGTTATTTTTATTTTACGGTAAGTACAAAATTTCTTGTTTTTATTTAATAAATATTTTTAACAAACCTTACATCTTAGACGGTGGCTAAACTTTCGTGTATAGAGAATGTTTATGGTAGATTTATAAAGTCAACTAAATTAAGAATTACGTTAAAAACCAAGAATTAAGAAAGATACATGCATGTAAACACTTATACCCTTCTATAAAAGGGTTTATAAAGGTAGTGGTATTTACATACATTCATCTTTCTTAATTTTGTGAACTGAACTCTCACAGATTATGACAATTGTGTATGATTTTAAGCAAATTGAACAATATTTTACTTTGTTTTAAAACATGACAGGAAAAATGTTGAAATCACAAGCACAAGAACTTGTTTTAAACTTGTGTGAGTATTTTGAAATGGAAAAAGTGAATGGAGTGCCTTTTGATATTTCGAATGTTCAAGAGGTAAAATCTAACTTCTTATAGGTAGGTACATATATTATATACTTAAGGTAATTTTATTGTAGAGAGTAGCAGCAGCATTAAAAATATCAAGAAAAACAGTTTATGCCATCAAAAAGAAGAAGGAAAATAATCCTTGTTTTTTTTTTACAAAAGAAGAGTGAAACTCGCAGAAAACCAAAAACTTCAGACTTACCTGGGGGCAGTAAAATGGCTATACGCAACACATTATACGAGATGTACAAAGACCGTGAGTACATATGATATAGATATTTTGTAGAATAACATTTTGGCAAGCGAGTGAAGAAACGTTTTAAATTAATTAACAAATGAGAAATGAAACACAAAATTAATAGATATAACATAAATATCAATTAATTTGTTAAAACCAAAATATAGTGTCTTTTATTAGGTACTTGAGTAAGTTTTAAGTAATTTTAAACTTCGGATAAAAATGTCTTAATAATCTTTTGAAAATTTCTCTGAATGTATAAGTATTAGATAGTAAATAATAGTAATTATTTTTTTTAGGAAAACCAGTAACTCTTCAAACAATAAATTATGAGATAAAGTTCAAGGGAATCGTTACATGTAGTACAACATCATTAAGCACATTGTTGAAAGAAATAGGGTTCAAATTTAAAAAGGATGATAACCATATTGTTTCACACAGAGCTTGCTTCTTGAGAAAATATATGGAAAATTTAACCAGTGCTTATCCAAGAGAACTAATATTCTTAGATGAAACATGGATTTATTCCAAAGGAAGTAAAATAATAAGTTTGCTAGATGATAATATTAAAAGTGTACGTAAACCTGAAGGAAGTGATGGAAAAAGATTTATCATTGTTCATGCAGTTTCTTCGAAACGCTTTGTTCCAGAGGCAAGTTTGGTTTTCTGTTAAAAATCTTTAACTATGGATTATCATGGAGAAATGATTAGTATATTATTTACTAAATGGATTAAGACACAGGTACTTCCTAATTTAGAGAAACCATCACTTATATTAATGGACAATGCATCATATCACAGTGAGATTTTGAGGAAACAGCCATCGACATCAACAAAAAAAAGCAGAAATTGCCAGTTGGCTGAAAGAAAATAAGATTAACTTTGATCCAAAAATTACAAAACCAGAGTTATTACAAGTAGCGAAGATGCATAGAGAGAAAAATGTCTATCTTATAGATGAAATAATGAGAGAACATGGATACGAAGTATTAAGGTGGCCACCATACCACTGCGATTTTAATGCCATCGAGCTAATTTGGGCTAACTGTAAATCGTAATACAATAAACATATTGGTAGAGATGGATCCAGTGACGAGAAAGTAGTAGGCATGTGGAATGAAGCTTCAGAGCAATGTACACCTAACATGTGGGCAAAATGTGTTAACCATACTGAAGCGCTTATTAGAAAGTAGTACGATAGGGAAAAAGTTATTTGTGATATGGACGCGGAACCACTAACTATTAGTGTAGGTAACAGTTCCTCTTCATAGTCTGACGATGATTTTTAAGATACCTAATATATTGTAATATTTTAATTGGTGTGATGTAACTCTTATTTTTAGATTTTTATTATTCTTTAATATTTTATTATTATTTATTTGGGCGCCTTTATTTTTTTTAAACAAACTTGTATAGTTACTTTAAATTTGTATCTGAAGATTAAAGAATTCGGCTAGCTGTTAAAAGAAAAGCAATTTTGACTCCTTCTCCCAAGTTGCGGTTCCCTCAATTAATATCTGATGTAATAAATTGATAGTTTTTTAAAAACGTTTAATATAAGATTTTATGTATTTGTTTAATAAATTTAAGAACAAACTTTTATAAATTATTTCCCTACTTCATAAACCTTCTTTTTTTTATTTTTTAAAAATTCTGTTTCTCTTATTATCCTCAGCAACTAAATATTCCGTTTCCTAACCCTTTTATTATTTAATACTTTTATTAATACCTTCCCTTTGTTATAATTTTAAATTTCACTCGTCATGTGCCCCTCGTAACACAAATAGAATAATATGAGAACTGAAACTTTGAACATGCGCACAGAATTCACATTTATTATATCTAGACCATATGTTATTTTGCAATGGCTTTACATAGAAAAGAATTATTCAATTGCCTCGGATTATTTGAAATATTAAGGTAAGCTTCCTTTTTATTTATAACTACTAATATTAAGAATCTTAACTAACTTATTATATAAGAAATATGTAACTGCGAAATGAATGTTTTTACGATGAATAAATTTATAGGTTATCTACTTTCAGGGACTTGATTTTAATAAATCCTCTTCTCTTAACTAACTTATTATATAAGAAATATGTAACTGCGAAATGAATGTTTTTACGATGAATAAATTTATAGGTTATCTACTTTCAGGGACTTGATTTTAATAAATCCTCTTCTCTGCCATGTGGGATATAAATTAATCAGAATTGATTGCTGCTTTCATACACACTATTATAGAAAGTAAACTGAACTTTCTCAGGAACAAACTGCATACAATATCCTTTGAAATTTCTGGGACGCTATCTCCAGTCAAGGTTAAATATAGGTCAAACAAAGCTTACCGCTTTCTAGAAGATAATTAAATGATGAAGACTCTTATACGGTTAGTACTTTTAGTTTTTCTATTAGTTTGGGATGATTTTGAGGTACTTTACTTTATATTTTTCAATTTTTGATTTTTCTTTCTTAACTTTTTCACCTTCTCCCTTCTCGTTCCAAAATCAACAACTTTCCATTTTTTTCTTGTTTATTTCTCAACAGGCGACTTTCCCTGTCATCAAATTGTCTTAGTGTCATTTTTAATTGACTTCTATGGATATAAAGGTCCTTTCGCATGTTCATTATATCAATGTTCCTTATCAACTACACTGAACTTTGTTTTAATCGGTTGATTCATTTCGCGATTAATCACTGTCACTTCACTGAATGTTGACATGAGTTACTTAAATCTAATTTAACTACAATATCTATTACATTTTACATAACATGCATCAATTATAAGATTATTTATTTAAGGTTTATAAAGATATTCTGTGTTTATGATTTATTTGTTTTAAATTGTTCTATTTTTAAATTTAATTTGATTTCTTCTAAAATTATTCCTATTCAGGGTGAATTGATTTATTATATGTTATTTTCAGCAATTACAGGCTCTTCACCTTGAATTGGATTCACCTGGTTTCAGATCATCACAATATATTTGTATTGTAAATTTCGGAATAACAATAAATGTATAAATAGTGTACGTTCTGTACATTGCATACAAACCTTTATCACCCATGATTTAATATTTTTTATTATGCTTACCAATGGCTTTTGTTAGCACTAAATTATGTGCTGTTTCAGATTTGAATAAATTGATTCAAATGAAAGATTCGTTGAAATAAATTAATTCAAATTAAATATTCGTATAAATTTCTACTTTCGTTAATGGTACAGAATAGTTTGTTATGTATATTAGTAGCAGACAAAATAATTTTCAGTAAATATTATAGAAATCTTATCTAAATTTTCGACTATTTTGAAACAGTAATAATTGACTTCAATCAACAGCAATATTTAGTTATTTATAGCGCATAAAAATACTAAGAAGATAAACAGACAGTGAAAATATTTACGCACACGACAAAGTAGCAGTAGCCATTTTTTAATGTGACTCATTGATTCATTTCACGAGGTTTGTAGGTATGACGTCAGGGTAAAGGTCAATTTGTTTTACTGTATGTAAAATATTCATTGATATAATATCAATAGGTATTTGTCAATAAAGTAACGTAAGTCACCAAAAACGATTTGTAGAAAAAAACGCGTTTCTTTTACGGGTATGATTAAAAAAATTATGGACATATGGTTTTAAAATAGTTAAAAATAAAGTATAAACTAGGCTTACTACACTTTGGCAGTTCCTTCTTAACAATAGAAGCTTGACGATCATTAAAAAACATTATTTTCACCAGAAATGTCACTTACGTTACTTTGGCAAAAATGCATCGATATAATGCTCATTGTTGTTGATAGATATTTTTGAACATATTAGCGAAATGGACTTAAAACTTGCTCGAACATGCGTTGTTTGATACGGCCTATTATGATAATAACCATGTAATGTGGCATACGACATATTCACAGATGCTCCCAGTAACCTTGTCAATGAATTGTTTGATACGTCTTATAGTGTTAATCGACTGTTGTGGGATACGACATATTCTTCAAAGGTATTCATTGTTTCAGATGTCAGGAAAAATTGTTGCTCTAGCACTTGCAACAAATAATGATGGTTTGAACATAAGTAATATGGAAATTAATGTACCTTATGAAGTAGCAGTATTAGGCGACATCTCAGCTTGCGTACGGGTAACCATCATCATTAAAATCTCTATGCGTTGCTTTTCGCTTCAACGGGCCATGATGTCGATAACTTATTTATACCACAATTATTTGATTGCTGTTATTGTGCGTATCTTCGTGTCCCTGAATTAATTTCTGGAAATGTTCTTATGTAACATAAGAAAAAATATAACATCCATACACAGAAAAATGCGTTTTTTTTAAGGTATTATCAAAAGAGGGTAAAGTCTTTTAAAAAAAATTATAATGACGTCATAACTCGAACCATGATGACGTCATCAAAATTAGGAGTAGACCAAGACATGCGCAACTGAAAAAGAAAATTGACGTGTCTGAGCTTTTTTTCCCCAATGGTCATTTCAAGCTTTTAACGAGTTTGTTCCAACCTTTACGTGCTCTCTGTATAATTTGTTTCAGAGACCTGTCTGAAAATGGAAAATACCTGATGATTTGTATGGGAAATATTTGGTTGTATTTTTTAGGCATACATAAATGCCACATTAAATTCAGTTTCATGTGGACCATTTCATTAAATTACCTTCAGTTCCTTTCATGCAACAATGGGGGCACCTATATGTTTCATCCCCCTATAGTTGATTGTGTACCTGAAATGGAGTTTATGAGAAGACATGTCAAGTTTCATTAGTCAATTAATACTAAATAATATGTTCAAATTGTTTCCCATAATTCATAGATATGTCGCAAATAAAATGTAGGGGTGAGAACCAAAATGCTATGAGCTCTGTGAAAATTATTTCGTATATGGATAATTTGTGTTGTTTGAACACAAAACTATCTAGGTGAATTCAATGTCACTGGTGTACACCAATAGAAATGCCTCCCACAATGCCTATTGAATAGTAATTTGACCTCTGTCTATCTCTGGGAGTTCCAAGGAATGATGGTGAATTTTCAGTTTCTGGCTCATTGATAATATCCAGACAGTCTAGAACAAAAATAGTATATTGTTTGTATACAAAAGGAGTCAGTTACTTTTAATCTGAATTAAACATGCAATTTTCTCTTTAGTCTAAGAATAAACTGAAAAAGTATTTACAGAATTATAAATAATTCTTATCTTAGGATTTGAAGTATAGTGTATCAGAAACAATTAGGAAAAATGTACTGGAGAAAATTGCATCATACTTAACATGAAATATGAAGATCATTCCATTTTCAATTCAGATTTTAAATGTCTACTACCACCTTTGAAATTTCAAATAGCAAGGGGGGTCGAGTGATACAACATTTTAAAGACCTTTCCATTTTCTTTCCAATGTTCCCTTCAAATTACTCTCACAGGACATTAAGATATGATTTAATGAACTTTCAAAAAGGTTTGTACATTTTATACATCAGGAAGTGAAAAAATAGGACTGTTGAATTAAAAAAGCCAAAGTCTTGATCCGTGATCACCTCAGCAAATATTCATAATGTTTCCCCCTGATATAACAGTTTATTTTGATAATCCTTACATTGTCAAATAATTCTAAGGTGAAACAATTAATTTTGCAGGTCTTCAAAACCACCCTGTTGAAATCGTGACTCCAGAACCACTTGAAAAAATTAAAAAAACATTTAGATGTGTCAATTGATTTCCCTTGCTACTATAGAATTTCTAAGTTGATAATGCCCCTAGTATCATCTTTGGAGATTTACGATCAAATCATGTCAAATAAAATTAGATTTGATATTCAATAATTTTGGTTGAATATATTCATCTGGCTAGATGAAAAAAATTACAGAGGGGGTGCATTTACGATGACAGCACTGTATATTTACCTCTATTTCTTTCAACTAGTATACCACTTGTCTGTGTTTTGTTAACTGGAGTCTTTCTACTTCTATTATTTTACTGCTCTTTGCGTGATCTGAAACTAATGTATAAAAACCACTAATTCGTGATGACCCTCTGCATTTCCTACCGACTGTTTTGGAGATACTACTACTACTAAGTTTGCAGGCGAACCTTGTCCTGGACAAACTCAAGCCAAGGTTCCGGCACTGAGGCCACTGGCGGGCCCATTGTGCCATTCCTGCTACCTAGACATCCATAAAGCCGAGCCCTTCAATAAAGGCCACAACCTTTTTCAATGGATGCCTGCTTGTGTCTCCAGGGGCCAAAACAGGGACTCCGAAGATTCGCCTGCGTAGTACAGCCCAGTGTGGACACTCTAGGAGAACATGGACTGACGTTTCGTCAGTCATGCCACAACCCCTGCATAGGGAACTTCCCTCTACTCCTAAGTTGTGGAGGTGTTTCATCATACAGCAGTGCCCCGTTAGGAGTCCTGCTATCTTCCTTAGCCTACTTCTTGGTAGTTCAGTAGCTGCTCTAGTGTGTCCATCAGTCCATCCCTTCAGTAAAAGTTTGGATTGCCTAGGACCCTGCATAGCATTCCAATGAGCGAGGTGCTGATTCTTCAGCCACTTCTTCGTCTCCTTGCGTATTCTTTGTTTTGTTAGGCCCAAGGTCGGGCCCGGGCCGCAGAAGGGAGCTGCCGCCCCTTCCGCAGCCAGTGCATCCGCCATCTCGTTGCCTTCAAAACCAGAGTGGGCTGGAATCCATTCTAGCCGCACCACGTTGTGCCTTGCAAGATTAGCAAGTCGTTCTCGACATTCATTAGCAAGTCCTGAGTTGCTGGTGCACCCACTCAGGGCTTTAATTGCTGCCTGACTGTCGGAGTATATGGTTATGCGTCGATCCACATAACCTCTGTCTAGGTTTATCTGCGCACATTCCAAGATAGCATATATCTCGGCCTGATATGCAGATACACCATCACCCAATGGTACACTAACTTGTGTTCTTGGGTTCCTAGAGTAAATTCCAGCCTCTGCTCCATCACCGGAGCATGAGCCATCTGTGTACCAGACAGTCCCATTAGGCTGTGTATTCCTCTCTTTTTCCCAGGATTCTCTATCCCGGATCATGGCCCTGTACGGAGTTGCGAAGTAGTACTTTCGCAGGCATTCATCAGGTGCTCGAGCCAGAACTGGAATATCTTCCAGTAGCCGGAGCTTCTTGACGTGCCTGCACTCTTCCCCTCTTCGCACGTATCCCAGCTGTTTTAAGCGCAGAAAAGCCCTCCCCGCCTCAGCCTCGATCACATGGTGAAGAGGCCGAAGACCAAGGATCACTTCCATCGCAGCAGTTGGTGTAGTTCTCATGCAGCCAGTTGCCCCCAAGCTGACCACCCTTTGAAGGCGTGTCAGCTGCGATCTAGCCGTGACCAAGGTTACCCTCGGCCACCAAACCAGAGCCGCATATGTGAGCATAGGCAGCATGATCACTCTATAGAACCATATGATCGTTTTGGGGGTCAGTCCCCACTTCGGACCAATGGCTCTCCTACAGGCCCAATACGTGTTTGTCACCTTGCTTAGGCGACTGTCAAGATGAGCCTTCCATGTCAGTGATTTATCAAGGATCACTCCCAGATACTTCACCTGCTCAACCACAGGCAGTGGTACTCCATCAAGATTTAGACCCTCGGGTCTTATACCTCTTTTTTTTGGTGAAAGCAACTATCTCAGCCTTGGCAGGATTTACTGCAAGTCCGTGTTCGTTACACCACCCATGTACCCTATTCAGAGCCCTTTGCATGAGGTCCCTGAGAACGGTAATATGCCTTCCAACAACAAGGACAAGGATATCATCGGCATACCCTATCGTTAGAAAGCCTTCACCGTTTAAAAGAGTTATTAGCTCGTCAATGACTAGGTTCCACAATGTGGGCGAGAGAACACCCCCTTGCGGACATCCTCTAGCGACGATCACTTTTGCCACATGGTCTTTCCATGTGGTCTCTACTGTACGATTGCACAACATGGCCCCAAGCCAGTGAGTGATCATTGGCTCTATTCCATGATTTGTCGAAGCCCTACAAATAGATTCTACAGAGGTACTGTCAAACGCCCCCTGTATATCCAAAAAAGCTCCCAGGGCGATCATGCCATTTTCCAGCGCCTTCTCCACCTGGGTTACCAGTTGGTGTAAGGCACTTTCAGTTGACTTGCCACACCTGAACGCATGTTGATTGTTGTGCAAGGGATACCTTAGCCCAACTTTTTCCTTTATGTACCGATCAGCCACCCTCTCCAATGTTTTCAACACAAAGGATGTTAGGCTAATGGGTCTAAAGGATTTAGCCACCGTATATGTGGTACGACCCGGTTTGGGTATGAAGACTACTCTCACCTGCCTCCACTGTTCAGGGACATACCTGCGTGCCAGACAGGCCCGAAAGATATGTACCAAGATTGTGCCAATTGCATCCCAGCCCTGTTGAAGCAGAGCCGGGAAGATTTGGTCTTTTCCTGGAGACTTGTACGGTCTGAATGACCGTATCGCCCAAGTACACCGCTCGTATGTGACTATTTCTTTTGCTAGAAGATAGTCCTCTTTACATGGTCGCTGTATGTTCACATATCCCATGTCAGGACACACCCGCTCGATTCCCTCACAACCGGGGAAGTGTGTCTCTAGTAGATGCCGCAAGGTATCCACCGGGGTTTCGGTGAAAACACCCGGTTCGACTTCCATGCAGCCTATAGCGCTGTCCGGTGATTTCGTTAAGATCCGGCGCAGCCTTGACATTTGAGGTACCGATACGATATCCTCGCAGAAGGCCCGCCAGGCATCTCTCCGAGCCAACCTAACAGCACTCTTGTACTCATTCCGTTTCCGGCGGTATTGCTCCCAATCCAGATCCGACTTCGTCTTCCTAGCCCTATTAAATAGGCGCCGGGTATGTTCCCGTAGCGAGTCTAGAGACTTGTTCCACCATTTGTGGCCCTTACTTTCCTTCCTCGTTTTTTCGGCGCAATTTTCTTCATAAGACGAGACAATAATCGAGCCCAGCTCCGCTATGGCCCAATCGATCTCATCATTATTGCTCAAGTTCCTAGGGAAACCACCAAGTCTCCTTCCGAGATCCAGTTTATACCGTTCCCAGTTGGTAGTCTTGGGGTCCCTATACTTGATTGATTGTTCTTCAACAGCAACCCTGTTTTGGAGATAGTCCTTTCAATTTTTGGGGGAAGTGGAAGAACAAATTCATCATCTGATGGGAATCTGAGGAAGATGGTGAATGGTGTTTCCTTGCCCTTATTCTTCGTGCTTCAAATCTTTCAGATGCTGAATTTGAATTTAAATCACTAGTGTCCCCTTCCTTTCTTGCTTTATGCCTGGAACTCATATAATCATCTGAAATTTGCGTTTTTCCAATATGAATACCTCGATTAGAACTGGAAAACCCTACAAAATCATTATTATATACTTTCTACAGCCAACATTGATTTTTAGCGAAATTTCAGAATGTACATTAAGATATTTTCTATTTTAGTGTGTGCTCTGCTTCGACTAGTTACATTATCTAGTTGTAATAGGTTTTTGTATATGAAGTGAATACTTACCAAATGTGGCATTTTTGAATAATTCAATATGGAATGATGGCCAGCATGTGTTGACTTTTTCTGATTTTCGAATAGCATTGTGTAATTTCTCTTTCGAAAAATGTGGCTAATTACACAAGTTTCCCATTATCCACCCAGTAGGCACTGCCTCAACAGAATTATCGGAAAACTTAATGACAGTCCAAGTTTGCACGTCAGATCTCATTGTATTATCCTGGAAAAATTAATAGTCAGATATGGTTTCAAGCAGACAAAATAGTTATGTTAGGTTAGGTTGATGAAATAACTGAACTCTTATCAATCAGTTTATATACAAACTCAAAGTTCACAATGATGATAATCAACTTCTAGAAAAAAGCATGATAGACTCACAAATTTGAAGAAAAAAAAAGGTTCACATGACAGTTTTTGAAAATTACTTAATGAGTTTAGTCAAAAACTTTGCCAAGATTTTCATGGAATTTTGAAAGAACATCACTATTTAAACACCATAATGTACTGGGTTTCTTTTGGATAAACAGATTCCTCTCAATGACAAAATATCGGAAAGGCGTTTGGTAAATTATCAAGAATCGAAACATCAGATTATAAACAAACTCATATAGAAAGTTAGTGATCAGTAATATGTAAAAGAGGAATTTCTGCTAGACTGAAAATGTCAAGGGGGCCCAGAGAATAATATATTTAAATCTGATTACTTGCATGGATTAACATAAAAATCAGCAATTTCCAAATATTTACATGCAATAATTTTATATGAATCTTCGAAAAATATTAAATTTTTTATAAGAACAACATCACCATTTTTTAAAATACAACAATTATCGGGTTCCTGGACGTTTATTATGATTTTATTGAAATTGACTTTTTCAAATTGCTCACAATGCCCAGCATTGATATTAAGTGTTAGTCCATGGAAGTGTTCATTTTCAAAAATGGGAAAAATGTTTTCGCCTATTGTACTACTATTCGATGTGAAAATATAATTTTTTGAGATATTATCGATTTCACTGTTTCTTCGAATTATTTGAGCTAGAGGTCTATCACTCTTTCGCATGAATTTCAAAACTGACTGTAAGAAATTCTCAAATGGGAATGCACTGAAATTATCCAGTGGACCATGATTTTTGACATCTTGAACTATTCGTAATAAATTATGAACATTGTGAGATATATGTTCGACACCATATAAAATTTTGAAATAATCAACAAAGTACTCCAGAATATCAGATGCACATTCTATATAGCTGAAATGATCAGAACATGATAAAATAGTACAAGCAATGTGAAGACTTATAAAATTCAAATACCTGTCTTTATAATGTTTTTTCAAAACTACTGGTCCCGTATAAAAAATAAATTGGCGAAATTCAGTGGCCTTCCATCTGTTCACCTCATTTAAACAGCGCGGTTTACGATTTAATTCTGAAGGTATACTTTTTGTTGAATAAGTAGTAACTCTAATATATTAGAAATATCTTGTAAACATAATTTTGTTGATGGTTTACCATAGGTCCACAGTGTGGATACCATTTTTTTAACAACTCCCAGACAAACTAAATGCACATAATCCAAGGGAAAGCTGTCAATCATATTTATTCCCGGAATCTTTTCAATAATTGATGTGCCTGTATGATGACTGTCCTGAAGTTTAATTCTAAAATCTGTATCTGTTCTCAATTGTAAATGTTTAGTGTTTGGGAAACAAACCCTATTCTCAAAGTATTCACCAACAGTGTGCCATTTCGTGCATGATGCATATCCAGAATGGCCTTTTGTATAGGTTATGGAGGATTTTGCAGGTGCATCACAAATAAAGGAAACAATTTTAACTTTATGCAAAATATTTTTTATGAAAATTCCATTATCAACTACATGACATCATTAACAAATTCCTTTAAAAATGAATTTGCATCTTTGGGTTTATCATATTCATGGTAAATTCCAACCATATCAACATTGGTTCTGTCTTTCGAAATACTACAAAGTCTAGGATATACCTGACTTCCTGAACGTTTACTCAGCGATAAACCATCCCAATATTTATACTCATTTCTATGGTTTCATTCAGAGCCGGTCTTAGGGACCAAGAAAAAAAACTTTTATTTATTCATTATAAATTTACACATGTTGTATTATTTAATGAACAAATAACTATAAAAATAAAATCACAGAGAATTCAAAATTATGTTGAAGTAAAGTTGAACAAAAAAAAACCTTCATATTTTAACATAATTTAATGTTGCGTGCTTTCTTCGCAGCAAAATCGTATATAAATTGGGAAAAATCTATCCCATTACAAATGCTTTTTTCAATTGAAATTAACGATAGCCCAACTAGTCTTTGCTGCGATATAGTCGACCGTAGGTAATTTTTAATTAGTGTTAATTTAGAAAAACTACGCTCTGCGGAAGCAACAGTTACTGGAAGGGTGAGTAAAATTCTTATAACAATACATGTATTGGGATAGACAAAATTAAGTTAATTTTTAACTAGATACTGTAAAATATTCAACAAAGACGTGCATTTATCTTTAACAATTATAAGTAATGATTTCAGCTCTTCGTAGAGTTCAACGTCATCTATATCACAACCACAGTCATCCTTTAATATTGTGTGAAGGTCCATACAGTTTTTCAATAAATCTTCATTAGAACTTGCACAAAGATTTTTAAAATTATATAAAAATCCAAATGATGACCGATGAGTTTCAAATAATTCAAATCTTTGGTTGAAGGATTCAATTGCACGATCCACAATTAAAAGAAAATAATCTACACGATATTTATTTTCTTCGTCAGATATACCCTCATCCATGCTTTCATATTCAAATTGTCTTTTCACTTTCAAGGATCTTTTTTGTGGAAATATAGGATCAATTCCATTTTCCGCAGCAATCTTCTTCGCCATTTTTAAGCTAGATTCATATCCAGTGTTTTTAAAAGTCTTTAACATTTTATCGAGATTGTCCAAATGTGATAGAGCTACATCCATTTGCATATCCCTTTGTTGCATAATTTTGCTTACTCTGTTTACTTCAACTAACAACTCATACCATATTACATTAGAAAGAAAATAATAAAAAGAACCGATTTCTTTTAGTCAAGAATTCGCTTCACTCGCACTTTCAGGATCCTTACGGCCGTTTGCACCGACTTCTTTTTAAATGACCGTTAGGATAAGTGTCCTTCAAAGTACCATTAACAACTTTTGTGTTTTAACTTTAAGAGACTCTTAAAACGTCCATTAAAGCAGTATTAGCTAACTGACCAAGTTTCTTCCCTTAAACATATTTACTTGTTCTTTAACCTTCAATTCCTTTAAAAAAAAATTTGATTAATATAAGAGTCTGGAGATTTGTGAAAATGGAAAATTTTGAAGAGGTCCTGGTGGAGGATTTTCTAGAAGATGATTTAGAAGTCCTTGATTTTCTCGGTATGGGATACCCAAGGCGCTTTTTTCTTAGGCCCAATTATTATGAAGAGATGTCCCAAATGGACGAAACCTACAGTTATGACACTTTTCACTCAAATTGAGAATCAATTGAGGTACCAAGATGATTTGCTGTACTGTAAATATTTTATCTTCCATATTAATTTCAATAAAAAATTGTATATACATGCAGTGTTTTTTATATATTTGTACCCCTCTATAACTCTTTTTTACACTTTAGGAATTAAGGTGTAACTTATTAATTTAATTAAATTGAAAACGGAGGTAAAAAATAAAAGTAGAGAAAAGAACTGGGTAAAAAAATGTTTAATGAACGAGTAAATTTTAAATCTAATTTCCTGCAAAGCTCTTTGAAATAAAACAATAATTTTTACATAACTTTATAGCATTGTTTTATTCTTTTAGTATGATGAATGCTATTTGTTAATTTCATACTTACATAGCATATGTGTCTACTAAGGTACGTTACTGTATATGCAACATTGTTTTAAACTTTCATTATCCTATGGTTTGAACAATCAATATTAAATGATACTTTGACAAATTTATTTTATTTTACTCACCTTTAAGACATTTTACAGTTATACTCTTCTTTTTGTTTGGCATCTTATCAAATTTGAAAAGGTCTATCAGAATTTGAAAACAGAATTACTGCTAGTTTTGCACACTGTATCGTCCTGTTTTATCAGCTCTGTAATGATTTTTTTGTCTATTTTTCTAGAAGAGTATTATACAAATGAGTGTCTCAAAATCCTGAACTGAACAATGAAACTATTTAGTTTAGTCCTGTAAATCAAAAGGAAAATGTTTTAGTTTATTTCACTCACTGTATGTATATTTAGTGATAGAAATAATGTTTTCATCTACCTGTTACGTTGTATTTTCTTATATTATTGTATATTTTATTTTCGATGAATATATTGTCAATATTTACTTTTGTTTTCAAAACCTATTAAGCAATCCAACGACCTGTTAAATTTAATTCCGAATGATAGTGGTTATTTGTTGTTTCTCCAGTGTTTTAATTTCTCCAGTGTTTTTAGAGACCTTTATTATTATTATGCCTGTGACTTATATTGTTGTTAACTGCGGATGTCGAGGCGATCGTGACAATGTGTCGTTTTATAGAATTCCCAGCATACGCAGTTTACCCAATAAGCCACATAAAAATGAGTTATCGAAAACACGTAGGGCCTTGTGGATAGCTGCCATAAAGCGTGATGATTTAACCGAATCAAAGCTAAAATATCAGAGAGTCTGCAGCAAACATTTTATAACTGGTAAGTCTCTAAAACTTTATGGAAAAGTAACTTTCTTCGGTGTTTTGAAAAAGGACATTTCAGTGGTTTTAGTCTCTTAATACATTTTTATGATTAATAGGTGAGCCTGCCTTATTGGAGAACAAGGATCATCCAGATTGGGTTCCTTCTCAAAATATGGGGCATATTGCACAGACTGTGGTAAGAAAGCCTGAAGATTTGGACAGAAATGAACGTCTGGTGAAAAGACAAAAGATGCTAAATGTAAGAGGATTTTTTACTTTATTGTAGATTATATCTAAATACATAAGTTTTGTTTGTAATATTTATTTTTGTGTGTTTAGATTCGGATTATTTCCAATAGGATATGCAAATTTGATATATCAGTACCTTAAACCTTAAGCAAGACAGCTAAAATAGTGATTTACATTTACAGGTGGAGAGTATGGATTTGGATCAAGGTACTAGCACCGAACCAAATGGAAGAACTTGCAATAAAATTTGAGCAAATTACTTTTGCATCAAAAACAATTGCAGATCTACAAAGCAAAGTAGATAATTCACCTTTCGGATTGATGGATAATACTTCTAATAAAGAAAAATGGAGATATTACAAAGGTATGGACTATAAGTCCCTTAAGACTATTATATTTCCACTAGTTGAACAATACATTCCAAGTACAGCCACTACAGCTCTTAGTGCCTTCAGTCAATTAGTACTTACTTTAATTAAGATTCGCTTAGATCTCCATTTTAAACTAATCGCTTATAATTTTAAGATATCTCCCACAACAGCTTCTAGTTACTTTGAAAACTTGATAGACATTTTATATCGAAGGTTTAAATCTCTAATCATATGGCCAGAACGAAGCGATTTAAAAAAGAATGTTCCATCCTGTTTTAAGGACGCATTCCATGATAAAACCACCGTTATCATCGATTGCTTTGAAATTTTCATAGAAACACCCCCAAAATTAATGACCCAACAACAATGTTGGTCTAACTACAAGCATCATCATACAATAAAACTTTTAATTGGTATTACTTCCCAGGGAATTATTAGCTTCATTAGTGATGCTTGGGGTGGCCGTGTTTCAGACAAGCAAATTGTTGAAGGCAGTAACTCCTGTGATTCTATTACTCCGGGTGACATTGTTTTAGCAGATAGAGGATTTCTGATAAAAGAAACATTAGGTGTTCTTCAAGCTAAATTACGAATGCCTGCTTTTACAAAAGGGAAAACACAATTACACCCTGAAGATTCGGGGTTTTTTTTGTCCACCCAAATCTTATGCTAGAAGTGGACTGTAATTTCACTATTTATATGCTGCTGGTGACGATGTTGTATCCACCCTTGTCTCCCAAATAAAATACCTTGTGATTCGTTTAGCTGTTTTATTATGTTCTACACTGTATATACACTATGCACACTATACAGATTTGGACTTTACACTCATTTGTATATTAGTCACTTATTAGAATTATATTTACATATATTTTTTGGTAGTTAGAAGCACAATTTTTGCAGCCTGCCACACCCTTCCTGCCGGTTTTCTTATTTTGTGTCATACACCTATTTGGTGCTAAAGGTACTATGCGAGTGCCCGTTTGCCGGGAAGAATGTCGTTTTTTTGAGAAGGGGTAATGCAAGTTCTCGCGTTGCACAATGATTGGGGGAACGTTGTAACGGATTTTGTTAGACAGAGAAGAGGAAATTCGCTTGCCACGGGTATGTCTGTGACATGAGCGTGGAAAAAGGTTTTTCCAAGGGAGATACCATGGGCGTAGTCAGAGGAATTAATTCGAAATATATCAGTTATAAAATTATATATATATATATATATATATATATATATATATATATATATATATATATATATATGGTTTTAGAACATATTGCCCCCACCACAGATGGGGAGGAGACAAAACAGCATTACTAACTTTAAAGACGTAGGTATATACATTTTCTATTTACACGGTATATTTACACAGGCACATATTGACGTTATCCTGGGTAGAATTTGGTCCGTTCTTAATTGAGCGGATAATCACTGTTGTTCGGATTTCGAACATTTGCGTTTTAATTTTTATTTTATTAAGTCAGCGGTGAGTTGACATTTCTCGACCGTGAGCCGCGATCGGTACGCTTCCTTTCAAAATCTGACACTGACAGAAGTGATTAAAAAAAATGATGTCCACGTCGTATAAGTCGGTCTTATAAAATATTGTATTTGCAGTGTATTTTTGGCAATTGATGCCCAGAAATTGTATATTTGTGCAATAAAGGTTACTTTTGTTGTTAACCATATTTATTAATGGAATCCACAAGAAAAGGTTTTAAGAAAATTTAACTGTCATTATTTAAAAAGAAATC
Source organism: Lochmaea capreae (assembly GCA_949126875.1). Classification (NCBI taxonomy): domain Eukaryota; kingdom Metazoa; phylum Arthropoda; class Insecta; order Coleoptera; family Chrysomelidae; genus Lochmaea; species Lochmaea capreae. The sequence continues at coordinate 24,459,373 of OX421409.1, read as the reverse complement.
GCGTAAATGGAGACGATCCTTAGTTAAAGGACAACGCTCTCCAACTGTCACTGTCCCTTTCTGACCTAGGCAGAACAATCACTTTGGTGATGGGACGAATGTACACTCCAGATTTAGTAAAAAGTTGGACAGAGCGTACTTTGCCATCCTTGCCATCAAACACTTGGGTTATTCGAGCCAAGGGCCATTTCATGGGGGGAGAATCATCGTCCTTGAGAAGAACTAGATCGTTAAGTTGGATATTAGGTTGAGGGTGCATCCATTTGGGGCGATTTTGTAGGCGATTGAGGTAGTCAGTTGACCAACGTTTCCAGAACCTTTGTTGAGCTTGAGTGCAAATTTGCCAATGTTTGAGACGATTCTCGGGTTTATGAGAAATGTCTACTTCAGGGTATGACAACAAGGGAGAATGTACCAGAAAGTGTCCGGGGGTCAATGGTTGAAGATCAGTAGGACAGTCAGACAATGGGAAAAGTGGGCGGGAATTTAAGATCGACTCTATTTGTGAAAGAATGGTGTAAAATTGCTCAAACGTACAAGTTGAGTTTCCTAAGATTTTTGTTAAGTGGGATTTGGTGCTCTTGATGGCAGCCTCCCAGAGGCCGCTCCAATGGGGGGAACTCGGGGGAATAAATTTCCAAGTTATATGAGATTCTGATAAAAAGTTTTGGAGATCGTTGAAATGCTTCTGTAGAAAGATATGAATATCATTTAGGTAGTTTTTTGCTCCCACGAAATTGGTAGCGTTATCGCTGAAGATGACAGACGGGAGTCCTCGACGGGCAATAAACCGTTTCAAAGATGCTAGAAATGCTTTAGTTGATAGATCCGATACCACTTCTAGGTGTACAGCTTTAGTACTAAAACATACGAACAAGGCTATATATCCTTTTTGGATAGAGGCTTTCCTTAACTTGGACGATTTTATAGAAAAAGGGCCTCCAAAGTCAATCCCCGTATGGGTAAATGGACGGGAGGGACTAATTCGAGATTTGGGAAGGTTAGCCATGAGTTGCCTGGATGAGATTGCATTGAATCGGAAGCAGGTGGTGCATCTGTGGGTGATTTTCTTTAAAGTTCGAAGACCATCAAGGGGCCAATACTTCTGTCTAAGGCTATTTAGTACAGTGTGAGGTCCAGCGTGTCCTAATCTTTTATGCTCAAATTCTAAAAGAAGTGTAGTAAAGTGATTTTTGGAGGGAAGGAGAATAGGGTGCTTTTGGTCGAAGGGTAACTCTGATTGGGATAGTCGGCCGCCGACTCTCAACAGTTGAGAGTGGTCTAGAAATGGGGACAGAGAACAGATTTGTTTGTTTTTCATCTTTTCGCCTTTCCTGAAAGATTTTATGTCATCTTTGAAGGAAGTTGTTTGGACTATATTCAGTAGAAACACGTGAGCTTTGTCAATTTCCGTTGGACTTATAGGACCAGAAATTTTGTTGATGGATTTGAGATTGTTTATGAATCGGAACACGTACGCTAACGACCTTTGCAATTTGTTCAATTTGGAGAATCGCAAAATGAAGGTTTCCCCTTCATTTTGGGGCGTCGTGGCTGATAGAGATGCAACTTTTCGTTCCTCAGGGGGATTAGAAAGAAGATTGAATGAATCGTATTGAGACCAATTAGATACCGGCATTGCTAGAAATTCAGGGCCATGTAACCACAGGTGATGAGATTCGGAAGGGAATTTTCCACGAGATAGCATGTCAGCAGGGTTGGACTTGGAAGAAATATGTCTCCAAGTAGTGGTCTGAGTATCACTCTGGATTACAGCCACACGATTGCTCACGAAGGTTGCCCACTTTGAAGGGGGTCCCCTTAACCAAGATTAAGCGACTTGGAAGTCAGACCACAATGTAGTGGAGCTGATTGACAGATTGGGAGATAAGGTTGCTTGAATTCTTTTGAATAATTAAGCCAGTAATACCATGGCAAACAATTCAAGTTTAGGGATGGTGAGGGGTTTCTTTAAGGGAGAGACCCGAGATTTGGCTGCTATTAGCCGCGAGGAGATGGAGTGATCCGTATACGTGGTGCGTAGGTAGATACAACATCCATAAGCGGAATTGCTGGCGTCACAAAATCCGTGCAATTCAAACATTGCCACGGGTTTGTCTGAAACTAGACATCGAAGGACCGTAAAAAATAAGAGTTGAGCTATACTTTCTTTGAATTTATTCCATTCGTTCAAGATAACGGGGTCTGAGATTGGATGATCCCAGTCGAGACCTTTTGCCCACAATTGTTGCATGATCAATTTTCCACTGACAATGACAGGGTTTACTAAGCCCAGGGGGTCGTAGTATTGCGCCACAAAAGATAGGATGTTGCGTTTTGTAATTACAGGCACCTCAAGGGAGGAAGGTATTGAGATTTGAAATATGTCTGAAGTAGGATTCCAAATCAGCCCTAGCACCTTGCAAGATGCTTCTTCAAAGTTTAATTCTTTTGTTTCTGAATGGCAATTGGGTTTGGAGTGAACAAAATTGGACGAATTTGACCTCATTTTGTGTAGATCAAAATGAGCCGGGGATAATATAGAAATCAATGATTGATGCAACTGGCTTAATTCATCTTCGGAATTGGCTCCTGACAATATGTCATCTACATATGTCTGATTTAAAATCGTTTTTTGAGCTAGGGGAAATTGAGGATTTTGGTGAGCAATTTCATTGAGGACTCGATAGGCCAGGTATGGTGCACTTTTTTGGCCAAAAGAAACGGTTGACAGTTCGATACATTTGAATTCCTCATGAGGATGATCTCTCCATAACACGTTTTGGAGATATCGAAACTTGGGGTTCATGGAAACCTGTCTGTACATTTTCGTGATGTCGGCCGTGAAGGCGAAAAGGAAAGTTTTAAATCGGGTAAGGGTGTCAAAGAGTTCGGGCTGGACTATTGGCCCTCGCAAGGTAATGTCATTTAGTGATAAAGATGTACTTGTTTTGGCTGAGAAATCGAAAACTACACGCATTTTCGTGCTAACGCTCTGCTCGCGTATAACACATAGATGAGAACCAAAATATTTATTTTCAGATAGAGAATTTTGTAAAGATAATGGAACAACTCGTCCGTGATTTAGTTGGAGGTATTCATCCAGCACTGCCTTGTATTCGGCTTTGAGTGTCGGATTTTTGGACAGTTTATTTTCTAGAGAAATGAAACGACGTTTTGCTTGGAGGAAAGAATCTCCAAGCTCAGCTTGTGCTGACAGATGAGTAAGTGGGAGGTCGACTTGATATCTTCCGTCAGAAAGTCTAATTGTGGTGTTTTTGAAGATGTTCTCGGCAATGTCGTCTTGCTCAGAGGATTTTGATTGGGTGGAGCAGCTCTCTTGCTCGATGAATTTTTCTAATATTGTTTCCAGCGTATTTTCAGAGATGCTGCTCGTGGTGTGAAAAGAGTGGGATATGAGATTGCACCGTCTGTTGTTATTAATACATTGAGGAGGTACTACTCCAGACAAGATCCAACCCAAGTGAGTATGGACTAAAGAAGGAAAACCTTTGCCTAGGGACTGTAGGCCTGGTTGCAAAAGGTCATAATAAATGTCGGCTCCTAACAACAGAGAAATTTCTCCAGGGTGATCGAAATCTTCGTCGGCCAATTGGCTTTGAAGGTGAATGGGGATTTTAAGTTTTCTTTTGTCGATTGATACTTGCGGTAACGTGGAGGTGATTTGAGGTACTACAGCACAGGTTAATTCGAAGCTTTGAGCTGAAGATCGTTGAGAACATATTTCAATATCAACCATTTCAGTTATGGTATTGCTATCGTTGAAGATGCCTGCCACTTGGAGTTGAGAAGGGTATTTATCGAATCCAGCTTGGGTGACTAGTGCATTCGTGACGAATGAGGTTTGACTCCCTGAATCGAGTAACGCTCTGGCTACTATGGGACGTCCTCGTTCGGGATAGATATGCACTTTGGCAGTGGCCAACAAAACGTGAGATCCCGCATTACTGACTGCGGATAGAGAGGCTACCGATTGTTGTTGATCATTCGTTGATCTGGCATTATTAGAGGATGTTCTCACGTTCGGATCGTTATGAAACGGGGTTGACCTTTAATTGTCATTTGGAGTTGAAGAGGAGGGGGCGGGTGAACTATAATGTAGGAGAGAATGATGGCGACGTTGACATATTGAACAGGCGACTGTAGATCGGCACTGTTGGCTCGAGTGATGTTATCGAAGGCAATTATAACAAAGACGGTTTGATTTGACAAAGTTGATTCTTTCAGAGATGGACAAAGCTAAAAAAGTTTTACATGAATATATTCGATGATCATTGGCCTTACAATGATCGCACACTAGTTGATTTGTGGGGGAAGACGAATGTTGATTTCTATTAAATGACACATTTGACGATTGACTTTTTTGTGAAATGTGAAAGTTTGAGGTAGAGGCAGAAGCGGAATTTGATAATGAAGAAATCTTTGGGTTTTGTGTGTTAGAAGTGTAATTTCTATTGATCTGAGTTTTCTTGGTTAAAATTTTGCTATCCGAGGTAGGCTCGTTACTTACGGTTTCTAGAATTACGCAGCGCTTGCGCAAAAATGTGAACAGTTCAGCAGTAGTTGATAATTCACCGACTGAAGCCTGTTCTTCAAAAGCTCTGCGAGAGCTGTAATCAAGTTTTTGCTCCAATATGTGAACTACCAAGGACTCGAACAGCTGATCGCGAGTAAGACCGGTTGACTGCAAAGCGTCAAGTACCGCTTTGGAGTTGGCAGAAAAGGCTCTCAAAGATTGTGCTGAACCTTTTTGTATGGATGGGGTGGAGAGCAACTGCTGATAATGTGCGAGCAACATTTGTTTTTTATCGCTATATCTTTCATCTAATAAATTCAATGCTATGTCATAATTACCATCAGTTACCGGCAGTCTCTCCACCAATTTTAATGCTTCACCTCTCAGATATGTTTTTAGATAAAAGAATCGTTCAGTTTTGGAAGCCAACTTACTATTATTGTGTATTAAGGCTTTAAATAGATCCATAAAAGTGTTATACTCTACACAATTTCCTGAGAAAATAGGTAAGTGAATGTTGGGCGAACATTGACTTCGGATACAGGCTGAGCCTCGGCTTGAATTTTTACTTCAGTGAAAGGTTCCAACAACTTTTGGAATGTGCTTATAATTAATAAAAATCTATCCTCTATTTCACTCCTTATTTCGACCTCAGCTGAGCCTTCCTCAAAGTCTAGCTCGTCCAGCGCTTCATCGTATATTGTTAAAGCGTTTTGCAATCTATCTAATCTCAATTGCAATTGGTGAGCATCAGTGGAGGCTCTGTTAGCTCCATGCCATTTCTCTTCCCTAATGAGTAGGGCTTTCAATAAAATTTTACTATACTATAAGATGGTTTGAGATTTTGTAAAATCTTTTCAATAAAATTTTACTAGACTATAAGATGGTTTGAGATTTTGTAAAATCTTTTCAATAAAATTTTACTAGACTATAAGATGGTTTGAGATTTTGTAAAATCTTTTCAATAAAATTTTACTAGACTATAAGATGGTTTGAGATTTTGTAAAATCTTTTCAATAAAATTTTACTATACTATAAGATGATTTGAGATTTTGTAAAATCTTTTCAATAAAATTTTACTAGACTATAAGATGGTTTGAGATTTTGTAAAATCTTTGCTATTAAATTTTACTAGACTATAAGATGATTTGAGATTTTGTAAAATTTTTCCAATAAAATTTTACTAGACTATAAGATGATTTGAGATTTTGTAAAATCCTTTCAATAAAATTTTACTAGACTATAAGATGGTTTGAGATTTTGTAAAATTTTTTCAATAAAATTTTACTAGACTATAAGATGGTTTGAGATTTTGTAAAATCTTCTCAATAAAATTTTACTATACTATAAGATGGTTTGAGATTTTGTTAAATCTTTTCAATAAAATTTTACTAGACTATAAGATGGTTTGAGATTTTGTAAAATCTTTGCTATGAAATTTTACTAGACTATAAGATGATTTGAGATTTTGTAAAATTTTTCCAATAAAATTTTACTAGACTATAAGATAGTTTGAGATTTTGTAAAATCTTTTCGACAAAATTTTACAACTAGATTCTTTTATAGTTACTTCCAACACTGATCGTTTCCCCCTGAGATGTATATATTTTAGAACACCCTGTATGAGTTGTTCGCAAAATCAAATACTAAATACCTATATTATTTAAACACATGCTGTGGCCTTTTAAATTAACTTCAAAAATAAATAATCACTTATCTAGCCCTATATTATTAAAACACACCTGTTTATTTTGTTTATTTATTAAAACTATCAATTCTCTCTGGAGCTTGCCGCTTTCCGTCGCTTAACTGAAATAAAATGAAATATTTTTTGTTTTCTGCTACTGCGCCCAGCTGTTTTTGTGTCTGCTTTCGCCGGGTAGTTGACCTATTATGGAAAATAACTAAAAAAGGACATTCTCAATTTAAAAATTCTTATTTTTGGCCACAGCGACTAACTTAATGATATTTTCTACTAACACTAAAAAATAAAAATGGGTAGCTTCACAAAAAACATTCTTCTTTGTTCTCGTTTTCCGTTACAATTTTTTGACTACGCACATAATTGACCTTTACCACTTTTTAATCACTCATTTTCAAATGTTTTAGAAATTTTTACTGACCTTTTTTTTTTTTTATAGCTGTGTTAGTCCTGAATACTGTTCTTACTCAGATGCCGGTTTCCACGTGGCACCTTCGTCGTCGGCTTCTGTGCCTTGAAAAGCTTGGTGATGATTTATGGGCGCGTAGCCCGCTGAATTATTTCTTCTTTACACTGTTTGTGAGCACTTAGTTTAGTTTGGGAGACTTGCTGGATACTTTCCCTTATTATATCCGGCTCGATTAGATCATGAAGATTCGGGGAGTTTTTTTGTCCACCCAAATCTTATGCTAGAAGTGGACTGTAATTTCACTATTTATATGCTGCTGGTGACGATGTTGTATCCACCCTTGTCTCCCAAATAAAATACCTTGTGATTCGTTTAGCTGTTTTATTATGTTCTACACTGTATATACACTATGCACACTATACAGATTTGGACTTTACACTCATTTGTATATTAGTCACTTATTAGAATAATATTTACATATATTTTTTGGTAGTTAGAAGCACAATTTTTGCAGCCTGCCACACCCTTCCTGCCGGTTTTCTTATTTTGTGTCATACACCCATTTGGTGCTAAAGGTACTATGCGAGTGCCCGTTTGCCGGGAAGAATGTCGTTTTTTTGAGAAGGGGTAATGCAAGTTCCCGCGTTGCACAATGATTGGGGGAACGTTGTGTTCAGATTCACTAAACATTCAATTGAACGGAACGTTTGGTGCTAAAACACTTCTGGTTAGAATGTCTTAAAAATGCCTTTTTATCAGGACAAGCCCTGGTTGCCAGGACTTCAATATAAATATTATACAAATGACAGTTTTGGTCAAGAGACCCAAAAAATTATCCACGTCAGTCAATATTCGTAGAAATTAGTTTAAGTTAAAATATAATATAGTGTTATTCCAATTGAATGGTCTTTCATTTAAGACAAACTACGCCAGCGACCTATTCTTCAAATTGCTGGTAGCCCAGTGAATGAGCTACAACTTCCAGCACCCTTTTAATTGTGGAATATCCACGTTGTAACGGATTTCGCTTGCCACGGGTATGTCTGTGACATGAGCGTGGAAAAGGCCTCTGTAAGTTTGACAACATTGTTCAGTTGGAATTGCGTGAAATATTACTAGTTTTTGTAAAAAAACAGAAATACTGAGCTACTTTCATGTATACATAAAGGTTGGCTTGGCATCCACAATATTTTATGTTGGGAACAAATAAATAAAATCATTATCTTGAATCCGAGGGTTGAGAGTTAAGACTTTATTTTTTAATATTGAATCGATCTTCTACATAGGTACAAATTAAATTTTCAATTATTTAATTTTCACTTTTAATTTATCAAGTGAATACGATAAAACAACTTTACTATACATAGCATTAAATAATACGATGTAAAAGATGCAGTCAAAAATATTCTTAAGTAACAAGAATTGTGTAAGGTATAATGTAATGTAATGTTTATTTAGACGAGCAAGTTTACTCGCGCAAGTTTTTCTTGCAGAAGTAACTTTCAGCAATAAATGCTCGTCTGAACGGTACTTGCGGAAGTAAAATTTGCTGGTAAGTACTTTGAGAATCCGTTTACACAAGCAAATATTTCTGGAAGTAAAACTTTCCAGTCTAAAAAAATTGCTTGGCCACCTATATAAGTTTTTATTTGTCAGACTAAAGTGTAGCATAGTAAATATTTCAAAGTATGCCCTTTCCAACTCCTTATAGTCCACCGGAATTAGAGTAAAAAAGGGGCTTGGGTCGAAATTTTTTGTACCGTTAGAGACCCGGCAAAATTTGAAAGTTTTCAAATCCAAAACACTTCATTTAGAACCTGCAGTGATAAGAGAGGGTGATTTTTAATATATAACCCTTTTTGCCGATGTTTGTAGCAAAGTCATTTAGCCGTTAGAGTGCGTGGAAGAATATAAACTGGGTGTAAACGGGTCATGGGTATAACTTTTAAACGACAAGACAGATTTATTTAAAATTTTGTTCGGTTATATTAGAGGTAGTTTTGAATCATCTGACGTAAAAATTCAAAATGGCTGACTTCCGGTTTTACCGCAAATGAATCTAAAGGTAAAAATTTAAATGGAACACCCTGAGATATTTTTCCATGTACGGGTTCAAATACATGCTAGTCATTGCCAAATGTCACACATTTTCCAAATTTTTTATTTTATACCTACAAGGCGGTTGTGACCTCATTCAAATTACCTTAAAATGAAGCAGAATCACATTAAATATATTAAGTTTTTAAAAAAATTATTTGTGTTTTTTTTTATTTACGATTAAACGTCTTCTTTGGAAAAACGCTCAGACCCGTTCGATTTTGTGTTCGAGGATGACACAAAATTAGCAAAAAACACGTTAACACGTGCAGCCCCTTAGGCGGGGGTGGCACCATTGTATGAAATTCGTGCATAAAGAATCTTTTTTTCAGTCATCGGATTGCCGTACTCGCCTGACGGCTCGTGAGGTAAATTTTCCCATTCGTGAAAACAGTATAGTAAGTTAATAAAAAAAGTTGAAATTTGGTTTTTTAATAAATGGCATAGTTTAAAAAAAATATTTTTATCTCAGCGACTCAACTTCAATTTAAAAACAAAAATGAGAGAATAAAAATTATAGAATTTCGTGTAAAATGGATAAAAAACTCATTTAAATCGATTGAGAAATATGAATAGAATATTAGGTTTGGGTATATATTCCTCTGAGGCCCAGCTGTGTAAGGACTTTATATACATTTCATAATTAAACATTGAATGTCTTCATATTTTAACATAAATTAAATTGAAATTTTGAACAAATATAAATTAATAGAGAATCCTAATATACGATGGTTTTTTAAATTAACTAGAATATATAATAAAAGGGTCTGGTAGAAACCTGCCCAGTAAAATGTACGCCTTTCGTGGCATCCAATATACAGAACATTTACATAGAATTGTCTTCATGCCTTCCATAATTGTAAATGACTATTTGAATCATCTAGTCTTTATCACGTATTTGTATGTGTTAAAAAAAGATATATTATGCCTTTGCCAGCTAAATATGGTAATAAGTGGACGTAATACCCACTCCTACATAATATTTGATTTATATTTTCCAGTGATTCAAATGATTTTTCAACACGTATTACAGGAAACTATATTAATTTTTATTCTTACAATTTTTTTAATTTAAGCTGATTCGCCGAGATAAAACTAATTTTTTTAATATACCATTTTTTAAGAAACTGGCTTCTCAAAAAACTAAATAATGGACATAATGTAACCATTCCGGAAATTTCAACTTCAAAATTTTTTCTATTGAGAAGAAGTTACTTCCCGACTTAATATTTGATTTATATTTCTCAAGCGATTTAAATGAATTCAAAATATAAATATCTTAATAAAAAAAGTGAAAATTTAAAATTTCAGAAATGGTTACAAAATGTCGGTTTATTAGACGATGTATGTGGGATATACAGGATGATTTCAAAGTTAAAAGTTCTTTTTAACTGTATTTTTTTTTTTCAATTTTATTTTTTTTTTTTGTTAATTTTACTACACACAGTTAAATACAGTTAAAAAAGAAGTATTCACTTTGTGATTACATTGTATATTTCTATCCTCTGTCATTGTTTCCGTTCAACTCCAGTCCATTTTTTAGTATACCTTCCATTTTGAACATTTTAAAGAAGAAAATAAAAAAAAGAACTCCTAAACAAATCGATTTTTATTCTAAGGGGACCTTTTCATCACAACTTCATTTTCCTCCCCGCCGACTCTCTAATCAATACAATTTAAATAAGGAATGTACCAAAAATGACACATCATTAAAAAGGTAATTTTATGAGGAATTTAGCATTACAACTGTTAATTGCTCTATTTTTAAATTTAGCGCCTCTAGAGAGATAAAGAACTGTTTACAATAAATTTTTAAATTGTGACACTTAATTTGAAAGCGAAATTTATTAGTAATCTAATCCCAACATGACAAGACATAATTGAAAAAAATGTCAACTTAAATATTTGTATGTTAAGAAATACATACAGTGTGGCCCATTTAGATAGGAAACACCCCTGTGAAATTTGAAGTTATTATTATTTTCAAATGTCAAGTAACAAAAGATCTACTTTGGGACAAAATTTAAAATGTTAGGGAGCACTCTGAATCCAACGGCGTATTAATTTTTTTGGTAAAAAATCGCTAATCACAAAGTAGTCTTTTATTACTTGATAATTAAAAAAATGGTTAAAATCGGTTAATATCTTAATATTTAACAGGGGTGTTTCCAATCTAAATGGGTCACACTGTAGGTAATCAATTTAACTTTAATCACCCAAAATAAGAGATATATGATATGCATTAAATTACTAATAAAATCAGCTCTCAAATAAAGTGCCACACTTTATAATGGTAACCGTCTTTTTTATTCCTCTAGAGGACGCTAAAATCAAAAGTACCTAATACAATGAAATAAAATAGATCAAATTTACTACTTATTTATAAAGAATGCCTGAAAAAGCTGGCAACATACCAGTAATCAAATATTTAAATTTCTAAAATATTTTTTGGTATACAGCGAAAATAAAACATTGAGAGAATGTTATGAAGAAAATTTAATGGCAGATTCTACATCTAAAAATATGAAAAAAGTTCATATAAACATGAATCCGGAAATGCTCAGTTTTCATGATACGGGGTGTTTAAAATGTTCCGTCCTAACAGTTTATCTTCCATTTATCGATAACCCGTTGAGATATTGAAATTTAGTCTTAGTACACGCAAATATATCATGAAAGGTTATCATTAAGTTATTATTTTTTTTAAATGTCAAGTAACAAAAGATCTACTCGTACTTTGGGACAAAATTTAAAATGTTAGGGAGCACTCTGAATCCAACGGCGTATTAACAAAATAACAAATTTATGCTACGCATTAAATTACTAATAAAATCAGCTTTCAAATAAAGCGCCACACTATATAATGGTAACCGTTTTTTTTTTTCATTCCGCTAGAGAACACCAAAATCAAAAGTAATACAGTGAAACAAAATAGATCAATTTTACTACTTATTTATATAGTATGCCTGAAAAAGTTACGCATTATACGAGTACCTCTACCGTCTTTTGAAAAATACGACTACCACGACACGAAACTGGATCTGTTAAACAGTTTAGAAAAGAGACCGAATAACTTCGCATAATATACGAATATTATTCACCTTTTCAAATATGCAATGCACATCTCCTATTTCAATTACTCGGAAGAAAGTCACAAAGGTCTTCTTAATTGTGTATATGACAAAATCTGTAGAAATAACATATCCCTAAATCATTAGCAAGCGTAAGAGCTGACAACCGTGCAATGGATGCCATCGAACCGAAAATGGAATATACGGAAGCAACCAGATACCTAAAATAAATAAGCATATCTGTTGATGCCACCATTATCTTTGAATGGATCCCGGAGTATACAGCTCGCGAAAGTGGCGGTCTTTGCGGCCACTGCTTGAACTGCCATGTATAGAAATATACAAAAATAGACCGATTTGGCATCCTTTCAATATTTTGTAGAGAGATAGTAGGGCTAGGATCCTTTCATTTGCGATGGGTTTCATCGAAAATCCCCGTGGAGTTCGTATATCGGATGCCACGGGGACGTGGAAGTCACTGCAGACGTATTTTCAACATGGAATGCCTATATATATATATATATATATAATCGACTGTGCTAATTTAAATTTAATAAGAAAACGAAAAGCTAGTTTTGCCTGTTGTTGATAATAATAATAAAAAGAAAAAAAACAGTGAATTAGTGAATCAGGAACATGGACAAGGACCCTCCCCCCGACAAGGGAGGCACATCTATATTAATTCCTTTTCGTGTCGTGTTGATCCCTTCGTACATAGAGTAACTCAATGCGTTAAATGTTTTAGATATGGACATGTTGCTAAGCAACGCCGCGGTTCTGTTGTGCTGTGTATAAATTGCGGTAAAGAGAAGGATGAAGCACACAGTTGTAGGGACCCCCAAGACAATTGTTGTATATATTGCAAAACAAATACTCACAACTCAATATCAAAGACCTGCCCGGTGCTTATCGAACAGCAGTAAATCAAACAAAGGATGGCAGAAGAAAATATCACATTTTTATAAGCAAAATTGTCCAATAATACATCCTTCGCAAGTGCATTAAAAACAGATAACAGGTTCCAAGCATTTAATGTTTTTAACGAACAAGAATTTCCAGCACTTCTCACAGCAAAACAAAAATATCTCCAAAATAGAAATCGTCAAACACCACAACAAGTTACTCCAAATAATTCAAAAAACCAGATAAAACCTCCCTCCCAATCCAGTCAACCACAGAAAAAACGTAAGGCATCCTCCCCAGTTTTGGAGACCCAGTCCCCTCCTACGTTTCTTTTTAGATTTGGCCCAACTAATCCTATTAAGTATCCCCGTGAAGGACAACTTGATGCTAATGATGATACTTTCATTCAACAATTCTTCTCAGTATTTAAAAAAATCATAAGTGAAGTAAATTCTTTTGATGAACTGACAACTATCAGCATTACCGATATAAAGAAATTAACAGCTACTCAATCAGATTGTGTTATTGAAGATTATGACCAAGACGAATACTAACGATCTAAAAATTCTTCAGTTGAATGCACGCTCCGCTGTAGCAAATGAACATTATCGAACTTGAGGTATCGCAGTAGTAAGCGAAACCTGGTTCAAGCCAACTCCGACTGGAATTAATGGCTTTTATTTGTTAAAGATTTCTATAAAATGAATTCGAGATCCAATTCAATAGTTTCAAACTCAAAGTCTTTAGCAAATGTAGGATCACTGCTTTATAATGTTGAAGATGATAATCGACCTTATGTCGATATCATAATTTTCGATAAAACAATTTCTTGTCTTGTTGATACTGGTTCAAATATCTCATTGATTGGTTCTCGTGCATTGGATTTCATTCATAACTTATCAGTACCTATATTAACCGATGATAACTTAAAAATATCTACGGCAGATGGTAAGTTTCAGGACGTTCTTGGTTATATCGAAACATATGTCATCACAGACAAGATATCTAGGCTTATGAAATTTTATTTAATACCTTCAGTCAAACATGATATTATTCTCGGTATGGATTTTCTCTAACTGTAAATTTACTCTCGTTAGCTGTAGTAAATACAATTCAGGATATATCTCATTTAACTCCTAATCAAACGAGTAGACTAAATCAAACTATTGATCTCTTTAAGACTATTAGTCCGTCAGATAAAATCGGCAAAACTCATTTGATAGAGCATTTTATTGATACCGGAAATTCTCCTCCTTTCAAACAAACCCAATATCCCTTACCTCAGGCTATGCAAGCTTACCTGGAAAAGGAAGTAGATACTTTGCTAGAATTAGGTGTAATTCAAGAAAGTAAATCTTCCTATTGTAGCCCTATCTGGTTGGTTCAAAAGGGAGATGGTAAATATAGAATGTGTTTTGATGGACGTAAACTAAATAGTGTGACTTTAAATAAAGATGCTTATCCCTTACCTTCAATCGAAGTTATACTGAGTCAACTTCGAGATACTCGTTATATATCTAGTATCGACCTAAAGCAAGCATTTTATCAAATTCCGTTGGAGAAATCATCTCGGGAAAAAACAGCTTTTGCAGTAAAAGGTAAAGGTTTATTCGAGTATGTCACTACTCCTTTTGGGTTAGTCTCTGCTCGTGCTAGCATGTGTCGTTTAATCGATTTGGTCATTGGTCCTTCCTTGGAACCGTATTGCTTTTATTACCTAGATGACATCATCATTTGTACTCCTGATTTTGACAAACATATGGCAATTCTTCAGAGGGTTTTCGAGAAACTACGAGATGCCGGCTTGACGGTTAATTTAGATAAATGTCAGTTTTTTCATTCTTCCCTTAGATATTTAGGTTATGTGGTGGATGAAAATGGTCTTTGTACCGATCCTGAAAAGGTTTCTGCTATTTGTGAGTACCCTGTTCCGAAAACTGCCACTCAGGTGCGTAGATTCTTGGGAATGGTTTCGTATTATCGACGGTTTCTTAAAGATTTTTCTTCCTTATCTGCTCCAATTTCTGATCTTCTAAGTGAGCGAAAGAAAAATCAATCTATTACTTGGACATCCCAGGCAAATCAGGCTTTCGAAAAGGTGAAAACTGTCTTAACTACCGCTCCTATCTTAAGTAGTCCCGATTTCACCAAACCTTTCTTCCTTATGACAGATGCTAGTGATGTGGGGGTTGGAAGTGTTCTTTTTCAATTGGAAGATGGACTCGAACATCCCATAGCTTATATGAGTAAGAAACTAACAAAGGGTCAAAAGAAGTTTAGTACTACTGAAAAAGAACTGTTAGCAGTTTTGTTAGGGATTGATCATTTCAGATATTATCTTATAGGTCGTTATTTTACCGTAATTACTGATCATTCTTCTCTGGTGTGGTTGAATAATATGAAAAAACCTTCTCCTCGTTTAGCTAGATGGATATTGCAATTGTCGCAATACAATTTCTCTATCGTTTACCGTAGATCTACCGGAACTCTGGTAGCAGATGCATTATCTCGTATACCTGAAGTTAGTATCTTAGACTTATCTACATTACATCCCGATAAATGGTATAATGATATGATTTCTCATGTTCAAGATTTTCCGGAAAAATACCCAAGTTTTAGAGTTGAAAATAACATATTATATAAACATGTTTTCAATAAATTTGGACCAATTAGCAATGTTTTCGATTGGAAAATTGTTGTCCCTACAAAAAATCGAAGTGAAATTTTACATCATTTTCATGATAATCCAACTTCGGAGTTTTTAAAACATTAGAGAGAATTTCTGAAATTTATTATTGGCCTAATCTTAGGAAATCAGTTTATAAATATGTTGCTCGTTGTAAAATATGTGCATCTTGTAAACCATCCAACTTGCCATAAGCAGGATTAATGGGAAAATATCGTAACATTAACTTCCCTTTTCAATTGATATCGTGTGATCTTTTAGGGCCATATCCCCGATCTCGTAAAGGTAATCAATTTGCACTTGTTGTAGTTGACTGGTTCACGAAATTTGTATTAGTTCATCCCTTACGTCAGGCTACCGCTCGTTCTATAGTTGATTTCTTAGAAAATCATGTCTTTCTTATTTCTGGAATCCCTCAAATTGTATCTTGCGATAATGGTAAACAGTTCACGAGTCATTTGTTCAAAAACCTCATGGACAAATATTCAGTACAAAAGATTTGGTATAATGCTAAATTTCATCCGCAAATTAATCACACTGAACGCGTAAACAAATCCATTGTCACAGCTATACGATCTTATAGTTATGAAGATAATAGAACGTGGGATGAAGAGATCTATAAAATTGCTCAAGCAATTCGGCTGTCGAAACATGAACGGGGTTACCTATATTTGTGAAACTAGGACCAGGAATTGACTGTGTGATCGGCTGTGACATTTGAGGTTGACGAGTTCCAGTTGAAGAAGGTTTTGATACATCTCTAGTTCCAGAAGGTGTAACTGAAGATAAGTTTTCGAAAATATTTCTCAATGTAGAAACTCTCCTAGGATTCAGGTTATTGAAATCAACTTTACGACAGGAGTGAGTCGTAACCCGAGGTGGTTCCTCAATATTCAAATCACCCAACATCTCCTCACAGATAACCCTTTCGCTAATCTCCGGTGCGTGATCTACCGAATTATGCAATATTTGCGGTAACAATGGAACTGGATCGTCAATTATTGACACATGAGGGGGATGACTTGAATCATAGACCAGTTGCAACTCTATTTGTAATTTTTCACATAGATCAATAAGAGCTTGACGCTTATTTGTATCTGAAGAATCACAACTAATTCTATTCAGCCTTTTAAATAGATGGATCAAACGAGAAAACAACCGTTTATACTCATTTATTCTATTTGCCGCATTAAACTGTCCAATATCTTCTGCTATATCTCCTAACTTACAATCACAAATTGTTAATTCACCATCAGACTTAAAATGTGCAAAAATAGGTTCCTCGCGTTCTCCCTCCCGTTCCTGCCTTAGCAAATTGCTTAACAATGATCTATTTTCTCTAACACTTCCCCCAATTGGACTGTCACGAATCCTCAATTCATATATAAGTTCATCTCTAAGTAATCGATTTACTTCCATCGTGAACAAATTTCACCACCACCTAAACGTACTATGATAACCAAAGAACTCAGTTTTTAATACACGTAGGCCGAGAAAACCTGAACAAAATTGTTATCTTAACACATTAACTGAAAATACTGAACATACGAAATTTTAAAACAAAAATTTATATCTTCAAATAAATAATTAATTTAATGGGACAACCAGTATATATACTTTCGCAGAACAGCAACAGCATCAATATTTCTGTAGTACCGTGCTAATGACATTGACGTAAGTGACACATGCTGACAGTAGTGACAATTGTCAATTCAGACGACATCTTATTATTATATTAAATTCCTAAAGAAAAATTGATAAAAATAATGACCATCAAAATAATAACTGCAAACTTCCAATTGGGCGCCAAACTGTTACCTATCGTTTACCGCAACCTGGATTGCTTCCGCACAATTAATCAATGATTAAGCAAAACAAATTGAAATGTAAACAAAAAGAAAAGAATATTGCTAGTTGTGGAAATATCTCAGGGCATCAGGTTCTTCAAATAGATAATGAATCAAATTTTGTGCAGTTTATTATATATAACATCTGTTTGTTGAAAACAAGGTATACAAATATTTAAGTGACACTATGAAGGAAATAGTATGTAATCTTAAATGATTCAATGATTGGTGGTTGATAAAAGTAACTTATCTTATTAGTTTTACCCTTTGCTGATATACGTATATGTGCACTGGGCTTACAGTGGATTTTCTACACAAAAAGGTTAGTTATTTTTATATAAATATGTATTTAAACAAATAAGCAATGTAACTTTGTTCTAGGTTGTCCCATGAGACAATTACGTAAAATATGGAGAAAAATTTAGGTGATGTCGTAATATAATATCAAATATCAGCTAAAATTATAAAGCTGCCTACACTACAGCGAATACTTAAAATTACGACTTATCTGGTACTCCTATGATATGCTGAGTTGTCGTTCCCAATTTTTTTTTTTATTTAAACTTTACTCCGGTATCTTCTAGTTAATGTGCCATAAGTCTCAAAGTAAATCCAGATATACCTCAGGACATAAACCAATAATTCTCCAAAAAAAAAATAGAGTGGTACGAAAGAAGGTATAAGTACCAAAAAAACTCTGACAAACAGGCCTAAAATAAATGACGTAGTGTTAGTATCTAGAGTATCTAGCAAAGAAGTGGTGTAATGAAGGAAGTAATGGAGGACTCACCTTGGATGGGATGTGGCCTGTAAGTGGCTTCGATGGATAATCGAAGATGAAGGACTAATGGAAATCTTCAAAGAATATTCCAATGTTCACAGATCCACAGTAGTGATATTTTTATTTTAGTTTCATTAACCAAAATTAAAACTTTATTGAAATTTCTCAGATTTCTATTTAATATCCGCAATAATGCGTTGCAAGCTCTTCCTGAACCAAAAGTGCTTTTTTTTTTATCCCCCAAAACCAAAATGGACTCTCACAAAAAGATGTCCAATCGTAGTCGTATTATTTTTTTTTTGTACTCCCATGTTCTAGAAAGATTCTTAAAACTAGTTTGAAATAAAGTGGCTAGATACTGAATGAGAGTAGAGACCATAGTTAACATTGGTAGAGACCACCTTCCTCAAGTGCAGAAGAGAGTTGACATTGACACTGACACAGGTACTTCAACAGGTTATATTTACTTGTACATCAGCATGGATATTTAGTACTAATTTTTGTAATCATTTTCAGGTAATAACAAATGAAAGGTCGCCAAGATATTCAACCAACAACGAACAAGAAAGAACATTTTTGTTATTAAACGAAATGCAAGTTGTTTCCATAAATCCAACTTTCAGTGTAAAGATAGCAAACAAGAAAAATAAAGTTGTTAAATATTAAGTTACACTTTTAACACGTAACAACACCACCATTTCCTACAAAAAGTTTCGAAGAATACCTAGTTGTTTTCCCTACACAAGACAAATCTAACAAAAAAAAAAGAACCAGAAAAGGAAGAAAAAAAAATCCTATTACATCCTATTAAACAACAATAAAATTAATCTCCATCATTATCCGGAGGTTTTGATTTAATATCTTTTGCATTCCAAATACCAATCGAGGTACCATTTTCATCTATCAGTTCGTATGACCAAGGAGACACAACCCTAAATATTTTAAAAGGTCCAATAAATTTTTGAGCTAACTTAGCCGTAAAATGTTTCGACGCATCGGAAGACACATAATTTCGTTTCCAAACGCGTTGGCCAACTGTGAATTTTTCATTTCGATGACGAAGGTTATAAGGTATTTTTGACTTTTGGTAAGCCACCAATAACCGCTTTTTAACCTCTGTAAACAGTCTATTAAGTGCAACACTTTTATCTGGAATACTAAAAGTGTTTGTTCGGGGAAATTCATCGTCTTCCAGCCCATTTAGTGTTACTTCTCGACCAAAGTTTATCAAATTCGGCGTGAATCCAGTGGCTTCGTGCTTTGAGGATCTAATAGCATAGGTTATTTTTGGTAAACACGAGTCCCAGTGTCGTTGATCTTCCGAAACATAGGCAGTGAGCATTGTTTTCATAACCCGGTGTGTTCTTTCCACCGGATTAGCTTGTGGGTGATAAAGAGCGGTAAATTGAATTTCAGCATTATATTTCCTCATAGTGTTCTGGAACAACCCACTTCGAAACTGGACACCGTTGTCAACGATTATTTTCCTAGGGGCACCATAAACAAGTATTATGTGATCTTCAAAGATTCGCGCTACATTAGCCGCCGTAGCCGTACGAAGAGGAAAAGTAAGAAGAAATTTACTGAAGCAGTCCATGACGGTGAATATAAATGAATATCCTGTAGTTGTTCGGGGTAGAGGTCCAACAAGATCCGAACTCACTATTTCCCATGGACGAGATGCAGTGACCTGAGGAGATAAGGTTTGTCCTCTTGGTTTGTTTTGTTCTGGCTTAGTTCTTTGACACACTGAACATCTACGGACGTATCTCGCAATATCAGCAAGCATTTTTGGCCAGTAATATCTCGAGTTTACTCTAGCTAGTGTTTTTGAAACACCCAGGTGTCCTGCTATGGCCGGATCATGATTATCTTTAATTACCTTCAGTCTATCTTCCCGGGGAAGAACTAACAACCAGTCAGTTTGTCTTAAATCTGAAAACTGAGATTTCGAGTGTCGATACAATTTATTATTCTGGACCATCCACAGAGGATATTTTTCTGACGAGTCCTTAACACGACGAACCATATTGAGGTACCATTTATCAGAGCTCGAGAGTTGATCTGAAAATGATGTGTCTATAGCATTCAGACATGGCACAGCACGTGATAAGGCATCTGGCACTAAATGGTCTTTTCCTTTCCGGTGCACCACTTCAAAGTCATAGGCTTGTAGCCTTAGAGTCCATCTGGCAATCCTGCCAATAGGATCTTTTATATCAAACAACCATTTGAGACTATAGTGGTCCGTTATAACCACGAACTTTGAACCTTCCAAATACGGACGAAGTTTCTCCACTGCAAATATGACTGCCAGGCACTCTTTTTCCGTAGTAGAATATTTCCTCTCGGCTTTTGTTAGAGATCTACTTAAGTAGCAGATTACGCGTTCTCCATCCGGATACTTTTGGGAAAGGGTTGCACCAAGTCTGGACAAGAAAGTATTGGAGCTTTAACTAAAATTTGCTTGATTTTGTCGAGAGCCTCATCACATGACTTATCCCAAATGAATCACTGATTCTTTTGTGTGAGTCGAGTCAAAGGTGACATCAGACTTGAAAAATTTTCTATGAATCGACGATACCATGAGGCCATACCTACAATGCGTCTAACTTCCGCAACTGTTTTAGGAGTGGGGATGTTTAGAATCGCCTCTACCTTCTCTGGATCAACAAGAAGACCCGATGCATTAATTACGTATCCCAAATAGCGCAACTCAGTCCTGCAAAATACACATTTTTCACGATTGAGAGAAAGACCAGCTTCTTTTATTCGGTTTATTACAATTTCCAATACCTCTATGTGTTTTTCGAAGGTGGATGTGCATATGATTACATCGTCCAGATAGACAAATGTATGGGCTTCTAAATCGACTCCTAAAACTTGATCGATCAGTCGCTGCCACGTCGATGGAGCCGAATGTAATCCGAAGGGCATTCTTTTGAATTGGAATAATCCTCGATTTGGTACGGTGAATGCTGTCAGTGGTCGTGATTCCTTTGCAACCGGTATTTGCCAGTACGCGGATTTAATGTCTAATGTACTTAGAAAACGAGCATCCCTCAGTTTATCTAAAATCCCACTAACATATGGAATAGGATAAGCGTCCGCAGTACTTACAGCGTTAAGACGTTTATAGTTCACGCAAAATCGCCATTTGCCATCTGTTTTTTTGACCATAACTATGGGAGAGCTCCACGGACTCTTCGAAGGTTCAATTATGTCCTTCTTGAGCATGTCGTCCAACTCAGCGTTTACATCTCTTTGTAGTGCGGGTGACAGTGGGTAATACCGCTGCTTGATTGGTGCTGAATTCGTGTGGATGACATGTTCCACAAGATGCGTACATCCTAGTCCATCTTTCATGTCTGAAAAAGCTTTACCAATCGTTATATTCAAAGCCTTCCGCTGTAATTCAGTCAATGTGTCAAAATCACGAATACCTACCATTTCAACACTATTAATAGCTTCATTCTCACGAAAAGTCCATCTGTCATTATATAAATCGGGAATAATACCCATACGTATCCAAAAATCGACACCCAATATTAATTTATGTGGTAAAGACGGCACAACTAAAATATAAATTACTACTACACGGTCTTCTAAACAAATAGGTAGGAAACACGAGCCCACACTCTCACAAACCTGTCCATTTGCCACTTGGCAAGCAACTGCACCATCCCCATTCAGTTTGCATGTCTTCTTTAAAATATTCCAACCAGGACCCCCCAAAATTGTTCTACCTGCTCCGCTATCTAACAATCCAAGAAAATTCACCCCTAAAATTTGGACTTTAAGGTAAGGACGCTGATCACCCCTAGAATGGGATAGCACATAATTCAGTATTGTTACTTCTTTAGAAAAATTGGTCGTATTACTAAATGAAGACTCCTCCTGCAGCCGACCTACTGAGAGGGTGTTGGTGAGTTTTTTGAGCAATTGTTACAAGAGGATGAGACAACTCCCTGTTTGCCACATTTGTAGCAAAATATTTTCTTCGGACTGGCACATTTTTTAAATCGATGACCGGATTTATTACAATTCCAGCATATAGGTAAGGGTTTAGATTCGCTAACAGTAGCCGTGGGCGAAGAGGAATCAGAAGCTGAAGTATGAACAGCATAAATGGGATTAGATGGTTTTCTATAAGCGAGATCAGGTTCAACCAACAACCTGGTGTTCGATGGGGGTGGACAAAACTTTTGAACCCTTAACTCCGTTTCCTCCACCTTCCTGGCAACCCCCAGCAATTCTGACAATGAGCCGAAATTATGAGTTGATATCTGCTTTTGAATATAAGGAAGAAGATTCCTCATAATCATCTGGACTCTAGTTGATTCTGACGGTAAGTTTGGAAGCTTCCGAAAAAGGTTTTCCATAACAGAGACAAAATTGATAACCTTCTCTTGGGACCCTTGTGTGCGATTTCGAATTTCTTCCCACAAAGAGAATTCGTAATCGTGAGGCTGAAAATCCGTACGCAATTGATACACTAGTTCCTCCCAAGAGTCAAACTTTCTTACTCTATACCAAAGTAAAGCATCTTTGGTGAAAAGTTCCGAACCCGAACGGAGTAAACATTCTTTTGATAAGCCACGGGACACTCGTAATTCCTCAATTCGCTCCAGAAAACTAGTAACGCTTGATAATCCATCGAATTTAATTTGCCAACGGGAGATATCTTGGTGTGGTCGGAGAAAATGGGTATCGGGATCAGTACTAACACGACAACAACCACTCGGGATAGTAGAGTGAGCTTGATCCAGAATACCTTCTCTGTTGAACGTTGGCTGTTCCACTCGTATAGAACTCATGGTTGGATTATTAGAATTTGGTGGATTATTGATGAAAGAACTAGTAGTCGGTGGAATTCCTGTCATATTGGAATTATATAACGGACCATACACATTATCGCGCATCCCTTGTCTTGAAATAGTATAATTGAAATGTGGCATTGCGGCTGTGCTATAAAGGGGTTGACTAGTAACAAGATAACTAGGATCGCTCCGAGATTGAGGTGAGTGATAAATGTAAGAAGGTGAAGCTACATTACTAACATTTACTTCAGATACAACGGGGTTACCTATATTTGTGAAACTAGGACCAGGAATTGACTGTGTGATCGGCTGTGACATTTGAGGTTGACGAGTTCCAGTTGAAGAAGGTTTTGATACATCTCTAGTTCCAGAAGGTGTAACTGAAGATAAGTTTTCGAAAATATTTCTCAATGTAGAAACTCTCCTAGGATTCAGGTTATTGAAATCAACTTTACGACAGGAGTGAGTCGTAACCCGAGGTGGTTCCTCAATATTCAAATCACCCAACATCTCCTCACAGATAACCCTTTCGCTAATCTCCGGTGCGTGATCTACCGAATTATGCAATATTTGCGGTAACAATGGAACTGGATCGTCAATTATTGACACATGAGGGGGATGACTTGAATCATAGACCAGTTGCAACTCTATTTGTAGTTTTTCACATAGATCAATAAGAGCTTGACGCTTATTTGTATCTGAAGAATCACAACTAATTCTATTCAGCCTTTTAAATAGATGGATCAAACGAGAAAACAACCGTTTATACTCATTTATTCTATTTGCCGCATTAAACTGTCCAATATCTTCTGCTATATCTCCTAACTTACAATCACAAATTGTTAATTCACCATCAGACTTAAAATGTGCAAAAATAGGTTCCTCGCGTTCTCCCTCCCGTTCCTGCCTTAGCAAATTGCTTAACAATGATCTATTTTCTCTAACACTTCCCCCAATTGGACTGTCACGAATCCTCAATTCATATATAAGTTCATCTCTAAGTAATCGATTTACTTCCATCGTGAACAAATTTCACCACCACCTAAACGTACTATGATAACCAAAGAACTCAGTTTTTAATACACGTAGGCCGAGAAAACCTGAACAAAATTGTTATCTTAACACATTAACTGAAAATACTGAACATACGAAATTTTAAAACAGAAATTTATATCTTCAAATAAATAATTAATTTAATGGGACAACCAGTATATATACTTTCGCAGAACAGCAACAGCATCAATATTTCTGTAGTACCGTGCTAATGACATTGACGTAAGTGACACATGCTGACAGTAGTGACAATTGTCAATTCAGACGACATCTTATTATTATATTAAATTCCTAAAGAAAAATTGATAAAAATAATGACCATCAAAATAATAACTGCAAACTTCCAATTGGGCGCCAAACTGTTACCTATCGTTTACCGCAACCTGGATTGCTTCCGCACAATTAATCAATGATTAAGCAAAACAAATTGAAATGTAAACAAAAAGAAAAGAATATTGCTAGTTGTGGAAATATCTCAGGGCATCAGGTTCTTCAAATAGATAATGAATCAAATTTTGTGCAGTTTATTATATATAACATCTGTTTGTTGAAAACAAGGTATACAAATATTTAAGTGACACTATGAAGGAAATAGTATGTAATCTTAAATGATTCAATGATTGGTGGTTGATAAAAGTAACTTATCTTATTAGTTTTACCCTTTGCTGATATACGTATATGTGCACTGGGCTTACAGTGGATTTTCTACACAAAAAGGTTAGTTATTTTTATATAAATATGTATTTAAACAAATAAGCAATGTAACTTTGTTCTAGGTTGTCCCATGAGACAATTACGTAAAATATGGAGAAAAATTTAGGTGATGTCGTAATATAATATCAAATATCAGCTAAAATTATAAAGCTGCCTACACTACAGCGAATACTTAAAATTACGACTTATCTGGTACTCCTATGATATGCTGAGTTGTCGTTCCCAATTTTTTTTTTTATTTAAACTTTACTCCGGTATCTTCTAGTTAATGTGCCATAAGTCTCAAAGTAAATCCAGATATACCTCAGGACATAAACCAATAATTCTCCAAAAAAAAAATAGAGTGGTACGAAAGAAGGTATAAGTACCAAAAAAACTCTGACAAACAGGCCTAAAATAAATGACGTAGTGTTAGTATCTAGAGTATCTAGCAAAGAAGTGGTGTAATGAAGGAAGTAATGGAGGACTCACCTTGGATGGGATGTGGCCTGTAAGTGGCTTCGATGGATAATCGAAGATGAAGGACTAATGGAAATCTTCAAAGAATATTCCAATGTTCACAGATCCACAGTAGTGATATTTTTATTTTAGTTTCATTAACCAAAATTAAAACTTTATTGAAATTTCTCAGATTTCTATTTAATATCCGCAATAATGCGTTGCAAGTTCTTCCTGAACCAAAAGTGCTTTTTTTTTTATCCCCCAAAACCAAAATGGACTCTCACAAAAAGATGTCCAATCGTAGTCGTATTATTTTTTTTTTGTACTCCCATGTTCTAGAAAGATTCTTAAAACTAGTTTGAAATAAAGTGGCTAGATACTGAATGAGAGTAGAGACCATAGTTAACATTGGTAGAGACCACCTTCCTCAAGTGCAGAAGAGAGTTGACATTGACACTGACACAGGTACTTCAACAGGTTATATTTACTTGTACATCAGCATGGATATTTAGTACTAATTTTTGTAATCATTTTCAGGTAATAACAAATGAAAGGTCGCCAAGATATTCAACCAACAACGAACAAGAAAGAACATTTTTGTTATTAAACGAAATGCAAGTTGTTTCCATAAATCCAACTTTCAGTGTAAAGATAGCAAACAAGAAAAATAAAGTTGTTAAATATTAAGTTACACTTTTAACACGTAACAACACCACCATTTCCTACAAAAAGTTTCGAAGAATACCTAGTTGTTTTCCCTACACAAGACAAATCTAACAAAAAAAAAAGAACCAGAAAAGGAAGAAAAAAAAATCCTATTACATCCTATTAAACAACAATAAAATTAATCTCCATCATTATCCGGAGGTTTTGATTTAATATCTTTTGCATTCCAAATACCAATCGAGGTACCATTTTCATCTATCAGTTCGTATGACCAAGGAGACACAACCCTAAATATTTTAAAAGGTCCAATAAATTTTTGAGCTAACTTAGCCGTAAAATGTTTCGACGCATCGGAAGACACATAATTTCGTTTCCAAACGCGTTGGCCAACTGTGAATTTTTCATTTCGATGACGAAGGTTATAAGGTATTTTTGACTTTTGGTAAGCCACCAATAACCGCTTTTTAACCTCTGTAAACAGTCTATTAAGTGCAACACTTTTATCTGGAATACTAAAAGTGTTTGTTCGGGGAAATTCATCGTCTTCCAGCCCATTTAGTGTTACTTCTCGACCAAAGTTTATCAAATTCGGCGTGAATCCAGTGGCTTCGTGCTTTGAGGATCTAATAGCATAGGTTATTTTTGGTAAACACGAGTCCCAGTGTCGTTGATCTTCCGAAACATAGGCAGTGAGCATTGTTTTCATAACCCGGTGTGTTCTTTCCACCGGATTAGCTTGTGGGTGATAAAGAGCGGTAAATTGAATTTCAGCATTATATTTCCTCATAGTGTTCTGGAACAACCCACTTCGAAACTGGACACCGTTGTCAACGATTATTTTCCTAGGGGCACCATAAACAAGTATTATGTGATCTTCAAAGATTCGCGCTACATTAGCCGCCGTAGCCGTACGAAGAGGAAAAGTAAGAAGAAATTTACTGAAGCAGTCCATGACGGTGAATATAAATGAATATCCTGTAGTTGTTCGGGGTAGAGGTCCAACAAGATCCGAACTCACTATTTCCCATGGACGAGATGCAGTGACCTGAGGAGATAAGGTTTGTCCTCTTGGTTTGTTTTGTTCTGGCTTAGTTCTTTGACACACTGAACATCTACGGACGTATCTCGCAATATCAGCAAGCATTTTTGGCCAGTAATATCTCGAGTTTACTCTAGCTAGTGTTTTTGAAACACCCAGGTGTCCTGCTATGGCCGGATCATGATTATCTTTAATTACCTTCAGTCTATCTTCCCGGGGAAGAACTAACAACCAGTCAGTTTGTCTTAAATCTGAAAACTGAGATTTCGAGTGTCGATACAATTTATTATTCTGGACCATCCACAGAGGATATTTTTCTGACGAGTCCTTAACACGACGAACCATATTGAGGTACCATTTATCAGAGCTCGAGAGTTGATCTGAAAATGATGTGTCTATAGCATTCAGACATGGCACAGCACGTGATAAGGCATCTGGCACTAAATGGTCTTTTCCTTTCCGGTGCACCACTTCAAAGTCATAGGCTTGTAGCCTTAGAGTCCATCTGGCAATCCTGCCAATAGGATCTTTTATATCAAACAACCATTTGAGACTATAGTGGTCCGTTATAACCACGAACTTTGAACCTTCCAAATACGGACGAAGTTTCTCCACTGCAAATATGACTGCCAGGCACTCTTTTTCCGTAGTAGAATATTTCCTCTCGGCTTTTGTTAGAGATCTACTTAAGTAGCAGATTACGCGTTCTCCATCCGGATACTTTTGGGAAAGGGTTGCACCAAGTCTGGACAAGAAAGTATTGGAGCTTTAACTAAAATTTGCTTGATTTTGTCGAGAGCCTCATCACATGACTTATCCCAAATGAATCACTGATTCTTTTGTGTGAGTCGAGTCAAAGGTGACATCAGACTTGAAAAATTTTCTATGAATCGACGATACCATGAGGCCATACCTACAATGCGTCTAACTTCCGCAACTGTTTTAGGAGTGGGGATGTTTAGAATCGCCTCTACCTTCTCTGGATCAACAAGAAGACCCGATGCATTAATTACGTATCCCAAATAGCGCAACTCAGTCCTGCAAAATACACATTTTTCACGATTGAGAGAAAGACCAGCTTCTTTTATTCGGTTTATTACAATTTCCAATACCTCTATGTGTTTTTCGAAGGTGGATGTGCATATGATTACATCGTCCAGATAGACAAATGTATGGGCTTCTAAATCGACTCCTAAAACTTGATCGATCAGTCGCTGCCACGTCGATGGAGCCGAATGTAATCCGAAGGGCATTCTTTTGAATTGGAATAATCCTCGATTTGGTACGGTGAATGCTGTCAGTGGTCGTGATTCCTTTGCAACCGGTATTTGCCAGTACGCGGATTTAATGTCTAATGTACTTAGAAAACGAGCATCCCTCAGTTTATCTAAAATCCCACTAACATATGGAATAGGATAAGCGTCCGCAGTACTTACAGCGTTAAGACGTTTATAGTTCACGCAAAATCGCCATTTGCCATCTGTTTTTTTGACCATAACTATGGGAGAGCTCCACGGACTCTTCGAAGGTTCAATTATGTCCTTCTTGAGCATGTCGTCCAACTCAGCGTTTACATCTCTTTGTAGTGCGGGTGACAGTGGGTAATACCGCTGCTTGATTGGTGCTGAATTCGTGTGGATGACATGTTCCACAAGATGCGTACATCCTAGTCCATCTTTCATGTCTGAAAAAGCTTTACCAATCGTTATATTCAAAGCCTTCCGCTGTAATTCAGTCAATGTGTCAAAATCACGAATACCTACCATTTCAACACTATTAATAGCTTCATTCTCACGAAAAGTCCATCTGTCATTATATAAATCGGGAATAATACCCATACGTATCCAAAAATCGACACCCAATATTAATTTATGTGGTAAAGACGGCACAACTAAAATATAAATTACTACTACACGGTCTTCTAAACAAATAGGTAGGAAACACGAGCCCACACTCTCACAAACCTGTCCATTTGCCACTTGGCAAGCAACTGCACCATCCCCATTCAGTTTGCATGTCTTCTTTAAAATATTCCAACCAGGACCCCCCAAAATTGTTCTACCTGCTCCGCTATCTAACAATCCAAGAAAATTCACCCCTAAAATTTGGACTTTAAGGTAAGGACGCTGATCACCCCTAGAATGGGATAGCACATAATTCAGTATTGTTACTTCTTTAGAAAAATTGGTCGTATTACTAAATGAAGACTCCTCCTGCAGCCGACCTACTGAGAGGGTGTTGGTGAGTTTTTTGAGCAATTGTTACAAGAGGATGAGACAACTCCCTGTTTGCCACATTTGTAGCAAAATATTTTCTTCGGACTGGCACATTTTTTAAATCGATGACCGGATTTATTACAATTCCAGCATATAGGTAAGGGTTTAGATTCGCTAACAGTAGCCGTGGGCGAAGAGGAATCAGAAGCTGAAGTATGAACAGCATAAATGGGATTAGAGGGTTTTCTATAAGCGAGATCAGGTTCAACCAACAACCTGGTGTTCGATGGGGGTGGACAAAACTTTTGAACCCTTAACTCCGTTTCCTCCACCTTCCTGGCAACCCCCAGCAATTCTGACAATGAGCCGAAATTATGAGTTGATATCTGCTTTTGAATATAAGGAAGAAGATTCCTCATAATCATCTGGACTCTAGTTGATTCTGACGGTAAGTTTGGAAGCTTCCGAAAAAGGTTTTCCATAACAGAGACAAAATTGATAACCTTCTCTTGGGACCCTTGTGTGCGATTTCGAATTTCTTCCCACAAAGAGAATTCGTAATCGTGAGGCTGAAAATCCGTACGCAATTGATACACTAGTTCCTCCCAAGAGTCAAACTTTCTTACTCTATACCAAAGTAAAGCATCTTTGGTGAAAAGTTCCGAACCCGAACGGAGTAAACATTCTTTTGATAAGCCACGGGACACTCGTAATTCCTCAATTCGCTCCAGAAAACTAGTAACGCTTGATAATCCATCGAATTTAATTTGCCAACGGGAGATATCTTGGTGTGGTCGGAGAAAATGGGTATCGGGATCAGTACTAACACGACAACAACCACTCGGGATAGTAGAGTGAGCTTGATCCAGAATACCTTCTCTGTTGAACGTTGGCTGTTCCACTCGTATAGAACTCATGGTTGGATTATTAGAATTTGGTGGATTATTGATGAAAGAACTAGTAGTCGGTGGAATTCCTGTCATATTGGAATTATATAACGGACCATACACATTATCGCGCATCCCTTGTCTTGAAATAGTATAATTGAAATGTGGCATTGCGGCTGTGCTATAAAGGGGTTGACTAGTAACAAGATAACTAGGATCGCTCCGAGATTGAGGTGAGTGATAAATGTAAGAAGGTGAAGCTACATTACTAACATTTACTTCAGATACAACGGGGTTACCTATATTTGTGAAACTAGGACCAGGAATTGACTGTGTGATCGGCTGTGACATTTGAGGTTGACGAGTTCCAGTTGAAGAAGGTTTTGATACATCTCTGGTTCCAGAAGGTGTAACTGAAGATAAGTTTTCGAAAATATTTCTCAATGTAGAAACTCTCCTAGGATTCAGGTTATTGAAATCAACTTTACGACAGGAGTGAGTCGTAACCCGAGGTGGTTCCTCAATATTCAAATCACCCAACATCTCCTCACAGATAACCCTTTCGCTAATCTCCGGTGCGTGATCTACCGAATTATGCAATATTTGCGGTAACAATGGAACTGGATCGTCAATTATTGACACATGAGGGGGATGACTTGAATCATAGACCAGTTGCAACTCTATTTGTAATTTTTCACATAGATCAATAAGAGCTTGACGCTTATTTGTATCTGAAGAATCACAACTAATTCTATTCAGCCTTTTAAATAGATGGATCAAACGAGAAAACAACCGTTTATACTCATTTATTCTATTTGCCGCATTAAACTGTCCAATATCTTCTGCTATATCTCCTAACTTACAATCACAAATTGTTAATTCACCATCAGACTTAAAATGTGCAAAAATAGGTTCCTCGCGTTCTCCCTCCCGTTCCTGCCTTAGCAAATTGCTTAACAATGATCTATTTTCTCTAACACTTCCCCCAATTGGACTGTCACGAATCCTCAATTCATATATAAGTTCATCTCTAAGTAATCGATTTACTTCCATCGTGAACAAATTTCACCACCACCTAAACGTACTATGATAACCAAAGAACTCAGTTTTTAATACACGTAGGCCGAGAAAACCTGAACAAAATTGTTATCTTAACACATTAACTGAAAATACTGAACATACGAAATTTTAAAACAAAAATTTATATCTTCAAATAAATAATTAATTTAATGGGACAACCAGTATATATACTTTCGCAGAACAGCAACAGCATCAATATTTCTGTAGTACCGTGCTAATGACATTGACGTAAGTGACACATGCTGACAGTAGTGACAATTGTCAATTCAGACGACATCTTATTATTATATTAAATTCCTAAAGAAAAATTGATAAAAATAATGACCATCAAAATAATAACTGCAAACTTCCAATTGGGCGCCAAACTGTTACCTATCGTTTACCGCAACCTGGATTGCTTCCGCACAATTAATCAATGATTAAGCAAAACAAATTGAAATGTAAACAAAAAGAAAAGAATATTGCTAGTTGTGGAAATATCTCAGGGCATCAGGTTCTTCAAATAGATAATGAATCAAATTTTGTGCAGTTTATTATATATAACATCTGTTTGTTGAAAACAAGGTATACAAATATTTAAGTGACACTATGAAGGAAATAGTATGTAATCTTAAATGATTCAATGATTGGTGGTTGATAAAAGTAACTTATCTTATTAGTTTTACCCTTTGCTGATATACGTATATGTGCACTGGGCTTACAGTGGATTTTCTACACAAAAAGGTTAGTTATTTTTATATAAATATGTATTTAAACAAATAAGCAATGTAACTTTGTTCTAGGTTGTCCCATGAGACAATTACGTAAAATATGGAGAAAAATTTAGGTGATGTCGTAATATAATATCAAATATCAGCTAAAATTATAAAGCTGCCTACACTACAGCGAATACTTAAAATTACGACTTATCTGGTACTCCTATGATATGCTGAGTTGTCGTTCCCAATTTTTTTTTTTATTTAAACTTTACTCCGGTATCTTCTAGTTAATGTGCCATAAGTCTCAAAGTAAATCCAGATATACCTCAGGACATAAACCAATAATTCTCCAAAGAAAAATAGAGTGGTACGAAAGAAGGTATAAGTACCAAAAAAACTCTGACAAACAGGCCTAAAATAAATGACGTAGTGTTAGTATCTAGAGTATCTAGCAAAGAAGTGGTGTAATGAAGGAAGTAATGGAGGACTCACCTTGGATGGGATGTGGCCTGTAAGTGGCTTCGATGGATAATCGAAGATGAAGGACTAATGGAAATCTTCAAAGAATATTCCAATGTTCACAGATCCACAGTAGTGATATTTTTATTTTAATTTCATTAACCAAAATTAAAACTTTATTGAAATTTCTCAGATTTCTATTTAATATCCGCAATAATGCGTTGCAAGTTCTTCCTGAACCAAAAGTGCTTTTTTTTTTATCCCCCAAAACCAAAATGGACTCTCACAAAAAGATGTCCAATCGTAGTCGTATTATTTTTTTTTGTACTCCCATGTTCTAGAAAGATTCTTAAAACTAGTTTGAAATAAAGTGGCTAGATACTGAATGAGAGTAGAGACCATAGTTAACATTGGTAGAGACCACCTTCCTCAAGTGCAGAAGAGAGTTGACATTGACACTGACACAGGTACTTCAACAGGTTATATTTACTTGTACATCAGCATGGATATTTAGTACTAATTTTTGTAATCATTTTCAGGTAATAACAAATGAAAGGTCGCCAAGATATTCAACCAACAACGAACAAGAAAGAACATTTTTGTTATTAAACGAAATGCAAGTTGTTTCCATAAATCCAACTTTCAGTGTAAAGATAGCAAACAAGAAAAATAAAGTTGTTAAATATTAAGTTACACTTTTAACACGTAACAACACCACCATTTCCTACAAAAAGTTTCGAAGAATACCTAGTTGTTTTCCCTACACAAGACAAATCTAACAAAAAAAAAAAGAACCAGAAAAGGAAGAAAAAAAAAATCCTATTACATCCTATTAAACAACAATAAAATTAATCTCCATCATTATCCGGAGGTTTTGATTTAATATCTTTTGCATTCCAAATACCAATCGAGGTACCATTTTCATCTATCAGTTCGTATGACCAAGGAGACACAACCCTAAATATTTTAAAAGGTCCAATAAATTTTTGAGCTAACTTAGCCGTAAAATGTTTCGACGCATCGGAAGACACATAATTTCGTTTCCAAACGCGTTGGCCAACTGTGAATTTTTCATTTCGATGACGAAGGTTATAAGGTATTTTTGACTTTTGGTAAGCCACCAATAACCGCTTTTTAACCTCTGTAAACAGTCTATTAAGTGCAACACTTTTATCTGGAATACTAAAAGTGTTTGTTCGGGGAAATTCATCGTCTTCCAGCCCATTTAGTGTTACTTCTCGACCAAAGTTTATCAAATTCGGCGTGAATCCAGTGGCTTCGTGCTTTGAGGATCTAATAGCATAGGTTATTTTTGGTAAACACGAGTCCCAGTGTCGTTGATCTTCCGAAACATAGGCAGTGAGCATTGTTTTCATAACCCGGTGTGTTCTTTCCACCGGATTAGCTTGTGGGTGATAAAGAGCGGTAAATTGAATTTCAGCATTATATTTCCTCATAGTGTTCTGGAACAACCCACTTCGAAACTGGACACCGTTGTCAACGATTATTTTCCTAGGGGCACCATAAACAAGTATTATGTGATCTTCAAAGATTCGCGCTACATTAGCCGCCGTAGCCGTACGAAGAGGAAAAGTAAGAAGAAATTTACTGAAGCAGTCCATGACGGTGAATATAAATGAATATCCTGTAGTTGTTCGGGGTAGAGGTCCAACAAGATCCGAACTCACTATTTCCCATGGACGAGATGCAGTGACCTGAGGAGATAAGGTTTGTCCTCTTGGTTTGTTTTGTTCTGGCTTAGTTCTTTGACACACTGAACATCTACGGACGTATCTCGCAATATCAGCAAGCATTTTTGGCCAGTAATATCTCGAGTTTACTCTAGCTAGTGTTTTTGAAACACCCAGGTGTCCTGCTATGGCCGGATCATGATTATCTTTAATTACCTTCAGTCTATCTTCCCGGGGAAGAACTAACAACCAGTCAGTTTGTCTTAAATCTGAAAACTGAGATTTCGAGTGTCGATACAATTTATTATTCTGGACCATCCACAGAGGATATTTTTCTGACGAGTCCTTAACACGACGAACCATATTGAGGTACCATTTATCAGAGCTCGAGAGTTGATCTGAAAATGATGTGTCTATAGCATTCAGACATGGCACAGCACGTGATAAGGCATCTGGCACTAAATGGTCTTTTCCTT
Source organism: Lochmaea capreae (assembly GCA_949126875.1). Classification (NCBI taxonomy): domain Eukaryota; kingdom Metazoa; phylum Arthropoda; class Insecta; order Coleoptera; family Chrysomelidae; genus Lochmaea; species Lochmaea capreae. Next base: position 24,425,100 of record OX421409.1, on the reverse strand, counting down.
TCCGGTGCACCACTTCAAAGTCATAGGCTTGTAGCCTTAGAGTCCATCTGGCAATCCTGCCAATAGGATCTTTTATATCAAACAACCATTTGAGACTATAGTGGTCCGTTATAACCACGAACTTTGAACCTTCCAAATACGGACGAAGTTTCTCCACTGCAAATATGACTGCCAGGCACTCTTTTTCCGTAGTAGAATATTTCCTCTCGGCTTTTGTTAGAGATCTACTTAAGTAGCAGATTACGCGTTCTCCATCCGGATACTTTTGGGAAAGGGTTGCACCAAGGCCATAATTACTAGCATCCGTTTCAACGACAAAAGGTTTGGTGAAGTCTGGACAAGAAAGTATTGGAGCTTTAACTAAAATTTGCTTGATTTTGTCGAGAGCCTCATCACATGACTTATCCCAAATGAATCACTGATTCTTTTGTGTGAGTCGAGTCAAAGGTGACATCAGACTTGAAAAATTTTCTATGAATCGACGATACCATGAGGCCATACCTACAATGCGTCTAACTTCCGCAACTGTTTTAGGAGTGGGGATGTTTAGAATCGCCTCTACCTTCTCTGGATCAACAAGAAGACCCGATGCATTAATTACGTATCCCAAATAGCGCAACTCAGTCCTGCAAAATACACATTTTTCACGATTGAGAGAAAGACCAGCTTCTTTTATTCGGTTTATTACAATTTCCAATACCTCTATGTGTTTTTCGAAGGTGGATGTGCATATGATTACATCGTCCAGATAGACAAATGTATGGGCTTCTAAATCGACTCCTAAAACTTGATCGATCAGTCGCTGCCACGTCGATGGAGCCGAATGTAATCCGAAGGGCATTCTTTTGAATTGGAATAATCCTCGATTTGGTACGGTGAATGCTGTCAGTGGTCGTGATTCCTTTGCAACCGGTATTTGCCAGTACGCGGATTTAATGTCTAATGTACTTAGAAAACGAGCATCCCTCAGTTTATCTAAAATCCCACTAACATATGGAATAGGATAAGCGTCCGCAGTACTTACAGCGTTAAGACGTTTATAGTTCACGCAAAATCGCCATTTGCCATCTGTTTTTTTGACCATAACTATGGGAGAGCTCCACGGACTCTTCGAAGGTTCAATTATGTCCTTCTTGAGCATGTCGTCCAACTCAGCGTTTACATCTCTTTGTAGTGCGGGTGACAGTGGGTAATACCGCTGCTTGATTGGTGCTGAATTCGTGTGGATGACATGTTCCACAAGATGCGTACATCCTAGTCCATCTTTCATGTCTGAAAAAGCTTTACCAATCGTTATATTCAAAGCCTTCCGCTGTAATTCAGTCAATGTGTCAAAATCACGAATACCTACCATTTCAACACTATTAATAGCTTCATTCTCACGAAAAGTCCATCTGTCATTATATAAATCGGGAATAATACCCATACGTATCCAAAAATCGACACCCAATATTAATTTATGTGGTAAAGACGGCACAACTAAAATATAAATTACTACTACACGGTCTTCTAAACAAATAGGTAGGAAACACGAGCCCACACTCTCACAAACCTGTCCATTTGCCACTTGGCAAGCAACTGCACCATCCCCATTCAGTTTGCATGTCTTCTTTAAAATATTCCAACCAGGACCCCCCAAAATTGTTCTACCTGCTCCGCTATCTAACAATCCAAGAAAATTCACCCCTAAAATTTGGACTTTAAGGTAAGGACGCTGATCACCCCTAGAATGGGATAGCACATAATTCAGTATTGTTACTTCTTTAGAAAAATTGGTCGTATTACTAAATGAAGACTCCTCCTGCAGCCGACCTACTGAGAGGGTGTTGGTGAGTTTTTTGAGCAATTGTTACAAGAGGATGAGACAACTCCCTGTTTGCCACATTTGTAGCAAAATATTTTCTTCGGACTGGCACATTTTTTAAATCGATGACCGGATTTATTACAATTCCAGCATATAGGTAAGGGTTTAGATTCGCTAACAGTAGCCGTGGGCGAAGAGGAATCAGAAGCTGAAGTATGAACAGCATAAATGGGATTAGAGGGATTTCTATAAGCGAGATCAGGTTCAACCAACAACCTGGTGTTCGATGGGGGTGGACAAAACTTTTGAACCCTTAACTCCGTTTCCTCCACCTTCCTGGCAACCCCCAGCAATTCTGACAATGAGCCGAAATTATGAGTTGATATCTGCTTTTGAATATAAGGAAGAAGATTCCTCATAATCATCTGGACTCTAGTTGATTCTGACGGTAAGTTTGGAAGCTTCCGAAAAAGGTTTTCCATAACAGAGACAAAATTGATAACCTTCTCTTGGGACCCTTGTGTGCGATTTCGAATTTCTTCCCACAAAGAGAATTCGTAATCGTGAGGCTGAAAATCCGTACGCAATTGATACACTAGTTCCTCCCAAGAGTCAAACTTTCTTACTCTATACCAAAGTAAAGCATCTTTGGTGAAAAGTTCCGAACCCGAACGGAGTAAACATTCTTTTGATAAGCCACGGGACACTCGTAATTCCTCAATTCGCTCCAGAAAACTAGTAACGCTTGATAATCCATCGAATTTAATTTGCCAACGGGAGATATCTTGGTGTGGTCGGAGAAAATGGGTATCGGGATCAGTACTAACACGACAACAACCACTCGGGATAGTAGAGTGAGCTTGATCCAGAATACCTTCTCTGTTGAACGTTGGCTGTTCCACTCGTATAGAACTCATGGTTGGATTATTAGAATTTGGTGGATTATTGATGAAAGAACTAGTAGTCGGTGGAATTCCTGTCATATTGGAATTATATAACGGACCATACACATTATCGCGCATCCCTTGTCTTGAAATAGTATAATTGAAATGTGGCATTGCGGCTGTGCTATAAAGGGGTTGACTAGTAACAAGATAACTAGGATCGCTCCGAGATTGAGGTGAGTGATAAATGTAAGAAGGTGAAGCTACATTACTAACATTTACTTCAGATACAACGGGGTTACCTATATTTGTGAAACTAGGACCAGGAATTGACTGTGTGATCGGCTGTGACATTTGAGGTTGACGAGTTCCAGTTGAAGAAGGTTTTGATACATCTCTAGTTCCAGAAGGTGTAACTGAAGATAAGTTTTCGAAAATATTTCTCAATGTAGAAACTCTCCTAGGATTCAGGTTATTGAAATCAACTTTACGACAGGAGTGAGTCGTAACCCGAGGTGGTTCCTCAATATTCAAATCACCCAACATCTCCTCACAGATAACCCTTTCGCTAATCTCCGGTGCGTGATCTACCGAATTATGCAATATTTGCGGTAACAATGGAACTGGATCGTCAATTATTGACACATGAGGGGGATGACTTGAATCATAGACCAGTTGCAACTCTATTTGTAGTTTTTCACATAGATCAATAAGAGCTTGACGCTTATTTGTATCTGAAGAATCACAACTAATTCTATTCAGCCTTTTAAATAGATGGATCAAACGAGAAAACAACCGTTTATACTCATTTATTCTATTTGCCGCATTAAACTGTCCAATATCTTCTGCTATATCTCCTAACTTACAATCACAAATTGTTAATTCACCATCAGACTTAAAATGTGCAAAAATAGGTTCCTCGCGTTCTCCCTCCCGTTCCTGCCTTAGCAAATTGCTTAACAATGATCTATTTTCTCTAACACTTCCCCCAATTGGACTGTCACGAATCCTCAATTCATATATAAGTTCATCTCTAAGTAATCGATTTACTTCCATCGTGAACAAATTTCACCACCACCTAAACGTACTATGATAACCAAAGAACTCAGTTTTTAATACACGTAGGCCGAGAAAACCTGAACAAAATTGTTATCTTAACACATTAACTGAAAATACTGAACATACGAAATTTTAAAACAAAAATTTATATCTTCAAATAAATAATTAATTTAATGGGACAACCAGTATATATACTTTCGCAGAACAGCAACAGCATCAATATTTCTGTAGTACCGTGCTAATGACATTGACGTAAGTGACACATGCTGACAGTAGTGACAATTGTCAATTCAGACGACATCTTATTATTATATTAAATTCCTAAAGAAAAATTGATAAAAATAATGACCATCAAAATAATAACTGCAAACTTCCAATTGGGCGCCAAACTGTTACCTATCGTTTACCGCAACCTGGATTGCTTCCGCACAATTAATCAATGATTAAGCAAAACAAATTGAAATGTAAACAAAAAGAAAAGAATATTGCTAGTTGTGGAAATATCTCAGGGCATCAGGTTCTTCAAATAGATAATGAATCAAATTTTGTGCAGTTTATTATATATAACATCTGTTTGTTGAAAACAAGGTATACAAATATTTAAGTGACACTATGAAGGAAATAGTATGTAATCTTAAATGATTCAATGATTGGTGGTTGATAAAAGTAACTTATCTTATTAGTTTTACCCTTTGCTGATATACGTATATGTGCACTGGGCTTACAGTGGATTTTCTACACAAAAAGGTTAGTTATTTTTATATAAATATGTATTTAAACAAATAAGCAATGTAACTTTGTTCTAGGTTGTCCCATGAGACAATTACGTAAAATATGGAGAAAAATTTAGGTGATGTCGTAATATAATATCAAATATCAGCTAAAATTATAAAGCTGCCTACACTACAGCGAATACTTAAAATTACGACTTATCTGGTACTCCTATGATATGCTGAGTTGTCGTTCCCAATTTTTTTTTTTATTTAAACTTTACTCCGGTATCTTCTAGTTAATGTGCCATAAGTCTCAAAGTAAATCCAGATATACCTCAGGACATAAACCAATAATTCTCCAAAAAAAAAATAGAGTGGTACGAAAGAAGGTATAAGTACCAAAAAAACTCTGACAAACAGGCCTAAAATAAATGACGTAGTGTTAGTATCTAGAGTATCTAGCAAAGAAGTGGTGTAATGAAGGAAGTAATGGAGGACTCACCTTGGATGGGATGTGGCCTGTAAGTGGCTTCGATGGATAATCGAAGATGAAGGACTAATGGAAATCTTCAAAGAATATTCCAATGTTCACAGATCCACAGTAGTGATATTTTTATTTTAGTTTCATTAACCAAAATTAAAACTTTATTGAAATTTCTCAGATTTCTATTTAATATCCGCAATAATGCGTTGCAAGTTCTTCCTGAACCAAAAGTGCTTTTTTTTTTATCCCCCAAAACCAAAATGGACTCTCACAAAAAGATGTCCAATCGTAGTCGTATTATTTTTTTTTTGTACTCCCATGTTCTAGAAAGATTCTTAAAACTAGTTTGAAATAAAGTGGCTAGATACTGAATGAGAGTAGAGACCATAGTTAACATTGGTAGAGACCACCTTCCTCAAGTGCAGAAGAGAGTTGACATTGACACTGACACAGGTACTTCAACAGGTTATATTTACTTGTACATCAGCATGGATATTTAGTACTAATTTTTGTAATCATTTTCAGGTAATAACAAATGAAAGGTCGCCAAGATATTCAACCAACAACGAACAAGAAAGAAAATTTTTGTTATTAAACGAAATGCAAGTTGTTTCCATAAATCCAACTTTCAGTGTAAAGATAGCAAACAAGAAAAATAAAGTTGTTAAATATTAAGTTACACTTTTAACACGTAACAACACCACCATTTCCTACAAAAAGTTTCGAAGAATACCTAGTTGTTTTCCCTACACAAGACAAATCTAACAAAAAAAAAAGAACCAGAAAAGGAAGAAAAAAAAAATCCTATTACATCCTATTAAACAACAATAAAATTAATCTCCATCATTATCCGGAGGTTTTGATTTAATATCTTTTGCATTCCAAATACCAATCGAGGTACCATTTTCATCTATCAGTTCGTATGACCAAGGAGACACAACCCTAAATATTTTAAAAGGTCCAATAAATTTTTGAGCTAACTTAGCCGTAAAATGTTTCGACGCATCGGAAGACACATAATTTCGTTTCCAAACGCGTTGGCCAACTGTGAATTTTTCATTTCGATGACGAAGGTTATAAGGTATTTTTGACTTTTGGTAAGCCACCAATAACCGCTTTTTAACCTCTGTAAACAGTCTATTAAGTGCAACACTTTTATCTGGAATACTAAAAGTGTTTGTTCGGGGAAATTCATCGTCTTCCAGCCCATTTAGTGTTACTTCTCGACCAAAGTTTATCAAATTCGGCGTGAATCCAGTGGCTTCGTGCTTTGAGGATCTAATAGCATAGGTTATTTTTGGTAAACACGAGTCCCAGTGTCGTTGATCTTCCGAAACATAGGCAGTGAGCATTGTTTTCATAACCCGGTGTGTTCTTTCCACCGGATTAGCTTGTGGGTGATAAAGAGCGGTAAATTGAATTTCAGCATTATATTTCCTCATAGTGTTCTGGAACAACCCACTTCGAAACTGGACACCGTTGTCAACGATTATTTTCCTAGGGGCACCATAAACAAGTATTATGTGATCTTCAAAGATTCGCGCTACATTAGCCGCCGTAGCCGTACGAAGAGGAAAAGTAAGAAGAAATTTACTGAAGCAGTCCATGACGGTGAATATAAATGAATATCCTGTAGTTGTTCGGGGTAGAGGTCCAACAAGATCCGAACTCACTATTTCCCATGGACGAGATGCAGTGACCTGAGGAGATAAGGTTTGTCCTCTTGGTTTGTTTTGTTCTGGCTTAGTTCTTTGACACACTGAACATCTACGGACGTATCTCGCAATATCAGCAAGCATTTTTGGCCAGTAATATCTCGAGTTTACTCTAGCTAGTGTTTTTGAAACACCCAGGTGTCCTGCTATGGCCGGATCATGATTATCTTTAATTACCTTCAGTCTATCTTCCCGGGGAAGAACTAACAACCAGTCAGTTTGTCTTAAATCTGAAAACTGAGATTTCGAGTGTCGATACAATTTATTATTCTGGACCATCCACAGAGGATATTTTTCTGACGAGTCCTTAACACGACGAACCATATTGAGGTACCATTTATCAGAGCTCGAGAGTTGATCTGAAAATGATGTGTCTATAGCATTCAGACATGGCACAGCACGTGATAAGGCATCTGGCACTAAATGGTCTTTTCCTTTCCGGTGCACCACTTCAAAGTCATAGGCTTGTAGCCTTAGAGTCCATCTGGCAATCCTGCCAATAGGATCTTTTATATCAAACAACCATTTGAGACTATAGTGGTCCGTTATAACCACGAACTTTGAACCTTCCAAATACGGACGAAGTTTCTCCACTGCAAATATGACTGCCAGGCACTCTTTTTCCGTAGTAGAATATTTCCTCTCGGCTTTTGTTAGAGATCTACTTAAGTAGCAGATTACGCGTTCTCCATCCGGATACTTTTGGGAAAGGGTTGCACCAAGGCCATAATTACTAGCATCCGTTTCAACGACAAAAGGTTTGGTGAAGTCTGGACAAGAAAGTATTGGAGCTTTAACTAAAATTTGCTTGATTTTGTCGAGAGCCTCATCACATGACTTATCCCAAATGAATCGCTGATTCTTTTGTGTGAGTCGAGTCAAAGGTGACATCAGACTTGAAAAATTTTCTATGAATCGACGATACCATGAGGCCATACCTACAATGCGTCTAACTTCCGCAACTGTTTTAGGAGTGGGGATGTTTAGAATCGCCTCTACCTTCTCTGGATCAACAAGAAGACCCGATGCATTAATTACGTATCCCAAATAGCGCAACTCAGTCCTGCAAAATACACATTTTTCACGATTGAGAGAAAGACCAGCTTCTTTTATTCGGTTTATTACAATTTCCAATACCTCTATGTGTTTTTCGAAGGTGGATGTGCATATGATTACATCGTCCAGATAGACAAATGTATGGGCTTCTAAATCGACTCCTAAAACTTGATCGATCAGTCGCTGCCACGTCGATGGAGCCGAATGTAATCCGAAGGGCATTCTTTTGAATTGGAATAATCCTCGATTTGGTACGGTGAATGCTGTCAGTGGTCGTGATTCCTTTGCAACCGGTATTTGCCAGTACGCGGATTTAATGTCTAATGTACTTAGAAAACGAGCATCCCTCAGTTTATCTAAAATCCCACTAACATATGGAATAGGATAAGCGTCCGCAGTACTTACAGCGTTAAGACGTTTATAGTTCACGCAAAATCGCCATTTGCCATCTGTTTTTTTGACCATAACTATGGGAGAGCTCCACGGACTCTTCGAAGGTTCAATTATGTCCTTCTTGAGCATGTCGTCCAACTCAGCGTTTACATCTCTTTGTAGTGCGGGTGACAGTGGGTAATACCGCTGCTTGATTGGTGCTGAATTCGTGTGGATGACATGTTCCACAAGATGCGTACATCCTAGTCCATCTTTCATGTCTGAAAAAGCTTTACCAATCGTTATATTCAAAGCCTTCCGCTGTAATTCAGTCAATGTGTCAAAATCACGAATACCTACCATTTCAACACTATTAATAGCTTCATTCTCACGAAAAGTCCATCTGTCATTATATAAATCGGGAATAATACCCATACGTATCCAAAAATCGACACCCAATATTAATTTATGTGGTAAAGACGGCACAACTAAAATATAAATTACTACTACACGGTCTTCTAAACAAATAGGTAGGAAACACGAGCCCACACTCTCACAAACCTGTCCATTTGCCACTTGGCAAGCAACTGCACCATCCCCATTCAGTTTGCATGTCTTCTTTAAAATATTCCAACCAGGACCCCCCAAAATTGTTCTACCTGCTCCGCTATCTAACAATCCAAGAAAATTCACCCCTAAAATTTGGACTTTAAGGTAAGGACGCTGATCACCCCTAGAATGGGATAGCACATAATTCAGTATTGTTACTTCTTTAGAAAAATTGGTCGTATTACTAAATGAAGACTCCTCCTGCAGCCGACCTACTGAGAGGGTGTTGGTGAGTTTTTTGAGCAATTGTTACAAGAGGATGAGACAACTCCCTGTTTGCCACATTTGTAGCAAAATATTTTCTTCGGACTGGCACATTTTTTAAATCGATGACCGGATTTATTACAATTCCAGCATATAGGTAAGGGTTTAGATTCGCTAACAGTAGCCGTGGGCGAAGAGGAATCAGAAGCTGAAGTATGAACAGCATAAATGGGATTAGATGGTTTTCTATAAGCGAGATCAGGTTCAACCAACAACCTGGTGTTCGATGGGGGTGGACAAAACTTTTGAACCCTTAACTCCGTTTCCTCCACCTTCCTGGCAACCCCCAGCAATTCTGACAATGAGCCGAAATTATGAGTTGATATCTGCTTTTGAATATAAGGAAGAAGATTCCTCATAATCATCTGGACTCTAGTTGATTCTGACGGTAAGTTTGGAAGCTTCCGAAAAAGGTTTTCCATAACAGAGACAAAATTGATAACCTTCTCTTGGGACCCTTGTGTGCGATTTCGAAGTTCTTCCCACAAAGAGAATTCGTAATCGTGAGGCTGAAAATCCGTACGCAATTGATACACTAGTTCCTCCCAAGAGTCAAACTTTCTTACTCTATACCAAAGTAAAGCATCTTTGGTGAAAAGTTCCGAACCCGAACGGAGTAAACATTCTTTTGATAAGCCACGGGACACTCGTAATTCCTCAATTCGCTCCAGAAAACTAGTAACGCTTGATAATCCATCGAATTTAATTTGCCAACGGGAGATATCTTGGTGTGGTCGGAGAAAATGGGTATCGGGATCAGTACTAACACGACAACAACCACTCGGGATAGTAGAGTGAGCTTGATCCAGAATACCTTCTCTGTTGAACGTTGGCTGTTCCACTCGTATAGAACTCATGGTTGGATTATTAGAATTTGGTGGATTATTGATGAAAGAACTAGTAGTCGGTGGAATTCCTGTCATATTGGAATTATATAACGGACCATACACATTATCGCGCATCCCTTGTCTTGAAATAGTATAATTGAAATGTGGCATTGCGGCTGTGCTATAAAGGGGTTGACTAGTAACAAGATAACTAGGATCGCTCCGAGATTGAGGTGAGTGATAAATGTAAGAAGGTGAAGCTACATTACTAACATTTACTTCAGATACAACGGGGTTACCTATATTTGTGAAACTAGGACCAGGAATTGACTGTGTGATCGGCTGTGACATTTGAGGTTGACGAGTTCCAGTTGAAGAAGGTTTTGATACATCTCTAGTTCCAGAAGGTGTAACTGAAGATAAGTTTTCGAAAATATTTCTCAATGTAGAAACTCTCCTAGGATTCAGGTTATTGAAATCAACTTTACGACAGGAGTGAGTCGTAACCCGAGGTGGTTCCTCAATATTCAAATCACCCAACATCTCCTCACAGATAACCCTTTCGCTAATCTCCGGTGCGTGATCTACCGAATTATGCAATATTTGCGGTAACAATGGAACTGGATCGTCAATTATTGACACATGAGGGGGATGACTTGAATCATAGACCAGTTGCAACTCTATTTGTAGTTTTTCACATAGATCAATAAGAGCTTGACGCTTATTTGTATCTGAAGAATCACAACTAATTCTATTCAGCCTTTTAAATAGATGGATCAAACGAGAAAACAACCGTTTATACTCATTTATTCTATTTGCCGCATTAAACTGTCCAATATCTTCTGCTATATCTCCTAACTTACAATCACAAATTGTTAATTCACCATCAGACTTAAAATGTGCAAAAATAGGTTCCTCGCGTTCTCCCTCCCGTTCCTGCCTTAGCAAATTGCTTAACAATGATCTATTTTCTCTAACACTTCCCCCAATTGGACTGTCACGAATCCTCAATTCATATATAAGTTCATCTCTAAGTAATCGATTTACTTCCATCGTGAACAAATTTCACCACCACCTAAACGTACTATGATAACCAAAGAACTCAGTTTTTAATACACGTAGGCCGAGAAAACCTGAACAAAATTGTTATCTTAACACATTAACTGAAAATACTGAACATACGAAATTTTAAAACAGAAATTTATATCTTCAAATAAATAATTAATTTAATGGGACAACCAGTATATATACTTTCGCAGAACAGCAACAGCATCAATATTTCTGTAGTACCGTGCTAATGACATTGACGTAAGTGACACATGCTGACAGTAGTGACAATTGTCAATTCAGACGACATCTTATTATTATATTAAATTCCTAAAGAAAAATTGATAAAAATAATGACCATCAAAATAATAACTGCAAACTTCCAATTGGGCGCCAAACTGTTACCTATCGTTTACCGCAACCTGGATTGCTTCCGCACAATTAATCAATGATTAAGCAAAACAAATTGAAATGTAAACAAAAAGAAAAGAATATTGCTAGTTGTGGAAATATCTCAGGGCATCAGGTTCTTCAAATAGATAATGAATCAAATTTTGTGCAGTTTATTATATATAACATCTGTTTGTTGAAAACAAGGTATACAAATATTTAAGTGACACTATGAAGGAAATAGTATGTAATCTTAAATGATTCAATGATTGGTGGTTGATAAAAGTAACTTATCTTATTAGTTTTACCCTTTGCTGATATACGTATATGTGCACTGGGCTTACAGTGGATTTTCTACACAAAAAGGTTAGTTATTTTTATATAAATATGTATTTAAACAAATAAGCAATGTAACTTTGTTCTAGGTTGTCCCATGAGACAATTACGTAAAATATGGAGAAAAATTTAGGTGATGTCGTAATATAATATCAAATATCAGCTAAAATTATAAAGCTGCCTACACTACAGCGAATACTTAAAATTACGACTTATCTGGTACTCCTATGATATGCTGAGTTGTCGTTCCCAATTTTTTTTTTTATTTAAACTTTACTCCGGTATCTTCTAGTTAATGTGCCATAAGTCTCAAAGTAAATCCAGATATACCTCAGGACATAAACCAATAATTCTCCAAAAAAAAAATAGAGTGGTACGAAAGAAGGTATAAGTACCAAAAAAACTCTGACAAACAGGCCTAAAATAAATGACGTAGTGTTAGTATCTAGAGTATCTAGCAAAGAAGTGGTGTAATGAAGGAAGTAATGGAGGACTCACCTTGGATGGGATGTGGCCTGTAAGTGGCTTCGATGGATAATCGAAGATGAAGGACTAATGGAAATCTTCAAAGAATATTCCAATGTTCACAGATCCACAGTAGTGATATTTTTATTTTAGTTTCATTAACCAAAATTAAAACTTTATTGAAATTTCTCAGATTTCTATTTAATATCCGCAATAATGCGTTGCAAGCTCTTCCTGAACCAAAAGTGCTTTTTTTTTTATCCCCCAAAACCAAAATGGACTCTCACAAAAAGATGTCCAATCGTAGTCGTATTATTTTTTTTTTGTACTCCCATGTTCTAGAAAGATTCTTAAAACTAGTTTGAAATAAAGTGGCTAGATACTGAATGAGAGTAGAGACCATAGTTAACATTGGTAGAGACCACCTTCCTCAAGTGCAGAAGAGAGTTGACATTGACACTGACACAGGTACTTCAACAGGTTATATTTACTTGTACATCAGCATGGATATTTAGTACTAATTTTTGTAATCATTTTCAGGTAATAACAAATGAAAGGTCGCCAAGATATTCAACCAACAACGAACAAGAAAGAAAATTTTTGTTATTAAACGAAATGCAAGTTGTTTCCATAAATCCAACTTTCAGTGTAAAGATAGCAAACAAGAAAAATAAAGTTGTTAAATATTAAGTTACACTTTTAACACGTAACAACACCACCATTTCCTACAAAAAGTTTCGAAGAATACCTAGTTGTTTTCCCTACACAAGACAAATCTAACAAAAAAAAAAAGAACCAGAAAAGGAAGAAAAAAAAAATCCTATTACATCCTATTAAACAACAATAAAATTAATCTCCATCATTATCCGGAGGTTTTGATTTAATATCTTTTGCATTCCAAATACCAATCGAGGTACCATTTTCATCTATCAGTTCGTATGACCAAGGAGACACAACCCTAAATATTTTAAAAGGTCCAATAAATTTTTGAGCTAACTTAGCCGTAAAATGTTTCGACGCATCGGAAGACACATAATTTCGTTTCCAAACGCGTTGGCCAACTGTGAATTTTTCATTTCGATGACGAAGGTTATAAGGTATTTTTGACTTTTGGTAAGCCACCAATAACCGCTTTTTAACCTCTGTAAACAGTCTATTAAGTGCAACACTTTTATCTGGAATACTAAAAGTGTTTGTTCGGGGAAATTCATCGTCTTCCAGCCCATTTAGTGTTACTTCTCGACCAAAGTTTATCAAATTCGGCGTGAATCCAGTGGCTTCGTGCTTTGAGGATCTAATAGCATAGGTTATTTTTGGTAAACACGAGTCCCAGTGTCGTTGATCTTCCGAAACATAGGCAGTGAGCATTGTTTTCATAACCCGGTGTGTTCTTTCCACCGGATTAGCTTGTGGGTGATAAAGAGCGGTAAATTGAATTTCAGCATTATATTTCCTCATAGTGTTCTGGAACAACCCACTTCGAAACTGGACACCGTTGTCAACGATTATTTTCCTAGGGGCACCATAAACAAGTATTATGTGATCTTCAAAGATTCGCGCTACATTAGCCGCCGTAGCCGTACGAAGAGGAAAAGTAAGAAGAAATTTACTGAAGCAGTCCATGACGGTGAATATAAATGAATATCCTGTAGTTGTTCGGGGTAGAGGTCCAACAAGATCCGAACTCACTATTTCCCATGGACGAGATGCAGTGACCTGAGGAGATAAGGTTTGTCCTCTTGGTTTGTTTTGTTCTGGCTTAGTTCTTTGACACACTGAACATCTACGGACGTATCTCGCAATATCAGCAAGCATTTTTGGCCAGTAATATCTCGAGTTTACTCTAGCTAGTGTTTTTGAAACACCCAGGTGTCCTGCTATGGCCGGATCATGATTATCTTTAATTACCTTCAGTCTATCTTCCCGGGGAAGAACTAACAACCAGTCAGTTTGTCTTAAATCTGAAAACTGAGATTTCGAGTGTCGATACAATTTATTATTCTGGACCATCCACAGAGGATATTTTTCTGACGAGTCCTTAACACGACGAACCATATTGAGGTACCATTTATCAGAGCTCGAGAGTTGATCTGAAAATGATGTGTCTATAGCATTCAGACATGGCACAGCACGTGATAAGGCATCTGGCACTAAATGGTCTTTTCCTTTCCGGTGCACCACTTCAAAGTCATAGGCTTGTAGCCTTAGAGTCCATCTGACAAATGCTATACCTGCGCTAACTGGCAACCTCCCTGGTATGAGCTCGAAAAAAAAGAATTATCATATAGCATTACGTTATGTTCTTATTTTCTCCTTGGACCAAAGATACCTGGAAGTTTTTTTAATTTTGTTTCCTTTCATTTTCTCATATTTTTTTTGGGCTAAGATATTAATTATATTATTTTAATATTAATTCGTTATATTAATATTAATTCGTTCTTAGTAAGTTAGTTATATAATATTTTATTATTAGTACTTATTACTTATAACTATAACTTATAACTACAACTTATATTGCTTATATTATTATTACCTATTGATTGATATTAGGTGAAAATTTATTTGTTTTTTGTTATTCACTGATTCAATGATATCGGTAGTTTATTTTTTTTATTATTAAATATATATATTCTCTTAAATTTTTATTTACCTACTGACTGATAATCGATACAATCGATCTATCAGGTAAGAATTCTTGTTTAGTTTATTAAATCTCGGGTTCCTTAGCTTTAGTAATTCACTGATTTACTGATTATCAGTATATCAGTTTCTGTTATAACAAATCCTCTTAACGATTCGTATATACCTGGTACTGGTTCCTTTCCTCATGAAATATACCGTTAAAAAATTTTTTTTTGCCTCTTCACTTTTATGACTTACTGTTTCCTTTTTATCCTTGTGTGGAAATTCTTTTTCATTTATAAAAAAAAAAAATTTCCTGGTTGTAAGGGTGTGTAACGTTAATTTTGTTCACTCTCCTCTTATTTAAAATTTATTAAACTATCTAAACTATCGTATGGGTGGCGAGTAGCCAGTCCTTTCTCATGCCCAGCGCTGAGAAGTGTATCGAGGTTGAATTTATCTATAGTCGATGAAGGACAAAATTTTAGTTTATTTGCGGGTCAAATCGATACTGTCTGTAGGAAAATAGTCACTTCGGTTTACTATGAATTATTCTGATTTCAACTTTAACAAAAATGAATAAAGAATCCACTTACGGAATTTAAATTATTTTCCTAGTCCAAGCAAATGAGCTTGATAGAGATATGCGACGTATGTGCATTATCATTCACATGATTTCATATTTAATATTTAAACAGAAGCACGCAGAGATTTGGTCTTTTTCTGTGACAAAAATGCTTTAACAATAGCTTAAAATTTATTTGGTGAGGGTTTTCACCTAAAACTTTTTCTAAGTTCATTCATGTGAATGCACTTTCTTCCTGTTTAATTTATATATATTTATATAAATGTACAACAACTACTACTACTACTCTGTTCTCTGGGCAATGAACGGCCGGATTTGAATAAGACACCGGACCTCAATTATACACTGGACCTCAATAAGACACCGGACCTCAATTATACACTGGACCTCAATCACACGCCAGACTTGACCTCAGAAGAAGACAGGAAAGTACCGTCATTAGTAAAACATTATTAAACAAGAGCACTCGTTAAACTAATCATTTTTTTCCAACTGTGATAAATATTTTTTTAGTCATTATACAACTTGTAAATTTAACAACGTAGCTCATATTCCTTCCCTTCCAACATTTCCAGGTTTGTTGATAGAGAGTGTTGATTTGAAACAAGTCAACTAATATTATTCAGGGTGGCGCCCACTTACCTTAACTTTACTTTAATTCCTTAACTTAATTTATTGATTGATTTGTTAACTTATTAGATTCATTTATTTCAATATAACTTCAATAATTTAAATAAGTAGTATTACCCGTGAACCGGTAAGACTACTCCCTGAATTTATATTAGTTTGGTTGGAACTCACGCCTGAGTAGCTCTTTATCTGAGTAGCCGTTGCACGAAATTTCAACTGTACATTTTTTATTAATATCTGACTGACTTATAATTGAATAATTAGTATTGACCAATGAAATTTTTAATTTTTCACAAAAGGAGGCGCTGATCAAACTCATCTGCGCTCCGCAATCTAAGAGAGCTCTACAAGAATGAAGTTGTTTGTCGTTGTCTTGAACATAACAACTTATGGTTGATAAGAGGACTTGATTTTGACCGTTTAAGAGGTTGACGCTAACGTTGGACTGTAAATTATCCTCATTTCTTGCTAATAAGTTCAGTGAACCCATTTGATCGTTTACGTTATTAGTTGAACTTGTAGCTTGTACTATTTCTCGATGAAGTAATTTATTGTGCTTATGATGTTTACAAAGAGGACATGGACCACTTTTGCAATTGTTTTTATTATCTCCTGATAACAAACAATTCTCACATAACCGTAACTGTTTTACTTCTTGAATCTCTCGCTCGGTAGGTAATGCCAGGAAATCTGGACATTTATAGATAAAATGATTTTTCTTACAAAAGTAACAGGTATAGTTTGTAGCAAAATTTACTTGAGTACTTGTTTTATAATTATTATTATTGTATGAACTAGGTTTACTGTGAAAACTTGAAGTACTAGCTTTTAACAATTGTGCGTCATCTAGACACTGTAGAACATCAGCTTTATTTTTCAAAAACTCTACAAATTCTGTTAATGATGGCAAATCATCATTAAACTTGCATTCTTTCCAATCTCGCATTGTATTTTCATCTGGTTTGTTTGACAGAACATGAATAATGAGAGAATCGTACAACAAGTCTTTGCTGAGCCCTATTATTTTTAAAGTTAATCCATTGTTGAAACTGTCCTGAAAAAGTCGGTAACTTTATTTTAGGCAGCCACATGTTCTGAAGAGGGTCAATGTTAGTAGTCGAAACGTTCGGCTGGGAATCCAAATGTGACTCATGACTTGAATGTGCAACCGTAGCCCGTATTCCATTTAATAACGTTTTCAAATAAGATTGGGATTTATAAAATCTATTCTCAAAATCCTCTCTCTCTAAAAAATCGTCATCGCTACATTTTGATTCTAAAATGGTTTGAACCTTTTCAAACTCATTTAATAAACTTGAATGATTATCAAATCGCAACTCTACATCGTTGATATTGGGCATATCATCACTTAAAGAGGTTTTAATTGTTTCGATATATTTTTCTAGCAATGTTAATTTTTGCTTAATTGTACCTCTGTTACGCTTAAGAATTTTTAATTCGCTTGTTACCATTTCATTCCCAGAATATGGCATCTTGAATCTCGATTTTACACAAAACTAAACAAATTTGGTTAATCTCTAAACTAAAAGGGAAGCCAAAGTTATAAATTGAAACTACGCTTTTTTATTTAAACTTAAATCTCAATTCACTTGATTGATTATTTAGTTTAAATATATATAAAAATGCCGATTGAACCTGTTAACAAACTAAAAGGAATAGAAAGGAATTCTCTGACCTGTATCAATTGTACTAGTTAGTCGCCCTGCTTAGTAGTTACCGCTAGACCGGAACTTTTCTGTATTGACATGAGCTGGGCTACTGGACTTGACTCGGTTCGTTACGCTGTATACTGGATCGATAATATTGCCACGTGTTGACTTGAAGATTGTTAAATTCTTTTTGATTTTAACACTTGTATCCGGTGAAATGGACCAAATTGTTTGTAATACTTGTTTGCTGGTTACTCGATAATAAACATGAAACTGTGGACTGTATTTACTTGATAAAAACTAATGAAATTTACATGGTGTACTATAACATAAATAGTTTTGCTTGTTACTCGCATGAAACTTGACTTGTGACTCTTGCTCTTCTTTTTCGGCTCGACCCGAAAATGTATAATATTTTGCGGTGTTGCCACTTTTTTTAAAAAGTACTTGAAAGTAAATAAAGTTCGAACAATCGTAAAATCAAATTTATGGATGAACATGATCCAGCGAGTTAACCTTGCTGATCGTAACTTGCACGTAAGTAAAAAATTCAATTATTTGTGATCACTAATAACAACTAGATCCCTTTCTAGTATTAATAAAATAAATCTCTTTTTCCGTGGTGGTATAGGCTAATTGACTTCCCTCAAGAATAGCGCTCGTATATGCAATGACATTTCTCTCGCTTTTGTCATTACAATTGAAATAAAGTTCCACCTATCCCAACATTGGAACTATCACACTGTATATTAAAGGCTCTATCAAAATCCGGATGTGACACCATTTTAAGGGCCACATACGCTTCCTTGATAGCTTTAAAAGCGTTATTTTTGGTCTGGCTCCAGCTACACAATTGTCTTTTTATAATTTCAAAAGAGGTACACTCAAATCCGCGTAGTTTCTGCAAAACCGTTGTTCGTAATTCATGAGCCCCAAAAAACCGTGCAATTCCCTCAAATTTCGAGGTACGGGAAAATGCATTATAGGTACTCTCGACACCTTTCGGGTCTAATTTTATACCGTCTTCAGTCAGGATATGCCCCAAAAAACATATCTCCTTACAAATAAAATTCGATTTTTAATTTAATAGTTAATCCGACCGAAAGTAATTTTTCAAAAATGGTTATCAAATCTTTAAGGTGTTCGTTGATTGAATTTGAAAAAAGAGATCGTCGACATATACTAACGCGAAATAGGCACAATCCTTACCAAGCACCTTGTTTAGGGCTCTCATGAGACTAACCATTGACACAGACAACCCAAAAGGAAGTCTCTGAAATGTATACGACTCTCCTTCGAAAATAAAACCCAAAAATTGAGTGTGATCACTGTTAATTGGCACTTGCCAATAAGCAGCGGTTAAATCAATAGTGCTGAAAACTTGCCCCTTTTTGAAACTAAAAAGTAACTCCAATAGATTAGGAGGATTTAAAAAATCCTTTATCAACCGTTTGTTGATAAAACGTGCGTCTAGACATGCCCGAATACTTTTATCCTTTTTCTAACACAAACTAATGGTGACACATACTCGGTTTTTTCTCTTTTGATTATACCCCAGTCAAATATTTCCTTAATTTGCTTGGATACCTCCTCCCTATAAATAAAAGGTACTAAATACATTGGACAATTAAATGCACTGTAATCATTTAATTCCATATCTTGAATATAATTTTTAACGCGGCAGAAAAAACATCCCGATATTGTTTAAGAATTTCGGTTAGTTCGACACGTGTCTCGCCGTCAGTATTTGCCTGATTGGCTTTCACGATAAAATGACTGTCGTAGTAGCGACACCTAGGCGTGCTTCGTTAGCTTGCCAGCAGAACCAACCCCCCTATTTATATTTTTCATTCTTGAAGATATTGATGCTTAAATTTTTCTCATTTAAAATGTAAGACAGATTAATACATATTACGTATTATTTAAAACTAAGGTTAGGACCGATCGGTTGAAATCAACCACAACTTTATGTGCCGAAAGCCAATTAGCTCCAATTAACATGTTCGTGTTTAAAATTAGAACTACTAAAAATATAACTTCCGAAGTTTTACCCTCCAGTAAAATAGGAACTAATACTTGAAATTTAATCTTTTGTGACTTTGTAACGAGTTATTTTCTTTTGCACAGATTTAAGCTTTTTTTCTCTCGTAACGTATTTTATTTCACCCCTTGGTTTTAAATAACTCGTTACTTACTTTCCGATTGCCTTTATGTTACCGAATCATATATTTTTTTTATATTCTTACCGTTATATTGTAGTTTTAGTATTTTAAGTATTAATTTATATTAAATCATAAAATGACATTTGGTATATATACCATTTAATTTAATTTAATTAATTGAGGGGCCTAGAATAAAAGGGGTATAAGTGCACTTTTTCTTGGATTGGAGTTAACTACATATATAGAAATTTAAAATTGATATTTGTTTGGTGCAAAACCAATCCAAGTGATATATTGACTTTGACTGCCATCTTTTGACGGGTAGAAATACTAGATAAATAATTCCTACAGTTTGCTGTGTGCAAAACGGGTATAAGTGTCACTTGTACCCATTTTGTGCCAAATAAAAATCAGATTGTTGAATTCGAGTTTAAGGTACAAAGTATTGATACGCTGTTAAAATTTGTGTTTTGTTTGTTCGGTTCGTGTTATTGTAAAGATTTTTTTAGTAATTTGAGTGTTTATTCTATTGGTTGTTCTCATTATTATTTTGCAATGAATAATTCGGATGCAGAAGGTAAGAAAGCTTTATATAACATAATTTTTGAAGGTTATGTTTATTTTTCCGGTTTTTTTCTCTCTTTAAGATTCCGATATTGCTGATCCGTACAAAACAGATGAGGCAAGTGATTACGTCCCCGAAAATGATTCATCATCATCGGACGATGAGCCAACACACGAAATTGATGCAGAGGCCACAAAAAATGAGGAGGGTGATCACAAAACCCCATCAACAACAAGAAAGAGGAAACGGAATGTGAGTAAATGGAAAGTAAACCAGAAAAAATCTCTTAGAAATGCTGGTAAGGCATATATATCTCACAGAAGCATACCTCATCCACCACGTCAACTAGCACTATATCAACATAGTTGTCGATTTAATTGCAATTTAAATGTACTGGAAGCTGATAGACAGACTCTTTTTCAGAAATTTTATGCTCTATCATCTTACGATTTGCAAAACTCATTTCTATCTTCCTGTATTAAAAAAAAAACCTGTTCAAAGAAAAAAAGTGGAAGATAGTGGCAAGAGTTTCAGTACTGAAATTTTTCTCATAAATAAGCGGGTCTGCAAAATGTTTTTTCTTAAAACCTTTGATATTAGTAACAAAAGGTTTACTACTGTTTGTCAAAAAAGTAACGCTGTTGGTATTTGTGAAAAAGATAACAGGGGTCAAGGTCCTGGTAGAAAAATAGAGTCAGAAAAACGAAAAGTGGTTATTGAACACATTAAAATGTTTCCAAAATATAGGAGTAATTACTCTAGAAGTGCAAACTTTTTTACTCGATATTTATCACCAGAGCTTAATATTAGAAAAATGTACGATTTGTATATTGAACACTGTACGGAAAAAAATTTAGATCCTGTTAAACATTCCTATTACCGACATATTTTTAACACGGAATTTAATTTAAGATTCCACCGTCCAAATTCTGATACTTGCAGTAAGTGTGATGATTTTAATAATATTATTAAAAATTCTGATAATGCAGAAAAAGTTAATACTGCAAATGTATCGCAGACAGTTCATCACAGAAAGGCTCAAAAGGCACGAGAATCAAAACAAAATGACTCAAATGTAAATAAAGAATCAACAGATACTTTTGTTATTTGTTTTGATCTGCAACAAGCTTTACCAACTCCACATATAACTAGCTCAAAAGTTTTTTACTTGAGACAACATATAACTTCTGTATACATAACCTCGTGACAGGAAAGTCCGACATGTACGTTTGGGACGAAACCATCGCTTCCCGAGGCTCACAGGAAATTGGATCCTGTCTGATTCATTATATAACTAATGCAGCTCCTCAAAATGTCACAAAGATTATTGCTTATAGCGATTCCTGTGGAGGACAAAATAAAAACAAAAATATTGCTAAACTTTTCATGTACTTGGTCAAAGCTACAAGAATTCAAGAAATTCACCATAAGTTTTTGGAACCAGGCCATACGTTTATGGAGTGTGATCAAGATTTTGGTATAATAGAAAAGGTAAAACGAAAGAATCCTCAGGTGTTTGTTCCAGAACATTGGAGACAACTAATAAAGAGTTCATGCAAAAAATTTACGGTTCATGAAATGTCCAAAGAAAATTTTTTCAGCTTTTCTAACTTGAATAATATTATAAGCGATCCAAAAAAAGATACAGAAAAACGTGCTATTAAATGGAGAGAAATTCAATATTTCTTTTTTACAAAGGAATCAGAGAGATTCTGCTTTTTTTATAAAATTACTCTGGACTCAGAATTTCCTTTCAACAAATGCTTATGTCCTGGTAAAGCAGCAGGAAGACCGAAGTTGACATTAAAGGACACGTTTGATCAGTTAAACAGAGATAGTTTAAAAATAAACGAGCTGAAGTGGAAAAATTTGCAGACTCTTTTGGAATACGTTCCTCCAAAATATCATGAATATTATAACAGTATGCAACACGAGAAAAAAGAGAATAGTGGAAACAATAAAACCAAAGCTAACAGGAACAAAAACCAAACTGACGAAGTAGCCATAGCTGAAGTAGAACCACAAGATGACACACAAGAAGAAAATAATGAAAATGATGTTGACTTTATTTTGTACTCCGATGACGAATAGTAGTAATATTTAAGTTTTTGTATTTCTTTAAAATAAATATGCCTATTTGTGTACTAAATTTTTTTTTTGTAAATTTTGGAAATAAAAAAGTTGGTATTAAAAGGGTATAAGTACTTTTTTTAAGTTTTAGCACATTTCTGAAAAAGTTTTTATTTATAATAATGTTAAAATTTATTATGTATTAAGGAAATAATAAATTTTAAATAAATATCCTAACTCTTTTTAGGAATTTTCAAATGTTGTTTAACTTTAAATGCAAATATCTCAAAATAATTAAAAGTGCACTTATACCCCTTTTATTCCAGGCCCCTCAATTCCGAAAGACGTCTGGTATATGACAAAATTTTTTGTACTTCCTAAATAAAATTTTGCTGATGAGAATATAAAAGGACAGAAGAGTTGGGCTCTCAGCTCTCAGTTTCTACTGCATTACCGATACTTGAGTGATTGTTAGTTCCGTTTGCCGTGTACGAGTACGAGATTTTCCGATCCGGTTCCGGATAATTATTTTTTAAAAGTGGTGAATATTGAAGCCGATTTAAGTAGGTAAAATTTTTGTAATGATCGCCGTATATTCAACAATTTCCGTATTCCGTACACTAGAAATAGTTTGATATATTTTTCTTTTATTTCCGGACAGTAGATATACTATACAGACTCTGATCCACTACATCAAAAATCTCCGCTGGTGGCGCTGAGAGCGGCGTTGGCCTCCGCGGCGTTGGCCGCCATTTTTAGTCCTGTTCTATATTTAAAACTCGCAAATAATTTAACTGGTGGCGTTGGCCTCCGCGGCGTTGGCCGCCATTTTTAGTCCTGTTCTATATTTAAAACTCGCAAATAATTTAATTAAAAAACTTTAACTCGAGTGTGGATCGAACCCCGAACCTACGCGTTCATAGCAATACATCTAACATAGTCCGCCATGATCTCTCATGTATATCATAGGCGAAGAAAGGTATATTACATGCTGTGAGCGCGCACCATACGCTTCTTGCTGTAAAATGTGACGTAGTCGAGAAAGATACGTTAGGATGATAAGGCGGCGCGCGGGAATATACCGGGGGGCTTAAAAGTAACTTATGTTGAAATAAGAATTTCTATACCGGGTGGCTTAAAGAGTAACATATGCGTAACACGTCGCGTGCTACGTCAAATAGTCCGCGGTAAAAAATCTTTAAAAACTTCAGTGGGATTCGATCCCGGAACCTACGCGTCTATAGCAGAACATCCAACTCATGCTGCCACGATCTCTCATGTGTATTAGATGCGAAGAAAGGTATGTTGCGACAAAGAGCGGTGACCGGGTTCGCAGGTTGGATATACCAGGTTGGTTGAAAGTAGGAGTTTTGTGATTTCTGCACAAGGTTGGTTGAGAGTAACTTTTTTGTGCCAACCCCAAGTGTTACGTCAAACGTCACGTGGTAAGTCACGTCGTCATGTGGTACGTCACGTCGTCACGTGGTACGTCACGTCGTCACGTGGTACGTCACGTCGTCACGCCACGTCACGTGTCGTCGGAGGGAAGCTTCGAAACATTAGAACATTGGCGAGACATTTCTTCAAAAGTGAGGTTATGAAATAAAGTCGGATTGTGGCGAAGTCGTCAGACGTGGAGTAGACTTCGTATAAACTGGATGTCCCCGCAAATTACTTATCCATTAAGACGTATCCAACCTACGCCATGTTCAACAAAACCGAAGAGAATATGGAAAATGAGATTTATAATGTCTTCACCATGACATGTCTAATATTAATATCTGTCTTGGTTTTAATTTTAAAAATTATTTTAAAAATTGTAAAACGAAAATTTGTATCTTCATGCAATATAAAAGTTGATGAATATACAGAGTGTTTCAATAAAAACCCAACGTTTCTGTAAAAAACTTTATTTATAATGGTAATACAGTATTTGAAAACCAGTGGCGGAGGCGTTGTACATTTCTTTCGGTACATGAATATAGTCCAGAGGCGTGGCAGGGGTTCGGATCTTGAGCAAAGTTTCCAGTTTCACAGGGTGTACCATCAAATTCACAAACATCAATAATGCGTGGAAAAACACCAAATATGTTACATTTCTTTAGCAGAAATTCCGCTTTTTGTTGTCCCCGAACGTAAATGTAGTCTGCAGCATACAATAGCTTTTTTTCCAATATTTCATTCACTCTAGAATATTCTACATCTCCTGAAGAATATCGAATGCCATGCACATTCCTTTCCAAGTAGGATGTAGTCTTTCTATCATCGTTACTTAATGTAGAAAACGGCTGCGGCGGTAAAAATATGTAATGCGAACTTTTGAAGCCAATTTCTATGGTGAGTTCTTTGACGACGAAAAGTCCATCTACGACAAAGCCTTGAATATCCACAAAAGCTACTCTCATGTTGACGTCTGTTTGAATACTAACGCAGATCAACATTTAGTTCAAGCTTTTAACAATTTCCGTGAGGGGGAAGTATTCCATCACGCAATCGTGAATTATGATGCAATAGACTTTGGTATTTTCGGGAAAGCCTTTGTTTGCTTCAATATCAAGTTTTACATCGACTGTGGACGCCTTCATGCTTTCTTCCTGTTTTGAACAATCGATAACAAACAATGCACGTTTCTTGAAAGAAGAATAATCCAACAGGGGACGTTTCTGTGCGGAGTTTGCGTAGTTGGGATAGAATTCAGTATACTTAAAATATGCCTCATTGTAGTCAGTTTTAGCGAAATCCAATTGCATTCTTTCATTAGGCCAATAGTCACCGTTAAGTGACAGTCTTATACTTTGCACGTCAGCATTGTCAAATAAAGTAGGATCGGCTGTAGTCACGTTACGTTTGCCGGTTTGGAAGAAAACAATAACAAAACGGGGTCTTTCAACTGAAGTGGATGTTTTAACAGCCCAAACTTCTCGTCTTGCACCTTTAGTAATTGAGGGCAATTCGTGTAACTCCCACTTTCTAAATGGAATAACTATAAACTGATCTTTTTGAATGGATTTCATGAGATTTATCTTTATATCATCATTGGGAAAGACATGTTTAACTTTTAGTTCAATACTTGTAATATTAATTTTAGCGGTTGTATGGGAGAGCGTGCCAGAGACATTCTTTTCAGTAATATATATGCAATCATTATCATTTCGTGCTCGAACTAATCGTATCGTTTGTCGACCACATGTAATCATGGGATAATCGTTGAAAATGTTGAAAATATGTTTGAGGGGTATTTTTAGGTTGAAGGACTTGTCGCTATCATTCAGAATAGGGTCTTTCGGGTAATTCCAACCGGCTATAGCCATATGATTGGAATCTTCTTGGTTATAACAAGTCATAGCACGTACGGCACTTACTATTCCAGGATCCCGAACTGTTTCCATTTCCCTGGCACTTTCACTGTACGTACATGAATCGAATAGGAAGGCTCCAACATTATTTGCTAATTTTACATCACCACCTCCATGTGTTTCAAGCGAACCTTTAATGCACAACAAAGTTTCGCTCATTGCAAAGAACGAATCAACTTGATTGATGCTGAATTCCACAATGTCACTGCAATTGAATGATTTTATAAATGGAGCATAGGTTCTGTATTCAGCCTTTCGAATTGAATCGTCAAACATTGGCTTACGGTAGATATCAAACATCGAAGGCATGTTGTCGTTTTGACGAAGACGTTTTCCATACATGGTTGTCATTTTTTAATTTAAAACCCAGCGATTGCAGGACCAATTTGTTTGCGAACGTGAGATGTTTTAGCTTTGGTGAATGCTTAGCTAATGAAGTTGAAAGCTCTGCAGACTGTCTTTTATGATTGATTATTAGTCCCATCTGCTTCGTGCTCTAAGCTCTAATATCAACGTACTCAATTCACCTCTAAAGTTTATAGGTCGACCGTCTTGGTCTAAGGCAATAACGGTAATGTTGGTTATTTCACGTTGTGGTATACTGCCGTCCAAAGCTAAACCCCCGTATTTGCAAAACAATAAAAATGGCGAAAATGATGATTGAAGTCCAATGTATTTATATAGCTTCACCTAATGACTTAAAATTATACAACCAGTATCACAGTAGAATAAATAGACGAGTTAATTCATTTTTTCATGTAAAAACCTTTATATTTTATCATTTCCATAAAATAAAAACCCATACGGTGAAAATCGTTATGGAAAATAAGGTCCCATACTAAGGACAATCCCGGTATTTTGATAATACGGTGATTGCAGCTATATCAATTGGGATATGTACTAGGAAAAATACCAGTATCTGGAAAAAAGGTGAAAATGTCGGGATATTCCTAAGGAAACTATCAATTTTAGTAATCCAATTAAAATACAGCAGTTATATAGTTTCATTTTAATATTAATTATACACAAATATGCGAAAAAAATACCTAATAATTAATTTGAAATAGAAAAATATTAACATTGGTTTATATTAAAACATTTTTTTCAGGTAGTTCCAGCCAAAATTGTTTTCTGTTCTCTGGTATTATATCACCAAGATTTTTTAGGATGTTTTCCACTTGACTTTTTTCAAAGCCATTAGGTTGTGATTTTATTGATGGGTCTGGCATGTTCAGAATATATTTTTTTTGTAAAAAATCCAGTTTTCTCCAATCGTCATCATTATTTGTTTTAAAATATAACTCATACTCATTACGTTTAACTAATATTTCAATAATTTTAGAAATGTACAGTTTTGGAGTTTCTTTTTTAACTTTAGCTACAGAAGACAAATTTTTCCACAGCTGAAAATCTTCAAGTTCCATTTTTTTAATATTGACCCTTCTTTTGTTACACATTTCAACAGCTTGCACGAAATCCTTAAAGTCATAAACTTTTCTCAGCCTTTTCAATGACTCCTCCACTTGATGGTGGAAGGAGTCTGCAGACATGAAGGTATGCCCAGGCTCAAAATATTTAAGGGTGATAGTTTCTGCAGAAATGGCTTGATAATTTATTATATAAATTAAAAATGAAAACAGGGCCCAATTTTTGTTTTGGCTTGAGCAATTGTCTAGCCACAATATAAAATGTTTAACATCTCTGTTATGGATGAAAAATGATTTGAAAGTACTTATAATGTCCTCCTGATTATGGCCACTTATGGCTTCATGCCATAAAACAGCAAAAGGGAATCTTTCAGCAGTAATTGTGCCAACAGGCACAAAACTTTCATTATATGCGATAAGTCTTTGGGTAAAAATAGCTTTTTTAAACATTTCCAGTCTAGGAAGCATTATGATTTTTTGCAAATCGACTGACACGCATAGGGTATTTTTATCGTGAGTCTTTTGCTTATCTAACGAATATCGTTCCCGAGAATCATTAGCTTTTTTAATATGTACATTCCAAGTAGAGCAGACATGGCAACCTTCTTTTAGGGAGTCAGATGTATGTTCAGGATTGTGTAGTTGAAATGACTCGCAAAGTTCGCACTCTTCATTGCCCAATTTCGCAAATGATATGTTCTTGGACTTCACGACTTTCCTATACTTTTCATAAGAACAAATCAGAGTAACAGTTACATCGCTGGGTAAATATAGACGATATGGCGCATGTTCTCGTCTATAATGCGAAACCAATGGATTGAAAGTATTTATGTGATTTTCAATTACTGTATTCGACAATTTATTTGGGGGAGGCTTTCGACCCCGTTTATCACCTTCATGCTGTATTTGCGATTTCGTTTTTGAGCTACACCAGGCTGACTGTACTACCCAATCATTTGTTTTTTTGTATCCCAACGTGGTTAAGTAAAATACTTTACAAACTCGTCTTTTTGTGCCTCCTAGATCTTTTAAAAAATAGGTGAAGGTTTTGTGTTTTTTAGATCCTTCGGTTTTTCGTCTTGGTGATTTACATTCTGCTGAGTTCATTACAAATGATTTTTGTTCTTTTAGGTTTAGTTGCCAGAATTCTTCATTGATTTTCACTCGTTGTTCTATTGAAAAAGCATTCATACATTTGAATTTGCAATTTTGATGGCAACTAGTTACCACTTTATGTAAGTTCCTAACTTTTTCTTTTTTGATGTCTGTTCTAGCGGCTCTGTTCAATTTATACTTCTTTCTTTTCCTCTCCGTACCTTTTTTCGTGAGAGTTCCCAACGTCTCATTCGGATCTAAGAACAAAAACATATTATTTGGTTAGAGTTTCCATAACTATACACTTATGAGAAAGTTACCAATGTTTTCCTGAATCAAATTTTCCAGCACATCATCTTGTATAATATCTTCAATGATTATTTCACGATCTTGCGTTTTTTGTATCTCTGGGTCTATAAAATATTTATCATCAATTGGAATTGTTCGAAAATAATGATTTATTGCACCTTATCATCAGTAATATATTAATATTATTTCTCCAAATGGAATTTTTGTTCAAGTGTTACAGAACTGTACACGCAAACTTACCATTATTCGACGCAACTATCACAGGCTGCACCCCATCAATACCACGAACTTCTGAAATGGTGATAAATTGTCCATCCTGGGCATTTAATTCTCCAGCAAATGTATTATCTTCGCAAAATATAGGGAGGCTTTGACTTTTGGCTTCATTCACCAAACTTACAATAGCATTTCCATCACTTTCTGGTTTAGTTTTCTGGCTTGCTTCAGAAAAATCAAAAACTTGTACCTCTGGATCTACGAATTAAGTACAAAAAGTCAATATTGGCCAGTAATTTACGTTATGAGTTGTGAAAATGGCTTATAACCTATTTTTTTAAGCTTTTTTAAACTTTCAGACTAGACTAAAGACTTTCTTTTGTAAGTAATATCGATTTCATAATTATTTTATTTTGCATAATATTTGTACCACCCTGTATAAATACATACATGTTTGAATAAAAACTTACCTCCAAAAACAATCGTAGGTTGTACTTCTTTGTCACCTTGTATAACACAGCTTTGTGATATGTTAATAAATTGACCGCTCTGCTCGGTAACATCAACAAAGGTATTGTCTTCGCAAAATGTCGGAACCTCTACTAACTTGGCTAAAGCAAGCAGTTTTTTGCCCCTTATTCCAGACGGATTCATTTTAATTTCATATAACAACAAAATCATACACCATAAAGTTTCAAGAACAAAAATATAAACCTTTTTTATCAAAATATTGATCCAAAAAAACCTAAACAATGCTTTCTGGCTAGATATTATCGGCAAACTAAGACAATTAGACAATTAGAAAGAAACACGTATGAACACGCGCGAAATATTGTAGACGCTAAGCGTAATACCCGTATTTGAATTTTACTAAGCAGAATCTACGTATTTGATTGCAAGTACGGGTTTAACCTATAGTAAAACATAAATACGTGAATTTTTCTTAGCATTTAAGGTATTTTTAGCAAATACGAGTAAATAAAGGATCGTTTTTTAGCGTTTTTGCGCAAGATACGAGGTTATAGCATAGAAAAGATCCGAGTTTTTGATATTTTTATTATACCAGACACAATATCTCATTTTTCGTTTTTTTTTCAAATACGGAGGTTTAGCTTTGGACGGCAGTATAACAGGTAAGTAAAGCAAATTATGAGGAATTTCGTCGATGGAATATCCAGGATCTACTTGTATGACGAATTCGTAAATAGTATGAGCAGGTCTGTTTGCATCGAAGGCTCCAGTGGTAATGTTACAATCGAAACGGATACTGGATACTTTAATGATTTCGACGGGGAGATCTGAAGAGTGCATTTTGTTGGCGTCGAGTATTTTCGATGAAAATCCCAATATTTTCCCAAAACTATCAGATTGTATAAAGGAAATTTTGTATCTACTGGAAATTTCACATTTCAACGTATTGTGATTGGGTTTTAGTGAAAATACCGTTGAATTTTTCGCACCCAATTTATCGTTGATGAACGATTCAAGATCAGCAATTTCATAACACCCTGTGGGAAAATTAAAACTTTGTAGGTTGTCTTCAGCATCATAGTAGTAAAACATACAATTCAATGTTTGGTATACTGTGATACGAATGAAAAGATCTTAGAGCTATTTCATAAGCATTCTGGGGATCAAGTACAATAGGAGTAGGAGGCTGAAAGGTAAACACGTGATTGGTGCTGTTAACTCTCAGCAACTGTGACATGATGACTAATAAAATTCGAGACATGTTTGAATTTAAATATCATTTTTTATTGTTTGTTTACAAAGAAAACAAGTGGCTTGTGAACTCGGAGGCCCGTCACAGTGCGTCGTCCAATCAGGTCGATTGTTATGGATGAAACAAGGCAGTCGTATTTGTAGTTCAAAATTTGCTCGATATTCAATGGGAAGCTTATGCCAAATATCAAGCAATTCCGAAGGTCTTACACACTCTATTAGATATTCAATGGGAAAGTGCTTTAGTTCTTCGGCAGTGAAACTACTCAATGTTTTTCCATGATAGATATGTTGTAGTAATAGTTCCATCATTGTTGTAGAAATTTCAAACACAAATGACCGCAATTGATTTGATCGTAGTTTTGATATTGTGTATTGTTGTAGAAAATTCGCGCGCTCTTTCCCAAATATTTAACAACTTCTTTCGGGGGCTTCAAGTTACCAAATGAATCGAAATACTCTACATTGTTGTTTATCTTTCTGTAAGCTACCCAATGACTTCCACTATTCTTAGAGGTATCCAAATTAACCACTGCGCATTCCTGTTTTCGGGGGCCGTTTTTGGGGAAAGTGTCTCGCATGAAAACTCCTCGAAAATGTGGTATTTTAAGTAATTTTGCGTAATGTGTTATGTCAAAGTCGGTTAATGCGTGATTGGGTAGCTTTATAAGTTTTTTTTTTAAATACAATCCAAAACCGCCTTTTGGGTACTTTTTCAGATACAGACCAGATCCTACACGTTCCATCGCCTTATTATGACGTACATCTTCTTCCAATTTCTTTTGCGCATGCTTTGCGTCAATAACAGTTTTAGCAATCCCAGCAGCACCACCTGACAAAGCTCCAAGTGCCGAAAGGCCAGCAAACAAAGGGATAAGTGGTAGGAAACCTCCGGATTTCGCTACAGGTATTACTCGAGGAACCTCGACTTCTTTTTTCCCACCAAATTCTTTAATAAGTGCTTTGGCTGCACGTAAGGCAAACGTTGCAGTGTCTTTCAAAGATGTCCCTTTTTTCATGGACTTTCCCACTTTTAGAATGACATCTCGATGCAAGGAACGACGTTTGCGACGACAACCCATTCCCAGCTTTCTTTTCGCCTTCATTCCGCCTGTCACAAGTAATGCAGCAGTTTTCTCTGGCAAAGAAGCGTCTTTTGATTTGGCGCGAACCCAAGCTTTATCTTCAAGTATCCGATCGGCTTTGTGTCGTTCTTTGAGAGACTTATTCTTCCAGTAAGAAATATCGTGTTGTTTACAAGCAGCGTCCAAGGGGTTGATGCCCGGATCTCCACGATCAAGACGTTTTTCCAATTTTGTACCAGCTAACAGAAAAACAATTAATTTTTCGCAAAAAGGGTGGGGGAGAGTACTTACGTCCAGAGTACTGATAGCTAGGTAAGTGAAGTTCAATAGGTAGTTTATTGATGAGAGAATTTAAGAGACCTTCTCCTTCAAACACCAACATTAAGACTGATACGCGTAAGTTGTGACACCTATATTTAAAGAGTAGTACTACGAAAAACGACACACACAATGAAAATAATTCAACAAGAGCAGACGATACCCATTGAAAATCTAGATTTCACCTCAACGCCATCGATCGGCAAACATGGTAAATTGTTGCCAAATTCTTTCCGTGCCATTATATGTGGTCCCAGCGGGTGTGGAAAGACGAACGTCGTGCTGGCGCTCCTATTTAATCCGAATGGCGCGAAATTCAAAAACGTTTATGTTTATTCAAAATCGTTATTCCAACCAAAGTACCAATTGCTGCAAGAAGTTATAGCACAAGTCAAGGGCGTTGGCTATTTTCCATTTAAAGACAACGAGGAAATAATATGTCCAGCTCGTCCTAATTCTGTCTTTTTATTCGATGACGTTGCATGTGATGGTCAACAGAAAATTCGTGAATACTACTCCATGTGTAGACATAAAGATATTGATGCCGCTTATCTTTGTCAAACATACTCAAAAATACCGAAACAGCTTATTCGCGACAATTGTAATGTTATTGTGTTATTCAGGCAGGATGAGGTGAACTTGAAACATATATTTGACGAACACGTATCTCCAGACATGACATTCGACACATTTAAAAATGTGTGCTCAACGTGCTGGTGTGACCGTTATGGTACTTTGGTAATTGTGAAGGATTTCCCCTTCAATGATGGTAGGTATCGCAAAGGATTCGATAAATATATAAAATTGTAAGATGCGTCTTTAGTCCATACCAATATGTCTGACGATAAGGTTGCTACTGCATTGCGCAAGAAAAAAGTGTCCGAACTTGCCAGATCGATTCGCAAAAAATACTTGGCGTTGAAATTGGGTAAATCAGAGCAAGATGAGTCTATCAATAAACTATTCAAGCCGATATCCAAACCACTTGAAGAAATTGTACAATCCTCAAAGACATTACAAAAAACGATTACAAATTTAAATCCAATTAAAAAAGAGGAAATAAAGAAGGAAGAAGAACCTTTGACAGATGATGTGTTTACACCTTTTCTCGAAACGGAACCGGTGGCCGAGACCGATGAATCCAGCAATATTACACGTTCTGAATCTCCAGAACAGATGCGTCCCGAAATTTCTCAGGAAGCTTTTGCAGACTATTTGGACCAATATCCTGTCATCAGTCATCAGTTCATTGAAGATTACTTCCAAAAAGATGATAAAATTGATAAAAATTATGGACCGATATACAATAATGAAATCGGCTGGTCATTAGGCAAACGTCGAATTGCGTTTGATGGAAAAACCGGTAATATAAACATACTACCTGAGAAAAACAAAGAAGGAAGATATGTAATTGGAACACCAGGCATGTATGAGCTTCTATTTTACCGAGACCCCAGTTACAACGATCAAGATTTACAGAACTATAAAAATCTTTTGACAACAACTGAAGTTCATTTAGACACGTTAGATCGTCTTAAGGGCTCAAGTACTGAAAAATATCACTACATTATAAAACCTTTATTCAAAACAAAATCTCTAACGACATCGACGAATAGATCGTCCCAGGTATTGACTCGTCTAAAATCGATTCCTTTAGCAAAAGGAAAAGGTATCGATCGTTTAACATATAATGATAAACCTATGGAGTATATTTATTGGGACGATGCCAATGAATTAGTGGATCGTTTGAAGTTGTTGATTGCTTCGAAAGAGCCAGGTAATACGTCCCACGACAACGAAATAGTAGCAATTATGAATGAGCTCAAGGAGGCTGATATAATAGAATAATACAAGATGGATCTTGTTCATTTCAATTATGCCTGTCGATAAATTCGGACATAAAAATCTGCAATCTGATCAGGGAAAGGAATTTTACAACAGCAAATTTAAAAACTAAATGAAAAAACATGTCATAAATCATTATAGCGTATTTAGTACGATGAAAGCTTCTATGGCAGAGCGTGTTATAAGAACTTTGAAATCGAAACTCTACAAGTATTTCAGTTTAAATGGTACCCACAAATGGATAGACATTCTGCCTGAAATTACTCAAAACTATAACAATACAAAACATTCCACAACAAAATATAAGCCTTCTCAAGTCAACAAATCCAACGAAAAATCTATTTTGAATAACACCTATAGTCATTTAAAGATAGCCGGTCCACGAAAATTTAAAGTTGGTGACATTGTGCGCATATCCAAGGCAAAACATGTCTTTGAAAAAGGATATACACCCAATTGGACTACAGAACTATTCAAAATCATCAAAGTTAAAATTACCAATCCTGCTACGCATTTACTTGAAGACATGCAAGGGACACCAATCAGCGGCTGCTACTATGACGAAGAACTACAGAAAACATCGAATCCGGACGTTTACTTGGTGGAAAAAGTTCTTAGACGTAAAGGCAAGAAACTGCTCGTGAAATGGTTGGGCTTAGACAAAAAACATAACAGCTGGATTAATGGAGTTGATGTTTTATGACGTAAAAGGTCACACACACGCTATAAATTGGAGTCGTTTCAGATCTCAAACTCAGTTAGCAACATGAGTTATCAAGGTGTCAGTAGTGGTTACGACAGTAGTAGTAGTAGTAGTAGTAGTAGTAGTGACATTAACTATACTGCAGAGGTGGATAGAATTTTGAAAAACTATGAGTTTGCTGCAAAGTCTGAAAATGTGTACCTGCTTTCAACACAATATTCAATTTCCGGTTATGAAGTAAAATGCGGAATTAGTCCGGCAAGATCATTTACGCCTGCTGTTATTCTATCTCAGCAGCTCAAGTTCAGCAAAATATCTTTCAGCACTTACGAATGGCAGAACTTTATTTCAATAATGACGCAACAGATGAATTTCTTTCGTACCGGAGACGAGTTCATACCTGATTCGATTCCATGTGGAGACTACTTCACCATTACCCCATTAAATTACGATGATTGTAAGGTAATTTTTGTTAGAAAACATGACGTTGAGTATTACATGGATGAAGAAGAAGTATCCCAAATTTTAGAAGTAAATAATTTGATTATACAACGTATATCGGTGTTGGAAAATTTGGATTTTTGTCAATATTATTATAATGTTTTGGATTTCTGTAAAAATATCACCCCCCGAAAGTTCTCTACAAATTTTATATGCACTTTGTTCAATAACACCAAACGATATGTTAAACAATGCTCTTAGAGAATTTGTATACTTTTATAAACTCAAAGTCATAAATGATTTGAATAAATAGTTATATGTGTTTGTGTGTTTTCTTCCCCCCTTCCATAGCAATATACAAAATACAGGTGAGTCATATTTTAGTCAATTATATATATTACCGCTCTCGGAAGTTTGTTAATTAAATGTGTGGGGAAAGAAAAATTTTGCATCCTGGATATTTATCATGTTCAGTATCACTATCCTCAGAATCTATAAATCTGTTACTTTTAGGGGGGGTACGTATGTAGTGCATTTACACATGAATGAATGAATGAAAATTATCAAATCACGCTAATAATGATTTATCTTTGATCTTGTGAGCTTCTAATCAAATTTCAAAACAATGCTTGCAAACGTTAATTTTATAATTGAAGATTCTATAATATGAAACCCATAGGCAATATTCAGCCTAATCGTGATCATGTTCCCAATTTTTTAGTGCCAACACAGTATTTCTTCTAGGTATCGATATATATCTACTACAATCGATACACTCCAAAGGATAAGGGTAAGGCTGATTTTGAGCTAGAACATTTACTGATTTCCATTTCCAGTATGAGAATCTTTTTGCAATATTACAAGTCATTGACCATGGTAACGGTGACTAATTAATAAAATTAGCTAATATATTTCTTTGTATGAAGTTTGAAATAAAATTATGAAAATCGACTTTACTATCATTTCTAAATGGGTCCTTTTGGCAACACTCTAACCGACCAGCACTCTATGTTAAAGAGTAGGTAACGTAATTTCAAACGATCTCACTTGTATCCGGCAATTAGAATTATCTTGGGTAGATAAGAAGTTCAATCAACCTCATATACGATCACGTGAGTTTGACTTTACAATAATTTCTTCATCATAGTACAATGGGTCCTTTTGGCAACACTCTAACCGACCAGCACTCTGTATTTGTTAAAAAAGTAGTTATCGTAATTTCCAATGATGCCACTCTACATCCTGTAGACGATCAACATTAGGTCCTTTTGACAGCTCCCTGTAGACTTGGTGTACGACCCGGATCAGGTCCTTTTGACAGCGCGAGAATTTTGTAACACTCTATGTTAAAAGAGAAATTTATTGTAATTTTAAAGGATGTCACTTGTACTCTACACCCTTCGATTTTTTACTACACCCTGTATATGTTAAAGAATGTGTTTTTTTCGCTTGTCATGACGGTAATGAACGTCAATGGTTTTTTCAACGTCAGATAATTTTGCAACACTCTATGTTAAAAGAGTAGTTGGTGTATGATACACCCTATTGAAAGAATAAGGCCTTGTTACAGGATGTCACTTGTACTCTACCACCCCTTCGTTTTGCCTCGTAATTTTTGCTACACCCTGTATATGTTAAAAGAATGTTCCAGCGTCACTTGTCATAACGGTAGTGAACGTTAATGTCTTTTCAACGAAAGATAATTTTGCAACACTCTGTACATGAATCAATAAGTCAACATTGTGACGTACCACGTGACTTTCAATCCGCCCTGGACGATTCACGTATATACTAGACCTTAATGTCATTCAAACGAGATATTTGCTAAAATCAACCTACCAGCCAAAGATACTCCACCCTGTATATGATTCACTTATATACTAGACGTCAAGGCCTTTCGAACGAAATGTCGGTTGCTATGGTTGATGAGGGGTGTTGACAAATACCTGCCACGATTCACATTCGTTAAGACCCTTTTGCCTTGTGACATATGCCCGTACGAAAATACGATTTATTAATCATGATAAACAATATTCATACTAATGCACCTACGGCTGACGTTTGAAGCGGCATTTTCTCCACTACACTCTGTATATGTTAAACCAAAGATACTTTCGATCCACGCATGTGACGTTTTGTACACTCTCTATATGTTAAAGCTGCCTAAGATACCCTGTATATGATTCACTTATATACTAGACGTTAAGGCCTTTCGAACGATATGTCGTTTGCTATGATTGGATGACATTTATTAATCATGATAAACGATATTCATACTAATGCACCTACGGCTGACGTTTGAAGCAACATTTTCTCCACTACACTCTGTATATGTTAAACCAAAGATACTTTCGATCCACGCATGTGACGTTTTGTATACTCCGCTACACTCTGTATATGTTAAACCTGCCTAAGATACCCCGTATATGATTCAGGGGGTGCCTAAGAAAACGAGTACGTTAAACCTCATTAAGTGTTGTGCTCCGTTGTACTATTAACGAAATTATTGTTATAATCCCTAATTGTCTCCATAATTTTTGGGAAGATAAATAACGTCACAAATCATTCAGTTTGATCTATAGATAAAGAGGTTTATGTTTAAAGAATATTATGATTAATTCACATAGATTTTTCTTTGTACTCTCCGCTACACTCTGCATATGTCGATATTATTGCACCTACGGCACTATACGTCACACGTGACGTTTTGACGTTTTCATTTGACGTTTGTCGTTCGACGTCACATGTGTCGTTTGACGCTACATTTGACATGTAATGTTTGACATTTGACGTGTGACGTTTGAGTTGTGACTCTCAGATGTCAACATTCGATCGGATTTATTAATCGTTAAAGATTTTTACTTGTACTATACGCTTAACTCTGTATATGTTAAACGATATGCTAATACCCCTACGGCACTATTTTTCTTTGTACTCTCCGCTACACTCTGCATATGTCGATATTATTGCCTCTACGGCACTATATGTCACACGTGACGTTTTGACGTTAGTCATTTGACGTTTGTCGATCGACGTCACATGTGACGTTTGACACTAAATTTGACATGTGACGTTTAACGTTTGATATTTGACGTGTGACGTTTGAGTTGTGACTATCAGATGTCAACATTTGGTTGGATTTATTAATCGTTATAGATTTTTCCTTGTACTATACGCTTTACTCTGTACATGTTAAACGATATGCTAATACCCCTACTGCTCTATTTTTCTTTGTACTCTACGCTAAACTCTGGATATGCTGATGCCCCTATAGCACTATCCGTCACATGTGGAAGATACTTTCGATCCACCCTGTATATAATGGGTGATTCGCGTATATATTAAAGGTTAAGACCTTTCGAACGAGATGTTGTTTGCTAAAGTCGACCTACCATTCAAAGAAACTTTAAATTCACCCTGTATATGGTCGATTCACGTATATATTAGACGTTAATACCTTTCAAACGAGATGTCGTTTTTGCTAAAGTCGACCTACCCGCCAAAGACACTTTCGATCCACCCTGTATATGGGTAATTCACGTATATACTAGAAGTTAAGACGTTTCTAACGAGATGTTGTTTGCTAAAGTCAACCTAAATACCATTCAAAGAAACTTTCAATCCACCCTGTATATATAATGAGTGATTCACGTATATACTAGACGTTAAGGCCTTTCGAACGAGATGTTGTTTGCTAAAGTCGACCTACCATTAAAAAAAAACTTTAAATTCACCCTGTATATGGTCGATTCACGTATATATTAGACGTTAATACTTTTCAAACGAGTTGTCGTTTGCTAAAGTCGACCTAAATACCATTCAAAGAAACTTTAAATCCACCCTGTATATAAAATGAGTGATTCACGTATATACTCGACGTTAAGGCCTTTCGAACGAGATGTTGTTTGCTAAAGTCTACCTAAATACCTGCAATTCATTCAAAGAAACTTTCAATCCACCCTGTATATATAATGAGTGATTCACTTATATACTAGACGTTAAGGCCTTTCGAAACCATATTCGTGTACAACGCCTCAGTCACTGGTTTTCAAATACTGTATTACCATTATAAATAAAGTTTTTTAAGTAACAAGGGGATTTTATTGAAACACTCTGTATATTCATCAACTTTTATGTTACATGAAGATTTAAATTTTCGTTTCACAATTTTTAAAATTAAAACAAAGACAGCCGCTAATATTACACATGACATGGCAAAAACATTACTGATTTCATTTTTTATATCCTTTTCTGTTCTGTTAAACATGATTGAATACGTCTTAGCGGATAAGTAATTTGCGGTAATTGTCTGCGCTCTTTAGGTAACCAGTTTATACTAAGACTGCTCCACGTCTGTCGTACTTCTTCTTCTTCCCCACCAGATAAACTGAGATTCTCTATTTGCCTCATAACCTCACTTTTATCCTCATAAAAAGCAATTTCTTCATTTAATTTACCAATTTTCTTAATAAACTCTTCAATTCGATGACTGTACTCTTCCGAAGCCATATTACAAATGAGCTGACGTGACACGTGACGTAGCACGTGACGTTTGGCGTAGTACGTTTAGCCGTTACACGTGACGTTTGACGTGACACGTGACGTTTGGCGTAGTACGTAACGTCCACCGTTACACGTGACGTTTGACGTAGCACGCGACGTGCCACGCATGTTTCAGTTCAAATATTATATAGTATGTTTCTTTTAGGCCACCCGGTATATTACGAAATTCTTAGTGATATTTCAACATAAGTTACTTTTAAGCCCTCCGGTATATTACGAAATTCGTAACTTCTTATCCTGTAACGTTCGTAGGAATCCCATTTTTGCGTTAGATTGTAACTTCCTGTTACAATGGGTAGATAAAAAATTTCTTATCTGCAACGTTCGTAGGAATTTCAGAAAAACAATTTAATTATTTGTAAAGTTTATTTTAAAAAAATATTATTGATAAAAAGAAATTATTTTTGTTAATAAAGTTTTGAGATGATTTAAAAGGTCTCCATTAGGACATGGGGTATCAAATAGGTTCCAATTGAAGGGTCCGGCTGCAACAAGTTTTTTGGTAAACTCATTATATTTGTAGTATGTGGTGTTTTTGAAAAAGTACATGTGTCCGTCAATGTACTGGAATGCTCCTGTAACATCTGTGGGTAGTCCAGGGAAAATATCTTTTATTTGTCCTCTATTTAAGGCATTTCTTAAGTTCTTATCATATTCAATATAATTATTGTTATTATAAAATACATAAATTTTTCCGTGGTTGCTTTGAAACATTGTGTTTATTTGAGAATTTTTTGGTATAAGTAAATTACCTTCCTCAAGTATTCACAAACCTGGGAAATCTGCTATATAGTATTTACGAACATCTTTATTGACTGCTATTAAATTACCGGAAGAACTTTGAAAAATCTGAATTATGGAGCCCACTTCTTCGGGTAGATAATCATCGAGCATTTCTGGTTCTGAGGGAATAAGTTTTGAATTCAAATCAATTTTCCATAGAAAATCTTTATAAATAATATATAAGTGATAATTTTCAAATGCACCAGCCATCGCAGTAAACATATACTCCGGCGTTATGTCGCATAAATTTTTATTTGGTGGATGGGGCCTATGATGACCTGTAGTCGGTGGCGTAAGTTTGAAAGGATTATTTGCATATTTATTGATTGGTCCATAAAGAGCTTCAAGGGTCATTTTATCATCTTCATCCAATTTTGGGGTCGCGTTTTGTTGATACCATGGATACATTATTGCTTTTTCATTATCACTATGGGATATACCTAGGATATGTCCAATTTCATGAATTAATACCATGAGTAGACTAGTCCTATCATCTGAACTTGATCCATCCAAACTTAAATCCCACTTTTCATCGGCATCAGCGATATATTTCTTGTATTTTTCCACTACCCGTCGATGTAGGCGCGCCGCCTTATCATCCTAACGTATCTTTCTCGACTACGTCACATTTTACAGCAAAAAGCGTACGGTGCGCGCGCTCACAGCATGTAATATACCTTTCTTCGCCTATGATATGCATGAGAGATCATGGCGGACTATGTTAGATGTATTGCTATGAACGCGTAGGTTCGGGGTTCGATCCACACTCGAGTTAAAGTTTTTTTAATTAAATTATTCGCGAGTTTTAAATATACAACAGGACGAATTTCTGCTAAAGAAATGTAACATATTTGGTGTTTTTCCGCACATTATTGATGTTTGTAAATTTGATGGTACACCCTGTGAAACTGGAAACTTTGCTCAAGATCCGAACCCCTGTCACGCCTCTGGACTATATTCATGTACCGAAAGAAATGTACAACGCCTCCGCCACTGGTTTTCAAATACTGTATTACCATTATAAATAAAGTTTTTTAAAGAAACATTGGGTTTTTATTGAAACACTCTGTATATTCATCAACTTTTATATTGCATGAAGATACAAATTTTCGTTTTACAATTTTTAAAATAATTTTTAAAATTAAAACCAAGACAGATATTAATATTAGACATGTCATGGTGAAAACATTATAAATCTCATTTTCCATATTCTCTTCAGTTTTGTTGAACATGGCGTAGGTTGGATACGTCTTAATGGATAAGTAATTTGCGGGGACATCCAGTTTATACGAAGTCTGCTCCACGTCTGACGACTTCGCCACAATCCGACTTTATTTCATAACCTCACTTTACAAGAAATGTCTCGCCAATGTTCTAATGTTTTGAAGCTTCTCTCCTACGACACGTGACGTGACGTGACGACGTGATGTACCACGTGACGCCGTGACGTACCACGTGACGACGTGACGTACCACATGACGACGTGACGTACCACGT
Source organism: Lochmaea capreae (assembly GCA_949126875.1). Taxonomy (NCBI): domain Eukaryota; kingdom Metazoa; phylum Arthropoda; class Insecta; order Coleoptera; family Chrysomelidae; genus Lochmaea; species Lochmaea capreae. The sequence continues at coordinate 24,383,410 of OX421409.1, read as the reverse complement.
GACGTTTGACGTAACACTTGGGGTTGGCACAAAAAAGTTACTCTCAACCAACCTTGTGCAGAAATCACAAAACTCCTACTTTCAACCAACCCGGTATATCCAACCTGCGAACCCGGTCACCGCTCTTTGTCGCAACATACCTTTCTTCGCATCTAATACACATGAGAGATCGTGGCAGCATGAGTTGGATGTTCTGCTATAGACGCGTAGGTTCCGGGATCGAATCCCACTGAAGTTTTTAAAGATTTTTTACCGCGGACTATTTGACGTAGCACGCGACGTGTTACGCATATGTTACTTTTTAAGCCACCCGGTATAGAAATTCTTATTTCAACATAAGTTACTTTTAAGCCCCCCGGTATATTCCCGCGCGCCGCCTTATCATCCTAACGTATCTTTCTCGACTACGTCACATTTTACAGCAAGAAGCGTATGGTGCGCGCTCACAGCGTGTAATATACCTTTCTTCGCCTATGATATACATGAGAGATCATGGCGGACTATGTTAGATGTATTGCTATGAACGCGTAGGTTCGGGGTTCGATCCACACTCGAGTTAAAGTTTTTTAATTAAATTATTTGCGAGTTTTAAATATAGAACAGTACTGAAAATGGCGGCCAACGCCGCTCTCAGCGCCACCAGTTAAATTATTTGCGAGTTTCAAATATAGAACAGGACTAAAAATGGCGGCCAACGCCGCTCTCAGCGCCACCAGCGGAGATTTTTGAAGTAGTGGGTCAGAGTCTGTATAGTATATCTACTCCGGACCGGTTGATTTTTTTTTGTGAAAACTTTTACTTTGTTCAGTTTTTGTAAATAACCGGCAATATTAAATTATTGTAATTTGTTATGGGGAAATTTGTTTTCATCATTAGATTAGATTTAGATCATAGTAATTAGTTATTAATGGTAAGGAAATTTATTTCATTTGTTTTCCGGATTTTGATTTTAACTGCTGTCGAGGTGAAACTCGTTTTAGTTTTTGTTATATAATAATACCGATGTTGAATGAAAGTAAATTTGTTCTAGAAAAATTGGTTTGTTATTGCTAGATAATAAATTGGTATTAATTTGCCGGTTCTCTATTGAAGTTACGATTTTATTTGTTTTCTTCACCGGACATTTATATACCGTTACTGTCAATATTTCAATTTTACTTCCGAGTTTTATGCTTATCACTCTGTGTGTGGATAGGTAGAATCATTTGAACCTGGGGAAAACAAACCTATTTACTTATTCGAAATAGTAGTGTAGTGTTTCAAATTTTTAGATCCAACGGGATATTCGAATTTGGAGGTGGCCCAGTTACGCTTGTTCGTTTACCCGGCAGATTTATTACATTTTCCCTTCACTCAGTAACCGATGTACAAATTTTTTTATGTCATTTTTCGGATTTCATTTAGATCCAAAGGGACATTCGAACTTGGAGGTGGCTCAGTTACGCTTGTTCGTTTACCCGGCAGATTTATAACTTTGTTCCCTTTACTCTGTAACCGACATATACATTTTTTTGGGTCATTTTCCGGATTTAATTTAGATCCTAAGGGATATTCGAACTTGGAGGTGGCTCAGTTACGCTTGTTCGTTTACCCGGCAGATTTATAACTTTGTTCCCTTCACTCCGTAATCAATATACAATTTTTGTGTCATTCTCCGGATTTCATTTAAATCCAAAGGGATATTCGAACTTGGAGGTGGTTCAGTTACTCTCGTTCGTTTACCCAGCAGATTCACTCCGTATTAGTAACCTGATTGGCAGGGACTGGATTGTGAAGAGTGTCCTGTTAATTTTCTTTTAAGAAGAACCGTTTTGCCGGTGTTGGATTTTTTGTTGTTGTTGTTGCCTAATTAGGAAGGAAGCAGAAGAAGCTTGAGAGGAGTTGAAAGGCTAATGTCAAGGAAAAACTCCGAAGATCTTGGCTTGCCCGTTTTGTTCGCTCAGGACGAAACTAAGAAATCCGAATCCGTCCCTGTAGTACCGGCCCAGCTACCGACCGTACCTTCCGTGGAAGAAGGCACAGAACATCGAGTAAGCTGGGTATATTTACTGAGAAACGAGGGTCTTAATTCCGAAGTGGCAAAGAGAAATCTATCAGTTGCTGGAACCGTTCCGGAGAAAAGAAGGAGACTTGTAATATTTTTAAGGCAAGAGAATATCCCCACACGACCCGCAAATAATGTACCAAATGTACCGCACTATGGTACCGGAATAACCGAAGCAGATACTCCACCTGGGAAGAGTTTGAAACCGATTTCCGCATTTTCTTTTATCCCATGAATTACGAAGACGACTTGGAAGCTGAGATAAGCCGCCGTCTGCAGAGAAGAAATAAGTCCGCCGCAACATACATAACCGAGCTACAAACTCTGATGCGACGCCATGGTAAGCTAACTCCCGAACAACAGTTGGTGTGGCTGTACCGCAACCTGTTGCCGGAATACCGTCTACAAGTCCGAAAAGGGGACTTTGATGGTTTTTCCACATTTTGTCAGGTGGTAGGGGAATATGAACTCCTCAGGAAGGAACTCCAAAATGTACCCAGCCACAGTGGACTGAACCGTGGACAAGTCCGACCTCAGCCTATAAGCTCACCCAGATATGGACCATCTCACAACTCAACTCCTGGTCCATCCAGAGAGTCCATCGCCGATCCAAATCAACCGTCATCGACTGGCACTCTTCGTCGTTCGCCGTTCGACGCCACTCCTCAAGCGTCTGGATCATCTTCCCGTCCGATCACTTGTTTCCGTTGTGGTGAATCCGGCCACTACCGGAATAATTGTCAAAACCCTCCGAAAAATTTCTGTTCACGTTGCCGTAAAGAAGTCGTATTTTCCAAAGACTGTTTTTGCAGGAGGCAGGAAAACTAACCCGAAGTTGTACCGAAGAGCGGCCGATACAGCTTCCGCAAATCTTTGCCTCTCATACCGAACCACCGCCGGCAGAAATGAACGACCCGTGGCCGCATATAGACGTTGAAATTGGAAATCAGAAATTCCAAGCATTGTTAGATACAGGAGCAGCAAAATCATATATTGGTGATCAAGTAGCTAAGATATTTTCCCAAAAGAAGCAAACTACCGCCCGTCAAACAACCAAGGCCCGTTTAGCCAATGGAAATTTAGTCTCCATCACCGATATTTATGAACTGACATGGGAGATCAATGACGTCAATATGGAGGGTTCGTTATAGCATTTCCCTGGATTGATAACCGATATTGTTTCAGGACATGATGTCTTACAAAAGTATGATTTCCGTCTGGACTTAGGAACCGGAACAATAAACATAATGGATACATTAGTGAGGCGTTCACAATTAGCCAGTCCTGTCGGAATATTGGAGGCCGTGAACCCGCCTAGGAAAGAAATCGAGGCCGATGTACCGATAATATGTAAGGAAGATACCCATCATCGTCTTACTGAAGACCGCCGTTCTGAAAATCTGTCTGTTTCCGAAGTCTCTGCGTCTGCCCTGGAGTTAGGGGTCGGCAAGGAGCAATCCGTTATTGAAGTCTCTGCGTCCTCCCTGGAGTTAGGGTTCTACAAGGAGCAAATTGTTTCCGAAGTCTAAGCGTCTTCCCTGAAGTTAGGGGTTGACAAAGAGCAGTCCGTTCTTGAAGTCTCTGCGTCCTCCCTGGAGTTAGGGGTCGACAAGGAGCAAATTGGTTCCGAAGTCTCTGCGTCTTCCTTGGAGTTAGGGGTTGTCAATGAGCAAACCGTATCTGTAACATCTGCGCTCTTCCTGGAAAATTTAAGGGATGACGAGAAATATGATTATATAGGTTGTCCGTTGTAAAGCATAGTTCCGCTTACAGAGCGAAATTTATCAAAAGAACAAACAGACAGATTAAACATCTTCCTAGACCAAGAGTTACCAAAATTTGAATTCTTACGAGGCCCGACGACAATAGTTGAGCATGAAATCCGTTTGCTGCAACCACGTCCGATCAAGCAGAGATACCGGCCACAGAACCCGAAAATGCAAGAAATTTGCAATGCTGAGATAGATGCCATGTTTGCAGAGGGAGTGATCGAACCTTCTACAAGTCCGTGGAGTTCTCCAATAGTTATTGTGAAGAAGAAAGATGGGAAAAACCATTTTTGTGTCGACTTCCGAAAAGTTAACGAGGTAACAATGAAGGATCCTTATCCTCTTCCGTTTATTAATGCTATTCTAGATAAATTGCGTAAAGCCAAGTACATTTCCAGTTTGGATCTGAAAAGCGGATACTGGCAAGTTCCGTTAACACCAGAAAGTGAACCCATTACCCCCTTCACCGCACCAGGACGTGGATTGTTCCAATTCACGGTCCTGCCATTTGGTTCACATTCCTCACCTGCTACATTCCAGAGACTGGTCGATAGATTAATAGGCCCAGATCTAGACTCCTACGCTTTTGCGTATCTGGTTCTGGAAGAAACATTTGATCAACATCTGGAAAACCTGTCCAAAGTGTTCCGCCGATTACGAGGGGGTCAGCTGAAACTTAATCCGAAGAAATGTCATTTCTGTCTATCGTACATGAAATACTTAGAAAATGTAATTACTGGAGATGGAATCCGTACCGATCCAGAGAAGGTAGGAAGTATTGTGAAATTTTCAGCACCGAGAAATATCCGAGAACTGAAATGATTTTTGGGAGTTGCCCCGTGGTATAGGAGATCTGTGCCATCGTTTTCAGAAAAGGTGGCTCCGTTGACAAAATTGCTCCGTAAGTCTCGGCGATGGAAGTGGACTGAAGAACAAGAAACCGCTTTCGATTTGATTAAAACCTGTCTGTCAGAAGCAGTCGTTCTAAGTAGTCCTGAGTTTACCGTACCGTTCACTCTGCCGACCGATGCCTCCGAATATGGTTTGGGAATAGCCCTTACCCAACAGAAAGATGACCCCGAGCACGTGGTAGCGTATGCAAGTCGCACCCTGAGTCATACCGAGAAAAACTACTCCGTCACCGAGAAAGAGTGTCTTGCCATTGTCTGGGGGATTGAAAAGATGCGTCCTTATTTAGAGGGTGAAATGGTCACTGTTGTTACCGATCATCAATCTCTTAGATGGCTGCACTCCATATCTAGTCCGTCCGGACGTTTAGCAAGGCGGAGTATTTTTCTACAACAGTATGATTTGGAGATACAGTACCGTAAAGGTGCTCTAAATCGAGTGGCTGATGCCTTGTCTAGGAATCCGCTACCAATGACCACCGAGGCCGATCTACCGTCTGCCCTTTGTCTAACCGATGTAACCGCTGAATGTTCGTGGTACCGAACCAAGAAGGAGGTCCTTAAGGACCCAGAGAAGTTTACGGACTAATGCATCAAAGAAGACCGTCTATATCGTCATTTCTGGGACATAAATGATTTCCGAGAACCAGAACCTGTGGAAACTTTGCATAGCAAAACCCGACCGAACCCGAGTCCTGCATGAAAACCATGATGCTCCAAACGCCGGACACCTAGGGATTGCTAAAACCATCACCCGAATTGCGAAACTGTACTATTGGCCAGGAATGTTTAGGGACATCACCAAGTACGTAAGGAGATGTCTACAATGTCAACGGTACAAACCATCGCATCAAAATCCCCCAGGCAAGATGCAGCCATCAGCAAACCGGCAACCATGGCAAACCGTTAGTTCCGATATCATTGGACCGCTACCCAGAAGTAAGAAAGGGAACTGTTACATTATTATGTTCCAAGACCGATTCACTAAATGGGTACAATGTAAACCGTTAACTAATGCTACTGCCAGTAGCATAAGTACCACTTTTTATGAAGAAGTATTGACGATATTTGGATGCCCCCGCAACGTACTGACCGACAATGGGACTCAGTATGACAGTAAGCTTTTCAAGGATACACTGAGTGAATTAGGAATCCGACACCGCTTCACGCCGCCGTATACACCCCAAGCGAATCCAGTAGAATGAGCCAACCGCACCCTGAAGACAATTATTGCGCAATATTGCGAAACAGATCACCGAGACTGGGACATGGAGTTGCCGGACTTGAAGTTTGCAATGGATAACTCAAGACACGACTCGACTGGTTTTTCACCTGCCTTCCTAAATTTTGGCAGAGATGCCGAGATTCCGAACTCCTACCGAAATCAAGCTGAAAATAAAGCAAAGCCCGAAAGATGACACCGAATTGACCGACACCACCGAAAAAGATCCGAAGCCGCATCTCTTGCGAGTAGAAAAACTGCAGGAGTGTTTCGATCTAGTGTGATGCCTTTTGGTCAATATAATAAGTTAACAATAATATTTAAATAAAAGACACAAATTCCGTTTAAGCTAATTTCAATAAATCATAAGAACGTTGAATCATTACATAAATAGAAGTAGGAAGGTCGCACGTACGATGTCAAGTTCAAAGCGTGAAATAAACCATAAAAAGTATTATTTATATTTACTTAGGATGAACTTGACTTGTCGTATAAATATGCAAACGCTAGTGTTTTAAAGAGACTCTTAATATTATGTTAAAATAAGAATATCACGATTGATAAGTAACAAGTAGTATAATGTATAGTAGTAGTTTAAGTAATAAATAGAACGTATCCCAGTGCTACAGGTAGTTGTTTTATTCCTGTAAGATGACCCTCCAAGGGACCAGCAACACCACCTAGTCAGATGCCCTTCCACACCTATAATACAAAAGTATCGAAGGATAATAACCTCCATTACACTAGTCCGCCTGAACCTGTCCAGGGCATTCACCAGTCAAAGTCGTAATTATAATCTGCGCCGTCGAGACTGAAAATGCACAATCGGAGACCGAGTTATTGAAAAGGAACATACGCTATCCTCTGCCGTTGGTCACATAACCGCGAAACTCGCCCTGAAATATTCTGGACCGTATGAAGTCGTACGTGTAATTTCACCGGTTGTATATGATTTGCGAGACGAAAACGGGAAGCCGTGTAATCGTATACATGTGAAAGATTTAAAACCCGCCAACCAGTAAAATTATTTATGTTTTTTTTGTCCGTAGAATGGACGACCGAGACTTACCGCCGCCGTTGATTCCGATAGGTAATGATGGCGAGGACATCGTTATTGATTTGACAGAGGACATTACACCCCCGTGTTTCCCGCCGCCCATTGACGACCCCTTCGGTGAGGAAGACTGTTGGCGGTGGAACGAGGATGCCACTTCCCAGGAGTTCGAGGAGACTTTCGATAAAACCTTTCGAATATCCATATATGCTCCCGGCCACACACCCCCTAGATCACCGACACCGCCTACCCCTGGGGTGTATACCGAGAAGCTCTTGGTATGCACCCTGTATGAACGCACGACCACCGTTCCAATGGAAGAGGGGGATGCTGAAGGCCAAGTGGAAGTCCGGGAGAAAACCTCTTAATTTACCTCCGAAGTCTTCCATATTTTTACGCCCCTCGACCAGGACCACCTGCACGGGTGCCGTGGGAAATCCTGGAATCTCCAACTCCCGTAGTCTCCACGAAATCAGGACCCTCCGACATGGACCTGAGGATGAGAGACTGGGAAATAATTGAATTTTCAGGGCCGAAAAGACCTCCCAGGAGTTCGAGGAGACTTTCGATGAAACCTTTGGAATATCCAAATATGCTCCCTGCCACCCACCCGCTAGATCACCGACACCGCCTACCCCTGGGGTGTATACCGAGAAGCTCTTGGTATGCATCCTGTATGAACGCACGACCACCGTTCCAAAAGCCAAAAGCCTGGGCCGGAAAGACGCAATATTTGCGTCCGAAGTATGCCGATCTTTAGAAGTGGTATCGGGCCCGACTACGGGATCGCCAGAGACTCAAGGTCTGGGTGATGGTTTCGCCGATGCCATCTACTTCTGATGAGTTTAATTCCTAGTATGAATGCCAAATCATCAATGGACGTACTGGTGGTGGCGGATCCAATATGCAGACAATTGGAAAACCCCAGCCATTCCGATGTTCCGGATACGATCCCCGTCGACAACAGGCGGAGAATATGGGAATCTGGCAACATTTGAGCCATGATCCGGACAATGGAAATAATGTTATATTCCCAACACAAGAAAAACACGACAGGCCACCCAACCGGATACTTGTTGGAGGTGTGGAGCCTCGGGTCACCGTCGGGAGAGCTGTAGCCGACCATTCATTCTTTTCTGCTCCCACTGTGGGCCAGTTGGCCGGCTGTCCAGAGAATGCCCATGTGACAAGCAAAATTCCCGCACCCGATCAAAGGCCGTCCAAGTCCACCTGGCCGCCCGTTCCAGCCAACCCCGACTCATGCAGGATGCAACCACCCAGTGCAACGTCAACACCGAGCGACCTTCACCCGTTTTAGAAACGCCATGACGCAGCATCCAATCATATCGACGTCAGTCGTCCCTTATCTTCCGAACCACTTTACCCGACACCGACGTTCCAGGCAATGAGACCACTGGTTCGAAACTTATTGTTTTTTTTTTGTTTGATCATTTTTATACTAAACCACATGGTGGTCTAAAACAAATGTAATGATCGAAAGTTGGACTTTCGTTCATTCATTTTTTTTACCGAAGAAAAGGGGGTGTGTAACGAGTTATTTTTTTTGCACAGATTTAAGTTTTTTTTTTCTCTCGTAACGTATTTCATTATTTTATTTTACCCCTTAGTTTTAAATAACTCGCTACTTACTTTCCGATTCCCTTTGTGTTACCGAATCATATATTTTTTTTATATTCTTACCGTTATATTGCAGTTTTAGTATTAATCCAGAGGTACGCAAATTTATATTAAATCATAAAATTTAGTCGTTTCCAAAGTTAGAATTTTTCAATCAAAAAGGACATTTGGTATATATACCATTTAATTTAATTTAATTAATTCCAAAAGACGTCTGGTATATGACAAGATTTTTTTGTAGTTCCTAAATAAAATTTTGATAATGAGAATATAAAAGGACAGAAGAGTTGGGCTCTCAGCTCTCAGTATCTACTGCGTTACCGATACTTGAGTGATTGTTAGTTCCGTTTGCCGTGTACGAGTACGAGAATTTCCGATATGGATCCGGATAATTTTTTTTTTAAAAGTGATGAATATTGAAGCCGATTTAAAAAGGTAAAATTTTTGTAATGATCACTATATATTCAACAATTTCCGTATTCCGTACACTAGAAATAGTTTGATATTTTTTCTTTTATTTCCGGACCAGTTGATTTTTTTTGTGAAAACTTTTACTTTGTTTAGTTGTAAATAACCGGCAATATTAAATTATTGTAATTTGTTTTGAGGAAATTTGTTTTCATCATAGTAATTAGTTATTAATGGTAAGGAAATTTATTTCTTTTGTTTTCCGGATTTTGATTTTAACTGCTGTCAAGTTGAAACTCGTTTTAGTTTTTGTTATATAATAATACAGATGTTGAATGAAAGTTAATTTGTTCTAGAAAAATTGGTTTTTTATTGCTAGATAATTAATTGGTATTAATTCGCCGGTTCTCTATTGAAGTTACGATTTTATTTGTTTTCTTTACCGGACATTTATATACCGTTACTATCGATATTTCAATTTTACTTCCGAGTTTTATGCTCACTACTCTGTGTGTCGATAGGTAGAATCATTTGAACTTGGGAAAAACAAACCTATTTTCTTATTTGAAATAGTAGTGTACCGTTTTAAATTTTTAGATCCAAAGGAATATTCAAACTTGGAGGTGGCTCAGTTACGCTTGTTCGTTTACCCGGCAGACTTAAAACTTTGTTCCCTTTACTCCGTAATCAATATACAATTTTTGTGTCATTTTCCGGATTACATTTAAATCCAAAGGGATATTCGAACTTGGAGGTGGCTCAGTTACGCTTGTTCGTTTACCCGGCAGATTCACTCCTTATTGGTAACCTGATTGGCTCAGACTGTTAAGTCCGCCCCTTTTTTCTCCCCGTTAGTTTTTCAGGCCCTATAACGACAATAGACCACAGAGTATATTATCAGTATAACAAGGGAAAAATTTCTATTTACTCCGTTATTAACTCATTGGTTGAAAATAAACCGATATTTTATTGTAAATTTAAGAGTAGTTGACAAAAGTAAGTTCAACAAGACCCCTGGAATTAACCGTAACCTTCATCTGAGGCTATCTGGAACTCTTGACGATCAGGGTCAAGGGGCCGTGGAGCAAACCACGTTAAAAATCTGGCGCCCGAGCATTTCGTTGTAAGATTTCACGTCAAGGGTGTCCATAGTGACGTGTTAGTGTGGTAGAAGACCACGGATAGGAAGATAGCGCGTTACAACTTACCGCCTATAGCTACTGAAATGGAAGTATTAGTTACCGGCAGCAGAGGTAGCTCAATAGATTACTTAAGGTTAAGGTATTTTTAAAAAGTTACTGACATTGCGCATACATCAGAACCTGAATCAATCAACGTTTCCACCGGAAATTCCCCAATATTTCTATTTATAAAAGATGAAATTAATTCATTTTCAGCTGGTTCATCCTTGCAATCCGATAGTAGTTCATCCGGATCCTGATCAAATTTAGTGATGGTATAAACTTGTGAATTTGAAGCCTCCTCATCATCTTCAGTAACGGCCGCTTGGTCTCTATTATTGTTGTTATTTCTGGGAGGGTTGTGACGTCGCCAATTCCTTCCAGAACTTTGGTTTTTCTCCGATTTATATGTGTTTTCAATCTTTTGTAAGTAAGATTCGATACTTTCAAAATTATTAAATCTGTTTGTTATAATGCCTCTCTGAATTTCAGGAGTAAAATATCTAGAAATCATTTAGATCAATTTTTCAGTCGGGATTTTTTCGGACAAAAAGGCTGCTTGGTTGAATAGATTTAAAAAGTATTTGGCATGACTTCCTGTACTATAGGAACCATAGCAGATTTCCAGACAAAGTTCACGTTGTTTTTTAGGCAACAACAACAACAAAAAATCCAACACCGGCAAAACGGTTCTTCTTAAAAGAAAATTAACAGGACACTCTTCACAATCCAGTCCCTGCCTAATCAACCATACGGTAGAAAATAAATATAAAACGGTCTAGCAACAATACGCTAAACCTTAAAAAAAATCAAAAACGGAATAAAACAGTTCCTGCTATTATCAGCAACACGGACTTTTCCATAACGATCACTGTTTAAATCAACACTCAGCTCTCTGTAATTATACGGTAACTCGAAAACGGACTAAAGCTGTTCCTACTAATCAACAGTTGGGTTCCTGCTCTAATACGGTATACAGAAACGAGAAAAAAAATCCTAATAAATCAACAAATCAGGTCCCTGCTCGGGCGCCATTTTTGTAACGCGATATCTTCCTATCCGTGGTCTTCTACCACACTAACACGTCACTATGGACACCATTGACGTGAAATCTTACAACGAAATGCTCGGGCGCCAGATTTTCAACGTGGTTTGCTCCACGGCCCCTTGACCCTGATCGTCAAGAGTTCCAGATAGCCTCAGATGAAGGTTACGGATAATTCCAGGGGTCTTGTTGAACTTACTTTAATCAACTACTCTCAAATTAACAATAAAATATCGGTTAATTTTCAACCAATGAGTTAATAACGGAGTAAATAGGAATTTTTCCTTTGTTATACTGATAATACTCTGTGGTCTATTGTCGTTATAAATCTATAGGGCCTGAAAAACTAACGGGGAGAAGAGAGAGGCGGACTTAACAGTCTGAGCCAATCAGGTTACTAATACGGAGTGAATCTGCTGGGTAAACGAACGAGAGTAACTGAACCACCTCCAAGTTCGAATATCCCTTTGGATTTAAATGAAATCCGGAGAATGACACAAAAATTGTATATTGATTACGGAGTGAAGGGAACAAAGTTATAAATCTGCCGGGTAAACGAACAAGCGTAACTGAGCCACCTCCAAGTTCGAATATCCCTTAGGATCTAAATTAAATCCGGAAAATGACCCAAAAAAATTTGTATGTCGGTTACAGAGTAAAGGGAACAAAGTTATAAATCTGCCGGGTAAACGAACAAGCGTAACTGAGCCACCTCCAAGTTCGAATGTCCCTTTGGATCTAAATGAAATCCGAAAAATGACATAAAAAAATTTGTACATCGGTTACTGAGTGAAGGGAAAATGTAATAAATCTGCCGGGTAAACGAACAAGCGTAACTGAGCCACCTCCAATTTCGAATATCCCTTTGGATCTAAAAATTTAAAACGGTACACTACTATTTCAAATAAGAAAATAGGTTTGTTTTTCCCAGGTTCAAATGATTCTACCTATCGACTAACAGAGTAGTTAGCATGAAACTCGGAAGTAAAACTGAAATATCGATAGTAACGGTATATAAATGTCCGGTAAAGAAAACACATAAAATCGTAACTTCAATAGAGAACCGGCAAAATTAATACCATTTAATTTTCTAGCAATAAAAAACCCAATTTTTCTAGAACAAATTAACGTTCATTCAACATCTGTATTATTATATAACAAAAACTAAAACTAGTTTCAACTCGACAGCAGTTAAAATCAAAATACGAAAAACAAAAAAAAAAAAATTTTTTACCATTAATAACTAATTACTATGATGAAAACAAATTTTTCCAAAACAAATTACAATAATTTAATATTGCCGGTTATTTACAAAAACTGAACAAAGTAAAAGTTTTCACAAAAAAAAATCAACCGGTCCGGAAATAAAAGAAAAAAATATCAAACTATTTCAAGTGTACGGAATATAGAAATTGTTGAATATACGGTGATTATTACAAAAATTTCACTTTTTCAAATCGGCTTCAATATTCACCACTTTTAAAAAATAATGATCCGGTACTGGATCGGAAATTCTTGTATTCGTACACGGCAAACGGAACTAACAATCACTCAAGTATCGGTAACGCAGTAGAAACTGAGAGCTGAGAGCCGAGAGCCCCACTCTTCTGTCCTTTTATATTCTCATTGGCAAAATTTTATTTAGGAACTACAAAAAAATTTGTCATACATTGGACGTCTTTTGGAATTAATTGAATTAAATTAAATGGTATATATACCAAATGTCCTTTTTGATTGACAAATTTTAACTTTGGGAACGACTAAATTTTATGATTTAATATAAATTTGCGTACCTCCGGATTAATACTAAAACTACAATATAACGGTAAGAATATAAAAAAATATATGATTCGGTAACATAAAGGGAATCGGAAAGTAAGTAACGAGTTATTTAGAAGCAAGGGATGAAATAAAATAATAAAATACGTTACGAGAGAAAAAAACTTAAATCGGTGCAAAAAAAAATAACTCGTCACACACCCCCTTTTCTTCGTTAAAAAAAATGAATGAACGAAAGTCCGACTTTCGATCATTACATTTTTTTTCAACCCACTATGTGGTTTAGTATAAAAATGATCAAACAAAAAAAAAATAAGTCTCGAACCGGTGGTCTCATTGCCTGGAACGTCGGTGTTGGGTAGAGTGGTTCGGAAGATAGGGTCCTCTTCCACGAGACGACTGACGTCGATATGATCGGATGCTGCGTCGTGGCGTTTCTAAAACGGGTGAAGGTCGCTCGGTGTTGACGTTGCACTGGGTGGTTGCATCCTGCATGAGTCGGGGTTGGCTGGAACGGGCGGCCAGGTAGACTTGGACGGCCTTTGATCGGGTACGGGAATTTTGCTTGTCACATGGGCATTCTCTGGACAGCCTGCCAACTTGCCCACAGCGGGAGCAGAAAAGAATGAATGGTCGGCTACAGCTCTCCCGACGGTGACCCGAGGCTCCACACCTCCAACAAGTATCCGGTTGGGTGGCCTGTCGTGTTTTTCTTGTGTTGGGAATATAACATTATTTCCATTGTCCGGATCATGGCTCAAATGTTGCCAGATTCCCATATTCTCCGCCTGTTGTCGACGGGGATCGTATCCGGAACATCGGGATAGCTGGGGTTTTCCAATTGTATGCATATTGGATTCGCCACCACCAGTACGTCCATTGGTGATTCGGCATTCATCTTATAAGAAACAGAATTTACCGGTAAACGAGAATTCGGAAAAGAAAACAACAAAACAAAAAAGAGGAAACGGACATTCAAAGAACTAGTCTTACACTATGAATTAAACTCATCAGAAGTAAATGGCATCGGCGAAACCATCACCCAGACCTTGCGTCTCTGGCGATCCCTTAGTCGGGCCCGATACCACTTCTAAAGATCGGCATACTTCGGACGCAAATATTGCGTCTTTTCGGCCCAGGCTTTTGGCTTTTGGAACGGTGGTCGTGCGTTCATACAGGATGCATACCAAGAGCTTCTCAGTATACACCCCAGGGGTAGGCGGTGTCGGTGATCTAGCGGGTGGGTGGCAGGGAGCATATTTGGATATTCCAAAGGTTTCATCGAAAGTCTCCTCGAACTCCTGGGAGGTAGCATCCTCGTTCCACCACCACCAGTCTTCCTCCCCAAACAGGTCGTCAATGGGCGGCGGGGAACACAAGGGTTGTAATGTCGTTTGTCTAATCGATAACGATGTCCTCGCCATCATTACCTATCGGAATCAACGGCGGCGGTAAGTCTCGGTCGTCCATTCTATGGACAAAAAAAAACATAAATAATATCACTGGTTGGCGGGTTTTAAATCTTTCACATGTATACGATTACACGGCTTCCCGTTTTCGTCTCGCAAATCATATACAACCGGTGAAATTACCGGTGAAATTACACGTACGACTTCATACGGTCCAGAATATTTCAGGGCGAGTTTCGCGGTTATGTGATCAACGGCAGAGGATAGCGTATGTTCCTTTTCCATAACTCGATCTCCGATAGTGCATTTTCAGTCTCGACAGCGCAGATTATAATTACGACATTGACTGGTGAATGCCCCGGACAGGTTCAGGCGGACTAGATCGAAACACTCCTGCAGTTTCTCTACTCGCAAGAGATGCGGCTTCGGATCTTCTTTGGTAATGTCGGTCAATTCGGTGTCATCTTTCGGACTTTGCTCGGTTTTATTTTCAGCTTGATTTCGGTAGGAGTTCGGAATCTCGGGATCTCTGCTAAAATCTAGGAAGGCAGGTGAAAAACCACTCGAGTCGTGTCTTGAGTTATTCATTGCAAACTTCAAGTCCGGCAACCTTATGTCCCAGTCTCGGTGATCTGTTTCGCAATATTGTGCAATCATTGTTTTCAGGGTGCGGTTGGCTCGTTCAACTGGATTCGTTTGCGGTGTATACGGCGGCGTAAATCGGTGTCGGATTCCTAATTCACTCAGCATATCCTTGAAACGCTTACTGTCATACTAAGTCCCATTGTCGGTCAGTACGTTGCGGGGGCTTCCAAATATCGTCAATACTTCTTCATAAAAAGCGGTACTTATGCTACTGGCAGTAGCATTCGTTAACGGTTTACATTGTACTCATTTAGTGAATCGGTCTTGGAACATAATAATGTAACAGTTCCCTTTCTTACTTCTGGGTAGCGGTCCAATGATATCGGAACTATTGGTGTGCCATGGTTGCCGGTTTGCTGATGGCTGCATTTTGTCTGGGAGCCTTTTTTGCGACGGTTTGTACCGTTGACATTTGTACCGTTGTGTCGGCCTCTCTTCGCTACAACTTCGGATTAGTTTTCCTGCCTCCTGCAGGAACAGTCTCTGGAAAATACGACTTCTTTACGGCAACGTGAACAGAAAATTTTCGGAGGGTTTTGACAATTATTCCGGTAGTGGCCGGATTCACCACAACGGAAACAAGTGATCGGACGGAAAGATGATCCAGACGCTTGAGGAGAGGCGTCGGGCGGCGGACGACAAAGAGTGTCAGTCGGCGACGGTTGATTTGGACCGGAGATGGGCTCTCTGGATGGACCAGGAGTTGAGTTGTGAGATGGTCCATATCTAGGTGAGCTTATAGGCTGAGGTCGGACTTGTCCACGGTTCAGTCCACTGTAGCTGGGTACATTTTGGAGTTCCTTCCTGAGGAGCTCATATTCCCTTGTCACCTGACAAAATGTGGAAAAATCATCGAAGTCCCCTTTTAGGACTTGCAGACGGTATTCTGGCAACAGGTTGCGGTATAGCCACGCCAACTGTTGTTCGGGAGTTAGCTTACCATGGCGTCGCATCAGAGTTTGTAGCTCGGTTATGTATGTTGCGGCGGACTTATTTCTTTTCTGCAGACGGCGGCTTATCTCAGCTTCCAAGTCGTCTTCGTAATTCATGGGATAAAAGAAAATGCGGAAATCGGTTTCAAACTCTTCCCAGGTGGAGTATCTGCTTCGGTTATTCCGGTACCATAGTGCAGGTCCACGGGACAGTGATTCGGGTAGCACTGGACGCAAATTATCCTTTGGTACATTCTTTGCGGTACAGATTTCTTCTATTTTTTCCATAAACTCTGCGGGATCTCCTCTGTTTCCAAAGCACATTCAGCGGAGGGTTGACCATGACGGTTGGAATGGGTCCAGTATCGGGTCGGTCAGAAACAGGTCGTGTGGGAATATTCTCTTGCCTTGAAAATCTTACAAGTCTCCTTCTTTTCTCCGGAACGGTTCCAGCAACTGAAAGATTTCTCTTTGCTAGTTCCGTATTAAGACCCTCGTTTCTCAGTAAATATACCCAGCTTACTCGATGGTCTGTGCCTTCTTCCACGGAAGTTACGGTCGGTAGATGGGCTGGTACTACAGGAGCAGATTCGGATTTCTTAGCCTTGACATTAGCCTTTCAACTCCTCTCAAGCTCCTTCTGCACCTTTTTTAATAAGGCAACAACAACAAAAAAATCTAACACCGGCAAAACGGTTCTTCCTAAAAGGAAATTAACAGGACACTCTTCACAATCCAGTCCCTGCTCAATCAACCATACGGCAGAGATAAAATATAAAACGGTCCAGCAACAATACGCTAAACCTTAAAAAAAAATTAAAAAACGGGATGAAACAGTTCCTGCTATTATCAGCAACACGGACTTTTCAATAACGATCACTGTTTAAATCAACACTCAGCTCTCTGTAATTATACGGTATACGGTTTAATCAACTACTCTCAAATTAACAATAAAATATCGGTCAATTTTCAACCAATGAGTTAATAACGGAGTAAAAAGAAATTTTTCCTTTGTTATACTGATAATACTCTGTGGTCTATTGTCGTTATAAATCTATAGGGCCTGAAAAACTAACGGAGAGAAGAGAGGCGCGGACTTAACAGTCTGAGCCAATCAGGTTACTAATACGGAGTGAATCTGCCGGGTAAACAAACAAGCGTAACTGAGCCACCTCCAAGTTCGAATATCTCTTTGGATTTGAATGAAATCCGGAAAATTACACAAAAATTGTATATTGATTACTGAGTAAAGGGAACAAAGTTATCAATCTGCCAGGTAAACGAACAAGCGTAACTGAGCCACCCCCAAGTTCAAATATCCCTTTGGATTTAAATGAAATCCGGAAAATGACACAAAAATTGTATATTGATTACGGAGTAAAGGAAACAAAGTTATAAATCTGCCGGGTAAACGAACAAGCGTAACTGAGCCACCTCCAAGTTCAAATATCCCTTTGGATCTAAATGAAATCCGGAAAATGACACAAAAAATTTGTATATCGGTTACTGAGTAAAGGGAATAAAGTTATCAATCTGCCGGGTAAACGAACAAGCGTAGCTGAGCCACCTCCAAGTTCGAATATCCCTTTGGATCTAAATGAAATCCGGAAAATGACACAAAAATTGTATATTGATTACGAAGTACCGGGAACAAAGTTATAAATCTGCCGGGTAAACGAACAAGCGTAACTGACCCACCTCCAAGTTCGAATATACCTTTGGATCTAAAAATTTAAACGGTACACTACTATTTCAAATAAGAAAATAGGTTTGTTTTTTCAGGTTCAAATCGAAATCAAATCGACACACAGAGTAGTAAGCATAAAACTCGGAAGTAAAATTGAAATATCGATAGTAACGGTATATAAATGTCCGGTAAAGAAAACACATAAAATCGTAACTTCAATAGAGAAGCGGCGAATTAATACCAATTAATTATCTAGCAATAAAAAAATTTTTCTAGAACAAATTAACTTCTTAACATCTGTATTAGTATATAACAAAAACTAAAACGAGTTTCAACTCGACAGCAGTTAAAATCAAAATCCAGAAAACAAAAAAAATGAATTTCCTTACCATTAATAACTAATTACTATGATGAAAACAAATTTCCTTAAAACAAATTACAATAATTTAATATTGCCGGCTATTTACAAAAACTGAACAAAGTAAAAATCAACCGGTCCGGAAATAAAAGAAAAAAATATCAAACTATTTCTAGTGTACGGAATACGGAAATTGTTGAATATACGGCGATTATTACAAAAATTTTACCTACTTAAATCGGCTTCAATATTCACCACTTTTAAAAAATAATTATCCGGAATCGGATCGGAAATTCTCGTACTCGTACACGGCAAACGGAACTAACAATCACTCAAGTATCGGTAACGCAGTAGAAACTGAGAGCCCAACTCTTCTGTCCTTTTATATTTTCATTAGCAGAATTTTATTTAGAAACTACAAAAAAATTTGTCATATACTAGACGTCTTTCGGAATTAATTAAATTAAATTAAATGGTATAAATACCAAATGTCCTTTTTGATTGAAAAATTTTAACATTAGGAACGACTTAATTTTATGATTTAATATAAATTTGCGTACCTCCGGATTTATACTAAAAATACTAAAACTACATTATAACGGTAAGAATATAAAAAAATATATGATTCGGTAACATAAAGGGAATCGGAAAGTAAGTGTTGCAATCTAAATTATGCTTTTTTTTGTTACTACGCTTCCCTGCTGGTTCAACATTTTCTTTGCCGTTACCACAGAGAGCTTGACAATATACAGCCCGCGAACGTAAGCGAGTTATGGCAGAAAAGCGCGCCATACGGTAGATTTAGATATATAGGTTGAGAGTTTTATGTTTAGAACATTCTAGAACATGTGACAACAATCCTTGTCACTTTTATATATAATTAATTTTAATTTTAATGTCACTGTCAATGTTACTGTTACGAAGTTTTGTTGTAATAAATTTATACTTTCGATAAGTGATCAAATCATTTATAAAATACAGTCCACATTCTCAAATTTAAATAAAAGGAAACCAATAAGAAAATTCTCCACCACATTACATGGTCCTTCGAGCCGGATCTGATTCAGCGAAGAAATTTATTGCAAACAAGGTTGAAAAGCAAGGTATTCGACAAACAGTAATAATCTCGATAATCTCTCGAATAATCTCAAAGGAAAAGGTCTCATAAACATCTCATCAGCGTACAGGAAAAGGAAATATTATTATTCTCTCAAAAAGGTTAACATAGTGAACAGTTAACACTATAACACTTAAGGGTACAATAGAAGAAAAGAACATTGGACAATTAAGGTCAGATCTATTAAATTATTAATATACAGGTGTGCTACGAGTACAAACATTTTTATTGTTAAAAACATCATGTCTTGCTTGTCTGTTTAAAAAATGGATCAAATTATTATAATTTAGTGAGTAAGTGAATATTGAGACTTGCGATTCTATTTTGTAGTTTATTTGTAGTACTTACTTGAAAACCTTTAGATTTGAATATTTTGTATTGATAACATTTCATTTATTGCCTTAGAATAGTATTTCTTTTATTTAAAAATTATTATTCTTTGTAATGGAAAACTTAGTTAGGAAAAGAGGTCGCAGCAAGGCTGCTATAACTCGCATTGAACGGTTTATAATTTCAATTTCCACTGATTCTAACATTGATGTTAATGAATTAAGTATTAGAGAAGGTTTACTCGTTAAGTCCTTCGAAAGCTATGATAAAATTCAGGAGGAAATTGAAGACTTGATTGATGAAAATGATGAAAATAAAGTATTAGAGCAACTTGCCGATCGGGAAGAAGTTGAGAAAAAATATATTGCATCTCTTAGTAAAATTAGGTCTCTTGTTCAACAGCAATTGCCTAGCTCATCTGTTGGGGGCTCGACACGGGGCAATCACTCTCCTCACTCGAATACGCAGTCCAATCCTCCGGCTGTAAAGGTTAATCTACCGAGCATAAATGTTCCTATATTCAAGGGAGATTATGGTGAATGGCGCACATTTATAGATATTTTTACCGCGTCAATTGATCAAGACGATCGATTAGCGGATTCTCAAAAATTTATGTATCTTAAATCATTTTTGAAAGGCGAAGCTTTATCGTTAATCTCGGAATTACAAATAGCTGACGATAATTACATCAAGGCTCTCGATATTTTACGCAGTCATTATGATAGAAAAATGCCGGTAATCAATTATCATATTAATGCTTTATTACAGGCTTCAGTACAGAAGGGCCCAAATGGTCTTCGCGATTTCACCAACCAAGTACGTCAACATATAAATGCATTAGAAGGTCTAAAGGTTATGGTAATGAATAACTGGGATTTAATTCTATTGAATATTTTCTCCGGTAAACTCGATAGAAATTTACGGAGTAGTTTCGAATTAGAAAGGGATCAAAACACTCTTCCGACACTTAAGGAATTCTTTGTTTTTCTCGACAAAAGAATTACAGCTTGGGAATCTTCAAACAACGCAGGTTTGCACTCAAATCATCAAAGTTCGCGACCAGGTCAGCAACGTAAAATTGTAGCTCATGCCTCATTTGCTGATAACTCAGATAAAATTCTCCATACAAATGTTAAGCAAACATGTATATTTTGTAAGGGTCAAAACCATAATATTTACAAATGTTTTAAGTTCTTAGCACTATCTCTACACAGGAAAAGAGAATTTGTAGCCAACAATAAACTGTGTTATAATTGTTTAGGTAGCAAACATTTGGTTACTCAGTGTACGAGAGAAAAATGTAAAACATGTAGTGGAAAACACCACACTTTGTTACACGAAACTAAGGAAAACAACCATTCTCAAAGTAATACACAGTTGACTTCCGAGAACTCTCAGTCACAACTAAATCAACCAACACAATCGGTAGCATGTATATCACACGTAAGATCAAATGATATTTCACAAGGAGGTTCTAATAAAACTCAATCCTCTGATGCTTTATGTATGGCATCGTCAACAAAACAAAATGTACTTTTAGCAACTACAAAAATAAATATAGTTTATGGTGACAAACGTATTGAACTCCGTGCTCTCTTGGATTCTGCATCACAAACGTCTTTTATATCATCTGACGTCCTCAAAAGGTTACAAATTGAAACATTAAAGGCTGATTTGAATATTTCTGGTATATCTCAAAGTTCCACTCATATTTCGCATGTAGTCGATTTAATCATCGAATCAAAATCTTCTAAAAGAAATAAATTCAATATAACGTGTGGCGTTTTGAACAAAATCACTTGTGCCATCCCTCAGTCATATATAGATATCTCTGTCTTCAAAATACCACCAAATATCGAACTTGCTGACACAAATTTCAATGTGCCAGGGAAGATAGATATGCTCATAGGTGCTGACTTATATTTCGATGTAATTGAACCAGGAATTATTTCTCTAGGACCAAATCTACCTGTTCTCATGAATAGCAAATTTGGTTGGATATTAGGAGGTAAAATAGGTACTCAGTCTGATAGCATTTCAAATCTGAGTGTAAGTTTATTTTCTCAAAACATCAGTAATGAAATCAATGATCTAATTCCCAAATTCTGGCAGCTCGAGGAAATATCACACAAAAGAATTCTTTCCCCTGAAGACAAAATATTTGAGACACTTTTTTCTAACACTACTCAGCGCTCCGCTGAAGGTCGATTTATCGTCAAATTGCCTTTAAAAGATAACCTTAAGAATCTTAACTTGGGTGATTCTTTTGACTTGGCCAAACGCAGGTTTCTTTCATTAGAAAAAAGGTTGGTTCGAAACGAACAACTACATTTGCAATATCGAAAGTTTATTCATGAATACCTTGAGTTGGGTCACGCAAAATATGTTCCTGTAGAATTAGAGGCAAAAACCTCACTGAGAAGGCATTTTCTCCCACATCACTGTGTAATTAGGGAAGAAAGTCTTAGTACAAAATTAAGGGTTGTATTTGACGGATCAATGCAAACTAAAACAGGCAATTCGTTGAATTCTGTTATGTACAAAGGTCCCACTGTTCAAGCTGATTTATTCGATATTGTTTGCAGGTTTCGGGTATTCAGATATGTCCTCACCTCTGACATAATTAAGATGTATCGCCAAATTCAAATAAATCCAATACATAGGCATTTACAAAATATATTATGGCGGGATCACCCTGATCAGGAGCTGAAATGTATCGAATTGCAGACAGTAACATACGGCACAAACTGTGCCCCGTTTCTTGCAACCAGATGCTTAGTCGAGATAGGCCACGAGAATGTATTAACTCATTCGCTTGCATCGCAAGCACTTCTAGAACAGTGCTACGTGGATGACGTTCTCGCAGGTGCTGCCACGTTGGAAGATTTGAATAAACTATATTTTCAACTTGTTGATTTATTAAAATCATATGGCTTCAGTCTACATAAGTGGATGTCAAATGTACAAAACTTTCCAGATAAAGGGGATGTTGATAAGCATAGCTCTGTGAATATGAATCTGCACGTCAGTGAATCCTTGAACAAGGTCTTAGGAATTTCATGGCTTCCACTGTCTGATGAATTTAAAATTTACGGATTTTTAATGAATAAGAAGGATGCACCGACCAAAAGGAATATACTATCTCATATTGCACGCCTCTTTGATCCTTTAGGATTCATAGGTCCACTAATAATCACTGGTAAAATATTGATGCAAAAAATTTGGAAAACTAAAGCGGATTGGGATGACATTTTATCAGAAGAAATTCAAATCGAATGGGAAAGGTTTAGTAAAGATATTCTTCTTCTCAATGATCTTCAAATTCCAAGGTTATTATTCAATCCTTCTCATGCGATAAAGATATTCGAGCTGCACGGATTCTCAGATGCCTCTCTGAAGGCGTATGGAACTTGTTTTTATTTGCGCACTATCTACTCCAATAATGAAGTTACTTGCAGACTGATCTGTCCAAAATCAAGGGTCGCACCTCTGAAGGTGGTGACACTTCCTCGATTAGAGCTGTGTGGATGCTTGCTTATGTCTCGATTGTGTCACAAACTCGTTTCAATTTTTCGTATTCATTTTTCTAATATTGTTCTTTGGACAGACTCAAAAATTGCTTTAGCATGGTTACAAGCTACTCCTACCCGTTGGACCACTTTTGTATGTAATCGTGTAGCTGAGATTCAGGAACTGACAACCAATGCTCAATGGCAACATGTGTCATCAGAAAACAATCCTGCAGATTACATTTCACGAGGACTTGATCCACCATCACTAATATTATGTGACCAGTGGTGGAATGGCTCTAAATTTCTTTATAACCCATATTTATCTTTGAGTACAAACTCAATTCCACTTGACTCTCTACCAGAACAAAATACTGTGTCCTGCAACTCCACTAATCATTCCTCAGAAGCCCTTGATATATTCTCAAAGTTTTCGAGTTTTTCGAAGCTTCAAAGAACAATAGCGTTTTGTTTGCGGTTTGTAAACAACTCTTCAAAATCTAAACCAAGATCTACAGGACCTCTTTCAGTTAGAGAGCTTAATAATAGTCTGCTTCTAATAATTAAATGTGTCCAGGGTCACTATTTTGCTCGGGAAATTCATAATATAAAAAGAAAGATTCCCTTAAAAACTAGCTCGTTGATTCAGTTAACTCCCTTTCTTGATGGTCAAAACGTACTTCGAATCACAGGTAGACTTTCTCAATCAAATTTACCGTATTCTCAGAAACATCCCATTATATTGCCTCATAAAGGTAATTTTATTGAACTACTCTATAGATATGTGCATCTTACTTTATTACATGCCGGTCCTCAAACCATGTTAGCACATATTCGCCTGAAATATTGGCCTATAAACGCTCTTCAACAAATAAAAAAGATTGTTAAAAATTGTGTTACATGTTTCAAATTTAAGGCAACAACCGCCCAGCAACTTATGGGTTCGCTTCCCTCTGATAGAATTTCCATCTCTCGCCCATTTTCAAAAATCGGTGTAGATTTCGGCGGTCCAATCTCATTGAAAGAGGGTAATACTCGTAAACCAGTTATTACAAAGGCGTATATTGCTTTATTTATTTGCCTAGTGACTAAAGCAATTCATCTAGAGCTCGTGTCTAGTTTATCATCGGATGCTTTCATTTCTACTCTAAAAAGGTTTATTTCCAGAAGAGGTTGTCCTGAAATAATATACTCAGATAATGGAACTAACTTTCAAGGCGCGAACAACACTCTAAAAGGGATATATGTTCTTTTTAAACAAAATAGAAACAATTTTAAAGAGTTTTTATCTACTCGGGAAATAACCTGGAAATTTATCCCACCCAACAGTCCGCACTGGGGCGGCCTCTGGGAGGCAGGCATTAAATCAACTAAATTCCACTTAAAAAGGGTCGTTGGGAATCGAGTTCTTAACTATGAACAAATGTCAACTTTGTTGTGCCAAATAGAGGCAATTCTTAACTCTAGACCCATTTCACCTATTTCATCTGATCCCAATGATATCAGCTATCTCACTCCAAGTCATTTTTTAGTTGGAGAAATTATGACTTCAGTTCCTGAACAGGACCTACTTAAAATTCCCGATAATAGACTAAAAATTTGGCAACACTGTCAAAAAATGAAACAGCTTTTTTGGAAACGATGGTTATCTGAATTTCTCAATAGGTTACAACATCGCCCAAAATGGTTCCATGAATCCTTCAATTTAAAGAAGGACGATTTAGTATTAGTTAAAGAAGATGGAACTCCTCCATTAGCTTGGAATTTAGCGCGTGTTATTGAATTGAAACCCGGAAAAGACAAAATGGTTCGATTGGTGAAAATTCGAAGTCAAAGGGGCGAATATTATAGACCAATCGTGAAGTTATGCCCATTGCCATTCTCCTTCTCCGATAGAGACTTCTCAGCCGGTGGGGAGGATGTTGCAATCTAAATTATGCTTTTTTTTGTTACTACGCTTCCCTGCTGGTTCAACATTTTCTTTGCCGTTACCACAGAGAGCTTGACAATATACAGCCCGCGAACGTAAGCGAGTTATGGCAGAAAAGCGCGCCATACGGTAGATTTAGATATATAGGTTGAGAGTTTTATGTTTAGAACATTCTAGAACATGTGACAACAATCCTTGTCACTTTTATATATAATTAATTTTAATTTTAATGTCACTGTCAATGTTACTGTTACGAAGTTTTGTTGTAATAAATTTATACTTTCGATAAGTGATCAAATCATTTATAAAATACAGTCCACATTCTCAAATTTAAATAAAAGGAAACCAATAAGAAAATTCTCCACCACATTACAGTAAGTAACGAGTTATTTAAAACCAAGGGGTAAAATAAAATAATAAAATACGTTACGAGACAAAAAAAACTTAAATCTGTGCAAAAAAAATAACTCGTTACAAAACATTTACAGATACTTATATGTACATATGTATAAAACAGAAGAAAATACCATCAAAATGTAACTATAAAATATGAAATACTTCTACCCTCAATTTTTTATCGGTTCGTAAAATAAATAAGAAGCCAACTATGTGCCAAAAAAAACACAATACAGTTTTATTATTATGCCCAAAATAGTCAGATTGATGAAACAAGCCGGTGATGAAAAATTTGATAAATTTTTAGTACGATTACGCCATCTAGCAAATATTTGTCATTTTACTTATCTGGAGCAGCACTTTATGGATCAAATTACAAAAAAATGTTAGTCAAAAGAATTAAGACGTAAAATTCGCATAATAATGCTATTTCTTCCTTTTTGGCCTATGACCAAATAAAATGGCATTTTGGTCCCCAAATTAACTAATTAAAAGTCAATACGGCACCACCGCCTAAAGGCAGAGCGCGAAGAAGTGAAGCACGCGAAACTGAAAAAGACAGTACGACAGTAGCAATAGTAGCGTATGGTACTCACTACGAGGTGGTCGGTTAATAGACCAATTAAATTTCAGAATATATTATTATGTAACAAGTTTTATGTTTAACAAAGTGAATGTTTGTTGTGTTAAATATTCAATTCAGTTTAATAATCCTCCCTGCAAAGGGTGGTCCTTCGAATCAACAAAAACGAAACCCAGGAGTGTAACGTCCGAACACCCTCTATAGATACAAAAGGCTTATGTTTGGCATTACTTATGCTCCAGAGATCTTTTAAAAAATAATGTGAAAAATACTATTAGGTTGTAGCGGGACTCTAAATTTCATAGACGATATAATTGTTTTTGGAAAAATATGTATCACAATGCAAAGGTTGCACTTTAGTTTCGGCTCCCAATCCACCACATCCTATGAAGCGGTGTTAATTACCATTAAAGCCGTGGGTTGACATAGCCATCGATTTTATGGGACCCCTCCCCAGTAACGATTATCTGCTAGTTATAGTAGATTACTATAGCAGATACAAGGAGATAAAATAACTGTTTTGGCGTATTCATCCTTTTATTATATTTATAGACATTTTGCGTGTGTTTAGTATTGCCTATTAGTAGATATAGTAAAAATTAAGCCCAAACAGGCTTTTAGTATATAGAATCGTTTTTGGTTTTTAAAACAGTAATTAGTAGATATTCGTACCTAGCAGAGAGAACATTGTTTTAAAAAACCGTCGCATGTAGTTATCGACCAACCGGTTATCATTTTGCTTTATTATAATTGTTTATGGTGAAGGGTGAAATTGATTACCTTTTTTCCTTCCTCTATCTTACCCTATAGCTATTTCACCGAAGATTTAAGGACTTACAAACCTGCCGGTGCATAAGGTAAGATTCATTTATCATACAGTCCACTAATTTTATTTATTCACAAAACAATAGAGATTATTCTTTTGTGCTATATCAACCATTATTGGTCACTTCGACCCGCGATTAAATTTTGAATCTAGTTTAGTTGTTAGTATACCGATTTAAATTTTAGTCTTCGAATCGCGATTAGGTAATTTGAATCAAATTTTTAGTTGTTGGTTTTCCGATTCAAATTCAATTAAGGATTTCGTTTCTTGATTAATTATTTTAGAGTAATTTGCAGCCGGTATTATAGTAGATAAACCAACCAAAACATTGTTCTCTTTTTTTTTGTCGCGTAAAAAACTGTAGCTTTAATTTCTTTAGTTCTCGGAAATACATTTTGTCTGTTTATGTGCGCACACCTGTCTCTCTCTTACTCACGTGTGAGTTTGTTTTGAATAGTTTGCGAAAATAATAGTATTTTATTATCAATTTGGTGGATATAAATTTACAGTGTCACTCTTGACGTATTTTAATTTTGTTTGAATTATTTCGCCACCATTGATCAAATTAGGGAAGCATTTAATCGTTTATCCTTCGTAAATATGCCTAAAAATCAAAACGAAATAAAATTAGATAGATTGCGAGCAAAACGTGAAAACATTTTTCGAAGAGCTCAGTTGTGTTTTGACGCTGGTCAGGCTTTAGAAAAAGATCGGCAAAATGCAACAAAAATTCGTAACTTTTCAGTTAGGTACAGTACATTTGAAAAAACCCATTTAGATTACGAAGAAGTGGTACAAGATATAGTTGTTCTGAAGCAAGAAATTAACCCAGATTCCGAGATTGATTATAATGGCCCTTTTAGATGCGTTTTACGATATTTATTCTAATGTTGAATTTTTAGCCGCCTTGTTATTGAAAAAATCTGTTGTTTGAAATAATAATCCAAATAATAATGAATCTCGCATTAAAATGCCTAAATTTGAGTTAGTGAAGTTCAATGGTGAAGATTTATCCCTATGGCCTATTTTTTATGAAAATTTCAAACAGTTTGTGCATACTAAAATAGAATATTCGAAAGCAGATAAATTGCAATATTTGTTAAGCTGTATTTCAGGGAAATCACTGAAAAGTTGTAGCTCTATAGAACCCATTCCAGATAATTATGACATTATTTGGAACATTCTTATTGAAAGATATAATGATAAAAAATATTTGTTTAATCTTTATATGGATCGAATTGTAAATTTTCGTTGCTTAAACAACAATAGTGCGTCAAATTTAGAAGTTTTTTTGGAAAAATTTGACACTAATATCTCCTCATTAAGAAGATTAAATCATATTTTGACTTATTTAGCTTTGTTGAAACTGCCTCAGGAAACCATAGATTCATTTGATTTGATTAGAAATACAGACGATTTGCCCGCTTATAATGAGCTTGTAAAATTTTTGCGCCAACGTAGTAAAACTTTTAATAAAAGTGATAGGGTCAGGATTTTTAAAAGTAGTTTTGTTTCGCCAAAACCTACAAAATCATTTCATTTGAAGGAACCGAATAATAATTATTCCTCCGTAAATTGTATAATTTGTAATAAAGGCCCGCATTTGATTAAAGATTGTAGATATTTCTTAGGACTCCCAGTTGAATCAAGATTTAAATTAATAAAAGATAAATATTTATGTTATGTCTAAATTTTCCTGTAACAAATGTAAAGCTCGCCATCATTTCCTGTTACATAAACCAATTCCTGATTTATATAATAATATTGACCCCTCCACTAGCCTAGGGTCTTCCTCTGGTTCGTCTGAAGGTCCATCGAATTTACATGTTCAACATTTGGAAAATGTCTCAAATGAATCCCAAGTACGTCCGGTTAGTCTTTTTGGAACCGTAATAGTTAAAGTTGTTGATAAATGGGGTAAAGAGCAAAAAATTCGATTTTTGTTAGATAGTGGATCCTCTGCCAATTTGATTTCATTCAATTGTGCCCGAAAGTTAGGTTTAAACTACTTAAAATTAAATTTAAAAGTCTCCGGTATAGGAGGTTCCGAAACGCCCATAGTAGGAAAAACAAATATCGTTATATTTTCTCATTTTGATCCGAAAATACAATATCCTATAGAAGTCATGCTAATAGATAAAATCACCAATGATTTGCCAGATCAACTGATTGATAAGAATTTTATTCCCAATATTGATGCACTAATTTTAGCTGATCCCTATTTTTATTCACCTGGGAGAATTGATGGTATTTTGGGGGTAGCCATGTTTTCCAGCATCATCGGTGGAAATAGAGTAATGTCGTCCGAAGGTTCCCTTTCGGCTATTGAAACCGTTTTAGGTTATGTTGTCATGGGATCCGCGCAACCTAATTTTGAAAATATCCACACATATCTTTCATATTTTTGTAACCCTTTGCTGAATCTAGATTCATATGTTGAGAGAATGTGTGAGTTAGAAGATTTGGCACCTATTCCTAGTTCATCAGAAGATGAAATTTGTGAAAATTTGTTTGTTGAAAATTTATCTAGAGATCTAGATGGTAGATACACAGTATCCTTGCCTTTCCAAGATGATCCTAAATTGTTAGGTGATTCATTTGTACTTGCCAAAAATAGATTGTTGTCCCTAGAAAATCGCCTCTCTAAAAATCCAGAACTAAGAGCAGTTTATAGTGATATATTCCAAGACTATCTAGATCATTGATTCCCAAAGTGGTCCAGGTGGACCCCCAGGGGTCCACGGGAGCCCGACAGGGGTCTACGCTTGCGTGGAAAAAAATGGGGGTCCACAACTCGTTAACGGGGGTCTATAAAAATGTATTAGGTGACCCGACTTGACTTCTCCTATGAATATAGGGAGACAATAATATAGGCAGACAATATTATAAGAAGCTTGATTTCTCCTATGAATATAGGAAGACAATATTATAAGAAGCTCAGCAATTGTTTTTGTAAGAACATATTTCATATTCAGAAAGAGCGTGTCAAGACTCGCCGATGCCGCGCCGCCCGCCTAGTTAAAGTCGTGTCTGAACTTGCATGAACTTGTTGGATTTTTCTCTCATATAAATACGAATGCGAATGATAAACATTACTCAGTTGTTTCCGGAATTTCAAAAAAGAAAGTGTACCTATATAAGTGTTCACCAGTGACGGAAGTAGTTTTCAGACTTTTGAAAATTAAAGTGAATTGATATTATTGTTTGCCAGTGTTGGAAAAGTAAGTACCTACCTATCTATTCGTTAGCAACTTGTATCATTTTAAGATTACTTAACAAACATTTTTTTCATATTTACAGGTAGGTAGTGTCGACAGTACAGTGTTGAATATTTGAAATTTGGTTTTCTTCCATCAAATACAGACAAGCGATTGCCCATGTGTCTTTTATGCAACAAATGCAATGACTCTATGAAACCATCGAAGCTGGAAGGTCATCCAAGAAGGTGTCATCCTGACAAAATAGGTAAGGATTTGAAATATTTCCAAACATTGAAGGAAAAGTATGAAAAGAGACCCGCCGTGCATAGTATGTTCGCTTCAACGTCTGAAAGCAACGACGATGGCTTGCGGGCAATATCTCATTACTTATAGCAAAATCTGGGAAACCACATACCATTGGAGAGGAGTTAATTTTGCCTGCTGTTGAAGAGGTCTTAAAAACTGTCCTGCACAAATATTCATTTGACATACTTAAAAGAATTCCTTTGAGTAACAACACTGTACAAAGACGTATTGATGAAATGAGCTCTGATGTTGAAAGTTTCTTGTGTAATTATCTGCAAACAACTCATTTTTCTATTCAACTGGACGAGTCAACTTTACCTGGCAATGAAGCATTATTATTGGCATATGTTCTATTTATCAAAGGCGAACAAATGTTTGAAGAGTTACTATTCGCGAAAACTTTGAAGACTGACACTAAAGGTGAATCAATTTTTAATGTTCTGAATGATTTTTCTACGGAAAAATCAATTGCATTCACAAACATTATTTCGGTGGCAACAGATGGAGCTCCTGCCATAGTCGGGCGATATCGTGGGTTTATAAGTCATCTTAAAAGGATTATACCAGAGGTAATTGCAATTTACTGTGTCATCCACCGACAACATCTAGTAGCGAAAAAATTGAGTGATAGATTGCACCAAGCGCTTCAATTTGTGATTAATGCAGTTAACAAAATAAGAAGCAATGCATTAAATACGCGCTTATTTGCACAATTGTGCGAAGAAAATAATGAGAACTTCCAACGATTGCTGCTACATACCGAAGTACGCTGGTTGTCGAAAGGTGCATGTCTATCAAGATTCTATTTGCTTTTCGACTCTGTTTTAGAGTTTCTGAACACTAAAGATCCTGTTTTAAAAGAAAACTTCATGAATTTCAAAACAGACATTGCGCATTTGACAGATTTGTTCAAAAAATTCAATGACCTCAACCTACAGTTACAAGGGGACAGCCTCAATTTGATAAAAACAAAGAGTGAAATTTCAGCTTTTCTTGGTAAACTGAAACTTATGAAGCAAAATATTGGTCGACGTGAATTTTCCCAGTTTCCAAATTTATCGCAGGTAGAATGCCTCGACGAAGATATTCAGACGTATGTTCAACATTTGATTGCCCTGTATGATGATTTTAAAATCAGATTTGAAGACATTCTGTCGATGAATATACCACCATGGATAATAAATCCATATGACGAAACTGAAGTGGAAAATGTGGTACTGCAAGAAGAGCTACTCGAGCTTAGCACTAATGAGGAGCTCAAAGTAGCATTTAAAAGAGGGTATCAATCATTTTGGCTGCAGGCACAAATACCTGAAAAATATCCAGGACTGTGGGGAATTGTGCAAAAATTTCTCATAGCTTTCCCTTCGTCATATCTTGTCGAACGCAGTTTTAGTGCCGTAACAAATTTGTTGACAAAAAAACGGAGCAGATTAAATATTGCAGAGCGAGGAGATTTACGGTTATACTTAACTAAACTCAAGCCAAATATTGATAATTTGCTGTCAATTCACCAAGTACATCCCTCCCATTAAAATTATAACTTTTATCTCAGATTACAATGGTAATCTGAGATAAAAGTTAACATCAAAACTAATAATGATTATTATTTTAAAAACAGTCGCAATATAATTAAAATTTTGATTATATTGCGACTGTTTTTAAAATAATAATCATTATTAGTTTTGATGTTAAATTTTGATTCTACTAAGACTGTTATAACAACATAATTAAAAGTGTAGTAATTTTTGTGTTTGAATAAATAGCTACAAAACAAGAAAATATTTATTTTTACTTTTTACCACTCCGAAGTGGGAGCTTATTGGTTTCTTGTACTGTGAGTCAATCTTAGAATACAAAAAAGTAAAGTATGAATCCAACTGTTGGATGAAGACGCTTTTTAGACTGGTCTCGAAACTTAGCTTAAATGACAATACTCACAGCATAATCAAAGCAATATAAATTCTCACCTTTTTTTCGAAAACTTTTAACTCATAGTTGATTGAAAAATAGCCACAACACAGATTTACATAGACATATACTTTTTTCGGGTTTTGGAAGTAATTTAGTAAATGTAATAGCTTCAGGGGGTCCACCAGATCCAGCAAAATGTTTAAAGTGGTCTATGAGAAAAAAAGTATGGGAACCTCTGATCTAGATCAAAGACACATGAGTTTGGTTCCTATTGAAAATATTGATTCGTTGTCGTATTATATCCCTCACCATTGCGTTTTTAAACCAAATAGCCCATCCACCCCTTGTAGAATTGTATTTGATGCCTCGATGAAAACGAGTCGAGGTCCCTCACTAAATGATGTACTCCACAAAGGTCCAAAATTACAAAATAATCCCACTACCATTTTGTTGAACTTTCGTCTTTTTCCAGTAGCAGTTGTTGCGGATTTAAAACAAATGTATAGGCAGATTAGAGTCGTTGAACCTCATTGTGCATTTCAAAGAATTTTGTGGAGATTCGACGCAAATGATCCCATTTCCGTATTTCAGTTAAATACTTTAACTTTTGGAGTAAAGTCCTCGCCATATTTAAGTCTTAGAGTAGTAAGACAATTATGCAAGGACGAATCTCAAAACTTTCCTGACGTCATTGTACCCATATCCCGTGATATGTACATGGACGATGTGACGCGTTTTCCTCCTCCTTTACTTATATCGAGACTAAGTAACTGGACACGTCACAATTGACACCCCAAAACTACGGATTCAAGTTTTATCTCGGGCGCCAGATTTTTATCGTGGTTAACTCCACGGCCCCTCGACTCCAAAATTTCGAGAGTTCCGGATAACAACAGATGGAGGTACGGAAAATGCCAGGGGTCGGACTGTAAATACCTGTAGAGACTAAGTAGCGGTATACTTATTTTTCAGTCGAGCTTTATTGCTCGATTGACAGCACAGAATTGCCTTAAAACAAATTGAAACCAACGGTAATAACGAACGGCTAGTAAGAACATAAGAACAAATAAAAATGTTATTAAACCTACTGAAACAAATTTGCAGACAGGCGGCTATTCAAAAAAAATATATACACTAGGCAAAATATAAAACGGTTCAAGTACAAGACAAATCAAAGAAACATATAAATTATACAGACTCAGTGGTTTTATAAACGTGGCTATCGTATTCAATATTACTAAAATATTTCACGGTACTGAGCAGCGGTGTAACAGAATTTGAAAATTAATTTCTACAAGAAAATTATAAATTTGAGAATATCAACGAGACCCGAGACAGTCGGCGATTCGCTGAGATTCCGGCCAAAATAATTTTAATTCCGGAACGAAAGTTTCGAGACGTCCAGCAATCAAATAATATTTCGGAAAAACCAAAAACAAAACCTCAATAACAATCTATATGGACGAAAGAGGAAGAAATTTCAACAAGACCCGAGACAGTCGGCGAAAAGCTGAAATTCCTGACAGAATAAATTTAATTCCCGAACGAGACTTTCGAGTCGCTCAGTAATCAAATATTATTCCTGACAACCGGTAGACACTATATTTAACAACGGAAGAAAATAGCAATCTCAACAAGACCCGAGACAGTCGGCGATTCACTGAGATTCCTGAACAAAATAATTTTAATTCCCGAACGAAACTTTCGGATCGCCCAGTAATCAAATATTATTCTTGACAACCAACAAAGTCCTACTAACAATCTGAATAAACGGAAAGAGAAAGAAATTTCAACAAGACCCGAGACAGTCGGCGATTCGCTGAAATTCCTGTGAAGAAATAAATTTTATTTCTTGAACCAAAACTATTAACAAACTAAATCAACGGAAAGAGAGTGAAATCTCAACAAGACCCGAGACAGTCGACGATTTGCTGAAATTCCTGTGAAGGAATAAATTTAATTTCTGAACGAAACTTTCGGATCGCCCAGTAATCAAATATTATTTCTTGAACCAAAACTAATAATAAACTAAATCAACGGAAAGAGAATGAAATCTCAACAAGACCCGAGACAGTCGGCGATTTGCTGAGATTCCTGTTAAAAAAATAAATTTAATCCCTGAACGAGACTTGCGAGACGTCCAGCAATCAAATATTATTTCTTAAAACCAGAACTACTACTACTAATAAATTAAATAAACGGAAAGAGAAAGAAATTTCAACAAGACCCGAGACAGTCGGCGATTCGCTGAAATTCCTGTGAAGAAATAAATTTAATTTCTGAACGAAACTTTCGGATCGCCCAGTAATCAAATATTATTTCTTGAACCAAAACTAATAATAAACTAAATCAACGGAAAGAGAATGAAATATCAACAAGACCCGAGACAGTCGGCGATTTGCTGAGATTCCTGTTAAAAAATAAATTTAATCCCTGAACGAGACTTGCGAGACGTCCAGCAATCAAATATTATTTCCTAGAACCAGAAAGTGAAATCCTAACAAAACTTAAGTACAACAAATCAATGTAAAGTAAAAGACTGGTGGGAAAAAAACCGATGCTTACAAAAAACTGGATTCTTAGTCCCAGCACGAAAAATCTACGGACCAAATTATTTATGAACTATTTAAAATAAACGTAAAAAAAATATGTCGGATAGCTTACAAATTTATTTATCGGAAAACGTAAGAAAATTTAAAAAAATGAAAAGTGAGAATACCACTGAGTACCATATATAACAAAGGAATGTAAGTCTAACAAATTTATTCATTTGTAGAATACATTAAATTCAATAATCAAACAATTTCGGGACAAAATAAAATTAAATACGGAAATATGCGGTGCAAAAATAAAATTTTACCTTTCAAACACTTTATCGAAAACTCGGTCACTTCCGACGGACACTGTAGGTTTGTTTTCAGTACAGAGAGAAGAAGCTCCCTTTTAACTCTTGTTTTGCTATTTATGCCTTCTTTCCCACTAATCGCTTCTAAATAATTTTTTCCCAAAAAACTAAAACTAGATTTAATTACTTTATACCAAAATTCATACGGCTATACCGAACGGCCTAAATATAAAATTAAAAGGTATATATACCGGACGGCCCAAATATGATAAATCAATAGACTTGTGATTAAATTGTTTTACCAGGTAAAATTTATATTTACTACCTTACAACATTTAAAATTAAAGAAACTGAGTAAGGAGGAAATAACACGTTACATACTTTATATCTTGAAAACTAAATAAACTACAATTAATACCGGAAAAGAAAATACTACAATCCAAATTATTATTAGACCCAAAAAAGTAACTTCGTTACAACGACTTTATTAGTAGTTTTTGTAGTGTTCCCGAAGCTATAGTTGCACACACTCAGTTGGTAGATTTATTTCAAAGGGGAGGTTTTAAATTAGTCAAGTGGATGTCCAACTCTGACGAGCTATTGTCGACAATACCCGAACCCCTTCAATTGATTAAAACCAAACAATTTGATAAGTCAGTTGCTAAGGTGTTAGGACTACAGTGGGAAGAAAAACATGATAATTTTAGTTTTGGGGTAGAAATGTCTTCAATGTCCTCTTGTACGAAAAGAAACGTTCTTTCACTTGTTGCTCGCATGTTTGATCCCTTGGGATTTTTGTCTCCTATAACCCTGTTTCTGAAAATTTTGATAAAAAGACTTTGGATTTTGAAAATTGATTGGGATAGTATTGCACCCAAGGAAATCGAAATTCTCTGGAATAAATTTCAAAACGAATTCCATATTCTTCACAAAATAGAGATTCCACGCCATATAGCAGTTACGCCTAGTTCGTCATTATCGTTTGTAGGATTTTCAGATGCGAGTGCTGCTGGCTATGCAGCCATTGTTTATACTCGGGTTGTTGATTGTACAGGTCAAGTTAAAGTCACTTTTCTGTACTCTCAATCTAAAGTTTCACCCATGTCTACAATTACCCTCCCTCGCTTAGAACTCTGCGGAGCTCTCCTCCTCTCAAAACTTCTTTCTCATGCCATTGAGACTTACGCTAAAAGACATTATATTGATCAGATTTTTGCTTTAAGTGATTCCATGATTACCTTGAATTGGATAAAAACCCCAGAGAAGAAATTAAATTTATTTGTTCAAAATCGAGTTTTGAAAATTCGAAAGATGATTCCTCCGCCCTATTGGTTTTTTATTCCTGGAAAGGAAAATGTAGTGGATTGCGCTTCTCGAAGTTTTTGTCCTTCTTCGTTAGTTAACCATCCCACGTGGTTTATGGGTCCCAAATGGTTATGGTTAGAACCAAAGTACTGGCCTATTCAGTCAGTGAACGAACAGGAAGTTCGAGTTGATGATTCTGAATATTCGTTAAAGCATTTTGTAGGTATTGTTGTTCCTGTAATCTCACCGCTTTATACATTAATCGACAAATTTTCATCTTGGTCGAAACTCTTAAATTCCACAGTATACGTATTAAGATTTCTGAAAAAATTGCCTTTGAATAGACAGATACGTATATCTGATTTAGAAGCTGCAGAATAAGAATTGGTCCGTTCTGTCCAGCGAAAACATTTTTCCGATGAGTATAAAGCTCTTTGTAAGAATCTTTGTGTAAAATCGTCTATACGTCGTTTAAATCCATTTATTGAAAATGGTATAATTAGAGTCGGTGGACGACTCTCAAATTCCCAATATAGTTTTGATCAAAAACACCCTGTTTTGTTGCCCAAATCCGATCCCTTCACTATTTTGTTGATAGATTATTTCCATAAATTGTACTTACATGCTGGATCATATATGCTACAAAATCTTTTGTCAAAAAATTATTGGATTCTATCTAGTCGTCAGATCATCAGAAATAGGATTTGGAAAGGTAATCGTTGTTTTCGCGTTAATCCCAAACCTACCTATCCTATGATGGCTGACTTACCCGCGATAAGAGTTAATCAAGCAAAGGCATTTTTGCACACAGGTGTAGACTATACTGGTGCGTTTTCAATCACTATAGGGAGATATCGTGGAGTGAAAACTCAAAAGGCATATGTATGCTTATTTGTTTGTCTTAGCACGAAGGCCATACATCTCGAATTAGCCTCTTCGCTCTCAACCGATTGTTTTTTAGCCGCTTTCAAAAGATTCTTATCTCGTCGCGGAAATTGTGCAGTTTTGTACTCCGATAATGGCACGAATTTTGTGGGTGCTAAAAGGGTTCTTGACGAGATATATCAGCTAACTAGGTCCAAAACTTATAGAGATGCATTCCAACAGGAAATTAATAATTCCAAAATTTCGTGGAAAATGAATGTACCTTTGGGGAGTCATTTTGGGGGTATTTGGGAAAGTAATATCAAAAGCGTAAAGCTTCATTTAGCTAGAGTCGTGGGAAATCAAATTCTCACTTATGAAGAATTCCTAACCATTTTGACACAAATAGAATGTCTTTTAAACTCGCGTCCCCTTTGCATTCAAACTAACGACCCTGAAAATCCTATCGCGTTGACCCCATCGCATTTCTTATGTGCAGAACCATTAATGTCTTTACCGGCTCCTGATGAACTTTTGGAGAATATGAGCCTTTTAAAAAGATATAAATTATTAGACAGTATAATCCAACATTATTGGAAGAGATGGCATTCTGAATATTTGTCCTCTATGCAATCGCGCTTAAAATGGAATACCAAGTCAAATCCTGCAAAGGAAGGTATGGTAGTCGTAATAATGCACGAATCTATCCCACCTTTTCAGTGGCCTTTGGCGGTCATAGAAACTTTGTACCCTGGAAAGGATGGGATTGTTCGAATTGTCAAGGTACGGACAAGGAATGGCACGTACATGCGCCCAGTTGTCAAACTGTGTCCTCTACCCAGCAAATAAACTAAAGAGGAATTTAGTTGTAAATGTTTCATTGAAATTTTAGTTTAATTTTCTTTCCCTTCTGGAAATCGTATTTTGGTGATGGGTTTTAGTTTAGAATTTGTTTAACAAATAATGGCTCTGTTTGGTTTGTCCATGAGCAAATCCGCACCCATGTTGTAATTATGTAGTTGTAAGACAATTCTTGGCTAGGCATGCGCAGACACAGTGTATGAAATATGGTTTTAGTTGAATTTTTTTTCTCTCCGTTTATTAATAATAAACTTGTGGGGGGCAGGATGTTTTGGCGTATTCATCCTTTTATTATATTTATCAGACATTTTGCGTGTGTTTAGTATTGCCTATTAGTAGATATAGTAAAAATTAAGCCCAAACAGGCTTTTAGTATATAGAATCGTTTTTGGTTTTTAAAACAGTAATTAGTAGATATTCGTACCTAGCAGAGAGAACATTGTTTTAAAAAACCGTCGCATGTAGTTATCGACCAACCGGTTATCATTTTGCTTTATTATAATTGTTTATGGTGAAGGGTGAAATTGATTACCTTTTTTCCTTCCTCTATCTTACCCTATAGCTATTTCACCGAAGATTTAAGGACTTACAAACCTGCCGGTGCATAAGGTAAGATTCATTTATCATACAGTCAACTAATTTTATTTATTCACAAAACAATAGAGATTATTCTTTTGTGCTATATCAACCAATAACGAAAGAAATAACATCCGCTTCGACCATAGGGATGTTAGAAGATATATTTTCTCGAGTAGGCTTCCCAGAATCTATAACTGCAGATAACGGTAGACAGTTAAGCAGCTCAGAATTTAAATTTTTTGCAAAACTAATAATATAATACTTTACCATACTATTCCCTACTGGCCACAACGAAATGGTTAAGTAGAGCGACAGAACCGTGATATTCTTAAAAGACTGAAAATGAGTCAAGCTTACAGAAATGACTGGAAGAAGGAGTTACTGGAGTACCTTACAACAGTACTCCGCACACCAGAACAGGAAAAACCCCGTCTGAACTATTTTTCCGTCACAGATATCGAG
The DNA here is from genome assembly GCA_949126875.1 of Lochmaea capreae. Lineage (NCBI taxonomy): Eukaryota > Metazoa > Arthropoda > Insecta > Coleoptera > Chrysomelidae > Lochmaea > Lochmaea capreae. The sequence continues at coordinate 24,344,304 of OX421409.1, read as the reverse complement.
ACAAATTGCCAACTATTCCCCACGACTTTCCCAACGAGATAATTGAAGAAGAAGTTCGAGAAGAGGATCACTGGAAGAAAAAAAAGGGCAAAGAATTTGCCGACAGGAGAAGGAAAGCAAAAAATTCCAATTGATAGGTTGGGGATAAAGTTTTTGTAAAAAATGTTACAAAAGAAAACAAATTAACTCCCACATTTGATGCAACTCCACACACTGTTACCAGTATAAAAGGGGGAGACGTTCAAGTTGAAAATAATGAAACAGAGCAAGTTTATCAAAAAAATGTAGCCCACTTAAAAAAGGTAGATGGTCAATGGGCAATCGCCAATCCTGTTCAGTAAAATTCTAATTTTGTTTTTAGATTTAATGCAATGTTATTGTACTAGAGTTTGTAGTTCAAATCTCCTGATGAAGTTTTGTAATTAGATTAGTGTTTTAATTATATTATCACTGTATAAATGTTATTATATTGAAACTGCTAAGGTTGTGGTATTCAGTTTATTGCCGTTTAATAATTTCAACTTATTTATGTTAAATCTTGGATTTTAGGAGTATATTGTAGTAATTTAATCAGGAGTAATCTGTAATAAAAAATTTATTATAAAAAGGGATAGATGTAGAGTATAGAAAGGACACACCATATATAGTCACTGATGTGTATGTATTACTCATAGGTCGATTACTTAACTTGTTGATGTTAAAGTTACCGATTGTACCGTAGTAGAGATACAATAAAATTGTCATAAAATATAGAGAGTTTTATTTAAACTTTACAAACACTATAGTTTATAAGTATTTTCTTTCAAGAATACGATCGTGGGAAGATATTTGAATTTTTGACTCATTCTTGATTTATTCCAAAGAAAATATATGAAACGAACTTCCAATCCTCCTCACATCTGGTCACTTCGCCAGCATGAACAGCTCCTGTTGAAGCCTGCGCTAATTTCTTCCTTAGCAACAGCGATTATCTGCCTTGTTTTGTGGACTAAACCCTTCTAGTTGGGTGCAGTGGCGGCTTCTCGAAGGAGGCTCAGCCTCGTCAACAATTTATCCAGCAAATAGCACCAGAAATATTTTGTTGATTTTTCTCCATTTTATTTCCTGTTTATCTAATAATTTTCAAATTTTACAATTAATTCCCCGTTTCTACTAGTTATTTTTGAATATGACAACAGTGCCCTGGGGCTAGATTCTAAGATAATATCTCAATCACGAAACACAGTTGCCGTTTTCTCGACCAATCCAATTGCTAATACCGTAAAAAATAGCGGAAATGGCAACACTCTCAGGAGGCTTGCCTCTGGCGGTCCCGATGATACACGAATTGAGGAATACAGAATATGAGTCAAAGCTCGGCACATCGTGTTGCGCAGGTTTTCGTGAATGTTTGTTTTGTTTTATATTTATACGATTAGCGGGAATAATTCAGTGACGCCACGCGAAGTAAGGTTAGAATTAGTCTGTTCCGTAAATTATTAAAATTTAAAATGAGTTCGAGTTCTTGAGCTAGTGATTTAGTTGCTGACTTTTCAGAAAATCCATTTAGTGGATTAACATACGATAAAAAAGTGTTTTTTAAAAATGAACGGCCTCTACCGGATTTGAAGGGTTTAGTGTTATGATTATTTAATACTGACAATCATAAAAAAATATTTATGGTTAACGGGATCTGAGGGACACAATAAATTATATTGCTGGAATTGTTCACCATTAACCCTTAAGTACTCACACACCGTCTCAGAGACGGTACTGTACTGCTGGCCATACGATATCTCCCCACCACTGCACTTCTAAACGTCGGCCTTTTATGTAATTTCAATACCCGTAGATACAAGTTAGAGGTCGGCAGGGGAACTTGCGAAAGTGCGTAGTACTTGAAATATTTCGACTCAAACTGTCGATACCGTCTGTTAGACGGAGTGTTAGTGTTAAGGTAATTTTTTGATTATTTGTGGGCAATGGATCTGTTAAGTTTCATTATTAGGTTTAGAGAATTATGATCATGTATGTAATGCGGCTGTCAGATCGACATTACTAATTTTTTCGCTGCTTGTATAACGCATATAACTTTTAAAATAAATATTGAGTTAAATATTCCCAAGTGGTGTTTCTTTCACTCAATTAAGAGGAAAACCTCAACATATAAATGGTCCTTCGAACGTGGATAGATCCAGTTTAGCCACGATTCTCTCGAGCCAAGCAGCATCCAGTTTTGATATCGCGCGAAAAAGGTCAGTCCTTTCCATTTATTCCACCCAAAATCGTGTCCCTATTTTCTCGTCTTAGTGTTTAAAATTGTCACGATATCTTTAATATCCAGACAAATCTTGTCTCTCGGGCAGAAAATTAGTGAATTACGTCTTCAACGCAAATCATATAAATATTAGTATCATTTATTGTTTCTAATGCATTAGTGTACCGTTACATAATAACTCACGATTCACACGCTACTTCATAAATTTGTTTTTAGATCCTCGTAGGATTGTTGCTATAGAAGAAAACGTCTAGCATTAAAGACTCAGTTACACGACGCCAGTAACTCGTACGAGCTACTAAAAGCGAGTACTGGCACAAAATGATTGTCAAGGCAGTAGAATTTACACGGCATTTTAGTATGTCATTCAAGTAACTAGAACTTAGTACTAATTCAAGAGTTTACACGACGATATGTCTATTCTAGTTGAGTTTCCGAGAAAGATATAACCAATATGGATTGTGACGTAAAACGTGTGGTACTAGCGAAAAAGTTCCAAAAAATATTCAGAATAACTCTAAAATTGCTATGTGAGGAGATGATAGATGTTTTGGAAGATGTGTTAATGAACTCTCACAAAAGACTGTGGATAAGGAAGTGGCTTGCACGAAGAGATACACGTGGTGCTTCAAGTTTACTTCTGAAGGAGCTCGCTGTAGAAGATGTTGCAGAATTTACTAATTGTATGAGAATGTCTCCAAAATGTTTTGATAATCTACTCACAAAAATTTATCCTCACATACAACGATCGAACTCTACAATGAGAATGGCCATTCCTGCCAAAATAAAATTGCAGGTAACATTGTCATACTTAGCTACTGGAAATAGCTTTCGAAATCTGGCACAACAGTATCGTGTATCGCGGCCTGCTATTTCAATATTTGTTCCTGAAGTTTGCGATGCCATTTATGAAGTAATAAAAGAATTTATGAAGGTAAGTACATAAATCATTTATTATATTAAGAACAGTTAAACCAAAAGTATTGCTATTGCATGCTAGTGTTATGACCGAAACTGATATTCATAGCTTCTGAGAGAATGCTATGGTCCGCTTGCTCTTCGCAGGTATTCGAAAATTCACTGTAATGTGATGATGGTGCCGTATTGTGATAATCCTCAGATTCAGAATATGCAGATACGAGACTACTGCTGCTAGAGGGCCCAATAGAAGCAGATGTGTAGGCAACTGGCGTCACGGTAGTTAATGTAGAAGTTGTGTTCTGATTTTTAGTAATACTAGCCAGTCTGTACCTAGTTAGGATGCCTTGAAGTTCATTTTGACAAGAGATAGCTTGATCTAGCGGTAGTTTTTTAAGTTGAACGGCAACACTCTGTCCAAAAATATGAAATTCATCATCTTTTTCTGAATGGTCCGCATCTTGCATAGTGTTTGCTAGCGATTGTAGTTCTTGAATACAGGCAGCTACCTCTTTTACCTTAGTCTTTGTCAGTTTTTTACGCTTTGGTCGTGCGAGAAGGATTGTGGAAAACGCATTTGGCATTTTAGCCAGCAGATTCAGGATTTTTGAAAAACCAATATCCTGTAAAGTTTCCACAGTTGACAAGATCGTACGGACCTGTTGTGCCCTGCATAACTGGCTTCGAGCTAAATCAGTGAATGTCTATTTGCCAACGGGATCAGTCGACGAAGAAGACATTAATCAAGGTAAAGTAGTTCTTGGATCTTGGAGATCTGAAACATCTGGATTGCAAAAAGCTGTAACCGTAGGAAGTAATCATTCATCGCAATTTGCTAGAAAACTGAGGGACAGATATGTTGACTATTTTATGACTACAGGAGCAGTTTCGTGGCAAGATCGAATGATTTTTTAAACTTGTCATTTGGAGTAGATGTAACATGTAATGACTCACAAATATTGCAATAAATTTAATGTAAATGGTAATATACTTACCAAGTTAGATAGTGTATCTCTTCTTTTATTCACTTTTTGTAAAAATGAATGCATTATTGCGAACCACTTCATTTTAGGTACGTATGAGTCTTCTGCGCCCATTCCAGAATGATTTGCCTTTTTGATTTTTGCTACCTCTTGCATGTAAGTGGACCGTAAGTTTTTTATTTTATTTTTTGCGTCTACGGCGCCGAAACCTTCAATACCCATTTCTTCTACTAATTTTTTAATTGCCGCATCTCGGGCTTGCTTATTTCTATAAACAAGCAAATTGGAGTTCCACAGACATTCATGTTCCCTATATAACTCCACAAATTTCACACTAGTGTCTTCAGTCCATTTATTAGACGCCATATTAATAATAATAATATTAGAGTAACTAGAATTCACAAACTAAACAAATACTGCGTTGCTATTAAATATCACGTGTTTTGTCCGCCTGACAGCTCTACACTCTCCTAACCACTCGACTATTCTACTATTCACATGTTTACACGAGGCAATTGATGGAAGATAGTGAAAAAGAGGGGGCAACTCGTTCCATCGAATAGGATGGCTTTATATTCGCTCTCCTGGAACGGTTGATGGAACGAGTACTAAAAGCCAGCACTAGAATGTCTGTTTACACGGCATTTCCAGTACTCGCTTTTAGTAGCTCGTACGAGTTACTGGCGTCGTGTAACTGAGTCTTAACCTCTTCTTGATATTATTATCGTGTAATTTAGGGTTTCATTTTTTGCCCAGTCTTCTCCAAATTGCTGCTCCAAAAGATGTTTCAGACTTTTCTTCTTCTTTTCAGGGATAAAATTATTAAGTGGTAGTGTCCCCAGATTAGGCAAATTCTTGTCTGACTTGCCCTTCTTCAATAGGTTTTTTGGAGTTTCGGAAAGGGTTTCAAATCTGAAATTTTGGTAGCAAAAAATTTCTATTGAATTTCTCCTTCCTTTTTTTAAATTAATTCTTTTAAGATCAAGGATACCATCCAGTTTTTTAAAAGTGTTTTGCAGTGATTTGATATCATATAGGTGCCAATCAACACCAAGTTCCTTCACTTCCCCACATTTTGAATATATATTTTTATACTCATCTTTAGTTTTTACGACGGAAGTTTTTCTTAAGAGCTTCTCCACCCTTCCAAAAACTCTGTCAGCGGGCAGAAAACTATGCCCACGAACTGGATAAGTAATTCTTATTTCCTTCAAATTCTGCGGCGATTTAACTTTGAGCCAGTAGTAGAGGGCATGTACTATGTGAGCATTATTATTCTGGCCGCCACAGCCATCACAAAATAGTCTAAGAGTGTGTATATCATCCAAATTGAGAGAGTCTAAGTGGTGCAAAAGGGCTGAACCGATTTGCACAGAACCTCTGCCAGCTTGGTCTTCGCTCCAAGTATAGAATGAAGGGTGCCTCGAGCCCATATCTACACAACAAAAAACGTAGTAACTAACTTGCTGTGCGTAGAATGCGTCTGATATTGGAGTTCGAGGCAAAGGCTGTACCTGTTGCAAATCAAAACAAAAGGTAAGCGAAGAAGGTGGATTTTCTTTAGACAGTTCATAAAAAGCTTTCGCCCTGGTTAAATGAATCTTTTTCTCCAAAACAAATTCATTTTTCTTCTCATTACTTTTTTCCATCTTAATCTTATACTCCAACTTCATGCATGTACCACAAGCATCGGAAGCTGGTGAGGAAAATCCTATATGAAAGTCGCCTCTGAAAATTCTAGAAAACATACTAAGTGAAACTTTCATACTATCATTTTTTGTATTATACAGGCTATGGAGCTTCCTGATACTTAAACTAGAATCCAGGTTTATTTTCTTGGATTTAGAGCGATTATAGTGACTTTCTTTGCCCTTAAGGTTCCCGATAAATTGCTTTACACTTTGTATTCGGTCTGACGAATTCTGTGATCTCTTGTCCCCTCCTCTTTTTTCGATAGGAACTTCCCCATTGTTTATTAAATTCGCAACACGATTAACACGTCTCGGAGATAAACCCAAAGCTTTTACAAAAAAACTGTGGCAGACTTTAAGTGGATGCTTATGATGCATACTTTTTAAAAAATAACTCACGTTAACTTCACGTTTTTTGGGTGCTTCCTTGACAGGTCTTCGTCTGCTGACTGTAACAGAACTCATTAAGTGGCATAGCCGAATTTCTTGGTCGCTTTTGTTACTCGTACTGTATATCTTACGTTTATTGCGTTTGATATCGGTCAATGTAATATTATTGCACTTGTATGTGCTTTTATTATTATGGTTGCATGGTCGTTGGAAATTTTTTAAATCAACATCGGGCTCTTGATATCTGAAAATCATAATATATTAATTTACACCCGTTTTCAATGCTCTAACCTATACGTTTGAGTTATAGTAATTTTATGGATAACTACCTTTTATTCTTCAACAATTCCTTCGCATTACGCTTAGTTTGTTTTCTAATTTTTTTGCCTTTGTCACCCACACTCACAAGATCCATTTTAATTTCACTTCCTTTCCGTTTCCGTTATAAGTAGCCTTTTATAACACAACAGGGACAATAAATATAAACAATAATAATAGCCGCAGTCCGCTTATTCCAAATTGACAAAATTGACGTTACGAACACCACAGAAATAGTATAACCATAAACAACCATAGACAAAGAAGAGAGTAATATCTCTATTCAAACCACTTCTCTGAAAATTGCACTAATATAGAAAACTGCAAGACATATTTATCATATTTATATTGCAGAAAACTTCGACAAATGTTTATCCAAGTTACAGACTTCTATTATTGGAATCATAGTGTGCAATCTAGCGGTAAGAAATTAAACTGCAAGAAATATACAGTTACCTGCAAATTTAGAAATTTCGATTACATTATGGATTTAATGCAGTTTGTTCTGTTTAGGAGCAATTCATGGATTTATGTCGGTTTGTTTGAATCAGTCACTTTTAAATGCATTTTACATACTTTATTACGATATATTGCGTTTAGAACACATTGGAATATGGCAATGGATTTATCACACTCAAATGTAATAGAAATCATACCTAACTATTTTTTTGTCGGAGATGGATTTATTACGTTTTGTCAGATCGCTCCTCTTAGAATCGTCCCTTAAGGGTGAACCAAAACATTTAATTGCATCCTTAACACCTACTGATGCAAATTATGGTATCGCCTGGGATCTTTTAAAAAAACGATATGAAAATAAAAAAATTATCATCAATTCACATTTGAAAGAAATAATGGAGTTACCCGCTTTGGTTAAAGAATCGCACACATCGTTACGGCATTTATCAAATTCGTTTTTTAAAAATTATCGTTCTTTGGAATCTTTGGGCGAAAATGTCCACCAATGGAATACAATTTTAATTTACATTGTTGTTTCAAAATTAGATTTTTGTACTAAACGCGAATGGGAAATTCATTGTAAATCTCTGGATTCTCCAAAAATGGAAGACTTTAATGAGTTTTTGATGCAAAGATGTCAAATTTTGGAGGCATTGGATGTTAAAATGTCTTCAAACTCGAAAAGAACTAATGAGTCAAAATCATTTGTTTCCTCTGAAGCAACTTATCGTCCCAAATGCCCTTTTTGTAAGGCAGCTCATTTCATTTACCTATGCGATAAATTTAAACAACTATCCGTGTCAGACCGTTTAGATAAGGTTAGAAAAATGAATTTATCTACAAATTGTTTACGTTATGGGCACAAACCTTCAGACTGTCGTTCATCCAATTGTAAAAAATGCCATCAAAGCATGCAACCTTGCTCCATCGACCCCAAGAAGTTTCAACTACAAGTTCCAATCGCCAACATTCGAGTAGTAATCACAGTTCTCTTCAGACTCGTTCTCCAGAAAACTATGTTACGGGATTTGAGAATTCGAATTCGGAAAATATAAATGAATCATATGTGGAATCAGAAGAAAGGCCAATAACATCAGTTACTTGTCAAAATTCCACAAATTCCTTTACTTTATTATCTACAGCTATCGTGAACGTTTTTGATGCAGATAAAAACATTATACCTTGTAGGGTATTACTCGATTCTGCTTCACAATCAAATTTTGTGACCTCTGCCATGTTGAAAAAATTAAATTTACAAACTGTGAAGGTTAATGTTCCTGTTATAGGGATAAATCAAATTAAGACTAAGATATCACGTCGAGTCAATATTTCGTTAGCGTCTCAACACTCTGGTTATAAGTCCAGATTGAATTTTCTCGTATTACCTTCTATAACGCAATTTTCTCCTCAAAACTATTTTGATTCATCAAAATTGAATATCCCCTCAGAATTATCTTTAGCAGATCCTAAATTTAATATTCCAACGGAGAAAGATATGCTCTTGGGCTGCGAAGTGTTCTATGAACTTCTTTGTATCGGGCAAATTAAACTGGGTAAAAATTATCCAATTTTGCAAAAAACCCTACTTGGTTGGATAGTAAGTGGGAATGTCCCGAACGCTCAAGGAACGCACAAGGTTGATGCAATGTTTTCAAACTGCTTTCTTAGTCAAGAAAGTTCGTTAGATAACATCTTGGGGAAATTTTGGACGGTAGAAGAAGTAAACTCAAATTTGCGCACAATAATGTCTAAGGAGGAGATGGACTGTGAAAATCATTTTCAACAAAATACATTTAGAAATGAAGTTGGTAGATTCGTCGTAAAGCTCCCATTAAAAGATAATTTCAAGGACTTAGGTGATTCTGAACAATCTGCTCTTAACAGATTATATTCTCTCGAAAAGCGACTATCAAGAAACCCAGAACTTGGGAGTTCCTATAGGGCATTCATGCAGGAATATCATGATCTTGGACACATGTCTGAAATATCTCGAGATCATGTTTCAAAAACTCCCATATACTATATACCCCATCACAGCGTTGAAAAACCTGATAGCTCCACCACAAAGCTAAGGGTTGTTTTTGACGCTGCTTGCAAATCTTCTACAAATGTATCCTTAAATAATGTACTTAAGGTTGGCCCTACAACTCAAGATGACTTATTCTCGATTGTTATTCGATTTAGACAACATAATTTCGTTCTAATAGGTGATTTAAAAAAAATGTATCGCCAAATATTAATCCATAAGGATGAAAGAGATTTACAAAGAATAGTTTGGCGTAACTCACCATGTGAAGAAGTGAAGCATTTTCAGATTTTCAGTTGAATACTGTTACCTATGGCACGGCTTCAGCCTCTTTTCTTGCCACTCGTTGTTTATCAGAAATTTCGTCAATTATTGAAAAAGAATTCCCACTTGAGAGTAACGTAATATCAAAGGATTTTTATGTTGATGATATTTTAACGGGATCATCAGATATCAACTTGTAGTAAATAACGCAAAACCTTCGTGAATAGGCTATTATTAAGCAAGAACTGAGCTTGACATTAAACAGTGAACATTGACATTACAAATGATAAAAGGTATAACGATCTAATACGTATAAATAAATATAGTACATAAAATATAGTACACTACATTCTCCCCAGCTTTATTTTTCGACAAAATCTTCAAGGTAGGCGGGAGTTTTTCTTCTTCTAGTGCTACATCTCGTACTTTGAGGAATTTCAGTTTCAAAATAGTCGCTTCCTTCAAGGTCTTGAGGATTATTGTAAATGTTTTCCATTTTATTAGAATCAAGTTGAGAACTACTTGTTTCAGTTGTCGTTTCGGAAGTTTCCGTAGCCAAGTTGCTATTTTGGATTGATTGTTCCAATGTAGTCTTATCTCCACACGGAGCAAGATGTCTTAGAGAAACAGTTGTTTCACGTCCATCGTCATATCTTACAACAGCATACTTAGGATTAGCTTCTATTAAATCAACCTCTTCAACTAAAGGATCGTACTTAGAGTGCCTCACATGCTTCTTCATAAATACTTTGCCAGGATTCATTAGCCATGAAGGTATTGCAATGCCATTTCACATTCTTTCATGTGGTGTAGTATTTGTAGCTGTGCACAAGAGTGAACGAATAGAATGGAGAGCGACGTCAAGTACTTCTTCCCATTGATCAGATTTGAAATTTCTTGACTTAAGTGCCAGAGAAATAGTTTTCCAAATAATTCCATTGTATCTTTCGGTTTGGCCATTACCTTCAGGATTATAAGCGGTAGTTCTGCTTGTGGGTATTCCATACGAATGTAGAAAATTTTTCAGTTCATGAGACATGAAAGATGCACCCTGATCAGAATGAATGTAGCCAGGCATGCCAAAAATTGAAAATAAATTAGTAAGGCATTCGATAACAGTTTTAGCAGTCAGATCTCGGCATGGATAAGCAAACGGAAATCTAGTATATTCATCTATAATTGTGAGAATGTATTTGTTACGAGAATTAGAGGGAAGGGGTCCTTTGAAATCTAAGGATAGCCTTTCGAAAGGTGAAGTAGCCTTTATCAATTGCCCTTGAATTTTTACAAACTTTGGTTTAATTTCTGAACATACAGGACAAGAAGCTGTCATAACACGTACCTCTTCGATAGAGTAGGGTAAATTACGAGATCTTATATAATGTACCATTCGGGTAATCCCAGGATGACAAAGAGCTTGATGTAAATCAATTAAAGATAGATTGGTAGTAGTAGTGCAGCAAACTCTTGAAAAAGTATCAGGTACCACATTGTCAGTTCCTGGCCGATACTGAATATCAAAACTGTAACAGGATAATTCCAGACGCCACCTTATAATCTTTTCGTTTTTGATTTTTCTGGAGTGTCGCATGTTAAACATAAACGATACCGATTTTTGGTCTGTTATAAGTTGAAAGTGTCTTCCAATTAAGAAGTGGCGCCATTTTTTAACGGCTTCAACTATAGCATATGCCTCTTTTTCAACGGAAGAATGATTTCTTTCACTACTTGTTAATGTCCTTGAGAAAAAGGCTACAGATCTTCCTTCTTGACTGAGAGTCGCATCCGTCTCAACGACAAGGGGAATTTTATCATCAATAGAAGTTACAGCTGACAAGGCAATTTCATTTTTAAGAATTTCAAAATCCTGTGCTACCGGATCAGGCAAAGGGAAAGTTTTGATGGTAACTAATCTATGGATTTTTTTCGAAAAACGAGGAATAAATTTTGAATAGTGAGAAAACATACCAATAGCTCTTTTAAGTGATTGAGAGTTTTGAGGTAGTGGCAGTTTTATTAGAGGTTCAAGTCTTTCAGGGTCGGGTTTTAGAGTTTGATTTTCGATTAGATATCCAAGAAGTTTAATAGATTTTTGTGAATACAAACTTTTCTTTTCATTAATTGTAAAATTGTACTTCTTTACAACTAGCATGAATTTGTTAAGATTGTCATCATGTTGTGCTTGATTTATTCCGCAAATAGTAATATCATCCAGATATGCATATACACCTTCTAGTTTTTCCAATTTTATAATATTATCTATAACCCTCTGAAAGCATGCAACTCCATTAGTGACTCCAAAAGGTATTCGTCGAAATTGATATAGCTTTCCATCAGCTTCAAAAGCTGTAAAATGCTTTTCTTCTTCTCGTATTGGTACCTGGTGGTAAGCACTCTGGAGATCGATAGTACTAAATATAGCATATTTTGCAACAGTGCGGACTACAACTTCAATGTTCGGAAGTGGGTAAGCGTCTAAATATGTGAATTTGTTGATAGTTTGAGAATAGTCGACCACCATTCTCTTCTTATGAGTTTCACTCTTCGTAATTAATACCTGAGCGCGCCAAGGTGAGTTACTTTCTTCTATAATTCCATGAGATAAGAGGGAACTTACTTGATCAGATATAAATTTAGAATCTTCTGTCGAAAATTGTCTAGACTTAGTTGCAATAGGTCTGCAATCGTCTGATAAATTTGAAAGTAGTGTGGGAGATTCTATATTAAGATGAGCTAAACTGCATATTTTGTCAGATGAATCAATTATTAAAGGTGATTTCGGGCCTCCAAATGTGATTTCAAGAGCGAAATACTGTTTAAGTAAATCATGACCAATAACTACATCAGCACATAAATCTTGAAGAATGGATATACGGATATTTGAATGCAATCCATCCTTTATAGCTAAATCTACGAAGCAGTGTCCAGATATAGAAGACTTCAATTTCGTGGATGCCATTAGTATGTGACCAGAACTTGATTTAATGCAGTCTGACAGAGTATTTATGTGGTTCTCCGCCAAGAATATCTTTATTTCTTCTCGAGACATCATGAAAGTGTTGATTCCTATCTTAGCAGATTTGTTTGGCTTGAGCTTGATTGGTACTCTAACTCCCTTGGTCAATTGTACTAGAATGGCCATGATTTCGGACGTTTGCTCATTACAAACATTGGAGCACCCTGCACTCAACAGAATGCCTTCCTTCTCAGATTTGTCGTCTGAAACAGTTGGTTGAGAACCTGGATCCTTTGATCTCGTCTGTTTCACACGAATTGATGCTTGAGTGTTTCTGGAGTTAGCTCTATCACTTTTGTCATCTTGTTCTTCTGGAGAAGTAGTAGATATGACAATTCTCTTCCTCTTGGTCCCCTCAGTTTTATGAGGGAACACAATTTTTATCTCATCAGAGGAGGTTGATGTAGCGTAAAACCTCAACCCAGACTGTTCCCTGATCCATTCTAAAAGCTTGTCCATCTCATTCACATATTCCTCAGGGATTCTTGCAACATAAGAAGATCCGGTAGATTCTAAACTTGCTGAGGCTACTGCTTTTGATAGTTCCTGCACTTTAGGGTCCTCCTCTATCAACATATTGTCTTCCTCTACTGAGCTTTCTCCGATTGATTCGAAGTCAAGGCTTGACTTATCATCAGGGGCATCGTCTTTCTCCTCAGACTGGGAGTCTGAATCCTCAGGAATCGGAACGGTCTCTGCTTCTATTTGTCCTCTCTCTGGATCCTCCTCTTCTGGTTTGAACCATTCTAGGTTAGGGTTTCCAGATGGATTGGAGAAACAACCACCGCTGCTGCACTGTTGCGTCTCTACTTCCTTCCCTGCCTCCTTGTCTGCATCTTTAATGCATAGAGATTTAATAGAAGCTAATCCTAAGTATGCTGTTGTAAGATATGACGATGGACGTGAAACAACTGTTTCTCTAAGACATCTTGCTCCGTGTGGAGATAAGACTACTTTGGAACAAACAGAATTTTTAGCTGGACATGAACTCCGTAAATGTTTTCTATTAGATCCACAGTAGTAGCATTTAAAGTTTTTTAATTGCAGTAGATGTAACTTGATTTGATTCTAGCGAATTTTCGATTGATTGGATTGAACTAACAACTTGAGGAGCAGAAATATAAGCTTCTGAATGTTTTTGCGCAGACTCTAGTGATTGAGCTGAGATTATAGTTTCCTCTAATGTTAAAGTATGATTCTCTAACAAACGCTGCCTAATGTGCACAGAAGTTAGTCCAGTGATAAAAGCATCTCTTATGTAGTCGTCTCGATTTTGATTAGAAGAAACAGTTTTAAAATTGCAGTCGTTAGCTAGTTGCTTTAAGATTAATATATACTGATCCACATTTTCTCCAAATTGTTGTTTTCTAGTCATAAGACTATGTCTTGCAAATATTTCGTTCTTAGGTTTTACAAAAGCAGATTCAAGGACTTGCATAGCATCAGCATATTTCTTACAGTCGGAAATAAGTACAAAGTTGGTGTGACTTACATAATTTACGAGTAGCTTGAGTTTTTCTTCCTCATTTATTCCTTCAACAGAAGAAATAAAATTTTCAAAAGTAGTTTTCCAGTGTGACCATTCGAGGGCAGCTTTAGGAGAGTTCGGATCTACATCAAATCGGTCCGGCCTTAGTAATTTGTCCATTTTATTATTCTTGCTTAATAAATTGTAATAAATAACGCAAAACCTTCGTGAATAGGCTATTATTAAGCAAGAACTGAGCTTGACATTAAACAGTGAACATTGACATTACAAATGATAAAAGGTATAACGATCTAATACGTATAAATAAATATAGTACATAAAATATAGTACACTACACAACTCACTGATAAATATGAGACGTAATCTTTGTAAAGTTTTCGCGAAATTCGGATTTGAATTAAGAAAATTCCAATCTAACGATCGTAAAGTTCTTGATGATATCCAGCAGGAGTATGTTGAAAGTAACGAATATGCAATTTCGGATGACTTAAGTGTCAAAACACTTGGGATATCTTGGATCCCTAGATCAGACAAATTTGAGTATAACTCTAAAAATCTTGTCCCAAATCAGGAAACGGCATCTAAAAGAACTATACTTTCGTTTGTAGCAAAAAATTTTGACCCCCTAGGCATATTAGGGCCCCTTTCTATTCGAGCAAAATTAATCATTCAAAGGCTATGGCAATTAAAAATCGATTGGGATGAAAGCATCCCACAGCAACTTTTTTCAGAGTGGCTGGATTTGAAAAATGAAATATCTCGTGTTGGTTTAATGCAAATTCCTCGACATGTATTAGTCCAGCAACCAAAAGTTATTCAATTGCACGGGTTTTCAGATGCAAGCGAAAGAGCATATGCATGTTGTATCTATGTACGTTCTATAAACATAGATAATACTATCGAGAGCCATTTATTATGCGCCAAGTCTCGAGTAAGTCCGCTAAAATCCCTCTTTTTGCCTCGTCTAGAACTCTTAGGAGCAATATTATTGACCAAACTTATCTTAAAAAGTAAAGAAGCTTTAAATATTCATATAGATCAAACGTTTTTGTGGTCAGATTCTACAATTGTGCTTTCCTGGATAGCAGCTGAACCCAGATGTTGGAAAACATTTGTGGCTAACAGGGTTGCTGAAATTCAACGACTAACGCATATTGAAGATTGGAATTATATTTCATCAGAACAAAATCCTGCTGATATAATCTCCCGTGGAGCCAGTATGGGGCTTTTGGTCAGTTCTAATTTGTGGCTTCATGGACCCAGCTTCTTGAGGGAATACAATGATTGGCCTCATAATTCAAATATTTGTAACTTTTCACGATCAAATAATAATAATATTCCCGAATTCAAACTACAAAAGGGAGTGTCATATGTAGCACAAATCGACTTGAATTTAGATATTCTTGAGCAATTTTCGAGCATAAATAAATTACTTAGGGTTTTGACGTACTGCTTAAGATTTTTTAACATTCTCAAGGTTTCAAAGGATCATCGAAAACATGGAAAACTAAGTTCCTCTGAAATCCAGCAAACAGAGTTATTTTTAGTGAAGTTGATTCAACTTCAATGCTTTTCATCAGAACTTTGCGAGCTTAAGCAGAAAAATAATATTTCTATTAGGAGCAAACTCAAGTCTTTGTCGCCTTTCATTGACGAGCATGGTATCATACGGATCGGAGGTAGATTAAAACTCTCAAGCTTTCCGTACGACGTAAAACATCCCATTCTTCTTCCTGCTAAACATGTCTTTACGCAGCTTATCATTGATTGTGAACACAAACGTACACTGCATTCTGGTCTTCAGGGTACGCTATCGCACGTCAGGCAGAGATATTGGCCGCTCAATGGCAGACAAGTTGTGAAATCGTACATTAGAAAATGTGTAATTTGCTTTAAGACCAAACCAAAAATAATTTTCTCAAAAATGGGTGATTTACCCAAGCTTCGCATTACTCCTTCCCGTCCATTTTTATCGGTTGCTGTGGACTAGGCAGGTCCATTTGAATTGAGAGATAGCAAAGTTAGGTCAAACAAAGTAATCAAAGGTTATGTATGCATTTTTGTTTGTTTTGTGACTAAAGCTGTTCACATTGAAGTAATCTGCGATCTGACGAGTGATGGTTTTAAGCTTATTGAAGAGGTTTGTTTCAAGAAGAGGGTTTTGCACACGTATCTACAGCGATAATGCTACGAATTTTGTAGGTTCAAAAAATGAATTAATCTCAATCCAAAGGTTAACTGAATCTGGTAATTTCTTATTACAGTTATTACAGAAGTAGTTGTTGCTCCTTAGCTGAACGGCCACTGTTTTTGAAAAATATTATTTTTCAAAAAATTCATAGAGTGTTGAATATTTATAATTATTCCTTTCGACACCTGTTAACTAAAGTCAAATTACTACTATGGAAAAAACCGGTTCAAATGGGCCAAAGTACCTGCTACCTCAAATAGAGGACGACGACCACAGCACAACATTGTGTTGCAGTTACCCGGCTTACGACAAAAAGCGAAAGATATTGGAGATCCTGTTGACCCCTTTTCAGTTTGGAAGCTTTTGTTCAGTGATGATATTTGTGAAACAGTTCTAAGATGGACAAATGTCAGAATAGAAAGAGAGCGGGCTAAATATAAAAAACAAAATTCACCAACGCTCAGGAACCTCGACATGACTGAACTTCACGCTTTTATGGGATTTTTAACATTTACATCCGTGTTCAAATCTAACAATGAAAATTTAGATACAATACATGCCACCAACGGAACTGGTAGGGAGATTATAAGGTGCATCATGTCCAAACAAAGATGTGCTTTCCTTCTATCATGTTTGAGGTTTGACGATCCAGAAACCAGGGAGGTGAGAAAAGCAGTAAATCCAGCCGCCCCAGTTTCAGAAATTTTCGATATTCTTATCAAAAACTGTCAGACGTGTTATTCTTTAGGTAAGTCAGCATGTATCGATGAAATGCTAGTAGGATTCAGAGGACGGTGCCGTTTTAAAATGTATATACCAAATAAGCCTGTGAAATATGGTATAAAGATTATGTGTTGCACCGATGCCAGAACCAACTATCTTTTGAATGCTTATATTTATACAGGTAAAGGTTCTGATGGCAATGGACTGCCAAAAGAAGAAAAGAAATTCAATATACCTACACAGGCCGTATTGCGACTCACAAAACCACTTTTTGAATCAAATAGATCAGTTTTTTTTGATAACTGGTTCACGTCCGTTGAGTTGGTACTAGCCATGAAACAAAGAGGATTAACTTGTATTGGTACTCTGAAGAAAAACAAAAAAGAAATTCCTGCTATATTCTTACCAAAAAGAAAGCGTGAAGTAGGAACAACCTTATACGGATATACAAAAGATATCACTTTGGTTTCGTACACAACAAAAATCAATGAGGCTGTCCTTTTGCTATCGTCTTCTCACCACCATGCTAGTGTTGACCCACTAACTAACAAGCCCGATATCATTGCTGATTACAACTCCACTAAAGGTGGTGTCGATACGTTAGATGAGAAATGTAGCAAGTTTAGTTGTAGTCGTCGAACCCGCCGCTGGTCTATGGCAGTATTTTTTAGACTCTTTGACATCAGCACAGTGAATGCATATATACTTTATGAATCCTACAAAAATAATAATCACCTAATACGATCAAAATTTATTGAAAAATTAGCATTTCATCTTGTGGAACCTCATCTCAAACGAAGACTAGAAAGCACATTTCTACCAAGAAAGCTAAAATTGAGCATATGTGAAATTTTAGGCATTGAAGAGGTGAACCAACCCTTGGAAATGCTAGTTGAAAAATTAGAAAAAAGAAAAGATTGCTCACTATGTCTATAATTTATGGGATTTTGGGCCTGGGTTTATTAATTTGTTATTGAAATAATCTTACGACATTCTATATTTTATTTGACAACTGTTCTACATTAAACTCATAATCTATCACACATATTTAATTACTATAGTAACACATTCAAGTCCCAACATACTGCGGCCCCAGAATTGACGTGGTAGTTCAAATCGCTAAAACAAAATCAATCAACTCTGGTATCTCAAGGGAGTTTTCAGTTCCCTTCCAAAACGTGTTTTTCTTATTTTCTTTTTGTTTTCAAAGGGTAGCTCTTCCACTGTGGATAACTCTTCATTTTCTTCAAAATTTAATTTAGTCGAAGACAATTCCAACGGATATAAACGCTGTAGTGGTCGAATTAGTTCACCCTTAGTCGTTTTTATTCTTGCTACTCTATGTATACCGTCCTTTCCTTTATATAATTCCTCAACCTTTCCCAAAGGCCAAGCAATCCGTTTTTTATTATCTGAACCAATTAACACTACTTCTCCTATCTTCAGATTATCGTTTCTTCTGCATCCTACGTTAACCAGTTCCGCAAGGTATTCATTTTGAAACCTCCCCCTTAATGATTTTCTTAAATTGTGTAAAAACTTGAAACGATTTTTGAAAAAAATATTATCTATAATGTCTAAATCAACAACCTCGTCAGAAACGCTATGTAATGGTTTTAAAAACTTTGATGGGGTTAGAACCTCCCACCCATCAACATCAGAAACATAAGTAAGCGGTCTTTCGTTAATCACCGCTTCAATATCACATAAAACCGTGTATAGCTCGATGTAGTAAAGCGATGCCCTTCCTAATTGCCGACGAAGAAGCTCTTTTACTACTCGAACTAATCGTTCCCACCACCCGCCCCACCAAGAAGCCGATGGTGGATTAAAATTCCATTTTATTCTTTTGGTTCCAGCAAATTGTTCAATTTCTTCCCAATTTAACTTACCAAAAAAATTATTGCTCCCATGAAAATTTGTCCCATTGTCCGAATAAATAATTTTAGGCCTTCCCCTTCTACTAATAAAGCGTCGAAGAGCGTATAAAAATGCTTCAGTAGAGAGCGATTTTACCAACTCTAAATGTAGAGCCCTGTATACTGCACATGTATATAGCACTATCCATGCCTTTTCACCCCCTTTTAACTATAAGGGACCTGCTAAATCGACACCAACGATTTCAAAAACTCCAGCATCATTAATCCTGTTGGTAGGTAAGGGTGCAAAGGGTGTTTCAATTGGTTTACTATTTAATTTTTTACAGGTAACACATGAGTGAATTATGGCATTTAGAGTTTTTCTTGCTTTTATTAACCAAAATTTCTCTCGAATTATTCCTAAAAGTATCTTCGGACCAGCATGACAACTTTTTTCATGTTCCTCAACTAAAAGTTTTCTTATTATTTCATTGTTGTTAGGAATAATTATGGGATATTTAAAATCTTGAGGAAAATCACCATAAGTAAGCTTGGTTTTTAATCTTAAAATTCCATTTTTGTCTCCCAAAATTTCAAACTTCCTCAACCCCTTCACATTTTCGTTTATGTCTTTATTTTGAACAAACTTTATCAAACATGTCTCCGCTTCTTCCATTTCTTGACTGTTTAAATAATCAAATTTGTTGTTTTTCTTGAATTCCATGCATTTACTTCTCTGCTTGTTTTTAACATTGTGGTAAAATCTGAGAATCCATCCTACTAGTCGTCTTAATTTTGAATACTTTCCAAAATAATTTAGATTTTGATAAAATTCTTCAGAACTCTTTACTAAGTTAGTAGTAACCACTTTTTCACATTCTTTTATCACTTCTTCTTCTGTAGTATGAACCTCTCTTTTTGGCCATTTTTCTTCTGATTCTTTGAGCCATTGTGGTCCTTGCCACCATTTTTTCCCGATTAGTTGTTTTCCGCTACAACCACGTGATAACACATCTGCTATATTCATTTCTCCTGGTACATGCTGCCACTGGTTAATATCACAGTATTTTCTAATCTCTTTTACTCTGTTTCCAACAAAAGTATTCCACAAACCTTTTGTTTTTATCCAGCTTAAAGTTATCATAGAATCACTCCAGTAGTAGGTTTTGAGATCTCTAAAATCTTCTACTTCCTTAACAGTCTCCCCTAATCTTACCCCTATTAGAGCGGCCATCAATTCTAACCTAGGAAGTGTTATGGACTTAACAGGACAAAGTCTCGATTTTGCCAGTAAAAGTTTAATCAAAGTAAAATTTTCAAATTCTATTCGAATGAAAATACATGCCGCGTAAGCTATTATACTTGCATCAACAAAAACATGAAGCGTTTTATTTATTATTTTGTTATCATTTTCGGAATTTTTAAAAATATATCTTGGAATACTGCAAAAATTTAAGCAATTTATACTATTTAGCCAATTTTCAAAACGATGCTTAATATCTTCCGGTAGTTTTTCATCCCAAGCTAATTTTAATTTCCAAGTCTCCTGTAATAATAACTTCGGTAATAATGTAAATGGTGCTGTAAAGCCAATAGGGTCGAAAATTCTCTGAGTAGCCGATAAAATACCTCTTTTAGTTCTAGGAATGTCAAGAAGTGTACCTAAGTTTTTGATATCACAAGATAAAAGATCTGTATAGTAGTTCCATTTTATTCCTAAAACTGATATAATGTTATTTTTATCATTATCGTCTATAAGAGAATTTTCTATACTAGTCACCCTGTTATAAATCCATCCCCTCAGGTCGAAATTAGCTCTTTTTAAAATATCAGTTGATTCTTCTATGAATTGATACAATTCCGTTTCATTTTCAACGCTAAATACACAATTGTCTACGTAAAATGTATTCAGGAGTTGATTTGCAGTATCTCTATATTTTTCTTCTTTTCCCAAATGCAAATTTAACG
The DNA here is from genome assembly GCA_949126875.1 of Lochmaea capreae. Taxonomy (NCBI): domain Eukaryota; kingdom Metazoa; phylum Arthropoda; class Insecta; order Coleoptera; family Chrysomelidae; genus Lochmaea; species Lochmaea capreae. The sequence continues at coordinate 24,323,752 of OX421409.1, read as the reverse complement.
TTGCAGCCAAAAGAAATGGACTTGGTTTCAGCCCAAAAACTACTCTACAGTGTCTGAAAAGTTGAATTTCTCTTTTTTCATAACTTTTCCACCATAAAAAGCGTAAATAATTCCTATCTTCCTTTTTTACACTTATTTGTAAAAATGCCTTGGCAATGTCAGCCGTTACCCCAATTTTATGTATTCTAAATTTTAAAATTAAGGGAATAATAAGTTCTATCAGGTTAGGGCCTTTTTCTAATAAATCGTTCAGAGAATTACCATTGTTATCCTTTGCTGATGCATCGAATACTGGCCTTATTTTTGTAGTAGCATTGGATTCTTTTATCACTGCGTGATGAGCCAAGTAGTGCATATTTTCTTCTAATGGTTCCTCTTCTACTTCTTCTATTATTGCTATAGCTTTCCACTCTTGAAAAACCTTATCATAATCTGAAAATTTATTTATAGAAATTAAACGTTTTGTAGTAGAAAATAACCGTTTTTCCGCTAAATTATAATTTGAGGTTATTGCTGGATAACCTTCTGTCCACGGTAAACCTACTTCATACCTATTTTCTTGGTTTATTACCGTTTCCTCTTTAAATTTCTCCAAAGTGTTGCTATCTATCTTTCTTTTACATTTCGCATCTGTAGGATCTTTTATCCCTAATGTTTCTAAATTCCACAAGTTACTCAAAGAAGAGTCTGTAAGATAAGTTGATACAAAAGTATTCAGTTTATTACTGCATTTTTGTTGTCCTATTATTGTCCAACCAAATTTGGTTTCAAGAGCTACTAAAAAATCATTTATATTTTCCAAGTTTCCAGTCATAATATTACCAAAGAAATCTGCACCGATCAATAAATTGATTTCGAAATTTTTAGAAGCAGTATCATTTATGACTATGTTTTTCAGTTTTAATATATTAATCAACCTTTCATCATTGAGCCTTGGAACGTAATTACATATTTTATTTTGTTCCAACAAAGATAACTCGATGTTGAAAGATTTCTCTATATTTTCAATTTTTGCTCCAAATAATCTATGAATTTTTGGAGACCCCTGAATTCCACCAAATGTACCCTGTACTATATTTTCCTCTCCAATCCTTTCAAGTTCCAATTCTTCTGCGCATTGTGTTGAAATATAAAATCGTTGCGAGCCAGAATCTAGCAGAGCCCTTACAATTTTAGATTTTCTATTCTTAGAAGTAACTCTAACATTTATTGTTTGTAGCAGTATTTCTGATACAACTGTTGTCAAGGTATTTTCTTCAGTAATATCTGTCCTTTTAGATTCCTTTTTCTCCTTGTGCAAATCAGGACACATAATGGTATAATGTTTTCGCGTACATTTCATGCATTTTACCAACGTTTTGCATGTTCTGAAAGTATGGAATAACCTTAAACAAGAGAAACATCCTTTTTTATTTGCAATAATTGCCCTTTTTTGATCTAAAGTCATTTTCTGTGCTTTTATACAGTCCTGGCTAGTATGCGAGTTATTTTGACAGAAAATACAAGAAAACATTGGCTGCTTACCTTTACTTGCTATATTCTCTGCATGTAAAGTTTCGACAGTATACTTTTCATCGTATTTTTCTGTGCTACTCTGATTTGCAAAACTCGACTGAGCTAATTTTATACGCTCTTCTGCCTCTACTTCGACTTTTAGAAATTTTAATAAACCCTGCAATTCATTATTGAAAGTTTTATTATTAGATACTCGATTACGCTCCCAAATTTTAAGAAGTTCGTACGGTAACGCAGATTCCACAAGTGGTAAGAGCATCGCCGCATATTTATCGCTTGTTACACCTAATGTTTCTAATGCTCTAAGCTGAGTTTCCAACCTATCATACAAAATTGATAAAACGATATTACCTGCATTTTCCTTTGTGGATTGCTGATTAAGCACTAAATTCAGTAATTCCCTCACGTATACCTCAATTAAGATTTCGTCCCTTGCGAACCTGGTTTTTAGTTGCTCTATAGCGATTTTATAGTTTGCTGCTGAAGGAGGAAAACTTTCAACCAGGTTTCTTGCCTGCGATCCTTCTTCTGTTGCTTGTATTAAATACTGGTACTTGTCTTCGTCTGGCAGATCAGTATCGTCGTTAATCTTCTTGAATTGCCCCCAAAAATTTATCCAGTTTTTGACATTGCCATCAAATTTTTTTATTTCTAACTTTGGAAGATTAAAATTTTTGACTGGGTTTTTGAGTTTTTCATCTCTAGTCTCCCTAATTTTCATTTCTCTTATATGTTTAATCATAAACTCACATCGGTTTTTATATTTACAAATTTCATCTCGAATGTTCTCTTGATTATCTATTTCTTCACTAATATCTTCTGTGCTGTGTTCTTCTTCAATGAATATTATTTCTTTGATGCTGATGTTCAACGCAAACACGCGTTCTGCTTTATCCACAACTTGTTGCAGGAATCGCTGGAATCGTTCTTCGTCGTTTGGATCCACCTCTTCTATTTTCTTAAAAACCTTTTGTAGTGACTCCTTGATTGTCTTTCTCTCTAGCTTGAGGCAATCCATTTGGAATTTATTTTGTTCCAAGTTTCAAAGTTTTAAATTATGTCCAGAACCCTAAAAATCCCCACCAGGGATGCCAATAATATAATTTATGGGATTTTGGGCCTGGGTTTATTAATTTGTTATTGAAATAATCTTACGACATTCTATATTTTATTTGACAACTGTTCTACATTAAACTCATAATCTATCACACATATTTAATTACTATAGTAACACATTCAAGTCCCAACAATGTAATTACAAAAAGAAAAGAAGAACGGCTTATGTTTGCTACCATTGCCAAAGACCAATCTGTATGGAGTGCGCAAAAAAAGTGTGCAAAGAGTGCACCGAACAAGCCCAACTTTAGGTTTTGCAATTTTTTTAATCGTTTGCTTGTTTTTTGTTTTTTGCTGCCAAATATATATTTTTTTATATCCTTAATATGAAAATAAATGTTTTTTCAATTCTCTTGTTGTTATTTTTCTATCATTCACTAATTATTCAGGGTATGTCAAAAAATCATAAATTGAACTTCTATTTCAAACTATTAGAATATGTTCGTCTAAATAAGCATTACATAGACTTTTCTTATAGTTATAATGATAATTAATCATTCCATGTTGAAAAAGTTTGGTTAGATGAAAAAAAACTCAATTTTTTTTAACTCGTCTCTCAGACGGTCTGTTAATGTAAGCGTAACTGAGTCAGTGTGTTAGTACTTAAGGGTTAACAACTGATAATTCTTCCTGTTGGGGGTGCTTGGGTTATAGTGATTTGAAAAATTTATCTCGTGGTCTAGACAGACATGAAAAATCTCAGGAACATATCACATAAAGTATTAAGTTTAAATTAACCGGTAAACAAAATATTGTTAATGTGATTGATTCCGCTCATACACGCGAAATAAAAAATCATAACCATATAGTTAAAGACAACCGCGAAGTTTAAAAAAAAATCTTTGATTTCTTGTTGTATTTATCATCCCAAGATTTGGTTTTTAGAGGGCATGATGAAACTGAAAATCCTTTTAATAAAGGTAATTTTAGAGAATTGGTAGATTTGTTTTGTAAATACGATAGTAAGCTCCGCGATTTTATGAATAACGCGTCAGTATTTGCAGGCACCTCAAAAACAATACAAAACGAATTTCTTGATTCAATAAATCATGTCCTCCGAAATCATATAGACGTGTATACAATGTTAGTTTAATATCTATTGAAAAAGATTTATAGTCTATTTCGAAAAGGTATAGGGTAATAAAATGGGGAATTCCGTCCAGTTTGGTTTAATTTCGGTGTCGGCCATAGGCGTAGGTCTTAAAATAGTATTGTTTGTAATATTAAAATTTCAAGTAATTGCATAAGAGAATTAGGAAAAGTATGTTTTCTGGCCTAAAGTGTCAATATCGAAATATTGTGTAGGGATTACTTAGGTAGTAGATTATACAGTTACCTTTTGCGTTTAACAGGTACCGTTTAACCTTCTATTAGTGCCTCTGCCTCATTCCAACCCTTTTGTGTAATTCGAAGAAAAGTTCACTCTTTTTATTTTAAAAAAAGAAATGCCCACCCTAGATAAGATTTTAATGGAGCTTGGCTAGGATGACAGTATTCCGTTGAAAACTAAAAAACTTTCATGGACCACTTTGTTAAATATGGATTTTGCCTGGGAAAAGCATAACCGTAAATCACTTTTACTGGAAAGCGATGAAATTGTTTGCTGGCGACGAAAGTACTTAAGAAGTATAAAGCAGTACAGAACAGAGAAGAAGAAAATCTTTTATCTTGTTGGGACGTGGATAAATGAAGGTTATACAGTACCAAAAATGTGGCAAGACAAAAATATAACCAGTGCTCGCCAAGCTTCCTGTCAACGGGTATTAAGATGCCTTCAGGTAAAGGGAAAAGACTAATAATCGTCCATATTGGAAGCGAAGAGGGATTTTTAAAAGAAGGTTTGCTAACCTTTCAGTCGTGCCATACGGGAGTACCACGAGGACATGGATTCTGATGTTTTTGAAGACTATTTTGGTGAAATGATGAAATATCTTCCGGCTGATTCAGTAGTAGTTATGGATAACGCAAGTTATCATTCTCGACGCATAGAAAAGACTCCAACTTCATCTTGGAGAAAACAAGAAATTATTGACTGGTTAACCACCAAAAGTATTGAATTTGGAAATAATTTGATAAAAAAAGAACTATTAGCTATAGCATCGTTTTATTGAATACGCCGTGGAAGATATAGCAGAAAAACATAGTGTAAATGTGCTGCGCACACCGCCATATCATTGCGAACTAAATCCTATAGAACTTATATGGGCGCAAGTGAAAGGATTTGTGCCACACGGCATTCAAAACGAAAGACGTTAAGCTACTGTTTCATCAAGCCATTAAGGAGGTGACACCAGAGAACTGGCGAAAGGTAGGCCAGCATGTCATTTAAGAAGAGGAGAAAATGTGGGATTCTGACTACTTGATCGATCGGACCGTCGACCCGTTAATTATAACGTCAAGAGAAGATGACAGTTCCTCAGATGACGAAAAATAATGTTTGTATAATGTATTTGTTGTATAGAGTTCGATAAAAAATAAGTATACCTAATACTATGTACATAACGCCTAATTTTTATTCTGTTAAAATAAAATTCTTCCCTTTTTACGAGTATCCTTTGGCATACTATTTTCAGTGTTTGTGAATGGATAACAATAGGCTAAACCCATATATTGACACCAACCCGGGTGGTACTACCTGCACTTGATAAAAAGAAATAATTTTACAATGAAATCAATGCCAAACTATGAAAGTGGCTTAAATATTCGTTGTATCACTATGTGCTCCTTTTGCATACCTAATTACCTTATTACCCTATACCTTTCTGAAATAAACTATAGTAAAACGCTTAAAACAAAATAATTCATTTCATGATAATATTATTGAACCAGTTAATAAGTTAATCAAATTAATAAACAAATATATGAAAAGTTACAAAAAAAATTTAAGATCCAAAAAAAATAAAAAAACAAAAAACGAACAAAACAAATTTTTTGGCAAGAGAAACTCTATACCTCCACGTAGGTTATTGCTGGGACACAATTAATTTTGTCACTGAAGTAGCTGGTACGGTTAATTTAATTGGCTGAATAGAGTTTATTTTTACAAAAACGTTTTACCTCCTCTCTTAAAAAGTTCACGAGCCGCCACTGGTTGGGTGCCAAAATGCACTGGACAATCTCGTTGGGACGTTCGAGGGTGTAAACTAAAAAATGGACCACAACACTTTATTTTCACATATAACCAAAGAAATAAAATAATGGTTTACAATGAAGGAATACGTTTTACACAACTTGTGTTATATCATCAGCCACCTATTACGGCTGGTAGCTGCCGCCGCGCGCCCTATGTCAAGCTTTTTCCGCCCCCTTCTCACAATGTCCTGGTACTGTCGACCACTACAATCATAAGTGTTTTTTAGAATATTCAGCGCAACATTTAGATTCTGATTAGTCAGACTTAAACTTGAATTTAATTATATGGTAGCTCCACGCAATAAGCTCTCTAAATAAAACAATTGTTCCCCGTTAGTTTTCAATTTAGAATTATTAAGCACAACGGCTGAAAAAATATCAAAAAATCAGGTTACTCTTAATTAGTAGACAATTTTTTCTTAGTTTGTTGAATAATAGATTCAAGTTTACCGATAGCAAGTTCAAACCTATCTGCTACTGCATTTTCAGAAGCAGTATCTGAAGAACTACCATCGTCTTCGCGAGCAAGTGATCTTAAGTCAAGTTGAATTTGTTGATAATTTCCATAATGACCCAATATATTATTTAATTTTGTATTTACGAGATAAATCAGATTCGTCAAGATCAATAAAAGTTACGATTCTTGAAAGTTGAACCTTGTATGCAGTAAGTTTATTTTTGAAGGCAGTTAAACTCATTTTATATTGAGCCGACTATTTAGAAAAAAAATCACAAAAAGTTTAATTAGCTGCAAGAGTATAAAATAATAACAAATATGTTATTGCGCAATATACAGAAAATATAGGAACACGTAACTACAGTTTACGAAAAAACAAAATAGTTATTAAGCCGTGAAAAGAGATAAACAGCATAACGAATTAAAATGATTTAAACTCAATGCAATGTAGTCAGTTAGAATTTTATTCCGAATTACCTAAATTCCATTTGTTATAATTCAATTGTATCTCAAATAGTTGGTTAAATAAAAATGATCTTTCTAAAACCCAAATGTGGTTTTGTGAATATAACAGAAGCGCAGTCAATGGGATTCGTAAACACGCTTAGAACAAGGATTGCCTTAATAAGTGTGGTGGTTCCTAAACCTTCAAGGAATATACAAGTTCCAGCTCCAGTTCTTTATTAAGTAGTCGGTCTCTCCGCCACCAGGAACACGCAGATATTGATTTAATTGGCTACTAGGCTCAGATTTTTTAGAACACTATAATTGCATAGAAGACTTGAAGAACAAACAACTTATTACTGATTTGAAAATTCTACCATTATATAAAGTAACAGATAATGGAGTTACTGATATTTCAATTGAAAACCAGTTTCCACAAATTTACAAAAATTAAATTTCTATTGAACCTAGAACTGAACAAATTTTCAAACTTAAATGTGATTTAACTAATACTGATGCTATACTGGTAGCTCAGGAAGTAGAGAAAGTTAAGTTGCCAAATGTGTACATCGTAATATCTTCGATGGAATAACAAGTCGCATCAACATAAAAATTAACTTTACTTGAAACTTAAATAATGAATTGAATTATATTTTGGCACAACCGAACAATTTTCAAACTTCATACATGAAAAATCTATATTAACTCATGTCAGGCAGGTCTCAAGTCTAGTGTCCATTCTTATTCTTTTTTCTCACCATGCTTGCACCATCGACACGTATAAATGTGACGTTGTCACTGCAATTCAAAAGTATTTAGACACCCGAACAAAATGCTTTGGTTAAAATAAACTAAAAAGGAGAATTTATAGTTTCGATATTAAATGCTTTTCCTAAAACTGTAACATTTTCGAGATTAACTTTAAAACGATATGAAACAAATATTGTGAATAATATCCAACTAAGTACTCAAGAAATGTGTACCGATAGAAATTTAGAAATAAAAATCAATTGAGACTTGATCATCTTAACAAAGAAGAACGAGATTTAATCACTAAACTTTGTATTGATTTCTCTGGTATATTTTATTTAGAAGGAGATCCATTGACATTCACTATTGAAATGAAGCACAGTATGGATACCCAGAATGCAAAACCAACTTATGTAAAATCCTATCGTTACCCCCAAATCCATAAACAAGAGGTGGAAGACCAGACCAATGAGATGCTTTCACAGAAAATCATTCAGCCTACTACTACTACTAATTTAGTCAGGCGAACCTTAGCCAAGACAAACTCAAGCCTAGCTTTCGAAACTGAGGCCACTGGCGGGCCCATTGTGCCATTCCTGCTACTTATGCACCTATGAAGCAGAGTCCCTCGATGAAGGACTCAATCCTTTTCAGTAGATGCCTGCTTATGTCCCCAGAGGTCATAACAGGGACTCCGAAGATTCGCCTGCGTAGCACAGCCCAATGTGGACATACGAGGAGAACATGGTCCGACGTTTCGTCTGCCATGCCGCAACCCCTGCATAGGGGGCTTTCCTCTAAACCTAGGTTACAGAGGTGTTTCCTCAGACAGCAGTGCCCTGTTAGGAGTCTTGGTACCTTTTTTAACCTACTCCTTGGTAGATCTAGAGCAGCTCTAGCATGTCCATCAGTCCATCTACTCAATAGGAGCTTGGACTGCCTGAGACCCTCCAGTGAGCAAGGTGCTGGTTTCTCAACCAGTTACTCGTCTCCTTACGGATTGTTTGTTTAGTGAGGCCCAAGGTCGGGCCCGGGCCGTTAATGGGAGTAGCCGCCCCTTCCACATCCAGGGCGTCCGCCCCTCCGTTGCCTTCAAAACCAAAGTGGGCCGGAATCCATTCTAGCCACACTGTTTTCCGCCTTGCTAGGCCAGCGAGGCATTCACGACATTCAGCAGCAAGCCCTGAGCTGATGGTATATCCACTCAGTGCCTTAATTACCGCCTGACTGTCGGCATATAAGGTTATGCGTCGATCCGTATAACATATACGGATCGACTAGGTTTATCTGCGCACATTCCAAGATAGCGTAAACCTCAGCCTGATATGCAGACACACCCTTGCCCAATGGAACACATACTTGTGTCCTTGGGTTCCTGGAGTGAATTCCAGCCCCCACCCCATCGCTGAAGCATGAACCATCTGTGAACCAGACGATCCCATGAGGCTGTGAATTTCCCTCCCTTACCCAGAATTCTCTATTCCGGATCTTCACCCTATAGGGGGTTACGAATGAGTACCTGCGCAGACAGCAACTCGAGCCAGAACTGGGACATCTCCCAGAAGCCTGAGCTTATTGACGTGCCTGCACCCTTCCTCGTTTCGCACATATCCCAAACTTTTCAAGCGTAGGAGTGCCCTCCCAGCCTCAGCCTCGATTACATGATGAAGAGGCCGAAGTCCAAGATTCACCTCCAACGGAGCAGTTGGTGTAGTTTTCATGCAGCCGGTTGCCCCCAAACCAACCACCCTTTGGAGGCGTGCAAGTTGCGACCTAGCCTTGGCCAGGGGTTGGCCACCAGACCAGAGCCACGTATGTGAGAATCGGCAGCACTGTCAGGAGACTTCGTTAAGATTCGACGCAGCCTTGACATTTGAGGTACCGAAACGCTATCCTCGCAGAATGCCCGCCAAGCATCTCTCCGAGCCAGCCTAACAGCGCTCTTATATTCATTTCGTTTCTGACGGTATATTTCCCAGTCCAGATCCGACTCTGTCTTAACCTATTAAATAGGCGCTGGGCACTTACCCCCTTTCCTCGCTTTTTCCGCGCAGTTCTTTTCATAAGACGAGACTATACTCGAGCCCAGCTCAGCTACGGCCCAATCAATCTCATCTTTATTACTGTGACTTTTGGGGAATCCATCGAGCCTCCTCGTGAGATCCAATTAATACCGTTCCCAGTTGGTAATCCAAGGGTCCCTATACTTTACCGCTTGTACTTCAACATCAGCATTGTATCTGAAACATATATAGCTGTGATCCGACAATGTCGGATCATCATTGACATGCCAGTCCTTTACCATACTAACCACGGTACTCGACGCAAGCGTCACATCCAAGGCTTCAGCCCGAATCATATTCCGGAATGTCGGCGTCGTCGCTCGGTTGAGTAGCTGAAGATCAATGGTGCCCAGGTAGTCAACCAAAGCCTCCCCTCTGCTATTGACGCCCGTGATACCCCACATAGTGTGATGCGCATTAGCATCACAGCCAAAAAGGAGAGGCAACTTCCTAGCCGTGCAGTAGTCCACCGCCTTGCGAAGATCTTCAGTAGGCGGTAACCCTGGTGAGTCGTAGGGCAGGTGAGCAGAGCATACGACTTAACTACGGCTCGTACTGTTCCCGCCCAAAAAGTCTACCCTTACCGCAACTAGATCCCTGAAACAAAGTTCTCTAATCATTATTGCATTTACATTGCTATGTGTGGAAATGCATACTCTGGGATTAGGTTCACCCACACCATAGAATAAACTACGCTCGGGTGTGCCCAGATCACGCACATGACCTCTATACACCCATGGCTCTTGTATGAGGCATTCGCCTGTCCGCAGACTTGCCCGGATTCTTCTGAGTACCTCTTGTGGAGGCGACTCGTTCGGCGCCGGTACTCACACCGTCGCCCTTTTCAGGCGTTCAAGGGCCGACTGCTCAATGATCTTGAGCGTCAAGCCCTCCAGCCTGCCTACGACTTTTTTAAACCAAGCCAGAGAGCCCCGTCTGTACAGGTCACCATAAAGGCTCCACGGGCAAACAAGTGTCCATCAAAGCTTGGTACCGAGGTGCCAGGCTTGTACATCGCATCGAGGAGATGTACGTGGATTCGCGCACACTGCTCCTTGGTGAGCATATTGTCCGGGTAGCCCTCGCAAATGATGGCCACCTTGAGGTCACTGCACGCAGAGTCCCCGTAGGACTTATGCTCACCAGGTGCAGTACACACCTTCTTGGGGGTAGGTCTGGCCTCTGGCGGCGTGTCAGCCACCCGCGGCTTTTTCGTCCCTCCTTTGATGGCAGCAGACTTGACACCACTGGGACCAGCACTCTCCTGCGTAGCCCGGCTTGGTCCCGCTGCCGCCACCTCCTTGCAAGCGCCAGTTGGGCCACCTTTCGGTGTCCCTTCTGCAGCATTTGCAGCTCGGCGTCTCCGCCTCTTTTCGGCACCGCAGACGGCCTTGCGGTGTCTTTTCGGCCCCTCAGGTGAAGGGGCAGTTGTTCCTGGCATCGCATGGGCCCTCACCGCTCCCCCCTCGTCCTGCACCACAAGGGGCCCCTCTCGGGAGACTCCGTCTGAAGGGCCCTGTAAAGGTCGCCCATCTCAAGAGTCTCCTCCGAGGTCCACTCCTCCGGAGCCCTCCCCTCCTCTTCCATCTTCTTCATGGTATTCTCCATTTCTGGTCCCACGAGCAGCTAGGGAAATCTTCGGTCCACCCTCGCAGAGCCCTGCATGCGGCGGTAAGGCTACTTACAATAGTGTGTTGTTACGGAATAAAAGTAAAACTTACCTTTTTGTCAATCCAGTAGGTACATTCTTGTCATGAGTATTTCAGTTGAAGCAAACTAAATTAGATTTGATAACTTTAATGCTAATATTAAAATAAATAACATCTGTTCGGTTTACTTCTTAAATTCCCGGGTTGGCAGTGGGAATGATTTATATTGTTTTCTTTGCTCATGGAGCCTTTTAATCTCCGTCATAGCTTTCACCAAATGAATAAAGAGTCATTGACAAAACTTCACATCATTTCTTGAATAAAACAAAGAAAAAAATAAAATAAATAAACAATAACAATTAACCTAACCTTCATTCAAGTCGTTTAACATTTCACAGAACACCATCATTAACCTGACACCTTGTTCTATTTTATTCTTCTCTTACCAACCTTATCATTTACATTTTGACAGAAGACTTTCCCGGCAACAATCGGTGATAAGAGTTTTTTTGGAAAAAAAAGAATTCTTGAGTTTGTAGCACATGTTAGTGAATACGTATTTTGGCGGATTTTCTTAAAGATATTGATCGCTTGAGGAGAAATTAATGAATATTTGGTCACAAATATCGCACTTTTGCGGATCCAGTTTTCTCCAAACCGAGAGGTATCGGTATCCAATACTACTTCAACTGAAGTCACTTTTGGGCCCCCTTCCAACCTAGGTGAGTCTTCTGTCCACACTTCTACTTGTAAAACACATTTATTTTAACAGGTTTTCTAAGGCACTATTATCTTTTTAGGCCCTTAATTGTTTAATGTACTATGTAGAACTATTTTCTTAAATTTACATAGAAAGTACCCGAAGCTCCTATCTACAAAAGACTCCTATCGAGATAACTAGGGTGGTTCCTTCCCATAGTCCTTGCTGCTTCCAGAGATCCCAATAGTTCGGAAGAGCCTGCTACAGATTATTTGACCGTCATCAGATTTTCCTAATACATCAGTTTCCTGAGGACAGACATGAATGCAGCTGGAACAAACAGATAAGCTCAATAAATATATAGAAAATTTTATAATAGCCAAAATAACAATATCAATATCTTGAGTAGTATCCATAGTACGAACTATAGTTTTTAAGTTAATTAGGTATGCAATTTATTGGAAGTGATAGGTATATAGGTATTATTTGAAAAGCTTGAGGCATTGCCTGTTATCATATTATATAAAATTATCTTACCGTTTTTTTGTATTTTATAATTTATTCAGTGCAGGTTCAGTTATCTGTTGGCCTCTTCTTGTAAATATAAATACGTATTTATATACCAGATTATAACCAATCTATAAATTTAGCGCTTGAGGAACTACCGTAATTTAGCTTCACTATTAGGAAAATACAACCAACCATAAGAGAAAGAATTTGCACTTATTTTTGATTTCACTTCCCGAACCTTCCTGGAGATAGATTCACACGGGCATAGAATTATTATATTTTTATCGAATGGAAAAGGCCCGTAGAAACTGGCGCCCAACTGTTTAATAATGCAATTGTTTCTTTTATTAGGCAAAATTTGGTTCATTTTTACAATTTTTAATCTGTTGGTTTGTTTATATTCAGTCAACATAACATCAACTGTCATAATTGTCAACATAATAAGTATCTGACAGACAGTCAAATTTTCACAAACAGCTTATTCCATGTTCGATGTTTTCTGTGGTCTTATAAGAGGTCACAGACTAAATATTAGATTTGAGTTTATTTCTCACCAACATTCTCACAGACATAGGGAAATCCTCCGTTAAATCTTGAATTGCATTGTTTCTGATTTTATTGGGAAGACGGGTAGTTAGTTATTTCTTTTATAGTTAGATATAGGTAGTTACTTATTTTTTTTGAGAAGAGTCACAAAACTATTATTAACAACCGGAATAGTTGTATTTTTAGTGATAAGTATTTGGTTTATTAATTAGCAAACAAAACGTAGCTGGAATACTTATACTAATTTAATTTTACTTTAAATGTGTTGTAATTACAACATTAATAATAATTTGAAATGGTTGCTATTTGATTTTATAAGTAATATAAAAACGACTACTTCTTGATATTACAGCAGCACAAGTCTCCAACTCCATCAATCAGGAAGTATGTGTACGAGATTTGAATAAGTGTAACTTTTAACTTTATATACCTAATCAAAGTATGTTAATGTTATGATAATATAATTTTTTATGTGTCTGTCAATAAAGGTTTATAGTAAAAATTCGAATCTGGCGAGTATTAAATATTATTAAACAACAGGTTATGGGCCCAGGCATCGTAATTGCGTAATTGAGAAAATTAAATCATAAAAGTACACAATGGCGGAAAGTGCGAAATTTAGTGTTGAAAAATTAAACGCTGAAAACTATCACTCATGGAGTTATCTAGTGAAGATGCTACTAATAAATGCAGATTTATGGAATGTTGTGTCAGAGAAGTTACCATCCGAAGCAGATCGGGATAATGCTTGGAAAAAGAAAAATGATAAAGCATTATCAACAATAGCATTGCTTATTGAGACTAATCAACTTGTACACATTAGAAATTCAGATTTTGCATGTGAAGCATGGGAATCCCTGAAGGAATACCATCAAAAATCAAGCTTATCTAGCATGGTATTTTTATTGAAACAAATTTGCAAATTATCTTTAGGAGAAGATGGTAACATGGAGGTACATATTAGTTCATTTCTAAATTTGTTAAACAAACTTTCTGCCTTGGGAGAGGAATTAAAAGACAGATTTGCTGCTGGGTTATTATTGGGAAGTTTGCCAGGTTCATATAGCTTTCTAATTACTGCATTAGAAAGCCGACCAGCCAATGAGTTTACTCTGGAGTTTGTTAAGAGTAAGTTAATAGATGAATACAGAAGACGTCAAGGAGCTGCTAAGGTACAGGAAGAATCGGTGATGAAAATAGTGCATAGAAGGAACAAGTAATCTTTGGAAGGAGATGAGTCAAAACATTGCTATTTTTGTAAAAAGAAGGGTCACTTCAAAAGGGAATGTTTTAAATATAAAGCATTGAGAAATAGCAAGGAAAAAGCGAATGTTATCACCGAGGGAAACACTGAAGAAGAAGATGCATGTTTTATGGTTGATGAATCATGCTTGAGCTTAAGGGACGTACAAGGGCAATCTACTTCGTGGTTCATAGATTCGGGAGCGACGAGTCATATGGTAAATTTTAAAGATTTTTCCAAGATCTTTGACGAAAGTAGAAAGGGTATAGTGCGGCTGGCGGAAAAAGGACAATATTCCAAAGTTCAAGGAATGGGTTCAGGCGATATTAAGTGTTCAATTGGTACGGAAATCACAAGTTTGGAAATAGATGATGTACTATTTGTTCCGCAACTGGATTGTAACTTAATATCGGTTAAGAAACTGACAAGTGCTGGGTATAAAGTTCATTTTAATGGTAATGAATGTGACATTTTCAAACACGGAAAAATTGTGGCGACTGCAAAGCTTTCGCCAGAACTATACAAACTGAAAACGTTTGAACAAGTACTAAAAACTAGTGAAGACCATAATGAAAATTGTCAGCATTCGTGGCATCGACGATTTGGACATCGGGAAATCGAAGCTATCAAACTCTTGGAAGAAAAAGACTTGGCAATCGGGATAAAAATTACAGATTGCGGGATACGAAGACTTGTGAATGCTGTATAAAAGGTAAGATTACGCGAAAAAGTTTTCCAAAGCAATCAAATAGCAACACATTTTCAATTTTAGACCTAATTCATACAGATGTTTGTGGACCTATGCAAACTGTAACACCTGGAAATAAAAAATATATTCTTACATTAATTGATGATTTTTCGCGATATACTGTCGTTTATCTAATGAGTAAGAAAAATGATACCGAAAAGTATATAAAGGAATTCATCGAATTAATGAGTACTCAGTTTAATAAAAAACCAAAATTAGTTAGGTCGGATAGAGGAGGGGAATATGTAAATAGTTCTTTAAGAAATTATTTAAAGGGTAAGGGAATTAATATTCAATATACAGCGGGGTATTCTCCTGAACAAAATGGGGTTACTGAAAGAAAAAACAGATCTTCAGTTGAAATGGCGCGTTGTATGCTTTTAGATGCGAATTTGCCGAATAAGTTTTGGGGGGAAGCGATTATAACAGCAAATTATTTACAAAATAGATTACCTACCAAATCAAAATCGAAGACACCTTTTGAATTATGGTTTAATAAAGTTCCGAATGTTTCGAATTTGCATATTTTTTGGTTCTACCGTCTATAGTCATATTCCAAAAGAGCAGCGTGGTAATAAATTTGCTGAAAAAGCTGAAAAATTAATATTTATGGGGTATTCAGAGGAGTCGAAAGCTTATCGACTGTTAGATATAAACACAGATCGGGTAAAAATTAGTCGAGATGTAGTTTTTCTAAAGGAGGAAATATTTACAGAGAAAATACAAGCGTCAAACCAGGAAACACAAATTTTATTTGAAAAAGATCAGGATAGTAAAGAAAATGGAGAACAAGAAAATGTTATGGTTGAATCAAGTACACATGAACTAACAAATAGTGACTCTAGCTTTCAACCATATACAAGTAACAATGAAACTGATGATGAAATTCAACTGGAACATAGGTGTTCAGAAAGAAGAAATAAAGGAGTACCACCAGATCGTTACATTGCAACAGCAAAACTAACAGAATTACAGGACATAGAACCAAAAAATGTAGAAGACATTCATGCTAGAACAGACAGTAGTTTGTAGATACAGGCAATGGAAGAAGAAATTGAATCAATGAAGAAAAATAACACCTGGAGTTTGGTTCCTCCGCCCAAAGACAGAAGAATTGTCCCATGTAAATGGGTGTTTAAATTAAAAAGAAGCGCAAACAATTTACATAATAAATATAAAGCACGGCTTGTTGCAAGAGGATTTGTACAAAAATATGAGGTCGATTATGATGAAGTTTTCGCACCAGTAGTACGACAGACTACACTGAGAACATTATTAGCTATAGCCGGAAAAGAAAAAATGATAGTGAAACATTTTGTTGCAAAAACGGCTTTTCTTAACGGAGAACTTAAGGAAGAAATTTATATGGAACAACCAGAAGGTTTTACAATTCAAGGCAAAGAAAATTTTGTTTGTAAACTAAACAAAAGTATTTATGGACTAAAACAATCAGCAAAGGCGTGGAATGAATTGATGCCCCAGTGCCTCTATTACCCGAAATTATACATTCTTCGAGTACAAGAGATCAGTCAGAAGAAGCAGAACAGGGAAGTTTGAGAGGCTTGGGAGATGAAAACATACATTCAACGGAGAATAGGACGGACATTATGGAAATACGGAAACTAGAAAGACAACCGCTGACTACAAGTAGAGTTACAAGGTTAAGAGAAATGTTCGAAAATCGTCCGACTGAACCAAATCCTTCAGCTCACGAGCCGACACACTGTTCGACTGCATCACACGAGATGTTTCGCAATTAAATAAATGCATCCTCTACGTCACGCCAGCATAATCCGGAAGAGTACCTCTCTTCTAGATCTTGGGATCGTTTTTCAAATAGAGCAAATTCTTCCGTGGATACATCTCAGTAGTATAGCAAAGGGGATTCTATACGAGGGATGTTCGTGTTTGTATTGATATTGTTATCTGTCTCCTTTTTCAAACTGTTCATTATTTGTGTAGTAACATCAGATTTAGCATTCTGAATGTCTTTTCGAAGAAAATTTTTCACTGAGACAATCTGCTCGATGATGGTACGGAATTTGTTTTAAATAGAGGTTTTATGATGTAGTGATATTTTTCAGTACTTGAGCCTTTAAGTCGATCTAGTGTGTCTAAATGAACACCAGTCTTCGTCAAAAGAGCTTTATAGTTTTGCAAATCTTGATCATTGTAGCTGGGTTTGAGGTAAAATAACAACTGATATAATCCTGGTGTTCCAATTATATATGCTCCTTCTGCATTTTTCTCAGGCAGTATGTTTATATTACCAGTTTTTCCATCAAACGCAATTCGACGTTTGCCTAATGACCAACCGATTTCGTCATTGTATATCGGTCCATAATTTTTATCGATTTTATCATCTTTTTGGAAATAATCTTCAATGTACTGTTGACTGATGGTGGGATATTGATCTAAATAGTCTGTGATAGCTTCCTGGGAAATATCAGGACGCATCCGTTCTGGAGATTCAAAACGTGTAACATTGCCAGCTTCATCAGTTTGAGCCACAGTCTTCGTTTTAAGAAAAGGTGTAAACACGTCATCTACCATATCTTCTTCTTCTTCTTCTTCTTCTTTCTTCACTTCCTCTTTTTTAACTGAGTTTAGATTTAAAAATGTTTTTTGTAATGATTTCGATGATTCGGAAAGTTCTTTTAGCGGCTTCGTTACCGGCTTAAATAGTTTATTAAGAGACTCATCTTCTTCGGATTTTCCCAACCTTAACGCTAAATATTTTTTCCGAATTGATCTAGCCAATTCTGCTACTTTTTTCTTACGTAATGCTATAGCGACCTTATCGTCCGACATATTGGTGTTAACTAAGGTTATGTGCATCTCACAATTTTATATATTTATCAAATCCTTTGCGATATCTTCCATTGTTGTAGGGAAAATCCTTTACAATCACTAAAGTACCGAAACGGTCCTCCGTCTCCCAACATTCTGAGCACATTTTCTTGAATATATCAAAAGTCATGTCTGGAGATACATGTTCCTCAAATATATGCTTCAAGTTGATCTCATCCTGCTTAAATAGCACAATCACATTACAATTGTCACGTATAAGCTGTTTTGGTATTTTTGAATATGTTTGACAAAGATATGCCGCATCAATATCTTTATGGCGACACATGGAATAATATTCACGAATTTTCTGCTGACCGTCACAAGCCACATCATCGAATAAAAAGATAGATTTTGGTCGAGCTTTATCAGGAGTTATTATTTCTTCGTTGTCTTTAAAGGGAAAATAGCCAACACCCTTGACTTGTCCTATAACCTCTTGCAGTAATTGGTATTTTGGTTGAAATAACGACTTTGAATAAACGTAAACGTTTTTGAATTTAGCGCCATTTGGATTGAATAAAAGTGACAGCATCATATTCGTCTTTCCACAACCGCTCGGACCGCAAACAATAGCACGAAAAGAATCTGGTAGTAGCCTACCATGTTTGCCAACCGATGGCGTAACAGTAAAATCTAAATTATAAATGGGTAGCGTCTGCTCCTGTTGAACGATCTTCATCTTGTGCTGTATCATTAATAACCTATCAGCATAAATAATAAAGCTAATTTTTCATCGTTTTAATATGCGGCAACTATTGTCAGACCACTACGACCAATACCGTTCAGTTTTCTGACCATCCACAAGCCGTCCCCACACAAGTCTCAACAATTCACATTCTTCCCAGCCACTCGCTACTTATTTAGAAAAAATAGTTTGCGAGGATGAGTGGGACGTTTTCCAACAAGTCTCAACCTTGAACGGTTCAAGTGATTTGACCTCCGCGGTGAATGTATGACGCCACATGTTTACTAACAAGTCTCGACAAATTCTTGATTGTACAACGTCACGTCGAGTTCAACCGTCTCACGCGCGAAATTATCTCGGAGAATAACATTTACATAAATTATTTTAATATGCGGCAACTGGCGTTCAGATGTCCAGCGGCGGAGCGCCAGTGTCTCCCCAAACCCCCCATACACTTCACACTAGCCCCCCTAACAAAAAAAAACCGGACGCCCGTGGTGTGCTTGAATCCCCTTTGCTATACTACTCATCTCCCATACTAAGATGTCAACAATTTGTGGATGACTATCCGAGCAGTACCTCTCGCCACGTTTCTTTTGAAACTATGGATACGAGCTAACGTCCTAACAGCACTTTTAGTTTCAGGGATAATAGACAACCCTTAAATAAACTCCTAGGGGACATGAGACTTTCCTCTCCAGCGACGTCGCCCTCCAATCCAATTAAAGCAAACACTGCACCTTACTCCTATGATGATTCTAGTCCTCCAAGATTTGATATAAGTCGATGGAGACTGCAATACGATCGGGTTTCCAGCGTAAATAGTTTCCTAGAGAAGCTAGATGAGCTCCGACTTTCACGAGGCGTGCCAAAGGAGCGGCTTCTTCGCTCAGCGCCGGAATTGTTCACTAAAGACGCGTGGCTCTGGTTCAGAATGGGAACTTTCACATCCTGGGATGATCTGGTTGGAAAACTTAGATCCGCTTTTCAGCCACATGACTACGAATATGCCTTGTGGGAAGAAATAAGACGGAGAACACAGGGATCACAGGAACGAGTAGTTAATTACATAGCGGTGATGGAGAACCTCTTTAAGAAATTGGGTTCTCTTCCGTCGGAAAAGCAGAGGGTCGAGCTAATTAAAAGGAATATGCTTTCCTACATCCAGACAGGTCTCTCTCTTAGTACAGTAACTGGGATCCATGAACTGTGTTGTCTAGCAAAATCGATAGAGGGAACTGAATCTCGGATTCGACAATTTTGTCCACCGCCAACGAACCCTAGGCTATTAGTTGAACCTGATTTGGCTTACAGAAAACCAGCTAACCCAATTTTTACTAACCCTATTGAAACTCCGACACACTCAGAGAAAATTGCAGCAGTAGGTGAAGTTAATAATAAAAGCACTTGCTGGAATTGTGGTGATGATGGTCACAAATTTAGAAAATGTAGCAAAGCTAAAAGACTTTTTTGCTTCAAATGTGGACTTCAAATTGTAACTTCGACGAATTGCTCTCGATGTTCAAAAAACGGGAGGACTCCTGCTCAGTAGGTCGTCTGAGCGGAGAAAATGCAAAAGCGGCCACGCAACCAACAAAAATGGCAATTCTTGACTATATCCTGGCTCATGCGCAGGGAGATCAGCGTCCTTATCTAAAGGTTTCAATTCTCGGAAAAGATGTATTGGGCCTACTTGACAGTGGTGCCTCGAGAACCATTATGGGAGATCCAGGATGAAATATTTTTAAAGACATTTGTACAATAAATTCGACAACTAAAATCTCGTGTATTGTGGCATCTGGACAGTCATGTGAGAGCATCGGGTCCGTAACAGTACCTATCCGATTGCGTGATCGGGTGCGCGTTTTGGACATACTTATAGTTCCTTCAGTGACTCACAGATTTATTCTAGGAATCGATTTCTGGACGTCCATGGGTATTGTCCCAGATTTGTTTAAGGGTGAATGGCATTTCGGTCATGCAGAAACAGTAGATGGTATTCTAAGTACGGGTATCCAGAATATCGATTCCTTAACAGAAGAGGAGCGGACTCAATTGAATTTGGTAATTGATGAAGCATTTGCAATTATGGGCGATGAAGATATGGGTTGTATAAAGTCAATAGAACACGTTATTCGTACTGATTCACCTCCCATCAAACAACGATACTATCCACTATCACCAGCTCTTCAAAAGATAGTCAACGACGAACTGGATAAAATGCTTGAAAAGAAAATTGTAGAGCCCTCATCTTCCCCTTGGTCATCTCCGATAGTAATGGTCCAAAAAAAAGATAAATGGAGATTTTGCGTGAATTATAAACGGCTCAATTCAGTAAGCACTCCAGACGCATATCCTATTCCCTACGTTTCCTCTATACTAGACAAACCTCGTGACGCACGGTATCTGACTACGCTGGACGGGAAATCTGCTTACTGGCAGATACCCGTAGCAGAAGAGTCAAGACCATTGACGGCATTTACTGTGCCCAATCGGGTACTATTTCAATTCCGACGCATGCCCTTTAGATTACATTCGGCACCAGCGACATGGCAACGCGCGATTGACTCCGTACTTCCCCGAATTGGACCAATATACGTTTGTATACTTAGACGATGTAATTATCTGTACTTCGTCGTTTCAAAAGCATCTGGAAGTTCTCAGGACCGTACTGAAACGCATTACAGAAGCTGGTCTTACTCTTAATAGAGAAAAATGTATTTTCTGCCGTCCAGAGCTCAAATATCTTGGCTACGTCGTCAACAAGTCCGGCTTACTTGTTGACCCCGAGAAGGTTGATGCGATATTAAAAATACCTATCCCCCGCACGGTAGCGGAGGTTCGAAAAATTGTCGGGATGGCCTCGTGGTACAGAAGGTTTATACCCTCTTTTTCACTGTCGTATCAGCATTAACGCGACTGACACAAAAGAATACTCCCTTTGTATGGAGTAATTCGTGCAATGACGCCCTAAACCAAATAAAAGAATGTCTGGTTTCGGCTCCTATACTGGCATGTCCAGACTTCAACCTACCGTTCATGTTAGAAACGGACGCAAGCGATTATGGCCTGGGTGCTATCCTTTCTCAGCGCAATTCTGATGGAGATCACGTTATCGCGTACCTCAGTAGGTCTCTTACAAAAAACGAGAGGAAATACTCGACGACTGAGAAGGAATGTTTAGCTGTACTCTTCGCGGTTGAGAAATTGCGGCCGTATTTAGAGGGCACCAAG
This sequence comes from Lochmaea capreae, assembly GCA_949126875.1. NCBI lineage: Eukaryota > Metazoa > Arthropoda > Insecta > Coleoptera > Chrysomelidae > Lochmaea > Lochmaea capreae. Next base: position 24,302,110 of record OX421409.1, on the reverse strand, counting down.
TTTGTGGTCATAACAGATCATTATAGCCTGAAATGGCTATTCGGGATTAAGGACCCTGTGGGTCGAATCGCAAGGTGGGCTTTACGTCTACAGGCTAATGATTTTGAGATCGTACACAGAAAAGGAAAATAACATCTTGTTCCAGATGCTCTTTCACGGGCTGTCCCATGTATAGATCTTATAAATACCTTACCTGTTGATCGATGGTATTCGGATATGCTAAAGAAGGTTAAGGATTCGCCACATAGTTATCCTCTATGGATGGTGGAAGGTGACAAATTGTATAGGAATACGAAATCAAGTTACCCTGATTTAAACTATTCAGAGTGGTTGGTAGTGATACCAAGGGATCAACGATCTCAAATAATTAAGGATCATCATGACCCTCCGACATTCGGACATTTGGGAGTGACGAAGACGTTGGCTAGGATCAACCAAAAGTTCTATTGGCCTAAAATGCGCTCGGATATAGCCCGCTACATTAGAAAATGTACTGTTTGCCAGCGCATTAAGCCCGAACAAAAATGTGCGAGAGGGCAGATGTTATCCTCTCAACCAACGGCAACACGCCCTTGGGCTTTATTAAGTATTGATCTTGTCGGTCCTTTGCCTCGAACTACAGGTGGCTTTTCCTATATTCTGACTATACTGGATTGCTTCAGTAAATATATTTTAGCATATCCACTTAGAACAGCTACTTCACATAGCATCGTAAAAATAATCGAAGATCAAGTCTTCCTTGTATATGGAGTACCAAAGAGAATAATCGCTGACAATGGAGTTCAGTTCCGTGGGAATCTCTTCACCGACTTAATGGCAAAATATGACGTACAAATAAAATTCATTTCTAGATATCACCCTCAAGCCAACCCAGTAGAGCGCGTACATAGAGTCATTAAAACAACTTTGACAGCTTACGTGTCTCAAGATCAGCGTCATTGGGATCTGGTTTTACCCAAGATCACATGTGCGTTGAGATGTTCTAAACATGAAGTAACTGGTGTCTCTCCTAATTTAATCAATTCTGGGAGAGAGATTCAACTTAACGGGTTGGAAGACGAAGATCTTCCCAAATCACAACCTATCTCCGTCGACCTCAGTACCAGAGTCGATTCCCTAAACAAACTATTCTCCGACGTCAGAAAACGTCTGAAATCAGCTTACGAGAAAAGTAAGGTTCAATTTACGCCGTCGGAACGAAACATTTAAACAAAATGACGTTGTCTGGAGGAAGAATTACGTACAATTGGATGCCAGTAAATATTTCAGCGCAAAACTGGCACAAAAATTCGTAGGCCCATTTAAAATCTAGAAAGTTCTCTCTCCGTGGAACTACGAATTAATAGATGAACAAGGCGTACACGCAGGAATTTGGAACGCGAAAGACTTAAAATCAGTTCATCCAGGTAATGACGGAAAAGATTTAAAGTCAAAACCCCCAGACAATGACATTAGTAACTAGGTAGCCTGGATCTTTTTTTTTGTTGGTTAAAATTTTCCTTGAAAGTTTCTTCGAAACTTTTCGTAGGTAGGAGTGGTGTTTTTACGGAATAAAAGTAAAACTTACCTTTTTGTCAATCCAGTAGGTACATTCTTGTCATGAGTATTTCAGTTGAAGCAAACTGAATTAGATTTGATAACTTTAATGCTAATATTAAAATAAATAACATCTGTTCGGTTTACTTCTTCAATTCCCGGGTTGGCAGTGGGAATGATTTATATTGTTTTCTTTGCTCATGGAGCCTTTTAATCTCCGTCATAGCTTTCACCAAATGAATAAAGAGTCATTGACAAAACTTCACATCATTTCTTGAATAAAATAAAGAAAAAAATAAAATAAATAAACAATAACAATTAACCTAACCTTCATTCAAGTCGTTTAACATTTCACAGAACACCATCATTAACCTGACACCTTGTTCTATTTTATTCTTCTCTTACCAACCTTATTATTTACATTTTGACAGAAGACTTTCCCAGCAACAATCGGTGATTTTAGCGGATTTTCTTAAAGATATTGATCGCTTGCGGAGAAACTAATTAATATTTGGTCACAAATATCGCACTTTTGCGGATCCAGTTTTCTCCAAACCGAGAGGTATCGGTATCCAATACTACTTCAACTGAAGTCACTTTTGGGCCCCCTTCCAACCAAGGTGAGTCTTCTGTCCACACTTCTACTTGTAAAACACATTTATTTTAACAGGTTTTCTAAGGCACTATTATTTTTTTAGGCCCTTAATGGTTTAATGTACTATGTAGAACTATTTTCTCTCTTAAATTGACATAGAAAGTACCCGAAGCTCCTATCTACAAAAGACTCCTATCGAGATAACTAGGGTGGTTCCTTCCCATAGCCCTTGCTGCTTCCAGAGATCCCAATAGTTCGGAAGAGCCTGCTACAGATTTTCCTAATACATCAGTTTCCTGAGGACAGACATGAATGCAGCTGGAACAAACAGATAAGCTCAATAAATATATAGAAAATTTTATAATAGCCAAAATAACAATATCAATATCTTGAGTGGTATCCATAGTACGAACTATAGTTTTTAAGTTAATTAGGTATGCAATTTATTGGAAGTGATAGGTATATAGGTATTATTTGAAAAGCTTGAGGCATTGCCTGTTATCATATTATATAAAATTATCTTACCGTTTTTTTGTATTTTATAATTTATTCAGTGCAGGTTCAATACGTATTTATATACCAGATTATAACCAATCTATAAATTTAGCGCTTGAGGAACTACCGTAATTTAGCTTCACTATTAGGAAAATAAAACCAACCATAAGAGAAGGAATTTGCACTTATTTTTGATTTCACTTCCCGAACCTCCCTGGAGATAGATTCACACGGGCATAGAATTATTATATTTTTATCGAATGGAAAAGGCCCGTAGAAGTGTCGCGGTGCCTCAAGGTCAGAACCAGTAGCTGCCGATCCTCTGTTCGGCCACGCATCCTATGGGCTTGGACCTCCCACCACAGGATTCAGGTTTTTGATGAGGTTGTCTCCTCTTGTTCCAGGCGATTTAGCCAAGAGCCCCGACTCTCTAGCCCACGAGACATGACCACAGACAGCCAGATTATCGGTCTCGCGGAGGTCCCCCTTGGGGCCCTCCGGCATCGTTTACCACAATGCAAAACCCTAAGCCATGACACTACAGCCGGGTTGGGGGGTTGGTCCGCGGTTGTGCCTTTGGAGTCCAGCAGATAATCTTGCGGGTTTTAAACCGCTCATACCAGCCCCGACCCCTACTGCCCACACTTCCCAGCACCCTTTAGAACTGCCATATTGCGGTTTCAAGCTCTCAAGCAGTTCTTCCGGATGCTGGGTATCCCCTATCCGCCACCTGGGTACGCGCCCGATGGGTACCACCACACGGGATCATTCAGCCTAGTAATTATCCATGGTCATCACCAGCGTGGGTGGTACCTAAGAAACTCGAAGCGTCCGGCAAACAAAAGTGGTGCGTGGTAGTAGATTACAACACTAGACCTTGCTTCAGGATTTCATCAAATTGAGATAACTCCTGAGGACGTACCCAAGACAGCTTTTACAGTCGAAAACGGTCATTTGGTACGGTTTGAAGAATGCCCCCTCGATATTCCAGAGAGTAATGGACAATTACTAAAGAATTGGACGAAAATGAAATATAAATTGACTGGAACGTTGCCAAACAGGAATTTCTAACATTCGTCGAATTATATAAAACAAAATCATTGATTGATTATTCTAAAATAGAGTATTCCAATAATCAGTAACTGGACAAGCAAAATAAAGACATTTTATCTTTCTTTCAAAAATATAATTTACAAGAATTTCACGAAAAAATAATAAATGATATATTTGAAGGAAACCCCAGTAAAACTGTCAAAAATAGAAAATATTTAATTATCCCTTCACCATTACAATTAACTAGTAGTTCTAAACATTTATTTGTAGCAATTTATAAAAATAGAAATTCATGTGTTCAGGAAAGTATGCTATTGAAAATAATCCTGAATTGCCAATATTAGAGACCAGTCACCAGTCTAAAATAAATTTTGATCTCCTGAAACCTGAAAATTAATTTATTTTCAGATTCCTGCAGCTGATCGGAACAGCAACATGTCAATATAAAATTGAGCCTATTAACAATACAATTGGAATCTATCACGACGAAACTAAGCTAATTGTCTCAAACGACGAATGGACATTACTAGTAAATAAAAACTTATCAGCCTTTAAGCAAACCTTCGAAAAAAACAATAGAATCCTAGAAACAATTCAAAATACTTCCGCTTCAAATTCTCATATTATAAATTCTTTTCGGTCCGAAGTAGAATCTCATTTGTCATTCTTACAATAAATTTCGAAATCAACCAGTGAAAAGTTCAATCAAATATCTTTTGATGTAAAAAGACAAAAACGAGGATTGATCAATGGTATTGGTAGTATATTACCGGTAACCTCGATGCGTCTGACGGTGAATATTTCACAGACTGCATCAATAAATTAAAAACAGACCAAAACCAGCTAGAAAACATATTGAAAAATTTATTATCAGTAACAAGTTCAGTACTAACAAACTTTAATGACACTATAGAACAATTAAAAATATACTATATTTAATTCAGATATAACTAAAATTGAAACCTCTATTAAACAATCAACTAATGAAATAGCATTAATTGAAGCAAAACTAAAATTCTTTGAAATTTGTGAGAAATTAATGGAGAGATACGCGTATCTTGAAAGTAGTATTAACGATATTCTGAATTCAATCACATTTGCATAGCTTCAAATAATTCATACTTCTATAATTGAACCCAAAAATTTGATTACTGCTCTTAAACAAATATCCGAGGATACCTTAACAAAAAGTTTACAATTACCCATAAAATATTCAACAGTTTCACAATATCTAGAAATAATTAATTGTTTTTGTTCTGAAAATCCCACTTATTGAACTGCAAGTATTTACCCTATATCACTCATATCCAATTCCAATATATGATAATAAAACTGGACTTCAGCATATTTTATCATTTTCTCAAAAATATCTAGCGCTAGATGATGATTCTTTAACTTATATACCCATCGAAAATCTACAAGGATGCAAGCAATAATTATCGACGCATCAAAAGTTGTGCCGCGATATTTAAGCTTATCCTATAGACGATAACGTGATGTGCGAAGCCCGTTTGCTAAAACAATATAAGACAGTTCCAGAAATCTGTTAAAGTGCGGTAGTTAACTAACACGGTTACAATGTGCAAACACTTGAAGAAAACATGTGGCTAGTGTTAATTGCCGAACCGGTGCGTGTGACTATTTACTGTCCGAACAGGAATACAGTAGCATTAATTATAAATAAAAACTCTATTTTCCAATTAAATTTGAAATGCTTCGGTTTTGTCGGTATAACCAAAATACAAGCCAACACTAATAAAACTATCAATATGTCTCATGAAAGAAGATATACTGTGCCGGTTCTGGGACACTTTGGTAACCTGTCCATCCAGTTCTCCATCTTCAACATACACCCCCTGAAGAAGTGGTCGACAATGACCAGAGGGTGTACAAGAATTGAGAAAGAAGAAGAGATAAGCGATAAGTTTTGCAAATATACAAGGAGTATCTAAAGAGTCATCCGAAGAAGTTTTTGACAATGACCAGAAGGTATCCGAAGACGAAGAAATATCGACAATGACCAGAAGGTATCCGAAGACGACGAAGAAGAAGTATCGCCAATGACCAGAGGATCTGAAGACTCCGATAAAGTATCGACAATGACCAGAGGGTCTTTTACCTTTTACCTGTCTTACCTGTTCACCTTTTGTTTACCTAACGACTACACTAATTAATTGTCACCACCCAACACTTTACCTTGGATGAATTAATTTAAAAATTTTTGTTTGGTTGAGGAATATAGACTTTTAAGAATTTTATTAAACTTTAACTGAATATATTATAGCAACACAAGCCTGGCCTCTTAATAAAACAAATATAGACTTTTAAGAATTTTATTCTGAATATATTATAGCAACACAAATTCTTCATCGTAGAATGTTATGATGTTAATTAGGTTAAGCTAAAGTTCATCGGAATCCTCATTTACTAGGTGGTAGAGACTCGTAGCATTTCAAATCCATGGATGATGATGATGATGATGTTGTGTAGTAATGTTTTTCTTGTGACTTCACGCAAAAGCAAAATATTTCTTCACACTCGCCACACCATCTAGATCCTTCTATTGGAATCATTCTCTTCTGTGTCTTAGTATTATATTTTTCTTGTGGGGGTGCAGTCATTCTTTGCTCCAATTTCTGACGTTTGGATTCATAGTCAATAATTGACTTCTTCCGTTTTAACTGAAGAACAATAAATAAAATGAAACAATAAAACCAAAATTATTTTTCAATTAACTCACTTTTTGTAGTAAAACAATGACCAACCAAGGTGATTGTGAGAGATTAGGAAACAAAACATAAACTGATGCATTGCAAAAAAAAGAATTAAACGATAGTATTTTTGAATCCCCAAGGAAAAGTGTCTGTATATATATAATTCACCATTCTCTTATCATCAAAAGGACTAAGAGCAAGTTTATTTTGTCGCACAGTGTAAACATCATGTTTTTTGGACATGATTAAATTTTGTTGTATCTCCACTTGTGTATTGTGAAACAAACACCTATAATAATCCTCGAATGTAATTTGTTTTAAAGCTGATTTTTGAATTCCTTTTACCTTTTTTATAACAGTATCTTCCTTATTATTATGATCAGACTGCACTTTTAACGAATACATTTTAGATCTTAAGCCAACAAAATGTGACATAATATATCCTTTATTTTCATCCTTCATCAATCCTAATACTTTTTTGTTTTTTCTAGGCATATTATAAGGATTATTATCTGAATAGTCTGATGTGTCAAATTTGTGAATATCTTCCTTCATATGTTCATAAATATCATCAACAAAAAAATGGTAAATAAGGCTATCAGTATCGCAATATAGTAATTTAGCTTTATCTTGAAATTTATTTTTTATGTAATTATAATGAAAATCGTACAAAAAAGTTTTTGAGATATCAAGTATAGACATACCTACAAATATGGGTTTATTAAAATTAACTTTGAGTCGTTTCATTTCAATTATAACTATATCTTTATCAAGTATTGTACAACTATGGAAATTTGGTTGTGAAATGTAATACCGTGCACCATACCTGCCCGACCATCTAGTTACCAACTTGATGTCTTTGTATTTCCTAACATTTTCGATTGTTTTACCATACGGAGCATTATTCATCAATTTAAAATAATTTTTTTCAAATTCGTTCTTACTATTTTTACGTAAATCTGTATTTAAATCGATATATGGTTTGATCCAGGGAGCCCGCTTGAATTTCAAACAGCGATGAATTTTTGTAACTACAACACCCAGGCTAATAACTTGTTTTAAATTTTGATAATGTATTACATATTCAAATTTATCATACAGGGTTGTTAACAGTTTTCTCATGTTAGATTCTGAAGTTGGTGGAGCTAAATGTTCAGGACAAAGCGGTAAGTCCTTATGAAAATCAAATAACTTTTCAGGATAATGTAAGTCTACTTCAAAAATAACTCCATACTCGCTATCGTCAGGTATATTCAAAATGTTTTCCGTGTAAACAGAGTCACAAGAAATCCATTCAAATCCCCCATAAGGTAAATAAGTACTCATAGCTGTACCATAGAGATTGTTTATATCAAAATACATTAAATAGGAACTAGGAACATTTGGATCATACGTGTTCATATATTTATTGTTTGCCTTACCATATCTATTAGAACATTGAGAAATACCACCACGAATTCCCTTCTGAATAAACAAAGCAATTTCATTGTCTATGATTAGCTCCAACTCTACATTTGTGATCTTCAACATAGCATCAAATGCTAGACCAGGTGCTGTGTAATAATGTAAGGCGTCTAATTTATATGTTTTCAAACACATTTTTCTAAAACTCTCAAAAATGTCAACAAGTAGTAAGACATCTGTTTTAAGATATAATTCAGCATACTCTTGTAAAGTTTTAATATTGAATGTATTCCAAATATTACAAGCATGTGCATAATCATCATCGGAAATTGCTTCATTAGAAATTTTACTGAAAAAGTGACTTTTGGTTGATAGGCAGGTATCTTTAAATTTTTCCCAACAGTCGAGATATTCATAAGGAAAAACACCCTTTCTTGTAACTAATTCAAATTTAGAATCATTCGGAAAGTATGACTTTGTTGTTATTTTTTGTTCATTGGACAAATTTTAAGATAATTCAGCAAGACTGCTAGACATAAACCTGAATGAATCTAAAAACCTAAAATTAATATCAGTTCCATCAACGTATTTTGTGAAGGAAATATATCTTTCCTTGTTTAAAGGTAATAAAACCATATTACCTTTAATTTTTCTACAAAGGGCTCTAAGTAAAAAATGAGAATCGTAGCCAGACATGTTGTGAAAGATTACTGGTACTACATGTGTTTTTTGATAATTTAAATTGCATATACTGTGTGCCGCACCACGATATTTACCTGTAAAGTGATCGTGATCTCTTACTTTATCATCAACTGATAATTCTTTTTCACATATATGACATACAGAACTTGAATCAAAATCATTCTGTTCTTCAACAGTTAGGGTTGTCATGGGCTTAGGATTATGAATAATATAATGGATTTTTTTAGCTATTTTATCCAACTGTTCTGCAAACCAATCCTGGCAATCAGCACCAGTATATAAATCAAATTTAGAAAGAGAATCATCGTATGATGACTTTAAATAATATGCAATACTGAATGCTTCGTGTTTTTGATATTTTTCCGTACGATTATCACCAACATTATCTTTAAACTGTGTGAGAATACTTTCCAGATCACCATAAATAACAAATGGAACATCTTGTTTAAATTGGTAATTTTTAAACTTCATAATATTGTTTTCCTTCCTAGGAAGAACAACTTTCATTTCACTCAAATTTCCACAATCTTCCAAATGATTTAATAAACTCGATTCTTTGGTAAAATGATTCAAACATCTATCACAAAACCATGTCTTATGATTATGTTTACTAACTTGTCTACTAATTAAACGTGACACATTTTTTATACATGCAAAGTGATAAAGTTTGTTGGTACTGTTGTAATAACTGTCGTCGTTGTCGACCTTGTCGTGGTAACAAGAAAGCATCAACAAATTAACTCTTTTTGAAAATTTTGTCTTACTAATTAATAATGGTAAAACTTCATTATTTACTATGCTGAAAACATTTATTGCAATTTCATTCAAATTTTCAAATTTTGGAATGTCTTTTAAATTTAAAGGAAAATTAATATTCTCGTATTTTAAAACTTTACTAAAATGTGGATATGAAGAAACTCTAGATACATTATTATTTTTATTAGGTGGATATAAAGCACAAACCACTGACCACAAAAAACAATAAACATCCTTATTTTTTATATTGATAACACTTTTTGATTTTTTAATAAATGGTGGTAAATCTATATATGTTGATATGCCTACAGTGATAGGTCTGTATTCATTTAAATTCACTTTTAAATGTAATATTTCTAGTAAAGCCCAACCACTATCCTTTTCTTGAAACTCTTCAAAATGCATCAACATTTTATCACTTACATATAATTTATACCATTCTTTCAATTTTGTATTACAATCAATAATTCGATTTTTAGTATTAAAGTGTTTTAAAGATGTTTCACCATTATGAGGCTTTATAAATACACCTGATAAAACAACATTTACCTTCAACAGAGATACTTTTAATTGTTTTTTTACTTGTATCGCAAAACTTTTGAAAGCCTTTTTCATAAATAACACAGGATCTTTAATATTAATGTTTGTGATAATACCAGATTTAATTCGTCCATTAAAACACGATTCTACATCTTGCCAAAATATATGCTGCTCTTTCCGTTTTGATTTTGACTTTAATTTATTTTTCAAAATTTTTAGATATGATTGCAATATAGACAAATTTGATTCAACTTTGGCAAAGTTTTTCACACAATTTAATTTATTTTTCAGACACTTTTTCAGTAAGAAAATGATTTTCTTTAAATAGATTATATTTGAATGCAATTCAGTTTTTGTTTTAGCTAATCTACTCACCAATTCCATTTTGTTAACTGCTTCACTGGAAATGTGATCAATCACTTGTTGCGACGACGATGCCATTTTACTCACTACAATTTACTTTCACGTCTAAGAGTATGCAAAGGAAACGGTCTCCTTTTATGAATAATGAAAATGACGTCAATTAATATTATTTTTGATAACTATTTCTTAGCAAACAAGAGAGATAACCTCTGACCCCGCAACAGTGTAACATATTTTTTTAAATCATGCACACATGTATTCGACTTGATAGGAATAAAACTCCATAATAATCAAAATAATATTCGTATCAGGGTATACGTCAATTAATATTATTTTCGATAACTATTTCTTCGCAAACAAGAGAGATAACCTTTAGCCCCGCAACAGTGTAACATATTTTTTCAAATCATGCACACATGTATTCGACTTGATAGGAATAAAATTCCATAATAATCAAAATAATATTCGTATCGGGGTATACGTCAAAGATTTTTTTTCTTTTAATAAATTTTAACTATAAACATTTTGTATCTAAAACAAGTTCTCCTATCAGGGTATACGTCAATTAATATTATTTTCGATAACTATTTCTTCGCAAACAAGAGAGATAACCTTTAGCCCCGCAACAGTATAATTAAATCATGCACACATGTATTCGACTTGATAGGAATAAAATTCCATAATAATCAAAATAATATTCGTATCGGGGTATACGTCAAAGATTTTTTTTTTAATGAGTTTTAACTATAAATTCTCAAACATTTTGTATCCAAAACAAGTTCTGAAGTGAATCAAGTACCATGGCTACCACACCAACCACAATTATCGTAATCACGGAAGATAAAATTCACTTTCCGGTGAAACACGTTTTGCTAGTGATGAAGGAGTTATTCCAGCAAGTTTTTTTTTTTTTTTTTTTTTTTTTTTTTTTTAATCTTTTTATTATATATATTTTATTATAGATATGGAGTGAGGGATATGTCAATAAAGGGGGATAAGGTGTTTATTTCGTTATCATATTCACCAAAATCTCAAACGCTGAAAAAAAAGTTTGGTAACCTTCCAATTCGTTATATGAGAACGAAATTAGGAAAGGATGAAGATTTCAAAGTTTTTGAAAATATAATTAAAAGGTACAAATTAAACCTATTAGATGAAGAATTTAAAAATTTAGATAGGCAATTGGAAGGTCAACCGGGTACTTCTAAGAGGTATTTAGAAGTACCAAAAATTTATGAAATTGATGATGATGATAGCGATGAACAACCACAGCAACCCCCACAGAAAAGACGAAAAGAAGAAGAAGCAGCTGCACCGCCAACTTCACATCCTCCTCCTCCTTCTCCTCAGAATGATGATGATATTGATGAGTTTGGATTTGACGTTTGCAGTCAAAAATTTTAGTTAGTAAAATAAAATAAAAATGTATAGTATATCAGGTTTTTTATTTCACCTAAAATATCAAAATCTAACAAAAACTATTTTTTCTATTACAATACTGGAACCAAAAATTAATAAAATGAACATTTTCTAGAGCACATTCATAGTTCTTATTATTTAAATGTTCACTACACTGATGAGACTTGAATATGTTTTTGCATTGTTCAATTGCAAACATTTCATCCAACACAATAACTTTGTTATAAAGAAACATTTTTAAATAATCTTGGATCTGACAATTTGCAACGTATACACATTGATCCAACACATAAGTTTGAATAAATTTAGAAATTTCTTCATATTTGATCTCATTATCGTCAGTCCAGGATGACCATGACAAACCATGTACATCTTTACATTTATTTAATTGAGTTTTGCACACCATGTCTTCACTGAATGGTAATTTAACAAACTTGTGAACATATTCATTTGTTATGATATTGAATATTGCAATTTCTCGACATAAAAATACTCCTTGCTCTTCAAATGAGAAACCTTTTACATCAATAATAAACATGGTAGATTATGATGTTTGCACTACAAAGGTTGTTGCACAAAATGATTTTTAATCAGTGTTTTTTTCTATTTATAATATATTTTTCTTATCAATCCAACTGTTATGTGTATCATCAAAACCCAACCATTTTACAAATGCTTTATTACCTTTGAAGCGCAGTACTTTTTCTACAAGGTAAACGTCCGAATGTTTGACTCGTTGTAATTGTTCATTATAAAATCCACCGAGGATATTTTCATTTTTATAATCCTTTAAAAAATATGTAATAGGATTGGTTAGATTGACTTGACGTATAGTGAAAATTTCAGTTGACCAATTCGGTAGATATTTTTTATCAAACACTCCTCGAATTTTTGAAATACGAACGTTATCACCAACTTTAAATTTTTGATCTTGTAAATCTACCCTTTTTATTCTATAGTATACAGTTTTCAATAATTTTTTCTCATGTTTTTTCTTAATGTCTACACGTTTCATCTTTGTCGTACTATGTATTGTGTTGTTGTATTGGTTTACAATGTTTTGTAAAATACTTATCCATTTATAGTTACCGTTGAAGCTAAATTCTTTCCATATTTTTGTTTTTATTGTTCGTATGACTCTTTCAGCCATCGATGCTTTTTTCTCGCTGTAAACACTATAATGATTGATGTTATACTTTTGTGTTAATGCCCTAACTGATGGATTGAAAAATTCTGTTCCCATATCGGTTTGTAAATTTTTTGGTGGTGTTTGTTTTAATATCCTTTTTATTGCGTTAGCGACTTCAGGTCCTGATTTATTTTTCAATGGTAAAGCCCACAAAAATTTTGTAAAACAGTTTATAACAACCAGTATATATTTATATCCATCATTTACAACTGCATATTTTTGCATGTCAGCCAAATCAGCTTGAAATAAATCATTAATATTTTCCGACATATTCAAGCATCAACAATTATATTTGCTTCTTTCAATTCCTCAATAATGGAATTTATTTCGTTTGAATGTCCACTGTGACCTGCTACTTGTGATGCTATCAATAACCGCAACCGGTCTACTAATTCATTTGGATCATCCCAATGTACATAATCAATTTTATTATCATTTGCTTCCATAAACAACCCTTTGCCTTCAGTGATAGGTGCAATAATTTTTTTATATTTTTCCAGTCTACTACCATCGATTTGTTTATCAGGTTTATAATGTCTTCTATGAGCATTTGTCTTCACAACAATTTTTTTGTAATTATTTTCATCTTCGGCTGTGAAATTATCAGGATATTTCTTGAACAATAATTCATACAAACCAGGAGTTCCCTTGTACCTTTTATTTCTCAATATTATGTCAGCTCCGTCTAGTTTAATTTCGGAATCACCAATGAAGAATTTTTCACTAGTGCCATCAAACCTTATTCCATATTTGTGGTCAAATTCCTTGTTTTGATTGTCACTTATCATAGTACTGATGTATTTTCTCGGTAGCGTATCATACTGTTCTAAATAGTCTTGCACTGATTGTTTTGCAATGTCAGTAAATCGATCATTTGTTAAAGGTAAATCAATTTGTTGTTGTTGTTGGTTATTCTCATCATCATCATTTTGAACTTGTTGATTTATATCATCCAAATGAATATTTTCAATTATGGCTTTTTTCAAGTCATTTGTATCATTATAGTCGTTTTCTTCTTCTTCTCCTTCTTTTGTCATAACTTGTGACATAGTATTTTGATTTGCATCAGTAGACGTTTGATTGTTTTTTTGAGAACTATCTAATTTGTTTTCAATATTTTTTAAATATTTGGTAATGGGATTGAACATATCTTCCTGAACGACTTCACCTTGTTTCAATTGTTTCAAGTTATTTTTTATAATGTTACGCTTTATTATAAGACGCCTTTTTAAATCTTTATTCATCATCATTATTTGCAAGAAAACCGAGAATATTAAAAGGTTTTGATCTTGTCAAAAACAGGTCTAGAACAGGTATTAATCAGGTCTTGAACAGGTATTGAACAGGTCTTGAACAGGTATTAAACAGGTATTAAACAGGTCTGAACAGGTCTAGAACAGGTCTAAAACAGGTCTAAACAGGTTTTAAGTTCACAGCTAGAACTGACTGGAATAAAAAACACAAAACTTCTTTTATACATTTTATTGAAACAAAAAAAAAATCTTAGACAATCGAATATAATTTCAAGGTTCTGGAACGTAATCTACCAATTCCATATTCACTATGTTGTTGGTTGTATGGAATATAAGTTGAATTTAGTTGATGTTGTGGTTTGATGGTTCCATTTTTATAAAGGTATTCAACTCCATTAATGTCATCGTAACTAGGTTCATAACCCAATTTATCCATGTAATGTTTATTCATTACTGAATTATAATTATTATTGTCCAGTAATCCAAGAAAATGTCCTATTTGATGAACAAGAACCAACTTTAGATTATAATCATTTGAGGTAAAATTTTTCAAATTCATATCCCATACTACATTTTTCATTATGTGTATTTCACCACATTGTATATGATTCAATATTCTTGATCTCGGTACTATTGTATGAGCGACTTCATTGACATCATTTTGGATATCGAAAAAGAGTTTACATTGATAATCAGGTAAACATGTACCACTCAAACGATGTGCATGTGTATCAAAAACAAAGGTAAGTAGCGGTGTCTTTGTATAACAATCAATTTCACAAAACCCAATACCAGTACTATTGCTCCAAGTATCAGTAGCGGCATGAATCACTTCCATTTTTGCTGGACTAGCGTTCATTGCACACCAAGTTATCATTTGTTTTGCAAATGGTCTTCGATATACATTGTAAAAAATACCTTCACTCACCACCAACACAAGAAAAAAAATTGAGTGTAAGATATACATGTTTATGGATTCAATGAATGAATGATTGACGCTCATCAGCTTATATATGATAAAATATGCATATTCAGCAATATTTGACAGTTATTTTAAAACATTTTTACTACATTTGTTAAAGGATTGTAATTCACTATACGATCATGTATAATAACACAATAAGCACATGTATTTGCTGGTATATTTTTACTTGTTTCAAATTCTAATCTGATATCTACACTGCCAGATTTCAATGATTCATTTTGTCTGCTACAATCAATGGCAAAAATTGTTGTAAGCTCCTTGAATTTCAACATATTAAGACACGGAACACCAACATACTTGTTATAGTATGACTCTTGAAATTGTGCATACATTTCATATAATACAGCGTAGTAGTTTTTATCAAAATTTAAATTCAAATTATCGTAGGGATACATTTCCGAATTTAGGTATAATTTCATGTTTGTAACATTACAATTATCAAATCTGCTTAAATTCTTCACAACATCATTCTTTTTGTTAGATTGAAATCCAACTAAAACGTAACGGGGTTTTTCCAACAGACTGGTCGTTTTAATATTCCAATTATATCTCATTGTTTGTGGAATCAAAGGTAGCTCATGGCACTCCCAACTGCGAAACGCAAGTTCCAAGTTTTTTCCATTTTCAATAAATTTAAATAAACGTAATTTTTCACTATCAGATACTTGAATGTGTGGTATTTTCCAAACAATTTTTGTTAAATTAACTTTAACTTTTTCTCCAGCCTTTGTAGAAACCACAGCATTAACATCACTTGAAGCTCTAATTAGAACAAGCTCTTGACGTATATTGATGATTATTTTTGTGAAATCTTCGAAAAATCCCAATAAAAGTTTTAAAGGCAAACAAACATTGAAATTTCCATCTGTATCAATCATTTGTGGTGTTGTAGTAGGACTCCAACCTACACTATTATATCTATTGCAATCCCTATCTGATAATGAAACATAACCTTTCATAGTACTCGTTATACCTGGATTGCGAACTCTGTCAATAACACATCCCCCAATTTCATAACGAATTTCATCAAACAAATAGGAAATTCCATTATTGATGAAGTTTAAGGTTGCACTTTCTTTTCCATCTCCGTCAGTTAAACGACCTTCAATGTATAAAAAACTTTCTGATGGTGAAGTGTAAAGATCTTGAGTTTGAATAGGTATACGTATTTAATCGGAATTGTTAAATGTTGTATTTGCATATGGAATGTGACTATGCACTTCACGATTTATAACTGAATTGTCTTCCAGAACCTGATCTCCAACATTTAAAATATTAAAACTCATCTTCATTGTGTTTGCTACCACAATTGAAATTTAGTAAAAAATTCACTCCTGTTCTAAAAACAACTTTTATATTACACCAATATCTTCTTATTCTAGTAGCACCACGTCGTCGTCGTTTCGTTATGATTATAGTAATTTCAATCCCAGAGATATTAAAAATGACTTATTTTCCGGTGTCAACTCTTGCAAATTTTTCTTTGCACTAAAAGCTGTGTTTGAATTTTGAGTATTTATACTTATTCGAGGAGCACTATTGTATATGAAAACCATAACTAATATTTTCTCAAGTGTAATCTTACCGTGACCACTTCTTTGTTAAAATTAACTGGATTTCCATCTTGATCAACTATTTTAAGGTAAATTTCATCAATGTATCTACTGATTACTGGTAGGTAGATAACATTTTTTGGGATCTCAACAATTTTGTAGCCTGGTGGTACATTTGGATAAAACATGTGTATAATGTGTACCTGATTTTCGTTACTGTATGAATTCGTCACCAAGTTACATTCAATGCAAATTGAATTCACTTTTGTAATGTTTACAGGATAGTCCCCTATGTGTCTCTTATATGCTTTCAATTTTTGTTTTTTAAAACCCAATAATTGACCTATGCTATTAGGCATCTCAAAATTTATAGCTCTATTACACTTCACCTCACACTTTAGTGTATTATTACTTACTTCTATTGTTAACACAGTAGGTTCATCAGATTTCTTAACGTTCCTTTTTTCTATGGTGTTTTCTTCCATAAATTTACGACGATCACTAGTTGTTGTTGTTGTGCCTTTAGTTATAACATTTTGCTCTACACTTTCTTGCATATTATGTTTATCACCGTCAGATTTCATCTCGAGTTCAAAAATTCTTGAATTGATGTATCGGTTAATGTCGTTAACTTCGTATGAACCACTAGGTATTTCGATATTGAAACCATTTATATGAAAATTACCATTGGTTTCGTCTACATTAGGAATTGTATTGTATGTCATGAAATCAATCAAACCTATAACATACTGCTCATTTTCATCCAATATAAGTGGAGGATAGATTTTAGTTGATAATAAGGAATTTCTACCAGATAATACAAATGTATACGACATTATCACCATGAAAAGGTTATAAATTGAATGATAGAATACATCTTTAAACAATTTTATTTATTTAAAAAATTTAAACACAAGTGTCCACAATTATAACTATTATTATTTTGATAAATTTCATGATTGTATAATATTTGACATGATCCACTTGAATGAAAGTATGATAAAGCTTCTAGCGGAGGTCTTAGATTACCATAACTATCAAAGTAAAATATTTGTGATCCAGTTTTCTTATAAGCTGTCCAGTGAGTTCCCGGACCATTCTTTTCATCCAAATTGATGATTCCACTTTCATTAATTCTTATTTTTTTGGGTAGAGCATCTCTCATGAAAACTCCACGAAAATATGGAATTTTTAAATGTTTTGCATACTTTACTAATTCTATATTTGTTAGTGCACGTTGTGGTAATTTGGTGTTATTTATAAAAAAAGACCTAAACCACTTTTGTAAGGTTTCAAATATAACCCTTTACCCATTGCTATAGTTTCCATTTGTTTGTTGTGTCGCTGTTTTTCAAACAATTGATCTTTTGCTGATTTTGCATCATTGACAGCTTTTGCAATAGCTGCTGCTCCCCCACCCAGAGTACCAAGAGTACTTAGAGCAGCAAAAATTGGTATCAAAGGTAATAATCCTCCGGTTTTTGGAACTGGAATAATACGAGGTTTGGAAACTACCGTACTCTTTTTACTAGACTTTGCCACTTTTACTGCCATAGTGATTGCTTTCCCCAATGTTTTTGGTTTGTTTTGTAGGAGATATTTTTTTATTTTTTGAATTATCTTCTGTAGACTCATAGGGGTTTTCTTATTGACTCTTCCCCTTGTTTTCTTTTTAACCTTTCTCTGCTTTCGTTTCGTTGATGTCATTATTGTGTGTTGAACTCCAACAACAAACTAATATCGAAGACGCTATTGTGCTAAACAGCAAAGACTAATAATAAATTGAAGACGCTACTGGTTTATATACTAGAATATTTTTTATCTTTTACTAATGTCACCATCATCGTCATCATTATCACTGACATCACTAACTTTTCGCTTTTTACTAAATTCATTCACCAAAAGCTGTTCTTGAATACCACGTTTTATTTTTGTATTTGACACGTCATCATCGATATCAAGTTTTAATTTTCTTTTTGCTCGGGTTTTCGGTTTAACGATTAAATTTTCTAAAAGTTGTTCTTCACCGTTACGTTTCCTTTTTGTATTTGATACACCATCATCGATATCAAAATCAAGTTTTCTTTTTGCTTGTTTTTTCCGTTCAGTCACTAAGTCATTTGTTATGGTGGAAGTCTTATTCATTGGATAATCATCAGCAATATCAACGTCCATGTTTTGAATTTTTTTATGCGTACTAGACACCTTTTGTTTGCGTTTTATTCTAAGATTCTTTGTTGGAATGACACCTTTAAGAATCATTGTGCATTTATTTATACCATCTGTAACTTTTTCTAAAGATTTATTAATCTTTTTTATTTCTTTGACACAGTTGTTTATTGTCAACTTATAATTATTAAATTTTAAACCCATACCCAATTTTACTTTTGTTTTCATAGTACCAGCGACACCAAGAGCGGCCAGCTTCTCGGAAAATGAACTGTTTTTTGATCGAAATTGATTTAGTGCCTTTTCAGTTAAAATCTTGTCGGCTGCGTGTCGTTGTTGTAGGTCGCTATTTTGTGAATAAGCAATATCATGTTCCCGACATGCTTCATCTAATCCATTGATTCCTCTATCCCCTCTTGATAATCGTTTATTTAACTTTGTTCCCGGACCACAAAATTTATAACCCGGTTTATGCATTTCAAATGGTAATCTATTAATTGCACTATTCAACATAATGACACCCCAAAGTTCAACTACAAAATGAACAACAAGTTCAAAAGTAACAAACATTTATTATTCTTTTTATAGAGATACATTTTTTATTTTTGTTTTTAGTAATTTAATTTCTACGGATAAATCTTGGATCCTTAATTGTAGGGTTGCAAATATTCATGGGAGTTAGTTCAGGTCTCTTCATTTTTTCGCTACAGCTTGGACAGGTTATCCAAATCGTATCTCGAGTACCACTACCGACTACATTTCGGATAGTTGTATAAAAACATAAAGTACAAATGATTTTAACTTCACCCATTATAATGAGTTTTTTCAACTAAAGTTAAAGAATAATATAAACAGACTCAACAACTATATTCACATATAATATTTTGAAAACTATTCTCATCTTCGTATAACTATGTCTTTTATACTTTCTTTTTTCTCATGGGTCCTTCTCCTCCTCCTACTTTTGAGAACGACCGTAATTATCACCTCCTTGGTATGCATGTTTTTCACCCCAATCTTCCTTCATAGATTTGCTAATGAAACACGGAAAACACATACTATTTTCTGTCTGTGTTTCACCTTTACACTTTGGACAAACAAATTTTACAGGTGCAGGCATAGCTCTACAATGATACATTAATTTCTTGAAGCAATATATATTATTTGGCAGCTCCACACTATATCTTTCATATAAACAGTTATTGATCATTTTCAAGTGACCTCAAAAAAAAGGTCACACGATAACACTTATAACAATATTATTTGACTGTTTATCAACAGTTATATTTTGATACTTAGTATGAAAATAGTTAAGCAAAAAACAACTTTTGATGTTGAAAATAACATATTTGAAGAGTTTAAAAATGTAGAATTTAAAAAACATGGTGACTTATTTCCAGCATCTCTCAGATGTTTAATTATTGGACCATCAAATTGCGGTAAAACCAATGTTATGATTAATTTATTGGAGCATCCGAATGGACTTAAATTTGAAAATATCTACATTTATTCTAAATCTCTCTATCAACCTAAATACAGGTACCTTGAAACTCTGTTTGAACCTCTTAAAGAAATTGGTTATTATACGTTTAGTGGTAGTACAAATATTATGCATCCGTCTGAAGCTAAACCAAATTCTTTATTCATTTTTGATGATGTTGCTTGTGATAATCAAGATATTATTCGTGAATACTTTAGTATGTCTCGACACGCTAAAGTGGATCCATTTTATTTAAGTCAAAGCTATGCAAAAATACCCAAGCATTTAATTAGAGACAATGCAAACGTTTTAATAGTTTTTAAACAGGATGACCTACATTTAAAACATATCTATAACGATCACGTTGGTACCGATATGACATTTGATCAATTTAAACAAATCTGTTCCACTTGCTGGGAAAATAGATATGGTTTTCTATCTATTTTTAAGGACTGTGAATTAAACAAAGGACGTTACAGAAAACAACTAGATGAATTTGTGTTGATATAATATATTCAGTTAAAGTTTAATAAAATTCTTAAAAGTCTATATTTGTTTTATTAAGAGGCCAGGCAAGGCTACTCGGCTCGGCTTCGGCTCATATCTTTCCTTTCAATCTTATCACCATCCCAATTATATAAGCTAGGCTCGCACACTCTGCTAAACATCGCATCTTATTTAGATACACACACTTTTGATGTAGGCAATACAATATACACACATGCTTTGTGCTGCATGTCTAACCTATCTTAGTCAATTTTTATTACATGTCTCGGTAGCACAGTGAAATGTGCACAGAGCTTCGGAAACAGAATTGTGGGTTCAATTCCCCAACCAAACAAAAATTTTTAAATTAATTCATCCAAGGTAAAGTGTTGGGTGGTGACAATTAATTAGTGTAGTCGTTAGGTAAACAAAAGGTGAACAGGTAAGACAGGTAAAAGGTAAAAGACCCTCTGGTCATTGTCGATACTTTATCGGAGTCTTCAGATCCTCTGGTCATTGGCGATACTTCTTCTTCGTCGTCTTCGGATACCTTCTGGTCATTGTCGATATTTCTTCGTCTTCGGATACCTTCTGGTCATTGTCAAAAACTTCTTCGGATGACTCTTTAGATACTCCTTGTATATTTGCAAAACTTATCGCTTATCTCTTCTTCTTTCTCAATTCTTGTACACCCTCTGGTCATTGTCGACCACTTCTTCAGGGGGTGTATGTTGAAGATGGAGAACTGGATGGACAGGTTACCAAAGTGTCCCAGAACCTCACCCCGTAGTAATTGACTACGATTGCTGTCAGAATTGGGCTCCGAAGCCGGAAAACAGCTCAGAGGTGGAGTGTCTCAATACAGGGTAGTCGAAGATCCTTCCAGGCAAGTGAATGGATCCAAACAGTACATTCAAATAAATGGTACTTCATAAATATCGATAACCAAATATCTAAGTAGCATGCAGATGTCAATCAAAATCAAAGCACATGCTCAGTTTTCCAATGAAACACAAAAAGAGAAGAGTAGAGTACGGTAGATTAGAGGTCTAAAATAGAAATATCTAGTAGTGAACTATGTCTACAACTATAAACTGGTATGTAAATAGTATGTAAATGGTTTCGGTATGTGATTTGAGCACCTACCTGTTGATGTTGGTTCGGCCTCGTAGGAGTCACTATTGGCAAGATCCACAATCGAATCCTTTTTCACGAAATTACCAACTACTGGTCAAAATAGAAATTATGGATATCACAGTCCTATTAGCATAAATCCTAAACTTGAGATTTTTAAAAGCAAGCTAATTGGACAAGAAAAATGACAAAAATTGAGACAATTGACAGACAGGCATTTCCTGTGAAGATCAGGTAAGACACTCGATATTTCTATTAATTATCAGTCAATTTGTAGCAACATAATTAATAGTTTAACCTTAATGGTAAATGCTACGTAATCACTAAATGATGTCTATTACATCCTGTTTCAAAAAAAACTACAACCTATTGATAAACAACCTATTCCTAGCTAGAATACCACTTTAATTCTAATTAAGTGATGATTAACTAAACTATTCAACATGCTCATCAGGAGGATGCGATTTTAGATCTTTAGCGTGCCAGACCCCAACAATTTTCCCTAACTCGTCTTGGAGTTCGTATGTAAATGGCGACAAAATCTGGTGAATTCTATAAGGCCCCGTGTATTTATGAGCTAGTTTTGACGTAAAGTGTTTTGAAGCATCTGATATGACAAAATTTCGTTTCCAAACACTTTGCCCTAAAGAAAAACACTCCTTACGAAGATTATATGTCTTCATATTTCTTCCATGTGCCTTTAGCAATCTTTTGGTGACATCCTCATACACCCGGTCTAGTTACTGACTTCGCTCTGGGTTGTCATATTCCATCCCCTTTCCTTTCGGTTGACCATTATTCCCATGTATCTGAAGTTCTCGTCCAAACATGACAAAGTTGGGAGTCAGCGAAGTTGCTTCGTGTCGTGCGGAGCGGTTCGCCCAAGAAATGTTCGGTAAGACCGTATCCCATTGGCGTTGATTTTCCCCTACATAACTCCTTAGCATATCCTTGATGACTCGGTGAGTACGTTCGACGGGATATGCTTGTGGATTATAGATAGCAGTGACGCAATGTTTAATCTGGTACTCTTCCACTAACTTTGCGAATTGTGCACTTTTAAATTGTGTTTCGTTATCTGTGATTAGACGATTGGGAGCACCGAACAGCAGGAAGACCTGATTCTCTAAGACCTTAATCAAGGAGGGAGCAGTCATCGTACGAAGAGGAAAAAACAAGCAAAACTTCATGAAGCAGTCTAATACTGGAAGAATAAAACAATGTCCTGAACTACTTTTCGGTAGTGGACCTACGATGTCTACACTTAAAAGTTGAAATGGAGCAGACACAAACGGGGTTTTACTTAACAACTGACCCACCGGTTTCTTGGTGTCGGACTTGTTCTGTAAACAAGAGTGGCAACGGTTGATATACTATTATATTTTCTTTTATTTGTTTATTTTATTATTTTTTTTTGTGTTCTTTATTTATGTATTTGATTTGTGTAGTGTGGTTCGTTTATGTTTTCATAAGAATGATATATTTCAGCCACGGCTCCTCAGACAGAGAATCGACTCCTCCAATAATTAATCAATCAAGATTAATACAACTCGGACAAGTGCTTGTATTGAAATTAAATAATTTATGTATGATAGCTAGCTCAACAATTAAATAGACTTCAACGCCTTGTTACGTGGCAAAATTTACCACAAATCACCTGCAGCTCTAGATGAACGACTCGTAGAATAGTTCCCAGTTGTTGGAACTGATGTTAGCACCTTGCTAACAAAATTTTCTTTGGGAAAAATTAAACGCCAAAAAAAATCGACGCCACTTTTCTTGCGTCCCATCATTCACCAACCCTTGGTTTTTCCCCTTAGCATCCCAACTTGAAAACCATTATGTACTTCCTTCCAAATTGTCTTACCAACATATACTGTTCATCAGGTGAATACTTTTAATTTCAATTTGACATTTCATGACATTTCAACAAATTTGTTATTCACAATATTATTAATCAAAATTCATAACATAAACGAAATCAGGGTATCTTGATAACTAATGTAAACGTTATTAAAATCTAATATTTAAAATTAAACCAAATAACAACAGTGACATACAAAAACATTACATTCCGATTGGGTATATTATTAACAGTATACTTTAAACAATTATTATTATTATTATTATTATTACATAGAAATAAGGGCTGGGGTCATGGAGACCCATAAGCCCATTTACAAGATAAATGAAATAGTACCTACATTACAAAAAATTGGTTTCTCAAATAAACTCTAGACTAATAGATTGTGCACAACACTGATCAGTTTACAAACAAATAACTGTCTAGTTGGTTTTTGAAAACATTTATAGATGGAGAATTTATAATTTCCGTTGGGAGACTGTTCCATGTACTAAAAATACGATTACACAGAAAATGTTGGCGTCTTATCGATGAAAAGGGTTCCTTCTTCACTTTCAAACTATGTCCACGTAGTCTGCTGTGATCATCTAAAATGAACAAGTGTTGCAAATCTCCATATCCATACTTTAAAATTCGGAAGGTGATAATTAAGTCACCACGGAGTCGACGAGCTTCAAAAGTTGGTAACCCTGCTAAAGAAAGTCTTTGTTGGTAATCTGGCCTTCTTCCTGTGAAAGATAGTCTGGTGGCCTTCTTTTGGATATTTTCGAGAAGAGAATTAAAAACAACGAAAGTGAACCGATTTTTGCTGAGGCGATGTGATGTATGAATTACTATAGCTTTTCTTCTCAGGAATTCAATTTTGAACAAATTTTTGAGATCCACCCTCGGGAAGGGGTTGAAAACCATTAATAAATAGTAAAAATCGCAATATATTGAGAATTTAACGAATTCCGTTAAAAAGTTTTAGATAAAAGTTGTAGAGAAAAAAATTCTGCTTCTGCAACATTAAATCAATTTTTTTCTATATATAACAGAAATGCCGTTAAATGTTATTAAAGTTTCTAACAACTTTTAACCCTCTAATCGACCACTGGTGGTTACGCCTCCCGCCTTGACAATTGCCTTGCAGAAATGATATGCTTAGCGGTGTTGCGAGTGTGCATGAAAAAGAAATATACAGACAGTACAAATATTAGGAGTTGTTCGAATTATTACTTCAATTTTCGACATGTATTATATTATGAAATGTATAATGAGTAGAAAGAATATGAGTAATTGAAATAAATGATAATAAATATCTACTACAAATATTTGATACTAATGCAAAATTAAATAAACTAATAGTATAAAAACTACATGTGTACATTTGTTTTGCCATGAGAATGTTTCTTATTTTTTAGATGCGTTTTTAAAATAATCCACTTTTTTTGGTCTTTGTTCAATGAAACGGTTGAATATTTTTATCTTAATATACCACAGCCACAATGTTTTTCAGCGAAAAGTGCTGATTTGCGAAACATAAAAATACGAAGAATACATTTACGCTCAACTCATCACAATAAACATTACAAATTTGACACAATTTAAAGATAGATGTGATGGATAATTTCCCGTGGTATTTTTAATGATAAATGTTTAAACTTTTTGCGCGATTTACAATATCATCATTCTGTATCCTCTTGATTTTCTTGAATATCTTCCTCATCGTAGCTGTCGAAGTCATTATCCTCTAAAGAATCTATTCTAACTTGTTGGATATTCGTACAGCTAATACCGCTGCAATTTTTACAGTATCTTGAACATGAGATGCCAGATTTCTTACATTTGCAACGACTGTTGCTACAGTTGGTTGTGCAGCCACAGGAAACCTATACATAAAAATATGTAATATAAAGCCAAATAAAGAGGAGGTACTACCTTGCAATATTATAGTGGAATGACATCAACATTTTTGAATTAAGGTAGTTTTTGCCAACGTAAAATCGTCCACGTGTAAACTTTATTAAACTTTGTAAATTTATTTATTTAAAAACTCGCAAAACATCGACCGGGTAGATGCTCCTCTTTTCCATGAAAAATGTCAATAAATGTTAACATTCAGTGTGTTCAAATTTCACAGCCATTTGAACAGAAAAAGTAAAATATTACTATTTACTTCGTCGCAACTTATCCCTTCTTTACTAAATTCACGATGAGAATCATGTATCAACCACCGTAGCAACCACACCAAAAATGTCATCAAGAAATTCCTTAACTACTTGATATTAGATTGTATGTTTCTGTAATATATATACGTGACAGCGAAATTAATTAATTAAAGAAACATTCACGAATTGTCAAAACAAAAAAAAACTGTTTTAATTTTTTCGAATTTTCAATATATACTGAGATTATGAAGACCTCCTAATTTTGAATCATCAAAATAACCAGCACCTTAGACAGTTATCTACACTTTGTATCAAACAATTTTATAACGAATATGCTAAAATTGTTCATGGTCCTTCGAAACGGATGATTAAAAATTAGTTT
The DNA here is from genome assembly GCA_949126875.1 of Lochmaea capreae. Classification (NCBI taxonomy): domain Eukaryota; kingdom Metazoa; phylum Arthropoda; class Insecta; order Coleoptera; family Chrysomelidae; genus Lochmaea; species Lochmaea capreae. The sequence goes on along the minus strand of OX421409.1, from coordinate 24,275,888 downwards.
CATCGTTGTGGACAACGTCGTCGCAGTCAACGTACAAGAAATTCAGAAAGTCAGCAATAGTCGTCAAATGAAGCCAAATTTAAAGAATTTGCACGTAACGGTGAACATCTTCTTCGTCGAATATCAACTTCTTCCACGCCCTGGTAGACATCATCCGCATAGAAAGTATCAACTTCCAAGTCTTAGGTAAAGAACTAAGAAATTCAACAACTTCACTTCGTAGTCGGCGTTCTCTTCAGAGAAAACGAACTGCCGAATCCAATCCTTGGCATTTAGCATCATCAGAGAAATTCAAGTAACGTCAAACATCCAGGTACCGATATCAGTTTAGACCTCTGTTATATCGACTCATTTTTGTAGGCTTATTTACCCAAAAATAAAATTGTGTATACATAGAATAATTTTAAACAAACATTTTGGCCTTCTGTTGGTATAAGTAACAATAATTTACAATGTCACAAATAGACGATTTAAAGAAATCTAGAGCAACGTGCAAAGCACAAATAACGAGAGTCAAAAATTGGGCAGATTCTCATTTAGACTGTACCGATAAAAATCAACTCATCAGTAGGTTAGAAGTTCTCAAATCATATTTTGATAAATATTCAACAATTCAAGACAAAATTGAGGAAGAAGAAAGTTCATCACAAGACAGAGATATCACAGAGAGTTCATATTTTGAAACGTATTCAAAACTTCATCAGATTTTAGAAAAAACAAACACACCAAGCGTAGCTTCTTCATGTCAAAGCAATAACAACACATCACGTCCAAAACTACCTGAGAGTAAAAGACCAATTTTTTCTGGTAATCCTTTGGAATACACATCAGACTCAGAAAAATTGTTTTATTTGAGATCACATTTATCAGGACAAGCCATGAAATTATTAGAATCTTTACAAATCTCGGACAATAATTTCAGAATTGCACTAGATTTGTTAGATGTTAGATATAACAACAAGAGGCAAATTGTAGCTAATAATTTTCAACAATTATTGAATATACCTGACAACAAAAATTGTAATGTACAAGTCTTAAGGAATTTCATTTCGCAAACACAATCAAATCTTGAATCATTGCTTACATTAAATTATTCACCGAAAGAGTTACTTGATGCTCTCATCTCACAAATCATTTCGCAGAAACTTGATTATCAAACTAGGAAGGCATTTGAAGAAAAATCAGATCCTACCACTTTAAGCACCCCCAATGACCTTTTTGAATTCTTAAACAAACGATGCATGGTTTTAGAAACGATTAGTGCAGAAAGTCCTAAAACCAACGATCTCAAATATCAACGTTCCTCTCTACATCAAAACCAAACGTCACGGGTATCTTTTTTATCAACTAATGATGAACCAAATCAATCGCAAAAAAGCTATCAATCACACATTTTTACCTGTGCAATTTGTAATGAGTCATCACACAAAAGTCACTCATGTCCCAAATTTATTTCATTATCAATAAGTGATAGAAAAAATATTATTCAAAAAAATAGGTTATGTTTTAACTGTCTAGGAAGAAAACATAGTGTACAACAATGTTTATCTAGATCAAATTGTTCAATGTGCAATCAGCGACATCATTCATTAATTCATGAAAATAATGTTAGGAAGGATGAGCAAAATACCATCACATCAAACGCTCAGTTGCCAAATGTATCAGTTCCAAATTATGTGGCAACTAATCATTCGAAATTAACAGAACAATCAAGTTGACAATCGTCAACTGCCCTTTCAGCCTTCTCAGTTCAGACCAATTACGTACTTTTACCAACAGCCCAAATCAAAATTCAAACAACTAATGGAGATTCAATCATTGCAAAAGTATTGCTAGACAATGGAAGTCAGACTTCTTTCATTTCAAAAAACATTGTTCAAAAATTGGGAATTGAAACTCAGAACGCTTCGTTAAACATTTCAGGTATTTTTCAAAACGAGAAGGCAATCACAAAAAGGGCCAATGTAACTTTTTCATCTCTATTTTCCCCACTACAAAATTTTAGGGTAACTTGCGCAGTAATTGATAACATTACATATAAATTACCCCAATTTATTGTGCAAAAAGATCAGATGAATATCCCGGTTCAATTTGAAACTCATTTAGCTGATAGTTCTTTCAACATTCCTTCTGACATAGATATGTTAGTGGGAGCAGATTTTTATTACGAATTGCTAAAGCCTGGTTTACACAGGTTAGGTAAAGGATTACCCACACTAGTCAACACTCATTTAGGATGGATAATATCAGGTATTATCCCATCAAACTGCTGTAACAACAACGTAGGTTCTTATCACACTGCATCGTTATCAAATCATAACAATCTTTCATCATCAAATGTGTTCTTATCACAAGTATCTGAACCAGCCTCAAACAAAAGCTCTTTATCAAACAAATCTGTATCACATGAAGTTTTATCAAAAGAGAATAATCATCTAGTATCACCCAAATCAAGCTTTTTAAAAAATGAATCATTATCAAACGTAGTTTTATCACCAAAGGATGATTGTTCAGTATCAAAACATGAATGTTTATCAAATTTATCTTCACCAAATGAACTTATCTCGCCAGAGACAAATCAACTTTTATCAATGCAATCTTCATCACAAATGATTGATCAAGTCGGATCAAATTATCAACCAGCAACGTATCAAACATCAACCTTAGCAAAAACTGATCGGATAAGCACTCCTCCGCACAATCAACATAACTTAGGATATAAATTGTTGTAAAGAACATTCAATTGAACACATTTTAGAAAAATTTTGGGTACAGGAAGAAATTCAGCCTCCGCTTAAATGGTCAGAGGAACACGAATTAGCGGAAAACATTTTTCAATCAACAACTATCAAATTAGCGAATGGTAAATTTCAAGTAGATCTTCCGTTTAAAGCTCAAAACATTCACAAAAAACTAGGAGATTCATTTCAAATCGCAAAACACAGATTTTTATCCTTAGAGAAAAAGTTTGCACGAAACCCTGAACTATTTGCTGAATATAAGAAATTCATAGATGAATATTTGCAATTAAATCACGCCCGAATCATTCCTTTGCAGCTAAAAAACGAATTTAATGAACAAAAATATTTCGTTCCCCATTTGTGTGTTCTGAGAGATCAAAGTATAACAACCAAACTTAGAGTTGTTTTTGACTTTTCGTGCAAAACTACATCACATTTATCGTTAAATGATATTTTGTTAACAGGACCAAGAGTTCAACCTGAATTGTTAGAAATTCTATGTCGATTCAGATCTTCCAATTATGTTTTCACAGCTGACATTCAAAAAATGTATCGCCAAATAGAAATGAATCCTAAACATAATTTTCTGCAAAACATTCTTTGGAGAAATTCTCCAGAAGAACCACTAACATGCATCGAATTAACTTCAGTCAGTTTTGGTCAAAAAAGCGCTCCATACGTAGCATGTAGAGTCTTAAACGAAATAACACATGACAACCCCCACTTACCTTTAGCTGCAAACGCTCTACTTCATCAAACTTATGTCGACGACATCCTTTCAGGAACAAATTCTCTTAATGATTTAAATAAATTACATGAAGAATTGAATACTTGCTTAAATGAACATGGTTTTTCACTTCACAAATTTTTCTCTAATGCTAAAATGCAAAACTCAAATCAGATCTATCAGATCTAAAAGATATGAATTTAGAAAACTCACCCTGTAAAATATTAGGATTAAAGTAGAATCCTAACTCAGATCGATGTCAAATATCAGTTCCATCATCACTTCCAACACAACACGTAACTAAAAGAATAATTGTATCGGCCATATCTAGTTGCTTTGACCCATTAGGTTTGGTTAACCCTCTTTTAGCACACGGTAAATTACTCATGCAACATATTTGGTTACAAAGATTGAATTGGGATGAAAATATCACAGATCCAAAATTGTTAAAAGACTGGACAGAATTTTGTAATAACTTATCTATTTTAAAAAATTTAACAATACCTAGACAGTTAATGCTAATCAAAAAATTGTCACATGTTGAACTCCATGCTTTTTGCGACGCCAGTTCAGTGGCATACGGATGTAACGTTTATTTACGTTCAGTCTATGTTGACAATTCAATTCACTGTACTTTATTACTATCAAAATCTAGAGTTGCACCTATTAATAAAATTTTAACTATTATAAAATTGGAATTAGCAGCAATGACTCTTTTATCACTTGTAATAAAGAAAGTTTTAATCATTTTTGAAAATTTTCTAAAATTCAAATCGGTAAACTTATGGTCAGATTCTCACATTGCTCTGTCGTGGGTAAAAGGACATCCATCGCGTTGGTCAGTTCACGTCAGCAACAGAGTTTCTCAAATTCAAGAAATCACGAAAGATTTCCATTGGCGGCACGTCCGATCGGGACAAAACCCAGCAGATTTGCTCTCTAGAGGACAGTTTCCTTTAGAAAAACATGAATTTTGGTTTAATGGTCCAGCATTTTTAAACGAACCTCAGGAAAAATTTGATGATCTTGATACATTTCGCTTAGTACCAACACCACCTGAGGAAAAGAAAACTATCATGCACACACTCACAGAACCCCCAGATTTCTGGGCTACTCTTTTCGAAACATTCAATTCCTTTTCAAAGTTAGTACGTTCTATAGAGTATATGTTAAGATTCATCAACAATGTAAAAAATAAAACTCAGAAACTAACTGGTCTATTATCAAATAATGAATTGGACAATGCATTACAATTTATAATCATAAAAATCCAAAGTGTGTATTTGTCAAAAGATTTGAAAATTTTAGAGAAACAAAAAGCTCGTTTATCAAAACAAATGTTATCTTTAAATCCTTTTATTGATTCAAACAAAATTTTAAGAGTAGGTGGAAGGCTCAAGCATTCAAACATAAATTATAATCACAAATACCCTATACTTTTACTAAAAAAATGTAAAGTTACATCGTTATTATTGAAAGCTGAACACATAAGATTAAGGCACAGCGGTCCTCAAAATGTTTTATTAAACGTTAGGTTGAAGTATTGGCCGTTAGACGGGCTTAGAGAAATCAAACGAATTATTTCAAAATGTGTAATTTGTCATCGATTTAGTTCACAACAAACATTCCAACTCATGTCAGATCTCCCGTCAGATCGTATTTCAATAGCAAGACCTTTTCAAAAAGTAGGTGTAGATTTCGGTGGACCATTTCTAATAAAATCTTCTAGACTAAAAAAAGCTCCTATTGCCAAATGTTATTTATCATTGTTCGTTGGCATGGTCACAAAAGCAGTTCACTTGGAACTAGTGTCTGATTTAACAACTGAAGCATTCATTGCAGCGTTAAAACGGAGAGGTTCTCCTACAATCATTCATAGTGACAATGCAACCAATTTTCAAGGAGCCAATAATTATCTAAAAGAATTTTTTAAGTAACGATTCTAACAATAAAACAATTCAGTCCTTTTTGCAATCCACTGAAACTACATGGAAATTTATCCATCCCAAAGCTCCACATTGGGGTGGACTCTGGGAATCAGCCATCAAAAGCGCGAAATATCATCTCATAAGAATAGTTGGAAATTCAACTTTAACTTTTGAACAGTTAGCAACCGTTTTCTCACAAATAGAAGCCATTTTAAATTCAAGACCTCTGTATCAACTCTCAAATGATCCTTCTGATCTGAATCCATTGACACCAGGCCATTTTTTGATAGGGGTCCCACTAACTTCATTTCCAGAACAAGACGTTTCTAATACCCCATCTAACAGAATTTCATTTTGGCAAAAATGTTGTCAAATTCAACAACAGTTTTGGAAACGCTGGAAAGTTGATTATCTCAACCGATTACAAAACCGTCCAAAATGGATGGAACCTGTAAAACATTTTCAAGTCAATGATTTAGTTTTAATCAAAGATGATGATACTCCACCACTGAAGTGGCCCTTAGCACGCATAATTGAACTTTTCACAGGAAAAGATGGTAACATCAGGTCAGTGAGTTTAAAAACTCAAGATGGTATTTATACGCGTCCCATAACAAAACTATCACGTTTACCCATTACAGATCAATAACAAACCAATTCGTAGAATTTGTGATTGAAACCGTGTTCCAATAGAAATTAATTTAACATCTCACTAAATAAAAGTTGGTCATTTGTCATATATCATATGCATTGGTTTAAAAAACAAAAAATTACATACACACCATGTTGTGTTCTCAATTTTACCTTAAATAAGGGAAGTTGTCATTTTTTATTGTTGTATAGCGATTCAGAGATATTTCTAATTTCCGTTTGCATTTATTTAAATTGTATTTTGGTGTTCGCTTATTCCCTTGTATTTTATCCGGGCAGCTGTTTTTCGCGGCACCCACGCAAACTTTCATCCGTTCATTGTATTGTTATTATTATTAAATCAAGCCTTGTTGTTATTCTACTTTAAACCCTTTTCCATTCCATTTCGTGTATATATAAGTGACAGCGAAATTAATTAATTAAAGAAACATTCACGAATTGTCAAGACAAAAAAAAACTGTTTCAATTTTTTCGGATTTTCAATATGTACTGAGAATATGAAGACCTCCTAATTTTGAATCATCAAAATAACCAGCACCTTAGACAGTTATCTATACTTTGTATCAAACAATTTTATAACGAATATGCTAAAATTGTTCACAGTGTGTCCCATTTTGGATAAAGACAAACCCATTCTTTGAAGGAATTTAGATTAAAATTTGTGTACAGTCATACAGGCTGATTGATAATATTTTTCAAGATATTCAACTCATTTTTAAACAGTGGCCCATTATCCTGTATAGCCGGAAAAAATTTTCATTTCTTCGAATAACGAAAATATCTTATTTTATCTTAAATGCGACAGACTGTATTACTTATGTATAATAAATTAGCTCACCACATTTAAAAGCTCATCCTGTGCTAAGTTTTGCTGTGTCATAATTGGTAATAAAAGAATTGCTGTTCGTTGCCAGCCCCAATCTTCTGGTCTCAACATCCTTCCAAGCCAGGTTTGCATTTGAAAATAAACACGTTTGACGTGTTCTTCCAACGCTGCTGCAGTCGGAGGTAGCGAACTTAATCGCATTACAGTGGTGTTAGAAATTGTCGAGGTTTCGTATTTTGTATAGTGAGCAAGACCAAGAGATATCGTGTTATCTTCTATAGCATACAAATCAAAAATTATTATTTTTGCTGCTTCTAGTAATTGGGCTACCGAACTATCAGGGTTATAAAAAACTTGACAAAGCTGACGCAATTCTTCGTTCTTTTCTAATCTACTTATCAACTTTTTTTTGCCCTTTCCATATAAGCTACTGGTTGTATCACATCCAACAAATGCATGAGCAAATAATAAAAATTCACGCAAACTATTGTTATCTACGGTGCAGTATAATGTTATGTTTTTTGGAGTGTTATAAGGAGCACTATTACATCTGTATCATTTCCTACAACTGCCACTGGACCGTCAAACAAATGATTCACTTCCATAGCTGTTTTCACAATTGAAGTATCCGCATCTTCCTCAGCTACTTTCACCTGTATACCTTTTTCAATTAGGTATGCTGTCAAAAGCTTAACAAATTGGAATTTGTTAGCAGTGTTTGAGAAAAATTTGGCTTGTTTCATTGTAACCAAATTATGCTCTGATATTTCAATATCGGCTGCAAAACTTTTCTCATTACGTCGATATCTCTCGTAAGATTTAGTGCCGATACAGTCACTACTATATCCATCAAATACGACATACGCACTGCCTCGATAATGCGATATAATGTGAGTGCGATATCTCTCAATCAGGTCACGGTAAGTTGATCCATGGGGCCAACTCACGTTATGTAATAAAAAGCCACCATCAATAATATATGTAAAATTACATGAAAAAGCCTCTAAACGCATTTTACGAGGTAAGATTTAAATATTTTGTATAATTCGGCTTTCGAAGTTTTGCGCATAAATCCATTTTCGTCGAATAGTGCCAATGGAAAGGGATAAAGCTCATAATCAAAAGCATTCTGTGATTTTTGAACATTACCTTTGAGCAAGACTGATATCCGATAAAATAATTGTGTAGTGTCAATGTTTATGCGAGATGCTCCTCCTACATGCATACTTGATTTTGCAGACTCTAAATTCTTAACCCTATTTTTCATCGAAAGGGAAATATCTTTTGCATTTTTTCCCACCATAGTTTGCATTAGAACCTCTCCTCTTTCAATCGCTGTGTGACAATTGATTTCAGAACCAGCAGCTACCCCTGTCGATAAGGAAATTAAATTGGGTCGTTGTTCAAAGGGTTTATGCTTATTTATCCAAAATCGAAACTTTCCTAGGTCTTCCTCATCTCGTTTTTGTCTTGAAGAGCTGAGATCTTTATGTTGCTCACTTGACGAAGTGGTTATGTCAAAATACTCTTCCACTGATGACATGACACTGAATATTGTAGGCATGGATAGTAAATAGCGAGCGACTACCTTTGACGTGACTCCTCTTCCGTGCTTTAAATCAGTTCCAAAGTATCTATTTAACGTTTGTTCAATCGTCATGTCGGTCCCTACCCCTGCCCAAGTTTTATCCGACCTTCGAACAGTAAAACAACCTTTTGCAAATGAGTCATATGCTTCATCGTCTACAAGGTCAGTTTCTAATTTGACCATATCCTCTAGGTACAACTGTGCACTTTTTGCATACGACAGGTGTCCAGCTGCATGAAAAATTGGTAACATTTTTTAATGCTTTGCAGATGCAATTTCCAATCACCTAATCTTTCGGCCTCTATAAACTGTAATGCGATTATAATTAGTTCAAAATATTGTATCCATAACTGTGCAGTTATTCCATTATTCTTTAATCTGTTTAACTCTGCAATCAAATCATCTGTCATCTCGGCCACAGTAGGATTCATTCGACAATGTTTAATTGTGGGTTGTTCCGGAGAGTCGGTGTGCCAATTTTCCAGGAATGAAGCCAGAAAAGTTTTATATTCATCAGTTTTGTCACTTTCTACATTAATACAAATTTCAAAACCGAGAGCAGTTAATGTTAAAATATGTGCTCGTATTGCCCTAGAGTATGCATGGCCACTAAGCATATGTTTAACAGATTGCGGAGCATATACTGTTGACCAAAGACTGTCGAGACCACTTCCATTCATAATATATCCTATAGCGCCAAGATAAGACATCAAACAATGAAAACCACCAAGCCGCACCACTACATTAGTAAATTTTCCATGCTCTTGAGACTCTGCGACAATGGTGCGTGCTTTGTGGTACAATGGCTGATCGAATGTAACAAAACACACTTTTTGTTTGAGTTTCTCAGCATCAGCTAGAGCGTAATGTGAAGCTGTGTTAATTGTAGTCAGTTTTGAGGGTGGTTCGTTAATAAATGGTAGACATATAACTCTTGATACTAAAGGCATTTCGTCTTCACATAAAACTTCCATGAAACCCGACCAACTGGGCAATTTCGAATTATTGAATGCCTTAGCCCATAAATACACAGCGTATGCCGACGGTAATGATACTGAAGTTGACAAAGCTAGTTTTGTAGTGTCACTATACGTAACCATCTCCAATCCTCTTGCATTTAAATAGGAATAAGGTATTGCTTTAATACTGCCCTTTGCTCCAACTGCTTCAGACGTAGCGGAATTATGTTTTTTTCACTCTCTCAATACGACCTTCATATGATACGTCATTGTCGGGCGTGTAAATTGCAATACCACCCAGGCAGTGGAACGTGTCGTGGCCATCTACAGTATTAACGTTATGGTCTGTATTGTCAAACACGTGTTGAACGTGCACTCCTTCTTCAATTTTAATTTTTGGAGGATTTAAGACAATGGACGTTTCAAATTGCACCAAATGATAATATGAAACACAGATGCCCATCCTATTTAAAAGATCATTTACTTGTTTTGATCCTGTCTTTCTGTAGATATAAGTACCAACTGCTAGCTGAAGCGTGGATATAAATGTCTGCCTACGAACAGATGATATTATAGCATGAGCGATGGTGGAACGCCTCATTTTAAAGTTATCTGCATGTTCTCTTTGTTCGCCTTCTAACAACTTTCCCAAAAAAGTTAAAATTGATTCAGGGGTATCATTCTCTACATCTTTGAGAATGTCAATGCCTGGTGGGTAACTGTCGTTCGAATAATCATGGTTTTTAATATCTTTTTTCAACAATTCCGCTGCAACGTTTAAAACTGTCTGTTTCTCTGGTTCGAGAAGATCTTCCCCCCTATAATATTTCTTACACAAATCCCCAAAATCATAATATTTGTAGCGAATAATTGTTGATGTTGAATGTAGACATCCAATCCATATTTATTTCTTAATTTGTTATAGAGCAGAGTATTGGACAAGCAATGATCTTCCATTTGTTTGGTTAATTCAGCTAAAGTGAACTCAAATTTTTGACTTTGTTCAATATAGTCACACACCTTTTGAAAGGCAGCACTGTTCAAAGTTGTTGCAGGTGATTTGGTACGTTCCGCTTGAACAATTTGAAGGAAGTGATTACTACATTTTATGTGATACCGTGCCCCTTCTTTTACTAGTGAAGCAATTTCACCCAATCTGAGCAACACATCTTTTCCCAATTGATCAGTTCGGTGATTAGCTGCATTAATTACGCGATCTTTATAAGCTTCCTTCTGTATTATCCTTATTAGATGTCGATTGCGACGGGAATCACAAATATTGCCGCAATAAAAGCATTAAAGATTTAAAATCAAAAGAATCACAGCCACTCGCAGAAACAAAACTTGAAGGCCTCTCTGATGTAGGTAATTCGGACTGATTTATCGCCGGCTCCATTATAACTGTATTTGAAATATAAAAATCATGTTGAATGTGTAATAAGCATTAAAAACATTTAAATATTCCAGTTTGACGACAAAAAATAGGAGTACACCCTCTATTAAAAGTTGTAGACAAAAAGTTTATAAAAAAAAATAAAATTCGAGATCTAATTCAACTAACAGACTAAATGTCTGCTATATGTATAAACTATATGTATAAATTTGAATGAAAAAATATAAGTATTTTTTTTTAAGTGAATTTATTTATCATCAAAAAACAAAAAATAACATATAAAGCCGCTCATCAAGCATTGTTTTTCTTGAAAACAGTTCTTTCATCAAAATTCTGGCATTTAAATTTTTGTATATTTTAAATATGTATTTGCAAAAACAAATATAATTATTTTATAGTCCAAAACAAGTGTACTATAGAATATAAGTGAAACAGAAATTAAACTTATTTACCTACACTACAAATAGTAAGTAATTAGTTTTATTGTTACTCACCAAAAAATAAGCAAGATAAGTCCTGAATTTTCACACTGTATATTTATTCAAATGATGGCACTTCTACGTTGATTTATGTAGAACTTTAATTTTAATGTTCAGTAAAAACAGCGATCTTAATCACAAAACTTAATTTTACAATAACCACTACACACATTTAGGTGAAAATAATAATAGTTCAAGTAATTATCTCATTCTGACGGATACTAATAACATACTGTATGTCTATATCTATAGTTTTTATTTATTTTCGACAACCCACAAACATAAGCAAACATGCATCCCTCTTCTCATTTGCTACCTGCACCTGGTGTCCAGTTTATTTATTGTGAACAAGACAGGTAACAAAAATATATCTCTTTATTTTCTTATCATAATATCTAATTTATTTAACAATTTCAGTAAATCTTCACAAAACCAAGGTCAATCTACAATAAGAGGGTACCAAGGACCCTTGAAACGACTAGTACGTACTATTCGCCTTACACTATCTGAAGATTGCTTACAGGTAAGTATTTTATCAATAATTAAGTTAATAGAATAATTTATATTAAGTTCATAAGCTAAATTTAATTAAAGTTGAGCTGTGTTTCGATTACTTATTTTATTATCTCTTTCTAGGATCCAGGGAGTGCGAGCACAGATCCAAAGTGTGGAATTTTTGATTATATTACTAGAAAGATCTTACTTGGATTCTTTGTATGGTGGTATCCGACAGCATCCAGAGTTCTGCAGATCTCAGATGAAGATTAGAGGACTAGGTGTAGGCTTGGTATCAAGATTTTCTTAAGTTACATGCACACTGAGCAAGAATGAAAGTAAGCGTGTAGAAAGAAGGCCTAAAATAATGTTAGTGTTCGTATTAGATTTATCGTAACCTGTAAGTATAGGTACAAACCATGGAGACTAGATATAAGGCGCACAAACTTGTATAGGAAAAATCTCGAAAAAGTGTCCAGCGGTAAGGTACAAATGGTAGATGGCGCTAGAGTAGCTAGCGATTAAAGTGAAGTTTGCTGAACAAGTTAACCTAACAAAAAATGAAAATAGTGTTTATTTTTATAGAAGTTTTTATAAAAATTTACAATGTCACCCAGACATAAAAATTGAAGGTTTCTCAATAAAAATGGGATATGGATGGCACAGATATCCGAAGATTTTCGCTTGTTTTTCCCAAAACTGTTATGGACCATTCATCACCCATTAAAAACCCAAAAAACTGGATTCCTCTGACAGTTGACCTTCTTATCAAAAGTGGCCTTCTATATATTGGTTATTAATCAAATTAGGAGAAGGTCAAGGTCACCATATTCAATAATTTGAATTGATAGCAAGCTGATACACTTCTTCCCTGTGGTCTTGTCTTTATAGACTATTTAGCGGACTGATTTTAATTATTTGGATATTCTTATTTTATTTTATTTTTTTGATTTCTTACTAAATTTTTATTATTATTAAACGCTTTTATAAATATTAGTAATTTTTGATGTTTCTAGTTTCATAAACCCGTAACACATTGCATTACTATCTTCCACTCGACACAAGGGTCGTGAGAACAGGTTGATAATGCTAAAACCAAGTTATTATCAACAAGTTTTTATATTGGTAAAAGATACTTCCTTAACATATTGTCACAAATCACGAAATTACACAATTTTTAGTAACGCTGTCAATAAATATTTCTTGGGAAACAGTAAACCATGACATTTCTGTTTATAATAAACAATCCATATGTTTATGCTATGAAGTGTTGACAAATAAAACAAGGCATTATGTTTCAAAAGTAATGAAAAAGCAATAAATTATTTCTAACATACAATCACTCGTTTACAAACAAGAAACAAAGTCTCAACTTACCTTACATACGATTTATATCAATAATTTTCATTTATTAATTACTAGAAAAAATAATTTCACAAATACAATTAAAAATGAAAAGACGCTTACTTCTCAGGACAAAAAGTAAGCCTGGCATCATGGCAATCTGATCAACACGTGCGAATATGGAACAGAGGTAAATGCGCCATGGGTCAGTTTTAGGATAGAAATGAAAATAAAATTTCGATACATTTTAATGACTTTCCTGTTGTTTATAGAAGAAAATTGATTTGACGTTTCAGAAACAGAATTTTTTTCTCTACAACTTTTATCTAAAACTTTCCATCAGAATCCCTTTAATTCTCAATATATTGCGATTTTTATTATTTATTCATGTTTTTCAACCCCTTCCCGGGGGTGAATCTCAAAAATTTGTTCAGAGCTGAATTCCTGAGATGAAAAGCTATAGTAATTGATACATCACATCGCCTCAGCAAAAATCGGTTCACTTTCGTTGTTTTTAATTGGACTAAATTGTTATAATGAATCAACCTTTTCATATTTAATGCCAACATTTATTATTACACAAAATGTACATACAGAATGTGTCAGAATTGTTCATTGTTAATTATCTATAAATTTTGAAAAATTTTTCACATGCTGTTTCTAATTTGGTTTGAATTGACATATTGAATTTCTGTTGAAATAATTATATCATGATTCCATAAAATCTATAACAAATGCCCCAATTTTTGAATTTAAAATATCATGTAACATGCATATTTTACATTCATAAATTACCTGTTCTCTTAAATAATACTATTTACATTTAATCTATCTTTTAAAAATTTTTCTAATCACTTACTATCTTCATCTTGATATTTATAGATTTGTGATATATGGAAAATACCTCTTATATTATCATTCAATGGATCTTTCAATAAATATTTTTTTAGGTACTTATCAGCACTTCTATTTATTTTTTGACTGTGAAACCTTCCTTTTCCTGACTGTAACCTTTTACTTTATTAATGTTAGATGTTAAAGGAAAAGTACTCTAGAAAGAATTCTCAGGGGTGGTTTCCTCCGAACTTAAACAATAACAGAACTATAGCTTGAAATAACGTAGTTAATAAAGTTGAGCGCCACGTGGTTTTCTTTCTTTTTTTTTTATACAAAGAATAGGTTAACCCCGAAACTATGAATATAAAGTTCTGTCCAGTTAATTAAGCATTCACTATATAATCCACTATTTGATATTTTGAATTGTGTGTCTATAAATTCAGTAGAAAGGAAGTTGAAATAAAAACTCCACAAGTTAAGCAATAACAATAAATATGGGTTTAATGAGTGTAAAATGTAAAAAATATAAAATTGATGTCAAATCTATCCTAAAAATACTTATCTCAACTATGTTAATGGGTGAAGCCCTTAAGTGTACAATTTATAAAATTACAATGGGTGAAGCCCTTAAGATTTACAAATGATGGTAGATATGAATTTTCAGCTTGAAAGGTTGACTTTGGTGAAAACTTCTTGAGATATACTTAGGTACTTATCTTAATGGAAGTACTAGTTTGGAAGCCTCCCTGCCTTCTTGGGTATCAGACCAACTTAGTGTTCCCTCAGCAGTGGAGGTATGCCTCGGAGTCCATCAGTTCTTATCACACCATAAAATCGGTTTAACGGTAGATAGGAATGTTTAAGATATTTATTCCAGTTTCAGTGGTTTTGTGAAACAAAATCTATGAAGCCAACCGCTGTAGGAATATAATAATTAATGAAATAATTCGATTCTTAAAAATTATGTTGGATATTTGAAGATATATCCCACAGCGGTTGAACTGCTAACGTCTTTCTTTGTAGACAACTTAGATAGGAAAGAGAGCTTGCTGTTTTCGATCACAGTTCACCTCCACTCAGGACGATATATGTGACAGTAATTATTAGTATCAAGTCCCTGGTTATACGATACGGCAAAGCAACCGGAGGAATATCAAAGGCGACTGTGAAACTTCACGTTTCATTCCCTTAATAGCCGAAGAAAAAAAAATTCAAATAATTTTTTTTTAAATAAAAAAAAACAGGGTTAAAACAAGAAAAAAATGACCAGATTTTTATACAAGGTACTGGACCACCAAAAAAAACATAGGTACTTGACCAGATTTCTAAACAAGGTACTGGACAACCAAAAAAATCACAAAGGTACATGACCAGATTTCTAAACAAGGTACTGGACAACCAAAAAAAACCACAAAGGTACATGACCAGATTTCTAAACAAGGTACTGGACAACCAAAAAAAAAAAAAAATCACAAAGGTACATATACGACTTAAGCCATAAAAAAAAAAAATCCGGAAAAAATACTAGAATACTATAAAAAAAACTACACTATACCCCGCTGTTTAATATGATTGAGATCCATCATTACCACCAAACTACATGATCCAAATAACTCCAGCTTGATATCAAGATAGAGAGGAGTCAAGATGAAAGAGACTACCCAAAAGTTGAAGTTGCACCTATGTAGCAGCAAATTAGGTCTCGTCTTCCAACTCATCTATAATGACACCAGAACAAGAATAATCAAATCACTTCACCTAATGACAATAACGAAACCTCAGCCATAGGAAACGTCCAGTTCAGAGTACTGCTTACTCAATGATATTATAGCATATCATTAACGCTAAAAAGAATAACCTGAAGGGTTATTTCTGAGATATTATTAACACCTACTGGTGTAAAAAAAAAATGTCATAATAGGGAGAAGAAAGAAAAGAAAGAGATAAAGCGTAAAAGTTGGAAGGTATAAAGATGCTCCAACATTAGCCATCCATTATTTGCACCGGGAATAGGCACTCATCACGAATCTTATCTGCGCAGTATACATTTGTTGTGAGGAAAAGGGATGTGGGAAAGAATATTGAACAGAAGTGTAATTTCAGTGCTGTCCCTCGTTACCCTCAGGCCGAACTGAAAACAACACAGGAAAGTGATTTCAAAAAAAATCACACCCCATTCAAACTCTTTAAATAATGAAAACGCAAAAATTAACTAAAAAAGAGAGGAAAGGATAACAAAGTATATCTTTACAGATAGATCGATAGGTTTGCGTCTACTATCAGTAACAAATAACTAAGGAAAAAACATAAGAGATAAGAAAGAAGAAAAGGTAATATTCTCAAAGAGAATAATCGTCACAATAAGGTCTTTGTTTTTTTTTTAAAAAAAAACGTCGTAATCGGTAAGAGGATTTCCTACAACATCAGAAAGAATAAAACCAACGACAAAGAAATACTACAAATACGGTACTAAAGGGAACAGGCCATTATTCCGACACTAACATGTTACAAAAGCATGTCATACTCAAAGGTGTGGTAATAATTCCTGAACTTATCTGTAGCCTATCTGAAGTTATAAGGAAAACCTAGACATAAGTCTTGAACCTACTAATAGAAAAGACTCCGATATAAAGATACTATTGATAAGATAAAGTTAACTACCAGACCTTATCGAGATAAAGTACAATATCCAATGATCATCATCTGCTAAATAAAAATTGTTATTTAAATAAAATCAACAACGTGAAGGTAATAATATACTTAAAGATATGAACACATTTAGTACTAATTCAAAGGAACAGTCTACTTTACAACGCAACTGAACTTACTAAATATATTCATAACCACTAATAAACGAGAAGGTACAAAGAAATTGAGAGATAGATAAGTTTGGAAAGGAAAATTAAGTAAAAGAAGTAAAAATTATGTATGCTCCTCTGTCTTGTAAATTGTAATGCTATAACGATTGAAATAATTTTCAATAAACCTCATTTTATTCAGATAACTAAAAAAACGGTGCTCTCAACTCTTGAGATATATATTGTCAATTATGACAAAGTTAAGATACGATAAGATAAACTTTACGTCACTACGTTGAGGTCTCCTCTGGAACGCAACACGATAGATAAGTGAAACGTAAAAAGATAAGATAAAGATAATTTAGTCTTTATCAGATAGGACAAAGCTAAAAGTAAAATATATTCTCAAGAAAACTATCCCAAAGAATTCATTACATAAAACTATACTTAGGAACACCAACATTCATAGGTTCACGATATTCCCTTTATGCATAGTTTTCAAATTTAAATAATCATATAGAAAGTATGAATTAGTCAGACTTTCCCAAATTTCTAATTGCAGCAGGATCTCAGATAACCTATAGTTACCTCTAATTAATCCCTCATTGAATATATATAGCAAATCAAAACAGAGAAGGAACACATGTAAGATATTAATAGGAAATAATTCCAAACTTATAGGTAATAGATAAAACGAATTAGCAGATAATTAATCAGAAGATATTTCAGAGTCAGATTCTGAATTTTCCACCTGGTGGTCACTTGAGTCAGCAGAAGATAAGATATTTTCCTTCAGGTCTTTGATATGCCAACGACCAATATTTTTACCATTTAAATCTTTCAGTTCATAAATCAAGGGAGAGATAACTTTATTTACTACACAAAGTATGTATTTAGGCATGAATTTAGCAGAAATATATTGAGCTTTATCAGATTTAGGATATGTTTTTTTCCAAACCTGATCTCCTGGATGGAATTGAATGTTCCTCTTACGGAAATTGTAACGTGCACTTGTTTTCACATATGCTTTATGAAGGCGCTTCCTAACAGATTCAAATATAGAAGGCATGGTTTGTGTATCCTGTAATCTGTGAATCTTATCAGATATTTGAGGTTTATTAATAGGATTATCTACAATTTTTCCATAGAAAGAACCTACAACAGGTACGTTACGAGCAAATACTAAAAATGATGGTGTAAAATCAGTAACTTCGTGCTTAGAAAGACGAATTGCCTGAGCTATTTTATGTATTTCTAAATCCCAAGATCTATGATCTTCATAACAATATGAGCGTAAAGCAGTAACGATAGATTTATTCACACGTTCTGTATGATTAGCTTGTGGTGTAAAATTTGACGTATACCAAATATTTTGAACTTCAAATTTAGTCATTAAGTTTTTAAATAACTGACTGGTGAATTGTTTACCATTATCAGTGGCTATAATTTGAGGTACTCCAAAAATTAAAAAGACATTATTTTCTAAAAATTTACAAATGGCTGGAGCGGTAGCTTTAGGCATAGTATGAATTAAGGTAAACTTAGTGAACCAGTCAACAACTACTAAGGCATATTGATTACCTTGACGGGATCTAGGATAAGGTCCTATCAAATCACAAGAGATGAGTTGAAATGGAAATTCTATGTTGCGATATTGTCCCATTAGTCCAGCTTGTGGCAAATTTGTAGGCTTACATGTGGCACAAACCTGACAACGCCTTACATATCTGCGTACAGACTGTCTCATATTCGGCCAATAATACAACTCAGAAATTCGCTCTAAAGTTTTGAATACACCAAAGTGAGCTGAAGTCGAGTCATCATGAAATTTGGTTAAAAGTTCAGACCTATTTGGAGTTGGAACCACAATTTTCCAATCAGTAACGTTACTCATATCGGCATATTTGGTAAATACATGTTTATACAAGACATTATTTTCTACCTTGAAACTGGGATAACTATCAGGATCACTGGTAACCTTTTTAATCATCTCCTTGTACCAATTATCAGGCTTTAGTAAAGATAAATCTAAGACATTTACATCAGGTATACGAGAAAGGAAATCTGCAGGTACTGTTCCTGTAGATTTTCTGTGAACGATAGAGAAATTATATTGAGACAATTGAAGAATCCAGCGAGCGAGACGAGGAGAGGGTTTTTTCATATTATTCAACCAGACAAGAGAAGAATGATCTGTTATGACAGTAAAGTGTCTCCCTAAAAGATAATATCGAAAATGTTCTATCCCTAAAAGAACAGCTAAGGCTTCTTTCTCTGTAGTAGAAAATTTCTTTTGACCTTTCGTAAGCTTTTTACTCATGTAAGCTACTGGATGCTCTAATCCATCTTCAAGTTGAAAAAGAACACTACCGACGCCTACATCACTAGCATCACACATTAAAAAGAATGGACGATGAAAATTAGGACTACAAAGTACTGGTGCAGAAGTTAAAGCAACCTTGATATCTTCAAAAGCTTTCTGGGCTTCTGGAGTCCAAATAATTGGAGCATGTTTCTTTCGGTTAGTCAAAAGATCAGAGATAGGTGAAGAAAGAGTTGAGTAACTTTTTAGGAAGCGACGATAATAAGAAACGATACCTAGAAATCTGCGTACTTGAGTAGTAGTTTTTGGGACAGGATAGTTACAAATGACACTAGTTTTCTCACTGTCTATACCTAACCCATTTTTATCCAAAGTGTATCCTAAATATCGAAGAGAAGGGCGACAAAAGTGACATTTATTAATATTAATAGTTAAATTGGCATCTTTCAACTTATCATGAACTTTATTCAATATCTCAAGATGTTTTTCAAAGGTAGGGGTACAAATTATAATGTCATCTAAGTAATAAAAACAGTAAGGTTCTAAGGAAGGTCCTATGACTAAGTCCATTAGTCTACACATGGAAGCAGGAGCAGAAACTAAACCAAACGGAGTACATGTGAATTGAAAAAGTCCTTTAGATCGAACTGCAAAAGCTGTCTTAGGACGAGAGGATTTTTCTAAAGGTATTTGATAGAAAGCATGTTTCAAATCGATACTAGAAATATATCGAGTATCCCTAAGTTGACTAAGAATAACTTCAATATTAGGTAAAGCATATGAATCTTTATTTACGGTAACACTATTAAGCTTTCGACCATCAAAACAAACTCTATATGAACCATCAGATTTTTGAGTTAAACAAATAGGTGAACAATATGAAGATCTGCTTTCTTCAATAACTCCTAATTCAAGTAACTTATCAATTTCTTGGTTTAAGTATCCTTGTAAAGCTTGAGGTAATGGATATTGACTTTGCTTAAAAGGTGGAGAATCTCCAGTATCAATAAAATGTTCTAAGAGATGTGTTTTACCTAACCTATCCTTAGGACTAAGAGATTTAAATTTTTCAATAACCTGATTAAGTTTATCAGTTTCCGTTGAAGTTAAATTTGAGACATCCTGTACGGTATTAATTACATTTACCGATAAAGAATTTAAGTTCATAGTGAATTTAGAAAAATCAATTTTAATATTAAAAATTTTTAGAAAATCTATACCAAGTATGACTGTATGTTTTACTGAAGGTAAGATAAATAATGTAATTGCCCGAGATATCTTATCTAATGTGACATAAGTTTCCACTGACCCAACCACATCATGAAGTTTTCCATCAGCGGTGGACACCTTGTTATATTGTCCTTTTAGAATGGGTAAAGATAAATCCTGAAGAAAATCAAGTCCTAACGAACCTATCAAACTTAAGTTACTACCGGTATCAATTAAACAAGAAAATGTTTTCCCGAAAATCTGTACATCAACATAAGGTCGATTGTCATGTTCCTTCCTATACAACAATGATTCCACACAACCAAAAGGTGAATTGTACTCAATTTCAAACCTTGAGCTATCAGAATTCTTATAAAATTTTCTAACAAAGTTAAGCCAAGAATTCCAGTCTTTCCTATCACATTTAGATACTGTACGAGAAATAGGTGGTTTATGAAACTGAGTTAAAACATTGTCATGCAGAGAAGAACAATTAGGAAGTTGATTTATTGACTTTTTGAATTGTTTGAATTTTGTGTGTTGGAATTGGATTTTATTTTGCTTTTGTCTTTGTTTTTGTTTTTCTTGGATGAAGAAGTCCCTGGTTGATTTTTTTCTGCGGTTGGGAGAGATAGGGACGATACTCGACCGCCTTCGCAGTTTTTTTGACAATTAGTACATTTAGTTTTAACCACTCCAGGTGTACCACATCCATAGCAAAACAATTTTCGAGGCATAAGGCACTGACTATAGGTATGATTCTGATTGTTACAATTCCAACATACAATATTCGTATTCAAGGCAGATACTTGACGGGAAAAAATATGGTGCGGACGGTCAGAGGAAGTATGAGGTAAGCTTAAGTCAGGTTCAAGTAAATTTTGTTTTCGAGAACCAAAGTTAGAGGTATTTGAGTGTTGTGAGTACATGAATGTTTCCTCAAGTTTTTTACATTTAGTAGTTAAATCCGAAATTGTTAAAATATCTAGTAAAGCTAATGGTTGAACAAAATTTGGTAACAAATTGCGTTGAATGATTCTAATTTTAGTTGACTCATCTGGTTTGATGTCTAACCTATTAAATAAACTACACATAGAATTTATGAAAAGGGTAACTTTCTCATTAGGATGTTGTTTACGATTTTTAATTTCCTCTAATAAATCTTCATGGTAGTTATCAGGAAGAAAATCTGATTTTAATTTAGTTACAAGTTGACCCCAATCTTGAAATTGTGTCCTATTATTCAAATACCAATAAAAAGCTTGATCGGTAAACAAGTCAGCGGCACTAGAGAAAAGTTCAGTATCGCTAACTCCCCTAGATATTTTTAAACATTCTACTTTTTCTAAAAAACTTGTAAGAGACTCTTTAGGAGAAACCCCAGAGAAATGTAACCCCCATTTATGAACTGGTACTGGTTTAGAAAAAGAAAAAGATTGATTGTCATTGACAGGTGTCGAATGAGCTTGGCTTGTACCCGATAATCGTGAATCTAACTCTCCTTCCAACAAGAGTATTCGTTGTGTAAGTCTTTTTTTGAAATTTTCTTGTTCTGCCGTGAACTCATTTAAATTATGATTTAATCGAGTAGCTCTTGCATTTACATGACCTAACCGACAAGTTAATCTTAGATATTCTGTATCTCTGACAGTTCCTACAAAATCTTTAATTTTTTTGTCAAGATCCGCTAATGTGGTTTCAATACCAGCGATTTCTTGATCAATTTCTAAATTGTCAACATATAAAAGAGAACTTCTACCAGAATATTCCTGTGCTAAAACACCACGTAGTATTTTCCTACGTTCAGCTGAAGTAGTTAACACTGATTGACCCCGGTATGCTAACTCATGTTCGAGTTCATGATTGAATAGATAATCTACGTTCAATTTGAAATTTTGAGACATGATTTATTTTATTTTTAAAATGTAATTAAGGTAGAAACACAACAATAAAAAAAAGATAACAGGTAAGACAACTTCGACACTAAACCTCTAAATTTGGTACTACTCGAAATGCAAATATTTAAAGTAAAAGTAATCAAAATATATGTAAGGTATCAAGATAATAAGTTCACAAAAAAGTTCTTGAAAGTGTGAAAATATTTATAGAAACACAAGGTATTTTGTAAGATAACTTAAAAAAGAAATAATACACTTTCAAACACTATTTGTAAACTAAGTTTTCACCTCTGGTTTTCTTTAAGTGAGATATCAATCTTTCATAAGCCCTTTACAGAAATATCAATATATTCAATCCTCCTGACCAAATTTATACACACTTCAAATTATAGTATTTTCCCCATAATAGCCAAAGAAAAAAACGACAGTTAAAGGCAAGATAAGTGATTACTGAAAGAAATAAATATTACAAGAAAACTATAGTGAATAACACGTTGGGCTGCCAAATGAAACCTTCTCTTTTCCTGACTGTAACCTTTTACTTTATTAATGTTAGATGTTAAAGGAAAAGTACTCTAGAAAGAATTCTCAGGGGTGGTTTCCTCCGAACTTAAACAATAACAGAACTATAGCTTGAAATAACGTAGTTAATAAAGTTGAGCGCCACGTGGTTTTCTTTCTTTTTTTTTTATACAAAGAATAGGTTAACCCCGAAACTATGAATATAAAGTTCTGTCCAGTTAATTAAGCATTCACTATATAATCCACTATTTGATATTTTGAATTGTGTGTCTATAAATTCAGTAGAAAGGAAGTTGAAATAAAAACTCCACAAGTTAAGCAATAACAATAAATATGGGTTTAATGAGTGTAAAATGTAAAAAATATAAAATTGATGTCAAATCTATCCTAAAAATACTTATCTCAACTATGTTAATGGGTGAAGCCCTTAAGTGTACAATTTATAAAATTACAATGGGTGAAGCCCTTAAGATTTACAAATGATGGTAGATATGAATTTTCAGCTTGAAAG
This sequence comes from Lochmaea capreae, assembly GCA_949126875.1. Taxonomy (NCBI): domain Eukaryota; kingdom Metazoa; phylum Arthropoda; class Insecta; order Coleoptera; family Chrysomelidae; genus Lochmaea; species Lochmaea capreae. The sequence continues at coordinate 24,252,659 of OX421409.1, read as the reverse complement.
GTTGACTTTGGTGAAAACTTCTTGAGATATACTTAGGTACTTATCTTAATGGAAGTACTAGTTTGGAAGCCTCCCTGCCTTCTTGGGTATCAGACCAACTTAGTGTTCCCTCAGCAGTGGAGGTATGCCTCGGAGTCCATCAGTTCTTATCACACCATAAAATCGGTTTAACGGTAGATAGGAATGTTTAAGATATTTATTCCAGTTTCAGTGGTTTTGTGAAACAAAATCTATGAAGCCAACCGCTGTAGGAATATAATAATTAATGAAATAATTCGATTCTTAAAAATTATGTTGGATATTTGAAGATATATCCCACAGCGGTTGAACTGCTAACGTCTTTCTTTGTAGACAACTTAGATAGGAAAGAGAGCTTGCTGTTTTCGATCACAGTTCACCTCCACTCAGGACGATATATGTGACAGTAATTATTAGTATCAAGTCCCTGGTTATACGATACGGCAAAGCAACCGGAGGAATATCAAAGGCGACTGTGAAACTTCACGTTTCAACTGACCTCATCAACAATATTCTGGTAATCTTGATAATTTACACACAACCATGGTCTATCTAACGGAGTTAATTCCATCAATACATGTGGAGATTCTTCTGTCACCGTATTAGGTAATTGATTCATGAATTTTTCTATGTCCAATAATTTAGTGTGCTTATAGGTTGTTCAAATTGAGTTACTCAAATTTTTTCTTAAAGCTCGTGCATCTAAACAAATACGTAATTCTCCATCTTTCTTTCGAACAACAACTAATGAATTAATATATGGCGTATCAGAATGTGATATTATTTTCTGATCTAATAGTTTGTTAATTTCAAGCTTCATTCGATCTTTTAAATGATAAGGTATTGAGTAAGTTTTATTTTTATAATTTTCAGTGTTTCTTACATGAAATTTGTGTACATAATTTTCACCTATGCGTGATTTATTATTGAAAAGTTCATTATACTTTTCTATTAAACTCAATATTATATTTTCCCTATTTTTGGAACAAATCAATTTAATATCATCAATATTCATTTCCCCCCTATATACTTTATTATTTTCATTACAATTATTGTAATATTCATCATTATCACACTTCATCTGCTGTTTAATACACATTTTCGTCATATTTGTAACACTGTTATTAACATTATTGTAAAACTTGAAATTTACCCAAATTTCTTTAATTTTAATTGATTTAATTGATTCTAATTTGGTTTGAATTGACATATTGAATTTCTGTTGAAATAATTATATCATGATTCCATGAAATCTAACACAATACTTGGCAATATCAAACTTCATCTTTGGCCAGTAATAATTAGCGGAAATGCTGTTGAAGGTTTTGAACAGTCCTAAATGACCACAGGTCAGAGGATCATGATTCGATTTACTAATTTCATCTCGATTCTCTTTAGCCGCCACCTCTAACTAACCATCGGAATTAACAGTTTCGAGAGTGGGGTATCGAATATTTGCTCTTTTGTATAGACGTCCGTTGTCCATTCTCCATAAGGGATATTGTGCGGGACGTTGTTCTACAGCTTCACTCATTTTCTGGTACCATTTATCTGTTGTCAGAGCGACAGTAACTCTTCCATCTAGTAGAGCGTCGACAGCAGGACCGCCCGTATCAGGTACGATCTCGCCCTCTTCTGTAAACAATCTATCAGGTCAGAAATATTGAACAGCCACTTCAAGCTGTAGTGATCCGTTACGACAGTGAATTTGGAGCCTTCCAAATACGGACGCAGTTTTTCTATGGCAAAGATCACTCCTTCTCGATCGTGGTGTATTTGCGCTCTGCCTTCGTCAGCGATCTACTAAGATAGCAAATAAGTTTCTCTCCATCATCAAACTCTTGAGTAGGCATAGCCTCATTGGATAATCAAAGGCCAGTGCCGTACCGGATGTACAGAATTGGAAAAATGGCAGCACGGTCATGGCCGTTGTGACATACAACAAGGTGCAGCGGTCAGCGGTATACAGTTCAATTGGATAATCAAAGGCCAGTGCCGTACCGGATGTACAGAATTGAAAAAACGGCGGCCATGGCCGTTGTGGCAATCGTGATGATATCCAAGGTCAGTGGACAGTGTGAACTAGCGTAAAAACTATATACAAGTGAACACGTTGAACACTGGATGCCAATTAGGATATTTTGTAAGCGGAGTGATATCATAGGCTATAAGATATTATAGGTATTACGTAGATATTTTAGCTACATTTGTCCACGCTGAACACACGCAATTAGGATATTTTGTAAGCGGAGTGCATTAAGAAAAAAAAAACACTGGCTATAAGATATTATATTACGTAAATATTTTAGCTACAGTTTCATGAATATTTTCACGCACTTTCGATAGATGTTTCGGAGCTTTAGCGAAGTATTCAATCGTAGACTCGTTCACCATAAATTTTTCAAAAATATCAACCATGACTATATCTTCGAGAGTTTTGCACTCAAATTCATCTTTTCTATGAGTAACTTCTAGATTATGGGGTATGTGGTGTTGCGTAACTGCTAGGGTGGGGTCATAGATTATATTATTGTGTTCTATCCAGAAATGTGGTGTAATTTTCACACCATTCGAATAGACCTTTGTACCCAGACATAGTTTGGTTGCTATTCCATATTTTGCAGCCACTTCGTGGAAAATTAAACTTCCCGCCAAACACACACCGCAATAGCCTGCTCGAATAAACTCCTGCTCGATACAACATTTAATGAGTTTGAGTTTGACGTACTCACGCACGGGATCCATGTCTGCTCACGTCAAGCGATAAATGATGAACTGTCCAGACATGTTAACGCTTTTAAGCCAAACGATTTTGGGGCGTTCGACTCCTGTATTTTCTGACCGATGATAACCGCAAAAATATTAACAGAAGAAGCTACACACACCTATTGCGATAATATATGTTATAACCGCAAAGTAGATATAAAAATATTCACTGCATTGTAAAAAAAAGACACTGTGGTTGTTTTTTAGCGACGTTTCCATACTTATCATAAATCACTGAATTGAATTTTGCCTTGAGCGTTTCAATTGACGAACGATTGTTGAGAAAAGCGGACATTCTCAGAGACAGACGTATGTCAGCTATGACACATAGGTATCTCACACGTCTGTTACGTCTCTGGTACGTCTCTGGCACCCCTCTGATCACGTACAACTCATATACACACCAGGTACTACTCAGCATACTTATCATAAATCACTGAATTGAATTTTGCCTTGGGCGTCTCAATTGACGAACGATTGTTGAGAAAAGCGGACATTCTCAGAGACAGACGTATGTCAGCTATGACACATAGGTATCTCACACGTCTGGTACGTCTCTGTTACGTCTCTGGTACGTCTCTGGCACCCCTCTGATCACGTACAACTACACAACAGGTACTACTCAGACGCGGCTCTGATACCTCCTCTGAGGATATAAGTAGGTTAAATATACTAGTATTTTCCATTTAATATCATGACGTCACACGAACAACACGTATTAGCAAGAGCTGTTTGTGACAATTCGCGAACCGATCGAGAAAAACATCTCTTTAAACAAGTAACAGAACCACAAATAGCAAGTGCAGCGACAATGCCTACAACAGAAGTCACGTTTGATCATGCTTTCGGCCCACAGCTATCCGGTGGTCGCTGGGTGCTTGGAAATGTATACATAGACTATGACGATGAAAATATGTTGGTAGGCAATAAAAATTTTCACAATACACCTGGATTACAGCAGTTAATATTTTACAAGAATCCCCGGGAATTTACACCCGCTGATTTACAATCTTACAAACAAATATTAGATATATCTGGTGTGCATCGTGATAACCGAGGACATTTGAGACATCAAGCCTGTCCTGTAAAATTCAAAAATATAATAAAACCTCTGTTTAAATGTAAAAAACGGCTGACCAGAAAGTCCCCACCCGTAACTCAACTGTACAATGCTGTTGGTGGAACTAGAAAATTTCTTCGTGATTGGACTGACCCAAATGTACTTGTTGATCGTTTAAATCAATTAGAGCCTGAAGATATTGAGTTTAACGAAATAATCGAAGAATTAAGAAGGGCCAACATAGTTGAATAAAAGAGGTTAACAACAGGTTGTAAGATCATTTGATGACCAACTGTTTCAGAGTAAAGATGCCTAATTGTACTTGGGGAAGAGCGTGCAACTGCAGCGACTGCAAACCAAGTTTTTGTTCTTTTTGCTGCAAAGAAGAAGTCTACGAGCTGTCAGAAGAGTACAACTTTGACCGGAAATGAATTGAATACTACAAGTTCACAGCTTGGTGTAAAGAATGTTGGCTCAAGAGAAATAAGAACATCTAGTCCATTATTACTTTAACTTGTATAGTGTGCAGACGTGCTCATCATGATTTATTTCAAGATGAATCACAAAAATGCAGACGTTTTGACCGGCTAGAGCTTTGGAGTTTGGAATCAAAGATGTCGATCCGGTAGTATAGATGAAAGATGCCATCTCCCAAATTGTACACAACTGAAGACTTGGCTGCTAGGGTTCACTTTCTGCTACAAAGATTTCTCCAGAGGGCTGGATTTCAAGAAAACCAAAGATGTTACTATTGACAACGTCTGGGAAATGATATACCAGTCCAACTCAACGGGGCACGGAAACTTTTAAAAATTACTTCAGTAAAAAAGCTAATTGTACTTATGCTAACTTATGTAAATAATAAATATTTTTCTGATTTGCATTATTTTGATCAACCACAACATTACAGCACAATAAACAATTACGAATAACTTTTTCTTATCCGGTGCTTTCCTATGATGCGATAATTACCAACATCACCTGGCTGGTGATATCGTGAAACTTTTTGTTTGAAAATTTCTCTACCCTATGTATATAATTTTTATTAAGATTTAGACCTCATGACGCAACCCCAACATTACGAAAGCATCTTTACAAATAACTTTTTTCTTATCTATTACGGCACGTTTCATAGTTCTATGCCACCGACCTGGCTCGTGGACTGAACCGTAAAATTATCACAATTTCTTATCTACGCTAATGAAAATTATAAATTGTTTAAAAAAAAGATTTTCAGAACAATCATTATTCAATAAATAATTTTAGCAAAACCCCACAACAATATTAAAGGAATCATTAACAGCACTTATCACCGCTGTGAGGTTATCTAACCACATTCTGGTAAAATGTTTCAAACACGTGTCCGAGATGTCGAGACAACACGCTGAACACAGTGTATCACCAGTAGTGTATCGAAAATCATTTTTTAAAAACTTCACCAAGTACACCTAGTAGCAGAGGTTTGGTAGAAAAATTACAGTGATTGGACCCTGTACAGCTTTAGCATATTAACAGATAGAATACAGAGTCCCACGAAGGGTATCTGTGGAAAACCGATAACGGTAAAAAGACATTTTAGGTCAAGTAGTGACGGTGTGCTGTGGTCGAAGAACTAGCAAAAGTAACAAGAGTGTTTATGAAAAAAAAGGTTATTTTTTATTACCATTTGTCTTTCAGTTGTTAGATAAAAATCTTTAGCGGGTTTTTGAAAGGTTGGTTTCATAACTAGGAAATGTGCCTGTTTGTCAGCAAAAACGCTGTCCAAGGGAGACCAAGCGAGGAGGTAGACACTTTCGTCATATAATGACTACTTCTCCCTCAGGAAGGAATATTTGCGAAAAATTGGGGACACACTACCATACAACATTCTGACATTTGGAGGGGGCACACAGATTCCCAAAGTTAATTAGGAGGTACCCTTCTTACCTTTACATACACAGGGGCACACAGATTCCCAGGAGGTGCCCTTCTTACACACAAAAGGAGGGGGCACACAGATTCCCAAAGTTAATTAGGAGGTACCCTTCTTACCTTTACATACACAACGGAGGGCACACAGATTCCCAGGAGGTGCCCTTCTTACACAGGAGGGGGTACACAGATTCCCAAAGTTAATTAGGAGGTGCCCTTCTTACCCACAAGGAGGGGGCACACAGATTCCCAAAGTTAATTAGGAGGTGCCCTTCTTACCTTACATTCAAGAAAATGTTCCCAAATTTTCGCGAATATTGGGGTTGGGGTTGGAGGGAAGGGTAGTAGCCGTGAAAACGGCTGATTTCTAGTAGCATTGGCGTTTGTAGCCGTAGGGAACAGAGTCAAAGTTTTCTATTCGTTTTCTTTTAGTGAAGCTGGTTCGGAAGACTTAAGTCACGTTTTTTGTGACTACTGAATGATCGGAGTTCCTTAATATGTTACGAGTAGTTATGAATTCGTCGGGGGCTTCATTCAGGACCATGTCTCTTAGGGTGTCGAAATTTACTTTCTGGCTCGTATTATAGTTCAAGGTTATACCTTTCGCTTTGATAATATCGAGCGTTTTATTTTTATCAGTTGAATAAACCCTGTAGGCATATATTTTTGGACCACCGGCTACAAAATCTGTTATGTAACTTCCCTCCCCATATTCACATAGTTCGTCTGTCATATCGCCGAGAAAACTACCTAAAGGTACTTCGTAGGTGCAAGGTCGAGAGACGTAAATGACAGAGTCTGTGTCATGATATATTACTCTATCGTCGAGTTTTTCTAAATACGTGTATAGTTTTAGTCTAGCTTGTGCAGTGGTGTAGGCCGCTAGTACGACATTCACAGTTGGAAGTGTGGCATATGCCTCTTCTTTAAAGGACCAGTTAACAATGAGGGTGTTTTCGTTAACCGGAAAAATATTGTTTACTTCTTTGCATGGTTGCGATAAAATGTCAAATAGTTCTGCAGGTGTGTTGACTATAGACGTCTTAGACTGGTTTTCACATTGTCCAAGCTTGCCCCAAAAACTCGTTATCATGGACTTACCAACCTGTCTTCGACCTGGATTGAATTCAATTTCATCGTAGGACAATTCTACACCCTCACGATCAAAATATTCCTTTATATAGAGATCTTTTTCTTTTGGGGTTCTACATTCGGCGGGCCAACCGCTTGCCTGTTGTTTTATTTTTAAAAATTTTGAAATATATTCGGCAAATAGGCCACCATATTTTGTAGTTTTATCGTATTGTACCACTTGGTATTTCCAAATTTCGTAAATATTTAAAATTTTGTATCCTTTTTCTTGAGCTTTTAGAACCTCGTCCATTACCCATGTACCGGTAAAGCTTCTTTCTTCGTCGTTATGTAAACATTCAGACATGTTAGATTCACAACATGTTCGACAAAGTGAAAACATTAGTTTACTATTACATTTATAAGGTAGTACGGGGTGGTAGAGATTTGTTGGCGGTAACACTCGACACTTTATTAGTCCTTCGGTTTGTTTTAAATCAAGAGCGTAGCATTCTTCTCCCACAAAAACTTCCGGGTGACCAATTGGATATTTTCCATATTTATTGACCCACGGATATAGGGAGCAGATGTCAGCATATTTTATTTTCTCTCCATGTTTACAAGAATAATAGAGCTTTGTGGCATCTGTTCGGCCCCCGTAAAAGGCGTCACGAGGCTCCAATGGTAGCTGTTCGAGGAGAGGATGTTTTTCGGTAATAGCTTCAATTTCGGGATTTATTTCACGACGAAAATCGCACTCCCATTTTACAATTACCTCGTACCCGAGCGATCTTAATTTTTCATTCTTCGCCAACGTTGCCTCGTACCGTTGCTCGTATGTAAGTGATGGGTTGTCATGTGTCGGTTCGTTACGTCTATATTTCATACATCTTGGGCAACTGTGGAAGTAGCAGCCCTCAAATTCAAAGACCTGTCTTGTGCTTTTGCAGTATCCATCAACCTTAAGACCATTCAATACAACTTCTCGCCCCCTGGCTGCATGTTCTATTCTGATACCTCTTTGGTGTTCTTCATATATTAACCATTGAGTAGCAATCTTAGATTGTTTATCGCGACATCTATATCCGTTCTTGGGAATTAACCCGATGGTATTCGGTTGTAAAAAGTTTCTTCTAAATATTTTATTACATGCACCAGGTAGCGTGATGGCTTCTGTGAACGGGTCCACCCCTCCTTCTTTTAAAATCAACTCTCTGAACCTTAAGCAAGACTGAGCAAGTATGGACACGTCACTTATACAGTAGGAAATAAGTTCTGATTTAAAGTTGAAGACATACCCTTGATCAGAGAGTTTTTTATGCCAAACGATTAGCTGATTTCTGGCGTCGTTCTTTTCGTCGAGTGAAGGGGAGTATTTCAGATTTTCAGGATCGTAATATTCGAGGGCTGGTAGTTGTCCGATGTAATCCCAGTTACCGACTTTGTTGAACAAGTGGGGGAAGTAACCCTTTTTTATATCTTTTAGTCCGAATACTTTAGGCAATTTTGCCAGAGGCATTGGGAAGTAGTTTAAAGAGTCGATAAAACTCACATTGCCCACTTTCATCTGTATTATCTTCGTACCTCTAGTTATTAGTTCGGGTGTTAGACCTGTCTTTGTTATAAGGTGGTTTAACATAAACTGGTTATCATATAGACCTCCTGCATGTCCGACTACAATTATTTTCTTAAACAGAGCCCTTTGGTTCATTACATACTCCATAAAACGAGCTACAGGGTCAATTGTTAAAACTTGATATCTAACACCACAATCGCACCATCTTTTGTCTGTACCTATACATAGTGCACAGTGTTGCTCAAACACACATAAGTTGGCTTTGTGTAGTAAAGAGCCGTCAGACATAACTTCTTCTTGAGTACACTCAAGGTCATAAAATATAAATAGTACCCCGTGCATTGAAGGCTTACGTGTGTCGACGGGCATGAAACAATTGTGTGGAGAAGCTTTGAACCCGTTACATATTTTGCAGAAAACTTCGCCACATATGTGTTCCCGCTTTCTGGGAATCGTTTTAAGGCATATTTTGCAAGAGATTAACCGTTCACATAGTTTACTTTGTTTATGGTAATCGTAGCAGATCTGTCCTCTGAAATACCGATTACACCCATCACATACGATTTTCACACTTGCTTTACATGGGGGTGATTGTTCACATGCTGGACATGTTTTTTCACAGCGGTGCATATGTTCGTGGGGTGTGTGGCAATGTTCGCAGAAATATTTACAGCAAAAAGCAGACGTCAGCGATATAATCACGTTATAATGATTTTCGTGATAAAGAAGATTGATTTTCTTGTTTCCCCCTACTCCTTCATACAAGAAATCCTTTGTACCGTAGTTGTATACCGTTATTGTATAGTCGGTCAAATATTCTTGGAATTTTTTCAACTCCTCCAGACCACCACCCTCTTTGGGTAGTTCGACACCACTGTCTGTTAATAATTCCAAAGTTTTCTGAGTCTGGAGACCCTTCGTTACTCTTATCTTGTTTTTGTCAGGGGCATTGTCAGCGTACGCTTTAGCTACAACCACTGCTCTAGCCAGGCATAAATGGTCTGTATTATTTATTACTATAATACCACCACGTTTAGCACACTCTTCGTCAAAGTTGTTGTACTTACGACCTCGTCCTTTACCTTTAGGCATTTTCACGGTTGTGGCTGCTAGACAAAACGTCTCAGTGTCGAAACCTGCCGAATTAGATTGGTAGACAGCACATATCATCGACCATATGTCTTCAAATTTCACCTCGGATGCAGGATTAAACCGCAACCAACCATCACCACGACTAAACTCTTTCGAGCAAAAAGTAAAACCAATTTGATCACTCGACTCTGTTCCCTCGGTCACCTTTTTGATAACATCCTCCATGCCGGAGCGTACCCACTTTAGTGGATCTGCCCCTTCGGGAATTGGGCGGATTTTAAATTCCACCGTTCTACCAGTTAGGTTGAATTTTTTAACTTTTTTAATAACATCTTTAGTTATCAAAAACTTTTCCATCTTGTGTTGAAAAATCTCCAAAATTTTTGAAATAAAAGTATGTAGACACAAGAACAACTGATAACGACTGAACGAGAGCTGGAGAGATTATACCACTCTGAGAAAAATCAAAAAATTGTTTCTAGACTTACCACAACTAATAACGTCTGTAGATAACGAGAGCTGGAAAGATTATGATTCTGCCGCTCCCAGAAGCTCTTTAAATAGGGTCGAAAAGGGGGCGTGGCTTATTGATATTCTCAGGAGAAAACATTCTTTTAAGGTAATTAGTTCGAGTTTATTCAAAGTAACATATGTTTTAAAAAATATTTCATCATGGAATTACTGTTGTGAATCCTTTATAAATATATAGGTGTTATTTTCCACAATTATTACGATAATGTGTGTGTGGTTAGATAACCTCACTTTTACGATAACCTGTCACACTGAATCAGTTTTTAGAACTTTGCGTAGTTTTTAATTTCATTGCGGTACGCGTGAAAAATTGTAATATGAAAATTCGTTGAAAACTCTTATCGGTGTAGTACGAACGTAACCTTGAATATTCACGATAATTTGAAAAAATAAGTTGGTGTACTATATAATATTACTATGAAAGCTGAGCGTCACCGGAAAAGGTGATAAGAACAATTATGATAATTTGAAAAACAATGTAAAAGTTTAAATTATATAATTATAAAAAAGGAATCGAAAAATATCTGATAACATCATCAATAGTCGATATTTTAGAGGCGTGAGGTTTTTAAATATGGTAAAACAATGTAAATCGTGAAAATATCAAATATGTTGTGGTGGTTGAAAATAGGGGAAACAAGTTGTGAAAATATTTTTAAATTCTACAAAAAACGTTCTTGGGTGCACCTGGTGAAGTTTTAAAAATTAAACAGTTTGTTGATACCCTGTGTTTGACATCTCGAACACGTGACGTTTGACGTGTTTTTTATATTTACGCTAGAATTGGCTTCGTCGCTGGTCATGACATCTCGGCCATGTGACGTTTAACATGTCCAGTATCGAAAAAAAAGAAAATTCCGACTTGCCCTGTGGAGTAACGTTCAATCGTTACAATGTAACAGTTTTAGCGGTCAATATGCGGTAATACTAACTATATAAACAAAAACATGTTTTTCTGGGTATATATATAGGCTTAAGTTAGTCCCGAGAATTTTCAAAACACCATGGCTGATTACCTAGTTCGTTGCTTGATTTTTTCTGCAGGTATTGATGACCAACCGTTAATGTGTCATGACGTGAGAGTGGTCGAGGAAGACGTATCTCTTCATATCAATCTGCTGTTGAGTCGTGTCAATTATTTACAACCTTTTTATATGTTTGAATTCACCATACCTCTAGAAGATCGAAGCGAGGGTTCCATCGTTAGCATCCATTTTTATTTGGATAACCAAATAATGACGTATTACACATACTACCTTCAGAACCCTCAAGATGGTGGTTTTCTAGAGACATTTTACGACCACGGGGAGAGAGAGTTTTCTATCGTTGGGGATAACAATAATTGGATCCCTCCTTACGACCGTGAAGAATAACCCATAGTAAGTTTTTTCCAATTTCTTACTGTTGTAAACTACTTTCATTATTTCTGAAAAATGTATTATTTCTACACAGCTTTTGATAAAACTTTTACATTGTTCTATTATCCATAATTTTTCTGTTGTAAAAGCGTTTGCTATGTGGTTGAAAATGGTTATTATTTAACCATGTTCACGATCGACACCTCACCCCGCGCATGACGTCACAACATTACGTCCAGTTTTACGGCCCTCAGTCACGTTTTGCACACGCTTTGTATACGGCACCCTTTGTGCACATCACAATTATGAATAATAAAACAATGTAAAAATTTTTGCCAACACAGAAATAATACAGCTTTCAGAAATAATCAAAAACCTCTAACCCATAGTTTTTTCAATGTCTTTGCTGTCTTTGATTATTTCCGAAAGCTGTATTATTTCCGCGTTGGCAAAACTTTTTCAATGTTTTTTCTTAGCTATGTGGTTATTTGTGCACGTCACAATTATGAATAATAAAACAATGTAAAAATTTTTGCCAACGCAGAAATAATACAGCTTTCAGAAATAATCAAAAACCTCTAACCCATAGTTTTTCAATGTCTTTGCTGTCTGATTATTTCTGAAAGCTGTATTATTTCTGTGTTGGCAAAACTTTTACAATATTTTTTCTTAGTTATGTGATTATTTGTGCACGTCACAATTATGAATAATAAAACAATGTAAAAATTTTTGCCAACGCAGAAATAATACAGCTTTCAGAAATAATCAAAAACCTCTAACCCATAGTTTTTCAATGTCTTTGCTGTCTTTGATTATTTCTGAAAGCTGTATTATTTCTGTGTTGGCAAAACTTTTACAATGTTTTTTCTTAGTTATGTGGTTATTTGTGCACGTCACAATTATGAATAATAAAAAATGTAAAAATTTTTGCCAACGCAGAAATAGCTATATCAATCAGGGATAGGATGGATAGTTGGTTTTTAATAAAACAACAATAATTATTGTGGAAGGGTCACACATCTATTGACTTCTGAAATACATATTAAATTATTATTTCATTTAAGTATAACTAATTACCCTTACCTTATGACCCAAACCACCACTGCCGGCACCGTCGGTACTGGGTCGTACCAGAGCGATGCACCCTGGTACGACCCAAGGCTTATGGCGTCAAAAGGCCTATAATCCGTGGGGAGTCCATTTACTGCTATGGTTAGTATATCCAGCAGCTGTAAAGTGTATAAGATAAATATCAAATATATGACATTTGTAATATACCTACGGCTAGGTGCAGCGGTAGCCTCTGCCGGATAACTTGCACTATTTGTTCTGAAAAAAATAGACTAGTAAGATTTTGACAATAAAAAAAACGTATGTTCCTTACCCATGGTTCTCGTTGATCAACTTGGTCTGTGATATTGATATTAAAATTCACAGTTTTATTTGCTTCCCCACCGCTTGTGCCATTATCTTCCTTTATTCTTCCCGGATTCCTAACCACTATCTTTTACCCACAATAGCAACATTTGCAAACTACATTGTAACAAAACTGATAATTTATAAAATAACATTTTGTATGCATTATTTCACTACAAGTATAAAAAATGGCTGAGTGTGAATATCTCTTAAAAATTGATTTAACACTTTCACATATCAGTTTATTCAGTTATTATCGCCCAGTTCAAAGGGGTAGCTCTGTATTTATATGTTTTAAGTTAGGCGGTGTTTTTTATAGGGAGGAAGTGTTGTTGAGAGGCAACTATGGTGAAGGGGATGTTTTACAAGTACAGTTCCATAACTCCGGCACCCGATTTTTAGTTTTTAACTACTATATTAATGAACACATTTATGAAATAGTCAATGGTACTGAGGGTATATTTGTTGACGGATTTTATAATAGCTATATTTCTGTCATACCCATGGAACATATAGTAACTTTCTTTGGTAAGTTTTCAGGAAAGGGTTGGTAAAACTCTGTTGAAGTGCTTCAAAATTATATTATTCTAGTGTTACTTTGTTGCTTACTCACCTCTATTTTTTACAGAAAACCTTTTTTAACTAATAAAACTTCACCCGACCTGTATATTTATGTACCTCTATATTAGGTTTTAAGTGCATATTTGAACCATGTATAGATTTTATTCGCTAAAAGATACCAATGGCTGCTTTTTCCCAATAAAATACTATCCTTCATTGTAGTAATTTGAAAAAGTAATCGCCAAATATTTTAAAAAGAGGATAACAATTTGTGTTATTGACTTATAGGTGTATACCGCGTCCTAAATCCAAAATAATTCTAGTTTTACTTTGTTGCTTACTCACCTCTATTTTTTACAGAAAACCTTTTTAACTAATAGTACTTTTGATCACACGACCTGTATATGTAAGTATACCTCTATATTAAGTTTTAAGTACATATTTGAACCATGTATAGATTTTATTCGCTAAAAAATACCAATGGCTGCTTTTTCCCAATAAAATACTATCCTTCATTGTAGCAATTTGAAAAAGTAATCGCCAAATATTTTAAAAAGAGGGTAACAATTTGTGTTTTTGTCTTATGGGTGTATACCGAACCTAAGATCCAAAATAATTTTTTACAGAAAAACCTTTTTAACTAATAGTACTTTTGATGACCCGATCTGTATATGTAAGTATACCTCTATATTAAGTTTGAAGTGCATATTTGTACCATGTATAGATTTTGTTCGCTAAAAATATCAATGGCTCCTGTGTTCAGCGTGTTGCCTCGGACACGTGGAATGTGGTTAGATAACCTCACAGCGATGCGCTCCTTTTGTGGGGGTTTGCTAAAATTATTGATTGTTCTGAAAATCTTTTTTTTAAATTTTTATGACAAGAGATGGTGGAAAGTGTAGATAAGAAACTGTGATAACGGTTCACGAGTCAGGTGGCATAGAACTATGAAACGTGTCGCAATAGATAAGAAAAAGTTATTTGTAAAGTTGTTTGCGTAATGTTGGGGTTGGAGGTCTAAATATAGGGTAGAGTAATTTTCAAAAAAGTTTTGTGCACGAGCCAGGTTGGTGATTCATCATAGCATGTATCACCGGATAAGAAAAAGTTATTTGTAAGTTATTGTGCTGTAATGTGGTTGGTCAAAATAATGCGAATCAGAAAAATATTTACATAGGTTAGCATAAGTACAATTAGTTTTTACTGAAGTAATTTTTAGACAAAAAGTTTCCGTTGAGTTGGTATATTTCCCAGACGTTGTAACATCTTTGGTGAGTTAACCAAGTTAATGGCGACCCTCCACAATAAAACCAAGTTATCCATTACCGAACGCTGAAGCAAACATTTGTGTATGGGTTGATCCACCGCAGGCGCCGTGGTTGAAGTCTTAGCTTTGAGTACAGGAACGAGGGCCACGAGTTTGAAAAGAACCAAATTAATGAACAATGCAGTGTTTGGTAAGTTCCAATATTAAAGATAAATCCAAAATACTAATGTACCCTTTGTTTCAGGTAAAACAATGGAAAACGTTCGAAAGAGGGTGAAGTTTTTAACAGAGTGGAACGGAAGGTATGGTGCGGACATCGACAAGCCCAAGAATAGCGAAATTTTTAGTGAAAAGCCCGATCTAGTTGTAGTAGAATTGCGGAAGGTTCGGATCTGGTTAAACAAGCCTAGTAGGGCAGGCAATCTTGCCAAAACTACAATTTATGATTTTCACTATGGATGCTTTCCCCTGCTGGGACACTATTCAATAACGGACTGAAAAATTCTTACGTTTACTTCATGACAACTGCAGCAAATGTCGTTGTCATAAATCTATTTTTTCCTATGATTTATTATCAGTTCGACCGCCTGTAATCATTAAATTTATTCAAAGTATTTCAAAGTACCTCATAAAATACGTCCTGGGAACGTGTGTGTGTGTACCTTTACATTTGACACCTGAAATCCAACAAGCGAATAAAGGTTAGAAGAATGCCTCTCAATTTTGGGAAACTGTGTATTCACGCCTTTACGTTTCGAATTGGACACCCAACAAGAACGAGTGAATGTCGTCAGACGAGGACATACATAACCGATGGTAGGCCTATTGGTAATATTATACTGTTCTGCTGTATGGTATTTCCAATGGGGAATCCTAAAACGAGGCCTTAAACACCTCCGATAATCTCTGATTATTGCCTCCAGGGTTGGCCGTGGAAAGAGGTGTATTTTATAATATTATTCAGTTTAAAGTCCAACTCCTGGAATTTCAAGTATAACGCAAACATTTAAAATGTCGCTGACAAATATCTGAAGAAAAGTCGCATCATGTAACTACATATGAATAAAATTATCAACGATATGTCATAATTTATCAGCTTTGGAATCTAATTTGTTATTGCTTCGCTCTGTATAAAGAATGTTTCGTAAAAATTAATGTTTCCTGTAATATTGTTTATCTAATATGTGTGAAAATATTCACTGTAGCTAAAATATTTAAGTAATATAATATCTTAAAGCCTGTGTTTTTTTATCGCCTACAAAATATCCTTTATCGTTCACACTGTCCGATCACCAGTATGCCACACATCCGGCAAGACTTCATCCGACCGCTCACCTTGTCGGCCATGACCGTGCCGCCGTTTTTTCAATTCTTACACCCGGTACGGCACTGGACTTCGAGCTGATAAGAACTGATTAACGGCCATGACCGTGTTCTTACGGCACTGACCACTCACCTTCCAATTCTTACATCCGGTACTGATAAGAAAGTATGGAAACGTCGCTAAAAAACAACCACAGTGTCTTTTTTTTACAATGCAGTGAATATTTTTATATCTACTTTGCGGTTATAACATATATTATCGCAATAGGTGTGTGTAGCTTCTTCTGTTAATATTTTTGCGGTTATCATCGGTCAGAAAATACAGGAGTCGAACGCCCCAAAATCGTTTGGCTTAAAAGCGTTAACATGTCTGGATAGTTCATCATTTATCGCTTGACGTGAGCAGACATGGATCCCGTGCGTGAGTACGTCAAACTCAAACTCATTAAATGTTGTATCGAGCAGGAGTTTATTCGAGCAGGCTATTGCGGTGTGTGTTTGGCGGGAAGTTTAATTTTCCACGAAGTGGCTGCAAAATATGGAATAGCAACCAAACTATGTCTGGGTACAAAGGTCTATTCGAATGGTGTGAAAATT
This sequence comes from Lochmaea capreae, assembly GCA_949126875.1. NCBI lineage: Eukaryota > Metazoa > Arthropoda > Insecta > Coleoptera > Chrysomelidae > Lochmaea > Lochmaea capreae. The sequence continues at coordinate 24,236,112 of OX421409.1, read as the reverse complement.
ACACCACATTTCTGGATAGAACACAATAATATAATCTATGACCCCACCCTAGCAGTTACGCAACACCACATACCCCATAATCTAGAAGTTACTCATAGAAAAGATGAATTTGAGTGCAAAACTCTCGAAGATATAGTCATGGTTGATATTTTTGAAAAATTTATGGTGAACGAGTCTACGATTGAATACTTCGCTAAAGCTCCGAAACATCTATCGAAAGTGCGTAAAAATATTCATGAAACTGTAGCTAAAATATTTACGTAATATAATATCTTATAGCCAGTGTTTTTTTTTCTTAATGCACTCCGCTTACAAAATATCCTAATTGCGTGTGTTCAGCGTGGACAAATGTAGCTAAAATATCTACGTAATACCTATAATATCTTATAGCCTATGATATCACTCCGCTTACAAAATATCCTAATTGGCATCCAGTGTTCAACGTGTTCACTTGTATATAGTTTTTACGCTAGTTCACACTGTCCACTGACCTTGGATATCATCACGATTGCCACAACGGCCATGGCCGCCGTTTTTTCAATTCTGTACATCCGGTACGGCACTGGCCTTTGATTATCCAATTGAACTGTATACCGCTGACCGCTGCACCTTGTTGTATGTCACAACGGCCATGACCGTGCTGCCATTTTTCCAATTCTGTACATCCGGTACGGCACTGGCCTTTGATTATCCAATTGAACTGTATACCGCTGACCGCTGGAAGCACCTTGTTGTATCAGTATGTCACAACGGCCATGACCGTGCTGCCGTTTTTCCAATTCTGTAATTACATCCGGTACGGCACTGGCCTTTGATTATCCAATTGAACTGTATACCGCTGACCGCTGGAATCACCTTGTTGTATCAGTATGTCACAACGGCCATGACCGTGCCGCCGTTTTTTCTTCCAATTCTGTAATTACATCCGGTACGGCACTGGCGAGACTTCGACACCGAGCTGATAAGAACTGATAAGCGGCCGTGTTCTCCAATTCTTACATCCGGTACTGATAAGAGCCGGCGGGCTGTCTGCCTGAAGTGAGGCTATGCCTACTCAAGAGTTTGATGATGGAGAGAAACTTATTTGCTATCTTAGTAGATCGCTGACGAAGGCAGAGCGCAAATACACCACGATCGAGAAGGAGTGATCTTTGCCATAGAAAAACTGCGTCCGTATTTGGAAGGCTCCAAATTCACTGTCGTAACGGATCACTACAGCTTGAAGTGGCTGTTCAATATTTCTGACCTGATAGATTGTTTACAGAAGAGGGCGAGATCGTACCTGATACGGGCGGTTCCTGCTGTCGACGCTCTACTAGATGGAAGAGTTACTGTCGCTCTGACAACAGATAAATGGTACCAGAGAATGAGTGAAGCTGTAGAACAACGTCCCGCACAATATCCCTTATGGAGAATGGACAACGGACGTCTATACAAAAGAGCAAATATTCGATACCCCACTCTCGAAACTGTTAATTCCGATGGTTGGTTAGAGGTGGCGGCTAAAGAGAATCGAGATGAAATTAGTAAATCGAATCATGATCCTCTGACCTGTGGTCATTTAGGACTGTTCAAAACCTTCAACAGCATTTCCGCTAATTATTACTGGCCAAAGATGAAGTTTGATATTGCCAAGTATTGTGTTAGATTTCATGGTAAGCCTGGCATCATGGCAATCTGATCAACACGTGCGAATATGGAACAGAGGTAAATGCGCCATGGGTCAGTTTTAGGATAGAAATGAAAATAAAATTTCGATACATTTTAATGACTTTCCTGTTGTTTATAGAAGAAAATTGATTCAACGTTTCAGAAACAGAATTTTTTTCTCTACAACTTTTATCTAAAACTTTCCATCAGAATCCCTTTAATTCTCAATATATTGCGATTTTTATTATTTATTCATGTTTTTCAACCCCTTCCCGGGGGTGAATCTCAAAAATTTGTTCAGAGCTGAATTCCTGAGATGAAAAGCTATAGTAATTGATACATCACATCGCCTCAGCAAAAATCGGTTCACTTTCGTTGTTTTTAATTGGACTAAATTGTTATAATGAATCAACCTTCTCATATTTAATGCCAACATTTATTATTACACAAAATGTACATACAGAATGTGTCAGAATTGTTCATTGTTAATTATCTATAAATTTTGAAAAATTTTTCACATGCTGTTTCTAATTTGGTTTGAATTGACATATTGAATTTCTGTTGAAATAATTATATCATGATTCCATAAAATCTATAACAAATGCCCCAATTTTTGAATTTAAAATATCATGTAACATGCATATTTTACATTCATAAGTTACCTGTTCTATTAAATAATACTATTTACATTTAATCTATCTTTTAAAAATTTTTCTAATCACTTACTATCTTCATCTTGATATTTATAGATTTGTGATATATGGAAAATACCTCTTATATTATCATTCAATGGATCTTTCAATAAATATTTTTTTAGGTACTTATCAGCACTTCTATTTATTTTTTGACTGACCTCATCAACAATATTCTGGTAATCTTGATAATTTACACACAACCATGGTCTATCTAACGGAGTTAATTCCATCAATACATGTGGAGAGTTATGTATTCCCACGATACATGCACATATAAGAAGATAAGAATTGCAGATGCGTTGTGTTCATGGCCTTCCAAGAATTATGTGGACACTGCAGTTTTATTAATTATCATTTCTTTTTCTCATATTAAAAATTAGAATTAAAATAGTTAGTTGTTGTAGTAGTTTCAAAAGTAACACACATAAACTCAAATTGTACTTTTTATAAATAAACGGTTTTTTAAAAAAGCTCTTGCTATCGATCCGAAAATAATTGGCGCAGTCAGTAGGATTGTTCGACGGAAAAACAACAAAAATCGTGATTTTCCGGTTGGTTTCAATCATTTACGAACAGACGCGGAGTTATAATAAAAACTGTTTAAAAAGAAAAAGTGCTATAAGTTGTGAAGTCAGACACCCATCGCTGAGTTCCAGCTACCGGTCTGATTGGGGACAAAATCGCCAAAATCAGCCCACGCCAAGGAAGAGGGACCAACATAGCCCAAATTCAATTGGTAACCACCTAGAAGTTAAGAAAATCAACTCTAATGAACTTATTGAAGATTATACTGTAAGTCATTTATTTTGCATTCCTTTCCTGTTTTACATTTTATCCAACTTACCCATATAAGGGATATACATTTTTTCAATAATAAATATAAATCAATAATCGAAATATTTTTATGAGTAATTCAAACGTAGAAGATTTAGCTGATAGTTTAGATAGAATAGTTTTAGAAGAAACAGAAATGGCTCAATTTCAACTTTTAAAATTAAATGTAGACGCTATTCCTCAGTATGATGGCAACCCTCATACACTCGGAATATTTATAGATAGTTGTGAAAGTTTAATAAATAATTTTCAAGATAGAACGAATCCTCAATTGAATAGTTATATATTGAGAGCAATAATTGGTAAACTCACAGGTAGAGCATTAATACTTGTCGGTTCTAGAATTGAGTTACGAAGCTGGGCTTCTATAAAAGACTCTTTGCAATTATGCTTTGGTGATCAAAGGAATTTAGACTGTTTAATTCAAGATTTAATTACACTTTATCCTCATAAAAACGAAGCTCCGTATAATTTTGGTATGAGATGCCAAGATGCGCGTAGTTTAATAGTATCGAAAATCAATTGTCTTAATTTTTCGCCGGAAGAAAAGATTATTAGACTTAAAAGTTATGATGATTTAGCTTTGAAAACTTTCATTCGCGGATTGACAGGATATTTACAAAATAATATTAGACTTCGAAATCCTGATAGTTTGGAAAAAGCAATGTCATTAGTTGTAGAAGAAGAAAACTTCTTATACAGCCAAAACCGTATCAATTCTCTTAATCTACAAAATAATTTTAAACCCTCTCAGAGAATAGTTCCATCTACCAATCAAAGACCCAAAAACTTTCAATCACAATTTAACTCAAATAATCAATACTTACCAATGCATACACAACCTAATTTTTATAATTCCCACAACCCAAATATGTCTAACCCCAGAAATGGACAACCGCAATTTCAAGGTTTAGCCATGTCCAATTCCCAAAATAGATTTTCACCCCCAAATTTCCAAAATAATTTTAGACCACCTTTTCAGAATAACTTCCAATTCAGACTACAAAACCCTAATATTCAGCAAAATTCATCATTTAATCAAAACAGATTTGCACAAAAAAATTCTACCATTTCAAAACATTCATATAAGCCAGAACCAATGGATACTTCTTCATCCAATACCCGAACACGACCACAAAATAAATTTATTTCAACAGAACTCCATAATCAAGGTGCAGAAGAATTTGAAAATCCATTTTACCAATCAAGTGACGATCATGAATGTGAGCAATACTTACATGAAAATAATTATTCTTCCCAGAATGATCATTACTCGAACCCAATCGATTTTCCTGATTCAAATTTTCAAAATTATATTCAAGACAAGAATGTATTTAACCCCAATATTAATGAAAATTTTCGAAAGGATCCGCCTCAACCGAATCCTCCGTAATTCAATTGAATTTATTAAGATGCAATTTGCCCTACATTTTTATACCTTCCCTGAAGGCAAACTTTTTGATTGACACCGGTAGTACCCGTAGTTTTATGAATCCAAATTTAGCTGATAGATTTTATAGAGAATATATTTATGATGAAAATTTCACAGTTCAAACGGCTCATAGTACTTCTTATCATAATAAAGTTATGAATATACCAGTTTTTGACAATTTTAAGGTTAATGAATTCCATAAATTTTACCTATTTGATTTCAGTCAAAAATATGACGGTTTGATAGGAATTGATTTATTAAAACAACTTAAAGCTTCTGTAGACGTAGATAAAAAAATAATATCTACACCGCATGCCAAAATACCAATAATATACGAACCAGAAAAATTATCAGTTCTTAAAAGAAAACTTAAAATAAATAATTTTTTAATAACTGTCCCTGCAAGGACGACCCAAATTGTTAAATTACCCGTTTCCGTTGAAAAAGGATTAGGATATTTAAATTATATTAATTTTGGAAACCAAATAGAATCACCATGTGCTTTAGTGAACGTTGAAAATCATTTTGCTTTAACTTCTATTACTAACTCTAGAGAAACCCCCATAAAAATCACTATTCAAAGTCCTTTTGATATAGAAATTATTGACATAGGAGAAATAAATTTTTTACAAAAAATGGAAACTGATACTGAAATGAATGAGTGTATTGATCAAATTTTAAAATCAAATTTACAAAAAATTCAATTAGATCATTGTAATGAAGAAGAGAAACAATGTATTAAAAAACTTTGTAATGACTTTCGAGACATATTTTATTCCGATAAAATACCTTTAACTTTTACTAATAAAATTCAACATAAAATAAATCTCACAGACGATTCACCAATTTATACGAAATCTTATCGATTTCCAGAAATACATAAAGCCGAGGTCAAAGACCAAATACAAAAATTATTAGATCAAAATATAATTCAACCTTCCACTTCACCCTGGTCTAGTCCAATTTGGATAGTACCGAAAAAATTAGATTCATCAGGAAAACGCAAGTGGAGACTTGTAGTTGATTATCGTAAACTAAATGAACGTACTATCGACGACAAGTACCCTCTACCAAACATAAATGACATATTAGATAAACTTGGAAAAAGTCAGTACTTTTCGACATTAGATTTAGCCAATGGGTTTCACCAAATTGAAATGAACCCAGAGGACATTCCAAAAACAGCTTTTTCAACCCTAAACGGCCATTGGGAATTCAAACGTATGGCTTTCGGAATGAAAAATGCTCCATCCACGTTTCAGCGTGTAATGGACAATGTATTGAGAGGATTACAGAACGAAACTTGTCTTGTGTATCTAGATGATATTGTTATATTTAGTACTTCTTTACAGGAACACATAGAAAGATTAAAATCAATTTTCGAAAGACTAAGACAATCAAATCTGAAAGTACAATTAGATAAATGTCAATTTCTACGAAAAGAAGTGAATTACCTTGGGCACGTTATAACACCAAATGGAGTTAAACCGAACCCTGATAAAGTAGAAACTGTAAAACTATTTCCAATTCCAAAAACCCAAAAAGAAATTAAAAGCTTCTTAGGTCTTATTGGATACTATCGCAAATTTATCAAAGATTTCGCAAAAATTACCAAACCATTCACAAAATGTCTAAAAAAAGGTGCTAAAATAATTCATGACAAAGATTTTATAGATTCATTTGAAACATGTAAAAATTTATTAATTAACCCACCAATTTTACAATACCCTGACTTTTCAAGAGCATTTATTTTAACGACCGATGCGTCTAACGTTGCTTTAGGTGCAATTTTATCGCAAGGTAACATTGGAAATGACAAACCAATAGCATTTGCATCTAGAACATTGAACGAATCGGAACAACGATATAGTACTATTGAAAAAGAATTGTTAGCAATAGTATGGGGATGTAAATACTTCAGACCCTACTTATTTGGCAGAAAATTTAAAATCATCACCGATCATAGACCACTTGTATGGCTATTTAACTTAAAAGAACCGAATTCTAAATTATTGAGATGGAGATTGAAGCTGGAGGAATTTGATTATACAATAGTGTACAGAAAAGGAAAATTAAATGGAGCAGCTGACTCTCTTTCTCGCATTTCATTGAATGCGTTAGAAGACGAATCTTTAATCAATAATCCCGGAGATATCAATCAAGAATCATTTGACTACTTACGAAGAATAGCAGAATCAATGCGTGGACCAAAAAACGACGATTTAGAACCAAATCCATTTCCAAATCTTTTTGAAGAAAATCAAGAAATTTCCGAAACACCAGAAACAATCACTCCTTTAGAAAACATACCCGCAAGCACGTCGGAAACTCAACATACGACAGCTTCGCCAACCACCAATGACGGAATAAAAATATTAGATGAAATTATCAATAATAAAGTAAACCAAATATTAGTATTTCCACAAGCTTACCCAACTTTAAAAATAAAAAACGAAAATTATGAACATCATAAAATTGTTACCGTAGAAATTCCAGAACATAATAACGAATCACTAATTTTCGAATTTCTTAGAGACTACACTATTGCAAAGAAAACGTATTGTATATGGTTTCATTCTGATGCCCTGTATAACGCTTTTAACAAAGTTTATTTAAAACAATTTTCAGAAAAAGGTCCAAAACTTATTAAATGTACTAAACGAATTAATACAATAAAAGAAAAGGAAGAACAAATTATGCTCGTTCGCAATTTTCATGAAAGTAAAACAAACCATCGTGGAATATTAGAAACTTTAGAAAAAATCAAACAAAATTATTATTGGATAGGTATAAAAAAATCTGTTACAGACTATATAAACTCTTGTGACGTGTGTCAGCGCACAAAATATTCTAGACAACCTCCTTATTCTCCACTTTTGTTAACAGAGACCGCTTCAAAACCTTTCCAGATAGTTCACATAGATTTATTCTTTTTTGACAATAAAATCTACTTAACTTTAGTCGATTCATTTACCAAATTTGCTCAATCATATGAAATAGCCGGAAAAACCGCTATCCATATCAGTAATACACTTATAAAATACTTTTCGTCATTTGGAATTCCTGAAAAACTAGTAATTGATCAAGGTACCGAATTTAAAAACGAAACTGTTAAAGAACTCTTAAATTTACACAAAATTAAAATTCACTTTACTACCCCAGGACACCACGAATCTAATGGAATCGTAGAACGCTTTCATTCAACCCTTATTGAGCATCTAAGAATTCTGAAAGAAACATATCCTTCCGAAACTAATATAATGGAATATGCTTTAATTGGTTATAACAGTTCAATCCATTCAGCCACTAATTTCACCCCCTTTGAACTCACATTTGGGCATACCCATAGCAGAAATTCTAACGAAATATTTCTCCCACGCACTTTTTACTCTGATTACGCAGAAAAACACAAACAAAAACTAGAACATGTTTACAAGAATGTTAGTAATAAATTGGATACAAATAAACAAAAAATTATTTCTAAAACAAATTCTCAAGGTGACGAAATGCAAGATTTTATTATCGGACAAAAAGTATTCAAAAAGAACCCAGGTCAAGAAAGAAATAAAAAACTAAACAAATTTTTAGGTCCGTACGAAATAACAAAGATTTTAGATAGAAATCGCGTAGAAATTATAAATACAAAAAACAAAAAGAAAAAAGAAATATTACATATAAAAGAACTGAGAAAACCTAATATTGTTCTAGGTTCCTCAGCCATGCCTACAGTTACACCCTTGGAATCGGACAACCAAAGTTCCATAACCTAACCGACAACCCAGGATTACTTCCGTTAAAATTAGGCTCTGCTCAAAACATTATAAATTACTGGTCCTTTATTCAAATTTTTGATATCACAAATATAATTTCAGAAAGTAATAAATTATCAACCGAACTTGAAGAAATAAATAATTATTTCAATAATATTTCAATAAATCAAACTATAGAAAAAATGTTCAAAATAGGAGCCACTAATTACTATACATTAGCATTAACACTTGAAAGACAAATAAAAAAACAGATAAATCGATTAAATCCTTCACTTGAAATTTCTAGAAGTAAACGAGGATTAATAAATGTTCTTGGTAGCATAATAAAATCTATAACAGGTAACTTAGACGAAAACGATGCCATACGATATGACACAGCTATTGAAAGTATATCAAATAATCAGAAAAAAATCAAAACTTTGATTAGTGAACAAATTACTATCTTAGATAAATCAATAGACACATTCAACAAAACCACAGCTCAGTTAGTGCAAAATCAAGATATAATAGAATCTAAAATAAATAAATTGAAAGAATCAATAGATGTAAATAATCAGATAAATAATCATTTAATTAAAGAAATCTACACACAGTCAATAATTCCAGAAATCGCTATCGCATTACAGGCAATATATGACATGTTAGAATCATTAGAAATTGCAATCACATTCTCAAAAATTAATGTATTTCATAACTCAATTGTTGAACCCAAAGATCTATTATATGAAATAAAATCAATCAGTAATCATTTGAGTCAAAGTAAATTAGCTTTTGAACCCAATCTAGGAAACATTTTGCTTTATGAAAAAACAATGAATATAAAAGGCTTTAGCAAGGGTAACCGAATCATTTTCATTTTGGATATTCCTATAGTAGAATGCAAAAATTACGACTATTATCACCTTTATCCTTTACCCACACCACAGATAAATTCTTTCAAAGTAATTATCCCAATATCCAAATACCTACTCCTAAATGAGCAAAATTATATGACAACCGAAGAAAAATGCCGAGAAATAAGTTCAGGTGAATTCATTTGCCAAGAGGAACCTCCGAAGAAGATAACAGAACAAACAACACCATGTGAAGTGCGCATGATTAAATACATGCCAAATGTAACAATCTGCCAAACCGTCCCTGTCGAAATAAACGAAGAAAAAATTCAGAAGATTGAAGACAACAAATGGATAATCATTTTACCAAAACCTCAACCAGCCGTAGTGATGTGTGGTAAATCCAAAAACGCTATTTTATTAAAAGGTACTCTGTTGCTAGAACTGAATAACTTGTGCTACGTACAAATAAAAAATTTCAAAATCCAAACATTCCAAAGTGTTAAACGCGAGTTCAATAACTTTGAGTTACCGAAACTAGACTTTTTATTACCTTCTCTGGAAAACTCAATACTTCAAATTAAACCACTAAAATTAAATGACATTCATTTAGATCAAATCAAAACTTTGAAAGACTCTTTAAAAATTCAAAAAGAAAATTTAAAAACAATTTTTGAAAAACCAGTTAATTTTCATAGTGCGAGTGTATGGACTATAATACTTTATATTTGCCTTGGTATTTGCATTTCCATAGGCTTGTTTTACAAATGTAAGAAGAAACTTCAAAGAAAAATTCAAGATGAAGATTGTTCCCGAAATTCTCCTGGTACCCCCCGAATTTCTCTCTAAGAGCGGAGGAGTTATGTATTCCCACGATACATGCACATATAAGAAGATAAGAATTGCAGATGCGTTGTGTTCATGGCCTTCCAAGAATTATGTGGACACTGCAGTTTTATTAATTATCATTTCTTTTTCTCATATTAAAAATTAGAATTAAAATAGTTAGTTGTTGTAGTAGTTTCAAAAGTAACACACATAAACTCAAATTGTACTTTTTATAAATAAACGGTTTTTTAAAAAAGCTCTTGCTATCGATCCGAAAATAATTGGAGATTCTTCTGTCACCGTATTAGGTAATTGATTCATGAATTTTTCTATGTCCAATAATTTAGTGTGCTTATAGGTTGTTCAAATTGAGTTACTCAAATTTTTTCTTAAAGCTCGTGCATCTAAACAAATACGTAATTCTCCATCTTTCTTTCGAACAACAACTAATGAATTAATATATGGCGTATCAGAATGTGATATTATTTTCTGATCTAATAGTTTGTTAATTTCAAGCTTCATTCGATCTTTTAAATGATAAGGTATTGGGTAAGTTTTATTTTTATAATTTTCAGTGTTTCTTACATGAAATTTGTGTACATAATTTTCACCTATGCGTGATTTATTATTGAAAAGTTCATTATACTTTTCTATTAAACTCAATATTATATTTTCCCTATTTTTGGAACAAATCAATTTAATATCATCAATATTCATTTCCCCCCTATATACTTTATTATTTTCATTACAATTATTGTAATATTCATCATTATCACACTTCATCTGCTGTTTAATACACATTTTCGTCATATTTGTAACACTGTTATTAACATTATTGTAAAACTTGAAATTTACCCAAATTTCTTTAATTTTAATTGATTTAATTGATTCTAATTTGGTTTGAATTGACATATTGAATTTCTGTTGAAATAATTATATCATGATTCCATGAAATCTAACACAATACTTGGCAATATCAAACTTCATCTTTGGCCAGTAATAATTAGCGGAAATGCTGTTGAAGGTTTTGAACAGTCCTAAATGACCACAGGTCAGAGGATCATGATTCGATTTACTAATTTCATCTCGATTCTCTTTAGCCGCCACCTCTAACCAACCATCGGAATTAACAGTTTCGAGAGTGGGGTATCGAATATTTGCTCTTTTGTATAGACGTCCGTTGTCCATTCTCCATAAGGGATATTGTGCGGGACGTTGTTTTACAGCTTCACTCATTCTCTGGTACCATTTATCTGTTGTCAGAGCGACAGTAACTCTTCCATCTAGTAGAGCGTCGACAGCAGGAACCGCCCGTATCAGGTACGATCTCGCCCTCTTCTGTAAACAATCTATCAGGTCAGAAATATTGAACAGCCACTTCAAGCTGTAGTGATCCGTTACGACAGTGAATTTGGAGCCTTCCAAATACGGACGCAGTTTTTCTATGGCAAAGATCACTCCTTCTCGATCGTGGTGTATTTGCGCTCTGCCTTCGTCAGCGATCTACTAAGATAGCAAATAAGTTTCTCTCCATCATCAAACTCTTGGGACAGTACAGCGCCCAGACCATAATCTGACGCATCTGTTTGCACCACGAAAGGACGACTGAAATCCGGACAGGAGAGAATAGGTGCCGATATAAGATGATTTTTAATTTTCTGGAATGCATCTTGACATGTCTCGTCCCAAACAAAACGAGCATGCTTCCGAAGTAATGATGTCAACGGAGCGGTAAGAGTGGAAAAGTTAGGCACAAATCTTCGATACCACGATGCTAACCCTACTAACCGTCTAACATCTCCGGTATTCCTTGTGGCCGGTATATTGACAATTCCCTCCACCTTGGAGGGGTCAACTAACAGACCTTGGGAATTAATTACGTACCCTAAGTACTTGAGTTCGGATTTGCAGAAGTAGCACTTCTCACGCCTTAAGGTTAACCCAGCATCTCTTATCCGATCCAATACTTTGGTCGAGACTTCCATGTGCAAGTCGAAGGTAGGGGTACAGATGACAATATCATCGAGGTAGACAAAAATGTATTGTTCCAAGTCTACTCCCACTACTCCAACTAGAAATCTCTGCCACGTCGCAATGCAGACCAAAGGGCGTGCGCGTGAATTGGTATAAACCACGTGTAGGAACGACGAAAGCCGTGAGAGGTCGAGATTTCTTGGCCATTGGTATTTGCCAATATGCAGATTGAATACCTAATTTGGTCAAGTATCTGGCATCTCGCAATTTGTCTAGCGTCGAACTAACAAAAGGGATTGGGTTAGCATCCGGCAGACTCACTGCATTGAGCCGTTTATAGTTGACGCAGAACCTATAGGTTCCATCGGACTTACGAACCAAAACAATAGGAAAGGCCCAACCCGAATTCGATGGCTCGATGATTCCGTCTGCTAGCATCTTATCCAATTCCACATTGACTTGTTTTTGAACGATTAGGGAGAGAGGGTAGTGCCTCTGTTCAATCGGAGGGGAGTCCGTTCGAATAACGTGTTCGACTCGATTTGTGCATCCTAATCTATTACCCATTTTCTGAAAACTAGACTCTATTAACTTATCAAGAGTTTTTTTCTGATCCAATGAAAGATGATCGACATCCTGAATAGAACATATTCCAGAAGAAATCTCCGAATCTGACCTAAATACCCATTCCCCTGAATATAAATCAGGTATGATAGCCATTTTTTTCCAAAAAGCCACACCCAAAATAAGGAAGCGCGGTAGGTCTGGAACCACCAAGATTTCAAATGTCTGTGCGATCACGAAGACTGATAGGAATAGTCAAGATCCCTAAGACCTTACATGAACTTCCATCAGCTATGGTACACGAACTTGAATCTTCCATTTTCTTTAATTGACAGTATTTTTGCAATACTTGCCAACCTAAAACCGTTTTAGAACATCCTGAATCTTACAAAGCATGAAACGTTTTGCCATAAATTTAAACTTTCAAATATGGTCTGGTGTCATTTTTTGCATGTGAGAGGACAAAGTCGATCACGAACTTGTACGATCGTCATTGGCCATTTGTTCAACTGGAGAAGTCCGCGCTTGGCCTACTGCTGACTTCTCTTCGCATTTTTTTGCGAACAGTTGGGACACTGAAGACAGGAGACGTTATCTCTACTACACTTATAGCAGAAAGTGCCGCGTTTTGGCTCAGCACAATTTTTAAATCTATGACCCTGCTTCTTACAATTAAAACAAATAGGAGACGCTGGAGGGATCAAGGTAGGCGTACCAGTAGGTTTTCGATATGCCAGTTCCGGTTCCAGCAATTGACGTTGATTCATTGGCGGAGGACAAAACCTTTCAGTCCGAAACGCAGTTTCTTCGACAGCTCGGCTTAATTTCACTAAATCGGCAATAGTCGTGATACACTGCAGAGATAGTTGTGCTTGGATGTGGGGTAGTAAGTTACGTCGGATAGTTCGAACCCTAGTTTCCTCGGACGGCATACTTGCTCCTAATTTGCGGAAAAGGCTTTCCATTTTAGAGACGGAAGTGATAATTTTCTTTCCTTGTCCCTGGGTACGCTTCTTAATTTCTTCTGGGAGATCCAATTCATACTCGTACGGGAGAAAATCTTCTCTTAAACGGCTAACTAAATGATCCCACGATTCAAAGTGTTGCGTCCTAAACCACATCAGCGCATCTTTCGTGAAGAGTTCTGGAGCTGACTGAAGTAACCTTTCCTCCGGGATACCTCGGGACAACCGCAACTCTTCTACCCTTTTCAGGAATGTGGTAACACTCGCCCCTCCGTCAAATTGTACTTTCCATCTGGAAATATCTTAGAAGTATGGTTTAAATTCCGCCACCTCAGAAACTCCTCGTCCATCAGTCCTATGTGAAAACTCACCCCGAGTGGTAGACAAATCCAAGTCATGTAGGCGACTATCCAGATTTAAAAATTACCTTCACCCAATTTACTCCTACTGGTTTTATATCTGTTATAATTTGCCTAAATTCTGCAATGTTTCTTAAAAAGTGACCGGTTTTAATGGGAAATAAACGACCTACATTGTTTTCTTTATGTTCTATGTAAACAATGTAAGGACCGACATCTGAAGACTGATATTTATTCTCGAAATTAATATTTTGATGATCTTTTATCGTACGAGTAGTTCCTTTATCAATTAATAAGGGCGGCGGTTCGCCGCCCGTATTTGAAACCATAGGTTGGTGATTTCAATTAATTAGCCTTATTCAATACTATACTTAAACAAAACTAAAACTGGTACTTATATTTACTTAAAGTCGAGGTTTTTGTTGGGCACAGTTAATACCTGATCGCTTGAACTATCGATACGTTCACTATCAAGGTACAAACACAACTGCAATCATTTTTTAAAAAACCCAAACGCGGTTTTGTGAATATAACATATATAAGTAAATTGTATGTATGTACGTGGACTGCCAAATGCTATACATAAAATATGCAGGGTATTAAATTTTTATATACATAGCATGTCGTACGTACACGACTGCATATACATATCCATCAAAATATGTTCGGCTGTATATATATGGCATGTAATTCTGCTCTGTGGGATATATCACCTCAGAACTTTTTTTCTGGTGGTGCATTATGAATTAAATAATGAAAAGTGTCGCAATACAGAAGTACGCGAGTAGCGAGTCGGAAAATTTACTAAAATCTACTAAAATTTCGGATTGTATGAGAACTGTGAAGGTCGGTCCAGACATGCAACAGAACAGAGTAACGTAACTCCGCTTTGCAACATCGTATCGTTACGCGACGAGGTTACGTTGCGATTCAAAATTCGGCATGCAAAAATTTCGTGAAGTATCATCTACGCGTATCATTACACCGTCCCATATATGTTTTTCAGCGTGTTAAGACAAAATGCATTATTTAGTGCAACAAAAGAAAAAACGCTAGCCAATAAGGCGTTGGTGGCAGACGCAATTATACACAAGTAGAACTACGTATGGTGTATAATGGGTATAATATGTATTAAGCTTTACCTTTTCCTGTGCCTTGGCTTTTTTTTAATTTTTGCCCTTTCGCGTCTGAGCGACGAGAGCAAACCATTCATTTTTTTCTTACACTCATCAGGTGAGGTGTTCATGACTCTGGCAATTTCATACCAAGCATCATTTTTTTTAACTTTATTATAATATTGAGGATATTGGGAATCCCATAAAATTTCTTTACTACGGTAAAGTTCGATAAAATTGAGCACAGTCTCTTCCGTCCACTCCATATTAAATTGAATTCAATACTAAAACTGTTAATGCGAAACCAAAACCAAACGTTACGCTACGCACGTCCAAACTTGATGATTTGGGGTGTAACTTGCACGCGTAGCATTTCTTTGATGGGACGCTGTGTTGTTACGACGTTACGCTGTTTCGTTGTTACGCGAGTTATAGTCATTGACCCTTATAACTACCGTTATAATTATTGAACCCATCACCCGGATATGTGTAAAAGGAGAAATGCTTATTTTACTATTTCACAATTTTATACAATTCTGCTTACATGTTTTTATTCAAATTAATTCAGTCTGATTTTTATATTCTTAACAGTAACATTAAACTTATATTCCAATTTACCACTAGTTTGATTCATTTTTTGTATTTAAAATAATAAAAGTTGTTTTTAAAAATAAAGTTTTTTGAGAAAGAAACTTAAGTGGCGCAGTCAGTAGGATTTTCGTCAGGAAATCTATCGTAGATAAACCGTGAGTTTCAACTCTTTGGACGAAAACCAGAATCAACTTCAAGTTCCAGTTCCCAAGGAATCCATCGAGGAAGCCAAGGACAGATAATAGAAAAGGTCTATCGCAATAAAAAGGGCACATATGTGGTAAGAATTTTTTTTTATGTCAGACTCCTCTTCTAACGACGAATCCTTAAGCGAAATCGACAATTGTGAAGAGTTAGATTTTATTGATAATTTTAGACATTTAACTATAATGGCACCACCAGTTTTAGACATCAAAAATTTGTCAATTATTCCAAATTTTGATGGAAACATAAATAAATTGCATCGTTTCATAAATGCTTCTGAATCAATTTTACGTCACTATTTGGATAGTGAAAATATCGGTAATTTTCAGAATACATTACTTCTCAATGGTATATTAAATAAATTAGAAGGTAAAGCCGAGGAAATAGTAGCCATAACTGGCGCTAAAACTTGGAATGATATAAAAAATGCTTTAATTTTAAATTTTGGTGATCATAGGGACGAGAATTGTTTAAATCAAGATTTAGTTAATATAAGACAGCGTAATAGTGAATCTCCTTACGTATTTCATGAAAGAATTTTAAGTTTGCTCAATTCAATTTGTAATTACATAGATTTACACTACGAAAATGTAGAACGTGAATCAAAGAGAAATTTTTTCATTAAACAAGCGCTTAAGTCATTTTTAGCTGGTTTAAAGGAACCATTAGGGCCTATTATTCGTGCTATGAGACCAAATACACTAGAACAAGCGATTCAATTCATTAGAGAGGAGGATAATATTAAATATTGTCAAAGAAATCAAAATTTTGGAAATTTTAATTTTAATAATAATATTCGGAAATATCCTAACCAATCCAATATCTCACGCCAATCCCAACATTTTCAACAAACATCCCAAATAAATTTTCAAACTCCCCAACATTTTCAACAAACATCCCAAAGAAATTTTCAAACTCCCTAATATTTTCAACCAACAACGTCTCAAATGACAAATAATCACTCACCTCAATTTCCCAGAGGACCAATACAGATGCAACGTAACCCAAATCCACCAAATCCTAGATATCCAACAAATTCACAAGTTTTTGGTAAACCTCCAAATGTTTGGAAACAAAATCCAAATAACGTTCAATCCAAACCCGTTCCTATGCCTGTTTCAACAAGAAACACCACAACTCAATTTCGAAATACAAATAATTTCCAAAATTTCAACCAGAAACCTAATTTCCATTCTGAAGAGTTATTTAACACAGAAATTGACGAAACAAATTACGATGATAATTTTGAATATGCAAAAGAGGACAACTCTGAAAATTTTCAGGAAACTCAAGTTGCATACGAAATGAACTTAATAGAACTTAATATTTCCACAGACCAAAAAGAATTACCCTATATTCAAATCTCCAATCCCCCTATCAAACTATTGATAGATACCGGTGCAACAAAATCTTTTCTGAAACCTGAACTTGCCGGAAAATTTTTTAAAGATAAAATATTCAGAGAACCTTTTACAGTTTCATCAGCATTTCAGACATCAAGTCATCAAAATTGCGCAATTATTCCAATATTTTCTGAATTTAATAAAAATGATAATTTTTAGTTTCATCTTTTCAATTTTCATGAGATTTTTGATGGTCTTATAGGACTTGATAATATAAAATTATTAAAAGCACATTTAGATTTTGTAAACTCACAGTTAATTACTTCTGAAACTATTTTACCAATTTATTATCTAGAAAGTAATCCCACTATTTTTAAGAGGAAAATTGATCCTTTCACTTGTATTTTGACAAAAGTACCTGTTTCCCAAATAGAAGGAGACATTCTAATTTCTAAACAAATAATTAAAAACTGCGAAATTCCATCCACTTTATCACACGCAAATAATGGCACAGCTTTGGTAGAAATCCGTAACAATACAAATAACGAAATTATTTTTTCTTTATCTAAGCCATTACAAACTTTACCCTTTGAATATAATTGTTTTGACTTATTTCACATTGACATCCAACCAGACGAAACACATGACCAATCTGACATTGCCGAACTTTTAAGAACAGATCATTTGAACTCTGAAGAAAGAGATCAAATCATAAAACTCTGTCGGAAATATTCAGGAATATTTCACAGAGAAAAAGACCCTCTAACCTTTACTAACTGTATTAAACATTCAATAAAAACTAAAGACGAATTACCGGTATATAATAAATCATACAGATATCCTTTCATTCATAAAGAGGAAGTGCAAAAACAAATAAAATCCATGTTAGATCAGAATATTATTCGACCTAGCAACTCACCCTGGTCATCTAACATTTGGGTAATGCCGAAAAAAGCCGATTGTTCTGGCAAAAAGAAATGGAGGATTGTAGTAGACTACCGAAAATTAAATGAAAAAACTATTGACGACCGTTATCCAATACCCAATATAGCGGATGTACTGGACAAATTAGGTAGATGTAATTATTTCACGATTTTAGACTTGGCTAGCGGATTTCATCAAATTGAGATGAATCCCGAAGATTGCTACGTCCTATTTATTATTTTTCTTTTTAATACTTATTCCACCATAGAACCACAATAATAATAAATGAGAACAAAAAGTGAGTTTTAAATCTTTATTACATTTATCTGATGGAGTGGGTTCCAGGGGTGCCGCGAATAAATATGCGTTTCCTTGTGACTTTAAAAATACTATTATCTACAGTAAAAGACGTGGGTAAGTTCTCGATTTTCCAAATCAATCAAAGATTCAGATGTTTTGGATTAAAAGCAATTGAACGGCCAGTACTTCTAGAAGCATTACATATGACCCAGTTATCTTATATGCAACTAAACTTCAAAACAAAACAAAAAATCAGAACTATAGTACAGTAAGTGAAACACCTGATGGCATATATAAAAAGAGAAAAAGTAAGTGTTTTAATAAATAAGCGAATAAAGACATTCCTATCTCAGGCTATCCTTAAAACTAAACTTAGCTGATCAATTAGAAGGTGTCTTCCTACGCGATGTCCTCCTCGTAATCAAGAACTACTGCAGGTAAGGGTAACTATAATTTTTTCCAATTTTGTTTCTAATAACAGTTCTTTTTAGATGCTTCTCTTATATGTAACAGTGCCGTCCAAATGGTAATGGAGCCTCCAAATTCCAGTGGTGGGTAGCTTTCTATTTCCTTTTTGTTTTATATTAATCAGTGTTTAGATCTTCACTTTCAGCTAGTATATTTTGGTCTAAGATTTTTTTTTTATTTTTTTTTATTATTTTTTAAACACCCATTTGGCATTTTTGTACATTACAATCTGGTCATGTAGACCAATGAGCAATTTTATTCTAACTTAATTTACTAGGTTTGAAAACTTAAACTAGGGTATACTCATCAGTATCTTCCTTAGGTTCTAACATATCCGTTTTACACTAAACTTAACGTGTTACAACGCACTTTACTCTGCTTTTGCACTTTCACTTAACTAACTCAAATGGTTTTGTCCTTTTAAGTCTTCTTTCTATCCCTGTGTTGTCTAGGAGCTGGATCGCCTCGACGTTCACATGTTGGTGGAGCCTTTCTTCGTGGCTAATGGCAATTTGAGTAATGGTTTGTTCAATAGTTTCCATCTTCAGGTCTCTGTGAAGATCACTATTACGAATATACCAGGGAGCATTAGCTATATTCCTCAATACTTTATTTTGGAAACGTTGTATTATATTTAAGTTCGTCTGTTTGGTACATCCCCAAAGTTGTATACCATAAGTCCAAACTGGTTTTAATATTTGCTTGTATAGTAGCAATTTGTTATGTAGAGACAGAGTGGAGTTTCTTCCAATCAACCAATACATTTTTCTGTATCTGATGCCTAGTTCTTCTCTTTTCTTTTTAACATGTGCTTTCCAACGAAGCTTTGCATCTAGCGTTATACCTAGGTATTTTGCTGTGTTCGAGTATGCTACTATATTATTGTTTATGTTTACTGGTATATGTTGACATACTTTATTAGTGAAGTTAACATGTATAGATTTAGTTTCATTTAATCTAATTTTCCATTTTTTTGTCCAAATGTTTATTCTATTGACAGCTGTTTGTAATTTCTCTGTAGCTTCCTCATTGCTTCTTCCTACTGCTAATATGGCAGTGTCATCAGCAAAGGTAGCTAAGGTATTATTTTCTAACAGAGGTATATCACAAGTGTATAAAAGGTACAAGACCGGGCCCAATACACTTCCTTGAGGTACGCCAGCTTTAATTGGTTTTAATTCTGAATATGCTTCTTCTTGTTTTATTCTAAAGTACCTTTCCGAGATGTATGATTGCAGGATTTCAGAATATTGTTTTGGTAGGTATGATCGTAATTTATAGTTTAAGCCTTCATGCCATACTTTATCAAATGCCTGCGCTACATCCAGGAAAATTGTAGAGCAGATCATTTTTTCCTCTAACGATTTCTCTATTATATCTGTTATTCTGTGTACTTGATCTATTGTGGAGTGTTTATTTCTGAATCCAAATTGATGGTTAGGTATTAATTTTTTAGCTTCAATAATGGGTTTTAATCGTTTCAGAAGGAGTTTTTCGAACAATTTTGATATTACTGATAGTAATGATATAGGTCTATAAGATGTTACTTCGTGAGGAGGTTTTCCTGGTTTAGGGATCATAATGACTTCAGCCATTTTCCATAATCTAGGGACATATCTTAATCTAAAAGCAGCATTGATTAAATATGTTAGTTTAACTATAGCTTTTCTTGGAAGCTGTTTCAATATTTCTCCAGTTATTAAATCAAAACCAGGTGCTTTTTTCGGGTTAATGTTTTCTTTTATTTCAGTAATTACTTCTGTTGGTGATGTAAGTCTGATTGTTTCTTCTTCTTGAAACGGCTCCTCCCAGTCTGGTACTTCTTCGTGATATTCATTTGGTTTAAATGTTTGTTCTAGATGATTTGCAAAAATTTTTGCTTTTGAGGTATTATTTCTAGCCCATTTTCCGTCAGTTTGTTTAATTGGGGGATTCTGGATTATTGGTCTTTTTAATCTTTTAGTGGCTTTCCAAAGAGAATAATCAGTGCTGCTATCATAGGTTAAGTCTCTCAGGTAAGAATTAATAGATTCATCTTTGATTTGCTGAATGTCTCTTTTTAATTGTTGGGTAGCATTATTTAATCTATTTTTATCCACAGGAGCTCTGGACTGTTGCCATTTTCTCCTAAGCTTTCTTTTTTCTGTGATTAGTTGTCTAATTTCTTTTGGGTAGTTGTTTCCTGCTACTCTAGCGTTTAATATGGGAGTATTTTCCCATGCTGAAGATTGGATATCATTAACAAGTATCTCAACTTCTAGTTCTAATTGCATTTTATTAATTAATAGAACTGATAGGTTAATTTTCTCTTCAAGGCAAAATCTAAAGCTTTCCCAATCAGTTAGCTTATTTACTAAGGTTGGACTATTTTGTTTTTTAATTATATTATCACTCAATGTTATTAATATTGGAGAATGATCAGAGTCCATATCCCATCCTTCTTCAACT
This sequence comes from Lochmaea capreae, assembly GCA_949126875.1. Taxonomy (NCBI): domain Eukaryota; kingdom Metazoa; phylum Arthropoda; class Insecta; order Coleoptera; family Chrysomelidae; genus Lochmaea; species Lochmaea capreae. Next base: position 24,214,815 of record OX421409.1, on the reverse strand, counting down.
TGCAGATAGTTGGTGGATATGTTTTTAATAATATAAAAGTCAATAAGATCAGGTACCTTATTTGGGTCAGTTGGCCAGTAAGTTGGTTTGCCTGTTGATAAATATTCACATTTAATTTCTTTGATTGCTTGAAGTAGCTCCCTGCCTTTAGTTGTAGTTAGCCTAGATCCCCAGTCAGTATGTTTTGCATTAAAATCGCCTCCTATTATAAATCTATTTCCTTGATTTCTCAGAAAATCTAAATACTGATATTTTTTAATTGAGTGTTTGGGAGGGCAATAAACTGCCGTTATGCAGACTTGGTAAGTTTTCGTTTTTACTCTTACAGATGTAGCTTGAAACTCTTCAGTCTTATATTCTAACTCTTGATAATGTGAAATATTTTCTTTAATTATAACAGCGCTACCTCCTTTAGCAGCATTTTCAGGATGAGTGGTGTGATATACCTTATAGCCTCTAAGTTTAATGTATGATTGATTGGTGAAATGCGTTTCTGATATTAGGCATACATCAATTTTATCTATATCTAGGACTGCTTGCAATTCTTGTTGATGTTGCAAAAGTCCATTAGCATTCAATGACATTATCCTAAGGTTAGTAGCCATTTCTTTGCTTGGGAATAGCTCCTTTATTGCTATGTTCAAGTCTGCTTAATCGCTCATCAAACTTATTGAGCATTTGTTTCTGTTCATTCAGTTGGCTCAGGATTAATTGCAGAGTTTGTTCTATGTGCATATTTTGTTGAGAAGTGTTTGTTTCATTTCTACTATTACCTAAATTGCCAGTTACCGCCTGGCTGTAGTTTCTAGATGTAGTATTAGTTTTAGATATTTGCATATTACTTACGTTCTGTGGTGGAGCAACTCGTTGGTTGTCGCCTTGTTGTTTGTTTCTAGTTGGTTTACTATGTAAACTTTTTGGTTTGATAGCGTTGGTTCTCATCTTTTGAATTTCCTTAGCTGCAATACATCCTCTATAATTTGCAGGGTGATTCTTGCCACAGTTAACACACTTTGGTTGTATATTACTTGGTTTCTCGCAGTCTTTTGTTAGGTGTTTACCTACGCATTTCACGCATCTTGCTTCCCTGTTGCAATATCTTTGTGTATGTCCAAATGCTTGACATTTTTTACATTGCGGAACTAACTTAGATTTTTTGATTGGTTGTACTTCAACCTTATATCCTAATATGTCAGTTATTTTGAAGATTTTGTTGATATCCTCATCTTGTCTGAAAGTCAGCATGAACATATTTAGTGGCTGCTTAGTCTTCCATTTTAGCTTATTAACTGCTTCTAATGCTTTATATCCTCTCTCACGAAGTTCATTGATAATTGCATTAGTTTCACATAAGTGATGAAGTTTGTCAACAATAACTCTAATCGGTCTATCTTGTTTATTCTCGTAGGAGTGCCATCGCCATCCCTGTTCATTAAGCACACTTGTTAATACTCTATAGGCCTCACTATTAGGAGCATTAACTTTAATATTATCATCATTAATTAACTTAATTTGAAATTTCGTTACATCTATATTTTTATGAAAACGATCAAACTCTTTCTTATCTTTCATTCCCTCAATAATTACAGGAGGAGGTAATTCAGACTTTTTTGGCTTGGGATTTTCCCTATTAATTCTGACGGATTGAGCTTGTTGTTGTGGAGGTGAGGGCGTTGTATTCAATTTCCTTTTCTTACGATTTTTGATTCGTATCCACTCCGTCTCTTTTGCTAAATCCTCTTCATCGGTATGGTATTCGATTTCTTCATTTTGTTCTGGTTGAGTTAACTTTTTATCTATCTCCATATATTTATTTGTCAACTCTGCTAGTTGATCTTGCATTTTTTTATTGTTTGCAATTAAATTTTTAACTGCATTTTCTGATTGTAACCAAGCATTGTACAATGCCTGTTCTTTCTGGCTTCTCGCATAATTCTCTTGAAAAAGAGCATTATTTTGTTGTTGTGAAAATGATGTTTCACTTTGTATAATTGGTTGGCTAGAAGCCATATTATTATATATTTATATTTACATTACTAGCGTACCTGTTTATTTACGTGTATTCTGGACTATAAAACTTTGTCACTGTTTATTGTTTTTATTTCACTTATCTATTAACTGAAACATCAATTAACTGATAACTGCTATCTTCAGCGCTGCCGGTTAACGATAGGTGTTTACGCTTCAAAACTCAAACAACGAATGAGTGGTCTAAGATTAAATATAATCCCACAATAAGGATTAAAACTATTAATAAAATTCAACTACAAATAAAAAGCATAAAAACCGATTAAACCGATTACTTTTCTGTTTTATGTTTATTTTTCAACTTATAACTCACCTTCGTTGATGGGTGGCTTTAAAAAAAGTGGCTTCAGAGGAAGCGGTAATATATCAGTCAGAAAACACAATTTCCGTGAAATTTAATATCCTCCCCCGAGATAAACTGTTTAGTTTTACACAGTTATTATTATTTCTTTGGAAATTCAAATTTTCCTTCTAAAAATCCGCAAAATTGCGAGCACGTCTCACCTTAGAAAATGTGCTTTTACTCAAAAAAAAACGATATCTTTAAAAAACCAGTTCTTTTTATCATTCCTTATCAAAATTTTTGACCGGGAAGGCCAGTTACAGTTATATTTTAAAGAGTGGTATCCTTGATTCTCTCGGGACATCGTAATAAAATCTTTTCTGTGGTTTTACGTCCGTATTTGAAGTTTATCTATGGTTTTATGCTAAGATATCTAGATGTCAATACTTCATTCTAAGTAAAGAAGATGTATCGGGCCACATCTGCTCGAAGTTTTGGCCAATAATATTTTTGCTCTATCCTAGCTAAAGTCTTGGAGACACCTAAATGACCAGCAGTAGGCGGATCATGATTTTCTCTGATAATAGCTACTCGTTGGTCTTTGGGTACTACCTTTAACCATTCCGACCAAGTTAAGTCAGGGTATTTAGATCTAGTATGACGATACAAGCGTTCACCCTCAACCCTATACAAGGGATATTTACTTGGAGACTGTTGAACCTTTTTAAACATGTCCAAGTACCATTTGTCCTTGGAATCTGAAGGAATAATATTGTCTTCCTCTACGGTATCTAGACAAGGAACAGCCCTTGAGAGAGCATCTGGCACTAGATGTTCTTTCCCTTTCCTATGAACTATTTCGAAGTCGTAGGCCTGTAATCGTAATGACCATCGAGCGATACGACCTACGGGGTCTTTGATATTGAAGAGCCATTTTAGTGAATAGTGGTCAGTAATTACTACGAACCTACTACCTTCCAGATAAGGCCTTAACTTCTCTATCGCGAAAATAACTGCTAAGCACTCTTTTTCGGTGGTAGAATATTTTTGCTCATTCTTTGTCAGCGAGCGGCTCAGATAGGCGATTACTCTATCACCATCCGGGTACCTCTGGCAAAGAGTAGCCCCAAGCCCATAGTTGCTCGCATCTGTTTCCACTATAAATGGTTTGGTGAAATCAGGACAGGCTAGAATTGGTGCCTGTATCAAAGTTTGTTTGATTTTCATAAAAGATTCCTCGCATTTCTGATCCCAGGAGAATGTCCGATTTTTCTGGGTAAGTTGTGTAAGCGGTGACACTACCTCTGAAAAATTAGAAATAAATCGTCGATACCATGAAGCCATTCCCAGGAGTCTTCTCACTTCTGAAACCGATTTCGGGGTTGGGATTTTTACAATCGCCTCGACCTTTTCAGGATCTACCAAAAGTCCTGACTCGTTGACCACGTAACCCAGGTACTTAAGTTCTGACCTACAGAACTCAGATTTTTCTTTGTTTAAGGTGAGACCGGCCTCTCTAATTCGCTTTAGGACCGTTTTCAATACCTCCAAGTGTTTTTCAAAAGTTGGGGTGCATATTATTATGTCATCTAAGTACACAAATATATAAGGGTCGAGGTCGTAACCCAAGACTTGGTCTATCAGGCGTTGCCATGTCGCAGGAGCGGAGTGCAGGCCAAATGGCATTCGTTTGAATTGGTACAATCCACGGGTTGGGACAGTAAAGGCCGTTAGCGGTCTTGATTCTTTCGCCATTGGGATCTGCCAATATGCGGACTTGATGTCGAGAGTACTCAACCAACGAGCATCGCGAAGTTTATCTAAAATATTGCTTACGTAGGGAATGGGGTAAGCATCTGGAGTACTAACTGCATTTAGCCTTTTGTAATTAACACAAAATCGCCATCGCCCATCTGACTTCTTCACCATGACAATGGGAGAACTCCAAGGGCTTTTGGATGGTTCAATGATATCATTCTTGAGCATCTCATCCAGTTCGATATTGACGTCTTTTTGTAAAGCTGGGGATATTGGATAGTATCTCTGCTTAATTGGCGGGGAAGTCGTATTGATCACATGCTCCACTAGCTGAGTGCTCCCCAATTTTCCTTCCATCTCACTAAAAGCCTCATCCACAATCTTGTTCAAAGTCTGAAGCTGATCGTTGGTTAAAGAGCTAACATCCCGAAGTCCACTCGTATCCGTGGCATTGACCGTTTCACTCCGACGAAAACTCCATTCATCTGCATATAAGTCTGGTATTATTCCCATATTTTTCCAAAAGTCGATGCCCAGTATTAGCTTATGAGGTAAAGAGGGGACGACTAAGACATTAATTAAACTAACGCGATCTCGTAACTGGATTGGGGCCAGGTATGAACCGATACTCTGGCAGGATTGACCATTGGCAACTGTACACATCGTCGGGTTCTCACAGTCTAACTTACAGATGCTTGCTAAACTTTCCCAACCCGGACCTCCGAGTATTGTTCTAGTTGCTCCACTATCCAATAATCCCAAAAATTCTTTACCTAGGATGCTAACATTTAAATATGGTCGTTGATCACCTCTGGCGTGCGCTATGACGTAATTTAAGACGGCAATATCATTTTTGTTATTGGTCGAAGGATACAAATTCACACCCTCCTCCAGCCGACCTACCCAGTAAACATTTTAAAAATTATATGACCAATAAGTTTCGCTTAAGTTACCGTCAGTTAAGAGTCATTAAAGCTGGAAAAGGGGCGCCCTAACCAACTCTTAATTGACCCTTTCTAGGTAAGTTTCACTACCTTAAAGTTACTGTTCCATTACTCGATCAATAATAATAAATGACCGTACTGTTACCGTTTAATTACCTATGTATCAACTTCTCTTAAATTACTTTATATTGACCACTTCCACGTACATTAGGTCGCTCCTTAAACAACTACTAACTTACTAATAACTGACCATTAAATGACCATTACATTACCATTAGGTGACCCTATGATTTACTTTTAAATGACCGTTATGTGACTATCTTCAAAATAAAATAAAAAGAAACTATTTATTAATCTTATATTGGGTAATTTTTTCTTCTTTACATGTTTATACGTTCATATAATTACTTGTTATCACAGAAAAATCCCCTTGTTCATTTTTGTACACCATTCTGATTGACCACACCTTTAACCGGGACTCGATCCAACGCCTTTTCCATACTTCAATCTCCAGACCAACACCTCAACCACTAGACCACACCACCGATAGTGATACTCTTCCAAACTAACAGAATATTGTTCGAAACATAGGTAGTGTCAATTTTTTGAGCATGTTATCATTATATATATATATATAGTTTTAAGTAATATTCTATTCAACTTATCAATAATAAATTTGTATATTAAATAAAATTAAATAGACGGATGTACCCTACAACCGTTTTTATTCATGCCTATGCAATTTATATAATCCACTCACCTCGGTTATAATATGGATAATTTTCTTAAAAATATTATTTTTGGTACAAAACCAGGCGTCCGGAAATTTGAAGTTACTCAATTTAAAATCAGACAACTGAATTTCACAGTCACCATTTTCTTTATCACGAATAAGGGGTTTTTTTTTATCAGAGTTTCTATTATTGAAATTCTCAACTTCTAGCCGCTCAGTTAGTCGGTTGGCGACTTGTGTAAGAGGATGTTTACCCACTCTAAGTATTCGTTTAATTGAATATAGGAAACTTTCAAAAGGATATGCTGAAATGGAAGATAATACACCAAATCTTCTCACATCATCTACTACATGCTCCAAACAATGGACATTGCTTGTTATATACTGCGGTCCATATAACATTTTATACTGCTGAATAAAATCTTTAAATAATAATTCTGATACGTTCAAATAGGTAAAATATTTTTCTGCGGAACAAATTCTAACTGCACAGAATAATTTTAGGAAGTGTTCGTAATAACGTGAAGATTTGAAACACTTAGATAGTACCACCAAACCATAATAATTTAAAAAATTTCTGAATTCTAATCCTTTCCAGTTAGACAATAGTTTAAGGGAACGTGTGCCACGATGAATTTCACTAGGCATTTTAATCATTTTTAGCAATTCGGATATTTCGTTTTGTTGAGCACAACTCCATTTAGTTCGGTAACTTAAGTCTCCACTACGCCATCCGTTTAACAATCTTTTCATTACTCCCAATTCTAAAAGATGAAGTGGATCGGCTACAATAACATCTTTTATAATGTCAATTGGTAACTTGGTTAAAGCTGTGTCAAATTTTTGGTGTATTTTATATTTCTTCTTACGAAACCTTTTATCAGTTCTTGGAGGTTGATTCATTTTCGTAAACACAACTGTTTTGATGATTATTTTCCAACTGTGGTACATTTTTAACATCCATGTTTTGCATTAAAGCTTAGTGTACCTAAAATAATAGTAATTAACAGTCTGTTCAAACTTATATGTTTTTTATGTGAAGACAAACCTTTGATAAAAGCTCGTGCTGGACTGTCACAAATAAAACATGGTATACTGATTTTTATCATGTGATTGTTTATTTTCAAACCATTTTCAAGAAGTTTCCTAATTTCTTTAACAAACGGCATTAAGTAGGTCTGAGCATTCTCAGGTTTAGACATACCATAAAATATGCCAATGACCATTGGACGAATATTGGGATACTCTTGTATATTAAATAGAACCGGCCAAAAACACTTCGTCGTACTCTTGTAAATCGGCAAGCCATCTATATTGATATTAATAGATATATCTATATTTCTGTCAATATCTTTAAAACATTTTCTAATACACACTTCTAATCCCTGATGCCAGTACATACCGTCACCATTGTTTATAAATTCAATTTTTGTAGGAGTTTTCATTAAAGTTCTCGGATCAATACTTAGGCCTGCATCAAAATGTGTATTTATAATTTTTAGAACTGCCTTTAATGCCGATTGAGTAATATTATGATCGATTGTCCATTTTCTCAACTCATTCGTAACGAGATTATGTCCCTGATGTATATCTGAAAAAAGTATAAGTATGCCTAAATATATAAATGGAAAGTAAGTACCCATAACTGTTATAAAACAGCATACAGTGTAACAGTAAATTGCACTGGGATATCGAACTATTGATATAAAAATTTACATATTTGAAAAATTTTCAGTCTCACTTATGTTTCGCTGATTTGAACAATCTTCAACAACTTCATCGCTCTCACTAGTAATACCAGGATAGTCTTGATTTTCATAATTCTCATCGTTACTCTCAGACTCACTGTTAGTGTTGGCTATGTGTCCCATTTCATCTGTAAATTGTAGATATTTAATACCAAGACACAAACAATATAATTGAAATACTTACTTGTGTTGGCAACGGGGGATTGTTCCAGGTAGCTGTTTTCTATATTATAATCAGTTAGCTGATTAATTTCTGTTCCAGACGAATTGAGTGAAATCCACATTTTCCTATATTTTCTTACCTTTCTGTAATACGCACCACTCCTTTTCCTTTTAATTTGGGAGGTATGCATCGTATTTTTAATACGTATTACACCGTCACCACAAAAAAACTCGGAGTGAATTTTAAAAATAAGTCTAAATATGTCTGCCGACACCAGTAAATTTAAATCTAAATAAGTTTAACTTCATATTCATCCTAATATTACTTTTAAATAACTTTACAGTTTAAGGTAAATGATAGTACTGTTAAATAACTGATAAGAATATTTAGGCTACCTTAATATTTCTATTAAACAACTCGTTAGTTGAACGTAACTAAAATTACCACTAACTGTCCTAAAATTACCACTAACTGTCTGGACAATCATTTAAAAATGTCCATAAAATTCCTACTAAATAACTAGTCAGTTTAAAGTCAACTGTAATACCCCTAAATTACTCGACTGTCATTACTATACATCACCATCACCATATAATTACTATTAAATAACTAGTCAGTAACATTACTACTAAGTGACCCTCAAAATGAATAGCACGATAACACTTACCGTTAGGTTACTTTTCTATGTCTAGTTACTTAAGGGTTACATGGGTTACTCTTATACTACCAAATATTACTTAAATGATTACGCATTCTGACCATTGTATGACTTTTAAGTTCCCAATTTCTTAAGTTACTCTAAAAAATCCATAATATTACGTTAGAATGACCCCAAAAATTCAGTTTCTATTGAATGACTTCTGTAAGACTACTAAATAACCCAATTAAGTGACCCAATGTTTGCTGGGTACTGAGAAGGAGTTTGGAAGTTTTTTCGACTACAATTAGGACACGACGCGCTGACAACATCCGGCTTACCACATCGAAAACAGAAAACTCGTTTGGGTTTGTGACATTTTCTAAACCGATGACCTACCTCTTTGCAATTCCAACATGTCGGACCATTTTTAGTTTCAACGACAGATATGTCATTCAAAGTTTGGTCATTTGTAACAATGGAAGAAATCGAGTTCGATGGCTTCCTATATCCCAATTCTGGTTCTAAAAGATGTTTTGGGTTAGTGGGTGGAGGACAGAATTTCTGTGTTCTATATTCTGTTTCCTCTATCATCCTAGCCAATCGCATTAAAGTTGCCATTGAATCAACCGAATATGTAGAAATCTGACGCTGAATATATGGTAAGAGATTACGTTTAATAATCTGTACCCGCGAGTATTCGGAGGGTAGATCTGAAAGTTTTCGAAACAAACTTTCCATAACGGAAACGAAGTTGACAACTTTTTCTTGGCTACCTTGCGTACGATGACGAATCTCGTCCCACAGAGAGAATTCGTAGTCATGCGGCAAGAAATCTAAACGAAGTTTTTGGACAAGTTCATCCCACGAATTGAATGTACCCATCCTAAACCACAGAAGAGCCTCCTTCGTGAAGAGCTCTGGAGCAGATTGAAGTAATCTATCTTTAGATACACCACGTGACATCCGTAATTCTTCAATCCTCTCCAAAAAACTCGCCACACTGGAGGAACCATCAAATTTAATGGGCCATCTCGACACGTCTGAAAAACTATTATATTGTAAGTTAATCCCAGATTGTCCGGATGCTATATTAGAACAAGAGGTGGGTTGATTGGAACTGACTATGACATCTTCCCCAAACGTTGGTTGCCTTATAGGAAGAACAGGTTTGTTGTAATTGACAGGTGGTTGATTAGCTGGAAGATTACTGTTCAGAGATGTGGATTGTATTGGAGCTTGTGCCCTATTGGCGTGAACTAGATTGATATATTGTGCGGAGTTAGCATTGTTAGTGCCTGATTTACTTTCGAATAAATCGCGCAAGGTCGAGACCCTTAATGGTCCATGCAGAGCTCTAGCGTCCACCTCACTCCTAAGCTCAGGCTCAACACCAATAATTTCATTTGAATTTGTCGGAATAACTCGCCTGGAGTCATGTAAAATCTGTGGTAGTAATGGATTCGGGCTATCAATTAAAGAAATATTATCGAGTTGGGTGTCGTTACCATGCCCCTGATTTCCCGTTTCATTATAAACACGTTGAAGTTTTCCCTGTAATTCCTGACATAATATTTTTAAGCTTTCTACTTTTCCTAGCAAATTTTCCTCAGCATTAATTCTAGTTAACCTAGTCCTAACATGAAACAATCGGGAACTAATTCTTTTAAAATCATTCAACCTGTTATTAAAATTAAAGTTATCTATCTCCTCACTTAAGTCTGAAAGTTTACATTCACAGGTAAATAATTCTCCATTAGCATCTACGTTGACAGAAGCCGGTGGTTCTCTCGCCCCATCGCGCTCTAACCTAAAAGCTTCACTTAATAATGCCCGTTTTTGGGTTACATTACCAGTTACAGGATAACCCCGAATTAAAAGTTCATATGTTATTTCATCACCTAAAAGACGATTTACCTCCATTTTTATTTTGTACAACGATAAACTTATCAAGATTCTATCAACAGGGACGCTGTTGAACCCCACCTCACCCAAATCAAAAAAAAGGAAAAAAAATAAATATATAAGTAGGTACCTATTCCTAACGTTTAGAAGTAATTCGAGATAATTATAAGTGTATAATGCCAGTGGCCACCTAAAAAAAAAGTTTCTTTGATATATAGAAAATTTTCTTAGAAACAAGTAGGACCGCAAAAGTAAATCTAACAAGTAAAGTCCAATAATAATGCAGATACCTACCTTAACCGAATATTTACAGGTACTTGTTAATACCTATATCACAGAATACACCATGTATTCTGTGCCTATATACCTAAAGCGTGGTGTACACAAAAAATACCTAAGTGCAAAAATAAACACTTAATGGATTTCAATATTTCGTACACTTATATCATAAACAACATAACAACATATATCATTATTATGATTGTGAATCAAATTTTATTAAATGTATTGATAACTAGCTGGTATGAATTACCCTGTATATGAATCAATAAATTATTGTATTCATCAACCTATTTTTAGAAAAGTAAACCAAGATTTCTTTTATCAAATTAATCTAAGTTAAATTTCGAGCCAAAGTAAAAACAATCACTCGTTATCTCTCAACCGATATTATTCCGGATAACAAAATATGTATTTCTTTTTCAAACACCGATTCAACTTTTAGCATTTAGGTACTACTCCGGTGGCACCGAACGATTTCTAAGTTTTTATGACGTCATAGCCATTCAATTGACCAAATCAAATCGGAACACACCTCCCAATAGAACAGCGAAATTTCTACCATGGCGATCAGTCCGTACATACAGGATATCTATGGCGATATGCTAAAAGTGAACTGTCAAAAATCAAACTTCAAAACAAAAGTGAAAATATCTAGCTGATGTACATTAAAGAGGTCAAAAGACAAGGAAACGCATTAACACACGTTGGGGGCCAGTTTGCTACGTCCTATTTATTATTTTTTCTTTTTAATACTTATTCCACCATAGAACCACAATAATAATAAATGAGAACAAAAAGTGAGTTTTAAATCTTTATTACATTTATCTGATGGAGTGGGTTCCAGGGGTGCCGCGAATAAATATGCGTTTCCTTGTGACTTTAAAAATACTATTATCTACAGTAAAAGACGTGGGTAAGTTCTCGATTTTCCAAATCAATCAAAGATTCAGATGTTTTGGATTAAAAGCAATTGTACGGCCAGTACTTCTAGAAGCATTACATATGACCCAGTTATCTTATATGCAACTAAACTTCAAAACAAAACAAAAAATCAGAACTATAGTACAGTAAGTGAAACACCTGATGGCATATATAAAAAGAGAAAAAGTAAGTGTTTTAATAAATAAGCGAATAAAGACATTCCTATCTCAGGCTATCCTTAAAACTAAACTTAGCTGATCAATTAGAAGGTGTCTTCCTACGCGATGTCCTCCTCGTAATCAAGAACTACTGCAGGTAAGGGTAACTATAATTTTTTCCAATTTTGTTTCTAATAACAGTTCTTTTTAGATGCTTCTCTTATATGTAACAGTGCCGTCCAAATGGTAATGGAGCCTCCAAATTCCAGTGGTGGGTAGCTTTCTATTTCCTTTTTGTTTTATATTAATCAGTGTTTAGATCTTCACTTTCAGCTAGTATATTTTGGTCTAAGATTAAATATAATCCCACAATAAGGATTAAAACTATTAATAAAATTCAACTACAAATAAAAAGCCTAAAAACCGATTAAACCGATTACTTTTCTGTTTTATGTTTATTTTTCAACTTATAACTCACCTTCGTTGATGGGTGGCTTTAAAAAAAGTGGCTTCAGAGGAAGCGGTAATATATCAGTCAGAAAACACAATTTCCGTGAAATTTAATATCCTCCCCCGAGATAAACTGTTTAGTTTTACACAGTTATTATTATTTCTTTGGAAATTCAAATTTTCCTTCTAAAAATCCGCAAAATTGCGAGCACGTCTCACCTTAGAAAATGTGCTTTTACTCAAAAAAAAAACGATTTCTTTAAAAAACCAGTTCTTTTTATCATTCCTTATCAAAATTTTTGACCGGGAAGGCCAGTTACAGTTATATTTTAAAGAGTGGTATCCTTGATTCTCTCGGGACATCGTAATAAAATCTTTTCTGTGGTTTTACGTCCGTATTTGAAGTTTATCTATGGTTTTATGCTAAGATATCTAGATGTCAATACTTCATTCTAAGTAAAGAAGATAACCTATTTTATATCCTACAAAATTCTACTCCCATTTGTTTATATTTATACTTCCTATTATAATTTAATTCATTTTTTTTTATGTTTCAGAAAAGGAAAGCTGACCACACTAGTTGGAAGGACGGCTCTGGACAAAAGCACCTCAGAATTATTGATTTTATTTTTGCTCTTTGATTACCTACTAACTGTTGTTTAGTGTTTATTGTGATTCATTACGTGAATAAAACATCTGGACTGATTCAATTCTATTAATTCCTATGAATGAGGCATGATCTGGTAAGTCATTGCTTAACAAATAAATTTAAGGGTTTACTTTTAACTCGTAACAAGATATCCAAAAAACTGCTTTTAATGTCGAAAATGGACATTATGAGTATGTTCGAATGCCGATGGGACTAAAAAATAGTCCTGCGACATTTCAACGTGTTGTAGACAATATTATGAGGGGTTTACAAAACGAAATATGTTTAGTTTACTTAGACGACATAATAGTTTTCTCGACATCCCTACAAGAACATATTACAAATTTAGACAGAGTATTTGAAAGACTTAGAGACACAAATTTTAAAATTCAAATCGACAAATGCGAATTCTTGAAAAAAGAAGTTGCTTATCTTGGTCATTTAGTAACACCTAACGGAATAAAACCAAATCCAGATAAAATCTGTGCAATACAACGTTACCCAATACCTAAAACAACCAGAGATATCAAATCATTTTTATGTTTACTTGGTTATTATAGACGATTCATAAAAGACTTTGCACGACTGACAAAACCTTTGACATCCTGTTTAAAAAAAGGAGCAAAAATTGAACATACCGCTGAATTTATTAGATGCTTTGAAACTTGTAAAAATTTACTCACTAACGAACCTATCCTACAATATCCAGACTTTTCTAAAGATTTTATTTTGACAACGGACGCTAGCGGATTTGCCTTAGGGGCAGTATTATCGCAAATATCATCTGGAACCGAAAAGCCTGTGGCTTATGCTTCCAGGACTCTCAACGAGTCTGAACAAAATTATAGCACTATAGAACGTGAACTTTTAGCTATCGTATGGGCTACAAAATACTTTAGGCCATATTTGTTTGGTAGAAAATTTAAAATATATTCTGATCACAAACCTCTTAAGTGGTTAATGAATCTTAAAGAACCAAATTCTAGACTTGTAAGGTGGAGGCTTAAACTCGAAGAATTTGATTACGAAATTGAGTACAAAAAAGGCTCTGCGAATTCTAACGTAGACGCACTTTCTCGGGTTGAAATACATACAAAAGAACTAATTGACTTTTACACTGAAAGCTTTGATGACTCCTTCTTACAAAACCAACGAGACGAAGATCAAGATAACGAATCCATAATTGTAAACGTAGACGAACCCCCAATTACAAACGATGACGATAATGACACTGTTCATACAAGCGAAGAGGACCCTATTTTAGGTATGAAAATTTCTGAAAAATGTCTTAACTCTTTCGACCATCAAATAATATTTAATTTTGTCTTACACTCTCCCACAAGACCTAAAACAGAACAGGTATTTCCTAACAAAAAACGGCTTCATTTGCAAATTTCAATTAAAGATTTCCATAAAGACGTTATAAATGTTTTCAAAAATTATATTGATCCAAAATTTACTTATGGTGTGCATTTTCAACGTCATGAGTACATCCCTCGAGTATTAGAAATATTACAGACAACTTTTAAAAATTCTGCTTATAAACTAATACAATGTAATGAAATATTAACTGACATAACTGACAAGGACGAACAACACGAAACTATAAGATTATTTCATGAGGATAGAAATAATCATCGTGGAATACTTGAAACCGAAACAAGAATAAAACGGACATACTTTTGGCCCAGAATGAAAAATGACATTACAGACTTTATTAACAAATGTGATATTTGTCAAACAAACAAATATGACAGAAATCCACCGAAACAGAAACTAATGATAAGTCCAACACCCTCAAAACCACTTGAAATTATATTTTGCGACACTCTTTCTGCTCAAGGTCACAAATTTTTAACAATAATCGATACTTTTTCAAAATATGGTCAAGCATACCCACTAGCAGCATTAAACGGCATAGAAATCACAAGAGCATTTTTAACATTTATGTCTCACCATGGTGTCCCGAGTTTAATTGTAATGGACAATGGTACCGAACTCAAAAATTCAATTGTGCAAGAATTTCTAGATGTTCATAAAATAAAAACCCACTATGTTACCCCAAATAGTACACAGTCAAAAGGTGCAATTGAACGTTTTCACTCTACTATTATCGAACATTTGCGCATCATTAGAGCAAAAAATGACGGTAAAATAAATATTCTCAATGATATGACCTATGCTATTTTAGGCTATAATAATTCGATACACTCTGTAACAAAACAGAAGCCAATCGATATACTAAATGGACATTTTGATTCAAAAGAATTATTTGATATAAACCTTGATCAAACCCTTATTAATAACTACGTTCAAGAACATCGACAAGTTACTACGGAAATTTATAAAAAATTAAAGTTCTCAAAAAGAGGCGACCGTAACCTACCACAATCAAAACCGACATGACCCATTACAGTACGAACCTGGCATTGACATATATAAAAAGAATACAACACAAACTAGGAACAAACTTAACCCAAAGTTTTATAAAACAACAACCCTCTCTGACAAGGGTATAAAAATAAAAACAAATAAAAATAAACTTTTACATAAACAAAATCTTAAAAGACCAAAAGCTAATCAGAAAAAATTGTTACAGGGCGCTACTAGTCCTTCCAGTCCTATTCCTTCCACTAGTAAAGGGTGAAGAAATCCTAATCAATAAATTAAATAATAATCCTGGCATCCTTCCGTACAAACAAAGCACACAGCAAAATTAAAAGCAAGTGTTCACACTTTCCTTCATTATTACGATTTATCTCCTATAGGTAAAGAAATTGAAACTTTAAAATATGCATATAATAATGTAACATTAGCGATTCAATCAGGGCTTAGCCACCCTTATTTTCGAGAGCTCGATTATTTTGATCGTGCCCTTCTTTATCAAGTAAAATCTGCTGAACAAAAATTCCACTCTCTAATGCCATCGTCTAGAGTAAAAAGAGGTCTCATCAATGGATTAGGTTCAGTAATTAAAAGTATCTCAGGTAATCTTGATGCAAATGATGCAACGTACTATGATCAAGCAATATTTGATTTACAAAATAATGAAAAAGAAATCGTGCAAAAACTTAATCAGCAAATTTCACTTACAACTGACATTATTGAAAATTTTAATGATACAGTATCACTTATAAAGAGTAATCAAGAAACAATATTTTCTGGAATTCAGACAATACGTAATTCACTGAACACATTCATATTTCAATTCAACGATTACATGCAAACTCGAAATGTTTTAGATCAATTAAATGTTAACTTTAATATTATTTTATATCTCTTAAGTCAGATAGAAAATGCTATAACATATGCTAGATTAGGAGTTTTACACACTAGTATAGTAGATATAAATGAAATGAATTCTATAATTGATACAGTATTAAAATATCACTCTAGAAATGAAATAATTTTTCCAAATATAAGCAATGACACGCATAGATATTATGAAATTTTAAAAATTGAAGCGTACTACTCTGATACAAAAATCGTTTTCGCTGTTCACTTTCCTATTGTTTATCCTGAAACCTTTTCATATTATCATCTTTTCTCTATCCCTACAACAAACCACACAACTATCATACCTCGCAACACCTTTCTGACAATGAACGAAAACTATTACCAATATCACTCAATGCCCTGCCTAGACCTAAAGCCAAACTATTATTGTCCCGATGGAAATCTGTCTGTAGGAGACGAAGAAGAAGATTGCATTTTCCAGTTATTTCAGCTTCAATCAAATCCAAAAAACTGCCAAAGTATTCCTATCAAAATCTCGAAAAACGTAATCCAGCCAATTGATGAGTCACATTATATAGCCATTTTCGTTAATCAAACTAAAATTAAAACAATATGTACAAGTACCGACTTTTCCATCCTGGAAGGAAATTTTTTGATATCTATTCCATATCAGTGTAAATTTCTGGTAGAAAAACAACAATATATCAATCAACAATTGATTTCACGAGGCCAGCCGTTACTACTTCCCGAATTGAAAGTTACCTATGGTGAAAAAGAAGAAAACGTTCCAGAAATTTCCTTAGAAACAGTTCCCTTAGATAAAATTCACAAACTTCTTAATAAACAAAGTGAAATCCAGCCTATAGTGTTAAAACATTTACAAAAGACTTCTATTAATTATAGTAATATAGTAATTTTTATTTTAATAGTAGTTAGTGTTCTTTGGATAGTAGTTAGTTATATCGTTAAAAGAAAAATCAAGAGAAGTAATTCAACCATCAAAGAAGACGAACCAAGAGAAGAAGTGAAATTAGAAGAGCGACCAGAGGCAAGTCCTAGGGCATTTTTCACTCCATGAAACATGCCAGAATCTTAGAAGGGAGGAGTTATAGTCATTGACCCTTATAACTACCGTTATAATTATTGAACCCAACACCCGGATATGTGTAAAAGGAGAAATGCTTATTTTACTATTTCACAATTTTATACAATTCTGCTTACATGTTTTTATTCAAATTAATTCAGTCTGATTTTTATATTCTTAACAGTAGCATTAAACTTATATTCCAATTTACCACTAGTTTGATTCATTTTTTGTATTTAAAATAATAAAAGTTGTTTTTAAAAAGAAACTTAAGTCGCGGTACCGTCCACACTTTATACGCGGCGGAGTTACGCTACTATGTTCTGTTGCATGTCTGGACCGACCTTTACGCTGCTGCATGGCTACGGCTCACTTTGTAGTTCTACGCCATTTTAGGGCTCATGTATGTCGTGCTCAAAGTTTGTTGTGGAAGTGTGAATTAGTTAATATTATCTATCAATAATCATTATCGAAAAAGACAATGCCCAAATTTATTGTGAAGGAATATAATGTAGGTAAGTAAGTTTCATTTTAGTGAAATAAAATAAAACATATTTCATAACATAAAAAGCGACATTTACTGAATGTTATTGAACGTGATTATGTTCTAAATTATAAACCAAAGAAGTTAATGAACATTTTGTTATGGTTTAAATTCTCTGAGAATTTTATTATGATCCAAATAAAATAATTTAATGATCTACTATTACAGGCTTCCAATTTTCTTCAAGTACGAGGTAATAAATAACTATACATGAATTTGTTAACACTGAACTGTATTACCTATAAAACCACTTACAAATATATATAGCAAAACTAGAATATTATCAGCATAAATACCGTTTAAAATGATGAAATGACCATAACACTAAACACTTCTTCGGAAACAATCGAGTCTATCTTACCAAAAAAATTGTGATCTTCTATGACTAGGAACTTACTCAGGTTGTTTCTATATGAACATTTGTGTATCCACTTTCTTCTAGTCATTTATTTTCTACCACACTCTAGTATTTTCCATGGAACTTTGATTTCTCAGTAACCTTCCTTTGTTTTGTTGCCTTGGGTTTGTCATTGTGTAGTGTCTAAAATATAACAAAATACTTATAAATAACTATCGAATATTATTTTACTAAGCTTTATCTTTGCATATAAATGGTCTATGTCTAATGATTAAATGAAAATACGTACTCTGTACACTGTTTTAGCTGTTGGATGTATATTAAACAAATAAACTAGTCAGTAGATATTAATTGATGAAATATAGTTGGCTTACCTGGATGCATATTAGTTCTTGCCATTTTCATAAGGAAGTCCTGGGTTTATTCTAATAATCTTTATATTTCGGGTTGTTTTCTGTTTTCATGCCTTTGTTTTGGTTGAATAGTAGAACTGTCAAGTGTCAATTGAAATTTCGCCACAAGGTACACTGGTGCACCTTGCGTGTGTCAGCTGTACAGCCTTCGATCGATTGATTATCTATCTCTTTCATTTTGGGTGAGTAAGACAAGACTATTGAGAATAGTGAGAACACTTTTGGAATTCGGAAGTGTTGGATTCTGTTTTTGGGTTAACCAACGTATATTGCCAATTGAAACAATAAGAGTTGAGTTTTTTATAAATAGATTTCGAATTTGATTTTTCCATTGTTTATTGGTCAAACTGATTTAGCCATTTTTGAGTAAAATTGGACGGGAAGCGACCGCTACGTTTGTTGGGGAAACGTACTTTGGCGGTTCTCATCGTTGTGCAAGGTATTTGTGAATTTTGGAAAATTTTGGATTTAGCCGTATTGAATCGGGATTTGGTTTGCACAGAAAGATAATAGAATATAGTCGGCAGTAGTTTGGAATATTTAGAAGCCGCTGTATTAACCGAAAGGGATTTTATTTGATAAGAACTTGCCGCAGGCTCATTTTGACATCGAGCCATATTCCAGCGTGGTCATTTAGTTGAACCCTCATTGTGTTGAGGTAAGTTATTACTTCGATTATTTTCTTAAAAGGGAAGGTTGATAGTTGTTGCATATTTTGGTATGCAATTTTTTTATAGTAAAGGTTTATCATTTTAGGGTTCTTCCCTTGGATAGTCACTCGTTTGGTTGGCTCATCGGCTTAAGTGGGTAGAGACAATAATTATTGGGACTTTATCATACTGAAATTTTGAATTGGACACTTTGGAACTGGGTTGTTGCCCTACATCGTGGATAGGTAGCTGGAACTCCGACCGACACCATAGCAGCTAAGTACTCTAGTTAAGAATCCCTGTATCACTGATCTCACTACTTCACACTACTTGACCTTAGTTTACCAGATTTGACATTTTTTTTATCATTAAACTAGGGTTAGCTGGAACCCAACCTTAGTTCATAGTGATTGCGCCGATATTGACAAATTGAATGTAAGACCCGGACTCGACTGTTTAGTTTGGCTGAAACCCAAACTAAATAACCTTTACGTTTTGTAATTTTTTTTTTCCTTATTGTAAATTTCTTAGAATTGGTTAAATATTGTTTTATTATGGGTGGGTTTTAAGGTATCCAAATAAATATATTATAAATAGATTTAGAAAAGAACTGGCTTGTAAAGCTTGTATGATCATACAGTGCTAAGTAGTTATTGGTTGTCATAACCCAACAATTAAGTAGGTACAATTAAGTATAGAGATGTAGAATTTTACTTGTATTATACCGTACTACAGATTTATTAGTAAACAACATTCTATCTTGGTCACCAACCTAGGCTGCTTAATTTATTTACCAGGTACCTGCCCTTTGTTTTCCGCGTTTTCCATAGGGAGTAAAATTCGGTGGCGCTCTGAACCAAAATAGTGACATTAAAGCAACCGACAAAATGCACCCACTCCTGAGTGAGGTACCTACCGCTTTTTAAGAAATCTAATTCATTGGGCATTCTAACGACTTTGGTCTTTATTTAAAAAGTAACTACACCTAAGGTAGGACCCTTGTTATTGCGGCAAATCAGCACGAATTGCGATAAAAATTTGTTTGTATCAATTGTATCCCACAAGAAACAATTCCATCTACAAGCAAATAATGTGTCTAAGTTGATAATCGTATAAAAGGTAATGTAAAACTCATATAGCATAAAATTATATTTGCAAATCATAAAATCCTTTACAGATAACAGGATCATTATGGAACCATCTATGGAGACTCCCTTCTTTCGAAGTGCCAATAAAAGTCTACTGGAAAAAGGTCGAACAATGTTCAAAGGTGTATAGAGTCGGGAAACAAATATTCAAACCTTCACAGTACTATGTGTTTGAGCTAATTAAAAATGTTTATAAATATATTGATAATAGTCATATTCTCCTCAAGATTTACTAGATTAAACGATGAAATAGAACAGTTTAGTCAGTTTTATTCCATCGTTTAGTATGGATCTTCATCAAGTAAAAGCCTCATCTATTCAATTTACTAGATTGGCATTGTAAACTACCCTTTGTCAATAGTATGCAAGTTTTGGTTTTTAGTTAGTTTTATTTGTAGCAACCTGTAAAAGTCAATGTTTTTCGTATTTTGAATGTATATATATATAGCTGTCTACAGTACCAATTGATCAAGTTTTTGGAAAAATCTCGATACAACTATTTTCCTTGAAACTTTAAGGACATTTTTACCTATTGTAGGTTCTTGTATATTAAAATACATTTGTGTGCTTACTGATATCACTTTTCTTATTTGTAGAACTTTTACAAAACAGTTGACTGTGAAATAAAAAAAGTTGAGCCAAAAGATATATGTAAATGCTTTATTTAGTAAAAAGAAATTAAATGAAAATTTATAAATAATAATTTATGCTTTTACTTTATACATCATTGTATTATATTTAATTATTTCTGCAATCCATAGTGTGAGCTCACTATTTCTATACTTGTTTTTTAAACATGCATTTTTATCACTGTTGATGAAAATGATGATCATATTATCTATTTAAAAAGTTATCATCTCCTCAGAGCGCATGCTGAGCCTTTTCAAAATTATTTACTCAATTTTATTTATTAACTATTGTATTGTTAAGCTCTTATATTATGTCTTTCCGTTTGTCTTGAAATAAATGAAAAAAACGATCTGTTTATTGTGTTATTTTTGGTAATGAATAAAAATATATAAACAAGTTAATTATTGTTTAATTTTTCCCACTTAGGGCATTGTATGGTCCATATTTTGACATTTCATTTAATTTAACTTCACTATTTGATTGTTATTAATATAATATCAATCAAATATTGAGTTGATTCAAATGAAATATTTAAAAAAATGGACCATAAATACCATTTTGCAATGAATAAAAAATTACAGTCAAAAACTGTTAAATTACAGGAAACTACTTTTTCAGTAGTTAGCGAGGACCACAACCATGTAAAAGCTGTTAGAGGTCACTTTTACGACTCGTAAGGTGACGCCACCCGTCAAAATTAATTCGCCTTAGGGAGCGCCACGGTCAGATGCCCATCTATAAGTATGTTATCTGTGAGTGAAACCATCGGCTAATGCCCTGATTTATTGTTGTTATTCTGACAGGGTTGCCGACTTTCGAAAGATATCTGTTGACCGAGTACCGTAGAAAAAATCACTATCACAGTTTTATTGTTTTTTTATGTCAACACTTTCTGTCCCAAATGCTTTTGGAGATTAACTACTGTAAGTTCATACGTACCAGAAAAAGGCACTAGATGTATGTTTTAATGGAAAAATGGTGAAAATACAAAGGAACTTTTAGAGAGATGTCATTGTGACAAGCAAATCCCACTCGAAGGACCAAAAACATACGTAGGGGAAGAGTTCAGGAGAGCTGGTTCTTGGTTTTAAATTGATAAGATCTTATGACAGACTTTCTCCTTCCTACATTTGTACAGTGGTCGGGTGAATAATAAATTGATCACAGCATGCAGCATTATACAGCATAATCACTCGAAGGACCAGTGACGTCCAGCGTCACAAATTAGCGAAGGGTAGGATGTATGGAGACATTGGAGACATACAAATGCTTAAGCTGTCAAAGTAATGATATAGGTATAATTAATCTGTCAATTACAATAAAATACTATGGTACACTATTTCCTTAGAATTATTAAAATGAAACCCGTTGTCACAATACCTTTGGTGAATATCGTTAAAACAGAAACATTAAGCTGTATATAACTGTTGAGCGCCGGCAACCCTGTTACTTTACTGATGGCGAATGTAATTAAATAATATATGTTGGTTTTCATTGATTTGATATATATAATAAGAGTACTTACAATACTTGTAACAGCACTGTTATACCCATTTTTGTGGTAAAAAAAAGTAAATTTGAATTTCAATTGCGAGATACAATTAACATTAGAACGAAGTATAGTACTATCTTCATGGCTGACACATGTATATGAGAGAGAGCAAAAAGAAAGGGAGTTTCAGGTACACAAAAGTGACCGAAATCAAAAAGTCGAAAGATAATGAGTTTTTTTTTTTTAAAGCCTTTAACGCATGGTTGGCGTTAGGCAAATTAAATATGGGGACATTAGAAGAAATATATTGTTATGGTTTATTGAATGCCCCACGTTGGGAGTCAATTTGATATGGTTTTTTATATGCCCACGTTGTGGAGTCAATTGATATGGTTGATTTGTATGCCCAACGTTGTGAGTCAATTGTAATGGTTTATTGAAATACCCACGTTGGTGAATAATTGTTATGGTTTGGTTTTTTTTTTATTTTACATTTAATTTATTATTTTATTATTTATTTATTTTATTTTTTTTTTATATTTAATTTATATAACCATAATCATTAACAAATTTATGCTTACCTTAAATTATTTTAATTGGGCGCCATCAGTGATTACTGAAATTTTTTATGTTTGAGTATGACTCTTATTTTATTGGATATTAAAACTTTTTATAGTTTTTATTTTGTATTTTATAATTCTCAGGGTATATTTTTTTTTATTGTGAGTTCAAAATTGCAAAATTTGGAAACCGACTCTGCCTTTTGTTCTTCTGGTTAAAAGTTGGTATTCTACTACTTACTGCAATGGTGTCGTAGAAGTAAAACAAACAGCCACATCTAAACCCTGACAAACTTGTATTTTATTCGACAACTGCTTGAAATTTCTTTTATAATAAATATTCAAAAACAAAATTTAATACACAACTTATTTTAAATATCAAATTTCTTACCTAAAATTCTTTCACTCGTACATACAGTCACACTGATTTAAAATTTGTACTCACAGAACTAATTCAATTATGTGGCTATGGAAAATTTTATATATGATATTCTATTCTATAAAAAAGAAGAAGTTTTATACTTTGTTTCTTTGAAATGGAAAATACATGGAATGAATTTATTTCTCAGAATGTTCTGTAAATACTGTTTATGTATATCTAAAGTTTTAATTTAATAAACAACAATTTTTAAACTATATCATTTACAAACTTAAATTAATATGGAAGAATGGACAGTACCTGAATGTCTATTAGTTATACTTTCTTTCTTCAACTTTGAAGATTTCAATGGTGTGGAATGTTGATACTAAGGCCTGCAGAATTACAGACAGTCCTACAAGGATTGACTCAGCTCCTCTCTTCGTCAATTGGATATTTTCATGGCTCGTTCACTGTGGATTGTTTTTATTTTCATGGCTCGTTCACTGTGGATTGTTTTTACTCTGTTTCAATCTCTTCTATAGTGGCACTTGGAATTGTATCAGCAAAACTATGTTTGTGATATTAGTTCAGTGAATTCTATGTGATATTGGCTTACCGGCACTTTGTAAGTATTCTTATAAATTTTATATTTCACTTTTCATTTAGTTATATCACTGAATTTTGTTATTAGAGTGGTTTTAATACATTATTATAACCTTTTTGAATATTTATTTTGGTTTTATCCGGATTTTTCCTTTATTTTAGTTTCAATTAAAATTTTTCAATCTTTCTCCTTTTGAGAATTTTTTACCAGTTGTTGATTTTTTCAACAAATTTTCTTTTATTTCATTTTCAATCATTCAGATTCATTTTAGAAGTTTGTTACTAAACTAAATTTTCAATTCTTAGAAAATATTGTGACTTTATTCAAATGAAATTATGTCATAGTCTCTATATGGTATTAGTTTCACTTCTATGTAGTTAATTTTAAAATTGCAGTGGTCAAAATTTTGTATTTGTAGTTTTTATAACCTTTAGTTTTAAGTTGGTACTTAACATAATTTTTGTGAAGTTGGTGATCCTGTTTTTATCTGTCAGTTTATAGCTTATATTCTTTGATTATACAGGGTTTATCAAAATGATTATTAAAATTAAATATAGTGTTTGTCAAAATTTTTATGAATTGTTATTTTTATTTTATGATATTTTCATACCATAACAATATATTTTTCATTTTTCATTTATACAAAAACCACTCAATTACATGGGTTTATTAGGTTTATTATAACATCGGAGTCATGATACTGATCAAGGACTGGTCGAAATTACACACACTATTTTACAAGAAATGTTTGTGCTGATTAAGACATGAGCAATTGGTCAAATTTTCCGCCCAATAACAAAATATTGTAATGTGTATATGACATTAACAATATATTCAAAAATTTCCATTTTAGAAAATATATTCACCAATATTCGGCATCTTTTTTAATACATTTTTGGTAAATATTGTTCACTTTGTATTTGAAACGTGAGTTTTACTTAGTTAGTTACTGAACAAATGATAATAATCATTTTTGTAAAATGGGTATCATTTCGTTGGCCTCCGATTTTCTCCTCGATAATCAAACTGCTTAGACTGTGCTCGTAGGTTTCCCTAATCCCTGCTGTCACCACAATACGAAACAAATGATTAATTTTTTTTATCTCAAGCCACTTGAACTTTGTGGAGTGCACCATAAATACATTATCTTATGTAGATTTTAATACATTCCGCACAAAAAGTATCGCATAATCGTTAGTTATATTTGTAGGTATATGGGAACGTAAGAAATAATAATCTAAAGAAATCGAGAATCCACTTGTCAGTTACGTCATTGACATTTCCACAGGATGCTTAAACTCATACACGTATCAAATTTATAGATCGGTCCCAAATTTAATGAATATTAATTAATCCACTGCTTCGAGATCCGTATACTTATACAGAGGAACGTAAATTTACAGGAGAACACCCTCGCTGCTAAAGCCATCAAGATGATTGATATTCACACTTACAAGCATTGCGTCTGAGGCAACTGAGACAACTGCAAAATGATTTAACTAATGTGAAATAGAAATGTTTATGCACAAACTGTTCGTAATCCGTTAAGAGAGATTGGGACACAAGTGAAAGTTGTAGTATCAGTGCCTCGTCTCACCAGAAACTATCGTGTGTCCCGTTTGAATATTTCCAGGGAACATGTTACCTGTTAACGATTGAGCCCATCTTTTGCTATCTGACAAGTATAGATTTTGTCTCATTGCTTCTGGTCAACGTATACCAGTTTATTGACGAGATAGTCAACAATATTCTGGATGCAGTTTGCGACTTGACTCAAATTTCAAAAGATTGTCTATTGAGAACTGGGGGGGAATTTGTTCAAACGACCGTACAAAATTAGCCATAGTTAAAACAGAATCAAGGTATACCACAGACATTTTATAACAATCTGCTACACAATTTGCGCCGTATGTTGGCGATTGATTTATTCCAATACATGATAATGCACGACCATATGTGGCAAGAATTGTATCACAATACCTAGAAACGGTTGGATCAAAAGTTTCAGACTGCGGTGAGTCCGGTAATGAATTTCATAGCCCATAACCGTCTAAGACTTAGGTTAAGGACGCGAATTTTTAATTAATCTGTAACTACTCTATCTCGTATAGTGACTAGTCCTTCCTCAGACATTTATTAAACCGCTAGCTAATTATTCGATTGACAGCCATTCAAGGTTCACACAATCCTCCAATACGAAAAGTTCTGTGGCTTGAAACAGGTATTATACTTTTTGTGCGGAGTGTAGTTCAAAGCACATTCAAGATAATAAATGTTTCTAAAATTCTACTATATAAAGGGTACTGAAATAGACATATTTCTAATAACATTGAAACCACAGTTATCCAAGATGAAGTTCGCTTTTGCCTTACTATTTTGCGCCTTCATTGGTAAGTACATGATTTTGAAAAAAATTAAATACTAGAATAAGCAAGTGTGTGTTTTCCGTAAAAATTAAACAGGAAACCGCCTCCAATATGTCAAAAAACTGCATCTTTTTACCATTCAGTTGAGACTTAGTTTTAAGGATTGTATATATAATTTAGGATAAGACAAAATTAATTGATCTGGTGAAGGAGGACAGAAGTGTCTTCTGTGTGCCATATATTTACTGCAATCCAAAGACCAGCCCTGCTTGGTATTACTGGGGCAATGAACAGCACGGAAACGGCATCAATGGAAGCCCTTGTCAGGGTTTGATTTGAGCATTAAATATTTTTGAGCCACCTCGTATACATGAATTATAACTTTCAGTATTTTAAGATCATTTTGGTATATTTGAGTGAAATTTCTTATTAATATATCCACTGCTGACTACCTATTATGCCCAGTTCACCTTTTACCTCAACTAAGTAGTTATTTAATTTTTTTTTCCCAATTTGTATACCTTTATTGCTCCGTTTTATGGTAGTTGCATATAGGGAAATGGTATTGTGTTTTGCTGAAAGCAACATCTCCATGAAATAGCTCGGTAAAACGAAGGGTTTTGTATTAAAAATTATAATCTCTTATGGCTATTCCATTATTTTGAATCCCTGCGTGTGTACAGGCCTTCACATACTTTTATACACCTTCGATAGTATTCAAGCGAATTAGTTTTTGCTATCTAATGTTTCTTTCTTGGTTTGATTTTTATCACTGTCAAGTAGAATAGAATATTGGAATTTTACGTGGACTTCACTAATGAAATTGTGTTCGGCTGGTTGGAGATTTAAAACCCCTCTTTTTGGTCACTTGGTTGTGGATTTCGGGTTTATTCTCCAGAAGTAATCTTCACGGCTATTATTGGTATTGGTATTGTTGTATCGTTGGATGCCAGAAGATTCACCTGAATATCAGGATTTGAGGCCACCGATAGCACATTTCTTTGAAAGTAACCCCTATAAACCATCTCAGGGTAAGCTATTACTTTTCTTTTTACTTATTCTGTTAACTTGTGTTCATTAGTATGTATTTTAATTCCGGTTTGTTTTATTTCACACCAGATCTAATTAATTTTCTGCATAATCAATTTTTGGGTTAGCTTTGACACGTGGCGATTAGTCTGATTAGGGGTAGAGTGCGTTTTCCCTATTATTTTACATTTTTAATTTGAATGAACCAAAATTTATTTTCTGTTATTTATTACTGGCCAGGATTATTGAACATATTTTCATAATTTGTGGAAAATATAGTAATTAATTTTGTTTTACCATGTGCTAAATCTCATTTTCTATTGGGACACGGTTTTCTTATTTCATATAATTCATTGAGAACAGGAATCTGTGTGCACTCGAACAGACAATGGCGGTACAATTTTTTTATTATGATTATCAAAATTTTTTTTTAGGCTCTATTCGAAAAAAACTGTATCTTCCCTTTAATATTTTATGTATTATTCGCATCAATTAATAATGAATGATCATATACCCACTAGATATTTATTTATTTGTTTTTAGTTGTTACTCTGATCTATGTCTATTAATTCATTATTGATTACATGGTGTTGAGTAACATCAGGCGACATAATTTAAGTCAGTGTAAGTCATTTTGGGGTTTGTTGGACAAAAATATTCTTTTTATTGATTTTATATACTGTTTAATTTAAGATACATTTAATTTATTACTAATTCTTTGTGTTACCCCTTTACTGTTGATTCAGTTGTTCGATTTTCCTAGATACATATATATATATATTTTTTTTTTTGGATTATACATATTGGCTGAGTTTACAAGCTCCATGTATCTGAATTATATCAAATGTTTTTTTAAGCCATTATATTTTAAATGGGTACTTATTTATAAATAATAGATTTAGAATTTTTGTTGAAAATTTGGGACTCTGTACATAGACAATATTAAGACTATTTTTTCTTATTACTGAATCAACTTCTAGCATGTCAAATTATTTTATTATTTTTGGAACCTCCCTATAACATTTTATTATCATGATTGGTAGCCTAATTAGTACTGATTGTATTGTAGGGTTTTGAGTACGGGCTACAAGTTTTGTAAAGGCCAGAGAGCCTATACCAGGTAGCAGCTAGTCACTCTATTTTCAATACTCCATTCGACCATATCACTCTACGAGTTTAACTGCTCGGCTAAGGCTGGATGTTGGGGCTCGGAGTACTGGCTACAAGTTTTATACAGGCCAGAGAGATTATCCCGGGTAGCGGCTAGTTACTCCGTTTGTCGACACATCACTTCACCAGTTCACAGCGATTTTGACCATCGGCAACAGCTGGATATTGGTGATATTTTCCTGTCATTATTGTCTCTGTTTATATCTTTATATATATATTTTTTTTACTAACCACTCTGTAAGCATATAGATTTCCATTTATTTAAATAGATCGAATTTAGAGTTCTACTCTGTGGTTTCATTTGTTCGTCGCAAGACCTCTGCTTTAAATAATTTAGGGATCATCTATTATTATTGATATTTTTTTTTAAATACAAAGATTTTATTTAACTTCATATATTTTGGTAAGTCAACTGATAGGTTGTTCCAAGACAACGTGGAAGGCCTCTGTTTTGGCTTAGCAATAATAAAACAGTGGCGCCCATTTCAATTTTAACTCACCTCTACTCTTCGGCATTTGAGGTAGCTTGGCATAATTGCACGCTCACTTCGCTACGATCTATCAGCTCAACTTTTACTTTTACTTTCTATTTTCTAATTTTTTTCTTATTTTTTTTTACGGACTATTTCACTTAACTACACAGTAATCATTTTTTTCATTAAAATAATTTAACACAAAGAAAGCGCGTGGCACCCTCATTGACAAATATTTGAAGCTTTTTGCAAGGACGGTACCGATGATGGCACTTTTAGGCTGAAATCGGGAGACATATGGTCCCCGAACAACGGTAGAGAAGGATACACTGATACAATTGGGACAATACTAAATGAGCCCATATTGTGAGTTTGAAAACCGGAAAATATATTCACTGTGGGAGTGTACATCCCCATCCCACCTAGGATGGTTGGTCGTTGTTCTCGACCAGGTGTAATACAACTTTCCAAATAAAAAAAAGCATTGGCAGAATGGTTGGTTGGCTTTAAGAAGGTGGAAGATCATTCCCAGCATATAGGGGGAGAAATGAACTTATATTTAAATTTTTAGTTTGTTGTTGCCAATAGGCAAAATAAAATGATATCATCTGTATGGTCCCTGTGGTATTTTCATTCATATCTTTTTCTATTCATTTATGGAAAATAAAAACACAATTTTTTTATTCGGTAGCGTTTTAGCAACCGTTATTATAAGAAATTATGTTTTTCAAAGATTATTGCCATCAAAAACTCGACAAATAGACAATTAATTATATTTTGAAGTTGAATACTGCAAAAATATTTGTCCATTCACATTAGATTATATTTTTGATGGAGATGACTGTGAATAAAATATTCCTTTCAGCGAAAGTACAAATTTAGAAAAAGATTGTGGCTTTATTTTCCATGGAATGAAGAAAAAAAATGAAATAATAGAAATGAAAAAAAATAATCGAAAAAAAATGGAATAATAGTTTTAATGAGCTGTCAGAACAACTTAATCAACCTATATGCACGGCCGGATCTTGTACTCTTGTAGGCAGAATAATTTGCATTCATAAAGCAATTTGAACAATAATTAAATTGAACAAAGACCTTCTTTCATCTATACAGCTACTGTTTTGTTCATTCAATAGGAATGACACTGGAAAATATCGAGAAAAAAATTTATTTGACAATCATTTTGCAGTTATGAAGGACACGAGAATCTTATATTTATTATTTTCCATAGCAAATTCAATTCTTTCCAAAAACGATCAGTTGTTAGATTTTTGAACCTTGCGCACTTTCAACGATTTGAAAAATTTGGAGAAAATTCGAAAATGCAATTCTAATACTATTTTTACTAAATCTCATTTATTTTTCCTAGTGATGTTCGAGATGAGAAAAAAAAATTAGGATCCCGGGTAGTAATTTACGTTACAAGACCAGAAAGTAGTGTTTTTCAGGTCGAGACAAGCTTGGAGAGACCTGAAAAACACTAACTTCCGGTTGCGTGACGTACAATATTTTTTTAAGACACACTTCGATATACATTTAATTCTTTATTTTACTTTTTATAACAAAGTGATTAACAAAACTAAAACGCGACTTTAAACATGTAATTGCATCCGAGAATAGGGATGCGTATATACGAGATTCCTTCAGCGGGATGCGATCTGGTGAATACTTTTGTAGAATACAACTTTTATTTTTGATCAAGCAAGTCTACAGCACTAGAAATGGAAGTTCAACTTTCGAATTCATTTACTGCTGGAACATTATCTATAAACTTGAATGTGATATCCGAAGATGGTTTTCCTGAAAACGCCATTAAAGCTAAAGTTAATTCGATGACTTCAACTAGTAAGCGCCATTTTTTCGGAAGGTCTCAACATCCTCGTTATATTTGTCCTGCACGTGAAGCACTTTGCAGAACATGTAACAAAAAGGGGCACTTCTTCAATGACTTCTCTCGTCTAAAAAAGTAACTGCTAGCAGATTACTTGGTATGTTTGCACATTATTTGAAAAGGGTGCCTCGATTTTTAGAACGGATTGCACGGTTCCTGTGTTTTCTAGATTGTTATTAATTTTCCTCAATTATGTCGAATGGAGTTTATGTATTGAGTTTTCGGGTATTTTTGTTCAGAACAGTAGTCCAATACATGTTCAGGAAAACGAATTGGAGGGTGTATAAACTCAATTGAATAAACCAGAAATGGCCAGGGATCCAGACCAGATACACTTTGAAGAATCTTTCCTATTGAGGAGACTGTTTTTTGACAGTTTAATACTGATTTCGGCGTTTCGACGTAATTATGCAACCATGCAACTACCTTGTTCATAACTGCAAAGCTATTCTCGTAGACAGGGTATTATGACTTTTCTTCCTGATGCGAGGGGCGCAAGTGCATACTCTCTTCAGGAGTAGGAGGAATTTTTTCCCAATACTCAGTTGGAAATTTATCAAATCAGCATAAATAAAGCAGCAACAAGGATGAATGAAGGTCCGTGTTAACTCAGAATTCATAATGCAATTTTTTCTGCGACTGAAGTCACCAAAATTGGGGCATACATATCGGATATTCTAATAGGTTATAAGAGCCGCCATTTTGTTCTGTCAAGAGGTATACACCTAAAATGGTTACACAACAACTTACTGGAAAATGAAGCTCAATTGAATAATAAGAGGTTCAGTTCCTCCACTTATGCTGATGATGATCTACCACACTTTTGACCATACAATCATTTTTGCCAATATGAGATCGAATATTGTGAGATTCCGGAGAGCTACTGAAAAAAATTCAGTTCAACTGAATAATAAAAAGATGTAGGTTTTTCACAATGTTGCCCCCGGAAACCGCTATTGGTGCTAATCTTCGCTAATATTCCCTGAAAACAAAAACCTTCACTAAATCATCACAACGCTATTAGACTAATTCATTTGCCATAATCGAAGCTGTTGATATAATAGGTTTTCAAGATTCTAAAAATTCACTAACCAATAATTATTTTTTCAGGTGTATCTTTGCAAGCAGCTGTTCAGAATGAGTAAGTTAGTACTATTCAATTCACTTGAAAAAATGTTTCCAATTAGTTGTTTGTAATATTGTATTGATCATCAGAACATATAAATAGCTGTGTGAAATAAATTGAATTCAGTATAAACAAAACCATTTGGCTCATTTGGAGATGCCTTGGTAAAACTATTGAAAACCAAACAGGCCTCTAGTAAATTTGAAATAGTAATTTACGTTACAAGACCAGAAAGTAGTGTTTTTCAGGTCGAGACAAGCAGACTTGGAGATACCTGAGAAACATATTATTCTTAAATTAACGCACTCACGAAATAAGTTTGACATGAACGACAAATTGAAAATCAACGAACTGTCATCACCCGACAATATATCGAAACGTTGTCATAGTAACGAAATCAGGGAAGATTGTATTATAAAAAAGCGATTGGAAAAATGAAAAACCAGGGACCGGAAAAATATTTTGCCGGTCCCTCACGTCCATTTACCGGGCTTGATCGGCAAAACGTTATTTTTTGGATGAAAAAATGTACAGAATGTGTATATTTTCTGGTCAGTCTTAAAAAAAAAATTATCGAAATAAGTGTTCATCCAAGATACAATCTATGTTTGTTCAAAAATAGTGAGAAGTGTACTACCAATTGAATGTATATGTAGAGATTTTATAATTAAAATATTTGTTCATCCTCAATACACATTTTCATTCTCAAGCCTCAGCAATGTTAATTCAATTCATATTCAACTTCAAATATTATTGTGAATATACGTATGTTATAGCTATTCACGTTATGAGTGCATGAAATAGATTTTAATTGAGGGAGTCTAATAGACTTCAGTTTATGTACGGATATCATACAAGAATTTATGTCCGATTGCTCTCAATAGCATTGAAATAGTATATTGTGTCACAAGGAAAGAAACTTAGCTTTAGGAGCCCGACGAGCGAGCGTAGCTAAGCGAGGGCAGCTGGATAGTTAAGACTGCCAAATAAACCGAAAAAATAGAAAAATGTGATAAAAAACTATGACGTACACTGACGTTTAATTGAAAAATTCATATGAAACGTCGAAGCAATCAAGTGACAGATAGTGAAAAACTTAAAAAATCGTGGCGTTATGAATTTTCCGCCCTTAGGCTGCTAAACAATACTTTCCGCCCAATTTTTTGTGTTTGTTTCCCGGTAAGGTTGGCGGAAAAAGAATTTAGTTAAATCTACAGATTAAAGTGTCATATTTGGTTGAATTTATCTTCATATTATATTTCTCTCCACTATTATGCTTCTAACAAGCTCAAACTATTTTCTTTTCGTTACAGTGACGGATTTTGTGATATTTGTAAGATTGTTGCTGATTACGTCAAAAGTTTAATTGATCAAGATTTCTCTGAAGTAAGTATTTTCTACGTTTTATTCCGTTTGAATGAATATATCAATACAAATTTATAATTCACGAGTTAGCATTTGTCACCAAATAAGTTACGATTGTCTGAGGATTAATCCTTCTAGAAAAGTAACATAGGAAAGGATTAACCATTCACAATCAATAATTTAACATTCTAAGTCAAAAGCACAATGCTTTTTTTATTTAAATAATGGATAAATTGTTTGTTTCTATTTATTGTAGTAGCAAACTATTCATATACCAATTTTTTCATTATAGACGGATATTGAAGAAGCAGCCGAAGCCTTCTGTAAATCTTTGGACACTGAAGACGCAAACTTTTGTACTAGTCTTTTACTCCCACTTGTCAAAAAAATTTATGAAATTTATGAAGTTAAATCACAAACAGCAGAAGATGTCTGCAAGGTACTCTCATTGTGTTGAATCATTCGTTTCTCTTTATATTTAAATTGAAAACCATAAAATAAATCATTTTTCTCCAGTCGTTTTTTTGCTAACAAATTTTGACAAAAGTTTCTCTATCATCTTCACCAAATGTAACCGCCCAAACTGGTCGATAAGTGAAGCCACCAATGGGTCACAGGTAAGTCCGGTTGTTCCGGTGACAACCTTTCAGGCTTCCAACCAGCCAAATCAATGAGTGGGAGTGAGTGAGAATATGGGCACCAGGTAGGTCTCCACTCAACAAAAGTACTTGTCCTATCCTTAACCCAGCAAAGTGATAAAATACCACAAAAATGTTTATTCCAAGTAAAGACAAAAGGAAATGTGAAATTCTGACTGGATTATGGCAAAAAGATAACATAATTAAGTAGTTTACAATAACAATTATTGTGTAAGGTTTATCATTGATTTCACCACATGCACTCTCAGGAGGGATTTCGTGGGTACAGGAAGGAATACGATCTACCATACCAAAGTCTCGAGATCACTAAAACAACATTAACCTCCCGACAAGTGTAGTTCACGCCATCCCATTCATCGGTTGAGTGAAAAGGAAGTGACGAGTAGGAACAGTTATATCCCACCCGTGATTGTTGTTGACTAACATCACTCTGAAATTGATATTGTGTCACCGGCATGTAGACAGTTCCAAAAATAAACAATATAAATCTAAAATCTTCAGTTCAAATGAACTAAAACGTTACCACCTTACATACTAATTAGATGTTAGGAATACTTTATTGATAAATGTATAAGGATTTTTAGTAGGCGTTATTTCCGTACTATATTGTGAGTGAAAATCCAACGTAAAATAATATATTGCACTACGACAAATAGTACTCTGCAAATGTTTCATATCACTGAATGAGTAACTGAGCCAAAGCAATGAGTTGAAATCATAGCAGTGTATTTATGTGGAGTTACAGACCAAAACTATGAACTACCGTCCTTCTAATGCCATCACCCAACCCATATCTGGGTCCAAAGTTAAGGTTAAGTATCATACTGAGTTCTACTTGTACAACTTTTCTGCCACACCTTTTTCCGAACTGCTATCCCCCATCCCACAAAGTATATATCAATAACATAATACTAAAACAAACGCTTAACTCCTGCCACATAAGATGACGATGACAATACCTTACACCACTATCAAAAATACAAATAACCTTTTACCCATCCCAGTATGACATCCAAAACATTCAGAAGGTGATGATTCTTTACACTTCACGACTTTCCGCTACAACAACAATCTAAAAGCAGGACCGTACTCAGACTGTTTCACAAAAATACAAAGAAAGATGTTAGAGTCAAACAAACATTTCAATAAGATGAAAATCAAATGCAATTGGATTCATATCATTAGTGGGTTTTTGCCTTCCGTCAACAAAAATCCCTAACCGAACTTGTCAATCTTTGAAAAAAATGTGATATCCATATTGTATCAATAATATGGTGAATTTGAGAGGGTTTTTTGTTAATGTGGTAGGAAAAAAAGGAAGATAAGATTGATTGTCAAGAAAATTTCAATAAGTTGACATGTGCCATATGCCAATTTGTTATTTTTTCACGGCAAATACTTGCTTTTATATATTTCCACATTAAATTTCACAACGCCGTTACTCATCAGATTATTCCAAACTCATTACTCTAATGCGATTGAAAAAGAGCTTTTTTCATAAAGATTGAGTTTTTAAAAATCGGCTGAGTAAAACCGGAATTATGGACGTTTTTCCATAACAAAATATTCGCAGAACTTTCTATTATGCCCCTAAATTAGGTTGAATTGTAAGCGGCAATCGTATCTGCTTAAGACACAGGCGAATCTAGACCAAGGCTGAAAAACATTCTTTTCCTAGGTCTTTCTGTAGAACATTCATAACTACCTCTGAGAAATTGGTGACAATAACTATTTCGTCCGCCAGGCCCTGCATCCATATGCATTGGCCAGTCAGCCTGCAGATCAAATCATCTACAATAAGGTTCCAAAAAAGTGGTGAAAGTACCTCAGGGTAAGAACATTCTTCAGTAATTTTAACGGTGTTATAGCATGCATATGTTCTGTTATTCTCCTATGCTCGAACATGGTTCCTATCTATGTTGTGCATGTGTTAATCTGTTAATCCCTCTTTTTCCAAGAGATGTGTTTATTGATGAAATCGATATGTAGTCAAAAGCACATTCGATGACTGAAAATGCTGCAAGGGCAGCTTCCTCATGATGAAACAAAAATAAATTTGTTTGCTAAGAGACTTAAAAAAAAATGATGGAAAATATAATGTAGGTTCTTACCAAACTGATTTTATATTTGGAGATAACAAAACCAGTTCTCAGGGCTGTGTTATCTAACGGAAATTAAGAAACGAGAATAGTTAAGAAAATAAATTTGAGGGCGCCACTAATTTTGTTTCCTTAAACAAAATTAGAGAAAAAATCAAATACAAAAATCAGCTAACTTTCAACTGTTGCAATCTACTCGAAAATAATTAAGTTAATGGAAATGAAAACTGTTGGTGGAGGTTTAAAAAATAAAACTTTCACAAAAAAAATTAATATGGATAACTATATTGATTTAAATTTGAACGAACGTGTACAAAAAAAATAACTTAAACTAAAAAAAATGTTAGTAACGCCTAAGATTATACAAATGGTCGTCAAAATTTTATAACAATGGAAAAAAAATGCGATTTATAGAGTGATACAACCTTCTATTCTTTTTTCTTGTCTTGTTGTGGTCTTGATGCGTTGAACGGATAGAACAAGTGGTTTTTCTACCTTCTGATTCATGAAAAAAATTGTGTATACTCCTTCAAAGAAGCATCCTAAACGGACAGAATTGGCACACTCTTCTGAAAGAGACTGGTGCGCCTCTGCGCTGCTATGAAACAAGTAGGTACTCTGGGAAATCGTGCTCCTGGAAATTGAACTCCAGGAAACTTTGTTTCGGGAAACTGTAGCCCAGGAAACTTTGTTTCGGGAAACTATAGACCAGGAAACTGTGTTCCCAGAAACTGTGCTTCGGGAAACTGTTCCAAGAAACTGTGTTGCCAGAAACTGTAGGTACATAAAGATGCTGTATTCCGGGAAACTACTCCAAGAAACTGTATTTCAGGAAACTGTGTTTCGGGAAACTGTGTTCCCAGAAACTGTTCCAAGAAACTGTACTTCGGGAAACTGTTACAAGAAACTGTGCTATAAAGATACATATAGATATAAGAAAAAAAATAAAGAAACTAGAAGATTAATAAATACAATTGAATAATATAAATTTTAACTCTAGGATTCCTGATTTATGGAAAAAAATGTATGAAAAATCTAAAAAATGAAAAAAATTTTATTTATAGAGAAAGTTTTCAGGGAATATGAAAGTAAAACCATGTGGCATCCAAAATGGGTATCCATTTTGTACTAACTACTTTTTCTACAAAACAGATGGTAAATTTTCCAATATCAAAATTCAAAATTCAAAAGAAACAATAAAATGTAATAACATACCAGTAATCCAGATTCTTATTATATAAATCGTCTGCAAATGTTTGTTTTCAATATCAGCAAAAATATAGTATATGGATTACTGCACAGTTCCACACTTGTTGATTTGACGACAGACGATAAGAGCAGACCTACCGGTACCTTCCCCATTCTTATTTAAAGAAAATCCAAAATTTTAAATTTCTAAATATCTCAAGAATATTGATTTTTGAACCAATAGTTAATTCCACCAAGAATTATAAATGTGAAATAATTTATGAATTTTTCGATTGAACAATTTTCGGTAAATATTCCACCAAAAATCAAAATTCTAAAGAAATTAATCGATAAATTTATCAGCTGAAAGGTTGAACGCAAAGTTCACGTTTCAATGACTCATACTTTTTTTCGTTGTTTTTCACCCTGAAAATGATATCAGACTGATCGGTAACAAGGCCAGTAATAACTACTACCAAAATATTTATTGAAAAGTTGTAGGCTTAAAATTCATGATAAAACGATGTATTATCAGAGAATATATTGCATGAATGGCAAACGTCACAATACACTTAACTCATGGTTGATTAGTGACTATGATGACTCATCTACAGCTCATCGGTGTATGGTCTACATTCGCGCCATCTCTTCTGAATAAGTTGATGTTTATTATTTTTTAGAATTGGACCCTTTTCCACTTCCACTTCTAGAGACTAGAATATTTGAAATATCCTATAATTATAAGATCTTGTAAACCCATAATATGTGGCTAATCGAGAAACAAAAATGAATTCATCCATACAAGTATTCACAGTTTAACAAAGTATGAATACCCAATTACCAAAATTATAAAAAAGCTGGAATGGTAAATATGCACAATCAGATTATATCAATAACTGTTCTCAGACATATTACAGAGAATATGTTAAAATTAGCGAACACTGAAAATATATTTTCTCATGTCTATCACACTGTAACAAAAATTATTATGGCAAAAAAATTACATAGGTAGTTTACCATAACATGGTTAATATAGACTATCGAATGGACTGTGCCTGAACAATCTTTTTTATCTATTTTAAATATAGCCACCAGCCTAAGGTGCTATCACCATGGTTTTTTTTATGACATAGCTGTCAATATACAGTCCACTAATTTTGTATTGTCACGATAAATAAAATCAATAGAAAAAGCTATTAAAATAAGCTGTTTTCTTTAACTAACCCAAGGATAAATATTCTGATCAAAGGGAAGAATCATATCCACACAGTTTTTGATCGATTCGAGCCGGATATCCATTCCATAATCAATTTGAGGACCGTGTCGGATGTCAAGCCTTCCAGTTTACCCAGTTGAATCCATATTGCAAGAAGCATTGTGCAGCAATCTTTTCATGAAATCTGGAGGACAAATTGACAAGGTACCTAACCTAATCTAACTTAACCTAACTTTCAATTAGCATCGCATCCATCTGAACCATTTCGAGCTGTTTTCTGGTCATTTCCGCGAAATTGTTTAACGTGTTTAAGTAATTTTAACCGCTATATCGATCCTTCCGATACGCTATAAGTGTAGCAATTTGACCTACCGTGGGTGTAACACTTTTATTTCTCTACTAATCCGTATCCTTATCCCTCAAGATGCCTAAATCAAAAAGGGGTAACCATAAAATTGACATTTATAATGATCTGGTAGCTCGTCGCGACGCTGTCACTAACGAAATAAATAGATTTCAAACCTTTTTGGAATTGAAATGCGATGATTTAAATAATCCTATTTTTTGATAGACCTGACCACTCGATTAAATAGGATTGAACCTTTGATTGATGAATTTAAGCATGTCCAAAGTCAAATTGAGAAACTCTGTTTAGATAATGAATATGAAGAAATAAAGGATCAGGATCGAGAATACGAATCATTTGAAAATTTATATTTCACGAATATTTCAAATGCAAAATTGACTATAAACAAAATTAATGCCGCTCTCTACTGGCTCTTCAGTGCAAGTAGCACTGCCATCGGCACATGGTCAGTACGGTTCACGTCTCCCCCCTATACCACTACCTAATTTCAGCGGATCCTATGATACTTGGACCAATTTTAAAGATACTTTTATCACGCTCATTGAGAAAAACTCTCAACTCAACAGAATTGAAAAATTCTATTATCTACGATCCAGTTTACAGGGAGAAGCTGCTCAAATAATCAACTCTTTAACCACAACCGAGAATAACTATGCTACTGCTTGGTCCCTTCTGCAGGAAAGATACGAAAACAAAAAGGCAATCGTGCACTCGCACATCAAATGTATTGTTGAACTCAACCAAGTGAAAGATGATTCTCATCTCAATTTAAGAAAACTTCTGGACAGTTTTCAAAATCATTTTAAATCTTTACAGAACTTAAATGAATCTGTAGACCAATGGAGCAGCATTTTAATTTATTTACTTACCTCAAAATTGGACTATAATAGTCGTAAAGAGATATTGATAATCCTTCAACTCAAGATTTTATAACTTTTTTATCTCAACGTTGTCGCTTTTTGGAATCTCTTGACTTCAAATTGAATAATAAAAAACCTTTTGTATCTGATAAACCTCAAAAATACGAACGTAAAACATTACTTTCCCATAACAACAACACTATTTCATGCCCACTATGCAAAGACAGTCATTTTATATATTCATGCCGGAAATTTATTGACTTACCTATAAGTAATAGGTTTTCGGAGGCAAAACGTGCGAACTTATGCACCAATTGTCTGCGTCCAGGACACCGCCAAAGCGATTGCAAGTCTACTTATACTTGCAAGACCTGTCAAAACAAGCATCATTCATTGCTACACATGCAACCAAATCATATGAAACCTCTCAATCGACCATGCCATGATAACACCCAAACTAACGCTCATACTAATAGCACCACTCATTCACGATTCTCCATTTCAAAAAATCCAACTACCTCTCAATCACACGAGAATCTTCGAATCCTACCCAATGTAAACAATGTAAATATTGAAGATAACCACTCTCAACATTTATATTGTTCTAATGCAAACCAAAACTCATTTGTCTTACTCTCCACCGCATTTATTGAGGTATTTGACAAAAACCATCAGCCTATAGTATGTAAGGCCATACTTGACAATGGAAGAAACCACCGAACAAATATCTAAAAATAAATATTCCCAAGAAGAAATCGTCTATGAAAACCATTTTAAAGCCTCTACACATCGAGATTCCTCTGGAAGATTTATTGTAACCCTTCCTCTCAGGCCCAATGTTTCTCAGCTTGGAGACTCTTTTCAAACCGCCTTGAAACGTTTTCTTGCAATTGAGCAAAAACTGAATAATAATCCTAATATAAAAAAATCCTACTGCGACTTTATCTCAGAATATAAAAGCCTTGGACATATGTCTGAAATAAACCCAGATATCTCCAGCAATAGCTCTGTATATCCCTCTTATTATCTTCCACACCATTGTGTGGAAAAGAGTGATAGCCTAACTACTCGCCTCAGAGTCGTCTTCGACGGATCTGCTACGTCGTCTTCAGGAGTATCTATCAATGACTGCCTAAAAGTCGGACCTACTGTCCAAAATGATTTATTTACCGTAATATTGCGTTTTCGACAGCATAATTTTGTATTAACAGGGGACATTGCAAAAATGTATCGCCAATTTTTGATCGAACCTCAGCAACGTTGCCTCCAACGAATTCTGTGGCGTGACAACTTTCAAGACAACATTGGACATTTTGAATTGAACACAGTCACTTATGGAATGGCAAGCAGTGCTTTTTTAGCCACGCGTTGTCTGAACCAAATCTCAGAAGACACCTTGGACTCTTATCATAAGAAATGATGTCTATGTCGATGACGTCATCACCGGTGCATCTACTGAAGAAGCTCTTTTAAATATTCGCAAAAATCTTATAAAGATATTTGAAACATACGGACTTGAATTAAGAAAATTTTGTTCCAATAGCCAATCTGTAATATCTGACATAACCGAGCCCTTTACTCAATCTAAATCCTTAACACTTGATGAATCTCATCACCATAAAACCCTAGGCATATCTTGGAATTCCGAACAAGATATTTTCATCTACAACTCTAACATCGATCTTAACTCTACACCTGTAACTAAACGTGTCATATTATCACTTATTTCACAGATTTTCGACCCTCTTGGCCTTTTAGGACCTATGGTTTTACAAGTAAAAATCCTTTTACAGAAATTATGGTTACTTAAAATCGCTTGGGATGATCCTGTACCCACAGACATTTTCCGAGTATGGAAAAACTTTACCCATCACTTATCCTTAGTTGATTATTTCAAAATTCCCCGCCAAGTCACAATCAAAACATTTGTTGCTTTTGAACTTCACGGATTCAGTGACTCTTCCATTAATGCTTTTGGAGCCTGCATATATTCACGTTCTATAGATTCTTATGGCAGTATTTCTGTTCATCTACTAACTGCTAAGAGCCGCGTAACTCCTTTAAAAGCCGTAAGTTTACCACGTCTTGAACTATGTGGTGCCCTAGTCCTATCTCGATTAATGAATAAAGTCATAAAAGCTTCAAATTGTCAACCAAACAAGGTGTACTATTACACTGATTCTACTATTGTTCTCCGTTGGCTTTCTTTAGAGCCTAGACAATTGAAATCATACGTCTGTAATATAATTTCAGAAATCCAGCAAATT
Organism: Lochmaea capreae; assembly: GCA_949126875.1. Taxonomy (NCBI): domain Eukaryota; kingdom Metazoa; phylum Arthropoda; class Insecta; order Coleoptera; family Chrysomelidae; genus Lochmaea; species Lochmaea capreae. The sequence goes on along the minus strand of OX421409.1, from coordinate 24,172,999 downwards.
ACTGATCCGAATACATGGTATCACATTTCGTCTGCTGAAAATCCAGCGGATATTATATCTCGGGCATGAGTCCTCAGGACCTCAAAACCTGCTCTATGTGGTGGCATGGTCCAGCCTTTTTATCCAAGCCAAAGGAATTTTGGCCCAATAATACTCATATCTCTAATTACAAACGTAAAAAACTCGATTCTGAAACCCTAGAATTGAACCCTAAATCTATTTTGCTCATTTCTTCAAAATCGAATTTTTCATTATTTGAAAAATTTTCTGATTACAATAAACTGATTAATGTGACTGCTTACTGCCTACGATTCATTCAACATTTGAAATTATCAAAACATACCCGTCAAATAGCACAATTAACACTTTTTGAACGTGAACACGCAATAACTACCCTAGTTCTAAAGATTTAGTACAATTGAAAAACAAAAATTACTTAAAGCCTCAAAGTAAATTGAAAGCCTTGAACCCATTTATTGACAAAACTGGAGTTTTGCGAGTCGGTGGTAGACTCCAACATTCCAATCTTGACTATCAAGCCAAACATCCTATACTTTTACCAAAGAGTCACATTTTCACTCATTTAATCATAACTCACATACACAAAATAAACTTCCACCCCGGTATACAATCTACTCTCTCTTTTGTGAGACAAAATTGTTGGACCATACAGGGAAAATCAGCTGTAAAATATGTTATTCATAGATGCATAACTTGCTATAAACAAAACCCTAAACCTTTACATACTCTTATGGGAAATTTACCTGAACCAAAAATTAACCCATCTAGACCATTTCTTCACACCGGCATGGACTATACTGGATTTTTTATGATAAAAGATTCGAAATTGCGTAACCGGAAATTCATCAAAGCCTATCTATGCATATTTGTGTGTTTGGCTACTAGAGCAGTGCATTTGGAACTGGTTACCGATTTGACTTCTCAAGGTTTCCTGGCCATGCTTAAAAGATTTGTCTCTGGCCGCGGTTTATGTCAGCACTTATATTCCGATAATGGCACCAGCTTTATTGGGGCAAATAGGGAGCTACGTGAAATTTATAAACTTTGTCAATCAACTGAATTTGAAACCTATGCCAAAAATAATATGATTCAGTTTCATTTTAATCCCCCTGGTTATCCACATTTTGGAGGTTTGTGGGAAAGTGCGGTAAAATCCTTTAAACATCATTTACGTCGTATAGTATCTGACGAAAACCCTCTTACTTATGAGGAATTTTATACTTTTATGGTTCAGGTGGAAGCGGTGTTAAATTCTCGACCTCTCTTACCAATAACTAATGACCCTAACGACCTCGAAACCCTCACTCCTGGACACTTTCTTGTTGGCCATCCTCTTAACCTCATACCTGACATTGACATTCAAACAACACCGATGAACCACTTCACGAGATACCAGATGTTACAATCCATGGTTCAACACTTTTGGCGCAGATGGTCTACCCAGTATCTACATACACTCCACGAGCGTTCAAAATGGCGTTTCAAAACCGATATGGAAAAGCTTCAAGGATCCTTGGTTCTTTTGAAGGATGACAACAATCCACCATCCAAATGGACAACCGGAAGGATAGTGAGTCTACACCCAGGCAAGGACGGTATCACACGTGTTGTTAGTGTACGTACCTCGAACGGCAATATTTTAAAACGAAGTGTTGTCAAGGTGTGCCCTCTCCCCATATCTGATGAAGATCAAGGACTTCCATAGACCCACATATATCACGGACATTCGCAGTCAAAAATGGACTTACTTGTGTCAGAGATGAAAATTTACATTATGTACCCAGCATTTAAATTATTGAAAGATACCGCAGTACTTTCAAGGGCGGCGGTATGAACAATCTTTTTTATCTAGTTCCTGTTTTAAATATAGCCACCAGCCTAAGGTGCTATCACCATGGTTTTTTTTATGACATAGCTGTCAATATACAGTCCACTAATTTTGTATTGTCACGATAAATAAAATCAATAGAAAAAGCTATTAAAATAAGCTGTTTTCTTTAACTAACCCAAGGATAAATATTCTGATCAAAGAGAAGAATCATATCCAGTGCCACTTCCAAAATTTATGTGAGGCACTTACAATATTAAATGTTAAATGTAGTTAATTAATGGACAGGGCAATTCCAAAATTTGTTGTAAGGAACTTACAATAGCAAAAGTTAAATAGAGTTATTGATTGGACTAAGCCAATTCCAACATTTATGTGAGAATTCCACAATCTACAGAACAAAAGTAAATTATTGATTGGACTACGTCAACTCCAAAACATATGTAAGGAACTAACAATAGTGAAACTTAAGTAATACTATTAAATGAACGCCAATTCCAAAGTTTATGTGAGAAACTTACAATATACAATAAAAAAAAATTCATCCAATTTTTGGCTACACCATGCCGAGTCGAAAAAAAATTATATGATCACTTCATAATCATAAGTAATGTAGAGAATTAAATGAACTATATCCAATCCAAAAAACGTATAATAAATAGATGTCGCCGTTAATCGTTAGTCGGCTTGGTACCACCGGACTCACTGATTGAAGTGAAAGTGTATTTCCCCAATATTATCCCATAACATATACTGAACAAATCAATTTTAATATACTAAAATAAAAAAAAGTGATTAAATGAATTTTGTGGGTTCACCCTGTCCAATATGGTATGACTTCAACGAAACGTTTCCGTCCATTTCTGACTTTTCCAAATTCTGTACCCAATAATTGTGCCAACTTCCGAACAACCACTCGAAACAACTGAACCGGTACTTGTAGTGCTCCTTGGTCCAATACTCGAACCCTTCTTTTGCGAGAGGTCACAACAAAAATCAAAGTCCTGTCTAATACTGATACGGAGAACAACATAAATATCTTCTCCGTAAAGATTAAATCCATAAATACTAAAAGGTTCCAATCCACAGCGTGGGTGGAGTGTGGTTTACCATAAAATTCCAGCAATTCTCATGTTCAAAAAATTCACTTTCCTCCAACACCCCACCAAATGAGCAAAATAAAAATTAAATCCCGAAACATCGGATGGACAGCAAGTACCACAAATTTCTGAAGATTTTTTACTTCGCCATCTCATCTTCATCGTGACTTCATCAAAAGTGACGCCCCACTCTCTTCCCACCGGAAGCTAACCACTCATCAAATGTCAATCATCTGATCGTCATCATTATATCTTGACTGCCGGTAAACCATTCTGGCGCCAATTTATTCCGCAGTAGGGTTGCCGTTCCTAGTGTTTCAAGTTTTATTTGCTCGTTTTTGTTGCCACCTATTACATAAGCTATTAACATATTAATATTTTCATCGCAAGTGACTATGCTAAATATCTTTCTACTTATTGTAACTTTGTATGTGCTACATAATTTGTTGTGTTAACCGGGGGAAAGAACTTTTGTCAACTATTGTATGGAACTGAAAGAACTTTTGTCAACTATTGCATTGATCTTTTATAGTGCCTTTTCCTAATTCACACTTGTAACTCTTAAATTAAATAAGGTACTACTCGAAGCTATTGTTTCATTTAAAGTATTTGACTTCTCCACATTTATTATTTTACAGCTTATAGTTTATTTCATACATTACTCAATTTGTGTTATCCCTCTGTAAGCTTAGCTGACATGGGTAACTAGGTCTTGAACCTCAATTCAAGTGGTCCTTCGTGTTTTTAACTCGAAGAATTTGTTGTTAAAGTGTGTTAAAGGTAACCAATGATCATATGCAGAACCAAGCCTCACAATTCAAAATATCTTTCCCATCAGTCACTCTTTAACACCACCAGTGATTGTTGTCGACAAACATCAACAGTTCCGAAAATAAACAATACAAGTGTAAAATCTTGATTTCAAAAAATTTAAACGTTACCACCTCACAATACTAATTAGATGCCAGAAATACTTTATGAATGAATGTTCGCGTTACTAAGGTGAGTAAAAACCCAACGTATAATAATATAGTGCACTACGACAAATGGTACCCTGCAAATTATCACTGAAACAATTACCGAGCCAAAGCAATGAAGTGAATTCATATCAGTGTATTATGTGGAGTTACAAACCAAAACTATGAACTACCGTCCTTCTAAAGCCATAACCCAACCCATATCTGGGTCCAAAGTTATGGTTAAGTATTATACTGAGTTCTACTTGTACAACTTTTCTGCCACACCTTTTTCCGAACTGCTATCCCCATCCCACAAAGTATATATCAATAACATAATACTAAAACAAACGGCTTAACTCCTGCCACATAAGATAACGATGACAATACCTTACACCGCTATCAAAAATACAAATAACCTTTTACCCATCCCAGTATGACATCCAAAACATTCGGAAGGTGATGATTTTTTTCCGCTACAACAACAATCTGAAAGCAGGACCGTACTCAGACCGTTCCACAAAAAAACAAAGAAAGATGTTAGAGTCAAACAGACATTTCAATAAGATAAAAATCAAATCCAATTGTTAGTGGGTATTTGCCTTCCGTCAACAAAAATCCCAATCAGAACTTGTCAATGTTTAAAAAAAATTTGATATCCATATTGTATCAATAATATGGTGAATTTGAAAGGTTTTTTTGATAATATGGTAATGTGGAGTTTCAAACCATAATTTGGAATACCGTCCTTCTAAAGATTTATCTAACCCATATCTGGATCCAAAGTTATGGTTAAGTAGTATACTAAGTTCTACTGGTACAAATTTTCCGCCACACCTTCTTCCGAACTGATATTCCCCATCCCACAAAGTATATATTGATGACATATCACCAAAACAAACGCATAACTTCTTCCACATAAATTAAAAATGACAACACCTCAAACCACTATAACAATATAGATAACCTTTTACCGATCCCAGTATGACATCCAGAACAATTGGAAGGTCAACATTCTTTGGATTCTACGACTTTCCACTACAACAAAAATCTAAAGGCAGGACTGTACTCTGACAGTTTCTACTCTGTCCAAACACAGGAAATGTTAATTTGAATTGAAAAAAAAGAAACACTAGCGAACATAATTTGTTGACTATTGATATGAAAAATACGGTTATTATCGACATCCCCCTGAGATTTTTCGGAAGGCAGTTGACTGGTTGACTAATGAATTGTGAATGAAAAGCGATTCTAAGAATTGAAAGATCTACTAGTTTGAGAACATAGCTCTCGAAAATATTGGGAACCTTGAAACTTGAAAATTTTAAAACTTTCCATAAATAGAACTGATCAAGAAATGTTTATAAACGTGGAACGTCTCACGGTAAGAATAAGAAAGCGTGAAAAGAATTAAATAAACTTCATAACTTTTTCTAAAATTAGCAGTACTAATTGGAAACGACGTTTTAGTTACCAATGGAAACTACTAAGAAAAAGTAACCTACAAGGTGGTTCATACAGCTTACAAACCTATGTTGAATAGCAGTCACTTTTCAACAAGAGTGACTCATCAAACAAAGAAAAATAAACTATTTTAGAGATAGATCTGGTGTATATAGCAGTGGCCGTTTCAACTTTTATTACTCTGACATTCCCATCAGATCCTGGATTCGTTTCGACGATTCTTCCTGTAGACCACTGTATTAAGGTATCATATCCTCTTCCAGAAAAACTGAAGAATCAATTTTCAGATAAGGGGAAACATTCAAGCCACTTAGGTCGGTTTTGTGATTGATTTAAGTATTTAGTAGACCAGCGTTGCCAGAATTGTTGTTGTAACTTTGTACACTGTTGTCATAGTGACAATCGATTTTCAGGGATGGAAATATTATCTTTTTCAGGGAGGAAGTAAGGCCAACGCCAATAAGAAAATGATCTGGGGTCCAACATTCCAAGTCAGAAGGATAATTAGATAATAATGATATGGGTCTGCCATTTGAAATATCCACAGACCTATAAAAAACAATAGACAGAGTTGTTTACAAAATGTGTATGTGCCAACATTAAGTCTTACTTCACTATTCGTTATTTTGTAGTAACGCAGCGTTGCCAGATAAATAATATAAAATTATTTTTAATACTTTATGTTCAATATAATTATTTAATATTTTTCTGCAAACTAAATATATTTTTCCATACATATATGTATATACAGATTGCGAAAAAGCTTTTCAGACCGTGCGATTAACACAAATACGACAAGGAAAATATGAGAAAAACAGCTTGAAAGAGAGAGGAAGAATAATTGTAGGTGGTCAACGAGGGCGTCTATTTAGTTCCAGAGGCTGGCCGAATGTTCATTTCCCCCCTATTTTAACCGCTGTTGCCAGAAGCGCAGATTAATTTGTACAAATGATATTTTTGTCTCTTCATCGTTGAATTTTTTTCGAGCTCATGCACTATTAAGTAAATCTAATTACTTTCATCCGGCAACAGTGTCCTTTACAAAGATAATTCACATTTAAACTGCTATTTCTAGGTCTTTTCGTTAATCACGTTGGAAGCGCATGCCATTGTATTTGAAAATAAAACATTTACAATATGCCTTAATTAAAATACTTAACCTGCGAAAAAGTGCAAATTATAAAATGGTATTTTGGAGGTCATTCGGCTGATGCAATCGTTAATTTGTTTATTGTGGCATTTGAAAATCGCCCAATTCCTTCAAAGTCAACAATTTTGAAAATACTTAGTGAATTCGAGAAATATGGATGTGTTGATAAGAGAACTGTACAGAATATTTTAAAACGGAACGGGTACCATTGTTACAAGGTTCAGACAACACAGGAAATATTTCCCGAGGACAATATCAGATGAATGGATATATGGATATATATATATGGATATATGGACTAGATCCAAAAATCGGTCAATTAACCTATTTTGAAAATCACAAAGTTCAAAATAATCGCATTCCAAATAATTTACCAATACGTAAACCTAACCAGATTACACCCAAACAGTGTAATTTTTGTAAAAGAATGGGACATACTATACACGAATGCCGTCAAAGACAATCTCCAGGCTCACCAAACAGTTATTTGAGACCAAACCAGGCCTATAATTCACAAAATCAACCTACTCAAAATCTTCAACAGAGGCCAAACCCACAATTTCAAAATAACCAACAAAATCAAAATTTTCAGCAAAGGTCAAATTTTCAAAATAATCATCAAAATCAAAATCGTCCTTCCGTAATTAGACAAAATCCCAACCTTACACCTCAAAGACCGGGAAATCAACCTAATAATAATTTTAATCAACAGAGAACACTTCATTTTAATCAAAACTATTCTAGCAATGACTCTGAAAGTAACTATAACTATTATACCGATGATAGTCAAAATTATTTCGAAAATCCAGACCAATACCCTGAAAACGAACTTGAATATAAAGAATACTACCAAGAAATGAACCCTAATTCCCCAGACTATTATCGTTGATTGATAAGTTTGGGAAGATACGCAACCTTACGAGCCAAAATGTAGCGCGAAAAGTGCCCGAGAATGGGATGGCGACACTATCGTCGAGCCCGAGAATTTTGTCAGGCGAGCTGTGATCAGTAGACAGGGTAGTTTTTGAACGTTCACTTCGATATTTATAATCGGTTTTGCATTTGTTTGAGTCGGCAGTTGATCGGTACCAGCAGTATAAGTATTTTTTAGTTTTGAATTTCGTTGTGCTTCTTAAATTTATTGAATTATGGAGATGAAAAAACAAAATACCTGTTGTTATAGGGGATGTTGTAATAAAAAGAAAAATAAAGACAATATAATCAGTTTTTTTAAATTCCCAGTGTCTAAATCAAATTTAATTTCTGAGTGGATACAGAACTGTGGAAATATGGATCTGTTTATGATGGAGGAGACATCGCTAAAAAATCTTCGTGTATGCGAAAATCATTTTTCAAAAAATGATGTTTACCTCAGTGGCAAAAGAAAATTACTAAGAAAAGATGCAGTACCCGTTTCTTGGAAAGGTATGTAGGTTAATTATATTTTTGTCTGCTAATTTTGACTTAAATTAAATGAAAATTATTAAATAATTAGATATCAATTAATAGGCATGATGACTGATTTTGAAAAACTGCTCTACGATGTTTGTTCGCATAAGTTTAATTTAAAAAAAGTTGTTTCTTTCAAAAATAAAGGCTAAAATGAGAAATTTACGTTTTTAAAATATAATTAAAATTTCGCACCAAAACGCAAAAATATTTCAGTTAGCAAATTAGAAGTTTATTTTGATTACCTCTACTATAATTTGAATTATTATTTTGTGTGATTGTAATGAATTCTATAAAACGAGTACCTAAATATCATTTAAACGATGCAAAACCAGAAAATACGATAAAAGATCAAACGATATACAAAAGGTTGACGTTACACATTTTTGATCGGTTTTTTAGCTCAGATAGCGGATTGTCATATTTTGTACTTTTACTGACAATTCAACTCACTTTGACAGCGGCAAAAGTTAGCTTAAACTTTTTCAGCGATAAATTAACTTCAATATTAAAATGTCATATACCTGGAAATGTTTGACATCGATAAAAAAGGTGCATCCTTTTTTATCGCGATAAAAACCTCTCTTCCTAAATTTCTAGTATGTGGACGTCACTTTTACACAATGACAATGAGATAATTATTGTTGTTGTTCATCGATATATTCTGTCGTTAATTTATCTTGCCAAAAAACACTCGAGCTTTTCTTTTATCCAGATAAATTTCTCTTCAACTCAAACTTTTGCCAATCACTAAATTTGCTGGATAAAATTGACATTAGATAAAATTATTGATTGGCTAAACTGTTTCGTTGCAAAGAGAAATTTATCCAATAAAAAAAGAGCTCTTGTGTTTTTACTGTTGATAAATGCACTTGTGGTTTTTTCACTTATGCATTTGTTTATCAATTATCGTAGTGCTGGTTACCAAAATAGATAATTTGAATTTCTAAACACAAACAATGAGCCCATTCATTGAATTGTACTGCCGAATTACACTCGATGTTTGTATTGATATCGGGTAAATTTGTATTGTTCAACTTCTAAACTGTTTCCTTTAACAATTTGACTCGAAAAACTGTCAACCTAAAAACACTCCACCTTCAGTGTCGCGTTTTTAATAGTTGACAGTTTTTCTCGTCTAATTGCTAGGCAACAGTTTCTCATTAAACAATCCAAATTTACCCGATAAAATACAAACCTCTTGTGAAAATAATACCCTGGCAATAGTGATTTTCATCATGCCTGTTCATAATTTTCTGTTAGGTTAGGTTAGGTTAAAATAAGTGTTATACTTTTTTATTGAATAGGCAAAATTTTTTTTCCAGTCACTGAAAATATTCCTGGTACTTCTCAAATGCAAGAGGATACTTCGCAGTTCCTCCCAATCGCATGCAGAGGTAGGAAATGCATAAAATTTAGCAATCAACGATGATGTTTCTAATAAATTCCACAATGAGTATATTAAAAAACATATTAATATTGACAATTGTTTCGATACTGACAGAATGTAAGTTCTGTCATTCTGACGATGATATATCAATGACAATTCAACTCATGTATAAAAAATCGCATATGCCTCAGTGTAATTGTCACTTTGACACCGGCAAAAGTTAGCTTTAACTTTTTCAGCGATAAATGCACTTGTGGTTTTTTCACTTATGCATTTGTTACCATGATAAATAATTTGACATGTTTGTCAACAACTTTTTGAATTTCTAAACACGAACAATGAGCCGATTCATTGAATTGTCCTGCCGAATTACACTCGATGTTTGTATTGATATCGGGTAAATTTGTGTTGTTCAACTTCTAAACTGTTTCCTTTAGCAATTAGACTCGAAAAACTGTCAACCTAAAAACGCTCCACCTTCGGTGTCGCGTTTTTAATAGTTGACAGTTGTTCTCGTCTAATTGCTAGGAAACAGTTTCTCATTAAACAATCCAAATTTACCCGATAAAATACAAACCTCTTGTGCAATTATAAGTGACAAAACACTTGTCAATATCAATATTTTTACAATGAAATAAACTATAAACGTTTAGCTAAAACAGTAGCTTTATCAAACAAGTGAAGGTGTAGTGAACATTTTCTCAATTTTTAATTTATTTATTTATACGAAATTTCAAGGATATTGCAAGGATATTTACAAAAATATTGAAAAAAGATTGGTTGATTTTATTTGGTGGTTAAGAAGATTACCTGAATTTTTTGAATTCAATCTATTAGAAGCTCTTGAGATGAATAAAAATAAATATTCAAGTAATCTACTTAACGACCAAATAGATATCAATCTCTCTCACTTATTAACCTTATTTATCTAGAAAATAGTTCGGGAATTATTGTTGTGAGTAAATTTCCAGGTATACTTATTCAATAATTTTATTAATATTCACAGAATTCCGTGTTCAGGTAAAGTCCGTCCGGAAATATAAGAACCAAACTTATTGTTAAAGATTATTTATGACTTCATAATTCAGCAGGTCCCTTTCTGTTAAAATCAATATACCAATAACTATAGTTGTTTTTGAAGATTTAATACTTAGTTATAATTATAGGTATATATTGATTTTTACAATAAGTTACATCTTAATTGGAGATTAAAAAGTTGGGATATTATATTTCCGGATGGACTATACTTTTTGCACTTTATTTCCATGTAAACATTTTCTAATACTCTTGTTAAATTCCTAAAATTCCGTATGTATTTATTCACTGTATAAATTAAATTTTTTCATTATCCCTCGTTCCATGAAGCTACTGTTTTAGCGAAACGCGTCACAAGTTTAAAGTGAACATAAGTTCAAATAATAATATGATGAAGATTGAAACCAATTAAATTGTTTTATTGCATCGTTCAGTATGGAAACGTAGACATATACATGTGTATACATTGTATCCCAATTTTGTATGATTTCATTTTGATCATAATTGTACCTACCGAAGTAAATTTCCTTTATTCCAGTATTTTCGACTTAATAGATAAGTATTATGTTAAGTTATTCAAGATAGGCATACTAATAATAATAATAATAATAATTAAATAAAGATATACTAATATATGAACAGATTTTTGTTTTATTTACTTTTTAAGGTGGTAGGTACCTACCTACTTTACTCCTTCTACCATTTGCATTTTAGATGAAACAGTTGATTGAACGGTAAAATGTTATTTTTCAGCGGATATACATGAATTCATTTCATAATACTGGAAATTATGATTTGGTGTTTAGTGCGACTTTACATACGGTTTTCATACATAAATCGAAGACATATAGTTCCTTCAAACATTATCCTATCGTCATTATCTCAATAAACGCTAAGCGCCGAGTACGAATCCCGTATTGTATTGAATACTTATTTATTTATTTTAAACCTTCTGTTATCCTGCATCTGGCGAGACGTGAGATAAAATGAGAGTTTCCTTGTTGGGCCACCAGAGGCTCCACCTTACAAATGTCGTGACTAGGGCCAGGGGTCAATCGGCGTAAGGAGAATGAAAAACGTCGTCTGCTACAAATAAATGTATTGCATTGCGTATCTTCCCAAACTCCTCAATCAACGCTATTATACTGTTAATAGTGAAATAGAAACTATTATACCGGTAATAGTTCCCTTGATTTCGAAGGTAGTATTCTCAATACAAATTACTAACTATGACTATGTTGAGGAAGAAAATTTTAACCCCGATAATGAAAATGTGTATAACTTTAATTCCAATAACCTCTTAAATCCAAATCATACTTTTTATCAGGATTTTCAACAAGGTCCCTTGCAAACGAGACCACCAGATTCGGTAGACAACCAATATCAAAATTTGTCGACCGCAGATCTCAGCCAACAAATTCAAACTATGAGTTTGAATTGTCCAGAACCGGACCACCTCGAACAAATATTCCTATAAAAAATGCTTTGCCTGTTAATTCAAAAAACCTTCATTATATTAAAGACGCAACAAACAAATTTAAAATTCTTATCGATACAGGTGCAGGTTTGTCAATTTTTAAACCACAAACTTGTAAAAATTATAAAAATCGATTTCCTGAAAATGTGATTATTCAAGGTATAACTAACCAAAAAATTAGAGTTAACGAATCGGTACTTATTCCATTTACAGCTAATAATCCACACAAAGTATTTATTTGCAATTTAGATATTGATTTTGATGGGCTACTAGGCTCAGATTTTTTAGAACACTATAATTGCATAGTAGACTTAAAGAACAAACAACTTATTACTGATTTTAAAATTCTACCATTATATAAAGTGACAGATGATAATGAAATTACTGATATTTCAATTGAAAACCAGTTCCCACAAATTTACAAAAATGAAATTTCTATTGAACCTAGAACTGAACAAATTTTCAAACTTAAGTGTGATTTAACTAATACTGATGCTATACTGGTAGCTCAGGAAATAGAGAAAGTTAAGTTGCCAAACGCTTTAGTTAAAATAAACGAGAAAGGAGAATTTCTAGTTTCAATATTAAATGTTAATGCTATTCCTAAAACTGTAACATTTTCGAAATTAACCTTAGAACCATATGACACAAATACTGTAAATAATATCCAACTAAGTACTCAAGAAATGTGTACCAATAGAAATTTAGAAATAAAAAATCAATTGAGACTTGATCATCTTAACGAAGAAGAACGAGATTTAATCACTCAACTTTGTATCGATTTCTCTGATATATTTTATTTAGAAGGAGATCCATTGACTTTCACTAATGAAATAAAGCACAGTATGGATACCCAGAATGCAAAACCAACTTATGTAAAATCCTATCGTTACCCCCAAATCCATAAACAAGAGGTGAAAGATCAGATCAATAAGATGCTTTCACAGAAAATCATTCAGCCTAGTAATTCTCCATGGTCATCACCAGTGTGGGTGGTACCTAAGAAACTCGACGCGTCCGGCAAACAGAAGTGGCGCGTGGCTGTAGATTACAGGAAATTGAATGAGGTTACCGTTGACGACAAATATCCCTTGCCAAATATTGGTGACATACTCGACCAGCTTGGTAGGTGTCAGTATTTTACGACACTAGATCTTGCTTCAGGATTTCATCAAATTGAAATAACTCCTGAGGACGTACCCAAGACAGCTTTTACAGTCGAAAACGGTCATTTCGAATTTCTCCGAATGCCGTACGGTTTGAAAAATGCCCCTTCGATATTCCAGAGAGTAATGGACAATGTCCTTGCTGGAATCCAAAACGAGAGATGCCTCGTCTACATGGACGACATCATCGTTTATTCCCCAACGATACAAGAACATATTACCCGCTTAACGGACGTATTGTATTTAAGAGACTTCAAAACGCGAATTTAAAACTACAACCAGACAAGTGCGAGTTCTTGAGAAAAGAAGTCGCATACCTTGGACACTTAATCACGGAAGATGGTGTTAAACCATTCCCTGCTAAGATTGAATGTGTCAAGAATTTTCCCCAATCAACGAATCAAAAAGAAATTAAATCCTTTTTAGGACTCGCTGGTTACTACAGGAGATTTATTGCGAACTTTGCAAAGATTTCAAAACCAATGACAGTCCTTTTACAAAAAGACGTTCCTTTCAATTTTGACTCTGAATGTCAAAAATAATTTCAAGAATTAAAAAATGCCCTGACTTCTACCCCGATTTTAATATATCCAAACTTTGAAGAACCATTTCTTCTAACTACCGATGCTAGTGCATTCGCAATCGGCGCGGTTTTATCACAAGGACCAATAGGCAAAGATTTACCAATTGCCTATGCATCAAGGACCTTGTGCAAAGCAGAAACAAAGTATTCCACAATAGAGAGAGAACTTCTTGCAATTGTGTGGGCAGTGAAACACTTTAGACCATATTTGTATGGCCGAAAATTTACGCTGATAACAGATCACAGACCACTCACGTGGCTATTTTCGATAAAAGACCCTGGCAGTCGTCTGGCACGATGGCGCCTAAAATTAGAGGAATACGACTACCAAATTGAATTCAAATCTGGAAAATCTAATAAGAACGCCGATGCACTTTCTCGTATAAAAATCAATTATATGCAAGATTTTGTTTCCATTAAATCAAAATTAGAAAGTTTTAAACATGTACCTTACTAAATATATCCTACCCTCGAGCATGCAGGGTCATCTAAAGAATTGGACGAAAATGAAACAGAAATTGACTGGAACGTTGCCGAACAGGAATTTCTAACATTCGTCGAATTGTATAAAACAAAATCATTGATTGATTATTCTAAAATAGAATATTCCAATATTCAATTACTAGACAAGCAAAATAAAAACATTTTAACTTTCTTTCAAAAAGATAATTTACAAGAATTTCACGAAAAAATAATAGATGATATTTTTGAAATTTTTCTTATGGACAAATTAATGTATTAAGTAGTAAAACTGTCAAAAATAGAAAATATTTAATTATCCCTTTACCATTAGAACCAACTAGTAGTTCTGAACATTTATTTGTAGCAATATATAGAAATCGAAATTTATTTAAACCTTCAGAAAAGTATGCTATTGAAAATAATCCCGAATTGCCAATATTAGAGACACTATCGTTTTTACTTTCGGAAATTGATGTAAAATTCACAATTTGTCAAAATATAACTAAAGAACCTGAAAAGAATCAAATACCAATTATTCTAGACCATTTCCACAATGGCAAAAGCCACCTTCACCGTGGAATTAATGAAACCATTAGACGAATTCGACAAAAATATAATTGGGCAGGTCTCACTAGAGATGTCGAAAATTATATTAAGTCATATCGCGCATGTCAAGAGTCAAAAATTTGTCGTTAAAACTTAGACAGTCCCCTCGTTATAACTGAAACACCTAAAACACCTTTTGAACGTATTAACGTTAATATTTTAGAGGTACCTCAAAGAAATTACGCCCTCACGATAAGAGACGAACTAACAAAATTTTCTCAAGCATATCCCCTTGAGGATAAAACTGCCAAATCAGTTGTTAATGGACTATTAGTTTATTTCCAGCATTTTGGTGCACCACTTCGCATCCATTGTGACGCTGGCAACGAGTTTAATAATAGTTTGATGAGAGATCTTTGTAAGATGTTCGATATTAAGTTGACATATTCAAGTGTCGGACACCCACAAAGTAATGGGTCTTTAGAAAGACTACATGCTACCTTATTAGAAATGATCCGCGTGCATCTAGCAGATCACCCCAACGAACACCCATGTAATATTTTACCCTATGTAATTGTTGCTTACAATAATTCTGTAAACAAAACGCACGGGTTTACGCCATACGAACTCGTATTCGGACATACGTCCTCTAGACCCCCTGAAAAGTTGTACAACGAACAAGAATTGATTACTAAATATATTAGAGACTTGAACAACCGTATATCTTATTATTATAAAATGGCCAGAGAAAACACTTCAAAGCAAAAAGAAAAGGCTAAAGTCCGATTTGATAGACATGTCACTGAAAATAAACCAGAATACAAAATAGGAGACAAAGTTTATGTAAAAGAAAGCCAAATTAAAAACAAATTAGGTAATAAGTTTAAAGGCCCTTTCGAAATACTAGAAATACATAAAATTTCTGCAACAGTATTAAATTTGGAAACAAATCACCAGTCTAAAATAAATTTTGATCTCATGAAACCTTATGCTGAAAATTAATTTATTTTCAGATTCCTGCTGCTGATCGGAACAGCAACATGTCAATATAAAATTGAGCCTATTAACAATACAATTGGAATCTACTATCACGACGAAACTAAACTTATTGTCTCAAACGACGAATGGACATTGTTAGTACATAAAAACATATCAGCTTTTAAGCAAACATTCGAAAAAAACAATAGAATCCTAGAAACAATTCAAAATACTTTCGCTTCAAATTCTCATATTATAACATCCTTTCGATCAGAAGTAAAATCCCATTTGGCATTATTACAACAAATTTCAAAATCCACAAGTGAAAAGTTCAATGAAATATCTTTTGATGTAAAAAGACAAAAACAAGGATTAATCAATGGTATCGGTAGTATATTCAAATCAATTACCGGTAACCTCGATGCGTCTGACGGCGAATATTTCACAGACTGCATTAATAAATTAAAAACAGACCAAAACCAACTAGAAAACTTATTAAAAAATCAATTATCAGTAACAAGTTCAGTACTAATAAACTTCAATGGCACTATAGAACAATTAAAAATAAACGAAAACATATTCAACTCAGATATAACAAAAATTGAAACCTCTAATGAAATAGCATTAATTGAAGCAAAATTACAATTCTTTGAAATTTGTGAGAAATTGATGGAGAGTTACGCGTATCTTAAAAATAGTATTAACGATATTCTGAATTCAATCACATTTGCACAGCTTCAAATAATTCATACTTCTATAATTGAACCCGAAAATTTGATTACTGCTCTTAAACAAATATCCGAAAATACCGTAAGAAAAAGTTTACCATTACCAATAAAATATTCAACAGTTTCACAACATCTAGAAATAATTAATCTCGAAGCATATCAAACTAATTCAGATCTTGTTTTTGTTCTAAAAATTCCACTCATGGAACTGCAAGTATTTACCCTATATCACTTATATCCAATTCCAATATATGATAATAGAACTGGACTTCATCATATTTTATCATTTTCTCAAAAATATCTAGCGCGAGATGATGATTCTTTAACTTATATACCCATCAAAAATCTACAAGGATGCAAGCAATTATTGACGCATCAAAAGTTGTGCCGCGATATTTACGCTTATCCTATAGACGATAACGCAATGTGCGAAGCCCGTTTGCTAAACAATATAAGTCATTTCCAGAAAACTGTAAAAGTGCGGTAGTTAACGGACAAGGTTACAATGTGCAAAAACTTGAAGAAAACATGTGGCTAGTGTTAATTGCCGAATCAGTGCGTGCGACTATTTACTGTCCGAACAGGAAAACAGAAACATTAACCATAAATAAAAACTCTATTTTACAATTAAATTCGGAATGCTTCGGTTTTGTCGGTATAACCAAAATTCAAGCCAACTCTAAGAGAACTATCAATATATCTCATGAACCTCACCCCGTAGTAATTGACTACGATTGCTGTCAGAATGTACCAAATAATTTAGAAATACCAAAATTGGAAAAACTAGATTTAAATAACATTAACGCGAACAATCTAGAGGTAACAAAAAACAAATTGGACCAATACTCCAGAGATTTAGACGAACTTATAAACAAACCGTTTGTCGAAAAAAATATTTCATGGTTCACATATTTTACCATTGCACTCATTATCGTTTTAATTGTTCTTTACACATGTTACAAATGTAGAAACATTAGAGTCAAGAAATCAACAGAAGAACCCACTTCCGAAAAATCCAATAACGTTTTTATTGGACTTCAAAATATTATTCCCAAAAGAAGACCAAGCTTGACGCCTCCGAAGAAATTGAATCAGAAGTTGTTAATTAAGTTGTACCCTTATAATTTTGTATATTTTTTATTTTTTTAACTTTGTATTTTCTACTTTTTATGAATTGTGTATTTCTTATATTTTTTATTTTTTTTATTAATTTCAAATTGCTGTTTATTTACCAGCAATTTTATTTAATGGGGGAGTTGTTATATACGAAAAATCGCTTAGGTTTGAGTTACACCAGTATCGTATTACAGGATGATAACATCTTCTCTATTTTCATGGGAACGATGCTAGATTGCATTTTACATAAAAATTAATGCTGACGTTTCATTAAAAAACTTATAAATTAAATTGATCTAATGCAATGTAGTTAGTTACAATTTTATTCTGAATTACCTAAATTCCATTTTTATTGTATCTCAAGTAGTAAGTTGAATAAAAATTATTTTTAAAAACCCAAACGTGGTTTAGTGAATATAACATATATATATATATATTATGTTGGATTTTTATATGTTGTTGTAATAATGTGTTTAATAGATTTTTATTTAATGAATTTTTATTTTGTTTTTGATTTTAAATACAATTCCTAATTACTGTTTTATTATTTATTTATTGGAGTTATTCCTTTATATTTTTAATACCTCGGCTACAGCTCAATAGATGGCATGAACTTTCAACTAAATTTTATATTGAATTTTATTTATTAATAATTTTAATGACGCACAGGATTATGAGTAAGGCCTTTATTTTTCGCAAAATATTTTAAGGATAATTAAATAAGTATGGCATTCAGATTAGTAAACAATTTAATTACTTCAACGTATAAATAAGGACATAAAATGGAGGAAAGTACAATAATCAAATTTTAAACGTGATTGCGCAGTGATATAAAAATAGAAATGGATATGTGTTGAAATACACGTTTAGGTTATGTTTAAATTTATATGTAGAAAGAGGTATGATTTCCACGTGGAAAGATATGAATAAACTAAAATTATTGAGGAACAATTATGATAAACAATTTAAAGGTAAGTGAATAAATCTAATAACCAATTATAGCACTTTGTATATGCGAATTTATGCACAAAGAGGTAGATTGTCTTACCACAATTCAAATAGTTTCTTTCCAATTTCAGTAATGGATGGAGATGTGAGGGTTTTGACTTGATGTAATCTGATCAGGATTACAAAACTGTCTTCAAGAAATTTGATTGCAAATTTCTAACAATTCATAATATTCATTCTGGAAACGGCAGGACAGGAACAACACCCATGGATGTTCAATATATTTTGTTGATGTTATACAGACAAAATTATATTATGTGGACAACTTGCATATATCAGGAAGGTACGTTTTTATCTTTTTATTTTAAGAAGAATCGAAAAATCGTCCTCCTTTTTCAGAGAAAAATCAACAACCCCTCTCTTTTTTTTCAAATTTATTGATAGTGCTCCCTCTTAGCAACCAAAGTTTACTTCCTGGATACCAAAAAGTTTCTTCTCCTTCCATTGGTCATAATTTTCAACAGGATCTTCTTAGGCAATTATTTTGATTGCCACTTAAATGTCATCCATCCATGTGACATTTTATTAATTAATTATTGTTTTTTAAAACTTTCTATCATAATGAACAATGACAAATTTACTAACTTACAATGTAAATACTAAATTAAAATATTGTTATTAATTTTAACTATTGTACATAACTATAAAAGAATTTTTATTCGCAACAACATGAACAATTCCCTGAACTGTCATAAAATATTTGTCATGTATTTAACTTTAGATGACAGTTCAATGTTTTTATAATTTTGACATACAGGGTGTTCTTTTTTTTATAAATTTATATTGTTAGAAAGTTATAATTTTTATTAAAATAGAATTTTTATTACAATATATATATATATATATATATATATATATATATTGTAACATGTTGTACCTTAATAATAAGTTACTATGGTAAAACAAGTCTTATCGTTTAATTTACTGAAGGCAAATACTTGATAGATTCTATTTCATAGAAATAGTAAAATAAAACCAGAATATAAAAAAAAATTATATTAGATCATAAGATTGTTTGTAACTAGGTAGTTTCAAGTTGTGTAAGTGGCACCAAAGTGAATTTTTTTTCAAGTGAACTTTCAAAGGTCAAAATTCTAAAGGAAAACAAACTTTTGAATATTTGATTTTGACAAGAATGTCAAAGTAAACAAACCATTGATTACCTGTTTCATAAAGTAGTACAGGAATTACTTGAAGTAGGTTTGTTTTAATCCTGGCAGAATGAACACAGAAAAAAGAAAAAGCTATTCCATTGTTGCTAGGAGACGGAAGTTTTTTTGAGGGAAGAATGAAGAGCCATATTGTCTGATGGTTTCTTTTTGTAAATTTTTGAATATAACTGATTATATCCAGTACCATTTTCACCATTTCCACAAATCCTAGCTCCAAAGTTCAAGACACATGGTCTAGGGACTTTTCCGACGGTGTAAGATTTGTGTCCCCTTCAAAAAACTAAGCGTCTCCGCCTCTGGTCTGTTTGATTCTGATGACCTTGCCGTCTGCTAAATGTAAACGGTATTTCTTTCCACTATGCCCTGGTGGTACTAATTTTGCGAGTGGAATAGACACTTTCATCGTCGGGTCGTCGAATCGATGTATGCCTCTTTGTGGAGTCGTCGGTAAAGGCGATATCTGCAACAATTCTGACTGCACCTCGTGTAAAATTTGGTCGATGGGTGTTTCTGGGCGGTGGTCGATGGGTGTTTCTGGGCGGTGGTCGATGCGAAAGTCACTTAAAGGACTCATGTCTTCCGTAATATTTAAAATATCGTCTCGATACATATTTTCTTTCGCAAAGCGATGTTTACTAACTGTTCACATTTACTTATGTATTACAATGTGTTGACCCGGGGTGGGTCGTGGAAAGGATTGGTTTATTCTAAGGAGGGGTTAAATCGTCATAGGCTGGTTTCAGGTCTTTGATGTGTGCTTTTACTGTACGATTATTTTGTGTGTCTCGTAATTGGAAAATGACTTTGGAGCATACCTTACTGATGGTGTATGGTCCGGAAAATTTTGGTGCCAGTTAAGCATTAAAGCTTTTAGCTGCGTTTGATAGATTGTATTCCTTTTTCATCACCTTGTCATTAATTGTTGGTCTCCAATCTCTGTGTCGTAGATTATAGTAGTGTCGCTGGGTCGTGAATGCTTTGGCTAGGTTTGTTCTTACTAACTCGAAAGTTTCTTTTAGTTTGTTCCATTTTAGGGTGCTTTCGAGATGCTGTGTAGTCATTGTATTTTCTAAAAGTTTACTGGGGAGTTCTAATTCGTGTCCAAAATTTATGAAGGCCGGTGAAAAACCCGTTGAGTCGTGTTTGGCGATGTTGTAAGCGAAGACTAATTCTGGTAAGTTAGCGTCCCATTTTTTGTGATTGTTATTGCAGAATTGAGCTATCATTGTTTTTATGACCCTGTTTGTTCGTTCTACTGGATTGTTTTGAGGGGAGTATGGTGGGATGTCTTTTTTTGTTATTTGAAATTCTGTCAATAGCTTCTTCAGTTCTCTGTTCTCATAAATTCTTGCGTTATCTGATATCAGTTCTTTGGGGCATCCGAGCCTCATTATGATTTTGTCTTTTAGATTTTGACATATTGTGTTTGCTGTTGTTTTCCTCACGGGTATGGCTTCTAACCATTTTGAGAAGGTGTCCTGGAAAGCTATTATGTAGTTATTCCCTTTGCTGGATGTCGGTAGTGGTCCAATAACGTCTGTAGATACTGTATGCCATGGATGTGCTGGAATACATGTTGAGTGCATGAGTCCTGGAGTCTGGTTTTGTTGTACTTTGTACTGTTGACAGTTTTTGCAGCCTCTTACAAATGCTGCGGCGTCTTTAAACATGCCTGGCCAGTAGTATTTTCTGGCTAGTCGCGTTATTGTTTTTGCTACTCCTAGGTGTCCTGCTGTGGCTTGTTCGTGGTTCTCTGCGATGAGTTGTTTTCTTTTGCTACTAGGAATGCAGAGTTTCCAGGGATTTGAGAGTTCCGTTTCTTTTAGATCGTATTTATCCCAGAAGTGTCTGTATAGTTGACCGTCCTTGATAGCGTAGTCTGGAAAGAATTTGGGGTTGTGTTGTACTTCTTTAATTTTTTTGTTGTACCATTCGTTTGTCTGTATGTCTTCCGTGTTTATTGTGCATATTAAATCTACTGGTTCTCTGGACAGTGCGTCGGCTAGTACATTTTGGTTGCCTTTCCGGTATATTACATCGAAGTCGAATTGTTGTAATGTCATTGCCCATCTAGCTATACGTCCTGAGGGGTTTTCCATAGACTGAAGGTATTTTAAACTTTGATGATCTGTGATAACTGAGAATGGGTATCCCTCAATATAAGGCTTCATTTTTTCTATTCCGAAGACAACAGCGAGTAATTCTTTTTCGGTTACGCTATAATTTTGTTCTGCTTTTGACAACGTCCTGCTTGCGTACGCTATTACTTGTTCTTGACCTGAATCGTCTTTCTGTAAGAGAGCCACACCTAATCCGTGATTGGATGCGTCGGTTTGTAAATAGAATCTTCTCGAAAAATCTGGGCAAATCAGTATTGGAGCCTGCGTGAGAAGTGATTTAAGATTTTTGAATGCTTCTTCCTGTTCCTGTTCCCAACTCCACCGGTATTTTTTCTTGAGCAGTTTTGTCAGAGGGGCCGTTGTTTTAGAAAAATCTCTTATGAATCTTCTGTACCACGACGTTATCCCTAGGAATCGGCGGAGCTGTTTGACTGTTTTAGGTGCGGGGTATTCGATTATCGCTTTTGTTTTATTTTCGTCTACTTTGGTTCCTGTTTTGTTAACCACATGTCCTAAGTATGTAATTTCTTCTCTGCAGAACTTACATTTTTCGATGTTAACCCTTAGCTTGGCTTCTTGTAGTCTATGTAGAACTTCTTCTAAGTTTCTTAGGTGTTCATCGAATGTGGCTCCCAGGACTATGATATCATCCAAGTAGGCGAAAGCGTGTGGTTCCATATCTGGGCCAATTATTGTGTCTAATAGGCGTTGAAAAGTTGCGGAGGCTGCGTGGAGTCCAAATGGTAGTACTTTGAACTGGAAAAGCCCTTTCCCTGGTGCTATAAAAGCTGTTATGGGTTTGCTGTCTTCTGCGAGTGGTACTTGCCAATATCCGTTCTTTAGGTCTATTGTGGTGAAATATTTGGCTGACTTTAGTTTTTCCAGTATGTGGTTGATGTATGGTAACGGGTAAGCATCTTTTTCTGAGATTTCATTAATTTTCCTGAAATCTATGCAAAATCGGTAGCCTTTGTTATCCTTCTTTTTCACCAAAACGATCAGGGAGCTGTATGGACTGTTGGATCTTTCTATTACTCCTTCTTCTAACATCTTGTCTATCTCGTCGTCTATTATCTTTTGCATTGCTGGGTTTCTCGGTCTGTATCTTTGTTTGATCGATGTGTTGTGTTTCAGTTTGATTTTGTGTTCTATAAGAGATGTAATCCCTTTGATTTGTTTGAACTTGTCGAGTTCTACTTGAAGTAGGTTTTGCAGTTCCTGTTTTTCGGTACAGCTTAAAGTTGGATTTATATCAATCTTGTCAGTCGAGGGAACGTTTGAGTATTCCGGTGTTATGGTCGGTATTTCTTCGGGTGTTGGATCGGTCTGTCGGTTGGTAGCAGGGTTGATTTTCCTGTAGCACGGTCGGTGTTCGGTTGTTGTATTTATCTCGTTTATAATATTTGTCAAATTCAGTCCCCATCTTTGTATCTCTTGTATTCCTATAACTGCTTCGGATGATAAATTTGGGAGAAAATGTAATTTAGCTTTGATCCATTTGTTGTTTATGGAACAGTCTACCATGTAACTGTATTCTGTGTTGCTGGATCTGCCGTCTGCTAATGTTATTTTCATGTTTTGGTAGGTAACATTTCTCCTGTATTCTTCTAAGATATTTTTCCCTCTTTCTCCTATAAATGAATGTTGGGCTCCTGTGTCCAATAATGCTCTGAGTGATTTCCCGTTTCTAAAAGTTAACGTTACGTGTGGCCGTTGGTCTGTTGAATATTGGTTGTGACAGGTTGTTAAGGAGGTCTCTATGCGTCGGCTGGGTTCTCTCCTCTGAACCCAGCCCTCCTGGAGTTTTCCGTTTGTACTCGACATCTGCAGTTATTAGATGTAGTGCCCATAGTTCCGCAGTGGCTGCAGAAAAGGATTGGAGTTGAACGGCATACTCTACGGCTGTGTCCATTTTTCCCGCATTTCCAGCAGCATGTTTGTCTGTCGTTGTTTGTCCGTCTTGTTTGTCTCCAATTTGGTCTGTGATTGTCTGTAGTATCTTTTTTTCGAATATCCGCCTGTATCATATCGTATTCTTCTGTCAATCTGATGAGGTCCTGGACTGATGAGATGTCTTGTCTTTTTACGTACAGTTTGTATTGTGGTTTCATGTTTGTGTATATTCTGTTTACTTCTTCTTGGTAGTCAAAACTGCCATGTCTCCGGATGAGTGTCTGGATATCTATGATATACTCCTGAGTTCTTTCGTTTTCTCTCTGTATTCGGTCGCATATCTGGGCCTCTAGTACCTGTTTTATTTGTGGCTGCGAAGAAGTTGATGAAGTCTCTTGTGAAATCCCTCAAATTGTCCCAGTATTTTTTGTTATTGCGATACCAAAGTATCGCTTTTCCTTTTAGGGTTTCTGGCAGGGCCCTTAACATAACGTTATCTTGTATTTCGTATGCAGTTTGGAGTTCTTCGAGACGTTCTAGGAATTCTATGGGATCTCTGGTACCGTCGTAATGTAGTCCCCATTTTCTGATGGAGTCTATCTGTTTGCACATGTCATCGTTTGTCGTGACTGTGCTGGTGGTCTGATTGGAGGTGAGAGGTGCGGTGCTTTTCTGTTTAGTTGATCTGACTTCATTCACCAGTTTTGATCTTAATTCTTCTACGGTACCATCTGTTGAAATTTTTCGGTTGCTCAGTTCTGTTATTAATTTTTCTTTATTCAACTTGTAGACCCAACCTACTTTGACGGATCCGTCTTGGCTCAAAGTTTCCTCGTCGTCTGACATAATAAAATATTATCAATCTTTGTCTTACGCTAGATCCTACTCCTTTCGTGTGCTATCTTTCCTGTCTGGCCAATGTAATCTGCTTCTATTTTTTTTTTTACTGCTCGGGCGCCATTTGTAACCCCCCGTATGGGTAGTTACGTTTTGCCGGGTAGGTACGTACAGTCAGAGACAGGATTCCCAGATAAAATAAAAGTTTATTCTTAAAAACACTATGTACAGTTGATATTTACAAACAGGACATTCGGATTAAACAGCTAATTAGAAATGAAGGCTTCTGCTCCTGGGATTTCGCCGAAGATGACGTCTTCTGTTGGTGGGGTTTCGATCGGAGGAGTGTCTAACGGTTCGTACAGTAAACGCAGCGGAATATCCCTAAGTCAATACCTTAGAGACGGGAAATTCAGGAGAGGGCGAAAGTCAATACCTTCCGCTCTCTATCGGGTTACTGGATGTACGCTGAAGTCAATACCTTCAGCGAGGGTGGAGTATCCCTAAGTCAGTACCTTAGGGACAGGAGCTTCAGAGGAGTACGAAAGTCAATACCTTTCGCACGTTAGCAGGTTCAGGATTTTCGCTGAAGTCAATACCTTCAGCGCGGACAGGTTTATTCAGACAGGTCAATACCCTGCTGAACGAGGAGAGGGATTGTCGACAAGTCAGTACCTTGCCAACCGGAGAAGGAAGCCCACCGAGTCAATACCTCGCTAGACTGCCTGCTACGATTCTCGGTAGTCCTTTTATATCTACACTGCCTTGGTAAAAACAGCTTTGTATCGAACCATAGTCGTCTCTAGAACGATGTTTCAGGGGGACATCGTTACAACATCTATAAAAAAAAAAGAAAAAAAGGATTCCTAAATACAACACGAAATTCAAAATCACAATATTCATTTGACACCCATAAGATGGTTTTATTTTAATTTTATGAAATATTTTAAAACTTATAGACTTACCTGTTGTTTAAAGTCACATAAGAATTTATGTACGTGACATAAAATCACGTAAACTTGTTGAACATTATTCTTATGAACACAGTTACATGTTTTGTTTTGTTCCTCATTATGTATTTCAGCAAGGCATGAAATCATACCATTATTATAATAAATAATTTACATTTTGTAAGACTACAGATTTGTTTTACTCTAAATAACTTTTCTTCTTTTTTATTTGCTAAACGTTACACCATAAAAATAAAAAATAAATTACACGACTCTTTTATATTTCTATGACACTACTGTTTGCCATAATCATAGAATAGAATAACATATCATTTCGGTCAAGGTCAAATCTTTCCAAGGAACTCATCAGAACTCATGCTACAGGATGACAATACTGAAGCACGACCCATAATGAGAATAAGATTGTTGTAGTTGGGAATTATCGTTAGTTTATTATTCGCTTCTAACGATAAGTGAGATATTGTCTTCGTTGCTTGACACATTTATTTTCGTCATAGCTCAAGGACTGGCGCCCAGCGGGAAAATTCAAAAGAATTAATATTATATCTATTTAAATAATTCACACCTAGATACAACATGCAACAATATATATATATATATATATATATATATATATATATATATATATAGAAATGTGAACGTCACGAGAAGAAGATGCTACATCGACACTATTTTTTTATATAAATTCGAACGAAACATGTGTATCTTGTTCTTTTTACTTGTTTGATTACGTTTACAACATTTATAAAATAAACAATATAAAAATTTCATCATTTTATTGCAATCAGTAAAATAAAAAGTAAAATTTTCGTGTGTGTAACATTTCTGGCGCTGCGAACAGGATTTTCGTACAGAAACCCCTACGTTTCCTGGTCAACTTCAGTTGTTTAACGAAGATTCATCGAACTCAGTGAAAATTGGCATGCAGAGGGCAACATTCGTGTTCATCCTATTGTAAGCACTTATCCTAATTTTCCTTTTATTAATGAGCATTTTTAACGACATTACTGACGAAACTTTACATTTATTATTAGCTGATATTAGTTTAAACAATTCTGAAAATACAAATAGTTCTCGATTTTCTCAAAAATTTACTGAAGAATCTCGAAACATTAATTGTAAAGAAATGCCTGTAACTAATAGTGATATTGCTAGCCTTTGCGCAACTCTTCCAGAATTTTCCAAAGAAGACGATAATATTTCCACATTTATTAAATCTGTTGATAATTTAATCGCGTTTTTCATTGATCAAAGTTTAACTGCACCCCAAGAATTCATTTCAAATGCAAACATTGTTTCTCGTATCAAAGGTGAACCCAGAAATTTTCTAAACTATTCGAATAAAACTATTTGGGCTGACATAAGACCCGCTTTACTTTCTAAATACGGTGACAGACGATCCGAAGACATACTAGTTACACAACTATCTACGACTGTTCAAAAAACTATGACCAATACCACCAGAGAGTATCAAATAATTTGAATGACTTATTGCAGCACATAACACTAAATGACAATGAACCGACTGTGAATTTCAAAACTCCTTATTTCAAAAATATTGCATTGAAAACCTTTTGTACGGGAATTAACTAACCCTATTGTGAATATTTATCGCACTTCCAAATAACTTCCCTAGAAGAAGCCCTTCAAAAATGTATTGCTTATGATAACCACAAAAACCAACAGCAGTATATGAATTTTTTGAAAGGTCAACAAAATAAAAAACCATTTTCGTCAACAAACAAACCTATTAATTTAGTTTTACCACCAAATTTAAGACCTAACTATTCTCGTAATAATACTCAACGAAATTTCAACAGTCATCCTCATATGAATTTCAATTCATTCCGAAACGCTCCTTCAAATAATACAAATTTTTATAGAAATAATACAAACTTCCCAGGAAACAATACAAATGCTCCTAGAAATAATTTTCAACCCAACAATTCTCGAAATAATGATTTTCAATCTTTCAATCGCTCTCCACTTCATAAAAACTCCACGAACCCCCAAATTAATTCATACCATTCTCCGATGAGTGGAGTATAAACCATTAATTCTAGAAATGAACCCATGAGTACTTCTACCAGAAGGACTCACCATTTTAATGTTAATACTACCACAGAGGAACAACCAAAATTTTCTATAAATAATTCTGAAAATGACGAAGAGATTCTGGATTTGGATTTTCAAATAGGTCCAACCAACGATCCTCCTCCTCTATAAGTTTGAATAATATTAAAAATTGCCCTCAACTACCCTATTTCATTATGCCAAAAACTGGTTTAAAGGTACTGATTGATTCAGGAGGATCAGATAGTATTATTTCACCAAAAGCTTCTACTTATTTCAACCCATTACATAAATATGAAAAACCATTTTTATTGTCTTCTATGAAATTAACTAATAAATATTTTTTTAATATCAAAACATCATTGTTCGAAGAATTCGGCATTAACGAACCAATAGATGCTCGAATAGCCGACTGGAGTAAATATTTTGATATTTTACTCGGAAATTTTGACTTAGAACGCTTGAATGCCTTAATCGACTATGAAAATAAAACGCTGACATTAAGAAAATTTAATATAACAATTCCTTTTTCTACTTTATACAATAAAATCCCAGTAGATATTTCACACGGTGACATAATATTACCGGAAATGAAAATAAATAACATAAAAATTCCTGAATCTATTCACACAGTCACTGATGGCTATGTAGACAAAATCATATTACCAAGTCCATTACAACTTGATACGGTACATGTTGAAAATCTTAATAATTATGACATTTCAAACGGTCCCACGAACTTTGACTCGACATTAATAAGAACTCAGCATTTGAATTCTGAAGAAGAACAAAAAATTTTAAATCTTTGCAAAAAATTTCACGACATTTTTTATGATAAAAAATAGGACTTGAGTTTTACTTCTGCCATCAAGCACGAAATTAGAACTCGAGACGAGCATCCAATATACGTTAGAGGTTTTAGACATCCAAAAACGATGCAAG
Organism: Lochmaea capreae; assembly: GCA_949126875.1. Lineage (NCBI taxonomy): Eukaryota > Metazoa > Arthropoda > Insecta > Coleoptera > Chrysomelidae > Lochmaea > Lochmaea capreae. The sequence continues at coordinate 24,144,534 of OX421409.1, read as the reverse complement.
ATGAAATTACGAAACAAATAAATAAGCTATTAGAAAACAAAATAATTAGAACCTCTATATCTTCTTATTCTGCTCCAGTATGGGTAGTACCAAAAAAAGCAGACGCATCCGGAGAAAAGAAATTTCGTATGGTAATCGATTATCGTAAACTCAATGAGAACACTATAGATAATAAGTATCCCCTTCCAAAAATCTAAGCTACTTATTTTACAACCCTCGATCTCGCTCAGGGATTTCACCAAATTGAAGTCCACCCAAATTCGATAGAAAAAACAGCCTTTTCCGTTCCTCATGGTCATTTTGAATTCCTAAGAATGCCATTTGGATTGAAGAATGCTCCCTCCACTTTCGAAAAATTGATGGATAATATCCTCAGACCCTTCCTTTACAAATTTTGTTTTGTTTACATGGATGGCGTTATTATTTTCTCCAAATCATTACACGAGCACCTCGTACATATTGCCAAAATTTTTGAAGTGTTCCGAAAAACCAATCTCAAAGTACAATTAAATAAATCTGAATTTCTTACTAAAGAAGTTGCCTTTCTTGGTCACATCGTCACCCCTCAAGGAATAAAACCGAACCCTATCAAACTAGAAGCCGTCCAAAAGTTTCCGCTTCCAAAAACTATTAAAGAAATCAAATCATTTTTAGGACTTATTGGCTATTATCGCCGATTCATCCCAAACTTTGCAAAAATTACTTCCCCGTTTTCCAGATGCACCCGCAAAGGAGCTGTAATCGATATTAATAACTCTCAATATCTAGAATGTTTTGAAAAATGCAAACTGTTGTTAAGTAATGCCCCTGTTCTTCAATACCCTGACTTCTCAAAAACCTTTACTCTTACTACCGATGCATCAAACATTGCTATCGGTTCTGTTTTATCACAAAATAATCACCCTATCGCGTACTACTCACGCACATTGAATTCCGCTGAACAAAATTATTCAACAGTCGAAAAGGAACTATTAGCCATAATTGATTCATGCAAGCATTTTCGTCCTTACCTATATTCCCAAAAATTTATAGTAGAAACAGACCACAACCCCCTAGTATGGATTTATAAAATTAAAGACCCAACTTCCCGCTTAGCACGCTGGAGGTTAAAACTTGAAGATTATAATTTTGAAGTGAAATACAGAAAAGGTAAAGAAAATCAAGTAGCTGACGCCCTTTCTCGCATACAAATTAACGCATTGGACACAATCAGTTCAAACCAAGCAGAACCCCCAGATGAAATCGATATTGACGCAGACGAATTTGACAGAATAACTACCGATAATACACGACATTCTGACATTGAACACCCAATTACCGGAATTCAAATTTCAGAAGAACCAATAAATTTATCCAATAATCAAATTATTATAACACCACAATCTCAAATTTATGAAATAATTTACAAAATATTTAATAAACATAGGTACGTTATAACAGTTACAGATAACTGGAAATCAGAAATTACAGATACCTTCAAACAAATTTTAAAACCTAGCCAAAAATTTGCAATAAAATCACCCCATAATTTTAAAACCTTTATTTGTAATTACTTTAGGGAAAACATTAATTCAACTGTCAAAGCTATATTTTGTAATAAAATTTTATCTGATATTGAGGATAAGGAAAAACAAATAGAATGTGTTAGGAAATATCACACCGATAATCATAATGGAATTGTAGAAACTTATAAACACCTAAAATCACAACTTTATTGGCCATCTATGCAAACTACTATTTCCGATTTCATTAATCAATGCGAAATCTGTCTAAAAAATAAATACGAAAGACATCCTTATAAATTACCCCAATTAGGACCTCTTCTTGGTCAAAAACCTTTCGACATCTTACACTTAGATTTGTTTCATTGCAATAAGAATATTTTTCTTACAATTATTGATTCCTTTTCTAAATACGCTCAGTGTTACAAAGTTCCAGATAAAACATCAATTTCAATTCTAAGTAAATTGAAGCATTACTTTTCGCACCATAATTACCCCCGAAAAATCGTTTGTGATAATGGAACAGAGTTTAACTCTGCAGTAATAAAAGAGTTTTTAAGCTTCACAAAATAGAAATTCACTTTACAACAGTTAAACTCGCCCGTTGAAAGATTCCATTCAACACTTATAGAAAAACTTAGAACTCTACGTAAACAAAATCCCCAAGACCCCATTGACGATATTTTCACGCTTGCTGTATTAATCTATAACCAATCGATACATAGTGCCACAAATTTCTCTCCGTTTTCTATCCTTTATGGACCCTATGCCGAAGAGATACATTTTGATTTTGATCTCCCCCTTTACGAAACATATAATCAAAAACATAAGGACGAATTACAACCCTTTTTAGCTAGCTTATACCAAAAACAAAAAGGAAAAAGGCAAGAAATATTAGATAAACAGAATCAAAAAGCCGAACCTATACCCGACATTAATACTTCACAAACCATATACGTTACAAAGAAAAAACCCAAATCGAAACTACAAGCCCCCTATACTCAAATTCATACTAAAAAACAAAACAAAACAAAAATTATAGGTAAAACAAACAAACGAAACCAAACTAGTACTCATTTAAAATATGTGAAACGATTACGTAAAATAAGGAATAAAAATTCTCAAGGAGATAAATTTTTGCAGGAGGACAATCCTATCCCTGGGACATCCTCTCAAAATCCATGAGATCCCGAACAATGGTTACTATGCTGAAGAAATCGGATTTTCGAGAGAAATATCCCACTATCACCGCCACATTTTACACATAGACTTAGATAAATTAGAAGAAATTTTATCCGCAAATCCTGAAACTTATTTTAAAATTCCCCTAAAAAATAGCCCGCTTACAGCATTAATTTCCCAATATTCCCATTTACTCGAAGAAGCAAAAGATAATTTGCATAAAATCACGCGTAAACAGAAAAAAGGTTTATTCAACTTCCTAGGTACTGCAATAAAATACGTCACCGGTAATCCAGACGACACTGACCTAGACCTACTCAAAACACATATAACCGCTATAGAATTAAAACAAAACGAAATAATAAGAAAATTCAATAATCAAATATCCTTTGGTCAATCTCTTGATACGAGATTCAATAACTTATTAAAAAAAATTAATAATAATAATCTTGTAATCTCAGCTGCAATTAATAAATTATCAGCTGATTTTGATGGTTACATCATTCTTCATAATGAAATTATAAATCTTGATAATACTAATGAATTCTTATTGAAACTCATTCGAACCATTACTTTATCTCAATTAAATCTTTCAAATATTTAGCTATTTACTTTGAATGAACTTGAAACACTAAAAATTGAACTTATTAAAATCTATTCTAGAAACGCCATACTTATAAATGACGAACACCCCTACGAACTAATAGAATCCTCCAAGACATTAGTCTGTGTAACTCTGAACACAATGCTCATAATAATAAAAATCCCAATTTTCCACACCAATACCTTTCTTACCCATAGAATTTACCCCATCCCTAATAATGAACACGTTATGATTATACCACCTACATCTTTCTACGCCAATAATAAATGGTACAAAGAATGTAGAGGAGAAGCGGAATACATAGTCTGTACAAAATTCATTAAATCCAGATGTCAATTACCCAATATTAAAAATTGCACGAAAACCATTGTAACTGAAAACTTTTATAGAGAATCTAGCAGAGCGATTTTGTTAGGTATTGTTCACCCACACAAAATTCAAGATCAAGAAATTAAAGTCAGCAGCCTCCTAATGTCCAACGAGCCAATAACAATAGAAGGAATTATTTACGGCAAAAAGACTATTCACGAAATATCGTTACCAGATATTGTTCCCATCAAATTGATGCCCGACCATAGTTTAGACATTGAAAAACTGAAAATTCCCGAAACCCATGGCCAACTACATCCGATAGAAGAAACCGAAGTTTTACCGCCTATTCCAACCGGAGTCAGCATTACTGCACTTTTATTAATAATATTTGTTTCAGTCTTTTTGGTAACTATTTTTATAAAGAAAAAAAAGAGAATATCTAAAATCCTTTTTGGACCGAAATTGTCACCTGCCCAAGTTCAAATTCTACAAGAAATTATCGAAAATACCCCTGAGACTTCGCGGACGAAGATCAATCCAAAGGAGGGAGGAGAAATGTGAACGTCACGAGAAGAAGATGCTACATCGACACTATTTTTTTATATAAATTCGAACGAAACATGTGTATCTTGTTCTTTTTACTTGTTTGATTACGTTTACAACATTTATAAAATAAACAATATAAAAATTTCATCATTTTATTGCAATTAGTTATTTTCGTTCAAATTAAAGCTATTTTAAAAGTAAAATTTTCGTGTGTGTAACATTTCTATATGTTACCGTATTTGTTAACCCTAAGTTGCATATATAATTAGCTTATTAATCATTTTCATTAATTGTCGTTACCACTTCCTTTTCATTCATGATTAGTTGTATTTTAGTAAGTTAACTCATTTTTGTATTGTATAAATCAGTTTAGAACTGGAATCCAAATTGTTTAGTTGTTTAGTAATATAGTTAGTTTTAAAAACACTTTCTCAGTTAATTAAAAGTTAAGTGGCGCAGTCAGTAGGATAGTCAAACGGTCGTTAAAGTAGATAACAGTCGGTTCATTTCTATGATTTATTGACTATCTGAACCAAGTGAAGTTTAATTTTCAATTTTGGAACTCTTAGTTGGGTGAATTGAGTAGCTCAACTAGAAGATCTTAGTGGTGCAAGAAGACAGAAAACTCAAGAGAAAATTGTGTGTTCCTGTTAGCTTCGAGCCTATGGAAAGGATCTTCATTATTTTACTGTAAGTGTTTTTATATGTATGTCGTATAGAGAAAATATACATTTTAACTTATCTGAAACATCTGACGATTCTGACTCAAATTCTGATTCAAGTATCCCCAGTTCTAGCTCACATTTTAATAATAAGAAAAAAATAATTTTAAATTCTCCAAAACTTTTACCTTCAAATATTACAAATAAAATGGCTACTCCACAATTACCCGTTTTGAAAAAAGAATACCTGGACATGATTCCAGACTTCAATGGCAACAATGCTTTACTTCCTATGTTATATTTGACTGATTGAGACTGTGAGATTTTTTGTTAGAACTTTATTCACTTTGATTACAACGATTAATATGCAATAGCTTAGAAAATATTAAAAAATATAAAACACAACTTCTCTCTTCGAGTCTCATTGAAATACCACCTGCTACAATCGACAAGTCGCACACTTCGACCTTATTGCGGAGTTGCCACGTCTTCTTCCAGTTCGGTAGAACTGGACATCCCGCCGGCCTTGACATCCTCCATTCTTGGGATTGAGGATTCAATGGGTAGTAGGCAAAGTTTTTGAACTGCCCTGTCGCAAATTCCAGGAGAAGTTTTGACGGTACAGATTCGAGGTAAGCCGTCAGAATTCTTGCGGATAGAGATTATTCTGCTCATCCGCCATAACAGAGGAGGAAGCTGATCGTCGACCAACAATACTAAGGAACCTTCTTGGGCTGAATTAGTAGGTTCATGCCATTTGGAGCGTTGTTGAAGAGTTGATAAGTACTCACTTGACCATCGGTGCCAAAATTGTTGGAAGAACTTCTGCAGCAACTGATATTGGGTAAGTCTGTTTTTGGGAAGATGGGTGAGATCTGATGAAGGAATGGACGTAAGGGAATCTCCAATTAGAAAGTGACCAGGAGTTAAGGCTTGGAGGTCATCAGGATCGCCTGAAATTGGGGTTAGAGGTCGTGAATTGAGCACGGCTTCTATCAAACAAAAAACTGTGGATAATTCCTCAAATGTTAAGTGGGTGTTCCCGATAATTCGGACGATATGAAATTTGGCGAGTCGAACAGCGCTTTCCCAAAGACCCCCGTGGTGAGGAGATCTAGGAGGTATGAACTTCCATCGTATTTTGTTTTGATTGAGAAAATTTTGAATATTTGCATCTTGAATATGTGTAGAAAGAAAATCGAAGATAGCTTTAAGCTCATTATTGGCGCCGACCAGATTGGTACCATTATCTGAGTAAAGAATCTTACAAAGGCCTCTTCTGGAGGTAAAACGCTTAAGCGCATTAAGAAATGATTCAGTGCTCAAATCACTGACGCATTCTAAATGCACAGCCTTAGTGCAAAAGCAAATAAAAATGCAAAGATATGCCTTGATTATCTTTCGATTACGCAGTTTCCCATCCCTTATATAAAATGGACCTGCAAAATCTACGCCACTAACAAAGAAAGGCCGGTTTTGCGAAACGCGATCCTCTGGCAGTACAGCCATCTTTTGTATTAACCGAGTTGGATTTACCTTGAAACAAATAAGACATTTACGGAGAACACTTCGGATTGCTTGCCTTCCCCTTAAAATCCAAAAGGATTGTCGCATAGAATTAAGAAGACCCTGAGCTCCCACATGAAGCTGTCGTTTGTGCTCAGCTTCAATTAGAAGCTTGGTCAGCAAATGGCTAGGACAAAGAATTATTTGATGTTTCTGATTATAGGGTAACTTACATTTCGATAACCTGCCCCCAACCCTAAGTAACTCGTCTGGGCCTAGAATCGGAGCTAGAGGAAGCAATTTTGATTTTGCTGAGATCGGCTTATTATTATTTAGGCACTGCAATTCAGCCTGGAAGCTATCAAATTGACTTAATTTTAGTAATCGATGCATTGCTTCATCTATATCCGATATTGATATTTCTGTTACTCGTTCGCCCCTTGGCAGGCGACAGTTTTTTGAAAACCAAAACATTAGTGCTGTGATTCGCTGTAGCTTGTATAAGGATGAGTATCGTTTGAATATTTCATTTTCGATTGTCCGGCACACTAATGATATTTTAGTATTGCGCTTATCAGGCAACTCCTTTGTTAAATTTGGCAACTTTGGCCAGTCTACGAGGGGTTGGAGCAGCCAACTGGGGCCAGACCACCACAATTCATTCTCACGCAATTCTGCAGGATTAGTACCCCTTGATAAAATGTCGGCGGGATTCTTAAGCGAAGGTACATATCGCCATTGGTCAATCGAAGTATTTTGTTGAATCATTGACACGCGATTCGAAACAAAAATTTTTAGAGTATTTGCCGGTAATCTTAGCCACGACAGGACAATGGAACTGTCAGTCCAAAAATACACTCGACTAGTATTGATGCTTAGTGATTCGCGAAGTTTCAAATAGAGCTGCAAGCCTAAAAGTGCACCGCATAATTCTAGTCGGGGCAATGTAATTGTTTTTATGGGTGCCACCCGAGTTTTGGAACAAAGTAACGATACATTCGATTGATCATTCAAGTATGTTTTAATGTATACGGCTGCTCCGTAGGCCCTTAAAGATGCGTCCGAAAATACATGAAATTCTATAAATTCGAACCTTTCCAGTAAAACATGCCGAGGAATGTTGACATTGTTTAGTTCTATAAGTTGGTCAGAAAACTGTTCCCATAATTGTACTATATCAGATGAGGGTGATTCATCCCAACCTATTTTTGCTTGCCACAAGATTTGCATTAGGATTTTAGCGCGGACCGTGACCGGTGCAATCAATCCCAACGGATCAAATATTTTTGATATAGCGGATAATAGTGTTCTCTTGGTTACGATATTCGGTTTAATGTTTTGCTCATTTATAACAAACTTGAAGATATCAGTTTTAGAATTCCAGTACACGCCTAAAGCTTTTTTCACGCTATTGTCGGTAATGTAATACTCTTGGTCAGCCGATGCATTACAATTCATTATTTGAGAATCGTTCACTACCCACTTTCTTAAATTAAATCCATATTTGTTTAACACTAAAGTAATGTTACTAGCCAAAAGTTGAGCTTCCGCGATAGTAGCCGCGCCGGTAATTAAATCGTCTACGTAAAAATCCTTGAGAATTACTTTCGACGCGTTCGGGTATTCTGCTTTATTTTCTATTCCCGCCTGCTGCAGACACCGTATGGCTAGAAAGGATGCCGATGCTGTTCCATAGGTAATAGTGTTCAAAGCATAATGGTTAATTTGCTTATCTTCATCGTCTCGCCAAACAATTCGTTGCAAATTGCGTTGGTCTGGTGCTATAAGTACCTGGCGGTACATTTTCTCCACATCGGCAGTCATAACGTAGTTATGCAGACGAAACCGTGACAGGATAGAAAACAAATCGTCTTGGATTGTCGGCCCGATAAGTAATTTCTCGTTTAGTGATACGTTGTTGCTGGATTTACATGAGCCATCGAAAACCACGCGCAGTTTAGTAGTGCTACTGGATTCGTTCAAGACTCCGTGGTGCGGTAGATAGTATACGTTCTCATTTGCGGTATTAGTTTCGTATTCAAATTTGGTCATGTGCCCCAACGCCTCGTACTCGGACATGAATTTAACATATTCTTGCTTAAAACTAATGTTTCTTACAAATCTATGCTCAACTGAATGAAGTCTTTTTATCGCATTTTTTACTGAATTCCCAAAATTTATGCTCAACTCGCTAATGGGCAACCTTACGATAAAACGGCCAGTTTCATCACGCTCGGTTGTATTGATGAAGTGGTTTTCACATGTTTGTTCCTCGTGCGATAGTATCTTGGGCTGAGGTACTTCCTCGATCTTCCAAAACCGTTCAATAGCCTCATCCAATTTCCCCGTAACTGATAGATTACAAGCCACTGGCGCTTCCATGTCTGTATACAATGGACCCGATATGATCCAACCCAACTTTGTCTTCTGCAGAATAGGCGACGTGTTACCTAGTTTAATTTGCTCGCATTCCAATAAACCATAGAACAATTCGGCTCCGATTAGAAGATCTATTTCGCTTGAAACGTTAAATTCCGCGTCGGCCAATTCTAGATTCGTGGGTAAGTTCAATAATTTTTGAGTAAAAGTGCAATTGGGGATTCTGGGTGTGATTCGTTTCAACACAAAAAAAGCTAAAGTGGCACTAAACGTTTTGCTTACCGACGAAATTTCCGTTTTAATTTGATTGCTTATTGATATAGCCGCGCCTCCTACGCCTACGCTTTGCATTTTCACGTGCGTTGGTGCTAAGTTTAGTTTGTGAAGTAAATCGCTGGTGATGAAATTCGCTTGTGCGCCGCTGTCTAATAATACTCGACACCGATGCCAAGTGCCGTCCCGGCCTTTAATAAGTATAATTGCGGTTGACAATAATATTTCATTCGGCTTATTTAAATGCACCCGAGAAGAGCACGCTACTGATTGGTTTTCGCCCGTGTTATGCCCATCGATATGAAGCAAGGTATTATGTTGCTTAGAACAAACCTTACAGCCCTGTGCTGTACAGTCAGGCGATTGATGATTTGTTCTTAGGCAGTTAGTGCATAGCTTTAATCGTTTCGCTTCCACCCAACGATCCGCTACTGCTAATTCTTTGAATTTTTGACATCGATAAATATAGTGAGAATTGTTACACATAACACATTTAATTTCGTTAACACTAAAATTCTGTGTTTTTGACCTACCCGGTATATTTTTGCTCCCAGTTTTGTATGCGTTATAATTTTTACTCGCCTTTTCGGAATTCAACGATTGTGTGGTTTTCGTTTCTAATATGCTACACCTATCTGCCAAAAAATCTAGTAAGTTTTCTAGGGTAGGTTTCCCGATTTTATTGCTTATTAGTTTTTCGTCCCACCGTTCCTCCGTACTTGTATCCAATTTTGATGTTAAAATATGAATCAACAAAGTGTCCCACGAATCTACCGGTTCGCCTAAAGCCTCGATTGCCCTAAATCGGAACTGAAAGTCATCCTTTAGGTTTCTTAGAGAATATTTATCTGATACGTTCGGCAAATTGAATAACGCTTTGACATGATTTTTTAATGTTAATGCAACGTTTTCGAATCGATCTTTTAATAAATTCCATGCAACGTCATAATTTTCATTAGTTATGGGTATTCCCGATAGTATTTTTTCCGCTTGACCCCTTAAACTTCCCACTAAATAGTAAAACTTTCTGACCTTTTGAATTTTTGGATCATCATGTATCATTGATATATATAAATCGCGAAATTGAGGCCATTTATCATACTCCCCATAAAATTTAATTAACTCGATTGTTGGAAATTTATTTGGCTGATAATCAAGTGCATTTTGGTTTAAATTGGTACCCTGTATAACGCTGTGAGCTGAAGCTGGAGGTTGATTTTGCAACGAAATTCTTTCTACAGTATCTAATGCAGATTGTAAAATATCGTAATACCTATTTTCAAATATATCCCTTTCATCAGAATTTTCTTCATCCTCATTTATTAGTTCGATTGCTAACTGAGTTTCATTAAATTTTTTATAAACTACTTCGATATCCTCGATTCGCTTTTTTAATTGTAACAATTTATCATCAGAAAAACTATTTAAAAATGTATTAAACCGTGTTAGACTCGCCTTCAAGTGTTTCCTTGTATTATAAAGTTGTTTCAATTTTATTTCGTTATCTAAATCTGTTACTGTACCGTCTAACGACATTATTTTATTCAGCGGTTGAAAAACAATAAATTTCGGTACTGAAATTCTTTTCTAATGTGGACAAAAAATATGATATTTGAATATAAACAAACAACCTCGACCCCAACTCAGGTAGTTTTAGAAATATTGCGATAAGGAAAAATAGCATGGAACAGACTCACCAATTTGTTTCTCGATAGTCGATTTCTCTCGTTGATCTAGATTGTTCTTCTCGCTCCCTTGCTGTTTCTTGATTGATTTACTTCGCTTGTTTGGTTATTAAATGTTAATTCGGACGAGCCCCCATGTTCTATTTGACTGATTGAGACTGTGAGATTTTTTGTTAGAACTTTATTCACTTTGATTACAACGATTAATATGCAATAGCTTAGAAAATATTAAAAAATATAAAACACAACTTCTCTCTTCGAGTCTCATTGAAATACCACCTGCTACAATCGACAAGTCGCACACTTCGACCTTATTGCGGAGTTGCCACGTCTTCTTCCAGTTCGGTAGAACTGGACATCCTAGGTTCATAGAAATTTGTGAAAAATTAGTAACAACATTTCATAATACTCTAGATGTAGGGGATTTTCAAAATGAATATTTGATGTCCAGCATCTTAGCAAAAATAAAAGGTGAAGCAGCTATAAATATTTCTTCTTGTAGCATAAAGACTTGGGAGAACCTCAAGGATGCTTTGATCAATACATATGCAGACAAACGAGACATTTACACGTTAAATATTGAATTGTCCGAAATAAAACAAGGTAATGAAACGCCTTTCGAATTTTATAATAGAGTTCAACATATTTTGAACTTACAAATTTCTTATCCTATGACCCATTCAAATGTTCATGAACATAATATTTTAAGTAATTATTTTAAGAATTTGGCGCTCAGAGTATTGCTACCCGGTTTAAAAGAACCCTTAGGTTCCCGAAAATTTGAATATTGCTTTAAATATTCTAACAAACGATTTTCAGGTTAAAGTTAAAGTAGGTTAAAGAAAAACGCGGTTATCAATATAAATGATTCAGATTCGGATTTATTTAGGGTATGACTAGCGTAAGCAACGGGCAAATCCAAACCAATTTTTCCCTGGCTCAATACGGCCCCTATAGCAAAATTACTGGCATCCGTAGTAGGGATAAACGGTTGCGAGAAATCAGGGTACTGTAATATTGGCTCATTTATTAATAATGTTTTACAATATTCGAAACATTCCGAATAGTCAGAATCTTTATAATTTAAAACGACACCCTTTTTCAGGCGTTTGGTTAATGGTAATATAATTTTTGAAAGATCTTTTATAAATTTCCTATAATAACCCAAAAGGCCAAGAAATCCTTTAAGCTGAGTAGTATTTTTAGGAATTGGGTATTGTTGAATGGCTTTTATTCTATCGGGGTTAGGCTTTACACCGTCAGGAGTAATAATATGTCCAAGATATGTTACTTCCTTTCTTAAAAATTCACATTTATCTAGTTGCAATTTAAGATTTGCGTCCCTTAATCTGTTGAAAACTTCCCTAAGACGAGTAATATGTTCTTGTAAACTTGTGCTAAATATTATGATATCATCTAAATATACTAAGCATGTTTCATTTTGGATGCCCCGTAAAATTCTTTGGAATGTCGCGGGTGCTCCTTTTAACCCGAAACCCATGCGTAAAAATTCATAGTGCCCATTTTCGGTATTGAATGCTGTTTTTGGTATATCTTTTTCTGCTATTTGAATTTGGTGGAATCCCGACGCTGAATCTAAAGTAGAAAAATATTGGCTACGGCCTAGTTTATCAAGAAGTGCATCTATTAAGGGCAAGGGATAAGAGTTACCTATGGTTTTTTCATCAAGTTTCCTATAGTCAACCACTATACGCCATTTTTGTTGGCCAGAAGCATCGGGTTTTTTACCTACTACCCAAATGCTAGAGCACCAAGGAGAAGTCGACGGTCTTATTATATTTTGTTCCAACATACTCTGAATTTGTTTTTGTACCTCTTTGAGATGTACTTCGGGATACCTATAGGACCTTGTGTACACCGGTAATTCGTCTGTAGTATTTATTTCATGCTTAATCATATGAGTAAATGTTAATTTATTTCCTTCTACATGGAATATATCTGAGTACTCGTTGATAAGTTTTAAAACAGTTTGTCTTTCTTCTGAGTTCATGTGCTCAGTACGAAGTTTATTAATATCAAATTTTATATTTTCTACGTTAAAGTTATTGAGACTTGGACACAGACTTTGTTCGTATTCATCGAACAATTCTGCTTCCACGGAATTTGACAAGTCCCAAGGACACTCAATTTCACTTTTATCCAAAATAGTGCAAATAGCATATGGTTTTGCACATTTGTTATACATTGTGGAATTTCTAATTCCGAAATTTTCGTGTATGGCACCAATATTTGGCCATTTTGTTCAGTCCTCGGAGGCACTACTATGCAATTCGTGGTCTGAGGTACCTTATAGTAATCAATTTTTATTTTTGCGTTAGGGGTAATAAGTACATTTTTATTTAAATCTATAGTTATTTTGAGTTTTCTTAAATTATCTACACCTAACAAACACTCGAATTTATCATGGAACTTGAATAAACAGAATTTCAAATCAATAGGTTTTTCAAGCTTGAATATACTTGATGCACTAATTTCTGCGCTAAAATTTTCTTGTGAGCTACCATGTGCAGTTGAAATTTTAAAAGGGTCAAATCGAATTGATTTTTTGAAATGTTTATTAGCTACTTCAGGTAATATAAAAGATTTCGTACTGCCGGTATCAATAAGAACTTTTAAATTATTTTCAGGAAATATTATATAAGGCAGTTCGCTCTTTTTATTAGTTAAATTTAACAATTCAATAGTGTGTCTTTGTTGTCTTCCGAGGCTTTTTTGTCTAAAAAAGTGCGCTCGTCTAGATCATCCGGATGTTCCACTAAATTGTACAATTATTCAGCGATATAATTTCTGTTACTTTTGTTAGAATTTTGCCTAAAGTAATTGGAATTATTACTTTGATTAGAAAAATTTTGGTTTCCCCTGAATGTATTCCGAGTTGAAATGCTCATGGGAGTGGGGTTAGGCAAACTCCGATTTGGATTTGGTTTGAATACATTTGTAGTTTTTTCAAAATTTTGATTATTATTTATTTGACTTGTACTTGGTCTTTGTTCATTATAAGAATTAAATTTTGGTCGTGCATTGTGTTTATAGTTAGTAAGTTGCAAGGGTTTATTATGTACAATATTATTTTCAAAAAAATTATTCCTAGACCCAAATCTACCTTTAGATGTGTTTAGAAGTTCAATATTTGTTTGAAAATCATTTGTTAGCACATTTAAAGCTGAATTTAAATCTGTCTCTCTTATCAGAATATGTGTTGAGTAAAGCACTTTTTAAATCTATCCACTTGGTTATTATACAAGACGAAATATTCACTGCTGCATTACCTTTAATTTTTGACAATATACTTGACATCAGATATTTGTTCTGAAAATCATGTATATCTGTCGTATTATAAAATTTATTAACAAGTTTTTCGCAAATTTCAATAAATCTTGGTAATAATTGGGTATCACCGTGAAATTCGGGTACCATATCTAGGAATTCTTTCTTTAATACTAGAGTTGCCATTTTTACTTAGTTTTTATGAAGAATTCTTAAAATTGAAATCAGTTGAAAAAAGAAAAGAAAAAAAAATCTGATAAATGTGAGTCGGAATTGGATTACTTTTCCAGAATTTTCAGAATAATCTGAAGAAAAATTTCTGTACGAACCTATGTATGACATGAAATGTACTTACAGCAAAATCAATTTTCCTTCCATGTGCCGGCTGCTTCAAGCTCGTCTCCAATATCCTTTGAAAATATTGATGCACGAAAGTCCTCAATACACTCGAACACTTGTTGGGATACTAAATTCACCCAACGCGTCTTCTCGTTAGGTTACTCAATTCGCCTAACTTTCGCGACACACGGTATAAAGTTCAAATAGCCAATAAATCGTTAAAACGAACCGATATTATATCCGTTAATACCGTTTGACTATCCTACTGACTGCGCCACTTAAATTACGAAAAGCCGTAAGGTACTTTTTAAAAACTTTTATTTAAAAAAATACAATATGTCAAAGACGTTCGATTAGTAAAACAATTAATTCCAGACTGAAGGTAAAAATACATAAGTTGAATGAAGCGAATAAAATGCAGAGTAAACAGTCTAAAGTACAGTTACACTATCCGGTTCAAAGAACTATGGTGACACGTTATAATCTAGCAAGCTAAGGGATATTGACACTATAACATATCGCTAAATTTAGATTGTAGCTTGGCATGTTGCATAATGGGTCTTCCGAAAGACGTGTCGCTAAAAAACTATATAAAAACAGTGTAGATCCAGCTGGTATTTTACGTAATACTTACTTCGACAGCACCCCCTATTTCGTTCTGGAATGATTTACGCGTATAGATTTTCCTGATACCTTCTCCCGCTATCTCTTTTTGTTCTATATCAGTGATACGCATATTTGCTTCAACAAGAGCTGTAACATTGGTATCTAAATAAGTCGCAGTCAACTGGAATCCTTCAAGATCTAAAATAAAAAAGGATTGAGAGTAATGATTATTTTGTGTCTTTTATAGTAATACGTTTACCTAAGGCATTCCAAATCCTTTCTTCGGAAGTTATTCCTATGATGACTGGTACTCTTTGCATACCTCCAGTTTCTATAACCCCATACATTATTTTTGTTATAAAAGCATTTTCATGCTCAAATTCTATTGTTGGCGTGAAAAGTAATCCGTCCAACATTTCTCTGTCGTAGAAAACTTGCTAAAAACCAAAAAAATATTTCTATTAATATTAAATTCACCCTCAAACAAAACTATCCTTCCTGGACCAGTAAATGCTGTTTCTGATGACTCAACTTACCGGAAACTTTTTCGTAGCATTTTTAATTTCTTCAGCAGGTACGCTTTGTAAAAATTCCAATAACTCTTCAGAAGTAGAGTTTGTATTAAAGTCTGGATTTGAAATAGTAGCTAGAGTATAAGCATTGGATTTGTCATTTCTTTGATAACTCCATGGACATAGACATGAACCGCTTAGAGGTAGAGCATCCCCAAACAAACCTTTAACAAAAAAAATATTTTACTTAACGTAATTCATCTTATAACTGAAGACCCACCTTTTGACTTGTCACTCATAAAATGATATTGAGTTGATGCTGAGAGTAATTTTATCTGGATCGCCCCCGAAATATTCAATATTATCCTTGACCCAGCGTAAGGCCAGATTTTGATCCTTTAATCCGTTATTTCCTGGAAGAACTTCATCTCCAGTAGTTAAAAAACCTTTAAACAACAAAAAAATTATCTGGGGAGTGATATTTAGTTAGATTAGATTAGAAATGGAGTGACTCTTTGTCTTATCCCACTGCGACCTTTGCAAATCTATTGTGGTCGTCCCTATCCTTAGAGATCGATATCTAGCTTCATTCTTTTTGTTAGACCTATTAGCCTGGATACCGCCTCCCTTGCGTAGCTCTCTGCCTTCGGTTTTTCTTCTCCGAATAGGTGAAACCGCACCCTTACTAGGCCTTCACACTCATAGAGTATGTCCTCCGCGGTTTCGTCTTCTTCCTAGCAAAACTTACATAGACTGTCATATGCTTCCTCAGCCTACAATGTCCAATCAGCATCATCCTGTTCGTTTCTCGACTTTACAGTAGGTCGCGTGACAGTTTGGCCGAAGGGCGTTTAAGCAATAGTTTAGCGTGCCTTTGTCCTGGGGCTTTATGCCACCAGCGCTACACCTGGTTGTTCATCCATTGGTGGATGCTCTCCTTAGTGAGGTTTTCTGCAACTCCTTAGAAAGGTTCTGGTCCTATCATGACCTCAGTCGCTCCCTGCTTGGCTAATTCATCAGCCTTTTCATTGCCCTTTATTCCTTGGTCCCCTGGCACCCAGGCTAGTTACAATTGAGGAGATGTTGGGTCTAGGTGGTGAGGAGAAAAGTATGAGGAAGCCTCAGTTTTCTTTAAATGCTCTTCACTTGCTTCTGCTCGAGAGATGGAAGAGATAATAGATATGGAACGTACGAAGTGGTTTTATAACGAACATTGTTATTAGTCCTTACCGAAAGCATTCAGTCTATAAGCGACTGTAACCATAATGATGCCATTTCCATTTTCGAAAAGGCTCAAAATGCAACCGATAATCTGTTACCATGTGGTGCTTTTCGAACTTGTGGTACAAACTACCATTTCAATCATATTTCATACCATTTTTTATCATAAAATAAATAACTAAATATTTAAAATGTGATAAAAGATTTAAAAAATATCAGTGAATAAAAGAAAAAGTGAGAAATTTTAACCTAAGAGAAGTCATTAGACCTTTCTACACAGGTTTACGAGTTTTTTTTTAAAATTGCTTTATTTCCTAAATTTTTCGTATTAAAAGAACTTACATAAAAAATCACTGACACCAACTGTAAAATTAATAAAATCATTTTTTCAAAATGTTTTTTATAACTCGCTGAAGTTCTAATACTGATAATTAATTTTTGAAACTGAACCACTATAAATAGAAAAATAAACGCCTTTAATGTCGTTTTTCTATATCAAAATAAAAATAACTATGCTACTAGATTAGATTATAGTAGATTAGATTCGTTGGGGTGGCAAGCTGACAAATTGAATTTATTCACATTCTCCAGCCAGACCGCTGAAAAAGTATCAGTACAAGCTGCCATTAAAATCCAGATTATCCATAAAAATCATTTGACGACTTGAATCTTACACAGTTAAGAAACACTGAATATTTTTCGTATGATGTTCTTGGAAAAGAAAATAAAACACGTTGAGAAGAAGGTTTTATTAGTATATTTTGAGGCTATCAAATCCTGCCTTATATACGGGACACTGCTTCAGAAGATCGTCAGCTACCTTGTTGGTAGATTCAGGTGGGGATATTTCAAAGCTAAAACAACATGGAGGATGGAAGTCCGTAGCGGAGGGCTATGTAGAGAATTCCATAGAAAATAAGAAAAGCATTGCTTCTGATGAATCAAGCGCTCATAAAATAAGAGTGAATCTGTTCTAATAAGTTTATAGACGGACCTTATCAGTTCTAGTACTTAATTTTATAGGATGCGACATTAAACTTTCTTCTTTTCTGGCATTATTATTATAAAAGCATCAATATTTAGAATTTTAAACGAATGCTTCTTAATAATCTGTTTTTTTTGCATGTTTACTTTTAGTTGTTTTTTTTTAGACTTCGTTCAATTATATCTTTTTTCGAAATTAATATAATTCAATGAAACTTCCCCACTAAACACTTTGAAGCATCTACTTTCGAAACTACTATACAGTTTTTCTATAAATATCAAATTTTTTAACAATTATTTACAATAAATACTTAAATCAGAGGTCTTTCAGCAAACCTTCTATAACTTTTTATACCGTTTAGGATATTATCTAAAAATTTGTGAACTTTATAATGAACCTATTCAGAAGTGATCGCGATACAAAAGAACACACCTATGGTTCAGGTAAGAAAGAGAGCGGAGCACAAATAAAGGTGAAAAAAGTAGGTGAATATCGATGATAATACATTAAAAAATTTAAAAAAATAATTTTTTTTTCAATGAATTTGTAGATACCCCATTTTAGAACATATTTCATATGACACATTTTTTTCTAAATGTCATTGTTTATTTACTATCTTAAAATTTAAAACATGAAAAGTGATGATGTTCAAAAATACTACCATGGAAATTTCGTATATATTTTAGAAACTAATGCAGATACAAAAAAAATGTTCAGACAAATTTTGTAGATGAATGTATTAGCTACAATTTTTAAGGTAAATATTTTTCTGTGTTTTCATTATTTAAACAATTAGAGTGAAAAAACAAAAACAAAAATTTTTACTCGACGATTTTCCGGAAAATCGCATGCCTAGGATCGTAAAGTTTTTCTCATGTTAATCACAACCCTTTTAAATACTCAATTTTGAATTTTCAAGTTTTTTGTGTTTTTTGCGACATTTTACGGATATTTTGTGTACTTTGACTACGCTAGTAGCTATAACTCCGAAATTCTGAATTTGTATGTATTTTACGCTTTGATGCCAATAAATATTTTTCTTCATTATCTTATATATCATTAAAATACAATAGATATTGTTGTTAAATAAAAAATAGAATTAATATTATCGATGCCCATCAAACTAATTTCGTTGCATAATATACTTTTTCTAAGTATGTTGAGTGTTAAAATAATATTTAAACGATCAATTTTGATAATCTTTTATCGCCTAACAATTGATGGGAGTGTTTTATTTTTTTTCACAATCAGCAGAGTTCATTCGGGTTAACTGGATAACGCATATTGAATCAATTAATTAATGTTTACCTACGTTTTTTTTATCACCTACAAAATGGACCGGATATATACAGTGTGGAAACCACTTATGGAATAAAATTATTTATGTCATTATTTTAGAAAATTATAAAAAATGCCGAGACACATCAACTTTTGAATTGAGTTGTGCGTTATGTAAACAAAAATTAAAATGTACAGGGTAATTCACGCAAGTATGCCATAGTCGGTGTTGTTTTTTTTTAATGAAACACCCTGTATATTTGCATATTTTTGAAATCCCGTTAATGAACCGATTTCAACAAACTAAATAATGTATGGTCAATTATGAATTATACAGGGTGAGATTTTAAAATTAATAATTTATTACACTTGAAATATTGGTACTTTTTTAAATAAGCTAAATATGGATTTATCAAAAATCTAAACTAACTGATTATTAGACGTATTTGTATATTATAGTGCAGGCAATCTAGGATTTGAGGCGTGCTAAACCCTGGATCGCTGAAAATGCGTAAATCTGTTTGGGAACTGAGTACTGAGTGTAGCCATATGCTCAATAATAGCTACTTCGCCCCGCGTCATTGTTTAAACAATGCAAATATGTGGTAAAAATAGGTTTTTTCGCTCTAACTCATTTGCATATCGCTACAGCAAAATGATATTGAAGTCATTTTTAACTGCTGAAATTCCGCGTCGAATGAGATGTCGCGCATTAAAATCGAATAAATAGGTACTTAGTTATAAACAAAAAACCGTTATAAACAATGATTTATTTAATATTTTTTTTCTATTGCAATAAACAATTGCTCACACTGAAATACATTTCAAATGATGCAGGTTGATGATATAAACATGCATGATTTTTTCGGATTCGACATTTTTATTATTTAGAGCATTATTTATATTTATAGCTTAAAAAGGGCTTAGTTGTAAAATGCAATAAAAAGTTTTAGGAACGTGTTACAATGATCTGCGACATACCGTTCGATAGAGCAACTCTTGAGCTATTATCGAGCATACGGCTACACTCAGTACTCAGTTCCCAAACAGATTTACGGGTTTCCAGCGATCCAGGTTTTATGTTACAAAATGCACTAGACAGAGGCTAGATTGCCTGCACTATTAAACAAAACCTGCTACGCCCAAGAATTTGATCATAAATACCTAAAAATTGCCTTAACACGCCAATAATTAGACAAAATCGGTAAATAATGTGGATTGTTTTCTATTCTGTCAGTTGTTGATGTGTTGACAGTTTATACTGAAAAAGTAAAATCTTTGTCAAACACTCTTTCCTTATCGACATAACAATGAAATATTTAACTGAGACTCACCGAATTGAGATTTTAATGATGATCGGGTACGGGGATAACTGCAGAAGTCAAGTTGAAGTGGCAAACTTAATTAATCACCGGTATCCCGAATTGCCTAATATTTCAAAAAGTACTTTGTCTGAAATTCATGCACAATTCAGAGAACTTGGACATGTCAAACCATTGAAAAGAAAACCACACTTCGTTGAAGATGATGTGAAAGTGGATATTTTGTTAAGTGTCGAAGAGAATCCAACTTCAAGTACACGTCAAATTGCCCGTGAAAATAATGTTAGTCATACAACTGTTCTAAGATGTCTTCATAAAGAAAAACTTTATCCGTATCAATTAACTTTTGTGCAGGAGTTAACAGGAGACGATCCAGATCGTACATTGGATTTCTGCGAAAGATTGATGAATAAGCTGAACAGAAATGAGATAGCTCTTGGTACTATTCTTTTTTCTGACGAATCAACATTCACATTGAATGGAGAGGTAAACCGACAGAACTGTAGATATTGGTCAGCAGAGAATCCTAATTGGATGCGTGAGACACATAATCAGTACCCTCAAAAGGTGAACGTTTGGGCCGGTTTCATAGGCGACCATATTATTGGTCCTATATTTATAGATGGAAATTTGACAGCTGAAAAATATCTAATGCTTAGGAATGAAGTTATTCCTGCGTTGGCAAACTTATATCCCAACGCAATAGATCCTAGCTTACCGAATGAAAATGTTTGGTTCCAGCAAGACGGGGCAACACCCCATTATGCTTTAATTGTAAGAACTTATTTAGATGAAATCTTCCCCAATAAATGGATTGGACGAAGAGGTACTATTGAGTGGCCAGCTAGATCACCAGACCTTACGCCGTTAGATTTTTTTCTGTGGGGTTATCTCAAGAACAAAGTATATGCAACACAATCAACTAGAATTGTAGACCTCAAAGACAGGATAACTACAGAAATACGGAATATTTCACCTCAAACTTTAAACAAAGTTGAGGAGGAGTTCTATAGGATACTGTGCTATTGCCAACAACTAGGTGGAGAACATTTTGAGCATTTATTTTAATGTATTAAAAATAAAAATTTCACCCTGTATAGTTCATAATTGACCATACATTATTTAGTTTGTTGAAATCGGTTCATTAAGGGGATTTCAAAAATATGCAGGTATACAGGGTGTTTCATTAAAAAAAAACCACACCGACTATGGCATACTTGCGTGAATCACCCTGTACGTTTAAATTTATGTTTACATAACGCACAACTCAATTCAAAAGTTGACGTTTTTTAGTTTTCCGGAAAATTTTTGCGAGCCTTTTTTTGCAAGAAATATTGATCCAGGGACAAAAATGATGGGGACCATTTTTGTAGGTGATGAACTGTCCTTCATTTCTAGCAAAACCCCACTCCTCTACGTAGCATATTTCGGGAGATATCGGCCAAAAACTGAATTTTCGGGATCATGGGCCATTTTCCAGCCCCTTCCGCAAATCCCGCGAAGGACATATTTTCAGAGAGTAATCCACACATGAATACCTACAAGTTGCAAAAAAAAAGTCCGGCAATAACGAGATGAACAAATTGGTGCCTTTATTTACTGGACTATATACTTTAAGGACCTTATTTGAGGTTTTCGGTAGATCTGCCTATGAGAACTTTTGGTCGCCATACCAAAATTTCATTCATTTTGACCGGGAACAGATTTGCACTTAAAAAGTGCGGGGTTCTTTATAAGGCGGGTATGAAAATAAGAAAAAATTAACTTTAAAAATTTATTAGAAAGTATAATACGGTTTAGTAGCATGGGTATTATATACATTTACCCATATATCATAGCTGTTTTTCTTCAAATCCTTCTGGATACTCAACGTACTGTTTATTTATAGATATCGGAAATTATCAGGTTTAATTGTAGGCCATGACGAGATTCCCAGAACATCCTTGTGATCACTAACTGGGATCCTGTAATGAATACGAAAGATTACCTCTAGAATAAGGCTTTATTCTACAGAAAACAAATAACATAAAATTATTGACAACTTTATAACGTAAGTGACAATGTCATGAATCTAGTCCAAAATGTAATATCATGACATTCTTCCTGCCTTCTTATTTCTCGAGGAAGTCTTCTAAATATTGAGGACGCCTTCGTGTCCTAACTGGCCTATTGATATTCAGTACTACGTCTTGATTGTGTTGGTCTTAAATGGAGTGGTCTTGAATGAGATGATCTTGTTTTTCTTGAATGCTTTGATCTTGATTTTGATGCTCTTGATTTAGATGGTCTTGATCTCGATTGACAGAATTTTCATGGTCTTGATCTTGATTGACAGAATTTTCATCGCAATTAATTATATGGCAAACCATCCAGTTGGCTTTAGAAATCTCAAAATTTTAAAATCAACCAGTGGGAGCAGGTTCTATTGGATTCTCTTCACTCTATTAGATCTCTTTTATGCACTGCTATCAATTCGACCCCTCATGAACGCATGTTTAACTATGTGAGGCTTTCAACTTATTGATCGTCGGTTTCTACATGGCTAGCTGCACCAGGACCAGTGCTATTGAAGAGATTCGTCCGTTTGAATAAATACGAACCTTTAGTTGATGAAGTCCAACTCCTAGAAGCCAACTCGGAACTAGAAAATGGAGAAGAAAAGACAGTTTCCACTAGGCATTTAGCTCGTCGGGGAGACATATCATTAAGTCATTGCGATGAAAATTCTGTCACTCAAGATCAAGACCATCTAAATCAAGAGCATCAAAATCAAGACCAAAGCATTCAAGAAAAACAAGATCATCTCATTCAATCATTCAAGACCACTCCGTTCAAGACCAACACAATCAAAACGTAGTACTAAATATCAATATGCCAGTTAGGACACAAAGACGTCCTCAATATTTAGAAGACTTCCTTTGACTAGATTCATGACATTGTCACTTACGTTATAAAGTTGTCAATAATTTTATGTTAGTTGTTTTCTGTAGAATAAAGCCTTATTCTAAAGGTAATCCTTCGTATTCATTACAATTTATTCTACAGAAAACAACTTACATAAAATTATTGACAACTGCATAACGTAAGTGACAATGTCATGAGTCTAGTCAAAAGTGTAATATCATGACAGCTCCTTGAAAAAAAAAATTTATATTCAATTAATTGTACGAGTACTGAAAAATCTAAAGCATTATAGTTGTGAGTAAAATTAATTTGTCGGCGAGATAAAGAGATTTGTAAGAAAAAGCAGAACCGGATTCAGACAGATTTTTCTTTATTGCTGGATCCCGACGCACTAGTGATTGCTGTACTCTCTTTTCCGATGAATAGCTGTTTTATTATATATTATAATGGACAATTTATAGACCAATCGAAAGTTAGGTATATAAAAATTTAATGATCTCCCCCTTCCGATATCTTCGGAGATACTAAGCCTAAAATTTGGAAAAAATACAGAAATTTATTTCTTTTCTTATAAATTACTGGAAAATTCATGAGAAATCAATGGTACTAAAATAATATGGCTAAATTCTTAGAAAACAAATTTAACATATCATAAAAATTAATTTTTTACCTACGAAGTTTTTGCAAAATTTGTTAACAGAATCCTATATCTGTCACTAGCTAGAACGTCACCATTGGGGTACGTATTTAAATTTGAATTATTACCAACTACCCATATATAGTTAATGTCATCTGTGTGAGCCACTTTATATGCACCTAAAATTTAAATCAACCTTCTCATTTGGAAAACTCTCCAACATTTCAATTAATTACCTTTAATGTACGGTCGATTTCCCGGTAAAGTACGGGGGTGCTATTCTCGATTTCATACGTAACAATACGTATACGCAGCGTATACGAACTTTTACGAATGGAAATAATCGTATACCAAGACTCATGTGCATTCTTGAACACTGTACGACCTCTTCATTCGTCTACGTGATTTGTGGTCGGATGAAAACTTGACAACACTGTGCCAAAACTGCCAATGTGTCAATTTTCTCATGGTTTACTACATGTTTACAATACAATACAAAAAATAAAATTTTTGCTTATATAAGAAAAAACCGCGTCTGTTGAAAATAGCACACGGAAAATTCATAGAAATATTATCAAATGGAGAAAACAAAGGGAAACATAACATCCGATCAGCGTAAGGAGTTGGTGGATTTTATTAAAAGCCATCCACAACTCAACTCTGGAAAATTCACGAATGATTTCACATACAAGAAGGCCCAACAATTATGGGAATCTCTAGCAAACAATTTGAACGCTATGCCAGGGGCAAACAAGGATTGGAAAAAATGGCGTAAAGTAAGTCATATCTATATTCTTCATAATTTAATTATTTTGGTTGATTTACAAATATTTCAGACTTGGCATGATATCAAGACTAGAACAAAGAGCAAAAAAAGCATGATTAAGCAACACCGCAACAGAACAGGTGGAGGGCCACCAATAGATATACAAATATCAACAGAGGAAGATGAAATACTGGGCATTATGGGCCCAGTAGTGGTTGATGGTCACCAAGATATTTTGGAATCCCAGGTAGAGTTCGATGGATCAACCATTACAAATATACTCTCTCCAGTCCAAGTTGATATGGAACATGACTATTACTGGGATATAACAAATAATGAACTCAATGCCAGCAACGACAATGTTCCTAGCAATGACAATGTTCCCGTTCTTAAAGAAAATAATCCTCCACTGGAATTAACTTCCTCATCTAAAGTGAATGTTAGTGAAAATAGAAGGGTTAAGCGATCCAGAAGGCTAGAAAGGCAGGAAAAAACAATTTCAGCCACAGCAGAACTTTCCAAGCAGACAGAGAGGGATATAACAATGAGAAATAGCTATTACAATAAAAAAATTGAGCTTTATGAAAAGGATGTCAATGCTAAATTGAGAATTGCATCTGCTCTAGAGAGAATAGCAAAATGCAAAGAGGATTAAAATATCATTATTGATGGGATATTTGGTTCAATGAGTTCCTAAAAAAACTATTATACCTGTGATGAAAAAAAGTGATCTCTCTTTTTAGTATCTTAGATTAGGTAGTTTTGTTGAGATGATACTCAAATATTTTATTTTCATTTTGTGTTTTGTTTTATTCATTTTTGTTTTGTTTGAACTTTTATTTAGTTGTTGAAATGATGAAAATATTCATTTTGTTTTTAAAATACTCTGATTTGTGTTTTTTCATAGTTATAGAAATATATCTGTTTGTTGTACAACTTGTGTTCACATTCCACATTGGGTTGAGGAAATGAAAAAAATTACTAGTTGACTTTTATTCTTATATTTTCAAGTTTGATTAAAAAATTTGACAATTTGTTTACTGGATTCAAACAATCTACCATAATTACAGATGGTCTGAAACTATAATTTTGAAAGTGGTCATTAAAAACAAGTCAAGAAAAAGAGAGTTAATGAATTACATAACTTATTTGGTATTGATACAAAAACATTGAAACTTAATAAAAATTAATGGATTCACTACAATAAAATCAAATCATATCTTATATTGTAAAATGATTTCTTATAACTCTTTCTCTCAATAATCTTCCAGCTGCTAATTCAGGATTTCGCAAATTTGGAAACACCAAGACATAATTTTCAGGTTCATATAAACCTAAATCAACCTGGCCAAAATTAACATCCCCATGATCTTCTAACTCAACAGGTGGAATATTGTTATTTATGCATATGTTATGCAAGACAACACAGGCATTTATGATTTTAGAAGATTTCTCAGGACTGTAATGAAGTACTCTATGCTTAAGAAGACATCGAAATCTTAATTTCAGTACTCCATTACACCTTTCAATAAGGGACCTTGTACTCTTCTGCCTATCATTGTACCTTTCTTCTGGGGAATTTTGTTCTGGATTTTCAACTGGTGTCATCAGCCAGGGTCTCAAAGCATATCCTGAATCACCTATAATGATGGATGAGATTAACACATTAG
This sequence comes from Lochmaea capreae, assembly GCA_949126875.1. Lineage (NCBI taxonomy): Eukaryota > Metazoa > Arthropoda > Insecta > Coleoptera > Chrysomelidae > Lochmaea > Lochmaea capreae. Next base: position 24,118,355 of record OX421409.1, on the reverse strand, counting down.
TAAATGTACACTTAACTGATTCCATATTATTTATTTGATCATTACTTACCCAAAAGAAAAACTTTGGTATTGTTTCTATGAAGGTTCTGCATGTATGGTAATACAGCACTATTGTTCCATATGAAACTATCATGGGTGCTTCCTGGGTATCTTGCACAAACATTCATGATTCTTAAATCAGTATCACAAATCTGAAAAATATGTAGGTATATGTGTAATGTGAGGATTAATTTTGATCTGAAATGTGTATTGCCAGCTGTACATTTATAGAATGATACCCCTTTCGATTAACATATACTGCCTCTGGATATATAGGGTGATCTATCTCTGGAGGATATATGGCGACATGTGTACAATCAACACAGCCTAGTATTCCAGGAAAATCATGATTGAGATAGAACCTGCAAATCATTTTTTAGTTGATAAATCATTACAATAAACATGCGTTACCAACTTATTACGTATTTGAGAAATTTCTTCTAAATTTCTTGGCATTTTCACATAATGATTGAATATATCAGGCATATTCAAAGCAGTGATAACTTCCTCAATACATCTACTCACTGACGGCTGGCTCATCCCATGATTAATATTACTACCTACATCAAGCTGATAGCTCCCAGATGCAAAAAATCTGATAGCTGTTAATACCTGAAAGGAAACAATACTCAAGTAGTTGTCATGGCATATATCATCTGAAGCATTACAACTTTACTCACTTTTCTTTCAATACTCAGGGCTGATATTCGGCTGGGATGCCTCATATAAGGAGTTAGCAAATCAATAAGATCATAAGTGCTAGCTTTATTGAGTCTATATAGTTTAACAAAACCTAGCTGGGTCTCTTCAAATGCATCATCGTATACCCGAAATCTTCTTCTATTATAAGCGAGGAGCTCTGCATTTTCCAGAGCATCAATACCAGCTATTCTGATGAGCTGATTTAAATTAGCCATATTCAATAATTTCTTATCTGAGATACCTATTTCTTATTCACATAAAATTGACTTGTCCATCCGGCATCCACCCACATCAAACAAAAAACAAATCAATTTGAAATTTAATTTCAAACTTTACACAATCCTAACAAATGTTAACCACTTTTTTTATCATAAGATGCAGTATGCGCATGCCTCTTATGAAAATTCGCATTCGCATAGATGATTCGTATGCCTAGTACCCATACGTGTAAATTCATACAACTGGCGGATGCTTTATTTCGTATACTACGACTCGAGAATACCTACAACTACAAATCATACGCAAATTGTCGATGACCATCAAATTTCGTATACGCAATTGACTCGAGAATAGCACCCCTGGTGTATGAAAAATGGTAAAAATATACATCACTGAATTTAGATTGTAGCTTGGCATGTTGAATAACTGGTCTTCCGAACGAAGTGTCACTGAAAAACTATGAAAAAAAGAAGAATAAGTATGTAAGAACATCATAGCTGGAAATGCTGGCACATACTTACATGAAAGAAAAAAATTGTAATTTGTTTATCAACTTTTTTACGGCGCAGTTTACTCACTTGTACAGCATCTCCAATTTCTTTCTGGAACGTTTGATTAGTATAATTTTTTCTTATAGCTCCTCCTACAGTTTTCTTCTTGTTAGCATCACTTAGACGCATGTTATCGTTAATAAGAAGAGTGAGGTTATTATCTAATCCAATTGCAGTCGAACGAAAATTATTAAGATCTAAAAAAGGTCAAATTATATAAAAAAAATTGAAGTATTTTCTAAATAATCATACCTAAAGCGTTCCAGACCATTTCTTCGGAAGTTATTCCCATAATAACTGGGACTCTTTGCATACCTCCATTTTCTATAACTTCATACATTCTTTTTGTTATAAAAGCATTTTCGTGCACATTTTCTATCACGGGAGTAAAGAGAAATCCGTCTATTATGTCTCTGTCGTACCAAATTTGCTGAAAATAGAAATTGTAGCGAAAAAAATAGATTTTTTTTTTTTTTTATTTACTTTACCGCATCAACCTCTAGGGTTATGAGCGGGGACAGAGTGATTACATAAAAAAAAACATACAATAGTTCTTATATTTTGAAATAGAGGTTGGAGTCTCTCAGAAATTTCAGCACTTTTTCACAATTTTCACTCAATGCGCGTTTCAAACTAGGTGGGATATTGTAAACTGTTCTTCTGACACTGAAATTTGCACAATCTAACAGTATATGTTTTATGGTTAGAGGCACATTGCATATTAAACACTGCGTTGGTGGTTCTTTTTTAAATAAATGCTGGTGTGTGATGGCTGAATGTCCTATTCTCAACCTGTTTAAAACAACCTGGTCTTTTCTGTTCTGTGGAAGTGTCAGTCTGGATTTCACTGATGGCATGATTTCTTTAAGTAGCGTATTGGTTTCTTCCCATCTTTTTTGCCAGATATTCCATATAAAATCCTTTATAACGGGTTTGAAATCGGCAACTGGAATGTTTTCATAATATGGAAGATTTTCGTTGCTTACAGAAAGTCATGCGATTTCATCGACTTTTTCATTGGATGGTATACCTACATGAGAAGGAACCCACAGGAACTCTACTTTAAAGTGTGTTTTCCGAAGTCTGTAAAGTTCTTCTTTGATGTTTAAAAGTATTTGGTGAGTGGGAAATAGTTGTTTTATTCCTGAGAGAGCACTGTAGGAGTCTGATATTATTAATAAGTTTTTGTTTGGCTGTTTGTATCTTCTCAAAGCTTCAAGTATAGCGAGTAACTCTCCTGTATATACCGAACAGTGATGATTTAGCCTGATTGCATAACTGCTAGAATCTTGTAAGAATGCCGATGCAATTCCGTTTTCTGATTTAGATGCATCTGTGAAAATATGATCATAACTGGTGAATTTAGAAATAAGATCATAGTATTTCAATTTGAATATGTGGTCACTGGTAGAGTGTTTGGGATGATTTGCTAATGAGAAGTTGACTGCTGGTATTTGAATTATCCAAGGAGGAGTTTCATGACATAATGGTAAAGACAGTTGGAATTGATCAATATTGAAATCTGATCTTTTCAACCTTTCATGAAATGGTAAGTGTTTTTTTTGGGTGTCTGGGATGGTATTTGTACCATGAAATATTGTTAAAAAGGAAGGATTGTTGTTTTTTAAAACCAAAACTCTAGATGCATAGCATAAAGATAGGTATAGACGTCTTAGATATAAAGGGGGTTGTGATGTGATGACGGACTTGTTCTGAAAGCTCCTGAAACTATTCTTAGAGAACTGGTCTGTATAACATCTAATTTGTGTAAAAGTGTGCTGTTGGCTGAGCTGTAGCAAATGCTCCCATAGTCAAGTTTACTTCTAATAATTGACTGATACTGGTTAATCAGTATTTTGGTGTCGGCTCCCCAGGAATGATTTGATATGACTTTGAGTAAGTTTATTCTCGACTGGCAAATTTTAAGGAGGTTATTGATGTGCATTATCCATTTCAGCTGATAGTCAAAAGTAACTCCTAGGAATCTTACATTTTCCTTCTGTTCTAATTGTTTCCCATTCAGATGTAGACTAATGTTGGCTTGGCCTTTTTTCCTAAAAACTATAAAGTGGGTTTTTGTTGAGGAGAAGGTTAAACCAGTTGTACTGGACCAGTTTTCTAACTTATTGAGGTAATTTTGTAAAATATCTTTGGATAAATCTAAGTCTTTACTTTTTGTGTAAATTAGTAGATCATCTGCGTAAAGACTCGCTTATTTTGGTAAATTAAATTGATTTGATAAACTGTTTATCGCAATTAAAAATAAGATAGGACTTAATATTGCGCCTTGTGGAATTCCGTTTTGGATTGTCTTTTTACTCGATAGTTTGCCGTTTGTTCTGACCTGGATAATTCTGTTAGTAAGAAATTTTTTTATAAATGCCAACATTTTGCCTTGTATACCTAAATCCCCCAAAGTTTTTATTATATGGTATCTCCAAGTTGTGTCAAAGGCTTTATTAATGTCAAAAAAAATTGCAACGAGGTGTTGGTTATACATAAAGGCCTCTTGGATTTCCGGTTCTAAGAGAACGATGTTATCTGTTGTTGATCTACCATTTCTGTAACCACTTTGTATTGAACTAAAATAATTTAGTTTCTCCAAGTGCCATTTGAGTCGGTTAGTTAAAATTTTTTCAAGTATCTTGCACATACTGCATGTCAATGAGATAGGGCGATACGAGGTAGGTAGAGCTTTTGGTTTGTTTTCTTTTAAAATTGGTATTATTATGGCTTCTCTCCATAAAAGTGGAAAGTTTTGGGAAGAGAATATTAGATTAAAAAGATCGGTTAAAATTAGTTTGGCTCGAAAAGGCAGTTTCTGCAGAAATATTGGAGGTATTTCGTCTGGTCCCGCTGCAGTGTTTTTTGTAGTGTTGAGGCTTTCCTCAACTTCTTGAAATGATATAGGTACATTTAGATAGGTGTCATCGTCGCGTATTAATACGTCTACTAGCTCAGTTCTCATTTTATGCTCTTTAAAGGCTTCTGTGTAATAATCGTCACTGCTATTTTGTTCGTAGGTTTCAGCTAAAACTTCTGTTATTTCTTGATTGTCAGATATTATTTTGTTGTTGTGATTAAGGTTATTTATGTGTTTGATTGAACTTGATCCTTTTATTTTTCTAATTTTATCCCAAACCATATTAAGTGGTGTAGATGAGTTTATTGTAGATACGTACGAAATCCAACTCTGTTTCTTGTATTTCTTAATCAAGTATCTGGATTTTGCTCTACATCTTTTGAAGTCATTAAATTTTCCGCTGATTTAAGCCTTTTATATTGGTTAAACGCATGTTTAGTGATTTTTATTGCTTCTGCTACTTCCGGGTTCCACCATGGAACAGGACGCTTTTTGATAATTTTTGTTTTTCCTATTGCTTCAATAGCCGCTTTCTTAATAATTTCATTGAAGGAAGTAATGCTACTAGTTGCGTTTGATGTTGCTGTGTAGCTTGACGTGAAAAGGTCTTTCAAATCTGCATATTTCTTCCAGTCAGCTGATTTTATTTTCCATATTTGTGGGGGTATTGCATCATGGAATATATCTGAAGTATGGTTTATAATTATGGGAAAATGATCGCTGTCATGCAGATCATCTAGAGTATCCCATGTTAAAGAAGATGATATTGTGGGACTGCAGAAAGATAAATCTAAGGCTGACAAGGTACCATTAAAGGCATTAAACCTAGTAGGTTTGCCAGAGTTTAAAAGGATTAAGTTATTGTTATTTATAATATTTAATAGAAAGTCACCATTGCTGTTGGTCGATTGCGAACCCCAGGCAACATTGTGACAATTGAAATCCCCGATTATAATTTTTGGAGAAGAAATTGATTCAATTATATTCTGAAGTTCATTAAGTGACTGATTATCTGGATGAGGCAGATAAAAATTACAAATATTTAACTTAGCATGATGAATTACAGATATAGCGATTACCTCCAAATTAGTGTTTAGAGGGATGTATGCGGCTTCAATAGGATTTTTGACTAGTATGGCAACTCCTCCACTAGCAATGGTTTGCTCTTGTCTATTTTTAGAGAAAATTGAGTAGTTTTTGAGTTTGGGTAGCTTATTTTCTTGTAGGTGAGTTTCTTGAAGGCTTATAATTAAGGGTGACAATTCATTGATTAAGAATTGTATGTTAGGTAGGTGGGTGTAGAAACCGTTCAGGTTCCACTGAAGAATGAAATTTAAGTTGGCCATTATTCTATTTTGTAAAACCAGAATGTGAAGATTTTAAAGATATATCGCTTTCTTCGTCTGTTGATGTTAGGTCAGCATCTTCCGTCAATGTTTACTTTATTCGTGTTATATTATTTTTTACAGATGTATTTTCGATGTTTTTATGAACAAATGTTAGTAGATTTTTCAGATTGGATAAGTCGTTGGTGTAATTTTTTGCTATGCTTGCAGCATGTTTAGACCCAGATGCGTTAATTATAAAATCACATAATTCAGTGTAGTTCATAAAATTTGGCGGTTTGAAAGTTATTAGGAGATCTTTTATAGGTTCTAAAGTGTGAGTTATTTCTTCAGCATTTTTCTTTGTTTTACATTTTTTCGAGGGTTTTGGACGTCTAAACATCTCTTCATTGGATTTTTGGTTCTCTAAATCAGGTGAGGTAGAAATTTGACGTTTACAGGCCACAGAAAGCGTCTTAGTTTGTTCTGACTGATCCGGAAAGTCAAGTGATAAGTTTGATTGTCTTTGCGATTGTTCTGGTGCTGGCTCCAGATCTATTACATTAGCATCTATCAGGTTTTCTTGGCTAGAAATAGAGCTTGATGGTGAATGTGCAAGAGTAGGGATATTTGTAGGTTTGACATTATTTGTAGATGCCAGAGATTGGGATGTTGGGTCGATCAATACCATATTTGGAAGTATTTTAGAGTAAGAACAATTATTCGCTGTATGACCAGATTGTTTACAAGTAAAGCAGATTTGGCTAAAGAGAGAAAGATTCGGTAAGGTGTGCTATCATAATTGATGTCCAAAAATTCGGGTATCACAGTTTGACCAGGGGGAGTGATGTATGTATGTCTACGAAAACTATAAATGTGCTTATATTCCGGATCTTCAGGAAGTTCAACCGAGTTTCCAAGTTCAGTCCAATGTTCTCAAGCTCAGCTTCGATGATGTTATGTGGTATGGAGGGACACACATTAGATATAATCAATCGTATAATTGGGTTTAACAATTTTCGTGCTTGAATACGTTGATGGTTAACTGTGATAATTCCATTGTTAGTAGATATAAAGTCGTTAACAATTTTTTCACTGGTGAGGTAAATACATATTCTATTGTTAGAAATCCGAGAAGCGAACAAAATATTCTTAGGAGTGATTATATCTCCCACTGCATATATATATTCTTCTAATTTGGTATTGTCCAATGCATTAAGGACAATTGCTTGTTTTTTTTTGGAAAGGTTGGATTGCTTTGGCTAGCAATGGATGAATACGACTGTGATGAGGTACTTGCTGTGTTCTGAACTCCGCTATCAGGAGTTCCTAAAGGCGGAAATTCATCCATTTTTAAGTAATGACATGGGACCTGCCTGTTAAATGCGGCCCTGTCTTCCTTTGAAATTTACAGATAACAGAACCAGATTTGCCGTAGTAATCAAGTGTAAATGTTTATTTTTGACTATGTATCGATACAAAAAGTTTTGTTTTACCTTGAAATGTTCTTAAAAAGCACTGATTTTCAAATCACTGTTGCAGTGATGGTTACTGCACTTTCTGATTATCACCAAAATTTAGTACTAGTAGGTTAAACTCTAGAAATCACTATTTATTTGGGAGCGAACTTTCGTACAAGTTATCGAAAACGTTGCCAGGATCGGCCTCAAAAGAAAAAAAAAAAAAAAAAAAAAAAAAAAATTGGTTGTAAATCCTTTCTGGGTGTAATGATGGAAAAAAAATTTCAATTATAGTTTAGCACATTTTGCATTGATTTTAATCTTACCGGAAACTTCACCATTTTGATATCATTAGCGGGAACAGTTTGCAAAAATTCCAACAATTGTTGCGAACTAGAGTTTGGATGGAAGTTTGAGTTTAAAATAGAAGCCAGAGTGTAAGCAATATGTTTAAAATTCCTTTGATAACCCCATGCGCACAAAGAGGAACCGCTTATGGAAATGGCAGCTCGAAACAAACCTTTAACAATGAACAAAATGTCATTTGAAATGTTTTTTCTACTCTTAAACTAGTAAATTGCTTTTATACTATTTGGATACTTAGACACGTAATGACAATGACTGGTATAGTATATAGTGTTCCCGGAAGTAATGCAAGAACAGGAAAATCATTTATCGATATGTAATGCATTTCATTTCTGATGAAAATATGGTGACTTCCACCACAGCGCTCGAATCTGATTGGACAGTGGAGGATAGATAAAAGGGAAGGGAAAAAGTCTACCCTACCAAAAGCTCCTACTCTATACGCCACAGTAACAAGAATTACACCATTTTCCATAAAGTAGTGGGGTCCATAAGAATTGAAATTCGCCGTTCCATATATAAAGCCTCCACCATGAATCCATACCATGACAGGAAGTCCTTTACTGGGAGGTGGATACTAAATAATAATAAATCTGATCCAGAATTTATAGTTCATGGAATTTAAGAGCTTAAAGTTAAAATGAAAGTCTTACCACTGGGGTATAAACGTTAACGAATAAACAGTCTTCGTTTTCCAGCGAACTGGAGCTGTCACTTTGTTGATAGCAAATCTTGTTATCGTGAGTAGCATCGTAAATACCTTTCCATTTTTCAGCAGGTTCTGGGGGATGGAAAACTGAATCGATTTTGAAATTTTATATAAAAACATTTAGAACTTTATGTTTACCTGGAATCGTAACTTTCCTACAGGAGGTTTTGCGTACGGAATTTGTTGAAAAGCGTAAAATAAGGTTCCGCGTTGGGAATATTCTATTCTTCCTCGAACCACGCCGTTTCGGGTGTTTATTGTTATTTCTGCGTTCTATAAAAGTAAACATTACTTTGAAAAAAAGAACATGCTTTATTATATAAAATTTTTAACTTACTACGAACAAGAATACTGTGAATAAACATATAATTTCTAAAATCATCTTTGCACTATTCATAAAATTAATTGAAACTTTTAAATTTAACTGATTATTTTTAAAACTGAAAATTTTAAGTAGTAGTCAAAGGACCCCGCAGAATCCTTATGGGAAATGGCTCTCGGCCAATTTTTCTGAAATTTTGTAGAATGATAGTTCAAAACACGTAGAACAAAAGTCTCCATGGCCACAAATCTTGAAACTCAACCGTTCGCGAGATACGAGCGGTCAAAGTCGAACATTCTAATCGATACCTTCGATAACGTGGATACAGTAAAAGTGTCTTGTGAGACATTTATTTGTACATATATATATTTATAAATCCTCGTAATTATATTTACAGTGTAGTCCGAGCATGTGTGTGTGTATATATGTTTATATATGTACATATATATAGTGAGACAGAGCGGCCTATTGAAAATGATATTCGGTTTCCTTTATTTTATGCTTGCCCAGTTAACCTATACACACATATATATATATATGATTTCTATGCTGTCGGTTGTTCTCTTAGAATTATTCATTCACTATTTCCACTCCATGATAGTCAACATTTCGGTTGGCAGCATCCAGGGTGGTATGAAGTAATGTTTCATCAGGGTATCTTATAGTTTCTTGGTGTCCGGCATCCCTATAAACCACAAGACGCTAGCGATGTGTACACATGTACCCAAAGTACGTGCTCCACTTTGGCACGTACAATAACTCAATAACCCAGTGACCCAGCTACCCAAGATTAGCGAGTCATTCCATCGGGTGCTTGTGAGTTACTGGAGTGATCTGTGCCATAGTCCTTCTTAGGATAGTGGAACAGAATATCCAGTGGTAGCTTGCGGGTTCCGATTCTTTCAAAGGTAGTTAGTAAATATTTTATTGCTTACTACAGTAGTTTGAACATATCTTTGGTAGAATATCATCTTGGAATAAGATGCCTTGTTACGTGTGTAATAGACAGGCAAATCCACAACAGTTGGCTTTCATGAATGGAGATAATAATATCAATAAAAGGCAAATAGCAATTACTAGACGCGATGAGCACAATAATCCACCTCTCCCTCTAGATGAGAACAGTAGGATATGTCTTAATTGCAATCGTTTAATAACGAATGAAACAGCTTTGATGAATTAAGATCCAGCATGCATGCATTTGGACGTTGTTACACAAACGGCATCTCGCACATGCATTATATGTGATGAGCCGAATGACGTTCATAGGTTATCAATGCAATGCAGAGTACAGGTATTTATAAAAAGAAATATTTATATACCGGACCATGTTCGTAGTTGTGCCCATCATTTAAACGAAGATGGTTTTTTCTTCAATGTACTCTTGCTAGGTTTGCGATCTATAAACAGACCTTATGTGATCAGAGGCTAGCAATTACAAGTTTTTCTCCAAGAGATGAGAAACGTGGCATTGAACAGGGGTACAGGTATCGATTTTGAAAACCTGACTGACGAAGAGTTCAACTGTCTATCCCCGATCAACACTGTAAACATAATTACGAGGATTTATAAATATATATATATATATATGTACAAATGTACAAATAAATGTCTCACAAGACACTTTTACTGTATCCACGTTATCAAAGGTATCGATTAGAATGTTCGACTTTGACCGCTCGTATCTCGCGAACGGTTGAGTTTCGAGATTTGTGGCCATAGAGACTTTTGTTCTACGTGTTTTGAACTATCATTCTACAAAATTTCAGAAAAATTGGAGGAGAGCCATTTCCCATAAGGATTCTGCGGGGTCATTTGTCTGAATACCGTCCAATAAATTACGTAAGCCTGTTGGAGTATTTTTTCCTACAACAGGCAACTCATATAAATATTTAACATGACTGTATTATAAATCTGGGATTTTCGTATATTTCTTGTAATAATTTCAAGGCAATAGCGTAATTTGCCTCGTTCACTTCTATGGAATGAATTACCTGAGCAGCGTTTCCTCTCAAACACGATTTCTGAACTCCGCTCAATAAGTTATTTGAATATATTAATGCAACAAAACTATCATAAAAGCCTAGCCACGCATCGTAATTTCCACTGAAGGTGGGCAAGTCCAAAGGAGGCTTCACAAAATGTTGAATAATTTGATTATTGTTGCTTCCGCTATTATTGCTGGATGGAACATTGTCATTTTTTAAGAGTTCTTTAAATTTACAGATAGTTTCAAAAATATTTTTACTCAAACACTAGATCTTATTTTTAATATTCATCTACACATTCGAGTCCAACTTGTACGGAAACAAACTTACACAAATCTTCACATTCGCAATATCTTCTATTAATATTTATCTTCACATTCGCAATATCTTCCATTAATATTTATTTTACTGGTATTTTCATCGCTGTTTGAAATAAAATCATGAAATCTCTCTAATTGTGTAATTATTTGCTGTTTTTAATTTTTTATTTTTGTAAGAGTTTCTTTTTTGTGTTTATTGGAACTTATTATGCGATCATATATCTTTACTACTGATACCTAACAACAATGAAGCACACTAAATTTTCCAACTTAACACCCTGTATCTCGGAAAGAATTGAGCTTAGACCCCTTATTAATCTTCTGAACATACGGTTGCAATATGGCTTATTACTTATGAATAGCGAAAATTCAAAAGGGTATGCCAGACGTAGCTATATTTTTATTTTGACATTTATAGGAACAGGGTTACCCAGAAAATTGGTCATTTCTTACAACGTTGCTTTAAAACAGTGTAACGTAACTTTATAAAAATTTATATGGGATACTATCAAAGGATTATTATTAAACTGGAAGCATTCCCATTCATTTATTTTTATTTCACATAGATTTTCGGAGGGGGGTCAACACCTTATTGACCCACCAATTTTTATTGAGGGTGACATCTAAAAAAATATGGAATGCTAATGTTTTTTATAATCATAAAAATGTAAAGTTCAATAATTCAATATTTTGATGTTGACATTTAAAACGGTGGCTGCATCTTCCAAACTAAAATGTTAACAAAGAAATACAAGAGGGCAAAAAACTAAAATTGATTATACAAAATTCCCAGAAATTCCAGTTACATTTCTGTCCCTTAGTTTCTTCTCTATAATTTTTATCATTGTTTATATCATACTTAAAACGAGACTACATTCAAAGTTCGTGGGAGAGTAATATTTATTATGTACTCGTATACAACTGAACATTACATAATATTCTCAAGTTCTGCTATTGAAGACAAAAATATTAAAACTATTTTTTGCTTATTTCAATAATTAATTAATGAATCTACAAAAATATATCCAATTACACATAAAACACGAACAACGATTTATAAACACCATTCTAAAATATCAGCGCTCGTTGTTCATAAATACCAAGAAATAAGCAAAACAGACATTATACTTGTACAACTCTCAAATAACTAAAATTGAAAAATATGAGGTGTATGTACAGGGTTTATTGAAATTGCTGAATTCGAATCAAAAATCAAAATTTAAAAAAACAAAATAGCGGATCAAGTACGATTGATAAAAAGCCCTAATTAAATTATGTAACTTGTACAAATTTGAATAAATTTCATTATTTCTTTTATAATAATATTGATAAGTTCTCCATGAGGTTGCCGAGTGTAGATAAATAGTAAAATGATAGGAACAAAATGAGGGATTTGATAATTTGAAATTAATATAAATTTAGAATTCAGTTAGGACAGGGAAAAATTATCAACAGTAATCCTCATTTTCAAACAAGCCTGTTGGCATGACAAGACATATATTCACATGTATTTTATACATATTTTTCTACTAACATAAATTTATTACTCTTATTATAATAATAAAGATACACAGTTAATCGAATTTATTCACCATCGCAAACCATTTCGTCCGTAGACGTAGGTAAACTTCCAGTAATCCTTTGCGGTGGAAGAACAGCTTCATCTTGATTCAATGGAATAGGCTTCTTATCTATGTTTCCATACAAATCTCTATATTCAAAGCTGCATTACGATTATTGATCTGTTAGAATTTTCACAATATCATTTTCTTTCATTATCACGGCAAAAAGCAATTCTTCTTCTTCTTCTTCTTCTTCTTCTTCTTCGCTTAGTAGGTACTAGCACTACATTCTGAAAAAGCTCGCTGTCGAGGATTTCCATTTTTTGATCTACCTTGCATCACTTCAGGAGTTTTATCGAAAATTTTGTCAGAAATAAGTTCGTTTCAAAGGAGTTGATAGCACAGAGCGCCTATAATAAACGGATTTCACCATTGTATCATCAAAATTTAAGTCTTTGCACTTCAACCACTCAATTATCGCCGCTTTTTTGTCCTAAACTTGTGGTTTGGTTATGGTTATTCCTAGTGGTAATATTCTAAAAAATAACCTATCAAACTGCATAGTCTTTGCGGGAGAAAACATTAATCCTGAACGTTCATGATGCTCTTGTGCACCAAAACCCCACAAGTTGTGTTCGCGACATAATTACGAACTGTGTTAATATGATAGGGGTAGGAGAATGACATTGGACAAAATTGTGCAAGCCACCCAGAATGACGAAAACCTGCCACAACTATCAAGAACTAGAGTATGGAGAATTCTCCATGGAATGAACTTTCGGTGGGAAAAGCAGAATAGAAAATCTTTTCTTATTGATAGGCCGGATATTGTTTGCTGGAGACGATAATACTTAAGGTCAATCCGAAAATATCGCAACGAATGTAAGAATATTTTGTACTTGGATGAAACCTGGCTAAATAAAGGACATACCGTATCGGAAGTCTGGCAAGATTAAAATATACTGAATTCCCGACAAGCTGTTTTATTATTATAACCCATATGGGCAGTGAAAACGGATTTTTGGATCAAGGATTATTAGAATTTCAATCAAATTCAAGCAAAGACTACCACGAAAAAATGACGGCTGACGTTTTTGAAGAATATTTCCAACAAATGATCTAATACATTCCCCAGAATTCAGTTATTGTAATGGATAACACCAGCTATCATTCTCGATTAGTAGACACACACACAGACACATATTGTTGAACTGAAGTAACTTCCTAAGTGTTGAGTAGATATATTTTTACTCACCTTATTTCAGTTTAATTGTCAAATTAATTTAAGAAATGTCCCAGAAAACACGTAAATAAATTTCCAACATCTACGGGGTCCTTTCAAAAGTAAAAAAAATATTGTATGCAATTCGTGTGTAAAGTCCCTTTTTTGATTCATGGGATTGTGATTCATATTCGTCAAAAAGGGTTACTTTACGCACCTCCGTAATTAATTATTTTATCTACGAAATAAAACAATAAAAATTTTTGTTTAAACCTTCATTATAATTGAACTATGTTCAAATACAATTTGTGACGCGTTTCGCTACACAGTAGCTTTATCAAACGAATGGAGGTATCATGAAAAGTTTTTAATTTATATACAGTGCATTGATAAGGAAGTTTACGGATAAAAGTATTATAATCTATTTACTTGAAAATAAAAAGCAAAAAATATGGGATTAACTAAAGTATTAAACAGTTTTTACCTGGAAAATTCATTCACAACAATCGTACAGGAAGTTTCTAAGTAAAAAGGTTTAATAAGGGAGATCTATTTGGTCGTTAAGAAGGTTATCTGAATATTTATTTTATTTATCTCAAGAGCTTCTAAAAGATTTAATTTCAAGGATTTAGGTTCTACATGCAAAATTTCAAAATTTGAGTCGAAAGTGTGTTGGTTTGCTAATAAATGATTTGAGTAGTTGGAATCTAATTTTTGTTTATCATAGCTACGTTTGTGTTCTGAAATTCTAGTTTTAAAATTCCTAAAAGTTCTACCTATATAAATTTTATCACAATTGTCATTACCACATTTTAATTTATAAACTCCTGATTTGTTTAATTTTGAAGATTTAGATTTGTTGTTTTTAATGAATTTGGATAATTTGTTATCGGTTTTAAATTATCCAAATTCATTAAAAACAACAAATCTAAATCTTCAAAATTAAACAAATCAGGAGTTTATAAATTAAAATGTGGTAATGACAATTGTGATAAAATTTATATAGGTAGAACTTTTAGGAATTTTAAAACTAGAATTTCAGAACACAAACGTAGCTATGATAAACAAAAATTAGATTCCAACTACTCAAATCATTTATTAGCAAACCAACACACTTTCGACTCAAATTTTGAAATTTTGCATGTAGAACCTAAATCCTTGAAATTAAATCTTTTAGAAGCTCTTGAGATAAATAAAAATAAATATTCAGATAACCTTCTTAACGACCAAATAGATATCAACAATTCTCCCTTATTAAACCTTTTTACTTAGAAACTTCCTGTACGATTGTTGTGAATGAATTTTCCAGGTAAAAACTGTTTAATACTTTAGTTAATCCCATATTTTTTGCTTTTTATTTTCAAGTAAATAGATTATAATACTTTTATCCGTAAACTTCCTTATCAATGCACTGTATATAAATTAAAAACTTTTCATGATACCTCCATTCGTTTGATAAAGCTACTGTGTAGCGAAACGCGTCACAAATTGTATTTGAACATAGTTCAATTATAATGAAGGTTTAAACAAAAATTTTTATTGTTTTATTTCATAGTTAAGTATGAATCTTCATCAAGTAAAAGCCTCATCTATTCAATTATTTTATTTTGAGAAATGGTTAGTGAAATCTCATTAATACTCAGATAATGTCAAATTTCTGCTAAAATTACTTATTCGTTTAGCGAAATTATATATAATTAAATTTTAGATCCGAATCTGTTCGTTTTCCCATACATCTCATCCGACTTTTAACTGGCCAAAGTATTTTTTGCGTGTACAGCATATCCTTTGATTGTTTGATATTTGATGTCTAATATTAACCAGTGTTCGGCAAGTGGGTGAGATATCCAACAACGTCTTTATTAAAATTCAACTGATCAGCATGTAGAAATTCGATTTTTCGATCTCATTCTCTATTGACAAAACTCGATTTCTAAGAATGAAAATAATAACAATAAATATAATTCATTGGTAAAATAAGTCACTGTCTTAATACAAATCGTTTTCTATTTTTGACGTTTGGGTGCCTAACCTGACATCGTTTTCAAAAATTTAAATTTTGACTCTATAAAATATGACGACAGTTTTCTATTTGGATAAAAAATACGTTCAGTACTTGGTTCAGGTCGCCATCTAGGAACAACTAGTCCATGCATAAATTAATACCCAAAAGTAAAGGTCATAGCTCCGCCTACTTTTCCACTACTACCTATCTTGTCGGAACCATTATCATCCGTCTGTCGGCACCACTATCATCCGGTTCCACTAAACTACATAACACAAGTATTGGATTATAGTAGCACCTTCTGGATGTTAGTGATGCCATGGCTGGATAATAGTGGTGCCGAGCTATTTTTGACTGAATATTCGGTAGGCGTGGTTTGAAAATATAAAAAATTTAATGGGTGTAGCTTATGGTAATATTTCGATTAGTACTGCTACTGGCACCTAGGTCTGGACTAATTAGACTAGTTCTGCCTTTGGCCGCTAGAATTAAAGAAACTGTAGTTCTCTTATATAATCATCAGGACGAAATAAAAATATTGTGCTAATTTTACAAATAATCCATTTTTACCTATAAATATTGCTCTTTTTATAACGCGTAGTGAGTTAAGGTTAGGTTATTTTCTTTTTGTGCATTTCTTATTTTTTTACAGAGATAGACGAATATACACATACCACGTGGTCAACTACATTTCTTTTATACTTGTACATTACTTTTAAACTAAATCTTTTATCGTAAATAACTGTTACCTTTTTTAATGCAAACATTTGCTAGATTCTGTGTTGTAGAATACCTAATTATTTTCAAAGATAGATAACATTTTCATTTTAACATTTTCAAATATTCTCTTATCATAAAAACCTGCCAGTGCCGGTTTCACATTTCATTAAACATTTTATTCTTTTAGAAATGGTTTATTCATAACTTTTTACTATAATTAATACTTAAAGGTCATTAGTACTTTTTTAATTTGGCTGATAATTTTTACTGTTTTAAATGGGACATATATGTTGGAAAGCTTTCAGTAAATTTAAATTTCATTATTTCAAACAACTGCCTTCCTTTTTTACCTGAAAAGCTAAACCAACATTATGTGCCCCATTACATTTAAGTTCCTACATATCCCTAATCCACCTGAACTTCTAGGTAAGCAACGCTGCCAGGTTACCCCTGTCAAGCTACAAGCCAGGTTACCCCTGCCAAGCTACAAGCCAGGATACCGTTACAGTCAGGTTACAGCTACAGGAATACCATTACTGCCAGAATACCGTTTACATGCCAGGTTAGCCTGTCACGCTACATTCAAGATACCACTAGATTCCGTTATATTCAAGACATCTCTATTTCCACACCGACAACTATACTTCACTTTCAAGACATCTCTAATTTCACTTTCAAGACATCTCTAATTTCACTTTCAAGACATCTCTAATTTCACTTTCAAGACATCTCTACTTCCACACCGACAACTTTACATCAACTTCTGGACCTATCCACTTCAACTTCAGGACATAAGCTAAGTTCCTTACAGAAGTACAGGTTTTTCACTTTTCCTTTATGTTACGTCCTGTGGCAGAATAAATTTAATATTTCACATTTCTTTTTTTTGATTTCTTATATACCCGGCTGTAAGAGCTGTAGAGATTGTGCCCGGGCTCATGTAAGTTTGTAACTTTTTTATTTGTAACTTAAATTAAATTCTACAAGGTGTTTCTACCTTTTTCACCTTAGTTTCTTTTCTTTAATTCCAATTAATTTTTTGTCGATGTCTAAAAAGGTAGTGGTGCCCTAAGTTCTTATAGTCTGTAAACCCTCTGGCATACCTAGTGTGGCATTAACATGGAGTCGATCCACCCTTGAGAGAGTCTCTAGCCGGGACCTGTCTCTTAAGGAGAGAACTAGTGTTACAAATTGGCGCCCCTTGTTTTTGTTGCACTGTATGACAGTTGGGTTGAAACGGGCTATAGATTTTTTTGCTTTTTTTGAATTTTTTATCTTTAACTGAGTTTTTTGCTGTTTAAACTTTTTTACCTTCAACTTTTTGCTAACTTTTAATGATTAATGTTTTTCTACTTTTTTGATTAAATGTTTTAACGTCCCTGTACTTACATTTTAACTACATTATCTGCCTTATCTGATATTTAGTTTAAATTTCGTTTTAATATTTTTTTTTAGTTTTTACATGTAACATAACACAATCTTTTGTTGTTAGAAAGATAAGGGAATTTTCTTTTATTGATTATTTAGGGATGGTGTATAACATCTGATTTCTTGGCAGTGTTGTCACATAAAGTAAATTTTTGAGATGTTCATTTTTTAATGTCTCATTTAATTTATCTTACTTTCTTTATCTTGTTCAGTTGAATTGTGTCGAGTTACACAAACTGAAACATTTTTAATATTGTTATTCAAGTGCAGTGTTGCCAAAATAACAATTTATCTTTGAACTTACCTTTTTTACTTATTCGTTAACATTGTTTAACAAGTGCAGTGTTGCCAAGTTAACTATTTATCTTTATAAATGAATATTTTTCATTCAAATATTTTTGAATTGCATGAGAATTGTGATGTGTTACAAAAATTTTTATGACAATTTATGATACATTTTTGATCTTGATCAGTTATATATTTGGTTATTATGCAACATTTACATTACTAAATATAATTTGTTGAAAGTATCGTACAGTATTGTTTATTTTAAATGACATTTATCGGTAGTGTGTATATGTTGTTTTTATATCTATAGTCATCCGCTTACATTCAGTTTCTTTATCTATATCTCGTTGCCAGGCTTTTATGTTCATTTGGATTTTAGATTCTTTGCTTTCGCTAGTGCTATTTGATTAGTACTTTTGATTTAGATATCGTTTCTTATTATTTTTCTCACTTTTTAAACACTTTCAAGATGCAGGCCAATCACTTGAAGTCACTTGAACTAACATATGAGATTAAAATCAGAAATTTTCCTGTTCCGGATACTGTCGAACAGAAACGAAGAGTTTTAACAGGTCTTCTTGCTAGGGAAAATTCTAATAGAAGTTTTTCGTCCCCAGTTTTTGAAGACGATATATTAGAAGTAACAGAAACAATTACTGACTTGACAGATATCATTGAACAATTTAGTGGCAATAAAAACGAACCAGTCTTTTCCAGAATCAATTCAAGATTGACACATTTGACTAATAGAATTAATAGATTAAATGCCGAAAGTAACGAGCAGTTACTAACACAACAGACTTTGACAAATAAGCTAATACTATTAGAAGCTGACCTTGCGACAAAAACAACTCCTACCTCAAACTATAGAACTGAAGACACCTTACCTTCAAACTCATCTTCCTCCACTACTCGTTTTGACACCCCTCATCAAAGACATGATCCAGTTTACAAATGGAATGTTTTCTTTACCGGTAAAAATGAATCACTTCATTTATTTTTGGAAAAAGTTGAAGTCCTTAGACTTTCTAGAGGAGTTACAGAAAATGAGCTCTTTCTGCAGTCATGTGAACTTTTTAAAGATAATGCCTTCACATGGTACCTTAATAATCGTAGTAAATTTCATTCCTGGAAAGATATTGTTGCCAAGTTAAAAGCTGACTTTTTGCCATACAGTTATGAGACTGATTTGGAGTTGGAAATTTCTAATCGCACTATGGGTGCTAACGAACCAGTTGCTGTATACATCTCTTCCATGATAGGATTACTTAATCGCTTGTCTAGTGTCGTTGACGAACGTACTCGTGTTGCAAAGATTCGTAGGAACCTTTTACCTTCTTTTATCTCGTCTTTAGCACTTCATAACCCCCAAACAGTTGATGAATTAACCGAATTGTGTAAAAGAATTGAAGAATCCCGTGTTTGGTCAGAGAGATATAAATCACCTTCTCCTAATAATCCTAGATTGCTAGAACCAGATTTATCTTGCCTTTATGTTTCCTCCCCGTCAAATCAAAGACAAAGAACTCCCGCAAACGTTTCAGCATTAATCTCCTTGGTTTGTTGGAATTGTAACAAAACTGGTCATTCATATTCCGAATGTTTCTCGCCTAAATCTATATTTTGCTACGGTTGCGGTGCAAAAAACACCACAAAACCTAAATGTCGTAGATGCATTCAAAAAAACTCGAGACAGACTGGTCCTCCGAATCTGGCCACTGTGTCCAGTCAAGCACAACCAACTACATCCCAGCCAGAAAACCCCAGAAGAACGAACATACAACCAAACAGACTTCCAAACAGATCTCCAAACAATCACAACCCCCCTACAAACCAAAACTAACTTTTTCAACTTCCGCTGCTGAATGGCAAAACTATCTTATCTTTGTTAAAAGTTTCCTAGCGTCCAATCATTTTAGAAATACAGGCAAACCATTACCTTTACCTACCAAACAACTTATAGATACCTTACCGAACACTAACGACATTCAGAAAACAGATGACAAAAACATTTCGATTACTGACAATATTACTTCTGTACCGATCTGTGACATGCCAGTTGCCTTATCTTCAACTCAGTCAAACACTGTTTCAACCTCCATTAATACCTGTCCCATTTTCGCAAAAAAACCTAATGACAATAGACCTTACCTTACCGTGAAAATTTTAGACACACCCGTTTTAGCTATGGTTGACACAGGCAGTAACTCTACTGTTCTTGGAAATCAGGGTTTCTCTTTGTTGCATTCTCTACATTTACCTATACAGTATGACTCTTGTTTAAATATTACCACCGCTGACGGTGTATCTCAACAATACATGGGCTATAT
The DNA here is from genome assembly GCA_949126875.1 of Lochmaea capreae. Taxonomy (NCBI): domain Eukaryota; kingdom Metazoa; phylum Arthropoda; class Insecta; order Coleoptera; family Chrysomelidae; genus Lochmaea; species Lochmaea capreae. The sequence continues at coordinate 24,097,936 of OX421409.1, read as the reverse complement.
TTCCACACCAATGACAGTGAATGACGTTACAAAGACAATAAAAATATTGATAATACCGTCAATAACTCATAACCTTATTTTAGGAATGGACTTTTTGAGCTTGTTCAAAATAGACATAAGTTTTCATGATTTGTCATACTCTTTATTATCTTCTACTTGTGTTATTAACACAATACAATCTGCCTCTACTCTCTCTATTGAAGAAAAAAACAAACTCGAGCAAACTATAAACTTATTCTCTTCTCTTGCCCCTCCTGACCGAATTGGCAGAACGAATTTTGTCGAACACGATATCGACACTGGTGATGCAAAACCGATTGCACAACGCCAATATCCTCTGTCCCCAGTTATGCAAGGTCATTTAGTAAAAGAAGTCAACGAGATGTTACGACTAAAGGTCATTCAACCTTCGAACTCCCCTTGGTGTTCACCCCTTTGGGTAGTCCCAAAAAAGTCTGGAGAATGCCGCGTCTGCTTCGATGGCCGAAAGCTGAATAAAATAACCACTCCGGATTCCTATCCCATGGCTCAAGTAGATGTTATTCTTAGCAAACTTCGAGACGCTAAATTTCTTACTTCTATCGATTTAAAAAAAGCCTTTCTACAAATACCCCTTACCGAATCTTCTCGCCCCAAAACCCTAAAACCCTAAAACCATCGCCCGAATTTCTGAAATCTACTATTGGCCAAAACTTAGAAGCACTGTATCTCGTTATATCAATAAATGTTCCGTTTGCTCTTCCTGTAAAACCCAAAATTTACCTAAAGCTGGTATAATGGGCCAGTATAAAGACATTAATTTCCCTTGGCAATGGATCTCTGCTGATTTAATAGGTCCATATCCCAGATCTAAAAATGGCAATAGATTTGTTCTCGTTATAACAGACTGGTTTACTAAATTTTGTCTTGTTCACCCTATGCAGAATGCCACAGCTGCTGGTATTGTTAAATTTATCGAAAATCAAGTTTTTCTTATTTTTTGAGTTCCGCAAATATTTTCCGTCGATAATGGCACAGTCTTTACCTCTTCTCTCTTCAAAAATTTGATAAATCAATATAAAGTACAAAAAATTTTCTACAATGCACGCTATCACCCACAAGTTAATCATACAGAACGGACCAATAAAACCATAGTTACTGCCTTACGTTGTTACATTCATGACAATTCCTCTCATAAAAATTGGGATGCATCAATACATAAAGTTGCACAAGCAATAAGAACCGCAAAACATGACGTTACAGGTTACTCTCCCGCTTTTTTGAATTTTGCCAGAAACGTACCGTTAAGTGGAGATTTTTATGGTTTAATTTCCGAAAATGCTAACAATTTAATCAATAACGCAGACAAATTACAGCTGATTGACGACTTACAGACTCTTCCTAAACTTTATATTGATGTACGCAAAAAACTTAAGCAAGCCCATGACAGAAACACAAAGTATTATAATTTACGAAAATGCTAACAATTTAATCAATAACGCAGACAAATTACAGCTGATTGACGACTTACAGACTCTTCCTAAACTTTATATTGATGTACGCAAAAAACTTAAGCAAGCCCATGACAGAAACACAAAGTATTATAATTTACGAAAAAAAGATGTAGAATATCATGTCGGTGACCGCCTGTGGAAAAAGAATTATGTACTTTCATCCAAAAATGATAACTTTGCAGCAAAATTTGCCCCTAAATTTATTCCGTGTATTGTCCATAAAGTAATTTCTAGGCTTGTTTATAATCTCAAAGACCTTTCAGGTAATGATCTTGGAAATTGGCATGTTTCAGATCTGAAAAACCAATTTATTGACGTCGACGAAAACCTTCCGGATGACTTATACCATGAACAAGACAATACAGTTGACATTGCAAACTAATTTAGAATAACCTCATTGCTCACTAACTCCTTTTCCTACCTCGAAATGGATTTTACGTCATTCAAATTTTTTTGGTTTCTTTTACTGTTTCATTACCGTTTGTCAACAACAAAATGTTTCTTTTTCCTTTTATAACTTACCGTAGAGTCCCTTACCTCAGAAACCGTGTCATACATGGAGTTTCTATATCGTTCTCCTGAAAAACGGTACAATTGTGTTTTAGTTTACCATTATTATGATTTTCATTTTCTTCGTTTTTTCCTTCTTTCCGTTTCTTTCTTCTAGACAACCGTGTTACTTACCGTCCCGATTCCATACTCAACTTGGTTCACAATTATTTTACCCCCCGCGTAGAAAAGGAAGTAGACCAAGCTACGTAGGAGTTTATACCGTTCTCCGAACAAAACGGCTCCTTTCTTACCCCGCATTTCATTAATTCTGTTACAAAAAATAAAATACCGGCTAGACACCGTGAGAGCTCTCCATTGCGGAAATGGATTTTACGTCATTCAAATTTTTGGTCCCCCTTTTTGTTATATATCTTTTTGTTGCCCCGAGTTTTTCGTATCGTTTCTCGACAATAAAATGATACTTTTGCTTTTTTAACTTAACGTAGAGTCTCGATTGACGTACCGTAAGACGTTAGGCCCCAATTGAACCGGGTTTGCCTTTGCTGAGTGGCGGATTGCGCTCGGTATACAAATACAATAGGTTTAAAAAAAAATGACTGCTTAGTCTCTCTATTTCTTCATAACAATATCTTCTCTTTCCCTTGTCTTCAATGGCAATACTTCCTTAGTTATTAGTCGTTTTTTTATTGTTTAACCAGGTTGGCCACATTTTTATACAGTTCTTAACCGATGTACCGTATTTCCTGACAGGATCATGGGTGTAATTTTATTTTTATTACCTTGTTCAATTTGAGAAGAAAGCATATAAGAGGACGAAATATATAGAACTGGATTGACTTTCGGATCGATGACCAATGGCTACTGTGGACGCTAACTGGCAACCTCACCGATTGTTGATTGGGCGCTATTATTTCTGACCTCCATCTGTACTTTCTATCTTTGAATTAGTACCTTTTTTAGTTTAATTATGAGATAAAAGTCTATCAATTTTATGTTTTCATTATGTCGCCACATATTATTCCTGCCACAAACGCACTTATTTCAACCTTTGTTGATCTTTCAGAGTTCACGTATATCGTCACTACCCTTTTACCGTTACCCATTCAAAGTAAATATCTATGTATTTGTTTCTCTTCCTTAACATACCTTTTGCGTTGCCGTATTGTGATATTTGTGAAATATCTACCGTTATCGGATATTTTAGAACCGTTCCTTGTGGAACACTAGTGTTGTCGCCCTGCCAGAAATTTTTACTAGGTTAAGTAGTATTTCACCTTGGGTGACGTCTTTATGACAAATCTTTACTCTTTGCTCGGTGAAAATTAGGCTGATTTATGAAATAATTAGAATTCCGACGGAATTATATTCTGAATCAATTTTAGACTGACATCATTCCCCGTGTTTATCTTTGTGTCTCCACGGAGACATTTGTTTGGTATTTGCTGAAATTTTTCGCTCTGCGTATCTGAGATCCCAGCGTTTTATCAAAACCTACCGTACCTTACCTTATCGTTATATTCACTGAGAAATTATCGCACCCTATCGTTACCTTTCGTTTTCAGTGTATGCTTTGCCTTATCCGATGACATAACGACACGATAATCACAAGATGACAAAACTACCTTGCCGTTACCTTTGACAATTACCTTCCTTACCTATTATACATAGGTTTTGCATTGATATCTCACCCCTCCTTTATCTTATTGACACTTTATAATAAAAAATAATTCTTCGAATCATTTTTTTCCCGGAGGAGAGGGGGTGTAACATGTCTATCGACCTGTTTCGATTTGACGAAATAATTTCAATTTTACCGTTTGCCGTCATAGTAACCACTTCCAATAATATAGTTCTGTGATCTAAGACAATTGACATATGATGTCAACGCTCGATTCCAGGGGGTAGTTTCATCCTCTTTCCGTTACCGACCCTTGAATAGTAAGGATGTATCGTCTACCGTCTCTTAAATTTATCTAAGTTTTTACCTTAAATTGCTGTGGTAAGTCCAAAATTATAATTTATATTTATCAAGCTTTTTCTAAAATAGTGGCTGATATAATTTTTTTGTGCATTTCTTTTTTTTTTTACAGAGATAGACGAATATACACATACCACGTGGTCAACTACATTTCTTTTATACTTGTACATTACTTTTAAACTAAATCTTTTATCGTAAATAACTGTTACCTTTTTTAATGCAAACATTTGCTAGATTCTGTGTTGTAGAATAGGCAATTCAATATAAGCGCGACGCCCTCTTGCGGATATTCAATGTAACTACATGAAAGTACATCAGAAGTTTGTTTACATTTGTGTTTGCATATAGTTTACATGTGTTTGATTCAAAGTTTAGTGGTATTTGTGATTGTATCTGCATAAAAACCGTTTGAATATGTCGAATCATGATTGTTCAGTTCCTCAGTGTACTTCTTGGGCCAAAAGAAACCCTGAATTGAGTTTCCATTTATTTCCTGAAGCAGGCAAAGAGCGTGTTTGGATGGAGACCAAATTGGGCAACAGAGTCATGATTGACAGACAAAAAGCTTGGATTTTGAAACTAAAAATTGGCAAACCAGTGTCCAAATACATGAAAGTTTGTTCACTGCATTTCACAGACAATGATTATTCCTATCGAGGTAAATTATATAGCTTTTTTTAAATACTAGTTTAATAATAAACATTTCATTTTCAGGGGCAAATTGTTCCAAAAGAAGGAATCTAAAGAAGATTGCAGTTCCTTCTCAAAAACTTCCTCTTCAAAAATATGAAGCTGAGCAATCTACCAGTAAAATAGAAGTGGGTAGACTTGAGAGAATTGGAAAAAGGAATGCTTTAAAGGAAAATATTCCTGAAATGTCTGATTGCGAAACTGAGGAGCCAAAACAGTCTATTCAGGAAAATGAATTTCTTGAAACTGAGGAGCCCGAACAGCCTGAGGTTATTGAAGCACTGCAGTTGCAACAGGTACCTCCTACAACTTCCCGGGACATAGGAGTCCAAGTAAATACGCCAAAAATTTATACCTTATGTGACATTTTTGCAGCTGATATGGCCCTCAATAGCTTCACAGGACTTAGTAGTTTAGTGATGTTGGAAACATTAGTTGAAGCAGTGCAACTAGTGTATAGTGATCAGAGATCTCATAGATTAAGTATAAAAGTGCGCATAGTTCTATTATTAGTCAAACTGAAATGTGATATGACTTATGCTACATTGTCTGTATTATTTGGAATATCTCATGAACTTTGTAAGAAGTATATTTTTGAAATGCTACCAATTTTAAGTAAGGTTTTGAGTGTGACAATAATATTCCCAGACTCCATTGAGATAAAAAAAAATTTACCAAAGTGTTTTGAATGTTTTGAATTTGTAAGGGTGGTATTAGATTGTACTGAAATTACAATTCAGAAACCCAAGTGCCTATGTTGCCGTATTCGATTCTATTCACAATACAAATCTAATACTACTATAAAATTTATGACTGGTGTATCCCCTGGGGGTATTATTACTTATATTAGTGAGCCTTATGGTGGACGAGCTTCAGATAAAACTATATTTGAAGAAAGTAATTTGATTCTCAAATTGAAAAGTTCCAAAGATGCTATAATGGTAGATAAAGGTTTTTTGATTGATGATATATGTGAGCGCTTCAAGATTAAATTGATTCGACCACCATTTTTACAAAATCAAAAACAATTGAGTACTGAACAAGCAATAGTCAATCCCAAATAGCTGCTGCTAGAGTTCACATTGAGAGGGCTAATCAACGTATAAAAATTTTCAAAATCTTGAGTAACAAGTTACATTGGTCATTAGTTGGAAAAGCAAAAGACATTTTCATAATTGCATGTGGAATCACTAACTTGTCACAGCCCATATTAGCAGATAATAGATTTTTAAGTGACTAGTTACTGTTTTAATTTTAAGATTTTATTGTAATTTGATCAATCCAAACATTGAAAATTTTAACCTTGGTATAACCAAGTTTTGAGTCAATTTTATTAATGTATATATATATATTTTTTTAGAATTGTCAATAACCTGACTTTGTGGAATGTGTCCATAATAAATATAAATAAATAAAAGCTTTGTTATAAATTCCACTATATATAATGATTGTAAAATATATATCTATATATAAATAATTTTTATACATACAGGGTGGGGCACCATATCTATAAGGCAGATGCCTTACCCTATATATTTTACAATAATTATATAGTGGAATTTATAACAAAACTTTTATTTATTTATATTTATATATTTTTTATTTTCGTTGTAATTTGGATTTTTCTTTGGTTATGCATATTGAATTGTGATACTTTTCACTTTACTATTGTTTATGTAATTTTGTATTAAAGGTATAAATAAAACACTACAATGTCCAATATTCAATATTATAATTTTATTTTCTATTTTCACATAAAAAATGGATCATGTTATCAAAAAACTTTTTTTTGGTAACTGACAGAAGTTTCGATGCAAATTCATAATTGAAAGGAACTTCAATTATTGCCAAAGATTCATCAAATGAGGCATATATCACTAGATAACATTTATCCACATTAAGTAAACCCATTCCTAGTTGGATTTGCCCATTATATTTGTGATTTTCCTTTAGAAAATATTCACCATTAATTTCTCTCAGAAATTTGGCATTTTCCATCGCCTCTTTGACTGTTTTTGATGCACCTATAAAAGACACTAATTATTGTTATGTTCATATAATATGTAGGGAAACATACCTTCATATAAGCATTTAATTTCCAATAAAGCCACTGGTTTTCCATTCTCCAATATTACACCATCTGGGGAATAACCAAGCCATGGATTTGAATGTGATAAAACCATGCCACATTCTATCACCTCCAGACCAGATGTAGCAATAAATGTGTCCTTTGCCTCACTTTCATATTTGATTCCATGCTTTACAAATTTATTTGTGAATGATTTTGGATAGAAATATTTGATTGACTTTGTTTCCCAGTCTCCTCCAGAATAAGTGAATATTTCATAAATTCGAGAACCTGTCACTCGAAACTGCCTTTGTTGATGCCATTCTTTTGATTGTTGAATTATTGCAATTACTACATTGTCTGATGTAAGATCATAAGTCTCAGTACAATATTCTTTACAACAATCTTTATCATTCTCGACTTCGATGGAATGTAATTCCATCATCAAAACTGACTGGCATGAATGGTCAAGAATTGCAGTGAAGTGAAGTGCAGATTGTTCTACTCCACTGAGGTTCATCTCAAACTGTTCGTTAACACTTCTTCTTCCTACACTGATGAACAAAAAATATTTTATGAATGAATTCGTGGTAAGTATATCAATTATTTTGCTGTATGACTAAAATTGTAAGGTTTCAATATACCTACCTATGTTTTGATATTGCTGAATTTGGCAGTTTAGCAATAAAAAAATTCAACATTTCTTTTTCATCAAAAAGTGATATGTTCACATGTTCCTCAACTTTCTTCGTGAAACATGGCATATTTTTTATAGGAACAGCTCGATATTTTTCTCTTGTGGTATGTTTTTGCCTATTCCAAACACATTTGAGGTCTGTCTGACAAATCAACTCCAATTCTTGGAGATCGCTCCTGAAACAAAATAAACATTCATAAAAACATACAATCAGTGAGTTATATTAAAAATATGAGTCAGTATTAGCCATACTTTTGTACAGAATAACATTACACACCTTGAACACTTGATCAGAACAGCTGAAATGTGTTTACATCTTCCACTGTTACCAGCCTTACAGGAGCAGGACATTTCTTTAATTTGGACGTGCCCATTTCTATCCAAAGCTAGTATTCCTTTTATCTGATGAGGATCAGAAGTTAGGGCACTAGTTTGGAGACATAGGGCACACAAATTCAATTTCTCCGATGTGGAAGAGTTGAGTTTCCCACACAGGATTACATGTCCAGCATTGAGGACTTCTTCTCCTTCATATACACATCTGGATGAATGCGTGCCCCCAATATATCTCATATATTCTAAGAGACTCAATCTCATATTGATAACACTGAAAAAAAAACAGTTTTTCAACAATTATTCATTGAATAGTTAATTTTCGAAAAAATAACCTCAAAATATAGTTAGTAAAATCACTAAATTATACCTATTACAGACAATGAAACATACCTTATCGAACGGATATCGGCTGAAAAGGCACTTGTAATTAACTGGAATAAAAAAATAGAGCTAAAATTGCAGTCTGCTTTGCTTGAATCACCACCAAAGAATGGATAATTTACACATAAACAATTGAACAATAAAAAGACAATGTACTTTCATTTAGTTCCGTTCTCGACCGTTTTGGCGCTGCGATCTTAAATTCAGTCGCCTATACCTAATTATTTTCAAAGATAGATAACATTTTCAAATATTCTCTTATCATAAAAACCTGCCAGTGCCGGCTTCACATTTCATTAAACATTTTATTCTTTTAGAAATGGTTTATTCATAACTTTTTACTATAATTAATACTTAAAGGTCATTAGTACTTTTTTAATTTGGCTGATAATTTTTACTGTTTTAAATGGGACATATATGTTGGAAAGCTTTCAGTAAATTTAAATTTCATTATTTCAAACAACTGCCTTCCTTTTTTACCTGAAAAGCTAAACCAACATTATGTGCCCCATTACATTTAAGTTCCTACATATCCCTAATCCACCTGAACTTCTAGGTAAGCACAGCTGCCAGGTTACCCCTGTCAAGCTACAAGCCAGGTTACCCCTGCCAAGCTACAAGCCAGGATACCGTTACAGTCAGGTTACAGCTACAGGAATACCATTACTGCCAGAATACCGTTTACATGCCAGGTTAGCCTGTCACGCTACATTCAAGATACCACTAGATTCCGTTATATTCAAGACATCTCTATTTCCACACCGACAACTATACTTCACTTTCAAGACATCTCTAATTTCACTTTCAAGACATCTCTAATTTCACTTTCAAGACATCTCTAATTTCACTTTCAAGACATCTCTACTTCTACACCGACAACTTTACATCAACTTCTGGACCTATCCACTTCAACTTCAGGACATAAGCTAAGTTCCTTACAGAAGTACAGGTTTTTCACTTTTCCTTTATGTTACGTCCTGTGGCAGAATAAATTTAATATTTTAAATTTCTTTTTTTTGATTTCTTATATACCCGGCTGTAAGAGCTGTAGGGATTGTGCCCGGGTTCATGTAAGTTTGTAACTTTTTTATTTGTAACTTAAATTAAATTCTACAAGGTGTTTCTACCTTTTTCACCTTAGTTTCTTTTCTTTAATTCCAATTAATTTTTTGTCGATGTCTAAAAAAGTAGTTCTTATAGTCTGTAAACCCTCTGGCATACCTAGTGTGGCATTAACATGGAGTCGATCCACCCTTGAGAGAGTCTCTAGCCGGGACCTGTCTCTTAAGGAGAGAACTAAAATATTTGTGATATCCTTATCCACCACGTATTGCGTTATTTGATTTTCCTCTTCATTTTTCAATATTTTTTTATTATTTGAAATCCACTTTCTAAGGCAAAATCCTGATTTACTTAAAATTGTAGTTATTTCTGATTTCAGCGTCATAAGCTCTTCAATGGTTGATGCTCCAGTCAATAGGTCATCAACATAAAAGCTTGTGAATTTTTCAACCACAAATTTATCTGCGATAAGTTTCAAGTTATGTTGACTATTTGTCTGTGTATTTTGTATTAGCTTTTCAATCAACTTCTCTAAAGAGCCTGTTTCTTTTGTTTGGTTTCCAATTAGCTGTTCATCAGTTATTTCTTCTAAGAATTGGTTCTTGAATTGTAAATTCCCATCTTCATCTATATAATCTTTCATGAGCTCCTCACTTAGTGTTATCCATACTCTTCTAATATGCAGGTGTCTTTTTTTTAGGCTATTTTTCACTTTACTGTATGCAGATGTTTTCAATAATTCTACATGGTGGGTAATGGATGTAAGTTCATCCGGTATTGCATAAATTTTATTTTCACTATTCATATTCACTATTGATGTTATAGCATAGATATTTGTTTTTCCATCGGTTGATGGTAGAATAGTGAAATCAAAACGTAGCTTCTCCATTGTATTTAGTATTTGTGACTAAGATTGTCGTTTTATAAGATTAATCTTCAATGATTGGGAATAAATAAACTTCAAAATGTTCCTCTGTAAATAAAGATTTATTTTAATTAATATATATATAAACTTATTAACATTACATATACTCTCACCTGTAAATAGAGAGAAGTATTGAAAGTAAAACATTAGAAATAGAAAAAAAAGAAAAGTTCTCAATTAGATTAAAATCAATGAAAGAAGAATGATTGTGCAATGATAAAAAATAAAAACACTTACTAAACTTGATAATTACAATTTAAGACAGTGTATCAATAATGAAAAAAAAACTAAAATAAAATCATGAAAACAAATTACAACAAATAATGAACTTACCAAAAATTAACTATAACTATCCTCTTTATTTTGCCTAATTGGACCATCTCCATTTTTGATAACCATAAAACAATTATTCTTCTTCCAGTATATCCATAAAATAATTACATAGTAATAATATAAATTCAATAAATAATAATTGCATAAATTCCATAATAACTCAATATTCTATCAAAAGTATCCATAAAACTAATTCCATAAACTTATCCATATTCCATTTATAGTAATGTTATATATGTATATCTAAATCTATCATATTATCAGCTACCATATTTCCATTATCCATATAAATTTCCCATTATAATTATGTAAAACTAAATCAATTTACCATACTATTCCATTCACAATAAAATAAAAGTTACTTAATTTTTTCTCATTGCCCAGAAGGGCCCATCCATCTGGTCGGTTCCAGTCCGCAGGATCGCCATATGGTCATATGGTGGATTAAATTTCATTTCAATATATCACTCTTGCTAAGGTCCTTTTGGTCAAGATCGCCATATGGTGGATTAAACGTTCAGTCTACACAACACTTGGTCTGGATTCTGGCAGGGTCGCCATATGGTGGATTAAAAGTCCTTTTGTACTTTTACTATTTATTTATAAAAACTCTTCTTGTAAACCACACTTTTACAAATACCTTCATTAGTGATAAGAATGCAATGTCAGTAAGAATATATATTTTATCATAAACATCGAGTTGATGTTTAAGCACAAAGTCTAATTATATTCAACCTATATTTTCGAAAGATCATCTATAAGTAATTTATTATAGTTTTGAATAAAGTCACGTGCCGATAATACTCGTGTCTATGTTTATTAAATAATCTAAATGTATTTTAATTTAATTGCTTAGTCAGCTAACTATTGAGATTAGTACAATGATCTACAGGGTGTCTTAAATTTGAAATTATAATATTTCAAAATTTAAGTGGTTATAAGTGAGGTTAGGATATCGATAGCTGTTAAATGTCAAATTCAAAAATTGTTTTCCTTCCTGATGCTTGCTTGCTTAGTGTGACGAGCATTTCAAGTCTCACTTGACTCGACACTTCACGACTCGATACCAATTGTTCAGTGTGCCCGCCGAATGATTTATTTGTACGGCACATACCAAATTGTTAGGTTAATCTGGATTGACAGTTAATCGCGATTAAACTGCGACGGTGCATACGTCCCTAAGTAAAGAAAGAAAAATGGAAAAATCAGTAGAAAATAAATATGGTATCATACCATTCAAAGGAAATAGTTTCGATAACTGGAAATTCAGATTGTTTTCAATCCTGAAAGCGATGGAATGCAATGATGTTCTGAAAGAGATTCCGGAAAGTAATAGATATGAAGAATGAAAAAAGAACAACAAGAAGGCATGTATATGATAATAATACAAAGTATTTCTGATTCGCATTTAGAGTAAGGGAGAGGGCTCTAAGATGACGAATCGGCTATAAATCATACCCTCTCTCTCTTTGTGCGGCCAATATGATGTGAAACGTTTGTTGTGCACGTGCGCCTTATGGGGTTTCTTCACTTCGGCCTCGCAGCGGTTAGTCTGTACGCAACAAGTGATTAAGGCGCAGAGTCGTACTTCGTTATAATTTTAGTGGCTTAGAAAATAACGTTCTAGGTAAGTTCAAACTGGAAACTTTTTGGTGCTAAATGTTTATGAGTGTGTTTGGCATCATCTGTGATATTTTCACAAACACTGAATTAATGTTTTCTCTTTGTAGTAATTTTTTTAAATTTCAACTGTGATGGGGTTAAATTGACGAATAACAAAGTAGCTAAGATGACGATTATAATATGATATGATGCTTGTTGGATAATAAATTATTTACACACAATTTTAGATCATCAAATATGGGAAGAGTGTACGAGCGCAAAATGAAACGACAATCATGGAGTGAAGAGAGCATGCGAATTGCCATAAATGAGGTTAGACAAAACAACTAAAGCGTAAATTCCGTGGCAAAAGCATCTAATCTCCCGGAACTTAAGAAGATATCTGAAGCAGCATCCTGAGAAAGTACGGTTAAAATCTCTCCTAAAATAATATACTGTTAAAAGCAATGATTGGTCTTTATTTTCAGGAATTTCCTTGCAATGCTGGTCGATTCAAGAGCACGTTTTCTGATGTGGAATTAGAAGAACTACGAGAGTACATTATCAATATTGACAAACGGGCATTTGGACTAACCAAGGAGCAATTCAGCACGATAATTTATAATTTTGCAGAAAAACGTCACATTTCACACAGATTTAACACAAACAAGAAGAAAGAGGGACGACACTTTATTGAGTGGTTTATGCGGAAATACAACTTTTCCCTACGAAAGCCAGAATCGACCTCGATAGCTAGACTTATGGGATTTAATCGCCAAAGTGTTTCTAATTTTTTCAACGCACTTAAGGAATTCAAAGAAAAATATAATTTCCAACCCAATCAAATTTACAACGTAGATGAAACCGGTGTATCAACAGGTGCCAAATCCCAGGATAATTACCCCAAAAGGCAAGCGAAGAGTAATTAAGATCTTCTGCGGAACGAGGAACTGTATGCGCGATGAATGCAAGTGGGACATTTATTCCCCCTTTTTTTATTTTTCCTAGGGTTAGAATGCAACCAGCCTATATGAACAACACGCCTGCTGAATTTGTAGGTGCTGCACATGAAACTGGATGGATGACATCTGCAAATTTTTTAAAAGACCTGGAACATTTTATCCAATACGCCCGTCCTAGCGGAAACAATAGAGTTCTGCTAATAATGGATAACCATGCGAGACATGTTACCTTTGAAGCTGTAACATTGTGCAGGGAAAATTATATTTCTCTCTTGGGATTTCCCGCACACACCAGTCACAGGATGCAACCATTGGATGTGTCTGTGTATGGCCCCTTAAAAACATCATATAGTAGGGCTTGTGATGACTTGCTTGCTATAAACTGGCTTCGGGCAACTGGCGTAGAGCCGTTCGATTCTGACATTTTTACGGACATTGACTTTGAAACTGTACAAACGACAGAAAGGGAACTTGACGCTGAACCAAAGTTAATTGAGGAAACTTATCAAAGCGAGGATTGCCATCGGAACTAACTGTGCCTTCCACTTCCACATCTGGTCTTCAGCGTATGCCAGAGTCAGTAACTCCCAACAAAGAGCAGATAGAGACGACTAACATTGGAAAAACATTAGAAACTCCTGATAAATAATGCCAGAGCGAGACAATCGAGTTAGGATTACCACCTTTACCTGAAGCAAACAGGCAGAACAGACGTTGTAGGAAAAAGCTACCATCACTTACAGCACGCCCGTTAAAGATGCTTTAGAACTAAAGCACAATGAAAAACTTAAAAAAGAAAAGGAAAAACAAATGAAAGTACAGCAAATAAACAAAACAATGCAGAAGAGTAAAGCGACAAGTGTTTGAGACATCTGATTCATCTGAGAGTTCCGTAGATGTAGCTGTGGTGGATAGTAATGATGACATGGACGAAGAGGTTGGTGAAACGAATTGTATTTAAGGCACTTATAATTGACAATGTTAACTGATGTCCAAAAATTAATTTATTTTAACAGTTATCTTTCAGGAGAACCATTGCAACTTATAGATAACTTACAATTAATCGGAGGAAATTTTGAAGTAGCTCTTAACACTCTTAAACAAAGGTATGATAATAATATTCAATATATACAGTGTAGTTAAACCCATATTAACATATGCGTCTTTGGTCTGGTGGACAAAGACAATACAAAAGAATGCAATGACGAGATTAGGTAAGGTGCAAAGACTTGCTTGTCTCAGTATTGCAGGGTGCACGAGAAGCACGCCAACGGCAGCACTAGAGGCCTTATTTGGCCTTCCTCCATTGCACATCGTGATTTAGGCTGCAAAATAACCTGAGCAGCCAAACAGTTAGATCAGGACACACATCCATTGAGTGAAGCCATTTTAGATATGAAAACAGACTATATGTCCACTAAACTCCTCCCCAGCCCTAAATATAAGGTAGAGATACCCCACAGAAAGGACTGACAAGACCCAAGCAGACTGAAGTTTCCCCGAGGAGAGACCTGGTATACAGACGGGTCAAAGACTGGGGAAGGAACAGGAGCAGGGGTGCATAGTGAGATGAGGAACACAAGGTGTTCCTTCTCACTAGGAGTACATGCCTCTGTATTTCAGGCGGAGATTTATGCCATCCTAGAATGTGTCAGAATTAACAAACACAGGACTGACACTCATAGGATAAACATATTAACTGACAGCCAGGCAGCCCTTGCAACTCTAAATAGCCGCTAGGTAATATCCAGACTATTAAAAGAATGCCAGAAAGAATTGAATGAACTGGCAGACCACAGTAGAGTAAGACTAGTGTAAGTGGACATAAGGTAAGTGCCCCAATAGCTGACACTGTACCTTTAGATGACACTAAATTTTTATTTCACTCTCTTAAGAATACGGGTACTTAAATTACACATTACTGTGTTTGATAAATTTCAATATTTCCCGCCAAATATCAAAAAATATAAGCTGCGACCTACGTTACATCCATTAGTTTGGTACAGGTTGTTGAAGTAACAAGTGTTTCATGTGGCCTTGAAAACTCTTAAAGTTTGTTAATATTCGTAAGCAGGTAAGTCTATGAAATAAGCTTTATATTATTACTTTTAAAGTTCTTTATCTGATTATTGTGTTTTCTAATAAATTTAATGATTGAAAAAGGATATTTTAAGCAAATATTTTAGTTATAACCTACAAATTTGGATTTTTTTATGGTGTCATCTTTAAGATCTACATTATATGTTTTGTTCCAATACATGACACTTATGTCACCTATTGGAACAAGGTTAACTTAGACGATAAGGGTCATTTTTAATATGAATTTCTTTTCTTGCTGCCATAATCTATTTTAAAGTATTGAATCCTATAGATGACACGGGGTGTCAGATACCCATGTTCCATTTTCCGAGCCCATACCTGACACATACTTTTTTTTGTTATTCTACTTAATAATTAAATTGGATTGACATAAATGGATATTAAAAATAAAGGTAAATATTTAATCCATGTTTTATTTCAGAAATGGCTCCAACAAAAATTTTGCAATATGCGGAAAGCGCAATGCAAGACGCTCTTAAGGCCGTACGAAATGGAATGCCTGTAAAAACCGCTGCAGACAATTTTAAAGTACCTAGAACCACCCTACTGTACAAGTTTAAGGGAACAAATCCAGAATCCCGCAAAATGGGCCCTGCAACTATTTTCTCCTCCTCCGAAGAAGATTTGTTGGTCAAATGGGTCCTGCAAATGGCAAAATCTGGATTTCCCATCTCAAAGGAAAACTTTTTATCAAGCGTCTCAAAACTGGCTAAAGAGCTAAATAAAACCTTTAAAAATGAAATTCCAGGACGAAAGTGGTATGAAAGATTTCTTCAGCGACATCCTGAAATCAGTCTTCGTACTCCTCAAAACCTTACAATGAGTAGATCATCAGTGGAAAAAGTGCAGATAAGACGTTGGTTTTCGGAAGTTTCGGAGTTTGTAGAAAAAGCTGGATTGACTTATGTATTGAATGATCCTCGTCGAGTCTTTAATGCTGATGAGTCTGCGTTCTTCTTAAATCCAAAAGGCAACAAAGTTTTAGCACCGCGAGGTGAAAAAAATGTGTACGCAACTTTAAACAGTAATGAAAAGGAGTGCTTAACTGTTTTAATAAATAGCAATGAGGCTGGCACTTTGGCACCCCCAATGATCATTTTTCGCTACAAAAGAATTCCAGCAGAGCTCTCTTCCAGTGTTCCAAAGCACTGGGGGATCGGAATGTCAGAAAATGGATGGATGACGTGTGACAACTTTTATTCATATATGACAAACGTGTTTTATCCATAATAGCTCTAATCATGATTCAATTAAATGTTTACAGGACCAAGATACAGTAGAAAACAAGCAAACAAATGAAACTTGTATTGATAACAAGATTAAAATTTTAGATATTCAAATAATTTCTAACCGAAATATCTCAGACAAAGTAGAAGATACGGCATTACAAAACCTGCAAACATCTGTTCAAAAAACTCCCGATAAAGATTTGCAAGTAATTTTGAATCAAAATATTCCAGGTGACGTGCAAGAAAAGACATTACCAAATCTTCAATCGGAAACTCCTGAGAAAAACCTAACAAATGATATCGTAGGCACATGTAGCAAAAATACAGATCCAAATGTCCAAAGTCCATTTAAAAGAGCGCTCTTTTGGCCAGAGATCAAAACTGTGAATGACAGCAAAAGAAAAAAGGAAAAAATACCAAGTGTCGTAACAAGTGAGATGTGGCAAGAGTATAGCAGAAAAAAGTCAGAGAGAAAGGCAAAACTAGAAGAAGAAAAATTAACAAGAAAACGGAAATTAGAAAGTAAAAAGGAAGAAAAAAATAAATTAGGCAAAAAACAAGAGATAACAAAAAAATCTGTTCCGTTATCAGAGACAGGCGATTCAGTTTCTGATGATGGGTCAGTTTTAAGCACCGCAAGTAGCCCAAATGGTCAAACAAGGCCCACATTAGTAAAAAGTATTCAAAAACCCAAAATTGGCGATTACGTTCTGGTGCTATATGATGGAAAATATTTTCCTGGTGAAGTAGCTGCAATTAAAAAGAAAGAGTATTTTGTAAGTGCCATGGCGAAGAGTGGCAGAAAGGATTGGCGCTGGCCGGATGTTAAGGATCAAATATGGTACAATGAGAAAGATGTTGTCGAGATTATATCCCCACCAAAAAATGTAAACTCCAGAGGAGTGTTTTCTGTTAAAGAAATGGAAAATTATAACGAATAAGTTTAATTGTTTAAGTAATATTAAACTGCTATTTTTTTCGTTGCGTCTTATTTTTTCTAAAACGTACTTGTCCACAGTTAGCGTCTTCTGTTAGATCTCGTCAGCTATTTTTCTGTTGACCCATATACCAGATGTTAATATACTTATTAAAATTTTTCATTCTTCTTACTTAGCTTATTTTGTCTAAATTTAAGAAATTTCAATATTTTAAATCAAGTTATCAGACTTGTCAGCTATAGGTACCAAAAGACATGATTAGGGACATGACTGTCAGCTATAGAAACATAATTGTCATGTTTAGGGACAACCGAAAATTTAACTGTCATGCATTGGAGCAATTGCACGCTCATACATTTGAATTTTTTTTTTTTTAAATCTATTATTTACCTGCGACTTTTATATTTTTGTACATTGGTGTTAACTATAAAATGGATATATTCAAAATATTTGACTCCTAAATGCAATATTTCAGACATGTATAAGCATTTTTGACTCTAAAATACCTTAAAGTGTCAGGCACTGGTGCATTTACCTTAATGATATTTCTGAAAATGAACAAGCCGATGAACTCGCGAGAAAGGGTTCAGCAACGACATATGTTGGACCAGAACCAGTTCTTGGGACCACAAAGAAGGTAGACCGAGAACAAATAAGAAAATGGGTACAACGCCAACACAGACTACAGTGGAGAAACACTCCAAAGCAGGTACACAGTAAGACCTTCATAGTTGATGTTGCAATCTAAATTTTGCTATTTTGGTTGCTACGCTTTTCTTGGCCTATACCACAGAGAGCTTGACAATACACAGCCCGTAAACGTAAGCGAGTTATGGCAGAAAGGCGCGCAAAAGGGTATACATATAGGTTAAGAGTTCGATGGTTAGAACATGTGACAACAATTATTGTCTATGTATTTTATTATTAATTATATATCACTGTAAATGTTACGAAGTTTATGTTGTAATAAATAAATTCGATAAATGTCTACATTATTTTAAAAGTACAGTCCACATTCTCAAAGGTAAATAAAAGGAAACCAGTGACAAAATTCTCCAACACATCACAGGTGATATATGTGTAAAACTACTGAATGCTAGTAGGAACAAGCTAAGAATTATTACAGGTTATCTAACGGGTCATGCCCCGGTAAAGGATCATCTGCATAAAATGGGGCTATATAACGGGGATCTCAGCTGCAGACTTTGTGGCATGGAGACCGATAACGTAACCCATGTTTTGTCCGACTGTGAGGCATTGAACTCAAGGAGACATACAATCTTCGGACAGGCCTACGTGCCGCCTGAAGCATATGGCATGCATCCAGTTGACCTATATCATCTACTCGAGGGGACGGGAATGGCTGGGTGGGTGTAATTGATTGTAGATCACATAACTGTTCTAACTGTGGACAAAAACATAATAGCATACTTTGCAATCAGAATATTTCCAATAACAAAAATAAGTTTTATCCAAATAACACTCAAAACCCCAAGTTGAAATTTTTTAACCACAACAGATCAGTACAAAATACAAACTCTGAGGAAAACGATCAAAATTACAATGCTATAATGAACAGACAAAATCAAAATGCACCTCCTACGGTACATAGTCATAATGGTGCTAACAATTCAGGTAATCAGTCACTCACACACCTCATTTGCTACATATACCCCAACAGAAGAGAGAGAGAGCCAAAGTGACAGTCCACACAAAGGATGGCAAACCTTTGCAGGTAAAGGCGTTCTCTTCTCTTATAACCGAATCATTGGTAAAGAAATTTGGACTCACTCCTATAAAGCAAAATGTATGCATATCAGATGTTCAAGGTATTGTAACTCACTCAAATAAAATTGTTTCTGTAAACATTTACTCCAATGCTAAAAAATCATTTGATATCAATGTCAATTGCTCAATATGTTCAATTAGCAGATCCTGATTTTGGCACACCTTTTCAGATAGATTTGTTGTTAGGGGCAGATGTTTATTATACCTCATTAAATGGAGGCATAATAAAACTGCCAGATCATTTTCTGACTCTAATTAATACTCGATTGGGCTATTTAATAGGTGGTCCTATTGCTACTCACTACATTTCTGGCCCTAAGGAAAAGGTAATTTTAGATTCAATTTCTACTAACACTGAATGTTCCTTACGACTAGACAAAAAAATTGTTGATCCCCTCTGCAATTTAATGGAAAAATACTGGTCCCTTGAAGAAATCTCTCCCTCAACAGTAAGAATACTCTCTCATGAAGAACAATTGGTTGAAAATAACTTCATAAAAACCACAAAGATTTTTGAAAATGGACAGTTCCAAGTAGACTTACCTCTTAAATCTCAAGAAGAGCATCTCAAATTAGGGCATTCCTTTCACTCTGCGGAAAAACGATTCTATAATCTAGTGAAAAGATTTATCAAAGATAGTAGTTTGTTCTCTCACTACAAGGACACTTCATAGAAATTATATAAAAACACCCTGTAAATGCCTTTTTAAAAATTGGTTTATTAACTAAGACAACTTATCAAATCGGATACAAGTTCTAAACTGATTAAATTACATGAGAATTAATTTAATGAAGAAATATGAAAAAGAACAACTCAGCAATTTATTATTATTCAACTATAAACTATGAATGATGACTATGCTAAATAAGGTTCTACACCTAGGACATAGGCGTAGGTGACACCTCCCCCTTCAGAATGAAGCTTCTCCAGGAAGCTGAATATTTTCTTCCGTTGCTGTGGATTTCGGTGGTTTCTTTCTTGATTTCTGCTTCTTCTTAAATATGGTCCATGCAAGAGCTAATATTATTGCTATATACAGAGTCAAAGTCCAGATGCTTGGAATGTGAAAGTTGCTAGTTTCAGTAAACACTGGTGTTACTAGCTGGTTTGGAATGTCCTTAAATTTCAATGTTTTCAAGTCTATCTTCATTGGAGAGACATGTAACTGATTGAATTTTAATTCTAAGTTGTTAGTAATGAAAGGTTGCCCAAATGGTTTTTGTTGAAAAACTAGTTCTTGGTTTTTGAAAAAAATTTTACACTGTGAATTTTCTATTAAATATATCCCTTTCAGGATTTTGGCTTCTGTCTCTTGTTTACATTTAATAATTATCTTTTCTTCAATTGGAAATATTGCCAAAAATTGATTAATTTCCGGGATGATTTCAATATGGTTTTCTGTTATATCAATTTTTGTGTATTGACAATTTGTAGAGTTTCCTGAGATTAAAATATTTTCTTCACAATAATGATTATTGTTATCTTGCAGGTGATTAGGACATTGAAAAATGTTACTACGTATGCAAATGTCGTGTAAAGGCTTAATCATATTTTCTGATTTGAGTAAAAATTTTGTGTTTGGTATTAATATTACATATTCTGATTCAATCCTTGTAGGGATAGGTAGCATATAAAAAAGATTAAATAAAATGTTATAGTCTATAGGTATTGATAAAAAATATTCTATTCTATTATTATCTAACTTACAAACTACGTCTATGATTGCTTCAAAATCTAGTATATTCTTATATTTTATTTCAAAAGGTAATTCTGTTTTGTAATGAAAATGCACTTTTTGCAATTCATCAAATAAGTCGTGAGATTTTATAATACTAGGATGTAGAGTTTTAAGTTTACAAAACGTTAGCGAATTTTCTACTGTTGTCATAGTATCTAATATTACGTTGAATGTGATTAAAAGTTCATTGAACAAATCCACTAAGTATATTATATTTTCTGCATTCCCTTGATAATTTAAAATATCCCATAACTCGTGTATTTTTGTTTTTAATAAATTTTCATTGTACTGGATGTCTCGAACTGTTTTATTGAAATTTTCTATAACTTGGTGACTAACGGAATATTGCATACTTATTTGATTTTGTAAATTTCCTTGATTTTCTTTCAAATGATCTAAAATAGAATTAATTCTTTTCCCATCCTCATAATCTAAATTTCCTGTAATAGTTTTAACTATTGATCCAAGACCATTAATTAAACCTCTTTTTTGTCTATCTAATGTCGAATGAATATTAATATTATCAAATTTATCTTCTATACTAGACTTCGTGTACTCTATAATATTTACAATATTTTCTGTTAGATTCAGAAAAAAGGGCTTACTGGAAATATTACGTCTAACGTTAATATAATGTAAGTTAAGATTATTGTATTCTACTAGTAGTGGGTTTAAATCATAATAATGTACAAAGGTATGACTGGATTTTTGCAATTTGGCAGGTCGAAGATTGATAGGAAGAATTCCTAAATTTTGTGTAATGTCCTTTATTTCGACTGCGGTATTTCCGACTGCGATGAATCTGAAATAAATTTATAAGATTTCTTTTTAGGGCGCTTAATATTAGACAAATGTATATTTTCAGCAGTGTTTTTATGTCTTGTCATAATTTTAGCTGTATTACGCTCTGGGTTTATTGACTTTATTTGTTCACTTTGGTACTTATTTTTAGTTTTTCCTTGAATCTGCTTATTTCTAACAAAAATTTTTGTAGGAATATTTTCTGGCAATTTTTCTCGATTCTCGTTAGCTATATTTACTACTTTCTCTTTGGATCTCTGTAATTTTTCGTTTATATCTGAATACAACAATTTCATTTTATCTTTGTGATTTTGAATGTAATTATTAGCTAATTGTTTATCTATTTCTAGATCAAAAGGTGATCTGTTATCAAAATGACCTGTAATGATTTCGTATGGCTTCAATTTTGTTACTGAATGAATGCTGTTATTGTAAGCTAATATTGCATAATTAACTTTTTGTTCTATAGGTTGATTTTTAAAATCGTTTTGGTTATTTAAAAGTCTTATGTGTTCTATGATAGTGGAATGGCATCTTTCCGCAATTCCATTTGATTCTGGATGTTGCGAGCTTATGAAATGTATTTTAATTTTGTGTGTGTCTAATAATTCTCTTAGAACAGTATTTTTTAATTCAGTGCCATTGTCCGAAATAATTTGATCTGGAATACAATGGTGGCTGAAATATTTTATTAAATTATTTACAATTTCTATTCCTTGACTGGAGTTAATTTTATAAAGTTGACAATATTTTGAGAATGAGTCTACTATGGTAAGAAATTTAGCATTTTCTAATGTTATCGTGTCTAAATGTAAAATTTGGAAGGGTCTAGTAGCTGTTGGGGTAATATTGTAAATTGGTTTGATAGGTTTTCTATCATACTTTGTTAACTGACATAACTCACATTCGTTAATGTAATTTTGTATTGATGATCTTTGGTTAGGCCAATAATAAAGCATTTTAATTCGATTTTCTGTTTCGTCTAGTCCCCTATGGTTTGTTTTACCTTCATGGTAGTTTTGAATAACCTCCTTAATTTCATTTAACGGAACATCTATTAATTTTTTGGTACATTTGATTAATGAGATTTGAGGTTTTTTAAAATATTTTTGAATAACAACACTGAATTTTTCGTATACGGGGTCTTCAAAATAAATGAAATATTTTACTTTAGGAACAACATATTCCTTGACAAAGTTAATAACGTCGTGTTCAAATTTATTTTCTGATAATTGTAATAGAAATCTTTGTTTGTTTTCAAAAATTTTGATAATTTTAGTTTTTGCTGGTTCAAATTTAACTACAGAAATTAATATTTGATTTTTTCCGATGTTTACTGCTGATTCCGAAATCGGTATACCTACAATAAGATTTTCTATATTTGTGTGAACAGTGATATTCTCGTCTTCTTAAATGTTATGATCATCATCTGGTTCAACTATAAGTGATTCGGATTCTATATTAACATCACTTTCAAGAAATTTATTGAAATTTTCCATGTATTCAAAAAATTGTTTAGAATTTCCTGGAATTTCTGTTCCAGTCTCGTTTATATTCAATTGAATTCGTGACAAACAGTCACTGTTAGTATTTAAAGCTCCTTTTTTATATACTATATCGTAGTCATATTCTGCAAGTTTAAGACGCCATCTAACTAGTTTAGAATTGGGGTCTTTAAGGGAAAAAAGCCATTGCAGTGGCTTATGGTCAGTGACAATTGTAAATTTCCTTCCAAACAGATATGGACGGAAATATTTTACTGCCCAGACAATAGCAAGAAGCTCTTTTTCGATTACTGAATAATTGATTTCAGAATCGTTAAGAGTTCTACTTGCATAAGCAATAGGAAGGTCAGAACCTATTTTACCCTGGCTAAGAACAGCGCCTAGAGCATAGTTGCTGGCATCTGTAGTAAGATTGAAAGGTTTAGAGAAATCTGGGTACTGAAGAATTGGATCGTTAATTAATAAGTTTTTACACATCTCGAAACAATTTATTTAATCCACGTCTTTGATATTTATAACTGCATTTTTCTTTAATCTCAAAGTTAGGGGTTTTGTTAATTTCGAAAAATCTTTAATAAATTTCCTATAATAACCTAATAATCCTAAGAATCCTTTCAATTGTTTAATATTTTTTGGTATTGGAAAATTTTTAATAGCTAATATTTTGTCAGGGTTGGGCTTAACACCTTCCGATGTGACAATATGCCCAAGGTAAGCAACTTCCTTTCTTAGAAATTCGCACTTATCAATTTGAAGTTTAAAATTTGATTCTCTTAAACGGTCAAAAACTTCTTTTAAGTTGTTTACGTGTTCTTGTAGGCTTGTGCTGAACACAATAATATCGTCAAGGTACACCAAACATTTTTCGTTTTGTATACACCTAAGAATGTTGTCCATGACTCGTTGGAATGTTGAAGGACTATTCTTCATTCCAAAAGGCATGCGCAAAAACTCATATTTTCCGTGTTCCGTACTAAAAGCTGTTTTCGGAGTATCTTCCTCAGCCATCTCGATCTGATGGAAGCCAGAGGCAAGATCTAATGTTGAAAAATATTGACAACGCCCTAGTTTATCTAGTATCGTTGTTATTTCCGGTAATGGATACCGATCACCAATGGTAATGGCGTTCAGTTTTCGGTAGTCGATAACTATCCGAAATTTTGGTTTTTGAGAAGAATCTCTTTTTTTGGGTACAATCCAAATATTACTTGACCAAGGCGAATTAGAATGTCGTATGATATTTTGGTCTAGCATATTTTGGATTTGGTTTTGTACTTCTTTTCGGTAAATTTCAGGATATCTGTATGACTTTGAATATATTGGTACTTCATTACTAGTTTTAATATGATGTTTAATTTTGTTTGTAAAAGTTAATTGGTTTCCCTCAACATGAAAAATATCCGTATATTCCTTAACTAATTTCAATATAGTCTCAACTTCCTCAGAATTCATGTGTTCTGTTCTAACTTTAGAAATATCAAACTTAAATTTTTCAGTGAAAATTGTATTTAAATTAGAGTGTGAAATACGTTCATTTTCATTAAACGTTTCAGCTTCTATAAAACAATTTAAATTTACTTTAAAATAAGATTCTGTAGGGTTAAGAATTGTACAAATAGCCCTATTATTTTCAACTTTTGCTATGCATTCAGGAATTTCTAATTTCCCTATTTGTGTGTATGGGATGATAACATCACCATAAGCTACATTTTTTATATTCAGACTTATTATTTGTTCGCAACGTGGGTGCACTACTATGCAATTCATGCTCTCTTTCTTTATGCTGAAATAATTTAACTCAATCTGACTATTTGGTGTCACGAGAGAATTTTTTGTAAAATCAATAATAGCCTTTAATTTTTTTAAATTATCTAATCCTAACAAACAGTCAAAGTGTTTGTGGAATTTAAAAACACAATATTCTAAATTAAATTGTTTTTTGTAATTGAATATACTAGATGTAGGAATTTTCGTACAGAAGTTTTGTCTAGATGTACCAAGTGCTGAAGTTACTTCAAATGGTTTTCTGATAAAAAATTTTTTAAAGTATTTTTCTGCAATTTCTGGTGTCACAAAGGATCTTGTGCTCCCGGTATCGATTAAAACTTTCAAGTTATATTCTGGAAAAACTATGTACGGTAATTCACTTACTGAATCTGTTAAATTCAATAATTCTACTCTAGTTCTTGTGGTCCCGAGGCTGTTATCTCTAAAAAATCATCTTGTTCCTCACTAGAACATTGACTATCATCTAAATTGTGTAATTCTTCAGAAAAAAAATTCTTGTGTTGCCTCACAGAACTATTTTGATTCTGTGAGTGATATTGATTTTGTTGAGGCCTAAATGTATTTGCCGTGGATACACTCATAGGTGTTGGTCTTTGTAACCGATGATTTTGACCGGGTTTGAAGACATTAGTATTATTTTTGTTAAAATTTGTATTATTCTGTTCTGATGAATTTCTTGACGTATTTGGTATATTTTGCAAATTAGTATTCAATGGTTGGTTTCTCTGTGTAAGATTTACAGGAGTACCTTGATTATACTGATTTGATTTTGATTGTTGTGGATAATTTGAATTATTTTGATATTGATTCCTATTTTTATTTTGGTTATTTACGCCACTAAATCTATTTTTTGAATGATTATTTTGACTTAAGTATATTTGGAAATCATTTGTGAGAACACTTAAAGCTACATTTAAATTTTCCGGATTTTTGGTACGCATAAGTGTACCTAGAGGTTCTTTCAGTCCTCTTAATAAAACTCTAAGAGCTAAATTTCTAAAATAACTACCTAAAATTATTTGTTCATTACAATTAGAATGCGTCATTAAATGAGATATCTGTGAATTTAAAATATGTTGTATTTTATTATAAAATTCATAGGGAGATTCGTTACCCTGTTTTAAATCAGATAATTCTAAATTTAAAGTATAAATATCACGTTTATCTGCGTATGTGTTTACTAACGCATCTTTAAGGTTTTCCCATGTTCTTATATTGCATGAGGAAATATTTATGGCGGCTTCGCCTTTAATTTTAGCTAGAATACTCGACATCAGATATTCATTCTGAAAGTCTCCTACATCTGCTGCATTATAAAATTTATTAACTAATTTTTCTGATATTTCCAAAAATCTTGGAAGAAGTGCATTATCACCATAAAATTCTGGTATCATATCTAAGAATTCTTTCTTTAAAATTGGAACTTGTGGTGTAGCCATTTTGTTGGATAAAAGAAAAAAAGAAATAAGATGAAAAAAAAAATTTTATGAAAAGTTAGTTTTCTATAATTTTTTTTTTTTTTGATAAAATTTGAGCTAGAACTTAATCAGAGTTTGAATCAGAATATCAAAGTTTTTAAAATCAATTAATAGTAAAATTTTCTTTATACGACATTAAGCACTTACAGTAAAATCATCAACGTCCTCTCCATGGGCTCAGAAGTACAGGAACACTCCAATTTCCACTTGGGTCTTCTGGGTTCTTGAACTAGGAGAATCTTCGAGTCAAGCTACTAAATTCACTCAACCAAGAGTTCAAACGTTATTCACTTGAAATAGTCAATAAATCGTTAACACGAACCGACTGTTATTTGCACTAACACTTCGTTTGACTATCCTACTGACTGCGCCAATTATATAAAAACACCCTGTAAATGCCTTTTTAAAAATTGGTTTATTAACTAAGACAACTTATCAAATCGGATACAAGTTCTAAACTGATTAATTTACATGAGAATTAATTTAATGAAGAAATATGAAAAAGAACAACTCAGCAATTTATTATTATACAACTATAAACTATGAATGATGACTATGCTAAATAAGGTTCTACACCTAGGACATAGACGTAGGTGACATAGATGAATATCTTCATCTGGGTCATGCTCAAACCATCCCTCTCTCAATGTACAATCATAAGAATGAACTCAAATATTTCTTACCTCATCACTGCGTTATACGAGAAGAAAGTACTAGTACAAAATTAAGAGTAGTGTTTTCTGCTAATTCAAAATCATCCTCAGGCTTATCATTAAATGACATAATGCATAAAGGCTTTACTGTGCAACCAGAATTGTTTGACATTTTACCTTACCTGCGACATACAAAAAATGAACTGACAAATTCGAATAAATCCAGCTCAAACGTTTTTACTGAGTTTATTAGGATAATCCTAATAAACCCTTAGAATGCATAGAACTTCTCACATTAACATATGGTACAAACAATGCTCCATATCCAGCTACTCGTGTACTGAATGAATTAGCCTCTTTAAACTCCCATCTGCCTTCAGCTGCTCAAGCATTGTTGCACCAGACTTATGTAGACGACATCCTTAGTGGTGCAGATAGTCTAGAAGACTTAAATTCTCTTCACTTAACTCTGTATTCTCTTAGAATCGGACCATTTTCCATTGCAGAAATGGAACTCAAATTCAATTGAGTTTCTTCGAACAATAAATTCTCTTACCCAGTTTCGATAGCCTGGTTGAGAGTTCCTTGTCTACCTTATTCAGTAAACTGTTTGTATGGAGGTGCCCTTGTGTCGACCTCCATTTGAGTTGGTGTTCCCTATCTAGCCAGTTCCCGCTTTCCCCTCTTATGCAATATTTTGTGATTCCACAAAACGGTTCCGGACCTATGAAGTCTCGTTTAGAGCCTTCTTTAGCTAACTGGTCAGCCATTTCATTACCTGCAATCCCCTAATCCCCATATTAGAGACACTTTGTTATCTCTTGCCAGCCTGTTGAGGGATTCTTTTCAGTTTTTTACCAGTATAGACCTAGTTGTTGGGTTGCTGATAGCTTTAAGCAGGGCATGGCTGTCAGTGAATATTTTTATCTTTTGTCCGGTGTATCCTCTTCTGATGTTTTCATCAATACAGGCTATAGCGGCAATCGTCTCTGCTTGAAACACAGTCGTGTATCGGCCAAAGCTAAAAGTAATTCTCTTTCTAGGTCCTTTTATACCAGCATTAGTGCCATGGTTTGTTTTGGAACCATCAGTGAACCAGATAATATCTCCAGAATTACCTGTATGCATCACCTGTTCCCTAGATGGGATGATGATGTTCACTCGCTCAGTGAATATATTCTCCGGTGTCATGCTATCAAAACTCATGTGAAATATGGGTTCATCTAGTATTGTCCCAGTTGTATAAGTGTGTCCTCCTCGAACATTGTTCGGTGACCATAAGTCTCCCGATTTCAACCCAGAATATATAAAAAAACAGAACCATTCAAAAGCAGCCTACAATGGAAACGAGTGAGTATTTACTTTTACTATTTCTGTGGAAAGATGGCTAAACCATATATGTCAATTTTTGTTAGTTTTCAGGAGAGCAGTTTAAAGTTTCAAACTCAATTATAAATTCAGGGATAAAAGTATTTGATAATGTTTTTTAGAAATTGTATTTAAAGCTGGAAGAAGTTCCAAGGTGTAAAATATGAAAATAGTTGGTTTTCCACATTCTGAAATACTTTTGATATTTTGATCATATATGGTTATGCCATCTTATGATTTTATCATTTTAATCATATGTTAAAATGGAAAAAATGAAATATAAAACAAGATTTGTGAACCTAATGATAATTTAATTTTTCCCCAAAAGTACAAATTGCGTTTTCATCTCTAAACATAACAATCTAATCGTCAGAATCAGAATCTAAGGTATCACCACCTAATTCATCATATTCCTTTGCATTGGAAGTGGTTGGCAAATTCTGATAAAAGGCATGGCAGTCTTTGTCTATGAGGTCTAGCATCGATAAAAGGTCCTTCTTTTTCTTCGGGTTGATGCCCATGGGACCGCTGTACGAGCAAGAGACAGTCATGTTATTGAGTGATGGTCGGCCTCTCCTTTTCCCTCTTCTTAAATCAAGAGTTTTAAATGGCGCTTCGTCGTCAAGGGTGTACTTGAACTGGATTTTTCCAAACTCCTTAGTATATCTCAGCCACTTGATCTTTAGCCAAGAAACCTTCTCACCGTCGATGTCGCTCGTTCGTTTCACTAAAAGATTTCCTGGAAGCTTGGAAAATGCCAAAAAATCTTCTTGCCCGATGTCCACAACTGTAAATTTCGATTTTCCCCTTAGCGAGCGTACAAACTGGAACCAGTCTCGAGGCACCATTATTTTAAAATCATTCGAAATGTGTTTTTTGCACCTTTCAATTCTAGCGTGGTCACTGTCACACTCAAGGCGTGTGTGCCCTGGCAAAAGAAATTTCTGATCAATTGTTTCAATACTTGGTTTCATCTGAATGGCATATAGAAACATAACCGCCATATTGATATTGCGGTTTTGTCCTCCGCAAGTGTCAGAATATGTTGTGACATGCTGAACGGTCTCTGATAAAGTCAATAATTTTTTGTAAAGACATGAAGCAATTTGGTCAGAGCCTCTGCCTCCAATTACTTCGTACCACATGAAACAAACAGATGATTCAGTGGAGGAACAGTCACTAACAGTAAGATTGTACAAAGACAGCAAACGTTTATAATAAACTATATTTGTGGATTAGTACGGGGCCGGCAGGACTTGTTGCAAATCAAAAACCAGTACCCTTTTTGTTTCATCGTTTTTAGCTGCCTCTTTGTCTTTTCTTTTGGTTTCATAAGCCTTATTAGCTTCTTCAATGTGATTCTCTTGAAGTTGATTCAGTTTTTCTTTATCTGCTTCAGTGGTAGCACTCTTCTTTAGAGCCTTAAATTCGTCACATTTACGACATGTGTCGATATAAGGCTGTTTGAAACGATATCCAGTGCTATTGAAAACATCACGAAAAACATCGTATCTTGCAGATTTTATGTTCTCTTTTTTCAATCGATTTTCTTCATACTCTTTGTGCATTTGACGTATGGTTAGGTGGCTTGGTAAAAATATCTGATTGGCGTTATCTCTTCTTGCGTAGTGACTTTCATGTCGTGGATATTGGTCAATAAATTCTCGAATTTCATTCCGTTCCTTGACCAACTTATTTGAGGGTACATGCTGTCCTCTCATATCTGTTTTTATGAATCCATCCTCTGATAATTTGAGTTTTTTAATAAGCAGATTCAGCTGGTTATTCCGTGCAAATTTATGAAAAAACTTTTGCATACAACTATTTTTTGAAAACCTAGATGCACTGAGAAAGTAACAGTTATGGCTCGATCGTGCTGCTTTATATCAAAAATTTCCTCATCAGCGTTTGGTTTTGGATTCAGACTAGAGTAAACTGTTTGCCGGTTAGAAAAGCTATTTTGAATATTGTAGTTCCCTAGATTTCCCGTATTATTTTTATCCTTTAAAATAATATACATCTAATTTAAGAACAAAGCTGCATGTATATACAATAACACTTACCATATCTGAATAAAGGTCAATCATTTCAACTTTCGTTAATTCCGACAAAGTTGGCTTCGAAAGATATGATATTTGTTCTGGATTTTCATCATTAAAGAACAGGTCTGATCTCTCGCCAGAGACGGCAACTTCATTTATTATAATTTTTTTATTATCATTATTTTCGATTGGAGTTTTACAGCAGTGTACAATTAGCAGGTTTCGAGATATAAAGTTTCCACCGCACTTCTCACAAATCATATTTCAACATAAATCTTAAGCAAACACCGTTCAATAAAAACCGCAATCAACATACACAGAATGTTTTATTTTCTCGTGAATTCAAAAAGGAGGTTTCTAACATGTACTAACACGCTTTAGGCACTCCTCATACGACCACATGCCGACAACTGGAAACAATTGGTAGGTGGCAAAAGCAAACAGATCAACATAACGCTCCAGAATCCGTTGAAAAGTAAAGAGAAAGAAGATGGCAAAACCAAATATGATTACATATAGGTATTGGCCATCTTAAAGAAAATTAAGTGTTGGGTTCATGGGAGGAAGTAAAAACATATATGCCTGCATATTTAGTTTTGCCATCTTTGAAATGAACGCATAGGTATCAGTATGAATGGTGATGTCAATATGCAATACATCAACATATAGTTTATTGCCACCTGCTTAAACAAACTGCAGTCATCGATTTATAAGGAGACAATAATAGGTATAAGGCATATATGGTATTGCCAACGTGAGTCGTCGCTTTTTTCAACATATTGGTTTTTGACACTTTTCAATTGGACAACACAGCAGTATATGTAGCATACCTTATTTTGCCATCTTCTAGATCTCATTACGACAATCTAATAGGTGTAAAAATCTCGAAACGGAAAAATGTTGACATATATGCTTTTGCCATCTTACCACAGATTTATCCACTATGCATTTCACAACAGAAACCCAATGCTTATTATATTTAAATGAAATAAACATTTAAAACCTATAATTATAGTCATTGTCATAATTGAGACTGAAGCATTACTTGTTCAATTGAATTAAATATTTAATTAGATTTTCACCGAAAATGAATACAGAGAGGAAGTCGACTCCTACGAGTAGCAGAAATGGGTACAGGAGGTGGTCCCCATTCAGGTACACGACTGAGCGATTTAAAAGAACGTCTTTTATCTCTTCTGTCGAAAATTCATTTAGGAGATGATTCATTACTAGAATCCCTCGGTGGTGGGGTGTATGAAAATAATAATTATTTCAGGTCAGTATCAGTAAAAAGAAAAAGCCCAGGAAATAGGGTATTGTTGCCTACAGTTCTAGTAAGAATTAAGCAAAAAAATGTCCAATATTATACTGTTAGGGGAATGATCGATAATAACAAAAAAAAAATGGTTGAGAAATTAAATTGTAAAACTAATCAAAATGAATTGATGGTAGTCGGCGTAGGAAACAATCCTACACAATAAGTCAGGCAGTTACTTTAAAGATAGAGTCGCGAATACACAATTATTCTAAAAATGTAAACTTCTACGATTTAAACAAAATAACTTGCAACTTGCCTCATAATAATTTTGCTATAGGTACCTAACCTACCCAATCACATTGTTTTGAGTGGCCCAAATTTTAATAGTTGTGACGAGATTGATATTCTCTTAGATGCAAATATTTTCTTCAACAGCTTGCTATCAGGTACTGAAAAACTTGATAATAAAGAATTAGTTCTACAAAATAGGTTATTTGGGTAAATTGTAAGTGGAGAAATTCCCGAAGTAACCAAAAATAGATTTTGTAATTAAGCAGTATCATTGGTTATAACAAACTCCGAAAATTCTAGGGTGGAAAATTCAATAAACTAGTTTTGGGAGACAGAAGAGGTCCATGAAATTTTCACTGAGTTTGAATCAGATCAATTAGCATGTGAAGCTAGTTTTCAGAAAACAGTTACAAAAATTAATAATAGGTTCCAATTTGAATTACTTTTGAAAAAGAACATTTCTGAATTAAATTTAAATGATTTATTTTCAATTGCTTACAAAAGATTCTGGAAAAAAGGTTACACTCAAACAATTAATTATTCGAGCAGTATAAGGGTCAAATGAATTACATTATGCAGAAATTATTAACGTAGATAACATTGACTTAAATAATACTAATTTTTTTGCATACCCTCCCATTATACGTAATGATAAAAAATCCTCAAAGTGTCGTGTATGTATGATTGCAGTATGCGATGTAAAAACGGGGTTAGTTTAAATGAACTCCTGTATAATGGAGGAATTGTACAGCGAGAGCTATTTGATATTCTGATTTGTTCTAGAGTATACAAGTACATAATTTTGGCAGATATCAAGGCTATGTTTTTACAAATTTTAATAGCCCCGAAACATACAGTTTTATTAAATATATTATGGCGCGAAAACTCAAATGCATTAGACTATTGAGAGTTTTATTTGGAGTACGAAGCTCACGCTTCCTAGCGACGTGATGTTTAGTGGAACTCGCCGAAAAGGAGAAGTTTCCACTAGCCTCCAAAGTGCTGCTAGAGGATACATATGTAGACGACATAATAAGCAGAAGAAATAATGTAGAGCAATTAAACGCAATAAAGCAGGAAATAATTGAAATTTTAAAATTAGGCTCATTTGAGTTACACAAATGGTGCTCAAATGTTCCAAAAATCTTGAACGATATTCCGATGGACAGGCGGCATTTTGATAAAGTTGATCTTGATAAAGATAATATTATAAAAACGGCCTATCTTTAAATGTAAATTTTTACAATTTTGAGGTATCTGTGCCAAACTGTGATTTTGGATCTTGTGTTACGAAAAGACAAGTTTTAAGTGCAATATGTAAGTTCTACGATCCAATTAGTTTTGTAGGGCCTTTATTGGTCGAGGCAAAAGTAATATTACAAATGATGTGGAGAGAGAAAAACCGTTTGAAGAGTTACACCCTATGGTGGCAAGGTTTAAAAGACAAAGATTATATACATAACTTGGGGAATATCCCAGAAATTCCAAATCCTTCGCCTGAACAAAAGTTTAATGTTTTGGTGGCACAAAAAACAAAACAAAATTCATTTTTTGAAGAACTCGTAGTGGCATACATTTTCAGATTTTATAATAATTCAAAAATAAAAACTCACAACAATTTAGAGCCTTCCGAACTAGACCATTTTCTGAAGGTAATCATTAAACTAGAACAAAAAGAAAAATTTGCTTCAGAAATAAAAACTTTAAATAAAAAATTAGAGATTCAGCCAAATTTGAAACATTTATATCCTTTTATAGACACACATGGTCTTCTTCGTGTGGGTGGCAGGCTGCAAAATCCCAATATCCCATACGATCAGAAATTTCCAATCATTTTACCCAAAAATAGTTTTATAACAGAATTAATAATCAAAAGGGAGCATTTTAAACTGTATCAGGCAGATCCAAAACAAATCTTAAGTAATTTGAATCAAAAATTTTGGTTAATAAATGCAAGTCGTGAAATCAAAAAACACACTCACAACTGTGTAGTATGTTTTAGGTTAAAGGCTAAGGTATCTACTCAGCTTATGGCGTCATTACCTCCTGATAGAGTAAATTCTAGTCGGGTGTTTAAAAATATAGGAATAGACTTCTGTGGATATTTTAATATGAAACAATCGAGAATAAGAAAAACAGTAGTAACAAAAGGATATATAGCTGTTTTTGTCTGTTTTGCAGTAAAAGCAATCCATTTAGAGCTAGTCTCAGATCTGACCACAGAAACCTTTTAAGCAGCCTTAAAACGTTTTTTGTGACAATGGTAGTACCTTTAAAGAACTGTACAAAAATAAACATAGTTCACAACATAAAAACAAAATTATAGGCTACTCTGCTAATCAAGAAATACAATTTAAATTCATTCCGAGTTACTCTCCGGTGTTTGGAGGACTTTGGGAGGCGGCCGTTAAAAGCACAATATTCCATTTAAAAAGAATAGCGGGAAATGCCTTATTCACCTATGAACAATTTAATTCGGTAATCATTGAAATTAAGGGTATATTGAACTCTAGGAAGATAAATCAACTGTCCACAGATCCTTCTGATCTAACTTACCTGACTCCTGGGCATTTTCTAGTAGGGGAACCCATTCCAAGTTATCCAGAACCAGATTTAACACCAAGTCCAGAAAATAGACTAAAATTCTCGCAAATTTGTACGCAAATAAATCAAAAATTCTGGAATAAATGGTATAAAGACTATTTAGCTCTATTACAAAGTAGACCAAAGTGGTATAAAGGTGAGCAAAATTTACGCGAAAATATGTTAGCTCTTCTTAAAGAGGACAATATGCCGCCACTAAAATGGCCCATGGCGAGAATAACAAAAGTTTTTCCTGCAAAGGACTCCAAAGTAAGCGTTGTGGTAGTGAAAACCAATAGAGGCACATACAGTCGATCGGTAACAAAAATTGCGGTATTACCGATTGAGTAAAATAATATTGTATGTAAATATGATTTGTAAATTTATGTAGGTATATTGTATATTTGTGGAAAAGAAATGTAATGTAGTGTGAATAAATCAAATCTAGTTTTTTACCAATCTCATATGTTACCAAAATAGTAACTTTTCAAAAAAATGTAAGTTTCAAATGCAAGGTGCAAAAAGGACATAACAATTTTTAATGCATATTTCAAGAGGTACTTGACTCAATTGTCAAAAAATTGTACTTACATTATTTATATGTAAATTGTACTTGACTCAACTGTCAAAAAATTGTACTTACATTATTCATATGTTATTTGTACTTGACTCGATTGTCAAAAAATTGTACAATATTCAATTAATTTTAATGTTACATCATACTCTTTCAAAAACATAAGTGTTAGGTAAATTATGTGAACAATTTAGTAATGGGGATACTTTGCCTTCCTTTGGGCCCCCAATATATTGGAGACAATATTCGTCACATTGGCTCACTTTCAAATTTTAGTGCGAACGAATCTTGTCCCCACCACAAAAATTATGCTCTCGTTAGAGAACCGCATAGGCGCATAAGTCAGTTCAAGTTTAACTCGTCTATGGTTCACACGCAAACGTTTCGTGTGTCCATAATTCTGTACCAAAAAGTTGTACAAGAAATAATAAAGAATAAAACCATATATTTAAATTCATCACATCGAAGTGGATCTTACAAATATAACTACGAAACTGATATTCAAGATCATTTTCCAAAATACGACAGAATATTCCGAGAATTAAAAAATTTGGGTAGTAACTTTGAAGAATGGGATATTTCTTGTTTCTTACTCTTATCGATGCCTCAAGAGTTTGAAAATGCGGTCACTCCCTATCGGGAGAAAATTTGAAAATGGAATTTGTTAAGAGCAGATTGCTGGAGTTTCACACAAATAAACACACTTCAAGCAAAGTAAAAAACATGCCTTCATCATTTGCTGTTACCGAAAAACAGATAAAATGTTATAATGTGGAAAACTGGGACGCATGAAAAATGTTTGTGGAATTAAATGTTTCCATTGCAATAAAATGGGACATAAATCACATCAATGTTTAGTTAAGAAGGAAAGTTTGAGAGAAAAGGAAAATAGAAGAAATAATGCCAATTATACTACAACGGAAAGTACAGGTGAATAAGAGCTGCAAGTAGCTTTTTGTGCTACGTATGCAAGTGCAGATGGATCGATATCAGAGTGGTATGCAGACCCTGGTGCTATACATCATTACATCAATGATGGAGAATCATTAATCAACAAGAAGATATTTGAAAAGCAAAAAAAGAAATACAATTAGCAGAACAAGGAAAGAGCATGCTGGCATCATGTGCAGGTGTGTATAACTACAAATATTAATTTATTATTATCATTATGTACTTTATTAAGGAAAAAAATAAAATGAATATGAAACAAGTGTTGATAATAAGAAGGTAAAAATTATTTAAAAAAATGTTTTGTGCGTGCCAAAATTACGAGTAAATTTGTTGTCTATTTCTACCATTGAAAAGGCAGGTTTTGGAATTGTGTTTACCGATGGTAGAATTGTAATAAAAAAGGGAAATGATATTTTTGTTGTGGGAAATCGTTATAATAATTTGTACAAGATAATATTTGAAATTTCTAACAATGTTGAATATGTAAATGAATCTGTTAATTTAGCTGTGAACATGGATATTTGGCACAAAAGGTATGGACATTTAAATTATGGATCATTGTTAAACTTGAAAAAATTAAATGTTGTAAATGGGTTAGAATTTGTAAATTCAAAAGGTACTAAAATGTGTGATGTTTGTATACAGTCTAAACAAAAATGTTTTCCATACAACTCAAAAACTTCTCGATCTACTAGAGTATTGGAATTGACAGATGTTTGTGGTCCGATTACACCAGTGTCACGTAATGGTAATGAGTATTTTATTACATTTGTAGATGATTTTTCTAGATTTGTCATAATATATGCGGTAAAATGTGAAGATGAAGTTTACAATTGTTTCAAAGATTATGAAGCAAAAGTAACCCCATTATTCTGTAATAAACGAATTTCAAAATGAAATTGCGATAATGGAGGTGAATATTGTTCAAATATGTTGTTAAAATTATGTTCACAAAAAGCATTCATATAAATTAGACACTACCCTATACTCCCCAACTTAATGGCATTGCAAAACGTATGAATCAAACTTTGATGGACAGGGCTAGATGAATGATAAAGAGGCAAATTTGAGTATATGTTTTTGGGAAGATGCAGTATTAATGGCTGCATATATAATTAATCGAACTCAATCGTGTTTAGTTCAGAGTAAAAGTCCTTTTGAATTATAGCTAGGTAAAAAGACAAATGTTTCAAATGTGCTGGTTTTTGGTTGCTCAGCCTACGCTAGAGTACCAGACCACTTAAGAACAAAATTAGGTGACAAAGGGGTAAAATGTAGGTTCATTGGTATACAGAAAAATGGGTATAAGTTATGACAAGAAGAAAAAAATAAGTTAATACATAGTAGAAATGTAATATTTGATGAACACAAATTCATGGACACAAGAGAAGATAGTTTAATAAGAAATAGAGACCATGACAATGAAGAAGAGTATGATGAACATGGAAGTAAAAATGAAATAGAATAAGACAATAATGAAACTGATAATAAAGAAGAGGCAAGTGAAAGTGAACCTAATGAAACACCAAAAAGAACAACAAAATTACCAGAAAGATATGATTTGTATGAACTTGATCCAACAATATTAATGATTTAGATATTAGCTGTTTGGCATTGTTGAGTAAATTTTCAGAAACCTAGCTCATATACAAAAGCGAAAGAAGGTTCAGAGTGGAATTCATGGAAACAAGCAGTTCAAAACGGGTTGTATGCACTGAAAAGTAATAAAACATGAGAATTAGTAGAAAAAACTGGCAATAAAAATGTAATTTGTAACTGATGGGTTTTCAGACTCAACGAGGATGATGATGGTCAACCTATTTATAAAGCTTTGTAGGTGAGGAGTATTTTAAACAATATATTGAAACAAATTCCAATTCAATTGAAATATCACCACATGTGGATAATGAAGAAGATTTAGAGAATAATGGTATGTATGTTCAATTGACACAAATTCTTTGTAGTGATGTGCAATCGATACTTTTCAAAGTATCGAGTAGATACAAATACTATAAATATTTGATATTTTTAGTAAAATTGATATTCATTAAATAAAACTTCTATTTATTGTGAGTTTTATTGGGTAATAATGTAATATGTGTATTCACAATGTATCTGATAGGTTGCCAATTGTAGGTATGGTTGAGTTTAAGTTTCAATTACTCTTCTATTTCGGCATTAGAGTTCTTTTCAATTCTTCTAGTATCAGATACTTAAGTATCGGGTAGATACTATCCACCGAATACTATCATCAAGTCTTTGTTACAAAAATATAATTGGTATTATTTGTTGCAGGAAAAAAAGTTACATGGGGTACCAAAACAACTAAATTATTATTTTTTTTTTTTAATTTGGTTTTTACTGTCGCATCAACCATGTTGGTTATTAGCGACAAAGATATGTTTTAAACATTTGTCAGGATATTAATTTCAGTTAGGAAGTCTACTAGTTTATGAATGTCACAATGTTGACCTAATGCTGATTTTAATGTGTTTTGTATATTATATTTCATTCGCTCTGCACTATAATTGGGGCAACCAAGTACTTCGAAGTATACTGATAGGAGTCAGCCAAGTACAGCAAGATATTTAAATAATAAGGTTGATATAAATTTAGAGAAATCTCAGTTGAAAACTTTTAAACATCTAGCTTCTCCATACAGAGAAAATCCTTCAAAAAATATGAAGATAGTTGAAGGTCAAAGGCTGCAGACATACAGACAAAGTATGTTCAATCTGGAAGAAAGAAGAGTTGCAGCTTTTGGAGAAAATTGCAGGGGAAATTGGAAAAAATAATAAAATTCAACAAGACAGAAATGATTTTACAAAAATATTTAGACAAAAAATAATGTATTTAGTAAAATAAACTTTTAAATCTAGAGTTATTTCTGTTTCAATACATTCAATTAATAACAAAATTAGTTCCATTCACTACATAAACGAACTATATTAGCTCGTTTCACTTCTGCATTTCCAAGTATACTTGGTTATTACCATCAATGTTTTCATTATTAATTTCAATATTGTCCATTTCAACATTATAATCATCCATTGGATCTTCTTGTAACAGAATGAAATTATGGAGAACACATGATGCCAAAATTATTCTGTTTGCAATTTGGTTGTTTTTAACATCTAGGTATTTCAAGCGTCGAAACTTGCATTTCAATAATCCAAATGCTCTCTCCATAAATAATAGAACGGATTATGGAGAGTTTGATATTATAGGTAACTTTCTCTGGAGTTAAGTGACCAATATCTTGGTAGGGTTTCCTCAGATTAACCATCAAAGGATAAGCTGTATCTCCAATTAGGTGCAGATTTTGTGGAACAATTGGGTTTTCATCTGAAACGATCATATATTTCACTCAATCTAAATACCCTAGCATCGAGCATTCGACCAGGCCTTCCTATAGTGGTGTCTATAAAAACACCCCTTTCATGACAAACACCTAAAAATCGAACATACATTAATTATAGTTAATTACCAACGGTTTTCGATTTTTTTCACCTTGGAGTATAATTGAATGGAATCCCTACAGGATTATTTTCAGGTTGCTTTATAGCTATATGACACCCGTCTATAGCACCTATTACTCCAGGAATGCCTCGAGAGCGTGCTTCAAATATTTGAAATTAAAAATGTTTCAATGGTCTGGATCTGGGTTTCCCAACCTTTGTTTTGTTGAGGCTCCCCAGACTATTAATAATTTTTTCATGCCCCCTATCTTTATATTTTCAATAAATACAAAAAAAACGAACATTATGTACTTAAAAGCCTTTTATTTTGTTATGGTATTTGACAAATTTTGAAAAAGTGTTTTAAATGAGATATATACCTCTCTAATTTGATATGCAAAATTATTACTATAACTTTTTTCTATTATTATTACATTTGACGTCAGTCCATAATAAACTTGTAAACAGTTAACGGGATTATTTAGTGTTTATTTGTTTTTGTGTTATAAAGCACATTATAAAAGGTCCGGTAGTCGGACGTTTACTATTTAGTGACGTCACTCGCATCTGATCGGTGCACCGTCTGTTTCTGATCACGTGACTAAATGTTTAAATTTAATTAATTTCTTTTATTAAAATTATTATGTTTTTTCAATAAATTGATAGTTTCAACCCTTACGCTGTGAAATTCATACATATCAATGTTTAAAAATACTCGTTATTTTTATTTCACAATATTTTTTATAAGTTTAACAAAAAACTTGGACCCGACCGGTTTCGATGTTTATACATCATTTTCAAGGGGTGGAATGAAAACATTGTTTATTATGTAACTGAGAAAATGGAAGGAATACTTTTAGGGTAGGATAGTAATAGGTATCATATAGATAGTGAAATTAAATAAAGTAAACAAGTGTATTATTAGCTAAGTTAAAAGGTGTTGAAACGTGAACTTTGCGTTCAACCTTTCAGTTGATAAATTTATCGATTAATTTCTTTAAAATTTTTATTTTTGGTGGAATAGAATGCATCGATTTTCTAAAAATATTGCCATCGAAAAATTAATAAATTATTTCACATTTGTGATTTGTGGTGGAATAAATTCATTAACCAAAAATCAATATTCTATAGCTATTATACCGCGAAATTTAAAATTTTGAACTTTCTTTAAATATGAACGGAGAACGTACCGAGAGGTCTTCTCTTATCGTCTGTCGTCAAATCAACAAGTGTGGAACTGTGCAGTAATCCATTAACTATATTTTTGCGGAAATTGCAAACTAAAATTTTGCAGACGTTTTACCTAATAAGAATCTGGATTACTGGTATGTTATTACATTTTATTGTTTCTTTTTGAATTTTAAATTTTGATATTGGAAAATTTACCATTTTTTTGTAAATAACCAGTTAGTACAAAATGGATACCCATTTTGGATGCCACATGTTACCTTCATATATTTCTTGAGGAAAATGTTTCCTTTAAATATATATATTTTTTGTCAGATTGCTCATACGTTTTTTTATGAAAATCAGATATTTGTCCAGAATGAATCCTAAAGTTACAAGTTATAATATTCAATTGTATTTATTGAGCTGGACAGATATACATGTAATCTTTTAGTTTCTTCATTTTTTTCTTATATCTGTATATCCTTTATAGCACAGTTTCCCGAAGTACAGTTTCTGAAGTTTTTGGGATATACTGTACCTACAGTTTCTGAGAATACAGTTTCTGGGATACAGTTTCGGGGATACAATTTCTTGGGATAGTATCCTGGAGTACCGACATTTTTCCTGGAGCATTGTTTCCTGGAGTGCTAATAATTTTATTGGAATGCCTACATGTTCCTTGTCCTTTAGCAGCGCAGCGGAGCAACAGTCTCTTTCATAAGAGGGTGTGCATCTTTAACAATAGTATACACAATATTTTTGTATACTTCAGAAGGTAGAAAAACCAGTTCTATTCGGACAACACTTCAAGACCAGAAAGATAGAAGTAAAAAAACAGAGGTTGTATTACTCGAAGGTTTATTTTTTTTCAATTGTTACAAAATTATGATGACCATTTTGTAGATTATTGTGCTTTACTAACCTTTTTTAGTATTAGTTATTTTTTTTGTACACGTTCGTTCAATTTTAATATCATTATATTTATCAATTTCTTTTGTGAAAGTTTTATTTATTAAACCTCCACCATCAGTTGTCATTTTTCAATTAACTTTATTATTTTTGAGTAGATAGCAAAGGTTAAAAGTTAGCTGATTGTATTTATTTGATTTTTTTTCTAATTTTGTTTTAGGAAACAAAATTAGTGTCGCCCTTAAATTTCTTTCCTTATCTAATTTTTTCTAGTTTCTAAATTTCCATCAGATAACAAAGTCCTGAGAACTGGCTTTGTTATCACCAAATAAATTAATCAGTTTGGTAAGAACCTGCAGAATTTTATTTCCATCATTAAATTTTTTTGTCTAATGGTATTTAAATTAAATTAATGTTGCATTGATTATCGTAAGTATATGTTTCATTGGCGCTCCAACGTGTATAACTTTTAACCGTTGTTGTCTACCCTTAAAAAATTTTTATAGCTAAAAATTTTTTTTTCTTCCTGCTTTTTGGGGGAATTTACTTGAATTTAATTTAACTTTAATATTAACTTTTCTTAACTTTCTTTCTTTTTATTATTTATAACTGGTGGTTCGGTTTAGTAAGTATCTCTATCATTATCTGAAAAATTAATAGTATCGAGAAAAACTGTAAAGCTTAAGGATTCGTACATTTAGTAATTAGCGTATCAATTTATCTATTCAATTTATCGTATCTTTCAGTGACCTTCAGTCGAAACACATTTTAATAGTTTGCTGTGGATTTGCTTCTAGTTTTTTTGCCGTGAATATATTTTTAACTAGATTCTCATTATTACCTATTAGTAAATTTATCGAAGTAGTTCTTATCGGGAATAATTGTTTTCTTTTGATTTGAGATTTAAAATCTAAATATCTTGAGTATGCAGTGGCGTATCTGCATTTTTTTTCAAAAATGTTTTTGCCTTTTCTATATCTTTAGATTATGTATCATAAGTACCTAAATTTTTTTTTTAGTACCTATGCTTTCTGTCATTTCGTTGTGCAATAAACAAGTCTTGTAATATTTTTGTGTCTTATCGTATCTTTTTTTTGTTTTTTTGAGTATGTTATATACCAAAAACGCTGTTCTATAGAGAACAACTTTCCGTGAATGTTTCAAATTTTCTGGATTTATCTAGCTTCATGCACCTTTGTACATTTTCTGAACTTTCTGCTTTATGCAAAATTTGGATTCGGATATGGTTGTAGCATTCCCTTATCGTCAGTATATTGAGAAATTATCTTTGGGTGCTTGGTAGCACTTTTATTCTCAATATATGATTTATCTTTATCTTTTGATATTTTATTTTTGTTGCACAACAAAATAACGAAAAATTATCTTTACCTTCTAGTACTCTGAATGATACATAGTAAAATAATATTTTATCGAGGCGTGGCATATTTCTCTACAATAGTCGATGACAAAACTAACTTTTTTTTCGTAAAATCTTTATCTTTGGCTTGATACCTATATCTTAAAAATTTCGTTTGAATATCTTTGATTCAGTTTTTTTTCGGCAATAAGTCCTTATTTCATTTTTTCTATATCTTTGAGATATTTAATAACTTGCACTGTCAAAATATTTGCTGTGTTTGTGTGATGATTTTGTTCGAATGTTCTGCTTGCGCGATGACCAATGGCTACTGCGGATGCTAACTGGCAACCTCCCTGGTATGAACTTAGAAAAATATCATCTAACTTTCCTGTGAAAATTTTTGATAGTCACGTTGTCAATTTTGTCTCCTTTCTTTTCTCTAAATCAATCATTTTTGGTCAAAATTTTGTCTTTCTTCAATCCTTGGGTTATATTTTATCACTATGTTTGGCTCTGCTGTTCACTAGCTTATTTTTGTTTTAGGTATATTTTTCTCGTGTAATATGATGAAAAATTTCATATATAGAGTTTTAGGGTTGGCTAAATTTTTTTTTCAAATCAGGAAAAGCTCAATTTGTTTCTAAATAAATTAATTTCTAAAAACATACTTTGTATGGTACACTGTATTATATCTCTTATGAGTTAAATAGTTTGAGGAACATGTCTTGAAAATATAGAACTTGTAGTAAGCAAATATCTTCAATAGGTTAACTTATTTATTGATAACTGTAGAAGCTGTATCTTTAATTACAATGAATTTGACGAAGAATTTTCCCTTCATAGTAAGTAATTATTTGTTAGATTTTACCGTGTTGTTTTACCTTTCCATTTTTATTTCTCTGAGTATACTTTTAACACGTGTTTTTTTTAAAATATGTCTATGT
The DNA here is from genome assembly GCA_949126875.1 of Lochmaea capreae. Lineage (NCBI taxonomy): Eukaryota > Metazoa > Arthropoda > Insecta > Coleoptera > Chrysomelidae > Lochmaea > Lochmaea capreae. The sequence continues at coordinate 24,053,969 of OX421409.1, read as the reverse complement.
TGTGCTATAAGCTTACATATTATGGTGGTGAACTAGATTTATTACTGCAATAACATAATTGCGACATTTGAGAGTATTATGTATGTAATACTTGAATGGGGTGATTAAATTTGGGGTATATAATTTGGAATGTAAATTAGTAGAAACTAAACATTAGTATGTTCCATAATATTATATATCTATATCTTTCTTACCTTACCTTTTTTCAGTTGAATTGTGTCGAGTGCACAAACTGAAATATCTTACCTTACCTTACCTTTTTTCAGTTGAATTGTGTCGAGTGCACAAACTGATATATCTTAACTTACCTTATCTTTTTTCAGTTGAATTGTGTAGAGTTACACAAACTGAAATACCTTACCTTGTCTTTTTCAGTTGAATTGTGTCAAATGACACAAACTGAAGTATCTTACCTTGCCTATGTTTTTGTGTGCAATAGGAAATAGCACATGAAAATTTATCTTTACCTTTATCTTATCTTTTATCGCAGAAGACATGTTTCATAGTGAACATGTATCTGGTGTCTTTGTGGACATTTATCTAGTATCTCACCGGGTAGTTATGGTATCTTATCTTATCTTGCGATATACTGTTATCGTAAATTTTACTATGATATCTTATAGCACAACAACAACAAAAATATATCTATCTCTTTTTTCTTTTCTTCACAGATTAGCTAAGTTTTTTTTTGTTAAAAGATCCTGAATAAGTTCAGTTATTAATGTATTTAAATTAGTAGACTGTTCCTTATGGAAAGTATTCTGATCTTTAACTTATTAATTACTACTAATTAATTTTCTGTAAATTTGTGCAAGTTCAGTTACTGTCCAAGTAGACTGTTACCTAGAATCAGTGCATAAATTAACAAAAATTAGTTATATCTTTTCTAAAATGTAACGAGGAAAGTTTCATGTTTATGATACAAATTTTAAGTGTTTATCTATATCGAACAAATAATTACAATAACTATTTTGAAATTATCTGAATCTATCTCACACTTTGGTAGGTGGAATTTTTTTTACTTGTCTAGAACTTATCTTTATCTTAGATTCGTAAAGTTTGGGGAAAATTATACAGACGATGAGAAACTTTTGTATTTTGTGTTTGTCCTGAATTATCTAAGTATCTTGTGTAAGGTTCTCTTGTGTTTTTCTTTTGCTTATCTTTATCTGAATTTGTCATTTATGTATTTTTCCTTTCCTTGTTTTTGTAGTATTTTATGGCTTTAAGTAAGTTCAGTTGCTAAACAGGTAGACTGTTCCTTTGAATCAGTACTTAAAGTCTTCGGTTTTTGTGTCTTCCCTGTATATTTTTGTAATCTATTTAGGGTGCTATGATATTAAATAAGTTCAGTTGCTAACTGGGTAGACTGTTCCATAGTACCAGTATTTAATATCATAGAAAGTATTTGTCTTATCGTGAACTTGGGGAAGAAAATTATCTGGTTGAGGGTTTAATATGGTATATTGATGTTGTCTTACATATTTTCTATTGAATTTGAAATCGAACTTGTACAATTTCACTTTGCTTTGACTGTCGTATTTTAAAACCTACTTCTAAAATTTTTTCTGCTTTTATTAACTTTTCATATAAATAGTAACTATTATTAAAAAAAAAAATTTTTTTTTGGTAAAATTTTTTTTCCTGGCTGTCAGGGGTATGAAACGTGAACTTTGCGTTCAACCTTTCAGTTGATAAATTTATCGATTAATTTCTTTAAAATTTTTATTTGTGGTGGAATAGAATGCATCGATTTTCTAAAAATATTGCCATCGAAAAATTAATAAATTATTTCACATTTGTGATTTGTGGTGGAATAAATTCATTAACCAAAAATCAATATTCTATAGCTATTATACCGCGAAATTTAAAATTTTGAACTTTCTTTAAATATGAACGGAGAACGTACCGAGAGGTCTTCTCTTATCGTCTGTCGTCAAATCAACAAGTGTGGAACTGTGCAGTAATCCATTAACTATATTTTTGCGGAAATTGCAAACTAAAATTTTGCAGACGTTTTACCTAATAAGAATCTGGATTACTGGTATGTTATTACATTTTATTGTTTCTTTTTGAATTTTAAATATTGATATTGGAAAATTTACCATTTTTTTGTAAATAACCAGTTAGTACAAAATGGATACCCATTTTGGATGCCACATGTTACCTTCATATTTCTTGAGGAAAATGTTTCCTTTAAATATATATATTTTTTGTCAGATTGCTCATACGTTTTTTTTATGAAAATCAGATATTTGTCCAGAATGAATCCTAAAGTTACAAGTTATAATATTCAATTGTATTTATTGAGCTGGACAGATATACATGTAATCTTTTAGTTTCTTCATTTTTTTCTTATATCTGTATATCCTTTATAGCACAGTTTCCCGAAGTACAGTTTCTGAAGTTTTTGGGATATACTGTACCTGATGTACCTACAGTTTCTGAGAATACAGTTTCTGGGATACAGTTTCGGGGATACAATTTCTTGGGATAGTATCCTGGAGTACCGACATTTTTCCTGGAGCATTGTTTCCTGGAGTGCTAATAATTTTATTGGAATGCCTACATGTTCCTTGTCCTTTAGCAGCGCAGCGGAGCAACAGTCTCTTTCATAAGAGGGTGTGCATCTTTAACAATAGTATACACAATATTTTTGTATACTTCAGAAGGTAGAAAAACCAGTTCTATTCGGACAACACTTCAAGACCAGAAAGATAGAAGTAAAAAAACAGAGGTTGTATTACTCGAAGGTTTATTTTTTTTCAATTGTTACAAAATTATGATGACCATTTTGTAGATTATTGTGCTTTACTAACCTTTTTTAGTATTAGTTATTTTTTTTGTACACGTTCGTTCAATTTTAATATCATTATATTTATCAATTTCTTTTGTGAAAGTTTTATTTATTAAACCTCCACCATCAGTTGTCATTTTTCAATTAACTTTATTATTTTTGAGTAGATAGCAAAGGTTAAAAGTTAGCTGATTGTATTTATTTGATTTTTTTTCTAATTTTGTTTTAGGAAACAAAATTAGTGTCGCCCTTAAATTTCTTTCCTTATCTAATTTTTTCTAGTTTCTAAATTTCCATCAGATAACAAAGTCCTGAGAACTGGCTTTGTTATCACCAAATAAATTAATCAGTTTGGTAAGAACCTGCAGAATTTTATTTCCATCATTAAATTTTTTTGTCTAATGGTATTTAAATTAAATTTATGTTTCATAGTTTATCGTAAGTTTTTGTTTCAGTGTATATATGTACATATTTTCGCGATGAGCAGAATTTAGAAAAGATAGGTGGAAGCACATTAAAATATATCGGTCAAACAGTCTAACAAAGGAGATTGTAAAGTATCTACCTACCTTCTTATTTCTAAAGACTCTAAAAAGTTAAGTTTAGAATAATTCTGACATTCATGTAGTAACTATATTTGATTGTTCAAATTTGGTTTGTGGTTTTGTTATAACAAATGTTTTGCGTAATTTGATCTGTCAGGGTGCTTGTTTCTGTAGGCTCCAAGATGCTCACTATACCTTATATTAAGATTTCTTCTTTTTTGACCAATATATACTGCATCACATTCAGAGCAGTTGATTTTATAGACACCAGATTTCTCAAGTGAGGGCGTCTTCTCTTTAACATTACTTAAAATTGAACCAACGTTCTTATGATGATGGTATAGTTATATCAGTATGTGTTGGTTTTCTGTATATGTTATAATTTAGTTTGTTATTTACACGTTTTATTGTTAGATCTAAAAAGTTTATGCAAGAGTTTTGTACGATTTCAAGTGTAAATTTAATTTTAGGATGAATACTATTAATAAATGTAAGCAGCATATCTAGTTGTCTGTTGGTTCCTAAGAAGTTAGCAATTACATCGTCAACATATCTATACCAAAAGATAATATTTCTTGAAAATTGGGAATTTAAAATTTTTTGTTCAATATTGTCCATAAAAATATCTGCTAGCAAAGGAGATATAGGGCTGCCCATTGGTAATCCATTATTTTGTAAAAAGAATTTGTTATCAAAATAGAAATAATTCTGTTCTATGCACAACTGAAACAAAATTAAAATATCTGTTATTTTACAGTGGTGCACATTTTTATTTATTAGGAATTCATTCATAAGTTGTAAACATTCTCTAGGAGAAATATTTGAGAACATATTCGTTACATCGAATGATACTAGTTTTGAATTTTGAGGAATATTATAATTTTGTAATTTTTTAATTAGATCTAATGAATTCTGAATGGTAGTTTTTGGTGAAAAATCATAAGTTTTGAATACTTAATTTAATTCTCTTGATAGTTTATAATTTGGTACATTTATATAAGAAACTACAGGTCTAATAGGTTTCAATTCTTTATGTAACTTAATAGTACCGTATAATTTAGGTGGTTGAGGGTTCTTTTCTACCAATTTTAATTTGTCGAATGGAGTAAATATTGAGTTTGCCGCCTCTATTTCAGTTTTCACCTCTTTAGAGAATATTTTTGTTGGATCATTTGTTAACTCTAGTAGGTTTTCAGAATAAATAAAATCGTAGATTTTAGTATCATAATCTTGTTTGTTCAAGATTACTATTGTATCACCTTTATCTGCTTTAGTTACTATTAAATTATTTGTCTGTAACTTTTGTTTAATATTGTATAAAACTTTAGATTCAATTTTAGTCTGATAATTAGTTTCAACTGGTTTCATATTTTTTATTAGGTGACCTATTTGCATTTTTTCGAAATTAAATTTTTTTGTAGTAGGTCTAAAGGCAATTTCTGCATCTGTAGCTAATATTTCCTTAATTTTGTTGGTGTAAGTAGGTGGGATACAATATTTAAAACCTTTGTTTAAAAATTCTAATTCTGATTCATTAAATAAAGTGTCTGATAAATTTTGAAAAATTAAATGTGTTACTTACAGAATTTCTATCTATAGTTGTTACATTTATATGAGAAAGTTGGTTCAATTTACGTTTTTGAATAATATATTTTTTGGGTCTAATCTTGCTAGCGATGCTTCTGTTGTTGTCATCTAAAAGGTCAAATTCAATTGGATGAAGTTTGATTGTCAGTTCACTATGGACTAATTTCAAATATACATCCAAACTGCTTCGAATACCATACCAATTTTTGATTTCTTCCTTGACCCATATTTTTCTAGCTTTTTTGACAGCTGTCTGTCCTGAATGTGTCATTGATCTTGTCGATATGTGAACGTAGTTTGGTGTTATTTTCCTCTTAAGGCATTTTTGTGCTCAATACGGCCCTGTCCACACCACCTGCACCGGCCGTCGACAACAAGTCGTGTAAGGGTGCGATGAGGCACGAAAATTCTCCAAACCGGGAGCAGTCCACTATTGTCGATGTTACAACACACATGACTTTTTATTTGTAAACATTTACGATATCTTGTAATAAGTTATTAACAACTATAGTTTGTTGAATACGTGAAATTCTTAAAATTATTCACTTGTGCCACAACATTGGTTCTTCGAGCTTGGATAGAAAATGCATTTTGCTGACAACAATACAGGTTAGTGCCTCCTTTTCTACACCATCCTATATAGAACACAATTTTATTCGACATAAACTAGGTACCTACTTTACTTTACGAACCACAGACGTTCATAAATATATTTAATTTACTTATTACTCATTACATACACACTTATAGGCAGGTATTTGGTAGATTTGACGTGTTTTTTATTTGCGCATTATGTCGAACATAAATAAGCTTAAACGTACTTCCATAAAAAGCGCTTTGACTAGATTTACAAACCATTTTCGAGATCACTTCGTTTCGGTCGAAAATGCAGAATACCTCAACATCGAAGATTTGCAGAGCCGGCTGAAAAAGGCCGAGGAACTTCTAGAAGAGTTTACTGTGCTCAGCTCGCAATTGAAAGCGAAGATAATGATTTTGAAACGAATTATCCTAACATTCATTCGCCGGAAAGACAAAAATTCGAAGATGATTTCTATGCAATTACTTCTGCAGTTAAAAAATTCATTCTTTCGAAAGAAGTCAAAGAAGACACTAACAATAATAGTTTACAACAACACAATAATAACACTTCCAAAACTGATCAGCATTTGTTTAATATTCGTTTACCACAACTCAATTTGCCCACATTTGATAGAAATCTCACGCAGTGGTTATTTTTTAGAGATAGTTTCAAATTAATTATTCACGACAACGCAGCAATGTCAAACGTTCAAAAATTTCACTACTCTGTCTGTCATTGCAGGGGAGTGCTGCGGATGAAATAAAATCTTTACAAATATGTGACGATAACTACGAGGTCGCTTGGAAGTTACTTTCAGATCGTTAAGAAAACAAACAAGCATTAATACAAAATTACGTTAAGGCTCTTTTTGAATTACCTACGCTAAAAGAGGAGTCAAATCAAGGTTTGAATTTAATATTAGACGGTATTGAGAAAAATTTAAATGCATTGAAGGTTTTGAAGCGTCCTACTGACCAATGGGATGACTTAATTATTCATCTCGTAACGACAAAATTTGAGAATACTACTAAACGTGAATTAGTACAGGGAATGAAGCATTTCACCTGGCAATTTTTTCGTCCAGCATGGATTGACTTGAAATTTTAACAGAAGGTAGGTGATAGCCCAAGGATCAAAATCTATATCGAACCGAAGGGCGCTAAAGCCTCTGGGGTGGTTGCCACCCCATCTCGGGGGTGAAATTTTTTAATTACATTTTAACCACAGGAATCGATTGAAAAAGTGATTATAAGCAAAAAATGTTCTATACCTTTTTTTTGTAAAATTAATATTCTCTAAGTTATTCGCGATTGAAAGTAACGCTTTTTAGAGGAAAAAATCGACGTTTTTGATATGTTTTTCGTGGATAACTCGAAAATTATGCATTTTATCAAAAAAACTGTGGAAAGCAAAATTGTAGCTTTTAAAACAACAAGCAAAACCCTTTTTTTATAATTTTTCTAAAATCAATGGGAACCGAGATATGGCCTATCAATGATTAGCTTTTTTTCCCAAATGCAAAATGTGATAGATTCAAAGTCAAATACTGGAAAAATGATGCATTTTTCGTAGAAAACTCATAGAATCTTTTTCAAAGAGCATAATTAGACCTTTCTTTAAATAAAAAAAAAGGTCTGTAGCATCAAAATTGAGTGAATTATGACAAAAATAATGTCAGTACTGAATTTTTTATACAAAAAAATAGGTGAAAACAACCCCCTAACTACCCCCCTAATTAAAAATGATCTTTACCCTTGTGCAATTCTCTTTGTACATGTAAGGTTAATATGTCCGAGAAGTTTGACCAATTTGTGGCTTAAAGTAAAAAGTTATTTTTCATAATTTTGTATTTTTTACCCTTTCTTTCAAAATAACTCCGAAAATATTGGAGGTACAAGCAAAGTTAAAAAACTAAATTGTAGTTTTTTTTATGACAAAAATTTTCCTGTAAGTAGATTTTTTGTACAGTTAATATTTGACGAGATATAGCCGTTTAAAACGTCTATTTGCTCACGAGCACCACCTTTTTTTAGCCATTTAAACTCACCTCATTTAAAAACGAAAGGGTCTGTAGAGATTTAACTTACAGATCCTTGTAGTTCTTGAAAAACCCTACAAAATTGTTTTTGAATCAACTTTTTATCATCAAAAATGAAGGAAATACGTTAAAAAAACCAATCGATTTTATTTTCGAAAAATTCCAATAATTGAATAGATGAGGCTTTTACTTGATGAAGATTCATACTTAACTATGAAATAAAACAATAAAAATTTTTGTTTAAACCTTCATTATAATTGAACTATGTTCAAATACAATTTGTGACGCGTTTCGCTACACAGTAGCTTTATCAAACATGTGTAGCGAAACGCGTCACAAATTGTATTTGAACATAGTTCAATTATAATGAAGGTTTAAACAAAAATTTTTATTGTTTTATTTCATAGTTAAAATTCCAATAGTATAGTATAGTACATTTGGAAGCATAATAATATACAAAACCGGTTAATTCGGCAGTGGGGCGTTATATATACGAAATGTTTCGTGTTCTTTTTTTGAAATACAATAGGTGTTTTGGCGTATCTATCCTTTTATTATATTTATCAGACATTTTGCGTGTGTTTAGTATTGCCTATTAGTAGATATAGTAAAAATTAAGCCCAAAACAGGCTTTTAGTATATAGAATCGTTTTTGGTTTTTAAAACAGTAATTAGTAGATATTCGTACCTAGCAGAGAGAACATTGTTTTTAAAAAACCGTCGCATGTAGTTATCGACCAACCGGTTATCATTTTGCTTTATTATAATTGTTTATGGTGAAGGGTGAAATTGATTACCTTTTTTCCTTCCTCTATCTTACCCTATAGCTATTTCACCGAAGATTTAAGGACTTACAAACCTGCCGGTGCATAAGGTAAGATTCATTTATCATACAGTCCACTAATTTTATTTATTCACAAAACAATAGAGATTATTCTTTTGTGCTATATCAACCATTATTTGGTCACTTCGACCCGCGGATTAAATTTTGAATCTAGTTTAGTTGTTAGTATACCGATTTAAATTTTAGTCTTCGAATCGCGATTAGGTAATTTGAATCAAATTTTTAGTTGTTGGTTTTCCGATTCAAATTCAATTAAGGATTTCGTTTCTTGATTAATTATTTTAGAGTAATTTGCAGCCGGTATTATAGTAGATAAACCAACCAAAACATTGTTCTCTTTTTTTTTGTCGCGTAAAAAACTGTAGCTTTAATTCCTTTAGTTCTCGGAAATACATTTTGTCTGTTTATGTGCGCACACCTGTCTCTCTCTTACTCACGTGTGAGTTTGTTTTGAATAGTTTGCGAAAATAATAGTATTTTATTATCAATTTGGTGGATATAAATTTACAGTGTCACTCTTGACGTATTTTAATTTTGTTTGAATTATTTCTGCACCATTGAACAAATTAGGGAAGCATTTAAGCGTTTATCCTTCGTAAATATGCCTAAAAATCAAAACGAAATAAAATTAGATAGATTGCGAGCAAAACGTGAAAACATTTTTCGAAGAGCTCAGTTGTGTTTTGACGCTGGTCAGGCTTTAGAAAAAGATCCACAAAATGCAACAAAAATTCGTAACTTTTCAGTTAGGTACAGTACATTTGAAAAAACGCATTTAGATTACGAAGAAGTGGTACAAGATATAGTTGTTCTAAAGCAAGAAATTAACCCAGATGCCGAGATTGATTATAATAGCCCTTTAGATGCATTTTACGATATTTATTCTAATGTTGAATTTTTAGCCGCTTTGTTATTGAAAAAATCTGTTGTTTCAAATAATAATCCGAATAATAATGAATCTCGCATTAAAATGCCTAAATTTGAGTTAGTGAAGTTCGATGGTGAAGATTTATCTCTATGGCCTATTTTTTATGAAAATTTCAAACAGTTTGTGCATACTAAAATAGAATATTCGAAAGCAGATAAATTGCAATATTTGTTAAGCTGTATTTCAGGGAAATCACTGAAAAGTTGTAGCTCTATAGAACCCATTCCAGATAATTATGACATTATTTGGAACATTCTTATTGAAAGATATAATGATAAAAAATATTTGTTTAATCTTTATATGGATCGAATTGTAAATTTTCGTTGCTTAAACACCAATAGTGCGTCAAATTTAGAAGTTTTTTTGGAAAAATTTGACACTAATATCTCCTCATTAAGAAGATTGAATCTAGAAAATTTAGACGATCATATTTTGACTTATTTAGCTTTGTTGAAACTGCCTCAGGAAACCATAGATTCATTTGATTTGATTAGAAATACAGACGATTTGCCCGCTTATAATGAGCTTGTAAAATTTTTGCGCCAACGTAGTAAAACTTTTAATAAAAGTGATAGGGTCAGGAATTCTAAAAGTAGTTTTGTTTCGCCAAAACCTACGAAATCATTTCATTTGAAGGAACCGAATAATAATTATTCCTCTGTAAATTGTATAATTTGTAATAAAGGCCCGCATTTGATTAAAGATTGTAGATATTTCTTAGGACTCCCAGTTGAATCAAGATTTAAATTAATAAAAGATAAATATTTATGCTTAAATTGCTTTTCTTCAAAACATCGAGTATCGAATTCTGCGTCTAAATTTTCCTGTAACAAATGTAAAGCTCGCCATCATTCCCTGTTACATAAACCAACTCCTGATTTATATAATAATAATGACTCCTCCACTAGCCTAGGGTCTTCCTCTGGTTCCTCTGAAGGTCCATCGAATTTACATGTTCAACATTTGGAAAATGTCTCAAATGAATCCCAAGTACGTCCGGTTAGTCTTCTTGGAACCGTAATAGTTAAAGTTGTTGATAAATGGGGTAAAGAGCAAAAAATTCGATTTTTGTTAGATAGTGGATCCTCTGCCAATTTGATTTCATTCAATTGTGCCCGAAAGTTAGGTTTAAACTACTTAAAATTAAATTTAAAAGTCTCCGGTATAGGAGGTTCTGAAACGCCCATAGTAGGAAAAACAAATATCGTTATATTTTCTCATTTTGATCCGAAAATACAATATCCTATAGATGTCATGCTAATAGATAAAATCACCAATGATTTGCCAGATCAACTGATTGATAAAAATTTTATTCCCAATATAGATGCACTAATTTTAGCTGATCCCTATTTTTATTCACCTGGGAGAATTGATGGTATTTTGGGGGTAGCCATGTTTTCCAGCATCATCGGTGGAAATAGAGTAATGTCGTCCGAAGGTTCCCTTTCGGCTATTGAAACCGTTTTAGGTTATGTTGTCATGGGATCCGCGAAACCTAATTTTGAAAATATCCACACATATCTTTCATATTTTTGTAACCCTTTGCTGAATCTAGATTCATATGTTGAGAGAATGTGTGAGTTAGAAGATTTGGCACCTATTCCTAGTTCATCAGAAAATGAAATTTGTGAAAATTTGTTTGTTGAAAATTTATCTAGAGATCCAGATGGTAGATACACAGTATCCTTGCCTTTCCAAGATGATCCTAAATTGTTAGGTGATTCATTTGTACTTGCCAAAAATAGATTGTTGTCCCTAGAAAATCGCCTCTCTAAAAATCCAGAACTAAGAGCAGTGTATAGTGATATATTCGAAGACTATCTAGATCAAAGACACATGAGTTTAGTTCCTATTAAAAATATTGATTCGTTGTCGTATTATATCCCTCACCATTGTGTTTTTAAACCAGATAGCCCATCCACCCCTTGTAGAATTGTATTTGATGCCTCGATGAAAACGAGTCGAGGTCCCTCACTAAATGATGTACTCCACAAAGGTCCAAAATTACGAAATAATCCCACTACCATTTTGTTAAACTTTCGTCTTTTTCCAGTAGCAGTTGTTGCGGATTTAAAACAAATGTATAGGCAGATTAGAGTCGTTGAACCTCATTGTGCATTTCAAAGAGTTTTGTGGAGATTCGACGCAAATGATCCCATTTCTATATTTCAGTTAAATACTTTAACTTTTGGAGTAAAGTCCTCGCCATATTTAAGTCTTAGAGTAGTAAGACAATTATGCAAGGACGAATCTCAAAACTTTCCTGACGTCATTGTACCCATATCCCGTGATATGTACATGGACGATTTTATTAGTAGTTTTTGTAGTGTTCCCGAAGCTATAGTTGCACACACTCAGTTGGTAGATTTATTTCAAAGGGGAGGTTTTAAATTAGTCAAGTGGATGTCCAACTCTGACGAGCTATTGTCGACAATACCCGAACCCCTTCAATTAATTAAAACCAAACAATTTAATAAGTCAGTTTCTAAGGTGTTAGGACTACAGTGGGAAGAAAAACATGATAATTTTAGTTTTGGGGTAGAAATGTCTTCAATGTCTTCTTGTACGAAAAGAAACGTTCTTTCACTTGTTGCTCGCATGTTTGATCCCTTGGGATTTTTGTCTCCTATAACCCTGTTTCTGAAAATTTTGATAAAAAGACTTTGGATTTTGAAAATTTATTGGGATAGTATTGCACCCAAGGAAATCGAAATTCTCTGGAATAAATTTCAAAACGAATTCCATATTCTTCACAAAATAGAGATTCCACGCCATATAGCAGTTACGCCTAGTTCGTCATTATCGTTTGTAGGATTTTCAGATGCGAGTGCTGCTGGCTATGCAGCCATTGTTTATACTCGGATTGTTGATTGTACAGGTCAAGTTAAAGTCACTTTTCTGTACTCTCAATCTAAAGTTTCACCTATGTCTACAATTACCCTCCCTCGCTTAGAACTCTGTGGAGCTCTCCTCCTCTCAAAACTTCTTTCTCATGCCATTGAGACTTACGCTAAAAGACATAATATTGATCAGATTTTTGCTTTAAGTGATTCCATGATTACCTTGAATTGGATAAAAACCCCAGAGAAGAAATTAAATTTATTTGTTCAAAATCGAGTTTTGAAAATTCGAAAGATGATTCCTCCGCCCTATTGGTTTTTTATTCCCGGAAAGGAAAATGTAGTGGATTGCGCTTCTCGAGGTTTGTGTCCTTCTTCGTTAGTTAACCATCCCACGTGGTTTATTGGTCCCAAATGGTTATGGTTAGAACCAAAGTACTGGCCTATTCAGTCAGTGAACGAACAGGAACTTCGAGTTGAGGATTCTGAATATTCGTTAAAGCATTTTGTAGGTATTGTTGTTCCTGTAATCTCACCGCTTTATACCTTAATCGACAAATTTTCATCTTGGTCGAAACTCTTAAATTCCACAGTATACGTATTAAGATTTCTGAAAAAATTGCCTTTGAATAGACAGATACGTATATCTGATTTAGAAGCTGCAGAATATGAATTGGTCCGTTCTGTCCAGCGAAAACATTTTTCCGAAGAGTATAAAGCTCTTTGTAAGAATCTTTGTGTCAAATCGTCTATACGTCGTTTAAATCCATTTATTGAAAATGGTATAATTAGAGTCGGTGGACGACTCTCAAATTCCCAATATAGTTTTGATCAAAAACACCCTGTTTTGTTGCCCAAATCCGATCCCTTCACTATTTTGTTGATAGATTATTTCCATAAATTGTACTTACATGCTGGATCATATATGCTACAAAATCTTTTGTCAAAAAATTATTGGATTCTATCTAGTCGTCAGATCATCAGAAATAGGATTTGGAAATGTAATCGTTGTTTTCGCGTTAATCCCAAACCTACCTATCCTATGATGGCTGACTTACCCGCGATAAGAGTTAATCAAGCAAAGGCATTTTTGCACACAGGTGTAGACTATACTGGTGCGTTTTCAATCACTATAGGGAGATATCGTGGAGTGAAAACTCAAAAGGCATATGTATGCTTATTTGTTTGTCTTAGCACGAAGGCCATACATCTCGAATTAGCCTCTTCGCTCTCAACCGATTGTTTTTTAGCCGCTTTCAAAAGATTCTTATCTCGTCGCGGAAATTGTGCAGTTTTGTACTCCGATAATGGCACGAATTTTGTGGGTGCTAAAAGGGTTCTTGACGAGATATATCAGCTAACTAGGTCCAAAACTTATAGAGATGCATTCCAACAGGAAATTAATAATTCCAAAATTTCGTGGAAAATGAATGTACCTTTGGGGAGTCATTTTGGGGGTATTTGGGAAAGTAATATCAAAAGCGTAAAGCTTCATTTAGCTAGAGTCGTGGGAAATCAAATTCTCACTTATGAAGAATTCCTAACCATTTTGACACAAATAGAATGTATTTTAAACTCGCGTCCCCTTTGCATTCAAAGTAACGACCCTGAAAATCCTATCGCGTTGACCCCATCGCATTTCTTATGTGCAGAACCATTAATGTCTCTACCAGCTCCTGATGAAGTTTTGGAGAATATGAGCCTTTTAAAAAGATATAAATTATTAGACAGTATAATCCAACATTATTGGAAAAGATGGCATTCTGAATATTTGTCCTCTATGCAATCGCGCTTAAAATGGAATACCAAGTCAAATCCTGCAAAGGAAGGTATGGTAGTCGTAATAATGCACGAATCTATCCCACCTTTACAGTGGCCTTTGGCGGTCATAGAAACTTTGTACCCTGGAAAGGATGGGATTGTTCGAATTGTCAAGGTACGGACAAGGAATGGCACGTACATGCGCCCAGTTGTCAAACTGTGTCCTCTACCCAGCCAATAAACTGAAGAGGAATTTAGTTGTAAATGTTTCATTGAAATTTTAGTTTAATTTTCTTTCCCTTCTGGAAATCGTATTTTGGTGATGGGTTTTAGTTTAGAATTTGTTTAACAAATAATGGCTCTGTTAGGTTTGTCCATGAGCAAATCCGCACCCATGTTGTAATTATGTAGTTGTAAGACAATTCTTGGCTAGGCATGCGCAGACACAGTGTATGAAATATGGTTTTAGTTGAATTTTTTTTTCTCTCCGTTTATCAATAATAAACTTGTGGGGGGCAGGATGTTTTGGCGTATCTATCCTTTTATTATATTTATCAGACATTTTGCGTGTGTTTAGTATTGCCTATTAGTAGATATAGTAAAAATTAAGCCCAAAACAGGCTTTTAGTATATAGAATCGTTTTTGGTTTTTAAAACAGTAATTAGTAGATATTCGTACCTAGCAGAGAGAACATTGTTTTTAAAAAACCGTCGCATGTAGTTATCGACCAACCGGTTATCATTTTGCTTTATTATAATTGTTTATGGTGAAGGGTGAAATTGATTACCTTTTTTCCTTCCTCTATCTTACCCTATAGCTATTTCACCGAAGATTTAAGGACTTACAAACCTGCCGGTGCATAAGGTAAGATTCATTTATCATACAGTCCACTAATTTTATTTATTCACAAAACAATAGAGATTATTCTTTTGTGCTATATCAACCAATAGGAAAGAAACATCTCTTGGCAAAACATTTTTTTTTCCATGTAACACTAATAACAGTTGATTTTTAAGGGTTGAAAAAGTATAATTGTATTTTGAAATGTAACAAATTCATCATTTTACTAATTTAAACCCATTTTCACTTATTTTAAGATTTATAATGCTATTTTTAAATTTTTTACATTTAGTGGTAGTTTTCACCCTTAAGAAACAATCAGGGTTCGTCGGCATGACATGATATATAAAGCAGAGGGTGAGTTGAGCCTAATCCCAAATTTTTATGCAAATCAATCAGAGGCGAAATCATATTTAAGGATTCGTGATTTTTTTACATTAAGCTGTAACAGGGGCTGCTTTTTAAGGGTTGAAATATGATGAAATTGTATTCCAAAGCTCAAAACAATCATTATTCAACTTATCCAAACCAAATCTTACCAATTTTCAGGTTTAAAATGTTATTTTATGATTTTTGACAAATAAGGGTAGTTTTCACCCCTAAAAACCGTTTAGCGCCCTTCGGTTCGATATAGATTTCAAACCTTCGGCTATCACCTACCTCCTGTTAAAATTTCAAGTCAATCCATGCTGGACGAAAAAATTGGGAGGTTTTACCTTTTTTGAGCTTCATTCCCTGTACTAAATGGGAATCACGGGCGGACTCAAAAAAAATACCGAATCTTGAAAATTTAACGGAATTTTTGAAAGACCGTTGTCGAATTTTGTCGTCATTAAAGTGTGAACCTGTAGAAGGAACACCGCGCTTCGAAACAATCCATACAAAAACATACGGAATCGTTCGCTACTACTTCAAATAATGTTATGTGCATTCTATGCAAAAATAACCATAGTTTGTATTCACGCTCTGATTTTAACAAATTAACAACAATGGAAAGATTGGACACTGCGAAGCGTTTAAGGTTATGTATAAACTGTTTAGGATCTAACCATCGCATCGTACGAAGGAGTGTAGTCGGCTGGATGTCGGGGGTGTGGCAAAATGCACCACACTATGTTACATTTCCAGAACAGTGATACGAGTGAGAGCGGTAATTCGGTTGATAACGGTGCCTCAAATAGTACGAGGGCTTCAGGTACGGTTAACGATTCTATCAACTTACAACATACACTCACAACTAATATGTCTACTCCATCACAAATATTACTTTCTACCGCAGTAATTACAGTTTACGATGAGTTTCATAACGCACATCAATGTAGAGCTTTACTTGATAGTGGTAGCCAGGTGAACTTTATTTCCGAGAAACTTTCAAAACTTCTAAACTTGAACAAACATTCAATCAACATTTCAATTACTGGTGTGAATCAAATGCACAACGAAGTTCAATTTTACGTCTCCTTGAAATTCAAATCAAACACTAACAATTTCCGTAAAACAATATCCTGTATTATTTTACCACTAATTACAGATTATCTACCATCTTTGCCATTACATTCAACAAGGCTAAACATCCCTAAAAAATTAACATTGGCAGATCCTAATTTTGATAAACCGGCTCCTATAGACTTACTAATAGGAGCTGACACATTCTGGGACCTCTTGAGTATTGGTCAAGTCAAATTGGGTGACGGTCTTCCTACGTTGCAAAAAACAACATTGGGATGTATCGGGTCCATTGTACATAAAGGGCGAGAGCCTTACTTCACACCATTGTAGTATTTCAACAACAGACAATTTAGAAACACAGGTTGCAAAATTCTGGGAATTAGAGGAATACCCTAAAACACAATTTTTATCTGACGAGGAAAACTATTGTGAGAAACATTTTAAATACACCGTATGCCAAAACGATACCGGTCGTTTTATCGTGACAATCCCGTTTAAACAAGATCCTTCTGTTCTCGGTCAGTCTAGAAGCATTGCTACTAAGCGATTTTTCAATCTTGAAAAAAATCTTGTAAAAAATCCCGACTTAAAATTGCAATACCATCATTTTGTTCATGAATATATTCAGCTAGAACACATGGCTCTAGCTGAGGACCAAAATTATGACACAGGGTTTTTTCTTCCGCATCATTGCGTACTAAAAAACAGTTCTTTGACTACAAAGTTGCGGGTAGTGTTTGACGGCTCGGTCAAAACCACTTCGGGTATTTCACTCAATAATATCATGATGATAGGCACTAACATTCAGGATAATTTGTTTTATATACTATTAAGGTTTCGATTACACAATTATGTTTTGAGTGCCGACATAACCAAAATGTACCGTCAGGTACTGGTAAATGAAAAACAACGTCACTTTCAAAAAATTTTATGGCGTTTCTCACCCGAAAGTGAAATTAACGTGTATATCCTGAAAACGATTACTTACGGATTAGCATCGTCAGCCTTTCTTGCGATTAGATCGTTACAAGAAATTGCACACCGTCATAAAATTGAATTTCCCAAAATTTCGAACATTATTTTTCAAGATTTTTATGTAGACGATCTCCTCACCGGTGCTAGCACTATCGAGGAAATTAATTACATAAAGGACAATATTTCCAAACTTTTATTGACATAAGGCTTTCCATTGAGAAAATGGATTTCGAATGCCAAAGACTTCCTTCCTGATGGTGAGCCCGGTATGTTGCATATAGGAGACGAGGATCAAAGTAAAACATTGGGGTTATTGTGGAATCCCACAAATGACCTTGTAAAGTACTCTATTAACGTTCCCAATAAAATTTCCAAAATCACTAAACGTCAAGTTCGACTCTATGATATGCATTTCATGGATTAATACTTCACCACACACATTAAAAACATTTGTGGCTAGCCGGGTAGCACAAATTCAGAACCTTTCTAACACTGAAGCATGGAAACATGTAAGCACTCATGACAATCCCGCCGACTTGCTATCACGCGGATTGGCTCCACTTGACCTAGCAAAATCCGAATTTTGGTTTCACGGCCCTTCATGGCTCGTACAACATGAATCCACTTGGCCTTCTTATGACATAAACACTGTCATTTTGACTTCGTCCGAACTACCAGAACTTCGCAATAACCTTGTTACTTACGTTAACGCTACTGATGATGTCATATCTTCTTGCAATTATCGGGTCACGTTCCTCCATAATGAAATTACAGCGCATATTCGCCTATTTTTTGAGATTTTCAAATAACATCAGGTATAAGGACAAGCCTAAACGTCAAGGCACATTGACAACCACTGAACTTGACGAATCACTTTACTTCCTCATTCAAATTGTACAAACTGTCGCATTCTGAGCCATTACATAAAAAGAGTAAACTTTTGAGCTTGAACCCATTTTATGATGAAGTGAATAAAGTGATTCGTGTAGGTGGTCGATTGAAGGAATCTGATTTTGATTATTTGAAGAAACATCCAGTGATTTTTCCTTCAAATGGCCACCTGACTATGTTAATTGTCCGACAAGAACATATTAGACTGTTGCACGCTGGTCCTCAAGCCCTTCTGGCTTCGATCAGAGAAAGGTTTTGGCCCCTCTCCGGTCGCAATTTGGTAAAAAGGGTCGTGCACAACTGCGTACGATGTTTTAGATGCAAGGCCAAACCATTTTCGATTTCTGGGGTTGACTATGCCGGACCATTCCAACTCCGTGACAGAAAGGTTAGAAACTTCAAAACTTTCAAAGCATATGTAGCACTATTTGTTTGTTTTGCCACTAAGGCTATACATTTAGAGGTCGTTAGTGATCTCACATCTGAACGTTTTTTGGCATCACTGCGTCGTTTCATGGCTAGACGGGGTAAATGCACAGAAATCTATTCCGATAATGGTACCACATTTGTTGGTGCTAACAACGAAATAAAATATTTTTTCGATGCTTCCGGAACTAACATTACTGAACAACTGTCAACCGAGGGTGTTCAATGGATGTTGCGCTCAATACGGCCCTGTCCACATCAACTGCACCGGCCGTCGACAACAAGTCGTGTAAGGCTGCGAGGAAGCACGAAAATTCTCCAAACCGGGAGCAGTCCACTATTGTCGATGTTACAACACACATGACTTTGTATTTGTAAACATTTAGGATATCTTGTAATAAGTTATTAACAATTATAGTTTGTTGAATACGTGAAATTCTTAAAATTATTTACTTGTGCCACAACAGGCATTGCTGATTGAACCATATATTTTGTGATGCTAACGTTTTCTTAATTAATAGTTTTCTATATAAACGGGTTTGTTCGTCTCTAGAAGATTCTTCCAATAAATTGATAGTTTCAACCCTTACACTGTGAAATTCATACATATCAATGTTTAAAAATATGTACTCATTATTTTTATTTCACAATATTTTTTATAAGTTTTACAAAAAACTTAGACCCGTCCGGTTTCGATGTTTATACATCATTTTCAGGGGGTGGAATGGAAACATTGTTTATTATGTAACTGAGAAAATGGAAGGAATACTTTTAGGGTAGGATAGTAATAGGTATCATATAGATAGTGAAATTAAATAAAGTAAACAAGTGTATTATTAGCTAAGTTAAAAGGTGTATATATGTACATATTTTCGCGATGAGCAGAATTTGGAAAAGATAGGTGGAAGCACATTAAAATATATCGGTCAAACAGTCTAACAAAGGAGTATCTATTTGCTCATTTACAAGAGTATACTGAGGATCATTGAAGTGTCTTCTTATTTCTAAAGACTCTAAAAAGTTAAGTTTAGTATAATTCAGACAGTCATGTAGTAACTGTATTTGATTGTTCAAATTTGGTTTGTGGTTTTGTTCTAACAAATGTTTTGCGTAATTTGATCTGTCAGGGTGCTTGTTTCTGTAGGCTCCAAGATGCTCACTATACCTTATATTAAGATCTCTTCTTGTTTGACCAATATATACTGTATTGTAGGGTTTCTTTCTACTTGATGGGATGAGGGGTATGTAAATAACCGGTTGACAAGTGGATTACTCTTTATTCATGGGCACAAACAAAACACACTGATTTTGTAAAAGAAATATAACAATTAATAAGTTTTGTCGTAGACACGACCACGTGCATACATGAATGAATGAATGACAATTGACTCTTGTGACTTGTGACATGACAGACATCACACTATTATTGATTTTATCACTGGTCCGTGGTACATGAAACCATAGAATATTATACCAGTTGTATGGTACGTTACAGTCTCCCCCTATGCGAGGCTCTGGCGTCCCGCGAGAGGAGCAATAGAAGACTCGGGAGGCTGATCCTCGGGACAGCAAGGGCAACTCGACTTCACCGTAGGTCGGCGACGACGGACAGGACGGGCTGCTATGATGTTGTGATCCGGCGCAGTCGTGTTAGTAAGCGCTTCTGTGGATGAGGCTGAAGGAGAGGGCCCAGGTAAATCCGTGGCTTCTGGGGCTGAGTCTGGGTGAGTGCCTTCAGTCGAAGAACTGTCAGGAATGGACTTCGGTGGGCGACCTCGTTTACGAAGGGGTTGCACAGGGTTAGGCAGTGGCGTGTCGGAAACACCGCGCAGGGGGGTGAGGGCGGACACGTGATACTTTCCGGCGGGAATGTCTTTTGAACTCGGGAGAGAAACTTCGTAGGTAGTCGGAGAAATCACTTTGGTAATCACGTAGGGTCCATCGCGACGAGGTGCGAGCTTAGCCGCGAACTTCTTAGACGAGTCACTCAAGGGATGCGATTTTACCAGTACAAGATCACCTACTTTTAGCACACACGGGCGTCGATGAGAGTCTATGTAAGCGTTACGTCGGTCTTGGGTGCATTCGTGCGTTTCGCGGGCGCGGCATAGTGTCTGGCTCAGCGTGCGCAAGTATGGGGTTATTTGAGCCACGAAAGTGTCGCTTTCAATGATAGCACGGAAGTCTCGATTCGCGTCGTCCGGGGTACGTAGTTCTCTACCAAATGTTAAGAAAGCGGGGGTATGGCCGGTAGACTCGCACTTCACTGTATTCATCGCGAACCGCACTGCAGGGAGTTTATCACACCACGAGGTGTGGTCGTCTTTAGTCAGAATAGCTAATTGCGTTTTAAGGTCTCTATTTTTGCGCTCTACGGGGTTTGACTCGGGATGATACACTGGGGTTAACGTTTGATGATACCCTAAACAGTGAGCTACTTGCTGCATAATGGCGCTGACAAATTGAGGTCCGTTATCACTGATCACTCTACGGGGTACTCCAAATCGCAGAATTATTTCATCAATCAGGCAACGAGCACAAGCGGCGACGGTAGCGGATTCCAAGGGAAACAATTCTACCCAACGACTAGTTGTGTCCTCCACTATGAATATGTGAACGTAACCTTGGGGTGTTTGCGGTAAAGGTCCGAATAGATCAATCGCTAGTGATTCAAAACGCTGAGCTTGGACGGGTGTCTGTAGGAGTCCTGATGGTCTTAAGTTGGAGACTTTATAGCGCTGGCATTCAATGCACTTACTGACATGTTCGCTGATCGTTCTTTTCATCCCAGGCCAGTAGTACCTCTTGTTGATGCGTTGATAAGTCCGTTCGAGACCATAGTGTCCAGCAGTTTCGGAATCGTGGTATTCATATAAAACATGAGGAATCCGGGTTTTGGCTACCACTAGCTGAGGCTCTTCTTCATCTACCTCCGGTATGTATCTATACAATATACCATGTGAGAGTAGGTATCCTCGTTCAGCCCACTTTTTGAAGTCTACGTCAGTGGTAGACGAAGAATCTTCTAGACAGTTAATGATTTTCGATATATCAGGATCACTCATCTGTTCAGCACGGACATCCGCTGCACTTAGCGTGGGAAAATCAATAGATGCAAAATTTACTTCGATATAATTAACCGAGTCACCGTTAGAGGGAGGTCTAGAGAGGGTATCGGCTATTACGTTCTTTTTGCCAGGTACAAACTCTACTTTCAAATCGTAAGGCATTAGTTCTAGGGCCCATCTGGCCAGGCGTCCTGTGGGTGATTTTAGGGTCATTAACCATTTCAGTGCCTGATGATCGCTTTTTACTATGGTAGTGGCTCCTTCCAGATAACCCCTGAACTTCTTAATGGCCCAAACTACTGCTAAAGCTTCGCGTTCTGTGGTATTGTAGTTCTGTTCGGCAGGGGTCAGTAACCTTGAAGCGTACTCTACCGGACGTTCATCTTCTTTCTCCCCCTGTAATAGACATGCTCCGAGGGCGTAGTTACTGGAGTCAGTGCGGAGAGTGTAAGGTAGGCGGTTATCGGCTTGTCGTAAGATAGGTGCGGAACACAATAAGGATTTTAGTGTGTTGAAAGACTCCTCTTGTTCTGGTCCCCAGGTCCATTTGACTTTCTTCCTAGTTAATATTGATAAGGGTTTAGCGACATGGGAGAAGTTTTCGATGAACCTACGAAACCAACTACAAGTTTGAAGGAAAGTGAGTAGTTCAGAAACATTTGAAGGTGGAGACATGTGCAAGATAGCTGCTACTTTGTTGTCGTTAGGTCTCAGGCCGAGAGGTGAAATAATATGTCCCAAGTAGTGTACTTCCGGACAGAAGAATGAGCACTTCTTACGGTTGAGACATAATTTAAAGGTACGTAGTCGGCTAAAGATGCGTCGTAAATCTTTGGTATGGGCGTGAAAAGAGGGAGACAACACAATAAGATCATCTAGATAAGCTAACAGGTTGATGTCCTGTAGACCGAATCTGAATTTATCAATCAACCTTTGAAAGGTGGCGGGACTGTTACACATTCCGAATGGCATTCGAGTGTACCGGAACGTGCCGAAGGGGCAGACAAATGCGGTTTTGTCACGATCAGCTGGACGGACTGAGATTTGATGGTAACCGTTTCTTAAGTCTAAAGTGGTCATATA
This sequence comes from Lochmaea capreae, assembly GCA_949126875.1. Classification (NCBI taxonomy): domain Eukaryota; kingdom Metazoa; phylum Arthropoda; class Insecta; order Coleoptera; family Chrysomelidae; genus Lochmaea; species Lochmaea capreae. Next base: position 24,031,313 of record OX421409.1, on the reverse strand, counting down.
ACGGGGTTCCTTAGTGGCGTGGAGAATGTCCTCAATCCTTGGTAATGGGTACCTATCTGCACGTGTTATGGCGTTTAATCGCCTGTAGTCGACTGTTAATCTGATGCCGCCATCTTTCTTCGGAACCAAGACCACAGGAGCTGCGTAGGGAGATTCGCATTCTTCAATTATGCCTTCCTCTAGTAGTTTATCCAATTCCTTACGAAGCTGTTCTTTTTTCACATCTGACATACGATATGGAGGGACAGAGATCGGTATATCGTCGTTGAGAGAGATGGAATGCTCTGCATATGGGGTTGGCTCTTTGTTATGTTCGAATACGTCACTGTTTTCTTCGATTAGGTCGTTTACAACAGTCTTCTCCAGAGCAGACAGGGAAGTTGCTTCGTCGTCTCTAAGTTCTATATGAGCAAGAGTTATTGAATTGGCCGCATGAACTTCAGCCATCAGTGGATCCCTAGAGAAGAGGTAACGAGAGTTGGGATTGTGACCATAAAACCAGCAATCTCTGGGAATATCTAATATTATATCGGCTTTCTTTATAAAATCTGCGCCCAACAAAGTTCTACTCTGGGAATGTTCGGGGATTGAAATTAAAGAAATGTCGTGTGACCTATGTTGTAACGTAATGGTTACATTAAAAACTAACACTTCAACTGGAGTAGTGTTGCCATCTGCTAGAGTCATTAGCATGGGCTTTTTGACAAATGGTGTTCCCTCTTTTAACAAAATTTTCCTTAACCTAGAACCTGCGATACTGCACTGGGCACCAGAATCCAAGTAAGGGTAACCGAGATAACCTCCAATCTCAACCTGAACTATTGGTTTCAATTGCGTCGCGTGTTGTTACTCAACATTAAATATATCATTATTATCTATAGTTTCTACTGATCCAAACTCGACAGAAAGCGTTTCGGACTTTTTTGAGCATCTTGGACAGTTACTTCTAATAAACCCTGGAGTGTTACAGCCATAACAAATAACAGGTTTATGCACCGGCGTGTTATTTGTTTGCGTTTTTGGCGTACTGAAATTTTGAGAAGGTGGTTTAGATGAACTAGGAATGCTTGTTATATTTTCAGATTCTTTGGCATTTGCTGCCGCTCGCTTTCTACATTCCTCTTTCGAGTGTCCCGGATTTTTGCAATATGCGCATTTGGTTCGTAAGGATTCTTTGTTAACTGTTTGGTTGTATTCAAAAGTTTCTTCCGCTAACCGTGTTTGAGTCAGCAGCTCACTGAATGTAGTAACTTTATCACGAGGAACTTTTTCTCTGATACGTCTATGTAGTAAACCGTAAACCTTATCAAGTTGGATCGTTTTAGTTAGCGTACTAGGGGGTAATTGCGCTAAAATCGAACGCGCTTTGCATATAAATATGTCCGATGCCGTTTGAGAGTCTTGTTCAAACTCGAATAGTTCCTTATATACCCGGTAAGGAGGTTTTTGAGGACCGGAAGTAGATCGATACCAGTTTGCTGCGAAACCGTCTAATAGCATAGGTATGCCTTTTAACGCGTTTTCGTCCGACACTTGTGAGCAGTCCTTGTATATGGTGACAGCATCTATAAACGCGTTCACGTCATTGTCTTTAGAACCGTCAAATCGCGACGCACATTTTGTCCAGTTACCGTTTTGCACGTAAGTCGGCTGATTAGCCACTGCCAACCTGTTCAAAAGCTCGGCGAATTGATCTGTTGTTAGCGCGATTGATGCCATATTAGGTTGATTAACTACAGGATTATCCTCTGGCATAGTTATTACTGTTGATTGTGATCGTACAGATCGTAGATTGTAGCGAGAAGCTGTACTGTTACTTTGATTCATGCAGAAATGAAAAGTGTACTTACAGGCTTCGTGTGGTTTCACCTATAATTTCTTGGCTGCAAGAACGTCTGGAAGACACTGTTCCCATCTGTTTCGCACAAGAAGCTATGAAGTAATGAACATACAATAGAAGAAAGCTTCGTTTCTTGGCACTTGTCAACTTAGGTTAGCCCCACGTTGGGCGCCAGTTGTAGGGTTTCTTTCTACTTGATGGGATGAGGGGTATGTAAATAACCGGTTGACAAGTCGATTACTCTTTATTCATGGGCACAAACAAAACACACTGATTTTGTAAAAGAAATATAACAATTAATAAGTTTTGTCGTAGACACGACCACGTGCATACATGAATGAATGAATGACAATTGACTCTTGTGACTTGTGACATGACAGACATCACACTATTATTGATTTTATCACTGGTCCGTGGTACATGAAACCATAGAATATTATACCAGTTGTATGGTACGTTACAGTATCACATTCAGAGCAGTTGATTTTATAGACACTCAAGTGAGGGCGTTTTCTCTTTACCATTACTTAAAATTGAACCAACGTTCTTATATGTTTTAAACGCTGCATTAGATGTTGGAATAGCATTTGAAATTCTTTCTGAAATTTTATTTGAAGTTTCTCCTAAATAAATTAAACAGAAATAATTTGAATTGTCTGCGAGTTGTTTTGGATAGATGAAATCTATTGCCATTTTGTAACGTTTTCTTTTTATTATTGAATCTATCATTTGGCATGTATATCCTTTGAATATTGCTATTTGTTTAATAATATTTATTTCTTGTATGAAGTCTGCTTGATGCATTGGAACCGAAAGAGCTCTGTGTACCATTGAGTTATAAGCTGAAATTTCATGTGAAAAAGGGTGATGGGAGTTTGATGGTATAGTCATATCAGTATGTGTTGGTTTTCTGTATATGTTATAATTTAGTTTTAAAATGAAACTTTTATAGAACTGACATTTTTAAACCTAAAGTTAACTTGACTGTTAAATTCAAAGATAACTTTGGGTTTGAAATAACGCTGAGACAGCTCTAATTTAGCGCTCCATGAACTTCTCAGTGCTGGTGAACGCAACCAAATGATGTTATCTATTATGTAAACAACAACTGCGTTTTTTATCTGCTACTGATGACTCTAGCATGTCGTTGCAGCGGAGACTGACGTCTGTCAACCAATGGTGAATAAATGATGTAAAAAAGCGTGCCCATTATGTTAACACCCTCCCTTAAACCGGTTAGTATAAGTATGAACAAATTTAAACCTTTAAACTTAATGCGTTTACAAAATAATCAGCACACAAAGCTTTAATAAACACATCAGCTAATTGCTCATTAGAACAAATATATTGAAGTTTTACAATACTTTGGACAACCAGATCCAAAATAAGATGCAGTTCATCCTCAATATGTTTGCACCTTCTATTATTCTCAAAATTTAACATTTTGATTGTGCTTTGGTTATCTTCAAATAGTATGATTGGTAGTGAAAAATCAATTTTTCAATTTAACAACAATTTTTTTATGTAGAGCAACTCACATGAAGCTACACAAACTGCAACAAATTCAGATTTTTTGCTAGACAATCTAACTAAGGTTTGTTTTTTAGAACACCAATGCCCAATTGCACCGATTTTAATTTAATCCAGGATTAGTTAACTCGGAGTTAAATTTTACTCGTTGATTAACTGCTTCTGATTTGCACGGTAGCCAAAGCCAGTCGGATTAGGTAATCCCAGATAAAAGCGTCAACAGCGCTTTTTCTGGGAAATTTTTGTTCAATTGGTTGTAGTCTTGTAGTTGGCAATCTGACAGTTATGAAATTTGTTACTTTTCGTAATTTTCGGTTATAGGTTAATGTTTCCTTTCTTAATAATTATTTTTACCATTTTTTCCATATTATTTACCATATTACGTTACGTGATTTTTTCGCCGTAAACCGCAAAGGGGTTCCTATTTTAATTAGAAAGAAAAAGAAAATTTAATTTCATTAGTTGATACTTTTAAAACGATCATAGGAAACAAAAAAACGGATAGTAAAACTAACGGAGAGAAAGAAAAAGCATGGAAAAAAATCAATGATTCATTTAATGCTCAAAGCAGTAATACCTATAGATCCACTGAAATATATATAAACTGAAAAACGAACCAAACCAAAGTAACCGAAAACACAAAAAAGTTTGTTTTAACGCTGAGAGACCATTGACAGACGATGGTTTTGATGCAAGACATTTTTTTTCTTTTCAGATTCGAGAGTTAATAGTTAACTCGAATTTAATACCTCATTTTTCTAAGATTAAAAATAATCTTAGATTTACGAAATAATCATAGATTAAAAATGCGGTGCAAATGAAAATTTTGAGTTAACTCATGATTATTGGTTAACTCAGGATTAAACCAAGATTGAACAATCGGTGCAATCGGCCACAAGATATCAAACAATCCAATAACTTAAAACAATATCCACTTATGGATTTTCGATCAGTTATATCACTAGCCCAATCAGCATCAGTATAACCAACTAAACCCATATTAGTAGAACAAAAATATAACTTATAATCAATAGTAAATTTTAGGTATTTTAAAACCCTTAATAGATTCTTAAAATGTTCATCTGTAGCACAATTTTGAAATTTACCAAAATAACTAATACTAAAACAAATGTCGGGTCGAGTACCCATCATTATATACATGAGGCTTCCTAATAATTCTTGATAAGGCAACTTAGGGCCAACTGCACCGTTTCTTCTTCGAAGTAATACTTCCATAAGTGAAACTTTATTCATTAAGTAAAACTTGGTGTAATTCAACTGCACCATGTCTTATTTAGCTAAGTCGACTAAAGACAGGATGTGGATAAAACTACAAAGGATGTGCGTGTCCGCCGCGGCCCTAAGTTCACTAATGACTAAACTATTTGTTTGATGCATTGTGTGGCAAAATATAAAAAGATCATCGAGTGTAAAAAAACAGATGGGATAACGTGGGCAGAAAAAGATGCTGCGTGGGATAAAATCACTAGATAGTTCAATGCTAATGTGCCCGCAGCTATACCCAGAAACAAAGATACCTTAAAAAAATTATATACAAATAGAAAGGCTCATTTGAGAAAAGTTGCTGCTGAAAACAGACTAGAGCAAAGAGCCACTAGGAGTTGAACCTTTATATCTAAGACTGACCCATGCTTGGATATCTTGATGGACATAACTAATAAAAAAACCGTTGAGGGCCTGTGCGATAAGAATGGAGGTGATGGAACTCAAGAACTCTCGTCAGAGTGCATATTTCTTGAAGTCGTAGGTAGCAAGCGTCTTCGTCGAATTTTAAAAAGTTGTTTTTCTCAAAAAAATATTTGTACGGTCAGCTTATTCGGCTGTACCAATTTATGTGGTACAATAAGCCTAAGTTGGCTTAGTACAGGTGAGCAATGTGACTTTTCTCCTTATTTTAGTGTAGTTCATCTTTTGTTTAGTGCTTTTAAAATATATATATTTTAATAATTTCTAAGAAATCATTGTTTTGGGTAAAATGACATACATAGTGTCGGGGTGAAATGACATGCCTATGTCATTTAAGGATGAAGTGCATTTTTATTTTTATTTCAGATAATATGGTTATTAAATACACGAGAGAATCGCTTCGTCAAAACTGGAGCGAGATGAGCGTGCGGGAATATGGGTTGGTTGGCAGCATCTAGAAGATATGGTGTACCTCAATCAACACTTAGACGCAGAACACAAGATGAAAATAAAAACATTAAAGGGTTTCAACCTACATTTTCTGAAGAACTTGAGCGTGAAATAGTGGAACATATAAAAAAAATTGGAAACGTGCATGTTTGGGTTAAACACGAAAGAGGTAAGGCAGTTGGCGTTCCAATTAGCTGAAAAGAAGATTTAATAAAATAAAAAAAAGCGCTGGCTAGGATTGGCTTTTGAGCTTCAGGAAACGTAACCCAGATATTTCACAAAGAACTCCCGAAGCCACATCAGCGGCTCGTGCGCAGGGATTCAATAGGCCTCAAGTTAAGAAATTTTTTGATATACTGGAACGTGCCGTGGAGGAAAATAACATCACATTTGACCGTATCTATAATGTAGACGAGTCCGCGCTTTCCACGGCTCAACGGCCGCAAAAAATAATGGCTACAAAAGGAAGAAAACAGGATGGTGCCATTACAAGTGCAGAAAGGAGGGCACACACTACCGTAGTTTGCGCCATAAATCCAATAGGTAATTTTGTACCACCAACTTTGATTTTTGCAAGAAAGAAGTGGAAGCCAGAGTTGATTGATGATGCACCAGCTGGAACATTAGGCTTGTGTCAAGAATCGGGCTGGATGACGGGTGACTTTTTTTGTGTGTGGCTCAAGCATTATATAAAGTTTACACAATCAAAGACAATAAAACTCTCCTACTACTTAATGGTCACGTTAGCCAGAAGCAATTAGAAATTATTAAGATGGCTAAAGAAAATGGTGTCATAATGATTTGCTTTCCTCCATACTGCACGCACAGGTTACAACCCCTGGACGCTTCATTTTTCGGCCCATGATCCGCTTATTATAATCAAGCAATTACAAAGTGGCTTAAAAATAATCCTGGTCGAACTGTAACTTCGTTTCAAGTGGGAAAGCTGTTTGCTGAAGCCTATGAACGGAGTGCATCAATGGAAAATTCCGTTAGTGGGTTCGACCGTCACAGCATCATTTCCTGCGGTTGAAGAGTTTTCACGACTCGAAGAGTCTACCAAGGAAGAACTTCTACAGCCAGGACCATCAAAACGACGAAAAACATGTGAAAAAAATGAACATCTATAATTATTATTTTTTGCTGCATAAAAATTATTTGATCAATAAATTTCATGTGTATGATTAATAATTTGGCTGGTTAATTCATTTACTCTGTATTGTAATAACTCCCTGAACAACCATTCATCCATTTTTACGTGTGAAGCGAGCGGCTAAATCAAAACCGGGCACAGTCTTACTGACAGCGGCGCGCTACAGGTCGTAATTTTTCTCGAAAATAAAAAATAAAAATACGATTTTGTAGGTCTGAACACGCTCTACAAGTTTCTTACTGAACACTTTTCGATATCTTCCACGAGAAAAAAGGAAATAGCGAAAAACAATTTCTTCTCCCCAAATTTATGATTTTTTTGATCGATATCTCGATAACGATGATCGATACCTGAAAAATGTATAGGACCTTAGTAGATCGTATAAAGAGCAACACAAAAGTATTGCATAAACATTTTCGTATCTCGACGGGGAACCGAGTTATGATGAAAAAACTGTATTTAACTCTTTTTTCAAGATGGCGGAAAACCCACAAGGTTATTTTGGTCGACAATTTGAACTTAAGCTTCACCACCCCCACCCTCCCCACGTAATATCCAAAATTTGGCTTTCTCGGTTCATTTGCATTTCCAAATGTATATAATAACTGGACTACAATAAAAATGGTGTTTGTGTGCTGTGTTAAAGACTGTTTTAATTCTACTAATAAAGGATTTGAGATGCATCGCTTCCCGAATAATCAGGTGGTAAGTTAACCTTATGTGATTCCTTTTGGCCCAATATAATAATAAATATTTAAAATAAGAATTAAATTCCCTTGATCCCTTGACAAAACGTTCGAACATTTCATTATTATATAAATATAAATAAAGAAGGTTATTGTCAAGTTCATGAAAACAATTATATGTTTATCTGTTTTGCTCGAACTTAACCGGTTATATAAATATACATTCAGTATTGATAAAAAAATAAGTCAATGCAGAATACTTCAAGAAGACTATTCTATATAGTTGAATAGTCACCTACTAGTAATTATTAACCATTACGTATAAGTATGCTATAGGGCTAGGTACTTATGCATATTATGTTTAGTAAGTAGTGTAATGTGTAAATAAATCAAACATATCCCAGTATTAGAAGTAGTTGTTTCATTCCTCTTGAGATGATCCTCCAAGTGACCCGCAGCACCACCTATTCAGAGGCCCTTCCACACCTATAATCTACCAAAGTATCCATCGACGACGAATCCATTACATGGCGATCCTGCAAACAATTGGAATTCTGTAACAATGGTTGGTGAATCAACGAAGCAAGCGGTCCAGGAGAATGGAGTGGTCAACAGCAATTTTATAGTTCAAGAGGAAATCAAAGCAGATCTGGAGGTAAAGACCCTTATTTATATCATTGTGGTTGTTTTGGTACTACAATTCGGATGGTCCATATTATAAGAACTATAGAAGACAAGTGAAGAGGGAAATAAGAAGAAATCTACAGCAAAGCACACTGAATCTTTAAGATGGTGAGAATTTTTTTGGTAGACTTTAAAGGTATATTCTGTTTTGTGGCTATATTTGATAATTATTGATATTTACTATTTTTATTTTTATTGACAATGAATTTTAAATGTCCTCGAGTGATGGGAATGCAGGATCAATTTCAGAGTCGATTGAATTTAATCTTAGACGATGTACGTAAGAATAGAAAAGCCAGTGTTAAAAAAGGAAGTTCCTAAAGGTTTAGAGTGTCATACTGATATAATTAATAATTTGAGCAGTTCATTTAATAATTTTTTAAGTTTAATGAATAAGAATTGGCATAACTTGAATGAGGATCAACAGAGTAAATGTATTTTATATTTTGACAAAATCAGAGAGAAGATAGTTAGATCATTTCAGGAGCTAGATTGTCGGTATAAAGTTCCGTCACAGCTGATTACACGTAATAATTTGATTGTTAAGGACGTATTACAAGAATTTAGCAAGAGTGAAAGCGAGAAAATGGCATTAAGTATGAGTGATTTTTTCAGTTTAGCTGGTAAGATATTGCTAAATGAATTTAATGGTGATACAAGCAAACTACAATCTTTCTTAGATGCAGTTAGCTTGTTGCAAGTTTGGGCAGCAGATCATGAGAGCAATGCTGTGTTGTTTGTGAAAACAAGACTGACTGGGAAAGCCAGGGTTTTGATCACCACTGAGAATTCTTCGAGAGGAATAGCAGATACACTAAAAAAGGGGCTCCCAGGAAATAGTGCTAGTTTGTTAAGTGCTAAACTAAGCAATCTTAAGCAGAGCAATAAAGACCTTGTCGGATATGCTTCTGAAATGGAGAAACTGGCAGAGCAGTTACGGGCCGCGTACTTGGCAGAAGGAATGCCAGTACACTTAGCAACAAAGTATACCACGGAAGCTGCAGTAAAATCTTTAATAAGTAACTCAGCGTCAGAGAGGATAAAAACTGTGATAGCAGCAGGAAATTTTTCAACACCACTAGAGGTGATGACTAAGCTGGTGTCCATCGATGTGGGAAACAATCAGGTAGCTGGAAATGTGATGTATTATAAGGAGGATATAAATAGGTTAGTCGGAAAATAGATATTTTCCTCATAATAAGCATTGTTATGTTAATCAAAATGGAAGAAATATGGAAAAATAACTACGATTACAGTAGGAAATTTCAAACAAATCAAGGCAATAGGAGATTTACTGGTTACAGGGACAAACCAGAAGAGTATAGAAACAGATCTAACAATAGGTTGAACAATGATAATAAATATAGAAACGTAAGAATGTGTGAGAGTGAAGAGACGAGAGTGGAAGACGTACAAAAAGAATTGGGGTTTTGAGAAAGAAAGGTGAAAAATCCAAAATTTTAAATAACTTTCATAACAATAATCGTTACATTTATAACTTTGATTTAACTCTTTCAAACTTTATGCAAATCAAAACTGACATATCGAATACGACTGATACTTTTATACTAGATACAGGTGCAGATATTTCGTTATCAAAAATTTCAGATAATTTTCCGTATCATTCAATGCAAACAATACAAATTTTAAATATAAAGAAATTTTTCTTTTCATTAAGGATATAGCATTTAAACATTGCTTTCATATAGTAGATGAAGAATTTCCTATACCTACGAATGGAATTCTAGGAAGGGATTTCATAAGTAATTATAATTGCATTTTAGATTATTCAGAATTAAAATTATATATAGATTGCAAATCTGGAAACCCAGTAACATTAGAAATTTTTGATAATCCGGAATATGCGGAAGTTTTAAAAATTTTAAGACAAGAGAAAGTTGTTGAGCAACAAGAATTAGTACCAGCAATATTTATAGCGAGATCTATCATATCAAAGACGAATCCTTTTGTCAGAATTTTAAACACAAATTATGAAAGTAAGTCGATAAGTACAAATAATATTAAAATATTGGATTTAAATTTATTTCATGTATACCTACGCAGTGAAGAATGAGAGAAAGAATAGCATGAAATAATTAAGGAAAACTTTGAATTTAGACGTACCAGAATACGTAAGGCATAAGCTAATAAATCTTTGTGAAAAATTTTCAGAAATTTTTACTTTAAAAAATGACATTTTAACGCACAATTATTTTTACGAGCAAAAGCTATTGGTAAAAGATTTAGGAACAGAATACAAAAATGAAATATTCAATGCTCTAAGGAAATGTTAAATATTAGTCATAATTATTCAACAGCGTACCACCACCAGTCCATAGGGGGGTACGAAAAACTACATAGAACACTTAACGAGTATGTGAGACATTTCATAAATGAGAGTAAGGATGATTGGGATGAATGGTGCAAATTATTTGCTTATTGTTACAATACGACTCCAAACTCTTATCATGGTTATACACCATTTGAATTGATGTATGAAAGACGTGCTAACCTACGAATGAAATCGATCCATGTTATAATATTTACAAATATCAGAATGAGTTAAAATATAAATTACAGGTAGGTAGCTCATCAGCGAGCAGGAAAATATAAACTGAGTAGACATAGCCAACATAGTAAGGTAGCCAGCCCAGTTGATTTCAAAGTAGGGGATTCAGTTTTAGTAACAAGGGAAGATAGAACCAAATTTCAGTATATAGGTCCATTTACAGTCACAGAGGTGAGTTATGTTAAATTAGAATTAGGTTTGATAAAAGAGATGCACAAAAACAGACCTTTACTGTAAAATAAATTAAAAATTGTAAAATTGTGAAAATCAATGTGAGTGATTAGGTTTACAAACAATTAGTGATAGTAAACAAATACCAATAACAAACACGGTAAACAATTAAGTTATCGTAAACAATTACGGAAAACAAGACATTCATTAATTTATAAACATTTATAATTTTAATATTAGTAATTATTTTTATTTTTAGGAACGTATGTATTCATTGTATTAAGGGGAAGGAAGTTCAACGGAATTTATTCTTTTTGTAAAAGGGGAAGGTGTGATGCCTTTTTGCCCAATATAATAATATAATAATAAATATTTAAAATAAGAATTAACTTCCCTTGATCTTATTTCAACAAAACGTTCAAACATTTCATTATTATATAAATATAAATAAAGGAGGTTATTGTCAAGTCAAGCGTGGTGCAAGACAAAAACAATTATATGTTTATCTGTTTTGCTCGAACTTGACCGGTTATATAAATATACATTCAGTATTGATCAAAAAAGAAGTCGATGCAGAATACTTGAAGAAGAGTATATAGTTGAATAGTCACCTACCAGTAATTATTAACGATTACGTATAAGTATGCTATACGGCTAGGTACTTATGCATAGTATTAGTTTAGTAAGTAATATAACGTATTTAGTAAGTAAATCAAACATATCCCAGTGTTAGAAGTAGTTGTTTCAGTCCTCTTGAGATGATCCTCCAAGTGACCCGCAACACCACCTATTCAGAGGCCCTTCCACACCTATAATCTACCAAAGTATCCATCGACGATACATCCATTACACTTAAAACTATCCCTAATGTTAATTGTTATATTTCTGAATATAAAAATACATGTATGTCGAGCTAAATTTGTCTTTATAACAATATCTCTAGCTAAAAACATCATACATTGTGCACTGTATTTGAAGATATTTTGTTACAATATTTCAATGAAAAATTGAATAAGCTTGATCAAACAGCATTTACTTTATAATTTTAGTTGTGCAATATTTAGTTGTCTGCAATTGGACGTTTGGATTTGAAAGAAAAACCTCTTGAGATAATGTGTGCATCTTATAGAGTTTGTAGCATACATTTTGGACCAGAAGCTGTCCATGTTGGTAGCTGATATGGATCAACAATAAAAGCCGATGCTGTGCCCATTCTATTGTTAAATACAAAATTACGAATGTTTAACTAATTTTTGTATTATTTTATGGGAATTGAGAAAAAGTAATTATACATTTATTTTTTAGTTCAAGAACCCAATTTAAACCAAGATGATGAGCAACAAAATAAAAATGCTGTCCCTATAGAAAATCCTGACTTTGTGGGACATCAAAAGAAGAGGAAAGGTCCATAACGTCTTCAATAACTGAGAGACCTCCTAATCAGCATATGTCAACTCCAGCTAAAATATCAAGTAGGTGCTATACTATTAAAATTACATGTTAGTATACATGGTTTTTCACGATGACTGGCTATTAGAATTGTACACTAATTGATGTATCGTTATTTGCTCGGTTACTTGTTGAAATAATTCCCAAGGAGCCAAATATCTCGATTGCGATAACATATTGAGATAGGACTTATTGTAGAAAACTGCCCTAAGATTAACCTCAGAATAAAAAAATATACATTGTATTTCATTCAAAATAAAAAAGTTGATGTCACCACAGATTTACCTGAGCCTAGCTGAACTGCCTGAAAACTAATCAAATAATTATCAAATTGTTAATATTTTTAAATATGTAGTACTTATTATTTTATAGCTCATTTTTTTTAAATGTTAAACAATCATTAATTTTTGTATTTTTTCAGGATTGAGCAAACACATTAACTTGTTATCCTATACTCAGACTAAAACATCTTCAAGCTAGAAATTATAAAATAGCTACCAACTTGAGAAAGACGTCAAGGAAGCTAAATTTTTGTCGATCAAATTTCCAAAGGAAAATAAACAAGATGGAGGAATTTTTGAACTCACCAGTTTCTTAAAAGTTTAACTTAACAAGCCTACTTATGATTTTGTCATGTTCCAATTAAGATGTCAAGAAGAACATCCCAAAGGTAGAGGTTTTTCATTAGATGAAAAGATACTGTTTTTATCTTTCCTAAAACAAAGCCCCAAAGGATATAAGCTTTTTCGTAGAATTTTTGCACTGCCATCCAGAAAGACATTAACTAACCTCCTTCGTTAAGTGCCTTTCCATACAGGCATAAATAAACAAAACATGGATTCATTAAAATACAAAGTAGCCAAGATGAAAAAGAGTGACAAGTTTTACAGCATTGTTTTTAATGAAATGACTATAGATCCTACTTTGCAATATCATGGAGGCAAATATTTAATTGAGGATTTTCAAGACAATGGAGAGTCTACCAGAAGTTCTCGTTTAGCTGATAAGGTTATGGTTTTTATGGCATGTGGAATTTCACGTAAATGGAAGCAGCCCATTTGCTATTACTTCAATGGAAGACGCATGAAAACTGACGTTTTAGTGAAAATAATCAAGGAAGTGGTTACAGCATGTCAAGATATAGCCTTGAAGGGCTTTTCATATTTATGGGGGAAATTGTCAAATGAAGGTATACATTTTTTATGTCCAAGAAATTTGAACCAGAGTAGAAGGGCTAGGACAGTTCAACGACAAGTATAGGGAAAACAGTGTGTTAGAGAGAGAGAGAGTCATGGAGCCAATGAGTGTGAGAGAGACAGCCCGCCTTCGCGCACCCCGCCGTGCGCAGGCCGCTCGCGAATTTAATTAATTAAAAAAACTTGAGTGTGGATCGAACCCCGAACCTACGCGTTCATAGCAATACATCTAACATAGTCCGCCATGATCTCTCATGCATATCATTGGCGAAGAAAGGTATATTACATGCTACAATGTGAATAGCGCGCGCACCGTACGCTTCTTGCTGTAAAATGTGACGTAATCGAGAAAGATCCATTAGGATGATAAGGCGGCGCGCGGGAATATACCGGGGGGCTTAAAAGTAACTTATGTTGAAGTATTACTAAGAATTTCGTAATATACCGGGTGGCTTAAAAGTAACATGCTATATTTGAATTATGCGTGACACGTCGCGTGCTACGTCAAACGCAACGTGTCACGTGTAACGGTGAACGTTACGTACTACGCCAAACGTCACGTGTCACGTCAAACGTCACGTGTAACGGCTAACCGTACTACGCCAAACGTCACGTGCTACGTCACGTGTCACGTCAAACAGCTCATTTGTAATATGGCTTCGGAAGAGTAGTCATCGAATTGAAGAGTTTATAAAGAAAATTGGTTAATTAAATGAAGAAATTGCTTTTTATGAGGATAAAAGTGGGGTTATGAGGCAAATAGAGAATCTCAGTTTATCTGGTGGGGAAGAAGTACGACAGACGTGGTGCAGTCTTAGTATAAACTGGTTACCTAAAGAGCGCAGACAATTACCGCAAATTACTTATCCGTTAAGACGTATTCAACCATGTTCAACAGAACAGAAAAGGATATAAAAAATGAAATTAATAATGTTTTTGTCATGTCATGTGTAATATTAGTATTTGTCTTTGTTTTAATTTTAAAAATTATTTTAAAAATTGTGAAACGAAAATTTGAATCTTCATGTAATATAAAAGTTGAGGAATATACAGAGTGTTTCAATAAAAACCCTTGTTACTTAAAAAACTTTATTTATAATGGTAATACAGTATTTGAAAACCAGTGGCGGAGGCGTTGTACATTTCGCTCGGTAGACGAATATACTCCAGAGGCGTGACAGGGGTTTGGATCTTGAACAAAGTTTCCTGTTGCACACGGCGTAAATACATGGCATTTCTTCAGCAGAAATTCCGCTTTTTGTTGCCCTCGGATGTAAATATAATCTGCAGCATACAATAGCTTGCTTTCCAATATTTCGTTTACTTTGGAATATTCTACATCTCCCGAAGAGTATCGAATGCCATGTACCTTCCTTTCCAAGTATGATGTAGTCTTTTTATCAGCGTTACTTAATGTGGAGAACGGTTGCGGCGGCAAAAATATGTAATGTGAACTTTTGAAGCCGATTTCTATGGTGAGTTCTTTGGCAACGAAAATCCCATCTACGACAAAGCCTTGAATGTCTACAAATGCTAATCTCATGTTGACGCTCGAATACTAACTCTAATCAACATCTAGTTTAGGCTTTTAACAATTTCGGTGAGGGGGAAGTATTCCATGACGCAATCGTGAATTATGATGCAATAGACTTTGGTATTTTCGGGGAAGCCTATGTTTGCTTCAATGTCGAGTTTCACATCGACTGTGGACGCCTTCATGCTTTCCTCCTGCTTCGAACAATCGATAACAAACAATGCTCGTTTCTTGAAAGAAGAATAATCCAGCAGGGGGCGCTTCTGTGTGGAGTTTGCGTAGTTGGGATAGAATTCAGTATAGTTAAAATAGGCTTCATTGTAGTCAGTTTTAGCGAAATCCAATTGCATTCTTTCATTAGGCCAATATTCACCGTTAAGTGACAGTCTTAGACTTTGCACGTCGGCATTGTCAAATAAAGTAGGATCGGCTGTAGTCACGTTACGTTTGTCGGTTTGGAAGAAGACAATAACAAAACGGGGTCTTTTAACTGAAGTGGATGTCTTAACAGCCCAAACTTCACGTCTTGCACCTTTAGTAATTGAGGGTTATTCGTGTAACTCCCACTTCCTAAATGGAATAACTATAGGTTGATCTTTTTGAATGGATTTCATGAGATTTATCTTTATATCATCATTGGGAAAGATATGTTTAACTTTTAGTTCAACACTTGTAATATTAATTTTAGCGGTTGTTTGGGAGAGCGTACCAGATACATTCTTTTCCGTAATATATATGCAATCATTATCGTTTCGTGCTCGAACTAATCGTATTGTTTGACGTCCACATGTAATCATGGGATAATCGTTGAAAATGTTAAAAATATGTTTAAGAGGTATTTGAAGGTTGAAGGACTTGTCGCTGGCATTGAGAATGGGATCTTTCGGGTAATTCCAGCCTGCTATAGCCATATGATTGGAATCTTCTTGGTTATAACAAGTCATAGCACGTACGGCACTTATTATTCCAGGATCCCGAACTGTTTCCATTTCCCTGGCACTTTCACTGTACGTGCATGAATCGAATAGGAAGGCTCCAACATTATTTGCTAATTTTACATCACCAGCTCCATGTGTTTCAAGCGACCCTTTAATGCACAACAAAGTATCGCTCATTGCAAAAAACGAATCAACTTGATTAATGCTAAACTCCACAATGTCACTGCAATTGAATGATTTTATAAATGGAGCATAGGTTCTATATTCAGCCTTTCTAATTGAATCGTCAAACATCGGCTTACGATAGATACCAAACATCGAAGGCATGTTGTCGTTTTGACGAAGCCGTTTTCCATACGTGGTTGTCATTTTTCAATTTAAACCCCAGCGATTGCAGAACCAATTTGAGCTGTTTTAGCTTTGGCGACTGCTTAGCTAATGAAGTTGAAAGCTCTGCAGACTGTCTTTTATGATTGATTATTAGTCCCATCTGCTTCGCACTCTAAGCTCCAACACCAAAGTACTAAGCTCTCCACGAAAGTTTACAGGCTGACCGTCTTGGTCTAAGGCGATGACGGTGATATTGGTTATTTCACGTTGTGGTATAACGGGTAAGTAGAGCAAATTATGAGGAATTTCGTCGATGGAATATCCAGGATCTACTTGTATGACGAATTCGTAGATAGTATGTGCAGGTCTGTTTGCATCGAAGGCTCCAGTGGTAATGTTACAATCGAAGCGGATACTGGATACTTTAATGATTTTGACGGGGAGATCTGAAGAGTGCGTTTTGTTAGCGTCGACTATTTTCGGTGAAAATCCCAATATTCTCCCAAGACTATCAGTTTTCATAAAGGAAATTTTGTATTTACTTGAAATTTCACATTTCAACGTATTGTGATTGGGTTTTAGTGAAAATACCGGTCTAGTTGAATTGCTCGCACCCAACTTATCACAGATAAACTCTTCAAGGTCAGCAATTTCATAACATCCTGTGGGAAAATTGAAACTTTGAAGCTTGCCCTTGGTATCGTAGTAGTAAAACGTACAATTTTCAATGTTTGGTATACTGTGATATGAATGAAAAGAACGTAGAGCTATTTCGTAATCATTCTTTGGATCGAGGACAATAGGGGTAGGAGGCTGAAAGGTGAACACGTGATTGGTGCTGTTAACTCTCAGCAACTGTGACATGATGACTAATGAAATTCGGGAGATGTATGAATTTAAATAACACACACACACACGACATGTTCAATTATTTATTTTTACAAAGAAAACATGTGGCTTGAGAACTCGGAGGGCCGTCACAATGCGTCGTCCAATCAGGTCGGTTGTAATGGATGAAACAAGGCAGTCGTATTTGTAGTTTAAAATTTGCTCGATATTCATTGGGAAGTTTATGCCACATATCAAGCAATTCCGAAGGCCTTACACACTCTATTAGATGCTCAATGGGAAAGTGCTTTAGTTCTTCGGCAGTGAAACTACTCAATGTTTTTCCATGGTAGATATGTTGTAGTAATAGTTCCGTCATTGTTGTAGAAATTTCAAACACAAATGACCGCAATTGATTTGATCGTAGTTTTGATATTGGGTATTGTTGTAGAAAATTCTCGCACTCTTTCCCAGATATTTAACAACTTCTTTCGGCGGCTTCAAGTTACCAAATAAATCGAAATACTCTACATTGTTGTTTATCTTTCTGTAAGCTACCCAATGACTTCCGCTATTCTTAGAGGTATCCAAATTAACCACTCCACATTCTTGTTTTCGGGGACCGGCTTTGGGGAGAGTGTCTCGCATGAAAACTCCTCGAAAATGTGGTATTTTAAGCGATTTTGCGTAATGTGTTATGTCAAAGTCGGATAGTGCGTGATTGGGTAGCTTTATTAGTTTTTTTTTTAATACTATCCAAAACCGCCTTTTGGATACTTTTTCAGATACAGACCAGATCCTACACGTTCCATAGCCTTATTATGACGTACTTCTTCTTCCAATTTCTTTTGCGCATGCTTTGCGTCAATGACAGTTTTAGCAATCCCAGCAGCACCACCTGACAAAGCTCCAAGTGCCGATAGGCCAGCAAACAGAGGAATAAGTGGTAGGAAACCTCCGGATTTCGCTACAGGTATTACTCGAGGAACCTCGACTTCTTTTCTCCCACCAAATTCTTTAATAAGTGCTTTGGCTGCTCGTAAGGCAAACGTTGCAGTGTCTTTCAAAGATGCCCCTTTTTTCATGGACTTTCCCACTTTTAGAATGACATCTCGATGCAAGGAACGACGTTTGCGACATCCCATCCCCAGCTTTCTTTTCGCCTTCATTCCGCCTGTCACAAGTAATGCAGCAGTTTTCTCTGCCAAAGAAGCGTCTTTTGATTTGACGCGAGCCCAAGCTTTATCTTCAAGTATCTGATCGGCTTTGTGTCGTTCTTCGAGAGACTTATTCTTCCAGTGAGAAATATCGTGTTGTTTACAAGCAGCGTCCAAGGGGTTAATGCCTGGATCTCCGCGATCAAGACGTTTTTCCAATTTTGTACCGGCTACCAAAAAAACAATTAATTTTTTATAAAAAGAGTGGGGGGAGTACTTACGTCAACAGTACTGATAGCTAGGTAAGTGAAGTTCAATAGGTAGTTTATTGATGAGGGAATTTAAGAGACCTTCTCCTTCAAACACCAACATTAAGACTGATACGCGTAAGTGGTGACTATATTTAAAGAGTAGTACTACGAAAAACGACACACACAATGAAAATAATTCAACAAGAGCAGACGATACCCATTGAAAATCTAGATTTCACCTCAACGCCATCGATCGGCAAACATGGTAAATTGTTACCAAATTCTTTCCGCGCCATTTTATGCGGTCCCAGTGGGTGTGGAAAGACGAATGTCGTGCTGGCGCTCCTATTTAATCCGAATGGCGCGAAATTCAAAAACGTTCATGTTTATTCAAAATCGTTATTCCAACCAAAGTACCAATTGCTGCAAGAAGTTATAGCACAAGTCAAGGGCGTTGGCTATTTTCCATTTAAAGACAACGAGGAAATAATAAGTCCAGATAAAGCTCGGCCTAATTCTGTCTTTTTATTCGATGACGTTGCATGTGATGGTCAACAGAAAATTCGTGAATACTACTCCATGTGCAGACATAAAGATATCGATGCTGCATATCTTTGTCAAACATACTCAAAAATACCGAAACAGCTTATACGCGATAATTGTAATGTAATTGTGTTATTCAAGCAAGATGAGGTGAACTTGAAACATATATTCGACGAACACGTATCTCCAGACATGACATTCGACACATTTAAAAATGTGTGTTCAACGTGCTGGTGTGACCGTTATGGTACTTTGGTAATCGTGAAGGAATTCCCCTTCAATGAAGGTAGGTATCGCAAAGGATTCGATAAATATATAAAATTGTAAGCTGCGCCTTTAGTCTATACCAATATGTCTGATGATAAGGTTGCTACTGCATTGCGCAAGAAAAGAGTGTCTGAACTTGCCAGATCGATTCGCAAAAAATACTTGGCGTTGAAATTGGGTAAATCAGAGCAAGATGAGTCTATCAATAAACTATTCAAGCCAATATCCAAACCACTTGAAGAAATTGTGCAATCCTCAAAGACATTACAAAAAACGATTACAAATTTAAATCCAAAAGAGGAAATAAAGAAGGAAGAAGAAGAGCCTGATGATGTGTTTACACCTTTTCTCGAAACGGTGGCCGAAACCGATGAATCCGGCAATATTACACGTTCTCCAGAACAGATGCGTCCCGAAATTTCTCAGGAAGCTTTCGCAGACTATTTGGATCAATATCCTGCCATCAGTCATCAGTTCATTGAAGATTACTTCCAAAAAGATGATAAAATTGATAAAAATTATGGTCCGATATACAATGATGAAATCGGTTGGTCATTAGGCAAACGTCGAATTGCGTTCGATGGAAAAACCGGTAATATAAACATACTACCTGAGAAAAACAAAGGAGGAAGATATGTAATTGGAACACCAGGCTTGTATGAGCTTCTATTTTACCGAGACCCCAGTTACAATGATCAAGATTTACAGAACTATAAAAATCTTTTGACAACAACTGAAGTTCATTTAGACACTTTAGATCTTCTTAAGGGGTCAAGTACTGAAAAATATCACTACATCATAAAACCTTTATTCAAAACAAAATCTCTAACGACGAATAGATCGTCTCAGGTATTGACTCGTCTAAAATCGATTCCTTTAGCAAAAGGAAAAGGTATCGATCGTTTAACATATAATGATAAACCTATGGAGTATATTTATTGGGACGATGCCAATGAATTAGTGGATCGTTTGAAGTTGTTGATTGCTTCGAAAGAGGCAGGTAATACGTCACACGGCAACGAAATAGTAGCAATTATCAATGAGCTCAAGGAGGCTGATATAATAGAATAATACAAGTTGAAACTTGTTCATTTCAATTATGTCAGTCGATAAATTCGGACATAGACATCAAACGTCCTATGCGCGTTTACCGGCGAAAATCACGTTTCCTCATACACCGGACGGTGATATTGATATCGAAAATGTGAAAATTTGTAATGTTAAGGAACCGACAACAAATAGTGATGCTGCAACAAAAAAATATGTTGATGTGCAATTGAATGGCCTACGTACTATCAACTCGCCATTAATTCAAACACATGGTGTGGTGCTGCAGCAACAGGATCATGATATAAAGGATTTAGCTGTAGGATTGAACGAAATAAGAAATGAGCTTCATAAGACGAAAATCCCCATATTACAGGCGCATATTGCCAACTTACAAAATAAAACTAACGAAATGGCTGCATTTATTTCGCGAAATCCCCCTGTAGCAGGTAGGGATATGGCTACGAAGAAATATGTTGATGATTCAATTGGCGCAGCCAAAGTATTAATTCGAAAAGAATTCACTGCTTCTATTAACATGTGTGTTGAAAGCATACGTGAGTTACAAAAAGAAATTACAGAAAATATCATATCCGTCTCTGATATGAAAACTAACGTTTCAGGCATTGTAGACAACATTAAGGTTATGAATACGAATACCGTTAACCGCATTAACAGTCTGGAGCTGAAGCTAGCTGGTACATAATATGTATTCTAAAGAAAAAATTCAGCTTGTAAACGAGCTCCACAAACCGATACGGAAAAAATTCCCTCGGAGACGCACTATCATTAAGGGCCTTGACGATCTTTGGCAAATGGATCTTGCGGAGATGAGGAATTTTGCTCCACAAAATAGGAATCATTAAATGATACTAGTCGTTATTGATTGTTTTTCGAAGTTTGTGTGGACACGCCCATTAAAGACGAAGACCGGAGAGGAGATTACTCGGGCATTCTCGGACATTCTCGCTCACACTAGACGAATACCAAAAAATCTGCAATCTGATCAGGGAAAGGAATTTTACAACAGCAAATTTCAAAATTTAATGGGAAAACACAACATAAATCATTATAGCGTATTTAGCACAATGAAAGCTTCTATGGCAGAGCGTGTTATAAGAACTTTGAAATCGAAACTCTACAAGTATTTCAGTTTAAATGGCACCCACAAATGGATTGATATTCTGCCTGAAATTACTTAAAACTATAACAATACAAAACATTCCACAACAAAATATAAACCTTCTCAAGTCAACAAATCCAACGAAAAATCTATTTTGAATAACACCTATAGTCATTTAAAGATAGCCGGTCCACGAAAATTTAAAGTTGGCGACATTGTGCGCATATCCAAGGCAAAACATGTCTTTGAAAAAGGATATACACCCAATTGGACTACAGAACTATTCAAAATCACCAAAGTTAAAATTACCAATCCTGCTACGTATTTACTTGAAGACATGCAAGGGACACCAATCAGCGGCTGCTTCTATGACGAAGAACTACAGAAAACATCGAATCCGGACGTTTACTTGGTGGAAAAAGTTCTTAGACGTAAAGGCAAGAAACTGCTCGTGAAATGGTTGGGCTTAGACAAAAAGCATAACAGCTGGATTAATGGAGTTGATGTTTTATGACGTAAAAGGCCACACACGCTATAAATTGGAGTCGTTTCAGATCTCAAACTCAGTTAGCAACATGAGTTATCAAGGTGTCAGTAGTGGTTACGACAGTAGTAGTAGTGGCATTAACTATACTGCAGAGGTGGATAGAATTTTGAAAAACTATGAGTTTGCTGCAAAGTCTGAAAATGTGTACCTGCTTTCAACACAATATTCAATTTCCGGTTATGAAGTAAAATGCGGAATTAGTCCGGCAAGATCATTTACGCCTGCTGTTATTCTATCTCAGCAGCTCAAGTTCAGCAAAATATCTTTCAGCACTTACGAATGGCAGAACTTTATTTCAATAATGACGCAACAGATGAATTTCTTTCGTACCGGAGACGAGTTCATACCTGATTCGATTCCATGTGGAGACTACTGCACCATTACCCCATTAAATTACGATGATTGTAAGGTAATTTTTGTTAGAAAACATGACGTTGAGTATTACATGGATGAAGAAAAAGTATCCCAAATTTTAGAAGTAAATAATTTGATTATACAACGTATATCGGTGTTGGAAAATTTGGATTTTTGTCAATATTATTATAATGTTTTGGATTTCTGTAAAAATATCACCCCCGGAAGTTCTCTACAAATTTTATATGCATTTTGTTCCATAACACCAAACGATATGTTAAACAATGCTCTTAGAAAATTTGTATACTTTTATAAACTCAAAGTCATCAATGATTTGAATAAATAGTTATATGTGTTTGTGTGTTTTCTTCCCCCCAACCGACGACGAAAAAAAACAACTATTCAAAATAATGTTTTTTATTTTAAAAAGAAATACATTTAAAGCTACAAAAGCGAAATACAAAAAATTTTAAAAAAGAAATACATAGCAATATACAAAATACAGGTAAGTCATATTTTAGTCAATTATATATTACCGCTCTCGAAAGTTTGTTAATTAAATGTCACTTGAGAGAAAAATTTTGCATCCTGGATATTTATCATGTTCAGTATCACTATCATCAGAATCTATAAATCTGTAACTTTTAGGGGGGTACGTATGTAGTGCATTTACACATGATTCGCTGCTTTTAACTGTAAACAGCACTTCATGATAGCAACTTTGGCACCAATAAAAATGAGCTTGATATTTATCTGTGAGAAGAGAATCTTTATCTGTTGTTTCATGAAAATTATCAAATCCCGCTAATAATGATTTATCTTTGCTCTTGTGAGCTTCTAATAAAATTTCAAAACAATGCTTGCAAACGTTAATTTTATAATTGAAGATTCTATAATATGAAACCCATAGACAATATTCAGCCTTCGTGATCATGGTCCCAATTTTTAAGTGACAATACAGAATTTCTTCTGGGTATCGATATATATCTACTACAATCGATATACTCCAAAGGATAAGGGTAAGGCTGATTTTGAGCTAGAACATTTACTGATTTCCATTTCCAGTATGAGAATCTTTTTGCAATATTACATGTCATTGACCATGGTAACGGTGACTCATTAATAAAATTAGCTAATATATTAATATTTTCACAAATTGCTTTTATGCATAATTGACGTAATTGGTGAGGCTGCTGCTGCTGCATCTACAACAATGAAATTAAATTTTATAATGCCCCCAAGGTAGCGTATCGAAAGTATTTGGTATTAAATAGCGTTTATCATCATAAGGACTCAAACCGATTTTTGATTGCTCTACACTATAAACATTATGTCCAAATGACCTAATGCAGCGTTGTGTGGTTATTTTATTTTTCCATTCTCTCAAACATTTCACATAGTCATCAAACGTAATGTTATTTTTAACAACATTATATTTAACGCCTTTGGACTTCTTAACAACTTTACCACCCTGAACCTTGTAACTATACATTTTAGAGCGAAGCCCTACGAAATGAGTCATAATTTTTCGTCTTTCATTAAACCTAAAACTTTTTTATTAACTTTAGGAATTCCATATGGATTATCATCACTATAATCAGATGTATCAAATTGAGATAAATCTGCCTTTATCACCTCCTCATAAGCATCATTACATCGCAATTCGAGGATAAAACTATCTGTGTCCATATACATTATCTTACAACGATCTAGACCCATTTTTGGTAACATGTAATTATAATGAAAATTGTACATAAAAATTTTAGATAAATCTAGTATTGCCTGTCCTATGTACAAGGGTTTATTAAAAATAATTTCAGACTTTTTTAGTTCGATAACCACCAAATTTTCCTCCAAAATTGTGCGGCTATGAAATCGAAAACTTGAAATTAAATTTTTAGCCCCATAACGTTCCTCCCATGATTTTACTAGCTTAACTACGCGGTGTTTGCGTATATTTTCCATTGTTTCACCAAACACAGCGTTGTTCATTAACTTGAAAAGGTTTTTTTCAAAGTCATTATTTGCTGCTGTCCTCAATCTCGTATTTAGCTCGATGTAGGGCTTCAACCAAGCTGCCTGAAGAAACTTCAAAATTTTATGTATTTTAGTTAAAATTAAACCATTGGCCAACATTTGTTTCAAGTTTCTGTAGTGTACTGTATATTCTTTTTTATCTGTTAGAGTTGTCATTAATTTCGGCAATTTAGCTCCCCCAGGTGGTATGCTGTGTTCAGATGCAAATGGAAAGTCCTTGTGTTTGTCGTGCAGTTCTTGCGGATATGATAAATCAACCTGAAGAACGTACCCTTCTTCAGATTCGTCGGGTATTGACATTACGTCAAAATTCGTAAAATCTTCTACCCATTCAAACTTCTCGTAGGGTAGTAGTTCACTCATAGCTTTGCCATATAAATTGTTTATGTCAAAATGCATGAGGTACGTCGAGGGTTTTGTGGGATCATATTCTGACATGTATTTATTGTTAGCTTTTGAAAATCGGTTGCTGCAAACAGAAATTCCTCCTCTTATGGCGTTTTCCAAAAACAGCACCATGTCCAGATCCTTAAGTATCTCCAATTTACATCGGGTGTATTTGAGCATGCAATCCCACGTATAACCGGGCATAGTGTAGTACCATGCAGGGTCTAGAACGTATATGGAAAAACATTTTTTGCAAAACTGCTCGAAAACATCCGCAAGAAGTAAAATATCTGTTTTTAAATACAAGTCTGCATATTCCCCCAACGTTTTAATACCAAAATTTTGCCACACTGCTTGGGCATGAGCATACTTTTTATCATCTATATTTTCATCGGTAAGTTTACTGTAAAAATGCTTAATTGGAGGTAGAGAAGTTTCATTTAGTTTGTCCAAACAATCAATATATTCATAACAAAAAACCCCTTTACCCGTCAATAAATTAAATTTGGCATTATCTAAATTTTGGAACTCTTGCTTTAAAATTTTCTTCTCCGACTGATCTAAAATTGATGCTAATTCGTCGAGAAAAGCTCCCAAGAATCGTAAAGAGTCTATAAACCGCAATTTAATATTATTTTCATCTGAATGTAGAGTGAAGGAGATGTATTTATCTTTGTTGATTGGAAGTACGCTCAATTGGCCATTCTTACATAAATTTGAAATTAAAAAATGGCTGTCATATCCGCTTAAGTTATGAAATATGACGGGTATAACGAATAATTTTTTGAAATTTAAATTGCATGCTTGATGTGCAAATCCCCTAAAATCCCCCGAAAAATGATCGTGATCTCTGACAATCACGTCTTTAATTGCAAATTGTTTATTACACATATGGCAAGCTTTTGCTGCTGCTGCTGTACATTGGTCTTCAATAATAGGAACAATTGTTTTAATTTTTGAATGAACAAATTTGGCAACGTCTGACATTTTATTTGCAAACCAATCCATGGAATCCGCACCGCGATAGCTATCGAAATAAGAAAGACTATTGTCGTAAGAACACTTTACATAGTAGCCAGCACTGTATGGAACATGTTTCTGATATTTATTTGTTGCAGATTGGCAACAAGGGTCAGTAAATTTTTCCAATTGGCACTCAAAATCAGCATAAACGACAAACGGAGCCGTTTGTTGATATGTGAAATTTTTAAATTCTACATGGTTATATTTAGGTACACTCATTTTATATTTATTCAATTTACTACACAATTTTTCATGCTCAGTTAATTTATCTTTTATTTGAAAATAATTCAGACATCTATCACAAATAAATTTTCTACCATCATGTTTGTTTAACTGCGAGGAAACTAGTCTTGATAAATTTTTAATCCAGCAGTAATGAAATTTGATTTCTTCGTTATTATCATCTACAGGTGGTGCATCATAATCATTCAATTTTGGATGATATTTGTTTTGAATTAAAAGTAAATTTACATGTTTATTCAACTTATTTTTTGCCAATCTAGCTGGTACTACTACATAAAATGATTTCTTTTCCATTTCAATAAGTTCTAAAGCGTAAACGTTTACAGAAATATCATTAAGTTTTTCAAATTTGGTTATTTTTGATAATTCCATTGGACAATCTAAATCCTCTGTTTTCAAAACTGTACTATAATATGGATAGGAGCCAGTCTGGTTCACATGCGCATGTGCAGGATAAAGGGCACTAACAATGGACCAGTAAAAGCAAAATTGATCGGTATTTTTAATATTTATACAACAGTGTTTCTTCAAAATTTGTTCTGGAAGTTTCCAATTTCAAATTTATTTATATTTACTGCTAATGATATAATTTTAAATAATGCGCTACCCGACTCTTTTTTCGAAAATTCCGACAATTTATTCAATAGTTTATCTTTGATGTGGTCTTTGAACCACTCTAATACATCAATCGATTTATCAATTACATCGTTTTTGGTATTGAAGTACTTTATGTCTGACATTTCATTTTCACCGGATTTTTTTAAAAATTCCCCACAAAATGTCGTATTCACTTTCAATGCAGAGTGTTCTGTCAAAAGTTTCCTAATTTTATTTTGAAAAATAACTACACAATCTTCTAAAAATCGATTCAAATCTTTATGAAGTAAATTGACTATAGCTCCCGTCTTAATCCTACTCTTAAAACTCGATTCTACATTCACCCATTTAACTCTACTCTGTAATTTGGAATTTAAACCTGACCCTACATGTCTATTTAAAATTAATTTCCTAAAATGTTCAAAGTGCCCCACGTAAGTTTCTAATTTTCTGAAAGTTCCCATAGATAATTTATTAGGTAACTTTCTACGAATCGCCGCATTACATAATTTTATTTGTCTATGCATTCGTTTTAGCCAAATCTCAGCGTCCCTACTGGTAAATTTATCAAAAAGTATTTTTCTCAATTTTTTCATTGAAAGTAATAAACGGTCGGATTGTTCAATTAAAGTGTTAACAGACTTCATTGGAGCGGTAAATATATAAATTGAACAAAAATATCACTCACCCTTTTTAATTCTCCTTAATTTCAAAAGATGTTAATTTATTGGGCTTTCCAACATCTATTTTGCCTCTATAAATGATGTTGTACTTCTTTAGGCTGAACTCCGCCAGGTGTGGTCGATAAACTTCGGTAGTCCTCTGGGGTAGGAACACCGCTTTTTCGTCTTCAAGCTCAAGCAGGACCGCCTCCCCAAATTTTGTATTTACTATTTTCCCTGCTTTTATTGGAAATGGTGTATCTTGTGGAAGGTCCGTCAGCTTGATAGACGTTTTTCTTTCTATAAGAGAGACTTTATTAAGTTTAGTCAGGTCCATCTATAAAAAAAAATGAAATCATATAAAAAATGAAGACTCGGAAAAACAATTACTGCTTTTTAAAAAATTTTACCCTCACCTTATTTTTTTTCTGCACACCGGTAATTTTGGTTGGTTGGTTGGTGGCTCTTGGCAAATTTTTTAACTATAAAGAAATCAAAAAATAAATAAAATAAAAAAATTTAAATTACAAGAACTCACCTCAACTTTGTTATCACACACACACACAGTTGACAACTCAGCTACTGTTTTTAGTTGGTCGGTTGGATTCTCAGCAAAAACTACTCTCTCCCGGCTTGCGTTTGCTTATTTATGTGTGTCTTCCCCACCGTATGCAAAAAAACACGTGTCGTGACTTTAGTGAATTTTTGCAATGGGAATTGCGGTGTGCCTGTTATATCTTCTTACCATAAGTTTCCTTTTTGTGTTTAAATTTTAGATTGTAACTTCCTATTTACAGCGGGTATTGTAGATAAAAATTTCTTATCTCAAGGTTGTAGCTTGTTTTTCCCATTTTTGCGGTAGATTGTTACTTCCTGTTACAATGGGTATTGTAGATAAAAAATTTCTTATCTGCAACGTTCGTAGGAACTTCAGAAAAACAATTTAATTATTTGCAAAGTTTATTTTAAAAAAATATTATTGATAAAAAGAAATTATTTTTGTTAATAAAGTCTTGAGATGATTTAAAAGGTCTCCATTAGGACATGGGATATCAAATAGGTTCCAATTAAAGGGTCCGGCTGCAACAAGTTTTTTGGTAAACTCATTATATTTGTAGTATGTGGTGTTTTTGAAAAAGTACATGTGTCCGTCAATGTACTGGAATGCTCCTGTAACATCTGTGGGTAGTCCAGGGAAAATATCTTTAATTTGTCCTCTATTTAAGGCATTTTTTAAGTTCTTATCATATTCAATATAATTACTGTTATTATAAAATACATAAATTTTTCCGTGGTTGCTTTGAAACATTGTGTTTATTTGAGAATTTTTCGGTATAAGTAAATTACCTTCCTCAAGTATTCGCAAACCTGGGAAATCTGCTATATAGTATTTACGAACATCTTTATTGACTGCTATTAAATTACCGGAAGAACTTTGAAAAATCTGAATTATGGAGCCCACTTCTTCGGGTAGATAATCATCGAGCATTTCTGGTTCTGAGGGAATAAGCTTCGAGTTCAAATCAATTTTCCATAGAAAATCTTTATAAATAATATATGAGTGATAATTTTCAAATGCCATCGCAGTCAACATATACTCCGGCGTTATGTCGCATAAATTTTTATTTGGTGGATGGGGTCTATGATGACCTGTAGTCGGTGGCGTAGGTTTGAAAGGATTATTCGCATATTTATTGATTGGTCCATAAAGAGCTTCAAGGGCCATTTTATCATCTTCATCCAATTTTGAGGTCGCGTTTTGTTGATACCATGGATACATTATTGCTTTTTTATTATCACTATGGGATATACCTAGGATATGTCCAATTTCATGAATTAATACCATGAGTAGACTAGTCCTATCGTCTGAACTTGATCCATCTAAACTTAAATCCCACTTTTCATCGGCATCAATATGAAGTTCTATACAGCTGTTGCCATTTGGGAAATAACCATGTGCCAACACCTTTCCAGGGCCATCAAATGCACTGGGGCATTCATCTCTACCTTGGCAATCTGCACGAAAATAGTGTTTTCCATGTACAACAGTGATAGTTATATCGGGAGCATAAGGTTTTGTTTTGTGTATTAATTCAAATTTGAACTTTGAACTGTTACTCCACACTTCAAAAGCCTTTTCGATTACATCAAGATATGCTTGATTTGCCTGAGGGAAGAACCATTTCAAATTAAATTTGGTCCATTTTAATCTAACTCTAAAAGAATGATCATCGTCGGAAGCTGCTTCACTTACAGAACATCTTGGTCTATCCAGAAGTTGTATTGTATCTTCATCTAATTCTCCCGTTGCAGGAATATTATATTTTTCTTGAAAACTCAACAAATAATCCTCAAGTTTAGTCAAATCATTTTCATTTGCGTATCCGAAGCGTTGTAAATACTCCATAGCATACTGCTGGTCGACAACACAAAGTGCTGGACATAGCGCTGCAGCTAATATAATTATTAACATGATCTTCACCCTTCTGTTATCCTCAAGAAACTAATCCCCAAACACATTATTAACAACATATATATTTTTAAAAAAAAACCTCCCACCGTTACACGTTTGACATAGCACGCGACGTGTCACGCATATATTATATGTTACTTTTAAGCCACCCGGTATATTACGAAATTCTTAGTAATATTTCAACATAAGTTACTTTTAAGCCCCCCGGTATATTCCCGCGCGCCGCCTTATCATCCTAACGTATCTTTCTCGACTACGTCACATTTTACAGCAAGAAGCTTACGGTGCGCGCGCTCGACCGTCGATGTAGGCGCGCCGCCTTATCATCCTAATGGATCTTTCTCGACTACGTCACATTTTACAGCAAGAAGCGTACGGTGCGCGCGCTATTCACATTGTAGCATGTATACCCTTCTTCGCCAATGATATGCATGAGAGATCATGGCGGACTATGTTAGATGTATTGCTATGAACGCGTAGGTTCGGGGTTCGATCCACACTCAAGTTTTTTTAATTAATTAAATTCACGAGCGGCCTGCGCACGGCGGGGTGCGCGACGGCGGGCTGTCTCTCTCACACTCATTGGCTCCATGACTCTCTCTCTCTAACACACTGTTTTCCCTATACTTGTCGTTGAACTGTCCTAGCCCTTCTACTAACCAAGATCCCTTGGAAAACTTTTTTGGAAAAATTGGGAGTCATGGAGTTAGAAATATAAATCCTAATGCAGCATCATTTATGAATTCATTTAAATCTTTAATCCTGAATAACTTCATGTCAAACCATACTAACTCGTTCAATTGTGAGTCAGATGAACTTGAATGTTTAGAAGATTTAAAGTTGATTTTAACTTTTGAATCGCTTTCCATAATTAAGGCAATATTCAATTTCCAGTTTCAGTCCCAGAATTTAAATCGGAACATAGTAGTTTATTATAGAAAGGGAAATTAACTTATGTAGCAGGATTTGTGACAAAAAAAGTTTTGAAGAAAATTAAAGTTTGCTCTAGATTTAGGTCAAAATTGGTAGGTACGGACTGAATATTTTGTGGTTGATGCAAGGGCCTACTCTCCAAATGCACTATTAGCTCCATCAACAAACAATTTTTTTTTTTCAAAAGTGTATTAATATTTTAAGCAGTGTATTGCCACAAATTTGCTATTAT
Source organism: Lochmaea capreae (assembly GCA_949126875.1). Lineage (NCBI taxonomy): Eukaryota > Metazoa > Arthropoda > Insecta > Coleoptera > Chrysomelidae > Lochmaea > Lochmaea capreae. Next base: position 24,000,372 of record OX421409.1, on the reverse strand, counting down.
TCTAACATAACTGCTGTTTTAAAATTAGTATTAAGAAATGAATGTAAAAATCAAATTTTTACATGTGACATTCATGATCTACAAGATTTGATCTTGGACTACATTGTAAAATTCTATATGTTAATGTGGATAAAAAGTTTTAACTCCGTTTTGAAAGGGAAACAGAATATTGGAACAAGTGAGGACTCAATCAAAATTTATGCATCTAAAAAATTTGAAACGCATAAAAAATATCGTTTAAAATCAGGAACTTGGAAAATTTAAAAACTTAATAAAAACTTCCTTTCCCTCCTTATCAATTCCATTTATTTCAAGACATATTGCCCAAATACATTTGTTCATGACAGTTTTGAATGAAACACACTGTTTTTAAACAACTCCACCATATGAGCTGAATTCTTGGAAAATTCTAATAAATTGACAATTGTTTCGATATATATGTTATATACGAAAAATCGCTTAGGTTTTAGTTACACTAGTATCGTATTAGAGGATGATAACAACTTCTCCATTTTCATGGGAACGACGCTAGATTGCATTTTACATAAAAATTAACGCTGACCCCTAACCCCCAACCTTACACCTCAAAGACCGGGAAATCAACCTAATAATAATTTCAATCAACAGAGAACACTTCATTTTAATCAAAACCATTCCTACAATGACTCTGAAAGTAACTATAACTATTATACCGATGATAGTCAAAACTATTTCGAAAATCCAGATCAGTACTCTGAAAACGAACTAGAATATAAAGAATACTACCAAGAAATTAACCCTAATTCCCCAGACTATTATACTGCTGATAGTGAAATGGAAGAAAACTATTATACTGGTAATAGTGCTCTTGATTTCGAAGATAAGATTAGCAATACAAATGAATCCGAAATTGCTAACTACGACTATGTTTGTTCGAAAACTCACATTTCTCACTGAGAAAATAACTTTTATTTTGTATCTCAACTAAACGGAAACTCTTGACAACGTCGCAATCGTTCTCACAGCGAACGTATGCTCCACCAAAAATCAATATTAAATACGTACTACCCATTAATTAGCCATCCCTGTCCAACGAACCAAATCTTCCAATACATCTTCTCTTTCGCACCTTGCACAAAAGCAATATCTGGAACAGACCCTTACCACCCCTACTCTCCAACCAGCTAATCGGCCCAACCCCAAAAAACCAGTATCTCGTCAGAACTCACGCTAGAAGCATTGGCTTCTCCCCTATATTGCTTCACACGTAACCCATGCCGGTTAGGTATAAGTGTTTTACCAAAAAAGTGAGAAAAGTGTCGCTCTCAGGTAGTCATCAATTGCTACCAGCTGTATAATTGTGATATTTTTATGTACATAGTTTAGTAAACTTAGTGAAATTAAATCCAGTGTTTCATTTCGGAATGAGTCTGGAATGAATGGTAAAACAGCTCATTTACTCAGTACGGTTTAAAGGGAAACAAAAGAAAATTCCCTCAAATCGCACATGGTCCTTCGAGCCGGATCCCAAAGGAAAATCAAACTCCAACGGTAACGTAAGTCCTCAAATCGCAAAGAAACTGACCTCGTGACATCAAACCGACGCCGGAAGTGCTTCTACAGCCATCTTGGATCCCTCCAGCGGACAGCAGACGAACTAATGGCAGTTCAAAACAGCGCAAGCGCACTCTAGCTGTGCTCCACTAATCTCCCGTCTCAGTCTCACTCTCTCAGCTCATCACCCGTCTCTCTCGTGGTACGAACATTGATAGGAAGGTAGCCAAAACTAATAAACATTGAAAGGTCAGTGATTTTTATACTATTTTCGAACTATTGTTGATTTTTAATTGATACTTATTATATAAAGCTATAGTGATTCTTAACATTTCTATTCTGTTTTTAAACATTTTATTGTCGATGTTTAATTGATGCTTATAATAAGTTCAAATATAGATTTCAAGGAAAAGCTTTCAGCACACAATGTCAGAAGACGAGAATAATATGCCATAGTTTAAAACTATAAGAAAAATGCCAAAGCGCAAATAACCAGAATCTCTAACTGGTTTGAAAATCATAAAGATATTGTAGTAGAGTCAAATGAAATCAAAAACAGAATTAGATTTGTTCCGTCCTATTCCTTCAGGAACGGGGTACGTTATTTTCTCGAACGTTGAGCTTGTGAGCGTCAAGCAATCAACCATAAGCTCGAGTCGGGAGGGGTCATGGGTGGTAGGGGAGACCGGGGATGGTTTGGACACGGGGATACAGTGGACAGGTTCAAATTTCCCGCCCTAAAGTGAATTCTACTGCCGCGATCGATTGTACATATTGGTAACACTGCGAGAGACCAGTTGACAGAAACAAATAACCGTCGTTATAAAATTGTGACTTTTACAGTGCTTGTTTACTTTTAGACACCTATGATATAACTTTTTAAGGTAAGAACGTAAGGTTTTTCTGTAACTTAGTTTAATGTTTTCTGTTTGGCGTTCAATTTGCATGCAATGGAGACTAGTAGGAATATATTCAAGTATGTTTCGTGAAGATGCAATTTTTGGTTCAGATTTCACAGCCAGAAATGTGTGATTACACCTGTTGGGGATACATTGGACAACTGGACACGTTGTCCAATGTATCCCCGATGTATCTGTTGATGTGAACTGTTTTATCTTTTCCAGATGCCACGGGAATTCAAAAGAAAAACTCAACGAACCTTTCCTGAAGGTGATCTACAGCAGGCGGTTGAAGATGTTTTAAACAATCGTGGAAGTTTGCGCCATGTGGCAGCTATTCGAAACGTGACGAAGTCTCGTCTTGCACTTTATGTAAAGAAGGCCAGAGAAATGGGCATAGACACTCTGTCGTTCAAACCAAATTTCCATAGAAGACAGGTGTTCTCAGACCAAATGGAGAAAGCATTGGCGGGGTATTTACTACAATGCTCCAAAATGTTTTACGGAGTGACACCGAAAAAATGCAGACAAATAGCTTTACAATTCGCTGACGTAAACAATCTAAAATTTCCTGAATCCTGGAAAAGAAAAGGGCAAGCTGGTAGTGACTGGTTTACTGGGTTTATGAAGAGAAATCCTACGTTATCCATTAGAAAACCTGAGGCAACCTCACTTGCCAGAATGACTGCATTCAATAAAACCACGGTCGGCGACTTTTTTGACAAAGTGGACAATGTTATGCAAAGGAAGAAGTTCAGACCTTCAGATATATTTAATCTTGATGAAACGGGAGTCACCACAGTGCCTCCAGTGGCCAAAGTAATTGGACAAAAGGGTGAAAAGCAAGTTGGCCAAGTGACTTCGAGAGAGCGAGGAGAACTGATGACTCAAGTGGGTATAATTTGTGCCAATGGCAATTCTTTACCTCCCGTGTTCATATTCCCACGTGTCCGCTTCGACAAACAGCGAATGATGGCTGGAGCAGCACCTGGAGCTTTAGGATTGGTCCACAAATCTGGTTGGATGACCACCGATAACTTCGTGTTAGTATTGAAATTTTTTAAAGACAATGTGAGGTGTGATAAAGAACATCCTGTGTTGATATTGATGGATAATCACGAGTCTCATATAAGCTTGGAAGGTGTTAATTTCTGCCGAGATAATGGAATTACAATTTTGACACTTCCGCCGCACACTTCCAACCACTTACAACCCCTGGACCGTTGCGTGTTTGGCCCGTTTAAGAAATACTACAGTGAAGCAGTCCACTCATGGATGTTGGCCCATCCCAATGAAACTCTATCAATCTACGCACTTCCTGAGCTATGTTCCAAAGCTTGGGATCGTGCTGCAACTCCTGAAAATGTGAAATCAGGTTTCCTGAAATGTGGTATCTCGCCATTTGATAGAAACATTTTCCAAGACCACGATTTTCTCTGCTCTGCGGTCTCGGATCGTCCATTTCCGGACCCTCTTGTTCCCAGTACTTCTTCGGAACCTATCGTGTCAACATCTAAAGGAGCAGGCAGAGACACTGCTGCTGTGGATCCTTCTATTACAATCAACTGTTCTACAGAGGCTCATACACCAGTTCCCACATCGAGTCATCAGTTTCCCACACCAGTTGCTTCTACATCGGCACAATCGGAGTTCGTTTCTCCAGAACAATTGAATCCGTACCCAAAAGCTAAGCCAAGGAAATTGGGTAAGGGTGGCAGAAAACGTGGGAGAAGTATGATCGCAACAGACACACCAGAAAAAGAAGAACTCGAACTAAAAGAGAGAGTGAAAATGACAAAGAAAGCCAAGGTAGTGAAGAAGAAGGTATTTGAAACAAAGAAGACTGTTTTCGAAGAAGATTCTTCAGATGAAGACATGGGAGAAGTCATCATGAAAGATTCTTCTTCTGAATGGGAAGAGGAGGCAGAAAGTGACGAGTGCCTTAGAAGTGGCAACGATGCCGTTGAAGATGACTTTCTAATTGTAAAAGTTCCATCGAAGAAAGGCAAGTTTGCGATGAATTATGTGGCAAAAGTAAAAAGTAAGTTGCGAGACGGACTTGAAGTAAAGTTCTACAGGCGACTGCTTCCGTCTAATCGCTTTCAACCTACAGCCGAAGAAACTTCATTTGTGGATTTTTCACAAGTGATTTTGATCCTTCCGAAAGCGATAGAAGACAAGCGTCCCAGATTCAAAGGCATGCTTTATTTCAACACTGACCTATCGGGATTCTGCCTGCAGTGACTTATTTTGATATACCTACTTTTCTACTTTTATATTTAGACAAAATATGAATTAAAAATGTTTCTGTTGCTGTACCTATCACTGTTTGTGTTCTGTCCATACCATCCCCAGGTGCCGTCCAAAGTATCCCCAAACACGGGGATAGTTTGGACAGATGTAGTGCCTCTAATTTCTGGCCTTTTTCTGAAAATATATCAATCTTGGAAAGTTTATATTATGAGTATATAAACCTAAAAGACAAGTCTACACATTAGCCTAAAAACCATAAAGGTAACATTTTTAGACAAATAAATAAAAAATAAAACCCAAAAAGTGTCCAAACCAACCCCGGTCTCCCCTATTTATTATAAGAAAAATTAATACCAGGTTGGTTGGTAACTAATACTATTTATTTTTGTACAACTGTTATCTATGTTCGTCACAGACGGAGCTGGTACACAAAACAGGAAAAGAGTAAATAGAGTAGATAAGCACAGTAAAAATATTCTTACGCTACTATAGATCTATGATCCGGGATTGACAGTGTCAAGTCAAGTGTCATACAATAGACAAGACATTTATAATATGTTATGCTTATAAGTACATGCTTAATGATTGTAAAATTAATGAATAAAAAAAATACAGTAAAACTGATCAATAAAATGGAATTAATATTACCTACTCCTATTAAAAATAATTGTGATTACGGTAAGTTATCACCCAAGAGTATATACTTTTGGTTTACAAGTTATTTATTATAGATAAATGGTATCACTGGTATAATAAAGGTTCCAAACACTATGTATAGACACACTGTGGTTCAATTTGGATATGTTAACTTTAACTCCAGTCATCAAGAGAGTCTGTTCACAACGGTAAGCCTTGGTATATATGTATAAAACAAAAAAAAGGTTGATCCTACCTTGTTTATGGGGTAACTGTGAAAAACGAGTGGGGCTCCAAAGCCGGAAAACAGCCCAGAGGCGGAGTGTCTCACTACAGGGTAGACGAAGATCCCTCCAGGTGAGTAAATGGGTCCAAACAGCAAATTCAAGTATATGGTACTTCATAAATAACGCCAACCAAATATCTAAGTAGCATGCAGATATCAAGCAAATTTAAAGCACCAACTCAGTTTTCCAATAAAACACAAAAAGAGAAGAGTAGAATGTAGAGTACAGTAAAGTACGGTAGATTAGAGGCCTAAAATAGAAATATCTAGTAGTGAACTATGTCTACAACCATAAACCGCTAGGTAAAATAGTATGTACATGGTTTCGATGTTATTTGAGCACCTACCTGTTGATGATGGTTCGGCCTCGTAGTAGTCACAATTGGCAAGATCCACAATCGAATCCTTTTACAAGAAATTACCAACTACTGGTTAATATAGAAATTATGGATCTCACAATCCTATTAGCCTAAATCCTCAACTTGAGATTATTAAAAGCACATGCTTCCAGTGTCAAGCTAATTAGGTCTGAAGAATGACAAAGAACGAGACAATTGACAGACAGGCATTTCCTGTGAAGATCAGGTAAGACACTTGATATTTCTATTAATTTTATTAGTCAATTTCTAGCAACATACTTAATATTTTAACCTTGACCTCAGTAGAGAGGTTGTGATGCCTTTTGGCCTAAATATTAAGTTATTAAGTATTTAAATTATTATCGAATAAATTCCCTTCAGCTAATTCCAATAAACCACGAATTGTTTTATAAATAATAAATATAAAGGTTGCACGTACGAGTCAATGTCAAATCGTGAATATATATTAACTAGTATTGTGTATGTTTACTTATAGTGAACTTGACTCTTCATATAAATATGTAACGATAGTATTTTAAGAGGTCATTACAATTCAGTTCAATTTATGCGATTCATTCTAATTAGTAATCTAGTAGTATTCATATTAGTGTTAGTAGTTAATGTATATTAAGTAATAAATAGAACATGTCCCAGTGATACAGGTAGTTGTTTTATTCCTGTAAGATGACCCACCGAGTGACCAGCAGCACCACCTATTCAGAGGCCCTTCTACAATCCTAATACCCGAAGTATCCATACTAGGATACACACATTACATGGCGATCCTGCAAACAATTGGAATTCTGTAACAATGGGTGGAAAATCAACGAAACAAGCGGTCCAGGAAAATGGTGTGGTCAACAGTAATTTTATAGTACAAGAAGAGGAAATCAAAGCAGATCTGGAGGTGAAGACTCTCATCTACATCATTGTGGTTGTTTTGGTACTACAATTTGGATGGTCTATATATAAGAATCATAGAAGACAAATAAAGAGGGAGATAAGAAGAAATCTACAGCAAAGCACGCTGAATCTTTAGGATGGTGAGAATTTTTTTTGTAAACTTTAAGGGTATATTCTGTTTTGTGGTTAAATTTCTTTTTTTTGATAATTGATATTTCAATTTTTTTATTTTTATTGACAATGAATTTTAAATGTCCTCGAGTGATGGAAATACAGTAACGTGGGATGAATTTGAGATTAGATTGAATTTAATTTTAGAAGATATACGTAGGAATAGTGAGTGTGTGTTAAAAAAAGGAGGTTCCAAAAAGCTCAGATAGTCATATAGATATAATAAATAAGTTGTGTGATTCATTTAATAGTTTCTCTAGGTTAATAAATAAGAATTGGTATAAGTTAGATGAGAATCAGCAGAGTACATGTATTTTATATTTTAACAAAATTAGAGAAAAGGTAGAGAAAGCATTTCAAGTGTTAGATTGTCAGTATAAAGTTCCGTCTCAATTAATTACGCGTAATAATTTAATTAATAAAGAAGCATTAGAAGCAATGAGCAAGGGTGAAAAGGATAAAATGGCATTAAGTATGAGTGATTTTTTCAATTTAGCTGGTAAGATATTACCAAACGAATTTAACGGAGATATAAGCAAATTGCAATCTTTTGTAGATGCCATAAGTTTGCTACAGGTTTGTGCAGCAGAGCATGAGGAGAATGCTGTATTATTTGTGAAAACAAGGCTAACTGGAAAGGCTACGAGTCTAATCACTACCGAAAACTCGTTGGTAGAAATTATAGAAACACTAAAAAAGGGACTAAAGGGAGATAGTGCTAGTTTAGTAGGAGCTAAATTAAGCAAATTAAGACAAAACAATAAGGATATAGTTGAGTATGCATCAGAGATGGAGAAATTAACAGATCAGTTACAAGCCGCGTATTTGGCAGAAGGAATGCCAGTAGCAACTAAGTATACTACAGAAGCAGCAGTAAAATCACTGATCGACAACTCAGCATCAGAACGGATAAAAACCGTTATGGCAGCTGGAAATTTTACGACACCGCAAGAGGTGATGACTAAATTGGTTTCCATCAATATGGGAAACAATCAGACAACAGGAAGTGTTCTGCATTATAAGGCAGATAGGAATAAATTTGTGTCAGGAAATACCTATTTTCCTCAGCGAAGATACTCTTATGTTAATCATAATGGAGAAAATAATTTTCATAGGAAAAATAACTACGATAACAGTAGGAAATTTCACACCAATCAAGGCAATAGGAGATTTACTGGTTACAGGGAGAAACCAGAAGAATATAGAAACAAGCCTAACAATAGGTTTAACAATGATAATAAATATAGAAATGTAAGAATGTGTGAGAGTGAAGAGACGAGAGTGGAAGATGAACAGAAAGAATTGGGGTTTTGAAAAAGAAAGGTGAAAAATCCAAAATTTTAAATAACTTGCATAATAATAATCATTATATTTATAACTTTGATTTAACTCTTTCAAACTTTGTGCAAATTAAAACTGACATATCGGATAATATAGATACTTTTAGAAGAAATTAAAACTTTGGGTACAATAGAAACTTTTCTTTTTATTAAGGGTGTAGCATTTAAACATTGTTTTCATGTAGTAGAGGAAGAATTTCCTATACCTACGAATGGAATTCTAGGTAGAGATTTCATAAGGAATTATAATTGTATTTTAGATTATTCAGAATTAAAATTATACATAGATTGTAAATCTAGGAATACAGTAACATTGGAAATTTTTGACAATCCTGAATATGATACTGTGGCAATACCGCCTAGATGTGAAGTCTATCGGTTGGTAGAAAGTTTCAAAAACTTAAGACAGGATAAAGTTGTCGAGCAACAAGAACTATTACCAGGAATATTTATAGCAAGATCTATTATATCAAAAACTAATCCTTATGTCAGAATTTTAAACACAAATTATGAAAGCAAGTCGATAAATACAAACAATATTAAAATATTGGATTTAAATTTATTTCATGTATATGCTGTGAAGAATGAAAGTAAGAATAGGATGAAAGAATTAAGAAAAACATTAAATTTAGAGGTACCAGAATACGTGAGGGATAAGCTAATAAATCTTTGTGTGAATTTTTCAGATATTTTTGCTTTAAAGAACGACATTTTAACGCATAATAATTTTTATGAGCAAAAGCTATTGGTAAAAGATGATACTCCAGTGTATATTAAAAATTATCGCACGCCACACTCTCAATATTCAGAACTTAATAATCAGGTCCAAAAGTTATTAGAACAAGGTATAATTGAATCTTCAATCTCAGATTGTTCCCAAAAAGGCAATCAATGGAGAGAAGTCTTGGAGACTTTGTATAGATTTCAGGCAATTGAACAAGAAAATAGTCACAGATAAATTTCCATTACCCAGAATAGATTCGATCTTAGATCAGTTAGGGAGGTCGAAATGGTTTTCAGTCATAGATCTTATGTCAGGTTTTCATCAAATTCCCTTAGAACAGTCGTCAAGGAAATATACATCTTTTAGTACAGAAAAAGGTTCTTTTCAGTATACAAGATTACCATTTGGTTTAAATATAAGTCCAAATAGTTTTTCAAGAATGATGTCCATAGCATTCTCAGGATTAACTCCAGAAAAAGCATTTCTTTATATGGATGATATAGTCGTAATAGGGATGTCAGAAAATCATCATTTAAGTAATCTCGAAAGGGTGTTTGACACATGTCGGAAATTCAACCTTAAATTAAATCCACAAAAATGTCAATTCTTCAGGCGAGAAGTAACGTATTTAGGACACAATTTGTCCAGTGAAGGGGTTCTACCCGATAAGGCAAAATATTCAGTCATTGAGAAGTATCCAGTGCCCAAAAATTCAGAAGAATCTAAAAGGTTCGTAGCATTCTGTAACTATTACAGACGTTTCATTCCAAATTTCGCTGAAATATGCATACCTCTCAATAAATTATCTAGGAAAAATGTAAAATTCGAGTGGTCAGAAGACTGCGAAAAATCATTCCAAATACTAAAATCGGCATTAATTCAGCCGCCTATTCTGAAATATCCAGATTTCAATAAAAAATTTATATTGACAACAGATGCTTCAAATATTGCGTGTTCTGCAATACTTAGCCAGGAATACGAAGGTATAGATCTACCTATAGCTTATGCTTCGCGAGGTTTTAAGAAAAGTGAATTAAATAAACCTATAATCATGAAAGAACTGTTAGCTATCCATTGGGGAATTAATCATTTCAAGTGTTATTTATATGGTTCTCCACATTTTATTGTGAAAACGGATCACAAGCCGTTAACACATCTTTTTTCGATGACAGAACCAACTTCGAAACTTACAAGAATTAGACTAGACCTAGAAGAATACAACTTCGAAATACAATATTTGAAAGGAAATTCAAATTATGCGGACAGCATTTCAAGGATATCCATAAATGAATTAAAAGACTTGTACATTGACAATGCTCATATTTTAGCAATAACGAGGTCAAAAACTCGTCAGAATAAAGCTCAGCCTATAGGAGAAGATAAAATAGTTTCCACAGAAATAAAGGAAGATATTCGCAAGCCAGCAGTATATAAAGTACTGAATAATTTAGAGGCGCATAAATTACCAATTCTGCAATTTGAAAATAACCGTGCTTCGTTAAGGATGAACATACGGATCAAAAACAGGATGAGATTTAGCCAAGCCTTAGTAAATACCGATATAGTTAACTTTGATTTAGGTCAAACGTTAGTTCAGCTTGATAAGCTAGCGGTAAATAATGGAATAAAAAGGATGAAAATGTATATGAATGATATTATTTTCACACAGTGCACTATAAAAGAGTTTATGGAAAAAGGAAACAATACGTTAAAAAACGTACAAATATGTATTTGCAATATACCTAAGATGGTGGAAGAAGAAAAAGAAAAGCAACAGATTTTAGAAACTTATCATAATGATCCTTTATTTGGAGGTCATGTAGGAAATAACAGGCTATTGAAAAAATTAAGAGCGAATTTTAGATGGAAAAACATGGAAAAAGAAGTAAGAAAATATATTAAGCAATGTCACAAGTGTCAAGTCAATAAAGCGAAGAATAATCACAAAGAAGAATTTGTATTAACGGATACAGCAGAAAAACCATGGGATATAACATATATAGATACGGTCGGTCCTTTTCCACAAAGTGAAAATGGTAACCGTTATTGCATCACAATGTTATGTGAATTAACGACATATGCGGTAATAATTCCAGTTAAAAACAAAGAAGCGAACACGATAGCTCGTGGAGTTTTTGAAAATTTCATACCAAATTATGGTCTGATGAAACAAATTGGGACAGATTTAGGCACAGAATATAAAAATGAAATATTCAAAACTTTAACTAAAATGTTAAATATTAGTCATAATTATTCAACAGCATATCATCATCAATCTATAGGAGGTTGTGAGAAATTACATAGAACGCTTAATGAGTACCTATGTGAGACACTTTATAAATGAAAGTAAGGATGATTGGGATGAATGGTGTAAACTATTTGCTTATTGTTATAATACGACTCCAAGCTCTTATCATGGTTATACGCCATTTGAATTATTGTTCGGTAGACGTGCTAACTTACCCGAGAATCTAACAAACGAGATTGAGCCATGCTATAATATTGATGAATATCAGAATGAGTTAAAATATAAACTGCAGGTAGCTCATCAGAGAGCAGAGAAATATTTAACCAAATATAAACTGAGTAGACAAAGTCAAAATAGTAAGGTAGCTAATCCAGTTGATTTTAAAGTAGGTGATTCAGTTTTAGTAAAGAGGGAAAATAGAACCAAATTCGAATCTCAATATATAGGTCCATTTACAGTCACAGAGGTGAGTGATGTTAACTGTAAAATTAAATTAGAATCAGGTGTGATAAAAGAAATACACAAAAACAGAATCCATCCTTATTGTAAAATGAATTAAAAATTGTAAAATTGAAAGTGCGAGTGAGTTTATAAACATTTCCGAAGAATAAACAAAAAGTGTTATAACAAACAATAAAAACAGTGAAGTGAAAATAAATAAACATGACAAACAATTAAGTTATCCTAAACAATTTTTAAAGGCAATGGACATTCATTAGTTTATGAATATATTATGTAATCGTAGGTTAGTGACATTATTTAATAATCATCTATAATTTATTTTTAGGATATTTGTAAATTCATTTCATTAGGGGGAAAGGAAGCTCAACGGAATTTATTCTTTTTGTAAAAGGGGAAGGTGTGATGCCTTTTGGCCTAAATATTAAGTTATTAAGTATTTAAATTATTATCGAATAAATTCCCTTCAGCTAATTCCAATAAACCACGAATTGTTTTATAAATAATAAATATAAAGGTTGCACGTACGAGTCAATGTCAAATCGTGAATATATATTAACTAGTATTGTGTATGTTTACTTATAGTGAACTTGACTCTTCATATAAATATGTAACGATAGTATTTTAAGAGGTCATTACAATTCAGTTCAATTCATGCGATTCATTCTAATTAGTAATCTAGTAGTATTCATATTAGTGTTAGTAGTTAATGTATATTAAGTAATAAATAGAACATGTCCCAGTGATACAGGTAGTTGTTTTATTCCTGTAAGATGACCCACCGAGTGACCAGCAGCACCACCTATTCAGAGGCCCTTCTACAATCCTAATACCCGAAGTATCCATACTAGAATACACACATTACAAGGTTGATGAACCTTCTAGGTCAAGTTCATGGTTCCACGACTATCAATTATTGACAAGCTGTCAACCATAACTGACAGACAGTAAATATAACCAAGAATCAATCCAAGAAAATAAAAGTCTGATTTTTAATACTATTCATTAGAGATTGGTTTCTTACTCTACTAATTAACATTTTATTTCAGCTAAGATGTTATGGTCGCTATATGGAAGAAGGACAATTCCCTTAATAAGGAGAAACTACAGTCAGGAAGAAAGAGTGATATTTGCTTATGCCTTAAAACCGTAACAGATTACTAGAAACTCATTTTGAGAAATACTCTAATGCCGAAGATGAAATTAATCTCTTGGACATCGACGGCACTGAGTCCGATAATAGAGAAGAATTTGAAAATAAATTCATTACTTTGTTATCGCGCTTGCAAACCAAACTAGAAACACGTTGTCAAAACATAGGTAAAATAGATAACCCATCACAAAAGAATAATATCAAATTACCCAACATACAAATTCCAACCTTCACAGGAAACGCTCTAGAATTCACACCCTTTATGGACCTATTTACAGCGTTAATAATAAAAAACCCGAATCTGACATCTAATGCTGAAAAGTTTTTTTATCTCAAAACATATGTTAAAGGAGAACCACTTCAAATAATCGATCAGCTTCCTGTGACAGAAGCTAATTTTCAAATAGCATTACAATAATTGTTAGATAAACGATATAATAATAGTAAACAGCTAATTAATAATCATTTTAAGAATTTGTTAAACGCACCTCTAATAAATAAAAGTACTTGTATGAGCTTACGGCAATTGGTAACGAACTCTAGAGCAAACACTGATGCTTTAAAAAACACAAATCACACTCCGGAAGAACTGTATGAAAATCTGTTAATATACATTCTAGAACGAAAACTTGACTTCAATTCAAAAAAAGCATACGAGGAGCATAAAAAATCATCATTATCTACTTTGGATGAATTCTTTGAATTTTTGGAACATAGATGCCAAGTCTTAGATAACTTAAACACTACTGACTCTAATTCAGACAATAAAATTGATAAAACTCACTCTTATGGTAATTCGTCTCAAAATCATAAAAACAACAGTAATAACTATAATAATTATTCACAAAGTCATAATAGAAATAAATTTAATAACAAAGTAACACTGCACACCAGTAAGCCTCAAACTAGTGGTGATGTCTCTTTTCCCAACACACGAAGTAGTCTTCTCAGGTCGTCTCCATCAAGCTCTCCCACGCGCAATAAAATCTGCAACTTCTGTAATTCGAGAACTCACAAAATTTACACTTGTCCTGATTTCACTTCATTGGTTCCTATAGATAGAGTGAACGCAGCCCGAAGCAAAAAACTCTGCTTCAATTGCTTAGGCAACAAACATATGATACCACAATGTCCGTCTACACTCTCTTGCACCGTCTGTCATAAAAAGCACCATACTCTCCTACACAATGGAAATTCAAACAACCCAGAATTCGCTCCAAATCGTAGTGTCTCACTAAACGATAATACAAACAACACTACTCATACTCAACCAAGTACTTCAATGCAGAGCCAACTCCCACAAGGATCTGCTTCACTCTCCGCAGTCGCTGTAAAAACTCCTTATGTACTATTAGCCACTGCGAAAGTGGCCGTGCACTCAAAACAAGGTCATCCACTAATTTTGAAAGCTTTATTAGACAATGGAAGTCAAACTTCATTTATTAAACGTTCCACAGTCGTTGAATTAGGAAACATATGTTACCCTCTCAACATGCAAATTTCAGAAATTCTCACTAGTAACAGCATTGTGAATAAAATGACAGACATTGATTTTCACTCAGTCTTTGATAACCAAAAGTTCCAAGTATCGTGTGCTGTCGTGGAAAATATAACCCAAGCTTTACCCCAAATACGAATAGATCCTCAAAAACTAGAAATCCCGACTTCTCTCTTGCATCAATTAGCTGATGACGAATACTTCTTACCGTCAGAGATTGATATGCTCATTGGAGCAGATGTATATTACTCCTTGCTCAAAGGTGGTTTTGTCTCTCTAGGTAAAAACCTCCCTACCCTCGTAGACACTCATTTAGGATGGGTATTAGCTGGTACAATCCCCTCTGCTTGTATTGATTACCCCACTCAAGAAAGCGCTCTCTCTATTGTCTCTCACACTTTCTTTTCAACTAGTGCTAGCCTCCCACCTCTCGAAGATAGATTAGATACTATGCTCGAAAAGTTTTGGTCTCAAGAAGAAATTCAAACTCATCCCCATCCTTCTCCGGAAGATGAATTGGCTGAAACAATTTTCACCTCCACCACCCGAATTATGGACTCTGGAAGATACCAGGTCGATTTACCTCTACTTCACCCCAACGCTCACAAGAAGCTGGGCGAATCGTTTGCGCAAGCAAAAACAGATTTATATCTCTCGAAAAAAAGTTTGAAAAAAATCCAGAGCTTTTTAAAGAATATAAAAAGTTCATCACTGAATATGTTGAAGTAGGTCACGCTAGGTATATACCTCTTGAACTCACAAATGACACATCTGATCACAGATATTTTGTACGTCATCTGTGCACCATTAAAGAAAAAAGCGCCAGTACTAAGCTGCGCATAGTTTTTGATTTTAGTTGTAAAACAAGTTCTCGTCTCAGCCTTAATGATATCCCTTATAAAAACCGTTCCTGGAACGTGCACTTCACTGGATTCCATTTCTAGTGGACTACATATCGTTAGAATGTCATGAAATAAAATATTTTATTTCTCATTTTACCAGAGGTGTGATCTACTCTTAAACTTCAAAATATTATTGATTGTCTAGTTGTCAAATTTTTTTCGTTGTGTCAGATAGGGACCAAAAATTTTTCATTCATTCATTATTAGTTAATCTTGACAACGGTAGCTGAAATGCTACCGAAACGTTGAAATAAAAAAAAATAAAAAAACATTATTGTGGTTTGATTCCCAAGAAAATAAGAAAAAATAACAAGTAATGCCACAAGGAACTTATAGAAGATATCCCTTATAGGCCCTCAAGTGCAGTTCGAGTTATACGACATCCTAGGTAGATTTCGCCTATTTGAATTTGTGCTAACTGCGGACATCAAACAGAAGTACAGACAAGTGTTGATGAATCCCCAATTCAACTTTCTTCAAAATGTATTATGGAGATACTCCCCATCAGAACAATTCTCGGGTGTAATGTTCTTAGTTTGCAAAATGTTAAAGAATTTTCTACTGTTTCCATTACATCTAAAATTACGTTATAGATAATTAAAAGTTCGTTAATCATATCCTTGAGATATATGAGGTTCTCATATTCGGCTTGAAAGTCTAACATATCTTTTATTTCCAAGATTTTTGACTTGAGCAGTATTTCATTATTTTGAATATCTTGAATAGTTTTATTAAAATTATTTATTATTTGATTACTGACACTGTATTGCATTTTAATTTGATTTTCGAGATTTGCTTGATTTTGTTTTAAATGTTCTAAGATTGAATTTATTCTTTCTTCATCTTGAGAATCGAGATTGCTGGTTATGGCTTTTATCAAAGAACCAAATCCATTTATTAATCCTCTTTTGTTTCTAATTGTTGTGGAGTGAATATTAAGATTTTCAATTTTTTCATCGATATTGTTTTTAACATTTTGGATAAGGCTAACAAAATTTCCAGTCTGTTGTATAAAAAATGTATTATTTGAGATATCACGTGTAATATTTTCAAAATGTTGATTCAAAGAGTTATACTCTTCTAATAATGGGTTCAAGTTATAGAAATGCACAAATGTATGACTTGATTTTTGCAATTTAGCAGGGCCAAGATTTATTGGTAAAATTCCTAGATTATGACTGATGTCTTTAATTTCTACTGTTGCTTGTCCAATTGAGACGAATCTGTAATAAAAGTATATGGTTTTTGTTTAGGTCGTTTTATATTTGATAAGTGAATATCTTCAGTGGTATTGAAGTGTCGAGTTACAATTTTTGCAGTTTTACGATTTTTATTAGTACTTTTAATCTGTTCAGGTCGGTATTTATTTTTTGTTTTACTTTGAATCTGTTTATTTTTGATAAATACCTTTGTAGGTATTGGGTTTGGCAATTCTTCTCTATTTTCGTTAGCTTTTGAGATAACTTTGTCTTTAGTCTCTTGTAATTTTGAGTTCATCTTAGAATAAAGTAATTTCATTTTTTCTCTATGATTATGAATATAATTATTAACTAGCTGCCTATCAATATCTAAGTCAAAAGAAGAGTCAATTTCTAAATGTCCCGTAGTAATTTCGTATGGTTTTAACTTGGTTGTAGAGTGGATACTGTTGTTATATGCTAGAAGTGCATAATTAATTTTTATTTCAATGGGTTCTTTCTTAAATTCATTTTGATTATTTAGAAGTCTAATATGTTCAATAATTGTCGAGTGAAATCGTTCGGCAATGCCGTTTGATTCCGGATGCTGTGAACTTATAAAGTGTATCTTTATTTTATGAGTGTCTAATAAATCTTTGACTAAGCTATTTTTTAATTCTGTTCCATTATCAGATATTATCTGATCTGGTATACAATGGTGGGTGAAATATTTAATTAAATTATTGACAATTTCTATGCCTTGAGCAGAGTTTAGTTTATAAAGTTGTCCGTATTTTGAAAAGGAGTCTATAATAGTTAAAAATTTTGTGTTTTCTAGGGTTATAGTATCTAAGTGAATTATTTGGAAAGGTTTGACGGCTGTTGGAGTTACGTTAAAAAGCGGTTTCAAAGGTTTCCTATCATATTTTGTTGCTTGGCATATATCGCATTCGTTAATGTAGGTTTGAATAGACGATCTTTGATTTGGCCAATAATAACGCGTTTTTATATTATTTTCAGTTTCGTCTAATCCTCTATGATTTCGTTTACCTTCATGATAATTTTGGATGACTTCTTTTATTTCATTTAAGGGAATATCGATTAACTTTTTGTTACACTTAATAAATGAAATCTGTGAATTTTTAAAATAAGTTTGTAAAACTGTAATAAATTTTTCATATAAAGGATCTTCAAAGTAGATATGATATTTTAATTTTGGCACAACATAATCTTTTACAAAATTTATAACATCTTGTTCAAAATTATTTTTGGAAAATTGTACGAGAATTCTCTGTTTTAAATCGTATAGCTTAATAATCGTTGGTGCTGCGGGTTCAAAATTTACTTCAGAGATTATTATTTGATTTTTTCCTACATTTACTGAAGATTCCGAAATTGGTATTCCTACTACAGGATTTTCCAAATTTGTGTGAATAGTATTGTTTTCATCATCAATATCGTCGTTTATTTCTTCTGCTTCTACGATAAGTGATTCGGTTTCTACATTATTAATTTTAGAAGTACTTGCAAATTTGTCATTAAATTTTTCCATATAGGCTAATAAGTTTTTGGGGTTATTTTCGGACGAATTGACTTCATTTATATTTAGTTGTATGCGTGACAGACAGTCACTATTGGTGTTTAATGCACCTTTTTTGTAAACTACATCATAGTCGTATTCTTCGAGTTTCAGACGCCACCTAACTAATTTAGAACTGGGGTCTTTTAAGGAAAATAGCCACTGAAGCGGCTTGTGATCAGTTACGATAGTGAATTTCCTACCAAAAAGATAGGGTCGAAAATATTTTACGGCCCAAACAATTGCAAGGAGTTCCTTTTCAATTGTTGAGTAATTTACTTCAGAATAGTTAAGTGTTCTACTAGCATATGCTACAGGTAAATCAGATCCGATTTTTCCTTGGCTAAGGACAGCGCCTAGAGCGAAGTTGCTCGCATCTGTCGTGAGATTAAATGGTTGAGAAAAGTCCGGATATTGCAATATAGGATCGTTCATTAACATATTTTTACATAATTCAAAACAATTAATATAATCAGTATCGTTAATGTTAATTACGGCATTTTTCTTTAAACGGTTAGTTAATGGTTTAGTTAATTTTGAAAAATCTGCTACAAATTTTCTATAATATCCAAGTAATCCTAGAAATGCTTTAATTTGTTTGATAGTTTTTGGAATTGGAAAATTTTGAATGGCACTTATTTTATCAGGATTGGGCTTAACGCCTTCTGGTGTTACGATGTGTCCCAAATAAGCGACTTCTTTTCTTAAAAATTCAGATTTATCAATTTGGACTTTGAGATTAGATTCACGTAATCTTTTAAATACTTCTTTTAAATTATTAATGTGCTCTTGTAAGCTTGTACTAAAAACTATAATGTCATCGAGATATACTAAACATTTTTAGTTTTGAATACCTCTTAAAATGTTGTCCATTACTCTCTGGAAGGTTGCAGGCGCTCCTTTCAGACCGAATGGCATTCTCAAAAATTCCCAGTGGCCATTTTCTGTAGTAAAGGCTGTTTTTGGGATATCTTCTTGGGCCATCTCAATTTGGTGAAATCCAGAGGCAAGATCCAAGGTAGTAAAGTACTGACAACGACCTAGTTTGTCTAGTAGGGTAGTTATATTAGGTAGGGGATATCTATCTCCTAAGGTTATTTCATTAAGCTTACGATAGTCTACAACAACTCTAAATTTTGGTTTACCTGAAGAATCTAATTTTTTTGGAACCACCCAAATGCTACTTGACCAAGGTGAGCATGAAGGTCTTATAATATTTTGATCTAACATATTTTTTATCTGACTTTGAACTTCTTTTCTATATATTTCGGGATACCTATATGACTTAGAATAAATAGGTACCTCATTGGTAGTTCTTATTCGGTGTTTAATTTTACTTGTAAATGTTAGCTGATTACCGTCGACATGAAATATGTCGGAATACTCTTTTATTAATTTAAGAATAGCTTCGCGCTCTTCTTTATTCATGTGTTCTGTACGAACCTTTGTTATATCAAATTTAAATTTTTCCGCATACATTGCATTAAAATTTGGACTGAAGTTTTGTTCGTATTCGTCGAACAATTCTACTTCTATTGGAGCACTTGAATCTACTTTAAAATATGACTCGGACGGATTTAAAATAGTGCATAAAGCTTGACTATTTTCCGCTTTAGTGAGACATTCCGGAATTTCTAGTTTTCCTATTTTGGTATAAGGTATAATTATATCGCCATTATTGGAATTTTCAATATTTAGTTTAATTATTTGTTCTGTGCGTGGAGCCACTACTATACAATTCGTGTTTTCGCAGTTTATTTTGAAATAATTTATTTTAATTTTACTATTAGGCGTAATTAAAACGTTATTCACTAAATCAATTGTTGCATTTAGTTTTTTAAGATTATCTAAACCTAATAAGCAATCGAAATGATTGTGAAATTTAAATATACAATATTCTAACCTAATTTTATTTCCTATTTTAAATATTTCTGAATATGGAATTGTTGTACAATATTTTTGTTGACTTGTACCGAGAGCTGACGATACTTTGAAGGGTTTTTGCATGATAGATTTTGAAAAAAAAATTTCTGCAATTTTTGGAGTTACAAAAGATTTTGTGCTGCCGGTGTATATTAAAACTCTTAAATTTTGTTCGGGAAATATAATGTACGGTAATTCACTTTCAGAATGAGTAAAATTAAATAGTTCTACGTTACTGTTGTGTCCGAGGCTATTTCCTCTAAAAAACGGTTTTTATCTTCAATATGACATTCAGTATTGTCGATATTATGTAATTCTTCGGAAATGAAATTTTTTCTTTGATTTGAGAATTGTGTTTGCCTTTGCCCATTATTTCTATTTTGAGCATTGAATGGGTTATATGTATTTGCTGTAGTTATACTCATTGGAGTAGGTTTTGGAAAATTTTGGTTTTGATTTGGTTTAAAAACGTTAGTATTCCTAGTTTGAGTATTTGTTGCTCTACTTGTACTAGGTAAATTATTTGAATTAAAATCTCTTTTAACTTGTGCCTGAGTTTGAGTATTACTCAAGTTAAAATTTTTATTAAATTGACGCTGATAATTTTGTTGTACATTTGGAGTGTATGTGGGTCTTTGTATTTGATTATTTTGGAAATTATCTTTGTTTTGTGGTACAAAATTATTTTTTTGCCTGGGCTTAATAAATGCATTTTTTGAATAGTTATTATTATTATTATTACTTAAATATATTTGAAAGTCATTCGTTAGAACATTTAAGGCTGTATTTAAATCACTAGGGTTTTTGGTACGCATTAAAGTGCCTAACGGTTCCTTTAATCCACGTAACAATACTCTTAGTGCTAAATTCCTAAAATAATTGCCTAATATGACTTGTTCATTGGCATTTGAACGTGTCATTAATAATGATGTCTGCAAGTTTAAAAGATGCTGTATTCTGTTGTAAAATTCAAAAGGGGATTCATTTCCTTGTGTTAATTCTGAAATTTCTATGCTTAGAGTATACACATCTCTTTTATCTGCGTAAGTATTCAATAAAGCATCCTTCAAATTTTGCCAATTAGTTATACTGCATGCAGAAATATTTATCGCTGCTTGGCCTTTAATTTTTGACAAAATGCTAGACATTAAGTATTCGTTTTGAAAATCTCCTATATCTACAGGGTTGTAAAATTTATTTACTAATTTTTCTGAAATTTCGATAAATCTAGGTAATAAGGCATTATCGCCATGGAAATCCGGGATCATATCCAGATATTCCTTTTTTAATTGTGGTACTACGTTATCTGTAGGCATTTTGAAGTTTGTATTTAAATTAATTACTGGTTTAGCAATTTTTAAAATTATATCTTTACTTAAATTAGTTTGTGAGTCAGAATCTAAATCAGAAACAGAATCAGAATTTTCAGAGCTTCCTGAATTGAACAATTTATTATTATCTCTATACGACATAAGGTACTTACATCAGAAACAGGACTGCTTTCTCCATCTAGTCGAACTTGTAAGCTGGGAATTGGCAATATTCGTTTGGAATTCCTCTTCTTAACAGGTCGAACTATCTTCTAGTTGAGTTACTCAGTTCACTCAACTAAGAGTCCCAAATTTCACTTTTTTTTAGGTATGTTAACAAATCGTTGAAACGAACCGGTGGTTATTTTCGCTAACGCCCGTTTAACATATCCTACTGACTGCGCCACTTATCTTTTCACACACGGAAAAGGCTTTTTAAAAAAAGATTTATTTATTGAGACAATATAATAATATGTTACAAGATCGGAAGTAGATTCTAGACTGAATAATAAAGTTTTACAATTACTAGTATTAAAAATAAAACATAAGCAAAAACAAAGTTAGCTGAAATTAAATATACTGACTAAACAATTTATTTATGCTACACTGAGAAATATAACTATATAACATATATATATATATTATCAAAAACCCAATTACCATAGTATATGGTGTAGGGTATACTTTTACAATTATACTTATTATCAAAAAATTATAATTTTATAAAAAGACGTAACTTGGGTAAGAATAAATAAACATATTTTTTTAAATGCATTTTAATTTTTTTTATTTTAGGGCCCTATTTAATACTTTCGATGGAGTTAATAAAATATGTCTGGAAACTCTTCATCAGGAAATATTTATTTTTATCCGATAAGGTATTGCCAAAAGACAATGGAATTATATAATTAATAATGTTTTAAGGAAACTTTTTGAAAAAAACTATTTCCGGATCATGAAGAGCATTATTTTTAGTTATTAAAAGACATTATTAATTGTTATTGCAAAATAAGGTTGCACAATTTATCTAAAAAATTCACTTGAAAAATGCAAAGTGATTTAGTGAGGACAAAATTGAATAAACTGATTTTACATTACCGCCAATAATATTTTTAAAATATACATTTTTGTTAAATAAATACATATATTCAAAATTCTCTGATGATTTATTTTTATTTTAACCAAATTGATGAGAAAATGACATTGGGTATTAAAGTTCAATGTCATTTTCTCTTTCATTTAAATCAAACGAAATTTAAAGTTTCCCGCTTTAAATTTGACAATCAAAGCTCAAAATGGCTGCCTCCATTAGTAGTACCATGAGTAGTACAATCATTGTCTAAAAAAAGAAATAATATAGGACCAGGGCTGATGCGGGATCGATTCTTATTCTTCATTCTTGGTAGTTGGTGTATTATTTGGATATATCAGAGGACATATCAATATCCTTTTTCGATTTGAGTGAAATGGCTGGGTACAAACGATCTTATACAATAGAAGAGGATAATGTAATTCTAGAAAAGATTGTTTCTACTCAATCATTTTATTTGTTAAAAGGGGTTATGTTCTGGAAGGAACTGCAAAATTCGTCTTTTGAAAACAGACACTCATGGATGAGCCTCAAAAATAGATTTATTAGATCTGTAATACGATTAACTGTAGATACTCCTATTATTCCCTTAATATTATTTTTTTGTATTTTTGTAGATTTTACCCTGCATCCATAATCCCAGGTATACGCTATCAGCTTCTGATAAAGAACGGATTGTGAATGCATATCTTGGAAAATCTGGACCAGGGCAAGTGGCGTTCTAATGAAGAAGAAGTAATTGTTTTAAGTGATTGAAATACTTAATGTAAGTATCATGTTTGAATTTTATTCGTTCTTTTGTTTATAATGTATTGTAGGAAGAGATTATTTCTGGGTAATAAGTGAATTTAATGTTTTTATACTGCTTCTGTGTGTTTTTGATTATTTTTTTGGGGATGTGTTATATGGAATTTGTTTAATATTTTATTATAGGTAGAATGGATCAGTTTATCAGTTAGTCTAACCTAAAAAAATAGTTCCACTGTTGTTGGCAAGATTATACATTTTGTCTTGCTATTATGTCAAATTCTCAAAGTAAATCGTATTGGCGGAGTTATATATCGAGCGGCAAGTAAGCGCGTTTGAAATTGAATGTAAATGTAGCCTACAATTTTATATGGGTTTTTCCATTTTTGTGATAAATTACATTTTGATTCGGAATCCAAACCAAAATAATTCTATATAGCTGAAGAACGAGTGCGCACCCTATTGCGCTGAAAAATCAAAATAGATGGCGGATTGTTTACGTTTTGTCATTATCGTAGTTTTGCTGTCTTATTTTGGATATCTTTGGTGTTTAAATTTATTTTAACTCGTGCTCGTTACTTTATTTTGGTATAAGTAGTGCGTACTTTTAAAAGATATAGACTGAAAATTTATCTAAAAAATATTAAGAATGAAGGTTGCACAATATATCTAAAAAATTCACTTGAAAAATGCAAATTGATTTAGTGAGGACGAAATTGAATAAACTGATTTTACATTACCACCAATATTTTTAAAATATACATTTTTGTTAAATAAATACATATATGTTACCGTATTTGCACTAGGTTGCATATATAATTAGCTTATTAATTATTTTCATTATTTGTCGTTACCATTCCCTTTTCATTTATGCTTAGTTGTATTTTATCAGTTAACTCATTTTTGTATTGTATAAATCAGTTTAGAACTGGAATCCAAATTGTTAAGTTGTCTAGTAATATAGTTAGTTTTTAAAAACACTTTCTTAGTTAATTAAAAGTTAAGTGGCGCAGTCAGTGGGATAGTCAAACGGTCGTTAAAGTAGATAACAGTCGGTTAATTTCTATGATTTATTGACTATCTGAACCAAGTGAAGTTTAATTTTCAATTTTGGAACTCTTAGTTGGGTGAGTAGCTCAACTAGAAGATCTTAGTGGTGCAAGAAGACAGAAAACTCAAGAGAAAATTGTGTGTTCCTGTTAGCTTCGAGCCAATGGAAAGGATCTTCATTATTTTACTGTAAGTGTTTTTATATGTCGTATAGAGAAAATATACATTTTAACTTATCTGAAACATCTGACGATTCTGACTCAAATTCTAGCAAGTTCTAGCTCACATTTTAATAATAAGAAAAAAATAATTTTAAATTCTCCAAAACTTTTACCTTCAAATATTACAAATATTACAAATAAAATGGCTACTCCACAATTACCCGTTTTGAAAAAAGAATACCTGGACATGATTCCAGACTCAATGGCAACAATGCTTTACTTCCTAGGTTCATAGAAATTTGTGAAAAATTAGTAACAAAATTTTATAATACTCTAGATGTAGGGGATTTTCAAAATGAATATTTGATGTCCAGCATCTTAGCAAAAATAAAAGGTGAAGCAGCTATAAATATTTCTTCTTGTAGCATAAAGACTTGGGAAAACCTCAAGGATGCTTTGATCAATACATATGCAGACAAACGAGACATTTACACGTTAAATATTGAATTGTCCGAAATAAAACAAGGTAATGAAACGCCTTTCGAATTTTATAATGGAGTTCAACATATTTTGAACTTACAAATTTCTTATCTTATGACCCATTCAAATGTTCATGAACATAATATTTTAGGTACTTATTTTAAGAATTTGGCACTCAGAGTATTGCTACGCGGTTTAAAAGAACCCTTAGGTACATTGATGCGCACGAAAAATCCCGAAAATTTGAATATTGCTTTAAATATTCTAACAAACGATTTTCGGGTTTATATGAGTCAAAATAACCACCAAAAAAATTTTTTTTCGAATACAAACTCGCAAAGTTTTTCAAATAAAAATAAAAGTAACTTTCAAAATAATGTGGTACATACGCAGCTACCACCTAGGCCAGAACCAATGCAGAATTATCAAAATACAAATAAAAATCTTGCTTCCAATCCACAAAATTATCCATCAACTTCTTTTAATTCTCCTAATAGGAATACAACCAATTTTTCTGGTAATGGTTCAAATGTTTTTAAACCTAACCAGAATCAAAGATTTCAAAATCCCACTCCAATGTGCATTTCTACTAGAAATACATCTAGACCCACTCAAAATTTTCAAAATAGATTTCAAAATAATTCCTCCAATCAACAAAAAAATTTTATCTCAGAAGAACTTCATAATCTAGATGATTTTGAAGGTACAAAAAAAGATTCCGCTAATATTTTAAGAAATCTTTTGTTCGAAAACCGTTCAATGTAACTTCAGCTCTTGGAAGCTGTCAACAAAATTACTGCATTTTTATTCCTACTTCTAAAATATTTAATTACAGTGAACCAATAAATTTAGAGTATTGCGTTTTCAAATTTCATGACCATTTTGATTGTCTATTAGGTTTAGATAACTTGAAAAAGATTAAGGCAAATATTGATTTAAATAATAATATTTTGATCACTCCTTATAGTCAAATTAAAATAAATTACTTCAATATAAAAACTGGATCCACGAATTGCATAGTAGTGCCTCCACGTTGTGAGCAAGTAATTAAATTAAATATTAAAAATGTTAAAAATGGTGATGTAATTATACCATACACTCGAATTGGAAAACTAGAAATCCCAGAGTGTTTGGCAAATGTTGAAAATAATTTAGCCTTATGTACAATTTTTAATGCTTCAGAATCCGCTTTCAGAGTATATCTTAGCCCTTTCATTAATGTTGAGAAGTTCGATGAATACGAACAACCACTCAACCCAAATTTGAATAATATTTATACAGAAAATGTCAAATTTGATATTTCAAAAGTTAGGACGGAACATATGAATTCCGAAGGAAGTCAAGCAATTTTAAAGTTATTACAAGAGTATAGTGATATTTTTCATGTTGAAGGAAATCAACTTACATTTACTAGTAAAATAAAACATCACATAAAAACTTCAAATGAAACTCCTATTTATTCAAAATCTTATAGATATCCAGAAATTTATCGAACTGAAGTTCAAAATCAAATTAATAAAATGTTGAATGATCGATACCCATTACCAGATATTACAACGCTACTAGACAAGCTAGGACGTTGTCAATATTTCACAACTTTAGATCTCGCCTCTGGCTTCCACCAGATCGAGATGGCTGAGGAAGACATTCCTAAAACAGCGTTCAACACAGAAAATGGGCATTACGAGTATGTGCGCATGCCCATGGGTCTCAAGGGAGCTCCTGCTACCTTCCAAAGAGTCATGGATAATATTTTGAGAGGCATACAAAATGAAAAATGTTTGGTATACCTCGATGACATAATTGTGTTCAGCACAAGTCTGCAAGAACACCTGAGTAATCTGAAAGAAGTATTTGCCAGATTAAGAAATTCAAATTTCAAATTACAAATTGATAAATGCGAATTCTTGCGAAAAGGAGTAGCATATTTGGGGCACATTGTCACTCCAGAAGGTGTAAAACCCAACCCAGATAAAATAATAGCGATCAAAAAATTTCCCATACCAAAAAATCCAAAGGAATTAAAAGGATTCCTCGGACTTTTAGGCTAGTACCGAAAATTCATTAAAGACTTTTCAAAATTGACCAAGCCGTTAACTAGTAGGTTAAAGAAAAACGCGGTTATCAATATAAATGATTCAAATTATAAAATATGTTTTGAAACGTGTAAAAATTTATTAATAAACGAGCCAATACTTCAATATCCTGATTTCATGAAACCTTTTAACCTCACCACTGATGCAAGCAATTACGCTTTAGGTGCTGTTTTGAGTCAAGGTAAAATAGGTTCCGATTTACCGGTGGCTTACGCTAGTAGAACTCTAAACGATTCAGAATGTAATTATTCTGTGATAGAAAAAGAACTCCTAGCCATTATTTGGGCAGTCAAATATTTCCGCCCATATCTTTTTGGTAGAAAATTTACCATAGTTACAGATCATAAGCCACTTCAATGGTTATTTTCACTAAAAGATCCTAGTTCCAAACTTGTTCGGTGGCGTTTGAAACTAGAAGAGTATGATTATGACATTGTTTATAAAAAAGGTGCTTTAAACACCAATAGTGATTGTTTATCACGAATACAATTGAACAGTAATCAAACTGATGTACAAGAACCTCAGTGTTCTAAAATTTTCTTAGATTATATGGACAAATTTAATAAGTCATTATCAGAAGATATTAATGACAATGAATCACTAATAGTTGAAACAGGTAATGATAATATTAATAATAACGAAGATGACGATGATATTACCGTTCATACAAATGTAGAAAATCCTGTAATAGGTATACCAATTTCAGATTCACCTGTAAATATTGGAAAAAATCAGTTAATTTTTTCAGAAGTAAATTTCGAGCCAGCCGCACCTACTATTATAAAACTGTATGATACTAAGCAAAGAATTATAGTACAATTTTCCAAAAATAATTTTGAAAAAGATGTCGTTAACTTTGTGAAAGAATTTGTGGTACCAAAATCTAAATATTTTATTTATTTTGAGGATCCTATTTACGAAAAATTTAGTGTAGTACTTCAAAATTATTTCAAAAATTCTCAAATTAACTTAGTTAAATGTAACAAAAAGCTTATAGATGTTCCTTTAAACGAAGTTAAAGAAGTAATTCAAAACTACCACGAAGGTAAAACTAATCATAGAGGATTAGATGAAACCGAAAATCGATTAAAAGCTCTGTATTATTGGCCCAATCAAAGAGCATCAATACAGACCTTTATAAACGAATGCGAAATATGTCAATTAACCAAATATGACAGAAACCCTATAAAACCATATCTAAATGTTACTCCTACAGCTACGAAACCTTTTCAAATTTTGCATTAAGATACCATAACATTAGAAAACACTAAATTTTTGACATTTGTAGATTCATTCTCTAAATACGGTCAACTTTATCAATTGAAATCCAATCAAGGAATCGAAGTAGCCCATAATTTAATTAAATATTTCACACATCACAGCGTACCAGAACAAGTAATTTCAGATAATGGTACTGAATTAAAAAACTCTGTTGTAAAAGAACTATTAGAAACTCATAAAGTAAAAATACATTTTATCAGTTCACAACATCCAGAATCGAATGGAATTGCCGAAAGATTCCACTCTACTATTATTGAACACATTAGACTACTGAA
The DNA here is from genome assembly GCA_949126875.1 of Lochmaea capreae. Classification (NCBI taxonomy): domain Eukaryota; kingdom Metazoa; phylum Arthropoda; class Insecta; order Coleoptera; family Chrysomelidae; genus Lochmaea; species Lochmaea capreae. The sequence continues at coordinate 23,971,838 of OX421409.1, read as the reverse complement.
CAACCAAATTGACTTTAAAAATGAACCCATCGAAAATAAAATTATTTATGCATTATTAGCTTATAATAATAGTATTCATTCGGCGACAAATTTAAAACCTAATGAAATCATTACGGGTCATCCAAATAGCAATACACCTTTTGATATAGAAATAGATCAGCAAATAGTTAATAATTATGTTCAAAATCATAGAGATAAGATGAAACTATTATATTCAAAAATAAATCAAAGACTACAGGAAAATAAGTCAAAAGTAATTTCTAAAGTCAATAAAAACCGCGAAGAATTACCAGAGGTAATACCTACAAAAATTTTTGTGCGTAATAAACAAGCGCAAGGTAAAACAAAAAATAAATATAAAAGTGAAGCAATTAAAAGTAAAAATACTAAACTTAAAACTGCAAAAATCGTTACAAAACATAAGAATACTACTGAAAATATTCACTTGTCGAATGTGAAACGGCCTAAAAAGACTCCGTATAAATTTATTTCAGGTTCGTCACCGTCGGAGACGCAACAGTCGAAATAAAGGACATCACCCATAACTTGGGCATTCTTCATATTAATCTAGGACCTGCCAGGTTACAAAAGTCAAGTCACACTTTTGTCCATTTTTATGACCTAAATCAAATATTCATAGAATATAATAAGTTAAGTTCGCAGTACATGTGCATTAGAATTAATATTTCTAATAATACATTTTTTAGAAGTAAAACAGATAACATTGTAAATATAATTCAATTAACTAGGAAAAGTATAGAAGAAAAGTTCAGTAATCTTAATATTCATTCTATGATACATAGAAATAAAAGAGGATTAATAAACGGTTTTGGATCAATAATAAAAACCATAACTGGTAATTTAGACTCTGAAGATGGTGAAAAAATTAATTCAATCTTAAATGAAAATCAAGGCAACTTGCAAAATCAAATAAAGATGCAGTACTCAGTCAGCCATCAAATTATAGAAAATTTTAACAGAACAATTGAAGATATTCAAAATAACGAAATTATATTAAGAGAAAAATTTTTTTAGATAAGAGATACCTTAAAAGTTCAAATTCTGAGAGTGTTATTTATTTAAAACAAGTGTTAAACGATCTTTTGATAACGTTTAACGTAATCCTAGATTTCATGGAAACAGTAGAAAACTCGCTAACTTTTTGTAAACTGAGAATTCTACATCCGAGTATTATCTGTATCTGTAGAGTAGGGAGGGTGAGTGTAGGCTCACAGCACTTAGGCCACATGTGACCCATTGTACATCCTCCGGAGGAGTTGTCTTCCTAGGTCATTGTCCATCCTGTCCTTCTCAGGAAGGTGGACAGGTCACTAGGAGACATATCCTTTATATCGGCAGGTGTAGGCCAAGACTCACCGAACACACACTCTCTTATTGACGATAACTCCGGACACTCGCATAAGACATGCCTGACAGTTTCATCTTCCTGTTCACACATCCTGCATAGAGGTGTGTCCACTAGCCCCATAGTATGGAGGTGTTTCCCTAGTTGACAGTGACCAGTCAGAAATCCTACTGTTAAACGTAGGTTTCTCCTGGTCATCGCCAAATATTTCTTCGGCTCCAGCTTCCCAGGGTCGCCCAGGGTGATCCTGGCAAGACTGCATCCTTTGATTCCATCCCATCTCTTAAGGGATTGAGTATGGGTGTAGCGTTTGGCTAGTTCCGCAATTGTCGAAGTCAAGTATTATAAAATCAAGTGATCTATTTGTAGAATTGCGAAAAATATCGTCTCATTATAAAGCTGAATTGCCATTTGAAATAAATTATGAGAATATTTTAAATTTTGAATCAAACATAGACGTAACTTGCAAAGTAGAAAAATATAAAATAAATTATTTCCTATCAATTCTCTTATAACTAATAATAAATATTTTTTTAAATCTGATAAATTAATCAGACCTCTAAACGACATATGCACGCACAGTAATATTTTCCATTGTCCCAATCATCTCCAGAACAATGATAATCATCTCTGCGAAGAACAAATTCTATTAAACGGAAATTCTTCAAAGTGTCAGTACATAAAAATAAATATTGAAAATAATCACATAGAAATTATACCAGAAATTAATCAATTTTTAGCCATATTTCCATTTGAAGAAAAATTAATAATAAAATGTGCACGGGAAACCGAAACCAAAAATTTAAAAGGAATTTTTCTAATAGAAAATTCACCCTGTAAAATAATTTTCCAAAATCAAGAATTAACATTTCAAGATAAAACATTTGGACAACCATTTATAATCAACAAACTCAATTTAGATTTTCATCAGCTAAATATGTCTTCGATGAAAATTAATTTAAAAACTCTCAAATTAAAAGATATTTCACCGCCATTAATGGAATCCATACCAAATGAAAGATATTACTTCCATATCCCAAGTTGTATAGTATATAGGAAGATTATTTTAAAATATGGAAGGAAGAAGAACAATGGACCAACAGAAGGAGTTCAGCTGCCAGAAGGAGCTTCATTCTGAAGGGGGAGGTGTTACCGTATTTGTTAACCCTAGGTTGCATATATAATTAGCTTATTAATCATTTCCATTATTTGTCGTTACCACTTCCTTTTCATTTATGCTTAGTTGTATTTTATTAGTTAACTCATTTTTGTATTGTATAAATCAGTTTAGAACTGGAATCCAAATTGTTAAGCTGTTTTTAAAAACACTTTCTCAGTTAATTAAAAGTTAAGTTATATTTAAAATTCTCTGTTGATTTATTTTTATTTTAACCAAATTGATGAGAAAATGACATTGGGTATTAAAGTTCAATGTCATTTTCTCTTTCATTTAAATCAAACGAAATTTAAAGTTTCCCGCTTTAAATTTGACAATCAAAGCTCAAAATGGCTGCCTCCATTAGTAGTACCATGAGTAGTACAATCATTGTCTAAAAAAAGAAATAATATAGGACCAGGGCTGATGCGGGATCGATTCTTATTCTTCATTCTTGGTAGTTGGTGTATTATTTGGATATATCAGAGGACATATCAATATCCTTTTTCGATTTGAGTGAAATGGCTGGGTACAAACGATCTTATACAATAGAAGAGGATAATGTAATTCTAGAAAAGATTGTTTCTACACAATCATTTTATTTGTTAAAAGGGGTTATGTTCTGGAAGGAACTGCAAAATTCGTCTTTTGAAAACAGACACTCATGGATGAGCCTCAAAAATAGATTTATTAGATCTGTAATACGATTAACTGTAGATACTCCTATTATTCCCTCAATATTATTTTTTTGTAGATTTTACCCTGCATCCATAATCCCAGGTATACGCTATCAGCTTCTGATAAAGAACGGATTGTGAATGCATATCTTGGAAAATCTGGACCAGGGCAAGTGGCGTTCTAATGAAGAAGAAGTAATTGTTTTAAGTGATTGAAATACTTAATGTAAGTATCATGTTTGAATTTTATTCGTTCTTTTGTTTATAATGTATTGTAGGAAGAGATTATTTGTGGGTAATAAGTGAATTTAATATTTTTATACTGCTTCTGTGTGTTTTTGATTATTTTTTTGGGGATGTGTTATATCAAATTTGTTTAATATTTTATTATAGGTAGAATGGATCAGTTTATCAGTTGAAAAAAATAGTTCCACTGTTGTTGGCAAGATTATACATTTTGTCTTGCTATTATGTCAAATTCTCAAAGTAAATAGTATTGGCAGAAGTCATATCGAGCGGCAAGTAAGCGCGTTTGAAATTGAATGTAAATGTAGCCTAAAATTTTATATGGGTTTTTACATTTTTGTGATAAATAAAAATAGATGGCGGATTGTTTACGTTTTGACATTATCGTAGTTTTTGCTCTTTTATTTATGTGAATATCTTTGGTGTTTAAATTTAGACAGTGGCTGCGTGTCCAAGTTCGGACACTTAATTATTCTTACTAAATTTCCGACATCGGACATTTAATTTCAATTGCTATATGTCCGAGGTTGGAGCCATGAACGTTGATCCTAAACATCCGATGTGGGATACTGAAAAAGGTAGTTATACTGAATATATAATCCGGTAGCCGAATTAATTGATAAGCAACACTTGCGAGTCCTAATTTGTTTATTTTGAAAATAAGTACTGTAGAGAAACAAACAAATTTTGAGGTAATTTGCCTTTGAAACGTTTTTAAGACATGGAACTTGCAGTGTCGCTTCTGGAAAACATTCTTTCAGAACAAATCTTTCTTTTATGTCTTTATCGGTCATTATTGTTTTTATGTTGGACCATTGCTGGTTATTAGATTTGAATGTTTCACACATCCACTTTAGGCTGTTCGAGTCTTCATACATTAACAAAGTAATGCATATAATGTCACTACCTCCATTCGAATCTTCCACTAAGAAAATATACACTGGAGCTCTGATGTCCATTAGTTTATAGGTGGCATCAATACACATAAACTCAGGATAAGCTGCCGCGAGAATTTTCATCTCTTTCGATTGAAATTGTAGTCCTATAAATTCCCCGTCTTCCTCCAGTACAAATGATTCACAATCTGGAAAATAATAATAGTATCCATTATGTATATGACTTAAAGATTGTTTTTCAATTTACTTACTATATGTTTTCTTCAGCAGCTCGATGCAACTTGAAAGATCGGATGCCTCAGCTGCATCAGGTTTAATTCGGGTTTGAATATTGTGAAGATCTTTTAAAGTAATTTTTTTATCACTGGTTGTCATAACATGAGATTGAATCAATTTTTTATTTGCTCTCATTTTGATCATATTTTTGGTTTCCTCTAATACTTCCCCATCTAATTTTCGTACTGGTGCATAGTACTGATACAATTCCTTTAAAATTACGAGTATATTACAATAAAATAAAATAACACAAAGAAATTATACTAACTATGATAACTGACTTGACTATACCTACAACTTACTTTTGAAACAGTGTGATTGTATTCGTTATTTAACTGGGTGATTTTTAGCTTTTTCGTCTCACTCTGGAAATTAATTGTTATATTTGCACCGCAGTTAGTAGTACGATGAGATCTGCAATAAAGTAAGTAATGTTAAAAAATTAAATAATATGTACTATATTTGCTGGTTTACGTAGTATTTGGTCTTTTGCCATTAGAATTGCTCCCAAACAACTTTCCTTCTTGCTTACAAGTGAATTTCAGATATTCGTAAATGCAGTTCTTGTCCTTTCGGTCTCCTTTTAGAATTTTACTATCACGTTTGTAAAATTTTACAAAGTTTTCTTTTTCGTAAGCACTGAGGGCTTTCATGTAATCACTGTAGCTGTTAAATGTTTTACCAACCTCCATTGTATTGGTTAACTAAACCACCCGCAGGCAGGGCTAAGTAAAAACCGAGGTTAAAACTCAAATAGACATAACCTCAAAAAACACATTTTCGTAGGATTTCATACTCGGACATATAGCAATTGAAATTAAATGTCCGATGTCGGTCATTTAGTAAGAATAATTAAGTGTCCGAACTCGGACATGCAGCCACTGCCTTAGATTTATAAGAGAAAATATCTGTGTTTATGCATTAATTTGAAAACATATCCCTCTATTCAATATATTAAACATTTTTGATAGTGTTCTTTACATTTCTGAATAATTGTCGCATCTATTATGACTTATGACTCGTTTATACATTTATGCATACACTGTAAAAATTTACCTGTATGTACACTTTATCTCTTTTTGAAATACTTTGATGATTCGCCTGAAAGTTATCTTTATATATTTATGCATACACTGTGAAAATTTACTTGTATGTACACTTTATCTCTTTTTGAAATACTTTGATGATTCGCCTAAAAGTTATCCTTATACATTTATGCATACACTGTAAAAATTTACTAGTATGTACAGTTTATCTCTCTTTGAAATACTTTGATGATTCGCCTAAAAGTTATCTTTATACAATCATGAATATACTGTAAAAATTTATTTGCACACTTTATTTCTTTGGAAATTCTTTTGGATTATTCTGAAAACTATTTATGTATTTATGTCTACACTGTGAAAAATTTATTTTCTAATTTTCAAATCTGTTTTGTAACATAGTTGAACTTTAAATTGATTGGTTACACTTAGATTCAATCAAGTCGTTGAATCATCTAAAAAATAAAAGAAGGGGCTGCAATTATCTCGAATTGAAACATTCATATCAGAGCTGATTGGCTCTGAAGAAGTTTATATACTTAAAGTTAAACTTAAAAATATTTCTGGTCACTACGACAATTATCAAAAAATCCAACTGGAAATTGCTTCATTATCTAACGCGGATGACGAGAACTACTCTTCCGACGGTGGTGTCGAGAACGTTGTCGCCGACCGTTTTGAAAGTTTTATTATTAAGCCGTTTTCTGGTTTGGCACAAGAATGGCCATCTTTTATTGACCTTTTTTCAGCTTCAGTTCTTAATAATAATAAGTTGAAATCCGAAGGTGAAAAGTTTTATTACCTTAAAAGGCTGTTACGCGGGCCACCCTTGGAAATAATTGAGTCCTTAAGCGTAACAAATCAAAATTTAAGTATTGCCTTGAATATTCTTAGAAAGGGATATGACGATAAAAATAAATTACTGTATTCTTTGTACCAAACTTTGGTGGATCAGAAACCTGTCGCGAAAAGTACTCCGGTACAGTTGCGCGAATTTCAGATATCTACGCGTAAGGCATTTGATTTGATTGAAAATTTGAATTTATCGCCGGAAGTAAATTTTGAGTCATTAGTAATATTTTTAATGGAACAGAAACTTGATTTTAATTCAAGGCGAGCTTATCCCTACAGCTGAATATTTCTTCGTTTTTCGACAGCAACGCCAATCCATGTTAGAAAATGTGAATCTCTTTGAAACCAATAATAAGGTTAAATTCCACCCCAAGTCTAATGACACTAGTAAAAATAAGGTAACCCTGGTATCTAGTTTAAGTTCTTTTCAACAGTACCATTCTAGCTCCTCACGGACAGGGGCCAACAGACCGAGCTGTCTTCATTGTTCGGACCCCTTTCATCTTATATACGGTTGTTCCAAATTTATGGCCTTATCACCTCAAGACTGGTATCAGATCGTCAAAACTAGAAGACTCTGTGTAAACTGTTTGAGTAATACCCATATTACTACAGATTGTAAATCCCTTAGAAGATGTGCAACTTGCAATAAGTCTCATCATACCTACTTACATTTTGAAAATCAGAACCGATTGCCAAATAATTCCAACAATCGAAATGTCCCTAGAGCATCCTCTTCCGGAAGCCCAAATGTAACTCCCTTGTCCACTGTAAATAATCACCCTTCTTCTCTTAATGTACATAATAATACGCCCTCAGATCCAATTAATAGATTTAATTTTGTAAATACTAGTTCTGCATTAGCAAATCAATTACCTGATCCTCCCGAGTCAGTAATCTATCAAACGGCTTTGACTGACATGTCAGTCAAAGACAATATTGTACTATTGCCTACGGCATTAGTAAATGTTAACGGCTGCAATGGTCGGGGTTTAGTTGGACGAGCTCTTTTAGATTCAGCTAGTCAAATGAGCGTTATTAATCGTGCTTTTGTTCAAAAATTGAATTTAGTCCGTCGAAAACAAACTCTTAATATCTCCGGCTTTATTTAGCAACAACTGCACCTATAGCGGAGAAGTGGTAGATATCACATTTAAGTCTCAAATTGCACCTTACAGTACTTTCACTATATCTTGCTCGGTCATAGATAAAATAACCAATAACTTACCACAATTTTCTATCTCGCCTTCTTGCTTTAAAATCCCATCTCATATAAAAGTTGAGTTGGCGGATCTTTTATTTTTCGAATCTGGTCCAATTGATCTTCTTATTGGTTGTGATTTATATCATTACCTGCTTAAGGGTACCGTGAATGGCACTCGTCTTGTCAAAAAACTAATCAAAACTTGCATTACTTGTTTTAGATTCAATGCCCAATTTGCCTCTCAAATAATGTCTCCCTTACCCCTGGATCGAGTTCAAGAATCTCGCCCTTTTTCCAAAACCGGCATAGATTTTGCTGGACCTATACAAATCAAGTCTTCCCGATTAAGAAAAGCCCCGATGCAAAAAGCCTACATTGCTATATTCATATGCATGGTGACAAAGGCGATCCATATCGAATTAGTAAGCGATCTCTCTACCGACGCATTCGTTGCCACTCTTAAAAGATTTATTAGTCGTAGAGGAAATCCTCAAACTATCTATACTGACAATGGCTCCAACTTTGTTGGAATCTTCGGAAAATATCAATCAAATACAGTCTTTTTTTTCAACTACGAAAATTAGTTGGAAGTTTGTTCCTCCGCGTTCGCCACACTGGGGTGGCTTATGGGAAGCCGCAGTAAAAAGCGCCAAATCCCACCTTACAAAAATAATTGGCTGTTCGTGCCTTACCTTCGAAGAGCTCTCCACGGTTCTGTGTCAGATAGAAGCCTTTTGTGAATGCTCGCGGAACCAATCGGTACTTTCCGACTCACTTGTCGCTAAAATACCGCCAACGAAAGCCAGTAGTGTAAGCTCAACCCTTGTGAAGTGTTCACCCGATGTCTATCGGTAATGCATCAATCCCTGTATTGTAATTAAAATTTACTTACTGTTCGTTTCCCGCGTACTCAACGAGGCCGGGTTTTTGCATGATGGTAAGCGCTATTGCCTTATCCACCTTTCAAGTTTGGTACTTCGTTTCTTTAAATTTATTAATTGTTCAAGTTCCAAGATTTCTAATAGAAGGGTTATTAGTGTCCCGTATTTTTATTTTACCTTTATTTCAAAAAGAAATTCCATTTTTACTTGTCAACATAAGGTTGGTGAGTATTCTTTTCTAAAAATTCTCAAAACGTGTCGGGAAGGCTAGTAGCAAAAATAAAAACTCATTGGAACCAGCCAAATCTCGCTAGGGCGAAATCCGTTCCCGTACAAACGTAGCAGCAGATATTAAACATTTCTGGAATTTTGTTAATGTCAAAATAAAGGATACTGGTTATCCTGTTTCAATGCACCTGGATAACGTGAGCAATAGGAATGGTATAAATATTGCAAACGCTTTTTCTGATAGGTTCCAATCTGTAGTTAAAGTTGATTACGATGTTAAGGGCAATGAATTACCAGGATATACTCTCGACAGGTGTGTTAGCATCAGTGACTGCTCATTCACACTTGATGACGTTTTTAATAAGTTGAATTCTTTAGACCCACGCAAGGGTCCTGGTCCCGATGGTGTTAATAATCTACTGTTGAAAAAATGCAGATTCACCCTGGCCCGGCCGCTGTTCCTCTTATTTTCTTTGTCTATATCTACGGGAAATTTTCCAAATCAATGGAAGTTCAGTTATATCACACCGATTTTCAAATGTGGTGACCAATCGAATATTAAAAATTGTAGACCTATATCTATACTTAGTGCAATACCTAAAATGTTTGAAAGTTTAGTTTTTGATCAGATTAAAGTTCCTTTAACCAATGTTATTGGAGACGAACAGCATGGTTTCACCAACGGGAAATCTACATTAACAAGCCTCCTTCTCTTCACTGACTTTGTTACAAATGCTGTAGAGAATAAGCATCAAGTTGATGTTGTCTACACGGATTTTTCCAAGGCATTCGACACAGTCAGTCATAGAATTCTTATCCATAAACTTAGAAATATCGGCTTACATGGTACTTTTTTGAAATGGGTTGAAAGTTATTTAACAGGTAGGTATCAGTATGTCAAGATAAAGAACTATATTTCAAGGGAAACATTGGTGACATCTGGGGTGCCACAGGGGAGTCATTTGGGGCATCTGTTATTTAATATTTTCATGAATGATCTTAGGTATAAAATTGTGCATTCAGAAATTTTGCTTTTTGCTGATGACCTTAAGTTATTTAAATCGATACAATCAATAACGGATTATGAGAAGCTGCAAGGAGATGTCAATGCTTTCAATGACTGGTACAACTTAAATTTAATGGAAATTAATATTAGTAAATGTAGTACCATTTGCTTTTCTAGGAAAATTGAGAATGTATCATTCACATATTCAATAGATGATAATGATTTAAATAACGTTCTTTCTGTTCGGGACCTTGGTGTAATATTAGATCATAAACTTGATTTCCACCTTCATTATGATCACATCATTAATAACTCTATGAAAATGTTGGGATTTGTATTGCGAACTGCTAAGGACTTTAAGAACATTTTGGCACTCAAGTCAATGTATTTTACATTAGTCAGGTCATTGATGGAATACTGTTCACCAGTCTGGTCACCATCTTACCAGATTCATGTGAATAACTTGGAGAAAGTTCAGAATAAATTCATTAAGTACATGTCGTTTAAAATTAGAATGCCTGTTTCAACCAATACATATCAAGAGATAAGAGACTGTCTCAGTCTAGATAAACTTTCAATTCCTAGATATAAAATTTCTCCATAACTTACTCTGTTATAATATAGACTGCCCGCAATCACTATCCCGCATTGGTTTCCATGTCCCTTATAGGTCAACAAGAAATAATCATACTTTTGCAGCTCCATTACATAGATGTAATTATGGGAGGTTTTCTGCTATAAGTAGAATTTTATCCAGTGCAAACAGGTTGGATCTGGATTTTTCAATATATCTGGGTACTCTCTTAGGCAATTCCTACGAGAGATGAAATCTTAGTATAGGATTGGGATTGAATTATTTTAAAATGGTATTTTAATATTGTATTGTGATTAGTAATTTTTGTTGTTACTGTTCACTGAGTTCCTTGTCATAATTGTTTTTATTTATATTAAGCTTAAATTTTATTTTACACGTTTAGCCTATTTTATTCTTGTTTTTATAAAATACTGGGTGTTACCCGTGAATAAATAAATAAATACACACTCGCCTAATGCTTTTATTGTTTGACCTGACACTGTATTCAGTCTGAAATATACTTGCTTTAATGGTAAATTGAACATTTCCACAAACTTTTTCTTAGAAACAACTGTCTTACATGCCCCTGTGTCAACTTCAAACTGAGTTAGTTGGTTGTTAACTTCCAACATGATGTGATGTGGAGTACTACCACTATTACCGATACATAACCGATTCAGGTTGTATAAATCATTATTCCAATTCTCATCATACTGCACAACATTTACTGTGGTATCAGAATCCTCTGTTTCCTAGACTACACCTACCTTTGGCTTCGATGGACACAAATCTCTGACATGACCAAACATTTGGCAAGCGGAACACCTTTTTGAGGGCATTTATCTTTGCTATGAACTCTGCCACATTTTTCACATCGATGCTGTATTAATTAAATTTAATATGAGTATTATGTTTTGAAGTCCATATTTGTTACCTACATATTATATTTCATTTTAGGACCCGAGCATGGTTAACAACATGTAACTAGAAGATGTAGTTGATGACAATTTAGAATATATTCGTACATTTCAGAATATGTGAGCATCACTTTGAACAAAAGTATAAGAGCATAAATAATGCCAGAAAACACTTATTTATTCAAGCTGAGCCCACAATATTCACACACACATTGCTAAGCATAAGTTTGCCATTCCTGAAATTGAGAATTTACCAAAGAAAATTTATCCAACTAGTAAGTCTGCTTTTTACTATGAATTGTTAAAATAAACTATAGTTGGTACGAAGTCAGTGATAAACTTATAAATACACATCAATCTATAGAACAATCCAAAAAAACATACTGAGGATCACTTAATAGTCCTCTGGAATTATTTTTGGGTTTTTCCATTGGTCTATGGAAGTACTTATAAGTCTACAGGCTGTTCCAATGAATTGTATACAAACTATAACACATAGAATGTGATTCATATTAATATTGGTAAATATTACAATTTTATAGACAGCATCATTGGATATCAAGATGAATTATTTGCACCTGGAACATAATTATTCAGGGGAGAAATGGCTAAGGTTCCTGGAATAGAAACTTTACCAAAATAAATGCATCAACCTGGTAAGTCTGTTGTTTAGGAATTGTTTAAAGATAACATGAATCATATATAAAAGAACTTAGCATAAATTAAGTGAAAACCTTATACCAAAACCTGGCCTTCAAATAATGAAGTGTTTTAGGCATTGAAAATTAAAGTCAAAACAATGACAAGACAGGACAAACATTGTCCAGTCTGTTAGATAAAATGTCCTTTAAATCTCATTTATACTTTAATATAGGTAAGGATGAAGTTGGGTTTTGTGATGTGGGTATATTTAATAAAACATTTAAAAATTAATAGTTGTCTTGCTTTAATCCCTATTAGGCAAATGATAATGGAAAGCACTGTTCACTTCTATTCAAAATGAGTTTATGTTTTTTACTCAGATTAATACATTAAAAAGATACATTTGTTTACATTTAAAAGTGAACCCAACATTACATCACATTCTAAGGTAACTTGCCGACCTTTTGCCGGATGTCTTACATTTCCTTTGAATACTGAACTGAACGATAGAAACGTACAAAATAAAAATGTTCTTTTAAGAAATTACATAAAAACGACTTTAAAATAATTATTCTAAGTAGTTTATGTGATAAAAAGTTGTTTTTGTTTGAAACTTTTGAGGTTTAAACGAAACAAATTCGTGTTAATAATTTTGTCTGTCTGAAACCATTTTACTATCAATTTAACCAATAATGACAGTTAATGTCTACCTTTCAAAACAAGGTTCAAGGTCAAGGTTTTTGCAGGTTTTTTATCATTATGAATATCTAAATTGCTTTATTAATGGCCGTTTCTACCAACCAAAAGTTAAGTATACTTAACGTTAAGTAAGGCTTAAGATACATTTTCCGTTCCACCACTTTAGTTCTGTTATGCTATGAAAGGCTTGACAAAGCCTAGAATATTCTGGGCTTAAACGTTCCCTAAAGCAAGTGGAGATTATGAGCACATTTCACATTTTTAATGTCAACTCTAACCTTTCGTTGAATTGAACTCTCATTTTTGAAAATGGACGCGTTTGAAGCATTGTTAGATTTAGAAGTTATTGATTTAGTAGAAAATGGATTTCCACGAAGGATGTATACCTAATCGAAGTAATTATTTCGAAGAAATGGACAATACCACATTTTTTAGACGGTTTAGATTGCAAAAAGAAAATGCCAACCAACCGTAACTACTTTTTAAACTTTCCGTTGTATGACTTTGACAAATACACACTAGATGACATGCAGACGTAAATAATCATGCATGCCAAATACCAACTTATGAATTTTCCTAAAAACTCCACTTAAACCATCATGCTGCTAGATTTACGAATACTTAGTTAAAATGTCTTTGGTGGAAACCAAGTTTATTTAAGCTATACTTTATTTTTAAGGGCTTCATAGATATTCCTAGCTTAAACGTAATTTGGTGGAAACGGCCATAAGACAATGAATACTACGAAAGCGTACAAGCGCCACATATATTTTTTTTAAATTCACAGTATGAACTGTGAATTAAGACTAATTCACAGTTTATAGCGTAAATTAAGACTAATTCACAGTTTAAAGTGTAAATTAAGACTAATTCACAGTTTAAATTAGGACTAAGTAATTCACAGTTTAAACTGTAAATTGGGACATGCTAAAAACTATGAATAGCTGGCATAGCATATATTCTACAGCTAAAGTCAACAAACCGGAAAAGAAGATTTTGTATTTTTGGAGCATCCTAGGGCACAGTACCTGGGAGACTACTGGATAGAGAGGGACAGTTACCTAGGTTGAGGCCTGCAGATATCCTAAAATTCCTCCGGGAAATAGGACTAAAGGAGCTACTAGTATCTGAGACTCTCCTCAGAAACTAAGTAGAAGTAAGGGGGCACAATAGATCTTTTAGGTCTTAGAGAATGTTACCCCAAAATACATACATACATACATACATTTTTGGAACATGGATAATTTCATAAAGTTGTATTTTACGCTTGGTTTGCAGCAAAATGAAATATTAGCTTGCTTAGCTGTTCCCTTCAAAGGAAATTAAATAATTTAAATCTATTTAGAAAAAAACATTTTACTGATATATCTGAAGTCGTCGAATTTATCAAATAAAACATTCGCTTCATGGTTACAGATGGATGCATTTGAAATGTTTACAAAATAACGTAGTAGTTACTCAAAAAACTGTACGAATTTTGTTGCAAATTCTGGACCCCAAGGTGTCCATATACGTAGTAGAAGTAGTACAGTAATAAAAGTCCTAATTATTTGTGGCATATGGATTGCTATGATAAACTGAAACCATTTGGTATTTGTATAAGTGGTTGTATTGATGGCTTCTCTAGGAACATGATGTGGCTTAGAGCTGTAACAAATAGCAATGACCCTAAAATTATCGGAGGATATTTTTTGGAAACAATCAGTTTAATACAAGGCCCTCAGACAGTTTGTGCCGATCTGGGAACCGAAAACGGAATTGCAGAACGAATTCAAACATCATTGAATAGTAATACAAATCAGAAAACTTTACCCCCATTTATTTATGGTACCAGTTGTCACAATCAGAGAATAGAATCATGGTGGGCTATATTAAGAAAACATCATAGCCAATACTGGTTAAATGTTTTCCATAAATTAAAAGATGAGGGATTATTTTCAGGTTCCTTTTTAGATAAATCCCTAACTCAATTTTGTTTCTTAAATATAATGCAGGTGTTTATTAAAAAGTATATTTTCTTGAAATTCACATATATGAAAAAAGTTAGGAGAGAAGATATAAGATATAAGGGTATACCTACCAATACAATGACAAGTTATTTGAAATAGGATAAGAAAGAGTAAGTTTCTAGTATACTACAAGGATATACCCACAAGTTTACCCCTCTCCCAACCACCTCAACGCTTGCACATACATTTATATTGAGGCTTGTATTTTGAAAATATAAGTTCATACATTTTAGGATGAGCTGGACACTGTTGCCACAGAATGGAATATGCATCGTATTACCCCCTCAAGAAACAGTATTTCTCCAAATGGCCGTCCATTTATATTATATGCTATTCCAGAATTGTATAATGCTCGAGATTACATCCAACCTGTTTAACAAAATGCCAATAATACTTGCAAAGAAATATGTTCATTTGTTAATGAGTTTTCATGTGATAGGGATATTTACAATATGGGAATGATCATAATCAGAGAAGAGAAAGTCACCCTGAAGAGGCTTTAGATTTGTATTTAACACTGCAAAGAAAATTGTCAAACATTTTATAATTTTGTTATAAATAATAAAAAATCGATTGTAATTAACTGTATTATAACAACAACAAAAATAGTTATTTCACTTTTAATAAATTAAATCTTAATCCTATAAGAAACATTTAATGCACTCCTATTTTTATAAATTAAATTTTAATTCTGTAAGAAAAATTACATTGCACATTAATAAACCTTAGTCATATAAGAAAAAGTACATGTACCACGTGTTTGATTAACAGAGGTAGTGACTGTATTCCAGTGGCCACAGAAGATATAAAAACATTACCATGTGCAAAATTTGTAGGAAAGTATTACTTACAAACACATTAAAAAATTATTTTTGGATAGTACACAGGACAACCCCAACATACATTTTTTGGAGATAGAGGATGTTAACACGTTAAGCGCCACATGGTATAATGCGCGATAAAAAGAACAGCGTTTTTTTTAGTGAAAATAACAATTTAATGACTATCATTCCAAAAAATGATATCTAACAAACTAAGAAACAAATGAAGAGGACTCCTAATTTACATTTTTTTTTCAAAAGAACAGGTGTTTTTTTTATTACAATAATATTATTATTCAAAACATAAAAATAAAGTATAACAAACAAGTGAATAAAACTGCTTATTTACATTTTTTTTGCAGAATGTACGGTAAAAAAGCATTCAACGCAATAGTGCTTTTTACGGACACTATATAACCATTTGCTTCGCGCACTTTTATTGGCTGCTGTTTTTCGGCCGTCACTTTTATTCAAATTTTCGTAGCAAGGACAGTCAGTTCCAAAGCATGATTTTCGTCCGAGTTTTCGTCATTATTCTCGGGCTCAATATTCTCAATATCTGCGTTTTCAGAACGTAATAATGAGTGGCATAATTTTTCTTTGAACTCGGTTATGGATAATTTTTCCATGGTAACTTCTTTATAGACCAAAAAAGCATTTATGATAGCGGATACCTAATAGTAATTCAGTGGCCAGCTTCCTGTACCACTTGGTCCCTCTCCGCAAGCAGTGAGAATATGATTTCAATCGATGTATGACTTAGCTAAATTGTAATTTATTTCAGGTTTTTTTACTACACCCCCTCTTTGCGGTACTTCTTTTGTGTTATCTTTATGCAATGTGCTTAGCATAAGCACATCGCGTTTGTCACGCCATTTCATAACCATTATTCCGGAATCACTTTCTTTAGCATAGACTTCTTTTGGTTTTAATTTTTTTTTGTACAACTTCTCTTGGGTTATATTTGCGGTTGCTGCGGAGGGTGCCAACAAGGTGTGTCTTCCGTTTTAGTAATTTAGTTGCTAGGGAAACAAACTGCCTGGAAATTCAGAAATGCGCGTCAGGTGACTTCAGCGAGACGGTTCGTTCGCTTGATCCTGCACACCACTACGCGGCACTACATAAGTGCCACGTGGCACAAATTTTATGCCATAAAAAATCAACAGAACTTCTAAAGGAAGTCAGAAAACAAAACGCTTACTAAAGGTAAGTTGAAAAATGAATCTTAAAGTAGAAATTATAAAAAAAAATTGGCCCGTGGGACCAGAAATTCTGATTTCATGGTGGCGCTTAACGTGTTAAAAATCTCATTCTTTGAAGTTTAAAGGGCTATTACACCAAAAATATTAAATACCGATCAAAGCAGCCTACATAATGTCCATATATTAACTTTTTTTCTATTAACTGGCATGAGAAAAAATATATAGTTAGAAAATCCAAATCCATGGTACCCTCGCCACAAAAGTAGTGCCCTCGCCACAAAAGTAGTGCATAAAACTTTCTCTAATGTTTTTTTGCGGTAGCATTGATGTTTGCCGGGTTTCGTTGCTCTAAATTTTCCACGTTAGAGTTTTGTGAATCGTATCCATCGTTGATGACAGTTTGTTCAACAGTATTTTCTTGGTGAACGCATCTTTGTGGAGCATAAGATTTTGGTGAATGTTGGATGAGAAAATTGTGTAACACAACTGCTGCCATTACTATTTTAATAATATTCAAAGGCTCTACATTAATTTGAGTATGAAATATACGAAATCTCGAAGCCAATATTCCAAACGCATTTTCGATTATACGCCTTGCACGAGACAATCTGTAGTTAAATTTTTTTTCTTGTGAATTCAAGTCTGCTTGTCGAAAGGGTTTCATCATATCAGTGCGTAAAGCAAAAGCGTCGTCTGCAACAAAAAAATACGGAAGATTTCTACCGCTTTCTTTGACCTGTTCTGCGTTTGGAATATTTAATTCACCCCTATTTAACACTTCAAAAAATTTTGTGTTTTTTAGGACACCACCGTCTGAAATTCTTCCATTGGATCCAAAATCCGCTAAAATAAATCGATATTTGGCATTTACAATTCCCAAAAGAACCATACTGTGCCGGCCTTTGTAATTGAAAAATTCAGATCCACTACCAGCTGGCGGAATAATATCAATGTGTTTACCGTCGATTGCGCCCAAACAGAGTGGAAAGTTCCATAGTTCTTCAAATTGTGGTGCTATTTCTTTCCATTCGTCTTGGCTGTTGGGAAACTGAAAAAAAATAACAATGAATTAATAATTATTTTCAACAACCCATTTTAATGTTTTATTGTTTCAGATTGGGTCAATACAAGAAACTCAAAATTCGCATGTTACCGATGCCCTGGATTCTCCATCCCGCCAAGGACCGTCTAAAACAGACAACGCCGGTCCGTTAACAGAAAATGAAAATATTCCATGTTCCTCACGAAAAAGTACCACTGGTGCTTCGAAAACCAGACCAGGCAAACGAAACCAAGAACACTTTAAGCGTCCACATATACAAGACGACCGTTTTGATATTTTTGGAAAAAGTGTTGCCATAAAACTTAGAGAAGTGGACAGAAGAAAAAGGCTAATTGCAGAAAAATTAATTAACTATGTTATATTCGAGGCCAAACTTGGTAACCTCACACTACAACATACAAGCCTTAACATGCAGGAAACATCTGACGCAAGAATTTGTAATATGCAGCAATATCAACCAGCTATGTTTTCACGCCACTCAGTTTCGTGTCCCTTATCACATTCCTTCAGTTCTAGCCTTATTATGACCCCTGTTTCAAGTCCAAGAGCAAATTATATGCAGTACAACCAATCAGAAATAGCACAACTTCAGCCTAACCCACAATACACTTTTCAGCATTCTCACTCCCAGCAGTTCTCTTCGACCAGTCCCCCACAACACTGTTCTCGATTTCAAGAAAACCAACAACCTTCTGAAAATGTAGTGCTTTTGGAATCTAGCAAAGGAGATGCTGCTACTTATCTTTAGAACTTCAGAAGTAACATTTAATATTATTACAACTATGATTATGAATAAATACGTATTGCAGAATAATACTTTTTTGTCTTATTAGCTTACCTTAAAGTTTTTTCCCGTTTTTTTTTTGTGTTTTGCACGTTTATTTATAACTAATAAGAGGCCCAAAACTGCCAATGCGTCGTCATCTTTCGATGCCATCATCAAACTAAATAAATTCTAGAATTTCACCTTAGCGTGTGTGGACTTTTCAGGTCTCCGGTATACCTGTACAGTTTCCCCTGCACAGTTTCACCTGCACAGTTTCACCTGCACAGGTCTACCAGAACGTGAGTGGCCGGCTTAATGGTAGGTTAATATGGCTGCAATTCTCCCAAAATAATAAAAAAAATTGCGGAAAATCTTCCATCATGATATCAACAATTTTTTTTGGTTTCTCAACTAAAACTTCATTTGCAATATCCAAAACTTGTTCCCTGAACTGTTGCTTCTTTCATCTAGATAATTATGACAGGAAAAAATATCAGTGATAGTATCAATTTCTATAGGGCTAAGGTCATTAAAATGTTTTAAGCCCTTTTGAATTAAAATTCTAACACTTACTGCTAAGTAAAGTAAAAGATCTTCTATAAAAATATCCTCGGTAATATTCTTTCCACCAAAAGATAGATACACACATCTAGACAGTTTGAATGGTAAAATATCAGTCATTAATATTGTATGAGCTAGAATTCTACCAATTACTTTGAAAGTTTTATGTTCTTTTTTTCTGTGTAAAGGTAGAAATGGAACTATAATATCTTCACCACAAAAGAAAAGCATTTCTATATCTTTCCAAAATATCTGGAACATTTCTTTGGTCAATCCTCCACTATCACATCCTAATTCCCCAATAAACTCAACACAAATGTGTTTCTGAAGAATAGACTCATCTTCATATAAATTTAGCATATCTGTGGTGCAATTTTTTCTGCAAATATATATATTTCCATATGTCCAGCATCTTTTGGTAGTTTAGGAAGTTGTCTATGTTAATATTCCCCATCGCTCATTAAAAAAGCTTCTATATCATAATCAATGTTATGATTTGGTCTTTCTTCAAATACAGTTGTTTCAAGAGTATTTTTTGTATGAATCTGAAATACATATTAATTAGTACGTACACTGAAAAAATTCCCAGCAAAGCGTTCTTTCCTAAACTTTTTTTGGCTAAGACAAGTAGAATTCTCACTGTGGTAATAAAACGGATTAACTGAGTCAGTAAAATCAACTTTTCTATTATCTCCGTACAGAAACTAAAAGATACTTATCAAAAATACAAAACATTATTTCCTATACCAGAAATTTTCACTTTTATTAAACATTACTTCACTACCGTAGACATATATCTTTCCATTATAAATACGCTCTTTGCTATCACTGTTATAAAATATATATAATTTTTTTTACAAAAATAGCATTTTTCTTTGCTAAAACAGAAAAGAAAACCCTTGGTCTAGTAGATATTTATTTTCAATTTGAATGTCCGTTATTTACAACGGTCGTCGGTTGACCAATCATGGATCGGCAATTTGTAAAGGAGTGCGATAATTGGATGTGCGCGAGAACGACGCGCAGCAACTCGGTAGTTCCGGCATTATAATAGGCATTTTCATGTCATCATTGGTGGGTGAAGTTACACTTTCATGTTTTAGTTTTCACATGTGCTATATGGAATTTAAAAAGCTTTTATCAACTTAGTTATAATTGAAATTTTTATTGAAGCTTGAAATTGATCCCGTAGGTTTGTTGAAACATGGGTGAACAGGTTAGTGGGTAGTTATTTGATAGCCAAGCCATATATTATAAGAGGTTGTGATGTACTCCCAATACAGAAATAAATGTTTATTTCTTTATGGCACTCTCCATTCTCCCAATCTAAAATCAGAGACAACTTTTCCCGCTTCTTCTTCCTTACTGCATTGTCACTTGTCACTGGTCGTATCCTTCCACTTGTCAATGAACCAACTTTTCTTTCTCTTTCAATTTTTTCAACAAAGGTACTCTAATTTACAATTTAAACTGTGAATTAGTACTAATTTACAGATTGAATTGTGAATTAGTCGTAATTTACAGATTGAATCTTAAAATTACGTTTTAGCTGAATACTCAACGCATCGGTGGCCAATATTTCTTGGAACTTTTGGAAATTCACCATTTCATTTCTGTCATTATGTCACTAGTTATGTCAGATGTCACTGGAAAAAGCAATCGGAAGAATTAATGTTACATTTACAACCAATTCCAATTTGAATTGGGAATTGCCTGCTTGGCAAACGGGGAAATACATAATCATTCAAAATGAAAATTACTGTCAAGGTCAATCGTAAGCACAATTCAAATTAGTGCAAGCTGCTTGGCAAAGTCAAGCGTCAAATTGGAAAATTGTAAATTTGGAGGTTAGTTTTATAAAAAAAAATCAAATGTAAACAAAACAAGCTTGTGTTTTAAAAGTTTTTATTTTTTAAATTTGAACAAATATGAATAAATTTGATATCGAAATTAGTGACAATGAAAATGATAATATCTTTTCAAGAGGTTCATCTCCAGTCCTACCTGAATCTCAAGCATCAGCATCATATGAAATAATTGTTGAAAATGAAGAATTTAATAATGAATTATTTTTAAAACATGTATGTAACTATCCAGCAATATATAATTCCCAATTAAAAGGTTATAGCAACCGTAATCAAAAGCTTAGGGCTTGGGAGAACATTGCAAAGTCAATGGGTGCAACAGGTAAACTATAAGTCGAGATAAAAGTAATCAAGTGTATGTGTCCCTATATTAGTGGCAACCTGTGCGTGCATAGACAGTATTAGTGGCATACGTGTCTTTTGTGGCATACGTGCACAGGTATGCCACTATTTTCAAGGCAATTTTAGTATTCTACAGCTCAAGCTTATTCGATTGGTACCTACTTTGTAATTTTTGTGTTAAAGTTACCACAAGTGCCGATCGAGTTGGTTCAGATTCTGCTATATTTATGGATACTGCAAAGCTGCTGCGCCCTCTAGTGGGGTGTTATTCTTCCGGCTTGCTCATATTACTGGCAACTATAAATATTCGGTGTTCTCATTTATTACATCTTACTTAAATTTGAGAATGTTGAGAAGACAATTCCAAATAACTCGATTGCGCACGCGCATACCTGTACGATCAGAGAGTATGCTAATATTAGTGCCAACCATGCTGTAACACTGAACGGTTAAGTCTTTTTATAAAATATTTATTATTTTTCACGGATTTCAGATGTTGTGACGTTGTCATCGCGGCGCATTGCGCTTTTGAAATTAGTCTACAATGACACAATAACAAAATATGGATATAGAACTGTTCAATAATTATTTCATTAGACTATTCTATTATAAAAGTTGTGGGAATGAATTTCGTTTGATTTGTTGAACATTTATATTTATTTTTCTATTTATTTATATTTATTATTATATTTATATATTATATTCATATTATTTATACAATTTGCGAAACTGGATAGTTTTAAAAAGCTGTGAAATTTAGTTTAATTCCTTCAAAATATGCAACAATTTCACCGAATTAGCGCCGAAACTATAGATATTATAATAATTTGGCATTAAAATCTTATACTGATGGAAGAGATCTATATCAACTACCTATTAGTATCTTTCATGACACTGTAACCATAAAAAATGTGTTGCTTAGGTGGCTGTTTGTTCAAATCTGTATTAAAATTTTGACAATTCCAATGTAGCTTTACTTAATACATCAACTGTTATCAAGAATAAAATTTTCTTACTGATTGAAATGTATGAAAGTGATGATGATTTACTCACTGATTAAACACAAAATCTGAATAACTACTTGTCCGCTGAAATTTCTAGGGAACATCAGCTAAGAAAATAATTTGCTACATACCCAAATTAAGGGATGTTATCACTTCGTGCTAGGAAACATCTTGTATATTGATAACCCATTCTAAAACGTGTAGCTTCCTATATATATTTTTTCAAGAATAGGGGTAGAATGAAACTTCACGGTGCCCTAGTATACCACTAGCTTATTGGAATTTAACAAACTAAAACTTTTGATATCCGTTGGAGGTATCACCTATAACCCACGAAAAATTTTAAATTTGTCTTTCCATCCCCTAGTAGATATCCAATAAAAGTTGTTTTTTATCTGCACCATTCATCAGCCTCTCACAAACTAACAAGATTATTGTATGTTGGTATTCTAAATGTTTCTTGATGATCTACTATTTGTCTAATTTACTGTGTCCACTTATTTACTGGGCACATAATGCGGCTTTACACTAAGATGATAAATTTCACTTCCTTTTCTGATAAGTGTACGCTTTTTTCAACATTAGATACTTTATGCATTGTATTCATTTAATTATGAAAAAATCTAAACAAAAGAGTTAATTATATCTTAATTGCATATATTGGGCTTTTAGGATGAAGATCCATGAGAAGATCATGAAATAAAACAATTTAATTTGTTCAAATCTTCATTTATTTGAACCAATATTCAATTTAAGCTCGTTTGGTAAAGCTTCTGTGTTACCGCAACGCGTCACAAGTTTAAATTGAACATCACATCAAATAAATGAAGACAAATTAAATTATTAAACGATGAAATAAAACAATTTAATTTGTTTTAATCTCCATTACATTTGAACTAAGTTCAATATACATTAGTATTGAAGACGGACCTGATTTCGCAAGCGACACATGTCGTTTCAATCAACTCTGTCTAAAAGTACCAAAACAAACGAAATATTGATTAGAAAATTTCAAAAAGTGAATCAACCAAGTAATTAGTGATTTGTTAACAACAAGTGCAAACCGTGAGTAAATAAAACTACTCGTTATAATTGAAATTTTAATCTTAAACAAATTTCTGAAATCAAAATTCTCTCAAACGAAGAATAAAAAGTATCAAGTCATTAAGTTAATCGATTTATTTTCACATCGACGAGCCGTCGTCCTTCCACACAGCACAGCTGTGAGACAGGGCCGGCCTCGATCGAAAACTGAAAAACCATGTCAGCTTTAAATCAAGTTACACAAAATGTCTCATATTCAAAATCAGCCAGTCAACAACGTATCATTTCACCTCCAAATAGACACCAAGCTATTTTATTTAATACCATAGAAGATTGTTCTGTCAACGACTACCTCGAAGGATTAAGTAAGCACGTAAACCCGAAGGATATAATATTTGCATCCCGTATATCAAATGGTAGAATGTGCATATACTTATCATCAAAAGTTTAAGTAGATAAATTTATAGTGGAAACAGGATATATAACCATAAACGAAAATGTTTTAGAAGCCAGAAGACTAATAACTCCATCAACACGCTTAATACTATCTAACGTATGTCCAAGCATACCCCCAAACATAATCGAAGAGGAACTAAGAAAACTAGGCTTAAACCCAGTATCAGAAATCTCATATCTACGTTTAGGGTCAATTAATCCCATGTTTAGTCATATACTCAGTTTTAGACGACAAGTTTTTGTAACACCCTTTCCAGACAATTTCGTACTACCCGAATCTTTTCTTATCGAATATGAACAGACCTCATATCGACTTTTCATAACACAAAACGAAACCTGCTTTAAATGTAAGCTAACTGGGCACCATGCAGCTAATTGCACAAATAATACACCTACCAATCTTTCTCAAAATACTCCTAACCAAACACAGACTACCCTCCCTCCATATACCACTTCCCAAAATTCATTGACTAACCAAATTCAAAAAAGCACTCCTATACCTCTGTACACTCCAGAAAATTCCAAGCCTACAACGCACATATCAACTCAAGCATCTCCAAATACTGAAACACAAACTTCAACATCAACTGGCATGAGCCAACCCCTACTTGCAACCAAAAACACACCCATTGATATCCTAGAACTTCAACCAATTTCAACCAAACCAACACCAAAAAGGACTTTTCAAGAAACATCTTCACCAACTGTGGAAGATACTTTTGTAAAACCCATATTATGTCAACTAAAGAAAAAAAGCAAAACCAATGAGGAAAACTTACCAAACGCCAACACCAACCTTACAACATTACTAGAACCCATAAAAGAATACCTAGAAAATGAAACTCAATTACTAAATTTCGAACAAGTAGTGGATCTGTTTGAAAACAGTAAAGGATCAAAAGACATACTCAGTGTAACAAAATCGTACACAGATGACTCTCAAGCACTTCTACAGTTCCCAACCAAATTACATCCATATTACACAAATAAAGTAATGAAAACCAAAAGCACAAGATTGAGACGAAAACTAGCCAAACAATTAAATATCCATCCCACCGCTATAAAGTCATTGTTGGAAGAAGATTCTGACTCATCCGTAAATTCATCTCAAGAATAATAACATTCATATCCCTACTTCAATGGAACTTAAATGGGTTCTATACCCATCTCGAAAAACTGAATCATATTATTACAGAAATACACCCATCTATTATTTGCCTACAGGAAACAAATTTCAAAAATCCAAACCACGTATTCAACTTCAGCAAATACACAACTTTCTATAAAAACAGAATTAACCAAAATATAGCCAGCGGCGGCGTTGCAACTTATGTAGATAAAAAATTAATTTCCTCAGAATTATCAATAATCTCAAACGATATTGAATTAATAGTCATCGAAATAAACATACCTCATAAAATATACATTTGCAATATGTATATCCCACCAAACCAAAACATATCACAAGAAGATCTAACAGATATCATAGAACAAATACCTTCACCTAGGATTGTAGTTGGAGACCTCAACTGCCATAGTCCGATGTGGGGTTCGAAAAAGTTAAACCGAAAAGGACGCATTTTAGAAGACATTATAACAACCAAAAATTTAAACTCGCTCAACGATGGGACACCAACAAGATTTAACATTCAAACAGGCACAGCATCGGCAATAGACATTTCTTTATGCGACCCAAACCTATCCACCACGTTAACATGGGAGGTTTTACCTTATTTATACGGTAGTGACCACTACCCCATTACAATTACCTTAACCCACCAAGAAACAACTAATATAAGCACATCTACCTTAAAGTGGAATTTAAAAAGAGCTGATTGGATTAACTTTACAGAAAAAGTAGAACTAGAAATTAATCGGACCAACCTTTTACCACTCAACTACATAGACGCTTCTATAAGCCAATTCTTAAACATTTTAAAAACAGCCGCAGATAAATATGTAGGTAAAACAAAGTTTCTTAAAGATCATAAACCACTCCCGTGGTGGACACCGGAATGCAACCAGGTTACCAAAGCATATAAAACAGCTTTTAATAGATTAAAACGACATAAAACCGATGAGAACACAACAGAATATAAAAAACGCAGAGCCGAAGCAAGGTACACACTTAAGAAAAACAGAAGAGAACATTGGAAAAAATTTATTTCATCCCTCAACACCTCAACAACGATAAGTACAGTATGGAAAAATTTAAGGAAAATTTCAGGCAAAAATCAACCATATCATATTCCATTTTTAACAAAAAATAATAAGATAATCAGCGATAGAAAAGAAATTGTAAATATGTTAGCTAGCCAATATGAATTAAATTCAAGCGACGAAAGTTACACAGACGATTTTAAAATACATAAGGCAGATATAGAAAGCAGAACATTAGAAAACGGCGGATACGAAATCCGAGACCTTAACGTTCCCTTCACCTTGACAGAACTAACCGAAGCTATAAACTCTTCCAAAGATTCAAGCCCTGGTCCAGATGGTATACCATTGGCATTCTTATCACACCTACCAGAAAATGGAAAAACATTACTTTTAAAGTATTATAATTTTATCTGGACCAGCCAAATATTTCCATCATCATGGTCCGAAGCTATCATACTGCCTCTCCTTAAAGCAGATAAACCTCGAACATCTCCAGAATCGTACCGTCCAATATCCTTAACCAACACAATGTGTAAGATCCTAGAGAAAATGGCAAATAAGAGACTACGATGGGTCCTAGAAAAACAGAACCTTCTCATACCACAACAAAGCGGCTTCAGAGAAAATCGATCCACCACAGACAACTTAATCGACCTGGAATCAGAAATACACGAAGCAATCGCAAATAAACAATTTTGTACCGCAGTCTTCTTGGACATTACGAAGGCTTACGACACTGTATGGCGTTTCAATATCATATCGAAGTTACATAGTTGGAATATTAGAGGTAATATGTTAAAATTCATTACAAATTTCCTCCAATCTCGGAGCTTTCATGTACGATCAGACAACGTTACTTCGGATAAAAAAATACAAAAGAACGGAGTACCACAGGGATCAATAATAAGCTCTACACTTTTTCTAATAGCCATTAATGACATACTAGATCAATGCTCACCACTTGTCAAAGGTAGACTCTATGCTGACGACCTAGTTATATTTGCCAAAGGAAAAAACTTGACATCTATTCAAAACCATTTACAAAAAATCATCAATAAACTAGAGTTATGGTCCAAATCGACCGGATTACAATTCTCTGCAACAAAAACCAACTGTATCTTATTCACAAAAAAACGTAATGTTCCCATACCACATCTAAAACTATATAATCAAACTCTCAATTTCACAAACAATATTCGTTTCCTAGGCATGACTTTCGATCAAAAGCTAACGTGGAAAAAACATATAAACGATATTAAAAAAGAGTGCCAAGGAGGAATAAATCTCATGAAAACTATATCCAGTAAAAATTGGGGAGCAGACCAGAATACATTATTACACACATATAAATCTTTAGTCAGACCTAAACTAAACTATGGGGCTATAGTTTATACTTCCGCTAAAACATCAGCATTAAAAACCTTGGAGACAATTCAAAACACAGCACTTCGAATAGCTACCGGTGCGTTTTGTACAACACCAGTTAAAAGTTTACAATGTCTAACAGGAATACCGCCCCTTAACTTTTATCGCAAACATCTATGTATTTCATATGCTTCCACAATCGCATCCAATAAAGAGCACCCAACATATACAAATACGTTCACAGATCGCTTTCAAGGAACATACAACACAACAAGAGTAGACCCACCATTTTACGAAAGAGTCAGAAGAAACCTTAATGATCTACAGCTTCAATTACCCAACTTTTTCCCAACAAATATCCAAACCCCTCCACCTTGGTTAATATCCATACCCAGTATCAATATCAACCTCACTACATTTAATAAAATAGAAACACCAACTAACCTGATTAAACAATATTATTTGAGAGAAATAGAAAACTACCAAAACCACTATAAGATATTCACCGACGCTTCCAAATCATCAGACGGCGTAGGAGCAGCCATCCTCACTTCAAATACATCTATAAAATTTAACTTCAAGTCAATCACTTCCCCATACACTGCAGAATTGTATGCAATACTACAAGCACTCATCCATATTAAAGAATCAAAAAAGTCCCTATCCCTAATAATAACAGACTCTCTCAGCTCACTGCAAACAATCCAACACTTGTATACCAAAAATCCAATCGCTCTACTAATCAAAACAGAAATAGCGTATTTAAAAAATGAAGATGCCACCGTTGAATTTATGTTTGTACCATCACACTCCGGTATAAAAGGAAATGAAGAAGTAGACCAACTAGCCCGATCAGCACCAAACGACCAGGATTCGATCCAAATAGATGAAGTTACTTGTTATGACATGAAAGCCGAAATTAAATCTAAAGTGTTAAGTGCGTGGCAAAGTGCGTGGAGTGCATCACAAAATAATCTTAAAGAAATTAAACAAACAGTAAACCCTTGGACCCAACCAACATCAAACAGACCAAACCAGGTACGAATATCACGTTTACGTCTCGGTCATAGTAATCTAACCCATAAATATGTCATCACACGAACTGAACTACCAATATGTGAGACCTGTCAAATTAGACTTAGCGCAAAGCACATATTGATCGAGTGCAAACAATACGAAACTACACGAAAGAAATACAACATTCCAGAGAATATAGCGGAGGCTCTAGGTCAAAATATGAATGTCAAGGATACAATAGGTTATTTAAAAGACACCGGTTTATATATGTTATTGTAATTTTCTTTTTTTTCTTTTCCTCTTTATAATATGTCTCTCAGTGATGGGTAATGTTAACCAGTTTTTAGCGTTAATTAACGCTAAGTTAAAAATTGTTTGAAATTAACCACGGTTAACAATTTAGGCGGCCACTTAAAAAAGAAGAATTTTTATAAAAATATATCCCGCGAACATCAGGAGTTTGCGCAGTAATTTTTTCATGTCTATTAAATAGCATTACGCAGACTCCTGACGTCCGCGACTGTCGATGAATTCTGAGTTCTGGAGCTTTTATTTACATCTCAAATAAGCTTAAATTATGTCAAAATGTTTGTAATAGTGGGTAGAACACAAATATCTAATAAAAAATTTTTTTTGGTTAAAAATTGGTAGTTAATAACTAGTTATTAACCAGTGACCGGTTAACAAAATTATTAACCGGTTAATACCCATCACTGATGTCTCTTATGTCGCTAATGACCTCAGTGGTTGAAGCGACTGAAATAAATAAAAAAAAAAAAAAAAATATACATTAGTGACGCGTTTCGCTAACACAATTTTCAATTTATACAGTGCATTAATACGGAATTTTACGGATATTGACAAAATTATTATA
The DNA here is from genome assembly GCA_949126875.1 of Lochmaea capreae. Lineage (NCBI taxonomy): Eukaryota > Metazoa > Arthropoda > Insecta > Coleoptera > Chrysomelidae > Lochmaea > Lochmaea capreae. Next base: position 23,942,623 of record OX421409.1, on the reverse strand, counting down.
ATCTATTCACATTGAATTAAAAAGCAAAAAGTGTCTTAATATGGGATTAACCAAAGTATTGAACAAGGTTACCTGGAAATTCAACACTTGCCTACGGCTCGCGTCTTAAAATACAACTAGTACGCAAAAGCACTGTACCTACTATTAATAAATATAATAGTTGTACAAACGACAATTTATGACACTTGAAAAATTATTATTTTCAATTATTTTATTGAGAGAAAGTGGCCTAGTTTCTTTCAAAGTATTCTAAACGTGAGCGTGGTGAAATTTACCAACCAAAACATCGTATTACCTGCCACCATTTCACTGGTTTAGATGAGTACCATTGTGGTTATATGGCATTAAAGTTCTCTAAGCAGTTTCATTAAAAAATAGTTTAATTTTTATAATAATAATAAAAATATGCTTTATAATGAGCATCCCGCATTCAATAGTATTCGATAAATTAAAATAATTTGGTTCTATATTTTCATATATACCAACCCCGTTTATTTTGGAAGTGTAATTAATTGTCTGGCGGGGCATATTGCTCGAGAAGTAGATGTTGCTTCCTGGAGAACGGTCTATACTTTGAAAATTAATTTTCTAATTTGTAAAGCATTTTAATAGTTTTACAATATTATTTTGACGTCTACTCATAACACGCTTTATTATGACAATTGATAGAGGAAACTGCAATCAAGTTAATAATTTTCCCAATGAAATATTACACCATATATTCCTTAGAAAAGGCAAATGACTTCAAAAAGGTGGACTCACAATAGGAAAGGTAGGTATATAACTCATTTAGCTGTTGATACAAATAAAAAGAATATTTAAAAACAACCGCTTTTTTAAAGATGATGTTTTCTACATGTGACAATATAGGAGTAAAATAAAAATACCCCAAGCACGCCCTGTATATTAAAATAAGTAAGATGGTGGAGAATTTATTTTCTAGGTGTCCTCTTTCCTCTTCGCAGATACACAATTATTTATTTCGATAATAAGAATAAGGCATTTGTGGCAACCTATTTCGTTATTATGCGTGTGTCAACATTCCGTCAACCCAATTATAGTATATTTGTGGTGAACTTTTGTTTTCATTTGAATATTGTAGTAGTTAAAAGCAATTCTAGTAGAGAGGACGTTGTGCATCAAATAATAATCAACATTTTATAATTTTCACAAATCATTCAGATCAAGAAAAATTTAAGGTGTTTGTCATGGATTTGAAATATCCACTTAAATAAAAAGTCGTTTTATTGCAATTAAAATGGAAATACGTTTACAAACATAATTAAAATGTAGCATGGAAGACGATGGCGTGGATTGCGAAACTAAAAAGCTGGTAGCTATTGTAACTATGAATCGCGCACTGGGTGTTAAAAATATCAGTTTAATAGTGCACTTCGCCCGTGAAAGTGCTTAGTTTTTGTTTTCGTGGGAAGTCAGATATATAAAGCAAAAGGTTATTGGAAAATAACTTTATTATCCCTTATTAAGTTAACCAATTTGTCAAAAAATTGCTTTGTGAGTTTAGGGGTGCGAAGTGAATTAAGCCAAATTTATATTGTCAAAAGTGTCAAAACGATTTCCTACATTTCTGTTCAAGCCACTTCCCAATTTTAATAAAAAATATTTGAATTTCTTATTTGTATGCTTTCAAATAGTTTCCTGTTAATTTTGAACGATCTTCTCGAAAACAAGAAAATGTCTAAAATAGTTTTTAAATACCACGTCATATCTTGAAAATGGTGGATATTTCAAATATTAGTTGAAGCCACAAGATTCAGGATTATAACAAGCCATTTATTTGGATAACAATTGGGGAAGTTTTTAAGGAAAGTGTAAGGCGTGTCGTCAATTCCCTGGCTATTATGGAGATTCCGCACTTAAAAATCGGTGAAGTTAGATTTGTACGGATACAACGGCTTCATGTAGAAATCAAACTCTGTTGTGATGTTCTCAAATTCGTGAAAGTGGGGGTGTCCTGGAATGAATTCTATTAGTTTCCAGTTTCACTTCATTTTAAGTGTATAACTACAATAAATGTATAGGGAGGTGTTGTCAAATTTTTATTAAGTGATTTCAGTAAAATTTATTTTTGTTTCCATGCTCATTTTTAATAAGTCAAAAACTACGGTAATTGTTAGCTGGCGTAAGTCCGTGAGGCATGTAGGTGAAGTAGGGTGGGAAGTTCGTGAATAAATAGTTCTTTCAGCAAAGCTTAAACGTTATAAATTGTTTATTTAAACAGCTGACAAATTAATTATTATCTTCTGTTCATTCCTTGCGATATATTCATTTTTGAAATTATTTTCGTTGGGAATTAAACCGCGATCGTTTTTTGAAGCTTAATTTTGAATATTTCGGTTGCTGGAAAGCAACTTTGAATCTTCATTTTCAATGCTTGGTACCTGCACCACGACGCAGCAATAAAAATTCTAGCGAAAACTTTCGGAGTAAAAATATTAAATATGTTTCAGATTCTCCAGGCGAAATTTTATAAAGTGCGAAAGAATCGGCGCAGAATCGCATAATCGGTTTGTTTGACATTACATCCTATAATTGCATTTTAGGTAATTTATAAACTAACAACAAATTGCAGCATCTAACATTGCTCACTACTTTTGAAAAGAAAATAAATCCTATTATTGAAAAATAAACATCAGGTATATGAGGTGGATGCCGAAATAAATAGTTCAACTTCAATAACACTTTATTTGATATAAGTGCGCAACACTGAACTAATAACTAACTTAACGAAACTCCTAACTATGGTTGTGTTTGTAAACGATGTATGTGTATTTGTATTGTACCAAAGAAGCTGTGTGTATTCTTTTGGTTTGTACCCTTTTCTTCTGTAGACATGTAACTCGTGTCACACTGACTGTGACAGACAGTTTTCTCGACTTCCGCCGATTAGGTGATTTATTTTGAATGTGTCAACGTTGATACATATACTACATTCCTCCCCCACGGAAAAACAGTAGTTAATCCATATAACGAGCAGGTGGCTTCCTAGTTCGCTCCGGATTTCTTCTTGGAACTGGATGCGGTTCCTCGGGTGCACTTTTCTCTGAGCTACTCCCTGTTGTGTTCTCGGCTGGGTTCAATTGATCTTCCACTTGGTTTGTCTCATCTTGTGTCAGACTTTGTATTGAGACTGGAAAATGTGTTGAATCATCTGATTTTTCATGTGAGCCATTTGAATTCTCATACAGGGTATGTATTGTTCTCTTTCTCATTTGGTCGCTATGTTTTCTTTTTAAAATATCGTCAACGTTCACGGTATACGATAGGGGGCCTGTTTGTTCTATTATTTCACCAGGCGAGGAGCCCTTTTTAACGGGATTATTCACCCATACTTTTTCCCCTTTTTCAAAAAACTGATGTTTGATGGTGGCATGGTCATGATTATTCTTTTGAGTAAATCTCTCGTATTCAATGTTTTTTTCTACATCTGGTTTCAGTAGGTCAAAACGAGATCGAAGTTGACGTCCGAACATCATTTGGCTGGGTGTTCTCTTTGTTGATCTCCTGACAGTGTTTCGGTAACAAAAAAGGAAACTCTGAAGTCTTTGATTTTGATCTAGTGTTTGATCACTTGCGCACATTCTTTCTTTGAATGTCCGAACAGTACGTTCAGCCAAACCATTAGATTTTGGATGGTAGGGTGTAACTTTTACGTGTCTTATTCCATTTTCAGTACAAAAATTTTCGAATTCGTTTGAAGTTAGCTGTGGTCCTTTGTCTGTAACAAGGAATTTTGGTAGGCCAAATCGTGCAAAAATAGTACGCAATGATTGTATGGTGCTAGTGGAAGTAATATTTTTCATAGGTATTATTTCTAGCCAATGGGTGTAAGAGTCTATGAGTATCATCCACATCTTTCCTTCAAAGCGTCCTGCGAAGTCTAAATGTAGACGACACCAAGGCTCTGGTGATATCCCCCAGGGATGAAGGGGTGAGTTGTGGTCATTTTGCCTGGACTCTTGGCAAAAATGGCATTTTTCAGTAGCCTGGGCAATCTCAGTGTTGATATTTGGCCAATATACATGCAGTTTTGCCAATGACTGCATTGCGGTTATTCCTGGGTGTCCGTCATGTAGCATCACCAATACTTCTGGTTGGAGGGAAGATGGAATACAAATACGACCCTTCCACAATAAAATATCTTCCTCGAATGATAGTTCGTTTCGTTTTTCGTAAAAACTGTGTAAGGATTTATCTATGTATCTTTTATCGGGCCAAGATGTTTTGACATATGTGATTACTTTACAGAGAATACTATCTTTTGTGATTTCCGCCTTCAATATGTTTCTTGTTATTGGCAATTTTTTTATTCGTAAATGTAATAGTCGCATATGACTACAAACTGTCTTTTGCCCATTGTTTGTTAGAGGAAGCCTTGATAACGAGTCGGCTGGGAAATTTTCTTTTCCTGGATTGTATTTTACGTCGAAGTTATAGCTATTTAATGTCATCGCCCACCTTATCAATCGATTACTTGCAATTTTCGGAGTTTGGCGGTTTTCGCCAAATATGTGCTCAAGGGGTTTATGGTCCGTGATCAAAATGAATCTTCTACCATATAAATATTGGTGAAATTTAGTGACTGCATAGACTAGTCCTAAAGCTTCTCTATCAATAGTAGAATATCGTCTTTCTACATCATTAAAAGAACGGGAAGCAAACGCTATAGGTTTTAGCGTACCATCAGAAACCTGGTGTGATAGTACTGCCCCCGTTCCAACTTCGCTGGCATCGCTCGAGACCACAAGTGTTTTAGCTGGATCGTAGTGTATCAAGGTGGTATTTGATGTTAAAACAGTCTTTAAATTTGTGAATATCTTCGTATCATCTTCTGTCCAGTTCCAGTTCGAATGTTTCTTTAGGTGTCGATGGAGTGGAACACATATTACATGGAGGTTTTCTATAAATCTGCCATAGTAGGTGATTGTTCCAAGAAAAGATCTAAGTTGGGTTGTGTTTCTTGGTGTGGGCATCTCTTTTATTGCTTCGATGTGGTCTTCTGTTGGATGTAGGCCATTTTCATCAATTCGGTGGCCCAAGTATGTGATACTATTTTTTAACCAGTCACATTTTGATTTTTGCGTCTTAATTCCGGCTACTTGTAATCGGTGTAAAACCACTCTTAATCGTTTCGTGTGCAAGGATAAATCTGGTGCTGTTATTAGGATGTCATCCAAAAAACATACAACTCCTTCCAAACCGGAAAGTATCTGGTCCATTGTCCGTTGGAAAAGGGATGGTGCGAAGCTAATTCCAAAAGGTACGCGCTTGTAAGTGAAATAACCTTTTGGTGTGGAGATTACTAAATATTTGCGACAGTCTGGATGGACTTCCATTTGTAAGTATGCGTCTTTCAAATCTATTTTTGAAAAATATTTCCCTCCCGAGAGTTTTGAAGTGATGTCTTCGAAACGGGGTAGAGGGTAGTCGTCGATTTGAACATGTTTGTTTATAGTTACTTTGAAATCTGCACATATTCTTAGCTTTCCATTTGATTTTAACGCTACTACGATAGGAGATGCCCATGAAATGGGAGTAATAGTTGTGTCCACTGGTTCTAGAACACCTTCCACGACTAGTCTATTCAATTCTGCGGCCACTTGGTCTTGTAACGCTAATGGAATGTTTCTTGGACGAAAAGCTTTTGGTATAACATCATTGTTAATATGTATTTTTGCTTGGTGCCCTTGTATAGCACCAAGACGTTCTTCAAAAAGTAGATGAAATTCTGTTTCCAGTTTCTTAATTATGTATTTCATTTCTCCCCCATCTGTTTTGTTAAAGTCCTCGCTCATTTGTTTTACGTGACAAATTTTTGAACCGGGTGGTAAAGGTAAATCAAAAGCTAGACACCAATCTAAACCGAAAAGTGGAATATCGTCTTGTTCGGTAACATAAAGCGGTACATTCAGTTTTTTATTGAAAGCTTCAACTGATACAAAAGATTTTCCTAGTGTCTTTATTGGTTTGTCACCGTACGCGATTAGGTCTGTGGTTTTTGATAAACGGGGTTTACCAATTTGTTTCCACGTTGTCTTTCCTACTACCGCGTGTACTGAGCCCGAATCATATAACATTTCAATTTTTGTTTGGTTTATGGAGACCGGTAAAAGTACTTTGGTCGCGGAGCCAATTTTTCTAATATTTCGTATCGCTTGATTTTCTGTTTCATCGTCCGATTCAGTTTCACTATCACATTCGGAAGAAGTTTGTTTACCATCGCTATCGTCCCGGATATAGCGCGCATAATGTTTTGACTTTCCACTTTGTTTTATGACAGCGCGTCCCGAAATAACACAAACGCGAGCGAAATGATTTTTTTCTCCACAACTACTACAGACTTTTCCAAATGCTGAACAATATTTTTGTCTGTGCTTAGAATCCCCGCAAAAAAGGCAGTCTGTTTGAGGATTTAACTCCATAACTTTAGCTTTATGTTTTTCACTTTTAAATTTTTGTTTTGAATTTCCTGGTTTGCTTACACGATTCACATAATTATCATCTAACTTTTGGTTAACTTGTAGGCTGTTTAATTGTTTTGATTGAATGCACGCTTGTTCTAATATAATAGATGTTGCTTCTACTTCTTCGAAAGTAGTATTATTTGTCGAGTGTTTTTGGATGATTTTCTCTTGCCATTCCCGATTGTTTATACCGAAAATTAACTGGTCGCGCATTCGTTCGTTTAATCCACTACCAAAACTACAGTCTCCTGCCAGCGCGCGTAATCGGTTTACATAGTCCGTAACACTTTCGTTTTCTTTCCTAAAGCACCCCGAAAAGTTGATTCTTTCAGCAAAAATGTAAACTTGTTTTCCATAAAATTTGTTAAGTACTGAAATGAGGTCGATGTAAGTTTTTGTAGTTAATTTTTCAGGTTTGAAATGGTCAGATAAAATTTTAAAAACATGTGCGCCTACTTTTGATAGCAACAAATTTCGCCTTACTATCATTTTGTTTTCGTTCATTAATCCATTAATTTCCAGCTCTAGTTCGAAACGCTGTAAATAATAGTCCCACTGCTCTTTTTCAGGCAGGAAATTTTCGAACCCAAAGCTTTTATACGCCTCTGAATCACTAACACTAGTAATACTTGGGGTGCCAGCCTCCATTGTCTTGAATTAGTTTATTTCCCACTTACAAAAAATCGTCGCCAAATGTGGGAATATGAGGTGGATGCCGAAATAAATAGTTCAACTTTAATAACACTTTATTTGATATAAGTGCGCAACACTGAACTAATAACTAACTTAACGAAACTCCTAACTATGGTTGTGTTTGTATTGTACCAAAGAAGCTGTGTGTATTCTTTTGGTTTGTACCCTTTTCTTCTGTAGGCATGTAACTCGTGTCACACTGACTGTGACAGACAGTTTTCTCGACTGCCGCCGATTAGGTGATTTATTTTGAATGTGTCAACGTTGATACATATGCTACAGCTACGTTTTTAAAAGTCAATATGCACCTGTTATACATCAGCTATAACAAAATAACCCCTGGCACAGATTTTGAGAAAATGTTACGAAATTTTTTTAGAAATTTGTGACAAAATCTTCGTGGTAAATTTCAGAGTAATTTCCGGTATAATTCTTTGCTGCGTAATACGGATCACATGACAGGTAAGTCAAAGTAGAAACTAAAAAATGACTTTTTAAATAATTTATGGCTGATTGTAGAAATTTTAATTATTATACTAAATTTCAATTGAAATTCCAAAAATATAATACAGAAAGCAAATCTAATACAAAAATGAATGTGACACCGCCCAGAAATGGAAACAGCTACACAAAAATGGTAGAGAACAGTTATTGATGATGTATTTAACGTTGATATAGTGTTACGTTTTTTGTTTGATGTATAAATATTCAATATTCGTGGACAAAGTATAGTATTTAACTAGTATGTAACGGCTATTATTTTAACACAACTTAGCATGAATGAATAGACGTGTTTAAGTGAGCTCCGCTATTCAATGTAATTGCAGTATAAAATTGCTAATATATTATATATCAAATATATCAGTGGTTGTTCAGTAACTAATTCAAGATATCCTATAGTTAAGTACGTAAAATTTTGTGTGAATTTCTTTAATATGGATAAGAATACAAGAAGCAGAAATGTACCGTTAACAGACGACAAGTCTCTAGAAGCACTAATGGAAAAGGTATGTGCCAAATTTGTCAGTCAGCTAAATGATAGGTTTGAAAAAGTCGATGACACTCTCAATAATATAAATAACTGCCTAACTAAATTTGAAAAGAGGGTTGCTGCCAACACAGATAATATAAAAATAGTAGAATCAAACATTGACGACCTAATCCAGAATAAAAAGAACAACTCAGTTAGAATGTCAGGTATTCAGGAGAATGACAATGAAAATTTATTAGAAATAGTCTTACAATTGTTCAACAAAACACTGAAAATTGATTGTTCAGGAAGGGATATTAATAATTTATACAGGGTCGGTAAAAAAGATCCGAGCAACAACGGAATTAAAAGAAGTGTGGTAGTAGATATGTGCACCTACCTGAAAAGGAAAGAGATATTAGAAGCTAGGAAATTATTAAAAGGCACAGGGATATACATTAATGAAGACCTTACGAAATCCAGATATAACATGCTAAATATAGCTAAGCAGAAATACGGTAGCCGGAATGTGTGGATTAAAGATGGCAAACTATTTATGAAAAGAGACGGGGGTGTCAAGATTATACGATCACTAAAAGAGATATGATTATCAGACTTCTGACTAAAGCCGGCAACACAGCAATAGACATCCAAGCGGGTATATTCTACCTACTTGGATATTGCTGTAACTTTTTGTGTCGAAAAGTGTTATGTTTTTACATTTATATATACCTATTTACAGTGATAGCAATTTTTTTATGTTTGTTTGTGTACTGTTTATGTTTTCAGGGATTCTGTTTATAAATTTGGAGAAATCGTTTAATTTAGTCCGATCAGTTTATATATACAGGGTGTACCAACCTTACGACAAACTTCGATATATGGGTTATTTTAAGAGATATCAAAAAATGTTATCAACGAAAATAGTAGATGTCTTTAAGGTCCATATTTTGAAATTATATCGAACTATACAGAGTGCTGCATAACGCCGTTACAAACCAAACATATGATTTTTTAAATGGGAACCCCTGTATATTATACCGAATTCGGATTGCTCTCATTTTTTTGAAGCTTTTGATATAAGGTTTTGCTACATTATACAGAGTCCTTCAAAAGATATGGGCACGTTTATGTGAAAATCGTAGGTAAATCAACGCTCTGTAGCTTATTGTACGTTGAAGAAAAAAAAATTATTTTGCCTGACAGAGTTTCGTAATATGATGCAATATTTCCCTGTAATATTAAATTTTGATTATTTCCTTTTTTGTATACAGGGTGGAAGGAAACTCGAACCTGTCATTTTCTTTCTTCTTTTAAATGGAACACCCTGTATTTTATAGCAAAAATGAAATCTTCGATTATGTTACTTTAATTTTTGTGAAGCATTCCCTATACCCAAAGTTTATAAAAACGGAGTTATTTTGTAATATTTATTGTAAACTATAAGTATGGACCTATTATGTGAAAGGAATAAACGCTGAATGTAACAAAAAATCTTAAATAATAATAAATTTCAATAAACAGTTTATCCTGAGCGCAACAAGTCACCAGAAGTATAATTCTAAATGTTCAAAGTGTTCACCGTTAACATCAATGCAGTGCTGCAGTCTTAGTTCAAATGATTGACTAACATTTCTCAGCATATCAACGTTAACAGATCGAAATGCCGCTCTGATTCTCCTTTTCATGTCCTCTCTAGTAGTCGGGGGAGTTTTATAAACCTCATTTTTCATAAAACCCCAAAAAAAGAAATCCATTTTTGTTAAATCGGGAGACCGAGCTGGCCAATCAGTTGGGCCCCTTCTTCCGATCCTTCTGTTTTGGAATTCGGTATTGAGATGATCTCGTATAGGCGCAGTATTACGAACAGGCGCACCATCATGCAAATACCACATTTGTCTCCGAATGTTAAGTGGAACTTCTTCTAATAAAACTGGCAGATGATTCTTAAGAAAATTCAAATAAACCGCACCAGTTACTCTTTCATCAAAGAAATACGGTCCTATCACATGATCACCTAGAATTCCACCCCAAACATTTAATGACCACCTCCATTGGCTATTACGAGTTGAGACGAAATTTGGATTAGAAGCTGCGTAATATTGAAAATTATGTCGATTTACACATCCATTTTTATGAAAAGTCGCCTCATCTGCAAAAAGTACAAAATCAAAAAAATGTCTCTGGCGATTGATTTTAAATTGTTCCCATTCACAAAACGTTACTCTTTTTTCAAAATCTCGATCAAGTCACACTTGATGGAGTTGGATATGAAAGGGATGCATTTTATGTTTTTTTAGGATTCTTTGAACCGTGCCATGACTCATGTCTTGATATTTTGAAATATTTCTCTCTTTTGTTGGGTGCCTTCCGGTCTGGAAATCTTTGGAGATAAACTTTAGATGCAAGCAAACAATTTTTGTTACATTCACCCAATACCCAAATCATGTCTACCATTTCTTGAGTAGAAAAATGTACACTACTTATTCATCCTCAATAATTGTTACTTTATTTGAGAAAACTATGAAATGCAGGGGACACTTTTAATTACTGCTATTTTTAAGAAATAAAAATAACGACTGACGTTTATGTCAAATTTTGTCAACGCTTACTGAGAAAATGTAATGGTTTACAGCATTGCATTGATGTTAACGGTGAACACTGAACATTTAGTTTAATATCACGGTTAGGATCATACTTCTGGTGACTTGTTGCGCTCAGGATAAATTGTTTATTGAAATTTATTATTATTTAAGATTTTTTGTTACATTCAGCGTTTATTCCTTTCACATAATAGGTCCATACTTATAGTTTACAATAAATATTACAAAATAACTCCGTTTTTATAAACTTTGGGTATAGGGAATGCTTCACAAAAATTAAAGTAACATAATCGAAGATTTCATTTTTGCTATAAAATACAGGGTGTTCCATTTAAAAGAAGAAAGAAAATGACAGGTTCGAGTTTCCTTCCACCCTGTATACAAAAAAGGAAATAATCAAAATTTAATATTACAGGGAAATATTGCATCATATTACGAAACTCTGTCAGGCAAAATAATTTTTTTTTCTTCAACGTACAATAAGCTACAGAGCGTTGATTTACCTACGATTTTCACATAAACGTGCCCATATCTTTTGAAGGACTCTGTATAATGTAGCAAAACCTTATATCAAAAGCTTCAAAAAAATGAGAGCAATCCGAATTCGGTATAATATACAGGGGTTCCCATTTAAAAAATCATATGTTTGGTTTGTAACGGTGTTATGCAGCACTCTGTATAGTTCGATATAATTTCAAAATATGGACCTTAAAGACATCTACTATTTTCGTTGATAACATTTTTTGATATCTCTTAAAATAACCCATATATCGAAGTTTGTCGTAAGGTTGGTACACCCTGTATAAAATATTTAGTTTTATTATTATACTACATTTTCTTAATTTTTATCTTATACGCAATTTATGTACTGTACTTTTTTATTTTATTTTTCATTAGGGAGCTATACTTTAAGAGTTATTCATGAAACTTCAAACGTATTATCAAAACGTTCAAGGTTTGCGGACAAAGACGACTGAATTTAAACATAATTTACTACTTGAAACGTACGATATTATAGCTCTTACGGAAACATGGTTGGATTCAGATATATTTGATTCCGAACTTTTCGACGATAGATATATAGTTTACAGGAAGGACAGAGATTTTACAAAAACGGGAGAAAAAAGAGGGGGCGGTGTTTTAATTGCAGTGCATAAGAAATTTAAATCTAAGTTAATCAGTGTAGATACGGATTTAGAGGCTGTGTTTATCGAAGTTGATATTTCTGGTAACAAAATAATTTTAACTAATAGTAACGAAATGATGATTATATAGCGTTTGTCGAAATTTTTTCTCAGCTTGATAACATAATAGATTCCAGTACTTATTTTGTAATAATGGGTGACTTTAATTTACCCAACATAAATGGATCCGAGTTTAAATGGGAAAACATTACTTCAGATAAAATTCTATCATTTTGCGAATTAATGAATACGTTGAAATTAAAATCTTTAAATAATATATTAAATGAAGATATGCGAACGTGTGTAATGTCGATATGTCGGTGGAAAAGAATCAATATCCTCTGACCAAAGAGGATAAAAAACCCCTCATTCTTCAACTTACGATTAATATTGATAAAAATCGCAAAACATTTCGGGAAATGAACAACCTAACATATCAATATAATTTTAAGAGAGCTAATTTTGATTTACTCTCCGAGTTACTAAGGGATTGCAATTGGGAGTTCCTAGATTGTATAGATGATGTAGATACTGCAGTAGAATTCTTTTATCATAAACTATATAAAATGTTTGATGTTTGTGTACCTAAATTTAAATATAGTAACATTAAAAATACCAAATTCCCTCCATGGTTTACTACAGATATAATCCGTTTATTAAAAGAGAAGGAATATCACAGAACAATGCAAAAAAAATCTGAATATCACTTAAATGAATTTAAACGACTAAGAACTCTGTTAAAAAATAAAATTAAGGAAGAAAATAACATATACATCCGTAACATTGAAGACGGCATTAACGATAATCTCAATTTGTTTTGGAATTTTGTGAAAAATAACAAAAAATATAATAAAGCAGATTACTGTTTCAAGAATCCTGATAACAATTGTATTAATATTACAGATAAATCAATAATATCAGCCGAATTTGCGAACTATTTTAAGTCGGTGTATGAACACAGCTCGTCTACTTACCATCTGACTTTTTTGAATTCTGTAGATAATTATAGTTCAAATTTCAATTGTTTACAATTTACTAGGATCACTGTTCAAGATATTCACATTGCATTTAAAAAGCTTAAACCAAAGTTCTCAGCCGGACCTGATGGCATTCCGGGATATATATTTAAAGCCTGTCGTGATTATCTTACATACCCCCTCATAATTTTGTTACAAAAATCACTTAACAATAACTACTTTCCAAAGGCGTTTAGGATCACAAAGGTAACTCCGATACATAAAAAAGGCCCTAGGGACGAGTTCAGTAATTACAGGCCGATTGCAATAGCAAACTGTAGCGCTAAAATTTTTGAATATATATTATATGATAAATTATATTCGCATTTTCAAACTATATTATGTAATCAACAGCATGGCTTCTGTAATAAGAGGTCTATTGAAACAAATCTACTAACCTTCTCCAATTATGTACTTGAATCGCAGGATAAAGGGGAACAGGTTGATGTGGTATATACAGATTTCGCCAAAGCTTTTGATAAAGTAAACCATGATATACTTTTAAGGAAGTTAAATTCACTGGGAATGAGCTATCCTTTACTAAAACTTTATGCAACATATCTTAGTGATAGGTGGCAATATGTATCTTTCATGGGTGAGAAATCGGAGGCATTTATGGTGGAATCTGGTATACCACAGGGATCTAATCTAGGACCGTTACTTTTTTTGATATTTATAAACGAAGTGCCTTCCTTAATTACATCTGAGTGACGATTTAAAAATTTATACAAAAGTGAATAACTCAAATGATCATCTTCAATTACAGTACGACATAGATAAAATATATAATTGGTCGCTAACTAATAAATTACCTTTTAACACTAGCAAATGTGTTGTTTTAACATTCAGTCGCCAAAAAAACCCTAGATATTTTTATTATGCAATGGGGGATACTCAGTTAATGAGAGTAAATGAGATAACGGACCTAGGTATTTTATTCACTAGTAAGTTTAGCTTCAAATCACATATACTTAACACTATTTCTCAATCATATAAATTACTTGGGTTTATAAAACGTACTGCCTATGCTTTTACTAATATGAAGTCAATCACAAGTATTTTTAACTCGCTTGTAAGAAGCAAGTTGGAGTTTGGTAGCATTATTTGGAGTTCACAAATTAATTTAAGCTTGAGTCGCCAAATTGAAGCCATACAAAATAAGTTTGTGAAATATATCTATTTTAAAAAACACAAGATGTCTCCTAAATATGAGTCTTATGATCCATTAAGGTCAGAGTTTAGTATTGATAAATTAGTATGCAGAAGAAAACGTCGAGAATTAATTTTTCTTTATAAGTTGTGCAACAATTTAATAGGCTCAGCTGATCTTCTCAGTCAATTAAATTTCTACGTACCCTATCATCGAACCCGTCCTAGGAATTATTTATTCTTAACACCTTCGATAAACTCGCTAGATAAAATATGTCAGCTATACAATAGCGTAAGTGATAATCTAGACACTGGACTGCTAGGAATTACTCTGAGTCAATTTAAAATATCTATTGCAGATTTAATATTAGAGAATTAGTCTTGTGTGTACATTCAGTCGTTTTTGTCTCATAAGCAATATGCATGCGTTTTATTAAGTTATAATTTGTAACCACAGTTGCATAGAATAAGGGAAACCTGTTTGCTTCTGTAATAAAATAAATAAATAAATATTCACTAAGACGTTTATTCCACCCACCTGCGACTCGCGACATAAACGCACCATCATTATTAAAAGATAATTCCGAAGGTAGCAGTACTACAATGATATCAACTGAAAACTGTAACAAATTTCAGAAAACCAATAAAAAGAAGGAGAACCGAAAGAATACAAAAAACGACACACATAAAAAAATAGATGGTATTATAAAAAAGGAAAAAATTAATGGAATAGAGACTACGTAGCTGAGAAATGCAGATGTGGTAAGCGGAAAGAGAAGAATCGCGTTAAAAAAAATGGAATAAAAAATGCTGAAGCGAGCAATATAAAAAGTAAAGGCTCACTTACAGAAAAAATATATTCAACAGCAATATATACAGAAAGTCGGACTACAGAGAATATGTTAATCGAAGCAAGGGATGATAGTATTACAGGGGTTGGAATAAAATGTAATAAACGAAGTTTCAAAGATAAACGTAATAAATTCAGCCTTCCATTTAACAACTGTCCATAGTACGGAGACAACTGTAGCAAAAATCCTTGTCTTGGGTTTAAACTGAAGAAAAATTTTAACCATCATTTAAAATATAACTTGTTTTAATGCCAGTGACCGATTGAATCAGCAAAATCGTATGGCAGAAAGCAATGCGTTACTATCAGGGCTAATTGTTACACAATATTCATCAGATTTTACTCAAAGTATACTATTTAAAATGTTGAATAATGAAGTCACGTTTACATGTTGACAGGACGAGCTGATTTAAACTTATGGTGCGATGATGTTCGAAAAATTCCATACCACACAATGTGAAATAATCAGACAACATATTCGTCAACAAATTTTGAAAGGGGTAATGCACTACGAAGTGGAAACATTGTCTGTAATCGAAAAATAGAGTCGTTTATTTCCTTAATGGATATTTATTGGACAATGAGAATATCATCGAATGCTCTGAACACGCTTTATACTAAACAAATGAATTGTCCTCAGCTACTACCCTCAACCACCGATATCATTAAACTCAATCACTACTTAGAAAATGAGATATTAAAATACACTAATGACATTGAAAAAACCAACCAGCCAACGCAAACATGTTGGTTAAGATATGCGTCACTTATATTGAGTCGTGTAATTATTTTCAATAAGAGACTATCTGGCGAAGCTGCCAAAATGACAATAGAGAAGAATGAAATGAGGCCTCTGTGGCAACATCAATGTACCCAAGAACTGAAAGATTCTTCATCAAATATACTAGCTGAAACTATGACTGTGATACAAATTCCTTGAAAGAGAATTAGACATGTTCCACTTTTTTTAACACCTGAAACGAAACATGGTATCGAGATATTAAGTCGTGCGAGATCTTTAGCGTCAGAGATGGGGAAAACTCATGTTCGAATGGGCCATATCCACTACCCAGACAGTGTTGGACCCATCCCACGGGATGCCTACCAACCAAACCCACCTCAAAACTCGCCGTTATGCCCTCCTCTGAATCACTACCCTAGCATACTTCGAGATAGGTGGCGGTCCCTCACAACACTCCCTCATCTTCTCCCTTCTATCACTCCTACCTCTCATGTCATATCAATTCTTTTCTCCGTAGGTGTGGCCTAACCCTCGCATTCAGCCCCGCTGTTCCACCTCACACTTTCGCACCGTACTCATACTCTGCTTTACCGTCCTACCAATTACCCTCCTCTTCCACTTTCCCGGCCCTTTCACATTACACAACAATCTCCCCAGCCTTGCTGCTCTTATTTTGGATCCCTGTGCCGCCTTCAATATGTGTGTTTTTATGGCCCAAGTATTTCACAGACTCCTCCAGGCGAATTCTCCTTCCCTTCACCATCACCGCAACCCCACCGTCTTATCTTCCGCCACTTCCAGTCCGCAGCACTCTATCTTTTCCACAATCTTCCTGCACATCTTCCCCGCCTTCATTTTTATCTGCGCCTCTCCCTTTGCCGTACATTCCAGACATACTTAATCCACATACACCGTAATCTCACATCCCTCTCCACATACTATACCACAAACCTCATCAAACACGCTTTTCCAGAGCGTCGGTCACATCTCAGGTCATCTATCCCCAGAGCTTTCCCCACTTTAATGTTCCTCTCTCCTTCCTGTACCTCCCACTTCTCTACCGGCCTTACCCCCCTCATTTTCCCCAACCCCCCAGTTTCCTGGTCTTCCTGAAACCTATCCTCCACTTCTCCTTCTCCCCCAGTGAACAATTTCCCTATAATCTCCTCCCAAATTTTCTCAAGCACCTCGTTCCTATTTACACCCACCCTTTTCATCGCTACTCATACGCCTTTCCCCATGGATTGTTTTCCAATTCCCCAGTATTTCTTCCCACTTTCCTCTCTTTTCCCTCTCCACCCTACGCTCCAGTTCCTTCTTCTTCTCCTTGTTTCTTCCCTTTATCTTTCCCCTTAGCATCCGTCTTCGTTCTTGTTCACAATCCCTCCACAAATCTTTTATCTCCTCATTCCACCAGTAATCAGTCCTCCGCTCGCGCCTATTGCCCCTCTTCCCCTCGCTTTTACATCCATGTATCACCTCGTACAATTCCTCTACATTATGCACAAGACCCCTTTTTATCTCCTTTCTTACCTTTCTTAGTTTATTCCTCATACTCTCTGCCTCAGCCTCAGCCTTCGTCCACCTCCATCTCCTCTCTTCCAATAATTCCTATCTCTCTTTACTTATATCCGTCTCCACATACCTATGTAAACTAAAGCTCTCCTCATCCTCCAGCACCTTCCAACTATTCATTCTTTCCCCCAGCCATCCATCACAAGCTGTTATAACGATGAATGACGAACCCCCGTCACCCCTCATCATTAAGATGAGCAGTAGTCCGTCTTTCAGCACCACCAACCCGTTGGATCTTCAGATTTCCTCCAGGATCTCTCCTCTCCTATTCGTTTTATTCCCCCCCTCATACAGTATTCTTCGCATTGAAGTCCCCTGTAACCATTCTCCTTATGATCCTCCTTTTCTCTTTTGACACCCTGATATCGTCCTCCATTCCTGTCATGCTCCTCTCATATTCTTCCAGGCTGGCATTTGTGCTTATATACACACTGTACACCACCATGCCTCCCATTCGCACTACCACTCATCCGTTTCCCTTCCTCACTTCATCCGCCCTCATTCAATCTCCCAACACTCTTATTCCTGCCTCTTCTGAATCGTCCATAATCCATCCTTCCTTTTCCACATATCTAGCATTCACCTCAGCACCACATACCACATCCACTTCCCTCCTAAAACTTTATCCAATATATCATACGCTATCTTGCATTTCCCTAAATTTATCTGTAACACCCTCCATCCATCTCCTACATTATTTCTTTCCGCGCTCCGCTCCCCCCTTCTTCCTATTTTACCAGACTTATACCCTCTAAGAGGTCCACAGGATCCCTCCCATTTTGTCCTTCGTTTTCATCTACTCCTATCCTTCCCCTACTGTATTCTGTCTCACTTAGCTTGTGTCCCCTTTCCACAGATACCCTACAAAGGAAGCCCATGTTAACCATGTTTTATTATACATAAAAGGTTGGGTTAGGTGCCCTAACTGTGTATTCAATTTCTAGTATTCCTAGCTATCCAATTGCCATAACTGTACGGACATGATTTTATAATGTGAAGTTGAAACTTGATTTTGGTTTTTGCAAATACCTTCATTTGATATTTATATAATATTAACGGAGATTTCGACGCAATATGTGAATAGTTTGTTCCATTGTCATAATCAGAGTTCAGCACGGGAGTTATGATGACTGCTTTACTATAGTTTTGGCATACAAGTTCCTTTATCATGATATTAGTGGATTACAAATGTTAAGTAGATTGCTTCACTATAGTTTTGGCATACAAGTGTATATCGTACCTGTATCGTGATATTAGTGGATTACAGGTGAAGCAGATAGCTTTACTATAATTTTGGCACACAAGTGTATACAATTTAAGGAGTGTAAATTATATCCTTGTATTCATCTTTTCAATCTCTATCTAATCTAAACAGTTTCAACTATTAAACCACAAATACGTTTCATGCACGGTGGCCACAAATATTGCTAAACGTGTAATTCAGTTCCTACCAAGGGTACAATGCGTAAATTGTTTTATTTTTTTTAACGAGGAATCTTGTACTAAAAGATGGAAGTCGCTAAGGGAAAAATATCACCGAGAAAATCAAAAAAATGATATTATGTTTAGAAGTGGTGCTGCTGCTGCATCAACCCCTGAATGGCAATACATGTCTTTTTTTGAATTCATGTATGACAAAGTGAAGCCAAGGCAGTAAGTAAACCTGTACACCAATCAATTGTTAAGTTTTTTCTTGCATCAATAAATTATCTTTCATAATATTTTCAAATTTCAGAAAAAATTACCAACAAAATCTATTGTTAAAATTAAAAACAATTTACCTAAACATCAATATGATTTAAATTCACTAAGTTTTATATCTTGAATATTATTAATTAATTCTATTGAGTTTTCAATTGAAAATTGAGATGGAGAGATTTATAGCAGTAAAGACGGTTTAATTATGGGCAACCCTCTCAGTCCCCCATTAGCAGAAATTTTCATGGATAATATAGAAAAAATAATTCATAAACACCCCCTTAGTAAAAAATTCGTGTTCTGGCACCGATATGTAGATGACATTTTAGCTTGCTTCACCGGCACAACTAGACAATTAGATAACTTTATTACTTTCATCAACTCAATTCATAAAAATATCAAATTTACCGTAGAAATTGAACAAAACAAGTCTATAAACTTTTTAGATCTTACAATTACAAATTTGTACCTCAGGGCAAAACTGTATTAATTCCAGTTTTTCTTGTTTTTGACTTACTTGACCTACGGTTATAAGTATTATTTACCTTTTGCCAGCAAAAGAGTATTATCTCCTATCTTGAATAGTTTTGTTTTTACTCAGAAAGAAAGAGTATTATGTGACTTGGTAGCTGCGGGCTAAACTAAATTATAGGAGATAATATTCTTTTGTTTCAAAGCTAAACAGATGTATGTGCTTTAAATACTGAAGAAAAATTCTTCAACTGTATTAACTCCACCTGCGCCTGCGCGTACATTCCCCTCCAACACTATGATAGCATTAACTCCAAATCAACGGCCAATTTATGTGATCATATTATTATTTGGTTTTATTATTATATAATATAAATATTATATATAATTATTATAAATCTGTTAAGAAAAATGTCCACCAGAACATCAAAAATATTGCAAATGGTTAAGAAACCAATTGAAAAACCATCAAGTGGAAGTATTTCGGAAGAAATAACCTATAACATAACCTCTTAATCGCAGACCGGTAAGTTTTAATATTATTTTTATATAGTGGGTTATTATTGCAAGGGGAAAACACGTTTTTTTGCGTTATTACATCCTATTACAGACATCAATTTTATTAACTTATAACTAATCCATATTTGCTAAAACATTTTGGAGTTAATACACTTTATATTTCCCACCTCAATGTAAATTACGGAGATAATACTGTTATACGATTGTATTAGGGAGATAATATTTTTTATACGACGATATTTGGTGTAGTATTAAATTATTTTTATGGACATTTGACTTATTTTTTTCTGATTCCATGATTGTTTCAGCAGAACACAGTGCTTGCTTGTCTTCAATGATACCAGTTGCATTCTCTACTTCAATACAAGACGTGGTTCAAAATGAATCATGCAATCATGAAGTTGCTGTTGTAACTTCAGTAGCTAATGAAGTTTTAGACTATGGCTCCGATGACTCTGTAGCTAATCCTAATTACGAAGTTAGTTCAAGTTCTGAAGAATCAGAAATTGAGAATGCTGCTGAACTTTTGACTGGAAACTTGGAGAATAATGAAGTAGCTGTTCGTAAGGGTAAGAAAAGACAAAAACATCCAGAGACTTGGAAACGAAATGTTTGGAAGAAGAAAGTTGCTGGAGGGCAAGAACATCAATACAGAAAAAAGTTTATTGCAGCAAAAGAGTTGAAACCACCATGTAAGCCAAGCTGCTATTTTAAATGCAGTGCGAAAATCAGTGAAGATATGAGAATGAGAATACATTCAGAATTTTGGCAAAATACAAAAAGCATGGCGCAAAAGAGACAGTTTGTCGCATCGATGGTACAAAGTATACCTGTGGCAAGAACGCGAGAGGAAAACGGAAAAAGAAGTAGGAAAAGACAGTTTACACGAAAATACGGATTTGATGTCAATGGGATCAGAACAGCAGTTTGTCAGAAATTTTTCCTTTCAACTTTAAGTATTTCCGAAACTTTTGTTACAACTGCTCTTCTCAAAAAAATGGACGGTGGTATAGTCAGTGAAGATCAGAGAGGGAAGCAGGAGTCAAAAAACAAAATTTCAAAGTTGGTGAAACAAAGCGTTAGGGATCATATTAATAAGTTTCCCGTTATTGAGTCTCATTATAGTCGAGAGCGATCAACAAGGAAGTATTTGGGAAGTCATCTTAATGTAAGCCGTATGTATGATCTGTACAAGACAGAGTGTACTGAATCAAACTTACCAGAAAGCAACATTGCCAAACCGTGGTTGTATACAGAAATTTTTCAAACTGAGTTTAACCTTTCTTTTAAATTGCCTTACAACGACACCTGTGACGAATGCGACAAGTTGATGTTAGCAATAAATGAAGCACCTGATATAGAAAAAAATAACATCAACTCAAAATACCAGGAACATCTTTTGGAAGCCAGCAAAAGGTATGAATTAAAACGAACTGACAAGCAAAGAGCTGTAGAAAGTAACGGAGAAATTAAAATGTTGACTGTAGACTTACAAAAATGTCTGCCAACACCTGTTCTTACGAATGCTCAGAGTTTTTATAAATTGAAATTGTGGACGTATAATTACACTATTAAAGACTCTTCAAAGCATAGTAGTACCAATTGCATGATGTGGGTTGAATCTAAATCGGGACGAGGAGCAAATCAGATGGCTTCAGGTTTTATAAAGTGGGCTGAAACAATCCCCTTGAAAGTCTCTGAGATAACTTTATGGTCTGACAACTGTCCCTCTCAGAATTGCAATATTATTATGGTTATGGCTTACTTTTGGATACTGCATGAAAATCCAACTGTGAAAGTCATCAATCATAAATTTTTATTGAGAGGGCATACCCATTTAGAGGTAGACGGAGACCATTCTCTTATCGAAAGGGAGAGAAAAAGAACACCATGCTTACAGATTATGACTCCTTGGGATTGGCAACAAATTGCTCGTCTTTGTAGTCGATCACAACCATTCAAAGTTGTCAACATGGAATTGAATGACTTTAAGGATGTCAAAGTACTCTACAGTACTAATACTTCGCCTTTTATAATTCGCAAAAAAACAACTACAAACGAAGACTTTCAGATGTCTAAAGTTGTTCATCTTCAGGTGCGACGTGAAGATATGGGAATGTTGTTTTTCAAGACCGACTTTAGCTCGGAATTATTCCAATGTGTAGACCTGAATAGAACAGGACGGCGAATACTTTTTCCTGTAGAACTCCCTGCACTACGTAATAATTCAAACCCTATTTCATCTAAGAAGTTTAATCACTTACAAAGTTTACTGCCCTGGGTACCCCATCAGTTCCATGACTTTTATAAGAATTTAATTCATTCAGATAGTGCTTCGGATGATATTTGAATTGTACGCTTTTTGCTCGACTTTTGTATGTTTAAAAATAAAATGTTTTTTATTTAATTATTTTTTTCAACAATATTATCTCCAAAATAATATAGTATTATTTATAATTAAACTTATTTTACTCAGTGTAAAACAGTATTAACTCCATTGTTTTTTTTTTGGAAAATGTAAATTCGGCATTATGTACATAGTTAAACGGCTAGAAAATTACCTCAAACTAATACAGGATTTGTATTTCCATTTGATTAATTTTTGAGAAGTCCAAGTATAATATTATTAATATAACAAAGGGCGGAACAAGATTATAGTTTTAAAAGTGCTCTCCTGAAAAATTTGTATTTTGGTGGTTAATACAGTTTTGCCCTGAGGTACAGAAATATAAATAATACACATGGTTTTTCTATATTTCACAAACCATCACAGACAGACATTACAATTCATAACAGTTCGGTCCACCCATTCAGTCATAAATTAGCAGCTTTTAATAGTATGATACACAGACTTTTAACAGTTCCATTAAATACTGACAATTACAACAAAGAACTAAATATCATAAAACAAATAGCAGTTAATAATAATTACGATCCAAATTTAATAGACAATATCATAAATAAAAAGATACGAAAACATACTCTAGACCAAGTATTTCCTTCTGATAAAAACAAAAATAACCAATTTAAAAGCTTAACATATTTTGGAATACCCGGGAATACCATCCTTAAAAACCAAATCATTTTTAGAAACTTTAGACTTAAATATTTGCTTTAAAACCAATAACAAATTATCCAAATTCATTAAAAACTACTAACTACTTAGAAACTTCCTGTACGATTGTTGTGAATGAATTTCCAGGTAAACCTGTTTAATACTTTAGTTAATCCCATATTTTTTGCTTTTTATTTCCAAGTAAATAGATTATAATACTTTTATCCGTAAAATTCCTTATCAATGCACTGTATATAAATTAAAAACTTTTCATGATACCTCCATTCGTTTGAGAAAGCTACTGTGTAGCAAAACGCGTCACAAGTTGTATTTGAACATAGTTCAATTGTAATGAAGGTTTAAACAAAACATTTTATTGTTTTATTTCATAGTTATGTATTTTGCTTTATATTAAATTTTTCCTCTTGTAAGTCAGATAACCTAATATAAACAAAAATATAAAATACACATTTTTTTTATAAACACAAGGTACTGCCACTTCCAGATAATAAATAATCTTTTAAAAAATTTCTGAAATCCCAAGCCTCATTGGAAGCATTCCTATTTCCAAAACAAAGTCTTGTGTTTTGCAAAGCAGAGTCCAAAGGTATTTCTTTTCTCCACTCTCCTGGTAAAAGCCTTCCATTAATTTCTCCGTCGACAAAGCTGCCACTACAATACATTGAATTCTCACTTTGACATTTAATAAAATTGTGAAGGCAAACTGTGGCCTTAAAAAGACCGTCTACAGTTTCTGGTGCAGCATTAATTGTTCTATGGAAAATTCTAAATCTAACTACCAAAATTCCAAAGGTATTTTCAATTGTACGTCTTGCACGAGATAATCTAATAATAAATAGTTATTTATATGGCTAAATATTTGTTTTTTTAAAGAATTAATTCACCTATAATTAAAAACTTGTTCTGCTTCTTCCATAGGTCCATGTCGTCTCCTGCTAAAGGGTCTCATTAGGTTAGCCAGCAAAGGAAATGCTACATCACCCACAAAAAATAATGGGACTTGATTAACTGTTCCTGGTAAAACTTTTCCTTCTGGTATCCTCAATGTTTTGTTTCTAAGCATCTGGCCAAATGAACTATTTTTCAAAATGCCTCCAATGCTTTGCGATCCATAAGAGCCAATGCTAACAAATGCGAAAAAATATTGAGCATCACATGTGGCCAATAAAACGGTACTAAAATATTTTTTATAATTGAAGTATTGGGATCCTGAGTGTGATGATGCTTGAATTTTCATATGTTTGCCATCAATGGCTCCTAGGCAATTTGGTATTTGCCAGAAGTTAGCAGTCATTCGTGTAAAATTAAAAAACATTGAAGGGTTACTCAGTCTACACACTCTTGAATTAAATTGTCATAAAATCCCTGCTGTTTTCTCTTTTGATATACTTCTTGTACCCATATTCTTCGTTCTTTTGTTTTATTCCTAATCTTTTTCCTATAATAATATACACCCAGAACACAGCCCAAAGCTCCTAATAGGATTTTCTTTGCAAATCCATAATATATATTGATAACCTACTTATTCACAACTACACTAATTACTAATTTGCAAAATATTCAAAATAAGTTTATTAAAAATCAAAGCACGTGAAAATAGAAAATAATAATAAACATAACGTAAATGGGTGTACGCTAAATGTCAATTACGGATTGTCTTAATTTAAAATCAAATTGGTTGTAGCATAATAGATACAACTAACTGGAATTAGAAAAGTCTAATTGAAAATAAACATGAACGATTAAACGAATATCAATAAAAACAAATAAAACTGACATCTGACATATCTAGTGACAGAATAATAGAAATAAAATGAAGCGATATTTTCTTGCTTGTACCAGGCATACTTTGGTATGGTTAAAGGGTACCTTCACTATAAGCGATTTCGGCACGGTTTGGTCGGTAGGGACTTTGGTTAACCAATTGGTAGGTCCTACGTCACAGGTATCACGTAAAGTACCAATTACAGGCGAAATCGTTTGGTTCTCAATTAAAACAGCTGATTGGTGGAATTGACATTTATGTACTCCATTCCATCATTACTAGACAAAAAAAGAAGAAAAACGGACAAAACTGGAAGAATTTTAGAATATTGGCAAAAAAATAATATTCGTTCCAACGACTTACAAATAAAAATCGATCAAAAACTACTTTAGACAAGGATAGAAAGCTACCAATTCCAGTAACCGTGCTGCAGATCTCGGTATGTGATTTGACAGACCAAAAAGGGTACCAAAGTTAGATTGACGTCATCGTTTTTCGAAACGAAATCGATTGGTATGTATTTGACAGACCAAAGAGGGGTACCAAAGCGTGCCGAAATCACCTTATTAGGATGTCCAGAACACGTGACCAATTCTCGAACAATATGGCCGCCTGTAGGCACACAATGATTAAAATGACATAGGTATAATACTTCGCTGTTTTTTCGTGTTTTGATATTTTTGGAAGCTGTGAAAATAATGATGATGGCTGATTTCAATCAAAGTGATTATTTACTATCATTGGAACGTGAAAACAAAGACATTGCAGTGCGTTACAAACAGAAAATCAGAGTGATACAGTGCATGGATCCTTTTACTTTCACTTCAGAAGAAATGATCAGTTCTATAGAATGTTATCCACCAGTTACTGCGTTCGATATGAGTTCTTTTCTGGTGCTAACTCATAGTTTCTATACAAATCAGCAGATGAAGGCCTACAAAAGTGTGACTGGCTACAAATATTTTGAAGATGGATTTGTACATGATTGTGAAGCAAAGTCAATCGGAGAGCACATTGTTGTGATTGCCAAGGTATTTAGATATTTTTCAAACTTGATTTATTCATAATTTTCTCTGAATATGTATCTTAATTTTAGGTCAAGCATTCACAGAGGATGAACAATCTCCCACTGCAAGTCTGGATTATATTCGAGAAAGATGGTGCAATAATTTCAGCTCATTGTACCTGCATGGCAGGCCATTCTGAAGTTTGCAGTCACGTTGCTGCTGTACTGTATGGCCTGGAGTATATCAACCAATGTGCTAAAAATGTATCCTGTACAGATGTTAAAGCGAAGTGGCTGGTTCCATCAATATCGAATGTTTCTATTATTAGTGTTAGTGAAATGGCCAACATCAAGACCCTCAGTTCCTGCAAATAAGATGATTCCTGCCATAGAAGGTGATGAACTTATAATTTTTTTCAGAAAATCAACGATAGTGGTGATGAAGCAGCACTAATGCGTGTGGTTGAGCCCTTTGCTTTAGAAATCAGTAAGAGCATTTTAAGAACTGTAATACCAAGTGTTTATGATATTCATAAAGAAGAATATGAAGGCCTGTCCTATAGAGATTTATGTGATAAAGCACTTCAAATCAATGAAAAATTGAGTAGTGAACAATGTCGAAATATTTTATTAGCCACATTAAAACAAAATAAATCGAAGGAATGGTTCAATCAGAGAGCTGGGCGCATTACTGCTTCAAATTTCAAGAGGGCCTGCAAAACTTCTATTTCAAAACCTTCATTATCCCTAATCAAAACTATTTGTTATCCTTTGAAATGTCAATTCGAATCGAATGCTACAGAATGGGGATTGCACCATGAAGATGATGCATTAGAAGCCTACAAACTTGAACAAATGGAGAGTAATACAAATGTAAAAGTAGAAAAAGCTGGATTTTACATTGATCCTAGTGACAACTACCTTGGGGCGGCTTCTCCAGATGCTATGGTATCCTGTGACTGCTGTGGCAATGGGTGTGTTGAGGTGAAGTGTCTATATTTATTGAAAAATATGGAAATGGGACAATATTTGGAGATAAAAAACTCAGCCTTGACATACGATGGTAGTAAAGTTCTTTTAGACCATGAACATGCTTATTACTATCAAACTCAGATGCAGATAAAAGCGACCAATTCAAAATATTGTGACTTTGTTCTTTGGTCACCAAAAGGATTTTTTCATACGAGAATTTTTCGAGATGAAAATTTTTGGGTAGTGAACTTCTCGGAAGGTACTTGATGGCCGCATTATGTTACAATGTTACAATGATAGCTGTGAAATTCAGTGGTTTCATCTGGAATGTGTAGGGCTATCTGATATCCCTGAAAACTCATGGATGTGTCATCAGTGCATTCTTTAAATTTTCTAGTAGATGTTGCTTTTTTATTTTGCCTATCAATGTTTGAAAAAACTCATTATTTTTATTTCACAATATTTTATAAGTTTTACAAAAAACTTAGGCCCGACCGGTTTCGATGTTTATACATCATTAAGGGGTAGAATGAAAACATTGTTTATTATGTAACTAAGAAAATGGAAGGAATACTTTAAGGGTAGGATAGTAATAGGTATCATATAAATAGTGAAATAAAATAAAGTAAACAAGTGTATTATTAGCTAAGTTAAAAGGTGTACATATATACAGGGTGCGCCAATTATTTCCACTCGATCTCTAGCACCGAAACTAAACGAGGTATCAACAAGATTTCTTGTAGGTTTATACGGTGTCACTCGGACTACAATTGTAAAATATTTTGATGTATACAGGGTGGCTAATTTTTGTGGAATGAAAATTAATTTGATTTTTTTAAATTGAACACCCTGTATACGATTATGTCTTCTGATTCTACTTAATATTAGCTTTATGGTAGTTTTTTGAATTTGTAAATCCGACGCGGCGTTGACAAGTTAATCCTATTATAAGCAGATTTAATGAAAAAACAGCACTTCCGAAATATTAGCAAAATAAACACATTGTTTCAAAAATTCCTCCAAAAGGCTACTATGATGTAAATGAAACATACACCTACCACAATAATTACCCAACATCTTCACCTGTTGCACAGGGTGTTTGCCGATGGCGTGCAAATAGTCTAGTTTTCAAATTGCAATAACCTAATTTTTTCAAATGGGACACCCTGTATATTTTTCTTCAGTTAGAAGCTCTCCTTAATACACATTAAAAAAATATAGGGTTTTGGACATCTAACTTTACTATTTACTTTAATAATTGACGTTAAATGAGAAATAACATATTTTACACAATTTTTAATAAGAAAACAAGTTATCTATGAAAATGACAGTAGGTATATTTTGTTGTAGCATTAATTGTCAACATAAAATTTTGTATTATATCACGTCTACTATATTTAATCGGTATTAGGTATAAAAAATGGATTATAATAAGAATTATAGTGTTCAAGAAAATATTGATATGATATGGATACTGGGTGAATGTCAAAAAAATGCGTTTCTTGCTAGTAGGGTCTATCGTCAAAGATACCCATAAAGACGTCATCCACAAAAGGATACTTTTGAGAATTTAAAGAATAGATTTGATAGAACGGGAACCGTCAAGTATGAAAAACATTCACGTGATGCTACAGCTGTTACTGTTGACAACGAATATAAAGTAATGATCAGTATAGTTGAAGATCCCAATGTAAGCTCAAGGCAATTAAGCAATCAGTTAGATATTTCCAATACCACAATTAGACGCATAATAAAGAAGAATAAATATCACCCTTACCATATTCAGCTTCACCAAGAATTGTTACCGCGTGATTTCGCGCGTAGAGAAGAATACTGTAGATGGTTAATAGATAAATACAGAGCGTAACTTTTTAAACAAAGTTTTATTCTCCGACGAAGCCACATTTCATAAGAACGGTTGTGTGAATAGACACAACTTCCATTATTATTCGGACCACAATGAACATTTATTTAGAACCACATCACAGTATCGATGGTCTTTGAATGTGTGGGCGGGAATAATAGGTGATTATGTAATTGGTCCCTATTTCTTTGATGGGACTGTAAATGGAGCTGCTTTTTTAAATTTTTTAGAACTTGATTTTAGAAACCTTTTGCAAAATGTGCCTCAAAATTATCGCAACGGAATGTGGTTTCAATTAGATGGTGCCACACCAGACTACCAATTAAATGTTCGCAATTGGTTAAATAGGGAATTTCAGGATCGTTGGATAGAAAGGGCAGGACCTACAATTTGGCCTGCTAGATCGCCGGGCCTTACACCTTGCGATTTTTTCTTGTGGGGTTTTATTAAAAATATTGTTTACAAAGAAGAGGTTACCACAAAACAAAATATGAAAGACAGAATTACTGCAGCATTTAGATAGGTGACCCCTGCAATGCTAAGAGATGTGCGTAAATCAATGAAAGAAAGGGCAAGAAAATGTATAAATGAAAATGGAAGACATTTTGAACACCTATTATAAATTTTAACTTTTAATATTGTAGTTTTCTTACGATTAAACTTTGTAAAATATGTGTAAAATATGTTATTTCTCATTTAACGTCAATTATTAAAGTAAATAGTAAAGTTAGATGTCCAAAACCCTATATTTTTTTAATGTGTATTAAGGAGAGCTTCTAACTGAAAAAAAATATACAGGGTGTCCCATTTGAAAAAATTAAGTTATTGCAATTTGAAAACTAGACTATTTGCACGCCATCGGCAAACACCCTGTGCAACAGGTGAAGATGTTGGGTAATTATTGTGGTAGGTGTATGTTTCATTTACATCATAGTAGCCTTTTGGAGGAATTTTTGAAAAAATGTGTTTATTGTGCTAATATTTCTGAAGTGCTGTTTTTTTCATTAAATCTGCTTATAATAGGAATAACTTGTCAACGCCGCGTCGGATTTACAAATTCAAAAAACTACCGTAAAGCTAATATTAAGTAGAATCAGAAGACATAATCGTATACAGGGTGTTCAATTTAAAAAAACCAAATTAATTTTCATTCCACAAAAATTAGCCACCCTGTATACATCAAAATATTTTACAATTGTAGTCCGAGTGACACCGTATAAACCTACAAAAAATCTTGTTGATACCTCTTTTA
This sequence comes from Lochmaea capreae, assembly GCA_949126875.1. Taxonomy (NCBI): domain Eukaryota; kingdom Metazoa; phylum Arthropoda; class Insecta; order Coleoptera; family Chrysomelidae; genus Lochmaea; species Lochmaea capreae. The sequence goes on along the minus strand of OX421409.1, from coordinate 23,912,733 downwards.
GTTTCGGTGCTAGAGATCGAGTGGAAATAATTGGCGCACCCTGTATGTACATATTTTCGCGATGAGCAGAATTTAGAAAAGATAGGTGGAAACACATTAAAATATATCGGTCAAACAGTCTAATAAAGGAGATTGTAAAGTATCTATTTGCTCATTTACAAGAGTATACTGAGGATCATTGGAGTACCTTCTTATTTCCAAAGACTCAAAAAAGTTAAGTTTATTATAATTCTGACAGTCATGTAGTAACTGTATTTGATTGTTCAAATTTGGTTTGTGGTTTTGTTCTAACAAATGTTTTGCGTAATTTGATCTGTCAGGGTGCTTGTTTCTGTAGGCTCCAAGATGCTCACTATACCTTATATTAAGATTTCTTCTTGTTTGACCAATATATACTGCATCACATTCAGAGCAGTTGATTTTATAGACACCAGATTTCTCAAGTGAGAGCGTTTTCTCTTTAACATTACTTAAAATTGAACCAACGTTCTTATACAGTGTGTCCCAAAAAGTTTTATACAAATGGAGAAAAAGTTTATCTTACATTTCACAAAAAAAAATATTCTAGATAAAAAGCTCTGCATGACTTGTAGATCCATAATCAAGTACAAAATTTTTAAAACATTGGCTGGAATACAGGGAAAATCAAAATTATGATTTGGAGTGATAGTAAAATACGTTCAAACTGTAGTGGAGAGCAAAATATTCATTGAAATTGTTATTAAGTATCAAAAAATCATGCACACTTGTAGATTAGTGATTTTTCCAGATAAAAATTACAAGATTATTGCAATAAACACGTCAGCAATTGTTAGATTAATGCGCAGTACGAAACATCGTAAGATCCCGTTCATAATAAGCGCCTGATTTTGTTTTACTCATCCAACAAATGTCAAATGTTACATAAGTGTGTGTGTTTGCAATAATTAGAAATGCCAGTAAAATTGAGTATTAAAGATAAAATTGAAATTGTTCTCATTGTTGAAGAACATTATAAAACATGTAGGGAAGCAGCAGAAATCTTTAATAATAGACACCCTGATAAAACAATACATTTCACAACTGTCAGATATGTAATAAATAAGAGTTCTGGAAGTGTTGAAAATAAATTTAGAGAGAAACATCGGGCATGGGTTAGAAATAAAGATATTGAAATTGATGTGATGCTATCGGTCGTGGAAAATCCAAAATATTCACTTGGAAAACGATCCAATTTATTGAATGTAACTAAAACTACAGTTGCACGAATTTTAAAGTCAAATAAATTTAAACCATACAAACCCCAATTTACCCATACTTTAAAAGAAGGAGATGTTGAATGAAGGTTCGAATTTTGTGCTCGTATCCAAGGAGAATTGGAAGATTACAGATTTATGACACGACACGTACTTTTCTCTGACGATGAAACGTTTACGTCTAATGGTACAGTAAGTTCGCAAAATTGTCGATGGTGGACCGATGTTAATCCCAATTTCCATGTCCAAACCAGAGATCAATATTCATTTAAAACGAATGTATGGTGTGGCATTTACAAAGACAGAATTGTTGGACCATTCTTTTTTCGAAATAACATGAATGGAGAAAGATACCTACAATTTTTAAATAATCAGTTGTCTGACTTTCTTGATGAACTACCACTAAATGAACTAGGAACGTATTTTACTATCACTCCAAATCATAGTTTTGATTTTCCCTGTATTCCAGCCAATGTTTTAAAAATGTTGTACTTGATTATGGATCTACAAGTCATGCAGAGCTTTTTATCAAGAATATTTTTTTTTGTGAAATGTAAGATAAACTTTTTCTCCATTTGTATAAAACTTTTTGGGACACACTGTATGTTTAAAACGCTGCATTAGATGTTGGAATAGCATTTGAAATAATTTCTGAAATTTTATTTGAAATTTCTCCTAAATAAGTTAAACAGAAGTAATTTGAATTGTCTGCGAGTTGTTTTGGATAGATCAAATCTATTGCCATTTTGTAACGATTTCTTTTTATTATTGAATCTATCATTTGGTATGTATATCCATTAGATATTGCTATTTGTTTAATAATATTTATTTCTGGTATGAAGTCTGCTTGATGCATTGGAACCGAAAGAGCTCTGTGTACCATAGAGTACATGCGCATGTTCCTATGTGAGTAGACGTGTTTTACATGGCTCTGCATTAATGCTAAATTATCATATTCTTAAGTGCTAATTTCTAAAGTGGATAGTGAACTCTGAAGAAGTAAGTCTCAAAGTTACATTTTAACTGATTATTATACTTTGAGAGGGCGTATTTTGGCCATAAACTGTAGATATTTTTTCAATATGAGCACTCGAGCAAAAGGTGGGAAAGCAGTGGAGGATGAACTGCACTCATCTATTAAAACTGTAGTCAATAAAATAGTGAATTCTAATGATTTTATAACTGAGCTGTCTAATGCTATTATGGATGTTGTTGCTGAAAAGTATGACAAAGAAATAGAGAAACTAAAAATGGACAATGCGAAGTTAAAAGGATTACTGCAAAATAATGAAGAAACAATCAAGACATTGAGGGCAAAACAGGAATCAATTGACAGTTTTCAACGATCTAAAAATATAATTTTTTATGGGGTGAAAGAAGTAGGTAATGAGAATTGTGTTGATATGATATTAGATATAATCAATAACAAATTATACTTAAAATTGGATCAGTTTTGTATCAATGATTGCTTTCGATTAAGGAAACCTGATAAAAACAATATTAAGCCGATTCTTGTACAATTGAGTACGAAGTATGTCAAAAATCTGGTATTTAATAATAAAAAAAATTTAAAGGGATCTGGTATAGTCTTAAGGGAGGATTTATCAATGGATGCCTTAAAATTATTGAATGCTGCAATTATGAAGATAAACAAGAAAGGAAGAGTGTGGTCCAATAATGGTAAAGTTTTTATTAAGTACAATAATGACAGTGAAATTCGAAAAATTCAGAACGTAAATGATATTATATAGCTCAGTTGTAGCTATATTTGTAATTTGAGTATTGGTTATAATTTGTAATTAGATTTAAGTACTTGAAACTTTTTTCTTTGGTTAGATATAGTGCTTAGTTTTTATTTTTGTTTAAATATATTATTTTGTATGAGCCATGTGCAATTGGTATTAACTGTATTAGGTCTACTAGTTCTTTTTTCATTTATCAGGTGTATAATTAACTTATAGTTGACTTTATTTCGAAAACATTGATATTGGGAGTTTTTATTTTGAAATAATAGGCATTGATAACTGAATGAATTTTCTTAGCATAGCATTTCTTAATGTTCGATCTCTTCTGCCTTCACTAGGAGATGTAAAAAATATATTACAAAAGTGTGATTATGACATTTTTATGTTATGTGAAACGTGGTTGTTTGGACATGTTACTGATAATATGTTACATATTAATGGTTATACGTTATATAGAGAGGATAGAAATGCTAGAGGTAAGGGTTTGTGTATTTATGTAAAAGGTAAATATAATACGGTAATAAAATTAAGAAATGTAGCTTATGTTTGGGAACAATTTTGGATAGAATTAACTATAAATGGTAAAACGTATGGTATAGGAGTAATTTATAAACCACATGGAATTGCAGATAGTGTTTTTCTAAATGAATTTGAAGATTCGCTGGTGTCTATATTTCCAACTGTGGATGAGGTAATTTGTATGGGTGATTTTAATATAGATTTTTTAAAGGCAAACGTAGTGTTGAACAAGTTTGTTGACATCTTGGCAATGTTCGATTTGAATCAAATTATTGATGAACCTACTAGAATTACGACGACCTCTAGAACGTTACTTGATTATATTGTCATTAATAAAGAAATTGTAGTTGAAAAAGGTATCTATCGACACAGAACTTCAGATCATTCACTTGTGTTTTGTAGAATTAATGTCAAGAGAGTGAATATTTCTAAAACATGTACTTATAGAAGTTTCAAAAAATTTGATGAGGAGCTGTTTATTCAAGATCTAAGAAGTGTTTCTTTTTATCGTATTTTCGATCAGGAAGCTGTGGATGAAAAAATAAATTATCTGGTAAATTGTTTAGTAGATTTATTTGACAGGCATGCACCTGTCGTAATTTCAAAAATTACAAAGAAAAAAGCTCCTTGGTTAACATTCAATCTGAGGGAAATGATGAATGAACGGGACAAAGCTTTAAAAAAATTTAAGCGTACAAAAATAGTAGCACATCTACAGTATTATAAAGATTTAAAAAATTACACAAATCAAGCTATAAAAAGGGAAAAAAGGGCATATTTTTTATTTCAGCTTAATAATTCTACACCACGTGACCTATGGCGTACACTTAAATCAAATAATATTGTTAATGATAGATGTCATGATATTCCTGAAATTTTAAAGAAACCGAAGGAAATAAACGATTTCCTTATAAATTCTGTTCCAAATGTTTTGCCTCCTGATGAGTTATTGAACTTCTACAAATGTAATAATATTGTTCCCAGCACTTTTGAATTCAGGGAAATTGATGATTTGTTTGTATATCACACTATTTCCAAAATAAAGTCCAATGCTGAGGGATGTGATGGATTAAATGCTAAACTCATTAAACTTTGTTGTCCTTTGTTGGTACCTTATATTACACATATTATAAATTTCTGTTTAAAAAGTAATGTAGTACCTATTATTTGGAAAAGGGCCATGGTACGTGTATTGCCAAAAAAGCAAAATCCTACAGAATATAAGGATCTGAGAGGTATAAGTATATTACCTATGCTTTCTAAAATTTTTGAAAGAGCGGTTGATGTACAAATAAGGGAGCACCTGACAAACTATTCATTAATTCCCGCTGTTCAATCTGGTTTTCGAAAGGGCTATAGCTGCACTACAGCATTACTCACTGTAGTTGATGATATACTGACTTCGATTGATAAAGGTCAATGCACGATACTAGTGTTACTTGATTTCAGCAGGGCTTTTGATACTATTAATTTTAACCTAATGCTGAACATTTTACATTACATAGGATTTTCAGAAAATGCTGTTAGTCTTATAGAAAATTACTTGGACAACCGTCAGCAGTGCGTTAAGATAGAATTAGATAAATCCGAATTTTTATATTTAAAATCTGGTGTGCCGCAGGGGTCTATCTTGGGGCCACTACTTTTTTCAATGTATACTACTTATTTAATAAAGTCTTTAGATCAATGTAAGATTCAAGTCTATGCTGATGATACCCAAATTTATTACAGTTTTCCTCCAGAGCAAGCGGTTAATGCTTTTGATTTAATAAACCGAGAATTGAATAAATTTGTTAACTTGGCTTCTCAACATTCCCTATTGATTAATTGTTCTAAATCTAATTTAATGTTATTTGGTTCTAATTACAATCGTGCTAATTTACGGTATCCGCTTAATGTCATTAAAATTAATAATGAGCCATTAACGTTCATTGATAGAGCTAAGATTTTGGGTGTTATTATAGACAATGATTTACGATTTGAAAAACATGTTGGCCAGCTTGTTCAACGCGCATATTGCTCTTTAAAGTTGATCTACGGCAACAGTCAGTTTTTACCTGAAAAAATTAGAATAATTTTATGTGAAACATTAGTTTTATCACATTTTAATTTTGCTAATACAGTATATGGTCCAAATCTAACCGTTTTATTTAAAAACAAAATACAAAGGGTGCAAAATTCATGTCTACGATTCATATATGGCGTTAAAAGACGTCAAAGAATTACACACAAATTAAAGGAAACTAAGTGGTTAAGTATGGAGAATAGAAGAATTCACCATGCAGCTACGTTATTTTATAAAATAATTGTGTCCAAAACTCCCACGTACCTCTACAATAAACTTTCATTTAGAACAGATGTGCATAATTTAAATTTAAGGTTTAAAGGTTTATTAACTCCTCCAATGTTTAGAACGGAAATATTCCGGCGCTCCTTTACTTATCAAATATTCCGATTGTTCAACTCAATTCCACAAGAATTAAAATCTGTAAGTTTTTGTAGTTTTAAAAATAAATATAAATCTCTACTCCTAGCCAGGCAATAGTGATTGCAGCTCTGCTCCCAATATCGGAATGTATCGTTATTTGTTTTGTTTTGTATTTAAAAAATGTCCCACGCATGTCATGAATAACAGGGTTAAATGGAAGAGCATTTCCTTAGTAGAATTCCTTTTACTAATGGAAATAAATTTCGCCCTTTACTTCCATGTAATTGAGTATTTTATTAATTTATATTTGCTTAATAATGTAATGAATGCTTGAAAATAATAAAGACGTTTATTAGTTATAAGCTGAAATTTTATGTGAAAAAGGGTGATGGGAGCTTGATGGTATAGTCATATCAATGTATGTTGGTTTTCTGTATATGTTATAATTTACTTTGTTATTTACACGTTTTATTGTTAGATCTAAAAAGTTTATGCAAGAGTTTTGTTCGATCTCAAGTGTAAATTTAATTTTAGGATGAATACTATTAATAAATGTAAGCAGCATATCTAGTTGTCTGTTGGTTCCTAAGAAGTTAGCAATTACATCGTCAACATATCTATACCAAAAGATAATATTTCTTGAAAATTGGGAATTTAAAATTTTTTGTTCAATATTGTCCATAAAAATATCTGCTAGCAAAGGAGATATAGGGCTGCCCATTGGTAATCCATTATTTTGTAAAAAGAATTTGTTATAAAAATAGAAATAATTCTGTTCTATGCACAACTGAAACAAATTTAAAATATCTGTTATTTTACAGTGGTGTACATTTTTATTTATCAGGAATTCATTCATAAGTTGTAAACATTCTCTAGGAGGAATATTTGAGATCATATTCGTTACATCAAATGATACTAGTTTTGAATTTTGAGCAATATTATAATTTTGTAATTTTTTAATTAGATCTAATGAATTCTGAATGGTAGTTTTTGGTGAAAAATCATAAGTTTTGAATATTGAATTTAATTCTCTTGATAGTTTATAATTTGGTACATTTATATAAGAAGCTACAGGTCTAATAGGTTTCAATTCTTTATGTAATTTAATAGTACCGTATAATTTAGGTGGTTGAGGGTTCTTTTCTACCAATTATACTAAACTTACTTTTTAGAGTCTTTAGAAATAAGAAGGTACTCCAATGATCCTCAGTATACTCTTGTAAATAAGCAAATAGATACTTTACAATCTCCTTTGTTAGACTGTTTGACCGATATATTTTAATGTGTTTCCACATATATTTTCTAAATTCTGCTCATCGCAAAAATATGTACATATATACACCTTTTAACTTAGCTAATAATACACTTGTTTACTTTATTTAATTCCACTATCTATATGATACCTATTACTATCCTACCCAAAAAGTATTCCTTCCATTTTCTTAGTTACATAATAAACAATGTTTTCGTTCCACCCCTTGAAAATGATGTATAAACATCGAAACCGGTCGGGTCTAAATTTTTTGTAAAACTTATAAAATATTGTGAAATAAAAATAATGAGTATTTTTAAACATTGATATGTATGAATTTCACAGTGTAAGGGTTGAAACTATCAATTTATTTTGCCTAATTATTTTTTCACTTGTCATAGTATATAGCTATTTATTGTATCAATGTGTTAACTGAATAAGTCAACTAGGTGAAATTCTAGAGTGCGGGCCCAGTGAACAGTTTTTGCATGTGGCTTTTATGTTCATATTCAATTCTGAATATCATCATATATTCTTTCAAGTGTTTTTTTATTTCATGTTGACTGATTTTTAACTCTTCTCAAGAACATTTTTGTGCTATATGCAATAGGTACAATCATGAATTGCATAATTCTGTACCAATTTCAAAAGAGATAGGTATTTGTAATTCCATAATCTCATCCATTGAAAAATTCCACACAAGAACAAAAAATTGTTGAATGCCTAGTTTCATTCAAGTATGTAAACATTTCTTTAAACTGAAAAATCATAATTGATTGAAGTTTCCATATTGATATGAACCACCATCATGTGAGTCATCATTTTTTTTTAAATAACCATTATCGTGTATCATTTGTTCAATGAATGTGTATTGAAACTGACTTCCTCGTCTGACGGGGAGAATAAACAATATGACCTTATTTTATGCTTTATTAAGTTAATGTATCTTTGGAATTGGTTGGACAAAAAATATTCTATATACTAACGAAACTTAGTTTCTGACCTACATACCAATTGAATATACCAAAAATTTATTATAACTCAGCACTATGATCTGAAATATGATTTTCCATTTTTTTCAATTCTAGTTGTACATAATGCAAGAAAATAAAACATATCACGACAGTTGGAACAACAATACAAATCTAGACTAAGTATATACAATTTACAAAAACAATTTCATGAGGTTTTTTATTATAAATTCAATCTAACTCAAAGGTACTATTGGTGGGCAAATATTAATCAATCCACAACACACAGTCACTATTTTATCCACGATCGGATCATCTCCACCACAAACAAGCAGAGAAATTGGCACATATTTTTGACGAATGCAACCTATTACTCTTTCTACATGAATCTTTCCTTTGGTAAAAGCAGGAATTTGTAACTCAGCTTTAAGCAGTTTCAGATAATCCTGTATCAAAAATCCTGTCTGCTAATATCACATCACCTAAAAATAATTGAAAATATAAAAAGAATAAATTCACTGATATAAGTCAAACTGGAATAATATCCAGAAATTTGGAATTTATGACAATATGCTTGTCCAAAGCTCGACCACCCCATGCTTCACTTATGAAACAGATTGTTCCTTGGGGTGTAATTCCAATGAGATATTTCACTGTATGATTATGTTTGTAGTGGGACCAACACTGGGCACCTCTGAGTAAATTTGATGGTTTTTCAATATATATTTCGAAGCAATCTATAATAACTGATATTTTGTCACCAAAACTATCAGTAAAGCATGTGGGCATAGTTTCCTTCAAAATTTCTTCAACCTGTCGTACAAAACATCAATGATATTCTTGAAGTATGCTGATGCTGTAGTGGGACTGATACCAAAACGGTATGCTAAATCCTTGAAATCCAAATTCAGTCTCAACTTTATCAATGTTAGTAGCACCTGCTCAAAAACTGCTAAGCTGGTATTATGATGCACTGGAATATAGTCTTTCAATACTTCCACAATAACTTGTAACTTGATAAATGAATTCAAACCAGTATAATACTTTGTGTTTATATCATCGTCTTCCAAAAAATTAAAACACATCTCTACTTTTTGTATCCTTGCCTTTAATTTTTTAGTCGCTTCGAGGGACATAATCATTCCTGTGTAGTCTTCCGCTGTTATATTGGTCTGACAACTTTTATCGTTCTCTTTTGTTTGTGCCTCCAATAAATCAACATCTTTGATCTCATCAGGAACTTCCTACAAAATAAACCAATAGTACCTTGATGAAATTAAATATAATATTACTGTACCTCAGATATATCTTCTATCACGTTTCCTTCTTTTCCTTGCCCTTTCTTCTCTGACACAATTGATATGAATTTTTTTACGACCTACTTCATCATTTCCATAGCCCATTGCCAAAGATGGAACCCAGTCACGACTATTTTCGTGATTCAACTCGGATGGTTTTGCTACAATATTATTTAATTTTATTTGATTATGAAAATCAAATATTCCATAAATTTCTCACCAGACAAAAAATGTTTACTGCACACTCTACTGTGTTTAAGTTTGACTTCTGTGATATCTTTTCTTCTGATAGCGTATCCTTTTTGAAAGTTCGTTATATGATTTTTTCTTAAATAAATAAATATACACTTTTCTTAAAATTCATAAAAAAGTTTTCCACTATATGCAGTAACTAGTGTAAATAATAAAGTATACTTATGCCCGATTCCACCAACAATTTTAGGGTTTACTTAACGCTAGGTAGAGAATATATTTACATTAAGGGTAGATTTCATTTCCACCAAGTGAAATCTTCACCTAAACCGATCTAAGGCAGCCCTATATTTGGGGGTTCAAATTTCTCCACCTATACAGTCACTTAGCAAGGTAATGGTGAATTCTAACCTCATTTTTTCAGTATTTTGTTGAGTATATTTCATGTTTTATCATTTTTGCTTATAATAATATGATAATGGAGATGTTTGACGACGACTTTGAAATTCTTGAGGTCATCTTGCTGGTTATTCCGTGGCCCAGGGCCTCTGCCTCCACACCAGTTTTATATAATTCTTTTTTTACTTCTGCTGTTTTTTTTTCCTAACTCTTCTTTCATTTTTTCGTAAAATTTTTTTAGGGACTCTACAGGTCTATAATGAAGATTGGGAGATGAAGTATTGAATTGTTGACAAATTTTTGCCAGGTTTTTTTTTCCTTAACTGAAACTCCATCGGTTTTTTTTATTCTCAATAATATGTTTGTGGTGCTCTATAATATTAAGCAACAGCTCTTTTTCATTATTAGTGTAATTCGGAGCTCTTTTTTTGGATACTGTAGTTGGATCTTGCGAGAGATTTTCTTGCTGGTCTCGTTGCTTTCATTGTTAATTGTTATTGTTTATGAGGGTGTGCTGTGTTGTTTATAACTGCAACCAGGCTAGCTACCTCACCTTGACAAAGATAAAAAATCCTCAAAGTTTTGCGATATTCCAGTATATTTCTCCACTTAGTTAGGAAATTCATCAATTTGATTGGTGGAAACCATTCTACAATTTTAAGGTATCCCCAAATTAGGCAAGTCCTACCAATTGTCTCTCTACGTGAAAGTCTCTGGAAACCGGCATTAAAATTTCACTTTTTTACCTTTTCATATTTTCCTATCTTATCAAGTCCATCACGACGGGTAAGGAAAAAATTTCAGCTTTATTTCTTAAACCGGTCCTGTACGAATCACGTGAATCAGGCTGACCAAATTAAAATTAGCAAAACATGACATTCAGCATAAGGGAGTCAAAACGAATATCTGATTAGAAGTCCATGGATCCTAAGTTCATGATTAGAATAAACAACATGTGTGCCTACAGGTGGCCATCTTGATTTAATTGTGACAGCATCTCGGACATCTCTATAACAATGTGCATGACAGTCACCAAACTAACCTCATTTACTCTTGTCATTGTCATTCTTGTGTCCCATGCTTTTATTATTTTTTTGTTATTATCTCAATATCTTTAGTGTATTATTTTGTGTTTCTATAGTTTTTTAATAAAAATAAAATGAGTTGGTTATCGAGAAGGAAATGGGCGTTATGGTATTTGGGAAAAGGTGACACTTTAATTATTAGTATTAGTAATGCCTTTAATGTATCCATTTCAACTGTACATAATATGGTATCAACTTTAAATCAACATATGGTTAAAGTGTTGCCATTGATGATTAAGTGGCCCGCGTCTGATACTGAAAAGTATATGGTAATTATGGGTTTTAGGAGAAAGTATAACTAGGTATCCAGGTAATAAACAATAACATTATTGAATTTACTGTTTTGACCCGAATCTACTCGTATTACTTTTTTAAAAGGAACAAACTGATTATAATCAATTATACTATTTAATGAAAACATTATTAATCATAAACATTTTTATTTTTTTTACATCGAATATTATTAACATTTATTATGAACAATAGAAAAAAATTCTTTAGATGTTTTAAGTTGTATAGATGGATGTCACATTGTGTGCACAGTCCCTGATGAAGATCAACAAGATAGCTATACAAACAGAAAAATGCAGCAAAGTATTGTATTGCAAGGTATTTGCATTTTTAATAAGAAATTTACACATGTTTTTACTGGTTCAGTGCATGGGTGCTGGGTGAGCAATACAAATTAATTGTTACATTCAATTAATTCCATGTATTCTTAATTTAAGGTTCTAAGGGAGTCCAACTTTTATTCTAACATTGAGCACATGGGTCACCAAGTAATCTTTGGTAGATACCATTTATTGGGCGATGCAGCCTATCCACTCAGGGAATGGCTTATTACTCCATACAGGTACCTACTATTTAATATTTAATTTGTTTTAATCAAGTTCATTATTGCACTGAACAGGTATACCCTATAAATTTAAACCATTAATTTATTTAATTTCTCAGAGACACAAATGCATTAACAGTGGCACAAAAAAAACATAATGAATTCCATAGTGCAGCAAGAGTAAAAATAGAACATGCATTTGGACTATTGAAGCAAAGATGGCGAATATTATACATCAAGAAAACAATAAATATAATTGTTGCATGTTGCATACTACATAACTATTGCATAATCATTTGTGACAATCTCGAAATTGAAGATTTGCCACCATTGGTGCAAACAGCTACAGCTAATTAGCAAAGAAATGAGGATGAAGGTGGCATCAATAAGCTCAATAAAATTACAGATGCATTATAAATTTTCTTTAATAAAAAACATAAATAGCTAACAAAACTTTTTTCCCTAAAAAATAAAAAACACTCAAAAATAAGTAAGTATCGGTTTTACATTCGTAGCGTAAAGACCTGAGCAGACACACCAAGTCCAGCGCGACCGAATCCTATCGATAACAACTTACATTTTACTAATTAGTTTAAAAAACTTGTTTGCTGATAACAGTGTTTGATTAAATTCGCATTAGTGATTGAAAACTCCGTTATCAAGTTTGTAGCGAAAGAAATAAGAGAAAAGTGATAAAAAACTAAAATAATATAAAACAGTCTGGCGCCTAATTAGTACGGGTGCTTCAGACAAAATTAGTGCCAGTGAAATGGTCACAGAAAATACGGATAGTGGATAATAAATCAGTTCTCCATGTTCCCAAATCAAAATCAACAGAGCCCAACATTTGAGTTTCTGACTACCCCACACAACCACCAAAATCAAGAAGGTTTCCTCGCTTTCTCACCCGAAGAACAACGAAAAGAAAACACTCATCAAAAACTCCAACCTCACCCAGCACAATTCTAAGAAATAAAAAAAATCGATTCTCACCTCTAGAAACCTGAAAGCAACAACCGAACCGATCAACAAAACGAGATTGTCTCACCAAAGCCACCACCAATTTTCATCAATGGGGTGGAAAATTTTAAGCCCATGATCGAAAATATCACTAACATAATAAAATCTGACACATACTACACCAAGGCACTAGCCAACGAAACTGTCAAAATCAATACACATACAATTGACGCCTACAGAATTTTAGTCAGACACTTAAGGAATAAGGAAATAATACACCACACATACCAGCTAAAAGAAGATAGAGCATACAGAATAGTAATTCGTAACCTGCATCATTCAGTTCCTACAGATGAAATAAAGGCTGAACTCACAAAAGCAGGACATAAAGTGCGTAATATAATGAACATTAGACATAGAATATCAAAAGATCCACATTCCATGTTCTTTGTTGACTTAGAACCTCAATCAAACAATAAAACAATCTACGATAAAAAGTATATATATAATACTAAAATCTCAATGGAACCTCCAAGAAAAAATCGTGACATAATACAATGCATGAGATGTCAAGATTATGGACACTCCAAGTCCTACTGCTCTAAACCATACAAATGTGTGAAGTGTGGAGGTAAGCATGACACGAAAACATGCCGTAAACCAGAAAATACACCAGCAAGGTGTGCCTTATGCCATGGTGATCACCCGGCAAACTACAAAGGGTGTAATGTTTACAAAGACCTAATCCAGAAAATAAATCCAAGAAACAAGCCCAACAACAACCAGCAACAAGCAATCAATCCAAACCAACCCACTGTCCAAGGAGCTCCATCAACGACAAACACAAATAATCCACGAAATCATAACCTAACCTATGCACAAATAACACAAAACAACAACATAAACACACAGGACCAACCAACAACACATCTGGGTGAACAACTGTCAAGATTCCTTGAAGAGTTCAAAAACATGTTCTCTCAGTTGATGAATCAAAACAGCATGATTTTAAACCTGCTTTCGTCTGTTATCAACAAATTGAATAATTAATCGCTACTAGAATCCTGAGAATTGCAACCTGGAACGCCAACGTTCTTGCTAATCGCAAGCAAGAAGTAATTACTTTTTTGGACCTTTACAAAATTGATATACTACATACTACTAGTTTCGGAGACCCACTTCACTGAGCGAACAATCTTCTCAATCCCATGCTACTCAATAAATCACACCACTCACCCAGATGGAACGGCCCATGGCGGGACAGCAGTCATCATCAGGAATTCCATTGCACACCACGAACTAGATGAATATGAAACAAACGCCATCCAAGCAACAACAATCCAAATAATTAGCAGCAAACGTAACCTCAATATCACATCTGTATACTCCCCACCACGCCACAATATATCTACAGATCTGTACAAACAATTCTTTGATACCCTTGGAAACAAATTTATTGCTGGGGGGTTAGGTTAGGTTTATGGTGAGTGGGTCTATAAGGCCCTCCACTGTGACTCGCAAGAGTCTATTGTGGCTCACACCTACTCCAATTTCACCCAACAAATTCAGCTTCTTAACAAAGCCGATTAGTTTATTTGGTGAATGATATTTCAGGTCCGAGGGCGAGAGAGAATCCCTGCCAAACATCAAATACCTGATTCGAGCCACGGCGAGGCAGGCACAAATTATATGCTCTGCTGTTTCATCAAGTTTTAGCATATGATGATTCAGATGACAGTAGCCTGTTAAAAGGCCTGTTAGGCAACGTAGGTCATGTCTGCTATAGTCCAACATTTGTTTGGAGACATTCTTCGAAGGATGTATGAATGAACCAATCCTGGTAAATTATGCTAGAAGTCTAAAGCTCTTCTTGCCGTCCAGTTATTCAGTGTTTGTTTGACAAACTTATTGCGATGCCAATCGTAGGTTCTGGTCCGATAGAAACACGTGCGGCACCCTCCCTTGCAAGAGCGTCTGCCTACTCGTTTCCTTCCTGGGGGGGACTGAAATGGGGGGTCAAGACTTTTATCACTACTAAAGGCCGAAACCTCTTCCGAAAACTACAACCACCTCACCAACGGAGAACCGTACTGGCCAACTGACCCCAGGAAAGTACCAGATCTCCTGGATTTCGACATAGTAAATGGTATAGCCACAGAAAACTGTACAATAGAATCTCACTACGAACTAACATCGGACCATACGCCTGTCATTGTAAATGTATGCTCTACAATCCTAAATAAGCACGCTCATCCCAAACTAACCTCAGCACGAACCAAATGGGATCTGTTCCAAGCGCATATCACTGACAACTCCTCAGGATGAACAACAATTCACCAGAAGTACCAGTACTCCACTGCATATCCGACAATTGATAACTGAGCTAGAAGAGAGTGGCAAAGATCACGCAATAGGGAAAAATCACGAACCGCGAGATGGCGCTGCGAAATCCAAAATGTCGGATCGGAGGGTGAACAACAAATATTTTGTCATTCTATTCTCATATGATTTACATTCATCAGTCATTACGCTCTGAGTCGTGTGTTAATATATTTTAGATTTTGTGATTTTAGATAAAGATATTTTAGTGTTGTGTTATTAATAATGCCTGTGAAAGTGGAGGTATCAATTTCAGATATTCTAGATTATGTGGGTGAACGTGTTCGGCCAATTAAGGAAGGTGATGAGGTTTTCAAGGCTGGTCACATAATTTTATGTGGAATTGACGGTTCCAATGAAAAAATAATCAAAAGCTTGTGTATGAGATCCTAGCAATGTTACAATCCCCACATGAAATTACCATAAAACTCGATAAGTCCTGGATTTGTAAATGTTCCTGTAAAGCAGGATTAGGGGGACACTGCAAGCATATTATTGCTACTTTGATTTATATTAACAGGTAAATGAAAGTTTTCTCAGTGTACCTAAGAAAGCAAGTAGATGAGTTCAAAACCACACATCCCTGTTTGCCATTTCCCTTTTTCATGTTTCAGATATTGTAACGAGTTATTTTTTTTATCATGTTGGATCTTCTTTTCTTTTTCTTTATATAACTCGTTACTTAATTCCCGACTTAAATTTCTTGTACCGTTTTAGTATATCTGCATTACTGTAATTATTTATTTTATGAGTAATTCAAAAGACATGAATTCCGAGTTAAAATATAAAAATGTTCATTAATTTCCATTTTCAAAATTTAAAGACTTGAGGACATACGGTATATAAACTATTTTAATTAAATCGAAAACCGTCCAGTATATTAGGAACTTTTTGTTGCAAGTAAATAATATTTCGCTAATGACCAGAAATTGTAGGGAGGAATGAATATATATAAATTCGGAAGCAAAACGGCTTAATCTCTCTCGATTCTTACCGTTCTTAATAAGAATTAAAAACCTAGTACCGATCGTCATATATATTTCCGCTAGCCCGAGTTCGAGTTTTGTGAATTTTAATAGTGCCCGACCGTCCGAGTCCTAAATTTTATTTTGAGTAAGTTACTTGCTTTATAATATAAAATTACCGTGTGTAGCAACAGTGAGGAAAATTATTTTAGTAAAGCCGGGGAAATATATTTGGATTAGTTAAAAATATAAAATTGTTTTTTGTTAAAATTTTAGTACCGTATTTCAGTGAATGGGTTTTTCTGTAACCATAGATAAGAAACTTGATGTTTAGTTTTTATTTAGTGTTTTCTTTTAGGAAAGGTTTTTGTAAGTGAATTAGTTGAATATTTAATATAAGATACAGTTAAACAGGATTTTAGATTTTATCTTCAGATCACAGTTCTTATACCCGTTGTCCTACCTTCTGATCAAATTTATAATATAACTTTTGTACGTTAATTTGAAATTAATGAAAGCTGATTGTGGAACAGAGCAGAGGTCTAGCCACCAGCTGTTTCACTTTCAGCCGGTTATAACTTCAGTTTAGGCTAATTTTGATTTATTTTATTCCCAAATTTCTAGTTTCGTTTTCCGATAATTTGGTATTTAAAAAAAACTGATTGTGGAACAGAGCAGAGGCCTAGCCACCAGCTGTTTCCCTTTCAGCCGGTTATAATTTCAGTGTAAGGTAATTTTGATTTATTTTATTCCCAAATTATATATAGTTTAGTTTCCCGATAACGTGCGATTTTAAAAACTGATTGTGGAACAGAGCAGAGGCCTAGCCACCAGCTGTTTCCCTTTCAGCCGGTTATATATTTAGTCTCTTTCTTACCTATCCCGCTTAACCATCCCTACTGTGAAGATAATTTTATTTTGCTTATCCCGATAATAGGGTTTTGGGTTTTGTTCCTCTTTCCTGTAAGTTTTGCTCGCTGTTTGCTTATAACTGCTTACACCGCTTTATCCGTTGCTGATCGCTAAACTAACTTGCTTACATACGTGCTACCGGCAGGTTTTGCATGTGCTATACTGTATATCTTCATTTTGTTTGGTACTGTTGAAAGTATATATAATTTCTAGAAGGTATTATTAGTGTATATATATTTAGTCCCTGTAAATATTGAATCCATTGCTTTTATATATATAGGAATTTAGTACTGTGCTGGTATATTGTCCGGCCCTGTATCTATTTGAAAATATAGCAAATCAATACAATCAGTGTTTTCTTAATGTCCTGTAGTATAATTATCCAAGAGCTATAGTGTCATAAAAGTGTTTAATTCAACGAGACCCCTGGAATTTTCCGTAACCTCCATCTGAGGCTATCTGGAACTCTTGACGTTAAGGGTCAAGGGGCCGTGGAGCAAACCACGTGAAAAATCTGGCGCCCGAGCATTTATTTAACAGCAATTTGCATCGAGGGTGTCCAAAGTGACGTACTTGTGTTAAGAACCGGTACGAGGTGGAAAAAATACGTCACAATATGAGATGTTGGAACCAGTAAGCTGTACTGATCTGGCACAAAAATGGGGAAAGGAAAAGAAAGATATAGAGGGAATCAGTAGACCCAAACGATTCCAGGCATTTTGTCACCCAGAAATTAAAAAAAAAGAAAACACAATACAATAACAGCTGAACAAAAGGAAAAAAACTTTAATTGTCTTGCCTATGGTAAGTTCTAGACAATGAAAATAAATAATAATTAAATTGTAAGTGCAGTCATTTGAATTTGTTAAACATTAGCACTTTTTTAATATGTGCAGCTGTAGGTGATACTGCTTTGGCCATATTTTTGGGAAGATCTCATCAAGTAAGAGGACAAATGGGTGCAACAGTATATGATTCAAGTAGCAAGGAGAGGTTGTATAATTCAATATTAAAACGGCATATCGGCCATTTCGATTGGAGAGAAAAAAGCTCCACCTGTTTGACTTATCCATTCTCTTTTCTGTGTTGTTTGTTTTTATTTCAGGCATCCAGATCATATTATGCAAGATGTTTTGTCTCACATAGAACAGAGTGAGTTTTTGCAAAACCTTCAAAAGGAAGATTTTCGACTGAAACCATGCTGCAAATAAATTTTGGAAACCTTGCGAAGGTCAAATTTATTAGAAATGGCAACAAAGCATGAACAAGGCTCAGTTTCATGGTTGAATGAAAGAAAAATGAGGTTAACTGGTGAGTACAGCCATCGAGAGATTTTCTTATACCTAATGTTTTTTATTGGGTTATAACTGTAGATATATGATTTCTCAATTATTTTTGAATGAATATCTTAAATTTACAGGATCTACTTGCTACTCCATATTCACCTATGGAGAAATAAGAAATGTTTCTGATGCTGACTGGGAAGTTAAGTCACTGAAACATTTTTTTCCTAAAGGCTTTTCACATAAATTTACCAAATATGGATTGGAAATGGAGAAAGAGGCATTGGAATTATTCAAAAGCAAAAATAATGATACCATAAGGCCTTCATTTATTAGCTCAAGTTTTTTTCCTTGGTTAGGATTTTCACCAGATGGTGTGGTTATGGATGGAATGATTCCAGTAAAATTATTGGAGATTAAATGTCCATATATTGGTAAATTTAGTTTTTCAAAAAATATCAGTTTTATTAGAATAAATATTGTTACATAAATATTATATTTTCCATTTTTAGGCAAAAGTCATGGCCCAGAAGTTTTCCCAGAATCTTGCGATTTTCTAGAAATCAAGAATTCGAAGGTTCAATTGAAAATGAGGCATTCTTATTATGGACAAGTGCAGCTAGGGATGTCACTGCTTAATTTGACAAAGACTATTTTACTTGTCTACTCATCTTTCAAAAAAACCTATTTGGAAGTTGAAGTTAATTTTGATCCAGAATTTTCTGAGATACTAATTAAAACTATAGCTGAAAAATATTTCAGTAAAATGATCCATGTTTACTGTTTAAATAAATAATAGGGCGACGACCCAGCAATGTAATGGAACGATTTGGATGCGATAATTATAGTCAAGCTATGGCGGACATGATTAGTACTTGGATGTGGGTGACCATGTCAGGGAAAACCATCGTATAGGTCTTGTACAGCCTGTAGACTCTACAGTGTTTTGCCTAATGTTCAATCTGGTTTTCACAAAGGTTATAGCTGCATCACAGCTTTAACGAGTCTAGTTGATATCATTTCTGCTACATATGTCAGTAATTGTACAATTTTAGCATTGTTGGATTTTAGCCGAGCTTTTAACACTATAAATTATAAATTGATGCTTAACATATTACATTATATAGGATTTTCCGAAAGTACTATTATCCTTTTATGCAATTATTTAAATAATCGTCAACAATATGGATGATGGTTAAATATGGATAATCGAAGAATGCTTCATGCAATTTGCTTTTTTAACAAAATCATCACCTTTAAAACTCCTACTTATTTACGTCAAAAAATTTCTTTTCGTACTGACGTTCATAATTTAAATTCAAGGATCTACTATCTCCACCTGTATTAAATACTGAACTATTTAGACGATCATTTAAATACCAAATATTTTTTAATTATAACTCTGTTTCTGAAAACTTGAAAAAAATTTAAGAATTTAACTTTCAAAGCCAAGTTTAAAGAAATATTACTCCAGAGGCAATCATAACTAGTTGTTCTCTCCTACACTTGTTACGCTTGGTACACTATACTTATACCAGTATATTTAATTATTATTATTCAATTATACATGACAGACATTTGTTGTTGTTTTTTCTTTATGGGTTGAATGGAAAAGCATTTTCGTAGTGATACTAGGTGTCATTGCAGAAAATGAACTCCGCCCTTCATTTTCCATACGTACATATGTATTTTAATTTAAAAAAAATTATGTAACTTTGTCATTTGAAAATAATAAAATAAGCGGATAATAAATAATATGAAAAAAGTTATTGTTTTATTATATAAGTAAGGGTATGTATGGTTTTGCACAATAATTAAATAAGAGGAAGATTCCATGAAATAATAATAACAAATTTTGGTTTTTTAATACTAATTGACTAAATGAGAAAATATAATATAAATACATCAGAGAACATAAATACCTACCTATCAATTGGATCAGTTATTCATTGATCTAGAAAGTATAGCAAGAATAATATAAATCGTTTATTCAGTCAAAAATGACTAATTTTACATGATAATACATTAACATTTTGTATAAAAAACACAAGAGTTACATGCAACACTTCTGCACACCCACAGAAATATCATGTCATCCTAGGAAACTAGTTATCTTATAAAGACAGCGTACCAAGCTACTTTTATTATTATAAAATTAATTCTTTGTCTAATTATCTTAAAGTAAAGTTGTAATAAAAATAATAAATTTCTTTTTAAAAAGATAGTTTTTGAATCGAAATACATAATGTATCCAAAATACATTTATAATGATGAAACAAAGTCAATTTTACAAAACATAACACAAGAAACATCAACGGGTTAGCAAGTAATTACTCAGATTTCTCATAAATATTATTATGCTCGTAGAGCATTTAATATCTTCAGGCAAATTATTAAAAGCCAGTACACCTTTAAACAAACTTAACTCTTAGATTTTCCTTTTCGCACTTGTGTACGACGAGGGGTTCCGAAAGAATTTTCGCAATCTGTATAATAATACACCAGAAGTATGTTTTTGAGCAAATTAAAATTTTGTATCTGCCAATATAGGACGTGACATATTTACAGTGGCTGCAATATATGGTATTAGGTACCAGTCAATTTCATCATTTAAAATAGCAAAGTTTTTTAATCGTTGTATAGCTCTCTCTACGTGCACCCTTGCTCTAGCTATTTCTGCAGTTGAAATTGATTGCTCTTTTGATAATTGAATTTTCTTTCCAAGAAAAGGTGGCTGAATCAATTTGACAAAATGGCTTTGACATTCTTCTTCTATGAGAACTCCCTTGTCTGCCATGATTGCATCAGATGGATCCAATTTTGTGATGAGATTTTCATTATTGAATATGGATTTATCAGAAACTCGTCCACCATAAGCTGGACTAATGTAAGAAATTAATCCTGATGGGGTAGTTCCTACCAAAAATTTCATGGTATGCATTTTTTTATAGTGAGAATAAGACATAATTCTGCAGTTTAAACACTTTAACCTTTGTACTCTCACTTCTGTGCAGTCCAATACAACTCTAGTATTCCTGAACGAAGCGAAACATTTTGGCATATTATCCAATACTTCTTCTTTTGTTGGCCAGTAAATGGCTGGTTTGATGCTGATGGCTAAAAGGCTGATGATTTTATAAAACATTCTTGAACATGTTGCATTACTGATTCCAAATAATACTGCCAAGCAAGCAAATGACAAATTTGTCTTCAATTTACAGAAGACAAGAATCACCCATAAATTCATATTGTCCTCGTAAACATCATTATGTGCTGCGACTTCTTTGGTACAAGTAGTATATACCTCTATCACTTTGTTAGACACACCTGAAAAGAAATAATTATGTAATGAAACACATCACAAATAGGTATATACCAAAACAGGATAACATTTAGGATTCATTCATCAAGAAATAGGTGGAAAAGATATATCACCTGTGAAATGGCTGAGCTTTTCATCTGTATTGAGAATTTGTGGAAGTTCAAAGAAATCACAGAAGTCAGTTTGTGTAGATTTATCCTCACTGAACACATGGGTAAGTGGAGTATGATAAGAGGTTTTTGGATGTATAGTTGAACTTGTTTCACCAGTATTCATCACATTATCATGTTCATTCCCATCCAAATGTAGAGAATCATCATGTTCTCTTGATAACTGTAACTCCACTTGCTTATTTTCATCTGAATGCTGCTCCAACTCCATTTCATTTGCTTTTTGCCTGAGCCTGAAATAAATAAAATATATAATCATAATGAAAGTAATTGTTTTGAGTCCTTCCTTACCAAAGCCGGTCACTTCTATCCTTAATTTTTTTATGTTGATAATTTGTTACTGGAAGGTTCTGGCTAGGAAAGGATCCATTTTTCAAGCGCTTCTTCTGTGTTGTCGAGGTAACTATATATTGAATAATAAAAAAATGTAAGTTGAAGTGAAGAGAATGTGATAGTAAAAATTACATTTAGGTATCTATGTGGAAAATTATTGAACTTACCACAAAAAAATCCTCTTTCAGAAAGTGCTTGCTGCAAACAAGCATGTATTTTGAGATAGGCTTCCCTATCTTCAAGATTTTTTGCCATTTCTTTACTGCCTTGGGATTCAAAGGGAATTTATGTAGAGAAATATCCGAAGTACTGTATGATTCACATTGAGGAACTGAGCACATTTTGCGTGATCTTACCTCATTATCTCTTCCAATCCGCTGCATTTTAAGATTTGATGTTTATTTGAAACAACTATTGTTCATAAAATAACGTAAAAATATATCACTTCCGACCTAAATCACTTAAAATTGTATAAAAATCTCACACTTCACCCATGTAAACACATATTAGGTTAGTTTGTTGTTCACCCTCCGAGTATTTCGAACGATTAATTGTAGATGTCGCCCACTCCGAGATTCTTCCCTATAATAACGATCTTCGTCAATACAGAAGGCTATCACGTGAACTCTCTGCAACACTCAGAGATGCCCAAAACTCGGCGTTCGAGACATTCACCCAAAGTCTCACTGTAGACGACCACAGCTTATGGAAAGCAACAAAAAAAACTCAAAAGACCCACCCCGCCAGTGTCTCCTATACGAACCTCCAACAACGAATGGGCACGTTCAAATCAAGAAAAAGCTGACAATTTTGCTGACTATCTTTCGCATGTTTTTGAGCCGACAGAAGCAACATCTGGTTACTACAACAACATTGATGAATTCCTGGACGTGCCGTGTCAAATGTCACTACCCATCAAACCCATTAGCCCAGAGAAAGTCAAAATGGAAATACGGAAACTCAACAACAGGAAAGCAGCGGGCTACGACCTGATCACCACCGCACAAGTTCTCAAGAAGATGCCTAGAAAAGCCATTGTCTTCCTTACAACAATCGGTCTATTACCCATCCCATCCAAATACAAACCTGGAGACATGTTGATTCTCAACAAAATCCCGCTGACTTAATTTCTAGAGGGTCTAACCCCTCCAAATTAGTTAATAACCAGCTGTGGTGGAACGGACCTCAATTCCTAAATCAATATAATATAGTTGACCAAGTGACTTCAAAAAATGCGCCTATTAATGATATTCCTGAAAAATAGAGAATAAAGCTGTTAACTTTAAGTGTTAATGACGACAAACTAGTGCTTATTGGAAGGTACTCTACGTTAGCGAAATTGTAAAGAATTACAGCGTGGTGTTTGCGATTTGCCAGAAATTGTAAAAGCATCAGTTCTTCGCGATTAAGTGGTAAATTATCGGTAGCTGAGCTAGATAACTCTCTAAAAATTTTGATTAAAATGGCACAACGACAATCCTTTGAAAGGGAAATTGCTTGCTTATCAAAGAAAAATAAAATTTTCAATAAGAGTCAAATTAAGTCGTTAGATCCATTTCTTGACGAGGAAAAATTGTTGAGGGTGGGTGGTAGGTTAAGAAAATCACATCTTCAATTTGACCAGAAATTTCAGATACTATTACCTTATAAGCACCCCTTGACTAGGTTAATTATTCAGAATGAGCATTTTAAACATTTTCATGCCGGGCCACAAGGTATACTTAATTTACTTAGACAACGGTTTTGGCCTGTAAATGGACGTCGGGCCGTCCGAAGCGTTCTTGCTAAATGACTGCTGTGCTTTAAAACGAAACCCATGGCCGCTTATCAAAAAATGGGTGATTTACCCATTGATCGCGTTACTCCCAATAGAGCTTTTTATGTATATGGTACTGACTTTGCGGGGCCATTCCTGATTGAGGACGGAAAATTGAGAAATCGAGCTATAATAAAGGCTTATATGTGTATATTTGTGTGGTTTAGTACAAAGGCCGTACACATAGAAGTCGTTAGCTCTCTACGGAAGCTTTTGCGTTCAAGCGATTTATTTCAAGGCGGGGTTTATGTAAGAGAG
The DNA here is from genome assembly GCA_949126875.1 of Lochmaea capreae. Lineage (NCBI taxonomy): Eukaryota > Metazoa > Arthropoda > Insecta > Coleoptera > Chrysomelidae > Lochmaea > Lochmaea capreae. The sequence goes on along the minus strand of OX421409.1, from coordinate 23,888,376 downwards.
TTTACTCTGATAACGGTTCTAATTTTGTAGGCGCTTGTAACGAAATGAAAGCGATAAGAGATTTTTCGCTAAATCTGTCTCAGAATCTTAATTTTAATAATTTCTGTACTGCCCCGCATCAGGGTGGGATTTGGGAAAGCGCAATTAAGTCTGCCAAATTTCATACTCTACGCATTATCGCTAAAGTTCATTTAACTTTCGAAAAAATATCTAGGGTTTTTTCTCAAATAGAGGCAGTTCTGATCTCCCGCCCGTTAACTGAACTTTCCCATGACCCCTCCTACCTAACCCCCTTAACTCCTGGGCATTTTTTATTGGCGATGCTCTCATCGCTCTTCCTGAAGCTAATGTCCAGGAGATTCCCGAAAATAGACTTACCAAATTTAAGCTGCTCCAAAGAATATTCCAAACCTTTTGGACCCGCTGGTCTCATTAGTACCTTAACACTCGACAAGGGAGGAACTAGGGGCAGTCTCGAGCTGATGACGCCGCCGTCGGACACTTGGTCTTGTTGAAGGAGGACAACGTCGCTCCGTTTAATTGGCTGCTCGGCCGCATTCTACAGAGTCATCCTGGAGACGATGGTTGTGTACGTGTAGTGAGTGTAAAAACAAGTTCTGGTATCGTAAAGCGGTCTGTGCAAAAGCTGTGCTTGTTACCCATAACTGATTAACAAGACCGTAATAAGAATTACGTTGTTTTTATCTTTTGATGTTGTTCAATATTAATCTCGACCCAACCTATTCTGTATTATTGTTAGTTTCTTGTTTGTTGTGATTTAATATAGATTTTTAAGGAGGCCGGCTATGGTTGGTCTCGAATAATTAATTTGTTTTTATTTTGTCACCATTGTGCATTTATGTATAATTTCCTTGAATCCTCTAGTTTTTGTTGAGTTTGGTAACGCCGCCTTATGCAATAATTATATATGTACTATGCTTTGTTTTATGGGGCAGTCGGCCACCTAACATTGTTGATGTTTGTTATACGCAAAGAAAATAAAGAGTGGTTCTCGAAGACTTAGTGTTTTAATACAGTCCATTTATCAACAGTCACTGCCTCCAGTATCCTCTAGTACCGACCAGGGGCAGGATTCTGTGTCATGTTGATATCAACATGTCGATAGCGACAACTGATGTCGACATGTCGTTACCACATCAAGCTATTTTGGTATTCTGTGTCACTATCGCTTTACCTTCGGAAAGATTCGTAAAAATATTACTCATCCTAAAAATTCGTCTCGCTTTCCATTTATTTAACGTTGGTAAGAGTTTAGGCGAGTGTGCAAAAATTTATATACTCAATTATAATTGGTTGTTTCAAGTGAACTGTAAAAATTAGCCTATAGGATAATTTGTATTCATCCGACATATTGTCGCCGTTTACGGTACATAGATTCGTGCAGCGTCAACTTAACAAAAATTGTTTTGTGTGTTACATTCACAACACAACCCCAACAACAACACAACCCCAGTGGTTATATTCTTATATTTACAGATAATATAGTTATATTGTAATGTTTCCAATTAATAATTTGAACATTCTCGTTCTACAAGAGCACGAAAGATTGCAGCAAATGCGTACTATAAATTTAGAACGGCGACATTTGAGAGATCGCAGTGATCCTTTCCATCACACCAGAGGAAGAATTTATATGCCTATATAGATTGAATAAAAATTTAGCACGGTTTGTTTTTAATTCAATCATGCAGCAATTGATGCAGCCTAATAATCCAGTTGCCATTCCAGTGGTAATAAAAATTTTTGCCAGCTTGCAGTTTTTTGCTACTGCAAGTTATCAGAAAACTATAGGTCAAAATTTCCATATAGCAATTTCTCAGCCTCAAATATCAACTGCAATCTCCCAAGTTGTAGAAGCTGTAGTGAACAGATTTGCCCATGAAAAAATTAAATTTCCAAGAGATGGCAATACAAAGCGTGAGATTAAAATGAGATTCATGGAAGCTACAAATTTTCCAGGAGTCATTGGCGCAATTGATGGAACTCATGTAGCAATGATCAAACCGATGGAACAAGAGCACAACTATTTCAATAGAAAAGGATACCATTCTAAAAATGTGCAGATAGTGAGTTTACAACCATTTGGTATTTATATGTAGTAAATATAATCCTTTTCTGTGCTTTAGATTTGTGACTTCGATTTGAAAATATTGAATATTAATGCATCACATGACTCATTTATTTGGAATCAGTCCATAATTAGAACAGAACTTGAAAGATCTTACTTTGCTGGTTAGTTATCACTATTTAGAGATAATATTGAATTGTTGGAAGTAAGTAGATCATTTAAGTGACAGAAATACTTGTTTACTGGGTGACTCAGGCTATCCTCTGCAACCATGGCTGTTAACACCAATTCCAGATCCAGTTCCAGGAAACCCCGAGTACAGATATACTCAAGCCCATATGAGAGCTAGGAATTGTGTTGAAAGGTGTATAGGAGTGCTGGAAGGAAGATTTCGTTGTTTGTTGCTGGAAAGAAAATTGAGATATGCTCCAGAGAAAGTATCACAAATTATATATGCTTGTGCGATACTCCATAACTTTTGTATCGAAGCAAGATTAGAGGTAGACTTTGAAGTACCTGAAGACAACATTAACCAACCAACTCAAGTATACCAAAGAATTGATGATGATTTTCATGATCAAGGGAGAATGGCAAGACAAAACATTATAAACAATTATTTTCTTTAATTCTGTGTATGTCTTAATGACTTTAAACGGGATATATTTAAAGTACACTTTTGACTTATATTTTATTGTTATATATTGACATGACATAGCATACTTATATTAATTAATGTAAAGATGTAACCTGAACTGATATCTAATATTTGACAGTACACATAGAATAAATTAGTCACAATTGTAGTCAACACTCCTTCTTCAATGTTTGTAAATAAATTTTTCAAAAGTATGTACATGTAAATGTTCTTAAATCTAATTTGTAAACTTCTAGCTGGTGGTTACTAATAAATAACTATTACACTTAGGTCTATTTTTGTAACGAGATATTTTCCTATTCTATTAAGTGATAAAGAAATTAAAAACCTAACATGATTCTTTTTCAGAACAACAAACTTTACATTTGTTTATTTTTATATCTGAGAATTTATTGTACATACTTGGGAAGGTGCAGAATATTGCACATATTTAGATTTTTTTAATTGATTGATATTGAAATAGTTTATATTAACATACTTCTACAGCAACTTCTTCCCCTAAACCAATTTCCTCAACTCCCAAATCACCCTCTACGGCCACTGTCCCCATGAGATTTACAAGTTTTTTCTCCAACTCATTTAATGGTGGATAAATGACCGGCCCACCTCCTGTGACTTCTTGCTCCCTTCTCAGCTTGGCAGCTTTTGCTTTAGTTTTTGACTTCCAGTCAGTCAGTGCCTAGAATAAATTTTTTAGTAGGAACTTAATTTTATGAAAAATATATAATTACTAATGCTGATAGCCTCATGTTCTGTAGACTTGGTTGTCTCATTAAATAAGCATGTGATAATGATTTATTAATATTATATTACTTACTCTTCTCCATTCTTTCACGGTTTTTTCTCCGAAGCCCAAAGCATTTAATTGCTGTGCCAAATTTTGCCACAGTGCTCTGCCTTCTGCTTTTCCTGTAGGGCCATTCAATTTATTATTTAATATACTTGGGTTTCGTTCTGCCAAGTCTAACAGTAATGACCAATGATCGTTCCGGACTTTCATTATAAATAAGCCAAAAAAAATTAATAAAACTGTGAAAGAAAAATATACAACTACTCAAAGACAAGACTACAACAAAAAGAAATGTTAACGGAATTTTTAAAATATTATATTATTCTATCAACGACAATTGACAAGACGTTTAAAAGTTTCAACAAATTTTCTATTTCTTTCCCTCTTTCCTACCGTAATGCAAAGCGACATGTGTTTGTCTCTATGTCAAGATATCTAGTGGTATCGTTTATATGCGAGGGTGTCAATGTCTGTTTGTCTCTATAAAACGACAAATAGTCATATGATAACGAGAGTCTGATTCGCCCAGGCCATACCGATGTTGCCACATGTACGTAAATTAAGATGTGTCAAAAGTGAGGTTAAAATAAAAAAATTTGTTTGTTTATTTTCGTGTGGGTTTAGTAGTTTTGACTTTTTGTGTTAATAAAGTTTTTAGATATTTGATATTTGTTATGTTTTGTGAGTAGTGTTCATAAAAGTAAAAGAGTACTTTTCGGATATTTGACAAAAATGCCAGTTATGTGCAGCATATGTGAAAAAACCTTTGTCAACCAATCTTCCCATAATAGGCATGTGAGAGAAGTTCACAAAACTGATCCAAAACCGTGGTCTTATGGAGAAGACAGCAGATGGTGTAATTGTTGTTTGGAAGAAAATTGTAATAATACTTTCAGAAATAGAAAAGAGTTAATCTGCCATCTAAAAAAGAATCATTCCATACAATTTGAAACATATTATTCTGTCATGGCCAGTGTAAATGGTAAGGTATATTTATTATGGAAGATAACTTTTGCAATAAACACATTTCATTATTGTTTCAGAATTTGAACATTGGAAAAATGAAATTGAAAAAGTGAATGACTGCTATTATATTCTAAAAAGTAAGGAAGCAAAGACTTTTGAAGAAGTTTTATACTACAACTGTAACAGAAGTAAAACAAGTTAGTTTTTATATTTCAAATCTTGCATTCATGCAGAATCATTATGTCATATGCTTTTATGCTTATAGGTTATAGTACAAAAGATGAAGCAGAGAACAAGCGACTTCAAAAATGTCAAGGTTCATGTAAAATGAACCATTCTTGTACGAGTTATATTAAAGTTACATGTGAAAACAAGAAATGTCACATTGAATGGCAGACGACTCATTATGGTCATGATTTTGAACTAAAACACATAAGACTGCCAAAGTCTGACAGAAACTGTATTGGATCCAAACTTATTTCTGGAATATCTACACAAAGGTGAGTTTAAGTTATTATTAGGTTTGTTCCAAGCGACCAGAGAATCGATCCCAAACCGGTAATTTACAGCCGCCTACCTATTTTTTGTCAACTTGATTAAGCTGCGTCAAAATTGACAAATTATTTGATTGACTGGAAATTACCGATTCTGGAACGGTTCTCAATATCTAATTAAATATTTTTTATTGATAGAATTTTGGAAAGTACACGAGATAAAATTGGAGATCCTTTGAAACGCATAGACACCTCTTAACTGCAAAAGATGTGACAAATATTAAAAGTAGTTTTAACATTGAGTTAAGAGATGGGAAAAAACATCCTAATGATGCATTTTCTGTTGATCTTTGGGTCCAAGAGTGCATGTCAGAAAAAGAAAATCAAATTCTGTTATACAAACCACAGGGTCAGGATCACAGTTTGTTAAAAAAGCAAGATTTCTGTCTCATTATAATGAATCAATTCCAAAGGCAAATGATCAAGGGTTTCCCAATATCATAGCTGTAAATAGTACACATGGACTTAATGGATATGATTTTGAAATGACATTATGGTGATTAATGAATTTCATCATGGATTTACAGTAGCTGAAATGTTCTCAAATCGAAAAGACACTGTTATACAGAACATTTTTTTTACTTCAGTTAAAGAATCAGTAGGTAGGATATACCTAATATTTAAATTTTTAATATTTTTAAACCTAAAATTTATAAACTTGTTTCAGGAACTGTCCACTGCAAAATATTCATGTCAGACATGGAAGAAACATTTTTTAATGCATGGCTTAACACAATGGAAGGCAATGCAGCACATTTGTATTGCTCATGGCATGTAGATCGAGCATGGCAGTCCAACTTGACAAAAATAAACAATAAGGACAAGCGTGCAAAAACTTACAAAATTTTGAAGACCTTACAGCAACATACATCTGAAGATATTTTCTTTACATCACTACAAAATGCAATAGGCCATTTGCTGGGTGACACTGAAACTAGACGCTTTGGAGAGTACTTTAAAAATACTTACAGTCACAATACACAGTCACATTTGGAATCAATGCATAAAACAATTAAATACTTCTATCTAGAGAGAAAAATTGTGAAACGTTTGGATAAAGGACTTCATGCAGTACTTAAATATGTAAGAAATAAAAGTGTTGAGAGAATCATAAGACTAACAAAAGGCGAGCATACGAAAAGGTCTCGACTATGCACTCAACATCATAAAAAAGCATTGCAGGAGTCACACAGTTATGATGTTATTAACAATGGTTCTACATGGAGAATTCAAAATAATGAAAATCAGCCATATATTGTTAATCACTTATTAAATGAAAAGTGCTGTCCAGAAATATGTATATCATGTAACATATGTAGCCACATGTACTCCTGTGACTGTCCATTTTACAAGGAGAGGAAACTTATTTGTAAACACATACAAATATTGGTATTAAAAGGAAATATTGGTGGTCAGTTGGTTTGCCACGAAAATGTTACTGAAAGCATTTCAATGTCAGAAAGCTTAGCCGCTCTATCAAGGAAACATTTGAACAAGGAGAAAAATATTGAAAAAATAAAAATTCTACTCTTAAATCTAGATAATTGTATCACAATTTGTTAATTGTCGACAATTTTACTACATTCCCCATCATACTTACCAAAGAAAATAAATTTGAATGCAAAAAAAACACTAACAAAAGAATTATCAACCCTCAACTAAGATTTGTCTCTACAAAAAAGAAACGTGTTTCGGCCAGTACTAGTTGACCGGCAAAACGTTATTTTCTGGACAAAAAATTGTCTAGAAAGTGTACATTATCTGGTCGGTCTTAAAAAAAAAATTAAGCGAAATGCTGGGAATGCATTTTTGCGTGTTGACTCTACCTGAAAAATAAACCTTTGTTACATGATGGTGAAAAAAGCATTGCGAGACAACCAAATCGCATTTTGTCCAAAATAGTGCTACTTATTTGTGTATTAATAATGGACAAAATGAAGCTAAAATATAGGTGAAATATGGCGCTTAGAATGTTTAGTGTTCAGGAGTACTTAAATTAATAAATAATGTTTTAAAGAATAAAGAATGCAATGCCATTTCAAAGTCAAAATGTGAAAATTTGGACAAAGTTTTGAAAGTCTGCTCCTCATGTATAAATAAATAAACGTTTTATTTAATAACGTTGTTTTTATACGATTATAGCACTAATTCATATAGTAAGGCAGTAAGAACAATAAAACATGTATTTCAAATTTCCCGCCAAATAATTTATCACAACGTGGCAAGGTCGGTATGGCCTGGGCGAATCAGACTTTCGTATTATACTGCCATACCCATCAAAACGATCTTGTCTATATATGAGATTTTTTTTAATATTGAAAAAATATGTAGCATCAAGCCATGTTTAATTTAAAAGAATGATATCTGGTTTGTTTTCGTTTATGAATATTTTGAATTGATTATAATTAGCTTTTAGGATGTGCATATTCCATTGAAATATTTTTTAATAATTATTATGCTTTTTATTTGTTACAGTTGTATTGGTTAGATTTGTTAGACCATCGGCGGTCTGCCTCCGACCGTCTACCACATCCAATTTATTATGTGGAAGTGGAGGGGTTGTTATAGCTATACAATTTATTTTTAATTAGCCTACCTTGTTCAATTGTTTCATCATATTCTCCATTTCACGATCTATCAGAGCGTAACCTCTGTCCTGGGAGTTAGCTGTGAATTCTTCATCAATTTCCTCTCTCGATACAATGTCATGATTTCTGTTATGTATACTCTGTTACCTGCCGTTCGGATTGTTTATTATGCTTCTTCTTTTCCTCTGCTGCCTTCAAAGTTCCAATTTTCCGTTTTTTACTAGCTACCTGTGAATATGTTCTATTGTATTGCTGATTTTGGACGTGTGTGGGTCTTCTTTCACTGACAGTTATCGATTCCTTACTTTCTTTAATGGGTAGTGAAGGAAATTCGCCAGCGAATTGCACAAATGGTTCCGTGTTGACTTTTTTTGGGTATTTTTCGACCGCTTCAAAGAATGATATATTTTCAAGGGACATTGCTTCCCTTATAAGTTTTTGTCTTGAGAATTCAGGACAATTTTTGACTGTACTTACATGTTCATAGCTACTACAATGTATACATTGAACAAAACATGATTCCTCCTTTTCATGACTTTTACCGCATGTGGTACATTTAGGGATTTTGGCTTTACATAATTTTTTAATGTGTCCATAGTTTAAGAAATTGTAGCATTGGAAAACCTGCATAATATAAGGTAACACACTATGTTCTATTCCGCAAATTAATACATTTTTTGGAATCATTGTGCCTGAAAAGGTAAAGCGCACTGTTCCCGTTGGGGTTAGCACTTCCTCCTCCCCACTCCCAGATACCTCATGATAGCGCGCACCCTCTTGTGTCTTTCCCTTTCGCATGAAGCGTTTGGCTTCCAAAATTTTAATATTTTTGTTCTACGTTTCCGAATAATTATTTAGCATATCGTCTGAAAAAGATTTTTCTATATATTTTACTATTCCTCGGCACGAGATATTCTTATGCGGGATAAACACATCATACCCTTTGTCCTTTATTAATTCATTTTTTAAAAAGTTATTTGCATCTTTATAATTTTCAAATTCTACACTACTGCGATTTCTTCCTTTTTTATGTATTTTTTTAATATTATCAAACTTCAAGTCGTAGATCATGCGAGCAATAGCAAGGTAATTATAATTTCCAATATTTTTATTTCCGGTTTTTGCCTCTAAATATATTTCAAATGGTCCTTCATCTAGGTACGTATATGTTTCGTTTATTTGTTTAATTTTAACTACCTTATCAAAACCCGTATCTTCTATCACTTTTTTTGCTTTTCGGTATCATTAGCATTAATTTGAACCGAATTTTGTACATTCATATCTACATCTATTTTACTTATTGAAGAAATAGGGGGGTCCGGCCCCCCCTGTTTTATCACCCATCTAACCCTGTATATATGTATTGTGACGATAATCTTTATTTATTTTAATTTTATTTATTATTAAATATTTATTAATATTATTTTAGAAATTTATTTTATTTTCTTTGTTTTAATGTTGGGCGCCATTTATGAAATTTTAATTAATACTAATTTTTATTTTGTTTAATTCTATTTTGTCTTATAAACTAGAATTTCTTATAAAAAGATTTGATTTTACTATACCTTAGCCTTGAGAACTCTTGAGCGTCAGCACTCTGGGCGTACGATTCGATCTTTATGTTTTTTCAGATCTATGATAGTCGTCACACTATCTACTATAGAAACCACTAATTTCAAAAATAAAAGTTTATTTATTGAAAAACCAATATGATTGTTTTTTATGCAATAGAAAAAATTACCTTAAATATCGGATCAAACAACATATCTACCTACTGATTTAAAAAAATGATATATACTGAACTGAACCTTTTAATTATATTTGCCTATTGGCTGAATAGTGTAGAATGCATTTTTTCTATATAAAAAAGAAGACTTGACTTAACTAAGTTAACCTACAAATACATAATATAAAAGACAGCAGTACGATTATAAAAATGTGGGAAGAGTTTCTTCATGATTATTTGTTACACATATATCGATCAAATATTATGGAATATAACCTTTCGGTAAGTCAATTTTATATATTAAATGTGCACTAATAAATTGTTCAGAACAAATAAACGATTACTTCTTAAAATTTTAGGCAAATATGGAGGTTATTTCCAATGAAATGTTAGTTACCTTACATCTTCTAAATAATAGGAAGTTGCTTCATTCAAAAACCATGTATTGTGTGGGAGCTATTGCATTTATTTATTTATAGCTTCATAACCTTTCGACAACTCTAAAGGTATGTACCTATCCATTTCCTTTTTTTTATTATATAATACAATAATAGGTACCTTTATTCTGTATAATTCACAATTTTTCGTTTAAACTTCTGACAACCAGTAAAATTTTCTGTCAGAAAACTTCTTTTGACACTTCCTTTTATTTTTAGTTATCTGGGTCTGTAGTTTCAGAAAACAAAAGACTGTCACAGCAAAAATTCAACGTGCTCCTCTGGCAACATCAAAATACAGACTGAATTGACTTTTTTGATGACATAACCACCAAATATGAGGACTTTCAAAATTTTTATTTCAGCTAGGACACCTGTACTTGGCCCCATTTTATAAAGCTTGAGCTCCTGATTCTGGAAATAGTCTTCTTTTTCCTTACAAGTTCCTATTTCTCTATAAAAACTTAATTTTTTATCCGCACTTGACAGTTCACACTTTTAACCTTTTTAATTTTTTTTCAATTTCCAATACAATTTTAAAAACACTAATTTAGAACATAATGTTTTTATGTTTCAGTCACAATACCTCACCTTCTAATATTAAACATACAATTTATTATCTACTGTATAAAACAATTTCACAATAAGCAAATATAATTAGTTTTTTCAACTACTTATGAATTATTTATTTCTCAAGAGCTTGAGAAGGCCTATTTCTTTATTTTACATTATCGTTTAACTATAATTCTAATTCCTAAACTTTTCTTCAACTTTTGATTACCTGTTATGTTTGAAAATACATACAGAGTGTATCAAAAGTAGATCATAACTATAATAAGTTTCTGAGACGATAAATTCGTCTCAGTATTTACAGTATATATGTATATGTGTATATGTGTATATGTATATATGTATTTACATATGTATTTACAGTATTAATTGAAATGTATATACAGTGTGACCCATTTTGTTTGGAAGCACCCCTATAAAATCCGCATTTTTCAACCGATTTTGATTTAGTCTTTTTTGTTAGATTCAGTATCAAAAACAGAATTAGAGCACAAATTTTCATACCATAATAGCTATTTTCAAGGCACTCTACGATAATTTTTCTTTGCCAAAAAAGACGAAAGTATATTAGGCATTTTTTTTTCTCAAATATGACTACACCACTGAATTCAGAATCATCACAAATGTAAACTATCAAAATTTTATAAAAAAAGTTTTATTAACAACAAAGTTTTCACTAGATGAATTTGGAAAAAGTTGTATTTTAATAAATTTTTTACTAAGAATGTAGACACATTTTAAAAATGGCAACATGGTAAACAAAAACTAGGACTCAAACATATTGCACTGTAAAAATTCGAACCCGATACCTTAACCCGTTCTGGAGTTATAGCTTCTGAGAGTAATGTAAAATTGTGCTGATGTGACGAAAATACAAATTAACACCAAATAATACATTTTGATTATTAAACTACTTAATAATAATTGAATTCTACATTTTTGTAGCCTCGACTAGACCTCCGTTAATTTCCACACATTTCTCGTATCGTTTGCGTATGAAAATTTGTGCTCAAATTCTGTTTTTGATACTGAATCTAACAAAAAAGACTAAATCAAAATCGGTTGAAAATTGCGGATTTTATAGGGGTGCTTCCAAACAAAATGGGTCACACTGTATGTTATCAGATATAAAATAGAATTACTATTATAATGGGTAGTTACTTACAATTTGGCGGTTGTTAGTGGATTTGCCTAAGCGGAGTTTACACCACTTACTAATATTCACTACCTCAAATTTCGCGGGAGAGAAGACTGAATACAACTTTCTTCGTTGACCGTTCAACTCGAAGTCCATTTTTTATTCTTTACATTGAAAATCAAGTCTCAGTGACATTTGTCACGGTACAATTAATTCCTTAATATTCCATAATGTTACCGTAATTTCTACTTTTCTAACTTGCTTTGAAAGTAGGTTAGCAGTGGTACGAGTAGGCATGATGACAGTCACTAAGAATCACTAAAATATTGCTTTGATATAATTATATATGATGCAGAGATTCTAAAAAAATTACCTATTTTTATTTAACATGTGTGATGACCAATATTTCAGCAAAAATATAAGCACAAAATTTAACAATCCGCCATCTTAGCTCAAACGCCAATCAGCGTATCGTACTTCCGCAAATTTGACCTTGATATTTTGTTGTTCGCCCGAACCATAGATAAGTCCGAACTATCTATGATCCGAACATCTGTTCTGTTTTGAATTTCCTTTGTTTGTGTGATTCAAATTATGTACCAAAATAAACTTCTAACCTGCAAGCTTTCAAGTGTTTGAAGTTTGACGATTTTACCAATGACATAAAACAGTCTGTTTTATGTTCTAAGAATGACACAGATCACCTATAAATGGTATTTACGAATTGATGATGTCACAGACAGATGCCATTCCTATTCTTGCGTTTTGGCGCAGAATTTAAAATGCATTTTTAAAAGATAAATTTCTCCTCTAAAAACTTTTTTTCCCGGAGAAATAACATTTATTGTAGATAAAGTATATATGTGAAAACATCGTGGAGAAGTTTTTCAAAATCAGTCATGATGCCTGTTGTCGGTTACCTCCCCTCACATACCAAGTGCTTGCCAAAACAAGATAACATACTTTAGTATGCTGCGGTAAGCTACGGTTACCTCGCGCAAATAGCCCTCTTATGTTTTGAATGGTAGACATTAACTGTCTTTCTTGTCAAAAAAACACTTTTTGGTGGCAACACTGACCTAGACTGAACTCCTCTATTCTTCTGTAACGCCTTGCTTAAAAGTTAAAAGCAGAGGTACTGGGACACGCCTGTTTCACTTCAATTGTCAAGGCCAAATTGAAATATTAGTTCTATTCCTAATTGTAGAGGTCGCAAATTTGACGATTGACATGATTTAATTGAGTGTTTTCTAAATTGAATTAAAGGAGTCGTTAGGAAAAGTGTTGTGTCCCTGGGTGTGGTGAAAATAGACGTTCAACTGATATTAGACATAGGTTTACAAATCCAAAAACAGATTTCCTACAATTTAAAAAGTGGGTAGATGTAATAAACAATACCACCTTAATAAATATTGATTCTTCAAAAAGAGTTTGCCACCTACATTTTGAAGAGAAATATATTTCCATCTTATCTAACAGCTGCATTCAAATTCAATACCAACATTCTCACAATTAGACGCTCTACAAAAGTGCCTACTGCGGCAAAGTCGTAACTTACACCGGCGAGGTAGTACGGGCCACTAAACCTGATTTTTCCATAAAATTTGCGTTTTTTTACATTTATCTCGTAAATAACGAGAGCTACGAAAAAAATGTAAACGACAAACTTGTAGGTTATTTAATTTCCTACAAAAAAGTCGTATAAACCATATTGCTCAGATCAATATTGAGCGAGATATTACGCCTTTAATAGATTTTTCCGTAAAATTTTCGCCGATAATTGATTGAAACTTATTAAAATCTTGTTTTCTTTCTCTGTAAAATTATATTTTTTGTTTAATATATTTTTTTAAGGCTAGAAAACTACAGCAAAATCAATAATCTATAATATTTAACCTTTAATGATAATAAATATTAAATTAAACTCTTTTCTCTTTGTTTTTCTCGGTCAGTCGGTACTTAATATTCTAATGGCAACGTTGCGATGTAGCTTACGTCGCGCTGATCCCCCCACCACTTGATCAATGACGTTTAACACGAAGTACGCGACCAGCGAAAGCTCAATTATTGTCTACGAATTGAAACCCTCTCTCCTCTGCAAACATCCCCTCTTTTACGTAACCTTGAATTAGTTTAATAAATCATCCGCCTAATTGTGGCGCTCTCTTTGTTCTCTATATTATGTGATGCTAATGCCGCAAGTATCGAGAACCAAGTTCTGCGAACACTGACCGTACTCGCGTCGCATTCGTATACTTACGTGTTATATTTTTCTATCGTTTTTATTATTATTGTCAAAAATGTCTGAACAAATTGGAAATAGAGTTTATAATTATTTAGTTGGGTTTGAAATTCGTAATATTAATAATGATAAGTTACCTTCGTGTAGGGATGTATTGAATCTCTTTTTGTACAAACATCAATCATTAAAACTAAGTATACGAGCAAGTGCTAGTAGTGTGATTAGTGATACGAATGCTGTTTGGGCCAATCTTTTAATTCCAACTTCTCGACTTCAGCACAGTATTAAAAAATTGGAAAAAATCTACAGTGACTACATGAAACTGAAGAAACATCGAAGTCGTGAAAAAACATCGAAAAGACAACGAAAAAATGTGGAACAGTTCAGAAAACGTCTTGATAAATTATTTGACATTGCGAACAGTGCAGCAGTAAAAAATTTGCCAAAAAATCTACAGCAATTTTTGACAGATTGTCGTAAAAGAAATAGAATTAGCACTATTCATCCACCAGCAATTGACGTCTTACCAGAAGAAACCTTTGAAAATCAGTCTGCGATGGAAGAAGAAATTCCCAATAATGTGGAAATTGGTTAGTTCTAATATTATAATATTTTTGTTTAATTATATCTGTTTTGTTTAAAATTCAGCTATGATGTTTACTCATTAACCGTTAAAATTTTTCATTTCAGGTATGAAATTATCCCAACAGTCGTCCTTGAATAGTTTCTCTAGTTTCATATCAAATTCTACTGGATTGAAGCGAACTTCTTCCGACTCTGAAGATACAATCCCGGCGCCTAAGAAAAATAAAATTGATATTTTGACTGCGGAATTAGTATTAGCACTAGATAGAACTAAAACTAGTAACAGAAATGCGATGTACATTATTTCTGCCGTTATTAAAAGTTTAGGACTTGACATTGATAAATATAACTTGAGTTACTCCACTATTCGCAACGCGCGTATTTCAAAAAGAAAAGAAATTGTCGATACGATTAAAGAAGAAGATAATTTTGATGACTCTCTCGTAGTGCACTGGGACGAAAAAGTGCTTCCTGCGGGAAACAGCCAACCAAAAGCAGAACGATTATCAATTCACGTCACCGGAATAAATACTGACAAAAATTTAAAAACTCCGATTCTTTCTGATAGCACAGGAGAAAGCCAAGCTTCAGCCATTTTTGAAACTCTGACAGAGTGGGATCTTTGCGATAATGTTAAAGCAATGTGCTTTAATACTACTAGTTCAAATACTGGTAAGTTAATGTTGTGGTTGATTGAATTTTTATCATGGTATTTGTTTTTTGACTTGAGAAAAAGTTTTCAAATAAGAATTAGATTAATTGCTTTAATTATTTTTACGAATCTTGAGTTGAAAAATAAGCTGAGTCAAAAATTTGAATAACTTATAATCCAATAACAGTTTATTAATAAATAATTCTTCGTTTTAGGTCGTTTAAATGGCGCATGTACATTATTAGAAGATAAAATTGGCCGCGATTTGTTATATCTTGCTTGTCGCCATCATACTTCTGAATTGATGTTAAGAAATGTTGCAGAAGTTGCTTGGCCAGTGACAAATAGTCCGAATGTACCAATTTTTAAAAGATTTAGAGATAATTGGGAGAAAATTGATAAATCTGCATATAAAATCGGCACAGAGGATGAAGATATTGCACATATCTTAAATCAAAGAAAAGACAATATTCTGGATTTCATAGAAAATCAACTGAAGGTATTATTAAATTCATAAATAGTTTTACCATTAAAATAATTATTATTGATAAAGCTAGTTTCTTTTAAGACATTTCTAATAGTTATTTTGCATACTCCGATATAACTCAAATTTTTAAGTGATTCAGTTTTATAGATTTTGCTTGTTTGAATAATATTTTTTACTTTAAAATTCTGAAAATATCTTACTTTCTTTTTGCAATTATTAAATTTTTCTTATTTTTTGTTAGAATCATCATCCAAGAAATGATTACAAGGAGTTTTTGGAGCTGAGCTATATCTTTTTGGGTGGTATCAATCGTCAAAGAGCCGAATTCAAAGCCCCTGGTGCTTTTCATCGTGCACGGTGGCTATCAAAAGCTCTCTATTGTTTGAAAATATATATGTTCAGAGATCAGTTTAAAATAGCAGCAAGAGAAAAAAAAATTTTGCAGAAGATATGTGTTTTCATTGTAATATTTTATGTGAAAATATGGTTTACTACTCCTAATGCAATAAATGCTCCAAACTCGGATTTACAATTAGTAAAAGATCTTATTGACTACAGAAAAATACATCCTGAAATTGCAAATGCAGCACTCCATAAATTGTCTCGGCATTTGTGGTACTTACATGAACAACTTGCTTGTTTGGCTCTTTTTGATGAAACTGTGACAGTAGAAGAAAAAGTAAAGATTATACAAAAAATAAATTCCCAGGTAGCGGTCGAAAAGCCAAGTAAACGTTTTGGAGTCGCTTATGAGGAAATAATGTCGTTATCCGAGAAAAAAATAAGCGATTTTGTTAATCCAAACTCATTGTTTATTTTTAAGCAATTTGAGCTCTCCCATGAATTTTTATTTACAGATCCAAGTTTGTGGGAATCAAATCTTGAGTATAAAAGATGTTATGATACATTTAAAACGTTAAAAGTAGTAAACGATACTGCGGAACGGGGAGTAGCACTGGCTGAAAGTTTTAATGAAGCATTGACTCATAACGAAGATGAGAGACAAAGAATTTTTCAAACTGTTCAGCATCATCGATCTCAATACACATCGTGTCAAAAATCACAATATTATTGACAATGAGTCAATCTGACGATTAATTGTTCTATGTTCAATAATAATTTATTGGTATTGTTGGTTTTATGTTTATAAAAAATTTACTATTCTTAATATGATTCAAACTATTATAATTTAATAAATTATTGATAGTATATATATAAATTTGAGTGTAATTTTATTCTTAGGTTTTCTGCAGAAACTCATCAATCCATTATTTTTAAAGATTCTTCGAATATAAGCTTTTATAATGTAAAATAATGTAAGATATTTATCATATTTTGCTGTCATAGCCTTAAAAATATATTAAACAAAAAATATAATTTTATAGAGAAAGAAAACAAGATTTTAATAAGTTTCAATCAATTATCGGCGAACATTTTACGGAAAAATCTATTAAAGGCTTAATATCTCGCTCAATATTGATCTGAGCAATATGGTTTATACGACCTTTTTTGTAGGAAATTAAATAACCTACAAGTTTGTCGTTTACATTTTTTTCGTAGCTCTCGTTATTTACGAGATAAATGTAAAAAAACGCAAATTTTATGGAAAAATCAGGTTTAGTGGCCCGTACTACCTCGCCGGTGTAAGTTACGACTTTGCCGCAGTAGGCACTTTTGTAGAGCGTCTAATTGTGAGAAAAACCCATCTTTGGTCAAAGTGATCTCATGGAATGCCTCTGAGTTATAGAAATTTAAAAATAAAAAATCAAAGTTTGCGTGTATTTTCAATGGGAAATCTTCACACGCCTTGGTCGAGCACTTAAAATTAATATTAAGGGCTCAAACTTTGAGGGAATTATTTTGTGGTATTTCCAACAAAATTTCATAATGGGACCGATAAAAAAAATGTTCAAAAAAAAAATCATCCTAGTATATACGTTACTCTACTTACTATACGTTACTATACTATACGTAATGGTAAAACTCCACCGTTTCTACTGTATGTCTGATGAAGCTGTAATAGTACAAATAATTGGTAGATATATTTAATTTTTTTGAGAAGTTCACAGATGGTTTTAAACATTTCACCAAACCATCTCCAACATTTGATAGTTTACATTAATTAGTTTATTATGATTGCATAAATTTTGCCTATGCTCACTATAGTGAGAAGCGGTGTTTCCGATGTCTCTCCGGCGGTCAGGGTAAAACGCAGGTACGTCCGAGGTCCGTCCCGCGGTTAAAAGGGTCAAGACGTTTGTCCGAAGTCCGTCCCGTGGATCCGTATGATAATTTATATTGCAGATATTATATATTATATATACATATATAGGAGCACACCGAAAGCACTAACCAATTAAAGTGGTGCGTTTTTAAGCCAAAAGTCGAACGGTATCACACGCGAAACAACGAGAAGCACTACTAGCTATTATTTAAAATATTCCTCTATTTATAGGTAAGGGTCTGTGGAAGGGTGTCGATAATACACGAATCATACTAATTATTCTAGGAATAATATTCTACCCTGTCCATTCTACCTGTGTATCCACCTGACCGCGGGACGGACATCGGTCGGGGATTAAAAACCCTTTTCCTAAACCCTCAATTTTCTGACCGCGGGACGGACATCGGTATTGCCCAAGCGGTGTTTCCGATGTCCGTCCGGCGGTCAGGGTAAAACGCAGGTACGTCTGAGGTCCGTCCCGCGGTTAAAAGGGTCAAGACGTTTGTCCGAAGTCCGTCCCGTGGATCCGTATGATAATTTATATTGCAGATATTATATATTATATATACATATAAGATATAATATGTAGTAGATACTTTATTTGTAATGCTAAAACCATTACATTTTATTTCATATTTTTCCCTTCACACTTTTTCCAGGCTTAGGACTGGCAGAAGCAATGGCCAAAATTGACCTTTTCTTTCTGGCGTGTTTAAGAAAATGGAGTGGATGAAAATCCAGTTGTCAATAGGTAACACAAAAAAAACACCAAGTTACCTTACTTACAAAAAAACTAGATACCTACAATACTACAACACTAATATTTTTAAATATATACTTTTTTAATTTTTCAATGTTTTTCCTCATTTTTTAATATTTTTCTTAATTTTTTTATTTTATGTTTAATTGTTTAGGATATTTTTCTATGTAAAACTACACAGAAATGGGAAGAAATTTCTGCGACACGTTTTTTAGGAAGTGTAATCTAGATATTTGTCCGCTTGTTAATAATAACATTTGTTCCCTCAAAAAAATTTCTTTCTCCAGATTTGTTTTTAGTTCGTTCTTTGTACTGCGCATTTTTACATAAGTTTCGCATTGAATGTCTACCAGTGCATCAATGAAAACAAAAATATTTGGACTTGATCGATTAAATTTTTTATTAAAGTGAGAATGAAAAGATTCGCACGACGAGGAAAAATTAGCCCAAATATCAGGAGGAAAAGTGGAATCGGCTGTAATATAATTATCCAAAACATAATCACAAAATGTCTCAACGCGTCTGTCGTTAGGTTGCATAGACATTAAATCTTCCGTAAATGCATCATCAATTTCTGACGGATCTAAAAAGGGCAACCCAAAGAAGTTTTTTAAGAACCCTCCGATTTCAGAATCGGAGGCTTTATATTCATCACTTAAACCTAAGTTTTGAATTTTCCTCCACCAGTTTTGCCCCAAGTGAAATCGACATGCTTTTAAGGAAGAAAGTGGGAAAACAGTCTTAATTGCATTTTGTATTGCTAATTCGAAATCGGAATAAACAATCTTTGGGTTGGAAGTCAATTTATTTTTTCCACATTCTGACAGAATATGTTTGAAAGCGATGCAATATGCTTCTGTAGTTTTTGATGGAAGTAAACAATAAGCAAGGGGAACATATATATTATTTGAAAAACCGTGTAATGCAAACATTTGATAAAAGTATTTTGGGGCACTGTAAAATGTTCCATCAACAAAAATCGCGTCTAAGGTGCCAAGAAACTTTAAATTTTGAGGCGTTGAAAATATAATAATATTTTGAATTTTATCATTTACCAATAAAAAATTTTCTCCTTTATTAGTTTTTATATTCATGGATTCTATGGAATTATGAACGTCCAACAAAGATTTCGGTAAAGGCGGCATTTTACTTCTTCTTGCATAGGAAATATTTTTACGAGAACGGCACATGTCTTGAACCGTAATTGTTTCTATATCACCGTTCCTTAACTCCCGATGCAAAATCTTTGACGGTGTTGACGCGATGTCCTCCACTGCTTTTCTTTTTAAATTATTATTAAGTTTTTGACGGTTGATTAAACTTTCTTCGTTTTTGAAGTGATTATGTTCATGGTTTCGTTCAATAATTTCATTTTTATCATTTAGTTTTAAATAGACTTTACACAATTTATTAACGCATGCCCAGCGTGTAATGTTATTACATAAATTTTTATGAAAATAAAACTTAAAACCATCAATATTGATAAGAGTTTTACCTTTCTGACTTACCATGACATCCATTTCTTTGGAGCACACCGAAAGCACTAACCAATTAAAGTGGTGCGTTTTTAAGCCAAAAGTCGAACGGTATCACACGCGAAACAACGAGAAGCACTACTAGCTATTATTTAAAATATTCCTCTATTTATAGGTAAGGGTCTGTGGAAGGGTGTCGATAATACACGAATCATACTAATTATTCTAGGAATAATATTCTACCCTGTCCATTCTACCTGTGTATCCACCTGACCGCGGGACGGACATCGGTCGGGGATTAAAAACCCTTTTCCTAAACCCTCAATTTTCTGACCGCGGGACGGACATCGGTATTGCCCAAGCGGTGTTTCCGATGTCCGTCCGGCGGTCAGGGTAAAACGCAGGTACGTCTGAGGTCCGTCCCGCGGTTAAAAGGGTCAAGACGTTTGTCCGAAGTCCGTCCCGTGGATCCGTATGATAATTTATATTGCAGATATTATATATTATATATTATATATACATATAAGATATAATATGTAGCAGATACTTTATTTGTAACGCTAAAACCATCACATTTTATTTCATATTTTTCCCTTCACACTTTTTCCAGGCTTAGGACTGGCAGAAGCAATGGCCAAAATTGACCTTTTCTTTCTGGCGTGTTTAAAAAAATGGAGTGGATGAAAAGCTAGTTGTCAATAGGTAACACAAAAAAAACACCAAGTTACCTTACTTACAAAAAAACCATATCTTACCATTTTGTGGGAAAAGGTGGAGCAAAAACAATAGTTACGAAAAATTTATTGAAACAAATTTTAGAAGAATTAATAAAAATACCATTAAAGCCGATCACATGCATATGCCAGTTTTTTCTGCATTGTTGAGTGAAACCAACCAACATTATTTACGAAATAAGCAAGAATATAGATATGGATTTTTTGAAATTGATAATTTCAAAGTATATCCAATACTTGATCCAGCTCATCTCATGAAAGGAATGAGAAACAATCTCGCGAAAAAAGATTTGCATTACTTGAAAAATAATGTTAAATGAATAGCCAAGTGGGAACATATAAAACGTTTATATGAATGTGATGCTGAATCAGAAACTGTTGATGGTCTACGAGCTTTGCCACATTTAAAAGTGGAACATATATATGAAGAAAAAATGAAAGTAAAACATGCAGCACAGATTTTTAGCCAAAGATTAGCTTCAACTCTAAATTTAGCTAGTAAAATGGGTAAGTAGGTATACTTTTTATTTTAAAATTCCCAAACTCATACATCTAAGTTTCCTACAGTGTATGTGTATATATATTTATAAATTTCTAAAAACAATAGTATAGAATAGAATTGAAAAATTATCCAACAAATTTTTTAGAATATTAATTAGAAGTAAAATCAGTATATATGATTTTCCTTTTACCATATACCTATCCATGTTTATAGTAACTAGTTTCATTAAATGTTGATTCAATTCTTTTTATCAATATATTTATATTCATTTTGTTCAATGTTATATTTACTTCAATAAAAGTTCTTTCTGCTTTCAGATACTGAGAAAAAAATTAGAGTCAATGTTGAAGACACGGCAGAGTTGCTTTTGTTTTTTGATCAATTGTTTGACTCATTCAATGGATATTTAAAAGTTCCAATAAAAGGCAAATTGTTAAGATGTGGAATAAGTGACAATTCAGAACACTTGCAATTTTGGAGGGAAGAAGCGTTACCTCTTCTATCTTCAATGAGGTTTCAAAAAGTACGTCCTAGAGACCAGGAAAGGCCACCTAGCTTAAAACATTAGGAATTTAATATTAAAAACATGATATCAATATGGAACGTTCTGAGAAATAACAAATACAAATATTTGCTTCCACGTCATATCAATCAGGTCCCAATCGAAAATGCATTTGGTCAGCTCAGAAGCTTTGGAGCACAATACACAAATCCGTCACCTGCTATGTTTATGGGTAGTTTTAAAATGTTTCTATCAAATTAAATTTTTGGGGGTTATAACAATTCATTTAATTGTGAAGACGATGAGTGTAGTAATGTTTTTCATTCTTTCAAATAATTACTTAAGTCTGCGTCCCCGAGTAATAGTGTTAACCCCGTTCAGGTAGAATATATTGGTTTTGCATCTACCGATATAGCAAACCACACTATTTCCCAAAAACTTAGCAGGCTTAATGCCGATTATGTTGCAGGATTTATATTAAAAAAAAATTTAAAAATGGTCTCATGTTCAGTTTGCAAGAAGAGCTTATATTCTGAAAAGATCCGGCCAGACGATATTTTAATAAAAGCGAGAGAATATGGAGCTACATGGGCAAAAAGGCTGTGCTATCCAACAGAGCAGTTTGTGTTGACATTTTATGAGCTGTTCAGTACAATAACTTTTTGCCTGAATAGGCAACCTGAATCACATATTTTAAAGTCACTAATTAAAGGAAAAATATATAATAAAGTGTATCTTGATTTTATTTCATGCACTGTGCATGAAGCGACAATAACTAATTTAATTTGCAAAATCACCATTCGCACAATAGTGCACAACTGGTGCAAGAATGTAAACCAGATATTAGAGGGTAAAGCAAGTTATACGGGTGAAATAAGGTAAAATTATAAGCGAGAACTATTCACCTCCAAAGGTTAAAAAGGAAAAATTTGAAGAAATGACTGTCTTAAAATTCTATAAAGTTGCGATTATTATTATATTTGTTTAGTATTACTTTGATGTTTCTCGTTTTTATTTGTAATTTAGGAATATTTTGTGTTATTGGCAGCCTCGCATTTTTTAACCGGTCTGCGTGCCTCTACTGTTCCCCGTCCCCGCCGAGTAGTAGTCTACTAGCCTTTGTGACGAAGAGTTATTTGCCACCTTTTTTCTAATTATATAACACGTAATAATAAATAAACCATATTGTAGGAAACTGCAAGCAATGGTGTTGTTTTCTAAGCACGTTATTCTTGTTTCTCGAAGTTCATGTTCGAACAAATTCGATTAAGAAGCTGACGTCGATGAACATAAATTGGTCCTTCGAGCCGGATAATTAAACAAAGAAAACATCGCCGCATCAGTTTGTTCCGCAATTTTCTGATTTTCACTACATCTTGAAGCAAGCAGCAAACACACGAAATATCCTGAAATATTTAGCAGAAACACACTTACACAAGACCGGCCAAGCACTCGATATTGGTTCGAGGTCAGGTAAAAATCCATCCTCATTCATTTACATGACACCTTTATGGTTTCCCTTTCTCGTACCACTTGTTTTAATATTGTAATATACTAATTCATAATATTTTAAACTAACATCGATTTTAATTATAATAAGGTGATTATTTCGTACATTTCACGACACGTGTAAACTCTGTCTTTATAGACACATAATAAAGACAGTTCACGATTGGTATTCTGAACTTTTTATGGGAATGTTTATATTTCAACAATTAATATAGCATACGAACCCATATTTGTCTTCACAAAAACAAACTTTTTTTCTGCGTGTAGAAATTAATCATTAGCACCCATAAGTAGGCATTTTTACCACATGTGTATTGTTGGTTGCCTACGGTACAGCCTCGCTACAACTATAACCTCTAATTTTCATATGCTTGTCAACAATTCTTACAACTTCGACAAAGTGCAATTTTTGAGCTGTTTATATATTGAATAAAGGTAAGTTATTTTTTGCCATATTTATTTTCGTGTAGTATATACTTACTTCTTTGTGTGTGAACAGTTATATGTCTTGAATTTCACAAATGATCTAGTTTCCAACGGGATTTATAGCAAGACCACAAATGGTTTCGTATGCATTCGTGCTTATTTGACATAATTGGTTTCGTATGCACTAACGAGTTTATTTTTTTTACAGCATGAATCCCACTCAATTTTATGATTCAGCTAAATACGCAAATTGTATACCCGGTGATGGATCAGAGAGTGAAGATGAATTAGCATCCGATTTGGATACCGAGTATGTCTCCCTCGTCGTCATAGATCGTCGCTAATTGTTTCAGAAAGCGACATTGATTCGTCGGACGACGAGGAGACGGATGATGTTCCTCCTCCTAAATCAAAGAATCAGAAGGCAAATAAAGCTAAAAAGCCAAAAATAAAATGGACATTGGGTCACTTGGATCCATTTGATAAAAACATATACCAATTTGCAGGGATTACAGAACTTCCTAGGTCCATTGAAGAGTTAGATTCTCCTGCGGATTTTTTTCTATTTTTGTTTCCCGATATTTTGATTTCCATGATAGTTGAACAATCAAATATAAAGGCTCTTCAAGATAATATAAATAAGCCAGCTTATATTTAAAAAAACAAAATGGAACAGTTTTTAGGTATGATAATATTTATGTCTAGTAAAATTACCGTCATCAAGGCTTTATTGGAATAAGACTGTAGGACAGCCACAAATATATGAAACAATGACTTGTAATCGGTTTGAAACTATCAAAAGCCACCTTCACCTCAATAATAATACAAATTTCGTTAGAATTGGTAACCCGGGTTTTGACAAATTATTCAAAGTGCGACCCCTTCTTGAAGGAATTAGAGAGCGACTTTTATTGGTTCCAAAGGAAGAGTATTTGGCGGTAGAAGAACATATAATACCCACAAAGTGACGTCACAATTTAAAGCAGTACAAAACCCCATAAATGGGGATATAAAAATCAGGTCCTCAGTGGAGCATCAGGATTTAGTTACGACTTCGACATTTTTGCAGGAGAACAGAGTAATTCTTTCCCAGAAGGAGCACCTAACTTAGGGGTTAGCAGTAATGTTGTCACTCGCTTGACCGCAACTGTGCCAAAACATGTGAATCATAAAATATTCTTTGACAATTGGTTCAACAGTCCCCAATTACAAATATATCTTACAAATAAAGGTATCTTACCTTTAGGTACCGTTAGACTGAACCGTGTTTCCAACTCAGAAATGCCAACGATACAAGAGCTCAAAAAAAGGTCGTGGATTTATGGTTGAGAAAGTTGCCACAATCGAGAACGTCAAGATGGGCGTTATAAAGGGGTTTGATAATAAACCAGTAAACATACTTTCTACTTACGTTGGTAGTAAACCAACGACTACTAAACGCAGGTTTTGTAGAAAGGAAAAGGAATATAAAGATATACCTTGCCCTAAAGCCATTGAACTATATAATGAGCTCATGGGGGGTGACGATCTATTGGATTCTAGGCTTGGTCTCTATAGGATCCACTTGAGATCAAAAAAGTGGTACAAGAGGATATTTTTTCACATGGTAGATATGTGTGTTGTCAACGCTCGGCTACTTTGGCGTAGGAAGCCTGGTAATGAATATTATATGCCTTTATTTGATTTTGAACAGTCAGTAGCAGAACATTTATGTAAAGCTGGAAAGTCTTTATCGAAAGAGAGGTCGTCCAACTAATCATAGTCAAAACCAAACGCCGACATCAAGTAGACAAGGTAGTCCACTTGTTCCGTCAAACTCAACAACGACTGTCCAAGAAAAGAAAGGAAAAACTCCTGCAAGACACCAAGATCTGCCTCTACACTCAGTTCGAGTTGATAATGTTGGGCACATGCCAGAATGGCAAAAAACCCGTCAGGTGTGTCAAATGTGTTCAAAAAACTCATATACAAAATGGAGAAAATGTAAAGTATTTTTATGCTTCAGTGAGAAAAGAAACTGCCTGTCTCAGTTTCACGACTAATTTTTAGTTTGATGAATTTTCTTGTGTATTTTTTCTATCTTCTCAATTTTTATTTTTTTAATATTTTCAAGTGTCTTTGCATACGAAACCATTCATGTCCAATAAGTTTTTATTTTACATAAGCGCTCCTGCATACGAAACCATATATGGTTTAGAAAAATAACTTTTTTTATGATACATTTTTTTCGTTTAAGATGTTATTAAAGTTAACTACTGGAAAGGTGAATACACCGGTTTCTGGAATAAACCAAATCAAGACAACAATTAACGAACAAATAAGAGTAACGATTTCATCTATTCACGCTTCATATGAGTCAGATGTTACCTGTTTAGTTATTGATAAAATAAGTGACTTTACACCACAGGCGTCATTTGATATATCGAGTTTGAAACTACCCGACCTACCTCTCGCTGATCCCGATTTTAACGTCGCGTCAAGCATCGATATGCTTATTGGTTCTTCGTTGTTTTACGATTTCTTTGGGGAGGATCAAATCAAGTTGGGCAAAGGGTTGCCTGTACTACAGAATAGCGTTCTGGGCTGGCCGGCAACATACCCATAAATCAGCGACCGTAAAATGTTTGTTTCTTAAATACTCACGGTAACGACAATGATTTTAATTTAAATTCTCAAATAGAGCGGTTTTGGAAAATCGAGGAAATTCCTCAGTACCCGGAGAAGTCTTGGACTTCTGGAGAACGTGAATGCGAACAACATTTTGTTGATACTTTTTCTAGAAACGAACAGGGTAGATTTGTCCTCAAACTACCATTAAAGGCTTGGCCACACAGAACGCGGTCTGTCCGCCGCGATCTGCCGGCAGCCCGTCAATCTGTAGTACAAAGCGGTACGTTAACCCCGCCACACAGCAGACGGGCCGACGGCAGGATGCGACGGGCAATTTCCAGTTGTATTTCAAGACAGATATTTCGTGACCGCCGAGATCTATTTGATGCAAAATGGGTGAAAATACCGAAAAATTAACAGAAAAAGTTCGTGGCTATCCTTATCTTTATGTCACAAGTCTTAAAGAGTACAAAAACATATTAAAGAAGGACGAAACGTGGAAAAGGATAGGCCAGGAGTTAGGAGAAAATGGTAAGTAGCATTTTTCACCAATTTAATTATTGAAATAGTCTACAAAAATTTCTCGCACTTCAAATGCAGCATTTGTGGCTCTTCGATTTATTGGTCTTGCTGGAGCAAATGCACGAATGGGTTCGGTTT
Organism: Lochmaea capreae; assembly: GCA_949126875.1. Taxonomy (NCBI): domain Eukaryota; kingdom Metazoa; phylum Arthropoda; class Insecta; order Coleoptera; family Chrysomelidae; genus Lochmaea; species Lochmaea capreae. The sequence continues at coordinate 23,861,495 of OX421409.1, read as the reverse complement.
CACTTTCTGTATCCATCAAAACAGTAGTTCCCTGTTTAACTCTCAGATAGTTATGTAAGCAACATGTATTACAGCTTCAATTTCCAAATCAATAGGTCTTAAAAAAAATCGCCACTTCTGAACCAAAATGCCGAAGGCATTTTCAACGACCCGTCTGGCTCTACTTAGGCGTAGATTGTATATTTTCTTTCTTTCATCGTTCAAGATGACAGGTCTAGGGAAAGGACGCATTAAATATGTTTGTAACCCAAAACCTTCATCACCTATAAATACGTGGGGCACGGGACGGGCGGTTCCGGGAAGAGGTTTAGGAGGTAAAATAGTTTTTCCTTCAATAAATTCTCGATAAAAAGTGGAGTTCTCAAAAATACCACTATCACTATGTCGCCCATAGCTTCCAATGTCCACAACTCTAAATTTATAAAACGGGTCAACAATTGCAAAAAGAACGATTGAAAAATAATTTTTGTAACAAAAATAATTTGAACCACTGTTAGGCGGGCATTTTATAGCTACATGTTTTCCATCGATGCTCCCGATGCAATTGGGAAAGCCCCAAAGTTCTCTGAAGCCAATCTCACTTTGCCTCCATGTTTCTTCTGTTGAATTTGACAAGTAGGTAGTATGCAGCACATTCCAAATTTCTTTACACACTTCATTCACAATTTTGGCAACTGTCGAACGTCCAATTCTAAAGGAAAATGCAATGGTCTGATGCGAGTCTCCCGTAGCTAGGTATCTAAATTTTTCGGGGTGTAAATTGTTTCATTTTATTTAATATTTTCTAATTTTTGCAGGTATTACCATAAAAAGTAAATGGAAAAACTTGAGGGATTCCTACATGAAATACAAAAAAAGTATCAAAGACACTAAAGGACAAGCTGCCAAAAAATATAAAAAATGGCAATGGGCTGACCATATGAGTTTTCTTGACAATACATCTACTAACATAGAACAGGAAATTCACGAAGCCACTCATTCTGGTCCCTCCACAAATTCAAGTGATTATGAGTCCACCGAGGGGTCCATTTACGAACTACAACCAGTAACACCACCATCACCATCTACTCATCAGTCACCACCGTTCCGCTTACTACCGTCAACAATGAAGTCAAATTTGTCCACGCCGTCGACGTCAAAGTCGAATTTGACCATCCAATCACCAGGTAAAAAAAGAAAGCAGGGTTCTGATGACGTTGAGAAAGTAATAGGTTACTTAGAAAAAAGAAAGAAAAAGTCATACGATGCCATTGACCACCTTATCTTAAGCTATGCGGAGACATTCAAGACATTTTCAAAGTAAAGACAAACCGCACTAAAAATAGACCTTGCGAAATTTTTTGCCGAAGCTGAATTAACCGAGTTTGAGGAGCAAGAACGAACAAGAAGCTCGTCGGTTGCTTCCAATAGGTCAAATTATTCCCAAATCAATATAAGTTCTTGCGATGAGTCAAGCCAAAACAGTATCCAGTTCGCAGAAAAAACAACCACTTTGAATTTTTCTAATACAAACACTTCTGAAATAGGATATTCAACTAGCTGCATAGCCTCTCACAACTCCAGACAGACAGGCTTCCATCATACTGCACTTGAACCAAACTCTTCAACCCAACAACCGCCTGACGACAATTCAATGCGATACTGCTCACAGACAAGCAAGGATCAATCTTTTTTGGACCTTAGACAAGCTTATGAACAATCACACCAGTTATTGTCCTAGATATAAAATAAATTTACCTTAAGCAAACTGCAAGTCTTTCTTTTGTAGAAATTGGTCTCCTCCAGTTTGTAGTACATTTTATTACGCCTGGATTTATTAGATCATGGATTTCCTCAAAGCACTCTCTTGACATTCGAAAATACTTGAAAAAACGATTTTCGTGTGTTTGTAATTCCCTCCACAGCCGGTGATATTCGACATATTGCTCTCTCCTCTTATTAATTTCATGTACCTACAATCTCTTTTTTCTAAATTTAACTACTGCTTTGTAACGAGTTATTTTTTTTGGTACCGAATTGAGGTTTACTTCTTTTATTTTCTTTTTGACTAACGTTTTATTTGTGTTTCACATAACTCGTTACATACATTCCGATTCCTTTTCTGTAACCGTAGTGGTTTTCTTATTTTTTTTGTATCTAGTTTTTTTATTATTAGTCCAAGGGTACGTATAGTCAAATCGTAACATATAAAAATGTTTTCCGTTTCCGATATTTAAATTCTTCAACTCACAGGACATTCAGTATATTTACCTTTTAATTAAATCCGAAAGCCGTTCCGTATATGACAAACTTTTTGCTGTAATTAAGAATTTTTACACTGGCAGGTCGAAATAGAGAGCAGAAAGGGAAAATATAAAAGGGGCAAAATTTGAGAATCGTAGCGGATAGTAGAGAATCGTAGTAGTGACCATTGATTAAATTGTATTAGAAAGTTAAGTTGAAGTGTTTTTCCGGACCCGGACTTTTATTTGAGAAGGTAAGTTATTTTTCAAATTTCCTGTGTATATGAATACTTTCCGTACCGCCGCTAAATATAAAATTATTCACTGTATTCTTTTCTGAAGAAATAATTACCGTCCGTTTGTTGAAGGGAAATAGTTTTCCCCTGTTTTTGGGTTTTTTTTTGTATTAAGAAGTAACAATAAAGATTTGTAGTAAAATATAATTTTCTTTCCATGTTTTATAACTGTGATTAATATATTAATTCTTAAATCGACGTGAAGTATTATCCGGTTTTCTAGTGGTTTTTTAAGCTTTTACTTTCTGCCGTTTTATATATACTTAACAATCGCATGGATTTCGAGCAGTTAATTTTATTCCGGTCTTATGTTCATACTCTGTGTGTCAAAAATCAGGTACTTTTAAATTAGTGAACTTATTTTTGAATAGTAGATTATACGACTTTTTTTTATTTGTGCTCGTGTTTATTTTAAATCCAAAGGGTTTATCGAACTTGGAAGAGGCTAAGCCATAACTTGTTCGATTTACCGGCAGATTTAAAACATTCTTTCGCTGCCTCGTGGTCCAATAGTTTTTTTTTGTTATCTAAAAACTAGTTACCGGTATTTATTTTAAATTCAAAGGGTTTATCGAACTTGGAAGAGGCTAAGCCATAACTTGTTCAGTTACCCAGCAGATTTGTACCGTATTTGATAACTTGACCGGCTGTGACCGTTACGTCCGTTACTTTATTTTTCCCGATATTTTGACTGTCATTATAGATATATAAATCAAATAGACCACAGAGAATTAATGAACCAAAGACTTTCCGTAACTCAATACTTGGAGTACCGATATTGGGCTCGTCCGAATTGTAAAGAATTAGTTAAAGTAAATTCAACCAGACCCCTGGAATTCGCCGTAACCTCCATCTGAGGCTATCCGGAACTCTTGACGCTAAGGGTCAAGGGGCCGTGGAGCAAACCACGTTAAAAATCTGGCGCCCGAGCTTTAAACCGTAAATTAGCATCAAGGGTGACCATAGTGACGTGTAGAAGGTAGTAAACGCGTTACAAAATGGCGCCCGAGCAGGGACCTGACTGTTGACAAGCAGGAACCGCTTTATTCCGTTTTATTATTAGTACAAGGAATAGACTGTTGATTAGTAGGAACCGTTTAATTCCGTTTTCGTTTTACCGTAGAGAGCTGATTGTTGAATTACACAGTGACCGTCATTCCGTTTTATTTAAAGTCCGTATTGTTGAGTTGTAGGTTTTTTTTTCGTATTGAGTATTGGGACAGAGCGTATTGTTGCTCGACCGATATATATATATATTTTTTTGACCTGTTGTTATTTTTTTGAAATTTTTTTGAAATGGACTGTTTTGACAGTCTTAGAATTTTGTTATTTGTCATTTTAAAAGTTATCTTTCGGCTTGAGTTAAAAAGCTTGTCAGAAGAGACTGCTGTGTCTAGGACCAAAGGGCAAATGTCAAGAAGAAACTCAGAAGATATTGACTTATCCGGTGTCGTCGATGAAGAAGAAACTAAAAAATTAGAATCCGATACCGTAACCGTTCCGATCACTTTGGCCAACCCTCCGCTGAATGTACATGACTGGAAGGTATGTTTTGGAAACCGTGGAGACCCGGTCGTATTTATCGAGAGAATTGAAGAAATCTGTACCGCAGAGAATGTTCAAAAAGATTATTTGCTTCCGGTGCTACCTGAATTACTATCCGGTGAACCCGCTCTATGGTACCGGAATAATCGAAGCAGATTTACCAGCTGGACCGATTTTAAAACCGATTTCCGAATTTTCTTTTATCCCGTAAATTACGAAGACAACTTAGAAGCCGAGATAGGCCGTCGTCTACAAAGGAGAAATGAGTCCGCCGCAACTTACATTACCGAACTCCAAACCCTGATGCGACGACATGGAAGGCTAACTCCCGAACAACAGTTAGCCAGACTGTACCGTAACCTGTTACCCGAATACCGTTTGCAAATCCGAAAAAAGGACTTTGAGAATTTCTCCACATTTTGTCAAGTGGTGAGGGAATATGAGCTCCTCAGGAAGGAACTCCAGAATGTACCCCACCACAGTGGACCAACCCGTCCGCAGCCGATAGATACACAAAGATCTAGACGGTCCCACCACTCGACACTCGGTCTATCCAGAGAGCCCTCCGCCGGTCCCAGCCAACCGTCACCTACCGATACTCCGCCACCGTCATCCGATAATCCTCGCCATTCCCCGCCAGATACTACTCAACATCCGTCTGGATCATCTTCACGTCCACCCACCTGTTTCCGCTGTGGTAAGACTGGACATTACCGAAACAACTGTCAAAATTCCCGTAAGATCTTCTGCTCCCGTTGTCAAAAGGAAGGAGTCTTTTCCAGAGACTGTTCCTGCAGGAGGCTAAACCGAAGCTGTCCCGAGGAGAGGCCGACACAGCTTCTGCAAATCTTTGCCTCTCATACCGAACCGCCAGCAGAAACGAACGATCCCAGACCGCACTTAGATGTCGAAATTGGAAATGAGAAATTCCATGCTTTGTTAGATACCGGGGCAGCCAAATCATATATTGGTGATCAGGTAGCTAAGCCATTTTCCCAAAGAAAGCAAACTACTGGCCGTCAAGCAGCGAACGCCCGTTTAGCTAATGGAAATTTGGTCTCAATCACCGATATTTATGAGCTGACATGGAAGATCAATGACGTCACTATGGAGGGTTCGTTAGAGCATTTCCCTGGACTGATAACCGACATGCTGTTAGGACATGAAGTCCTACAAAAGTATAATTTCCGTTTGGATTTAGGAACCGGAAAAATATATATCAATAATGAAATAGTAAGACGTTCACAATTAGCCCGCCCTATGGGAGTATTGGAGGTAGTGAGCCCGCCTATGAAAGAAGTCGAGGATGCTGTACCTATAATATGTACTGAAGGTATTCATCATCTTGTTACTGAAGACCGCCGTTCTGGTAATCTGTCTATTCCCGAAGTCTCTGAGTCTTCCCTGGTGTTAGGGGTTGACAAAGAGCAAGCCGTTCTTGAAGTCTCTGCGTCTTCCCTGGAGTTAGGGGTTGACAAAGAGCAACCTGTTTCCGAAGTCTCTGCGTTCTCCCTGGAGTTAGGGGTCGACAAGGAGCAATCCGTTGTTGAAATTTCTGAATTTTACCCGGTGTTGTTAGGGGTTTATGAAGAAAAATCTTGTGTTGAGGTCTCTGAGTCTTCCCTGGTGTTAGGGGTTGACAAAGAGCAAGCCGTTCTTGAAGTCTCTGCGTCTTCCCTGGAGTTAGGGGTCGACAAGGAGCAACCTGTTTCCGAAGTCTCTGCGTCCCTGGGGTTATGGGTTGACAAGGAGCAAACCGTCTTTGTAACATCTGCGTTCTCCCTCGAAGATTTGGGGGATGACGAGAAGTATGTTTTTATAGGTGGTCCGTTGGAAACTATAGTTCCGATTACAGAAAGTAATTTATCAAAAGAACAGACAGATAGATTAAACACCTTCCTAGACCAAGAGTTACCGAAATTTGAATCCTTACGAGGTCCGACGACACTAGTTGATCATGAAATCCGATTGCTGCAACCCCGTCCGATTAAACAAAGATACCGACCCCAGAATCCGAAAATGCAGGAAATCTGCAATACTGAAATAGACGCCATGTTGGCAGAGGGAGTGATCGAACCCTCTACAAGTCCGTGGAGTTCTCCGATAGTCATTGTAAAGAAGAAAGATGGGAAAAACCGTTTTTGTATCGATTTCCGAAAAGTTAATGAGGTAACAATGAAGGACGCTTGCCCTCTCCCGTTTATTAACGCTATACTGGATAAACTGCGAAAAGCCAAGTATATTTACAGTTTGGATTTGAAGAGTGGATATTGGCAGGTTCCGTTAACGCCCGAAAGTAAACCTATTACCGCATTCACCGCACCGGGACGTGGATTGTTTCAATTCACGGTTCTTCCGTTTGGTTTACATTCCGCACCTGCTACCTTCCAGAGACTGGTTGATAGATTAATAGGTCCAGATCTAGATCCTTACGCTTTTGCGTATCTGGATGACATCATCGTTCTGGGGGAAACGTTCGATCAACACCTGGAAAATCTGTCCGAAGTGTTCCGCTGACTACGAGGGGCACAGCTAAAACTCAATCCGGAGAAGTGTCATTTTTGTCTACCGTCCATGAAATACTTAGGCCATGTAATTACTGGAGATGGAATCCGTACCGATCCAGAAAAGGTCGAGAGTATAATAAAATTTACAGCACCAAGAAATATCCGAGAACTGAGAAGATTCTTGGGAGTTGCCTCCTGGTATAGGAGATTTGTGCCTTCCTTTTCAGAAAAGGTAGCTCCGCTAACGAAATTACTCCGCAAATCCCAGCGATGGAAGTGGGCTGAAGAACAAGAAGCCGCTTTCGCTAAAATCAAAACCTGTCTGTCGGAAGCACCCGTTTTAAGCTGTCCGGATTTTACCGTACCGTTCACTCTGCAGACCGATGCCTCCGAATATGGTTTGGGAATAGCCCTTACCCAACAGTCGCACCCTGAGTCCTACCGAGAAAAACTACTCCGTCACCGAGAAAGAGTGTCTTGCCATTGTCTGGGGGATTGAAAAGATGCGTCCTTATTTAGAGGGCTACCATTTCACGGTTGTAACCGATCATCAATCTCTTAGATTCCATATCTAGTCCGTCCGGACGTCTAGCGAGGTGGAGTATTTTTCTACAACAGTATGATTTCGAGATACAGTACCGTAAAGGTGCTTTAAATCGTGTGGCTGATGCTTTGTCCAGAAATCCGCTACCAATGACCGCCGAGACCGATCCACCGTCGGCACTCTGTCTGACCGATGTAACCGCCGAATGTTCGTGGTACCGGAACAGGAAAGAAGAGGTCCTGAAGGATCCAGAGAAGTTTCCGGACTACTGCATAAAGGAAGACCGTCTATACCGTCATTTCTGGGACATCAACGATTTCAGGGAACCAGAAATGTCCGATCCATGGAAACTGTGCATAGCGAAACCCGACCGAACCCGAATCCTTCAAGAAAACCATGATGCTCCAAACGCCGGACATCTAGGGATTGCTAAAACCATCATCCGGATTGCAAAGCTATACTATTGGCCAGGAATGTTCAGAGACATCACCAAGTACGTAAGGAGATGTCTGCAATGTCAAAAGTACAAGCCATCTCAACAGGGGGAAGATGCAACCGTCAACAAACCGACAACCATGGCAAACCGTTAGTTCCGATATAATTGGACCGTTACCCCGAAGTAAAAAAGGGTAACTGTTACATCATTATGTTTCAAGACCGATTCACTAAATGGGTACAGTGTAAACCGTTGAGGAATGCTACTGCCAGTAGCATAAGTACAGCCTTTTATGAAGAGATATTGACAATATTTGGATGACCCCGTACCGTTCTGACCGACAATGGAACTCAGTATGACAGTAAACTGTTCAAGGATATGCTGAGGGGATTAGGAATCCGACACCGTTTCACTCCGCCGTATACACCGCAAGCGAATCCAGTAGAACGAGCCAATCGCACCCTGAAAACAATGATTGCGCAATATTGCGAAGCGGATCACCGAGACTGGGATATAAGCACAGCATAATAAACACCACCGAATATTAATAAACAAGAAGGGTCACTCGGCTTTTTTTCTTTAATGTGGTGTAGATAAAGGCTAGCCGGCGTCAATAAATTATCTGTTAGAGAGCACGTGCGAGTGTACGAATACGAGGCTTCCTCGTAAAAATTGTGACATACACATCAAAACATAAATTGTACAAGGTCTGGTCAACATGTATTTGAATAAATGTATTTAAAATTAGATAACGTATGGAATTTCAGTTGTAGATATATTTGAACATTATGTGACATGCTTTTTTTTAAATTAGCATCTTCAGAATTAATTATTAATTAGTGTTATGCATGTTTAAGATTTTTTTAATTTTGTTTTTGTTATTTTTAAGGTATATGGACAATAATACACGTAAATATCAACTAAATACTCAACATAAACATTTTTAATTAAAAAAAAAGATTTCTCTTTATAACAAATGTTACACATAAAAAAATAAATGAATACATAAGTAATAAATAATTTATATCAAATAAATGAATAAAAATAAGAAAAGCGTAGTGTTCCTATACATACATTATTTCCAACAATAGTCGGGGAAAATCATAAATTTTGCAATATTTTTAATTTTATGTTGAGTTTTGAAGGCTGCTTATTTCGAATTTGACTTTTAATATCTCGGTTTGCAAATTTTACAGTAAAATATATTCTGACTCTGGTGTAAAGCGACAAAAAATAATCAAATGGGAACAGCGAACAAGGATGTGTAAAAGGTATTGTTTTAAACAAATCTTTCAGTTTTTCACCAATAGATCTATTCGAAGCCAAATTATTAAAATTTTCCATGAATATTTCCTCCAATTGTTTAATATATTCGACCACATTTAGGGGAGGTAAATTTAAGCCGCCCGATTCTTTTGAATTAGAATACGACTTTGCTTCAAAAAAAATGGTTTCTTGCTTTTTGAAAGATGCTTTTCCATTGTATTCTTTACATGTGTCACACGAATGCTGTAGCAAACATTTTTTCAGCAAATAGCCGGTAATGTAGATCAGAGCATTACCATCGGTGCTAGAAAGTGTTTGATAGTCACTTGTATATATTTCAAGAGAATTATTTCTCGCTTCTTCGGGAAAATCAATTTTCTGGCAAGTCTCTATTACGTCAGGCGTTACATTTAATAATACAACATTCACATCATCCATACAATTTTCACTCCCTTCATTTATGCATCTCAAAGTAAATAATTTTTTGAAGGCTCTATAAAACTGTATCGGTGTGGGATTTCTACAGTTACCTCCACAATTTCTAATCTGTCCGAAAAAATTCTCTAAACAATCTTGGTTTAGGTTACGTGTCATTAAAAAAGAATAGTTTTTTGATTTTAAAATATCCCACAAAGCTTTAATCGAACTAATCGTTAATTTTAACCCGTTTATAAAATGCATTGTATTGTTGAAACATTTTTCTACAAAAATGTCCTTTCCATCCTTTTGTTTTGATTTTACAATTTTTACAACCTTCAAGTTATCAAGCATGACAGTAATTTCCTCTAAAAATTGCATTTGTTTTTCTGTCCCTCTATAAACGTTAAAATTTTGTAAGTTGGACGAATTTAACAAATCAAATAGATCATTCATCTTTTGTACAAAATTTGCTGTTAATCTAGCTTCTGGTGGCAAGTATTTGAAATCGATATATGCGAGCAAAGCTGCTGCCACAGAGTGACTAAATACTTGGGAGGCATATTTGACTTTCATTTTCTGAAAGCTACTGGGAGATAAATGTTCATCGGTTAATTTAGGACACATCCTGCTTGCCTTTTTCTTGTCATATTGATAAAAAATATCTAAATAACATTTTTTAATTAAACCTTCTGGTAAGCGGAAATCGTATGAGAAAAAGTTATTTCGGACAGATTTTAAAAGGTGTGGTGCATCAAACATATAAACAAGTTTTAAATTATCAACAGTAAAATATATATTATCCGGGGTTAATTTCAAAATTTTATTTACTAGTTTACGAAAGTTAGAGCCTTGATCTGAAACAACTCCCACTACGTTAAAGCCGATTGAATTTAATTTCCTAACGCTCTCAAATAAAATTTCTTTCACCTCTTCTGCGGGAGCTACTGAATTACCTATATAAAAAATACCCAATAGGCTGTTTCCAGCTAGATGCAATTCCTCGCGCCATTACTACCAAGGCGGAAGTTGCAATTTTGGTACTATGTGAATGCCCCTCCTGGAATCCAACAATTTTGTCTTTGCTTATGTCGTAAAAAAAATTTGATTTTATGGACATTTCGTCAAGGCATATAATACAATCTTTCTCCATTTCTGCAAGAAATTTAGTTCGAAAGATAAGTAAGCCAAAAATAAAATCGTTGAATCCAGGATTCACTATCCATTTTCTAATAAATCGGTTTAGCGTACTTTTTGAAGGCAATCTATACAAACTTGAAAATTGTTTGTAAGCCTTAGGCCCCAAAAAGTTAACGCTTACAGCGAATCGCTTATATTCTTCGGAATACCTACAGCCTTTTGGGAATTTATTTAATAGGTATAATTGATTTTTGATAAGTTGGCAGGACTTTGCTGGATATTTATCTTCTAAAAACCTATGGACATTGGACATCTTCAATTGTAATATTTTTCTCCAGCTGCCTCTGACATTTTGGAGCCTTTGACTCTGATGCGCTGGTTGAGGCCCTTTTCAAACTCCTTATTTCTTCATTTAGTTTAGCTTTTCTCGGAGTGTTTGCTGAAAGTATGGTTGTTGTTTGTGTAGATCTGCTATTTAATGTAGATGTATGGGTTTGCGAAGATGCGTCGTTACATTTCTCATGATCAAAGTAAAAATCTGTTTGAAGACATGCGTCTTCTAGGCTTATGCAATCGGTTTGCATGCAGGCATCCATATTTGTTTGATATCCCAAGTTTAAAGAGGGAATCGCATTACATTTTAGACGAGGTCTGACGCTATTTTCTAGAATATCATGATTTGTAAAATGTAAATCGCATACTGCCAATCTGTCATAACACTGGTCTACAGTGAGGTTAGCATATTTATGCGTTCCAACAAACCTTAAAACGTCTTTCCAACTTTGGCATCTGTAAAGATGCAGAATTCATAAATATTACTTTTTTAAAATGTTACTGAATAAAATACCTATCGCATAAATGCAGCAAAAGGCTACGTAAAAAATATAAACACGTTTATTACCTTATTTCATCTCTCGGACAACGAAAACATATTCTCCCCCCAGGTCCTTGTCTGCTATTACAGCCCTCTACACAACAAAATCTCGGCATTTTTTATATTTAAATTTTAAATAAGTGTAATAATTATACTCGTAACCTAGAACTAAACTTCAACTACACACACAATAATTTTATCTGGCCCGCTGGTGAAGACAACCCGTATAATATGAATATTCTCACTGCAGCGTAGTATTTATTCCGACCGGTATAATTCGAGTGAGGATCTGACTCCGATTTACTCCGAAAAAAGAGTTGCGACGATGCGACAGAACGACATTTTGGAAATATTATAAAAGAAGGCGGAGCTGAGAGTGACCCTTCTTGTTTATTAATATTCGGTGTAAACACACAGCAGAGACACTCACTTGGCGGGAACAGAATGCGCAGCTATTCGCGCATACACGCCCCGTGGTGTAAAACCTCTCGGATCAGTGACGAGCATGCAGAAGGAGCTAGTCGTATCCATAGTCGTACGTACTTGGGTGTCTTTTAATTGGTAGTTATAAAAATTCAGATTAGTTTGAGTATTTGATTTTTTAGTGTTAAAACGGTTCTTTTTCTAATTTTAGTTAGTTATAGTGTCGTTGAGATTTTTATATTAATTCTGAAGTATCGTTGTTTTGTTAAACTGACTATAATGGGTTTTTCTTGTGCCGCGAAATTTTGCCAAAACAAAAGTTATATATGCAAAAAAAGTTTTTTTAGATTTCCTGTTGATCCCATAAGGTAAATTATACATACCTATATGTATGAAACTAACATTCGAAACATATTTTGTTATTTTAGAGCCAGAACTTGGGTTTTCGCTTGTAATAGGGAAGATTTGTTAGATGTAGTAAACACTTTAAATAAAAGTCACAGGATTTGTCAGGACCACTTTGAACTGAAAATGTTCACAAATGATGAATGCAATCGGTTAAATCCGAATGCGGTTCCAACATTATTCCCATTACAAGAGGGATCTTCTAGGGGACCTAATTTTGATCATACATACACACCTTTGTATGACTTGAAATCTCTGGATAAATCAGAGAAAAACGAGGAGAAAAATATGCTACGTATAAACATTTTGCAAGATATAATTATTACTGCAGGTAAATAATATATTGTACCTACACCATGATTATACTTTCAACTTTTCTCGGATACGCCAAGTTCAATACAGTTTATATAAAATATTTGCCTATATAATCACATTTCTCTTCAATTTTTGTTGCTATAAATCCGAGCTTTATACAGTGTGACCCATTTTGTTTGGAAGCACCCTTATAAAATCCGCATTTTTCAACCGATTTTGATTTAGTCTTTTTTGTTAGATTCAGTATCAAAAACAGTATTTGAGCACAAATTTTCATACCATAATAGCTATTTTCAAGGCCCTCTATGTTAATTTTTCTTTGTCAAAAAAGACGAAAGTATATTAGGCATTTTTTTTTCTCAAATTTGACTACACCACTGGATTCAGAATCATCACAAATGTAAACTATCAAAATTTTATAAAAAAAGTTTTATTAACAACAAAGTTATCACAACATGAATTTGGAAAAAGTTGTTGTTTAATTAATTTTTTACTAAGAATGTAGACACATTTTAAAAATGGCAACATGGTAAACAAAAACTAGGACTCAAACATATTGCACTGTAAAAATTCGAAGCCGATATCTTAACCCGTTCTGGAGTTATAGCTTCTGAGAGTAATGTAAAATTGTGCTGATGTGACGAAAATACAAATTAACACCAAATAATACATTTTAATTATTATAACTTAATAATAATTTAATTCTACATTTTTGCAGCCTCGACTAGACCTCCGTTAATTTCCACACATTTCTCGTATCGTTTGCGACTATGTCTTAGCGCTTTTTTATTTCATGTGGCGTTATTCCAGCACACGCCTGTCGTATTCTGTAAAACAGTTCTGCCCTATTCATTGGACGTGTCTTGTACACTTTTTGTGTCAAAAGACTCCACAGATAAAAATCCAATATAGTTGAATCGGGCGATCTAGGAGGCCATTCGATTAACTCGCTACCGCGACCTATCCAACCATTTGGAAATTTTTCGTTAAGCCACTGTCTGACAATCCTAGAATAGTGTACAGAACAACCATCTAACTGAAATATCAAATTTCTTCTTTCTGCTGCGGATAACTCACCTTCAAAGAATTCCATGAAGTTATTGGCATTCATGTTACCCTCAAAAAAGAATAGACCTATTATCCTGTCTTTTAAAATTTCGGCTTCGAATTTTTACAGTGCAATATGTTTGAGTCCTAGTTTTTGTTTACCATGTTACCATTTTTAAAATGTGTCTACATTCTTAGTAAAAAATTAATTAAAAAACAACTTTTTCCAAATTCATGTTGTGATAACTTTGTTGTTAATAAAACTTTTTCTATAAAATTTTGATAGTTTACATTTGTGATGATTCTGAATCCAGTGGTGTAGTCATATTTGAGAAAAAAAAATGCCTAATATACTTTCGTCTTTTTTGGCAAAGAAAAATTAACATAGAGGGCCTTGAAAATAGCTATTATGGTATGAAAATTTGTGCTCAAATACTGTTTTTGATACTGAATCTAACAAAAAAGACTAAATCAAAATCGGTTGAAAAATGCGGATTTTATAAGGGTGCTTCCAAACAAAATGGGTCACACTGTATATAGGTAAGTGCTTCAGGTTCTTGATAATTTTAAATAATCTGTTAATTTGTAATACAAAACAAATTTAGATCGCTGTCAGTTGGTTAACCTATTCAGGTATTAAGAACCTTATATGAGCGCTATTACTGTTTTATTTTAGGTGCAGTCTCAGATCAAAGTATTACTGCCGATGTAAACTGCCAAACTCCACGTTCTACTTCATCTACACAAACTTGCAGTTATCTGTCCCATAATAGTCCACGAAAGAGGAAATATCGTAGTTGTGTTACAGATCTCAAGAATGAGATAATAGCTTTAAAGAAGAGAGTTGTGGACTTAGAACATAGATTCGAAAATATAGAAAGTGAAATAAGTTTGGAACAATTTTATGGACTGACTTATAAATTTTGTTGCAACGATGAAGTAGCTCGTCTAGTTAATTGCCAAATTAGTCAATCAAAAAAAAAACCTAATGGACGGAGATATTCACTTGAATTTAAAATGGAGTGCTTAGCGCTATATTTTACTGGTCCGAGAGCTTACAGACAAGTACTCGCAAAAAAATATTGTCTGCCATCACCTAAAACCCTCTTAAGGATTTTACAAAATGTTATGATAAATTCTGGCTTGAATAATCCACAAATATTTGCCATGTTAAAAATGAAAGCCGATTGCTTCGATGAAAAAAGTAAATATTGTGTTTTATGTATAGACGAAATGTCGATCAAAGCACATTTATTTTATAATCGAGGAACTGATGCTGTCGTTGGTCTTTCAGAAATTGGAGATATAAATAATACATTACGACCGGCATTAAATGTATCAGTTTTAATGTTAAGAGGAATATTCAGTAAATGGAAGCAACCTGTGGCATTTAGTTTTTGCCATTCTTCATGTCCTGCGGATATATTAAAACAGCAAATAATTGAAGCAATTACTAAGTTGGGCGAGATAGGTTTGAAAATATGTGCTGTCACAACAGATATGGGATCCAATTATATGCCTTTGTCGAATTTATTGGGTGTTAATGCAAATCGGCCTTATTTTTACTGCAGGGGACAAAAAATTTTTTACATTTTTGATATTCCGCACATTTTTAAAGCCATTAGGAATATGCTTATAAAATATGATTTCTTAATTGACAATCACAAAATTTCATGGTCATTTATAAAATCATTTTATGAGCATGACAAAAAATATGCAGTAAGAGCGGCACCGAAATTAACTACGCCCCATATTTCTCCAAGTTCATTTGAAAAAATGAAAGCCAAATATGCTCTACAAGTATTTAGTGCAACAGTTTCTAGTGGCATGAATGTTTATATGAGATTTGGACAATTGCCGCCTGAATCATGTCACACCTCAGAATTTGTATCCAAAATGGATAAACTATTTGATATGCTCAATTCATCCAGTACCTCTTCCACAAAACTATATAATAGAGCTTACAAGAATTTACCCCATCAGGTGGAATTATTAAATGAATGCACTGCCCTTTTTAACAAAATTAAAATTATAAATGAACAAAACAAAAATGTGACGAATAGGATCAAAAGCTTTAAATGTATTAGAATTAGTATAAATAGCATTCGGAGCTTATGGAATGACTTGAATGAGAAAAAAATTGATCATCTTTTAACTAGGCGTTTAAATTCAGATTGTCTGGAGAATTTTTTCGGTTCTGTCAGACAACAAAATGGCAACTGCAGAAATCCTACTCCAATTCAGTTTAAAAGAACATTTAAAAAATTACTGTATTTAAAAATATTTCACTCAGGGACCGAAAATTGTGAGGCAGATCCAGATTCCATCCTTTTGAAGTTGGCAGATGTACCTGCACATGCGGTATCTACAAAAAACATGCCAATAGAAATTACCACTCAACTTATAGGTACGGATTATCAGCAAGATGAGATGATACAGAAGAATTTTGTACGGTATATATGTGGCTATCTGTTAAAAAAAGCCCTTAATATACATAGTTGCGACATGTGCATAATATTTTCAAACCATCGACAAGAATTAGATGATTCTTTATTATATATCTATTTTAGGGCATACGAAAATTCTGAAAAAACTATTTTTGGAAATTTAAAAAATCCAGCAGACATTTTTGTGGATTTTATTGCGAATGTTGAAGAAATTTTTAAGACAAATTTCCACTGTCTTATAGAGCAAGGACCAACATTTGCAATAATCTTTTCCAACTTGTACAAAGGCTAAATCTTGCGCATCCTTGTGAGAACTTTCCCAAAAAGTTTGTATTAAAATTGTACTTACGCATACGACTGTATTATACTTTAAAACATATCAATAATAATTTTAAAGATCAAAAAAGTATTCGTAATAAATTGATAATATGGCGTAATCAATAGGTGGAAGTATATATTTGTGTAAATACTTCAAGTTACAAATTTATTGAGTCACTTAGAACAATTATTGTTTAAATGTATAGGTTTGTGTTATTGTATTTACTTTTTGTATTTGTAATGTTAGTAGGGTAACTGTATTAGTAATGGACATTGCACTAGTAATGGTCACTCAAGGTCAACTAAATCCTTGCAAGTTGTACTGTACCCACTTCGGACATGAAACAAAGTAGTTCTAAGGTCCGGTAGGTTATACTGCACAACTGACATTTGACACAAACCTTCACGTCAGCCCATTTGTCAGTTATAAAATTTTCTAAAATGGCGATCGTGTCATCAGCTGATTGAAAGTGGTGCAGAAGTTGTAGCAAATTGTTGAAATTTCACAGACTTCCAGTGGTTATTTTTACTTTTTATTTGATGCAGTTATACTGTTATAATCAGGTGAGTCAAGTGAAAGTGTAATTTGTGAAAATTGACTCCCAACCTCAAAGAATTAAGTTTTAGGAGGGGGTGACCACTAGTAAAACATAAATTTAATTAATGTCTGGTAATGGACATATAGGGTGACCATTTCTGAACAGATAGAATTCAATAACGGACACCCCACTCCTATACTGTGTATGACTAGTTATAGAGAAGTGAACGATAGGTTATTACTTTTCTGTTTGATTTTGGTTTATTTACAGATCATGGGAAAAACTAAAAACGAAAGCAAAACGAAAAAAAAATTCTTTTGCTATGAGGATGAAAAAATGCAGCAAGCAATAAATGCTGTGAAATATGGTGGAATAAGCAAAAAAAAAGCATCACAACAATTTGGTGTTCCCCGTTCCACACTCATTAGGAAGCTTTCTGGTCAGGTTCCACTCAGTCGCAGAATGGGGCCTACTCCTGAATTGAATCATGAGGAGGAGGAAGTATTTGTTAATTGGATTCTTGCCATGGGAAGAAAAGGATTTCCTGTACATAGGTCTAATTTGATGTTGTCAGTGCATAAATATCTTTCAACTAGAGGGGAATCTAAATACATTAAAAACTTTACACCGGGTCGTTCTTGGTTGAAAGGGTTCTTGACTAGACACCCAAATATAAAAGAAAGGTATTCGGAAACAGTCTCTAAAGCACGAGCTGCTGTTACCCAAGATAGAATCTGCAGTTGGTTCAATGAAATACGTGGATATTTACAAGAAGAAAAATTAGAGGATGTATTGAAAGAACCTAGCCGTATCTTCAATGGTGATGAGGCTGGATTTCAGATTTGCCCAAAAAGTGGGAAAGTATTGGGACCAGCAAAACTAACTGAGGACTTTTACGAGAGGGTTTCTTGTGAAAAAGAGCAAATTACTGTGTTGGCAACGTTTTCAGCGGATGGTAAGGTTGTTCCACCTATGATAATATTTCCATACAAAAAGATCCCAAAAGCAATTTCTGAATCTGTACCTGAAGATTGGGCACTTGGCCGATCTGATAGTGGATGGATAAACTCACAAGTATTTTTCGAATACATGTCAAACATTTTTTTGCAATATTTGAAAAGTAGTAATATAACACGCCCTGTTATCTATTTCATGGATGGGCACCGGTCACATATGACCCAAGAAATAAGTAAATTCTGTGACGATAATGGCATAGTTTTGATTTCATTATTGCCTAATTCGACCCATATACTACAACCAGCAGATGTATCGGTTTTTAAGCCTCTCAAAGCAGGATGGGTCTCAGAAGTTAGAACGTGGAAATTCGAAAACTTTCCCAAAGACGTTACCAGGTATACCTTTGGTTCTATATTGAAACTGGTTTTTGATAAATATGCGACTGAGGCAACGATCAAAAATGGGTTCAGGAAAACTGGTCTTTACCCATTTGACGAAAATAATGTAGATTTCACTAAATGCATCCCTAATCGGAAACATGTAACCCACGAAAATGAACATAGTAAGGACTATTTGAAAGCTGTACTCAGAGAAATAGAAAACAGGATTGATAAAGAAGAATTGGAGATATTTTCAAGAACTTGCAGGAAGAATGAAGAATGGAGTGGACATTTGGAGTCAACTAACCTCTATAAAATTTGGAAACAAATCAAAAGTGAATGTGAAAATATTTCTTCAGAGACATGTGAGAAACAACAAGAATCAAAAGCAAAGGAACACACGGCGAATGATGCAAATAATGGAATTGAAATGATACCGGAAAGTGATTCTAACAAGGAGGCAGAAATTGAAAATGATACAAACAAAGAAAATCAGATGCCACCTGAACCAGAAGCTTCTTGCTCATATACCGTAAATGCTTCCAAAACTCCAGAAGACAATAAAATTGGTTATATTGCAACACCAGAACGTTCCTGGAAAACTCCAGAAGGTATTCAGTATAAGAGATATGAAGATAAAGAGAAAGAAGGTTATAAAATACCAACTCCTTTCAAAAAAATTTTAGTATTTCCTTGTACTCCGGAAAATAAACCCAAACGGAGAAAAACCATTTTCCCAGCTGTTGTTTCCAGTGGAAAATATCGTGAATATTACCAGCACGAACAACAAAAGAAACTCGAAAAAAATATAAAAACAAAGCGAACAAAAATACCCCAGTCGAGAGAAAAATTAAATTCAAAAAATGAGAGCTCTTCAGATTCCGAAGAAAATGTTCAATATGAAGATGAAGACCTTGATTTGAGTGACAATGAAGAGGATTTGATACCTGGGAAATATGTTATAATTTTCTACGAAAATGAATACTTTCCAGGTTAGTGCCTACTTATCAATTAATGAACATTTTCTTTCATCATATCGCTGCTCCGAATTGAATTCTTCAAATTGGCATTTTAACATCTAGTAATTTATCTTTTCTCCTGTTTTAATTTTATGGTTTGATCCGATGTTTTCCTGAATATAAGGATATTATTTGTTCCAGGAAAGATTTTGAAGAGTGACAGTGAAGGAGCGGAAGTGAGTGCTATGGTTACTGCTGGTGCGGGGTCCTGGAAATGGCCCATTAAGGAAGATATTTTGTATTATTTTAGAGAGGATATTATAAAGGAGATAAATGAACCCACTCTCAAAAACAACAGAGGACATTATAATGTGCCTGATATGAACATGTTATAAACAATTTCAATAAAATTTGCTTATATTCACACCGTGTCCACTACTCATCCTAGGTATGTTCATTACCTACGCAAATATGTCCATTAGTGGTGTATTTGACATTTTTTCAATTAATTATATATAAAAAAAAAATGAGCTCAGAAAATCAACTATTGACAATATTAACATAATATATAATACATCAGCTTATACATAGGCATTTCTTTTTTTTGAAAATTCCAAAGTTTGTGACTTCCAGCTGAATTCCAACGCTAATAACACAATACTAAATTCTTTTTTGTAATTGAAGAATAGCGACCCTGATTTCGGTGGTTTTTCAAAAACAATATGCTTCCCATCTACTGCTCCAATGCAGTTAGGATAATTCCATCTTATGCGAAAGCCTTCTTCGATCTTACTCCAATGCTGTTGTGAGGGTTTAGGCATTACTACAGGGGACAGTACATACCATATCTTCTGACAGGTTTCGTAAATAATCTCTCGCACTGTTGTTTCGCCCAGTCTATAACTAAATGATATTGTTGAAAACGAGTCACCATGGCCAAGAAATCTGAAACCAAAGTAAATATATAAGCAGTATGGTGGCTTTAATAGCATAAATTGTATATTCTTTTCTTTCCAGTTTCTGAATGTAAGAAAACGTGGACAAGTCTAAGGGACAACTTTAGAAAAGCGCTAAAAGGTAGGAAAACATCTAGTGGACAAGCAAATTCGTTGAAAAAAAAGTGGAAATATGAAGACGTTATGAGTTTCATGATTCCATTTTATAAAGAAAGGAGGCAAAAATCTAGTATTCAAAACACTGACACAGAATTAGAGGATAACAATGATATCTCATTGTCAGGAGATGAATGTAACTTACAAGACTTGACAGAGGTACCTGAACATCCAAGAAGTGTGTCACCTGAACATCCAAGAAGTTTGTCACCCGGATCTTCCCATTATAGTACCTCTTCTACCACAACAAAAAATAAGAAGCAGCAAACATCCCAAGTGGCCGAAGTACTTCAAAATTATTTTTATCAAAAGCAATCCCTAAAAGTTGAGAGAAAGGCAGATCCTCTGCAGAAATATTTCGCTGCAGTAGAAGAAACCGTGAGGACATTTACACCTGCACTACAAATAGAAATAAAACAAAAAATCTCCTCCTTAATATCTGAATACGAATTTAAAAATTTAAGTTCAACCAACGCTCAACAAAATGCAGTTCAATTGTCCCAAAATTTAATGTTTCGACATGAAACAGAATCGGCCTTTCAAACAGAACAATATCTTCCACAGTTAACACAGAAGGCACCCACACAAGTTTTCCAGTCGAGACAAAATGAAATGTACGACAATCATTGTGATAACAGCAGTTACATATATCATAATCTGAAATAATGTTTTGTTTGTTTTTTGAGAATAAAGACTTGACATCTTTTTTGTAGTTTCATGCACAAAGTTATGCAGATATTCAATACTCACTTGAGTGTAACAGCCAGACGTTCTTCGGGTGGCACTGGCTTCCTGTAATTTGTAACTTGTTTTTGTAGATCCAATAGCTGTAGAAGCTCATTAAATTTCATATGGGACATTCTAAAATATTTGAAAAATTTTCCCTCATCCTCAACTAAATCTGGAAATAAGTGATAAAATTCCCCATATGTTTTTCTTTTTAGATTAATATCATGAATCCAAATCTTGGGAGATTGCTGTTCGATTTCTTCACAAGCTAGAGCTATAATAATATCCTCCTCAGAATCCGATGATGAACTCATTTTGTTTTCGAGACACTGACTTGCTCTGACGCCGAAAGAATACTAGTTGCTAGTCGATTCAGTGCGCGGGTAATAGTTATGCCGATCCGATCCGTTCCGTGTCGATCCGAGTCGAGCGGATTCAGTGCGCGTCCTGCTTTAGGCTGTGATATAAGGTTGCCGGACTTGAAGTTTGCAATGAATAACTCAAGACATGACTCGACTGGATTCACACCTCCCTTCCTAAATTTTGGGAGAGAACCCAAAACACCGAAATCCTTCCGAAGAGAGGTGGAAAATGATACCGAGAAAAGTCCGAAAGAAGACGCCGGACTGGACGACCCTACCGAAGAGCCGAAGCCGCATCTCTTGCGAGTCGAGAAACTGCAAGAGTGCTTCGACCTAGTCCGTCTGAACCTGTCCCGAGCGTTTACCAGTCAAAGTCGGAACTATAATCTGCGCCGTAGAGACTGGAAGTGCACTATCGGAGACAAGGTTATGAAAAAGGAACATACGTTATCCTCTGCCGTTGATCACGTCGCCGCGAAACTCGCTCCGAAATATTCCGGGCCGGATGAGGTCGTACGAGTCATTTCGCCGGTTATCTATGACTTGCGCGACGAGAAAGGAAAGCGGTGTAACCGGATACATATAAAAGATTTAAAACCCGCCAATCAGTAAAAGATTTTTGTTTTTTTCTCATAGAATGGACGACCGCCCCAACGTGCGATGCCAGGATCCCGAGCCTTCATCCATATGACCGATGATCTTTGCTGGAGATGTTATTTTTTTTGGTACCGAATTGAGGTTAACTTCTTTTATTTTCTTTTTGACTAACGTTTTATTTGTGTTTCACATAACTCGTTACATACATTCTGATTCCTTTTCTGTAACCGTAGTGGTTTTCTTATTTTTTTTTGTATCTAGTTTTTTTATTATTAGTCCAAGGGTATGTATAGTCAAATCGTAACATATAAAAATGTTTTCCTTTTCCGATATTTAAATTCTTCAACTCACAGGACATTCAGTATATTTACCTTTTAATTAAATCCGAAAGCCGTTCCGTATATGACAAACTTTTTGCTGTAATTAAGAATTTTTACACTGGCTGGTCGAAATAGAGAGCAGAAAGGGAAAATATAAAAGGGGCAAAATTTGAGAATCGTAGCGGATAGTAGAGAATCGTAGTAGTGACCATTGATTAAATTGTGTTAGAAAGTTAAGTTGAAGTGTTTTTCCGGACCCGGACTTTTATTTGAGAAGGTAACTTATTTTTCAAATTTCCTGTGTATATGAATACTTTCCGTACCACCGCTAAATATAAAATTATTCACTGTATTCTTTTCTGAAGAAATAATTACCGTCCGTTTGTTGAAGGGAAATAGTTTTCCCCTGTTTTTGGGTTTTTTTTTTGTATTAAGAAGTAACAATAAAGATTTGTAGTAAAATATAATTTTCTTTCCATGTTTTATAACTGTGATTAATATATTAATTCTTAAATCGACGTGAAGTATTATCCGGTTTTCTAGTGGTTTTTTTAAGCTTTTACTTTCTGCCGTTTTATATATACTTAACAATTGCATGGATTTCGAGCAGTTAATTTTATTCCGGTCTTATGTTCATACTCTGTGTGTCAAAAATCAGGTACTTTTAAATTAGTGAACTTATTTTTGAATAGTAGATTATACGACTTTTTTTTATTTGTGCTCGTGTTTATTTTAAATCCAAAGGGTTTATCGAACTTGGAAGAGGCTAAGCCATAACTTGTTCGATTTACCGGCAGATTTAAAACGTTCTTTCGCCGCCTCGTGGTCCAATAGTTTTTTTTTTATCTTAAAACTAGTTACCGGTATTTATTTAAAATCCAAAGGGTTTATCGAACTTGGAAGAGGCTAAGCCATAACTTGTTTGATTTACCGGCAGATTTAAAACGTTCTTTCGCCGCCTCGCGGTCCAATAGTTTTTTTTGTTATCTAGAAACTAGTTACCGATATTTATTTTAAATCCAAAGGGTTTATCGAACTTGGAAGAGGCTAAGCCATAACTTGTTTGATTTACCGGCAGATTTAAACCGTTCTTTCGCCGTCCCGTGGTTCAATAGTTTTTTTTGTTATCCAAAAACTAGTTATCTGTATTTATTTTAAATCCAAAGGGTTTATCGAACTTGGAAGAGGCTAAGCCATAACTTGTTTGATTTACCGGCAGATTTAAACCGTTCTTTCACCGTCTCGTGATTCAATAGTTTTTTTTTGTTATCCAAAAACTAGTTATCTGTATTTATTTTAAATCCAAAGGGTTTATCGAACTTGGAAGAGGCTAAGCCATAACTTGTTCGATTTACCGGCAGATTTAAACCGTTCTTTCGTCGTCTCGTGGTTCAATAGTTTTTTTTTGTATTATCCAAAACTAGCTTTCTGTATTTCTCTTAAATCCAAGGGGTTTATCGAACTTAGAAGAGGCTAAGCCATAACTTGTTCGTTTTACCGGCAGATTTAGAACGTTATTTCGCCGTTTCGTGGTCCAATAGTTTTTTTTTATTGTCTCAAAGATTAGTTTCTGTATTTCTTTCAAATCCAAAGGGTTTATCGAACTTGGAAGAGGCTAAGCCATAACTTGTTCAGTTACCCAGCAGATTTGTACCGTATTTGATAACTTGACCGGCTGTGACCGTTACGTCCGTTACTTTATTTTTCCCGATATTTTGACTGTCATTATAGATATATAAATCAAATAGACCACAGAGTATTAATGAACCAAAGACTTTCCGTAACTCAATACTTGGAGTACCGATATTGGGCTCGTCCGAATTGTAAAGAATTAGTTAAAGTAAATTCAACCAGACCCCTGGAATTCGTCGTAACCTCCATCTGAGGCTATCCGGAACTCTTGACGCTAAGGGTCAAGGGGCCGTGGAGCAAACCACGTTAAAAATCTGGCGCCCGAGCTTTAAACCGTAAATTAGCATCAAGGGTGACCATAGTGACGTGTAGAAGGTAGTAAACGCGTTACAGCGTAGAGCAACAAAATATCGTCTTTGGAAGACGACATTTTTACAAATCCGATTGACCGCTCCTGCTGTAAAAACTAGAACCGCGCTCTGTGTGACGTTCGACGACCGCTTTTGGGACGCGTAGACCGCAACGGTATGGTTCGCGGCGGGCAGACCGCGTTCTGTGTCGCCAAGCCTCAAAGGGTAATTTTCTGAACCTTGGTGATTTAGAAAACCGAGCGGTAAATCGATTGTACCTACTCAATGGAACAAAGACTGTCCAAATTTGAATTTGAATTTAAAAATTCAATATAACAATTTTATGCACGAATATGAAATTCTCGATCATGATGAGACAAATTTCGCGAGATAAAAAATCATTAACCCCGATTTATTACTTACCCCATCACAGCTTCATTAAAATGGATAGCGTTACAACCAAGTTACGAGTGGTGTTTGACGCTAGCGCTAAAACTTCCTCAAATGTGTCACCTAATGATGTTTTAATGAACGGTCCGACCTTGCAAAACGATCTTTTTTCCATCTCGTTAAGGTTTCGTAAGCACAAGGTGGTCTTTGTTGGTGATTCAACCAAAATGTACCGTCAGATATTAATACACCCCGAACATCAAAACTTGCAAAGGATACTTTGGCGTGATAACCTGCAAGATGAAGTAAAATATTATAATTTACAAACATTGACTTATAGCGAAAAACCAGCATCATTTTTAGCAATACGGTGCTTTAAGCAAATCGCAATAGAAAATTTCGATAAATACCCCACTGAATGCAATATAATTAACAAAGACATGTATATGGACGATGTTCTAGCAGGTGCTCCGGAGCCATCTTAACCAAAATTCGCGAAACCCTATCTTATCTTTTGTCAAATAATGGATGTGAAATACGAACATTTCAATCGAACTATACACACTTTTTAAATGAAATATCATCGACTTCGGAGAAGCAGTACATGATCACGGATGAGTCAGCTAGTAAAACGTTAGGCGTTTGTTGGATTCCTTCTTCAGATGTTTTTCGATATAAAGGTCAACATTTTCACTTTAACCCCGATAAGGCTACTAAAAGGACAATTATTTCCTTTATCGCTAAAATATTCGATCCCCTTTCCCCTTTGGGTCCTATTTTAATACGCGCAAAATTCTGAGTAATGGAAAGTAATGGGAATTTTTGAATTTTTTTGCCAAGAAAAATTGTAATTGTTATAAACAAAAAACGTATAGAGAAAATGAGGGTCTCCGTTTTTTGGTTATAACTTGAAAAATATTAAAAATAGCTTCTTTTTTTGAAAAGATTCTAAAAGAGGAGAAAATTTCATAAGGACAAGTCCCGACTCCCGAAACTGTAACTCCATTATTTATAATTTTAAATTGACGTTGAAAATACCGCTCCGCGCGGCCGTTTTGCTGCTGCGGCGTCACCGCCAAGCCAACAGAGCATCACAAAATAATTTCTTTTTATTTGTTATCAATTAAAAAATTTGAATAAATTACAGTATTATTTAGAGACTTGAAGGAATATAGTCCAGTAGACAAAAAATTTTTCACTTCATTTTTGTTAAAGTTATTCAATTGTTAATTAACTAATTTTTTGTGGACTTTAGACAACTGAAAATCAGTTCTCAAAGTTTAAATGAAGCACCTAAAAATTTTTTGAATTCTGGGAGATTTTCTTATTGACTCGATAAACAAAATTCCGTTAAAAAAGTTTAAAAAA
Source organism: Lochmaea capreae (assembly GCA_949126875.1). Classification (NCBI taxonomy): domain Eukaryota; kingdom Metazoa; phylum Arthropoda; class Insecta; order Coleoptera; family Chrysomelidae; genus Lochmaea; species Lochmaea capreae. Next base: position 23,835,598 of record OX421409.1, on the reverse strand, counting down.
GTTTTTTCATTTGTTTATTATGATTTTTTTAAGTTAACAAAAAATGAAAAATCCATATTATGTTATTATGAAAATTTTTTTTTTATATTCATCATTTCAGCTGGTTTTTTATTTATTTTTTGCATCTTATTTCATTACTAAACATTTTTTACGTTATTTGTTTATAAATTTTTTATAAACAAATAGACTATTTTAATATTTTTAAAATTTTTTTTTGCCATTCTGTGTTATTGGTCAAATAATGAATTTAAAAAAAAAGTTTTTTTCTTAAAACATTTTTTAATTGTTTGTAATCTTTTTTTTTATTTATCACCCCTTTGAATTATCTTTATGTATGTGCCGCGAGAAAGTACCTCTGCTAATTATCCAGATCCACGAGTAGAGAATACTTTGCAGCTAATATATAGAAAATCATGAAGAGTGTCAATTTTCTATGAAAGAATTACAAGCTGCCGGAAAAAATGAGCTATCAAACAACACAATATTGACATATTTAAAGCATAAATATCAGGAAGATATTACTATTATTACGCGTCCTAGGAGAGACACTATTATATGTTATTCTGGCTCTGGATCATTTCCCATAGATGAGTTCTGGTATCTACGTAGAGCGGAGAAGAAAGAAGATGAGCGGATCAGGATAATTAGAGCAGTAGGAGAATTAGTAAGGAAGCAAATAAAAAGTAAAAGTTACAACAACAAAACTCACCCCTCCTCAGTACATTTTCTAGATAATGTGGAGCAAGATATTCCAAAATATTTAAATATTTTACTGAGTGAGATAATGCTTGATAAATTTCCTAAAGAGAAAGAAAATTTAAATAAGAGTACGGGTGATTCGGCGAATATTGAGTCGTCTGAAGACGAACATATTACACTTGAAGGTATGTATTACAATGTAATGTACAGCTTTACTTTACCTATTTGTGATTTACTAACCTACTTTAACATTAATTTCTTTTTTGTTTTTAGATCAAAATAAAACTGATGAGTTCGCATCGTACGATGATAAGCGTCAGAAAATGGAATTAAAAAAAAATATTTAGCTCACTCAATAATTCGCGCGCTCCGTCCTAAGTCATTTATATAAGTAAGAGTAAGAGTAAGAGTGGATCGAAGCTTATTGTGAATATTCTTTCTAATTTAGGTGTATGTGCTTCATATTACGACGTTGCCTACATGAAATGTCGGCTATAAAAGCCGAAGTTACTACGATTTTACCTCCAGTTTTTTCACAATATGTTTACGATAACGTCGATCACAATGCACACACACTCGATGGCAAAAATACAATACATGTAGCCGCTGGAATAGCATCTCTTCATCCTCCATTCTCTTTAGGCACTGACAGTCCGGTACCAAAGTTAAAGAAGTTACCTTTAGCCTCTGAAGTTGCTTCTTTTGGTAATGTTCCGCTTGAAGAATACAACGGCTGTGGTACTTCACTGAAGTCAATTATACAGTGCTATTCAAAAGTCCCCTCCCCCCTCGTATCTTTTGAACGGCTACACTTACATTAATAAAATTTGGACTGTGAAAATAAAGTGTTGTAAACTTCTCTCCGAATGGTAACAGGTGACGTAATAGTAATAGATGACGTCGCAGTGCCACTCTGGCCAATAATTTTAAATAGGACCTTATGGCAAGTGATATCTCGTTTGAAAGGCATTGACATTGGCTACATAGCCATATTAATTTATGGCCATATTATGAAGAACACCCGTAGCTACAATTATGTTGCATGATGGCTGTACTTTATAACGTAGACCATATGCCAACACAGGAAACCTCCTCTTCCGTGTCCTTATACGGGAACGGTTGTATAACATTTCAGCCCTAGTCAGTGGATGAAGTGGTGTCAATCAATAATTTCTGATGGCGTAACCATTATCTCCTAAAAAATTTTTAAAACATCAAAAATTGTCCACTCATAAAAAGTTGTATGTTTACTTTGGGAAAATACCTTATTCACGAATTTACGCCTGTTTCGGATTATCGGCAAAAACTCGGCGAGCAGTGTTTAGCTTGTTCAATTCAGTAAGAAGGACGAAAGTAAATTGCCCTAGTACCACTTCTAGACACAAATAATGTAAAACAATTTTATTTTTCCCATTATTGAATTCGTATAAAATAAATAAGAGATCTAATTACCAAAAATTAATAAAAAAAGAAAAAAAGGGAAAAACTTGATTAAAAAGAATAAAATTTCGGGTTTCTAACGCTTCAAATATTGGGAGAACGAACCTTTCAGTACAGTTTACCATTTCATTCGATGCTTTTATGACTAATCCGAAGCAGGCGTAAATTCGTGAAATAAACTGTACTATATCTTATCATATTACCCATATTTAGTAATAAAATATTATTCTTACCCAGCAGCACAGAATCTCCAAAATCATGGTTTTCCATTCTAGCTCGAACTCTGCTATTGTTAAAAATTGTAACATCATGGGCTGACCCAGGCCACCTGGCTACAACATCTCGGTTTCGGAAAATCTCTGCATCATCTCCTCCTAAAAAGTAAAACAGCAATATAGGTATAATACCTCCAATTTTCAATTATAATAAAATTGCGAAATAAGCAACTATTCAATTAAACATCAAAGTTTGGCCAAGCACACAGAAACTTCATATCCTAAAATTTGTATACCTGGAGATTGGATTTTGATATGAGTTCCGTCGACACACCCCAAAACTTTTGGAAATTGTGCAAGCTGATGAAATTCAGTGGCAATTTCCAATCTTTCTCTATCCTATGGCATAAAAAGATATTGTTTCCTTAACCTGGCAATAGCATTGTATTATATAAGTCATCAGTTACAATTCATTGGCTCAACAGGCAGTTGAAGTTGAGGCCAGTCATTGAATTGTGGCTGATGATTATCATAACCTATGCAGTGAACGTTATATTGAATACATGTGCTAATTTTATTTCTTTAAACCGCTCGGAACCTGATATCATACATGGTGTCAGGTGCAAAAAAGTTATTTTGGACCTCTTGACATAAATATTAGTAAGTGCGGCTTGTGTGCGTGTGTATAAAAAACTCTTGATATTTTTTGCATACAATACTTTTCCAAAGTTGAAGAGCAAATTGAGCTGAAATATAAGTAGAAGCCAACTGCAATGAAATCATACTTTAAACCTCCAGATTCTTTGTCTATTGAAGGAAGCTTGGCTGATAACTGGCAAAAATTTGAACAAAAATTCCAGAGTTTTTTGGCTGCTACAGGTTTAAGTGAGGAAATTGATGAAAAAAGGTAGCAATTCTATTGAACTTAGTAGGCGATGATGGTCTGGATTTATTTAACTCTTTCGATCTGTTACCAGCGACCCAGAAAATTCTTGATGTTTTAAAAAAATTTAGAGATCACTGTGAACCGAAGAAAAAAGTCATATATGAGAGGTTCTTATTTAACAGTATACCGCAGTAAGAGGGACAAAGCTTTAATAGTTTCCTCACAGAACTAAGAACAGCAGGAAAAACAACGGAATACGGTAATTTGTTAGAAGAATTTATAAGAGATAGGATAGTGATGGGCATTTACAATCAGAGCACTAGAGAAGAATTGTTGAGAAAATCTGATTTAAAGTTGTCACAAGCCATAGACATCTGCAGAACTAGAGAAGTCAGTCAAAGACAGCTGAAGGTTTTGCAGAATGAAAGAAAAAAAAAGAAGGGAAATGTGAATTCTGTGGCTATGTACATCAAGAGAAAAATTGTCCTGCTTGGAATAAAACCTGTACAAAATGTCAGGGACGCAACCATTTTGCGAATGTGTGCAAAAAAGGTCATAATATAAACCATTCTAAGAAGAAATGGGAGAAAAAGAAGAATGATAGAAGATGGGGCAGAAAAAAAGTGCATAAAGTGAAAATCGAAAGTTTCAGTGATAGTGAAAATAGTGATTGCGAGAGCAGTTCGTATGAGTTATATGTCCAGTCTATAAGAAAAGTTGATTCTGTGAGTAGTGTAAAGAAACCATTGTCGTGGTTGAAGAAAATTAATGTAGAAGGCCATAAGGTAACATTTAAACTAGATACAGGGTGTGCATTTTGACTTGGAATATTGTTAAAAAACTAGGGTTTCTTCATAAAATGCAAAAAACTAAAGTCAAACTAGCTCCGTATGGCAGTTCTGATTATGTCTTCACTCCGTTAGGAGAAATCACCTTAAAGTCAAGTTAATGACAATGTTAGAAACATATTTTTTACAGTTTGTGATAATGACAGTCGTTGAATTGTGGCTGATGATTATCATAGCCTATGCAGTGAACGTTATATTGAATACATGTGGTCTTACAAAAAACGAAGCTAATTTTATTTCTTTAATCCGCTCGGACCCTGATATGATACAAGCATCAGTGACTCTTTTCAAAATTCTTGAAATAGTACTCTGGTGAGCTCCTATAAAGTCCCCAATACTTGTCTGGTGTCCAGCACATGAATAGAGGCGAAGGGTAGCTAGAACTTGATTTATTGGGGTTACACTGTCATTTCTACAAAAAATAGACCATTTGCTCTGACAATTTTAATTGGGTTAAATGAAGTTTAAAATTGACCATTTTAATTTTAAATGGACTATGAATATTAAAACTTAAGCTATAGGGTTATAGGTATACTTCTTAATTTAGATTAATAAACCATTTCCAAGACCATTACTCTAAATATCTTCTGTAAGTTCCTTTGGCATTACTTATTCTTTTTTTTAACCGCGTTTTATTAACAAAATTTCCAAAATAAGCGAAAAAAAGCGCTATCCCAATAAAAACCGTTCCTGGAACGTGCACTTCACTGGATTCCATTTCTAGTGGACTACATAGGTATCGTTAGAATATCATAAAATAAAATATTTTATTTCACATTTTACCAGAGGTGTGGTCTACTATGAATGGACCTTAATAAAATTTGACAACAAAGTTTTGTAGTCTACTACTGGATTTATAGATTGACGGACTGTAAACGTATACCTCACGTAGACGCACTGGATACGTAACAAACGCTATGTAAAAATTGTTGCAGTTATAAATAAACGGAACGGAAATTTTGCGCATGGGCAGAGGTAACGTACTCGCGACATTCAAATTAACCTAGAAATTATTCAAATCATCAATAGCCTGTGTTCTATGTTGTTTTGAGCTCTAAATTACAAAGTCGAAAAACGACGCTAAGCTAAACAGTAAACAAAGGATATCTATGCCAATCTATGCAACATTCAAAAACACAACATTAAATGACAGCTGATAGCTACGCTGACATCACACAAAATTATTTCCTTTGATTGGCTGGACGTAAGAACGCACTGTAAATAGATAAAAGTTGGCCAACTCTTCCGTTCCAGTCCGTTCCCCTTACGTTACGTCATGCACTTACGTTCCTTTATAAACAAGGTACGTAAATTCTATAGTTGATCTTTTCACAGTGCGTCTACGTTTACAGTCCGTCAAACTATAAATCCCGCTTTAAACTTCAAAATATTATTGATAGTCTACTTGTCAAATTTTTTTCGTCAGATAGGGACCAAAAATTATTTCATAACTAGTTAATCTTGACAACGGTAGCTGGAACGCTACCGACACATCGAAATAAAAAAATAAAAAACATTATTGTGGTTTGATTCCCAAAAAAAATAAGAGAAAAAAGAACCATTACTCTAATGACATAAACATATTGATTGGAATAATAAAATAATTTTAGACAAATTAAGTTTTGTTTTCAATTAAGGATATTTCTATACTTACAAATCATTATCAAATTCTATTTCGGACTCAATTTCTTGCAACAACTGAATTATCAGAAGGTTTGTTCAGTCTAAACCTCCTAAAGGAGTAATTATCCATTGTGTCAAAATATTCAGACTTCTCATATCTACGTCTTGGGAATCCAAAAGCAATAACGTCCAAAATATCTGGGTCATCATCCAAAAAAATTCCGTCTTCTATTTCCATCTTCACCTTTCCAAAAGAAAATATCAAAATTTAAATCATGTAAGTAGAAAAGATAAAATGTTTTAATTATTTATATTCAACACTCTAAATTTTTGGAAAATAATATTTTTCAAAAACTGTGGCCGTTCAACTAAGGAGCAACAACTACTTCCCGTGCAATATGCACCGCCGGATATTGAATTACACCCCAAAGTCAAACGGGTTTGGTATATCTACAAGATATTTCAAAACCAACCATTTTGGTTTGCGATTGGAAGTAAAGATGTCGCTACTGTCACAATCTTTACATTTCCGTTACTGAAAGACATGTATTGATTGTGATTGAAGTGTATTCGTATTCTTCAGTCCGTGATTAGAGACTCTCGGACGGACAGCACATACCTTGTACTGATGAGGCGCAAATACGCCGAAACCGGTCTACAAGTTGTGATGTCCTTTCTAATCGCAAACCAGAATGGTTGGTTTTAAAATATCTTGTAGATATACCAAACCCGTTTGATTTTGGAGTGTAATTCAATATCCGGCGGTGCATATTGGACGGGAAGTAGTTGTTGCTCCCTAGTTGAACGGCCACTGTTTTTGAAAAATATTATTTTTCAAAAATTTATAGTGTTGAATATAAATAATTATTCTTTCGACCTCTGTTGATAAATCACTTTATTAAATACGACAATATTACAGGAGACTGTAATAAGCTTTATAAAATGTTTTACTTGATTCTCTATGGGTGCATGAAACACAATTCAAAATGCAAGGTTACATAAAAATTACCTGTAGGCATAAAGAAATATAAACGTAAAAACCAAAAAATCCTTTTTTTATGAAGGAACTGAAATCTACTAGATTGTAAATAGCTCGCTAAATATTAATGATATAAGTCGGATTTTCATATGTACCTACGAATATATTATAAACGTCTTATTACTTTTATACCTATCAGAAATGATTCCAAATTTACCAAAAAAGATCACCAACAAAATGTCAGTTTTTGAGGTAAGGATCCCGCGCTTTAACCAGCTTAATCGGTCAATTTTCTGGGATTAGTTTAAACTCGATTAAAGTGTAGAAATTCTTACGGTGCATAACAAAAATGCTTGAAATACAGGATTATATATATAATCCAGATTAAGTAGGTACGGTGCATCTGAGCGATAGTGAGATGGAATGTGGTTCCAAGCACTCGATTATATCTACGGAATTAAAAAGAGTTGGGAAAGCAAACTTGCCTGCAGATTGGATAACTATTGGAGAAAATCACGTGTCACTAGATGGCGCTGAATTTTTCAGTATGACTGCTATAGCGGTGAACAACAAAACAGTCTGTAAGGGTGTTTGATGCTGTTTAGTTTTTTTATGTGTTTTTCAAGGCGTTTTTAGTGGTTTTGGCAGGCTTTTTTTTATTTTTGTAATTTCCGTTATTTCCTAAACGTGTTTGTAAGGTGTTTAAGAAAATAGGTCTAAAAATGACGAAAATTGAAGTAACCCCTTTTTATCTTCTATAAGTTCCTTGTGGCATTACTTGTTATTTTTTCTTATTTTCTTGGGAATCAAACCACAATAATGTTTTTTTATTTTTTTATTTCAACGTTTCGGTAGCGTTCCAGCTACCGTTGTCAAGATTAACTAATAATGAATGAATGAAAAATTTTTGGTCCCTATCTGACACAACGAAAAAAATTTGACAACTAGACAATCAATAATATTTTGAAGTTTAAGACTACAAAACTTTGTTGTCAAATTTTATTAAGGTCCATTCATAGTAGATCACACCTCTGGTAAAATGAGAAATAAAATATTTTATTTCATGACATTCTAACGATATGTAGTCCACTAGAAATGGAATCCAGTGAAGTGCACGTTCCAGGACCGGTTGTTATTGGAATAGCGCTTTTTTCTTGCTTATTTTGGAAATTTTGTAAATATAAACGCATTTGTTGTTACTTTTTTGTGTATGATTATTTTGTTTTCAAAATATGTATAACTCAGTTTGGTGATTTTGTGTATTGAAGTGTGTATCGATTAACAACCATTCCAAAGATAAATCATGGATAAACCTGGATAAAAACTTATGATGCTATCCTGATAACGCCGGTAATTGATTATTGGAAATTTCTCTTTCTAACATTGGTAACCAAATTTGACTACATTCGGCTGAAATACTAGCTACACATTTATCTGAATTTAGTTGTATTAAAGCACTTTCTTTGATTTTTCGTCTTTTATTCAATGGGATTCGACAAAAATAATATTGAAAGAGGTGAAGCGGTTTTTAAAGCGGGACATATAATATTATGTTGCCTAGAAGGCACAAATTCAAAAAACGTCAAAAGTTTGTGTCTGCAGACGTCTGGTCTAGCTTCCCAGCTTCATGAGATAACAATTAATCTGAATGATGATGTTAAAGATTGGAAATGCATTTGTTCATGTAAGGCTGGAATGTCCGGCTTCTGCAAACATATTATTGCAACTTTAATTTACATTAACTGGTCAGTACAATTTCACGTAATGGCAAATAGCCTTTTAATACTATTTGTATTTTTTTTAGAATTGAGAATTTGGAAGTAATATCCTTCATCCTTCATCCTTTATCCCTCACACAACACCCCTCGTACTAAAAGTTATCCAATCATAGCAAACGACGTCTCGTTTGAAAGGCCTTAACGTCTAGATTATACGTAAAATTAGGAAAAAATCCCAGCTACCCCCCTTCATCCCCCACACAACACCTCTCGTACTAAAAGTAGACCAATCATGACATAAGGGCCTTAACAAATGTGAATGTATCTTTGGCAGGTATTTTTCAGCATCCCTCGTACTAATAACCAATCATATCAAACGACATCTCGTTCGAAATGCCTTAACGTCTAGTATATAAGTGAATCATACACAGCCCAAGTAGCGAAATAATGGCCTTATGAAACTAAACTATTTTATAAGGGTTTTCTTATGCCGAATTAAGGAGTATTTTATCACTTAAGGAGTCTGATTGCGACATTTTTGTGTATGTAGCTAAACGTTTTTATAATCATATCGTATAATCGTTTATACAATTCACCTTATAAAGATAAAACTTGGTTTTGGCTTGATATATTGTTTAACAGCTTTATATCGCATTATAAGACCGCTTTAAAAACATTATCAAAAAGTGTTTTAAGTGCTTTATAATTATTATATTGTTTCTGTATAACACCTTTGGATTCTGCGTTAAAAAAATGTTTTGTAAAAGTTATGTACAAGCTGTATAAAAGCTTTGTAATATGATAAATAAAACAGTTTTATTACGACAAAGCCAAATTCTTTATAAAATACGTATAAAATTGTTTTATTGTTTACCTATAATGGCGTCGATAACCCCGTTATAAATAGCTTAGAGAACAAATTAGTAGTATTTTGGACAAACTCATTACAGTTTCTTCGCTATAACTACTGAATAAAATATGTTTATAAGTGCTTACGTTTTCACCCTTAAGAAAAGACTAAAGAGCTAAATAGTCACAAATTTCCGCATTATATAAAATTAACATATACTTAACCTCAAATAAGTAGGTATTATTGTAATTATCATTTATTATATCATATCCTATAATTCCTGAATATAATACAATATGGATTTATCACCCTGGAAAAAATTAAAAAGGAGGAGGAGGACATTTCAAAATAAATGTAAAAAAGATATTTTTTCAACAGTTTCCACTATTTGGAACATATTATTTATACAGACTGTAAGTTGAAACTAAAAATCTCAACTATAACCAAGAAGATTTGCAGGTTATGTTTCAAAAAGGAGATACATGCAGCACAAAAGAACTGATCTGTTGTAAAGTGCAGCTTCGAGACACTCTATGACACTATTTTGTTATTTCTGTTTCTTCATCCTTATCTCTCCGTTTCTTGAAGATGCTTGTTGTTTCCTTATACGGTTGCCACACCTAGCAAAACTTAAGGGAAATCGAATGCCGTATCAATATCAATAATTAAATTGCCTAGAAACAACACCACCAAGAACGACAACAAATATTAAGGCAGGATTGGTATAAAGTTGTAATATGGCCCAATTTAATGGGTCAATAATTATTTTATATTTTGTCCACGACTATTTGATAATTTTTACATTTTACGTGTGTTTCTTCAAGTATAATGACGTACATTATGCACCAGTGAATAATAGGTGTGGATAATGGGTGTGGATAATGAGAAGGTCACATGACACATAATTATATTGAAGATTATTAATATAAAAATGACACAATATATTATTTAAAAATTTTCACCGCGGCGGGGATTCGATCCTATGTCTAAAATTCCTCATTTAACCAAGTCAGAGCCGTAAACCATCAGGCTGCGAAGATATATATGATGGTTTATCCAGCTGTTGAATATAAACGAGTAGATCGTTTTATATGCAGTTTTTTTATCTAGTGTGTATGATAGGTATATATGTCAAAAGCAAAAGTGACGTTTTATTGTATATTTATTGCTAATTTCAATAACTATACTGTTGTTTAATTTATATTACTAGAAATTTTACTATGGAAAGTGAATCAGACAGTGAATTGAATGTTACCCCGCCAAACATAAGAGAAGCAGCACAAATAGTCTCCTTAAATTTACTGCCAGAAAAATCGAAAAAAAAAAATAATAACAAGTAAAAGTAAAAGTAATAACAAGTAAGTATTTAATAGTCGTGGACAAAATATGGTATTCTACTCGCAAATAATGGCTATTATTCACTCAGGTGTTTATGTCACTCGCCTGCGGCTCGCGACATAAACGCACCATTCGTGAATAATAGCCATCATTATATGCTTGTTGAATAATATACTATTATAATGAGTTACGTGTAGGTATTCACTATAATAAATTAAACTGAACTAATAGAGTTGCAGTTTGAAATTTTCCAGATATACATGATTCCAAAAGTTTTACGTATCCCTGTAATAGGTAGTATAGCGAAACAGAAATCATAGAAGCAAAAATATAATAAATTTGACAACCTCTGAAATGAATAAAATCTCGGACTGCAGTTGTTTGACAAATACTTTTATAGTGCCATTAAAAACAAGTCTATGAAATAATAAGGTTCTATAGAGTTTCTTATGAATTTAAAACATTGTGTAATGTTTTTATTGACACATAATTATTGTATTAGTTAACGCCATGTTTATTTGTGGGGTTAAGCGTTTGTCGGTGGTCGCCATTGTTGTAGAAAAATATTTTCGGACACAAAAGTACATAATACATATACTTTTTATAGAGGTATGTGGTATTATATTTGATTTATTGAACTAATATATGACTGAAAAGGTACTTCCGATCAAAAATAATACCTTTGAAAGATATTACACATTTTAATATTTTCGTCAGATCGGCTAATTAATGGCTAAGTTAAGGCGCTTCTATGTTTTAGTGAATATATACGTATATTTTATCAGAAATATTTGCTGCGCAGGAAAATTAGTAGTGCGAAATAAATAAATTAATAAAATACCTTCCATATTTTTGTAATTATACATTTTTTTAATATGGCGAATCATGACAAGCAATGCGCGGCGACAATTATATCAACGTTATTCGATATTTTTGCTGTAAGTTGCCTTACAAAAGAATAAAATAATCGTATAAAACTTAACTTATATCTAGAGGGCGCTAAACTATTACTAAAATGGTTTTAAACCGCTCTATACGATCTCTAAGAAATATAATTATAAAGGTTGTATAGCGAACATTTGGACATATTATAATATCAATCTGAAAAACATACTTATAAAATAGTTTTTTAACTATTTTATAGATATTTTATTGAGATGATATAAGCAGGATATAAGCATATGTTGAAGAACTGGAAGATTTTATAATTTGGGCCTTTTTGGTTGTATACATATTATATTAGAGCTGTAAAGAGCGTTATAGGAAGATCGTAGTTCTATTAGATATGTTGTATAGCATTTTACAGAGCCCCAATAAAACTGATTTTGCTACTTGGGAGGGTGGATCGAAAGTATCTTTGGGTTGATTTTAGCTAACGACATCTCATTCGAAAGGTCTTAACGTCTAGTATATACGCGAATCACCCATTATATACAGGGTGTATCTTTCACATATGTGACGCATAGTGCTCTAGTGGCATCATTATAAATATACAGAGTGTAGCGAAGAGTACAAAGACAAATAGTGCCAACTCAACCGTCACATGTCAAACGTCACATGTGACGACAATGCTGCAATAAGTGTGACAAAGAAAGTAGGGGCAGACAAAGTACGCATTCGGTATGCTTTATTTATCATAGATAATGTTAACAATAAAAAATACATATTTAATAAACTAGATGATAAAAAAAAATGATTAGATAAAAGGAAAAAAAAACAAAAAACAATGCAAAGAGTAAATTGTAACTTATAAAATATGAGTATTTAAATATATAAGATGTAAGTATAAAATATAAATAGAAATGTACCATAAGTAATATAAATAAAATAGTTTAAACAAATAAACAAACATATAACTATAAATATGAACATGAACCACTATGGCACTAGATCTCTGTAGGAATACGTTTAATGTATATAATTAATAATTTTTTAAATATTTTCACATTTTGACTAACTTTTATGTACTGCGGTAAGTTATTAAATTGTACAACACCTTTGTGGAATACATTTTTCATCGAACTACTTTTAATGGTTGTTTTCGCATAAAAATCAATTGAATTTGCTGATCTTGTGTTTTTATCATGTATTTGTTAGAATGGAACTAGTTTACCATGTAAACATTGTGGTAAGAGATTATTGATAATTTTGAAGATGAAAAAATCATTGTTTGTACATACAGAAACTTCTCAATTTTTAACCAATTTAAACAATTAGTCATCAACTGTGATATACCAGGTTGGTTAAAAGTAAGAATTTAGAAATTTACCAGATACTTACAATTCAGTCGACTCACTGTAAAATTCTATGATTAATGACCTAGTTTGTTTTATAACTCTTACCCACTTACGCATCTGGACGAACTAGACACCCTAAAAAGATATTATGAAAATTCCGCAATTAAACTGACACTTATACCTATTTTTTAACATTTTGGGCCAAAACACCCAACGAGTCCCCACAGGAGCCCACTGAGCGGATCTCTTGAATTTTTTAATAAATTCTTTCCTAAAAACATAATTTATTAGATTCTAGCTTCAACATTAGGGTGAATACTTACATAGAAGTATCTAAAACTGAACGGAAATTCAAAAATTTTTAGATTGTAAAAGTATAAATTCGCAATAAGCGGAAAGCTGCATCCGCATGATAACAAATTGATATCACAACATTAGAATTTCTAGGTAAAAATATTTTCATATGAAACATATACAGGGTGTATTTTCATGCAATATAAAAGTTGATGAATATTTTAAATAAACCAGGCAAATCATTAAATTGTTTTTCTGAAATTCCTGAAAAATAACGAACAGATAAGAAGTTTTCATCTCAATGTCATGGGAAGTTGCAATCAACTTCAAAAACGGACAAAATTAAAACACAGGAAGTTACAGTCTTGAGATAAGAAGTCTACTCGATACAACAGGAAATCACACCACAAAAACTCACTTTCTTAGTCGCGTGTTTTTTTGCACACAGTGGTAAAAAACATATAAATAAGCAAACACAAGCTGGAGAGAGTAGTTTTTGTTTAGAAGCCAACCTTAAAATTTTAAAGCAAGCCGGAGATAGTAGTTTTACTGAGAAGCCAAACAAGTGTGATAAACAAAGGTGAGTTTTTGACAACTTTTTTATAAAAGCAGTAATTGTTTCCGCGTTTTCAATTATCATCAAATTTTATGTGATTTCATCCCTTTATAGATGGACCTCACTAAACTAAACGCTGTATCTCTTATAGAAAAAAAGGCAGTTGTGAAACTGACCGATCTGCCCAAAGATACACCATTCAAAATAACAGCGGTGTAGTATAGTTATAGGGTTATAATTTAAATATATGTGTAAATTTAATATTAAAGATTTTATTAAAATTATTGTAATTTTTAGTAACCCTGGTTTAATGAACTTAATTGAAGTAGGTTACTTACTTTGTTTGTTGAATAATCAAAAAACATGTTTAAAGGAAGTAATCTATTGCAATATGTTTACATAAGCAATAAATCGCAATAGTTGTGGAATTCTCAAAATTGAGAAGGGAATAACGATTGCGATGGCCAGGAGTTAAGACTGAATAAGAACAATAAATGTTTTTTAAGTGAAAAGTATTATTTTTTATAAACTAGACAAACAAGACATATTACTTGGCGATCCTGCCAATTAGTTATTTAACTAATCATCGAATAATTGGAAAATATTGAAATGGGAACTACACAAACAAAGCAAGAAGAAGTAATTATAGCTCAGTCAGGAAATAGTGGAGGCCAAACCCAAACTAGTGGAACAACTTTAAAAGACATTTCCGTAAGAACAATTTGTGAAATATTATTTGTCTTGTTTGTACTAGTAGTTATATTACTATATTGGTATAAAATGTGTAGAAAAAATTTGACAAGAAAAATTCGAACAGAAATCAGACGTGCCGAATTAACACGTAGTCAAAACGATGGTTTACAATCCACTGAAGCTTAAGTTAATTGATAGACGAAGAAAAAAAAATTCACATGAAAAAATTGGTATATGGTAACTAAGTCAGTTTGTGAATATTGTAATGGAAATTTAGAAAAAGTATAATATTAGAAGTAATAATAGATATATTATGGGTGAAGTTAGTGGAAATATGGTAGCAAAGTAATGGAAATATGGTAGTAATGGAATGTCCAATAAAGTATCTAATGGTATTAAATAAATCGTATATAATAATATATATGGCATGGTAATATGGTTATGGTAATAAATAATAAGTAAAATATATGGAATGGAGTTTTAAAACAATTTGAAGCATTAGGGACATGGTAATAGCTGAATATGAAAAATTAACAGAAGAGGTTAAGGTATTTTATAGAAATATTGTTAAAGATAGTAGACGTAAGGATTCAAATTTAACTAAGCGATATTTTTCAAAGTTAGATGTTGTAAGAAATAATTTAGTTAGCTTACAAACTTTATATTCTTTAGAAACGTTAAGTAGTAGTAAATTAAACGATATTACGATTCATAGTGAGGTCATTAAAAAATATATTTCTTTAATTGAAGTCACTTTAAATAGTAGAATTAACGAGGAATTACAATTAAGTACCAGTTTACCCTCCAATATGTCCGAAAAATTCGATTTAAAGGTTGCTGCTTCATTAATACCATCTATGAGTGGTACAGAAAGCTCTACTAAGCAGCTTATTGATGCTATAGAATTGTATGATGTATTACTTGACGCAGCAGGTAAAGCATTATTAACTACATATGTATTAAAAACAAGATTATCCGAAAGCGCTAAGCTAAGATTAAAAAAGTCTTATGCATCAAATAATCTTTTAATAGCCGATTTGCGTACGCACTTCATAACAAAAAAGTCAATTCCAGCACTATCTACGAAATTAAATAATTTCAAACAACATGGAAAACCCTTGGAACAATATGGAAGATCTATTGAAGAGATGTTTGTAGATTTAACGATTGCTCAAGCAGATGGAGATAACAACGCATTAGAAGTTCTAACAAAAGTCAACGAAAAAATTGCGATAAATGCCTTCACCAATGGATTAGATAATAACAATTTAAAAACTATAATTAAAGCAAGAAATTATTCCAATCTTGCAGATGCAATACAAGGTGCTAAAGATGAAAGCGTATCAAACACGAATCAAGTACTTCATTTTAGAAGTAAGAACAAACCAAGGAGCAGTTTCCAGCAAAAGAACAACTATTCATGGAACAGAGGTAATTTTCATCAGAACAGACAAAACAATTTTTCCGAAAGGCATTCAAATAACAGAAACCATACTAGTAGCTATAATTCCGACACAAACAATTATAGAAGAAATTACACAACTCAGAATAACAGAAGCAAATTTAATCGAAATTATAGGGGCAATGCCGGTAATCAGTACAATAATAGGAAAGTAAACTATTTATCCGATAATCTCACAAACTCGGAAAATACTCCTTCTAATAGCCCGTCAACGTCTTCAGACTTGTTTTTTCGAGACTCAACAAAATCAAATGACTAATATTATTCTAAATGTTAATTCCTTAAATTTTATACATGTTTCTTACAATAACAAACAAATGAAATTTTTATTAGACACAGGTGCTTCAGTTAGTATTATTTTTCAAAATTATTTAAATAAAAATGAATTTATAGACAACTCAAGAACAATTAACATAAGTGGAATAAGTGGGTCAACAGTATCTTTAGGTTCAGTTAACTTAAACATAAATATAGCTAATAAAAAACTGTGTCATGAATTTTTGCTGATGAATGAACTTGATACAGAAATAAGCGGTATTTTAGGATCAGATTTCTTTAGTAAATATAAAGCAACAATAGATTATGAAAAATTTGTGTTTTCTTTTTATGATAAAAACAATTTAATTGTAATGCCCATGTACTCCCAACAAGCCAACGTTTAAACAGTAATTCCACCGCGTTGTGAGATAATAAAATATTTTTATATAAATACTAAAGAAGAGGCGGTAATTTTACCAACACAAGTATGCGACGGAGTTTTTATAGCAGGAAGCTTAGTAAAGCCAAATACTGATAGCAAAATACCAGTTAAGTTTTTAAATGTTAGAGATAGTGAAGTTAATTTAAAGAATTTTTATCCAAAAATGGAAACATCAAAAGACTACAACCTAGTACAACTTGATACTAACAGAAACGAGTCAGTAAGTCGTATCGAAGAAGTACTGAAATTAATTAACAGGAATCATCTAAATAAAGAAGAGAAACTTTCATTAGAGAAGATTTGTGCAAAGTATGCAGATGTTTTTCTATTAGAAAATGATAAATTAAGTGTAACAAATATATACAAACAGAAACTGCATCTTCAACAATTTAGTAAACCAGTTTATGTAAAACCGTATCGGTTGCCGTATGCACAACGGGATGAAATTCATACAGGTGAATAAAATGCTCAAAGATGGAATCATCGAGGAAGCTAAATCTGAATGGTCAGCTCCGTTACTAATAGTCCCGAAAAAAGCAGATCAACATGGTCATAAAAAATGGAGAATTGTAATTGACTACAGATTATTGAATAAACAACTAGGAGATGACAAATTTCCATTGCCATGTATAACGGATATTTTGGACTCTTTATCAGGCGCGATATATTTTTCACATCTAGATCTATCGCAAGGATATTATCAGATTGAATTGGATCAAGCGAGTAGACCTATAACAAGTTTTACAACCGATCGTGGACAATTTCAAATGACAAGACTGCCAATGGGGCTAAAAATTAGTCCAAGTTCATTTTCTAGAGCCATGACTATTGCAATGTCAGGTTTAAACTACGAATGCTGTTTTGTTTACTTAGATGATTTAATCGTATTTGGCAATAATTTGTCTAATCATAATCGAAATTTAATAAAAGTATTACAAAGATTAAGGGATGTTAACTTAACAAATAAATGCGATTTCTTGAAAAAAGAAATTTTATATTTAGGACATATAATTTCAGCAGATGGAGTCTCACCAGATCCAGAAAAAATTAGGGTCTTACAGGAATATCCAGTTCCAACAGATGCTGCTTCTACTAAAAGATTCGTAGCATTTGCAAATTACTATAGAAAATATATTCAAAATTTTGCTCAAATTGCTAGACCCTTAAATCATTTGTCAAAAAAAGGGGTGCCGTTTGTATGGTCTTCCGAATGTCAAAACTCCTTTGAGACACTAAAGGTAGCTCTCACTACTTCTCCTATTTTACAATATCCTGATTTTTCTTCTAGTAACACATTTATCTTGAAAACAGATGCTTCTGGTAAAGCAATAGGTTCCGTACTTTGTAATTCAGATGGATCAGCTGTTGCTTATGCAAGTCGTAGCTTAAATAAGGCAGAATGCAATTATGCGACAATCGAAAAAGAACTATTGAGTATTGTTTGGTCAGTTAAACACTGGAGACCATATTTATACAATAGAAAATTTATTATTTTAACCGATCATCGTCCATTAATTTACTTGTTTGGTATGGCCAACCCTTCAAGTAGATTAACCAAATTTCGTTTACTTTTAGAAGAGTATGATTTCGTAATAAAACACATTAGGGGTAAAGATAATGTTGCTGCAGATGCATTATCTAGGATTGAAATTTCTTCTGACGATCTCAAAAGCTTACGTCCCACTTCTAGTGAACATTTATTAATTACAACTAGATCCCAAACAAAAAAACGCCTAAATCCCAGTAACGATACAGTAAACAACAATTCAGATAACAGGATTGATCACCCTGGTCTGGTAGAGTTGTTGAAACCGGACAAAAATTCTTTTGAATTGCAACTAGTCACAGATAGTTGTTTTAAAAGTATGAAAAAAGACAAATATGATTTTAGTAATAGTACTTTTATTTGTGATGTTACTAAACAAATTATTTTTATTAGATGGGATTCTCGATTAACGTTCACCCTAGGGACATCGTTAAGAGAATTACTACATATTTATAAAAAATATAATATTTCAGAATTTATTATTATAAAAAATTTACAAGGCGCGCCTACGTTATTAAAAACTATTAAAGATTTAAATAAAAATTTTAAGGAAATGGAAATTAAGATTTCTGTGATAAATGGTGTCGAAAAAGTTACAGATTATGAGATAAAACACTTAATAATGAATGATTTTCATATATTGCCAACAGGAGGGCATGCAGGTATTAATAGAATGTGCAATAACATTAAACAGTATTATTATTGGGCAGGACTTTATAAAGATGTTATGCGGTTTGTTAAAGAATGTGATGATTGCCAAAGATTTAAATACTCAAGACTAGGAAAGGAACCATTGACGATTACTACTACTGCTACATCGGCGTTTCAAAAAATTCATTTAGATCTGATAGGTCCATTAGTTTTGGACAATGAGGACAATAAATATATTCTCACTTTGCAATGTGATTTAACCAAATTTATTGAAGGTTATGCAATACCTAATAAGGAAACTGTAACAGTGGCTAAGGCCTTTGTACAGAATTTTATCCTTCGTTATGGAATTCCTGAGGAAATATTAACAGATCAAGGCACTGAATTCATGTCAACGGTTTTTAAAGAAATATGTTCTTTATTACAGATTAAAAAACTAAACTCTGTAGCACACCACCACGAAACACTAGGTCAGATTGAAAACAATCACAAGCACTTTGGAGCATATTTGCGAATGCAACTTGCCAAAAATTCATCAAATTTTACTTCGTGGATAGCATTTTGGTGTTTTTCTTATAATATATCAGTACATTCAGAAACAAAATATAGTCCTTTTGAATTAGTATTTGGGAAAAAATGTCGTCTTCCTTCCAATTTTAATAGTAATGTCGATCCTTTATACAATTTTGATAATTATCCATTAGAACTAAAATTTCGCTTACAGCAAGCGTGGAGTGATGCTCATACAAATCTGTTAGCTTCAAAACATAACAGAAAAGATTTTTGTGATAAAAAAGCTGTATATACAAAATATAACATAGGTGATAAAATTTTATTAAAAAAAGAAGCTGGCAGCAAAACCGATCCCTTATTTTTAGGTCCTTATACTGTCCTTAAAGAAATTTCCCCTAATATTTTAATTAAACAAGGTAATAAAAATAGAGTTAAGTTGTATACAGAAAAAAAAATTAATTGCATAGTATCTAATTTTTTTTTATTTTTCCGCGGGTAGATGTAGTATAGTTATAGGGTTATAATTTAAATATATGTGTAAATTTAATATTAAAGATTTTATTAAAATTATTGTAATTTTTAGTAACCCTGGTTTAATGAACTTAATTGAAGTAGGTTACTTACTTTGTTTGTTGAATAATCAAAAAACATGTTTAAAGGAAGTAATCTATTGCAATATGTTTACATAAGCAATAAATCGCAATAGTTGTGGAATTCTCAAAATTGAGAAGGGAATAACGATTGCGATGGTCAGGAGTTAAGACTGAATAAGAACAATAAATGTTTTTTAAGTGAAAAGTATTATTTTTTATAAACTAGACAAACAAGACATATTACAGCGGGTCAAATTGTCAGGACAAAATTTGGGGAAGCAGTACTGCTGGAACTAGGAGATAAGGCTGTATTCCTTCCTCAGAGGGTGACAGAAGCATACCGGCCGCACGTGACAGCTTTCAGCTGCTTGAAGTATAATAACACGTACAGAGGGCAAATAGACGTTGGGAAGCCCAATCCCTTAAACATCATTTGAAATCCAAGAGAATTCAAATAATAAAGATGTATATTTGTATATTTGGCACGAAGGTGACGGGGGTGTTTCGTCTAACGAATTCACTTCATGTATCATAGATTTTATTTTAGGCCAAATAAATAATTATACCAAAATTATCATAATTTCGGACGGTTGTGCCTATCAAAATAAAAATCGCGTTCTAGCAAGTGCTTTGGCAAATGTAACAAAAACAAATAATGTTGAAATTGAACAGATTATTTTGGAAAAAGGCCACACCATGATGGAGGTGGACAGTGTTCACTCTACACTCGAACGTCTGTTTAAGCCTCCGATTTACACCCCTGCCGATTACTTAAGTAGAATGAGACAGGCACGAATCAAACAACCCTATATAATCAAACACCTTGATTACTCGTTTTTTAAGAACTTTGAAGGTCTTTCAAACAATTATGTTACAATTAGGCTAGGGAAAAAGGTTGGAGATCCCACTGTGTCAGACATTAGGGCGTTAAGATATATCGATGGAAACATTTATTTTAAACTGAGGCACTCGGAAGCATTTCAACCTCTTCCACACCGTAGACCTAAAGGCGATACAGAAGAACTAAAGAGCCTATATGAACGGTCACTAAAAATTGACAAAAATAAGTTTGACAACTTGCAATCATTGAAGCCATTCATGCATAAGGACCATCAAGTTTTCTACGATAGTTTAGAACACTGATCACATTTTTTTGTTACTACTTTTTAATTAGATCTTGTTGTGTCATTTCAGGAATGCTATTTTTTATTTTTTTATATTTTATCAATGTTTGTCAAATCTATTTTTTTACTGTAAAAACCGCTATGTGCAAATAAGGAACAGTTGAAATGCGCTATGTGCATACTTATTTTAATTTTATACCCACATAGTCAGACAGTTGTAAATTGGTTTATTTTATGCATTTAATAACGATTGTTAAGATTTAATGTAACTTAAAAAACAATAAAATCGTGGATATCTTGAAACATCAACATTTAGTTACGTTTTTTATGTCTCCTGTAAAATTTAGTAAAACGCACTTAGCGCATTTTGAAAGCGCAGCGACGATATTTACTTCTTATTTTGTGTATTTACTTATAAGTTTTATACCGCATTTAACCGACTTTGAATTTTCGCGGGCCTGCTATCTTAAAATGGCTATAGGTGTTATTCAAAATAGATTTTTCGTTGGATTTGTTGACTTGAGAAGGCTTATATTTTGATAGTACGCAATTGCACATCAACATATTTTTTTGTTGCAGCGTCACTATCTGTTGTCGGTTCCTTAACATTACAAATTTTCACATTTTCAATATCCATATTACCATCCTGTGCATAGGCACATAGAGCGTTTGATGTCTATGTCCGAATTTATCGACAGACATAATTGAAATGAACAAGATTCAGCTTGTATTATTCTATTATATCAGCCTCCTTGAGCTCATTGATAATTGCTACTATTTCGTTGTCGTTTGACGTATTACCTGCCTCTTTTAAAGCAATCAACAACTTCAAACGATCCACTAATTCATTGGCATCGTCCCAATAAATATACTCCATAGGTTTATCATTATATGTTAAATGATCGATACCTTTTCCTTTTGCTAAAGGAATCGATTTTAGACGAGTCAATACCTGGGACGATCTATTCGTTGATGTCGTTAGAGATTTTGTTTTGAATAAAGGTTTTATGATGTAGTGATATTTTTCAGTACTTGAGCCCTTAAGACGATCTAACGTGTCGAAATGAACTTCAGTTGTTGTCAAAAGATTTTTATAGTTCTGTAAATCTTGATCGTTGTAACTGGGGTCTCGGTAAAATAGGAGCTCATACATGCCTGGTGTTCCAATTACATATCTTCCTTCTTTGTTTTTCTCAGGTAGTATGTTTATATTACCGGTTTTTCCATCAAACGCAATTCGACGTTTGCCTAATGACCAACCGATTTGATCATTGTATATCGGACCATAATTTTTATCAATTTCATCATCTTTTTGGAAGTAATCTTCAATGAACTGATGACTGATGGCAGGATATTGATCCAAATAGTCTGCGAAAGCTTCCTGAGAAATTTTGGGACGCATCTCTTCTGGAGATTCAGAACGTGTAATATTGCCGGATTCATCGGTTTCGGCCACCGGTTCCATCAAAGGTTCTTCTTCCTTCTTTATTTCCTCTTTTTTAATTGGATTTAAATTTGTAATCGTTTTTTGTAATGTCTTTGAGGATTGCACAATTTCTTCAAGAGGTTTGGATATTGGCTTGATTAGTTTATTGATAGACTCATCTTGCTCTGATTTACCCAATTTCAACGCCAAGTATTTTTTGCGAATCGATCTGGCAAGTTCAGACACTTTTTTCTTGCGCAATGCAGTAACAACCTTATCATCAGACATATTGGTATAGACTAAAGGCGCAGCTTACAATTTTATATATTCATCAAATCCTTTGCGATACCTACCATCATTGAAGGGGAAATCCTTCACAATTACCAAAGTACCATAACGGTCACACCAGCACGTTGAACACATATTTTTAAATGTGTCGAATGTCATGTCTGGAGATACGTGTTCGTCGAATATATGTTTCAAGTTCACCTCATCTTGCTTGAATAAAACAATTACATTACAATTGTCGCGTATAAGCTGTTTCGGTATTTTTGAATATGTTTGACAAAGATATGCGGCATCGATCTATTTATGTCTGCACATGGAGTAATATTCACGAATTTTCTGTTGACCATCACATGCAACGTCATCGAATAAAAAGACAGAATTAGGCCGAGTTTTATCTGGACTTATTATAACCACGTTGTCTTTAAATGGAAAATAGCCAACGCCCTTGACTTGTGCTATAACTTCTTGCAGCAATTGGTACTTTGGTTGGAATAACGATTTTGAATAAACATAAACGTTTTTGAATTTCGCGCCATTCGGATTAAATAGAAGCGCCAGCACGACATTCGTCTTTCCACACCCACTGGAACCACATATAATGACACGGAAAGAATTTGGTAACAATTTACCATGTTTGGCGATCGATGGCGTTGAGGTGAAATCTAGATTTTCAATGGGTATCGTCTGCTCTTGTTGAATTATCTTCATTGTGTGTGTTGTTGTTTTTCATAGTGCTATTGTGTAAATATAGGTGTCGCCACTTACGCGTATCAGTCTTAATGTTGGTGTTGGAAGGAGAAGGTCTTTTAAATTCTCTCATCAATAAACTACCTATTGAACTTCACTTGCCTACCTATCAGTACTGTGGACGTAAGTACTACCCTCCACCCCCTTTTTGCAAAAAATTGGTAGCCGGGACAAAATTAGAAAAACGTCTTGATCGAGGAGATCCGGGCATCAACCCCTTGGACGCAGCTTGTAAACAACACGATATTTCTTACTGGAAGAATAAGTCTCTCGAGGAACGACACAAAGCCGATCAGATACTTGAAGATAAAGCTTGGGCTCGCGTCAAATCAAAAGACGCTTCTTTGGGGGAGAAAACTGTTGCATTACTTGTGACAGGCGGAATGAAGGTGAAAAGAAAGCTGGGAATGGGATGTCGCCACAAATGCCGTTCCTTGCATCGAGATGTTATTCTAAAAGTGGGAAAGTCCATGAAAGAAGGGGCATCTTTGAAAGACACCGCAACGTTTGCCTTACGGGCAGCCAAAGCACTGATTAAGCAATTTGGTGGGAAAAAAGAAGTTGAGGTATCTCGAGTGATACCTGTAGCGAAATCCGGAGGTTTCCTACCGCTTATTCCTTTGTTTGCTGGTCTTTCGGCACTCGGAGCTTTGTCATGTGGTGCTGCTGGAATTGCAAAAACCGTCATTGATGCTAAGCATGCGCAAAAGAAATTAGAAGAAGATGTACGTCATAATAAGGCTATGGAACGTGTAGGATCTAGTCTGTACCTGAAAAAGTATCCAAAAGGCGGCTTCGGATTGTATTTGAAGAAGCAAAAAAACTAATGAAGCTACCCAATCACGCACTATCCGAATTCGACATAACACATTACGCAAAATCGCTTAAAATACCACATTTTCGAGGAGTTTTTATGCGGGACCCTCTCCCCAAAGACGGCCCCCGAAGACAAGAATGTGCAGTAGTTAATTTGGATACCTCTAAGAATAGCGGAAGTCATTGGGTAGCTTACAGAAAGATAAACAACAGTGTAGAGTATTTCGATTCATTTGGTAACTTGAAGCCGCCGAAAGAAGTTGTTAAATATTTTGGGAAAAGTGCGCGAATTTTCTACAACAATACCCATTATCAAAACTACGATCAAATCAATTGCGGTCATTTGTGTTTGAAATTTTTTCAACAATGACGGAACTATTACTACAACACATCTACCATGGAAAAGCATTGAGTGGTTTCACTGCCGAAGAACTAAAGTACTTTCCCATTGAATATCCAATAGAGTGTGTTAGACCTTCGGAATTGCTTGATATGTGGCATAAGCTCCCCAATGCATATCGAGCAAATTTTGAACTACAAATACGACTGCCTTGTTTCATCCATTACAATCGACCTGATTGGACGACGCATTGTAACAGACCTCCGAGTTCTCAAGCCACTTGTTTTCTTCGCAAACAAACAATAAAAAAAGATATTTAAATTCAAACCTGTCTCGAATTCCATTAGTCATCATGTCACAGTTGCTGAGAGTTAACAGCACCAATCACGTGTTTACCTTTCAACCTCCTACCCCTATTGTCCTCGATCCAAAGAATGATTACGAAATAGCTCTACGTTCTTTTCATTCATATCACAGTATACCAAACATTGAAAATTGTACGTTTTACTACTACGATACCAAAGACAAGCTTAAAAGTTTTGATTTTCCCATTGGATGTTATGAAATTGCTGACCTTGAAGAGTTTATCTGTGATAAGTTGGGTGCGAGCAATTCAACTAGACCGGTATTTTCACTAAAACCCAATCACAATACGTTGAAATGTGAAATTTCAAGTAAATACAAAATTTCCTTTATGCAAACTGATAGTCTTGGGAGAATATTGGTATTTTCACCGAAAATACTTGACGCTAACAAAACGCACTCTTCAGATCTTCCCGTCAAAATCATTAAAGTATCCAGTATCCGCTTCGATTGTAACATTACCACTGAAGCCTTCGATGCAAACAGACCTGCTCATACTATCTACGAATTCGTCATACAAGTAGATCCTGTATATTCCATCGACAAAATTCCTCATAATTTGCTCTACTTACCCGTTATACCACAACGTGAAATAACCAATATCACCGTCATCGCCTCAGACCAAGACGGTCAGCCTGTAAACTTTCGTGGAGAACTTAGTACTTTGGTGTTGGAGCTTAGAGTGCGAAGCAGGTGGGACTAATAATTAATCATAAAAGACAGTCTGCAGAGCTTTCAACTTCATCAGCTAAGCAGTCGCCAAAGCTAAAACAGCTCACGTTCGCAAACCTAAAAATAATAAATTCACTGATGTAAGTCAAACTATACCTGGAATAATTTTATCCAGAAATTTGGAATTTATGACAATATGCTTGTCCGGAGCTCGACTACCCCATGCTTCACTTATGAAACAGATTGTTCCTTAGGGTGTAATTCCAATAAGATATTTCACTGTATGATTATGTTTGTAGTGGGACCAACACTGGGCACTTCTGAGTAAATTTGATGGTTTTTCAATATATATTTCGAAGCAATCAATAATAACTGATATTTTGTCACCAAAACTATCAGTAAAACATGTGGGCATAGTTTCCTTCAAAATTTCTCGGCTTGGCCAGACTATTAATTTCTTCAACCTGTCATACAAAACATCAATGATATTCTTCAAGTATGTTGATGCTGTAGTGGGACTGATACCAAAACGGTATGCTAAATCCTTGAAATTGAAATTCAGTCTCAACTTTATCAATGTTTGTAGCACCTGCTCAAAAACTGCTAAGCTGGTATTATGATGCACTGGAATATAGTCTTTCGAGGCTTCCACAAGAACTTGTAACTTGTTAAATGAATTCAAACCAGTATAATACTTTGTTTTTATATCATCGTCTTTCAAAAAATTAAAACACATCTTTACTTTTTGTATCCTTGCCTCTAATTTTTTAGTCGCTTCGAGGGATATAATCATTCCTGTGAAGTCTTCCGCTGTTATATTGGTCTGACAACTTTTATCGTTCTCTTTTGTTTGTGCCTCCAATAAATCAACATCTTCGATCTCATCAGAAACTTCCTACAAAAAAAACCAATACTACCTTGATGAAATTAAATATAATATTACTGTACCTCAGATATATCTTATATCATGTGTTTCCTTCTTTTCCTTGCCCTGTCTTCTCTGACAGAATTGATATGAACTTTTTTACGAACTACTTCATCATTTCCATAGCCCATTGCCAAAGATGGAACCCAGTCAGGACTATTTTCGTCATTTAACTCGGATGGTTTTGCTACAATATTATTTGATTTTATTTGATTATGAAAATCAAATATTCCATAAATTTCTCACCAGACAAAAAATGTTTACTGCATACTCTACTGTGTTTAAGTTTGACTTCTGTGAGATCTTATCTTCTGATAGCATCTCCTTTTTGAAAGTTCGTTCAAGTCCTCTCTATGTGCAAAATGTAATTCACTAGGTATTTTGTAAAAGTTCACCCGATCACGATCTCCACGGCTTCCGCAATTTACTACACAACACGTTGTAGGCATGATTTTATGTTATGCAGGACGATTGATATGTAAAATCAGTCTCAAACAACGAATTTCAGCAAGCAGCAACACAATCGCCCACAAAGACAAATTGATTATGGACTTTTTTAGTTTTCTTTCCGTTTGAATAAACAACATGAGTGCCTACAGGCGGCCATCTTGATTTAATTTCGACAGCATCTCGGACATCTGAATATCTCCTTTGTTTTCAATTATATTTATAGGTTATTGACTACTGACATTCGATCAAAATTAGCAACGCGCATGTTTGGAAACGAGATTATTGGATAGAAATAGAGCAGGTCCTATTTTCATTCTAAGTAACGTGCTACTCAATAATTGCTGTATTACACGATCGTAGAACTTTGGGATCAAATTTACATACAAAATTGAAATCGATTTTTGAAGCGTGTCATACGGGCTTAGATTGAATTTGTGACCTAATATCATTATTAAAACTGTTATTAGGTGCCAAATCTATTTAACAAAGAAAGTGAAGACTTGTAGTGTTCACAAACAACTGTCAGGGAGTTGACGTGACATACATGCGGGAAACGGGTGTGTCATACATGTGAGATATTTTGGTTGCGTTCACCAGCACCGAGTCTTTCATGGAGCGCTAAATTAGAGCTGTCTCAGCGTTATTTCAAACCCGCTAAATCTGGTGAACGAGTAAACGTCAACGGTCAACGCTACGTTTGTCAAATTTCGAAAAGAAAAAGTGTCAGGTCAATTTTGGCTTACAAAAAAATATGGATTTGTTACATCAGCTGTTTCACAATGACAATATTATTCCAAAAGCAATAAATGCAGTATTTGAACAAGCACAACCGTTAGAAATATTACAAGAACGTGGAGAACTTCCAGTAAGAAATGAAAATTATTTCGAAAATACCATCCCCCGATATAGCGATTTACAGTTTCGAGAACATTTTCGAATGTCAAGGGAAACATTTGAAGTAAGTGAATATTCTACAATGGCTTCCTAATTCTCTAAATTATATTTTCTTATTATATAGGAATTAAGTATACATATAGGACACAATAGAAGAAATCAAGATGATCGAGTAAACCCGAGAGTTTTTTAGCAGCTAGTGATCGATTTGGACTTGCAAAAAGTTCAGCACACAAAATTTTTTGTGCAATATTGCATTCAATTGGTCTTATTTCTGGACAATATATCAGGTGGCCAAATATGCAAAAACTTCTTCACACAGCAAATGTAAGTTTACCAAAGATGTCTGTCCAATTCTATTAAAAAAATCAAATTTGTGTTACATAGATTTTTTAATGTTAAGTTACACACGATAAAAATGTATAAAACTCCCTTTTTATATGGATTGAAATTGTTGAAAAGTCATTAACTGCTTGATTTGAATACAATCTTCAACATTGTGCTACACTCTAAACCGTTTTAAGTATAACAAAACATATTATATAGGATTCTCCGAATGTCCTATAGCCTTCGTAGCTCAGTGAAAATGGAGTGAGTTTCGGATTCTTTGTTGTACAAAAATCCAATAATAAAATAAGTGTATCAGGGCGCCAGACGATTACCCCCCTTATAGAACACTCTACGTACCAGTCTACGAGTTACCGTCCCCTCCTAGACGAAATTCGAGATAACAGGTGTCCACCCTATAATTTCCTATAAAATAAACTTATCTCCAACTAGTACACTCAAAATAAAACACTGGAGTTACCAAATTGAACAGTTTTACTGAATTTAATCGACAAAAGAATATTTAAATATAGTAGATATCGATTACATTTGATCTAAGTACAGGCTGCTGCTCGTAACAGTCAAAAATATTTATAAAAACAAGAAACCCTTAATAATAATTAACCTAACCGAATATTAGGGGGAGTATGATTAGTTAAGTCGTATATATATCCGTGTTCGATGCCAGAGCTCTGATATGCGAAGTTATGGTTGGTAAATGCACGTAGTAAGTCAGTCTCGCTAAATTAAAGGTTGAGTAGACACCCCTATGTTATTCGTTACAAATATAAACTAAACTAAGTCACCTGACATTGAAATTTGTAATACCCGGACCGAACATGTATAATATCACGAAAAAGTTGATCTCCACCATGTACTGGAGTCGCCCTGGTGGTCTCCACTATTATTAGTTAAAATTGTACTTTGTTTGCAGCTGTAGTCAAGGGTATTATCCTCTGTTGTCTTGGGCTAGATTAATGTATACTTATTCTGTAGCTCGAGCTAGACACCATAAATTCAGGTCTCTACCAAAATTTCTTGTACCAGAATACTAATATCTTCAGGTTTTAACCAATACTAGAACCCAACATTAAAATATTCTCAAACCAACCAGTGAATGACTTGTACCCATCCCAAAAACTGCTGGGCAACTTCCAGCCCAACATTGAAAACTTGTAACCATACAAAAAACTGCTGGGCAACTTCCAACCCAACATTAAAACCCTAAAATATAACCCTCATTTTACTGGACTATATTTTTAAAACCAAATAAATGATAAATATATATTCTAGTAGAGAAACGTAATAAAAACCACTCGCCCATAATGGGGTTATAATCAATCCACTAATCCTACAATTCGAAATCGTAGAACAATTCGAATCCCTGGTTAGCACTGTCTGAAATAAATTGTATATTCACTACCTAAATCGTCAAATGGACCCAGAAATGTTTCCCGACAAAAAAATACTTACAATGGGCTGAACTGCCTAAAATCCTCATAAGAGATAGTCACTAGGTCAACATCACACAACCCTAGTAATCATTTAATAGAAATGCATCTGATTTAATCCTCAAACTAATTTGAGCAGGAATCACCAACAACGAACAATTTCCTCGTTCAAAGCATTTCAAAGTTCAGACACCAAAATGAAGTCTTTCCTCCTGTCCGGAGAGGATCAGCTGACCACCTTCACAAAACACAGATCACAGCCTGAAACGACAGAACAGCTGTTTTCCACCGTCAAATCTACACACGAACACAGAAATAGCATAGAAATGTTAGTTCGACGGCGAGTGCAGGCCACACAACCTATAGGAAGGCAACTTATAGTGCATAACGCGAAAATTCCACGTTACAATTGACTTGCAATCTTGAATTCAAAATAAATATCTGTCTAGTCCATTGAAATCGAAAAATTTTTAATTTCAGATATTTGAAGCACGCTCTCGGGGCATTCCTGGGGTAATAGGTGCTATAAATGGGTGTCATATAGCTATAAAGCAACCTGAAAATAATCCTGTAGACTACTAAAATCGAAAGGGATTCCATTCAATTATACTCCAAGGTAAAAAAAATCGAAAACCGTTGGTAATTAACTATACTTAATTAATATATGTTCGATTTTTAGGTGTTTGTGATGAAAGAGGTGTTTTTATAGACACCACTATAGGAAGGCCTGGTCGAATACTCAATGCTAGGGTATCTAGATTGAGTGAAATATAATATCGTTTAACAGATGAAAACCCAATTGTTCCACAAAATCTGCACCTAATTGGAGATTCAGCATATCCTTTGATGGTTAATCTGATGAAACCCTACCAAGATAATGGTCACTTAACTCCAGAGAAAGTTACCTATAATATCAAACTCTCCACTATCCAATCTATTATAAAGAGATCATTTGGATTATAGAAATGCAAGTTTCTACGCTTGAAATTCCTAGATGTTAAAAACAACCAAATTGCAAACAGAATAATTTTAGCATCATGTGTTCTCCATAATTTCATTCTGTTACAAGAAAATCCAATGGATGATTATAATGTTGAAATGGACAATATTGAAATTAATAATGAAAACATTGATGGTAATAATCAAAATATACTTGGAAATGCAGAAGTCAAACGAGCTAATATAGTTCGTTTATGTAGTGAAAGGAACTAATTTTGTTATTAATTGGATGTATTGAAACAGAAATGACTGTGGATTTGAAAGTTTATTTTGCTAAATATATTATTTTTGTAATAAATCATTTTTGTCTTGTTGAATTTCATTATTTTTTTAAATTTCCTCTGCAATTTTCTCCAAAGCTGCAACTCTTCTTTCTTCCAGGTTGAACATACTTTGTCTGTATGTCTGCAGCCTTTGACCTTTAACAATTTTCCTCTTTTTTGAAGGAGTTTCTGTATTAAATTTGTAGTCAGTATCTCTGTATGGAGAAGCAAGCTCTTTAAAAGTTATCAGCTAATCTAAATTTATATCAACCTTATTGTTTAAATATCTTGTTGACTGACTTGGCTGACTACTATCAGTATACTTCGAAGTACTTAATAATACCAATTATATTTTTGTAACAAAGACTTAATGATTTGTGGATAGTATCTACCCGATACTTAAGTATCTGATACTAGAAGAATTGAAAAGAACTGTAATGCCGAAATAGAAGAGTAATTGATACTTAAACTCAACCATATCTACTTTTGGTAACCTATCAGATACATTTTGAATACACATATTACATAATTACCTAATAAAACTCACAATAAGTAGAAGTCTTATTTAATGAATATCAATTTTACATTTTACTACAAATATCAAATATTTATAGTATTTGTATCTACTCGATACTTGGAAAAGTATCGATTGTACATCACTACAAAGAATTTCTGTCAATTGAACAAACATACCATTATTCTCTAAATCTTCTTCATTATCCACGTGTGGTGATATTTCAATTGAATTAGAATTTCTTACAATATATTATTCAAAATACTCCTCATCTACAAATAATTACTAAGATAATACAATAGGGTATCAAGTAATGAAAAAAACTGAAAATAATAGAATAAATGAATATACTCACTATCTAACAGATTCTGAATGTCTTCACTCTCTACAATTCTTTACAATAAATTGTTATAATTATAAAGCACTTCAAATGATGCCGCCATTTGGAATCTTTAAACAAGTTTACTTCCAACCAGCGCAACAAATTTACGATTAATAAAATGGCGACTGCTTGGTATAGCCGCTTAAAGTTAGCCAATAGATGCTTTCGGAAAGTGTGATCCGATTAAACTGTTCGATCGGTTTAGTGATCTTATCGTTCGGAAAATGATCCGAAGTCGAGTACCCGCGTTCGGTAAGTGATCTTGTTGACTCGGTTTTCTCATATGTTTGTGATCCCGTTGACCCTGTTCTTGATGTGGGTAGTAAATTAATTTAATATCAGCTGTTTTTGATTTTTTGGTTATGTTTTATTTTAATTTTCTTGTAAAGCAAATCTTGTGATTTGTTTTGTTTGTTGTGCTTTGTTTTTTGGTGAAACAAAGTCTTTTCTTGCTGCGAATTATGGAGACAATTGGAGAGGAAATGCAAGTAATTACGTTACTAGATGGAGATGGGGAGGAAGAACATAATTGTTTAGTAACAAGGGATGAATTAAATATGATTAATAATAGAGGTATTTTTTTGAAATTTTTGATTCAAGAGCAGTATGTATGATGATGCTTTCTTACTTCCTTATTATTTCAGATCTAAAATTGGCGACATCAATTTTACAAAAATCCATTGAAAGAAAAAATCGAATGCTTGCATTAAGGCTAATAAAAGGAAATCCACAAGTTGTTGGCTGCTCAAGTGGTGCGAGTACTGCAAATAATTCAAATTGCACTGCTAGCTCTAGCTCAACTCTCCCAAATTTTTCAGAACCTGATGTTGAAGAACAACCTGAGGATACTTTTGATGAAATGGAAACAATTGAGGAAGTGCTCTCAAATAGATGGTCTGATAAGGAAGTAAAACTAGTAATTGAATTATATAGGGTAAATTTACCAAAATTCAAAGAAAAAAAATTTCGTCCAAAGGCAATTTTTACTGAAATATCAAAACAGTTTACAAGATTTACTGAAAATCAAATTGAAACAAAAATTAAAAATTTAAAAAAAACCTACAAGGTTATTTTAGATAATAACAAAAGCACTCCCAAGTAACAATTTATGCTGATTATTGATTGAAAAAGCGCTTAAACGGTTTATTGTTCAGTCTAAAGCTGAATATTGGTATCAAACTTATTCTGAATAAACCCTTGTTAAGCTCTTATTCACCCAAAAGTGGAGAATTTATACAGCTTTCTGAACTCTATATAGCTGACAGACATATCTGAAGAATGGCTTCTTCAGCTCTTATTCAGTATTTGTAGTTCAGCCTTTATACAGACATGGTTTTTTAATTATTCATGTTCAGTTCTCTTTCAGCCTCAGCCGCAGTTGTGTAGCTGAATAAAATTTCTGAAAAAGCTTCTATTCAGCTCAATTTTTCAGCTCTTGTTCAGTTTACCTTCAAAGCAAAAACAAATTAATATGAATTATACTTTTTTTTAATTCATGATTTTTATATTATTCATTTATATTTATTACCACAGTTACTGCATGCTATTATACTCCAAATTACAAATATATTTACTTACCTGTTTTTCTTCCTTTCATCGGTGGGGATTGAACCTGGGACCCATAGATTCAACATTCATCAATCGATTGTTCTCTAACCTCTGCACCATTGGAACACATGCAAAGTGTTTGCGAAGGATGCTATTTTTTGTAAATTTATATGGCATTACTGCTGAACAGCCGCCTATAACCTGGATATAGTATATATCGATTAATCGGTTTATGCTCGGGCTGCGCACACATAAAGAGAAACGGAAACGGTAATAAAACTTTAACCTCTAAAATTTTTCAGTGTGGGTATGTTTATAGTGTGAGTGAGAAAATGCAAGCAAACAATCTGGGTAAGAGAGTATATTATTTAGTTTTTCAATTAATATAATATTCATATAATTAGATTTCTTTCTTTTAACTCTTTATATTATATTACAGGATTCTGCTTAGTAGAAACAATAGAGGCAGGTCAGAAATTGATAACGATTGTACCCCAGTTGTGGGTTGATAATGGAATTTTAAGATGGCCGAATAGTATTAATGCCAGTGCGCTTGTAAGGGATGAAACATGCAAGCCACAAAATTCGTGGACCAAATTACCCTGTAAGATTAAACATATGAATATAAAAACTTACGAGGAGGGTGAGATGGAAGCAGAAAATCTATCAGGGCATGATACAGACACGTCCACAGTTGTATCTTTGAAAAAAAGAAAAATTACTAACAGAAAAACAAATTTTAACTCAATATTAAAAGAATGTAATAGACAAGAAGGGCCTTTATTTAAAAAAGTAAAAGTTATGCCAAGTTGCACTGCTACAGAAACAGACTTATTTCAAGTATCCGAAGTACCGATAGTTCAATTAAACTTAATCGAGCCTGATGATGAACGGCCGCAAGCAGGACCAAGTAACGTCATTACAACGAATGATATCTACATAAATTCACCAGAGCCTGATGAACTGCAACAGGTAGCACCCAGCATTATTAATGCAAATGATATATTGAATGCAAGCTTCATAAATATGCCAGATCCTGATGCGCATGTAAGTATAGGATATTGTAAATTTTTCACCTCATTACTTTATCACAATCAATTCTTTATAATTTTAATATTACAGGGCGCTAATTTGGAGAAATTTAAACAAGAAATAATTGAAAAAATTGATTCTGCCACAAGTCAAATTCTCAACTCTGTGGGAGAACTAATGGCTAAAACCATAGCAGCTATAAAAACTGATTTTGATATAAAACTTGCTGCTATTTCTGAAAACAGACCAGCAGTACAGAGTACAGCGGATCTGTTCCAATTAGAACCTGTCTCTTCAAAAGCCGAATTAGAAAATTTAGAAGAAAACCTCCAAACTCCGGAATTTGAAGAACAAGTGGTAAGTCAATATTATGGACAGATTTTTCTACAATATTCAATCAGGTATTCTAACATGAGCAAATCTTTAATATTTTCTGGTATGCTTAAGAAAGAGTACCCAATAATGAAGTAAAAATCAGATATATTCACATTTTACACATGTCACAAAATGTTAATGGGTTTATTTGTTTGTAAATAGGTTCAGTATATGAATAAAATCATTGGAAATTCAGTGGATACCCGTGGTATGAACACATGTTATGTGTTGTTGGACCATTTCTTCAACAGAAAATTTATGGTAGAGTGCAGTTGGAGTGGTATGAGTAGAAGTAATGAACAAAAAAGTGCAATTAAAATGTGCAAAAATATTTTAAGAGTATTTTTAAGAATAATTAGACAAAAATATGAACATTTTTCTGAACTAGAGTTACAGAATTTTTTCAAATTGATAACTAAAAATTCCAAAAAACGTTCCCAAATGTCCGGTTTACGGCAATCATCAACACATATCAGACAGGTTAAAAAACAAAAAGAAACAAAATCCATGACTGAGAAGGTGCCACAAAAAGTACCAATAAATTCAGATCATGATACTAGTGATGATGACGAGGATGATGATTCCTGAATATTTTTTTAACTCTAGTTATTGGCAGGATTTATACAGGGTGTTTATTTTTTTATTTATCATATTTATTTAATTTAGTGTATTTTGGTATATACCAAATGAAAAATCCACTCAATGTTTTTTTAAATGTTTATTCGTTTTTGCTTTGAATACTTTTATGTTGTGGTGTTCTTAATTATATTATAATAGATATATTTGTTTTTTTTTACACATACCAAATTTGGGTGGTTTGTCAATAGTTGGCTATTGTATGATGTAAAGGTATAAAAACAAAAATATTATCTTTATAATGAATGGTTACTAATTTACAAAATATATCGTCTGGATTGTAAAATGTTAACATTTCTAAGTTGAATGCGTCTGCACAATATAATATGTGTAAATAAGATGAGCAGATGGGTGTTTTGAAAAAATCTTCTTTTTTTTTGTAGCGTGGCCTTGGATTTTTATTTTACCACTTTCAGTTGAAGCTGTAACCATTTTCACAATATCATTTTTTTTTGTTAAAAACCATGCATCTTTCATATTATTACTTAAATACAAACCATCCTTGCTTAGAAAATAAACTAAATTTCCTCTTTTATTAACATTTGAAGACAGTAGTTTCTCTGAGCTCCTAACGTTTGATGTTATAATTTCATTTCTCTCTGAGAGTCTGTTGATCACTTGTTCTAAATTATAATTGCCCATGTGTAGCAATCTTTTTATTTGAAATAATTGGTTTTCAAAGGGATAAGCAGATATAGATTGTAATACTCCAAATCTGTTAACGTCACCTACTATGTGCACTAAGTTATGAACATTGCTGGTGAGATAATCTTCACTATAAATATCTTTAAACTGTTCAACGTAGGTTTCGAACATAAGTTGTGCTACAGAAAGATATTTTTGGTATATATCACAACTACAAATTTTTGTTGCTACAAATAAAAGTAGAAAATGTTGATTTATATGATCTTTCACAACATCTTTTAAAACAACTATTCCAACGTAATTGAGAAAACTACGATATTCGACACCTTTCCAGAAGGCTAAACAATCCATGCTCCTCATTGGTCGATGTATCTCTCTTGGTAGTTTAACCATTTGTAATGCATTAGAAATTTTGTTAATATCGCGAGCACAAAGTTTTCCTCCTAATCCAAGTGTTCCATCCCTCCATCCAAGAAGACATCGCTTAACTACTCCAAGTTCCAATAAATGTAATGAATCTGCTATGATAAAGTCTTGGATCATATCCAGCTCAGAAATTCTTAATAATGGTGTCTCTGTCCCCTTATGGTGTCCACCATATTCTTTTAAACGAAACTTTCCATCTGTTCTGAGTAATGCTTTAGTATCAGGAAACACCACTGTTCGACTTGTATATGAGTATTCACCTTTTGTCGTACACTTCAGACATCCTTGTATTCCGTTGTAGCTAACAACGCCTAGAATAAGTAAAATTGTGTACTGCAACAAGGAAAACATTATTGTATGTTACCTTTAACAAAAGCACGTGCAGGCGAATCACAGATGAAGCAACGAATTTTTATCTGGATAATATGATCATTAACTAGACATCCATTTTCCACAAGATTCAAATACTCATTTACAAAAGGCGATAAGTATTCTGTGATATTTAATGGTTTCGTTTTACCTATATATATTCCAATAGACATTGGTGGAATATTCGGCATTCCATGTATATTAAACAATATTGGCCAGAACTGAAATTTTGAACTTTTATGAATGGGTATTCTATCTATATTAATATTAATTTGAATGCTTAGATCTTCAGCTAGGTTTTTGAAACAATTCCGTAAGCACACCTCGATGCCCTGATGCCAGTACTGTCCACCTTGTATAAGCTTTATTACCTTTTTTGTATCATGGGGGGTTTTTAATAATGTTCTAGGATCATTCGGTAACTGCGCATCTC
Source organism: Lochmaea capreae (assembly GCA_949126875.1). Classification (NCBI taxonomy): domain Eukaryota; kingdom Metazoa; phylum Arthropoda; class Insecta; order Coleoptera; family Chrysomelidae; genus Lochmaea; species Lochmaea capreae. The sequence continues at coordinate 23,798,312 of OX421409.1, read as the reverse complement.
CGTAATGTTGCCTGATTAAACTTAAAATGCCTTTTAAAGCTTGATGGGTCACATTAAATTGAATTGCCCATCTACGCAACGCATCAACAGAATTCATATCAGATGCTATATAATTAGGGTCACTGGTGGAATATATAACATCACTATTTGGTTCACTTATTATTGTACTGTCATTGAATGTCTCTTCGTTAGATATAGCAGTAGAGTCGATGTCATAATCAAACTCATATTCAGAGTTGGTTTCAGACTCCGAGTCTGTACTCTCAATGAAACCATAATTAGATGACGATATCGATGTTGTTGGTGAATCTATAAACAATAAAAAATACAATAAATATTTTATATACTTCTCTTGTAATCACAATTATTGTAAAATCTAAAACATGTGAGTAGGTACCTCTTCTTTTAGAATACAGTTTTGCCTTTTGAAGGTATACCTATAATGTGTGAAAATGATTTTTGTTAAATATAAATACTACTCACCTAAGTCTGTAATATTACTACTACATGATGGTGATGTCGATATTGTGTTTATTGTACTGGAATATAGTTGTCTCAGAACTCTTTCGCAATGCTCTCGGCTCTTCTTTAATCTTCTATGGTAGGTTCCACTCTTTTTATATTTTTGTATTGACCTATTCATTTCTCTCTGTATATAGGTACTGTATGTACTAAGTTCACATTCAATTAACATAATAAAATAAAACATAACATAGTTGTCAATAATTACAAATATAATTTTCACAAAATACTTTCCGGAAACGTGAAACGGTGGCAGTGCATTCAACGTGGGTGTAAATCGTATATTAAAACTTTTTCAGACAATAGTGTAATTATTGAACACAATGAAAGCCATAATCACGAGGACTGTGATATGTCCATTTTAAACCGACAAAAACTAAGCAATTGTTTAAAAAGACGTGCCATGGAAGATATATGCGAGAAACCGATGAAGCTCATTCACAAACAATTAAATAAAGAAAATGTTGATACACTGACTATAACGGACGTGCATCTAGTGAGAAAGAACATTTATAACGGCCGAAAACAAGTTCTGCCCAAGATTCCAAATTCCATACAGGAAGTACATGACGTATTAAATACGATGAAGGTGTTAACCAATCAAGGAGAGTTATTTTTGCTAACCAATGATTCTGTGAAAAATTACGTGGCATTTTCGTGCACGTCCAACTTAATATTTTTGAGCAAATCACGAACAGTTTATGTAGATGGGACTTTTAAGTGCTGCACAAAATTTTTCCACCAGTTATTCACCGTTCACGGACTACAAAATGGGCACTATATTCCATTAGTCTTCTTTTTGCTTCCAAATAAACAAGCAAATACGTATGCTACTGCATTCAATTGTATAAAAGATCAATGTTCAAAACTGAAGATGACTTCCATCAATACATCCAACTATTCCTGGAAATCCATTTTTTAATTTAAAATTGTTACTTATGTGCTCTGCTTCCTCTCTGGTAGGCCATTTTATAAATTTGTTTCTTATAGAAATTAGGCCATCTAACACTCTGTATATGACATCATAAGCAGTACTTTTAGTGATGTTGAACCTATCAGCAATTGATCTGCAATTCACAAAAAAACATCTTATTTGCTAAAAATATTATGAAAAATTTAAAATACTCAGAAGTTAGTTGTGAAGTTGTGTAGAAGTACAAAAGAAAGAAACATTGGAAGAAAATAATAAACAACTATTACCTATGACTTACCTAAACACTTCTTGATTTACAAGGTACCAAAGAGTTATTAAAATTTGTTTTTCCAACGGTAAAGAAGGTTTTCCCATTACTTTTTGTATATGTCCCAAGTTTTTAATTAAAATCTAAAAAAAATATGTTTTTATACCTATAAACTTTTTACAAAATGCAATTAACTGAACTGACCATCACTTAAGTACATGGGTATAATTTCTTCACAATATTTAGAGATTTTATTTCTTTTATTTTTCTCTAGTAACCTTAAGCAAAGTCTTGAGACGGACTCTTCCTTATCTTCAAGCTCTTCATCAAATAAAATATTTTGAAACAAAAAAGTAATTACATGTTTTTCCATATTTAAATTTAATAATTCAGAAATTATTAAGGACAAGAACTTGTGCAAGATATATAGCCTAACCTCAAACGCTGAACGCAAATCAGTAAACAAAAACAAACGAGGATTCGGGCAGGGCAGGTACCGCCAATACCGCCATCTCATCCATCCGAAACGTTCGGAAACGTTGTTTAATCCACTATGAAAACGAGCTGATCTGCAAACAGCTGATATTGACCTACCTGATCGAGGATTCACATTTCCGAAAGCACCTCCAAATATCAAACGGTACGTTCACCAACGAAACACAAAGCTGTTGACTACCGCTTACGCAGCGCTTCGTGCTGGTGAACGCACCCTTTCTGATTGTTAAAATATAGTTAAAATAAATGTTTTCAAGTACATCTGAGTTGTGAATACACAACAACATCATACATCTTATTCATTATTCTAACGACAGTTGACAATTGACATTACTAAAAACTAAAGTCAAGTGTTCAAGAATAACAACCACAAAGCAGGTTTTTTAGCGATCACTTACAACACAACCCACAGGATTCAGATTTTTTGTTCCCCACTCTGGCACCCTCATAGGTATTTTAACAACTCCTGACAAAATTAAAAGTATTTATTTTATAGAGTTTAAAACATTTTACTTGTACAAAGTATCTGCATATGTTGGAAATATTGGAAATGCCCTCCATATCAAATTATTCGCCAGTTGGTAAGGTGCAAACACCAACCAAAACTTATACAAGGAAATTAATTAATCAAATTCCAAAATTAGAATCCCATTACTGCCGCAAATCGACGACAAAACTGTACCTAGAGCCCAAATTTAAAAGTAAAGCAGAACTTTACAGCGTTTATTCATTAGACTGGTGTAAAGAGAAACAGCTTGAACCTGTATGCTTAATCCTTTTTATGTACATATTTGAGGAGATGAATTTATCTATATTTTCACCAAAGAAACACGAATGCGACTTATGTGTCGGATTTAAAACTAAAAATGTACAAATCGAAAAATACAATATTCACATTTTGAAAAAAGAGGAAGCACATGAAGAGAAGCAGAAGGTCAAAGAATCTGAAAACAATGTTTTTACAATGGATTTACAGTTGGTATTGCTGTGCCCAAAGTCTGATGTCTCATCATTATATTATCGGACCAAACTCATAGTTCATAATTTTACCATCTTCGACCTCCACAGTAAAGATGGGTATTGCTTTATGTGGTACGAAGGAGAGGGTGAGCTTAAAGCAAACTGTTTTGCTCCTATCATTTATACATTCTTAACAACCAAGGTTTTACCAGGTATCGACAAAGAAGACAAACCATCGATCATACTGACGGCTGCGGAGCCCAAAATCGTAATGTTGTACTGTCTAATGCTCTTTTGAATTTCGCTAGACAGAATGATATCTGCATTATACACAAATATTTGGAAAAGGGCATACAAATGGAAAATTGAAAGGAAGAGTAATCAATGTTCCTGCTGACTATAATATTGAGGTAGTCAAAACTGCCAGAAAGGTTCCGAGGCCTTACTTTGTAGAATACCTACAACATGACTATTTCAAAGATTTCTCGCAAATAAACTTTTTTAATTCGAGTAAGCCTGGGTTCAAAGTTAGAGATCCCACTGTTCAAGAGATTAGGGCTCTGAAGTACAATAGTAATGGATCCATTCAATATAAGATCCGCCACTCTGATGATTACAAGGTTCTACCAGTAAGGCAAAAAACTAATGCGAAAGAAGTGCCCTTTCACATATTGCCCAATTTATATGAAGGTCCTGTAACGCGCTTTCTTCCTATCCGTGGTCTTCTACCACACTAACACGTCTCTATGGACACCCTTGATGTAAAATCTTACAATGAAATGCTCGGGCGCCAGATTTTTAACGTGGTTTGCTCCACGGCCCCTTGACCCTTAGCGTCAAGAGTTCCGGATAGCCTCAGATGGAGGTTACGGCGAATTCCAGGGGTCTTGTTGAACTTACTTTAATCAACTACTCTCAAATTTACAATAAAATATCGGTTTATGTTCAACCAATGAGTTAATAACGGAGTAAATAGAAGTTTTCCTTTGTTATACTGATAATACTCTGTGGTCTATTGTCGTTGTAAATCTATAGGGCCTGAAAAACTAACGGGAAGAAGAGAGGGGCGGACTTAACAGTCCGAGCCAATCAGGTTACTAATACGGAGCGAATCTGCCGGGTAAACGAACAAGCGTAACTGAGCCACCTCCAAGTTCGAATATCCCTTTGGATTTAAATGAAATCCGGAAAATGACACAAAAATTGTATATTGATTACGGAGTAAAGGGAACAAAGTTATAAATCTGCCGGGTAAACGAACAAGCGTAACTGAGCCACCTCCAAGTTCGAATATCCCTTTGGATCTAAATGAAATCCGGAAAATGACACAAAAAATTTGTATATCGGTTACTGAGTAAAGGGAATAAAGTTATAAATCTGCCGGTAAACGAACAAGCGTAACTGAGCCACCTCCAAGTTCGAATATCCCTTTGGATTTAAATAAAATCCGGAAAATGTCACAAAAAATTTGTATATTGATTACGGAGTAAAGGGAACAAAGTTATAAATCTGCCGGGTAAACGAACAAGCGTAACTGAGCCACCTCCAAGTTCGAATATCCCTTTGGATCTAAAAATTTAAAACGGTACACTACTATTTCAAATAAGAAAATAGGTTTGTTTTTCCCAGGTTCAAATGATTCTACCTATCGACACACAGAGTAGTAAGCATAAAACTCGGAAGTAAAATTGAAATATCGATAGTAACGGTATATAAATGTCCGGTAAAGAAAACACATAAAATCGTAACTTCAACAGAGAACCGGCGAATTAATACCAATTAATTATCTAGCAATAAAAAAAAACCCAATTTTCTAGAACAAATTCACTTTTATTCAACATCGATATTATTATATAACAAAAACTAAAACGAGTTTCAACTCGACGGAAGTTAAAATCAAAATCCGAAAACAAAAAAAAAAAAATTTCCTCACCATTAATAACTAATTACTATGATGAAAACGAATTTCCTCAAAACAAATTACAATAATTTAATATTGCCGGTTATTTACAAAAACTGAACAAAGTAAAAGTTTTCACAAAAAAAATCAACCGGTTCGGAAATAAAAGGAAAAAATATCAAAATATTTCTAGAGTACGGAATACGGAAATTGTTGAATATACGGTGATCAATACAAAAAATTTACCTTCTTAAATCGGCTTCGGTATCGGTCTACACTCGTTTCACTACTTTACAAAAAGAACTAGTGTCTTTAAATATAAAACTCCGGGAACCGGATCGGAAAACAAAGTCTCGGACTAACACGGTACAGCACTATCAGTTTAAGGATCGGTAACAGAAGCAGTCGGAGCTCTCGAAGAAATCAAATCTTCCTCTATATATATTCTCATTAGCAAAATTTTATTTAGAAACTACAAAAAAGTTTGTCATATACTAGACGTCTTTCGGAATTAATTAAATTAAATTGAATGGTTTATATACCAAATGTCCTTTTTGATTGAAAAATTTTAACTTTGGAAACGACTAAATTTTATGATTTAATATAAATTTAAAACCAAGGGGTGAAATAAAATAATACAATACGTTACGAGAAAAAAAAACTTAAATCTGTGCAAAAAAAATAACTCGTTACAGTCCTCTAAAAATCGAAAAGGAGAAATAAGTATAATAATCTCCAGTTTCTAAAGAAGACAATGGAACAAGATTATCATAATTTCTATGATAATCTTAAACATAATCAGTCTTATAATTGTTTACTGTTTTCTGTTCATTTAGTTTGGTTAAATCTTTTATTACTTACGACAAATAATTTGTTTTTTCTTTTATATTATTTTTTATTATGAAATGAATTTTGATAAAAGTAAAAACCATTATTAGGTACTGAAAGTTTGCCCAAGTCCCAAATTGTACATGAATCAGAATTGAAATTTGCCTATCTCCGTTATCTATTAGCAACATAAGAGAATAATAGTTTTATTGACTTCTGCTACCTCATAGGAGGCCTTTTAAATACGTATGCCCAAAAAATCTAAAGTAAATCAAAAAAATCAACTTTAAATCAGTTTTTTGTGTCTCCTGTAAAATTAGTGTTTTGTGAGTTAGGCATTTTTCGTATGAAGCCGACGATTTACTTAGGTATCTACGTATATAATTGTGAAAAATAAACGAAATATAATTCTCATAACCAATGAGAAAGCTAATATGAAGAAAACCAAAGATTTTAACTTAATAAATATAAGAAATTTAGGCAATATATTTCCTTTCAATGTCTTCTTTCTGCATATATTTTGCAAATTCTACTCAGGACGTAATGCGAAGTTATAACTAAAGGGAGTTGAAATATGTTTGTTGATAAGTGGGAGTTTTTTTGGAAATTTTAGTCTCCCTCTTAAATCGGGAGAGGTGGCAGTCCTAAATCTAATCTAATTTGAAAGTATATGTGTCGCCTCATTTTTAAATAAAAGCTTTCATTCAACTTGACTTGTATGTATCTATGTGGCGAATCTTGCAACTGAATCTTGATCCAGTTGCACATGCCTAATTTAACTGAAAGTTTGCACTTGTTATTAAAAATGCTTTTTCTCTCACATATGGACTCGTTTTGGGTGAGAAAGTATTTACAACAGTAAAAAAAGATATAGAGGGTATAGGAAATAAAAAGTAAAAGTGAAGAATCCGAAAATATGGAATTAAATTGTCAAGAAAATGGAAGCAAAGGGCCTGTAAACACCATAAGCCAGGGGCCTACATGGAAAAATTCAATATTAACCTCTTATCCAAAGAAAAACAAAATGATAAGTGAAATGATTGTAAAGGTTGAAGAAAATAAATCTTTTATTATATTAATATAAAGATTGTTATTTTAAAAAACAGGAAATTAAAAATAGACCTGTTTCAGCATTTTCATAACCTTCCAGTAGTCGCGCGCGGAGTTTCATTCCGCACGCACTTATTTCCTGGAATTTCTCGAAAATGGCCTAAACTTTCTTTCCGCCGCATTCAGTACCTTCCCAAATCTACGCCCGCAGTATGTATCGCGACTCAGCACTGTGCAGAGTCCCTTTGTTTTACTGATATTGTGTGATTCGGAGTCAAACTCCGCAGCGACATTTCACGTCTCGGTGATATTGAATGATTCTACAGCAATTCTATTGGTGTTTTCTCCAAGATTTGGAATATTTTTTAGATATTTACGCCAGGGGTGAGTTATCTGAATAAATTTTCATTATAATTAGAATAATATTTTCGTTTTTATAGAAAATAAAATGGCAGAATATGAAAAAGAGCAGCAGCGACTACAAAGATTCATGGAACAGTGCTTGGAGGAGAATGAAGAAAAAGAAAATATGGAATATGATGATGAGGAAGAAGAGGGCGAGGAAGAGGCTCCTGAGCAGGCAGATATGATGAACTCAGGTACAGAACAGGATATTTCGGAAAACGAAGATGACGAACAGTGCGGCAGACGGCAGCGGCAACGTAACAACCCCCGCTTCCCGCCCGCACTCACCGAGCCATCTGCGCCCGACGCCCGCGCCAGTGTTTTGTTTTCCAAGCACCGATCGCATAAGCACGCTACACTCTCGTCGTCTTGTCTTTGAATACCTACTGTACTTACCTAAACAAAATACGTAACGACTACTGAATAAAAAATCACAGTGATTCTCAATATACTTTGTTGTTAAGCTTCAGCTTTTATTGACATAAGTAAGTGCTACACAATAGTGTGCTATACTCTAATATATTTTATCATTAACACTCAATAAATGAAAATGAAAATTGTCCCTCATTAAAATAGTTTCAAGTTGGTGGTTTATTTATGTATTTCTACATTTTTATATTATTTTGAGTTCGGCGTTTAGGTTTCTTTTATGCTTTACAGCTTCCGTGGTTGCGGTTAACTCCGCGAAAATTTAGAATCCAAAAATGTAGAAATACTTATTATCTACAAGTAGAAACGGTGAAGCTTTTCCATCACGTGACCCAATCTACGATTCATACAACACATATTTTCTACATACTGTCTCTTTCTGTCAATATAAATCAAACATAACATCATAGGATCGATTGTCTTCTTTACAAGACCAACAACAAGACATACGTTATAGTTTCTTGAAATTTGCCGTAATAATCGTAAAAAGACAACGATATAATTGACGTAACGTGTATAACTGATCGTACTAAAAGATGAGTTTGACATTACCGCATTTGAGGTTATGCGAGATTAGTTTACTGTCTTATTTTTAGCGAATTTTTGGATTGAAAAAGTATTTATTGTTAAAATCAGTTCTTGTGAGGACTAATTTAATTTTTTAATCCACTTGACATTGGTAAGTACGAATATAATTCATTAACAACTTGTACATTCTTGACATTTTATAATACCTAAATTACCGTAGGACGGGTATATTACAATGCCTATTTTACTACTTATTGATAGTAAATAGTATTTATAATACTCCACAATTTGTAAATCTCTGTAGAATTTTCAAAGTTGAATAAATCAAGTGTTTGATTGTTCTTGTAGCAGTATATTAACCAACAGTTATTTTCAGGAAACGGCTCAATTCACGAGCACAGAAGTTTGTTATAAACTTGCTTGAATATTTTGAGATGGAAAAAAACAACGGCGGACCTTTTCAACCTATTTCATCTGTTCAAGAGGTATTATACTTTAACATCTAGTTAAGGACATTTATATTTAATATTATATTTCAGAGAGTGGCAGCTGCACTGAAAATATCAGTTAAAACGGTATGTTCCCTTAAAAAAAAAGAATGAGAAAATTCCAACTTTCCCAACATCACCTAATCAAACACCTCGATTAAAACTAAAAACAGAGGATTTACCTGAGGGAACCAAAATGGCAGTACGGAATACCTTATATAACATGTATGAACAAAGTAAGTAAACAAACATGTGAAACAATAATATATGTTCCCATTCCCATGTTCTTAGCCCATAGATTACAGTCAGCTTACACTTTAAATAAAAGAGAAGTGAGGTCATAGTACCTAATAATTAAGATTTTGCATGTAGTATTATCTATATAGTGTGATTTTTCACCATCAGCTTTAGAAAACCAGAAAACCAGTAGTCTAATTATACAGGTTCTGGGTAATGAAAGTTTTTAAATACAGAAAGTTGTGCATATTTTTAATTTGAATGTGATAAATTATAGCTTCTACATGTGCTGATTTCTAAGTTGAGTACTGTCCGTGAATGTTTACCAATTCTGAGTCTGAGTGTAGATTGTATTTTTCACAATTAAGTTTTCTAATTTAAATTTGTTGATGTCATGTATATGGGGTTGTTCTATAAATTATTTGGTACAAATTATAAAAAAATCTGAAATCTGAATATCAAAATTGTGTATTCCAGTTTAGTATGAAGTAAATATGAAAAAATATTTTGTTAAAGAAGGATTTGTGATACGTAAGTGCAATGATGATTTTTTTGTTGATAATATACTTCCGGTTTAACCGGAAATGCTATCAACTTCTTTAATTTAAATGGGACACCCTATATATTTTTACAGATTTTAAAAGAGCTTGCTATTTTGAATTCATACGTACTAAGTTTTCTGTAAACAAATTTGTAAAAAGAGAAATATAGCACTTTAATCAACCTCCGGATCTTAGCCCGTTAGATTTTTTTCTTTGGGGTTATCTAAAATCACATGTTTACGTTAGACGACCAACAAACTTACAGGAGTTGAGACAAATATTTATTGATGAATGTGAACTAATACGTGGAGAAGTCTTGGAAAGAGTGACTTAAGAATTTGTTAATAGGATGGCATATTGTCAGCAAGTAAACGACGAGCATTATAAACATTTGAAGTAATTTTGTTTCTCATTATTCTAAAATAATGAAATGTACACCCATTATACAACTAACAGTGAATTATTCCTTATTTTTACAAAATGTTTTACACTTAACTTAGTAGGTATGTATGAATTCAAAATAACAAGCTCTTTCAAAATCTGTAAAAATATATAGGGTGTCCCATTTAAATTAAAGAAGTTGATGGCATTTCCGGTTAAACCGGAAGTATATTATTAACAAAAAAATGTACATCAGATGCATTTTGGTCCATTTCACTTACCTGCAAATTTTCATAAATATCGTTCTTTTCGTTTAAAAGATATTTACTTGGTTCCATACTTTATCTCAACCCTTGTACTCATTGCTGTAAATATGAGTTTCGGAAGCAATTAATCATTATTATTGTTGTAGTTTTATTTTACTTATTTGTAAATAACTGCTGATGTAAAGGACCAGGCACTAATTAGATATATGAGGCATTGGGCTCCACATATTCTATTATTTGTCTGTGTTTCAATTTTATTTTGATGTCTGTTGCGGATATCTCTATTTTTTATTTTTAATATGAAACGGATTCCATTTGATATATGGCCCTGATGATGGTGTAACATGCTGTTTAGCCTGTTACGTTTTTCGTTTTAAAAACTATTTTATTTAGTTAATTTTCCTTCCCCCAAATTTCTACTAAATTTTTAAACATGCCGTTTCCTTGTCGCATTAGTCACTTCAAAATAAAACATTCATTTTTATCAAATTCCCCATCTATTTTTGTCTTTAGATATTCGAAATTTCAAGTTTCGATTCGAACTCTTTCTTTTCCTCGAACTGCCAATAAGGCAACATTCAAAAAATATTTTCTCAATTTATTGTTGGTGAACAAATTTTTATCGTCTGGTTGCTCTGCAGCCGGCAAATTTAAGAGGCAAACTTAAGCTATTCAAGTTCCTGTTCCTGTTCCCGTGCACGAGGTACGTCGCCTGTTGAAGTCATCGCCGCCATCGTCGCCATCGCGCTAAGAGCTGCCCAACATCCCAGCCCTCTAAGATAAGTTCCTTCGTCTTATATTTAGCGTGTGTAAGATTTGAAGTTGGCGTGTTGTATTACACTTGGTATCCTCTTCGTTTGGATTTTTTGAGTATTTAATGTATGCAAATTTTTGGATAATCCAATTAATATTTAACATCTTCAATTTTTGTATTGATTATTCAATATTTATTAAATTGGATACACGTGTTCGGGAATAAGTAGGTTCATTTTGTTAATTTTTTTTAGTAACATAACTTTAATTTTTACGAGGTGTTTCCAGCTTTCCACCTTTTGTTTCTGTTTTTTCATTGCTTTTGTTCGATTAAAAAGCTGGTGGCGTCCAATTTAATATTAATTGTACACCCCATCCCAGTGATGGCGACTAAAATAGTTTAATTGGTGCCGAATTCCACTCCCTGAGGTGGAGTGCTCTAGCCTGGGACTTTTAAGTTAAAAATTGTAGCCCAATTAAATGGTTTTTAGCTATTTGCTGAGTTGGTGTGTTTAATCAATATTAAAGTTTGTTGATTTTTTTTTCAATTAGGTAGCTTATTTTTGACTACTCCCCGTATCTTTTGGTTTTCTTCATTCTATTCCATTTTTAGGTACTTTTGCCTCTTGTTGATTATAGTTAACTTTTTTGGGTTCACCTATTTTTACTCTTTTGCTTTGTTGAAGTGTTGTTTTTTTACCATCACTTTAATTATTTCAGTAGAGGAAATTTTAACAGGTTCATTAATTATTTGGTTTATAGTTTTTAGTACATGGTATTGCTACATATTTTTACATTTTGTGCATACTATTATGTTTCAAAGATCACTTTAGGTAGTTGGTTGTTTGATTACTCTTTTTTTAATTTTTCAATAGTTTGAATATTTTTCAAACTTGAAATTTTTTGTATCTCTTCAAACTTTGATATATTTTGGAAGTATTTTCTGACTTGACAAACTTTGAAATTTTATAATACTATAGAAGCAAGGTTAATAATCTATTTTTTTTCTATATTACTCAATTTTATAAAGATATTTCCAAATCTGCCTTTTCTTAACGTTTTTTAAATAATTTTTGATACTCTTAACTTTGACTTAGTAATTTTAAAGCATTTTCTTAATATTTTCAATAAATTTGATAACTTTTTTTAAATTTCCTTATTTTTAGCTATCAAGTTTTTCATTTTAATTGGTTTTTTTTTAAAAAAAATCAATATGCAGGCAAATCATTTGAAAGTGCATGAACTTTCTTATGAAATTAAAATTAGATGTGTTACTTTACCCGATACAGTTGACGAAAAACGCAAAGTTCTTACTGGTTTATTAGCTCGTGAGAAAGCAAACCGTAGTTTTTCATTACCGGTAAACAATTACACATTTCAGGAAGATCATTTTGAAATTCGTAGTACTATTCAGGATTTGACTGATGTCATTAACAATATCAATATCAGAATAAACTCTCGATTAATTCATTTGACCAATAGGATAAATAGAATGAATGTTGATTCCGATGATGAGGAACAAATAAAAATGTGTCTAGATAGAGAAGTACTTATACTTGAATCTGATTTAGATACAAAGACAACTCCAATTATTTCTGTAGATAGTATAGAGTCACACAGTAATCACGTACCCCTTGCATCTTCTTCATCTTTATCTTCTCCCACAGTACCGCATTCTCGACACGATCCAGTGTATAAATGGAATGTTTCTTTCTCTGGAAAGAATGAATCACTTCATCTTTTCTTAGAAAAAGTCGAACTACTTAGAGTATCACGAGGTATTTCGGATAATGAGTTATTTCTACAGTCTTGTGAGTTGTTCCGAGGCAGCGCTTTTACCTGGTATTTCAATAATCGTGGCAAATTTAGTTCTTGGTCAGATATTGTTGCAAAACTGAAAGCAGATTTTCTTCCGTACAGCTATGAAACAGATTTAGAGTTAGAAATTTTAAATCGAACCATGGGTGCAAATGAGCCCGTTACAGTTTATATTTCTTCTATGGTAGGTCTTTTTAACCGTCTAACGAATGTTGTGGACGAGCAGTCCCGCGTTGCAAAGATTCGTAGGAATCTTTTACCTTTTTTTGTTTCTGCATTAGCATTGCATACTCCTAATACTGTTAATGAACTAACTGAGCTTTGTAAAAGAATTGCAGAATCTAGAGTTTGGTCTGATCGTTATCGACCACCATCTTTCAATAATTCTCGTTTACTAGAACCTGATCTAGCTTGTCTTTATGTTTCACATACATCTTCGTCGAACAGAAAATCTTCTGTTAATATTTCTGCTTCAACTTCGTCCGTGTGTTGGAATTGTGGCAGATCTGGTCATAGTTTTACAAAGTGTCGTTCTCCTAAGTCAATCTTTTGTTATGGTTGTGGTGCTAAAAACACTACAAAGCCTAATTGTCGTTCTTGTATTACAAAAAACGAGGTTCGGACTGGTCCTGTAAATCTGACAACAGATTCCAGTCATGTGCAAATTACTTCAGAAGTAAAGTCAGAAAATCAAAAACACAAACCATCAGCAAGTCGAAATTAATTTCATGTTTTTCACTTACTGCTACCGAATGGCAAGCTTATCTTAGTTTTGTCAAGGATTTTTTATCTTCTGTTACTTCTTACCGTTCTGAAAATCTTGGCAAACAATTATGTTCTCGTACCGTTTCACTTGTCAATTCTGTACAGGATGCTGAAATATCTAAGGAAACACAAGATGATTCTAATGTTAATTTACCTGTTTTATCTGTCTTACATGTTTTACCGACGCCTACGGTAAATATTTTATGTGAAAATAATGTCAATTCTATTTTGACCGTTGTTTGTTCTTTGTTTGTAAAGAAACTGTTCTGTTTGGGTCCTTATAAATGAAAGATCACGAGTTATTTAAATATTTATTAAACACACAATAAGGAAAACTAGCTGCTGACAGCTATCGAGATTATTACTGACAGTTCTCCCACCCGGAGTTGCCGTACAGCTTTCGCAATCCTTAAAACTACTACAACTAACACAACATCTCCCTCTTTTACAACTTTTAATCAAACAAAAATCATGCAGTTCTAACCCACATAGTCTCTCAGATAAGAGGGCTTTTTAATGTTTCTTTTAGGTCTTTGTGTTACCTGAGCGTCGGGAGGCACATTTTGAGTTTTTGGAGACAAATGCATATTGGGAGATGGTGACACATTAAATTTAGGTGACACGTATTGAGACACTGGCACATTACTTTCATTTAAGTCATTTTCCTTAACAGCTGAGTTTTGTTTTTGTTCAACATTTGAATCGGAGGGAGTACATATATTTTCTCTAGCCCTATTATTATCACTTTTGAAAACAGAAGAATTTGATTCGTTTTGTGCTGATTCTGATGAGACTAATGCCGGAGTAAACTGATTAGGTTTGGTATAATAAGGAGCAGGTATTAAATGCCATCTATTACGACGGTAAATGTGCCCAGAATTAGATTGAATCAAATATGAACGCGGTTCTTCAGGAAACTCTATTATCTTTGCATAAATTCTTAGATCAGTTACCCAGACATAATCTCCTATTTTCAAATCTGACAAATTTTGTGTCCGGTGTCTGTTGTTAAACTGTTTAGCACTCTTATCCTTAGACCTACTCTCTTTTTCTTTCAGAGAACTTAAATCTACTTGACAATTCAGTTGGCTTGGTAGAATGGGTAAAAAAGACTTAATTTTTCTACCGTATAACAATTCCGCTGGTGAAAAGCCACATTCCAAAGGAGTAGTTCTATAGGATAACAAAGCTCGATATATATCGTCATTTTTCTTAATTAAATTTTTGGCCACTTTTACAGCCGCCTCAATACAACCGTTAGATTGAGGAAAAATCGGGCTACTTGTTGTCAGTTTAAAATCGTATTCCTTGGCAAATTTCTGAAACTCACTTCGGAATTGTGGACCATTGTCCGAACGCACTATTTCACAGATTCCATACCTAGAAAATATTTCTTTTACTTTCTCAATAATGACTGATTCAGTCATTTTATTGAGTTTGAAGATTTCGAAAAATCTTGAATAATAATCAGTTATTATTAAGTACCATACTTCGTTACATTTATAAAGGTCTAAGGATAAGAGTGCTAAACAGTTTAACAATAGACACCGGACACAAAATTTGTCAGATTTGAAAATAGGAGATTATGTCTGGGTAACTGATCTAAGAATTTATGCAAAGATAATAGAGTTTCCTGTTTTTGGGTTCCGGAAATTCACGAATAGCGCGAATTCTTTCCTGATCTACTAATATTCCTGTGTTAGAAATGTCATGACCTAAAAAAGTTAAAGACTGGACCCCAAAAATACATTTATTTTGATTTAAAGTTATACCCTCTTGTTCGATTTTTTTTAAAACTTCGTTCAAGATTTCGTTATGTTTTTCAAGTGTCGGTGCATGAATTAAAATATCGTCAATATGACTAACTACCCCTTCTATACCTTCTAAAATCTTATTAATAAGACAAGAAAAGTATTCAGGAGCGCATGTTATTCCGAAGGGCAAGCGTTTGAAAAAAAATCTTCCAAACGGTGTAATGAAACTAGTCAGAAGATGGGAATCTTTGGTTAATCTAATTTGATGAAAACCGGAATTGGTGTCTAATTTCGAGAAAAATTTTGAGTTTGCAATTTTTGCCAATATTGTTTCAACTTTTCCGATAGGGTAGTGAGCCCTTAAGACAGCTTTATTTAAATGAGTATAGTCTACACAAAGTCTGATTTTGTTATTTTTCTGGACGACAACGATGGGGCTGACCCATTCAGTAGGACAATCGACAGACTCGATTATCTTTAATCTTTTCAGCCTATCAAGTTCTTCTTTTAAAGGCTTCAGAAGCGGAATTGGCACAACTCTGGGTACTGATTGAATATATGGTTGAATATTGTCTCTCAGCTTAATTTTTAATTCAGTTTTGAATTTTCCTACACTACTGAATAATTTAGGAAATTTGGATATAATTTGTTTTTTTGTAATATCAGAATCAGTTAGTTTGATAGGTGCAACTTGATTATAGACTAAGTCCAGAACATTTAAATTTAAAATAGCTGATCTGCCAAGAATTGATTTTGTTAATTTATCAATAACATAAATTTCTGTTTCAAATGTGAGATCTTTATGTTTTAAACTGACATCAAGAGTCCCAAGAACCGACAATTTAACCCCAGATGGACCAGTTACAGTTCGATAAGATGACTTAATACAACTATACAGATCAGGATTAATCAATTTTTTTGGAATACAACTAATGTCTGCACCGCTATCAATCAAAAAATCAATATTTTTATTCAACTTAGAAACCCATACCGAGGCAATCCATTCCTTAGAGTCTACATGATTAATTTGATGATCGATTGTAATAGACCCCATGAAGTCAACTTCGCCTACCTCTGATTCCTCCTCAGAATCATAGTCAGGGGTGTTATATTTATTCTCTAAATCTAGCATTTTATTAAGTTGGAGAGATCTGACCTGATTAAATTTCCTGCAGACGGAAGCCCAATGTCCTTTCTTCTTGCATTTATTGCATGTAGACTGATTAGCAGGGCACTTGTCCCGTGAATGAGACTGTAGACCACAAAACCCGCACTTGGATAACTTTTTGACTTTATTTATTTGCGTACTCGAACATGTAGCACTATTTTTATCCACAGCTTGTACGCGGCCAATTTGCCTGTGGTTACTTAGGAGTTCTTTATTTTGCGAAGCCTGTAACTCCGCTTGTTTGGCTTCTAGAGTACACTGTCGCAACGTAAGTTTTTCTCTAAGTTGAAGTCTTTCAGACGTTTTTGTATCTGCCATACCCACTACTATCCTATCTCGGATTAATTCCTCTTTGAGTTGCCCATAATCGCAATGCTCAGCTAAGATATGAAGACTAGTTATGAAGGAGTCAATAGTTTCACCTGGTTGTTGAATCCTTGAATTAAATTTGAATATTTCAAATATTATATTCCTCCGTGGAATGAAGAAATTTTCAAACATCTGAATGGTTTCTTGATATAGTATTGGTTCATTTGGGAACTGCAGAACAATTTCTTCAGATTCATCCCCCATAATATACATTAGTATGTCAATTTTTTCTTTATCTGGTTTAGAAAGGAGTCCCGATACTGACATATACCTTTCAAACCTCTTTTTCCAACCTGGCCATGCTGCTGGCATTGAAAAATTAAATCTTTCCGGTGGTGCAACATTGATAGAAGACATCACTTGCACCTGTGAAGTGGTTGTCGTAGGGTTGTTTGTTGTAGACATTTTACAGTGAGGTATCTACTGTATCGTGGATGTGAATTTCGTGCACTGTTTTCTTACCGTTAGTTTTTAGTTCCGGATTTATACGGCCTAACCGATTGGTTTTATACGATGTTAACTCGCGAGGACCACCAAGCTGCCACCATGTTCTGTTTGGGTCCTTATAAATGAAAGATCACGAGTTATTTAAATATTTATTAAACACACAATAAGGAAAACTAGCTGCTGACAGCTATCGAGATTATTACTGACAGTTCTCCCACCCGGAGTTGCCGTACAGCTTTCGCAATCCTTAAAACTACTACAACTAACACAACAGAAACCAAATGATAATCGGCCTTATATGATTGTCAAAATTTTAGATACTGAAGTTGTAGCTATGGTACTGGTACTGGAAGCAATTCTAGTGTTATTGGAAACCAAGGGTTTTCACTTATTAATTCTCTTCATGTACCTATCGAATATGATGCTTCAATCAGTGTCACTACTGCTGATGGCGTTCCACAGCAACTTATGGGTTTTATGACTGTTCCCGTTACCGAGAATAATGTCACTAAAACAATAAAATATCAATATCCCTTGTCTCCGGCTATGCAAAAACTTCTTGTGAAAGAAGTGGAAGAAATGCTAAATCTCAAAGTTATTCAACCTTCGAACTCCCCTTGGTGTTCACCTCTCTGGATTGTCCCTAAGAAGTCCGGAGAACGTCTTGTATGTTTTGATGGTCGGAAATTGAATAAGGTTACTGTTTCAGATTCATATCCTATGGCTCAAGTTGATATTATTCTTACTAAACTCCGAGACGCCAAATTTCTGACGTCTATTGATTTATAAAAGGCTTTTCTACAAATCCCTTTGTCTGAATCTTCTCGCCCGAAAACAGCTTTCGCTGTATACGGTGTAGGACTTTTTGAATTCGTTACTAATCCTTATGGTCTAATCAGCGCTCCCAAAACTATGGCTCGTCTAATGGACATGGTTATAGATCCTTCCCTTCGACCGTATTGTTTTTGTTATTTAGATGACATTATCATTGCTACCCCTACTTTTGAGTTACATATGGAAACTCTAAACAAATTGTATCTTAGGTTGAGAACAGCCAATCTTACTGTCAATCTTGAAAAATGTGAATTTTGTCGTGATTCCAGTAAATTTTTAGGTTTTGTTGTTGATAAAAATGGTTTACGTACCGATGACGAGAAGGTCTCTGCTATTTTGAATTATTCCGCCCCAAAAAATACTACAGAGATAAAACGTCTCATAGGTCTTATTGGTTGGTATCGTCGTTTTATTAAAGATTTCTCTACCATTTCTTCCCCAATCACTGATCTTCTTCATGGCAGGAAAAAAGGTCAATCCATTTCTTGGACTACCGAAGCCGAAAATGCCTTTATTGAAGTTAAGAAACGTCTCACTTGTAGTCCTATTCTTGCAAGTCCTGATTTTTCTAAACGTTTTATGATGCTAGTGAAACTGATCTTGGTCAATCCTTTATCAAGATTGCGATGGTATCGAACATCCAATTGCTTATGCAAGTCGTACTTTAAATAAAACTGAAAGAAAATATAGCACAACAGAAAAAGAACTTTTGGGAGTTATTTTTGGTGTTGAAAAGTTCCGAGGTTATGTTGAAGGTACCCATTTTACTCTGAAGACAGATCACTCATCGTTGCAAAAACTATCGAAACTTTCGAATCCCTCAGGTCGCTTAGCTCGTCTTTCTCTTAGGCTTTCTCAGTTTGATTTTGAAATCAAGCACAGAAAAGGAATCACTATGGTGGTTAGTGATGCTTTATCGCGTTCTTTCTCAGAAATTTCTATTATCGACGTAAAAACTTTCAAGCCAGATGCTTGGTTCACTTCTATGATTCAGAAGGTCACCAATAATCCTGATTTATATCCTACATTTAAGGTTGACAATAATGTTTCATACAAACATATTTTTTCGTCAAATCCAATTTATCTAATTGTTGTTCCTACCCCTAATAGAATTGACTTATTGAAATTATTTCATGATAATGATTTGAGTGCCCATTTAGGCATATCTAAAACAATTTCTCGTATTTCCAAACTTCACTATTGGCCAAAACTTAGAAGTTCTGTATCTCGCTACGTTAATAAATGTTCAGTTTGTGGTTCTTGTAAAACACAAAACTTACCTAAAGCTAGTGTTATGGTCCTTTTTCCAAATCAAAATCTGGTAACAGATTTGTCTTAGTAATTACCGATTGGTTCACAAAATTTTGTCTTGTTCATCCAATGCAACACGCAACTGCTAAGGGCATTGTGAAATTTATAGAAAACCAAGTTTTTCTTGTTTTTGGTGTTCCACAAATTTTTTCTGTTGACAATGGTACTAATTTTACGTCCTTTCTTTTTAAGAATTTAATGTCGCAATATAAGGTGCAAAAAATATTTTATAACGCTCGTTATCATCCCCAAGCAAATCACACAGACCGAACTAACAAAACAATTGTTACAGCTTTAAGATGTTATATTCATGAGAATTCGTCTCATAATAACTGGGATAATTCGCTACACAGAGTTGCACAAGCAATCAGAACCGCGAAACATGACGTTACGAGTTACTCCCCAGCTTTTCTAAATTTTGCTTGAAATGTTTGGTTAAGTGGAGATTTTTATGGTGCAATTTCCGAAAACGCGAATAACATAATTAACACTGGAGATAAATTGCAATTGATTAACGATGTTAAAACCCTTCCTAAACTTTTTGTAGATATTCGGAAAAAGTAAAAAAATGCAAAACATTACAATTTGAGAAAGAGAGATTTGCAATTTCATGTTGGTGACAGGTTATGGAAAAAGAATTATGTTCTTTCGTCCAAATCTAATAATTTTGCAGCTAAATTTGCACCTAAATATATACCTTGTGTTGTCAACAGAGTTATTTTAAATTAGTTTACAATTTAAAAGATCTATCTGGTAATGATTTAGGTAACTGGCATGTTACAGATTTAAAGAACCAATTTATTGATGTAGATGAAAATCTTCCTGATGATGAACCTTCTGTTCAACTTTCTGATAATTTAGGTTTGTCTAATAATGATTATAATTTGCGAGTCAGATCTAATAGTGATTCTGATTAGAGTTCTCTCGTATTTTTTTTTATATAACTTATCAAGTAATTACATTAACGTGACTATTTTTATTTTTCTTTTGTTTCAAGATAAAAAACATTTTGTATCTATTATTTATCTGGAACTAACGTACTCGTATATGTCATTTTGATACGAGAACACATTGTCGTTTTGTACGAACATTAACGAATTATTTAGTTTTACCTGTGTACTGACTGATACATACTATAGTATTTTATTCTAGCATATTTGTTTACCTCAGTTGATGACAAAACTTTTTTCGAGACACCTATCTATTTGTGGTTTACAACTCCACATCTGATAATTTAGTTGCTTATCGCAGCACGTTTAGATTCAGATTGATTAAAAATATATAATTTAATAATTTCTTCTAGTTTTTGTTGTTATGTGTGCTATCGCTAATTTGTTAGCATTTGGTTCCGTCTTGGTGGGTTTCTTCCTTCCAAACTTGCCGATTGGAGGAAAGGGGGGAAAGGCCTCCGGTTCCAGAGATTATTTTAGAGTGAACACCTTTTTGGTGATCCTTGATAGACTGAGAGCTGAAATACAGAGAATGCTTACTTAAACTTTGAGGAAAAATTTTCATTCATTCATTCATTTCTATAATTTGAGGGTTCACTATTGTCTTTTCCATGTTTGAGAATGGGAAGAATGATGAATTGTTTCCACTGCTAAGGGATGGAGCCCTTAATTAGGCTTTCATCAAAAAATTTAATCAATACTAATGATGCCGGAGGAGGAAGATTTTTCAACATTGAATATGATATCTGGTCAATACCAGGAGCTGACTCGGTTTTGATAGAGAGAGTGTTATAATATTCATCTAATGTAAATAGGGCTTCTGATGGGAGCGGGGTTTGGATTGCTAATTGTGGGACTCCTAAAGTGGAAGAAAGGCATGATAAAATCTCCTGGGCCATGTCTGTTGGGGGAAGGTGGGAGTTAAGTGATCTTTTAATGCCTGAATTCTCTAAAACTAGATTTACGTTTCAATTTCAACTGGAGCTGCCCCAAACCCTTTGATTAGAGTTTAAGTCTCCCATAATTAGTAAAGGTTTATCAAGAGACTTCACCAGGGAAGACCAATTGACTTTGGAGATTAAGTTATCTTGATGGCAATATACATTCAGAATATTTAGTTTGTATAGCGGTAGATGGATAAGTTGCATTTGTACTTCAGGGTTAAAACCGGCGTTATTGATAGGAGAATCATGAAAGTCTATATTGTTTTTGATAAGAGTAACTAAGCCACGTAACCATCCAATCTATCCCTTCTAATGACTTGGTACTTATGTGGTACACTGTTATCTAGGTTGATTTCCGTATAATCATCAGGAGTATCATAGCATTTATTGATTAGATTACCGATAAAAGTCAACTAGTTCCCTGGGGGAGGGGTTTAGCATTGACATAGCTTGATTCACATCTAGTTGAACCTGTGGGACTTGAGGGTTGCTGGTTGATGAGGATTCATTAGGGATTCTTCCATTTGGGTAATTCAATGAGTTTAGGTGGGAGTTTTTATCATAGCCTGAGTTAAGTGGTCTTTTTCTTTTGCTAGTGGTGGACTTTGTGACTTTGGAGTAAGAATGGGTCATTGGGGAGAGAGTAGCTGCTGCTGTCCTTCGCTCCTGTACAGATATACTATTTATATTAGAATGATTCATTGGTAAACTGAGAAATCTTTTATATTTATTCTGGGGCGGGTGATTTTCTTGCAACTTTTTGACTAGCTTCAAAATAGGAGAGGTTGGCAAATGCCATTAGTTCCTTTATATTTTTTTGTCTCTTCTTCTCTTTACCTTCAAGGTTCCTTGAATTGTTATAAGGGGTTTTGCAAAAGATACAAAAGCTAGAACAATTATTTTCCTCAGAAGGATCATGGATTTTACTACAATAATTAGTACACTTCTTTTTGCCTTTGCATTGGGTTGAGCTGTGGCCGTAAAGAAGACAATTGTTACATTGTATAACTGGACTAACCAAAGGAGTTAGGTTAGGTTTATGGTGAGTGGGTCTATAAGGCCCTCCACTGCGACTCGCAAGAGTCTATTGTGGCTCACACCTATTGAAATTTCACCAAACAAATTCAGCTTCTTAACAAAGCAGATTAGTTTATTTGGTGAATTATATTTCAGGTCCGAGGGCGAGAGAGAATCCCTGCCAAACATCAGATACCTGATTCGAGCCGCGGCGGGGCAGGCACAAATTATATGCTCTGCTGTTTCATCATCTTCCAGACAAAGACGACAGGTCGGATCTTCCGACAGTCCAAGTTTTAGCATATGATGATTAAGATGACAGTGGCCTGTTAAAAGACCTGTTAGACAACGCTATACTCCAACATTTGTTTGGAGACATTCTTCGAAGAATGTATGAAAGCCTTTGAATGAACCAATCCTGGTAAATTATGCCAGAAGTCTAAAGCTCTTCTTGCCGTCCAGGTATTCAGTGTTTTGGTCCGATAGAAACACGTACGGCATCCTCCCTTGCAAGAGAGTCTGCCTTCTCGTTTCCTTCCATGCCAGAATGGCCAGGGATCCAGACCAGCAATACTTTATTGAGTTCTAATATTGAGGAGAGTCTTTTTTGGCAGTCTAACAGAAGGAGTTACCCTCATTGGTAGCCAATAGATTAAGATTTCCCTAGGGATATTTCTTCCCGAAAAGGTTAATCCTGTGGGGATATAAGTAACTTCTGAGTTATCTTGAATAACTCTTTTATTCATTCTCTTTACGGAGATGACCCTGCACAAAGCTAAATTAGTGTCTGTAAATATCTTTATTTCTTCTTCTGAAATGGATTTGAACACGTCCCTAATTATTCACTTGCATGAAATAAGGTGTGAGGGTATAAAGTAGAGATGTGTCGTTGTTTAAGTAACGCTGTTCTGAAGCGCTGCGGCCCGTTCCACAATGATGAAGTATGAAGTTACTCGCTCTTTTGGAGCGAAAAGCCGAACTATTCAAATAGCAGGCAGGAACGTTAAGTTGCGTTGCGTTTCAAGTTGAGACGTTGTGGAAGTCGTGAAACCATTGAGTGATCACTCAACGGTGAAACGTAAAACGAATAGGCGAGGAGGATACAACGTTGTAACGCATGATACGACGTTGGTTTCATGTTTTATAATCTGTATTTTTGATAAGCGATTTGTTCTCCCAGGTGATTCTCATGGTTTGTGAAATCGGGCATTTGTTGTGTTTGTTTACAAAAATAATCTGTCAATGTAAGGGTATTATGCCATGAATATCTTAATACTTGTCAGTCTTGTCACCGTAATAAAGTAATAAGAGATATAAAGGTTTATTGCTTCAAGTGGTTTTAGCTTTCATGGGTAACATGACGTGCAAGATAAGATTTCGTCTTTCGATGACAGTTTTTGAAAAACCTTTGTGTGAATACCTATTATGTATTCTCAATTGCCATTTTAGTTAAATAGTCTTAGTTTAGTTCTCAGACAGAAAATATATAAAAATTAATCGTGACGGTTTTTCATATATAGGTTATTAAGTTATATTTAAGTTTAAAGATAAACTCTATGCGAACTATTTATCCCATTTCCTAATAAGTGGTATAAAATATAAATTGTGCTTATAAGTTGTGCGATCTATTTCACATCTACATCTAAAAAAATATCACCAAAAAAATCAATCAAATCCTCCTTAATATGGAATTTTTTCACTGAAAAACCCAAAGCTGATAAAATGGCAACATGTAATGAAACTTTTGGATTTTAAGTTGTAAATTACCTGTAAATATTCGTATACGTTCTTAGTCATCAGTATTTATGGTTGATATTCGCGAGATAGTTTGGTTGTGTTCCTTCTTGAAGTTGTTACTTGATAAAGTATTCAATTCTACGACTAAACAACATCTCATCACAAAATATAGAAGTATTCATTTCTACAACAGACGGTATTAATAGTTTACCTTAGTTTGTTTCCATTTTTTCCCTGTGTTTTTAGAATCGAATAAGCAGAATTGTTTTAAAGTATTTTTGTTTACCTTTCGTTATTTAACAGTAGGATCCTTTTTGGAAATTATTGCACCTCGACGCCGTTGGCGCAGTGTGCGAGTATCGATGTATGAATGCGTGAAGATCTATGAATTTGTTTTGGAGTGTTACCTTGGATGATTTTTCGATAGATCACAGATATTTTCGTAGTTGTCAATATGTAATATTCCAATTTAGTTGTAATTTGATTATATATTTGTATATTTATTTTGTACCTTCGAATCGAATAAGGGGTGTTACAAACGCTTTAAGTTGGTAGGTATCATGTTTGGGGTTTTGGTAGGTAGGAAGGTACCCATTTTACTCTGAAGACAGATCACTCATCGTTGCAAAAACTATCGAAACTTTCGAATCCCTCAGGTCGCTTAGCTCGTCTTTCTCTTAGGCTTTCTCAGTTTGATTTTGAAATCAAGCACAGAAAAGGAATCACTATGGTGGTTAGTGATGCTTTATCGCGTTCTTTCTCAGAAATTTCTATTATCGACGTAAAAACTTTCAAGCCAGATGCTTGGTTCACTTCTATGATTCAGAAGGTCACCAATAATCCTGATTTATATCCTACATTTAAGGTTGACAATAATGTTTCATACAAACATATTTTTTCGTCAAATCCAATTTATCTAATTGTTGTTCCTACCCCTAATAGAATTGACTTATTGAAATTATTTCATGATAATGATTTGAGTGCCCATTTAGGCATATCTAAAACAATTTCTCGTATTTCCAAACTTCACTATTGGCCAAAACTTAGAAGTTCTGTATCTCGCTACGTTAATAAATGTTCAGTTTGTGGTTCTTGTAAAACACAAAACTTACCTAAAGCTAGTGTTATGGTCCTTTTTCCAAATCAAAATCTGGTAACAGATTTGTCTTAGTAATTACCGATTGGTTCACAAAATTTTGTCTTGTTCATCCAATGCAACACGCAACTGCTAAGGGCATTGTGAAATTTATAGAAAACCAAGTTTTTCTTGTTTTTGGTGTTCCACAAATTTTTTCTGTTGACAATGGTACTAATTTTACGTCCTTTCTTTTTAAGAATTTAATGTCGCAATATAAGGTGCAAAAAATATTTTATAACGCTCGTTATCATCCCCAAGCAAATCACACAGACCGAACTAACAAAACAATTGTTACAGCTTTAAGATGTTATATTCATGAGAATTCGTCTCATAATAACTGGGATAATTCGCTACACAGAGTTGCACAAGCAATCAGAACCGCGAAACATGACGTTACGAGTTACTCCCCAGCTTTTCTAAATTTTGCTTGAAATGTTTGGTTAAGTGGAGATTTTTATGGTGCAATTTCCGAAAACGCGAATAACATAATTAACACTGGAGATAAATTGCAATTGATTAACGATGTTAAAACCCTTCCTAAACTTTTTGTAGATATTCGGAAAAAGTAAAAAAATGCAAAACATTACAATTTGAGAAAGAGAGATTTGCAATTTCATGTTGGTGACAGGTTATGGAAAAAGAATTATGTTCTTTCGTCCAAATCTAATAATTTTGCAGCTAAATTTGCACCTAAATATATACCTTGTGTTGTCAACAGAGTTATTTTAAATTAGTTTACAATTTAAAAGATCTATCTGGTAATGATTTAGGTAACTGGCATGTTACAGATTTAAAGAACCAATTTATTGATGTAGATGAAAATCTTCCTGATGATGAACCTTCTGTTCAACTTTCTGATAATTTAGGTTTGTCTAATAATGATTATAATTTGCGAGTCAGATCTAATAGTGATTCTGATTAGAGTTCTCTCGTATTTTTTTTTATATAACTTATCAAGTAATTACATTAACGTGACTATTTTTATTTTTCTTTTGTTTCAAGATAAAAAACATTTTGTATCTATTATTTATCTGGAACTAACGTACTCGTATATGTCATTTTGATACGAGAACACATTGTCGTTTTGTACGAACATTAACGAATTATTTAGTTTTACCTGTGTACTGACTGATACATACTATAGTATTTTATTCTAGCATATTTGTTTACCTCAGTTGATGACAAAACTTTTTTCGAGACACCTATCTATTTGTGGTTTACAACTCCACATCTGATAATTTAGTTGCTTATCGCAGCACGTTTAGATTCAGATTGATTAAAAATATATAATTTAATAATTTCTTCTAGTTTTTGTTGTTATGTGTGCTATCGCTAATTTGTTAGCATTTGGTTCCGTCTTGGTGGGTTTCTTCCTTCCAAACTTGCCGATTGGAGGAAAGGGGGGAAAGGCCTCCGGTTCCAGAGATTATTTTAGAGTGAACACCTTTTTGGTGATCCTTGATAGACTGAGAGCTGAAATACAGAGAATGCTTACTTAAACTTTGAGGAAAAATTTTCATTCATTCATTCATTTCTATAATTTGAGGGTTCACTATTGTCTTTTCCATGTTTGAGAATGGGAAGAATGATGAATTGTTTCCACTGCTAAGGGATGGAGCCCTTAATTAGGCTTTCATCAAAAAATTTAATCAATACTAATGATGCCGGAGGAGGAAGATTTTTCAACATTGAATATGATATCTGGTCAATACCAGGAGCTGACTCGGTTTTGATAGAGAGAGTGTTATAATATTCATCTAATGTAAATAGGGCTTCTGATGGGAGCGGGGTTTGGATTGCTAATTGTGGGACTCCTAAAGTGGAAGAAAGGCATGATAAAATCTCCTGGGCCATGTCTGTTGGGGGAAGGTGGGAGTTAAGTGATCTTTTAATGCCTGAATTCTCTAAAACTAGATTTACGTTTCAATTTCAACTGGAGCTGCCCCAAACCCTTTGATTAGAGTTTAAGTCTCCCATAATTAGTAAAGGTTTATCAAGAGACTTCACCAGGGAAGACCAATTGACTTTGGAGATTAAGTTATCTTGATGGCAATATACATTCAGAATATTTAGTTTGTATAGCGGTAGATGGATAAGTTGCATTTGTACTTCAGGGTTAAAACCGGCGTTATTGATAGGAGAATCATGAAAGTCTATATTGTTTTTGATAAGAGTAACTAAGCCACGTAACCATCCAATCTATCCCTTCTAATGACTTGGTACTTATGTGGTACACTGTTATCTAGGTTGATTTCCGTATAATCATCAGGAGTATCATAGCATTTATTGATTAGATTACCGATAAAAGTCAACTAGTTCCCTGGGGGAGGGGTTTAGCATTGACATAGCTTGATTCACATCTAGTTGAACCTGTGGGACTTGAGGGTTGCTGGTTGATGAGGATTCATTAGGG
Organism: Lochmaea capreae; assembly: GCA_949126875.1. Classification (NCBI taxonomy): domain Eukaryota; kingdom Metazoa; phylum Arthropoda; class Insecta; order Coleoptera; family Chrysomelidae; genus Lochmaea; species Lochmaea capreae. Next base: position 23,770,682 of record OX421409.1, on the reverse strand, counting down.
ATTCTTCCATTTGGGTAATTCAATGAGTTTAGGTGGGAGTTTTTATCATAGCCTGAGTTAAGTGGTCTTTTTCTTTTGCTAGTGGTGGACTTTGTGACTTTGGAGTAAGAATGGGTCATTGGGGAGAGAGTAGCTGCTGCTGTCCTTCGCTCCTGTACAGATATACTATTTATATTAGAATGATTCATTGGTAAACTGAGAAATCTTTTATATTTATTCTGGGGCGGGTGATTTTCTTGCAACTTTTTGACTAGCTTCAAAATAGGAGAGGTTGGCAAATGCCATTAGTTCCTTTATATTTTTTTGTCTCTTCTTCTCTTTACCTTCAAGGTTCCTTGAATTGTTATAAGGGGTTTTGCAAAAGATACAAAAGCTAGAACAATTATTTTCCTCAGAAGGATCATGGATTTTACTACAATAATTAGTACACTTCTTTTTGCCTTTGCATTGGGTTGAGCTGTGGCCGTAAAGAAGACAATTGTTACATTGTATAACTGGACTAACCAAAGGAGTTAGGTTAGGTTTATGGTGAGTGGGTCTATAAGGCCCTCCACTGCGACTCGCAAGAGTCTATTGTGGCTCACACCTATTGAAATTTCACCAAACAAATTCAGCTTCTTAACAAAGCAGATTAGTTTATTTGGTGAATTATATTTCAGGTCCGAGGGCGAGAGAGAATCCCTGCCAAACATCAGATACCTGATTCGAGCCGCGGCGGGGCAGGCACAAATTATATGCTCTGCTGTTTCATCATCTTCCAGACAAAGACGACAGGTCGGATCTTCCGACAGTCCAAGTTTTAGCATATGATGATTAAGATGACAGTGGCCTGTTAAAAGACCTGTTAGACAACGCTATACTCCAACATTTGTTTGGAGACATTCTTCGAAGAATGTATGAAAGCCTTTGAATGAACCAATCCTGGTAAATTATGCCAGAAGTCTAAAGCTCTTCTTGCCGTCCAGGTATTCAGTGTTTTGGTCCGATAGAAACACGTACGGCATCCTCCCTTGCAAGAGAGTCTGCCTTCTCGTTTCCTTCCATGCCAGAATGGCCAGGGATCCAGACCAGCAATACTTTATTGAGTTCTAATATTGAGGAGAGTCTTTTTTGGCAGTCTAACAGAAGGAGTTACCCTCATTGGTAGCCAATAGATTAAGATTTCCCTAGGGATATTTCTTCCCGAAAAGGTTAATCCTGTGGGGATATAAGTAACTTCTGAGTTATCTTGAATAACTCTTTTATTCATTCTCTTTACGGAGATGACCCTGCACAAAGCTAAATTAGTGTCTGTAAATATCTTTATTTCTTCTTCTGAAATGGATTTGAACACGTCCCTAATTATTCACTTGCATGAAATAAGGTGTGAGGGTATAAAGTAGAGATGTGTCGTTGTTTAAGTAACGCTGTTCTGAAGCGCTGCGGCCCGTTCCACAATGATGAAGTATGAAGTTACTCGCTCTTTTGGAGCGAAAAGCCGAACTATTCAAATAGCAGGCAGGAACGTTAAGTTGCGTTGCGTTTCAAGTTGAGACGTTGTGGAAGTCGTGAAACCATTGAGTGATCACTCAACGGTGAAACGTAAAACGAATAGGCGAGGAGGATACAACGTTGTAACGCATGATACGACGTTGGTTTCATGTTTTATAATCTGTATTTTTGATAAGCGATTTGTTCTCCCAGGTGATTCTCATGGTTTGTGAAATCGGGCATTTGTTGTGTTTGTTTACAAAAATAATCTGTCAATGTAAGGGTATTATGCCATGAATATCTTAATACTTGTCAGTCTTGTCACCGTAATAAAGTAATAAGAGATATAAAGGTTTATTGCTTCAAGTGGTTTTAGCTTTCATGGGTAACATGACGTGCAAGATAAGATTTCGTCTTTCGATGACAGTTTTTGAAAAACCTTTGTGTGAATACCTATTATGTATTCTCAATTGCCATTTTAGTTAAATAGTCTTAGTTTAGTTCTCAGACAGAAAATATATAAAAATTAATCGTGACGGTTTTTCATATATAGGTTATTAAGTTATATTTAAGTTTAAAGATAAACTCTATGCGAACTATTTATCCCATTTCCTAATAAGTGGTATAAAATATAAATTGTGCTTATAAGTTGTGCGATCTATTTCACATCTACATCTAAAAAAATATCACCAAAAAAATCAATCAAATCCTCCTTAATATGGAATTTTTTCACTGAAAAACCCAAAGCTGATAAAATGGCAACATGTAATGAAACTTTTGGATTTTAAGTTGTAAATTACCTGTAAATATTCGTATACGTTCTTAGTCATCAGTATTTATGGTTGATATTCGCGAGATAGTTTGGTTGTGTTCCTTCTTGAAGTTGTTACTTGATAAAGTATTCAATTCTACGACTAAACAACATCTCATCACAAAATATAGAAGTATTCATTTCTACAACAGACGGTATTAATAGTTTACCTTAGTTTGTTTCCATTTTTTCCCTGTGTTTTTAGAATCGAATAAGCAGAATTGTTTTAAAGTATTTTTGTTTACCTTTCGTTATTTAACAGTAGGATCCTTTTTGGAAATTATTGCACCTCGACGCCGTTGGCGCAGTGTGCGAGTATCGATGTATGAATGCGTGAAGATCTATGAATTTGTTTTGGAGTGTTACCTTGGATGATTTTTCGATAGATCACAGATATTTTCGTAGTTGTCAATATGTAATATTCCAATTTAGTTGTAATTTGATTATATATTTGTATATTTATTTTGTACATTCGAATCGAATAAGGGGTGTTACAAACGCTTTAAGTTGGTAGGTATCATGTTTGGGGTTTTGATACCTGTCAGTTGGGTGGCCAGAATGGATTGTCAACGATTCGAGTGGCTTTCTTCTTCCGGTTGTTGAATTAGAAAGACGTAATGTCGACCTGAGGAATTGGATTTGAAATCTAATATTTTCCTAAGGCTTGTAGTGCCATCCTAAGTTTTGGGATTTATGGAAAGTTTCCTCAGAAATTAGTGGAGATACCTGTGCAAGTCGTTTTGTGGAATTTTGCCGAGAATTGGGCTTTGAAGATTGTTAGAGGTTATCTCTACACACGAGTTGAATTTTTTTTATCGACAATTACGAATTGATTTATGCTGGTAGGTGGTTCGAAGGAACGTTGTAGCTGATCCTTTGAGACTTAAGCATGGACCCTTCACGATAGAAGGTATGTACTAGAGTGATATTTTCATGTAGCAATAGGGAAGAGTGGAACAAGGTTTTAATTGGGCTTTGTTTTCTCAATTTAAGGGTTCACCCAGGGGGCATCGAGAGATCCTCGCCAACTGAGGGTTTCGCAGATACCTTACCCACTGCACTGAAGCTGTGATGTTCCACGACAGGGGATGCCCGCTGGAGAATAGAATGGGGAAGATTGCCAGGATAGTTTCACAGTTTGGTTTTAATATTTTCTCCACCTGTAAAGTTTGTTTTTGATATTTTCTCTAAATTTGAGTTTGTTTTTGATATTTTTTTCGAAATTTAAGGTATGTTTTTAATATTTTCTCTAAGTTAAAGTCTTTTTTTATTAGCATAAAAGGGGGCAAATTAGAGGATTTTACTAGTATGTAAGAAAGGGGGGAAAATTAGAGGATTTTATTAGTATTTAAGAAAGGGGGGAAATTACATGATTTTATTAGTATTCAAGAAAGGGGAAAAATGAGAGGATTTTATTAGAATTTAATAAAGGGGGGATTAGAGGATTTCACTAGTATTTAAGAGGGGGGTTATAGGATTTTTGGAATGTACTTAATTACTTATAGATATAGAAGATCATTTATATGTGAAGGCGGAAATTACCCTTTCATAATGGTTTGTTAAGATATACTTCCTTTGCGCTGATCGCCTTGGTACCAAAGCAATCCGATAAGCGGTATTTACATTATGGAGTACAAGTTTACAGTATAATTTTTTAGGTTTAATTTCTGATCTATTTCTAGGTTAATATTTAACACTTTTATTCATCTTCAGTGAAACGGAAGTGAGTATAGAGTTACTTTGTGTGTATTGGTTTACGAAACACGTTTCACCATTACGTAATATTTTTTTTATACTACAAACTTGTGACTTTTCTTATTATTAATAGAAGGTTAGAGTTGTGGGTTGTGGTATCGAGGAGGTTTCCGAGCCACTTCATTTAGTTTTTTTGTTATTTTGTAAACTCTTCAAGGTAAATGGATTTTCCTTCGTTTATATGATATATGAGACTAAGTTTAGTAGGTTGTTCTTATTTACTCCCGCTCGTTTGCTAGGTTCAGAACGGGACCAAAACGATAGGGCACCCATAAAGAAGATTGTTCCCGGATTTGTAGCTGACTCACACCCAGCCGCCGACTTGGTTAGTTGAAGGCCCAAAAGGTTGACACTGGGACAACTGAACTTTACTTGTAGCTTTTTTTGTGCATTGGCCTAGCGCCGTGTTTGGCAGGTTACAGTAACATTTGTAAGCAGGAATTCACTTTTAAATCTACATCCAATAATTTAAAAAAAATATACGGAAAGGAAGCATCCTCTTGTTAATCTCAATACCAGCAGACAACAGACTTCATTAGACAACCAAATTACACAGATAAATACTTCTATTACTTCTGAAAATACAATCAAAGAAGACAATTATATTAGTGACGTTGGTTTTACACAAGAATCTGCATCTAAATCTTCAGAGACCGATTCAAAAACCAGCTCGATTCAAAAGAATGTTGGTAGCTTTTTGAAGAGAAAAATTGGTGTAACTACGCAGAAACAAATTGATGAGAAGTTTATGCTAATGTTTTCTCTAGTTGAAGATTATGGGTTTAAAACCTTTGTTAGTGCTTTAAATTTGTCGTACCAGTTGCCCTCTCAAAAAACAATTACTAAAACATTATTACCAGCACAGTATGAAGCACTATATAATACCACAAAAGTTACTATGGCTAAAGTTAAGTCAGTCACATCAACCACAGATTGTTGGACCTCTCGAAATACAGAAAATTTTCTAGCTGTAACTGTACATTTTATAGACTCTAACTTTGAGGTTTGAGGTTTAGTGAGTCATACCAGTAAAAACTTGGCATGTGCATTAAAAAATATTATTGAATGATGGCATTTAGAAGAAAAAATATTGATAATAATTTCAGATAACGCTGCGAACATGAAAAGAGCAATTAGAGATGATCTGCACCTGAAGCATTTTGGTTGTTATGCTCACACGATGAATTTGATTGCTTGTGATTTCCTTAAACAACTTTCAGATATTTTAAACTGAGTGAAATCAATCGTTGGGTTTTTTAGGCAAAGTACTTCTGCTGACGCAAAATTGCTAGAACAGCAAAGGCAGCTTGACCGGCAACCAAAAAAGCTTATACAGGTCGTACAGACTCGCTGGAACTCAACTTATTATATGCTAGAGAGGTTTATTGAACTCGAAGTGCCCATTCGAACAGCAATGGCCCTCTTAGGTAAAGACCTGCCAATAATTTCGGTAGAAGAATGGGAATTTTTGAAAGAAATCATCGAAATTTTAGAACCTCTAGAAACTATAACAAAGCTAATGAGTAGTCAAAAATATGTTACGGCTTCTTCTGTCATAGTTTTAAGCGATGGACTATATGCAGCGTATTCGGAACTAAAAAACAAAGATTTTAATGCGCTATCAAAGGCTGTAATAGATTCTATTTTGGAAGGAATTAGGGCAAGACTAGGGGATTGAGAAAACAGCAATTCTCTCCTCGTTAACACATTTTTGGATCCAAGATTTAAGTCTGTTGGATTTTCCTGTGATGCTGTGGCTGAACGAGCTAATAAATTATATAGTTACAGGAAATATTAAACGTGTCGATTTAGACATCCCACAACCTTCAGCATTTCAGACAAAACATACTGAAGTAAATAATACAGAAAGTAGTATCTGGAAGAGTTTTGATAAGAGAAAAGCTGGTACTCCGTTTTCCAAAGCTATAATAGAAATTCAGAGGTACTTGGCGCATAGCGATGGAAAAATTCATTGTAAATTTCAGTAAAAAGAAAAGAAAAACCGTGCAGAGTAAATTCTTTTTTTAATTTCTTTTATAATTCGTGTTTCCCGATATTTGTTTGTTTGTTAACGTAGACCTATATTTAAGAAACTAAAAATCAGAATCGCACAGATACATCTGAATCTGACCCAGATGATGTATTAAATATTTCAAAACTATCAAAAATTGGTACAGGTGTTGCCGATCAAACCACAGAACAAAAACAAATTCAGGATCAGCACCAAGGAATCGCAGTCCCAAATACTGATGATAATGAAAATCACGGCAGTGATAGTGTTAGCAATGATAATAATTATGACACTATTTCTAAACGGAATAGAAACAAAATTTCCAATGTTTGGAAGCTGGTACTTTTCAAAATCCAATAATAGAAAATGTTCAAAATGCTGCCAATGTGGGAAGGGGTATAAAACAAGTGGGAATACTTCGAAGCTCTCAGATCACTTAAAGAGATTTCATCCTTCATCATGCAATTCTTCTAGTTTAAGTAAGAATTTAGTTTCAACTGATATTTGTAGTTAGTTTTTCTTGAGTATATTATTTATTTATTACCGATTTTTAGCAGCTAGCTCAAGTCATTCCGAAACTTCTTCAGCAAGATCCAGTGTCCGTTCTATAAGTCCCTTTTTCTGTAGATCACTTATGTATGAATATAGCTCCCAAACGAAAAAAAAGCTAGATGAGGCACTAGAAATGATGATTTCTCAAGATTATCAACCATTCAACATAGTAAAATATGAAGGATTTAAAGAATTTATTAAATTTATTAGACCCTAGATATAATTTGCCAAATACAGAGACTCTTAAAAATATATTATTAAAAAAATATTTTGACAAAGGATATATTAAAAAATGTTAAATTTGTTACCTTAACCTCAGATATTTGGACCTCGGTTGCAAATGAATCTTACATATGTGTATCTTGTCATTTTATAGATGAATAATTTGAAGTAAAAAGGACAATTTCAGCCACTAACAAAATTGAAGAGAGCAGAACTTCAGAAAATATTGCCAAGGTCCTTCGGGAAATATGTGGAGAGTGGGGTATTTTTGATAAAATTTGTGGTATTGTTACGGACAATGCTGTAAACACGGTCAGGGCATGTGAATTACTGAAAAAAACATGTTCCATGCTTCGCATATTCTATGAATCTTGCAGTGCAAGAAAATGTTAAAGAAGATTTTGTTCAACCTTTAATGAAAAAATGTAAAGGAATTGTAACATATTTTAAATGTAGTCCTGTAGCAACAACCAAATTTAATGAAGAACAAAAAGTTTCATGGAAAGGAACAATTAATGAAAATGAAGAAGCCTACAAATTAATTCAAGAAGTTCCCACTAGAACATCCAGTGCATTAAATAACACCCTGCTGAGTCTACGCAGTGCGCCACAACCGATATTAGCAGAAGTCAGGATTTTGAAGTATGCCTCAAAATATTTGAGAATGCAACCAAAAAAGAAGAAGGTACAAAGTTTTGCCAAGGTTTATTAGAATCTATAAAAACACGGCTTTTTTCCTATGAGCTTCGCACTATAGGTACCTACCTAGAATTACAACTATTTTAGACCCGAGATTCAAAAAAGATGGATTTAGAAACAAAGGAAATGCAGATCAAGCTTCATGTTTTTTGGAGAATGAACTATCACTCATACTAAATGTCAAATCTGCACTTCAAGACCAAGTAGTTGAAGATCTACAGACAGAGGAACCAGAAAATGATTCGTTTGTTTTTGGGTTTATGAAAGAGAAAATCAAGGAAAAAAGCCGAATTGCTAAAGTCGATGTTATAATTTTTAAAAGGCAATATCTTGAACGGCAAAATTTAGATGAACATTCTGATCCTCTATTGTTTTGGAAGGTAAATATTAACTTCATCCTTATTTTAAGAAAATAATATTTACATTTTTTTAGCTGAATGGAATTAGCTCCAATGCAAGAAGTAGTTCTAAAATATTTTTTCATTCCAGTAACTTCCGTAGAATCTGAGATAAATTTTAGTTCTGCAGGTCAAATATTGTCTGATAGGAGATCGCGGCTGAAAGCCAAATATGTCAATATGTTGATATTTATTAATAAAAATTCATGGTTATTATAAACAACAAGGTTTTTTTTTAAACAAATTATCAATAATACATGTCTCCAGATGTGTTTGTTTTATATTTATCAAAATCACGATTTTTTCAAAATATATCCAAAAAAATTAACTATCGAAAACCATGGTCAATACCCAAACTATCGATAACTATCGATAACTATCGATAACTATCGATAACTATCGATAACTATCGATGGTCGCTACTATCGATAGTTTTGTATCTCTAGAATAGGCCCCCAGGGCTGGCACTCTGTAATTTGTTTTTTGAGGAAAGCGTTAAGGAATAAGCAAACGAAAATAATCGCTACACTTGGTTAGTAGTACTCTATAAGCGAATCTCTATCGCCTCGGCTATAGTTCGACAAGATTCGGGATCGTCAATCGGATAGAGAATAATCTACTAATAATTAAGAAAACATTATGAAAATTTGACTATTTCAGGATAAAAATAAAAAATAACAAGAAATTTGACATTTAGCTGTTAGCTTTGGTAACCTCACATTTTCATTTATGACACTGCTTAAAGTATTTACCTATTTGCTTGGTGCATAATTAATAATATTGTTTAGTGACTTTTTTTAATAGTTGTGGCAAAGAGTAGACATTCTGTGTTGTTAATGCTTTTTGTAAAATAAATTATAGAAGATGAATAGATTAAAGAAAAACGATTATTAATTTGTCAGAAAATAGAATTTTTAAAATGATGGAATAAAACAATTCAATTTGTTTTAAACTTCATTATATTTCAACCAATTAATTTAAACTTGTGATGCGTTTCCCTAACAAAGTAGCCTTATCAAAGTAGTAAAGGCTCCAGTGAAGGTATAATGAAATTTTTTTTATGTATACAGTGCACTAATACAAATGTATTAGAATATGTTTACATGGAAATAAAGTGTTAAAAGTGTCTAAATATGGGTTCTAGAAATATTAACAAAAGTATTGAACAATTAAGTTTACCTGGAAATTCATTCACAATAATCAAATCTAATCTCTTCTAGGTAAATAGGTTTAACAAAAGAGAATGGTTGATATCTATTTGATCCTTAAGAAGATTACCTGGATATTTCTTTTCATTTATCTCAAGAGTTTCTAAAAGATTTAATTTAAAGGACTTAGGTTCCTAGAAGATTGTTGTAAATGAATTTCCAGGTAAACTTATTCAATACTTTTGTTAATATGGGTAAAACTCAGTATTTAGGCACTTTTTGCACTCTATTTCCATGTAAACATTTTCTAATACTCTTGTCAATGTCTTTAAAATTCCCCATTAATGCACTGTATAAATTAAAAAAATTTCATTATACCTTCACTCCTTGATAAAGTTACTGTGTTAGCAAAACGCCTCACAAGTTTAAATTGAACATTACTTCAAATATAATGAAGTTTTAAACAAGCTAAATTGTTTTGTTTCATCCTTCAGTAGGATCTTCATCAAGTAAAAAACTCATCTATTCAATTTTATTTTTAATAAATAATCCTTCGTAAACAGACCACACTTTTGGCATAATCAGATTTTAAATAATGGTTAAATAGTTTTTTTTTGTTTTAGTATGTAATACATTTTGTAGCTAGATTAGTAGAACCTAAAACATAAGTTAACTTCCCCAATTTCAATGCCAACACCTGTTTTCAGCCTCCCAAATATTGTATTCCCTGGCTATAAATCAGTCTTAAGTAGTCTTTTAAAAAAAGGCAAGCTAACGTATGTTGCAGGATTTGTGGCAAAAAAGCTGTTGACGATAATAAAAATATGCCGGCAGGATTTGGTAGGAGATGACAGAAAAGAACCAGAGTATTTTGTTATAGATGCTAGAGCATATTCTGCAAAAGTTTTGCTGGCACCTTCTACTAATATCAATAAAATGTTTAACAAATGTATATTTTTATTAAGTAACATCTTGCCTCAATTATGTCATTTGGCGAACATTACCTCAGTGCTGAGATCATTATTGAAAAATGAATTTACAGAGGATATTTTTCTTTGCGAGGATCATGATACATTTAAATTGTTTCTTAATTATGTTCCCAAATTTCATTTATTTGTTTGGTTGAAAAATATCAATAACATTGTAAAAGAGAAGCAAAAAGTTGAAATATCCTCTGATAAGATGAAAATATACGATGCAAAAAAATTTGAAAAGCAATTGAAATATTAAAAAAAATGAAAAAACTAAAATGTTTGAATATAATTTAAGTACCTATGTAGTTATATACTTAGTGTTAATAAATAGTTATTTATGATACAAGTGCATGAATTTATACTTTTGCGCACAAGTGTCATACAAAACTTTATCTACGACAGCATGAAGAAAAAATAAAAAAATATGCTACGAAGGGGTTAAAAACATAAAAATAAATTTTCTATAAACAAATATATACACAACAAATTCTAATTATTTAAATTACCAATTATAAAATTGCATGATTTGTCTTTTTTTAAAGTAACTTGGTTACAAGACAATAATTGGGATGTTAAATTTGAAGTTGAAGGTGTATCAATATCGATGAAATCGTTCGATTTGGGCTGTGAGATTGAAGAATTTTCTGCCAGGGGCATTTCTTCAGAGCTTTGATTTTCGGCTCCGAAAATTTTTTTTGTAGTTTCTTTTTTATTTTGTAATGAATTTTCAATATAACCTTCTGCGACGGTAGACGATTTCCATCCTCCGTGCCGTTTACCTGCTAATATGTCCACACCTGAATCGGCGAGAAGAGAAGCAGATGAACACCTGAAGCAATGACCAGTATAATCCTGCTGATTGGGCAAATATGAATATTTTGCTATAATGGATGGAATCTTTTCAAATTGGTTGATACCAACAGGTTGTTTAGTACATTTGTTCTGGCGATATCTGACAAAAAACCGTTTATGATCTACATATTTTTTGAGAATTTCAATAAAACTCGGCGAAGAATCTTTATTATTGAGCACAGTAAACCTTCTTGAAGTTTTGTTCTTGCTTTCTCTAATATTTATGATTGAAATATTTTCACTTTCTTCAACGTCATCTATTAGAAGCTCACACAACTCCTGTCGTCGACAGGCACCTGCAATTCCAAAAATAGCTACGACCTAAAAGTAAAAATGCACACTAGAAATCTGTACTTTTTATTTTTATATTAAGCATGTGTAATGTGAGGTGGCGCCAATGAGACCTTATTATTTTCTCTTTTCAACACATTGTAACATGATTCCCGGAAAAAAATCGAAATACAAAATGTCGAATAAGATAAGGTCGAGTAACAAAACGTCGAATAGAAAAGGTCGAATAACAAATGGTCAAATAATAGAAGATCGAAATAACAAAAGATCGAATTTCAAACAGTCGAAGCTGGAAAATATCGAAAATACAAAATATCTATAAAATTGAAACAATTCTTTAAACCCAGTTTTATTCTTTGGGCCGTCGTTATTTTAATGCATATCCCATATCAATACGCACACCCAGTATAATGATAACAGAATCACAATAACTATTAAACAAAATGCTTGCAAAACTTTTATGTAGTTCCTATGGCAATTATTTGTTAATTTCAAATAAATATTTAATTAGAAACACCTAGAAAGATTGTATCGTGCTCCGTTATTATGACAGAAAAAGGCAAATTTGAATATATTATTAGCCAAAAAGGTAAACGAAAGCTATACTGCGATGGTTTCTTTTATGTGAAAGAAAAAGAGAACAACGATACAGTATACTGGAAGTGTGATAATTATGAGAAACATCAGTGTAAGGGCCGTATAATTTGTAAAGGCGGGGTGTTAACAATGAAACAACCACACAATCATGAAGGTAATCCTACAATGCTAGAAGTAAACAAAATGATGTCACATGTGAAAAGCCAGGCGTCAAACACCAAAGAATCTCCACGGGCTATAATCGCAGAAGCTTCCGTCCACTTTAGTGCTATAGCCAGTACATCAAGTCCCTCTATAAGCTCCATTAGCAGAACTATTAGACATATAAGGGAGAATCAGAATTCAAGATGTTCTATTCCATTTTCTTTAGACAGCTTAAGTATTCCAGATAAATTTAAGATGACTGGAAAAGGACAAAAATTCCTGTTCTTCGATTCTAAAGATAAAGATAGAATTCAGCTGTTAACTTAGGGTTGTTAATTCTTTGCAACCAAATTCCACAAACGACTTCATTGGTAGGTACGCGATGTCTATAAAAAAGAAATTATAGATGAACCTCATTCAATGCTTTTGATTTCACATATTTATTTGAAATATAGGTGCTAATGTTCAATTGTCACCAAAAATTCCCACTATTAAATTCAACAAAATGATTCCCTCAATACTTGTATTAATCATGTTTGAAAGAAAAAATTCATCCACATTTGAAAAGTTGGATTCAACTTGAATATGTTATTGAATAATTTGGAATGTACACGCTTACCTTTTCGAATGTTTATAGGGACCCACTCACTAGGAAGGAAGCGCGAAGGCTTGAATGCGCGTGGTACGGGGTTCAGTGAAAATGGTGTGTGTATGGCGTTCCGCCGTTAAAAATTTGGAATGCGCAATCCGCTTGGTCGGAATCAGGATAGTTTTGATTTTTAGCAACAAGTCTGTGCACGTTTCATATTTTTACCAGTACTGTGTCGGGCTCAGTATTTTTATATTGGTTATTTTTTCCCTAAAAATAAGTGATCTGAGAGTAATGTCGAGAGATTTCGTAACCGAATTTCTAGAGCTTTACAGGAGTTATCCCTGTTTATGGCAAATAAAAAATAAAGAATACAGTGATCGCAACAAAAAAACTGCAGCAAATTTATTTATTATATATTTATACTTATATCAAATATTATAGAACAGCTTCTGAGATTATAAATGTTTATTTATTGTAATTTATATCATTACATTATTTTTTTTTTGTTTCCGTAAAGGACCAAAAAAATTCTGGTATGGGTACGGAAGATGTGTATATTCCCAATTTGTGGTATTACAAGTTGCTGCTATTTGTATCAAGAGACACCTTGTCAAATATGGGTGAACAAAACGACGTTTCTACAAATGTAATTACCTTTTTTTAAGTGAATAAGTTGTATAATTAATTTTAGTAGAGCTATTCCTATGCTGGTAGCCGACGAGTAAACATCGCTTATCGGTACTTATAGCCCATTAAATTCAAATCAAAATACGAGTTCTTTTTCTGTGTATTGTGAAAAGTAGTAAATAATTACAAGTAGAAACGGTGGAGCTTTACCATCACGTGACTGTTACTATACGTATATAGGTATACGTATATACGTATACGTATATATGTTACTATACGTACTGTACGTTACTATACGTATATACGTATATGTATATGCGTAAAGTAACAGTCACGTGATGGTAAAGCTCCACCGTTTCTACTGTAACAATCATCATGTGATTTTTACAATACTTGTGATCGATGCTATGAACAATTGAACATAACTATTTCCAAAAGTTTTAACAAGTGAGGGCATCTAATTTTCATCAGTGGCGTAACATCAAGTCAGGTAACTGTTATTTCCTACAAAATAATTTCAAGGGTCCATTAGGGACCTTTATCATTTGTATTGGCTTTGGTATCCAGGGCCACTTACAAAATGAATAATTATCAATCCCAATCTACTTCAAACTCTTCTACCCAAAATTTACCTAATGTTACAAAGTCGTATGTTGCTGCCGCACAAACAAAACCTCCTCCACCAACCTTCCCTAAAAGAGAACAAGCAATCATCATGCACGCCATAACCAATACCACTCTCTTTGAGTATATAAAAGCTGTAGGAGAAATTGTAACCCCCAAAAACGTAACATTTGCCTCTAGAATCTCAAACAACCGCATATGCATCTATTTAAGCTCTACTGCTGTTGTCGGCAGCCTTCTTGATGAACATGATAGTATATCTATTAAATCTAACAATATACCTATTCGAAGGCTTATCACACCTGCCAAACGAATCCTGATTTCCAACGTTTCTCCCACTATCCCCCACTCTCTTATGGAAAAAGCTCTGAAAGACATCGGTCTACAGCTAGCCTCTCCTGTTTCATTCGTGAAATGTGGCGTACCGGATGATAACTATTCTCATATCATGAGTTTTCGCAGAATAACATATATTATACCAGAAAACGACAACTTCACACTGCAAACATCCTTTTTAATTACTATCGAAAATACTCCTTACAGAATCTTTGTGTCCACGAATAAACTGGAATGTTTCTTATGTAAACTCCGAACACACCGCCGAAGCTTGCACTAATCCACCTAACACTGAAATTCAAAATCCTCCACCCCCATCTACAATAGTGCAAACAACTACTACACATTCTGACAATCTACCTGTACCTGACACTCAGAGTATACCTGTCGAAGACGGATAGCAATCTTGAAACTCCCTCTCAGCTCTCACCGATAGATACTCCGAGAATACGGCCGTTATGCGCTCGGCCGTTTTGCGCTCTTACCTGAAATCGACCTGTTTGCGCTCTGCGATTTTCATAATAGAAATGTATTATCCTTTTTTCTAGGATTTACCGATTTGCAATATAATTTTAAATTTATTATAACATAATAGCCCGGTAAAGGTTAGCTTAGAAAATTTGCTTAAAACCCATGGTACCTACTACAGAAAAATAATAAACATCTTTTTTTCTGTTTCTGTTAATGTCTATTTCGAAGAAAAGTAAATTAGGGGTAATTAGGGTAGGGTAGGTATGTTTAATCAGTATGTTTAATCAGTTTCGTTTCGTTCTTTGATACAGAAGTATTGAGAATTGTGGAGAGTGATATTTTTACATTTTTGAATCATATTTTAAAAATGGACGTGCAAATTATTGAAACCTCGAAGGGAAAACCTTGTGCACTGTATAAGGGATATAGCTTTCGTATAAAGAAAACCAATAAAGATGGCTCGGTTTTTTGGAGTTGTATGAAAGAAAAAACTGAAAAATGTCGAGGCAATATCATTATGGATAACAACAGAATAATAAGAGAAGCCGATCATATGTGTAAACCTAGTGTTGCAGCAACAGAAGTGAAATATTGTACTTTCAATGCGAGGAAGAGAGCTAGGGAAGACGACAAGTATTTGCCAATGTCAAAAATATATCAGGACGAGTTTCATAAATTGTATAATCAAGGACTAGATTTCGTGACCGAAATACCAACATTTACTTCAGTGAAAAGTGGTTTAAATGCCTGTAGAAGACGTGCACATGGTCTGCACAAGGATCCCGCTACAGCATCAGAAATAGAATTTCCAGAAGAAGTTATTACAATGAGTGACAAAACGAATTTTTTATTTATCGACGAAAGTACTCCTTCCGGGTACAGAATATTGGTATTTTCCAGCAACAAAGCTAAGGCAATTCTGACTAACAGTAGGAACACCGCATTTATGGATGGAACGTTCAAAAGCTGCAGTAAGCAATTTAGCCAAATATATACCATCCATATTGATATTGGTAGCACACCAGAGGAGACAAATATAATTCCATTGATATATGCACTACTTCCTAACAAAACCAAAGAGACTTACAATACATTGTTTTCATCAATCAAACAGAAACTACCGAATTGGAAACCAACTGTTGTGAAACTTGATTATGAGCAGGCAACGATTAGTGCTTTAGAAAACAATTTTCCAGAAGCTCAAATTTCTGGATGTAATTTTCATTTTAATCAATGCATATGGAAAAATATTCAAAATATGGGATTAGTTGCTGAATATAAAAATAACGAAGAAATACGTTTACATATAAGAATGTGTGCAGCGTTAGCATATCTGCAATAATTGCAATAGAGCCAGTGGCGGTACTTCTATTTTTTTTTCTAGTGACATATTCTCATCCCTTTTACCCCTTAATACCGACCTTGCAGCTGTTGCTGTAACTATGTGGCTCCCGAATAAATTAAATGTGTGCAGTATATATATTCGCCCAAACCATTGTCTAAAAGAAGAAGAACTAGTGAACCTCATTTTTCAACTACCTCATCCCCACATTCTAGTAGGAGATTTCAATGCGCATAATAATTTATGGGGATCCAACTCAACATATGGTAAGGGTAAAACAGTGGAAAATGTAATAAACTGTACAAATGCTTGCCTAGTAAATACAGGATCCAATATCTTATTGTGTGTTACCTTCTTCTCTGGTTCTTTTCCGTCATAG
This sequence comes from Lochmaea capreae, assembly GCA_949126875.1. NCBI lineage: Eukaryota > Metazoa > Arthropoda > Insecta > Coleoptera > Chrysomelidae > Lochmaea > Lochmaea capreae. Next base: position 23,754,387 of record OX421409.1, on the reverse strand, counting down.
ATCTCAGTCTATGCGATCCTAAATTAGCTCCCACATTAACTTGGCATACTGTTGATGATTTACATGATAGTAATCATTTCCCTATCGTTATATCTTCCATTGCCTCTCAAAACCCAAAAATCTCTACCAGAACTTTCTGGCGACTAAACAATGCTGACTGGAAAAGTTTTACATCACAAACAGAAGATGTCCTACATTCTCTTAATTTTTCCGAAAGCGTTGATCATAATATTGCAACATTCTCAAATTGTATTTTGTCAGCTGCTGAATTACATGTAGGTAAAATTAATATATCCCATCCAAAGAAAAGTGTTCCTTGGTGGAATTCCTCTTGCAAAGATGCTATAAAACAACAAAACATAGCATTAAAATTGTTCAGACAAAACAATACCCCCGAAAACCTCATAAATCTCAAAAAAGCCAGAGCAAAATCGAAATACATTATCGAACAAAGCAAAAAATTCTCTTGGTGGAATTCCTCTTGCAAAGATGCTATGAAACAACAAAACATAGCATTAAAATTGTTCAGACAAAACAATACCCCTGAAAACCTCATAAATCTCAAAAAAGCCAGAGCAAAATCGAAATACATTATCAAACAAAGCAAAAAATCCTCCTGGAAAAACTATGTTTCGTCAATAAGCGAAAACACAAATCTCAGTGAAGTATGGAAAAAGATTAGAGGTATTCAAGGAAACAAAACCTATAATGGAATTCCCCATCTTGTTTCAAATGATACGGTAATAAATAATGACCATGAAATAGCGAAGATCATTGCTGAAAATTTCGAAGCAAAATTCCGAAGTAGGTTACTCCCAAACATTGCAAATATTTATACTAATACCTCTCTATCATGCCCAATTTCATCAAATCAAGATATAGACTTACTCAACTTACCTTTCTCTCACCAAGAACTTATTACTGCGTTAAAATCGTACAAAAATTCTGCTTCTGGTCCTGATGACCTGCCATATATTTTCCTTAAAAAACTTGATATTTTAGGTCAACTCAAACTCTTAGAACTGTTCAACTTAATTTGGACCTCTAACATGTTTCCAAGCCTCTGGCGACTATCCATTCTAATTCCCTTGAAAAAACCTAATCAGCCGACAACCTCCCCCAAGTCCTATAGGCCTATTTCATTAACTTGTACAATGTGCAAAATCATGGAAAAAATGATCAATAAAAGATTGATATGGTATTTAGATAAATACAACATTATATCAAAAGACCAATCTGGATTTCGGCGGCACAGGTCAACAAAGGACAATTTGGTAACGTTGCAAACACATATCTCCACCGCTTTAGATAAAAAACAACAAACTATACTTGCTACATTTGATATAGAAGGTGCATTCGATACAATACACAGAAATGTCATACTTGAGAAATTAAGGCAGCACAATATCAATGGAAATATATTCTTTTTTATCAAAAACTTTTTATCGCTTAGATCCTTTAAAGTATCTCTTAATGATATCGTTTCCTCAACATTCAATCAAACCGACGGAATACCTCAAGGCTCTGTACTCAGCTCCACACTCTTCAACCTCGTAACAAATGATCTATGTTCTAATTTCAATGCTCCTATTAGACGCACGATGTATGCCAATGACTTAGTATTATATTGTCACGGTCAGTCAGTGTCCACTACCTCCTCTATAATTCAATCCGCTGTAAATTCCCTGTCTAACAAGATAAAACTATTGGGACTCTCTCTATCCCCAACAAAATCCAAAATCATAAATTTTAGTAAATCTTCAATAAACGCTTCCCCTAATATTTTAATCAACAACGTTCCTCTTCAGGTTGTAGATCACTGCAAAATATTGGGTATGATATTTGACTCCTGTCTCAATTGGAAAAAACATATTTTAGATACAAAGAGCGAAGGATACAGACGACTAAATATCATAAAAACCCTTTCTCACTTCCATTGGGGCGCGGACGAATCTTCTCTCTTAAAAATATACAGATCTCTTATTCGATCTAAATTAGGTTATGGCTGCTTCGTATATCTGTACCCCGGGCGGAACCCCATTGTAATTAGCCTTCCTCTGGTAATGCGGGGCTCTGCCAGAGGTGACCAACCCTTCCCTTGCTACTCGTGGGAACACACATGGAAAAAACCATAAAAACAAAAACAAATCCCGAGGCTGGACAGAAGTGCTCACCTCAATCTAAAGTAGTGGCTGGGGATGGACAGAAATGTCTACCCCAAAATACTGCACAGAATGAGGCTGGACATGAAAGATCACCTCGTGATTTAACAGAAAAGCCAAGGCGAAAGCGCATTTGCGGCGCCGAAGCCAAAAGGAGGAAGAGAGCGAAGGAATCAGGGGTGGCAGCAGCTACAAGTGCACCCCCCTCTTCCACCACTCCACCTATAACAGCAAAGGCACTTCCTGCGGCGGGCACCAAGAGCTCCGCTTTGAATAAAGGCAAGGAACCGGCAGCCCCTGCAGGAAAGCGCCCTCACCTAAGCACCTCCACGGAGGGGACTCCAAGAAGGTTGAAGAAGCCGCGCGTCGACAGAAATGTCGCCGCGCCTTCCAAAACCTTTGCGGATGCCGCCTTGAGACACCTCAAGGTTGCTATCATAGATGAGACTAACCCGTACGGTAAGGTTACCACAGAGCGGGAAAGAATCATCAAAAACCAACTGCTAGAGGAACTGGACAAGATCATCTTCTCCGCCTCCAGCAGCAATAGCAAAGCGCCCACGTTTAAATCGTGGACATACTCCGGTGAAATCATCAGAGTGGTCTGCGATGACGACGGGACGCTAGAGTGGCTGAAAAAAGCCACAAAAAACCTCAAGCCATGGGAGGAGGCATCACTGGCGGTCGTTGGTGTGGATAGGCTCCCCAGGCTGACCAAGGCCTCGCTCTGGATCCCGGAGGACGTCCACAAGACGACATCCGGTGAAAAAGAGAGGGTGCTTGGTCGGCTTAGGGCGCAGAACCCTGACCTGGCGGTGGCAAGGTGGTGCACTTTCCATCATGAGGTGAAGGTGAACCCAGAAGGACACCTCTTCGTTTTCGGAATCGGAGACGAGGATATGGCTGTCCTCAAGAATAAGTCGATGAGGATGAGCTATGCGTTCACCTCATTGACTATCAGGGTAACGAGGAAGGAAGCAGGGGGTACCTCTGAAGACCCGAGGTCCTTGGTAGTCGAGCCACCCAAAGTGGATATTGACCCCAAGGCCACCATGGGTCCCGAAAAGGACGTCGAAGTAGTCGATGACCTGACGGAGGAGGCACCCGAACACAGCGAGGTCGTCTCTCCCCTAGCGGAGGAGCAGATGGACCTCTAAAGAAAATCCAATGCCATGCAACCTACTCATGGGCAAGGACGTTGGAAAAAAGGTAAATATTATACAATGCAACCTCCAACACAAAAAGGCGGCAACGGCAACACTATGTCACCACCTTGATGTATTGGAGGATGCAATAGCTTTGATCCAGGAGCCCTGGATAATAAAGACCAAAATTACTGGTTTCAGTAGCCTAACGGGTCAAATTTTTAGCCTACCAAGCAATCAGCAACCTAGGACAGCTGTTTACGTCCCAAGGAAATACAGAGCCTCTCCGATGGCACAATTCTGCACCTCAGACCTTACTGCGGTTAAAGTGGAATGTCCAGATGGAAGAGGCAAATATACGGCGTTGGTACTCGCATCGGTGTACTTACCTTCAGATGCAGCCACATTACCACCGACTAAAGAGATGGAGGTACTAGTGGATCACTGCCTCAACCAGAGAGTGGAGCTGATATTGGGTTGCGACTCAAACTCACACTACTTGAGCTGGGGCAGCAAGGATATCAACGCCCGAGGTAAGTCTCTTTATGAATATATAATTAAGAAAGATTTCACAATTTTAAACAGAGGCACGGAGCCGACATTTATTAACGCCCGTAGCCAAACATTAATAGATATTACGCTGGCGACAGCCAAAATATCAAACAAAATTCAGGACTGGCAAGTGTCGGATCACATTTCTATGTCAGATCACCGCTGGCTGACCTATACGGTAAGCCAGGATCTCAGGACCACTGTAAAATCCCGTGACCCGAAGAGGACGGATGTAGCTCTCTACAATCGACTCTTAAAAGGTGCTCTGCGGGAAACAGAGGTCCTGACTCCTAGCAATAATGAGGAACTGGAAAGGTACACAGTATCTATCCAAAACAAAATAGACATTGCCTATAAGGAATCCTGTCCGATGAGGATGGTTCAGACCAATACCTGGTGGTGCCCTGAACTGGAACACCTCAGAAAGACAGCGAGAACGACCTTTAACAAGGCAAAACGAACAAAACTCAAAGAGGACTGGGGAATATATAAAGCCAACCTCAAAGAGTTCAAAAAAGTCTGCAGACAAAAGCAAAGAGAAGCCTGGAGAGCCTATTGTGAGGCAGTCGAAGATTTCCCATAAATTTCTAGGCTACAGAAGGCACTCTCAAACGACCACCATAAGAGTATCGGCATCCTGACAAGGGTAAACGGCGACAAGGCCGCCAACCTCCAAGAGAGCGCTGAGATTCTTATGGAAACTCACTTCCCAGATTCTGTCTTTCCTGGAACGTCAATCTGGACGGAAGTACCAACAACACCCTCACAATACGACTGGCAATCTGCTAGTGCAGTAATTGATGAGGACAAGATAAGGTGGGCCATATCGGGCTTTTCTCCCTTCAAGTCACCAGGACCTGACGGAATAAGACCAGCCCTACTTCAATGGGGAATGGATATTCTTATGCCGCACCTGGTTGGAATTTTCAGAGCCTCTCTAGCGCTGAGGTATATTCCCAGTAAGTGGAGAGAAGTACGAGTGGTATTTATACCCAAACCAGGCAGGATGGACTACACCTTACCAAAAGCATTCCGACCAATTAGTCTCACATCGTTCTTTTTGAAAACAATGGAGAGGTTATGCGAGCGGTATATAAGAGACGAAGTGCTAGTTCACAACCCACTTCATCCAAATCAGCATGCATATACTCCGGGAAGGTCCACCGATTCGGCCCTTCACCAAGTGGTTGGCAGAATCGAAAGATCATTGGACAACAAAGAATCCACCCTGGGTATATTCATAGACATCGAGGGAGCGTTTGATAAAACAACCTTCCCAACAATTACCCAGCAACTCAACTCCAGGAATGTACCTCTGGTAGTAGGAGAATGGATACTCAAGATGCTCTCTAGTAGAGCAATAAGTATTAATGTAGAGGACATCACAGTAAGAGGACTGGTCATGAGGGGATGTCCACAAGGAGGAGTCTTATCACCCCTTCTGTGGAACATGGTTCTAGACACCCTGATTAATCACCTCAACAACAATGGATTCTACACAATTGCTTACGCAGATGACATAGTTATCTTGCAGACCGGCAAATTTGTGAACACACTGTGCGATAGAGCGCAGGATGGGCTTAAATTAATTGAAAAGTGGTGCAAGGAACACTCACTGTCGATCAATCCCAGAAAGACTGAGATGGTCCTTTTCACCAGGAAAAGAAGTTTATCGGGTTTGAAACCTCCTGAAATCTTCAAAAGCAAACTAAACTTTTCGGAAGAGGTGAAATACCTTGGTATTACCCTCGACAGGAAACTAACATGGAACTCTCATCTACACAACAGAGCAAAAAGAGCATATGTGGCTTATGAGCAGTGTCGGAGGACAGTGGGACGCACATGGGGTTTGTCACCCCGTGTGGTTACCTGGATCTACACTGCAATAATAAGACCCATGTTAACGTATGGAGCAATTGCATGGGGACCGAAGGTTCTACAAGCAACGGCCATCCAAAAATTATATCAAATACAGCGAATGGCTTGCTTAAACATCACAGGAGCCATGAGAACAACACCAACCGCAGCAATGGAACTAATTACTGGTCTGACCCCTCTGGACCTGCACGTCAAGGAGGTTGCGTTAATGGCCATGGTACGATTGCGCACGGCTGGTGTAAACCCCGAAGTAGGAGTGGGCCAATTGAGGTTGAGCCTGTGGCAGGAAGCGCTCACTGCGCTACCTCTGCTGCAGGCAACCAATGATGCAATTGAACCCAGGTTTTTGTTTAACAAACCCTACAAAATTCAAATAAAACAGAACACAGAGCCAGGTGCTGCAAATGCAATACGCATATATACAGATGGTTCAAAAATGAAAGGGTGTGGAGTTTACTCAAGAGCACTAAGCCTAAAGATGAAGTGGGGAATGGGAAACAATACCAGCGTAGTTCAAACAGAACTGGCTGGTATCTCAATTGCCACAAAAGAACTAACCAGAAAAGGAATTTCTGGCAAAAACATAATAATCTGCACTGATAGTAGACAAGCCCTATTAGCCTTAAACAGACAACGTGTTATATCGAGGCTAGTACTAGAGTGCCACCAAGATTTAGCTGACGCCTCGGCAGATAACAATATTATCCTGAGGTGGGTTAAAGGGCACGACAGGAGTAAAGGAAATCGCATTGCTGATTCTTTAGCCAGGGAAGCCGCTGGACTAAAAATTCTAGGACCCAGTGACACCTACGGCCTAACGACTTCGACAATTGCGGAACTAGCCAAACGCTACACCCATACTCAATCCCTTAAGAGATGGGATGGAATCAAAGGATGCAGTTTTGCCAGGATCACCCTGGGCGACCCTGGGAAGCTGGAGCCGAAGAAATATTTGGCGATGACCAGGAGAAACCTACGTTTAACAGTAGGATTTCTGACTGGTCACTGTCAACTAGGGAAACACCTCCATACTATGGTGCTAGTGGACACACCTCTATGCAGGATGTGTGAACAGGAAGATGAAACTGTCAGGCATGTCTTATGCGAGTGTCCGGAGTTATCGTCAATAAGAGAGTGTGTGTTCGGTGAGTCTTGGCCTACACCTGCCGATATAAAGGAGATGTCTCCTAGTGACCTGTCCACCTTCCTGAAAAGGACAGGATGGACAATGACCTAGGAAGACAACTCCTCGGGAGGATGTACAATGGGTCACATGTGGCCTAAGTGCTGTGAGCCTACACTCACCCTCCCTACTCTACAGATACAGATACCCCAGAGGCAAACTATGTTAAGTCCGAAATTGGTCAAAATGAGTTAACTATGTTAAGTCACTCAATAAAGCATGTTTTATCATATGCTCTTGGAAATTACTTTCTACCTTACACGATAACGATTTTAGCACTTTATAAACTAAGTTAAGTCCATACCTAACTTGGAGCCAAAAAATGTTAAGTCCTAATGACATAGTTTGCTTCTGGCAACACTGAAAAGTTAGGTATGTCAAGTCACAACATAACCTTATTTATTATTTTACCTCGCATATTTGAAGAGAACGCTGTGATAGTGCGATAGTGGAATAATGCATTCTAGAACGCATAAAATACTTGCAAATATAAAGAAAAATCAAAAGCCTGAAAATGAAGGTAAGTAAAATTCAATAATAATTATAGTTAACGATTTTGTTGTGATTTCATATTATTTGTACTGAAAAGTTTGTGTATGAATTATGCGTTTCTGCATGTAGATGAGATGTTTGATAGGTATTCATACGTATATTTTAGCAGAATTCTGAAACCATAGGTTTTTAAATCGTATTTATGTCTTTCAATATGGACTTAACATAGTTTGGGTTCTCATCATCATCATCATCATCAACGATATGGCAAAAGGCAACACACCAACAAATACTCCTTCGAAATTGATGGTCAGTCGTTATCCGTATGCAAGAAATTCTTCCTCAATACTCTTTCTATATCTCAGCAATCTGTGGATACAGCTATAGCAAAAAAAGAGGAAAACACATACCTAGTAACAAGACACCGGTTGAGGTTCGTGAGAATGTCAGAGGTCATATAATACAATTTCCTGTACAGGAATCCCATTATTCTCGAGAAAGGTCAAGAAAAAGGTACCTGGGAAACCATTTAAACATTTCAAAAATGTACCAACTTTATCTTGAATACTGCAAAGAGAACACCATACCTGAGAAATATATTGCCAAGGAATGGGTATACTCAGATGTTTTCAATTATGAGTTTAATTATAGCTTTAAAAGTCCGAACAACGATACATGCGACGATTGTGATATTTTTCAGTTAAAGTTGCGTGATGCTGAAACAACAGGTATAAGACGCTTACTGCAAGAAGAGTACGACGCTCATTTAAAAGACGCTGGTGACAGATATAAACTCAAAGCGTCAGACAAACAAAACTCAAGGCAATTGCAGTCAATAAAGGTTTTAATGATGGACTTGCAGAAATGTCTCCCAACTCCCGAACTTCACAATTCACAGAGTTTCTATAGCCTTAAATTATGGACTTATAATTTGGTACTTCACGACGACTCCACTGAGGAAAAAAGCTATTGTATGATGTGGGACGAGAGTATTGCTGGCCGAGGCGGAAATAAAGTTGCCTCCTGTATACTGAAGTGGTCGGAAATTTGCGATATATCCCAAAACGTTGAAGATTTGGTAATATGGTCTGACAATTGCCCTTCTTAAAATAGAAACAGTCAAATCGTGATGTGTTATTTTTATCTTCTTAAATTGAAACCAAATTTGAAAACTATCACTCATAAGTTTCTGACCAAAGGGCATACTCATTTAGAAGCAGATGCAGATCACTCTCTTATTGAACGGGAAAAAAAGAAACTTTCTCAACTAAAGATAGTCACGCCCTGGGACTGGCAGCAAGTTGTAAGATTATGTGGTAGAAATAAATCTTTTCATGTAACAGGAATGGATACAAATGATTTTTTAAACTTTAAAAGCCTGTACGAAAGTAAGTCATCACCATTTATCGTTAGAAAAAAAAACGACACGGGAGGAAATTTCTTAATATCACAAGTTTGTCAGTTGCAAGTGAGGCAAGACACACCTGGAGTTCTATTTTATAAAACCAAGTTTAGTGACGATTTCTCCTCTTACACTGCCACTAGAAATACAAGGAGAAGTAACAACTTACCAGAGTCTTTGCCACAGATAAGAGTCGGACTAAGAAAAATGTCTACAAATAATATCAGCACCTTCAGAAGCTTATAAAATTCATTCCCAAACAATTTCACAATTATTATCTAAATCTTCCTCACGGCGAAGAAAGAGACGAGGAAGACGACTGATTTTGTTATTTGAGTTTTTTATTTTTTGTAAAGCATTTGTTTGTAAAGTAATATTAATAATAAAACATTTGTGGACTTAAACTTGTTTAGTTTAATCAAAATTTCCAGACTGAGCGACTAACATAGGTTAAGTCCAATGAAAATTGTTATTTTCTATAGCCAAAGCATGTTAAGTCACTTAGAAAAAAAAACAAGCATACTTTTTGTTAATATAGTGCTTTAGCATTTTTGTTCAAGTAATAAGACAGTGTTATCCTTGCTTACAAAAACATAAACTGAAACAGTGTGAACAAACGTAATAAATTAAATAAAAAAAAATTTCAAATTGAATTTTCTCAAAATGCTCGTTTTGGACTTAACATAGTTTGCCTCTGGAGTACAGATATATATCTGCATCTAAATAACAGATTAATGTCTTGAACTCGGTACACAATATAGCTCTTCGCCTGTGCCTGAGGGCGTTTAGGTCTAGTCCGGTAGAAAGTCTCTACTGCGAAGCAAATGAACCTCCTTTATGGATAAGACGTCAACAATTATTTCTTAACTATGTTATCTCGATATCTTCAAATCCTCTTAACCCTGTATACAGCTTGTTTACCAATGATAACTTACAGAATATCTCATCCTCAACAATAAGACCTTTACCTATACTACTAAAGACAATGCCAATCAAAAATGATATTTCTCAAACATTTCCTCTACCTCTTCCCTTAATGCCCCCATGGACGAAAAAAATCCCTCATATCAACACATCTCTCACAACTCTGATTAAAAATGAAACACCAAACGATCTAATTAGAAAAACTTTTCTGGATATAATATACCGAAATGAATACGATTTGGTACTGTATACTGATGCTCTCTTCCACAATATCATTAACTTGTAATGTACATACCGGCGAACTCTATAGTATACTTCAGGCTTTCAAACATATTTCCGCTCCCAATAAAAATGTCTGCATATGTACAGACTCTCTTGCCTCTATACATTCCATTAAAGATATATTCAGTGACCATCCTCTTCTACAGAATATCCATGATACCTACCAACTCTCCATTTCCCAAAATATAACAGTTACCATTTTATGGACACCATCTCATATTGGTATAATGGGAAACGAACTTGCTGATCAACTAGCTAAAAGGGCCACAACTTTGAATTATTATGCAGATAACATCCAAATTGCATCCGATCTCAAGCAAGTCATCAAGCATAAGGTCAAAGCTCTATGGCAAGATCATTGGAACTCCATCCAGACAAAACTGCAAAAAATCCAACCTTCATTAAGCCACCCTTACTATTTTGCAGTTTCAAATCTCTCAAGACAAGACCTAGCGGTGCTGAGAAGACTAAGAATCGGTCACACTAGATTCACTCATGGCTACCTTATGTCATCCAACAATCAACCATTCTGTTCAACCTGTAACTGCATCTACACCGTTGAACACATTATTTTAGAATGCCAACAGTACACAGCTAGAAGACAACAGCTCAACCTCAAAGGAAGTCTTCAAGAGATACTCGGAAATCCAGATAATGTCCTCACCGTTCTCCAGTTCCTGAAAGATGTCCAGCTATACCACAAAATATAACATATTTATTGTATACTTTACTGTACCTGTGCGAGTGGCCTTAGTAGCCGAGCACGTTAATTGTAATAAAAAAAAAATTTTAGTAGATAATATTAACACTAACAAAACATTTATTTACCAAAGTTACATTTGATTATCGGTAGATGTAAACACACTTAACACTTGTAACATATCTATTATTATCATAACTTCTTAATTAAAATAATGCATAAAGTCGTCCCGAACAGCTTCAGCAATTTTATAAGAGTGTCTGTTAGGCCCACGTTGAAGTCCTGCTAGATGATCAGCTCTCAGTCCTAAATTTAAATTTCCTTGTAAAATATCTCCATTATCTAGACAATCAACCGTGATATACGTCTGGGAGCATATTTTTCCTTAAGAAATTATGTAAAACACAACATGCCATAACAATCTTATCAATGTGCTGTAAGTGAACTGCAATAGATGTGTGGAATATACGAAATCTAACAACCAGTATTCCAAACGCATTTTCTACAATGTGCCTTGCTCGAGAAAGGCGGTAATTAAAAATTCTTCGATCATGATTCAGTTGCTTCTGACTGTATGGCTTCAGGAAATCTAAACGTAACGCAAATGCTTCATCGCCGATAAAAACAAAAGGTAACGCCTTTTTACCATTCGGGGCTCCTTTGGAGAAGATAGTGGTAATTTTCCACCTTTTAGATATTGGTAAAATTTTGTATTGTCAATGACACCAACAAACGATATGCGGCCGTTTGTGCCAACATCACAAAGAATAAATTGATAATTAGCGTCACATATCGCCATTAGTACAATGCTGTGGTACCCTTTGTAGTTCCAAAAATAAGATTCGCTTTCTGAAGGAGCAGTTATGGCAATATGCTTGCCATCTACTGCTCCTAGGCAGTTCGGAAAAGTCTATTTCAGCTGCTATCGATTTCCATTCCTCAACATCAGCCGGAAACTGAAACAGAAATTAACATTTTATTATGTACATAAAATAAAACCCATAATGTATGATTTGAATTGAATATTTGCGTTTCCAGGCACATTCAGATGAAGATGAAGACAACACACTCGGGACTAATAATGAAATAGACGATTTTGAAGAGATACAGTCCACAAGAAGTGGAAATAATACTCAAGATCGACCTGGTATATCGCAATCATCATTTTCTAACAATACACAAGGTCGGCCTGGTACTTCACTGGTAGAAACACCTTGCAAAACGGATTCTTCGTATATACGGAACAACCGATCAAGATCAGCAACTGTATCCAAATCAGATCAGCTGCTCGATATTATTTCTGACAAATTACATAAGGAATCTTCATCCGCCGAAGAATTTGATATCATTGGAAAGAATGTAGCCTGCAAATTTCGAAGATTTTCTGAGAACACCAGGATTGTTGCGGAAAAATGATTAAACGATCTCCTTTACAATGCACAGTTTGGAAGACTTGAGAATTCTATTATTTTGGTAAATCAGCCACTTATGACTGCACCACCTGCTTCTGGTGAAAGTCGAACATCAACTCCAATATACATGATTTATCTCTTGCAAGTTATTTTCAAAATTTTGGCGAAAATTCTTCCTTCTACGCTAATTTATAACCAACAATCATTTTTAAGTATAATTCATCAATAAAAATGTTTGTCAAAATAAAATTTTTATTATTTGTACTAAATAACTTACCTTCATTACTTCCTGATGCAGTGCGTAAAATATTGCTTCACATGTTTCTGGAATAATCCGACCTAATGCTTGAGGTGAAATTATTGTTGAAAATTTCGGATCTTCGTAGCTCCTTCCAGTTGCCAAAAATCGTAATGTAGCAGTGAGTCTTTCATGTGGCGTTATAGCTTGCCGCATACTAGTGTTTTCTTTTTGCATTAAAGGAGCTACTAAAGATAATAATTCAAAGTACGTGTCTTGATTCATTCTCAAGTAATTATGCCAATCTCAGGGATCCAGTCGCAATTCCTCTAATAGATTAATATGAGAATACGTAGCCCGTTTTTGTAACCAAGTCTTCACCCATTTGGACCGAGGTTTTCGTTTAATAATACACTTTTCCTTAATAACTACACACGCCACTGCCATTAACATAAGATCTTTTTTCAACGTCATGTCACACATCCTCACTCAACAAGCAAAAGTGTCTATGTGTGGGAAATATGAAAGTATACGTTTACATTACAGCCAACATGCAGATACTGCGAATTCTTCCTTCCTAGTGGGTGGGTCCCTTATCAGTACACCCTGGAACGCAGCATTTTTTTACTGTTCCACTCATATTATGCTCTAAGCTATTATACACTCGCAATTGCATAAAAGTACAACTAAATGAGTTGATAATCTTTGAATTAGATGAAGAAACAATTATCAAACACCAATGCAAGATGCACGTTGTTGTTAATCTTCAAAGTTGTTGTGTTGATGCATGATTGCAGCCTGCTATGCTCCAGGATGGCCAACAATAAGAATTAAAAATACCAAATTGAATCAAACTTTTAGTTTCCGGACCAATTCTTAGATGGCGTTAAAAAACGTACTTTATTTCGTCAATCCAAGTGCCCGGTGCCTGCAATGGATATTTTGTGCTTCTTTTCTCACTTCTCACCCAATGAACTGTTCACCTTCTCAATTTTGATTGGAATTTATTCCATCTCCAGCAAAACAAGAACTTAAAAAAATGTAAAATGGGAAGACCGAAAAAGTAGGACGCACCGGAATTCGGTCCCGCTACCTGCGGAAGGGACTACCTGTAACGGATTAAATTCGAAGTGTGGTCACACCAGCGAAAATGCGATTTCGGAATTGGGTCCCATGTACCCACTATTTGTTTAATTTGACTTTTATTTTCCTTCACATTTTTTTGGGCTTAGGACCAACAGTACATACTTATTGTTGTTGTACTGGCATGTTTAAAAATTTACGCTAAATGCGTATCGTCAAAAATAAAAACAGTACGTGAAATAATAACCCAACCAAACCTACCCCTACCAAACCACCTTCGTATTTTTAGTCAATTTTTTTGTAGAATGAATTATAATAATTTTCAATAATAACCCAACCAAACATACTCCTACCAAACCACCTTCGTATTTCTGGTCAATTTTTGAAGAATAAATTATAACAATTTTCAATAATAACCCAACCAAACCACCTTCGTATTTTTGAGATAATGATTTTTGAAAACAAAATTTAAACCCATCTATTATTAATAAACGCTTACCCTTTTCACTCGTCATAGAGGTGAAATTAATATTTTCCATGTCAAACAAACAAACAAAATCACAATAACGGATACAAATAAACACGTCTTACACTCTGCACTTCAGAAGAACAATTGCTAAAAATAATCTTTTAATACCCACATGAAATCTACCTGCTTCGATAGCGGACCGAATTACGAAATCACCCTTTCGGATTTGGACAAGGTCCCTGTGAGCAGGTAGCCCTTTTGCTAGGTACCCGTACCGAATTCCGAAACACCGAAAAAGTATGAAGACGTTATAAGCTCTTTTCATACTATTAATCCCTCAAAAAAGGGAAAATGCGATACACTAATTTGCAAATTCTGCAAGACCAGTTTTGCTAAAAACCACTAGATTGGCCAGACACTTATTGAAATGTAAGAAAACTGACAATAGTTTTGAAAGAAAACGGGCATTAATAGTGAAGCTGATAGAACCAGATCAAGAAAGTTCCGGCGTAGTGAAGCTGATAAAACCAGATCAAGAAAGTTCCGGTGTAGTAACGGTTATAAAACCAGATCAAGAAAGTTCATCGGCGTCAATTAGGACAACAGACTCAATTTCAACACTGTTAACTTCAGAATCTACTTCAAAAAATACTCCCAGCAGTACTTTAGAGTCATTTCTTGATCGAGTAATCGAAGATGAAAAGGTTAGTCAGTTTATGTTTACGCCTATGGTTTGAGTAGATTAAAAATGATTTAAACTGAGGAGTTAAATCTTTCTGTTCTGTTACTAACAGAAATGTTTGCTAATTTTAGGATGAAATTTGGACCCTTTTAGCAACTGGGACTCCATTAAATTTTACGGAAAATGAATATTGGAAGAAAGTTTTCAAAAAAATTTGACCCAGCCTAGAACTTCCCACTCGATATCAATTGTCAACACCACTTTTGGATAAGGAATACAGTGAGATTAAAAACCTGGTCAATAATAAAATTGCAGAATCTAAATATCTATCAATTCAAATGGATGGTTGGTCTAATATAAGGTAAATATAATTTTTAAATTTTCTTAACGTATATTAGTCATTTGCTTCTCGTTTTAGACGAGAACCAATAGTAAATATTATCATTACTACTCCGACTCCTATTGTTTTTAAAATTATTGATACTAGAACTAATCGTCACACTGCAGAATATATGACTGAAATAATGAACCAGACCATAAATGAAATAGGAGTTCAAAATATAATTTCTGTTGTTGCGGATAATGCAAGGAATATGAAAAATGCGTGGGAGCTTATTACTAATGCATATCCTGAAGATATCTTGTTATGGTTGTGTGGCCCACATCCTAAATCTATTTATAAAGGACATAATAAAGTTACTGCTACTGTCCCCAATTTCATCTGATGTAAAAAGAATTGTGAAAAAAATAAAAAGCTCCCATATATTGAATTCTCAATTCAA
Organism: Lochmaea capreae; assembly: GCA_949126875.1. Classification (NCBI taxonomy): domain Eukaryota; kingdom Metazoa; phylum Arthropoda; class Insecta; order Coleoptera; family Chrysomelidae; genus Lochmaea; species Lochmaea capreae. The sequence continues at coordinate 23,739,001 of OX421409.1, read as the reverse complement.
AAAATTCCAGGACGAGGCAAAAAGCATAAAAACATTAAAATTGCCTGTACCTACAAGATGGGGGTCTATTTCATTGTGCTTGGAAAGTGTTCTCTCGAATCAATAACCTCTGCAGCGCTTGGCGATATCAACTGATGTTTCAAATGAGCTTTCGGCTGAGATGACTGCAAATCTATTAGATAATGATTTTTGAAAATGAATTAAAGAACTTCAATGTATTTTTAAACCAATATTAAAATGGAAAACCATCTTAGAAGGCGATGGATGCAAAATACATTTGGTTTATGAAGCTTTTTTTGAGTTAGAAAACATTATTGAGGCAGAAATGAAGACATTTACACTACGTAAGCCAGTCACAAAAAATATACGTCAATGTTTACAATTCCGAAAACAAATGGCAATTGTAGATCTCCACAAGGCAGCTCATCTTCTCGATCCTCATTCAAAAGGTGCAGATGAAAGTATTGATGCAATTAGTTTCATATCCAACTTGTCCTTGCGCTTTCAACATATTAATAGATACGAAGTAATTTCTGATATAGCTATGTATCAAAGCAATACTGGCTTATGGAGTAAACCCTTTGTTTCAATTAGCCTTGAAAAAAGGCCAGACGGTACCCAACTACATCCTCTGACTTGGTGGCAAGGGTTATGTGCATCATCACCATTATCTAAAGTGGCAACGGCTATCCTGCAGTGCCCAGCGACATCTGCATCTACAGAAAGATGATTCTCGACATTCAGCTTGGTACATACAATTAAAAGAAATAGGCTAATTAACCAAAGAGCATTTAAATTAGCATATATTATCAGAAACTTAGAAATAGCTAGCTTGAATTTAAATAAACATAAAAGAAAAAAAAAGCAGTCTGATATCCCCATTACTCATACTGACATAAACGACAGTGATAATATTCCTTTGTTAGTGACGAGTGTGACGACTACGAAGAGTACGAAGACGATGAGAATCTAGTCATTCAAGTAGTAAGCGACACAGATTCTGAAGACTTACAGAGAACAAAGAAGAAGTTTATTAATTTTTTTATTATTTTACGTTTCCCATTTAAATAAAAATGTTTTGTTTTAACCTTTATTAAATTCTAACTTGTCATAAATAGTTGGGTTGAGTTTTTCTTCTTCTTCCTTTTTTGGGCTATATCCTGAGGAATCATTTACCCATGGTTAAGTTTTTCAATGTTCTATAATTTCCTGACCTCGAATTGGTATAATACCGTATTATACGGGGTATAATACAGTGTAAAATACAGGTAATATGAAATACCGTATTTTTACATCTCTAGTACTAACCTACAAATATCTAGGAATATGTATCTTCCTAGTTCCTACCACTGACATATGTCAATTATAATATTTAATATTATCTTATATTTATATTGTTATGTACAGAAGAAAATCGAAGAAAATGAGGTAAGATGTAACATGTCTATCGACCTGTTTCGATTTTACGAAATAATTTCGATTTTACCGCTCATCGTCATAGTAACCACTTTCAATATAGTTGTGTGATCTAAATTTCTCCTACTCTCGTTGACCGTTAAGACAATAGACATATGATGTCAACGGTCGGTTCCATGGGGTGGTTTCATCCCTTTCCGATACCGACCCTTGAGTAGCAAGGATGTACCTTTTGTCGTCTCTTAAATTTTACCTTGAATTGCTGTGGTAAGCACAGCTGCCGGGTTACCGCTGCAAAGATACCGTTACATGCCAGGTTACGCTGCAAGGATACCGTTACATTCCAAGATACCGTTATATTACAAGATACCGTTACATTACAAGATACCGTTACATCACAAGATACCGTTACATTACAAGATACCGTTACATGCCAGCTTACCACTAGGATACCCCTAGTAGTATAGGATCCCGCTATACAACGACCTTCACCGAGATGCTTATTTAATGAGACGTATTTTTTATGTTATTAAATATGCCAATAAATATATCCTATATGGGTTGCCTAACAAATTTCAGTCCAGAGTATTTTTAATTAATAATTTAAAAAAATTTTTTTTTAAACATTGCACCGGTGTGATTATTAAATAAATTTGATACCAATCGAAAGTTTGAAGCCCATAGAATATGCAAACGTTAGGTTGCCTATTTTTTTCCGGTTACAACCATGGGTTGCCAGGTGTAAACAGGTAAATCTATACTAGCATTTTGCAACGGTCTGATTATTGAATCAAACTTAGATCAAATGAAAGATTATTTCATAAGGAACACGGTGGTATAGGGTTGCCTGCGAAAAATCAGTCCCGAATTACGGTTGTCGAATTTTAAATAATAAAATATCGCTGCGAGTGAATGTGTGTGAGAGAGAGGTCCCAGACCAACCATCCCATGCGGTGGAAAAGGACGCAGCGTAGCAGCTGTTTAAAGTCCGCCCATTTAAAGAAGGAGAGTGCGCATGCTATTTGTGCTTGGAAATGAAAAGGATAGCGATAGACTCGTATATGCTGTGCATTATTTTGGAGTAGATTGTCGCTATAGATACAAGTGAAAAAACGTGCTGCTATTTATTGTTGGAAAAAATGGCCAAAAAGTGTTTTTTGTGTGATTCGGATGACGGAATAATTGATTTTGATGATGAAACTTTTAAAAACTGTGCATTAAAGTTAGCTTTTCGTAAAAAAAAAATTTTAAATACAATTTTGTTGAGCTACCCAGTGCGTCACTCCAATTTGTAGGTTATCATACCACGTGCTACAAAAAAGTGACTGTTTTGAATAAAAAATATAACGAAGAATTTCTTAAATTTATCGCTGAATATACAGTAAGTACATAATAATTGAATCTTTAAAATTATCTAAGCTAATACATCTTCTATATTTTTGTCATGTTGAAGTAATTGCTAGTAAAACTCACTTATGGTTTTGTTAATTTTCGACACACATATTTTTTTTGTAATTTACCTAAAAAACGGTAGTTGGAAATTGAACAAGAAAATGTTCTGATTCACCTTTTTTTTTTGGAATAATTAAATGAGGATGTTTTAAATCAACTATTCTTATCAAAAAATTTTTAAAATTTATAATCAAACATTTTCATTTAATCGCAAAAATTGTTTTTTTTTTAGGAGCATACCGATGTATCTACTACTGAAGAAGAACCACAACAGTTGAATCCTAGTGTCGATTCCTGTGCTACAGTTGCTGAGGATGAAACGAGTAATGTTGAAGACCTGCCTCAAACTTCTGGGGGCTTTGACAAGGTAATAAAAAATTATTTTTTAAAAAAGTGACATGAAAATCTATTAATTGAACTTGTATTTTCATTTATATTTGTTTTCTTCCATTTTTCCTCAAAGAATGATTTAAATTCTTTTAGGAGCAGTCAACATCAACAGCATCGACATCAACAGCAACGACATCAACAGCATCGACATCAACAGCAACGACTTCAACAGCATCGACATCAAGCACAATTATTTGTCTTTTTTGTGACCACAACCAAAAAAGATGTGGAAAGAAGCTGGTTAATCTTACTTTCCCTAAAGGTGACAAAGTACCACTACAGATCAAAAATATCGCCGAAAATTTAAGCGATTCGGAGATTCTCTCCAAACTTCAACATCAAACTATCGCGTACCATCTGCCTTGTTACGCACTGTATCAATCGAAAAATAAGCGGTCCACGGAAGAATCTACCGATTCCACGTATAGTAAATATCGACAGTTACATCAGTTGGCTTTTCAATCCATATCAAATTTTATTGAGACAGAAATAATTGAAAACAACCAAGTTATGTACTTGGCTCAATTATTTTTGAGATACCAAGCTTTATTGCTAGAGTTTGGAAATCATGAAATTGATTTCGATGATATTCAAGATTACCGATGTGAAACCTTGCAAAAAAAGTTAATGAAGAAATTTGGTAATCTTATTACGATTGAAGTGTCAATGGGAATACGTAACAAAAAAATTGTGTACAAAACAGACATGGACGTTTCTGTAATGGCTAACAATTTTAAATTTTTGGAGACAAGAAATGATTATGAGTTTGAAAATGTAGCATATTATTTGAGAAGTTGCATTAAAAATATAGATGTTCATCCGCTTTCTCGCAACGTAACTGCTGATGATGTCATTCGTGGAGAATGTGACATTCCTAAGCAATTAATAGATTTTATGCGAAACCTTATTGAAGGACCTAATCATTCTGATGAAGATTCGAACGGACTGAAAACTAAAATAACGTCAATATGTAGTGACGTTATTTATGCTGTCACTAGGGGTGCATGTAAGCCCGCAAAAAGTTTATCTCTTGGATTGGCAGTAAAGTCTTTAACCAACTCTAGGCAAGTAATTACGATACTTAATAGGTATGGCCATACAATTGGATATAATTTGGCAGAAGAATTGGAAACCGAAATGACGTATACATCGATCCAAGATAACAAAGTTATACCAAAAGGCATCACTGCAGCAAATGGACACAGCACCCACGTAGCGTTCGATAATTTCGACCGCTTCGTTGACACAACTTCTGGAAAGGACACTATGCACGACACAGTTGGCATTATTTATCAATTCTCTAGTAATGGAACTGATAATTTTGATGATGGTGAAGCTACAACTTCACCAGCGTCTCAAGTAAAGGACAACACAAATGAAGAAGGGCCTACCCGCAAGAGAAGGCGTTTCAATGAAATATCACGAGAAATTCGACCATATTATTCGAAACCTAAGGCAAGTTTGCAGCTGATTACTGTAGATTCGTTTACCAATACAACCGAGTTATGCAAAGGTGCTACAGAAATAGCTAAAGATAAAGATTTATTATGGATAATGTCGTTATCAAGAATTGATTCTGTTCCTATGTGGTTGGGTTATAACTGTATGATATCTTTAGACCACAGTGAGAAGCAAAGAGTTGAATATTTGCCTCCCATAAATTCATCACCAACGTCGTATGCAGTAGTCAATGAAACATTAAACATGGCTAAGGAAATCGCTGAAAAATGTCAGCAGCCAGAAATTATTGTGACATATGATTTAGCGATAGCAAAAATGGCTATGCAAATTCAAGAACAAGAAAAACCGCTATACAATAAAATTTTTGTTAACTTGGGAGCGTTTCACACAGAGATGGCATTTTTTAGAGCCATCGGAAAATATATTGACTCCAGTGGATTAGTGGAAATACTGGTGCAAGCTGAAGTATTAGCCGGCGGCTCCATGAATAGCTTTTTGGACAGCAAGCACTTCAATCGTTGCAAGCGCTTACATCCGCTAACCGCTGCCTCATTACAAATATTACATTTTGAACAGTATTTATCGACAACTAATGTTACACTTGAGGCGATGGATGAACTGCTGCAAACGCAAATACAGAATGCATCAAATCAAACTGCTTATGACGCCAACGAAACTATCGAGTTACCAGATGTATTGAGTCGAATTGTTAACGGTTATAAAGAATTCTGCAATCAGACTTTAATCGGAGAAAAAGGGAAAACTGCTCAATTTTATTACCAGTACTGTGAGTTAATTAATTTATACCATCGGTTTTCCAGAAGTATCCGCACCAGTAACTTTGAACTGTACGTGGACTCGATTTTCAACATGGCTGATATTTTTTTTGCGTTAAACCAGCCCAATTATGCCAGATGGTCCTTGTTATATTTGAGCAATTTAATCAATTTGTATACTAATAATTCATCTTTGGTGGCTGAATTTCGTCGAGGTGCCTTTGGAATTAGACGAACTGCAGCGAATTTCGCTCGATCACCGGTTGACTTGACGCTAGAGCAAACCATCAATGCTGATGCTAGCAATCAATTGGCTGATAACCTTGCTGCGGATTCAATATCTGCACGTCAAAGATGGGCACTCAGTTATAGCATGAGGACGAAGATATTAACATCTATCAAACAAAAAATCGGATTAACGAAAAAGGACGATACTTCGCACTCATTGCAACGAAGTAAAATTAAGAAAGACAAGAAAAATCTTCAGAGTATCATTGAAGCAATAAAATGTACGATGAATCCATTTGATGACACTATTGACAAAGATACATTATTCAACATTTCAACCGGTAAAGCTGCATCGAAAGAAGTTACTGATTTTCTGCTGAACGTAAAAACAGCAGGCTCTCAACAAAAATTAAATTTTATCTCGGAATGCTCTTCAACTCCCGGAAGATTCGATAAACCAATAAAACGAAACAAAATCTGCAATTTTGCTTCTCAATGTATGACTAAAGCCTTGAGTACCAAAGACAAGAACAAGAAAGTATTGTTGAAAATGGAACGAGATGTATTTGGGCGACTTTTGGCAATAAGTCTAAACAAAAAAATTAATCTCGAATTTTGCCTAACTTTTCCACTAGCACCATTGCCCCCTGCTCTTTTTGCATGTACTGGAGAGATGTTAAAAACTTCAAAATCAACGTTAGCAAAGGTTTTGAAATCCAAAACTAAAATGGTTGAGCCAACTCATATCAACGTTGAAATAATAGATGGTTTTTATTACTTGCATATAATCGGAGCTGCTATAGCTCAAACTTTTGATAAAATTGCCGAGTCAATACTCATAAAAATATGTTCAACAAACGCGACAGAAATACATTTAATTTTTGATCGCTACTTATCACCGTCAATCAAAGATTCCGAACGTGAAAGCAGAAAAGAATTCGATATTCCGTACAAAATTTCAGGACCTCAGCAAACTAGACCAAAAAATTTTTTGCAAAGCCTTCAAAATTATCGCTTTAAAGAGGCTCTGGTGCAGTTTCTGGCTGATTATTGGCAAAACGACAATTTGGTAACGATAATCCAAAACAAAAAAATTTTTTTAACCGTCGACCATCACTGTTACTCTTATCAAGTTCAGGAAAATTCCGTAAAAAAAACTGAAGAAACTAATTATGAATGTCATCACGAAGAGGCAGATACAAGGATTATTTTTCATGCTTCTAAAGCGGAACCAGGCTCAAGAGTTTTAATTAAAGCCTCTGATACTGACGTTTTGATTATTTTGTTAGGAAATATGCACAAACTTATCGGATCAGAAATTTGGCTTGCCAGTTCAGCTACAAAAAAGAGTAATAATCAAACTGTTGATTGTATTAATTGCACCGATTTAGCGTTGGAGTTAGGAATTAAATTATGCCAAAGTCTTCCAGCATTCCATGCATTTACAGGTTGCGATTACACGGCAGCATTTTACAACAAAGGGAAAGTAAAACATTTTCAGCAATTTTCAAAAAATGAAAAATATCAAAAAGTTTTTGCGTCATTAACAGATGCTGCTGATATTTTCATTGGTGAAAAAATGAAGACTGTTCAAGAATTTACGTCTACTATGTATGGTATCAGGAACTGTACCAGTGTGAATGATGCGAGACATCGCATTTTTTTGAAGAATTACTCTGCAAAAGAAGACAGCGAGCACTTTTTAAAAAAAATAAAAGGCTTCGACTCCAACTCCATTCCACCATGCTGGATATCATTAACTCAGAAAATTTTACGAACTATTTTCGTAAATTCCATGTGGCTTAATGCAACGGATCCAATATGCGTGAAACTTCAGCCTGAGAACTGCGGTTGGTTCTTAGATGAATACTTAAAACCAGTAGGATTCATTGGGGATCATACACCTTTAAAAATAGAAGACATTGTCGAAAAAACTGAAACGGAGAGTGATGACGAAAAAGATTCAGAAGTTGGAGATCACAGTTATATGTCCGATGACTCGGAACCTGAATAATTTTAAAAATTTTTGTATTTTAAATTTTTTTCAATAAACAGAAGTATTCTTTTAATTGTTGTTTTTTATTTCGGCTCCTAATAATAAAGATAAAATTTGTCAGATAAGTAATATATATGTTTTACTCTAACTGTCTTTTTTACTGAAGATGTGTATATACTTTAGTGTCACATAAACAATAAACATAGATAAATAATTAATTGATTAAAAAATAAAAAATTAAATAACTATTTCTGTATATTAATAATTAACTACTCCAAAATAATGCACAGCATATACGAGTCTATCGCTATCCTTTTCATTTCCAAGCACAAATAGCATGCGCACTCTCCTTCTTTAAATGGGCGGACTTTAAACAGCTGCTACGCTGCGTCCTTTTCTACCGCATGGGATGATTGGTCTGGGACCTCTCTCTCACACACATTCACTCGCAGCGATATTTTATTATTTAAAATTCGACAACCGTAATTCGGGACTGATTTTTCGCAGGCAACCCTATACCACCGTGTTCCTTATGAAATAATCTTTCATTTTATCTAAGTTTGATTCAATAATCAGACCGTTGCAAAATGCTGGTATAGATTTACCTGTTTACACCTGGCAACCCATGGTTGTGACCGGAAAAAAATAGGCAACCTAACGTTTGCATATTCTATTGGCTTCAAACTTTCGGTTGGTATCAAATTTATTTAATAATCACACCGGTGCAATGTTTAAAAAAAAAATTTTTTAAATTATTAATTAAAAATACTCTGGACTGAAATTTGTTAGGCAACCCATATAGGATATATTTATTGGCATATTTAATAACATAAAAAATACGTCTCATTAAATAAGCATCTCGGTGAAGGTCGTTGTATAGCGGGATCTTAGACTATAGGCATCTAGTTTCCATTTCAAGACATCTATACTTCAATTTCAAGACATCTATACTTCAGCTTCAAGACATCTATATTTCAACTTCAAGACGTCTATACTTCAACTTCAAGACATATTTCGTTTCTTCTGTTTCGACAAGACCTCTCCATCAGTTTCAACTAAGCTAAGTACCTATATAAAGTACAGGGTTCTTTCCTTTTTGTTTTTCCTTTCAATGGCAGAATAAAGTTAATATTTTAAATTTCTTTTCTTATTTCTTATCTACCCGGCTGTAAGATCTGTAGGGGATCGTGTCCGGGTTCATGTAAGTTTGTAACTTTTTCATTTTTAACTTTTATTAAATTCTACAAGGTGTTTCCACCTTCCTCACCTTAGTTTGTTTTCTTAAATTTAAATTTATTTTTTTTCCCTCGATGTCTAAAAAAGGTAGTGACGTCTGTCAACCCTCTGGCATACCTAGTGTAACACTAACATGGAGTCGATCCACCCTTGAGAGAGTCTCTAGCCGGGATCTGTCTCTTGAGGAGAGAACAGTGTTACAAAGCATACATTTCATTTAAAAATATTGTCGATGATTAATACTCGTTTATTGATTTTAGGTTCTTCAAATTAAAACAACTCTTGGAAAAATTCCAGCATGTTAAAATCCTTTTTGGAAGTGCTTGAAAGTATATATAAGTTTTCGATTCTATTACCAATTGCATGTTGTTGTAAATACATCACAATTGACTAAATTAATCCTTTTTTGAATTGTTCTTTAGTTTAAATGACAACAATAAGTAAGTGAATTTTTAAATGCTACAAGGTCCTCTTTAAGGCACCATTCCTTCACAATTCGTAGTGCTTCTTGTAGGACATTCATAACCACCCATTGGTGATAATCACTATGTCGTCCGCAAAGCCCTGCGTCCATATGCCTTGATCATTCAACCTGAAGATCAAGTCATCCACAATCAGGTTCCATAAAAGTGGTGAAAGTACTCCACCTTGAGGACATCCTTTAGTTGTCCTCACGGTGTAGGTTGTATCATGCATATGTGCTGTTATTCTCCTATGCTCGAGCATGGATCCTATCCATTTGCATGTGGTGCTGTTAATCCCACTTTTTTTAAGGGATCTGTTAATTGATGACATCGATGTGTTGTCAAAAGCACCTTCGATGTCTAGAAATGCTGCAAGGGCTACTTCTTTATGATTCAGGCTCCTTTCGAGACCAAATTATGCAGGGCAGCTTCTCCTGATTTCCCTGCTTGATAAGCCCATTGTAGTCTAGGTAGAGGGATGCTCTTAAGCACTCCTTTTTGCAAATACATTTGTAAAACTTTTTCCATGGTTTTCACCATGAATGATGTCAGACTGATCGGTCGGTAGGATTTAGCCTGGGTGTTTCTTTTCCTGGTTTAGGAATAAACACCACCTTTGACTCTCTCCACGCAATTGGTATATACCCCAGAGCAAGGCTGCTTCGAAGTATCAAAACTAAAGGACCCATTATGATGTCTAATCCCTCTTGCATGAGCTTGGGGAATATACCATCTGGTCCTGAAGTTTTGTAGGGGTCAAATGAGTTTACAGCCCATCTGATAAGATGGGGACTGAAGATCTTATTCGTGAGTTCCCTATCTTTGCCGAGCCTGGAAAGTGCACACTGAGGAGTTGCTCTAGAGCCTCTGCCTCAGTATCAATGGTTGGAGTGCTGACAATAACAAACAGCCAGAGAGAGAAAATAAAGTCTACGACAACAAAGACCGAAACAACAATTATAACGAAAACCAACAAAATTATAGGAACAATTATATGCCAAGATACAATAACGGTCATAGTGATAGTGATTTAAGTGATAATGAAAACATTGGCACTGATATTCATGCTGTAACAGATATAAAAGAAAATGATGAGACATCGACCTCTAAAAAAAGAAAGAGAAAGGCAAAAGAATGCGAATGGCCCAGAAACAAAATTAAGAATCTAAGGGTATGCGGTAAAGAGTATAAAGGATATAAAAGAAGTAAAGATGGAAAAGTTACTGATGGCATACCTCGACCTGAACGAATAATGGGAGAAATTTGCAATTCTGTTGCCTGCCAAAAATCCACAAAACACTTTTGCCAAGTATTCTCTGATGAAGAAAGATGCTCTATTTTTGACAAATTTTGGAATAATATGGATTCTTGGGAAAAGAAGAAAGTCTATGTTAGGGGTAATGTAGAATACATAAAAACTAAAAGGCAATCCACTGGAGGTCCATCTCGTCGAAAGGGAACTTACATTTATTATTTAAGAACCAAAGATAATAATCGCCAAAGGGTTTGCAAAAGGATGTTCCTGTCAACTTTAGGTCTCAAAGAAGACATGGTGCATGCTTGGATAGCCAACACTGAACATGGCATTAATATTGATAGAACGGAGGATCAGCAAAAAACACGAATTGATAAAGCACTGAATATGGAAAAAAGGAAGTATTTAAAACAATGGTTAAATGATTTGCCGAAACTTGGTTCGCATTATTGTAGAAGAGATACCGAGAAATTGTATTTAGAGCAATTGTTTCGCACAAAAGCAGATCTTTATCGTATCTACAGAGAATTTTGTAAGAGTAACGACAAAGAAAGTTACATTCTAAGCTTTCCCATATTTGATGAAATTTTGAGGGACATGAATATTTCTCTTCATAAACCCAAGAAAGATAGATGTGATATTTGTTGTTCTTTTGAAACAAATAATATATCAGACACAGATTACAAAAATCACATAGAGAGAAAAGATAGAGCGCGCAAGAAGAAAGAAGAAGATAAAGCGAAGGCATTGCGTGGAGAATGTTATACATTGACTGTAGATGTTCAGGCTGTCAAAATTTGTCCTGTAATTAATGCTAGTGCCATATATTATAAGACGAAGTTAAATTGTCACAATTTCACGATATACAATTTAGCGACACACCAATGTACTTGCTATTGGTGGAATGAAACAGAAGGTGACCTATCAGCATCTACTTTTGCAAGCTTTTTAATCCACTACATCAAAGAAAAGTGTAGTGATCCCAAACTTCCTATAACAATTTATTCAGATGGGTGTTGTTACCAAAATAGGAATGTAGTTATGAGCAATGCTTTATTGCAATATTCGATAAAAAATAATGTTATTATTGAACAAAAAATCCTAGAAAAGGGACATACGCAAATGGAATGCGATGCGGTGCATAGCTTAATTGAAAGGAAAATAAAAAACCGCTTTATTCACATTCCCAGTGACTATATCAATATTACGAGAGAAGCAAGCCGTAATCCCTTTCCAATAGATACTTATTACGTAACACATGGCTTTTTTCTAAATTTTGCAATACCATCAACATGGAGTTATAATTCCATACGTCCTGGAAGGAAAAAAAATGAGCCCACAGTGACGGATCTTAGATATTTGCACTATAGTCCGACACAGAAACAAATTTTGTTCAAAATTATGGAAGATAAATATTTGCTGAATATGTAGATGTGAATATTCTTATAGTGTACACGTGACTATAATGTCAGTGTATTCTGTGTCAAATAATTTTAATTTAAATTGCAAAGCGCTTTCAGCTGTTATGCCATTATCAGTCGGATACCTGCAAGTAAGTAATAGTAATTGAATGCTATGTTTTCTTGAATATATAAATGTGGCATTATTATAGGTTTTGTATGCAATTTTTACCATTGATTTAAGAGAGTGAACATGAATGTTAAAAAAATTGAAACGTGTCCATCAATCATATCAATAGAAAAATATTGTTACAGATGATTCTGCTCCAGCTGGAATGGCTTCTGCAGAAATAAATAGAAGTATGACTCCAATAGCTAGTTGTCCAAATTTGCGAGGACCAAAGGATCTGGTGAGGACTACATTGCCAAAATCCAGCCATTGCCCCTCATAGATATATTAAGAAGAAGGAAGATTATGTACATCGCTTTTATAATTGTGTAAGTACAATTTATGATTTTTGATAATTTTGTCGACGATTTAACGTCTATACTGGACGAAATTAATAATATTCAAGATACGCCTTCAACTGACTCAATTTCAAATCCAAATTCAAATTTATTTTCTAATAATAATAATTTAACAATCATGCCTGATGCAAGAGCTGATGTTTTTAAAAGTGAATATTTAAACTGCATTCCTGATTTCGACGGAAATCCGAATGATTTAAACCGATTTTTATCTGTTAGTGAATCACTATTGCTTAAATTTTATAATAGAGCCGAACCAGACGATTTTCTAAACACTTATCTATTAAATTCAATCATTTCCAAATTGAGAGGAAATGCAAAATCAGTTGTCAATATACAGGGTTGCATTACATGGGATCAACTAAAAACTACTTTAACAAATAACTTTTCTGACCAAAGAGATGAGGTTTCCTTAAATAGAGATCTCGTTATGCTAAAACAAAATAATAGTGAAAGTAATCAGTCATTTTACGACAGATGTTTACATATTTTAAATCTACTTTGTAGCTATGTTAATATACACGAAATTACTGATGCTGCAAAGACCCTAAAACGAACTTTATACCAAAATTTAGCCTTAAAAACTTTCCTATCTGGATTAAGAGAACCGTTAGGAACCACTATTAGATGTATGAAACCTACCACTTTAAGCGAAGCAATGCAATATGTTTTACAGGAAGAAAATGCTCATTATTTGCAAAATTCTTCTAATAAAAATTTCCCAAAACAAGTTAATGTTCCAAAACCTAATCAATTTAATAGAAATGATTTTAGACCAAATTTTTCTAATTCCAACCAAAATTCAAACTTTTCTTTTAACTCTAGAACCCCAAGTAATTTCTTTGCTAGGCAAAATAATAATTTCCCTTCACGACCTATACCAGTTCAACCAAGACCCATACAAAGACATTTCCCCACTAATATTCAAGCTTTTAGACAGCCAAATCAAAATACAAGATTACCTTCTCCTACCCCTATGAGCGTTTCTACAAGCAACACTCGAACATTTAATAATAACAATAATAATAGACAACAGTCTACACGCTTTAGACCAAATGGTCCACCCAATTTTATTGCAGAAGAGTTATATAATGTAGAAAATAACGATAATCAAAATAATGAAAATCCCGACGATTTTTACAATAATAATTACGAGTTTAATGACGATAATAACAATACTGAATCTTTAACAGAAAATGCAAATTTTTGTTAAATGCCTCGGAACCCACATATTTAAATAAACCTACCCCAGAAGTAATCTCATTTAATTCTGCAAATTCAAGCGAATTACCATATATCATTTTACCCGAATATAATCTTAAAATTTTAATAGATACAGGGTCAACAAAATCATTTATCGATCCTGAATTAGCTTTTAAATATTATCCTAATACTATTAAGAACGATCCGTTCGTAGTGTCAACTGTTTTCCAAAAATCGACACATAAATATAGTGCAAATATTTTGGCTTCAAAAATTTTTAAACTACCAAAACCAACTAAATTAAAATTTTATCTATTCCAATTCCACACTGTATTCAATGGCTTAATCGGCATAGATAACTTAAAATCATTACAAGCTACAATAGATATAGATAAAGGCTATTTGATTACACCTTTTTCAAAAATAAAGCTTATGTATCATAAAACCAACAAAGAACTTAATTTAGTAACTTTAGAACCGAGAATGGAACACGTAATCAAAATAGCCACAAGCATTTATCAAGGAGATATTATTATTCCTTATCAGAAACTTCACAGCTGCGAGATTCCTCAGTCTCTCAGCACTGCAAAAAAAGGTTATGCTTTAACAACAATTTTAAATAGTTCATTAAACCCCGTTACATTAGATTTATCAAAAATAGTACAGGTAGAAAAATATCATGAAAATGAAAGTAATAATTTTGAAATAAATAACGTTGAATTAAAAGAAGACAAACCATTAGATTTTTCAAAATTTAGAACAGATCACATGAATGAAGAAGAAAAAGAAAAAATTTTAGCTTTATGCCATGAATATAGAGACATATTTTATAACGAAAACGACAAGTTAACTTTTACAAATAAAATCAAACATCAAATACGTACCACCGATGAAATCCCCGTTTATACAAAAACCTATAGGTACCCTTTTGTTTATAGACAAGAGGTTGCCAAACAAATTCAAAAAATGTTAGAATCAAAAATAATTCGCCCTTCAAATTCACCCTGGTCAGCACCTATTTGGGTCGTGTCAAAAAAATTAGATGCTAGTAACATTCCAAAATATAGAGTGGTTGTTGACTATAGAAAGATCAATGACAAGACGATTAGCGATAAGTACCCTCTTCCACACATAACGGACCTCCTAGACAAAATCGGCAAATGCCAATACTTTTCTACCCTCGATCTGGCAAGTGGCTTTCATCAAATTGAGATGGAAGAAAAAGACATCGAAAAAACCGCGTTCAACACTGAGAATGGACATTACGAATTTCTTCGTATGCCATTCGGACTAAAAAACGCCCCTGCAACCTTTCAAAGGGTAGCAGATAATATTTTAAGGGGTATACAAAACGAGAAGTGTTTAGTATACCTAGACGATATAATAATATTCTCGACATCATTACAAGAACACCTAGAAAGACTGAGAGCCGTTTTTCAACGCCTCAGAGCAGCTAACTTCAAAGTCCAACTTGACAAGTCAGAATTTCTTAGAAAAGAAGTTGCTTATCTGGGACACGTAGTAACCCAATCCGGACAAAATTCATGCAATTGTAAATTTCCCAATTCCAAAAAACACTAAACAAATTAAAGGATTTCTTGGCCTATTAGGATATTATAGACGCTTTATTAAAGACTTTTCTCGAATAACAAAACCACTGACTAAATGCCTTAAAAAAGGAGCAAAAATCGAACTTAATGACGAATACCTTACTTGCTTTGAGACTTGTAAAAAATTACTAACGAACGAACCAATTTTACAGTACCCTGACTTCGAAAAACCATTTATCCTAACGACAGACGCATCCAATGTTGCTTTAGGAGCAGTACTGTCACAAGGAACTCTAGGACAAGACTTGCCAATTTCTTACGCATCACGCACACTCAACGACTCAGAACAAAATTACTCCACGATCGAAAAGGAACTGCTTGCAATTGTGTGGGCAACAAAATATTTTCGTCCTTATTTATATGGACGCCCCTTTATTTTAGTTACAGACCATAAACCCCTTGTTTATTTATTCTCTCTTAAAGAACCAAATTCGAAATTATTAAGATGGCGATTAAGACTTGAAGAATTCGACTACAAAGTAATCTATCGGAAAGGCAAATCAAATGTAACCGCAGACTGTTTATCTAGAATAGAAGTTCATGCAAAAGAAACTTCCTTTTGGGAAAGTTTAGACGAAATTTTAAATGACTTTGATAATTACCAAAATAAATCTGTTAAATTTAATTATCCAGAACAAATAAATAAAAATTCGCCACAACCCAGCACTTCTAAACAACAAAATGAAACACAAAACGACACAAACCCTCAAGATGACTTAGACAACATTTCAATGGCAGTAAACATTGACGAAACGCCTCTAGAAAATGCTCAAAACGATCAAAATTCTAGTGATAACAATACCGTACACTCTAATGCAGACGAACACCCTGTAATAGGTATTCCCATCGTAGATTACGCAGTAAACTACGGAAAAAATCAAATTTTTATAAATTCGGTTCACCACTCACCAGCAATTCCAAAAATAAAAATTCTTTTCGGAAATAAACAAAGAATTCATATTCAAATTTCAAAAAATAATACAAATAACGACATAATAAATTTCATTAGAGAATATATTGCTCCCGACGTCTCGTACTATCTCTATTTTGAAGATCAAAATTTATACGAACCATTTTCGAATTGTTTGCAACAAAACTTTAGGTATTCCTCAATTAAATTTAAAAGATGTACTAAAAAATTATTAGACGTCACAGACCAAAACGACATTAAAGAAACAATTACTAATTACCACGAAGGTAAATCAAATCATCGCGGAATTAAAGAAACCTTAAAACGTATCAATGAAAAATATTATTGGCCAAATATGAAAAAATCAATTCAAACATTTATCAATGATTGTGAAATTTGCCAGCAGTGTAAATACGATAGACACCCCGTCAATATTAAAATGAATTTGACACCTACAGCTACTAAACCATTTGAAATAGTCCATATAGATTCTTTTACTTTTGAAAATTCAAAATTCTTAACAATAGTAGATAGTTTTTCAAAATATGCTCAAGCCTATTTTTTGGAAGCACAATCAGGTACAGAAGTTGCCGAAAATTTAATTAAATTCTTTTCACATCACGGTACACCTAAACTAATAATTTGTGACAACGGAACAGAATTCAAAAATTCCGTAATAACGGAACTTTTAGGTCTTCATAAAATTAATATTCATTTTTGTTCCCCAGAACATCCAGAATCAAACGGAACAATCGAAAGATTCCATTCCACCCTAATAGAACACTTACGTTTATTAAATACACAAGGATTTAACACCACACCAATAAAAACCAAAATGATAAATGCCATATTAGCTTACAATAATTCTTTACATTCAACAACAAATTTAAAACCAATAGATGTCATCAACGGGCACGTTACAGATAATGACCCATTTAACATAGATGTAGACAAATTATTAATTAATGATTACGTAAATCAACACAAAGAACGATCAAAATTATTATACTCAAAAATCAATTCAGATTTACTAAGAAATAAACAACACACTTTAGAAAAAGTAAATAAAAACCGCGAAGACCCCACAATGTTTAAAGAAGATCAAAAGGTATATATAAAAAAGAAAGCGAGATCTAAAAATGCAAATAAATTTCTTAAACCCATAACTATACAAACAGTCAATAAAAACCGTAAAACGCTTACGACAGAAAAACACGGCAAAGTACATATGGACAATGTAAAACGCCCACTTAGGAGATTATATTCATTTGACAATAATAATAATTATCGTTTCAGGTTACCCGGAATACTCGGATTACCGGAACCAATTAAACTAAGAAATTTAGAAGATAACCCAGGTCTGATACCAGTAAAACTTGGTACGGCAAAAGTCACCGAATACTTTCATGAAGTCATATACTATTATGATTTAAACCCCATAATTAACGAATTTGAAAAGTTAAAATCTAAATCCATCAATTTAACTAAATCAATAAACATAAATTCCGAATACATCAATGATATCTCTAATTATATTAAAATTTTGAAATTCACAGAAAATAAATTGGAAAACAAACTTAACGAAATATTGCCTTCTCCAAAAAGAATAAAAAGAGGTCTTATTAATGGCCTAGGGTCAGTATTTAAGGTAATAAGTGGAAATTTGGACGCAAGCGATGGCGAACGCTATGACAAACTTATAAGACAACTTCAACAAAATCAAAACAAATTAGCAAATAATATTAGAGCCCAAAATTCATTAGCAATATCCCTTATTGACAACTTCAATTTAACAATTCAACAAATAAGTCATAACGAAATTGTTTTAGAAAAGCGACTAAAACAAATTGAAGAAATGGTGGTTTACACAGTTAATATCACAAATAGTATTTTCATCAAAGACACCCTTAACCAGATTTTGAATATGTATCAACTATTAATATCAATTTTACAAGATATCGAAAATTCTATTTCTTTTGCAAAGCTAGGAGTAATGCATCCTAGTATAGTTAAAAACTCAGATTTATATATAATACTAAAAAACGTATTTAAAAATTTAGGAAAAACTCAAATGCCAGTTGACTTAGAAATAAATAAAATATTAATTTTTGAAAAACTTATAAAAATTTCATGTTTCACAATGAATAATAAAATAATTTATATTTTTCATATACCAATAACATTACCATATGAATTAGATTTATTCCATCTTTATTCCATACCAATTAGGAAAGAGAGTCAATTTAAGGTCATTATTCCCGAAAATTCATTTGTAATTAAAAATAAATTGTACTATGCATTTATGAAAAACCCATGCCAAAAATTAGAAAACCAAAAATATCTATGCGAAGAAACTAGCCTCCATGAAGTCCAAAAAAGCAGTCTTTGCGAACTTCAAATCCTGAACTTTGAAACTACCTCCACCTGCAACCAGTTGCCAATTGAAATTTCCCGAACAACAATCCAAAGACTAGATACAACAAATCAATGGATATTGATTCTACCAACAGAAACCAAAATCAAACTACATTGCTATCAACAAGAAGAAATATTAAACCTAGTTGGCACACATTTGGCTAACATTCCTAAAAATTGCCAAATTACTACCGATAGAGAAACCATCTCAAACAATGAACCTATTAAATTTGAAAGTCAACCAGTTCTGTTCCCACAGACAGTACTTCTACAAACAAAATTAAAAAATGAAATCAATGACCTCACGTTATCACCAATTAATTTAGACAAACTCAACACCCTACGAGAAAGAATCCTAAAGAATAAACCCATATTAGAAGACACTACTTTTACTTATACTCCTAGTGCCTGGACTATTATTCTTTATATTTTATTGATAATAATCGCTCTGTTTCTAGTATACAGAAAGTTTAGAACCAGACATCCCATTATCACTCAAGAAGAGGCCTTCAACCTTCAAGACGTCCAACATCTTTGAGACGTTCATCTTCCTTAAGCTTGCAGCCCTCGGAAGCTGAATCTTCAGGGGGAGGAATTATGTCACCTCCAAACAATGGCAACATTTATAAAATATAAGTTGAATCAACATCCTTTCAAGAAGATATAAAAGTGCTTAGGACAATAGACAGACAGTCAGTTGGTAGAGTTCAATTAGTTAAGACGTACTTTAATTGTCGGTATTATTAAAGTTGTATTGATAAAAATAAATTTGTTTTTTAAAAATAAAGTTTTTAAATCGAAAACTATAAGTCGCGCGACAAGAAGGGACAAGTTCAGTTTTCAGTCTAAAATAATTGGCTATATTCGTAAATTTGTGTTGTAAAGTGATTTTCTAGTTTCATAAAATGTAACACACACCATTGGCGCATGTTTGAGGAAAAGGTCTACATGCCCAATGGCCAGTATATCAAGAAGCTTCGAACGGTAAACGAACGCTTTCGAGACAAAACCGGTGAAATATCACAAAACCAAGTAAATAAAGTGTGCCAGAACATATCCTCAACCATCCCAGGCGCCTGGATACGGACAGCAAATATAGCTTCACCAGGTAGGAACCTTTTATAGTTTTTTTCCTCCTTATACTTTTCGCGTTGATGATGTGTTACATTTTAGTAAATTTATGAAACCAATATAGATACAGTCCACTAACATTTTTTATATTTCCTTCTTTAACATTGGCCCTTCTCCCACGGATTGAGTATACCTAATTTTTTGTTTCCTTTCCTTTTTCATATTACTATTACATTTTATCGGTACATTTTAAACTTGTTTGCCGGTTGACCTTCATTTGTACGTAGATAATTTCTACATTAATTTATTCCACTAAATGTTATTCGATTATAATTTCACCGTTAAATATTAATATTAACACCAAATTTAACAGTAGATTTTAGATAGATATAATTTAGTTCAAATTTAAATAATTTTTATAATTCTTAATAATTTTTTCGCACTAACTTTTTCTTGGCATACAAAAACCACATTGACCTTAAGCAGGTGTTTTTGGTAATTGTCTTGTTTATTATTCTCCACAATTAATTATTCATATTTGTAATGGCTCCAACTTCAGATAAATTAACAAGAGCAAATTTAAATCGCACGCTCGCTCACAAAAGATTAGAAGAGACTCATCAAGCAGGTCTTGATGCATTACACTATGAATCTTTGAGATCAATTTTCTTAGCTAGAGCCGAAGCTCTCGACGATATATATAATGACTTCCAAACCGCTCATAATACTGTCATATCTCTAGTTAGTGATGATGATTTCGTAGCCTACGATACAATGCGTAGTTCAGCAGATAAAGCCTTTTACAGTGCTATGACGTACAGGGTGTCTCACTCAATGACTCTCTTTTAGTTGGCCCAAAACTTCAAGGGGATATTTCCACGATACTTTCAAGATTCCGATTTTTTTCTCATGTGTTTGTTTGCGATATAAAGCAAATGTACAGACAAATTAATAGACCAGGGTAGAAGCCTTTAAAAATAATGAAAAGTGAAAAGAAATTATAGTAGGATGAAACCCATTAGAAAAGGAGGGAAATATTATAGAAATGAAAGGAAAAATAATTTACGGGCGACTTAAGGTCGGGAAGGGGATGGGGGTGAGTTTTTAAGGGTAAAAAACGGTTTTTCTCGATTTCCGGCAAAACTAAAAGTCCTATCTAAAAAAGTCAAATGGCAAAGTTGTAGATAATAAAAAGATCTAAAACTTTTGTATTTACACTTTTTTCACATAACGTCAAAATTTATGTGAAAAATTCAAAAAACCATGTTTTTGGTTTTTTATTTTTATCTTTTACAAAAATTTTTTTTTTTTAACGAAATTTTGTGAAAACTTACCTTTTTATGTCCCAAATACGCTGTAATTTATTTGATTGAAAATATTTATTTTCTCACCTTATTTTGAATTAATATCGAAAAAACACCCTAACTTTCAATCGAAAATTCACCCGCCAAAATATCAGCTTTTTTCAAAAAGTTGGTATGGTTTCTGTTCGTTGAAATCTCTACTTTCCGATGGTGAAAAAAAAAATATATGTTACTATGGTAAATCTTCTCAGAAAACGCAAAAATTCAAAAAAAAACTTGAATTCGAAAATTTTTTTTTAATTATTCTAAATAATTTTGAGCTATTTATTAAAATTTACACTTTAATTACTCGAAAAACGTTAGATTACATGTGACGTTGATAACAAAAAAATTGCAAAGATATTGATCTTTTGGTCCTTTTAAATCAGTTAAATTCATATAATCATGACATTTATTTTCTCAAACCAGGTTCTGGAAATGTAAAAGACCTATTTTTCACGTCTAATAGTTTCAAACATGAATCCTTAGGAAACATTGTTGCATTTCTGCATTGTTTTTCTGGTTGCGATACAACATCTGGATTTGCCGGAAAGCGAGGGGTAAACCGCTGGGGCATTGCGGTGTACACATTCTGGGAATTACTGGGCATTACTGGGAATTAGAGGCATTACTGGGGAATTAGTGGGCATTACTAGGGAATTAGTGGGAATTAGTGGGCATTACTAGGGAATTAGTGGGAATTAGTAGGCATTACTAGGAATTACTTGGCATTAGCTAGGAATTACTCTGAAAAATAACCGCCAAAACTCGTCTCTAAAACAGACTAGGCAATACAACGCATGCGTGACGCGTGTACAAGGACAATACATAAACCGTGAGGGGTGTGGTCACAATCTTAGGTAAACGATTCGTAAAAGAAGTACGTAGAACTAGAAGCAAATAATTTGTTGAAACTTTTCTGTTTTTTTGTGTGTTTTGGTGTATATATTTATATATATTATATATATAATACATTCACGGTAAGTGTACTCCTACAGGTTTAACGAGCGGTGTAATAATAAGTATTTGGATTTCAACTCGGATTTCATAGTATTAGGGGCTCGATTTTATTTAATTATTTTTTGAGTGGCTTAGATCCGAGCTAAGATCATATTTATTGCGACAAAAAATTTATTAGTCTCAATTCAATATAATTCCGTGTTTAACTGTTAACCCGAAGTATCAGTATAAATATTTATCAGCTTTAAAATGGAAATATGGAGAACATATTACATTTTATCAATGAACAATAAAATAGAGTTGTGAGTAAAATGTGAAAAATAAAAAGTTAGAGTTGCTGGATTTTGCCATGAACTACCGTATATCAGCACTGTGTGCGATAAGAAGCTGTAAGTTGGCCGGATAAACAGTAACATCAGTTTTAAAAACATTGAGTAGATAGGTAGCTCGGTAGGTACTGTAGGTGGGTACTTCATGTCTGTGTCATGAATTCTGCTAAGGGTAGAGCGTTGTTTTATTTTACAATTTGAACGTTAAATTAAAAAAATATTACTGTGTATGAATTATTTAAACAGAATTCACTATAAAAATCAACAAAGCCAAATATGCTGATGTTAAAAATATTCAGAAAAATAAACCACAACACTACCTGAGGGCGTTACCCAAAATGAGAAAAACAAATTCACAAACCGACAAATTTGATCTGCTCGGGAGGAACCGAGTGAAAAACAATTCAGATGGAATTCATGATGGTATTACACTGCTCGTGTACGTAATTTTGTTTTTTGTACATGTATGACGTATACTCGGTATAAAGTATTATTACAGTGCCCTGTAATATTGTCGTATTTAATAAAGAGCGCTACCAATAGATATCGCCTTGGATATCGCAGAATAAATAAAATTATTCAGACGCATTGTAAGTTTTGAAAAATATTTTCCAAAAACAAAAACCATTCAGTCAAGGAGAAACATCTACTTCCTGGGCTATAGGCACAGACGGATAATGAATTACACTTCAAAGTCAAACGGAGTCGGTATGATCTACAGGATTTAACCTCGGATTTAACCAACCAATGCGCTTTATTAAATACCACAATATTACAGGAAACTGTAATAATACTTCATTGTTTCAAGATTAAGTATCTTGTCTGATTTCCGAGTTTTCGATTGCATTTGGAGGTGACGATGGCGTTACTTTTACATTTCCGTTACTGAAAGACATGTATTAGTACATTAATATTGCAATGGTTCTCGCTCGGGTTTTCGACAAAGTTTACATTTCATTTTCCAATTTTTTTTAGATGGCTCTGTCTATTAATGATAATCAAGATGTTGCTAGTAATATTAGTATGAATCCCGGTGGTCACCAAGAGGATAACGATTTTTTTAATGAAGCCGAGCTTGCTTTGGGCGTTAAAATACCAACAGCTTTGAAAAACTTATTGTCTGCCTCTGGATTTGAAAATGAATCAATTGTAGCAACCCTTACCGAAGACAATATCGAAATGATTGAAAAGTTTGCTCGAAACGAGTTACATGAAATTATTCCTACAGAAGAATATCCAAAATATTATGGCATATATTGCAATAAACCAAGTTTATTTAAAATACCTATTGAGCATAGGAATATGTTAACTTTGCTAAATAATTTTTGTTTAAAAAAACAAGCAGAAAGGAAGACACGAGGGAAGACCGAGGGGAAGACATTAAAAAGGTTACGACAGTCAGACCGAGAATTGAATGAAAATAATAGTGCCAAAAGAATTAATCATGAGTCGAGGAATAATTTATGTACATCTTTACAGGGAAACGCGATTGAAACAGCATCTTGTATATCTGAAGATTCACTCGAAGATCACTCAATCCAAATGGGAAATAAAATTCTAGAAAACATACAACAGTGGGTAAGACACAAAACCGGCTCGAAGACCGGTGACGAAAATTGGAATAGATTAAAAAATTCCTTTGAAAGAATTTCGGTTTCGGTAATGGCAAATGGACAAAAATGTGTTATTTCTTGTTTTTGTGGTGCTACGTACACAATTGCCAAATTCCGTAAGAAAAATTCTAATTGTGAACGATGGATTTATTCCAATTTTCAAACACACCTGTTAAAAAAACATTTCGATCAATCCGATACTTCTGACGATAATTGTAATAAAAAAAAATCTAAAAACAAACTTATCACTTCTTTTATGTTAAAAAAGACCGAGAAAAAGACAAATGTCAATGTTTTACAAGACATCCATATTCCCTCGCTATTTCACAAACAAACACTATTAACGAGTAACGGTAACAATGATACTATCGAGGCTAATACTTCGTTTCAATGTTTGAATACAGAAGTCAATAAAACACAAGACCTACATAGTCCCTTTCCAATTCACAAACAAGCAATTTTAAGTAGTAGTAGTAGTAGTATCGAAAATATTATTCTGCCAGAAAATGATACTAATAAATGTCGCAATGAGGTTTGTACGTCCCTCGACAATTCCTTTCAGGACATAACTAGAGAGGTGAAAAACTCTGAGAGTACCGAGATAAATACCCGGGTGAATACTCAAGAAGATACGGGAGAAAATATGATAAGCGAGTGTCAGGAAACCAGTTTCTCTTCTACTGTCGAACTTCCTACTTCAAAATGGAAGCAAATAAAATACCAGAGAAATGAACGAGCAAAAAGAGCTAGAGAAATAATCGACCCGAATCAAACTTTGATAACGAATTTTTTCAAGTTGGCAGATGAAGTTTGTAATATTATTAATGTTAATGGCAGTCTCAGTTCTAGCTTAATTTCCAGCTTCTTAGTACCGAAAATAACAGAATCCATCGCAGAAACCTCGACGGAGACATCCCCAGAAATTGTTACAGGATCTGCAGAAACTATCGTTCATAATTTTCCGAGTAGCTTTCTCAAAAAACTTCTTGATATATCCCAAAAAAATATAAAAGGACCCAAAAACAAACATTTTTACGACGTTGCTACAAAAAAATTTGTCATCTACATATTTTATGTTGGAGGTAGATTATTATATGAAACGCTATATGCAAATTTACCCAAGTCACTACCTTCAATAACCACTCTTAACCGATACCTTATCAACAATAGAGAACCAATTGAAGAAGGAGAATTTGATTTTCGGGGCCTCGCAGAGTTTTTAAAAAGTCGAAATCTTCCCAAAATTATTTGGGTGGCTGAAGATGGAACGCGAGTAAAAAGTAAAATTGAATATAATGAACGTACAAATAAAGTAGTCGGTTTTGTACCATCGCTGCAAAATGGCGTTCCCATGATTGATAAATATATTGCATCATCTGCTAAAAAAATTAAATCCTACTTCGAAACTAGTGTAAAGTCTAATTATGCTTATGTAACAACAGCACAACCACTTACGTATGACGCTCCAGCATATTGTTTGTCTGTGTTTGGAACGGATAATAAATTTACTGCCCAAGATGTTCTTCAGCGATGGGAATATATGAAAGAAAAGGCTAAAAAATATGATATCACCATAATTGGGTTTTCATCCGATGGAGATTCCCGTCTTTTAAAAGCAATGCGGATAAATTCAGTCCTTCCAAAAGCTGACACCAATGCTGATGCTCAGAGCACTATGACCGATACTGACACTGACAATAACTCTGCTGATACTATGAAGTGGAATTGGTTTCATGCTGATATAACAAAAGTAGATGAATGTCATATTCAAGACAGTGTACATATTATTACCAAACTGCGCACCAGATTTTTGAAACCTAACATTGTTTTACCTCTTGGTAACTATTTTGCTACTGTAGATCATTTATATAAATTAATAGAGCACATATCTAAAGACCAGCATCTTCTGACAAGATCTGATTTGAAAGCTGAAGATAAGATGAATTACATATCTGCTGAAAAAATGTGTTCCAACGCTGTTCTCCAACATCTCAAAAACGACTCAGAATTCAAAGGAACAGAAATGTTCCTCAATATCATGCACTGCATTATAACAGCATTTTTGGATGAAAGTACAGATGTCTGTTCTAGATTATATAATAGTTGGTATTGCGTATTTATTTTAAGAATTTGGAGAGCAGACATTTTTCGAAAAAAAGATTTTACAATAAAAGATAATTTTCTGACCAGCAATTGTTATCTCTGTGTTGAACTGAATGCTCACAATTTAATTAAGCTTATTTTAAAGTTTAAAACAAGTTCTGATTTGAAACCAGAAATGTTTTGTATGCCAGTCTTCAGTAGTCAGGCGTGCGAAAAACTGTTTCGATCCGCTCGCTCAATTACAACAACATTTTCGACTGTTATAAATTTTAGCATTAAAGGATTCTTACAACGAATTGAACGAATTAAAATGATAAATTCTATACTAAGCGACCTTTCTGAGGAATATGTGTTTCCACGAGAAAAAAAAGTCCCTACAAAAAATCGTTATTTGCCTACTTCCGAGGAGCTTATAAATTTAGATATTGAGGAAATCGTATCTAGATCTCTGAACGACGCAATCTCTATAGCAAAAGATTTGGGAATGGAACCGACCGAAGAGGACTGGAACGGTATTCACATTCCATTACGTTTTGATCAATGTTTAAATGTGGAAGATATTAATAATTTCGGTAATAATGTAGATCAAATAGAACAAGAAATCGATGAAGGTTTTGTTTTGCAAGACCGAAGCTCAGATCAAACTGATGATTTGGATATCAATATGTTTCTAGAAGAGGAAAACCAAAGACAAGCGGAGAACGAGGAGGAGAGTAGCAATGAAAGTGAATACCTAGACGATAAGTTGGAACCTGGGCTGGAACTGAAAGACTATTCAGGAAAAATAAAAAAGTTGGACGAAAATTCAAGCTTTTTAAGACTTGCGCTTAAGGAAAAAACAATAGTCATAAAAAAATCGGCATATATTTGGTTGCTGGATGAAAATGAGGGAAGAGTGAGTAATGATAGGTTGAAACGTTTCATTGTTAATAATAAAAAGCTCAATAAAAGGAGAAATATGAAGAAAAAAGCTGAGAAAAATAGTGCAAAACTAGTTCGCAGAGGAATGAAAAAGAAAGAATCCGACAGCTCATCTGATTTATCATTATCCGAAATTTCGCTTCATGATGATACATCAGATAATCCTGAAACATTTTCGGATTTCGAGAAGAGCCAGGACACAAATGAGCAGCAACGTAGTATTGATATTTTAATGGAACATTATTATGCTGTATTTTATGATAAACAATATTACATTGGTATAGTGATCGAAATCAATGATTTGGATGTTAAAATGAAATTTCTCAGAAAGGAACTAAACCAACTCAATTGGCCTAGAGCAGAGGATATTGCTCTTGTTGAAAAAGAATTTCTCTTCTACGGACCTATAGAGCTTTTAGGCGCAGGTCCATTTCAGTTGAAAAAATATGACGTTTTAAATATAGAAACAAAATACAAACAATTGAAAAAATAGATTAGTGCCTATAAGTAACGTCCAAAGCTCATGCTTATCGATTTTAAAATTTTTATAGCTTGTATTATACCAAATGGTTACCATTTGGAAGTTTTCGTTATATCCCATTTATTTATTACATTTTTGTCGATCTGCTCCTAACTACCATCGGTACCTAATCCAATGAATAAGTTACGATAAGGACAGAAGAAACTTGAGCAACATATAGTTTAGCCCTAGAAAATAAAGCTGGGTATTCATTTTAAGGTTGTATGTGTGTATTTTTATTTTATCGTTTTGCCAAAGTTTATTATTTAAGTTTTGTTTTCCTGTTTTATATATTTATACATCTTGCTCCTTTTGTTACCACCATTAAATTATTATGTGTATATAAGTTGTTTATTTTTCAATGGAATCCTTGTATCTGGATTAGTATGGGGTACAAAAACAAAAATAGAGGAAATTAAATAGAAAATCGATTACATGTCTAGGTGGCTACCAGCGTCTCAAGCAGCATTCACCAACCACGCAGTTACATAACTTCAGAGTTCTCGCAAAACTACAATCTACAATAATCTTATAATATGGTTTCAAATGATTACCCCGAGATTCACCCTATCAAAAAAATAGTTCTCTATTTTTTAAAAACTGTAACCAAATACTTTTTTAGCTATACTGTGAAGATGTTCATGTATTTGCGGTACGTTTATTATGTTTAGTAAGGGAATTACTAAGGCTGTACGAATCATTGGAAATTAGTGAACAATGCTAGGAATCACTTGGGAATTACTAGGAATTTCTGGGTATTACTTGGGAATTACTAGGAATTACTGGGAATTACTAGGAATTACTGGGCATTACTTGGGAATTACTAGGCATTACTTGGGAATTACTAGGCATTAGTGGGAATAAGGAGGCATTAGTGCATTAAAATTAAGAGTAATGCCCAAATTGGGCATTAGTGTACACCATTTGGGTCAGCGGTTTACCCCTCGCCGGAAAGGGAAAGAAAAGTATCGTCAATTCATTATTAGACGCTAAAAATTTGTCAAATTTGGCCAATGTTTTTTACAAGAAAGATGCAAGTAACGAAGAAATAAAAAAAAATGGGTTACAACTAATCAAATCTATTTATAAATGTAAAAATGAAAAAATTACACTGAATCAATTAAGGTTTAAAAAATATCAATTGGCAAAAATTAAATCATCTTTCGTTTTGGCAAACCTCCCACCCACAGAAGGAGCAGCAGAACAACATTGTTACAGGGCATATTATCAGCTTCAAACTTGGTTGGGTAACAAACTAACAGCAACAGATTGGGGATGGAAGCAATTTCATCGTGGAATTATGCCCAAATTTACACAAAAAGAATTAATTCCGGAAATATTGCTCAAAACTATTTGCTGCAGCTGTGAAACTGGATGTAACAGTTTAAAATGTGGTTGCCGAAAACATGGTTTAAAATGCACAAATTTATGTTCAAACTGTCATGGTTCTGAAAATTGCTCCAATATTGAAGAAGAAACCTATGAGGAAGTTAATGATTCAGAAGAAATTGTGGATGAAGAACCAACGCAGTCTAGAAATAATGTTGGAGAGGAAGAAGGTGATAGTCATGAAGGTTTCGAAGATCTACTAGAATCGGAGATGTTTGACGAATCTAACGATGAAGAAATGCCATCAAAAAGACAAAAAACTAATGGATAAGTGATTAGAATTGAAGATAAGGTATTTATGAATGATAAGATTAATGTGTTTAAAAATATTGTAATGAATAACGTAATGAGAATAAAGCATCTAAGTATATTTAATAGTACGATTTACATTTATATTTATCTAAAATGAGATTTTCTATGACATAAATGTAATTAGCATTAAATAAATCAACTTTTTAATTGAAACAAATTGCAGCAATCACATTTTTTAGATGAAATTATTTATAATAATTAAAAAAAAAATTCGAATTCAAGTTTTTTTTGAATTTTTGCGTTTTCTGAGAAGATTTACCATAGTAACATATATTTTTTTTTCACCATCGGAAAGTAGAGATTTCAACGAACAGAAACCATACCAACTTTTTGAAAAAAGCTGATATTTTGACGGGTGAATTTTCGATTGAAAATTAGGGTGTTTTTTCGATATTAATTCAAAATAAGGTGAAAAAATAAATATTTTCAATCAAATAAATTACAGCGTATTTGGGACATAAAAAGGTAAGTTTTCACAAAATTTCGTTAAAAAAAAAAATTTTTGTAAAAGATAAAAATAAAAAACCAAAAACTTGGTTTTTTGAATTTTTCACAAAAATTTTGAGGTTATGTGAAAAAAGTGTAAATACAAAAGTTTTAGATCTTTTTATTATCTACAACTTTGCCATTTGACTTTTTTCGATAGGACTTTTAGTTTTGCCGGAAATCGAGAAAAACCGTTTTTTACCCTTAAAAACTCACCCCCATCCCCTTCCCAACCTCAGATCGCCCGTAAATTATTTTTCCTTTCATTTTTATAATATTTCCCTCCTTTTCTAATGGGTTTCATCCTACTATGATTTTTTTTGGTTTTAAAAATTATCGACCCTGGTCTATAACGTTCAACCTCAGTTTTGGAATAATCAAAGAATTCTTTGGCGCTTTAAGCCCACTGAGCCACTTCAGGAATTTTTTTGGCGAACTGTAGTCTATGGAATTTCAAGCTCTCCGTTTTTAGCTCTACGAACTTTGAAAGAATTGGCCACCCAAGAGCAATCTTATTTTCCTCGAGCATCCCAAATGATTCATCATCAATTCTACATAGATGATGGCTTGCTTGGGAGCAATGATTTAAGTTCAGCCATTTCACTTCAGTGTGAATCAATCCAACTCATGAAACGAGGATGTTTTCAATTGAGCAAATGGGCAAGTAATTATCCTGCTCTTTTAGATGAAGTAAGTCTTTCCGATCGCCAAGAATCGTGCAATTTTGATAAAGATGAACCATCATTTATTAAAGTCTTAGGACTCAAATGGGATCCTAATACAGACTGTTTTTCTTATACCTACATCCCCTTTGAGCGGGCTTGTACAAAACGGAGCATCCTGTCTGAAATAAGTCGAATTTTTGACCCACTAGGATTTGTTTCACCATGTCTTCTTCTTGCAAAGCGTCTTTTGCAACAATTGTGGGAATTCCAGGTTTCCTGGGATGATCCTACTTCGAAGGATATCCTGGATGTCTGGTCAAGGTTTAAGATAGAAATGCCAAACTTAGCTAACATTAAAATTCCTCGTCATGTAGGTTCCAGTTCTATTTTTCGGATTGAGCTACGTGGGTTTTGTGACGCTTCACAAGTTGACTATGCTAGTGTTGTCTATGTTCGTATCCTTGAATCTTCAGGAATTGTGAAAACGTTCCTAATTTGTGCGAAATGTCGAGTATCTCCGTTGAAAACCCAATCTATACCAAGACTTGAACTTATGGGTTCCGTTTTATTGGCCGATCTAATGCACTTAAAGTTAAAGAAAGCTATAGTGACCTAGTCGTTTTTGATGCTATTTATGCTTGGACAGATTCTATGGTAACTCTTGCTTGGTTGTCTTCATTACACATAGATGGAAAACATTTGTAGCTAATAGAGTCAGTCATGTTCAAGATCTCCTTCCCCCCTCTCTTTGGCATTATGTCCCATCTTCACAGAATCCAGCTGACTGTGCTAGTCGGGGTCAAACCCCAGCACAACTTTTGGAAACTCCTATTTGGTGGTCAGGTCCTGAATTTTTATCTCAGCCTAGCAATGCATGGCCTGCGCATCCTACCAACAAGTTAAACTTATCTGAAATATCTCAGGAAGAGAAAACGGTTATACTATCGGCCTGCACTTCCTCTGACAATTTCCTTTTCTCCCTTTTTTGTAGGTTTTCCTCTTTAAATAAGATTAAGCGAATTGTAGCGAATTCTCTTCTTTTTATTCGTAATTTAAGGCTACAATCTCAATCCCAAAGAAGCTTGGATGTAGATAATGCTTTTAAAATGATTATAAAATGTGTACAACATTTTCTGATATTTTTCTCAAAATTAAACATAATCAATTATTACCTAAGCCTTTTAGGAAACTCGCCCCTTTCATTGACTCCTTTGGTTTGCTTAGAGTTGGTGGTAGAATCAGAAATTCGAAATTTTCATTTGATGTTAAGCATCCTATTTTATTACCAAAATCACATAGACCAACTCAGTTAATAATTGAAGCGGTCCATCAGGAACACTTTCACCAAGGTTTGAAAACATTACACTATTTATTATTACAGCAATTTTGGATTTTATCTCCACGTAGTGCAATTTATAAATGCCTTGCAAGTTGCATCCGATGTTTTCGTTGCAAACCAAGGTGTTATAACCCATATATGGCCGATTTACCCCCTATAAGAACTTCTCAAATCAAGGCTTTTTCATCAGTTTGTATTGATTTTGCTGGTCCTTTTTACTTTCAATGAGTAAACATAGAGGTGGGAAAACCTGCAAAGGTTATGTTTGTGTTTGCACATCCACAAAGGCGATTTATTTAGAGGCTACTTCAGATTTAAGTTCCGAAACTTTCTTAGCCGCCTTTAGACGCTTTATCGCCCGACGTGGAAAATGTCTCACCATTTTTATAGAGTCTTAGGTACTCAGAGACTATCATATGAAGAATTCTACACCCTGTTGTCCCAGATTGAAGCATTATTGAATTCACGCCCGTTATGTGCGATTAGTAGTGATCCAAATGATTTACAACCTCTGACTCCAGGACATTTTCTAATTCTTGAACCACTCACCAGTCCTATTCCTGAGGTAGATCTAGCACATTTATCTCTAAATCTAAATAGACTTAATCGATGGCAATTGCTGCAACGTATGCGGAGTGATTTTTGGAAGCGTTGGTCACAAGAATATGTACATTCTCTCCAAGAGAGATATAAATGGACCGAACTTTCACCTCCTATCGTTAAAGGTGCTTTAGTTTTAATTAAAGATGAACAGACGTCTCCGCTAAATTGGGAACTTGCTCGAGTTACTGATGTACACCCTGGTCGGGACAATGTGGTTCGTGTGGTTTCATTGAAAACCAACCATGGGGTTATGCAACGCCCTGTGGTTAAAATTTGCCCCTTACCGGTTAATTAATTTTTTATTTTTCTTTAATTAGTTAGGTATCAATATTTATATATTAGTAGATTTAGGCATTAGAATATTATACATATATTTTTTTTATTTTTCATCACATATTTTTTTTCTCTTTCTTCTTTGCACTCTACTTGTTCAAAAACATTCGTGTTGGTGGGGTGAATGTTAAGGAAACTTAAGTTTTAAATTTTTGCCGCGAAACACACATCATTGGCGCATGTTTGAGGAAAAGGTCTACATGCCCAATGGCCAGTATATCAAGAAGCTTCGAACGGTAAACGAACGCTTTCGAGACAAAACCGGTGAAATATCACAAAACCAAGTAAATAAAGTGTGCCAGAACATATCCTCAACCATCCCAGGCGCCTGGATACGGACAGCAAATATAGCCACCAGGTAGGAACCTTTTATAGTTTTTTTCCTCTTTATACTTTTCGCGTTGATGATGTGTTACATTTTAGTAAATTTATGAAACCAATATAGATACAGACCACTAACATTTTTCATATTTCCTGCTTTAACAATCTTTGACCCTAAAGAGATTTGAATATTTGGGCTTATTTCCAATTCTTAATCCTACGACGGATTTACAATCTATTATTGGTAATACCTCCTTTGGGAATTTCAAATCCGCTTACTAGAAGGTTATTTTCTTAAGAATTTCCAAGCCGGTAATCTCAAGTAATGCATCTGTTCTTAAATTATTTTTACCTACTTTGGAAAATCCAAATCTTATCTTTTTCCCACCAGTGTTCTTATCCTCCAATCGTCTTCGAGAAACACCCTATAATTTTCCCACCCTCGGGTATCCCTACTACCCGATTGTGTCTTTGAAAGTTAACTTGAAAACCCAAATCAAAAAGATACAGAGAGTACCATTTTCTGCTTAAAACGAGTAACTACCATTGTTGATATCACCGCACAGTACAAACCAAAATGAATGAAAGTTTAATAAATTGTGTTTATAACAAACGAGCATTATGGAATCAATCGCATACCGATCATCGTAACAGGTATATTTTATTAATAAATATATTTATGAATTTCTAACATCCTATATATCAAAAATAACAATATTATGTATTAATATACTGAATTGGAAATAAATTACCATAATTTTTAAAGATATCTCTTACACACTGGGCTTGATTAGTTGCTCGTCCTCTTGGCCTTTGTACAACATTTTCAGGAACTCCCTCAGCAACCAGTTTTAAATGTTTCTCAAAACCTTCTTTGTGGATGATAGTGTTATGCAAAACACATATTGCTTTAATTATTTGGTCTGCAGTTTTTTCGTCAGTTTCAATTGATTTTGATAATATGCACCGTTTTGAATAAAGAATGCCAAATGCGCATTCAATTGTTTTTCGTGCTCTCGAGAGGCGCATGTTAAAATTGAGGCATTCTGGTATTAAATTTTGTCTGCTGAATGGTTTTAATAAATGAACCATCAAGGGATACGCTCCATCAGCAATAAAAACGAAAAGTGCTTTAATATTGGTTTGTGGAAGAAAGCTATCTGTCGGAATTTTCAGCTTTTGGGTTTTAAGTAATTTATACATATTCGAGTTTTCAAACGTGCCTCCATCACTTTGCTTTCCAAACCCTCCAATATCAATAATTGTAAAAACATAATGCGCATTGCACACTGCCTGAAGGACGATAGAGTAGAACTGTTTATAATTATAATACATTGTGCCTGAATGTTTGGGACTTTTAATTCGGATGTGCTTTCCATCCAGAGCACCAATGCAATTGGGAAAATTCCACAGATGTTCGTAATCATGACTTATTTGAAGAAAATCTTCTACTGAAGGTGCGGGCATATGTTCCACCTATCGTTGAAATGCCCATTCGAAATGTGAAAGATAAACTTTTAAAGGATTCTCCAGTTGCCAAATACCTGAAAACAAACAATCCTTTCAAATCATTCATAAGATAGGGTGTGTGTAATTATTTTAGTGGTAGTTCTTACAAACTGTTTTTTTCATTTAATCAACAAATATTTTTAATTTTTAGTAAAAGAAGCACAAGCAAAATGGAAAAATCTGAGGGATTATTTTAGACGAGAGCTAAAAAAATTACCCCCTCTTCGTTCTGGAGATCCTGGAGATGCAGAATGGAAGTCCCATTGGATCCACTTCAAACAAATGTTGTTTCTTAAGGACCAATTTACACCTCGGCCATCGCAGATATCTATTACATCCGATGCCGATTTAAATGTTTTTGAAAACTCCAGTAATGCATCTTTCAACAGTCCACCACCCCCGAACGCTCTTTCAGATAGTGCAGACGACACACAAAATTTAGTAGAAAATAACCCTCAGCTTCTCCAAGTCCAACTCCTTGTTCTTCAGCTTATGAGGAACCTCGAACTGTTTTGCAAGCCAGACGCCGGAACAGAAAAAATCAACTAGACGCCTTATTAGAAATAGAAAAACAAAAAATGGACTATTTACATCAGAAGAAACAAACAATGGCAGTGCGTCAGCCGGAAGCAGCACCTGATGAAGATAAGCTATTTTTTGACAGTCTCATTCCTCACGTGAAAAAAATTTCGGATGATCAAAAACTAGCTTTCTGAAATGACATTCAAGATATAGTACAAAAGTATGCCTATCCAAAACACCCTGAACCACAGCCCGACGCGCAACAAATTGGAAGATAAAATTTATTACAACGATATCCCTATCCACAACAGCCCGGTACTTTTAATTATGGCGAATAAATCGTGGGTTGAGTATTATATTGAGTCCAAAATGAAATTGTTAGGAAATGGCGATTAAATATACCAGGTTCATTCTAATACCATTTGGATGTTTTTTTTTGTAATTATGAGTACTAATTTTGGACTCAACTAGTTAAGAATAATTTTTTATTATTATTGTGTATAAATCCATTCTCACATAATTACAAAATCAATCGGGATGTTTTTTTAATTCTTTAAACAGAGTGTAATAGGCTCCACATTGTATTCTCCTTCCATTAATTGGATGCACAGCATGTTCCCTTTTTAAAAGAACCAAAATTCGCAGTGAGGCACTAGGTAGAAGAATTTCATCTTCGGTATCCGACAACATTTTGACAACTAATTTATTTTTATTAGGTTATGTTTCCTACTTAAAAATTCCAAGACGAATCGCTCTACTATGAGAATAGTGTTTCTTTGCGTTTTTCATCTCCTCGCTAGCCTCGCCGCTAGTCTCGAACCACGTCTGTACCATGTTTGTACCCTTAGCTTATAGTAATAGCTTGGACCAAATTGTAGGCTCTGAAGATTTGGGAGATGGAAGATCTCAAAAGATAGCAGACAAAGCACTAGTCTTTATGATTAAAGGTATCTATAAGAACTGGAAACAGGCAATCGCATACTGTTTTGTCGATGATAGCTTAAAAGGTGTTGGATTGGCAGTTAAAATAAAAGAGATAATTGGTGCTCTGCATGATATACATGATATACAGTTTCTGACAAAGCTGCTACGAATTGTGCAGCTTTAAATTATTTATTTAAAGATACATACATCCATTTGAAACAGGAACAAAAAACAATGTTTTGGTACACTGGTTTTCTTGTTAATGGGGAAGAGATAATTCCCTTATTTGATGCTCCTCTTTGGCTCAAGGGAATTAGAAATAATTTATTAACAAAAAATGCGAGTTTCAAATGGAAGAGAGATAGGGAAGTAGCATCCTGGAAGCACATTGAGACCTTTTATCTACTTGACCAAGCGGAAGTTGATTTAAAAATGTGCTATAAATTAACAGACCTTCATATATATTCAAACAAAATGAAAAAGATGAAGGTCGATCTAGCTGCTCAGGTATTTAGCCACAGTGTTTCAACCATAATGAGGAAGTTTGCTGAAGTTGGTAAGTTATTTTTTATATTGTGGTCAAATACAAGTGAAATGGGCAGCACTTAGTGTAACTAAGTTTAATGTTCCTACACAATTTACATGATAGGCAAAATTCAAATTACGCCACAGTTTATAAAATTATGAAAATCAAGTAGTGTTTTTGTTTTAGGAATGGGAGGAATATCTGGGGAAGCAGTTGGAACAGCAGATTTTTTGCTGTTTTTTGATAAATTGTTCGACAGCTTCAATGGGTCATTTTTTGAAGCTTTACATGGAAAAACCCTAAGAACAGCGATTTCATCCAAATCACAACATGAGGAATTTTGGAAGGAGGCGTTTTACAATCAATTAAATCTATAAAAGATGAAACTTCTTCCACAGTTCCGCCCTCTTTATCAAACTGGACAAAAAATATTAAACATTTGACTGCACTATGGCATAAATTAAATAAAATGGGCCATACATATCTGAAACCAAGAAGTATCAACCAATAAGACCCCTAGGAAAATTTTTTCGGTCAAATTCGAAGTCAAGGAGTGCGATATAATAATCCATCTTATTATTCATTTATAGGTTCGTACAAAACCTTAATCCTAAACGGCTTTTCAACTGTGCATTCTCCTGGTGCTAACTGTGAATATGATCCAAATATTGCATTAAGTAAATTACACGATTTGCTGCAAAAAAAATCAACTGTAGCTGAGCATACATTGGAAATAAGCAGTACCTTGCCCATTCCCGATATAGATCCAAATTTATCTAGCACAAGTAATTGTGTAATACAATATGTTGGTGGTTTTCTTTAAAAAAAAAAGTTAACATTTTTAAAATGCCGTAATTGTAAGGCAGATTTGTTGTCTGGCAACAATCCTGACTGCTTTATGATTAAGGCAAAACAATATCACCCAAACGCTTTAATAACTCCAGGATCAAAAATAAGAGAGTATTTTTCAATACTTTTGTGTTTACTTAATAAGTATTTGGAAAAACATTGCTTAAAAGATAACATACAGGAGAACCTTATTAAACATTTAAATAGTTACTCAATTAATCTCGGCTGCTCTGAGCAACATCCAAATTTATAAAATATAGGAAACGTCAACTAAAAATTAAAATAATGGAAAATTTTTTTTTTTTAAGTAATATATTATAAATTTTTGTTTAATTTTTAAAATAAAGATAGTTTCTATTGATATGTGTTTCTATTTTTGTCTCATTTATAAGTTTTTAATTCTCACTCCATTCACATTCAGGTAGCCGACGAGTGCACACGCATATTGTTCTATCTGAATAATTATCGTTATCTTCGTGCTAATTTCATATTGATCGTACTTATCCGGTTGTGAATTTGTTGAAAAACCAAATACCAACATGTGATCATTAACTTCCAATTTGCGAACGTTTATTTTATCACTGTGAAACTATTATCAGCAAGTAAATCAAGAAATCATCCAGTGCCGTAGAAATACAAAAGGTAACTGTTATTTTCCTACTATCCTAACACAGGGTCTTTCTCTGGACTCCTGTTCCTTTATTAACCAGAAGCTTGTGGCTTTGGCATCCAGGGCTACTCGCAAAAATGTCCACAATCAATAATCAAACTCAATCATCCCCATCTAATCAAAACTGACCTCATGGCACAAAATCATATGCTGATGCAACTTCAACAAGACCCCCTCCTCTCACTTTCCCTAAACGCGAGCAAGCAATTATCTTGCACTCTATCCCAAACATCGTTCTATTCGAGTACATAAAAGCTATAGGAGATATTGTTTCCCCCAAAAATATCACATTTGCATCCAGAATTTCCAATAATCGTATTTGCATATATCTAGCTTCAACTGCAATTCTAGATGATCTTCTTAAAACACACCAGAACATTACCATTAACTCCACAATAATACCTATACGAAGACTTATTTCGCCAGCTAAACGCATTCTAATTTCAAATGTATCCCCTACTATCCCTCACTCCGTTATCGAAAAAGCTCTCAAAGCCATCGGACTGCAAACAGCCTCCCCTGTTTCATTTGTTAAATGCGGCGCGCAAGGAGATGAATACTCTCATATAATGAGTTTCCGTAGAATCACTTTCGTTATCCCTGATAATGATAACTTTAGCATAGAAACCTCGATTCTAATTACTCACGAAGACATCCCATATCGTATATTTATCTCTACTGACAAATTGGTATGTTTCCTCTGTAAGCAGAGTGGACATACTGCTGACTCCTGTACCAATCCTACACTGACAGAAACACAAAATGAAGTAACCTCCCTCCCACCTCAACCATCACAATTCCTTGCATCTACTCCACTTAGTGGTACCTCGTCCTCTGAACTCCTGTCAAATCTATCAACAGCTGACCAAACTGATGCTGAACCACCAACCAATCTTACTCCTCCCCCATTATTCCATTGCCAAAAAAGAGGTATTTCCTCTGACAGTAATGCTGATTCCCCCAGTCAACTATCTCCCACAGAATCCCCACTACCAACAGACAATCAAATGCCTCCTCCGTCATTTAAACCATCCCACAACACAACTAAGCCCTGTAAGAAAAAACCCAAAACTCTAGCCACTGAAAACCCTAAACTAACCCCCAATACTCAAATCTCAATACAGAATCTCTATATGAACAACCCATCCAAACTCACGCTCTCTGAAATCCAGTTAACGGCATTCTTAGAAAATACCCAAGGTAGTTCTGATCCGCTCAACGATGCCTTAGAATTCACTCCTGATATCCAGGGACTGTTAAATGATTTGTCACTTCTTCACACAGAAACAAAAGAACGATCTCTTAAAAACCGCATCACTCGGTTGCAGAAAAAACTCAGAAGACAACTGAATCTTGAGGACTTTTCGGATAACAAAAGCGTTTCTTCTGATAATCAAACCGATGATGAACATAATCCTCCTCACTCAGAATGCTCTTAACTACAAACACCTTAAATCTACATTCAAAGTAATTCAATGGAATTGTGATGGATTCTTCTCTCGTCTGGAAAGAATCCAACAATTAATATCAGACGAACGCCCTGATATCTTGTGCTTACAAGAAACCAATTCTAAAATTGACAAACTCCCTTATCTAAAAAATTATGAAGGATATCATTATATTCGCACCAACTGCGCAAGGGCTAGCGGGGGCACCTCAATTTTCATTTCTAGTGAACTCTTTTCCTCCCCTCTCCAAATCACTACAGATCTTGAGGCTATTGCAGTTTCCACATGGTGCCCAAATAATATCAATATCTGCAGCTTATATATTCCTCCTAATTACCCTTTAAAAGAAATTGAACTTCTCAACCTAATTTATCAACTTCCCCAACCTTACATTCTTGTGGGTGATTTAAATGCCCACAATACAATGTGGGGTTCCAATCTTACCATGGGCAAAGGTAAAACTATCGAAAACGTGATCAATTGTACCGGCTCCTGCTTACTAAATACTGGATCCAATACACATTTGAATTTTTCCTCCGGTACCTTTTCATGTATTGATCTTAGTTTTAGTGATCCCAAGCTTGCCACTTCACTAAATTGGCATACTACTAATGATCTTTATGATAGTAACCACTTCCCTATTATCATATCCTCCAGTATCCCTAATCATAATGAGACTTCTCCCAGATTATATTGGCGCCTCAACACTGCCGACTGGACTAGTTATACCTCTGAAACAGAGACTAACTTTTCGTCATTATCTTTCTCAGACGATATGAACAATAACATACAGATGATAACAAATACCATACTTTCAGCTGCCAATATCTCTCTCAAACAGAAAACTGTCCCTTGGTGGAACTCCAGCTGTTCAAATGCTGTAAACCAACAAAAAATAGCACTAAAATTGTATCGTAGTAATAAAACACAAGAAAACCTGATTAACCTTAAAAGAACCAGAGCCAAGGCTAGATATGTGATAAAGCAAAGTAAAAAATGTTCATGGAGAAATTATGTGTCATCTATAAATCCCCTCTCTCTTCTACAACAATACATTAGTAAGTGATAATGATGAAATCAGTAATATTCTGGCAAAAACTTTCGAATCAAAATTTAAATGTAAAGTTAATTTCACACCTCTCCCTTTCGTTAAATCTCCCTCTCCATGCTCTATGACTAAATCGCAAGATATTACTTCTCTTAACTGCTCATTCTCCGTCTTAGAACTTACCGCAGCTCTAAATAATTGCAAAAATATCGCCTCCGGTCCTGATGACATCCCGTATATATTTCTTAAAAAACTCCAATATAGGTTTACACAAGCTTCTAGATATTTACAATTTAATATGGACCACCAACCAATTCCCTGACCAATGGCGTACTTCTACGATAATTCCTATTAAAAAACCTGAACAAACTGCTACATCGCCGAACTCTTTCCGTCCCATATCACTCACCTGCACCATGTGCAAATTATTAGAGAAGATGGTTAATAAGCGGCTGATATGGTTTCTCGATAAAAATAATTTAATCTCAAAAGAACAGTCAGGATTTCGAAAAAATAGATCGACCCAAGACAATCTGGTTCTTCTCCAATCCCATATCTCTAGTGCTTTTAATAAAAAACAAGAAGTCATTGCAGCTATATTAGATATCAACGGTGCATTTGATTCTGTTAGCAGACAATCAATTCTAAATAAACTAATTTCTCTAAATATCTCTGGACACATATTTCATTTTATTCAGAATTTCCTAACTTCAAGGACATACAAAGTCCTCACTAATGGAGTTTTTTCAACAACCTACAGTCAGATAGATGGAGTTCCCCAAGGGTCGGTTATAAGCCCTACTCTATTCAACCTTGCCATAAACTATATTTGCACTAATCTTCTTCCTCCCAAGTTTTCTTTATATGCTGATGATTTGGTTATTTACTGTCATGGCACGACTATTACCACCACAACTAATTTAATTCAGTCAGCAATAAACACCCTGAGTAAAAATATAAGCCACTTAGGATTAGCTTTCTCAGAAACAAAATCCAAGATTATTAAGTTTAGTAGACGACCACCTACAGTACCCCCTACTATCCTCATTAACAATTATCGCCTTCCCGTCGTTGATAAATGTAAAATTCTTGGACTAACATTCGATTCTCGGCTCACCTGGAAACAACATATTCGAGAAATCAAAGGCGACTGCTACAAAAGACTTGACATTATTAAAATCCTCTCGCATTACCACTGGGGAGCAGACGAAAACTCTCTCATTAAAATATACAGGTTCATTATTCGCTCAAAATTAGATTATGGAAGTCACATATATATTTCGGCCGCAAATCCTGACCTCAATCTCTTGAACCCGGTACATAATACAGCGCTACGCCTCTGTTTAGGTGCTTTCCGATCTAGCCCTGCAGAAAGCATATACTGCGAAGCAAATGAGCCCCCTCTCTGGATCAGACGGCAGCAACTTCTGCTTTCATATGCTGCCTCCGTATCGTCGAACCCCCTTAATCCTGTCTACCCACTTTTCACATCAACTTCCAACAAATCCCACAACTTCTCAACCACACCATTA
Organism: Lochmaea capreae; assembly: GCA_949126875.1. NCBI lineage: Eukaryota > Metazoa > Arthropoda > Insecta > Coleoptera > Chrysomelidae > Lochmaea > Lochmaea capreae. The sequence continues at coordinate 23,696,925 of OX421409.1, read as the reverse complement.
TTGAAACCGGTCCCCATGATTTTATCCCAGCTAATTGACGGTGTTAACCTCCAACAAACTAGTCCCCTTCCTATTCCCTCTTCCCCCCCATGGACTATCAACCTTCCTAAATTTAACACATCCCTTATGAGATATGACAAGCACAAAACTCCCAAACAATTAATTATAAATGTATTTAACGACATAATAAATCGTAATCAATATGACTTAGTATTATACACTGATGCATCCAAAAATGAAACAGGCGTAGGCTGCGCTGTAACAACGTCACAAATTACCATAAAATCTTCCCATATCCCATCAACTTGTAACGTGCACACAGGTGAATTATTCAGCATTCTACAGGCCATTATTTCAATCTCTCCACCTCATAAACACGTAGCCATATGTACAGACTCACTTGCTTCAATTTTATCCATCCAAAAAATATTTACCGACCATCCCATTGTCCAATCTATACATGACTCTTACCAACCTATCTCATCCCAAGGAATAGCAGTTACTTTAATCTGGTTACCATCCCACATTGGCATCAAGGGCAACGAACTTGCTGACCAACACGCAAAAATCGCAACCATATCTACCGTCACCGACAATATAATTATTGGAAAGGATTTAAAATCGTATTTCAAAAGAAAATCCAAGGTAACCTGGCAGCAGCATTGGAACACTACTGACACAGCCCTTCGTCAAATACAGCGATCAATTGGTCACCCCCAAACTAGCTGCTTTGCAGGTTTCTCAAGACAAGAGTTAGCTGTGATAAGAAGAGTGAGAATTGGCCATTCAAGACTTACCCATGGATACCTGATGTCTACTACCCCCAGACCCATATGTTCCAGCTGTAACTGTAATCTAACCATGAGGCATATTTTGACTGAGTGTCACAAATACACCGTTCAAAGACAACAACTACAACTGAGCCAAAACTACAGAGAAATCCTCAACAACTCAGATCAAATAACCTCCCTACTCCACTTCTTAAAAAACGTACAGCTTTACCAAAAACTATAAACCATTTGTGTTACTTACTGTGTGTGTATTATTGTATTGTTTAAATGATATATTGTAACCGTATTGTAACCGCTCCCGTGCAAGTGGCCATAGTAGCCGAGCACGTTAATTTAAATAAAAAATAAATAAAAAAAAATTCTCACAATTTGGATTGTTATGGTAAAAGTGTTTCCACTTTGCTAGTTCGCAAACTAGCTGGATAGTATGCCAAATATATAATATGAATATCCAAGTTTTTGAAAAACTTCATGTGAAATATAAATTATATTTGTATTATAGGTATATTTTATATACTATCCGTCTAGTCTACAAACTAGCCAAGTGTAAATACCTTAACTGTAACAGATATAATATTTATCTCTATGATGTAATTAGATTACCTAAACGTAAATAATATCAACAAATTCATTTTTTCAATCCTTGCTTTTAAAATCGGTCCTTAAATAAAATTAATGAATAAACATGTCATTCATTGATTTTATTCAATAATTACGTAAATAATCTTGTCGTTAATCAATCTAGGGGTTAATGCGACTAAAAATGGAAATAAAAAAGTTCTTAATTGTTACGAGCGTCTGGCAGCAGAACATATTAAGCCAATCAAAACACCTGTCGGATCCCGTGATAATTATCGCAATCCGATTGGCTGAAAGAAAATGACACTTTGCTGTTGTCTGCTCTTGTGCTTGTTTTGATTTGAGGTTAGAAATACGAGGTTATCGTTAATTTTGGTTTACTTCATTTTTCATTATTGTTAAATATTCCAACTTGTTAATAATAATTGTTATCAAAATGAGTGATAACAGCTCAGCAGTAAGTTGTTATGTATGTGAAAAACAATTCTCGACAGCAGGGAATTTTAGAAGACACTTAAAAACGAAACATCTTCAGGATTTCAAAGAAAAGTCGGAGTTTTCCGGTGGAAATAAAGTAGGTTTGTATTACGAATATCTGGAAATAATATATTTTTTTTATGTAGTGGTAATAATATTATTAACATATTATAACTAGACAAATTTGTATTTTTCTACAAAAACTTTTGTTAGGGTAGCGAAATAGCATTTAAGTTAACTAGTGAGCAAAAAAAATTGAAGAAGTAACGAAAATGAAAAAATATTTTGCTTCTATTGCAGGTGATGATATACCAAAGTTTTCAAAGTAAGGGTGTACCAACCTTACGACAAACTACGATATATGGGTTATTTCAAGAGATATCAAAAAATGTTATCAACGAAAATAGTAGATATCTTTAAGGTCCATATTTTGAAATTATATCGAACTATACAGTGTGCTGCATAACGCCGTTACAAACGAAACATATGATTTTTTAAATGGGAACCCCTGTATATTATACCGAATTCGGATTGCTCTCATTTTTTTTAAGCTTTTGATATAAGGTTTTGCTACGTTATACAGAGTCCTTCAAAAGTTATGGGCACGTTTATGTGAAAATCGTAGGTAAATCAACGCTCTGTAGCTCATTGTACGTTGAAGAAAAAAAATTTATTTTGCCTGACAGAGTTTCGTAATATGATGCAATATTTCCCTGTAATATTGAATTTTGATTATTTTCTTTTTTGTATACAGGGTGGAAGGAAACTCGAACCTGTCATTTTCTTTCTTATTTTAAATGGAAAACCATGTATTTTATAGCAAAAATGGAATCTTCGATTATGTTACTTTAATTTTTGTGAAGCATTCCCTATACCCAAAGTTTATAAAAACGGAGTTATTTTGTAATACTTATTGTAAACTATAATTATTAACCTATTGTGTGAAAGCAATAAACGTTGAATGTAACAAAGGATCCTAAATAATAAATTTTTATAAATTATTTATTTTAAGCAGAACAAGTCAACAAAAGTATGATCCTAACCGTGATATTAAACTAAATGTTCAGTGTTCACCGTTAACATCAATGCAATGCTGTAAACCATTTCATTTTCTCAGTAAGCGTTGACAAAATTTGACATAAACGTCAGTCCTTATTTTTATTTTTTAAAAATAGCAGTGATTAAAAGTGTCCCCTGCATTTCATAGTTTTCTCAAATAAAGTAACAATAATAATTGAGGATGAATAGTGTACATTTTTCTACTCAAGAAATGATAGACATGATTTGGGTATTGGGTGAATGTAACAAAAATTGTTTACTTGCATCTAAAGTTTATCTTCAAAGATTTCCAAACGTTTTGTGAATGGGCACAATTTAAAATCAATCGCCAGAGAAATTTTTTTCAATTTGTGCTTTTTGCAGATGAGGCGACTTTTCATAAAAATGGATGTGTAAATCGACATAATTTTCATTATTATGCAGCTTCTAATCCAAATGTCGTCTCAACTCGTACTAGCGAATGGAGGTGGTCATTAAATGTTTGGGGTGGAATTGTAGGTGATCATGTGATAGGACCGTATTTGTTTGATGAAAGAGTAACTGGTGCGGTTTAATTTAATTTTCTTCAGAATCATCTGCCAGTTTTATTAGAAGTTCCACTTAATATTCGGAGACAAATGTGGTATGTGCATGATGGTGCGCCTGTTCATAATATTGCGCCTATACGAGATCATCTCAATACCGAATTCCAAAACAGATGGATCAAAAGAAGGGGCCTAACTGATTGGTCAGCTCGGTCTCCCGATTTAACCAAAATGGATTTCTTTTTTTGAGGTTTTATAAAAAATGAGGTTTATAAAACTCCCCCGACTACTAGAGAGGACATGAAAAGGAGAATCAGAGCGGCATTTCGATCTGTTAACGTTGATATGCTGCGAAATGTTAGTCAATCATTTGAACTAAGACTGCAGCACTGCATTGATGTTAACGGTGAGCACTTTGAACATTTAGTTTAATATTACAGCTAGGATTATACTTTTGGTGACTTGTTGTTTTGTTTAGAAAAAATTGTTTATTAGAATTTATTATTATTTACGATATTACATTCAACGTTTATTGCTTTCACATAATAGGTCAATAATTATAGTTTACAATAAAATATTACAAAATAACTCCGTTTTTATAAACTTTGGGTATAGGGAATGCTCCACAAAAATTAAAGTAACGTAGTCGAAGATTCCATTTTTGCTATAAAATACAGGGTGTTCCATTTGAAAGAAGAAAGAAAATGACAGATTCGAGTTTCCTTCCACCCTGTATACAAAAAAGAAAATAACTAAAATTGAATATTACAGGGGAATATTGCATCATATTACGAAACTCTGTCAGGCAAAATAAATTGTTTTTCTTTAACGTACAATAAGCTACAGAGCGTTGATTTACCTACGATTTTCACATAAACGTGCCCATATCTTTTGAAGGACTCTGTATAACGTAGCAAAACCTTACATCAAAAGCTTCAAAAAAATGAGAGCAATCCGAATTCGGTATGATATACAGGGGTTCCCATTTAAAAAATCATATGTTTGGTTTGTAACGGCGTTATGCAGCACTCTGTATAGTTCGATATAATTTCAAAATATGGACCTTGAAGACATCTACTATTTTTGTTGATAACATTTCTTGATATCTCTTAAAATAACCCATATATCGAAGTTTGTCGTAAGGTTGGTACACCCTGTATGTAGCAAAACATTTGTGTCAGCAACAAATTTTAGAAGGCATTTAAAAAATAAACATTCCCAACAGAACAAAACAAATATAATTCCCAAAATATCTCTTGATGAGGAAAACTCTGGCATAAAAGGTTTGTACCTACTTTGCTTATGTGAGCTATTAAAAGAATGACAGTAAAAATTATCAAATGTTGACATAGACAGTGAAGGGCTATACTTAATTTAAAATAGATTAGGTACTAAATAACCTTATTCACTTTTCGTTTGCAAGCATTTTCTTTATAGTATACAATTACAAATTAATTCTTATGGGATAGTGTGGTAATTTAGAGAAAGGCCTTACTGCTAGTTTCAATTAGATGCCGTACTTTAAAAAGACACCGTCCCATGAACACTTTAGAATCTAGATACTGGGCCTTCTCTACCATAGGTAACCAGTTTTGTACAGTTGAATGTTCAAAGTACAGGTTAAAATGCAAGGAACCCTTTTGTAATTTTCAATGCAATAGACTGGACAATCTTCGACATCATTTGGAACTTAAACATGAATTAGAGCAAGAAGTAAAAGAGCTTGAATTTGAAAATTTTAAAGGTTTGTAGAGAATAGGGGTAGGTACATCTTTAGGTTTTCATCTTAACTAATCCTTTTGTATCCTCCGGGAAATCGGACTAAAGGAGCTACTAGTCTCTGAGACTAGAGTGTAGATTTGTGGGTGAATGAAGTACAATCTAGCAGTGAAAATTGCATTTTATTGTACAAAAAACAAGGGGAACATTGTCCAGACCTTTATTTAAAACAGGAAGACTTTTTATTAGGTTTAATGACTAACTGTCAAGGTGAGATGTTGAAAAAATTTGGTAATGGAGGTATCATATGCATGGATGCTACACATGGAACAAATCCATATGATCTTAAGCTAGTTTCCATTTTGGTGGTGGATGATTTTGGTGAAGGTTTTCCAGTAGCATATTTATTTACAAATAGGGAAGATTATGTAGTTCTAAAATACTTTATAGCTGCTGTAAAAAAAGCTGTTGGGACTATTAAGGCAGCTTCATTTATGAGTGATGACGCAGAACAGTATTTTGCAGCCTGGAGCTCTGTTATGGAATCTGTCAACACTAAAAAACTTTTATGCATATGGCATGTTGATAGAGCATGGAGGTCCAAAGTAATGGCAATAAAAGACAAATCAAAACAAGCTCAAGTAAATATACCCAAGAAAAGTTTTGCGTTACTCAAATTAATTCAAAATTTTTATTTTTAAGATATATAAAATGCTATGTACCCTGAGACAAGAGCCAGATTCCACCAAGTTTAATGAATTTTTAATAGGATTTTTGGATATATTATCAAGAGACTCAGACTTAAGACTATTTAAGGATTATTTTGAGAAGTATGTGTCAAGATGTTTCGTATGGGCTGCTTGTTTTCGAGAGGGATCAGGAATTAATACAAATATGTACCTTGAGTCTATGCATAAAGTTTTAAAATATATCTACTTGAAAGGTATTTCATTTTTCTCATAGTTCATGCTTATAATTAAGTAATGTATATTATTGCTTTTTTAGGTGTTACTTGCAAAAGATTAGATAAAACGGTGCATGTTCTATTACAATATGTCAAGGACAAACAATTTGAAAGAATTATAAAGTTAGAAAAAAGCAAGGTTACAACGAAAATAAGCAGGATCAACAAGAGCCATATCAATGCCATAAATTCAACAAATATGGTGGTTTCTACTTCTGAAAATGGGTGGATTGTAACATCCAAAGATACTTCATATATTGTGAAAGTTAATGAGCTGCAGGAAGGTCATACCTGTAAACTAAAATGCTCCTCGTGTCTATCCTGTGTTCATATGTATGTTTGTACTTGTATGGATTTTGTTATTAATTATAATATGTGCAAGCATATTCATAAGATATGCATGAATATACCCAGGGATATTGGAATATTTGAAGATAAAAGCCATAATGAGGAGCTAACATATCATTTATCATCATTAAAAAATTCAAACATAAATAATATTGATAATAAAATTAGAAAGAATATTGATTATCTGCATTCTTTTGATTGGGGGAATATCACTGATTCAGAAATAAAAAATAAAATAAACAGCCTTCTTCTCTCTGCTGTAAACTTAGCTGGCACCAAAGCTCATGTAGGATTTACAGCGTCTCCAATTAGTAAGACCTGTCCAGCCAATAAAAAAATTGAGGGTCAGAATCGGTAAATTTATTTAAATAAGCTTGTGTTTAAATTGACTTTAAAAAAATGTTTTTTAGATTTTTTTCTACAACAAAAAGGAAGACATCTGTCCCTCGTCTGGCAAAACCAATCCTACAAGAGAAAGAAGATATACAGGCGCAATTGGAAAAATCTTTTATAAAATAACTTTAGTTCATTCAACAAGAACAAATTTTAAAACCGCACCTGGCTACGATGTTTATGTAATTTTTAAGATATATTTCCTTGTTTATAATCTAGCTGGTGACATCACAAGATTTCCATGGGGGATTCTCTAAGATATTATTTTGAGTATAGGAGTGCAGTTTTCACAGGAGATTTTAGATTTTTTTCCTTAATTCAGTAAATTTAAGTTGTTTTTTGTGCAAGTGGTATTAAATCTATTGTCAATAATTACGAGTATTATGTAATTTTTTTTTTAATATTGACTTTCCTACTGCACTTATATTTTTTATTTACCTAATTACTTGGTTTTATGACCACACTTCTCCAAATAGACCTAGTACGTTATAATAAATAGACAGGATAACGAAAATCTATAATGTAAGCCTTTCAAGGTTTTTAAGGACCATTATCATTTCTAACAATTAAAAACTGATTCCTTTTTCAAAAATTTAATCTTGAAACATTTTTATTCAATCAACGCTAACATAATAATAATAATAATAATAATAAACGCCTTTATTATTTTCAAATGAGAAAAAAAACATTTTTTTTTTAATTTCAATACATGTAAATTCCTATTGAAAATAAAGGGCGGAGTTCATTTCCTGCAATGACATCTAGTGTCATTACGGAAATGTTCTTCCACTCAACCCATAAAAAAAAAAGTAAATATACATGGTATATAAATATTTAAAATTAGTATAACAATTAAGTGCAACAATTGTAGGAGAGAAAACAATTAATTATGATTTATGATTGCCTCTGGAGTAATATATTTTTAAACTTGGCTTTGAAAGTTAAATTATTACATTTTTTTTTAAGTTTTCAGAAACAGAGTTATAAGAAAAAAATATTTGGTATTGAAAGGACCGTCTAAATAGTTCAGTATTGAATACTGGTGGAGATAGTAGACCCTTAAATCTTAGATTTAAATTATGAACATCTGTTCGAAAAGACATTTTTTTGTGCAAATAAGTAGGAGTTTTGAAGATAATAATTTTATGAAAGAGGCAAATTGCATGAAGCATTCTTCTATTATCCATATTTAACCATCCTATTTCAACTAACTTATGCGATATACTCTGTCGCTTTTTTTTACCATATATTAATCTTAAACATGAATTCTGTACTTTCTGTATTTTGTTTTTATATAGGAGAGTTAAATTTGGGCCATATACTGAATCTGCAAAATTAAAGTGTGATAAAACGAGACTTTCACACAGGGTTTTTTTAACGTGTTACGGTTTTAAGGCATAAGCAAATATCACTCTTTCTTCCTGACTGTAGTTTCTTCTTATTAAGGGAATTGTCCTTCTTCCATATAGCGACCATAACATCTTAGCTGAAATAAAATGTTAATTAGTAGAGTAAGAAACCAATCTCTAATGAATAGTATTAAAAATCAGACTTTTATTTTCTTGGATTGATTCTTGGTTATATTTACTGTCTGTCAGTTATGGTTGACAGCTTGTCAATAATTGATTGTCATGGAACCATGAACTTGACCTAGAAGGTTCATCAACCTCTCTACTGAGGTCAAGGTTAAAATATTAAGTATGTTGCTAGAAATTGACTGATAAAATTAATAGAAATATCAAGTGTCTTACCTGATCTTCACAGGAAATGCCTGTCTGTCAATTGTCTCGTTCTTTGTCATTCTTCAGACCTAATTAGCTTGATACTGGAAGCATGTGCTTTTAATAATCTCAAGTTGAGGATTTAGACTAATAGGATTGTGAGATCCATAATTTCTATATTAACCAGTAGTTGGTAATTTCTTGTAAAAGGATTCGATTGTGGATCTTGCCAATAGTGACTACTACGAGGCCGAAACATCATCAACAGGTAGGTGCTCAAATAACATCGAAACCATGTACATACTATTTTACCTAGCGGTTTATGGTTGTAGACATAGTTCACTACTAGATATTTCTATTTTAGGCCTCTAATCTACCGTACTTTACTGTACTCTACATTCTACTCTTCTCTTTTTGTGTTTTATTGGAAAACTGAGTTGGTGCTTTGAATTTGCTTGAAATCTGCATGCTACTTAGATATTTGGTTGGCGTTATTTATGAAGTACCATATACTTGAATTTGCTGTTTGGACCCATTTACTCACCTGGAGGGATCTTCGACTACCCTGTAGTGAGACACTCCGCCTCTGAGCTGTTTTCCGGCTTTGGAGCCCCATTCGTTTTTCACAGTTACCCCATAAACAAGGTAGGATCAACATTTTTTTTGTTTTATACATATATACCAAGGCTTACCGTTGTGAATAGACTCTCTTGGTGACTGGAGTTAAAGTTAACATATCCGAATTGAACCACAGTGTGTCTATACATAGTGTTTGGAACCTTCATTATACCAGTGATACCATTTATCTACAATAAATAACTTGTAAACCAAAAGTATATACTCTTGGGTGATAACTTACCGTAAGTTAAAAATCCCGATTGATCTGAGTCAATTTTAACACATTGTTGACGATCATTTAAATAATTACGCAAAAGGTTAATGGCACTTTCAGAAAATCCTATATAATGTAATATGTTAAGCATCAAATTATGATTTATAGTGTCAAAAGCTCGGCTAAAATCCAACAATACTAAAATTGTACATTTACCGACATCTATAGCAGAAATGATATCATCAACTAGACTCGTCAAAGCTGTGGTGCAGCTATAACCTTTGCGAAAACCAGATTGTACACTAGGAAGTATTGAGTTAATTGTTAAGTGTTTTCTTATTTGCAGTTCCATCGCCCTTTCCAGAATCTTAGAAAGCATAGGAAGAATACTGATTCCCCTTAGATCTTTATACTCGCAGGGATTATTATTTTTTGGCAAAATGTTTACGATAGCTTGCTTCCATACACTAGGCACTACCTGATGGGTTATACAAAAATTAATAATATGTGTAATGTATGGAACGATCAAAGGACAACATAATTTAATTAATTTAACATTTAGCCCATCACATCCCATGGCATTTGATTTTATCTTACAAATGTTGTTATAAACAAACATATCATCTATTTCCTCAAATGAAAAGGTAACGGGCACGAGGCTATTAGATCGATAAAAATTGAGAAGATTTTCAGGAGGGGAAACGCTTGTGCTGGAATTTACTAAAAAATAATTAATTTCATTTGATTTTCTTAGGCTTACAGGAATTTCACGATTTTTATCTTTAAGAAAATTATTTGATCTAAGTAGCTGCCACAGGCGATTGGAGTTAGTATTTTCAAACTGATATAAAAAATAGGCACGTTTTTCCCTTTTGATAGCTTGATTTGTGTAGTTTCTTAAAGTTTTATAAAATTTAAAATGATCATTTGATCGTGTTCTTTTATATCTTCTCAGAGCCCTTTCTCTTTCACTTATCATTAGCTCTATTGCAAAAGTTAACCATGGAGCCTTCTTTTTTGTTATTTTGGAAGTTATTTTAGGTGCATGTCTATCAAATAAATTAACTAAACAGTTTACTAGATATGATACCTTTTCATCAATACAATCCTGATCAAATATACGAAAAAATGATATATCTCTTAAGTCATTATAAAATAACTCCTCATTAAAATTTTTGAAACATCTATATGTGTGCATTTTAATTTCTTTTGCATTTTCTACGTTTATTTTGCAATACACCAATGAGTGGTCTGAGATTCCATTATGAATAACTCCTTTATCAACTACACTATTTTCATTAACTATTATATAATCCAGAAGCGATGTTTGTCGTGTCGGTTCATCCAAAACTTGCGATAGTTCAAAATTATCAACAATATTATTAAATTTATGAACGATATTATTTTCGTATAGATAATTTATATTAAAATCACCTAAGCAAATTAAATTATCAACAATTGGAAATAAAGAGAGTAAAAAATCTTCAAATTCATCAAGGAAAGCATTATCTGTTATTTCATGAGGTTTGTAAATTACTCCTATGCCAAATACTTTTTTATTTATATTTAATTTTATGAATAATTTTTCCCAAACAGTATTATCATTTTTAATAGCTAATTGACAATTATACGAACTTTTTATATATATACATAAACCCCTACCTCTTGCATTTCGGTCTCCCCTGTATAACATATAATTGTTAATATTTAATAAATCATCACTAACGTAGTGATAAAGCCAAGTTTCACACAACAAAAGAATATCAAATTCATCTTTTTGTAACAATTTTTTTTACGTTTGAAAGCGATGGTAAAAGTGAGCGTATATTTAAACAGGCTATGCTAACACAATCCATTATTCTCTCACCCACAACAGCAACAAAATACTAAATGTGAAATAAATGGAGTTTTTTGTACAATTACCAATAAACAAAATAAATCTTCTATTAACAGAACCAGATATTTATCGCAAAAACGACAGTAATGAGTGTAGACACTCTGCACAACGCATATATAATTTAATCCCAAAAATCCCAACTTGCAAAATTGGAAATGCTAAATTTAAAAAATTTTGAAATTAGAAATTGAAACTAGAAATCCGATACATATGTCTATCAACACACATACATTATACATACAATTAAAATCAGGAAATCATCACTTAAATTAAATTAGCAGAATTTCTTAGAGAACATAAGTAAAATAACCCATATATACACATTCAAATAAAATTTTACATGGAATGTACACAACATCTCACTAATCACTCATTAAGTCAGCTGGCTTCGTAATCTTCATAATACTGTTATTATTATGGAACTTTTGGAAAATAGTTCCATTATTCGACCAAACCTTGCCTCCCTTGTTAACCTTCTGTATTGCAGCTTTAAATAGTGCTTGCATATCTGGTGATAAATCCTCTCTAACAACTAAACCTGTGCCTTTTAATAACTTCTTCTGCTTAAAAATCAGGTTTTTGCTATGAAGCGTGCTCATCTGAATTAGAATCGGCTTAATTTTATTTTTATCTGGCGATTTCATTCTATAACAATTATTTACACTCCAATGATTCAAAGTCAACCGCAGCTCACTATTTATAATGTCTAGTACAGTATCCATACAATTTTCATTCTGGTCCTCTATAACTCCGTAAAGTATTAAATTTTTGGATCTTCGAGACCTTTCAAATGACTCCTGTTTACTTAATAAATCTTTAAGTTGTTTATCCTGGTTTAGTATTTTTAATTTTAGATTATCATTCTCATCCTTCAAGTTTTCTATCTCCTTATCATATTTTTTGGCTATTAACTCCATAATGGAATCGGAAATTTGTGATATGAACTCATCAGCAGTAACAAGCTTATTTACTAAATTCTTAACTGCTGAGTGTAGTTCTTCTTTGTTTCGAGTTGTGTGTGTGTGTGTGACAGTTGTGTTATTATTTTAACTAACTGACATGGGCGTACCCAGCTTTTGATGTAGGGGGGGGCAAGTAGGGAACTTAGGCAATGGTATATAAAATAAAAAATTTAAATCTTGTATTATACACATTATAGGTGTTTAAGGAATACTTTAAATATCTATTTGAAAAGCAATCTTCTTGGATCTTCTGCAAAGCGACTTAGAACATCTGTGAAAGAATTACCCATGCGAGTTATTAGCTTTTTGTGCACACTAAGCATGCAAAGACCATTTAGTCTATCTTTTCTAGTAAAATATATGAGGCTATTTTAGCCTTTGGTTCAAAGGTTTCTGCATTCCGAATCAGATCTGTTATCCCAAGTTTCGCCTTATTTGTCCAAAAAATCCGCCACATCTCAGCTTCTGATTCAATGACTTCTAATTCATAAAATTTGGAGACTTTTTCCATATGCAGTCTTAAATCTACAGCTATCATTTTTGTTATCTGAGCAGGATGTCTTGATTTGCCTTGACTGAACCTCGCTTCTAATAATGAATCCAAATAGGGCACATACAGAGCAGTCCATGGAAGAAGAAGCTCTGTGCTCAGATCTTTACTTTCTCCCTGGCCAACTTTTAAAATTTCCTCACTGCCTTCTTCAGCAGAATGCCTGAGTTCTGCAGCTGCAATATAAATGACGTTTGCTTAACTGCAGATAGCAGATGAAAGGCCACTGTTCTTTTTCTGGAATTTTCTTCTTGAGAAAGCTGTTCTAAACCTTTAACAATTTCAATAAAATGCTTCTTAAATGGTGAAATGATTCTATATTTGTGAGACCACCTTGTTTCACACAGCAATGGGAAGTTGAACTTTAATAAAATATATAAAGGGTAGGTAAGTAAATAGACAACTATTTAATAATAATAATTTTACATTAAAATTATAAATGCTATTTATGTAATTTATAATCTATATTAAATTAATTATAACCCTTCACTGTCTAGGTCAACATTTGATAATTTTTACCAACATTCTTTTAGCTCACACAAACAAAGTAGGTACAAACCTTTTATGCCAGAGTTTTCCTCATCAAGGGTTGGGAATTATGATATTTCGTTTCTTCTCTATGGTATGTTTTTTAAATCCGTTCTATAATTTTTTTTTGCTCACTAGCTAACTTAAATGCTATTTCGCCACCCTAACAAAAGTTTTTGTAGAAAAATACAAATTTGTCTTGTTATAATATGTTAATAATATTATTACCACTACATAAAAAAAATATATTATTTCCAGATATTCGTAATACAAACCTTCTTTATTTCCACCGGAAAACTCCGACTTTTCTTTAAAATCCTGAAGATGTTTCGTTTTTAAGTGTCTTCTAAAATTCCCTGCTGTCGAGAATTGTTTTTCACATACATAACAACTTTTACTGCTGAGCTGTTATTATTAACAAGTTGGAATATTTAACAATAATGAGAAATGAAGTAAACCGAAATTAACGATAACCTCGTATTTCTAACCTCAAATCAAAACAAGCACAAGAGCAGACAACAGCAAAGTGTCATTTTATTCCAGCCAATCGGATTGCGATAATTATCATGGGATCCAACAGGCGTTTTGATTGGCTTAATATGTTCTGCTGCCAGACGCTCGTTTAATTGTTCTGTTTGTTCTCACTACTACCACGTAGAGTGCGCTAAAATCTGTACAAAAATTTCAACATTGACTGACTATCTATTTCAGTTATAAGGTTATCTATGATTTTGCGCTTGCGTTCTGCTACACACTTTCAGTGGACGCCATTTTATATGTGGCAAACAAAGCGAAAGCAGCGTGTGCTTCGTTCGTGAAGTTTTAAGTGAAATTTAATAAGATTATGATTTATTTTTGAACTAAATAATGGTGAATTGTTGTGCTTACGGATGCCGAAGTCGAAGCGAGAAAAAGGAGATTGGAATTTCATTTCACAGGTAAACAAAGAATTGTATACAATGGAGTTTGTAGTTTTGTTTCTTTTAAATGATTAAAGAGTTATCTCTGACAAATTATTCTCAAGTATGTCATTATCCATTCTTTAATTCACCTAAATATAGTATTTGGATAAAGGGTTTTGATAATTTTCATTCTAGATTTGCATATTTAACTTATTTTATTTGTTCGAAACGGCTATTATGACAGTGGCGTGGGTGACCAATTATTAAATTTCTCCATACAAAATTTAGATACTCATTTCTATAATAAATTAATACAAAAAATTACCAAAACACAAAGAAAAAAAATATTGTCACTATAGAACTTTATGGACTTTTTTTATTTTTTGTTACAGCTTTCCTACAGATGTGGAAAAACCCAAATTATAGATACGTAACACCAACATTAAGGATTGGAAACCAACTAAAAATGATAGACTTTGCTCAAAACACTTTGAGGAACGTTGGTTTCATAAAACTGATGCAAGTTCAAGAGTACGCTTGCTCTATGAAGCTATCCCAACAATTTTTCCCCAGTTGCCCACATACCTGCAACCCAGGAAGGTATGTACCTACATAAATAATACTTAATAAAACATCGTGATAGTTCTAAGGAAAAAATAATTTAACATTTTTTGCGAATTGGAAATATTTATATAAAAATATTGTTTTTTCTAGACAAAAAAGAGAACACCAATAAAATATATCCAAAGTACAGAACCCGGTCCTTCTACTTCCTCAACACAGTCATTAAACCAAACTGCTGACTCCCTATAAAAGAAAAACTGAAAAGGAAGCTATTTCAAGAAACTGTTAGGAGCCAAGAGAAGACTAGAAAAATTCGAATATTGAACCAATCTTTAAAAAGGCTGAAAAGAAAGGTAGTTTCTCTTACACAATTGATATGCAGTTTAAAAAATAAGAATTTGATAGAGAATGAAAAAGCTAGTTTATTAGAAAATATGAGTAGTGTAAATAAGCAATTGTTACAAAGAACGATGTCAAAAAATAAGAAATACCCACCTGAATTACATAAGTTTGCATTGACTTTAAATATTTTCTCCCCAAAAGCATACGAGTACATCAGGACTGTATTTGATACATGTTTGCCTCATAAAAGCACTATTGGTAAATGGTTACAAACGATCAATGCAGCTCCTGGTTTCACGACTGAATCATTCAATACTCTAAATAAACATATCGCACCCTTAGTAATATAAGAGCACAATCCAAAAAAGTTATTATTGTCCTTTTTCTCTCTCTGTCAGCGCTAACAGGTAGCAAATATCATTTTGTGCCCTTAGCATTTAAAATCACAGTTTACAAAAAATTTGACTTGATCCCTTATATTACTGAGGGTGCGATATACAAAATTCAAATAAACCATTACTTTGTTCTCTTCTCATTGACGAAATGTCAATTCGGCAGCACTTGGATTGAGATGGTAAAAGTTTCCATGGGTATGTCATCAATTTTGGGGTTGATTAGGATGATGATTCAAATTAATAAGCCAAAGAAGCTTTTGTTGTAATGATAGTTGCAATTAATGGCACATGGAAGCTTACACTTGACTATTTTTTGTCTAATGGTTTAAATGGCGATCAGAAATGTTCTATAGTCAAACAGTGCAAGCACAGGCGCAAGGGTGGTGTCCCTTACATGTGATGGTGCTCTAAAAATAAGTATGGGTAATTTACTTGGGTGTTCATTTAACTTTTCAAGTATGCAAACTAAAATTAATGTATCTAAAAAGGATAACATGTACTTATTTCTTGATCCTTGTCATATGATTAAATTAGTACGTAATGCTTTCGGGGAAAAGAAGATATTTAGAGTTATGGATGGCAACTTGATTGAGTGGAGATATATAGACTCTTTATTAAAATTACCATTACATACCATTTGGGAAAACCACGAATACATTATTAATAATCTTACAATATCAGAGAGCTCATCCCAAATCGTTACATATATCGCTGGCTTTGTATCACAAATTTCGTTCTAATTTTATCCAATAGAATCATATCATAATCTCTTAGTAGTAATTTATTTCTTAATTTGAAAAACCATGTTCTGGAAAGTTCAGTAAATCACATTTATTTTTTAATAAAATCTATTTGTACAAAATATATTAGGGCCGGTTGTACAATCCTAGTTTAAGCCAACCTTAAATTTGAGCCTAGCTTAAAGGGGATATTCTGTTGTACAAAATAAAGCTTATCCTTAAACCTAGTTTAACTTGACATGTTTGACGTTTGTATTTAAGCGGGTGATTTTGGCGGCTTAAAGCGAGCTTAGGGTCACTTAACCTCAAAAAACACAAGTTTTTTATATATTTAGCGACATTTTTTTGGTGGAAATGGAAATGGAAATCTTAAGCGACGACGAAGACTTTGTAGAAATTATTGATATTTTATTAGGTGGAAGACGACTCCCTCAAAATTATAGAGAAAGGCCTAACCATTTCGAGATTTGGAATGATAATGAATTTCTAAAACGATTTAAATTCACAAAACAAGGGGCAAGATTTATAATAAATTTGATTAGAGATCAAATAACATCTCCTACTGAACAGTAAGTTGTAATCCTCAATACAAACAATATTACATTAAATACATTTAAATTTAAATTATTAAAGTAAATGTTTTTTCTAATTATAGAAACCATGCTGTAACAGCAGAACAAAAAGTGCTCCTGACATTAAGATTCTATGCAACAGGTAGTTTCCTACAGGTAGTGGGTGATTTTTTTGGCTTGGATAAAGGCACTACAAGCCGTATTGTATGGGAAGTTACAAGAACCATTGCAGGCCTCTACAACCAATTTATAAAAATGCCCTCATCATCAGTAGAAATGGGAACTATTTCACAAGGGTTCTACAATGTTGCAAGATTTCCCAAATGTATAGGTGCTGTGGATGGCTCCCACATTAAAATAATTTCTCCTGGTGGTTGTAATGCAGAAATTTATAGAAACCGTAAAGGTTTTTTCTCTTACAACGTACAAGCCATATGTGACTCAGAATGTATGTTCCAAGATGTAGTTTGTCGTTGGCCAGGAACCACACATGATTCGACAATATTTGCCAATTCAAATATACGAGCACGCTTTGAAAATGGAGCATTTGGAGATTATCTTCTAGTAGGTGATAGTGGCTATGGTATAAAAAAATATTTGTTAACTCCTTTGGCACGACCTCAAACAAGAGGGGAACAAACTTATACCAATTCTCAAATACGTACAAGAAATTGTATTGAGAGAAAGTTTGGAATCTGGAAAAGAAGATTTCCTATACTTTCTTTTGGTATTAGGTTGAAACGTGAGAAAGTGGAAGGTGTGGTTGTTGCCACTGCAATACTAGACAATATCGCAAACATTTTAAAGGAGCCAAATCCTGTCATAGACAAGGAATTAGAGGCTGCAGTTAATTTTGTGAATGATGTGAACGTGCAACCATACATGAATATTTACAACATAACAAATATAACCAATGTAGTGAAACATCAACTGATAAACAATTATTTTGCGTTACTGAGGAATTAAAAAAATTGAGTACCATATTTGTTTGTTTTAAAAAAAATAGGTGGTAATGATTCGAAAGTTAGGAATAATACTGTTGAAATGTGATCAATCATATTTGCTTGGGAATAAACAAGTATTTTATTGGACTTACAGTAAAATACAATATAAACTTATATAACTTAAACTAAGAAAATATTTGAGAAAAATTATTTTAAATTGGAAATTTCTCTTAGCAATTTTTGCTTTTCAAGCAAAAGAATGTCTTTTTTAATTTTATTCTGTTCTGTTATAGCTTCCAATTGGGCCTGCATTTCACTTTCAATTTTTTTCACTGCTGCATCTGACTCCCTATTCAATGCTGCAATTTCATTCTCATTTTTCTCTCGCATCAGTTTTATTTTCACTGCATGTTCTTCCTTAATTATTTTAATTTTTTCACCTTCCAATGCTGATTTAGTGCTAGTCCATTGAGACACTTTGTTGAATAGGTTATTGTATTCAGCATCCCTACTTCTTTTACGTTTTCCTGAAAGACAATAATAGTCATATGCTAATAATTGTGAATCTTTATTTTTTGTTTTTATTGAAATGAGCTTTTTGTAATATGACATAATTCTATAATGTAGCAGTAGCAGTAATAAATGAAAATATACCTGGTGTATTAGTCGATGTTTTTGTTTCATCCTTTTTTTCATCGAGATGTGGCACTTCAGCATTAGAATCAATATTTGCGATGAAATTGCTATCATCCCACTGACTTGACAAGCTGCAACTAGTTTCCTTACTTATTTCAAACAAAATATTTGGGGAGCCATGTGCAGGAACAGGAAGAGCACTAATCTCTTCATCTGACTGTTTAGTCATTTCTGTGATCATTTCTAAAATGGATATAATTATTAATAAAATAGGTTTTTGTGTTTATATATCTAGGTATATCAAAAATCTTATTTGTTTGCTACTTGGTTTGCTAATAAAACTATTATCGATATCTTTTTAAATATTACTAATAGGACAGAAAACATTACATACTAACCTTCTTGATGAGAATCTCCACCCCACACAGTAATATGTCCATGAGCCCTTTTTCCCAAAATTTCTTCTATATCTCTATCCACCTCCGTAAACACTTCATCCTTAGGTGGCCCTCCACCTGTGCCTCTATTGTAGCATTTGTTGTCTGCAATTTTTTTCTTTGTATTTTTCTTTATATTTTCATACTTCTTTTTTAAAGTGTTTGCCTCTCTACGGTTGTCACCACTTGCAGTGTTGAATTCTACTTCAATTTTTCTCCATATATCACTTTTCAGTTTGTTCATGTTTGTATCAGTCTTTTCGTTTTCAATTATTTTTATATATTTTTTAACAAAATGCATTAATAAGTTTTCTTCCTTGGGACTAAAGTTGGCACTTCTTTTTTCTGACATTGTCAATACCTATATATTTTTTTCTAATGAAAGTTCATCAGTAACTGAATTCCTTTTTCTTGTGCTTAAACCTCCAGATCACTTGTTGGGAAAAACCGTCCTTTCAGATATTTGAACATTCGTTATGGATTGATATTATTTACCTGAATTTACTCCTACTACGGGTTTATGATCGTAATCCATTTCTAAATAGATTTTTAATACTCTTGATTGGGATTAGACGTTAGACCTGGTAGTTTAAGGGTGTACGGCAAAACCCAGAGCTGTTAATGATCACTTCTTAGCTATCTTAAAATATGAAGGGTGACGATAATATTTATAAAAAATTTGTGATTTCCAGACTTTCAACAACTGAAAATAGGTTATGTCTTTGTTGATGTTGATCTTTTATCACAGAACACTCGGTTTGTAAGGTAATGCGCATGATTACCGACTACCAACCAACTTAATAATTTTTCTCTAAGCCGAGCTTTGTTGAGCTCTCCTAAAATCTGACATGTACAACTGTCAACGTTTATTAAGCTGAGTTTAGAGTTGAGGGTGGCTTATCTAAGCCTCTACTTAAGCTTTGATTGTACAACCGGCCCTTAATGTTCGTGTACATATTATGACAAAAATACTATCACAAAAATCTAATCCCATTAAAAGCCAATTGACCAAACTTATTTTATTCAAAGGACAGTAAATAACAGCAAGTATTTATTTAATTGGATTGTTATTTTTTGTCAAATATTTAGATAGTATGTTATCTATAAATATTAATTTTTGTTACCATAATTTTATTATTATACCTATTAAACATATATGTGTAATATTGGTTAATTTTATTGACTTCCTTCCTTTGATACCATTATGAATTTCTAACAAACATTCAATCATTTCTCAAAATTTTTATTACATTGGAAAAATATATTACAAACATTATGTTACGCCACTGACCCCATCGGCGATGTGGCAGGTGGTAACAGTTTTACGACTCGGGTTATGGGTCCACTCTCTTTCCTTGTCTAAGATATTCTGTAACACACATGTCAAGTGTATCTTCAATAAAGTTTATAAGTTTAATTATTGTTGTATATTATAGTCAGTCCTCACATAATCATTTATACAAACACTAAACATGGCGCTGCGACAATAAAGGAGAAGGAGGACAAAGTAATACGACGACTGAAATTTAACAGCACGTGGCAATTGTGAGGTTATAAATCTAAATAACTCATATAAGAAATGGCAAATTTGGATATCGGACCAGTTAAACTTTCACCCGATTTTGACTTACAAGGGCAGAATGCAGCTACTGAATGGTTCTTTTGGAAAACGACTTTTGAAGATTATCTGATAGCCACTGGACAACATGAGGCGGCTGATGAAGTAAAGTTATCCATACTGAGAAATATCATCGGCACAGAATCCGCTCGCATTATGTCGACATTTAAGATACCAGATGAGTAAAGAGATAAATGAGTATGTAATCGAAATGATTTCTAAATACGTAAATCCAAGAATGAATATATGTTTCGAACGATACAATTTCTTGAAGAGAATCCAGCAAGAAGGCGAATCCTTTGAATATTTTTTAACTGAATGTAAACACCTAATAAAAACGTGTAACTATAACGTAAATGATCCAGTAGACACACCGGAAGACCAGGCACTCCGAGATCATTTTTCAAAATCGTACAGGATTAAAAATGTCAAAAATATAGAACATGAGAGTAGCGATGATTCTAGTGAGATATTTGTAAATAGTGTAGATTTTAAAAACAATTTAAATATTGATAAAAATTGTAATAAAAATTTGGTATGTAAAAAATCAGGTATTTGTGAAGAATTTGTTGAAATTGAAGGTAAAAAAGTAAAAATAAAGATAGACACTGGTGCTGATGTTAATGTAATTCCGTTATAGTATATTACGTAACAAGAGTTGTAAGTAACCCATTACACACGAAGTGAAAAAGTGCGTAATGGGGTTACAACTCGTGTAACGTACTATACTTTTTCTACGCCCATATATTTTCTTCTGAGTGCTCATAATTTCATCTTTTTCACTACTAACAGACATATTCGTAGGTAAAGTTGAGAAAATGTTCGGATACTATACTTTGTTACAAAAATTAACAGCATAAATGAGATGACGTTTATTCCCATATCAAGAAGAACCGAATTATTATTTTTTAATTGTAAAATGTGTAGCCGACATTTAGGGGCATCACTCTTTTAATCTAAAATGTATTTCACTAATGCTAAGAGCTTTTATGTTTTTCAATTGATTAAAAGTATGTAAATAAACCAAATAAAGTAGTACGTAAATTAAAATTTTATTGCAATTTGATTCAACAAAGAAATTTAAGATTTTTAATCTAAACGCACATTACGTGCATGTTATTGTTAAATGTCACTTACAAGGAATGTTGTCAGTGCGATTTTTGACGTTTACGAACATGGGCGTAGAAAAAATATATTTAAAACAGTCAATACACATTTTAGTGTACGTCCAACTAAATATGTATTAAAAGCATTTGAAGGAAGCTCAACAAAACCTATAGGTATAGTTAACTTAAGTTGTTAATTTAGAAATAAATGTATGATGATTTTGTAATTGTAGACGGGGCAAATCAGGTTCTAATAGGTGGACAAGTATTACTACTAATAAAAATGAAGTAGATCAAAGTAAACTAGAATTTATTGAAAATAATACAGACCTTTTTTCTGGTTCAGGGGTGTTTCCTGGTAAATGCCACATAACTACTAATGAATTTTTGGAACCAATTGGTCATCCCCCAACTAAAATTCCATTTGCTATACGTGATGCATATAAAACCGAGTTGGATAGATTCGTTAAGAGAAAGGCCATAAAGAAAGATGAAATAGACCCTAGAGCAAGTGTAAATAGAATAGTACTACTTGCAAAAGCTAATGAGAAAATTAGGTTATGACTAGATCCCTCAGATTTAAATAAAAATATGATAAGAAAACCTCGCACAAATTTAAGTGTTGAAGAAGTTTGTTCTAGATTGAATGGTAAAAGTATCTTCACAGTATTCGATTTATCTGAAGGTTATCATCACCTACAACTAGATGAAGATTCATCGTGAAAATGCTGTTTTGCAACACCATTTGGAATATATATATTAGGGTGCTTCATTTTTAGGCGATATTTTTTTTTCTCTATGCTACCCGAAAATCTGATACTTTATAAAAAATAAAAAATTATGCCGTTTGGTAAAAGGCTTCAAGTGCAATAGCGGCTTAGCTCATTCAAAAATTCAATTTCCTATTTAAATAACACAGAAAAAATTTTTTTTTCGGTTTCAACTTGATTTTTCGATGTGAAAAAAATTTTTTTAGAAAAAACACATGGATGGCTTTTGTAGAGCATAAAATTTGCTAAAAAAAAGTTCCTTTGCGTAAATCCCCTCCGACCAACAGCTTTTGAGTTATAGAGCTGGAAAGATGAATGTTCATTATATTTCACATTAAATCAATTTTTAATCAAGATTTATTATTTCTACACTAAATAATAATTTATTATTGACAAAATAACACTTTGGGTGAGTTATTAAATGATTTAGGTTTTTAATTTTAAAAGTTATTTTTGAATAAAATCGAGAAACATAAGTTTCAATCAATAATTATGATAAAATCAAATTCCAAGTACGTTAAATTTAAATTTCGTTCACCTTTTATTATTCTTTGTTTAGTTATACTTCATACCACAGCGGCGCTGCTTTCTGTTTATACCTCCATTGTTATAAACAGATGTTTTCACTCTTCAATTGTATCGACTAGTATTGATTGCTGGCAACTGTAATCAAAGCCCATTGTTTATTTTCCTATATTCGTTTTAAATGTTACCTGTAATTATCAGATCAACCAAAGTGAGTTCGACTTAGTGATTAGACTCATATTTAATCGAAATGGTGAATAAAAGCTCCAGTAAAAATGTTTATCTACTTGGTTATGAACGTAAATTATTATCTCGGCGTAAATTACCAACTAATCAGGAAGTTTTGAGTTTATTGATTTACAATTATAAATCTCTTGGTAAACCACTAGATCAGAGTTTAAAAACTGTTATCAATGAAGTGAATAGTGTTTGGAGTAGAACAAAAATCCCACTAATGCAAGTTCGCAACAGTGTTGAAAAATTAAAAAATTTATATATTAAATGGAATAAAATTAAAAAAAATTCATCACGTGGTCAGTCGGCTGTTCAGAAAGCTAAGGAAAATGATTTTAAGTTGTTGTCTCTAAAACTATTTGACATTGCTTGTCAAAATAAAGATATTGTTCTAACAGATGAACAAAAAAGATTTTTGGATGACGAACGAACAAATCGGCGCCGAGGTATTATACCATTTGACTTAGAAGAAGTGTATTCTGACTCTGAAGAATCCGTTGAAGGTAATTTGATGTAACTTGGTTTTGCTTGATTTTTATTAACATTTCATGTTTTTTGTTATAGAATTAAGTAAATCTTTATCAAACTGCACACTCTCATTTGAATCCCGCACTCTCAGTTCACATTCATTACAACGAATGCCATCAAATTATGAAGATGAACTTCCTTCGAGCTCAACACCTCGAAAACAAAATATTTTGACACCTGAAATGACATTTGCACTGGATCGAACAAATGTTTCAGATAGAGATGCAGCGATTATTATGTCAGCTACAGTGGAAAGCTGCGGTGTTCCTCTAAAAACTGTGAATATTTGTCCAAGTACAGTTCGTAGACACAGAATTAAAAATCGAAAAAAGTTTGGAGAAAATTTAAAGAAAAATTTCAAAGCACCGGATTCGATAACTCTCCATTGGGACGGAAAGCTGTTACCTGAAATGACTGGCTCTTCCAAGGTTGAAAGATTACCCGTAATTATCACGGGTTTAAATTGTGACCAGTTATTAGGAGTACCGAAATTACATAAGTCAACTGGTGTTAATCAAACTGAAGTGATATTCCAATTGGTGCAAGAATGGATGTTGACTGATAACGTTGGAGCGTTATGTTTTGACACTACTAGTGTCAATACTGGTATACTATTTTTGAGACAATTTTTTGTTTTGTCACATTTATGTAAAACGTTCTAATTCTAATAGGTGTGAAAAGTGGTGTTTGTAGTCTTATTGAAAAGAAAATTGGGAAAAGTTTGTTGAATTTAGCCTGCAGGCATTATGTTTATGAAATCGTTCTACGTTGTGTTTTTGAAATATACTGGCCAGTAACTTCAGGTCCAAAAGTTCCAAAATTTAATGAGTTTCAACAGAAATGGTCACAAATAAACAAAAATAATTATAAAACGGGCTTGGATGATCCTTTGGTTGCCTCAGTTATAAAAGACAAAAAAGATTGTATCCTAATCTTCATTTCTCATCAATTGCAGGTATAGTAATTAAAAAATCATTTTTCTTATAATATTATAAAAATACAAAATTATAAAAAAAAATTATTTTCTTGTAGGAAGTTCAACCACGTGATGACTACCGTGAACTACTCGAATTGGCATCAGTGTTTTTGGGAAACCGTTTAACAGGAAATAGCACTTTTAAAGCTCCTGGACCGACACACCATGCGCTACGGCTTTCAAAGGCTATTTATTCCTTAAACATGTATCTCTTTAGAGAACAATTTTCCCTGAGCAGCGCAGAAAGTGAAGGACTTCGTCACATTTGTATTTTTATTACGTTATTGTATATAAAGGCATGGTACGGTGCACCTCTGCCAACTCAAGCTCCGCGACAAGACTTGGAATTCTTGAAAGATTTATTGCAATATAATACAATAAATAAAAAGATTTCTGTAGCAGCTTCGAAAAAATTCAGTACTCATCTCTGGTATTTGTCTGAAGAACTTATTTGTTTATCACTTTTCGATAATGAAGTCAGCTCAGAAATTAAAATTAAAATCATAGAGTCAATGAATCAGAAAAATAGCGAAAGTAAAAATTTTAAGCGCGTCGATGTTAAAAATGTCAAGATTAGTTCTTTCATGACAAAGAATTTATACGATTTTGCATCCAAACAGTCAATAGTTTTATTTGATAGATTGAAACTCCCGACTGAATTTTTAAAATTACATCCAAGTGAATGGAAATTTAATAACGATTATAATAAGTGTTTAGAAGTTTTGCGGAATTTACACGTCGTGAACGATGCTGCTGAAAGAGCAGTACAATTGATTGAAACATTTAATCGGAGTTTAACTCACGACGAAGAACAAAAACAATTCTTATTACAAATTGTGGCAATGCATAGGAAAAAATTTCCTAATGCTAATAAAAAAACATTGATGTCAACAGAAACTAGTAAATAACATAAAAAAAATTACACTTCTAGATATTATCAATAATTGATATTAAAAATTTGTATTCGCTCCTTAAATTTTAATGGTTCCTGAATTACAAAAATTAGTAATTTCTTATTGTTGATAATCAGTTGTTATTTAATGTAATAATAAAATGTATTTGTTAATTGAAACTTATTTTTCTCGATTTTATTCAAAAATAACTTTTAAAATTAAAAACCTAAATCATTTAATAACTCACCCAAAGTGATATTTTGTCAATAATAAATTATTATTTAGTGTAGAAATAATAAATCTTGATTAAAAATTGATTTAATGTGAAATATAATGAACATTCATCTTTCCAGCTCTATAACTCAAAAGCTGTTGGCCGGAGGAACTTTTTTTTAGCAAATTTTATGCTCTCCAAAAGCCATCCATGTGTTTTTTCTAAAAAAAATTTTTTCACATCGAAAAATCAAGTTGAAACCGAAAAAAAATTTTTTTCTGTGTTATTTAAATAGGAAATTGAATTTTTGAATGAGCTAAGCCGCTATTGCACTTGAAGCCTTTTACCAAACGGCATAATTTTTTATTTTTTATAAAGTATCAGATTTTCGGGTAGCATAGAGAAAAAAAAATATCGCCTAAAAATGAAGCACCCTAATATATATGTTATTCGCAATAACCGAAATCGGCCGCTGTCCGAATGTTTTGCCCACAACGCGTTTTGTGTATTGCAGTTTACCCACGAAGCGATTAAGAAGACTTCTATCGAGCAGTGAGCAAAACGAATTACCCAGAACGCGTTGTGGGTAAACTACGTTACTCAGGAAGCGAAATTATATTTCGGGCGGCTTTGTTTCGCATTGTGAATCTTTTCGTTTACCCTCGTCGCGTTCGGGCTTTTACGTTTTACCCAAAATGTATTGCCAGTATCTTGACGAACGAATATTAATCCATAACAAGCACGTTCTTGTATAGCGAAGCACGTGCGTAATTATTGGTTAGGTTTTTATTTGTTGTCTGTTTTGTGTACCGGAAATTGTTTTAAACAAGATGAAAGCCGAATTTGAAGAATGATTGCGGATCTTAATGTTGGAAAAGAAAGACAGGTCGTTTTTATTATCGGATGAACGTGACTTGGAAATAGTTCAAGAAACATAAATTGCTCGACAAAAGAAACGGGATGGTCTTGAATTATCATTAAAAGATTATAGTAGATTAAAACGATATGATTTATTGACAGTTGAAGAAAATTATAAACTAGTCAGTAAAGAAAAATCAAGAATCCAATCAGGTTTAATTTTTTACTGTATAGCAAGTGAGATGTAGGATATAATACACACAGCACATTTACTAATAGGACATAAAAAAGAAAAGGCCATGGAAAATGAATCGAAAAATATATACTGTAATATAACTAGAGAAGTAATTTTGATATATTTAAGTCTGTGTCAATCATGTCCCTTGAAAAAGAAAGCAAAGAGTAAGGGATTAGTTGTTAAACCTTTAATTATGAGTGAAATGAATTCTCGATGCCAGGTAATATTTTTACTGTTTTATAGAAGTATACTTTTATAGGTTGATCTCATCGATTTGCAGAGTGAACCTGATGGAGAATATAAATTTATTCTGAATTATCAAGATCATCTAACGAAATATGTTATATTGCGACCACTTAAAACAAAAACGGCGGATGAAGTAGCAGAAGTTATTCTTGATATCTTCTGTTTGTTTTGTGCTCCGAACATATTACATAGTGACAACGGAAGAGAATGTTGTAATCAAGTAAGTGTAATGGCTTCACACAAGGCTTCATCTAAGTGTCAACTTTTTAGGTAATTGAAAAGTTAGCAGCAAGTTGGTCCGCTCACAAATTGGTCCTTGGCAAACCTCGACACTCCCAAAGTCAGGGTATAAAGCGGACACCTTATGATGCTATGTTTGGAACTCCACAAAAAAATGGTCTATTGGATACATGTTTAGATACCTCTGTCATTAATACAATTAAGACGGAAGAGCAACTAGAAGAACATTTAAAATTAATAAAAGAGTCTTTGGAAACAAATACCATAAATGAGGAACCTAATGCGGAAAAAAATAGTGGAGATGGAAACTTTAGCGATGATAACTAGAATGATACTGACAGTATGACCAAATGTTTTATTTTTGATATTATGTATGTCCCTTGTATCCAAAATGTATGTATTGAATGCAATGAGTCACTTTATATCGAATGTGCTGCTAATTTGGATTTATCAATGTGTAAATTATGTAGCAATGAAAGAGCAGCTGATATGGAGAGAAAAGGTTGCAAACGGGGGCTAGAAAAACAGGCTGATAAAATGCTTGCCCAATCACAACACAAATTCCCACCTGCCAACATAGGTGACAATGTTTTAGTAAATATACCAGAGGTAGATCGGGGACGTCTAGCTCCTAGGAATGTATTAGCAATTATTATAGACAAGACTGACCAAGGTTTTTATATTCTCGGTACTAAAAATGGAAAACTGAAACGATTATATAGCCGAAATGAGTTTCAATTATCACCTTCAGTATTTTCATCATTATCTGAAGTGCCATCAGATTCTTCAGTTAACAAGCAAGAAGAAGCTAAATTATCTTCTGGGTCTAAGCAAGGTTTTGTTCGGTGTAATTGTTGTAAAGGGTGCCACACAAAGGCATGTATTTGTCTAAAATCAAATATTAAATGCAATTCAAAATGCCATCAAAGCACGTCTTGTAAAAATAAGTAACATATTTTTTTGCTTTTTATTTCTGGTTTTTATATTTCCATATTATTGTTTCTGTTTTTTATGTTTATTAACATAATTATGTTATATATTTTAATGTTCCGCTAAAATACATATTTTTGTTTAATTATTTGTTATTTTATTTACAACTCATTCTGGGTAAAGCTCTATGCCCAGAACGAAACGTGGGTAAACGGCAAGATCCACAATGCGAAACAAAGCCGCCCGAAATATAATTTCGCTTCCTGAGTAACATAGTTTACCCACAACGCGTTCTGGGTAATTCGTTTTGCTCACTGCTCGATAGAAATTTTCTTAATCGCTTCGTGGGTAAACTGCAATACACAAAACGCGTTGTGGGCAAAACATTCTGACAGCGGCCGAATTCGGCTATTGAGAATAACATATATACTTGGTATTACCTTATGGACTTTCAGATTCTCAAGATCTATTTGAAGAAGAAGTCGAAAAGCACTTTGGTGATCTGGAAAATGTTACCATCTGTCATGATGATATGATATTGTGTCTGGAGCCACGTATGAAGAGGGCCAGGCAAGTAAACGCTAAATTTAATAGAGAAAAATTTCAATTTCGAAAGAAACAAGTAAAATTTATGGGCCAAATATTTTCCAAAGGAGGTATGCAAATAGACCCAGATCGAATAGAGTCCTTAAATAAACTAGAAATTCCTAAAAGTAAAGCAGAACTTCAGAGAATTATTGGATCTTTCAATTATGCAAGACGTTACGTTCCAAACATGTCAGAATAAATGAATCCATTATGTGAACTATTAAAACTCAATGTTGAATGGCAATGGTTGCCAAAACATCAACAAGTTTTCGAGAAATTTAGTTCCAGTTGACACAAAGAAGAAAATTATTATACAGAGTGATGCCTCTAAAAACGGTTTAGGCTGCTGTATGTTTCAGGAGCATGGAAATGTTCTTAATTTCGTAGCTTGTGCATCTCGTACCATGAACGACCACGAAGTTAATTACAGCCAAACCGAGAAGGAGTTACTAGCAATATATTTTAGTACTCAAAAATTTCACAATTTTATTTATCGTGCAAATGTAGACGTTCAGACTGAACACAAGCCTATAACAACCATAATGAAAAAACCCATATGCAAAATCGGATCAGTACGCCTACAACAATTGAGGCTGAAGTTATTAAAGTATAATTTAAATGTCTACTATGTCCCTGGAAAATATGTGCATTTTGCTGATATGTTATCCAGAGCTAGTCTCAAAAATAAAGACCACGACTTTGAAATGTCCGAGATGGTACATAGTGTATCAGTACACTTACAGAGGAGAAGAAATTAACTTTCAGAAAAGAAGCTGCCAATGATAAACTATTGAAGAAAATCACAGATTTCTACTATAGTGGATGGCCAAAAATAAATCAGATTCCATCATCATGTAAACCATATTACACCTTAAGAAATGACCTATATGTTGAAGCCGGTTTAATATTAATTGGTGATAAAATGATTGTTCCAAACAGTTTAAAAAAATCTCATACATAAAGGACATTTAGGCATAAATAAAACCTTACATGAAACAAGACAATTATTCATCTGGCCTAACATAACATACGATATCACAACATTTATTAAGAAATGCCGGACGTGTGAGAGATACATGCCAAGCAATCGAAAAGAACCATTATTACCTCACTCTGTGTCTAAGCTTCGGTACAACAAAGTAGGTGCAGACATATTACAATTTGGATCAAAAGCATATTTAATTTTGATAGATCATTTCTCTCATTGGATTGAGATATGCCCAATGAAAAATAAAACGTCAGAATCCGTCATAAATGCCATGCAGGATGTATTTACAAAATTTGGATACCCTCAGTATTTGATAGCAGATAACCTACCATTTCTTTCGCTAAAGTGTAGAGAATATTATAAAAACAAAGACATTACAATTTCAACGTGTCATCAAAGTAATGGGTTATCCGAAAAGGCTGTCAGCATAGGAAAACAAATATTAAGAAAAAGTTTATTTGAAAAAACCGATTTTAGAGATTTACTTCTTGAATATAACAATACACCTATAGTAAACCTCAAAGCCTCTCCTGCTCAAATTTTACAGAGTAGAACTATTCGAACACAACTACCCATTTAAATTCTTGAACAAACAAAAAGAGAAAATAAAGAGTTATTATGTTAAGACTAGTCCCAAACCATTATTGAAGAAACGGTGGAGCTTTACCATCACGTGACTGTTACTATACGTATATACGTTACTATACGTACTATACGTTACTGTACGTATAGTAACAGTCACGTGATGGTAAAGCTCCACCGTTTCTACTGTAATTAACTACGACAAAGGAAAAAGAGTAGTGGTTAAAAGTAACCAAGACAAAACATGGCAGGCAACTATAATAGAGAAGGCTAGTGAACCAAGATCATAGTGGCTAGGCAAAGAAAGTAACAATAAAATAGTTAGACGCTATACAATTAAAACCGTCTATAACCAAATACGAATATCCCATTTTAGAACCTGAATAGTTTCCAGACCAATGTCTATCTAAGCAAACAGAAAATGTAAGTAACAAAAAGTAAATCGCCAATAATGACAATATTAGTGACATAAGCATCTTATTTGAACCGATAAATGACCAATCGATACTAGCCGATAATAGAACAGTTTTGGTGGATATATTAAACCCTCAACAAAGCTCAATCTTTAAGGGGAAGGTGTTGAATAAACATAAAGAACATATTGTAGAACGTACCTTCACATGTCATGTCATATGTCACTCATATATGTACCTATGATATTCTGTAACACACATGTCAAGTGTATCTTCAATAAAGTTTATAAGTTTAATTATTGTTGTATATTATAGTCAGTCCTCACATAATCATTTATACAAACACTAAACAGATGTTACAATATTAGACTGTGTCTGCTTGTCGGCAAATTCAACTTTATGCAGTGGATCTCGGTAATGAAGTATTTTCAATGATGTGGTTGGTCCTTCTGCTTCTGCTATTGAACTCTTCACTTTCACCTTTTTTGTAATCGTCCGATTCATTTTTGTTACTGAAAGTACATTCATTAATATAGAATATGGAGAAAGGTATTCACGTTTTGTACTCACAATATTTTCCTTTTAGATCGATTAATCACAGGTTTATAGTTTAATTAAAACTCGGTAAAATTATTTTGTAACAAGTTTCTCATTGTTCACTTTTTGGCTTGTTACAGATCCATTTGTGTCAAATTTGGAGTTGGCAGAGCAACTGCTTTTAGTTCTATGAGACGTGTTACCTATGCATTCCATTGCATTGCACCTCAATTTATACAGTTGCCCAAAGACGTTGCTGGTGCCGTCGATGTCATGGAACATTTCAAAAAAACATGTGGCTTTCCAAATGTTATCGGTGCTATAGATGGCACACATATTAAAATCCGAGCTCCACCAGTTAATGCAGCTTCTTACATAAACCGAATAGGTTTTCCATCCCTAAATGCTCAACTAGTATGTGATTCACATGGTCCACATGGTCTCTTTACACACTGCTATGCTGGAGAAGTTGGATCACTTCATGATGCTCGAGTTTTTAGAAACTCACCAGTAGTAGGTTCTCTAGAGATGCCTGATGTATATTTCCCCAATGATTCTCATATTATCGGAGATGCTGCATATGCAATTCATCCTCACTTATTAGTTCCATTTCGAGACAATGGTCATTTGTCTATACGACAAAAAAATTTCAATTATTGTCTATCATCAACAAGGATGGCAATTGAACGAGCGATTGGACAATTAAAAATACGTTTTAGGATATTATTAGATTGTCTACCGCTGACAGAATTCATCATAGCCTGTTGCGTATTACATAACATCTGCATATTACAAAATGATGTGACGATTGTTGGTGTCCAACATTATGAACAAGCACAGGCACTTGTTCGTAACAATAACACAGAGATGGGAAATGCTAAAAGAATTAGAATTACAAATGAATTGCAAATGAAGCGCATTTGATCAATAATAAATATTTAATGAGATTTTATATTACTTTTTATGAATAAACATCTTGGTAAATAAATTGGTTGTGTTTAATTTTTAGTTTTAGTCTTACATCTTATATCACATTATATTAATCAAAATAAACTTTATATTCATAGAAACTTAAAATAAAATATTAAACAAAATAAAAAATTAATATAAAATAAACAAGTAGTACCTAATGCTTAACTTAAAAAACATATTCTTTACATAACTCATAGAACATAAACTATATTTTATTAAGAAATTGTTGCAATATTGAAACTAATGACTTTTGCATGTCCATTTGCTCATTACGTTCTTTTCTTCTTTCTTCACGTATCTTTTCCCTATTTGCTTCTCGTCTCCTCATTTCTTCTCTTCTTTCTCTTTTGCTACATTGTCTAAGAATTCTTCCATAATGTTTTCGACTCGTCTTCTCTTTTTTGGTGGACCTATAATAGATAACATGATAAATACCCGGCTGCACATTTGTAACGAGTTATTTTTTTGTGTCACCGATTTAGGGTCTATTTTCATTTTTTTCCGTAATATATTTTATTTCACCACTAGGTATTATATAACTCGTTACTTACTTTCCGATTCTTTTTCTGTTACCGAATAGATTTTTTTTATTCATTACCGTTATATTGTATTTTTGTTTATTAGTCCGGAGGTACGTAAATTCGAATTCTAGCATAAAACTTTAATCGTTTCCGATGTTCAAATTGTTAAAACCGAAGGGACCCTCGGTATATATAAACTTTAATTAATTCAGGAAGACAATTAGTATACAATATGAAACTTTTTGCTGAAAAATAAATTTAACGACCGCTAGTGCCGAAATGGGAGTAGGAATGAGGATATAAATTTGAAAACAATCGATAGAAGGCTCTCTCTGATCTGTTCTTCTTTGAAATAATAGAAAAGTAAAAAGTCAAGTTGTTAAGTGCCCGTAAGCAGTAAACCATATTTGTGCGACTCCGGACTCCGGAAAATAGTTTTGAAGGTAATATAGTTTTGATAACAATACTATACGAAGACTTTCCGTACCGCCGATTGATATTAATATTCCGTAAATATTTTATTGTCTTGATTTTTCTTTTATGACCAGGGTTTTTTATGCAAAGAGATAAAATTATTTTGTGATTATTTCTGGTCACAGAAATTCAGATTTATAGTTGAAATAAAAATACAGTTTCCGATACGAGTATATTCGAAAACTTTCCGTACCGCCGACTTAATAAGATTTTGTAGATATTTTCTTTGAAAATTTCAATTACCAGTTCTCATACCTATGTATTGTTTCTTTTTTTTTATTTTAAATAAAGATTTGTAGTTGAAGTATAGTTGGCTTTAATTTTTTTTTGTATTACAGCGTTTAACATATTAATTAGTAATTGATTGAATTATTATTATCCGGTTCTCTGGTGGATTTATGATTTTAGTTGCTACAGTTTTTATATATCTGTACCCCAGAGCCGAACTATGTTAAGTCCATTTTTGCTAAAAATTAGTTAAATATGGTAAGTCCCTAAGATATATTGTATCTTTCGTTTGCAATTTCCAACATTCATTTACAGGCTTTAACGACGAAGCTGGACCTTTTTGAATAATGTTAAGTCCAAAGTCTTCTCGGAGTAAAATTATGTTAAGTTTACCTTCCAGAGAGTATACGCCGCTCATCTAGGTTAAGTCTACATAACCTAATTTTCAGAGTTTATTCCGATCAGTATAGCGGTATATGTCCTCCGGCGTGTTGCAAGTGTTCTCTTCTAAGATTATTTTATATTCTGCGAAACGTTTCGAGTTGAAATGTCGTCTACAGCTGCGAAAATTATTGATTGCTACGCAAAGAAATTCCTGATCAGGATGGAAATAATGAAGGATATGGTGCTCAGAATTCTGGTAAGTTTAATGAAATGAAATTAAATATTTTTAGGCATCACCTCATCTTCAAAATTTGAACTCGATCAATTACCTACTTATAATTTTTTTTAAGTTATGGACTTAACATATTCTGGACCTAACTTACTCATGACTTGACATTTTTTTTCTTCCAAGAAGAGGTAAGAGTGAAAATACACAGGCA
This sequence comes from Lochmaea capreae, assembly GCA_949126875.1. Taxonomy (NCBI): domain Eukaryota; kingdom Metazoa; phylum Arthropoda; class Insecta; order Coleoptera; family Chrysomelidae; genus Lochmaea; species Lochmaea capreae. Next base: position 23,662,546 of record OX421409.1, on the reverse strand, counting down.
ATATTGGATACAACAGAAGTCAATTGATATGAAAAGGCAATTTGTAGCCTCGCATGTTCAACAAATTCCTGTGGTAAGAAGAAGAGAAAGGAACAACAAACGTGAAGGAAAAAGGCAACATACTAATCGATACTTCTTCGAACATAATGGAAATCAAGTTATAGTTTGCAAAAAGTTTTTCCTGAATACATTAACTATATCGCAAGAGATTTGATAGAGATGACTCCCAGGATCTCTAATAGGAGAGAAGCAGCGAATATTGATTATCTATCCCATGCCAATGAGAAAATTAAAATAACAAAAGAGGGAAAGAACAGAGGAAACAGTGTACAGTTATAACTCAAGGAGATGAATGACTTATCAAAAGCCAAGAGTGCAGGAAATATCAATACAGCCATAGAAGAATAGTTATCTCACCTATTTAACCCTACCTAGTTTAAAAAAAAATAGGAACGCCACCGAAACGTCGAAATAAAAAATAAAAGAACATTATTGCGGTTTAGTTCCCAAAAAAAAATAAGAGAAAAAAAATAAAAAAGATTTATTCCAGATATGTGAATCTTATAAAAATTTGACAAACGAAGCGAAACAAGAGCAGGAAGCAAAATACAAATATTATCACTAAGAGAAAGACCTAAGTAGAAAGGAAAAAGCTGAGTTTCCAACTACCACAGGGGAAATTTCTACTTTTTATTATAAAAGTGAACTGTCGACATACAACTTCAGAATTTGTAATTTAAACAAATCTGGTTTGGATGAAATTCCCAGCTATATCTGGCATGAAGAAGAGGGAGGGAAAGGTTCATGTCTGCTGAACTATATGGAATAACAAGCTGCAGCTTCTGCGAATATTGACAATTTTCAATAACCTTTTTTCAGATTACTGTGGGAACCAGGGAAAAAATAAATTTATTATATCCGCATATCTGTATGCTGTTTCGAAATATAACATTAAGTCTATTAGCCACAAGTTTTTGGTGGTGGGTCATACCTCATACCCAAAACGAGGGAGATGCTTGACACTCATTAATTCAAAAGAATATCAAACATACCTTAAAATCAGGTTCCATCTACGTGCCATCACAGTTTAGTGTTATCACTAGAACTGCCAAAAAACACTGGAAAACCGTTGACAGTACCTACATGAAAAGGATCACGACTTTTTCCTTGATCTAAAACATCGCACATCCGAAACTTGTGTAAATTTTAATGTAGATGAGGAATACGAGAGAATCATTAGGTACAAACAATACAAAACATTCAGCTACGCAAAGCCTACCCTGGTCCCCTAGCAATTTCAAAGAAAAAGTATGACGATCTTCAAACGTTGGTAAAAATGAATTTAATACCACAATGTCATGCAGAATTCCTTAATGGTTTACAATACTAGTAGTCCATTAAAAAGATGATAAAATTTGGTATTTTTTTTACCTTCTGTAACGGGTAAATTTGTCACTACGTCTATTGTTTATATGAAGTATTTTTATATAGTAATTACCTGACGGAATTTGTCAATATGTTTCTAACATCATTTGTTCACTACGAAAAAACTTCAGTAGTTAAATAATTTCTGTCAGCCCAGAGTTTTAGGGACATCTCTGCCACCATCCTTCCGGTGAAGTGGTGCAGGCTGTAACCAAACCTGTCCTCACATCATGACAACAATTTTATATTTTGTCGCCAGGTAATGTAAATAATGTAAAGCTTTGTGTTCGTTCGAAACAAAACGAGTAAGTAGATTCATGTTAGTTGTCTTGTTTATTATAGTTCATTATTAAGGGTAGTAGGGGTTTCTCTCTTGTGGATTTTATTATAGTTTTTAGTTACCGTGGGGCTACTGATTTTTTTTCTGGCTTTGATTATGTCACCTTTGGGGTGTAGCTACAGTAGTCCAAATACTTTGTTCGGTTCAGCTTGATAAACGCTAAAGTTTATTAGGGTTCAGTTATAAGTAACTGACTCCTTGACTTGAAATCTAAAACATTTAAAGTAATAATTAGGTTTAATAAAACTTTTGATCTATGTAGACTTACTTTACTTTTGAGTTAGAGGTATATTATCTTCATTTATCTACCATATTTTGGCTTGAGCAGAGACTTACTAGAGAAATCTTCTGTGTAGGATGGCATTCGAATATTTTCTGAACATCTATTCATAATTATATTAACTGTTTGTCGCCATGCATTTTGTGCGTGAAATCCGAGTGTTTGATCTTGCTTTGTATACGCTGGCAATATTATTGTGGTACTATGTATTGTACAAATTTATTTGAATAATCCTTCATATGTTAGGATCAAACACCGATTTCAGCCAATGGTCGAAAAATACGCCCAAAACGCGTTCTGGTCTTCAGCATATTGCCAAAATCCGAAATTACGCTTTCCGGCCGCTTAATGTAGACCAGAACGCATTCGGGACCTTTTGCGATTGCCAGAACGCGTCTAACACACAATTAAACCGTCCAAAAACCGATTTTGTGCATGTCTCAGCTTGCAAACGACACATACTTAAAACATCTACTTGTTTTTACACGAACTATTGTTATGACACTTGCTGTTACATAGTACCCTTACCCTTATTTTTACAAGCTTTTGCTAATAATAATAATAATAATTTTATTGCTTCTGAAACAATGTTACAGCAAGGTACAAATATAATTCTATATATAAAATAAAATTTTTAAAGTTAAAAGGTTGACCGAATCTTAAATACCTACTACACACAAAACACTATTCATTTATGACAAATTGGCGTAATTTCAATATATTCCAAATATATTCCGCAATTTTCCTAGCTTCAAAAATTGTGATTTTATTCAAGGCATGCAGGAGTGAGTTCACATTTTCAAGGCAAGGGATATTTCGTTTCATTGTTGTGTATATCGGACAATCAAACAGTATGTGGAAAATAGTTTCCTTTTCATGAGTATTACAAATAGTACAATCCAGTTCGGGGTCGATAATGTATCCAATACCATTTAATGTAAATTTAATTTTAAAATTGTTAGACATACGCAATTGAGCAAGAGTGCGGGTAACCTGGATGGGTAACTTTAAAGCCAGGTACGTGCTTGGTTCACAGCTGGTAGGAAAGGAAGTATACAAATACATGAAAGAATATCTAGACGCAACACTGACATCTGATTCATGTAAATAAGTATAATATTTGGACAACAAATCTTTCTTCTGCGATGTAAAAGAAGGATGATTCAAATTGCTCCATATAATCAGATCACAATCAATATCTACAAAGAATTTTTTCAATTGAATTACCCAGTTATACTTCGTATCTGTAGAGTTGATCAAACGCAATTGTTGTTTAAAACAGAGCTTAGGATAGCGATGATTATCCATTGTAAGTATTTTGTGAATCCAGTTAAGAGACATTTTAAAAATATTAAATGCAAACTTGACTCGTCCAGTCTCTAAACGGATTATAGGATCTGGAGTATTGATAGGAACTAACAGAACTCTTTTCAGGAAATATACCTGTACTCTTTCTAAAATATCTAAATACCTCACTCCCCAAACAGAAATACAATTAAACATGACACTGAGGGCAAGAGACTCCAACAAGTTGATTCTAGGTTGCCAAGTATCAATTTCAGTTCTAGCCATTATCGGCAAGATAGGTTCTCTATTGCCTGTTTACCTTTGTTGGCACTTAATTGGGCCATTTCATTAAAAAGACCTGATGAAGTGAAGACTACACCTAAATATGTATATTTATTGGTTGTAGGAATCAGTTGGTTATTAAAATAAAAATTAAAGTTGTGTTTCCGGAAACCTCCTCTAGAAAATTGCATAATTTTTCCAAAATATTCAACTTTTTAACAACATCAATCTCAGAGTGTGCCAAAATGACAAGGTCGTCAGCGTACATTAGCGACAATACATCATTTTTGTCATCAATATTTATACCTTGAGCACCTTTGTCATAAAAGAAGGTTTCAAAATCTGCTATAAACAGTGCAAACAATAAGGGGCTTAAAGGTTCCCCCTGTAGAACGCCCGTGGTCACTTCAAAAGATTTAGTTAGGCCATCAGAACCCTTTATTTGCACTGTTGCATGCAGGTAAAGCATTTTTATTACACGAAGAATTTTTGTTGATAATCCTAGTTGAAATAATTTCTTCCACAAATCCGCATGATCCACTGAGTCAAAGGCTCTTTTGAAATCAACGAAAATCGCAAACAGTTTTCGTTTTCTATGTCTTATACGTAAATTGATGACACTGCTCAAGGTAAAAACATTATCTTGACAACCTCTGCCTGAACGAAAGCCAGCTTGACACTCTGGCAGAATATTACATTCATCTGTCCATTGTGAAAGTCTGTTTAGAATAAGGGAAGTGAAAATTTTTGCGCAACAGTTAACCAGAGCTAATCCTCTATAGTTTCCAGGATCATCTGTCGAACCTCCCTTATGCAACATAGCTAATAAAATGTTAGACCAGGATTTTGGAATAATAGCAGTATCGAATATTGAATTGAATAAAGATGTTAAATAAATAATCCAGTTATTTGGGAGATTTTTAAAAAACTCGTAAGACATTCCATCGCATCCAGGAGACTTGTTATTTTTACATTTATTGATTACTTTATAAATCTCATTTGTGTCGAAAGGAGTATCCAAAATGGGGTGAGTGACATCCTGAAAACTAAGAATCATCGTTATTCTAGCTGGATACATGTTTTGGTAAAAAATTTCCCAAATATGCACTGGAAGAGCTTTGCGATTGTAGGTGTTACGAAACTGTTTAATTGTCTGCCAGAATTCTTTGGGATTATTCAAGTTAGACAGTTTCATAATAATTCCGGCTTCTTATTCTTTTCGTCGCAATTGAATAGTACTTTTGTATTCTGCTTTTAAATTCAAGTACGCTTGTTTCGTATCTTCAGAAAAATTTTCGATTCTACAAGTTTTCAAAGCCTTCTTCATCTTATTTTTCAAATTAATACATGAGACATCAAACCACGGCTTATTAGTATGCTTTTTTCTACTTAGCGATGTGGAACTATCTAATGTATAGAGGTTTAAGTCAGTAGCTGTTTCCTTTATGACTTCACAAAAATTAATAAATGACTCCTCTGGATTAGAGATAAAATAGGCTCTGTTTGATTGATTCATTGTTAATTTGTCACTTAAGGATGAACAGTTTTTCCAGCTTAATTTCTTATGTTTTTGGTTATTACTTCTTATTTTTTTGGTATCTAAATATGATGATGTAACACCATAACTGAGTACTAAATTTACAGGAAAGTGATCAGATAAAAAATCATCTTCTCCAACAAAGAAATTATTTACTTCAGAAAGGAAAATATTATTGACCCAGACCATGTCAACTACACTCTTGCCCAGTTTGCTTACATACGTAAATTTACCAGGTGTGTCAAGTGTAGTTCTACCATTCATAATTGAAAATGAATTCTCATACATAAATTCAATGAATTGTCTACCTCTAGAATCAAATATAGTGTCTAAACTTAGTCTATTATTGAATAAATTTGCGTTTTCTATCATTTCATCAGGTACAATGCCTTGATCTGAAATCCTGCAATTAAAGTCCCCACCAAATATAAACGTAGTGTCAACATAAGTCTCAGAAAGTTCAGCTAGTAAAACTTGTAAGGTGTCAAAAATGTGTGTCAAATGTAGTGAAGGTTTTAAGTAAATATTACACAAACTAAATTTATAATAATTTATAGAAATCAAACAAATAATATTATAATGAGGAGAATTATGTAAAGTGGTAACAAAAAAGTGATCTCTGTAAAAAATCCACAAACCACCACTGGGTCTTCCCAACGATTTCACTTTTGTCGCCTTTGAATAAATGTATTTAAAATTATTTAAGAAATTTGGTACATCAGTTAAATCGTTGGTAAGCCATGTTTCACTTAGACAAAGAATATCAAACTCGGTGTCCGATTCCGACAAATTAAATAGGTTTCCATAGCCATGACAGTTCCAGAAAGTTATTATTGCTACCTTTACCTCTGTAAGTAAGGGTAAGGGTACTATGTAACAGCAAGTGTCATAACAATAGTTCGTGTAAAAACAAGTAGATGTTTTAAGTATGCCATTAAGTCACCAGAATTATACGTAGACGAATAACAAAATTCTTTCAGACTAACTTGGGAAAGTCAATACACATTCTGGCAATTGCAAAGGCTCCAGAACGCGTTCTCGTCTACACTAAACGACCGGAAAACGATATTTCTGACATTGGCAATATACTAGTGGCCATAACGCGTTTTGGACGTATTTTTCGACCATTGGCCGATATCGGTGTTTGATCCTAACATATACATTTGATTATTTCTGTTTGTTTACAAAGTAAAATTATTTGTTGAATGACATTAACAATTGGCAGTGACAGTCGTGGTAAAAGCGTTCGTTTGTCATGCTGTGAAGTAGTAACGCTGAGAGTAGTCGTAATTTGTTTAGCATTTGCTCTGTGACTTTGAGTCCACAGACAACTTAGTTTGTCGCGCCGGTGTTGTCGGCATAGATAGAGCGTTCGCTCTGTGACTTTATGAGTCCACAGACAACTCAGTTTGTCGCGCCGATGTTGTCGGCATAGATAGAGCGTTCGCTCTGTGAATTTACGAGTCCACAGACAACTTAGTTTGTCGCGCCGATGTTGTCGGCATAGATAGAGCGTTCACTCTGTGACTTTATGAGTTCACAGACAACTTAGTTTGTCGCGCCGATGTTGTCGGCATAGAAAGAGCGTTTTCTCTGTGACTTTGCGAGAGGGAAGTGTAGCACTTTATGACTTGAGCGGTGTAGTTCGGATGTATGTTTCGGGTAGGTTTTTCTATGGTACTATTCGGTAGGTACTTGAGGAAGAGGAAGTGTCAGGACTGTCACTCTCGGGTCTCCCCGCTGTGTGCTGCTACTTGATGGCTTGGTTTCCAAAAGTGCATCAAACGAGAATCTGAATTTTGTTAATGGCTGGGAAGTCATCCCTTGGTGGGTTTTATAGATTCTCGTTATGAATTAATTGTGGAATATACGGTTTAATATTTTGTTCTACGGGAGTTCGTATTGTTGGAGAATTCCGTCCTGGTTTGGAAGCCGTTTTCACAATTTTTAAGGGTTCACCCGAGGGGCCAGGTCGTACTTACCACCCTTTGTATACACACTTCGAGATACTTGGAGTCTATAAATAAATTGATAGGAAGATAGAGATGTTTGCTGCTGATTGCTGCCATAAAGCCACACACTTTTCTTTTCTTTACCACAAAATGGTTCGAGTATGAATAGGCTTTAAGCCATCATGTATTTAATTTAATATTAGATAGGTAGTTCCTTTATCTTTATCTTTTTATGTAATTTTATTGTAATGGTGGAAATTAATATTTTGCGGTAAATTTTCATAATTTTATCCACTTGCTCATGCGTCTTCGCCTTGGTACCAACGCCTTGACTAACGGTGTCGCCTTGTATGGAATTTCTTTTATAAACGCCAAGTTACTTTTCAGGTTCGGTTATAGAACATATTATTAATACAGTAATATTTAATCACTATTGGTTCACTTGAACAGCCATATTAATTTCACACTACGTAGGTCGAATAACTTGGGTATAGATGTTTTTAAAATTTTATTGTTAATTACTTGACTGTTGTTGTGTAACAACTGTTCACACCATTTTTTTTAAAGGGGGGCATTTACTAGGACTTAAGTTGTCAGGGTTTTCAGGTGAATATTAATTGTAACCCACCCCTCAAGGGTATCGATAGTTTTGTTGAGGAATTATAAGGAACGTAAGCTGAAGTTTGCCTTTTATTTTTCATCTCTTGTTTTACTGATTTATCGGGGGAAAATTAGTTGTGCTAGGCCAAAGTGGAAAACTCAGTTGGCGCCCTTACAAGTTGTCTACTTTTTTTGTCCGGAAGATCAAGAAGAGGGATCCACCCCTACCTCCGTTCCGAGCGACGTCGAAAGGCTAAGGTTGTCACCGGAGCAACTGAAACTTATGTGACCGAGTAAACAAAGTAATTGTTAATCTTGCACGTTTTTTTATTATTATTCAAATTTATAAATAAATTCATATTTGGGCTCAAGCTCAATTGGTAAGGTTACACTTCAAGAATCTAGTACCTAGGTTATTTTTTTGTTTTAAGAATATAAAAATGTTAATTTTGTTGATTTTACTAAAAATAAAATTTGTTTTGTTTGCTGTTACTTTTTGTAATATCTATCCCCATTTTAACTTATGTCATAAGACAAGGAATGCAGTTCCCTAATACTCATTTAAGCAATAATAGCACTCGAAATCTGGACAAATTTCAATCAAAAACAAAACATCCATAATGTAACAAATGCGTGTAAATAGTACTAGTAATCAAAATCTCACAATCAAAAGCAGTACTTACAGTTCATTATTAAAAAATAACGTTACAAAAAATACAAATATTTTCACTTGCTCATTTCTCATATAACATTTTCGACTATAGCATTCAATGAGCGACATAATGTCGGACTGATGGCCAAACGTAAGGAATTTGCTGCTCTTGAAAAACAAATTTTAAAAAATATATCTAAATGATTTTAATATAACAGATGTATATATTGTTGAAAACTACATACTTCAACCTATCAAATAGTTTTTTTTTCTGGTACTACCCACAGACCTCTCCACAAGATCTCTGAGATGTTGTAATTAGGATCTTATGCGAACTCCTATTGGAGGTCCCGGTGATCGCTATATGCAGTGGCTAAGCGAAATTTTCACTGGTGTCTTCAGGAGAAATCTCTGAGAGCTCACATTCCATTCTCCAGGTTTCATCTTATTGCGAGTTCCTAAAGTTATCTCGAACTTAAGTTGAGTAAGAAATTCTTATTGCGAGTTCCTGAAGTTATCTCGAACGTAACTTGAATGCGAAATTCTTATTGCGAGCTTCTAAAGTTATCCCGAATGTAACCAGAACAAGAAATTCTCAATGCGAGTTTCTAAAGTTAACTCGAATGTAACTGGAATAAGAAATTTTCACTGCGAGTTTCTAAAGTTATCCCAAATGTAACCAGAACAAGAAATTTTCATTGCGAGTTCCTAAAGTTATCCCAAACGTAACGTAAGATATTATGTTAATAGGGAGTTTTTGAAACCATTTTTAGCGTCAACGTTATTATCGTTTTCCGCTATATTGCGCCAGCGCAGAACCGAAAACGTTATTAACGGGTTGAAGATCCAAAAAGTGATTTTGAAGTCGAATTTATTGCGTACACATTTGTTTAACGTATCTTGTGACTTGTGATTTGTATTTGTATCGTTTATCATGGAAGATGTGATAGAAATAGCGATAAGGCGCGGGGGAGTCGATCATAATTTAATAAGGGGTATAATATTAAATAACATCTTTCAAGATGAACAAGAACATGATAATATAAATGAGAACATACCCGAATTCAATTTGCAAAATTTCGAGGATGAAGAAGTAAAAAGAAGCTTCCGTTTTCAACGAGAGGATTTGCTTGTGTTATGTCAGTCTCTGCAGATACCAAATCCAATAATTACAGGATCTGGGCATAAAGTAACTGGTAAGGCTATAGTTTTTCGAAAAGAAATAATTGTGGTTTACTTACTACGGAAGATATATTTTTTATCCACTTATACTTTAATATACTATTTTAGGCATTGAAGGCTTATGTATTTTACTGCGAAGACTAGCATATCCCAATCGCCTCTGTGACCTTCAAAATATTTTCCATAAATCATCTGCTGCTCTTTCAGAAATAGTAAATTTTGTGAATTCACATATTTGCACCACATTCGGCAATCTTTTGGATAATCTGAACAACCTTAACTGGCTCAATCAAAATAAAATTGAAGAGTATGCAAATGTAAGTAATTAATTTAAAAAATTAAAAACACATGCTTAACACAGTTCAATGCAATTTTTAGGCGATTGCTGCAAAGGGAGCCGCTATTCCTAACTGCTGGGGGTTTATTGATGGCACAGTACGGCCCATTTGCCGTCCAACTCTTCAACAAGAAGAATATTATTCTGGCCATAAAAGAACTCATTGTGTCAAATATCAAGGGGTAGTTACCCCCGATGGTATTATTGTCAGTCAAATGGGAGCATTCCCAGGTAGAAGACATGATGCAGGTATTTTCAGGAAGTCAGGCTTTTATAACCAGCTTGAGGCAAAAACAAGATTTGATAATAACAATTTTGTACTTTTTGGGGATCAGGCATATGTTATAAGAGAATTGTTGCTATGCCTATATCCAGGTCGAGGGGGTAATGAACAACAACAATTGTTCAATGCATCAATGTCGATAGTCAGGATGGCAGTGGAATGGACATTTGGTAAAATAATTGGAGTATTTGCTTTTCTTGATTTTTAAAAAAATCAGAAGCTTCTGTTGCAAGAAATTGAGGAAATGTACAAAACAGCAACGATTTTAACAAATTGTCATAGTTGCCTTTACCAAAACCAAACTTCTTTATATTTTAATGTTCAACCAATTCCTTTAGAAGTATATTTAAATGTTCAATAAAAGTTAGCTGTAAAGAAATATTTTTGTTTTTTTTTTCAACATTGATTATGACGCTGTTTTATATTTTGTAGTTTTGTCAAAAAGTATTTTTTAACAAAGTCTCTCGTAGGTACATAGCGAAATAACCTTGTATGATCATTTAACACAATTGCTGAAGTTTATGAGTCACAGTTAAAACCTGAAATCAGGATTTTTGTTCAACATCAGGTTTTTAAACTAATTTTTAACATGTACCTACTTACTTATGCAACTAAAACTTACCTGTTTTTCAAATAGGTACAGGTTAGTTACAGTCTTATCAGTAAGTATGGATATTCACTCTTCAGTACTGTAATTTTCAAAAGCCAAACTTTTTATAAAAAACCTTACATACAGATTAACATTTAAGTTACATGATGAGTTTAGAAGTAACAGTTTTTACACCAGTGGAAGGGATGTGGGTTAAAAATCACTTTTACACTTGTAATTTCCTGGGCTATAGAAAGAGGCCCTAATAATACACATTGAAAATTTAACCAACATATGTATTACAAAAACAATATTAATCCTTAAACTTATAAAACAAAAAACATTTCACAAGTTGTACAAAAGTACCTATTTATTATGTTATATAAACACAAACTCACAACTCTAGTAGTATCAATGGCAGTTTTGCCAATATAAACAAAGAAAAAAACCTGTTTCTCAAATTGTAAAGGACTAGAAAACAAAAAACAATAATTCATCAACTTATTCTAGGTTTAAGCATAAGTATCTTGTATAATGATTCAACAAAAACAAAGTTTCTCAAAAATACTAGGTACAGTGAATAATGATTGCTTAAGAACACAGCCTTGAAATGGGTGTTACAGTCTTATTAATCTCACATTTGAACATGATTATTTACAATAACAATCAAATTTAAATAATAAAAACCTGAAAAACTCATACAAAACTCTTTTTTTCTAAGAGAATATTTATAATTTTTTCTTGTCTTTCAATTATTATTGCAACTTTATTTACACAACAAATTAAAAGCTCCATTTTCTTTTCTTCCAAATCATACCTTCTTTTATTTTCTAGTTATTTCAATTTGTTTTTCTTGAAGTAAGAGTTTTCTTTCTTCTAATGACAATTTCCTCCCTTCATCTCTACCTCCTTTTCCTTGATTTTTTTTTGAGCTCCATCATAAGAAGCCAAATATGCCAACCCTTGCCTCTGTGTATTACTTTTTCTTTTTTCGACTTTACAGGAGCTGTAAAATAACAAAAATACCCTGACAAAAAAATCTTTTCTGTATGTGTAAATTTTAGGTGTAATAAGTTATACTATTGCACAGAAGTGACACATGAAATGCTATGGTTCTATTGGAATATACACAAGCATATAAAGTATTCCATTCAAAAATTTAAGTGTAAGCACTACCTATTTTCAATAAAACTTTGCTCAACAGAATCTTCATATTTCATAAGACCATTCGAGAAAAAAGCTGTAATTAATTTCTTTTCATATAAATTGTGATTTTATCAACAAAAGATATAAATTGTAAAACTCTAAATATAGATATACAATTTGAGAAAGAATTAATTTCAGTTTTTAACAACTTAATGAAATTCTTACCCAAAATTTTTCTTTGTGTGTGAGGTGTGACATGTGTTGGTGTGTCATCATTTTCTATTCTAATTACTATATTTTCACTACAATGCTCTGGTACTCTTTCTAGCTTTGAATGTTGCACTTCATCAGTACCGACAACTTCTACAAAACTGTCCTCCATTTCTGTAGGATATATGAGACCTAAGAAAAAAATATATACCCAAATTGAATAATACAATATAATGAGCACTAAGTACTCACTCTTATATGTTGAAAATAAATAAGCATATGCCACTATTGCCAGAGAGACAAAATATTAAGTGCACTGAACCATGGTAGCAGTGATATAGAAAAACTATATGTAAATAATAAGTGAAAAATTTCCATAAAAGTACTTACTACAATCATCATTTCCTACACTTTGTAATTGGTTGCTCATGTTTTGTACACCTCCACCTGAAGTTGATGCCTGAATGAATTTTTGATGACTCCATTTATTTCGTGCATCAATTCCTAGTTTCTTATAGGAAATTATAATTTTCTTATTTATTTTAGTTTTTTTAAATTCAACCATCAATGAGTAGACACCTTCACATAAATTATGTTTTTCTGTATATTCTACTTCTATTCCAGACCTAAAACAAATTAATAATATAAATATTCTCATATATTATTGTCATCAGTACAATAAGTTTGGTCGAGAAAACATTGTATTAAGTAGGGTTCTTTCGTATCCTGTTTCTGAAAACATTTTAAGTTTGCAATCTTAAAACATACAGATTAAGTAAAACTGTGGAATCTAAAATCATACTCACTTATCTTTTAGAATTTCTACTTGCTCTTCCCACATTTTAATAAAGAGTTCCAAATGTTCTTTTAGTGTTCTTGTGGAAAACAATTTTCCTGTTATGAGGTTGATATGTTGCTGAATTACTGACCAGACATCTGGATTTTCGAATGGATTATTACTTAGCACCTCCCTAAGAAGTAACAGATCCTCTACATCAGTGAATCGGAGTCTTTTTTTTAGGGCTGACATTGTCGTTATCGTCGAATGATGAGCAAAATAGAAATCGCCGGACCCAAAAAACCAAAACATAACCAACTACACAAAACATTAACCTACGGACTTAGAAAAGAAAGCTTTATGGCCAAGGTCAAATAAAAATTATAGTTTCCGGCCTAACCAGAAAGACGCGAGGGCGCCACTGTTGTTGTTATGCTTTCAAATCAGCGTCAGAACGAAGCCGTTATTTATAACTTTCAACCGACCATTTTGTGTTTGATTGTGGTTTGAGTAAGTTCGTGTGTTGCATTTTGTGTTTTTATTTCTTAGCCCAGCGTTTTTTGGTATATTTTTATTAGACATTGTGTTAGTGATAGTTTTGTATTTGCGATTTTCTTATACATTTTGGTAAGTAGGTAATCCCTGACATTAGATGCCCAGAAAGTATTGCAGTACCCCATCTGCAAGATGTACCAATTAATAAAAAATCTAAAATTGCATCGAATGTTAGGAGCTATATCACTGGTTTTATAGCCAAAAAAGTTATCAAACTGATAAAATATGAAATTTGCAGGAACAATTTTCTCTTCGGAGAGCACAACACTGATGTTGAATTTATAGAGGCAAGGCAATATAGAAATTGTAATTTGACTGTGCCAGGGACATTTTTCAATTTTATTGTCAGTGAAGCAATGTCCAGATTATTTTATTTAATCCCAAGATTAAGTAATAAATTAAATTTGGTAAAAATTCTTGATTCCATTTTGCAAACCAAAATGGAGTCATTCAAACTATTATCTTGCTCAAAGCACCCTCAGCATAATAAACTTTTGAGAAAAGTTATAATTAAATGTTGTTTGTTTTGGTGGTGCAGGAGAGTGAATAAAATAGTTACGGAAGGGATAAAAAGTTTGAATACCTTGTGAAAATAAAATCTCCTGCAACCCATTTTGATCCTATAAAACTCCATGCCTATGACATGTACACTAAAACAAGAAAATATAACAACAAATAAATGATAAAGTAATGTATATTTTGTATTATTTAATCCAATGAAACCAAAAAATTGGAAGTGTGAAGAAGCTTGAAAATTAATAACCTATTGAAAAATGTATAAATCTGCAATACTTGCCACTTACACTACTCAGCAAGAATTTAAACTGAATTGGAACTAAGCAGATTTGCATTTATTACTGCACTGTAATTCAAGAATCTGACTGGTTCCGATCCAGAAACATCTCGGAATGACCTGTGGCTGTCTGGCTGTAAATTTGAATTTCCCGCTAACACGGTTGCTGCGCTAGACGTGGTAGGGCCGGGAACTAATATTTTTTAAACTGACAATTATATTGCAGTTCTCTTTCTAAGTCCGTAGGTTAATGTTTTGTGACCAACTAACCAAGAAAAATAAGGAAACTGTTAATGTCAAAACATAAATTGTTGACAGATAGAAGCATGTGATTTATGGTTGCCAGATTGTAAGAAATGCATTATTTTGTGCGAATATCCAATAAAAAGGCGGAGAAACACATCATTACGATAGTTCATGTGGTAGTGGGTTTCTATAGTGTCAATTATATATTTCTATTTATTCTGCAACAATTTAACACAAGCGTGTTTAAAGTTGACAACATCGCAAATATAACGGACGCTTATTAAGCGAACGTAAAGGTTCTGTAGGTAACGTAGAACGTTATCGGTTAATAACCGACTCCGTTATTTCCAAGTTGCTGCGCATGCTTAGAATAACCGAAAACGTTAATTACCGGTAGATTAAGGGTTTCAAAAACTCCCTATTGTGAGTTATATCGAACGACCCGAACGTAAAACTTAAACCATAAACACACATAGAGAATTTATTAAATAACCAGAGAACAGAATAATATAAATTTCTACTATATTTCCTATATAATTGTTTCAATTAGTTCATTAATCGATCACACATATGATCGATCTTTCGTATTAGTTTTAGTTTTCATCTGTTGATGATATAAATATGAGTGTGTCTGAATGATTTAAGGTTCCATATGCCATATTCGAATCACCCGCGAAAACAAAGAACGTAGTTTACTATCTATGCAGTGACAGATTAATAAATGAATATGCTATATAATATATACAAACACCGGCAAATTTAAAGAAACAGGCTATGAATGTAGTTTATCTCATTATTTTATTATTTTATTGATAATATCTAGATAGCTTTGAATGCTCCTCGCAACAATTTAATTTTTTAATGTCAAAACGTCAAACGTGTGATTTGTTTTTTGTCAAAACTTCAAACATTTGTGTTGTGCCTTACATTTTAAACTCGTATTATCTCTAGATAACAGGTAAGTGGTTTTTAATTAATCAGTTGTTTTGTTCGGGTTTGTTGGAATCGGTTTTTCTTGTGATTTATTAAAATTAGTTTTGTTCGTATTGCAAAGATCAGCTGATAATGGGTGATTTAATACCGACTGATATTGCCAGGGCCGTAGCAATGATCGAACATCGTCGGACATACAGGGAAGTTGCTCAAATGTTTGGTAAATCACCATCAACCATCCACCGTAGCGTAAATCGTTGGATGCAAACTGAGGAGTATGTAAGAAGAAGGGGACAAGGCAGAAAACGCTCAACCACGGCTGTAGATGATCGTTTTATAACGTTGCAAACACTGCGGAACAGACGTCAAATGGCAGTTCAAACCAGGCACCTACTGCAAGATGTTCGTGGAACCACCATAAGTGAGCGCACAGTAAGAAGAAGACTTAAAGTTGGTCTTAAGTTATATGTGCCAATTAAAGCCGCAAAACTCCAGAGACACCATCGTGTAGCGCGACTAGAATTTGCTCGTGAACATCAGAATTGGGATGATAATCAGTGGGGTCAAATTCTCTTTACGAACGAGAGCCGTTTCTGTGTAAATTCCATCGATGGAAGAGAAATATTGTATCGACGCCAAGGAGAACAAAATGCACCATTTAATTTTACGACTACGGTATCTTTTGGTGGAGGTTCAATTATGGTGTGGGGCGGCATATGTTTGGGGGCACAAACAGAGTTAGTGGTGATTGATGGTGGAGCACTGACTGCAGATAGGTATATCAGCCTTTTGCCCCATATATTGGAGACAATTTCGTTCTAATGCAGGATAATGCGCGCCCACACGTCGCCCGCTGTGTACAGCACTTTTTAAATGAAGTGGGCGTAACAACAATGAAGCGTGTTCTCCGGACATGAATCCGATCGAGCATGTATTGGACATGCTAGGCAGAAGACTTAAGGCACGAATTCCTGCTGTTCAAAACAGAGAGGAACTAAGAATTGCATTAATTGAGGAAAGGGAAAATTTGCCTCAACAACTGATCGATGGCCTCATCAGAACAATGGGAAGACGAATGTCTGCAGTTGTAAGGGCTCGTGGTGGAAACACCCGCTATTGCAGAAAAAGAAAAAAAGCATTTTTTTAGTGAAAAAAGCTCAAAATGTACAATAAAGTTATTCTGTTCAAAACCAGTTATTTGCTTGAGTTTGACTTCATCGACTTGTTTTCTTCTTCAACAGGTAGCACGTGGTAGAAATTTTGTAATACCTCTTCCAATTACTTTACCTTACTTTGTTTTCAAAGATTTTTTGTGAAATCCTAAAAATATGTGCACTATGGAGAAAATCATTAGATTTTGTATTTGTTTCTTTAAATATGCCGGTGTGTGTATTTTATTAATTTTAAGGATTCATGGTCCGATTGGACAAACGACAAATTCATCACAGAATATGCAGCATTTTTTAGTTGAATATATGCCATCAGCAAAAATTTCGAATGAATTCACTCGTATGTGTGAAACGGCTCTAAGCTAGATTAAGGCAATTTTCTAGTTGATACGATAGCAGGACGGTCATTTTGACTATATGATATCAATTATATATTGAGATGAAATATTAATCAATAGAAATTTGTTGTAAAACTCAGGATTCATGAATGACATTTCAAATATCAATTGGCATGTTTATCAATATTTAGGTTAGTTCTAAAATGTGTAAAAAAAAAGTGACAGTGATTAATGACAGGAGAAAATTATTAAAACGAACCCTGAGATTTAATAAAAATTAAAATTTAACAAATTGTAGAATTTTCACCACAATTGGCGCCCAACGTGGGGCGCTAGACAAAGTGACAGAAACGGATCATAATTTATTAATAGAATAACATCTGAAGGATTTTGGAAAAATTTTACAATGAATGAAGAAAAAATTGTTATCAATCATCTAACCGTGGAAGAACTCAAAGAACATTTGAAATTGAGAAACTTAGACACAAAAGGAAGTAAACAAACATTAGAGGAAAGATTAACCACAGCCTTGGAAGAGAAAGAAACAACAAGACAAGAAAGAGGAGGTAGCATCATAAAAGAAGCACACTATTACACCAAGAAAAAAACGAAGGGAACTGAAGAATTGATGAAAATGATGAGGACAATTATGTCTGACGTGAAGAGCACAAAGGAAGAGATAAAAAGTGCAAAAGAAGAAATCAATCAAAAATTAGATAGACAAGAAGAGAAATTCCAAGAGCACATAACAGAAATGAGAGGACGATTTGAAAGGTATAAGAAAGAACAAGAAAAAAAAGTGAATAGATTACAATCAAGCTTAATTCGGGAAAGTACAGATAGAAAACAGGAAATAGAAGATATGGTGAACAAAATACGAGGAGATGGAAAGGAACAGATAGAAATAGTAGATAGGAGCATTATGGAAACCAATAGGAGGATACAAGATGTAGAACAAAGTATTCAATTGAATATATCAATAGCAGAAGAAATGAATCTGAAAACGCAGAGAGAATTAATAAGGGAAAGGGATAATGCCACATATTTTAAAAATAAAAATTTTGTAAAATGGTTAAAAGATTTGGAAGTAAAGCAAAATTTTACAAGTGTGAGACATCCGAATAGTAATCCTGCAGAACGGGGAATTGAAGAAGTGATTAAACATTTTAAGATACTTACTTACTATGAAAACCGTACGTGGAAAGAACGATTAACATTCCAAATATCATCACAGGAATACCACCTATCACACTTTTCCTAGGAGTAGAACCTGACAAGCCATGGTTAAACAATAGGACGGATTATAGAGAAGTAATTGATACAGCCAGAGAAAGATAATTAAAACATACTAACAAATACCTACATTCGGAGAAAACTTGAAAACCTTCGAAATAGGAAAACTTTTAAAAGAGGAGATTTAGTATTAATTAATGCATTAAGAGTACCAAATCATAGAAAAGGATTGTGTTTAAAATTACAATTACCTTATGAAGGCACATATATTAGTGGAGTAAAATCGCCCGACTAACTCGCTGTTTTCTGGGGTTAGGTGATTCAATGGTATAACTAAATAAAACCTACATCATCTTGTAGAGGACACTCTAGGGCATAGGAAATCGAATTCTACAACTTTTTTTAGTGGGACCGGACTTTGAAAATAGCCCTTGAAGGTCACTGAGCTCGAACTAGAAAAACTGCATTTTTCTTAAAATAAATCGCTGTATTATATCAAGTTATTAATTTAAATTTCTGATTTTTGGTACACTTATACTTAAGGTGAGAGCGCATCTAATAGCAATTCAGAAATTTTAAAAAAACTTTTAGTTTTTGCCGTAAAAAATTAGGAAAATGGAATTATCAAAATCGTGCATCCAAAACTTCACCCTGTGGCGAGCTATGTGAAATATTGAAAATTTTTATACACATATATCGAGTCAAATGTAGTCCATACATTCAGAAAGTTTAAAAAAAAAATCAAGTCGCTAACTTTTACGGTAAAAGAAATATGATTTTTTTTAAAAAGCACTTTAAAATGCGCGCTACCGTCTAAAGTCGTTCCCGCGAAATAATTATTGAAGGTTGCGAAGCAGCATGCTGAGAACAACAGCGTAGGCACAGGCGCACAGCAATGCGCACTGGCAGTGCGTAAAAGTGCTCTTGACGTTTTGTGTGTTTGTTGACAGTGGTGTCTAAAAGTGTAATTTGTGCCTTTGACAGTTTATTGGCCATTGTGGCTGACGTAAGTGTTATAAGTTGTTTAATTTGCGGAAAACCATGTGATTCGCAAGAAAAAGACTATGTTGATAAACCTACAAAAATGGGTTTATTGGCTATATTGGAGGCGGAGGAAAGAAGACAGGATGAATTTTCTCAGAATATATTATCCTGCAAGGCTGTGATTCATTCAGGAAAAACTAATTTCAAATTTCATAAGAGGTGTCGTAGTTCTTACATTGGCATTACGAATGTTAAGTCTAGAATGGAGAGAGAGGAAGCATGCAGTGAAAACGCTCTACCAAGTACAAGCAAAGACTATACTGGTTCCGTAGACTTTGGTACAAGTAGTGTACCATTCACTAGAAAAAACCAGCAATCTTTCGACATACGCAAAATGTGTTTATTTTGCAAAAGATCAGGGAAAAAGAAAAAAGAAGGACTCACCGCTATTCAAACAGGTAGGTATATGTATATTTAGGTATTATTATTTACATTCCACATAGATACGCAATCAGAATGGTGGACTTTACGTGCTTTCGTGCACCATTTTATTTTTCTGTAGCCGTGCGGATAGTAGTCACTTTCCGCACGCATTTACTTTCCGTACTAGTGCGGGATTCATGCGGAATGTCTCTGTTCCGCACTAGTTAGGATATAATAATAAAATAATGACTATTTAAGTATGAAATAAAACAATAAAATTTTTTGTTTAAACCTTCATTACAATTGAACTATGTTTAAATACAACTTGTGACTCGTTTCGCTACACAGTAGCTTTCTCAAACGAATGGAGGTATCATGAAAAGTTTTTAATTTATATACAGTGCATTGATAAGGAATTTTACGGATAAAAGCATTATAATCTATTTACTTGGAAATAAAAAGCAAAAAATATGGGATTAACTAAAGTATTAAACAGGTTTACCTGGAAATTCATTCACAACAATCGTACAGGAAGTTTCTAAGTAAAAAGGTTTAATAAGGGAGAATTGTTGATATCTATTTGGTCGTTAAGAAGGTTATCTGAATATTTGTTTTTATTTATCTCAAGAGCTTCTAAAAGATTTAATTTCATGGATTTAGGTTCTATATGCAAAGTTTCAAAATTTGAATCGAAAGTGTGTTGGTTTGCTAATAAATGATTTGAGTAGTTGGAATCTAATTTTTGGTTATCATAGCTACGTTTGTGTTCTGAAATTCTAGTTTTAAAATCCCCAAAAATTCTACCTATATAAATTTTATCACAGTTGTCATTACCACATTTCAATTTATAACCGCCTGATTTGTTTAATTTTGAAGATTTAGATTTGTTGTTTTCAATGAATTTGGATAATTTGTTATCGGTTTTAAAGCAAATATTTAAGTCTAAAGTTTCTAAAAATGATTTGGTTCTTAAAGATGGTATTCCAAAATATGTTAAGCTTTTATTTTTGTTTTTATCAGAATTTAAACAAATCAAAATTATTTTCATTTCAATGGAGAGATTTATAGCAGTAAAGACGGTTTAATTATGGGCAACCCTCTCAGTCCTGTACGATTGTTGTGAATGAATTTCCAGGTAAACCTGTTTAATACTTTAGTTAATCCCATATTTTTTGCTTTTTATTTCCAAGTAAATAGATCATAATACTTTTATCCGTAAAATTCCTTATATAAATTAAAAACTTTTCATGATACCTCCATTCGTTTGAGAAAGCTACTGTGTAGCGAAACGCGTCACAAGTTGTATTTGAACATAGTTCAATTGTAATGAAGTGTAGGCGATATTTTGTAGTTTTAATCTCGCGCCTAGCACCATAGACATTTGAAGTATTGTGGTGAACGGGATTTTAATCTCTGTGGTCTTAGGCCGAGGAATGTATGTAAGAGAAGAAGACCCGCGCTTTTAAGGTTAAGAAGCGGCGTGGCACGTTTTGCGAAAAGGTTACTCTAAGATGACTTTAAGTCGGTTATGGTGAAAGATACCTGTTTTATGTATTATTACTTCGTAGAGGATACAAATATACGCTCCTTCATTAAGTGGATGTTTATGTCAATCCTGACCAACCAAATATAATAATCCCCCCATAATATTCAGGTGTGGGGTCTGAAACAAAAGCAAAGCCATGAGCGACAGTGAGGAAGAACGAGGCCGTAATGATGGTAACAGTAACAAAGCGGAACAAATTACGGTTGATGATCTCGTTGAATCTACCGTAAGAGCCTTAAACATACAACAAGGAATCCAAATAAACAACACAGAGCTAGCTGCTTTAATTCCCGTATTCAGGTGCTCTGCAGATGAGGACGTCGTGAGGTGGTTCGATAGAATTGAAAAGATAAGAAACCGTTTCCAATCATCTGGAGATAGACTGCTGTTACTCGTTATCAACAAATTGAGAGGAAGTGCCCTAGACTGGTTTAATTCTAATCCAGATTATGTATCATTGACATTAGATGAGTTAAAAACACAAATGATAGCTTTATTCGAAATCCGAGATGATATTTTGACACTGACTAGAAAATTTCATCTCAGAAGATGGAAGAAAAACGAAAAATTTCCTATTTATTTCATGGACAAAGTTCTTTTAGGCAATAAACTAAAAATGCCTGAAAACGAATTGATCCTGCACGTCATTGTTGGGTTTGACAATGAATCATTACAGGTAATGGCCAAAATGAAAGGATTTACAAGTTTAAACGAATTATTAAACAAAATGAATGAAATAACTCAAAGTGAAAGATTTGGTCGTGATGTAAAAAGAGTTCCTCAAAGTCCAGGAGTTGCACCAATAAACCGAAGACAGGGTACTCCAAACAACATAAAGTGTTACAACTGTGGCGAAACTGGACATGTAATAGAAAGGTGCACTAAACCAAGAAGACCCAGAGGTAGCTGTTATCGTTGTGGTTCTATGGACCATATGATTAGAGACTGTCCTACACAATCAAGACAATTCCGGCAGCCTGCTTCGTCAACAGGTCCTGACAGTACAACAATGGTTTTAAATTCAAATTCACTAAGTTCAAACAACAATGTAAGTGACACTTCACCAGTAAATCCAGAGCCTTATGTATTGCAGGTAAAATTTGTAACTGATTTTTGTACTATTTTATCAAATGGTATTTTAGACACAGGTAGTCCTATTAGCCTTGTCAAATCTGAAATATTGCCAGAAAGATGTTTGCAACCTTATAATGATCAAAATGAGTATTTTGGCATTAATAATTCCAAACTTGATATTAAAGGAATTTATTCTCAAAGGGTTGAAATTGGGAATGAAACCTTAAATCTAAAATTTTGTGCAGTATCAAATGATACAATGGTTTATCCTGTAATATTGGGCAGAGATTTTGCTAGTATTTCTAAACTGAAAATATATTTAGGAAATGAATCTATATTACCCAGTCAAAATTTAGAAGTTTCAAATAATGCTTTTATTGATCATGAAATAATGCATATAAATTTAATTGAAGATGATAATATGTATAAAATTAAATATTAATCCAAATTTGAGTTACAATATTAAAGTTGAAACTGAAGAAATTACAGGGTGTTTCAGTGGACATTTCAGTTTTCAGATGAGCCTTACGCCGGCCCTGTACAAGAGGGGAAGGGCGCAGGGATGCGAACAGGTAGTGAACGTATGCGGATTTTAGTTATCATGGCAGAGTGGACCGGTCAACATCGCACGTTCATGATCGAAGCCTATTTTAAGGCCAACGATTCTTACACCCTGGCAAGACGTCGTTTTTGTAACCGTTTCGACATTCGACGAATAGCAGATGACCCATCGGCTAATTTGGTGAAATCATGGGTAAAACGATTCCGAGAGACGTCCAGTGCCATCAATAAAAAACGTCCAGGTAAAGAGAGAACTGTACGAACACCGGACAATGTGGCAAGGGTGCGGCGGGCTGTGACTCGAAATCCGAGGCGATCAGTACGCAAACATGCGCAGGTGTTAAATCTTTCGACTAGCAGTGTGTACCGAATATTAACAGAAGACATGAAGTTTCATCCTTACAAAATTCAGCTGACACAATACGTAAAGGAAACAGATTACGCTAAAAGAAAAACTTTTGCGGAAACAATGATTAATTATTTTTGGAATGCAGGCGGTCTCGAGGAGTTGCTCTTTAGTGATGAGGCCCATTTTCACTTGGACGGGTACGTGAACAAACATAATGCTCGCTATTGGGCGGCAGACAATCCGCGACAATAACACAGTAAACAACTTCACTCCAAAAAGGTGACTGTGTGGTGTGCCATGTCCGCGTCAGGCATTATCGGACCGTATTTTTTTGAAGATGCCCGCGGCCGCCCTCTTACTGTAAATGGGCAGCGGTATCGCGCAATGATTAATAATTTTCTACGCCCTGCCCTGCAGCGTTTGCCTGGTAACAATGACATTTGGTTTTAACAAGACGGTGCTACGGCATTGTCCCTGGCAACACTTAGACAATTGTTTCCCGGGACCCTTATTTCCTTACGTGGTGATATTCTGTACCCTCCACGATCGCCGGAGCTTTCTCCACTGGACTTTTTCTTGTGGGGCTACTTGAAAAGTGTCGTGTACACTGACCCTCCTCCCGCAACCACACAAGAACGGAAGGACAGGATTGAAGCAAAAATCAACAGCATTCCCGCCGCAATGTGCCAACGAGTATATGCGAGCTTACGACGTAGATTGGAGGAGTGCTATCAACGCGACGGACAGCATTTGGACGATATAATCTTTAAACAATGAAATCCGCATGTATATCCATTATTTTTTCTGTAATAAATATTTTGTAGCATCTTCCAGTGGCGGGTATTTTTTATTTGAAAACTGAAATGTCCACTGAAACACCCTGTATAAATAATTCTTACATTAATGCTCCCAAGCCTTCAAATCCAAATTTAACTTATGAAATGAATATAGTCCTAAAGCACGAACAACCTTTTTCTTATAGGCCAAGAAGGTTATCATTTGATGAGAAAAATAAACTACAGAAAATGATAGATGAACTTTTAGCTCAGAATATTATTAGAGTAAGTAACTCCCCTTATTGCAGCCCAATAGTACTAATTAAGAAAAAACGATCTGATGAACTACGTCTATGTGTAGACTACCGGCATTTAAATAGCCTAACAGTACGTGACCATTTTCCCTTACCACTTATTAATGACCAGTTAGATAGGTTAAAAAATAAAAAGTATTTCACAACTTTGGAATTAAAAAATGGCTTTCATCATATTAAAGTAGCTGAAAACTCAGTCAAATATACTTCCTTTATCACACCATTTGGACAGTTTGAGTATATTAAGGTTCCATTTGGCTTAACAAATGCACCATCAGTCTTTCAAAGATATTTATATTTAATTTTTGACTCACTCTTAAGACAAGACAAAATTCTTTTATATTTAGATGATATTTTAATTGCTACTGGAGATTTAACTGAGCACTTTCAAACCCTAACAGAAGTATTGGACTTAATGGTTCAAAACTGTCTTGAACTGAGATTTGATAAATGCAAATTCCTACAGAATGAAATCTTATACTTAGGTTATGAAATTTACCAATTAGGTATTAGACCCAACTCTGAAAACATACAAGCTTTAGTTGAATATCCCATTTTGAAAAATCAAAAGGAGGTGCAACAATTCTTAGGTCTTGCTAGCTATTTCCGTAGGTTTGTACCTTCATTTTCTATAATTGCTAAACCTCTTTATGATCTCCTTAAAAAGAATACCAATTTTGAATTCGGTGAAAAACAGTTAGAATCATTTGATAAACTAAAGCAATCTTTATCAACTGCCCCTGTATTAGCTGTATACTCTCCATTATTAGAAACCGAACTACATTGTGATGCTTGCTCAAAAGGATATGGATCTGTCCTATTGCAAAAACAAGACAATAATTTGTTCCAACCCATTTTTTATTTTAGTAAACGTACCACAGAAACTGAAAGCAAATACCACAGTTATGAATTAGAACTTTTATCAATAATCCATGCTTTGATTTACAAGGAATTAAATTCAAGATTATCACAGACTGCAATTCCATTAAATTGGCCCTTAACAAAAAGGAGATTAATCCTAGAATAAATAGGTGGGCTCTTATTTTGCAAAATTATAATTATGAAATAGAACACAGGAACAATAATCGCATGAGACATGTTGATGCTTTAAGCAGATGCAATTCTATTTTAGTCCTTGAAGAAAACACATTTGAACAAAATGTATCCATTGCCCAGAACTTAGATCCAAATATAACCAGTATTAAAGAAAGTTTAGAAAAGGGAGAAAATAAAATTTTTGAAATGCGTTCAGGGTTGATTTATAAAAAATACAAAAACAAAATCCTATTCCTATTCCTATATCAATGGAACAGAAGGTAATATTTAACTGTCACGATAGTTTAGGTCATGTGGGACTGGATAAAACTATTAATTATTTGTTGAACACATATTGGTTTCCAAATTTAAGAGAGAAGGTAAAATTATATAATCAGAATTGTATAAAATGTATTACATACTCTTCCAAGTCAGGAAAATCTGAAGGCATTCTTCATAATATACCTAAAGGCGACAAACCATTTTTAACGTTACATATAGAGCATTATGGTCCCCTTGATAAAACTTCTTCCAACAAAAAGTTTATATTTGAAATAATTGATGCTTTTACAAAGTTTGTTAAGTTGTATGGTGTCAAAAGCACAGGCACTAAAGAAGTTATAGTCAGATTGGAAAATTATTTTCGAAATTATAGTAAACCACGAATTATTTCAGATAGAGGAACAGCTTTCACTACTCAAGAATTTTCAAATTTCTTAGTAAAACATGACATTGCACATGTTAAAATAGCTACCTCCTCTCCTAAAAGTAACGGACAAATCGAGCGTGTTAATAGAGACCTAACCCCAATGATATCGAAAATAGTAGAAGTTAAAAATAAATGGGACCATGTCTTGCATGTAGTGGAATATGCCTTGAATAATACTATTTGTCGTTCAACAGGTACAACTCCTAGCTTACTATTATTTGGTGTTACTCAAAGACATTATGATGATAGCTTGCGAAACTATTTAGAAACCGATTATCCGGTAGATTTAGACAAATTAAGACAAGATGCATATGAAAAAAATAAAACTGTTCAGGACTATAACAAACAAGTCTATGACAGAGCACACAAAGCTCCTAAGTTATACAAAGTAAATGATTTCGTCATGCTACGCAATTTCGATTCTACACCAGGTGTTAACAAAAAACTAATACCAACATACAGAGGCCCTTACGTTGTGAAGAAAGTACTAGGTAATGACCGCTATTTAGTAACTGATATAGAGGGTTTTCAAATAACCCAAATTCCTTTTGAAGGAATAAGTTGTGTTGAGAACATGAAACCTTGGCTAATGATTGATTAAAAACTTTGTGAATTATGCCAAACTACTGATTTTGCATTTTTATTTTTGTTAACTGAATTTAATCTATGTTACATTATTTAATATATAAGCTATTATAATTTCAGCATATTTAAAATAGTAATTTCAGGTTGTATTTTGAATTATTCTGTATCCCTTATGAAGTCTTTTATGTATCTTTTTATGTAGTATCATTATGTATTTATGATTTATCACCTTATGTATTATTGTATGATTATCTACATTATATCTTCTATAAGTTCCTTGTGGCATTACTTGTTATTTTTTCTTATTTTCTTGGGAATGAAACCACAATATGTTTTTTTATTTTTTTATTTCAACGTTTCGGTAGCATTCCAGCTACCGTTGTCAAGATTAACTAATAATGAATTAATGAAAAATTTTTTGGTTCCTATCTGACACAACGAAAAAAATTTGACAACTAGACAATCAATAATATTTTGAAGTTTAAGACTACAAAACTTTGTTGTCAAATTTTATTAAGGTCCATTCATAGTAGACCACACCTCTGGTAAAATGAGAAATAAAATATTTTATTTCATGACATTCTAACGATATGTAGTCCACTAGAAATGGAATCCAGTGAAGTGCACGTTCCAGGAACGGTTTTTATTGGGATAGCGCTTTTTTCTTGCTTATTTTGGAAATTTTGTTAATATAAACGCGTTTGTTGTTACTTTTTTGTGTATGATTATTTTGTTTTCAAAATATGTATAACTCAGTTTGGTGATTTTGTGTATTGAAGTGTGTATCGATTAACAACCATTCCAAAGATAAATCATAAGAAAACCTGGATAAAAACTTATGATGCTATCCTGATAACGCCGGTAATTGATTATTGGAAATTTCTCTTTCTAACATTGGTAACCAAATTTGACTACATTCGGCTGAAATACTAGCTACACATTTATCTGAATTTAGTTGTATTAAAGCACTTTCTTTGATTTTTCGTCTTTTATTATTGGGCTCTTTCAATATTATTTTTGTCGAATCCCATTGAATTTTATGCCCCTCTTCCCAAGCATGTTTGCAAATACCTGACTTAAAGAACTCCCTATCTTTGATATACTTTTTATGTTCATTTATTCGGACTTTCAATGGTCTAGATGTTTCACCTAAATAGAATTTGTCGCATTCACAAGATATCTGATATATGCAGTTTTTTGAAGATTGTTCTTCATTTTTTGGCTTCGTTTTTGTTAGAATAGATCTCAACGTATTGTTAGATTTGAAGCTAGTTCGAATATTGAATTGATTACCAATTTTCTTAATTCTTTCTGATAAACCCTTAACATACGGTATTGTCAAGTTTTTAAAAATTATGTTAGCTGAATTATTAATATTATTGTTATTGTTATGGGGTATTAACAATGAGCCCTTCTCTATATTCTTAATTTCTTTATTCACAAATTCTGCCGGGTAATTATTGGCATTTAAAACATTTTTCAGCAAAGTTTTCTCCTTTGTGAATTGATTATCGTTAGAACAAATAATTTTGGCCCTATCGTATAAAGATTTTACTATTCCTTTTTTAACGCTTATAGTTTTGTAGTCTTAAACTTCAAAATATTATTGATTGTCTAGTTGTCAAATTTTTTTCGTTGTGTCAGATAGGAACCAAAAAATTTTTCATTAATTCATTATTAGTTAATCTTGACAACGGTAGCTGGAATGCTACCGAAACGTTGAAATAAAAAATAAAAAAACATATTGTGGTTTCATTCCCAAGAAAATAAGAAAAAATATCTACATTATGTTTATGCATTCATTATGTTTCATCTATTATTGTTATGCATTAATCCAACAAGTTTATGTATTCGATTTATGACCGAGACGGTCATAATGTCAGGTAGGCCGAATTGTAGGCGATATTTTGTAGTTTGAATCTCGCGCCTAGCACCATAGACATTTGAAGTATTCTGTGGTGAACGGGATTTTAATCTCTGTGGTCTTAGGCCGAGTAATGTATGTAAGAGAAGAAGACCCGCGCTTTTAAGGTTAAGAAGCGGCGTGGCACGTTTTGCGAAAAGGTTACTCTAAGATGACTTTAAGTCGGTTATGGTGAAAGATACCTGTTTTATGTATTATTACTTCGTAGAGGATACAAATATACGCTCCTTCATTAAGTGGATGTTTATGTCAATCCTGACCAACCAAATATAATAATCCCCCCATAGAAGGTTTAAACAAAAAATTTTATTGTTTTATTTCATAGTTAAGTATGAATCTTCATCAAGTAAAAGCCTCATCTATTCAATTAATGACTATTTCTTAAATAGGTAACTACAAGTTTTTGTTTTCAATTTTTCGAGTGTTTATGAAACAATATAAAGAAAATAATTTTTAAATTAAAATTTTCTTTAATTTAAAATATTACTTAACATGTTGTTTTCAGGAACGGGTGCTTCGACCAGAACTAATATCTTAAAGGCAGCGAAGGACCGAAATGACTGCAATACTTGCTAACTATGTGGATCTTTTTGCTTATGACTGTAAATATCATAAAACTTGCTATTGCCAATACGTATCAGAGCGAAACATAAAAAGCAAAATTCGAAGTGGTACTGCCAATGCAAAATGTCCGGAGAAAGCACGAACCCAAATGGAAAATTACATAAAAGAACATGTCATTCTACAACATAAAACACTTACCTTGGCTGGAGTCTGTAAGTTATACAATAATATTGCTGAAACAGTTGCAGAAATTTCAGTACAATCTCACAAGGTAAAAAAAATGTTGCAAGAGTTTCCGAGGCAGATACAACTCATATCCCGTCCTGGAAAATGCGATATAATTTGCCCATCTGATATGGATAAGTATGATTATTTTAATTCTGATGAGGCCTATCAATGCACTAGTTCAGAAGAGGAAAGTTTTGAATGTACATCTCTATCAGAAAAGCAGATGCTCCATATGGCTTGCGGAATATTAAAAACTGCTATTTCTAAATATGAAACGCGGAAAAAGTTATTTCCCTCACTTGACGAAATATGTAAGACAGAATTTGGAAAACAGGTGCCAGATATTTTGTTGCTGTTTTCAAAATGGCTTATAAGTACTGATGAGTCAGTTGATGTTGGTGATTCTGAGGCAGATGCTTCAGAAAAGAGCGTTCAGGTACTAACTCTTCTCGAATATTATCATGAGTTTTTGCTGTAAACGATATTCGAAGAATAATTTTCATATAGGTTTGGTTTTATTTTTATATAATACGGTTAGAAGCAGGAAAGTTATAGATCTTTTATATTCAATGGGATTATCATGTTCCTACAACGATGTGAGAAGTATGACGACTGCTTTAGCAAAAGAAGGTTTAAGTACTGATCGTGAGTGTTACAAACCTTATGGGCTTGAAATGGTAAGAGACGATGAACTGAATTATATACATGCAAGCATCGATAATTTCGATTTGAACGAGGATACAATAAATGGAAAAAATACAACTCATTCTATGGTTATGGTGGTTTTTCAAGAAAAAGTTGATTGACATTTTAGACCTAACCCAAATATTGCTAAACATGCCAATTGATATTTGAAATGTCATTCATGAATTCTAAGTTTTACAACAAATTTCTATTGATTAATATTTCATCTCAACATCACACCAATTGTGGAGAAAATTCTACGATTTGCTAAGTTTTACTTCTTATTAAATCTCAGGGTTCGTTTTTTTTCTCCTGTCATTAATCACTGTCACTTTTCTACACATTTTAGACCTAACCTAAATATTGATAAACATGCCAATTGATATTTGAAATGTCATTCATAAATCCTGAGTTTTACAACAAATTTCTATTGATTAATATTTTATCTCAATATATTTAATTAAAAAAGCATCGATCTGAAACATTAAAATTGGATTTCGAATAAATTCTATCAATTAAAATCAAATTTGGATAGTTATATCATTTTGGTCAGACAAAATTAAGTAAACAGGTAGCTAATATTTCAAATGTTGAATGTTGAATATTTTTTACTTTTCATTTTATTTTGTTTACACAAAAATCCGTTTATATATAGGTATATTATACAGGGTGTTTCAAAAAAAGGTAACACCGTCTCTAGGATAGGTAAAAAACTGAAAAATAATTGGGGTTTGCTTAGTAAAATTTTTTTCTAACGTCATCCGTTTTCAAGATAAAGGGCGTTGAAGAAAATAAAAAATTACACATTTCTTACGATTTTGCCGAAACTACTGGCACCATTGTAATGAAATTTTATACGAATATGTTTTGGAAGCTGATATATCCCATGAATTTGTTTTTATAACTAACTCTCATAGAGGGCGCTAGTTACACGATTCATACGACGTATTATTCAACATAACTTTTTTAAGGGTAGAATTATTAGTCGAAACTCCAAGTGAACATAAACATCGTTTAATTTTACACCAAAAAACTCGATACTATGTACCGTTTTCGGCATATTTTGATTTGAAAATTATGAAGTAATAATCGCTCCTGGTATAAACTAATGATAAAGTTCGCTTTTCTCTAAGTTTGCCATGTAAAATTGACATTTATTGATTGTTATGACAATAAGTCAACAATAAATAGAGTTTTGAAACCTTGTTATTTGTAAAATTGGATATTGTTAAACAAAATGTACTCAAATGTTGAATACACCGACATGTTATTAACTTTAGGCGAGTGTTTAGGAAACTCTAGTGCAGCTTTTACGCGTTATGCAGAAAAGTTTCCTAGAAGAAACTTACCAAGTAAAAAAACATTTAGAGCAGTTGAACGACGTTGTCGAGAAACTGGGAATGTAAGACCAAAGAAAATAAATTCAGGTAGACCAAGAACAACAAGAACAATTAATAAAGAAAATATTATTTTAAATTTAGTTGATCAAAATCCAACATTAAGTGTAAGGAATATGGCAAGACAAACAAATACATCTTCTTCAACTACTTGGCGGATACTTAAAGAGCAGCAGCTACATCCTTACCATTACAGACAAGTTCAAGAACTCTTGCCGGACGATCTACCGGTTAGAGTCGATTTTTGTGAAACATTGCGAGAAAGGACTGCCCTCAATCCAAATTTTTTAAAATGTATTCTTTTTACGGACGAGGCCACCTTTACGCGACAAGGTATGTTTAACTCCCATAACGCACACTACTGGTGTGATGAGAATCCACAAGCCAAAAGGGTATCACATTACCAACACTCATTTAAAGTTAATGTTTGGGCAGCAACTTTAGGTAACAGATTAATAGGTTATCATATTCTACCTGGAAATTTAAGTGGTGATATGTACCTTGATTTTTTAAATAATCACTTATTTGAGATATTAGAAGATTTATCGATAAATGAGCGAACATCATTATTTTTTATGCATGATGGAGCTCCACCGCACTTTGATAGAAGGTGTCGTAATTGGTTGAGTAACAATTTTCGGAATCGATGGATTGGTAGAGGTGCAGAAGCTCCGATTCATTGGCCTCCTCGGTCATGCGATTTTAATCCTTTGGACTACACAGTCTGGTCGTATATTAAGGAAAAAGTCTATGCTACAGAGGTAAATTCTCGTCAAGAATTAATAGACAGAATTAAACGTCACTTTAATGACCTCATAGCTGATCCCCAACCGTTAAGAAGATTAATGGATTCTTTAGAAAAAAGGATAGACTTGTGTATTCGTGAGAACGGAGGACATTTTGAACATTTACTCTAATTGAATTTTATGTTATGTTCTTTGTCTTTATTTTAATTTCCTTATTGTAAGTTTTTTTAATTAATAAATTTATCATTAACTTATACGAGGAGCGGTTATTACTTCATAATTTTCAAATCAAAATATTCCGAAAACGGTACATAATATCGAGTTTTACCAAGAGTACCTTTTTGGTGTAAAATTGAAGGATGTTTATGTTCACTTGGAGTTTTGACTAATAATTCTACCCTTAAAAAAGTTATGTTGAATAATACGTTGTATGAATCGTGTAACTAGCGCCCTCTATGAGAGTTAGTTATAAAAACAAATTCATGGGATATATCAGCTTCCAAAATATATTCGTATAAAATTTCATTACAATGGTGCCAGTAGTTTCGGCAAAATCGTGAGAAATGTGTAATTTTTTATTTTCTTCAACGCCCTTTATCTTGAAAACGGATGGCGTTAGAAAAAAATTTTACAAAGCAAACCCCAATTATTTTTCAGTTTTTTACCTATCCTAGAGACGGTGTTACCTTTTTTTGAAACACCCTGTATATAACATTTTTGTTGTGACTACTTTTGTGGTGTTAGAGATGAGGCAACACTGTCCATCCCTTGACTTGACAGTTGTGACACGCGCCTTATTCTATGGGCATAGGCGCCATTTAGTTTTATTTCATACATAGTGTTGTGCTGTGGCTTAAGTTGTAGTGGCGTCTGCTGACTTGTTTCGTTTAATTTTGTATTATAAAGACAATTAAAGAGATTAATATTTGTTTTGTGTGGATTTGACTGGATAGGTAACAAGGTAAGTGCAGTTTTCCACCATATTCTCATTTTAGAAAGGGTGTATTTGTTGTGTAGGCGTACTAATTGCAATGTTAATTTTGCCGCCATTTTAGGTTCGTGCCGATACCCAGCAGCCACCAAAAGAATTTATTCGTTTAAGTTAGGTATATAATAGTTATATAGTTCCTAGAGGATTTAGTTGGCGTATTTGAATATATTTTTGCTTCAAAAGATGAGTACTTTTCATATTTATTATTTAAAAGTAGGTAGGTAGTAAAATAGAAGTGATGTCTGCTGGATATAAGCCTGTTAGATACCTTGGCAATCGGCAAAAAAGGCGCCGAATAATAAATATGGGCATTCAAAACAAATCATGAGCATGCCTTTATTAATACTAACGACAATCAAGCTCAGTTAGAGATTAATAAGGGAGCTAATGGGGATCGTAGAAATGAAGTACCTAGGGAGGATAGTTTGGATGGTGTTGCTGAGGTTAGTGACACTTGCCATTATATTGAAACGCAGGAATATGACGAGACACCTAGGGACGAATGTCAAACAGTTTTTTCAAATAAATTAACAGATTGTTCTAGTGTTGAGTACAGTGATGATTCATTAGATAATAATCTGAATACTCAATGAACCATTCAGCAGGATTTGCAAGAATGGTTGATCGAGTCAAATATTTCCAAAATTCAAGCGAATATGTTATTGGTTATTCTTAATAGGCATGGTTTACAAGTTCCTAAGGACTCGAGAATCATTCTTCAAACCCCAAGGGACATAGCAATTATTGATATGTCACCAGGAAGTTATGTTCATTTTGGTGTAAAATCAGTATTATTAAGATCTGTTGGGATATATTATCCTGAAAATCCTCCCAAACAATTATTAATTAATGTTAATATAGATAGGCTACCAATTACAAAAATTAGTGGTAGTCAATTCTGGCTCATTTTGGGAGCTATTGTTGATGAGGAAATACATAGGTACTGATCCTTTTGAAATAGGTATTTACCATGGCAATAAAAAGCCTGATTCGGCAAATGAACTTCTGAAGTATTTTGTACAGGATATGAAAGATATCCTGGAACATGGTGTTTCATATAAAAATGTGAATATTTCAGTTAGTTAATATAAATGGTATTTGTTGTGATGCCCCAGCACGTTCTTTTATAACATGCACAAAGAATCACACAGGATATTCGGGATGTAGTAGATGTACACAGGAAGGAGAATACAATCAAAATCGTGTGATATTCCCAGATATTTCTAACAATTTACGCACTGATGAATCATTCCGTAATTGACTTGATGAAGAACATCATAAAGGGGACTCTATTTTAGAATCATTAAATATAGCGATGGTTTCTCAAGCAGTTCTTGATTACATGTATCTTGTCTGTTTAGGGGTTGTAACAAAAATGATAATTTTCTGGGTTCGTGGAAATATGGCAGTACGTATTAATAAAGATGATTTAAATATTATTAACCATCGTTTGAAAAGTTTGAGATGTGATATTTCCAGAGAATTCGGTAGGTGGGAAGCATCTGAACTTCGTCAATTTCTTTTATATACAGTTTTGTTTTGAAGGGGATACTAAGACCAAGTTATTACCAACATTTTCTTTGTTTAAGCATTGCAATACATATTTTTATTTCAAATGAAAATTATTTTCCACTAGAGTATGGTCACGAATTGCTAATATATTTTGTGAGAAAATATAAAGATTTTTATGGAAAGGAGAATGTCATATAATGTCCATAATCTTATACATTTATATGATGATGCAAAATAATATGGAAGTTTAGATAATATAAGTGCCTTTAAGATTGAAAATCATATGTTTAAATTGAAACAAAAAATTAAGACATCTGCAAAACCTTTACAACAAATTTCTAATCAAATAAATGAAAATGCCAAAATTACTGCAGTGAAGATCAATCCATCTTATCCATTTTTGGAACACATGTTAAAAAAAGAAGCATTTGAATATTTCAAAATTCTCAAATTCCGTACCTTTACTTTATCTACAAAAAGGCCACAAAATTTTTGCTTGATTAAAAACAACAATATTTTAGAAATATCATGTATTAAATTTGATATGAATGCAAATAAAACATTTTTGTGTGGTGAATCATATTCAAATTGACAAAATGTTTTTGACTCACCTTGTGTTTCAATTTTGTTAGATATGTTCTCCATTAATTTGGATCATTTCATTGAATGTGAAAATATAGAAGTTTCAACTGTTGCTAAGAAGTGTTTGAGATTGGGAATAGGTAACAATGATAGTGCAGTTATACCACTATCACACAGCAGTTATTGAATCAATTTCTTTGGTTTCTGAAATATATATGTATATTTCTTGATTGACCTGGTTTTTACATGTGAGTAACATGAATACCTATTTTTTTTTCTCACAAGCTTTCGAATATGTTGCTCCATAATATATCTATGTCAAACAATTTAAAAAAAAAATTTTTTTTAGCTCTTGTAACTTTCAAAATAGGTATTTTATATTTTTGTTTATTGCAAGTAATTTTTTTTAAATACATTTGTATAAAAGCTTGTATTCAATTTTTTTAATTATTTTTATTAAATTCTTATGCCCGGTTGCAAGAACGCTAATCAAATCACTCATCATTTGATGGTTGATTAAAAAATGATGAACCATCAATGGGAACCCGATTGCACGAAAAAAATAATGGTCGATTAATCGATCATCATTGCAAGTACCTATCTGTTACATTTTGATGTGTAAATGATGGTTGATTTGGAGAATTAACGAGTTATTATTTCATTGATTAGCCGTTAATCATTCATCATTTTTAATAAGCGTTCTTGCAACCGGGCATTAGTCATTCATGAAATCTGTCCTCTATTAAACTTGAACAAATAAATTTTTACTTATAAATTTTGATAATGAAATCATGATCTTCATTATTAATTATCTATTTTTATTCGTATGTTTATCTATAGATGAATAAAGAAGACGGCTATGCAGTCGTTGAGTTTGTTGGCGAAACGGTGGACAACCAACCGTTAGTCGAAGAAGTACCAGTAAGATGGCTGTGTGACAATAATAAAAGGTGTTGGTGGCCACCAAAAAGATTTAAAATGTCAACAGAACCTGACGTCACTTCATGGCAAAAACATGAAGTTGAAGTGAGAAAAGTATATGGTAACTTTGCTATTTTATATACAGGGTGTCCCACGACGATTAAGACAAGTAATATATCAGAATTGGGCAGTAGTAGATAATTATAATTTTGGGGGTGAAAATTAAAGCAAATCCTGCATCTTTTCTTGTTATTGTGTTACCCAATGATTTGTTTTTGGTCACGAGGATATTAAAAAATCATAAGGCCGCAGGCGACAGGCGACGTCACCTATGTTTGAGTTGCTTTATTTTCACTGTTGTCGTTTATACTTGGTCGAGGTGGTGGGAGATAACGCGGCGATGTCGCCTACTGTCACCCGTATCTGCAAAATGTGACAGATTCGCAGCTTGCCACCCAGAGCTCGAGGTACTTTCGCGCAGTATATTTTGATTGTTTCAAGTGTATACATCATATATTCGAAAACTTATTTATAATTGAGTTTTAATAATTATTTATAATGGCAAAATACGCTATATCTAAAGAAGATCGCGAAATCTTAATCAGTGAAGTGCAGACAAGATTTGCAATTTGGAACGATGCTGACCCTAACCAAAAGAATGTGGATTACTTGGATAAGAAATGGCGTGAGATTGCCCAGGTTATGGGAAGAGAAGGTAAATAATAATAATATCTAAAATTCTAGTATTTTTTGGTGTTTATTTAAGTAGATTAGTAGATTAACTTCATTGTTTTTTTTTTAAATTTTAATGATGCAACATGTAGTCAGCAAATGTGTTCCTAATCTCCCTGCTTTCATTCGTGTAGCGTGTTCGTAAACCTTGTTGGACTTCCATTTGATCTTGGTGATAAATTCGGTTTACCACCTGGTTGTAGTGCAAATCATCATTTCCATCCCTTTCCCTTATTACATTATGTAAGATGCACATACATTTAATTATGTCATGGGCTTCTTCAGGAGCTTGCTCAATGTCTTTTCCCAATAGTCTCCATTTGGCTCTCATAATTCCAAATGCACATTCAATAGATTTTCTGGCTGTAGAAAGACGTTTGTTGAAATTTTCTTTTATAGGGCTTAATTCACGACCAGGGTAGGGTCGCATGAGATATGGTTTAAGAGGATAGGCTTCATCTCCAATTAACACATGAGGCAATATGGTCTTTGTCCCCGGAAGGGCCTTAGGTTCGGGAACATAAAATAGACCTGACTCAAGAAGCTGGAAAAGAGTTGATGCGGCGAATGTTCCGCCATCACTCTGTTTTCCTCTAGCGCCAATTTCAATCGTAATAAATTTTTTGTTTGCATCAGCCACAGCTTGCAAAACAACTGAAAAGTACTTCAAATAATTGAAATACATTGATCCACTATGTCCTGGAGCTTTTATTTGACAATGTTTCCCGTCGATTGCACCTATACAATTTGGAAACTTCCATCTTTTGTAGTAATCATTCGCAACTTCCGTCAACTTTTCTTGTGTAGGCACTGGCATGAAATCGTCTACAAGTTCGGCCCAAATTACTTTGCAACAACTATGAATGATTTTACCAATTGTTGTTTTACCCATGCGCATTTGGTTAGCCAAACTGGCAAATGAGAGTCCGGTTGATAAGTATCTGAAACAAAGTAAAAGATTACGAGTACTGAAAAAATTTCTTTTTTTCAAGCTTTTCAACATATTTAAACATATTTAAATTTCAACAAGCTGAAAAAAGACAGACAGCTTCAAAAAATCCCTTTTCCATTTCTGATTTTTTGTTAAATAAATAATTCTGATTTTTTGTTAAATAAATAAATGTATTTGTATTTAATGCATATATTGATTTTATTTTGGGATTTGCAAAAACATCTTACGTGATGCACACAAATGAATGAAAAATTTGAAATCAGCGCATCAAAATTATACAAAATCACTTATCAAATATAAAACATCTCTTAAAAAGTTTTATTTTGTAGACCTGTGTTATTACACTGCACTTTTTTTCAGTTGCAGAACTTAAAAGCAAATGGAAAAATTTAAGAACCAAGATGCGCAAAGAACTACTAAAAATGCCAAAGACGAAATCCGGCGACCCCGCTACAGGTTGGAAATCATCTTGGGAATTTTTTGACATGATGCTATTTCTTAAAGATGTTATACTGCCGGCTTCTACTACCGGAAATCTAAGAAGAAGCCCTGAAAATTTTGAAGAGCAGTCAGGCGATGATTTTTCCCTAGATGATGAAGAAAGGATACGTGAAGTTCGCTCGCCTGAAACTCATGTTCCCGTCCCCTCGCCCTCTCCAGATTATGCATCTTCTAGTCGTTCGTCTACAGTGTTTTCAAATCGACAAAATGTTCCTCCCAAACGTAAAAATACCCAGAGCCACTATGACCAAGTGCATACAGAGAGGTTAGAACTTGAAAAGAAAAAGATCCAGATTCTGCAAGAGACTTCAGCGGTTGATAAACAATTCATGCAAAATGCTACCAATGCTGATTATAACTTTTTAATGAGTTTGCTTCCCTTTATTGAACCGTTGACTTTAGTCGAAAAGCTTGAGCTAAGAGCAAAGTTGCAGAAAGACGTCCATGAAGCGTATATGCAACATGAAGGAGGAAATAGTTGTGAACCCAGGGATTCTGTTTCATTTCCTACTCAGGCAATGAATTCATTGTCGAGCTCCCAACTAAAAACAAGTGACCAAACAACAGTGACCACCAGTGACTACACACCCAATGGTCAGCCATTTTCTTACCCTTTACAGAATAACAATTATTTTAACATACCTATGAAGAATATTGTATTTCTATTTATGTTTGCCTATATTAAGAAATTATTCATACTGTCTGTAAAATGTTGACGTATTTCACATTAAAGTTATTTTAAATAAAAAATGTTAAATCTATTCAGTTACTTACCTTATACATACATATAACCTCTCCGCAGGAGATATTGGTGCCATGCAGGTATTTTTTCGTAGCAGCTTGGTCTCGATTCGCGTTAAAATAAAATCAAATGTCCCTACTGACATCCGCATGAATTCAAAGAACCTTTCAGGATGATTTCTGAGGTCTCGGTATAGGTGATGGAATTCGCCGTATTGATATCGCAATTCATTTACCGGGTGAACACTATACTCTCTACTTCTTTTTCTAGGAATATCTTCTTCTTCGTCTTCGAGCACGAGAAGCGCACGACGCGTTTTAAACGACATCCCGGAAAATACTAAATCCAAAATGGTTTGCAACCAAGCGTTGACACTCAATAGTATATTCACGTTATCACTTAACACCTGCAACTTGTCACCTCCCCTGTCGCCTGCCACCTACCACCTGACACCTGGAAGTATAATTGCGGCTTTAGTATCACCCCTTTAAGATACGTTTGGTGCAAGGTCTGAATCCTCAGATATGCATGTACGGTTAGACGATGAATTATATTTTTTGGATAAAATTCTGTGGTGCCAGGAATCGAGATTTCATAATAACGGAATCGTCAATCGACATAATTGCCATTACTGGTCTGCAGAAAATTCAAGATGGGTGATGGAAACCCGATTTCAGAGAGTTTGGTGTGGCCTATTCAATGGGCATTTGATTGGCCCGTACTTTTATGATGGTATACTAACGGGAGAGAAATACCTAAATTTTTTACAAAATATACTTCCAGACCTACTTGAAGACATTCCATTGAATGAAAGAAATACAATGTGGTGGCAGCAAGATGGTGCACCTCCACATTTTGATCGTAGAATGAGAAATTATCTGGACATATTTCCAGAACGCTGGATTGGACGAAACGGTACTATTTACTGGCCTCCAAGACCGCCAGACCTGACACCGTTAGATTTCTTCCTTTGGGGATATCTTAAAGGTATCGTTTATGCAACTCCGTCTACAGATTTAAAAGATTTGAAAAGAAAAATACGCGATGCTTTTAGAACTGTGACACCGGAAATAATTAAGGGAACATGTAGCCGAAATCTATTATCAAGATTTGAGAAATGCATTTACGAAGATGGGCATCAATTTGAACATCTCCTTTAAGATTGTAAGTTGTTTTTGGGACAGTTGATTTGAATTATCATTAAAAATTATAATATTGGTTTGCCTTAATCATTACGTACGAATGTAAGACTGCCGAAAATGACAGGGGATTCAATTATGAATTTTTTAACTTACAATCCTTTAAGTACCTGTAGCTCTTGAATTAATCACTTGAGACCCCAAGTGAGCTAGTTAGTTGGAATTGTTTTATCGGGAGGAACACAGAAAGGCACAAATATACAGGTTGTCCCATTAATAATTTTGAATGCGACGTCACGTGACCAAAAACAACTACCTCATTGGGTAACACAATAACAAGAAAAGATGCAACATTTGCTCTAATTTACACCCCCAAAATTATAATTATCTACTACTGCACAATTCTGATATATTACTTGTCTTAATCGTCGTGGGACACCCTGTATATATATGTGTATTTAATTTTAGGCTCTTACAATTGGTAGCAGTATTTAGCCTAATAGTACCTTTATTTTATCAGTTTGAATGTATTGTGACATTCCCTCATTTAACGGTGTTTTTGATTCAGTAAGCCGAGGGATAAGAACATTCTAGAAGATTCAAATGTTCTAGAACTATAAACTATTGAGGTAGGTACATAGAAGACTCGCAATTTTGATGTATCCTATGGATTAATGAATCAAAAACATCGTTAAATGAGGGCGTGTAACAGTATTATGACTAAATTAATGTATTTTCCATCTTTCAGCGAGTATGAATGAGGCCAGACAAAAGTGTTTGATACCCTCTGATTTTGAGGAAGAGGAAATGGGAATACATAGGAGGAGAAAGAAAGAAACATACAAACATATGTTTCGTGGTGAGTGTAAATTGAATTGAAGAAAATCAGTGGCCTAATGGTCTAACAAATCATGTCTCACTTTTCTTTAAATTGCTATCAATTTTATTTTGTAGATACTTCACATTCACCTCCACCACAACCACCATCATCTTTTAGTAGTAACGGCGTCTCTGGTAAGAATATTAAATGATAGTTATTTAATTTAAATGAAATCGACTGAGCAAGTTGGTAAATCAATTTGAGATCTGGTTATTGCTCAGATAACTTTTCAAAATGAAATCTGAAAATTTTAATAAATATCTTTATTGAAGAAATTCATTGTACTGATAATTTTCAGATGAAATTATAACAATATAAATAGTTCAAAACTTTTTTTGTAGATACTTCATATCCTCCTCCATCACAACAAACTTCTTCCTGTTTTGAAAAAAATGTTTCAGAAACTTACAATAGTTGTTCCAATAATGCCTGTAACTATATCTCATCATCTCTCTACAATGACATCCCATCTCTCAACAATGACATCCCATCTGTCACCAATGACATCCCTTGTAAGAATATTAAGTGTTATAATGCAATTATAAGGTCAGAAAATTCATTTTGCTATTTTTTCTTTTTTTTAGCATTAACTAATCTCACAACAATGATACCACCTTATTCCAGAAGTTTGGCAACTGAAGTAATACATGAAAGTTTAAATGATTCACTGGAAAGATTACAATTTTCAAGAGAAATGTCATCAAAACCTTATTTGAATTTATGTAAGTTCTAAAATCCGGATTTATGACATAATGCAGATTGCAATTGTATAGGGTGCTCTGATACTTTTGGAGGACAAATGATTCCATGTATGTCTCATGATGAAATATTCCATTCCACTAGGTTTTTCCTTGAAAAAATATCAATAGTGCTTTTATTTTGAGGTATTTTTTCAATCAAAAGAAAGGTAAAGGTTGATCTAGGACTGTGAGGTAATTAATGTTCTCTGAAATTATTTCTTTCGATTATCCGTGGACTCTATATTTTAGAGTAATTTTTTTCTAGAAAAGTGGTTTGGAATTTCAATGTTCATTATGGCATGTTTATAGTTACTATTCAGAACTTTATCTTTAATATAATCCCATATATAGTCTCACTCATGGACTTTCAATAGATTTTGTACTTTCAGTAATATATAAATAGGATCGCTAGTTTTTCACATCCGCATAATTTCTCTTGTTTGAGTTTTGCAGTATTTTTGAAAGTAGGTAATATTATATGATGATTTCAAGGTGGATGAAAGTACTAAATTGCCATAAGATTACTAACATTGTATATATACAAACAACTCATATCTGCTATAGTAGATATGAGTTGTTTGTCCCACTAGAAAGGGGGTCAAAATGTAGTTGAATACTATTTCTTTTTTTATATAACCTTTGGTTACATTATTTGAGAATCTCTACCGCTTGAAATTATACCAATAATTTTTGTGTAGCTCACTAAATTTTGCCATGGAATTAAACTACCAATCAAAAATTAACTCAAACCCATGTTAATTTCA
Source organism: Lochmaea capreae (assembly GCA_949126875.1). Taxonomy (NCBI): domain Eukaryota; kingdom Metazoa; phylum Arthropoda; class Insecta; order Coleoptera; family Chrysomelidae; genus Lochmaea; species Lochmaea capreae. The sequence continues at coordinate 23,620,044 of OX421409.1, read as the reverse complement.
TTTTTGTTTCAGCTAACAATTCTTCAATTGCTGAGAGTATTAAAGCATTGACAAATGTTAATGGATGTATTTCTGTGGCTTGGTTCTAAAAGGGCCAAAGTCAATATTTCTTGGAAATGAGTTAGATATACCACCGAACTACATTTTTTCCGATCTTCATTACATAAAATGGCCAATGTCAAAGCATGTTAAATAAATGTAGAATTCAAGTGACAAGGGCCAATGTATGTTTTCACTAGACATTCATGCTAATGTGCTAAAAAGGCCAATGTTGACTTATTATATTGGTCCAACATGCATTTACTTTCTACAAAGAAATGAACATCTGCGGTTGGCTAACTCGGCGTACGAAAAAAAAACGCAGTGATAAACTATGCTGCAAATCAAACCCAAAAGTGGTTGTCGTAAGTTTTGATCTTCAGAAGTGCCTTCCGACTCCATACCTCACAAGTGGAATCTCTTTTTACGAAACAAGACGCAATAAGAATTCTGCTATCTGCTATTTGTGGAATGAGACTATTGCCAAAAGAGGGGGCAAGATATCCTGTTTGTTTGCTTACCTAAAATCTCTTCCTCCCGACGTGAATGAAGTTATTTTTTATAGCGACTGCTGTCCTGGACAAACACGGAACATTTACTTGCCTCTAATGTTTATGACAATTTTAGAACAGTTTAGTAATTCAGGCAAAGAGGTCATCATTAGTCACAAATTTTTAGTCCCTGGCCATACCTACACATATGGAAGCTGATACTATTCACGCTTTAATAGAAAAAGCTAAGAAAACAACTACTGTTAGAGTCTATATTCCTAGAGACTGGGCAAATCTTATACGAATGATTCTTCGAACTCCCCCAATTGTCGTTATTGAAATGGGTTTAAACGATTTTTTTGACTTTAAATCGCTTTTGCGCAATCGTTTTCAGCATAGGAAAATAAATGCCAGCGGCCAGCCAGATACATGGAACAAAATTAGGTATATACAATACAGACATGATAAAAGGGGTACAATGTTTTACAAATTTTCGTTCGATAATGAAGAAGAGTTTAGCAGTTTAGAGTTATTAAGAAAAAAATACCGGAGTTCGCAGATTTTGCAACTGACACCAATTTCGAAAAACCTTTAGGAATACCTGAAAATAAACTATAGCATCTGAGAGAACTGCAGCCCTATATTGACAAAAATAGCAGAATGTACTACAGTCAGTTTATTAACACTGTAACTGTCTCTCCTAGAGCTGTCGATGCGTTGACTGATGATGAAGAGGATCTTTCTGATGAAAATTAAGTTATTTTTAACTGTGTTTAAATGTGATTATAAATATACAAATTAATAAACTAAGTTTCAATTAACCTGTTCAATACTGTTTTTTCCTAGTTTTTTAAGTTACAAAATGGCCAAAGTGGGTATTTTTAAGATTTCTTTCTAATTTAACAACGGCCAATGTCACTTTTTTTTGGTTAATTTTAATTATTGTTTTTGAGAAAATCTACAATTAACTTCTCTTTTACACGCCAAACGAGAATGTGGAGCTCTGGTAGTAAAAAAGATTCAATTTGCAACATTATTATTGACTGTAGTTTTGATTAAAAATTTGAACTCAATTTTCTCAGATTAGTGTTTTTTGATGTTGGCCCTTTTAGAACCAAGCCACAGATTTATAATTTGTTTTACACTGCATGTTTTTTTTCTGTCAGTATGTAGTTTTAGCACAGAATAACCTACAAAAGTCATTCTCAATAATTAATGCTGAAATATGTATTTAGAGTCTTTTTAATTGTAGTTAATAGAGTACATTAACAAATTTTTATTGTTATACTCATCATTAGTTTATTTAAGTAAGTGCTTAATTAGACAGTTTCATAAATATCAGTTATTATTTTTAGTGGTTGTATTTAGCTACAAATATCACTCATCAGAGTTTGTATCGCTACATTTACAGAAATTGTTGCAATGAGAAAACAAATGCAAGAAGTCATCCTACATGTTACAAATATTGGAGAAATCTTGGACATGAAATTTAAAGCAAAAACTGAAATTAACAAACGCTTCAAGGACATTTTTCCTCTGAAAAATGAAGACCACTTGAAAGACTTCAGTAATGACGTGGATAGGGAGCCCCAACTTGTTGAAGACTTTGTATGTTATGTTTTTTCCTTTGATTTACAATTAGCCCATTTATTGGTATATCACTGGCAAATTCAGATGAGGGGATAGGAGTTATTACCCCCTTCAACAATGGTCAGGTATAAAAATGTTTCCGGTTGACTGGTTTCTTGTTTCAAGCTTAAGATAGGGTGGGTTTGGTTTATGGGTTTTCCCATGATAGGTAAGATGTTTATGAAAATATGTACTTGTTACTGGATATTATTTACAAATTTTATTGCTTCTCAAATAATTTGGTCAGTCTATTTACACTATTTAGTTGAAGTTTAGTTATTGTTAACACAACATGCCAAACGAAAAAAGAAAACGTTTATCTTTAAAGGATAAGGTAGAAATTATCCATACGAGTGATAAATATAAATTAAGTGTTAGGAAACTGGACGAAAAATATGGTGTTGGAAAAACACAGATTAGCGAAATTCTAAAAAACAAAAATGAATTTTTAAGTCTTTTGTTGATGGTTCTAGTAATGACGAAGTTAAACGGAAATTCCCTAAAACTGAGTGTTGGAAATGGGTTTCATGGTTACTCATAATATATTGAAAATATTATTATTTTGTTGATATAGTTTTATGTCAGATTTGAAAGATAACGTTTTATAATTTGACTTGTCATTAAATATTTGAGGAGAAGCTCTTTCATTTTATTCCAATATTATACACAATAGTTTCTACATTTTGGCGACCGTGACAGGACCACTACTATTGTGAAATGGAAAATCAAGATAGGTACAAGAAAGAAAGAGCTCTGTTAAGACGAGCGTTTATTAAAACCACTAAAGAATTTGAAACTGTAATACAAGACAGGCATTGGAAGAAAGAAGATATTACAGACTTAATAAACCGGCTCGAAGACAAAGCAGAACGTTTATACATTGTAGACCAAAAATTGAATGATATTTACTTGTCTGTAGACACCATGAGTGAAGGAGAATTAGAGCAAGAATGGGATGATACAGAGTTTTATCGCAATGAATTCATTCGCTACAAAAATAAAAGCTATTATCTTCTAAACAACAATCAGAATCATAGAGATGAAGATAATAGAAGTACTATCAGTACGAGTGAGTCTTCAAAACGAAAATTCCGTCTGCCGAAGCTAGAACTTAAGAAATTTAGCGGGGATGTTAAAGAATGGATTGGATTTTGGGGACAGTTTAAGAAAATTCACCAAGATCAAGATATCGACAATGAGGACAAGTTTCAATATCTTTTGCAATCAACAGAAGACAAATCTGCTGCACGAGAACTTGTAGCAAGCTTTCCGCCATCAGCAGATAACTACGAGAAGGCTATAGAACAACTTAAGAACAGGTTTGCACGCGATGAACTTCTCATAGAAGTATATGTTCGAGAGCTTTTAAATCTAGTTCTGAATCAAAAAGTAGGTATATCTCTGTCATCTTTATTTGACAAATTAGAAACTCAGTTGAGAGCACTTGAAACTCTAGGAGTTACTAGTGATAAGTATGCAGCTATGCTCTATCCTTTAGTAGAATCAGCATTACCAGAAGACATATTACGAGTTTGGGAGCGACACCGAAGTAGTAATTATCTTTCATTGAATAACAAAGATCAAACTAATTATCTAAATATGTTATTAGAGTTCCTGAGAAGTGAAGTTGAAAGCGAGGAAAGAATCAATTTAGCACAAAAAACATTTCTGAAAGAAAAAATGAAGAAGTCTTACAGTCAGATTACAGAAATAGCAAAATCAAATGAAACAGAACCTTGTACAGCAGCTAGTTTAACAGTTGGGATTAAAGATACTGGTAAGAAAATCAAATGGATCAGTAATAATTGTATATTTTGTAACAGAAAACATTTAAGTAAGGATTGCATATCAGCACAAAAACTTTCGTTCAATGAAAAAAAAGATTTAGTTTCAAAAAAGAACTGTTGCTTTGGATGTCTCAAACCAAATCATAACTTGAAAAATTGCAAAATTTTCTTGAAATGTATTTTATGTAGTAAAAAGCATGTACCTATTATGTGTCCCGATTTACAAATGAAACAAGAGCTAGAAAAAGGTAAAACCGAAGAAAGTAAAGTAGTTGAAAATACATTAGCTAGTCATAATCAAGTTAGTAAGGAAACTTTATTACAAACACTTAGTGTAAGAGTGGTCAATGAAAAAACTTCAAAAGTAGTTAGAGTTCTGCTTGACACAGGATCACAGAGATCATATATTTTATCAAATTTAGCAGCTGAAATGAACTTTACCAAAATTCGCGAAGAAAATTTAATACAGGGTGTTTTTGGAGGAACAGAATTAAATCCAGAAATTCGTAATTTATTTGAAGTTACCATACAGAGTCTAGATCGTTCTTTTAGCACGAATATACATCTTTTAGAACAAAAGAAAATTTGTAATTATATACCAAGATTAACAAATGAATTGGTCATATCGAATTTAAAGAAGAAGAATATTATTATAACCGATTCAACTTATGATTCTCTTGAAATTTCTATTTTATTAGGTGCTGACGTATTAGCTAGTTTATTTACTGGAACTGTAGAAAATATAGAAGAAGGAATTATCGCCATGCAAACCAAGCTTGGATGGACGCTAATGGGTAGACTTCACAACAAGATGAATTCTTTTCAATCAACGACTCAGACATTATTGATTTCAGACCTATGGAACTTAGATGTACTCGGCATTACAGATCCAGTTGAGGTAAAAAGTAAGAATGATATGCATCATGAAGTATTAGAGCGATTTAACAATTCCATTATTTTTAATAAGAATCAAAGGTATGAGGTAATGTTGCCTTGGTCAGAAGGTCATCCAGAACTTCACAGTAACAAAGAAATATCTGAAAAAAGGTTAATTTCTGTAACAAGTAAACTTAGAGATATGAATAAGTTTTCTGAATATGAACAAGTTTTTCATGAATGGGAACAACTTAAAATAATTGAAGAAGTTACCAATGAATTTGGCAGTAATTCTTGTCATTACTTGCCGCATCATGCAATAATAAAAGACTCTAGTGCAAGTACTAAAATCAGGCCAGTATTCAATGCATCCGCTAAAGATAAAAGAGGTCATTCTTTAAATAGTTGTTTAGAAACTGGTCCTAATTTATTAGAATTAATACCTTCAATTTTATTAGGATTTCGAATAGGCTCGATAGGTGTAATTTCAGACATCAAGAAGGCATTTTTACAAATCAGTTTAGCCGAAAAAGATAGAGACTTCCTAAGATTTTTATGGTGGAAAGACTATTCAAAAAGGGAAATGAAAATTTATAGACATTGTAGAGTCGTATTTGGAGTAAAATCAAGTCCATTTTTATTAGCAGCTACCATAAATCATCATCTAGAAGCTGAAGCTGAACAATATAAAAATACAGCACTTAAACTAAAACAATCATTCTATGTTGATAACTGCGTTACAAGTGTAAATTCTGATGAAGAACTAAACATTTTTATCTCAGAATCTACATCTTTAATGACAAAAGGAAGTTTTGATTTAAGAGGCTGGATACATTCCTTTGGAGAAGGTAATGAAGATATAGCATGTAAGAATAATGTCACTTCAGTATTGGGTTTGTCATGGAATTTTAAAAATGACACGCTTTTTTGCGATATGCACAGTATAAATGATTTATCTGATGTTCCATCAACCAGAAGAGGGTTACTATCCATTGCCCAGAAATTATTTGACCCAATTGGTTTCACGTGCCCTGTATTGCTCATCCCAAAAACTATTTTACAAACTACATGGAAATTAAAATTAGGATGGGATAAAGAGTTACCTGAAGAGATTATAAAGCAATTCAAGAAATGGGTAAAACAAATTTCTTGGTTAAACTTATGTGTAATTCCTAGAGCTCTAAGTTACGTTTCTTTAAATAATTCCAACAATACTTTACATATCTTTTGTGATGCAAGTAGAATGGCATATGCAGCATGTGTTTTTATAAGAATGGAATTTGAGGAAAAAGTATCAGTCCAGCTTCTACAAGCTAAGTCGAGAATTGCACCAATGAAAGAAATTACCTTACCTCGTTTGGAATTGATGGCAGCATTAATTGGTTCAAGATTATCTAACTCTATAAAACAAACTGAAAATTTAAACATATCCAAGACTTTTTATTGGTCTGATTCAACAGTTGTATTGGCTTGGATAAAAACAAAGGGTGATTGGAATACCTTTGTTGGAAATAGAGTAAAAGAAATATGTATTTTTACCGACTCAAAAGATTGGAATCATGTACCAGGTGAAATGAATATTGCGGATCTTCCATCTAGAGGTTGTGATGCAAAACACCTCATGGAAAGTAAATGGTGGGAGGGTCCTGACTGGCTAAAAGAGAAACCTGAGTGTTGGCCGAAGTCAAATGATATATTATATCCTGAATATGAAATTGAAAAAGAACGAAAGAAATATACTACAACTGTAATATGTGAAACTAAAATTTTAACCAAGAATTTCAATTACTTTTCAAAGTTTACGAAATTATGTAGAATGATAGGATGGATTCTAAGATTTCACTTCAATTCAAAAAGTAATGAAAAAGGTAGATTGAAAAATGAACTGACATTTGCTGAGATAAAAAAGGCCGAAACTTATTTATTAAAAATGATACAGACCGAAAGTTTTGGAAAATTAAAACTTGAAGTAGTACACAATTTACAGGTATTTATCGATAAACAAGATTTATTACGAGTAAAAACAAGATTGTCTTACCTAGATGATACTGAACAATTTAAGTTTCCTATATTATTGCCCACTAACCACGAGATTGTTAATAAGCTGATTTATGAACAGCATATATTAAACCATCATGCAGGAGTAATAACACTGCTCGGAATTTTAAGGGAAAATTATTGGATACTAAAAGGTAGGAAAACTATCAAACAAGTTTTATCTAATTGTGTTATATGTAAAAGACATAGTCAGAAGTCGATAGAAACACCTTTTGCACCATTACCGGAAAATCGGATAAAAGACACTGCACCATTTCAAGTAACAGGGATAGATTATGCTGGTCCACTATATTTGAAAGAAGAAAAGAAAGCCTGGTTTGTTATATTCACGTGTGCTGTTTATAGGGCTGTTCACTTAGAGCTAGTAACTTCGTTGTCTACTGATACTTTCTTATTAGTTTTAAGAAGATTTATAGCTCGTCGAGGAAGGGTTTCAATTATTTATTCCGATAATGGTACCAATTTTATTGGAGCTAATAATCATTTGAAGAAAATTGATTGGGAGGAAATAGTAAATTATTCTTCAGTGAAGAAAATAGATTGGATTTTCAATACTCCAACTGCATCCTGGTGGGGAGGATGGTGGGAGCGCATGATAAGAACTATTAAAGAACTGTTACGACGAAATTTGGGAAAATCAAATCTAAATTATGAAGAACTTACTACTATTTTGTGTGACTGCGAATCTATTATCAATTCTAGACCACTGACTTACGTTTCGGAAAATGAAGAATTAATTCCACTTAGTCCAGCACATTTCATACAGAGTAATCCAAGCAGTGAGGTACCAGATCTAGATGTTATCGACAGACAGCATTTAATGAAAAGATATAGATACCTACAGAAAATCAGACAAGATATGCGAACTAGATTTAGAAAAGAATACTTGTCAAATTTAATCAACTATGGTTTTAGGAAAAGTAGTTTTAATCTGCAAGTAGGAGACATTGTAATCTTAGAAGTAGATAATGTGAAAAGAGTGAATTGGCCAATAGCCAAAGTTCTAGAAATTTACCCAGGAAAAGACAACGTATCAAGAGTCGCAAGGATTAAATTATCCCATCACGAATTAATTAGACCGGTTCAAAAGTTATATCCATTAGAAATTCGTGATTACACTATACTTAACAAAGAGAAGAAAACACAAGAAGAAAATGATGAAGAGCAAAGATTAGCCAGTCGGAGATTTAATCAAGAAGAAGGGAATTCATTAAGAACTAGATATGGAAGATTAGTCAGAAAACCTTCACGTTATGGCGATCCATGAAAATAAGAAGTTCTGCGAAGTTTCCTCTTCGCACAATGTGGGAGGATGTTGGAAATGGGTTTCATGGTTACTCATAATATATTGAAAATATTATTATTTTGTTGATATAGTTTTATGTCAGATTTGAAAGATAACGTTTTATAATTTTACTTGTCATTAAATATTTGAGGAGAAGCTCTTTCATTTTATTCCAATATTATACACAATAGTTTCTACACTGAGGGACTTGCTGTGGATCAGATTGTTTTTGAGTGGTTTTCCAAAGTACGAAATAAGAAGATTCCTTTGTCTGGGCCATTAATTAAAGAAAAGGCACTAGAAGTTGCAAAAGAATTAAAGTGTGACATTTTCAAAGCATCAAATGGATGGTTGGAAAAATTTTGCAAGAGACACAATATCACGTTTAAGTCTGTTTGTGGCGAGTCTGCACACATCAATTTACAAGAGGTTGAAAACTGGAAAATCAAATTAAATAAAATCTTGGAAGACTATTCTGCAGAAGATGTTTACAATATTGACGAAACGGGATTATTTTATAGAGCATTACCTACAAAAACATTTGCTCTAAAAACTGACAACTGTGCTGGAGGAAAAGCTGCTAAAGACCGATTAACAATTTTATTTTGTACTAGTATGGCTGGTGAAAAAGAAAAACCTTTAGTAATAGGTAAAGCAAAAAACCCGAGATGTTTCAAAGGAGAACATATCAATAAGTTACCTTTGGAATGGACGTCTAGTAAAAAAGCTTGGATGAACGAAAACATAATGAGTTCATGGTTACATAAGTTTGACAAAAAAATGGAAAAACAAAAGAGAAATATACTATTGTTTTTAGATAATGCAACTTCCCATCCTAACAATATAGTCCTTAAAAAGATTAAACTGATTTTTTTACCGCCGAATACTACATGTGCCAGCCAGCCTCTAGATCAGGGAATTATACAAAATTTCAAAATTATATATCGAAGATTTTTAGTCAAAAGATTACTTATGCTTATGGAATCCGAGCCATCTCTAGAGAAAATAGAAAAAAGCATAACAGTTGCAAATGCTTTAATATGGATAGTGGCAGCTTGGGGAAAAGTTACGGCAAAAACAATAGTAAACTGTTTTTCAAAGGCTGGATTTAAAAAAGCTGGAGACCCAACTGATGATGGCCAAGAAGAATTTGAAAATAATTTTACCGACCTATCCACTTTAATACCAACTGAAATGGGTTTGGATTTCAACGGATATTCTTCTATAGATGAAGAACTAACCACTGAAGATTCCGATTTTTCAATTTCTAAATGTGTTGAGGACTTCCTGGCGAACAGTGATGAACAGTCTGATATTGAAGAAATTAGTGACGAACAACAAGCTCCTAAAATTTCCAGCCTTAGTGAAGCATGTGATAATTTAAGGGATCTAGAAAAATTCTTTTTTGTAAGTAACAATGTGAGCGCTTACACAAAAATATCAGAGATTTTGATAAATTGTGAACACGACTTTTTCGAAAACAAACTAAAGAATATGAAGCAGACTACAATATTAGATTTTTTTAAAAGATAATTCACATCATACATATGTACATAATTGTATTTTATAATTTTTTCAAATAAAATAAATTTTATAAGTGGCAGTTTTTTATTCTTATCTATGTGTGAAAATGCTTATTACTAAAAATTTGTACAGAAAGGATTAATAAAACTTCCTATCGTTTTTATTAATTTTACATTTTTGTATTTACTGTAAAAAATATTTTTATTTTTCAATTTTTCAAAAATCAAAGACTTTAAAGGTTTATATTACTAAACCGATTTAAGGAATTTTGGATAACTTTAATTTGCAAGACATTAATCGAACTTCCTTTATATTAAAATTGTTAAACCTCTTAATAACGGACACCTCCCAATAACGAACAAAAAAAAATTCCCCCTAGCTGTCCGCTATTCAGAGGTTTTACTGTATGATGTTTACAGAGGGAAGTTAATTATTTAAAATTGATTTTCTAGATGTATTGAAACAGACATGGAAAACCACTGGCAAAGAATTTGAGATATTTTCCCAAGATTGGTTGAGACACTGTGCACAAAGAAAAAAAGGGAGGATTTAAAAAATAACTAAGTCAGTCAATATGGAGAATGGTAAGTCAATGTTTCCTTTGTAAAGGTATTACTCATATTCAATAGATTCAACCGTGATAGCATGATACCTCTGATATGAGCACAGATTTAGCACACACAAACCGATGTTTTAATACCTTGATACCATATTTTACTAGCAATGTTCCTGGGCAATATTAAAACTATGTTGTTTTATGGTATTATCGTACTTGAATACTAATTGCGTTAGGATTAATTACTAGAACCAACCGTCTGTTAGTGCTCATTTTGGCCAACCAAAGATACCTTTGAATCTATATCCTTATATTCACAACTTTGTGGTTAAGCATGGCTACACAAGTAGGATTATACATAGGACAATTAAGTATTAGTCTTCTCCTAAAATAATGACATAGTTTACAAAACTCGTGTCGCGGTAATGGAAAATTGGTTTTGGTGTTTGTTAAAACTGTGCTTACACTGATTATCATGCCAAAGATTCCAGTAGTCATAATTGAATTATGGTATACGCGCGAGATATCCAGTATGCCAAATCAAAATGTTTTTTTTTATATAAAAAGCATAGCTATACAGAGTTGTTTGATATGTTATTATTATAAGTATGTGTTGGTGTGTAAACTGTTTTATTGGAACAGGGATAATAGTAATATTAAAGTAAATACAAGTGAGGAAAAACATTTATTATCTTCAACCAACTGGCGCACAGATGGCAGCATTGTATGTTCATGATTCAATCAAGTATTGCAACTTTCACTGGAACGTCGTTTTGCTGTCATCCACATTTAAGTATTCAGGTAGTAAATTGTGACTCTCCAAATAAGTGTTAAAAAACGATGGAGCCTCGATTTGAGTAAGTATATCTCCTTTACTATAATTCCTACAAATTATATTATTATTGTGATAATATAAGAACATACTGTAGTATCATGACCTAACCCTCAAATTATCCACCAATATGTACTGCTTTATATGGGATGAGGATTTTGTTTATGTTACCATACGGTAACGCTAGGCGTTTAGGATGTCATAAGAATAATATTCTATAATAGCTACTATTTACTTACAGAAAGGGATTTACTCTTCAAGAAGCCCTCGAAATTGCCTACAATGATGATGTTCAAGACATTTTCATTGAACCGCCAGACCCGAACGTACTGACGGATGAAGATTCAGGCGAAGAGGATGAAGGTGGCCTTTTAGACAATTTGCCGGGCTCACAGTTGCGAGCTAAAGCTGAAGTTGTTTTATCCAATGAAGATCGCATTGGAAATTTTGCCGAGCCTAACATAGAACCTGAAATCAACGAAGCCCTGCAGGAGCCAGTTAAGACTTTTATTTTTAGTCCCGTAAAAGAAACAGAATGGATTCAAGGTGATCTTATGTATAATGAAGCTCGAATATTTCCAGCTGGTTCTTATACGAAATACAGAGATTTATCACCAGTAGCACTTTTTGAACAATTTTTTGATATTGAAACGATGATGTATTTAACTGATCAAATATCTCGCTACGCCCTTTTTAAAAATTGCCCGGATCCCAAAGTTACTGTTGATGAACTAAAATGTTACATTGGAATTTTATTGCTATCAGGGTACAATCAGTTACCAGGTAAACGTTATTATTGGGAGAACCAGGAGGATGTGAGGAATAACATGGTCCACAATGCAATGCGTAGAAACAGATTTCTTCAAATTTCGCAGTTTCTACATTGTGCTGACAACAACACACCTGATCTTACCGATAAGGTGTGGAAACTGAGACCCCTTATGGATAGAATAAAAGAAAAATGCCTCCAACATTTTGAGCCAGAAGAGAAATTATTCTATGATGAAAGTATGATTAAATATTATGGCAAGCACAGCTGTAAACAATTTATACGAGGTAAGCCAATAACATTTGGCTATAAGATGTGGTGCCTCAACACAGTTTCTGGATACCTCGTGAATTTTGAACTTTATCAAGGCAATTCTCCTAGACGCAATACGGAATACGAAAGATTTTTTGGAAAAGCAGCAGCTCCCTTTGTTCAAATGTTGGATGAGCTGCCTGAGAAAAAACGTAATCTGCCGTATCAGCTGTATTTTGATAATCTTTTCACCGGTTTAAATTTATTATATTATCTAAAACAACAAGGGTACAACGCAACAGGAACCATCCGTGAGAACCGTTTGTCAAAAAACTGTCCATTATCAGATAAAAAAAGATTTCAGAAAAATTATAGAGGCATTTACGAATCTGCCATTGAGCGAACCTGTGGGATTATAGTTGTACGTGGGCTAGACAATAGTGTCGTAACCGTAGCCTCTACTTGCCATGGCATTTTTCCAAATACCAATGTTAGACGTTTTTCCCAAGCTGAGAAGCAAATGATTACCGTTCTTCGTCCTAACGTAATAGGGCAGTATAATTCATCCATGGGCGGAACTGATTTGATGGACGAGAATATAAATAGATATCGGATAGGTATAAGAGGTAAAAAATGGTGGTGGTGTCAGTTTACATGGCTAATTGACATATGCATAAATAATGGTTGGCAGCTTCATAAAAAAGTCGGCGGAAGCTTTCAGCAGCTAACTTTTCGGAGAGAAATTGCCAACAGTTACTTAAAAACATATGGTTCGGCACCAAAAGGTCCTGGTAGACCTGCTACTTCGCGATCCAGTATCACTTTGAACCGAATTTCAGACAGCTTACGATATGATAGGCTAGACCATTTAGTTGAAAGCTGCCCAGGAAATAAAAGGAGATGTGCAGGCGAGGGCTGTTCTTCACACGTGCGCACCATGTGCAAAAAATGTGACGTCGGCCTTTGCATACCGTGTTTTTCGATTTTTCATACAAATTAGTATTATTTTTTGTTACTTTATTTCAAAATATAAGTTTGTGAACATGTGCACATTTTGTATTACACAAGCGCCTAGTGTAACCATATGGTAACAGTATTTTTTTTGAAAAGTAAGCATTTTTTAAGACAAAAATTGTATAAACACGCCTCCATGTGATTAATAAAAACGAAAACAGTCAACAAATCTGGCAATTTAAAACAAAAATTAATTCGGGCGTTTAAGGGTTAATATCCCGAATATTATGCTTCAACATTTGCTTTCAGGTCTACACCGAAGGTGATGAGAGATAGATAGCTAGCAGCTCATTTCATTTTTTTTCTTATGTAGGGGAACAGGGGGCACGGTGTTACACGGGGTACAGTGTTAAACTACGCGCCAACTTTTTAAATTTGAACTGAAAACCGTACCGCCGTCACTGTCGACACTTCCCATCATTGTTTGATACCGTGCCTGTTTGTAGAGCGCTAAAGTGCATTGAAGCAGAAATATAACCATTTTCAAGTTTTTTTAACAGCAAAGTAAGTATATCATGTTTAAAAATATGTTTTGTTGGTCTGTAGATAAATATTACAAGTAGTTGTTTTGATATTTGGAACCATAAACACATTAGTTAACTACAAGCTCACAATATAAACATAACCTTAAAAAATTGTCCAATGTCAGAATTGATATTTGAATAAGAAAACGGCGTTTGGGGCACAGTGTCACAACTGATAGAGGGCTACAGTGTTATACTGTTTTGTATGTGGGGCACACTGTGACACTTACTTTTTTAATTAGAAAACATTGAAACTCGTTAAGTCGGCACCTACCTATATTACAATCAATTGAAGGTATATTTTTATATTCTTTTCAGAACTAAAATGGTACGTAATAGAAATCAGACTCGAAAAATAGCCGTTTTTACTGAGGATATGATGAAAACTGCAGTTCTAAATGTTGTGGATAATGGGTGGTCAGTAAGGGCAGCAGCAATCCAAGCCAATGTAGTTCAAATGACTTTAAAAAGGTATGTTGACGAATATAAAGCTTTGTCTGAAGAGGAACGTACACATTTTCGATTTACGCCCAACTATGGAGTCAATCAAGTTTTCTCTAAACAGCTAGAAGACTTATTAAGAGATTATTTGATTACAGCTTGTAAAATGCACCACGGCTTAACTAGGAATAATGTAATGCAATTTGCGTATGAACTTGCGGTGGAAAATAATCTGAAATATCCAACATGTTGGAATACTCATAAACGGGCAGGGGTGGACTGGTTATATGGTTATATGAAACGATATCCTGAATTATCTATACGAAAACCTGAGGCCACCAGTCTGAGTCGTGCAACCAGTTTCAACAAAACTAATGTTAACGAATTTTTGATAACCTAGTCAAAGCTTTTAAGAAATTTCCTAATGGTCCAGCTCCAGAAAATATTTATAATTTAGATGAAACAGCACTTACTACCGTACATAACCCTCCCAACGTCGTAGGACCAAAGGGATTAAAACAAGTAGGGCAGGTAACTTCTGGCGAAAGACAGGACAGAATGTTGAATGGTGCACCTCCTGGATCTGCAGGGGCAGCTGCCAAAACAGGTTGGGTTAACGGTGAAGTTTTTATTGATATATTAAAACATCTACAACGTTTCACAAAATCCTCATCAGAATCTCCCATACTGCTAATTATGGATAATCATGAGTCGTATATTACAATTGCGTCATTGGAATTCTGCAAGTCTAACGGAATTATACTACTGACTTAACCGCCACACACAAGTGATAAACTTCAACCATTAGATAAATCGATGTATAAGCCGTTAAAAACACATTTTAATAAAGCTTGTAATGACTGGATGATAATGAATCATGGAAAAACGATCACCATATACCAAATAGCTGAGCTCTTGGGAAAAGCATATCCTCTCGCATTCATTCCAAATAACATTACCAGTGGTTTTAGGTCGACTGGCATTTGGCCATTGAACAGGCAGATCTTTTCAGATGACGATTTTCTAGCATCTGCAGTAACAGATAGACAGACTCCTGTACAGCAGATCACGAACGAAGCAGATGAGATACCAGTACAAGTTACTATTGTACAGCTGAACCTGAAGCAGAGTTTAACGAAACTCCCGAGACACCACAGCAAGTCCAGGATAAACAAACTGAGAAGACACCCTCAGTGGCCCCATTTCAGCGTCCGTCATGTTCAACATCATCAGAAATGCCTTCTACTTCGGTAAAAGAGTCCTCATTAGTTTTGCCACAACAAGTTCGTCCTTATCCCAGAGCAGAAGCTAGAAAGGAAAGAGTAGAAAGCGTAAAAGTGCAATCTTAACAGACACACCCATTAAAGACGGAATAATAGCTGATTTAAAAATTAAACAAGAAAAAAACGGAAAAAAGATGTCTAAAAAAAGTGGTCGAACTTTACATAAACGGATGCAGAGGCCAACATCAGCTTCAGAAGATGAAGTCTCGAATATTGAAAATGAAATCGTCGCAAAGCGACAAAAATCAGTGAAAAGAAATGTTTTTCAATCAAAGAAACCAAATATTAAAGAAATATCCGATTCAGAAGAATCTGAAGGATCTTACTCATGCGCAGATACTGAGTCCAGTATGGGATCTTTTATAAGTGCAGATGGAGATCCATCAGAAGCAAATGACGATGATAACAAGGAAATTAACATTGGAGATTATGTTCTCATTAAAGAGGTGTTTCTAAAGGCATTGAAGTAATGTCCATTGAATATGTTAATAACATAACCGAAACTACGGTGAACGTAAGTTTATATTTGTTCCTGCTGATTTAGACTATGTTTTTGATATTTCCCAAGTTTTTATGAAATTACCAGCCCCCCAACCTTCAGGCCAGACAGCAAGAAGAAGTGAAATGTTAGTTTTTCCGGTAGATTTTCAGGCATACTATAATGTATTAAAATAAGTCCTATTTGGGTACTATGTAAAGTGTTGAAAAATAAATTTTCCGATTACAGCTTTTCACTTATCTCCTATTTATCCATCAAGTAACAGTGTGCCCCATAGCATGCAACACTGTTCCCCACTAACGGGGCACACTGTTACAATTGTAGTTGTTATACATCATTGTCCCAGTCTAGAAATAAAAGTTTTTCTTTCACTTGATTATCCTGAGACATGGACCTATCAGGAACAAATCATTTGGTATCGGAAAATTCACTGTTAATAAAATAGCGCCAGAGTAACAAGAAAAAAATATTTTTGTGTAACACTGTGCCCCCTGTTCCCCTATATATCATATTTTTATAAAATAAACTTAAATTGGTTTATTGGTTGTTTCAATATTCATCCCCTATTGTGATCATAATGATATAGTATTCTGATCTTGATATTCACTTTCTCCCACGAGCTCTCAAAGACTCTGCAGGATGTATAGGATAATTTTTTTACTTTTTCGAAGTTTGTGAATCGAATTTAAAAATAAACTTTACTTACTATCGTACATCGTACCTCCTGGTAAGTTTTACATGTTGGAAAAGAAAACATTCTCAATAAAATGGAAAAACATTAAAGTTAGTTCTTATAATATTCTAATTCCTTAACACAATGGCACTGGGCATTGAGGATATTGTGAAATCTTGCTTTTAACCTAAACAAATCTGATGGTGTAAATTTGTATTCTCATTCAACTTTTTATTCCTTTTTATTCAATCGAATATCTGAAGTAAAATGCAGATTTTTTCAGGTGAAAAGTTAGGGATTTACAATATCGGATGTCGCTGTCCAGCATATGCCATAGTAACGGGGAAGTAGTTGTTTTCCATTACATATTACAAATGGTAATTTTGTTGTGATTCTAAAATTATTTTTTCCAATTTAATAGTTTCCTTTTTCAATGTAGAATATCTTGTACTATTCTCAATGCGAACTCTTAAATACCACGCCAGAAGCATTACATGCGAATATCGCAAAGTGACCTCTCATGGATCTCACAAAAGGCTATATATGCGAATCTCCTACAGAACTCGCCAGGGGCACTGCATGCTATGATCACACAACGAGCTCACAGAGACGTCGATATGAGCAATAAAAAAGAATTTCCCAAAGTAATAGTAACAGGATGCCACCGAGAACTCGCCGGGGTGTATTGTTCGGGAATTTCCACGTCAGATATCTGTAAGACTTCGCTGAGAATATCCCGGCGGCGGACATTTGGAGGAGATATAGAGCTCTCAACAACCTCTCGGAGAGGTAACAAAAGTTGTCACAATTTCTTAAAAAGAGATCGCGGGGATATCTTTAGGACCTCTTTGTGTTGCCTGGGAATATTATTGAAAAATCGACCCTATAAAAGGATTATTGTCCTATATTCTACTGGAATCCAATAACATTAATTCGGCTTATAAGTGATAATATGCGTTTAAGAAGATTTCATAAATTCAGACAGATAATTAATTTGGTTGATGTAACCTCTCACGAAGAAGGTAATTCATACCTTCTATGGAAGGTTCGTTTGTTGTATGATGCGGTGAGAACAAGATGTCAAGAACTACTACCATTAGAACGAAACTTGTGTGTAGACGAGATAGTGGTGCCTTTCAAAGGAGAAGAGGAATTGGAAATAAAATTTACCAAGTACCTACCTTCCTTCGGTCCATTAACCTGTTCAACTTTTGCATGGAAATGCACGGATGAATGTGCTCTCATTACCAGAGAGGATATTGTTCTGTTTGGGTCCTTATAAATGAAAGATCACGAGTTAGTTAAATATTCATTAAACACACAATAGGGAAAACTAGCTGCTGACAGCTATCGAGATTCTTACTGACAGTTCTCCCACCCGGAGTTCCGTACAGCTTTAGCAATCCTTAAAACTACTACAACTAACACAACATCTCCCTCTTTTTCAATTTTTAATCAAACAAAAATCATATAGTTTTAACCCACATAGTCTCTCAGATAAGAGGGCTTTTTAAGGTTTCTTTTAGGTCTTTGTGACACCTGAGCGTCGGGAGGCATATATTGAGTTTTTGGAGACAAATGCATATTGGGGGTTGACGACACATTAAATTTAGGTGACACGGATTGAGACACTGGCACATTACTTTCATTTAAGTCATTTTCCTTAACAGCTGAGTTTTGTTTTTGTTCAACATTTGAATCGGAGGGAGTACATAATATATTTTCTCTAGCCCTATTATTATCACTTTTGAAAACAGAAGAATTTGATTCGTTTTGTGCTGGTTCAGATGAGACTAATGCCGGAGTAAACTGATTAGGTTTGGTATAATAAGGAGCAGGTATTAAATGCCATCTATTACGACGGTAAATGTTCCCAGAATTGGATTGAATCAAATATGAACGCGGTTCTTCAGGAAACTCTATTATCTTTGGATAAATTCTAAGATCAGTTACCCAGACATAATCTCCTATTTTATAATCTGACAAATTTTTTGTCCGGTGTATGTTGTTAAACTGTTTAGCACTCTTATCCTTAGACCTACTCTCTTTTTCTTTCAGAGAACTCAAATCTACTTGACAATTCAGTTGGCTTGGTAGAATGGGTAAAAAAGACTTAATTTTTCTACCGTATAACAAGTAGTTCTATAGGATAACAAAGCTCGATATATATCGTCATTTTTCTTAATTAAATTTTTTGCCACTTTTACAGCCGCCTCAATACAACCGTTAGATTGAGGAAAAATCGGGCTACTTGTTGTCAGTTTAAAATCGTATTCCTTGGCAAATTTCTGAAACTCACTTCGGAATTGTGGACCATTGTCCGAACGCACTATTTCACAGATTCCATACCTAGAAAATATTTCTTTTACTTTCTCAATAATGACTGATTCAGTCATTTTATGGAGTTTGAAGATTTCGAAAAATCTTGAATAATAATCAGTTATTATTAAGTACCATACTTCGTTACATTTATAAAGGTCCAAAGCTGCTTTCTGCCACGGTCTTTCGGGGAATATATCGCATATCATTGGTTCTTTCGGATTGGTTCGATGTTCAACACATTGCGGGCAGTTCCGTACTAGGTTTTCAATTTGTGTAGAGAGACCCGGCCACCAGACAGAAGTTTTCGCCCTGTTTCTACATGCCACTATACCAAAATGTCCATCATGTATGATGTTGTATCCTCGTGAGTTAGGCAAGTGAAACAGGTTTTTCAAAAGATAACTATTTATTCGTTTAAAATGTATAGTGTAAACCCGACAAAGAATGTGCGAAAAAATGACCAATAGTCCTGCCAAGCTTTCTGTTTTATAGAACATGTAAATCATGTGATCGAAGCTTCTAGAACTTTAAGTTAAACCAATGAAATTATGACAACCTTTCTAATACTGACCAATGAGACAAAAACGCAAATGTTAGTATTTCTATGAACTAGTTATGAAAACAGAAAACTCAGCTAATTACGAAATAAAACCTTTTATGAAATATATTATGTAGAAATATGAAGACTGATATAAAGAATGCGATTAATATGCATTTCATTAATAAAATAACAGAAATAAAATAAGAGCAATACCTCGAAGAGGGTGTAAAGTAAGGGCTTTACAACACCTCCCCCCTAATTTTTAAAATTGTACCTTGGGTTACAATTTTCAGCGCGCTCATGGCTATCACTTTTAATTTTTTCATTAACAACTTCGGTTTCGTCGGCTGTTTGATGTGTCTCTGGGATTTTTATTTCATTTTTTACTTGAGGTTCCACTATGATAAACTTTTTTCTTATTATGTAATATGATATAGAAAGACTTATTAATATGAGTAATATTACATATACAATTACATTATGCAAATTCCATGAGAGATAGGATGGATCTTGAACTTTGTCTAAATCGAAAGATAATGAATTTAAATCCTGGCTAAATTTTGATAGGGTTTGAATATCATTAGATTGAATTGTAGTAGGTGAATTTATTCCTAACATGTCAATATTATTGAAATTCGAATAATTGAAGTGAATTTCTTTCTTTATATCCAAGGGTGGAATATAATTTATAGTAGTTTTGGTAAGGTACTCGTACCTGGGAGACTACTGGATAGAAGAGGGACAGTTACCTAAGTTGAGGCCTGCAGATATCCTAAAATTCCTCCGGAAAATAGGACTAAAGGAGCTACTAGTATCTGAGACTCTCCTCAGAAACTAAGTAGAAGTAAGGGGGCACAATAGATCTTTTAGGTCTAAGTGAATGTTACCCCAAAATACATACATACATACATACATACAAGGTACTCGTTATGAGGGGCTAATATCATATCTTTTGTATAAGCTGAACAATTTGAGTTGATGTGAAGAATTCCTGTGCCATTTAGTGTTAAGGATAATCTTTGTTTAACAGATTTACAAATAAGGTCTACATTTTCTTCTGTGGGAATAGTGTACAACCATGAGTTCGCTTGTGCTAATTGTATAAAAATAGGATAAATTACAAATAATATTTTTTTATTACAAGACTTTGGAATGGATAATGAAGGTACAAATAAATTTGCTTCACAACCACCGTGTAAATGCACTAATAATATAGGTTTTTTCTGTTCACAGACATAATTATTTCCTACAGTAGTCTTACAGAACGCGAGTTCCAAGTCACTTAACATAATATAATGTTGCTTTATAGCATCAATACATAAATTGTTACTTTCTGGCACAATAAATGCGTATCGGTTTAAAGAAACTTGAGTAGGTAGACTGGAAATTTTATAAATTCCGTATTCTCTCGGAGTTATCAAAGGAACATACAAAACAAACGTTACTTTATTATTATAAAAATAAACATTAGTTTCTGTTAATTTGAAAAGAACATGTGTATTTTCCAAAATAGGACTGACAGGAAAACTTAACCCTTCCATATAATTTTGTAAATTACTCAAATGTTTTATAAGTTCTACTGGACTGATTATTAGAGGATGTAATTTTCCTTCTAGAGATTTTTGGATTATACTTAATAAATTTTCTTGGTGTGACTTGAAAATCGTTTCTATGAATGAAAAAAGTGAAAAAATTTCAGTAATCTTCATATTTATTTCTAAATTGTTAATAAAATTACCTGTTATATCTAACTTATTTTCTAATAACTTTGTTCTATTTAAGAACCAAGAATTACTATCTAACAGAGTACTTCGTACGATTGACGTCTGCTCTTTCAGGAGTTTTGTTAAATGATTTTGATTATCTTTTAATTTTTGTATTTGTGAATCAAAAAATTTTGCGTCTTCCTCGTCTAAAGTTCCAAATAAGGTCTTTGAAATTGAACCAATAATATTTAGCAAACCTCTTTTTATTCTAGATCGGGCTTGTACATCTGCGCCTAGCATTTCCAAAATTATTTTATCGTTATCATTAATATTTTTAAGGAAGTATTCAGTAGTGTGCTTCATGGAATCACATTCGTTATTTTCTAAACCGCGTGATTCGGCTAATTTACAAAAATTTTCCAATACATTTCTGTAATATAAAATCGTTTTGTATTCGCTGTGATAATTAATTAAGTCTAAATAAACAACTAACTTCCATTTATCGGTGTAGAGATTCAAGTTACCAATATTTTCGTAGTACAGTCCTGGACTTGAATTTATTAGGGTATTATTATAATAAACACTTGAAAACACCATCAGTGGCAGGGTGGACAAAAGAACTGATGGCAAATTCATGGCCTAAAAGTAATAAAAAAAAAATTTTATATAGCATAACTTAAACAAGTTCCTTAAGTATTAAGTTAATGATTTTAACTAAAAACTATACTAAAACAAAATTAAAATGCAAATGTGTAATACTTTTAATTCCAAAAACTTACAGAGTGGAAAAAATTATTTATTTATTTTTTTTTTATTCAGAAAAAAGTTTTAATCTGTTCATGTGAACTTTAACTAGTTTTTTGTTGATTTTTATTGTACAATTTACATCCGAATCGATGGATATGACCTCGTAAGGTCCTTTAAATAACGGCTGCAACTTTTTGGTTTTTCCTACTATGATAGATTCATTTTTAAGGAGAACTTTATCGCCTACATTTATATTGAGAGGATTAATATTTTTATCATAGTATTTCTTTGACATTTCTTTACTTTTTGTTAATTTTTCGCGAGCTATTTCATGAGAGTGTTGCATTCTTGATTTTAGTTCATTGTAGTAGTCATCATAACTATAAAGGACTTCGGGAGATTTAATTAACGTTGTAGGCAATTCTGCTTTGTGGCCAAAAAGGAGTTCGAAAGGAGTAAAAGAGGTGGATATATGAGGAGTAGTATTATAAGTGAATGTAGCAAAAGGCATAAACTCATCCCAATTATTCATATCTTTGTTTATAAAACTTCTTAAATATTCTACAAAAGTTCTGTGAGATCTTTCCAAACTGCCGTTACTTTGAGGATGGAAACTCGTAGTTTGAATTTTAGAAACTTTTAATAATTGACACGTCTTTTTAAATAAATCACTGAGGAAATTTGAACCCTGATCCGTCAATACATATTTGGGAATTCCATACTGACAGATAATTTTTGTTGTAAATTGATAGGCTAGCGTCTGAGCCGTTTGGTCTGGAATCGGTATAGCTAAAGAAAATTTAGTTAGATCATCCATGAATGTTAGTAAATATTTATTGCCTTGATCAGTTACATTTAGTGGCCCTACGATATCTAAAAATACCTTTTCAAATGGCTTAGATGAGGTGGTAGTAATTACCATCGGTAGTTTTGTTTTTTTACCAGTTTTATTTTTTTGGCAAATTTCACAAGAACGAATAAATTTCTTTATATGTTTAAACATGTTTTTCCAGCGATATTTTTCCTTTATTCGGTTAAAAGTTCTATTAACTCCTTGATGTCCACCTAGTGGACAATTATGATACTCCTTTAATATGGTTTCTATTTCTTTTTGACTAAGGTCTTGATATACGTTGTTATGACAAATTGTGATTACTGTATTTGCTTCTCTGAAAATATAGCGAAACATTATCCTAATAACGTCTAGTTTTAATCGCTCGGTTTTACATTCATCAGCTGAGAAGGCAAGGTCACTAATACCGTGTTGTGTTACAAAAGACTTCAAGTTCATTAGTGAATAAAAAATATCATCGTATTTTGCTTTTTGGAAATCTGACTCTTTTGTAATTAAATAAATAAAAAATCGATCATTATGCTTTAAATATGCAATGTCGTGTAGCTCTCTATTTTGCGCTTTTAATTCGTTGTGATTATTATCGTATTTTTGATGGTCATCAAATTCTTTACTCGCAAAGAAAATTATACTGGGTTTGTCTACATTATTTACAACGTCGGTAATATTTTCAGAAACATCTAAGATATTTTTATTCATGATAATTTTATTTTTGATCTCTTTTAGATATTGATTATAAGAGTTATTAGCAGATGAAGATCTAGTGTTCATTTTATAAATCCTAGAAAGACTATCAGCATTGGAAATAAGTTTACCGGGTCGGTAAATAATCTTGTAATTGAATTCTTCGAGTTTAAGTCTGAAACGGGTTAGTCTTGAGGAGGGATTTGAATGTGAAAAAAGATAAGATAGCGGTTTGTGATCACTGACGATTAGGAAGGGTCTATCACCCCAAAGATAGGGTCGAAAATGCTGGGTGGACCAAACTATACTTAAAATCTCACGTTCAATTGTCGAATAATTTTGTTCAGCCTTATTCAAAACTCGACTAGCGTAAGCAATAGGTCTATCTTCACCTAATTTTCCTTGTGATAATACTGATCCTATCGCGTATTTACTCGCATCTGTTGTTAAAATAAATTCCTTTTCAAAATCCGGATATTGCAATACGGGAGGGCTAATAAGTTTTTCTTTTAAGATAGAAAATGCTTCATCACAAACAGCGGACCATTCAAAAGGCACGTTCTTTTTTAGCAAATTATTTAAGGGATAAGCGATTTTTGCGAAGTTTGGAATAAAACGTCGATAATAGGATGCTAATGCTACGAATGATTTTACTTGCTTCTCGTTTTTGGGGGTTGGATAATTTTGAACGCATGAGGCTTTAGAAGGATCTGGTTTTACACCGTTCTCAGAAATGATATGTCCGAGGTAATTAATTTCTTTCCTCAAAAAATTGCATTTTGCGGGCTGTAACTTAAGATTATGCTTCCTGAGAGCATTAAAAACATCAATGAGTTTTTTATTATGATCTAAAAGAGAATTTCCAAAAACAACTATATCGTCTAGATAAACAAAACATTTGATTCCTTGTAACCCTGTTAAAACACTATTCATCAGACGTTGAAAACATGCCGGTGCACCTTTAAGGCCCATTGGTAACCTTTTAAACTGGTAGTGACCCTTAAAAGAGAATGCTGTACACGGTTTGCTTTCCTCGCTAAGAGGAATTTGGTGGAATCCATTAGCTAGATCTATAACTGAAAAATATTTTGATTGTCCCAAATGATCCAAAATGTCAATTATATTTGGCAAAGGATAAGCGTCCGATTCTGTAGATTCATTAAGTTTTCTAAAATCTACAACTAATCTAAATCGTTTTTGGTTATTTCCTAGTGATTTTCTGGGAACGATAAGAATGGGAGAGTTAAATGGCGAATGGCTAGGCTCTATTATGTCATCGTCAAGCATTTGCTGAATTTGCTTATTTATTTCGTCTTTCTGTTGTTCAGGAAGTCTATAGGGTTTTACAAAGATGGGTTTATTAGACTTAAGGGGAATATAATGTTTGATGGCATCGGTACAAGTTAGTTTGTCACCGTCGAGATGAAATATGTCATTAAATGTTTTACAAATTTCTAGAATCGACTCTTTTTCCTCGCTATTCATATGCGAAGTATCGATTAGTGACTCGATCCTTGCGATTCTTTTTCCGTTGTTAGTATTTGTAATGTGAACAACATGATAGTCTTCTAGCTTATCGAAATCAAGATTTAAATAATTAATTTGAACCCTTGACTCTGAGGAATTTATTATGCTAATAGTGCACATTCCGTCCTTAGGTTGGACAATACAATTGCCTATGTACACACCGGGTATTATTTCTTTATTTAAACACACTTTTGGTTCTTGAAAGTTTACATAAATTCTTGCAAATAATTCAGATCTAGGAGGAATGGTTATATTGTATGGGCTCGTTAAATCAAAACCGAATTTACCTTTACCTACAGGAATGAATAATTTAGATAACTGATAATCGATGGACACTCTAAACTTTGTTAAGAATTCTTTTCCCAGTATACCATCTGTTAAAACTGAAAAATTGTTAGGAACTACGTGAAATTCGTGTTCAATAATAATTTCATTTAATTGTATTTTCGCATAGCTGATGCCTAATGAAGGGATGCATTCATTTGTTATACCTTTAATTTTTATAGTTTTGTCAGTGTATACAATCGCATCGTCGTCGAGACGGCCAATTTTTATTACACTGATATCCGCTCCAGTATCTACTAGTAAAGTAGCAGATCTGGTAGTGGTCAAAGAGCAAGGAATTTTTACATAGGACGAATTTGAAACGTCAGACATTTTAAAGATTTCTTTCGATGTCTCTTTATTTTCTGTCCCTATTATGGAATTATCATTTGTAAAACATTTCTGACCTTGAATGCTTAATTCATAATTTGATTTATTTATATCGTTTGTAAATTGTGAGCGAAAATTATTGCTAGGACTTGGGTATGTTGGCACATCATAAAAATTTGAGTTAGATGTTGAATTTAAGCTTGAACTTGTATTATTAGAGCCTGAGTTTGAAAAAGTTGAGCTTGATGTTGAATTAGTGCTTGAATTTGTGTGGAAAATGGGGCTTGATCTTGAATTAGAGCCGTCACACTGATTTTTATATGAATTTGAGTTTGAACTTAATGAATCAGAAATTGAACTTTGGCTAGACTGATTTACGGTTGTTTCTCTTAGGCCGTTTTTAAATTCTGGGCGCAAGAACCGTGGCCTCTGGATGTACTCGCGCCTTGTTCGTTTCCCTGTTGCTGAAATGATGTAGACTCCGATTGATAATTCCGATTTCGATTTACGTTACCGTAGCTGGTACGTGCATTATTACTATAATTGTTATTAGAATTATTATACAAACGTTTTCGACATTCTTCGAGAGAATGTCCAAACTTCTTACAATATCGACACTGAGTTTGTCCTAAATTAATATTTCTCTCTACTTTTATCTGCTGATTCTGAGTTGGTGTAATATGCTTGGGATAAGAAGGAAAAGAATGAGTTCGGTTTAGAAAACACTGATCTACATTATGATTAGATTTACCACATTTACTACAATTTCTTTTATGGAAAAAATTATTATTATTTGAGCGATTTTTGTGATTTAATGTGACATTTGGCGAATTTGACGATTTTATATTACGTTCCTCCTCACAAGCGGCTTCCACAGCTTCTGTGAAACATTGGAACCGACTGGCTTTTATTATTAATTGAACAGGTGGACGCAAACCGTCCACAAATGCCTTAAGGGCTGATTTTTTATTTAAATTTTCTATGGTCGCTTTAGCAGCTATACCTTCGCTCGCTATACAAGCGTCGTTCAAATCTAGAGTTAAACGTTCAATTCTGTTTGCAAAATTTCTTATGGTTTCGTTAACAAATTGTCTAGAATTAAGGAGTTCTACTTGAATTTGAGCTATCGTCCTTCGCTCCAAGTACTCTTCTTGTAGTATAAGTTTCAACTGAGGCCAATCATCATAAACTTTATATTTTAATAAATTGTAGGCTTGACCTATAAGTTTAGCTTTCAATATATTTAAAAACATTTGTTGATTAGCCCGTGTTGTCGTAGTTTCCCAAACAACATCGCAACATGATAAAAATTTATGTAAGTTAGATCTATTCCCATCAAATTCTGGGATCATTTTAAATGTAAAGTCTACAGAGAAAGCCATTGTTGCGTTGTCGTTTTCTTCCTCAGTATCTAAAAATTCGTCATTTACTAATTCTTCATCTGACATCAGATAATAATTTTCATAAATTTGACAACATTAAAAATTTTTTAGCATGGATAAACGATAGGAAAAATGTTGCAGAATAAAATATATTGATAAAAAAAAATAACCTAGTTACGCAATGTCAAAATTAAATTTCTTTACCTTGTGTTTTAACGGGTCACCCTCGCACAATTCACCTGTCGGCACTACGCACAGATCACTCACAGCTCGTCCAGTAAATCCAATGGAAAAGGGATGCAGGATGAATCAGGATTATCAGGAACTTGAAGCAGTCGTACAGCAGCGACCTGTTACAGTACTAGTGGAATCTCTGGATGTGGATTTAAGATGCGTAGTTCGGAAATAACTACTACTGGGCAACTTTCTTCCAAGTTTGCAGAAACACAATACAATTTCTAACGGATTTCAAGATTTTCTTAATTCACTTCTGGCACTAAACTCATTAAATACGACGATAATACAGAGGTACTTTTACAATGTCCCAAAACTCGAACTTCCAAGTTGAACAAGAACTTTTCTGAAGATATTCCGGCTTGGTTTAGACACAAAGTAACCCCACACCTGACACCATTTATGTTGTATCCTCGTGAGTTAGGCAAGTGAAACAGGTTTTTCAAAAGATAACTATTTATTCGTTTAAAATGTATAGTGTAAACCCGACAAAGAATGTGCGAAAAAATGACCAATAGTCCTGCCAAGCTTTCTGTTTTATAGAACATGTAAATCATGTGATCGAAGCTTCTAGAACTTTAAGTTAAACCAATGAAATTATGACAACCTTTCTAATACTGACCAATGAGACAAAAACGCAAATGTTAGTATTTCTATGAACTAGTTATGAAAACAGAAAACTCAGCTAATTACGAAATAAAACCTTTTATGAAATATATTATGTAGAAATATGAAGACTGATATAAAGAATGCGATTAATATGCATTTCATTAATAAAATAACAGAAATAAAATAAGAGCAATACCTCGAAGAGGGTGTAAAGTAAGGGCTTTACAACAATGAATTTCAGAACTGTTAGCTGCAGAGACTGAGGGATTACTATTCTTGAATTTCGTAACAAAATTCCGTCGGAAAACGAAAACTCAAATCTATATTCATAAGATTGAAGTTCGTCAGGCAATTTTTTTTTTGCTTGGCCAACCTGTTTCGGAGTGTTCTTTTATTTTTGTTACGATCGGATCGGTATTTTGTTCAATTTTAATTTGTTCTAGAAAATTCGGTTATACTTGAATCGATTGTAAAATTAAATTTACGTGCGCTTCGGTTTCGGACTCTAATTCGTTATTCTCTGGTTTTTGTGCATTCTCAGGAAAATTTCGCGATAAGGCATCCGCTACCACGAGATCTTTTCCTGGAGAATAATATACTTTATAATAATAGCGCATTAAACGTAATCTGATGATGATCGATTGTAATAGACCCCATGAAGTCAACTTCGCCTACCTCTGATTCCTCCTCTGAATCATAGTCAGCGGTGTTATATTTATTCTCTAAATCTAGCATTTTATTAAGTTGGAGAGATCTGACCTGATTAAATTTCCTGCAGACGGAAGCACAATGTCCTTTTTTCTTGCATTTATTGCATGTAGACTGATTAGCCAGGCACTTGTCCCGTGAATGAGACTGTAGACCACAAAACCCGCACTTGGATAACTTTTTGTCTTTATTTATTTGCGCACTCGAACATGTAGCACTATTTTTATCCACAGCTTGTACGCGGCAACTTGCCTGTGGTTACTTAGGAGTTCTTTATTTTGCGAAGCCTGTAATTACGCTTGTTTGGCTTCTAGAGTACACTGTCGCAACTTAAGTTTTTCTCTAAGTTGAAGTCTTTCAGACGTTTTTGTATCTGCCATACCCACTACTATCCTATCTCGGATTAATTCCTCTTTGAGTTGCCCATAATCGCAAAACTCAGCTAAGATATGAAGACTAGTTATGAAGGAGTCAATAGTTTCACCTGGTTGTTGAATCCTTGAATTAAATTTGAATCTTTCAAATATTATATTCCTCCGTGAAATGAAGAAATTTTCAAACATCTGAATGGTTTCACTTGCACCTGTGAAGTGGTTGTCGTAGGGTTGTTTGTTGTAGACATTTTACAGTGAGGTATCTACTGTATCGTGGATGTGAATTTCGTGCACTGTTTTCTTACCGAATGATAGGTTCGTTTTTAGTTCCGGATTTATACGGCCTAACCGATTGGTTTTATACGATGTTAACTCGCGAGGACCACCAAGCTGTCACCATGTTCTGTTTGGGTCCTTATAAATGAAATATCACGAGTTAGTTAAATATTTATTAAACACACATGAGGGAAAACTATCTGCTGACAGCTATCGAGATTCTTACTGACAGTTCTCCCACCCGGAGTTGACGTACAGCTTTAGCAATCCTTAAAACTACTACAACTAACACAACAGATATAACATTAACCCTTCCTAAACCCACCTTTACTAAACGAGGTCTGATACAATTTGAACTAAATTCTTCAGCTTATAACATTCAATAAAATTACAATATATCCTCTACCCTTAATGTAACTTTTCTATTTTTGCATACATGTGAATCATTGATTAATTTGGCAATTGTAACTTCTTACTTTCTCATTATTTTTGAATAAAAAGTTTTTCAACTCTTAGATCGATTTTCTTTTTTTAATTTTTTTTATAGCATATGAAACATCGTTTTTTTCAGACTTACACACATGCCCCTGACTTCTTTAAACGCATAAATATGCAAAATATACCTTGATAACACACTTACCCCACTTAATGAGGCAAGTGTGTAGTACATGCCTTGTTTTAAAAAAATTGTACAAAATGAAAAGTTTCAACATTTCTATGATCTTGTTACTACGGCATATTAGGAAGACCACAAGTAAGGTAGGTACAGATGTCGGGAAATTTAATTAATTTCTTTGGTTGAATTTTTACGAGTACATATTATGTGAACTTGCATAATTTTACTAAACTCTTACCCCAACTCACCTTATAAAGATATATATGTTAGCAGGGCAAAGTGGTACTATATACGACTTTCTTATTTAGGTACCAGGGTACAACAACGGAAACAAACGAATCGTATTGACATTGTGGAGCTTCCACTGCCGTAGTGATGCATCTTTCAGACAGAATTAGTGAAACCAATCATGCATTGTTTTTTTATAACTATTTTAGGAGCTTCCAATTATTTCAATTTCTGAGTGCGAAGTCCATTTTTGCGCTGGGTATTGTGAGACTAGATCGTTTTACTGGTCATAATCTTCCAAGTAATAAAGAAATGAAGAAAAGGGGACGAGGAACATCTGCAGAATGTGATGGAGATGGAAACTGGAAAAAGAAGATTTTTATGAAGTTTTTAATTTCCCCGACGACATTGATCACACTTTTTTGACCTTTGTAAATATTATCAAATATTACTTCGACTTAACTTGTCCTATGATTAGAAAAAGCAAAAGTAACAAATTTGTGTTAAACAGAAAATGGATAACTGATGAAATTCTCGAAATGAGAAACGACTTGAGGTATATGTTTTGGCTGTCAAAAAATACGACTGATGCTCAGGCTCTCGCCATGTATAAGGGTCAGAAAAATAATCATGCTAAAAAGGTGAACCAAGCAAAAAAGGCTGTTTTTCAAAAAACACTAAATGGAAAAAAGCCTCATGTGAAGCAAAAATTAATATGGAATACTGTTAATTCCAAAACAGGTCATAATCCAAACAATTATATCCAGTCAATTCAAATTGATAACCGGACAATTGTCGAGAGAACTGATATTGCTAATTCCTTTATAGACTATTTTTCAAGCTGTGCTTCGAATGATATAAGAAACCGATTTACCAACACTACATTTAATGACTACACTGTTATGCATGTCAGTAATACTTTCTGTTATATGGGGGTTTCTCATTTGGATGTAGCTGACGCTATTTGCTCACTAAAAAATACTAACTCAGTAGGGATTGACTGCGTTCCAACTAAAATCATAAAATGCGCAATTTCATACATAACAAATCCTTTGGTATACATAATAAATAAATCAGTGGAAATTGGAAAATTTCCAACTGATCTGAAAACTGGAATTATTACACCGGTTTTCAAAAAAGGTGACACACAGCTAATTGAGAATTATAGGCCGATTACGGTTCTTACAAAACTCTGTAAAGTTGTTGAAAAGTGCATTTATAGACACATGTTGTCTTTCCTAAATAAATTTAATATTATTACAAAATGTCAACATGGCTTTCTCCCGGATAGGTCAACGGAAAGTGCTGCTACGGGTTTCTTCAACTATATTCATAACCAATTGAATGAAAAGAGGTTTGTGGGGGCACTTTTCTTTGACCTATCCAAAGCTTTTGATTGTATTGATATTTCGATAGTAGAAGCGAAATTATATGCCTTAGGATTTAGAGGGGCATTCCTAAATTGGCTCTCATCTTACTTAAACATGAGGAAAATTCTGGTGAAGATTGATAATAATAACAAATCTGAACTACGTAATGTTGATCATGGGGTCCCACAAGGCTCTATTTTGGGTCCGTTAATATTTCTTTTGTATGTAAATGACCTTCCGTTATACACAAAAGCCAATTACACCGTATTATACGCGGATGACACCACACTAGCAGCAGATGCTGAATCTCTTTCGGAACTCTCTGACAAACTTGGTGAGCTTTCTCAGAATTTTGTGGAATGGTGTGGTAGGAATTCTTTACTAGTAAATCCTGATAAAACTGTGCTTATGCAATTTTCTCCGAGATATAAAAAATCTACCAATCTTACTATCAGAGTTGAGTCCGCTGATGTACACGCATCTCAGACCACAAAATTCTTGGGTATAATTTTAGACAGTAACATGAACTGGTCTTCAAATATTGAGCATATCTGTAAAAAATTGAATAGTGTATATTATGCTATATTACAATTACGCAGCATTTTTACTCTCGAGCAATTAATGCAAGTGTATTATGCTCTGGTGTACTCCACCATATCTTATAATATAGTCTTATGGGGTGGTTCATCTACTGCCTGTAAGGTTTTTATAAAACAAAAAAAAATTATTAGATTGATTAACCATTTGAATTACAGAGAGTCTTGCAAAGAATCTTTAAAAAAATATAATATTTTAACGCTACCTTCAATATACATATATAAATGTATTTTATATGTTAGGGGTAACATTCAGGAATTTCCCAAGAACTGTGATTTCCATAACTACGCTACCAGATTTGGTGATAAGTTCTGTGTTCCTAGGCATTCAACAAACCTGTATGAACTTAGTCCCCACTATGCTGGAACAAGATTATACAATCATCTTCCGTCCTCCGTCAAAAGCATAGTCAATTTTAACCGTTTCAAAACTCATTTAAAAAAATATCTTATTGACCAGTGTGTGTATGTCATAAATGATTTTTTCACTTAATTGTTTGTAAACTGTACCTTTATATCTTGTTTCTTTGTGTTTTATCTATGACTTATCCTATATCATGTAAAATATGATCTGAAGGGATGAATAAATTTATTATTATTATTATTATTAGTACTAATAAAATGGTACGATAATAAATCTGTCGTGACAGCATCAAATTTTGTTGGAATAGGAGATGAAGATCATTGTAGAAAATGGAACAAAGTAGAAAAACAATATGTACAAGTTCGAAGACCAGAATCAATACAGTTGTAGGGGAAAGGGGGGTACATTCAACCTTGGGGCACTTTCAACCTGTGTCGATTTTTACGGAATTAATTTTAATTTAGCGCCGAAAAAATTTATACGTACCCGTAAGGTTTGTTGATGGTGTGTGCTTGTTGTGCGAAAAATAAAATAAATCCTGATTTTACCTAATTCAAGGTAAGTTTTGTCGTGTCAGAAAATTATTCTCTGTCCGTTCTTATAAATACTATCGAATTTTTCCACTAATATCGTTTTATAGCACATATATTTAGAGTTAAATTTTGGGATAGCCCTAACCTAAAAATGTAACTTTGAGAATTAGAGAGTGTTTGTTGTTTAAAGTCACTGTTAGGCCGATTCCACCACCTAAGAATGGGGCACTTTCAACTAGTTGAAAGTGCCCCATTCTTAGTGTAATGATTTTCAATTAGATTTGGATTTGAAATTATTAGAGATTTCATTAACAATACACTATACATTATGAAAAGTTGTATAAACCCGTCATTAATTTGATTATTGTTTGAAAATAGGTGAATTTCTTTTCAGATAGTCCGAACATATAAAAAAAACGCCGAGAACGGAAATCAACGAAAAAGACATGACTAATGCAATTAAAAACGTATTAAGTAAAAGAATGTCAGGAAGAGAAGCTGCTACAACATTTAATATCAAACGAGACACCCTACATTCTAGAATTAAAAAAATTAAAACAAAATATCCTACAGAAGAGTTACTAGCCAGTAAATTCAATGAAGACTCTGGGAATGAAAGCGACAGCTCCGATGAGAACAAAAATCTTTATTCCAGGAGCGCTATTCTGTACACGGCATCGACAGTCGTCGGTATCGGTATGTTAACAACAGCCATCGATTGCGCGGCCGACGGGACTAATATAACGCTATTCTGTATGCCACGGTTTTCGACGCTTGGAATTGCAACCAAAAATTATCGGCATAGAAGTGACGTCACTCGATTCGGTACATTTTGACAATTAGTGATGAGGGAAACTGTCAAATTTGTAAACAAACAAAAGTATATTTTGGTTTAGTTTATAATTCGTTTGTGTTTTCTACTAAGATGAGTGCAAGGGTTGGAAGGTAGGGTCGTATTATTATACATAGATAGTGATATATATTTTATCTGTTAGCATGAACGATACAATTCACGTTTAGAGGCACCGCCGTCCAGTAAAAAGAGGAAATGGGAATTACAAGATAAACTGTCTTTTCTCTACTCATCGGCTGATTTGCGAAGGTAATAGAGTGTTAATTGAAATATTACCTATAAATTGAATTATAAATTTTAAACATCTATATTCTTAATTAAATAATTGTTTTCTCTGTTACATCCTTTTTTAAACCGTCCTATCTATACGGCCATCTACGGTAATAGCTTCTTCCCTATAGGGGAAATTCGCTAATAATAGTTAACAGTTACTATTAATACACCACTTTTCCAGGAGTTTTTGCAACATCGACGAAACCATCAGCAATGAAGGTGACATTGACATACCAACTAAATCTAATGACGTTGAAGTCGACGATCCTGCCGGTTCAAATTCTCAAGCGGAAACGCCTCCAGCGATTGTTGCAGCTCGGGCACTATCCCCCAATGAATCCTCATGTAATGTACTACCCAAACAACCAAAAAAATGAACTACCGAGAAAAAATGTGTGCTGCCATTGAGAAAAGGTCTCAAGGCAGGGATGCCATGATGGAGAAAATGTTTGAAAATGATGATGAATCTGACGATATAAGCATATTTTACAAAAGTATAGCGAAAACTGTCCTGAAATTTCCCCCCCATTTACAACAGAGAGCCAAACTTGAAACATTAACCTTAATTTCAAAGATTGAATCTGACATGTGGTCATCACGTTCAGGAATTTCCTCTCATTCACAATTCAATGGCATATCTTCACCATCGCCTTCTTCAAACAGTGTACCATCTCAGTTCACTACTAATTCTGCCAGTACTAATCAACATGAGGAAGATTATAATTTGGCCAACAACGACATTTATTGCTGTTCCCATACAATGTTGTAATGTTAACACAACAATTATTTTTCGTCCACTTTATTTGTGGAAGATTTGTATTAAATAATCGATTTAATAACAATAAAGTAGTATTTTATTCGCTATAATATAGCGAGTAATGTAGAACATAATTATATTATATACATATATTATATTACATATACTTAATAATATGTCGTCATACCTTAACGTTAGAGCAAGCTTCTCTTGTGGTGTGATCGGATAGGGGTTTCTGTTCGTAGACGGTTTCGTAAGGTCCTGCCGTATTAAACTTTCCACAAACTGAAACTGGTCTTTTGAAAGTCTGAAAAATTCTGAGAACAGTGTGTCGTCACTTAGCAAATGGTTAGTTATTAATGTCCTAAAGTAGCCTTCTTCTTGTTTTGCTGCAAATATGTCATGTGTAACAACTCGTGGCGCAAATAGCATTTCTATCACTTCTTCATTGTCAACTTCCTCAACCAAAAGGTATTTCAAAAACAACTTCTTCTGCCTCGAACTCATGGTACCACTTCACTCGCAGGTCAGCAAACAAATGAACCAGAATCGCTCTAGAACAATCGCTTCAGCGGCAATGACGTGGTTAGCTACTATCGCTGAGCTACTGTCGCTGAGCTACTGTCGCTCAGCTACTATCGCTAAGCTACTATCGCAAGAGTCGCTCCAGGGACAATGCACCTTTACTTTCAACATCTGCTGTCCACAAAACTACTCCGGAGACTGTCAGGCCGATTCCTAGACCCACTATAAAAAAAACTAAGAACATGAAACAAAAGAAAGGGAAGAATTTTTACAGAGACACCTGAAAAGAATCGCTTGGAAGAAATCGAACGTGAGAGAGAAAGGCGTAAACGGATTAAAGAAGAGAGGAATAGAAAAAGAGTTCTCAAACAAGTATTTCCAGAACAGAAAGAAGATTATGTTGCAACAAAGAAGAAAAGAAAGGTGAGCACAAGTAGTTCAGATACTGACGAGTCGATTGAACTTGCATCGGACGATATGTCGGATGATTTTAGTGACATGGGGAGTGCCAACCTCCTTACAGATGATGATATAATTCAACAAGATGATTTTGTTTTGGTGAAATTTCCTTTAAAGACTAGCATATATTATTACATTGGAAGAGTCGTAGAAGTTATAAACTTGAATGAATTTGTAATAAATTGTTTGCGTCGTAAGACGCCAGGCTTCAAATTCTACTACCACTTGGTCGAAGATACATCTACAGTTGACCGTTACGACTTAGTTCTAAAATTACCACAGCCCAACTCATCTAAGACTGCTCGTACTTCTTCCTTACTAACTTTCAATATTAACTTCAAATAAGTTGTATGTTTTGATTATACTTATGTTTCAATATTTTTCTCACTAGGTATTGTTACCAAAATAAAGAGTTGCACTGATCTGTTGTATAATTTCATTGCTGGTTGAAACTGCCCCAGGACGTGGTTGATTGTGCCCCACCAGAGGGGCACTATCAACCAAATGCAAGCTTTTTTTAACTTTGATAATTTTTTTGGAAAAATAAAGTTACCGATAATATTTCCTAGACAAAATGTAAGTAAAAGTATCAAATATTGCTATGCCGGGAAGAAACTACAATTATTTGACAACATTTTGTCAATATCTGCGATTTTTGGTGATTTGGTTTAATGTGCCCCCCTTTCCCCTATAATAAAAATATGGGGGGCGTAGATAAAGTAGACTTTCTCATCAGTATCATCATCATATATCAGATCCAAGAAATGAACTGTGCGTATGATAACTCATGCTGTTGATCTTGCACTACCCAATTCGTGGATAGAATATAGGCAAGTCAAGCAATTGGGAGTTCTACAAAAGAATATATTTGATTTATTTGCATTTAGACAATCTGTCGCAGAACATTTGATTTTGTTCAAAAGTCCTCCTACACGTGGAATACCTTCGACTGCTAGCTTATCTCCTGCATCTTCAAAGAAGCACTGCAATGAAGTTAGACCCATAGTTAATGCACGGTATGATGGATATAACCATTTTTCTCAGTTTGACAACAAAAAGGATAAGTCAAGATGTAAGATGGAAGGTGGCAAATACAAATCACATGTGTTTTGTGAAAAATGTGAAGTACATTTATGTTTTCAGAACCATAGAAACGGTCTTTACAAATTCCATTCAAGATAAACGATTGTGGGGTATTGCTATACTTATAAATAATAACCAACTTAAATATTAACGTGTTTTATTTTTTTTATATATGTTCTTTAAACAGTGTTTATCAATATGGGGGACAAGTGGTGAAAAATAAATAGAGGGGGTTGTTATGATTTTTTCCATCAAGTATTTTCTCATCTGTTTTCCCGGTCGTACAGTGAAAGAGTTAACTTAGATACAAAATATACTAGTTGAGAAGACAAATTTAGTAAACCTTCCCAATCTGAATTTAATAAAATAAAAGCAAAAATATCTTCGATTAAGGGTGATCTCAACCAATTCAATACTATTGCCAATCGTCAACCTGATACGATTATAATGGTAGTTAGTATACAGGAAGTTTCCGAAAAAGAGAAAATGTAATTTATTGGTTTTTGATCGGAGCAACCGTTGCAAATCAAATCAGAGAGTTCGAAAAGATTGTCAAGAAATTGTATCTGAGCTTCCAAGTATACTGTCTCCTGCAGTGTCTATTATCGTTTCCAAAATGTTTCGTCTTGGTAATCAGACAACTGATAATGTTGGTCCAGTGAAACTTATTTTACAAAACAAAAAAGACTTTCAATCAATTTTGCCAAAGGTTCAAGATTTGAAATCTAATGATGATGATGATATTGATGATGAGACTTGACTTAGCAATAAAGGAAAACAAAGTATAGGTGTGGCCACGATGGTCCCAACCATACAATAAATTTACTAGATTGTTTGTTTTTGCAGTTTTATGGAACCGATATAGTTCAATAACTTAATACCCAAGACGGTTACATTGTGCAAAGCCACTCATGTTTAGAATCGTTTATTTTGAATAAAACAAGCTGATGATTTTGGCGGTAATAATTGTTCAAAAAACTTGTATGGAATGCGAATCGGTAATCATCAATTAACTTTTAAATTTCAAGTTAACGCCTCAAGCATTGATGACTGTTCCGCTACTATGAATTACTCAAAACACGTTCTTTGAATATACGTGTATCACCATTTTCCGGAAAACCATGAATGCAGTCTCCAGCTCGATTTTTATAATAAACTTTCTTTCTTCAACTGCATTTTTCTAAAATTTTCACTGTAAATTTAAATGAATAACAGACTAAAAGTTTTTCTATAAACAAGTCGAATATTATTTTATTACCGAATTATTTATAGAAAAACTGTATTTTTTATTTAATAATTAATACACAACTTAGAAGCAGAAGTCATCACGTGGAAATCCATTTGGAGATTTAGATAGACAGATTACCTTAGAATTGTTGTTGATATTCAAATAAAGATGGACGTCTTACTGTTGATAAACCTAAAAAATACAATATTTTAGATTAAAATGTGGGTCTAGCAATATAACAATTGTAAGGTCTTTTAAATTCAACCATATCAATATATCTGAGTAATAACCAACAATTAATTACATAACAAAAACAACAAAATGAACTACATTGACCTAGTGAAGTAACCTAAAGGTACTTCTCGAAATGCTTCAAATTTTTTTAGATGCAGATATTTAATCGTAATAGAAAAAACAGCAGCTTTTATTTCAGCCCTGGGAATAACGACAATTGCGTTTTGTATTCGTTGAATAAGATCTGCTCTATTTACAGGTCTTGTCTGAGATACTAAATCTTTAATTCGACCCCGTAGATAAAAATTTAACACAGTAAGGTTGGGAGATATTGGATGCCACGGAAATATGCTACCTCTTCCTATTCACCTATACTCATATTATTGTTGCTTTAAAAATGCATCACGTCATTTGTAAAGTGGAATTTGCAGCCATTTTGTTGTATCCACATACTTTGCCTACTGCTAAAGAAACATCTTTTAATAATATAGGCAACCCATCTCTTAAAAATCTTAAGTAACGCTCGCCATTTAAATGTTCATCAAAAACAAAAGGGCCTATACGTTTTACCATCCGCCAGCGACCCTGATTAAAATTTTGTTGCATCCAGTGTGGATTATAAACAGACAAATAGTGTGTATTATGACTATTTATAGATCCTTTATTGGAAAATGTAGCTTCATCGGACCACATTATATTTGATAAAAAATTTGGTTTGCATTCAGTATATCCTTAAGCTAATTACAGTCATCCAGTAGCTTTTAATATTTGATGAAGAGAAACACGATACGGATGTAGACAATTTCTTTTTAAAATAGCTTTTTACAATACCTAGAAATACCTAACTCGCAAGCTAGTAATTACACTATCTTGTGGATCTCCAGTAACATTTATTTCATCTATTTCTGTATTGTTTCTTCGCCGTCGAGTAGAATTTCTTTTAGGTTGAACAGATCTGGTCAGCGTTTGGCCAAATTTTTGAATGATTTTCTGCAAAAATGTTGTCGGATATCTTGATGCATATTCTTTTGATGTAATTCGGAGCATTCTTTTTCAAAATACACTTTTAACATATAAGCTTCGCCCAATCAAATGATACATTTGTTAAAATCTATAGAGCGGAACAACACCGTAAACTGCTCAAAATTATACAATTTGGAACAAGAACTTAATATCAAATCATATCTAATCACAAAACATCAAATAAAATAAGTATTTCAGCACACACATTGATTTTATGGAGATTTCAATGTTCCAACTTAAACCAATTATTATTTGTACAGTGTGTTTTGAGTTATATAGATTATTCTTAAAATGTAAAGCTTTCAAGAAAAATCAATATCTACTAATTCAACTAATTATAACAAATTTCCTTCTATGTCCCAATAGTTGACATTTGTTGAATTATTTCCTTGATTGAGTATTAAATATTTCTATACACGGTGTTCAAAATGTAGTTTTATTATTAGATTATTCAAAATGTAATATGAGGCTTATTTTAAATGAACCATCTAGTATTTTAACAATTCATGTTGCCCTCTTTTGAATGGTATGAGGGTGTCCTATACCTAATTGTCATAGTTTTTGTGCAATTTACGGTTTTCTTAAATTCAATGGTTAATTGGTTTTAAAACAAAAAATCTAGTTAGTTATAACATTTTATGACATAACAGTTAGTTGATTATTGTCTAAGCAATTGAGTGGTAGTTTTAAATTTACTAAAAATGAAGCAGTATAAGATTAACGAAAGAGTTGACTAATTCGCACTGGAGAATGCTTAGAAAATTCTCTCTTAGCTTCTAGAGTGTATGCTCAAAATTACCCTGACAGAGAACACCCAAAAAATGAAGCTTTTGAAAGTCTGTTGAATAGATTCCGTGCTACTGGTGACGTTTCATATGAAAAGGTTGCTAAAACTAGTGACAACGCCAACGAATTTGATGTTCTGCTATCTGTTACCAGCACTAGAAAAATTTGAAGTGAATTAAAAATCAGTCTTGTGAAAAAGTTGTAGTATATCCTGATTTTTTCAAGTTTGTGTTACTAGAGATAAACGTGAAGGAGAACTCAATATCCCTCAATTATTGAACAAAGTATAAGTGATCGCATTCTTCATATATTGAAAATGTGTTTTAACCCAGCAAAACAAAGAATAGCTCACATTGGTTTAAATTGACAGCTTTATGGTTTAATAAAAGACAGGGATTACCACTACTGTAGATTCAAACAATTTTCTAATAGTGAACACCTGTCTAATACATACTAGAATTCCAAAAAAAAACCACTCTCACCGGCAGTTAAACTAAGGAAAAGAGAATTTTATCAGGAACATGTTACAGTTGCAAGGAATAATCCTAATGTATTGTGCACAATTCTTTATAAGATAATTAATAACAAGGACTATAATAATAATAATATTTCATTCAAAATATGCTTACTGACCCCACATAACGAAAAGACGTCACTCAACAATTGAGAGGAAGGAGTAAATAGATATTGACTTTAAAACTAAACATTTCAAGAAAGGTTGGCATAACTCAGTACAATAATGTATTTAGGTTATTAAAGTAAAGCTAACTTTTCTCAGACTCAGAAAAGTTCATGAAATACAGTGTGCCCCATATTTTTAGCTTTGATATGCTATGCTTCATTGGGACATTCTGTATATTTCAAAACAATTTTAAAATACAGCATTTATCAATCAAAAAGATGCCGAAGTAAAATTTCATTGTTTTATTATAAGCTCGATAGGTAGCACTCGCCCTTTTTTAAGATAAACTCAGAATTTCCAGAGAGGAATACAAAAAACTATTTTTTCTGTGACGGGAAAAAATTTTGACATTTTATCATTGTTGTCCGGTAACAAAATATCACTTTTTATGAAATTACTTTTTTCCCGCATATATATAGATATATTATTGCACTCCTCTGACATTTTTCTACAGCGTTTTGTCATCATGACAAACATAAACATTAAAATCCACGCCATTTTTAATCCATTTAGAGCAACCAAATAGCTATTTATGCAACTAGTTGCAAAAAACACGGCGTTTTGCATCGTGTTTATATACAAGATTTTTTGTATTTCAGTTGACGAAAATAAAAAAGAAAATTTTCATTACGTTTCATTGGAATTTTAAATACTATCAAAGCCATGCTTGTTTGTTTCTATGGAGATAACCATTACAACAATGATCAAAACCTCAAATGTTAAGACATATTTGTCAAAATAACCACATTTATTTGTTAATTCTGTCCATTCTGTCTTTAAAAATGAGCGAATCTGAAGAGTCCCTACCTTCAGACGTTGAAGAAGTTGCAAAAGCTGTTGTAGCAAATTTGCTGCCAAGTAAGTCAAACGCAGCATATGAAACAGCTTATTCTAACTTCCAAAAGTGGTGCGAAGTGAAGAAGATAAATACTGGAAAAACGGCATCAGAAAAGGTTCTTCTTGCTTATTTTTCATACAAAGCCAAAATATTCCAACCGTCGACGATGTGGAGTCACTATTCGATGTTACGAACAACAATCTGTCAATAAAAATGTGGATATCAGTAATTTGATTGCTTTTTTGGAAAGGAATGCGGAAGGATATCGGCCAAAAAAATCAAAAACATTTAGTAAGGAAGATTTCAGTAGATTTTTAATAGAAGCTGATGATCACATTTATTTAGGTTTGAAAGTAATTTTTATAGTTGGGATAGCAGGAGGTTGCCGAAGAAATGAATTACTAAATATGCGGACCGAGGATGTTAGCAACTGCGGTTCTTTTATTAAAATAAGCATTACAGATACGAAGACAAAGATTGAGAGAATTTTTACAATAACCGAAGGTGATGTTGATGGAATTAATCTGATTGCATTAGTCCGAAAATACATTCAAATTCGTCCAAACCATGTAAAAAATAATCGGTTTTTCCTCGGATATCGAAACGGAAAATGCAATATTCAACCTGTTGGCATCTACACATTTTCTGACACCCCCAAAAAAAATAGCAACATTCCTTGGCTTGCAAAATCCTAAATTATATACTAGCCATGCATTTCGCAGATCGTCTGCAACGTTACTGTCAGATGCTGGTGCTGATATACAAACATTGAAAAGCCAACGCTGTTGCTGAAAATTATATTGACGAATCTATCAATAATAAAAGAAAAACAGCTGTGAAGATACTTGGGCAAAATACATTGACAAATATCAACAATATCGCAGTTCCGAAACAAAGTACATCGACAAGCATAACAATGAATTCAAACGTGGCTGAGTTTTTTAACAATGATGTATCATCTGGGGTTTCATCTATGTCTACAAGTAATGAACAAAAGGCAGCAGTATTCCGTGGCAATACGTTTCAAAACTGTACGTTTAATATTTATAATAAATTACAGTGATTTCTCAATAAAAATATTATAATATGTAGTTGTCTAATTAATTTCATAATAAAACTAGGTATTCTTAGTGAAAATAAATGGATTTGTTGTCCCTGAGTGACAAAATGAACCACGTTTTGCAACTAAAATGAGTGTCAAAATGATGACATTTCGTAAGTGAATTGCAAAAATAATTTTTTCAATATTACATCGTCATTTTTCTAGTCGCAGAAAAAAATAGTGTATTATACACGGGAAAAATAATAGATTTTAGCTCTCGGTTTTTTGTCAACATAACCTCGAGCTAAAATCTAATACTTTTTTCCCTTGTATAATAAATAACTACTTTTATCGAACTTTACAAAAAATGACATTTTACATATCAATTTGCGAATGAAAAATCGTCTATTTAAAAGAGAGTGTAGTAATACCAGTACCAAAGGTCACTAATCCAAAAAAGGCAGAGGAACTTAGACCTATAAATCTACTTCCAGTGGTGGAGAAAGTGTTGGAGTGAATACTTAGAGCACAACAAAATTTTTTATGAAGGTCAATCAGGATTTCGGACCAAGCATTCCTGTGAAAATGCGTGTATGTTTGTGTTGTCTAAGTGGAAAAAAGATATAGATAAAGGCAGTGTTATTGTTAGTGTGTTTGTAGATTTAAAGTGTGCATTTGAAACTATATAGATCGCCAAAAACTAATTGATGTGTGTAGAGTATATGGAGTAAATGGTACAGTCCTCAGTTGGTTACAAAACTATTTGACAGACAGGTATCAGACAACCAAAATTATGAACAAGTTGTCAGAGAGGGTTGAAATCAAATAAACGACATTAGTAAGTACTTAAAACATTGTTTTGTTAATCTTTATGCAGATGATACAGTTTCGTCAGTATCAGGAACCAACTTTGAGGTAATGTCAGAAACAACAAATAAAGAATTAAATATTTTGAAAAACTGGCTTTGCTTCAAAATGTTAAAACTAAACCCTAGTAAAACAAAGTGTATGGTTCTTGGTACAAGATACAACTGTAAAAAATTCAGTGACTCAAATATTGTAATACAAATTGATTCTGAAACTATTGAGCAGGTTACTGAAATAAAATATTTAGGGGTACAGTTGGATCCGCAATTAAATCTACGTTATCATGTCGATTACATGTGCAAAAAATTGGGAAAAAAGATAGGGTATTTTGGCAGGATATCAAATAAATTAACACGGTGGGCTCGACAAATAGTGTATAATTCTATTATTTATCCCCAATTCACCTATTGTATGTCATTATTAATTTATTGCAATAAAGAGGATATAAACCGTATACAAATTTTGCAGAACAAAGCAAAGCGAATTATACTGAGATGCAATAGGTACACCAAAATAAACGATATGTTACAAAACTTGAAATTTTTTAATATTCATCAACTGGTTCAAGAAGCAAATTTAATTTTAGTTTTTAAAATAATTAAAAATTTAACACCAAGGTATTTGCTTGAATTTTTAACGAAAAGGGAGGGCATGTTGTCTTACAATTTAAGATCAGGAAATGATTATTATATTGATGGGTATAATACAAAAATACAACAACGATCACTATTTGTAGAAGGGGTAAGGCAGTATAATGATCTCCTTCTTACTGTAAAAACTGCTCCCAATGTACGAATCTTTAAAAATTGATTAAGAAAAATGTATTTTCAAACCTAATTTTTATATTAGGTATTTTCTAAATTATACACTTATAAAAACTGTGCACTGTTATGAGTATTGTAAAGTAGCTTTGAGCT
This sequence comes from Lochmaea capreae, assembly GCA_949126875.1. Classification (NCBI taxonomy): domain Eukaryota; kingdom Metazoa; phylum Arthropoda; class Insecta; order Coleoptera; family Chrysomelidae; genus Lochmaea; species Lochmaea capreae. Next base: position 23,575,621 of record OX421409.1, on the reverse strand, counting down.
AAATAAAGTATTTATTTATTTATTCATTTTATTTTTGACGTCAATTACTTTTCGTCCGCTTTGGTCACTATGATACGGCACGGTGCGAGAATGACAATAATAGCTGTCATTTGCCTCTGTCAAATTAATTATTCACGAAGTCCGCAGGATTTTACGGGTGAATAAGACCGTGGTGTGAGTATTAGTGTTCATAATAATCAAGAATGGATATTGCTAGATGAAACTCATCTTTTGCACAGAAGAGGTTACCTGCGACGAAATCCCAAGAGAAAAAGTATTCATTTTAGGCTAGCTGTTAAATCCACAAATTTCTTATAAATAGCAACTGTACGTAGTATTTTTAAGAATAAACTATCATTTTATATTGGAATCCTGTCTCTGACTCTATCCGGCAATACGTAACTACCCTTACGGAGGGTTACCAATGTGTCATACTTTATGGGGAAACTATTCAAAAAGATATTTTCTCTTAAATTATAACAAAAAACTCAATTACTTTCCTCACAATATCATTAAACTACCACTTTTCTAAGTACACATTTAAGTAACAAATGTCAGGAAAAGAGTAAACACACAAAATAAAAGAACCAAAACACTAATAAAAAAAGAGTTGATGTACACTGTACAACTTGTACATTGTACAGGGTTATTTACCATATCGCTCATACGAAACAACAGAGACACAACTAAAAAAGTATAGTTACCCAGAAAACACATTTTGAAATGTTTGTTTGATTTTTCATTACCTAAAATATCAATAAATAGCCTTTTCGTCCAAATTTTAGAATAGAAAGAAACTGGGTTCTCTCAATGTTGCAGGTTAATTATTAAATCAAATATTGATTTTAGAGGCTTTTTTTAAGCAATACATCCACTTGTGTCACTATTACTCATAAAAAGTTGTTGAAAAATAATCATTTATCATGTTATTTATTCATACAAGAGTAACTACCATTATAAATACAATATTATAATAAACAAATACAAAATTTATAAATAATATATAAATATAAACATAATATGAATAATAACAATCATAAAAAAATTATATCAAAATAACACACCTAAAACTAATATTGTATAAATAACAAACTAATGTGAATAAAGTATATAAGTATTATACCAGATTGTGCAATCAGTTCTCTTAACTTATTCCTACACATACACTCAGGCATGAAAAATAAATCCATATCTACTTTGTTGCCATTATCTATCATTTTGAATGCTTACCATACTTACATCTATGAAACATAACAGCAAAATTATGGGTGCTCCTCATATCACGAGGTGGTACATAAAATCCAACTTTATATAGTAGATTAATTTTAGAGTTTCGCAATTTGTGTAGAAACATCATGTCAAAATGTATTCTACCGACAGAAAGTTGTGGTAATTTAATTACATTTCTGATATATCAGCTTAAGAATGTTCCCAACGGCATATGAAGTTTAAAAGCTAATAAATGTAATAAATATATTTTGTACTTTCTCAAGTGTGGAAATATGAGCTTGATATTTCAAAATGTGTCACTGTTCTCTCTAAATAGTTATTTGATAAAGACTTACCGACAAGATACTTTTTGGAATGTGACCTATTTTTCAAACAAAACTCAACCTTCCCACTTGATACGGGTAAAATAATGAATGAATGAGATATTTAAAGTTGTGAATAATATCAGTTTCTTCCGAAACTTTATTTTTAAAAACTCTAATTTTATTAAATGTCAAACAACATACAATTTCAAGTACCTACTAGAATAAGACTGAATAAAAATGTACAAAAAGAAGGTTCTAAGGGAGTTGGCATCTTCTTTAACAACAGTTAGAGGCTCTCAGAATACAAGATATTATATTATGATATAGCAAGAATAGTTAAAGATAAGCAGAAATGATTATAAAATTCATCTATCCCTAGAAATATACATACAGGGTGTGGATTGATTATTCATCTTCTTCCATTTAAGGATTTTTCAATTTTGGTTTAATGGTAATTTCCTTGGTAATGTCTGTTGTAGTGCATCTTGATTTTGATCTGAGCACGCCAACAAAAATAATGAGTGCAAGTATTACGTAGAGTGGCGTAGTTGTGTGGAGTATTTCTCAAGTTGACTTCTTGAATTCTGTTTTCTTATTTTAGGAGTTGATGAATTTTGTATAGAGGAATTTCTTTAATGTTATTTTTTCTTGGGTGGAATAGTTCGGTATTTTCTGTCTTGATTTCTGGGAGTAGTAAGGGTTGACCTGATATAATTATTTCGTGGTTGATAAATTTGTTACTTGGTGTTTGGAAACTGAAGCTAAATGGTAGTTCAATGAAGTGGGTTGGGTACCCTTTAGCGACGTGAAGTCAGTTTTTGAACAAATAATTCTCACCTTTGTTTCTTCTGGGAAGACTGGGATCTAATATGCTGAGTTTATTGTTTGAATAATTTCGTTTTCAACTATTCTAGGCACTGGTATACATTTTGGGTACTGCACCTAAGAGTTTTAACAGGGATCCTAACGGGACATTGCCACCTGAACGGGCACCTGATAAAGCTCAAAATAGTGAAGAAAGAAGAATGTAGATTCTGTGGCATAGAAGAAGAAACCTCCATCCACATTCTTCAGAGTCCTAGGGCACAGCACCTAGGAGGTTATTGGATAGAAGAGGGACATTTACCTAAGTTGAAGCCTGCAGATATCCGAAAATTCCTCAGGGAATCAGGACTAAAGGAGCTACTAGTTTCTGAGACGTTTGTCAGGAACTAAGTAGAAGTAAGGGGGCATAATAGATCTTTTTAGTCGCAGTGAATATCACCCGATCATATATACATACATACCTACATTTTGGGTGTTCCTTGGTCTTTAGTTGCAACAATTGGTGGATGCAGTAGCTTTTTCGTTGTGGCATAATATAGCTCATGTAGGTTTTCACATTTTTCATCTTCGTACTCGTACTGGTTATCTCGCATTGCCAGTTAAGATTTGGGAGGAATAAGGACTGTGCTGTTTTTCGTAGGTAGAGAATACAGGAAATAAGTGTATGTTTCGCGTTTGGCTAAAAGAAAATGAATTATATATTATATAAGATTCGACTGTTAAAATATGATAATACTTATGTAAATTTTGAGAATAATTTCCAAAAATTGTAACGTCTCAACTGTTCGGTACAAAGTTTACTTGAATGACAAAAAACGATATTGAATCGGAACTATAGGGGCGATAAACAGTTAAGAAGATCGCAGACGGCGCTCGTGGATTTGATTAGAAAGTGTGGGTCGTAGGTATATAAGATGGAAGTTAATGAAACGATAAATTAATTATAGGGCGCCAGAAATTTACAGAAAAAAATTCAAAAACTGCGATATGTGTGGAGAAGCGGAATGAATACACATTAAATTACGCTACTTACAGCGAGAAATGATATATTATGAGATATTTTCAGAGGTGAGGTGTCTGTGGAGAGTAGGGATGTACTAACTGAAACGTGTTTATTATGGTAACCAGTTTATTAGCATAATATATCTTAATTAGCGTCAGTGGTTAAAACCATAAAAACTTATATTATAGATACACAAGTAACAAGGTAAAAAATTGAGGTCCACAACCTTACAGGTAATCCTATACAAAAACTAAAATGTCCGGGTATGTATTTATGCCCTGTATTATAATAAGTACGTACGCAACTCGAGATATTATCGATATATATATACATAAACAAAATAAAAAAACAAATTATCACTCAACACTACATTCGGTAATTGTTCGAGGTATAGTCATAGTCCGCAATGAACAAACTAATTCAACTAATATAACGTGGTTACGCACAAATATAAAATTAAAATTATATAAATACAGTAGGTGAATGTCGCTGAGTTTGCGAACAAATGAAAACTTAACATTCAATAACGGTGAAATTATTTTCCGTTTATGCTATAAAAAAAGGCAAGTATGATAAAAGATACGTCAATGATTTTCCCTATAAAGAAATATCGGAGTTATGAAAGTTACGTCAATAATTCTCCGTATATTTTAAGGAAACTTTTACTATAGACAAACAAAAAAACATATACTATAAAAGGTATAATCGAACTTTAGTAATTAAAGGCAACAGGACGGAAAATAATTTTGATGAGCGTGCACGCCGAATTTTCTTAAGTAATGATATAAACGTACGTTAGGAATATCTAGAAAAGACAAAATTAGAAACACTAAAATAAGGGAAAAACTAGGAGTACAAGTGTGAAAATTTATAGAACAACGACAACTTAGTTGGTGGGGATATGTTCAACGAATGAATAACACAAGACACGTCACAGTGCCACTCTGGCCAATAATTTTAAATGGCAAGTGATATCTCGTTTGAAAGGCATTGACATTGGCTACATAGCCATATTAATTTTGTTTGGGTTTAAACTAATTTTGACGGATAAGTTCAATAAATACCAAAATTATTGAAATTATCTTTTTAAATTTAATTAATCAAATATCAACAATGGATTCTTATAGCAAGTGTTCGAAATGTGCTCCGTCTACTTCCTGAAAGTAATGCATCCTATTAGTAAACTCTTGTCGTACTCGTTCGAATGTGTCAGCTGAAATTGCATTGCATTCTTCAATAATTCTTTCTTTCAAAACGCCAATGCTATCTGGTGCCGTAGTATAAACCTTGGATTTCAAGTACCCCCATAGAAAAAAATCTAATGGTGTCAGATCTGGTGACCGAGGTGGCCATTCTATAGGACCTCGCCGGCCAATCCATCTACCGCGATATTCTTCATCCAGGTAACGTCTTACTGCACCATAATAATGTGCAGGAGCACCATCTTGTTGAAATGTTATTTCCAGATGGCCGAATTCATCTGGATTATCTTCCAGAATTTCAATAATTAACGGCTCAATTGCATTTTGTAACATCTCCAGATACACTTCACCGCTTAAATTTGAATTTAGGAAAACAGGACCAACTATGTGGTTTCCCAAAATACCTGCCAAAACATTGACTTTTTCTGGAAATTGGGTATGTTGTTCACGAAAGGTGTGAGGATTTCTGTCACTCCAATACCTTACATTTTGTGTACTCACATTTCCATTGAGGCAAAAAGTACTTTCGTCACTAAAACAAATTGTTTTTGTGTAATGTGGGTTTTGACTAATTTTATTTGTCATACATTCACAGACTTCGAGTCTTCTGTCGGGGTCGTCATCCGAAAGGTGGTGCACCATTTTTAACTTGTATGGATGAAATTTATTTCTAGCCAACACTCTCTGTACTGTACTTTTACTTACTTCAGAAAAATGCGTGAAGTTAAACTATCATTTCTATTGGTAGAATTTTTCCAGGTAGGCGAGATTCAAAATAAATACTTTTGAAAATCGGAAATTAGGGTAATTGAACCCAAGTCCTTTGGTTGTTAACGAATGGTTGTAAACGGACCAATGTACTCTCCTTCCGAGGAAAGATATTACACCAGGTCCGTACATAGATAAAGATAATTACTTAATTAATTTAGCGGGACAGTAAGGTCTTAATTTGCCCTTGGGCAGCTTTTCTTTCTCAAAGAAGTCTGGTAGCTTTCCTTGATTGAAGATAGATAGATAGAAGAAGATAGAGTTTATCACTTCACTATAGAGATAGTTAAAGGTTTTCCGCGTTGGATGCCTTTCGTGACAATCCTACTGACTATTCCAATAATATAAGTTTCTTCTGAAACTTTATTTTTAAAAACTTAATTTTTATTAAATGTGAAACAACATACAATTTCAAGTACTAGAATAAGACGACAAATCAGGGGTATATTTAATGTAGCAGACGTATATCCATATAAACAAAATATAAAAATATCTGATTAATTTTATTTGTGCCAGATAGATTACTTGTGTTTACTGGAAAACATAAAAAATAATCATATTATTTATAAATATGAAACTTGTGGAAATTTGTTACATTGATAGATATAAATTGTATGGATATTATAGCTTAAATAATAGTCAAATTTGTTTTGCTTAGAGATTACATTCTTGAACAAACAAATAGTTGTAGGGAGTTCATTGATTAACATTGGCAATTTGAGTTATTTTAAAGATTAAATAGTCATTAACACTTTCTTTTCTTATTCTCATTCTAATTATAGATAAGTGAATTATTTGATATTAATAAATAATTATTATAGAAAGTTGGAAAATTAGTCTCGATAATTTTGGTAGTGGAAAACACTAAAAAATTATCTAAACAAATTCTGGGGTATTTGAAGATGAATTAATTTAAAGTCTAAAGTAATAAGGAAATTGAAATTTACAAGCTACAAAATTGGATAGATAGCCTGTTTTTTTTTAGATTGAATGAATAATAATTAATTATACTCTACAGCTAATCAGTTTTAAGAACTTGCCAGGTATATTTTAATATTGTAATGTGTGATTGAAAATTGTAAGTAGAGAATGCAACTAATAAATTCAAATGTTATTAAACATTTGAGAGGAGACAGAAAAAATTTTAGGATCTCTCCAAAAAGTTGTATGATATGATTAAAATAATATGAATTAAACCGATACTGTTAGATACAGAGGTAAATTAATAATAAATTCCATTATTCTTTGAAGAATTTACAAATTGAATAAAAAATATGAAGAAAAATTAAGTATATTGACAGAAGTCATTTTATAAATTTAAAATTACTGGGAAGTTAGTTAATTGAACCATTTTGGATTTTACGAAGAAAACAATTCAACACAAATTATTTCAAGACATTTATACGAGAATTGAAGTTCCTAAATTATCACCCAACAATTAATTCTAATTTTTGAAAATAACAAGAATTTATTAGTTGTAATTTTGAAATCTTAAATATTAAAAAAAAACATTCTTTAGAAACTAATTAGTAGGTAAATCTATTTTCTAAATCCAAATATAGAACTTGCAGACTCAAATCATACTAGAAAAATGTAAATTCAATTTTTATTAGATGGTAAAAAATGATTTGAGCTAGCCGAGTATAAGAGATTAAATTGTAAGACAAGATATCATTACAATATATATACATCCAGTTTTCGGATGGGTTCAAAAAATTGAACATATATTTTCTGCAGCATATCTTTGGATGACAGCTATTTCATTTTCCTTGTTTACTTCGGCCATTTTTTACTTATCTATCTTGCACTGTACTTCCTGACCCTGCTGCGGAAGTGCGGACCTAGGGCAGTGAGTACACTGAAATATTGCACTGTACTTGGTTACACTGCAATAAAGAACGCTTTTGTGTCACTAGTGTAAACTAGTGCAAAAAGTTCGGCAATAAAGAACAAACCTATTATCTACTTGTTAAGTTTTGACATTTCATAACACCTAAAATGCCGTGAGACGGGTATATCACAATGCTTATTTTACTACTTATTGGTGGTAAATAGTATTTATAATTCTCTACAATTTGTAAATCTCTGTAGAATTTTCAAAGTTGCATGAATCAAGTGTCTGATTGTAGTTGTAACGGTATATTAACACACAGTTATTTTCAGAAAATGCCTGGAAAACGGCTTAATCCACGAGCAGAGGAGTTTGCTATAAACTTGATTGAATATTTTGAGATGGAAAAAAAACTACGGCGGACCTTTTCAACCTATTTCATCTGTTCTGGAGGTATTATACTAAAGTTAACATCTATTTAAGGACATTTCTATTTCATATTATATTTCAGAGAGGCAACTGCACTGAAAATATCTCTAAAAACGGTATGTTCCCTTAAAAAAAGTAAGGAAAATATTCCAACTTTCCCAACGTCACTCAGACACCTCGATTAAAACTAAAGGGTTTACCCAAGGGAACCAAAATAGCAGTACGGAATACCTACCTTATATAACATGTATGAACAAAGTAAGTAATCAAACAGGTGAAACAATAATACCTTTCCATGTTCTTAACCCTTACATTACAGTCAGCTTACACTTGAAATAAAGAAAAGCGAGATCATAGTACCTTAATAATTAAGATTACACATCATAGTGCTTGTAGTATTATCTATACAGTGTGATTTTTCACCAGCAGCTTATAGTGTGGTACATGGAAATCTTAGAAAACTAGTAGGTAATTTAACGTAAGTTCTATTATAGAGGTTCTGAGTAATGAAAGTTTTAGAATACAGAAAGTTATGTATATTTTTAAATTAAAAGTGATAAATTATAGCTTCTACATGTGCTGATTTCTAAGTTGAAATGTTTTCCAATTTGTTCAGTCTCAGTATAGATTGTGTTTTTCACAATTTAGTTTTCTAATTTAAATTTTTTGATGTTACATATATGGGGTTGTTCTATACATTATGTGGTACAAATAATAAAAAAATCTGAATATCAAAAATGTGTGTTCAAGTTTAGTATGAAGTAAATATAAGTAAAAAATCTTTCGTTTTGTTTGAGATATTGATAAATTCAAACTTTTATTTTTTTTAGGGAAACATGTTACTGTGAAAACCATAAATGACGAACTAAAAAATAAGGAAATTAGTTCTGTTGGAAATGCAACAGAAGAGCATTAATAGAACGAACAAATATTGCTAGCCAAGTAGCATGCTTTCTTCGAAAATATAGATAAAATCGTGATAGTGTACTTTCAAGAAAAATTATATTTTTAGATGAAACATGGATATATGCCAAAGGAACCAATTCAACTTCTTGGCAAAACACTAATGTTAAAAGTGTATGTTAACCAGGAGGTAACGATGGTAAACGTTTTATTATTGTTCACGCTGGTTCATCCAAAGGATTTGTGGAAGATGCCAGTTTAGTGTTTTCCTCTAAATCATCGTCGTCAGATTACCAAGGTGAAATGAACGGTGAAATATTTACTAAGTAGGCTACGATACTTACAGTTAATTCCGAATTTAGAAGAACCGTCGTTAATAGTAATGGACAATGCGCCTTATCATAGTATACTAGCAGAAAAGCAACATCCACTTCGTCAAAAAAATATGAAATTATCACTGGTTAAAAGCCAACAATATTGACTTTAATGAAAACCTCTCAAGACCTGAACTATTACAAATTTCTAAAATGAGCCGGAAAGAAAATGTATACCTAATTGATGAATTGTTCCGAAAACATGATCATGAAGTCTTAAGGCTACTGCCCTACCATTGCGATTTTAATGCCATTGAGCTTATTTGGGCCCACTGCAAAACATATTATAATAAGTATATTGGCAGAGACGGATACGGTGATGAAAGGGTCTTGAATGTGATGAATCATTATTATTTTTGTAGTTCTCTTTTAATTATTTGTTAATAACTGCTGATGTAAAAGACCATGCACTAATTAGATATATAGGGTTCCAGTTAGAGCTTTTCTAAACTTCGTCTGTGTTTTTCCGTTTCTACTACCTGTATGTGTTTAAATTATATTTTTGATGTCTGTTGCGGATATTTCTATTTTTTACTTTTAATATGACACGGATTCCATTTTATGTGTTGCCCTAATGATGGTAATATATTTACCGAAACGTCGACCTTCAAGCTGTGTGAGAATCTTCTATTTACAATCTGTAGTCCATCCAAAAAAATCGTTATAATATAATCAGTTTAGAACGTTTCATTTAAAAGTTATAGATAAATTCAAGACATCCTACAAAAAATCTGCTCTCCACTAACAAACCAACATAGTTAATATTAATTGTGGACTTCGTAACTTATTCACCCAGTATATCGATAGTTTTGATAAATATGTCGATGTTATCCATATAAATAAAATAAATACAATTTAAAAAGTTGAATTTCTTGTTTAATTACCAATTCGTAAAAGGCCGACCTTTGGAATCTTAGTCATAACGATGATTTCTAATGAGTTGACGGGAAGTTTTGATTTGATATTGTTGCAGACGTAACAGTCACGTGATGGCAAAGCTCCACCGTTTCTATTGTACCTTGAGATAATTTGACCAGACGTAGATCAGCAAGTCCAAAAATTTCCTATAGACATATTAAATAGAATGATTTGGCATCAAGACCCCACATAACGTTTTGGAAGTTCGAGAACATTTAAATAACCAATTTCCAATTTGGATTGGCAATACTGGGACCTTTCGATGACCACCAAACAATCCTGATTTGACGCCATTAGATGCCTTTTTATGAGGATTTTTAAAAGAGAAGATCAACTTCAACAATAACTTCAATTCTCAAGACAATAAAGTGAAAATTCAAGAATAAATTGATAATTTAAACAAAAAGCATAATATCGCTATTTAAAATGTTTACCAAAACTTAAGAAAGCGGTATGAACTTTGCATTGATAATAATAGTGGTCACTTTTACCAATTTCTTGAATTCATTAGTTGTTTTGTATCATTTTGTAATAAAGATTTCGGTTTTGCTAAATCTGTTAAATATGGAGTTAATTCCAATCTGATATGTCAAAAAACTAATCAATTTCCGCAGCTTACTTTGTTCGTTCCGATCTCCTTTCGTTTTGACAAGCATCTACAAGTAACTTTTTACAATCTTCAAATAAATCAAAAAGTATTAATTATAGACCTATACAATGTTATATATTTGAAATCAGGAGAAAATGGGCTTCTTGAAAAGATGATAATATATGGGGTGTTCCATTTTAAACAAACAAATATTTATTTCGTATCATGTGATCTATCTGTGGAACTGATTTTCATGAAAGTATTATTAAAATATAGGTAAAGCCTCACAACTTGTATGGAAAAGTTTCATTTTATATCGATGAAATATTCAATAATAACAGAGATACAGGGGAGGGTCAATATATAGTGAATAACCATGTAGAAACCTATGTATATAGGTACAGGTTGTTTCAAAAAAGGTAACCCCGGGTACAGGATAGTTGGAAAACTGAAAAACAATTGGGGATTGCTTAGTAAAAAATTCTCGTAACGCCATCAGTATTCAAGATAAAGGGTGTTGAAGAAAAAAAATGTATACATTTTTTTTACGATTTTGCCGAAACTACTGGCAACATTGTAATGAAATTTTATACGAATATGTTTTGGAAGCTGATACAACCCATTTATCTGTTTTTATATCTGACTTATCGAGGGCGCTAGTTACACGGTTCGTACCAAGTAGTATATTGAACATATACCTTTTTTAAGGTTAGATTTATTAATCAAAAATTCAAGTGAAGTTAAACATAATTCAAATTTACACCAAAAACGTATTCTTGGTAAAACTCGATACTGTGTACCGTTTTCGGAATATTTTGATTTGAAAATTATGAACTAATAACCGATGCTGGTATAAAGTAATGATATAGAATTAAAGAAAAAATCACAAGAAAATTGAAATAAAGACTGAGAACATAAAATAAAATTCAATTAGAGTAAGAATTCAAAATGTTTTCCGTTTTCACGAATGTAAGAGATAAAAAAATATATAGGTACAACCAACTCCAACTTTGAGAAGAAATCGTAGAGTAAGAAGAGAAGATAACATTATAAATGTGTTGGCTTATATTCATGCAGACCCCCATTTAAGCATAAAAGAGATCTCCAGATATTTATTAGGAATATCTTATGGCTCAGTGCAAAAAATATTAATGGATTTTAAAATGCATCCGTATCACGTCGTGATTCATCAATCCTTAAATGAGACTGACTTTGAACGTAGGCTCGATTACTGCTACTGGCTTAGAGATTTCATTAGGGAAAACCGTCATATTTTGTCACAAATATTGTGGACACATGAAGCATCTTTTTGCAGTAATGGAAGGTAAATCTTCATAACATGCATTACTGGTCGGACACTAATCCACACTGGTTACGTGAAGATTATCAGCAGGGTCGATGGAGTGTCAACGTCTGGTGCGGTGTTATTAATGGTGCTATTATCGGTCCGCACATCTTTAATGGCAATCTAACCGGTGACATGTATTTGAACTTTTTATTGAACGATTTACCAGGACTCTTAGAAAATGTGCCTTTAGAAGTAAGAAGAAACATGTGGTTTCAACAATACGGATGCCTGGCACATTATTCTCGAAATGTGCAAGATTTTTTGAACGGGCATTTTCCTAACCGTTGGATTGGTAGAGGCAGTCTATTTTTCTGGCCACCACGGTCTCCCGATTTAACCTGCCTTGATTTTTATCTGAGGGGCCGAATGAAGGATTTGGTGTATAAAACTCGACCAACTACTCGAGAAGACATGATAGTCCGAATTCAAAACGCCATAAATAATATACCAAGAGCGGAAATTGAGGCAGCTGTCAACTCCACCCAGAAAAAATTGGACCAGTGCATTCAAAATAATGGACAACATTTTGAACATTTACGACAAAACTATTAATTTATTTCTTGTTTTTAGTGTTATCGCTCCTGCTGTTGTTGGACAGTTTTATTAAGATTTTTTTTATTCCAAATATGTAAATTAGTATGTTTCGAGATATGGGCGCCCCATGTAAATTTATTTGATTTTTTTAATCCAAAACCGTTCGTCTAACGAAAAAAAGTCGGGGGGTTTTTTTGTTAGCAACTAATAAGTGATAACGAAAATGATTTTTATTTTGATAAAAAGCAGTGGCGTGCCATTTTTTAATGTAATAAAATTATATTTTGTTCAATATCAACGGTTCAAAAAAAGGTAGATGATTAATTTTTTTCATTAAATTTTAGAAAAATGTATCCTCTTTTAAAATATGTAAAAATGAATATACCATTACATTTGTTTTTTTTTTAAAAACTCAAAAATTTGCTACCATTTCAGTCAACGCCATTTAGCAGCGAAGACGAAAGTCAAAACGTCAAAACCAAGTAAGCGTTTTGTAGTGTAAATTATGCTCTTTCATATGAGCCCAAATTTGTTAAAATCGTTCAAGCGAAACGGGAGAAATCTTGGTTTGTTTAAAAAAACAATTGAACTTCCCCCACCGCTTTATTTTTATAGATAGAACAAAACATTTTAGTCAAAAAGTGTAGGTGAATAGTCAGTAAATATGAAAATGATATCATCGATATACTTTCATTAGGCAAAATTCTATAAAAATAATCCCATTTTTCTACTTAGTGTTGGTTGTTAGGTCCTCTAGCGGACGTTTGACAAACTCGAAAATAATTTACAGCAATTTCTCTTGGCGACTTTTATCATGAGTTTTTTTTTTCTAAATCTATACGACCAATATCGTATGAGATATGGCCGCTCGCTACTCTTAACTGATCACCCGGTACAATATTATAATATTGTATCATACTAATATATTAAATTTGCATTAGGTTTTTATTGTTAGTATGGTATAGTCAGTAATTTGGATTGAGGGCTGTCTTTTCTAATGTTTGACAAAAAACCACTCCCTCCCACCCCCTACGGGTGGGGGGATAGCTTTGTGAAATGGTGGTAAAAATAAATTTTTAAATTTGGAATCAAATTCTACATAATTTTTCACGTACACACCTAGAATTTCATTTTGATAACTTTTTTTTTATAAAGTTATGCAAAAAAATTTTATCAAAAAATTGATTATCTTCTGTAAGTTCCTTGTGGCATTACTTATTCTTTTTTCTAATTTTTTTGGGAATCAAACCACAATAATGTTTATTTTTTATTTCGACGTTTCGGTAGCGTTCCAGCTACCGTTGTCAAGATTAACTAGTATAAAAATAATTTTTTAGTCCCTATCTGACACAACGAAAAAATTTGACAACTAGACAATCAATAATATTTTGAAGTTCAAGACTACAAAACTTTGTTGTCAAATTTTATCAAGGTCCATTCATAGTAGATCACACTTCTGGTAAAATGTGAAATAGAATATTTCATTTTATGACATTCTAACGATATGTAGTCCACTAGAAATGGAATCCACTGAAGTGCACGTTCCAGGAACGGTTTTTATTGGGATAGCGCTTTTTTTCGCTTATTTTGGAAATTTTGCTAATAAAAACGTGTTTGTTGTTACTTTTTTGTGTATAATAATTTGATTACAAAAAAAGTATTATCAAAAATTTGATTATTTAATGAATATAAAAATCGCTATTGCAGCTTTAGGAATAAGAATAAAATTTTGTCATTTGGCATATGTATATCTAACAAAATAAAATTTGGAATACAAAAGAATTACACGCCTATTTCATACAATAAAGGTAGAGGGTGGGAGTGAGTGTCATAGAATTTTAAACCCCATTTTTTGAGTATGCATACCAATTTTCATATTTTTTTCTATTATTGCCAAAAATATTCCTTAAAACGCAATATCGGATGATGGGTTTGAAAATATGTATAGGTATCATACTTGAATGTAGATATTATTAACTTACAGTATGATATAAGCGTATAATTTTTTTGTTTCAATACTTACCAGCCATCTCTACTCGCAGTATTTTTCTCATTTTTAAATATGACTCCTAAATGGTTTAAACCCATCATCCAATATCGAGAGGTTTTAACTTTTTTAAGAAAATTTCAAACACGTTATAATGAATATCTTTGGCAATAATACAGAAAAAAAAAATTGGTATACATACTCAAAAAAGGGTTTTAAGTTCGATGACACAGTCAAAATCACCCCAACCCTAATATTTCCCAAACTCACCGCCACCCTCTACCCTTATTGTATGAAATAAATGTGTAATTATTTTGTATACCAAATTTTATTTTGTTAAATGTATGTATCACCCTTGGGGGTGGGCAGTGGATGGTTGATTTATATTTAAAATCAAAAATAATCATCCACAAATACATCCCAATGAAAATTTTTTTTCAACTAATCTGTATGCTAGACCCGAGAGCCCTATACCAACCGCCTGCCATTATTAACATTAGAACACAAAACCGATTTTCATGTAAAATTAATCAAATTTTGTACAGGAATTGTACTCGAGTGATCTCGAAAATATGACCCCTGTTCCAATTATATTCCTTAAAATGGATAATTTTACCTCATCTGCAGACTCGTTCTATCCTCTTGCAGTTAAATAGTCCAAAAACGAAGTCCTCCAAAACTTCCATTCGGTAGAAGAGTTCTGTCCTTGATGTTGAAATCTGGCGGCAATTTCACCGGGCCGGCTATTGCCATTATAAACTTGATACCATTAAGGTTGACTTGCTTTTAAATCTAAGCTTGAAGCTAATTTGTGTTAGAAAATGTTTCATCGAATTTTGCGGGTCCGTTGAACTATAGGGAAACACGAATTTTTGACTGATTTTGCGAAAAATCGATAGTACTCACCTATTTTGACGATTATCTGTCGAAAAATTTGCGGGTTATACACAATTTACAAAGAAAAATCCAAACAAAGATTTTTTTTCGCCACTTGAGCCATCACTTTTTGGCACGATATTTCATACAAAAAACAGTTTAAATGTATTGCTCTGTACATGAAAGTGATCAACAACATGTGTTCTCGCTATCTATGAAAAAAATCCAGTTAGATTCTTTATAATATGGTTTAAATTACCACTTTTATAAATATATATTTAACAGGCAACCAGTTTGGATATAAATAATTTTAATGACATAATTGACAGATATCCTTTCGTGAAACGTAATGCGTAACCAAAACCATAAATCTAAATAAGCATTCTCTAAAATTTTATGTACAATGTAAATGAGAACCATAGACAATTATTTCTCTATGATGAGAACATTCAAAATTTTTAGGACATAATAAAAAATAAAATTCTTTATACTACTTCATTTTTAAATAAATATCACGTTTGGGTCTCATTATTTTATACTCTTACCATGGAACCAAAACATAAAAATTTATATGAATATCGCATACACAGATATGCAACCTACAAAACATAGAACAAAATACAATACTTTGTAGCGTGGTTGCCAGCTGTAATCGACTACTCGACAATCATGCTACATGACTATAAGATACGAAATTAAATATTGTATCAGACTATATTTTTCGTTAGACAAACCCAAGAACATAAATGAAATTATAAACACATTTTATATATGATGAATGATGATATCCTTATATTGCGTATTTGAAGAAGGGGAAACAAATATATAATTATTGCATTCAGCCTTCCCCTCAAAAAATATCCAATACTTTGTAATCCACATCAAGTTATTCAAGAAGGGGAAGGGTGAATCCAATTATCCAATACTTTCTAAGATGAAATGCGAATGCAATAATTAATTAATATTATATAATAATTGGATTCACCCTTCCCCTTCTTGAATAACTTTTGAGGGGAAGGCATTTGCCTTCCCCTCAACAGATATCCAATTCTTTGTAATCCACATTAGGTTATTCTAGAAGGGGAAGGGTGAATCCAATTATCCAATACTTTCTAAGATGAAATGCGAATGCAATAATTAATTAATATTTTAAGAATATCATGATTCTTACGTAATCGTTTACAGCTGGCATAATCTTGTTTTATACCCATCAAAAAATAAATGTTGGCAATAGTGTTCGCGGAACCTAAGGAATAGAAATATACTTACTACAAATTTGGTGTAGATTTGTGGTTATCACTAATTTTAGGATCGTTTAAATGTAGCTCTTTACCAACGTTGCCAAGTGTAGTCCTAAACTAAAACGTTTGTGTTTTGGAAAGTAAAAATATTTTAATAATGATATTTATCACAGTTGATTAAAAAGCAATGTGTTGAGAAATCAATATTTGTCATTTTTAAAATTATGTTTAGCAAAACGTACTGAAAATTGTTCGAGTTTACAATACAGAATTATCATACAAAAAGGAAAACTCACGAATGCATAGATACATTTTCCCTAATCGAAAAATTGAATTGTGTAATTGACAGATTATTATAATAATTTTCAATAATAACCTAACCAAAACCACCCTACCTTACCCCCTACCCTAATCCGAATCGAAAAATTGAATTGTGTAATTGACAGATTATTATAATAATTTTCAATAATAACCTAACCAAAACCACCCTACCTTACCCCCTACCCTAATCCGAATCGAAAAATTCTTCGTATTTTTAGTCAATTTTTGAAAAAAACAATAAGAAAATAAAAATAAAAATAAAAATATCTTGACTCGGACACGACTGGTACCTCTGTGTTAGGAGCCCAGCACACTTACGCTGGGCTAATCTCTGCACACATTAATGATATCGTATAGAAGACTAAAAGCTTTAGAACCGTCGCATGAAAGCCGAGCGCCACCGGAGATACTCGATGGCGCCCTTTCAGTTTAGGACTACACTTGACAACGTTGGTAAAGAGCTACATTTACATGCTCCTCTAATTTTTAACAGTTGTTACACACTACTGCTTACGCTAGAGCTTCTATGTCATTTGTCATTTGATTCAATTGTTTTCATACAAATTTGTAGCCTGTCAAATATATAGGGAAGTTCTTAAAATCCACCGGTAGACTCTATCGATAGATGTCTGTGATATGTCAGATAAATGTCAGATAAATGTCAGGTAGAATGTAGTTGATCTATCGGTAGACGATTATAAGAACGTGATTTGTGATTAGTATTGACGCATAGACGCAATTAAACTTTTATTCTTTGTATTAGTTTTTAATTCGATACAAAATTTCACCTCATAAAAGCATGACGTACGTATTTAGGTCCACCATCACTTTAAACATTTCACCATTATAGGATAATTCCATTTCATAATCCATTTTTATTAACAAAAAAAAATAATGTATAATATTTTTGACACAACAAAACAACTAACCTCAATAAATAAAGATTATTAATTGTCATTGGCGTATGATTGATGATAGTGCATTCCCCTTCCAAATCTACCAGATTTATTGAGTCTCAGCCCGGTATAACTGATGGATGATCGATAGAATTATCGGTGAACTAAAGAACGCTGGGATGATTCTATCGACAATCTATCGGTAAATTTAAGAACAGCTTTGGTAGACACCGTATTTACCGATAGATGTATCGGTAAATTTAAGAACTTGTCTTATATTTATAAAAGTGGTAATTTAAACAATATCATAGAACAATACTTATTATTAGGAAACTAACTGGAGCGCTATTCTTGACCGTTCGTACTTCTCAAGGTCGTGCGCATCTCACAATTTTACGAATGTCATTTGCATTTGGTATTCTTGACCATTCGAAACACCAGCGAACATGCGTGTCTTACAACGAGTGGTATTTCTTGATCGCAAACGGTTTACGTATGCCTTTTCCAAAATTTATAGGTTATATTTAGTTGTGTGTATTCTTTAACTTTTATTTAGGTATCAAAATTACTGTATCAAATTTTTGTACGAAATGGATGATTTGCCATATATCGCAAATTTGGAAAATCTTGAAAATGAACCAATTATTCAACATAGTTTCAATCCTATTGACCCTTTTCATATTTTAAGTGAATATCAATTTGTGGACCTAATGTCCTACCAAGTCTGGAATAAATTTAAAATGTTATCTTACTGAATAGAAAAACTGTCAGAATACATTTAATACTTTTCGCCACGATTTCCACTCCTTATTTGCACCACAAACCACAACTATTTAATATATTTGTCACCTCTTGCCAAAGCCCTTGTGCGTCTTTCTGGGTGAACTCATTTGAAAATTTCCCGGAAACTAGGTTTGGATGGTTTTTCATGAATTCTAATAATATTTAATTTTGTTTTATGGACGCATTAGTAGTTCTTTTATTTTTAATTATGGGATTCATCTGAGATGTATTCATCGTATCAAAATAATAGATACTTAACCTAATGGGTCTATTCTGTGCACGTCTGTAAGATAATCTGTAACTTTACAGGGGAATTGCTATTCTGCGTACAACTGTATCTTACAGGAATCTTTAAAATAGTTACAGATTTGGTAAATATTTACGTGTGTATTGACTGCTGTCGTTGGAAATGGAATATTTTTGTACAGTTTGAGGTTGTCTCTGGTTATTTGGTTAAAGTTATAGGTTAGAAGTATCGAAATTTGACGTACAGTAGTTCAAATGTCTATCTGTAATTCAGTGAGTTACAGACAACATCACAGAATCGCAAAGTTACAGATTCTGTAAAATCCCATTTAGGGCAGCTTTTATAGGTTACTGTTAAATCTTCGAGTTAACTCACATTGGTTAACCATACAGTTAACTCTACCTGCAAAAACTGTTGATTTTATAAGTCCATGTCATCTTGATGTAAGCTATCAGTTGATAAGGATAGTCACATTAAAGTTTATTAGCCTTGAGTTATCAAAAATTGTCGAATCTGCTGCAGACCCAGGCCATCTACAGACAATGTCTCTTATTCTCATCTTTCCATCAGAAATTGTTTGTACATTTAATGAGAAATAACCTTTTCTTTTCCTGAATAGCTCAGCATTTTCTCTCCCTAACATACAAAATAAGTTGGACAATCGCAATCAGATGGAAACAATCCATTTATTATTTTTTTCCACGCCACACTTACAACATTCCTTGTAAGTGACATTTAACAATAACATGCACGTAATGGGAATCTCATAACATACATGTGCGTTTAGAGAGAAAAACTTAGATTTCTTTAGCTACGTTCGGTATTTGCATCGCAGAGGCGACGGATTTTTGGTCACGTGATCACATATTAATCTGTGGAAATTGATATTAACGAACGGCCCGACCAACCAGATCTAAACAAACTACTAACCTGTGTCTTTCATTAACGGACTACGATTTTTTTTGCTTGATGTTTTCGTTCTTTTAGTGTTTTAAATTTTATTATTCATTAGTTACATTTATGTCTATCCCTGCGGCAATTTTGGTCGCTATTCATGGTCAACAACCACTACGAGATTTACTAATGACAGTAGTGACTACAACATAACCTCATAACGTGACAGATAAACAGATAAATCTTTCTCGTCGGTCAAAATATTCCGAGCAAACAGATTTACCTCGGACTGATCTGAGCTGAATTACCGAACAGTTCAGATTTACCTCCCCTACCTCTAGATGTAATAAACGAACGATTCAGACTAAAAAGATTGATCGGACTCAAATAACGAACGCAGCTTTTGTTGAATCAAATTGCAATCAAATTTTTATTTACGTACTACTTTATTTGGTTTATTTACATACTTTTTTCTACGCCCATGTCCGTAAACGTCAAAAATCGCACTGACAACATTCCTTGTAAGTGACATTTAACAATAACATGCACGTAATGAGAATCTCATAACATACATGTGCGTTTAGATAGAAAAACTTAGATTTCTTTGTTGAATCAAATTGCAATCAAATTTTCATTTACGTAATACTTTATTTGGTTTATTTACATACTTTTAATTAATTGAAAAACATAAAAGCTCTTAGCATTAGTGAAATACATTTTAGATTAAAAGAGTGATGCCCCTAAACGTCGGCAACACATTTTACAAATTCCAAAAAATAATTCGCTTTTTATTGATATGGGTAAAAACGTCATCTCATTTATGCTGTCAATTTTGGTAACAAATTATAGTATCCGAACATTTTCTCAACTTTACCTATGAATATGACTGTTAGTAATGAAAACGATGAAATTATGAGCACTCAGAAGAAAATAGATGGGCGTAGAAAAAGTATAGTACGTTACACGAGTTGTAATCCCATTACGCACGAAGCCGCGCAGCGGCTTCGTGCGTAATGGGTTACTTACAACTCTTGTTACGTAATATACTATTAATCAATTGAAAAACATAAAAGCTCTTAGCATTAGTGAAATACATTTTAAATTAAAAGAGTGATGCCCCTAAACGTCGGCAACACATTTTACAAATTCCAAAAAATAATTCGCTTTTTATTGATATGGGTAAAAACGTCATCTCATTTATGCTGTCAATTTTGGTAACAAATTATAGTATCCGAACATTTTCTCAACTTTACCTATGAATATGACTGTTAGTAATGAAAACGATGAAATTATGAGCACTCAGAAGAAAATAGATGGGCGTAGAAAAAGTATAGTACGTTACACGAGTTGTAATCCCATTACGCACTCGCCGCTGCGCGGCTTCGTGCGTAATGGGTTACTTACAACTCTTGTTACGTAATATACTATTAATCAATTGAAAAACATAAAAGCTCTTAGCATTAGTGAAATACATTTTAAATTAAAAGAGTGATGCCCCTAAATGTCGGCAACACATTTTACAATTTCCAAAAAAAATAACTCGCTTTTTATTGATATGGGAAAAAACGTCATCTCATTTATACTGTCAATTTTGGTAACAAATTATAGTATCCGAACATTTTCTCAACTTTACCTATGAATATGACTGTTAGCAATGAAAAAGATGAAATTATGAGCACTCAGAAGAAAATAGATGGGCGTAGAAAAAGTATAGTACGTTACACGAGTTGTAATCCCATTACGCACACGTGAAATTTACGCACTCGCCGCTGCGCGGCTTCGTGCGTAATGGGCTACTTACAACTCTTGTTACATAATATACTATTGCAATGTATTGTACTAAACAACTTGTTTGACATAACAGTGATTGAATTTGGACATGTGTACAGTAAATTGCATCAATACAATTGGGAAATCGCGTGAACTGATATTATACATCATCATTATCTGACCATAAGTGTATATGTTCAGGCCTTTCTCTGAATATCCTATTTCGACGGGGTGCCTCAACCATTTCAATAATATCATCCTCGTCATCTGTAATCATCTCCTGAAATATATCTTGAATATCCTCTTCCATTTTATCAAAATCGTAGCAGAAATGAAAGGATGAAAAAATATAAACCCACAATAATAATATATAATGCTTTCAAATGTCAAATCTTCAAGTTTTCTGGCACCTCATCCACCTAGTAAGTTAACATATACATTTTGGGGTTAACCTCCACCCGTACAACGCATCCGTAGGTCAAAGTAGAAGTTATGTCAAGGTCACAGATAACTGCAACCTATAAAAGCGGCCCTTACAGAACTTTCGTTAGCTACAGCAGAGTTGTCTCTGGCTACAGATTCGTAAGCTATTACGAAAAACACAGAATCGACCTATTAGTTACGATCTAACCATAATCTGATGACAGAGATGACACGGAACTACTAAATAATCTAGAAATTGCGATGTTGTCAAATTCATTTTACCACGCGAATGAAAATGTTCGCACATCTCTACGAAGAGAGGTCAAGAATACCATTTTCAGAAAGTGTTCGCAAATTGCCCATTCGTAACCATGCGCATTCGTACAATTGCGAACGATGTCAAGAATAGCGACCCTGAAATGTTGTAATAATTAGCGAGAGCACATGTTGTTGATCACTTTTCCGTACAGTGCAATACATTTAAACTGTGGTTTGTATAAAATAACTAGTCCAAAAGTGATGGCTCAAGTGGCGAAAAAAAATCTTTTTTTGGATTTTTCTCAACAAAATATGTATAACCCGCAAATTTTTTGACGGATTATTCTCAAAATAGGTGAGTACTATCGATTTTTCGCAAAATCAGTCAAAAATTCGTGTTTCCCTATAGTTCAACGGACCCCAAATCACCTATTGTAGAGTAAGTGATTTGATTCAACTTCAATGTCTTCAACAGACTCTCGTCTGTGGCCCGTACAGGTGGTGCCGACCTCGGGCGCCATCGAGTATCTCCGGTGGCGCTCGGCTTTCATGCGAAGCGCGCACGGTTCTAACACCCCGTGTCGCTCTCTGAAAAGAACATCTCCTCGCTTTCCATACACTTTTTTAAATATATTTTTTAAATATATTCCTAACCTAAACCACCCTACCCTACCCTACCCTAATCCGAATCGAAAATTATAATAATTTTCAATAATAACCCAACTAAACCTACCCCTACCAAACCACCTTCGTATTTCTAGTCAATTTTTGTAGAATGAATTATAATAATTTTCAATAATAACCCAACCAAACCTACCCCTACCAAACCTTCTTCGTATTTTTAGACAATTTTTGAAAAAAACAAAAAATAAAAATATCTCGACTCGGGCACGACTCGAACCTGGTACCTCAGCACGCTTACGCTGAGCTAATCTCTGCACACATCAATGATATCGTATAGGAGGTTAAAAGCTTTATGGACGCATGAAAGCCGAGCGCCACCGGAGATACTCGATGGCGCCCGAGGTTGGCACCACCTTTACGGGCCACAGACGAGAATCTTCAACAGATGACTATTGACACACAATACCATAGAATAATAATATTTATTACTCTATGCACAGATAACATACTTAACTCTATGCACAATACTACATAAGATGAGATAAGTTCGGCTTGGTCACTGAGAGTGGTTGTGAGCAGAGGGAGAACGGAGTATGAACTGGGATTCCGTGTCCTATGGAATTCCATATCGACATGTGGCTTTCGATATTTCGTATTCCGTGTACCGTTCGGCTATTCGGAGGAAGAAAGGAACATAATCCGATGTTGTCAATTTTCCTATTTCTGCACAATGTCAAGATAACATAACCTTAAACTTTGACGTTTGGTGCATGTTATCTGTGGTTTGGTGGTCTTGTTTGTGTTACTTGTGACTTTGATTTTCCTGGTATTTTCCAAAATATGCCGGTGTATTGTTTTGAATGCCATAAATTGTATTCAACTCAATCCAACTTAAATAAGCATCTTAAAGAAGTGCATAAAAAAACTTCACAGGTGATAAGTTATGCCTGCTGTACCAACTATAAGTGCCAAATTTGTAATGATCATTTTAGATGTAAAAACGATTTACGGAAACATCTAGAATCACAACATGACTTTGAAATTTTGAAAATATTATTGAGGAATTGCATTTTCAGAATCGTAGTGGTAAGCAAAGAATACATGGTGTATTCTGTGGTGGTAAGTAAAAACATAAATTTAGTTTTATGGAACATTAAATTTTAAGTTATGGTAAATTGTTGTATGTGGTTACATAACAATTATTATTTTATTGTAGCATTTACCCAGTGACTGTATGAAGATCATTATGCCAACCAAGTTCAATATATACAAGATTCGGGAAAAAAGAGCAAAGGTGATTTTGACATACTGTATTATCATTATAAACAGTTTCACAAAAATATAAATAATGAAGATATGCCAACAAGAAGAGACATGACATCTTAAGAATCATGTAAAATTAACAAAGTATGTTGTGTAAGCCAAATTATTTTAAAGACCAGCAAGAAATCAGATGAATGCTTCGTTACCTATTATAAAAGTCATTATTCACACCAAAAAGACCTTGAAAAAGACATACATCATTTGGAAGTATTGCAAAAGTATAAATGTAAAATCTGCAATCAACGCTTCAAGTATAATAATGATTTACGTAAACACCTGGAATCACAACATGATTTTATAAATACTGTTGAAGAATTGCATTTTGACAACTAAAATGGTAAGTGAATATGGCCATAAACCAAAACCCCTTAGGGCCACTTACAGAGTTAGTAAAATAAGCCCGCTTAGGTGTAAGCTCAAAAATAGCAAATTCAGAAGTGTCGAATTAAGACCTATATAATATGTATAAAGAAAGTTCATTGTAAAATCATAAATGACTTAAAATATTCTTATAAAGACAAGAATCATAATATGGAACTACCAACCCTAGTTATAGTGAAACCAAAGTCAGTGTGATGACCATAAAATAAAGCAATGTTGTCAGATATATTTTCTAAAATTGTTAGGCTCGCTACACAAATGTTCCTCTTACTTCAGTAAACTGTTAGTTCGTGATGTTATAAGAAAGCTAGGTTGGAAATATTTTTAAAAAAATACATAATGTAAATTTATTGGTAAACATTAAAATAAGTTGCTTGAAATTACTGAAAAAAGAGAAATTAATTAAAACCACTTTTTATATGTTACAATATTTAAGAAAATTTTGAAGAGTTGGCAACGTAGTAACACCTGCTGTAAAAACTTCGAAACAACCAGTCATCAACTACAGTATTCATCATAATATAACGAAATAACCGAAGTATAATCCGTTGGATGTTTTTACAGAAAAAATTATATGGTCTTGAGGGTGTTCGGGGGGGTTGTGTTGTGGTTCGGCTTATAATCCATTAGTATCATTCAGTGTCGGGTGTGAATTTTGTTTTAAAGAAATATTTAATATAATATCTATTTCTTGGTTGAGTGAGTTTAGTGAATTTTATTGTTATAGGTATTTATAGGAAAGTGTAGGTGATCTAGTGTAGAAAGGTATCATTAATATAAAACCTTTTTGATGGTGTAGTGGTTAGGTCGCGTCAGTGAATTGATATTAATATAATATTCATTTGTTCGTAGACGTTAGGGTAAGTTTTAAAATATAATTAATTAGAATGGCATTTTGGAGACCATTTGAAACAACAGTCCAAGATGATGCGAAGGATTATTGAATTGTGGATTTAAATATAAGAAGTTAGATAATCGAATGGTAATAATGGAATCTCGGCGTATCGCTGAACTTGGACAGGAGTATTTGCGCAAAATAAAAGGGTACCGTGATTCAAATAGAACTATAATTTATTTAGACAAAACTTGGTTTGATACACATGATGTTGTCAAGTGTTTATTCATTTATTTGTTATTCAAACAATCCTTACGGTTTTATTACATGAATAAATATATAAAATAAAATACATTTTAACTTAATATGTAAGAAAATAGTAGTAATGGTAACTATATTATAATTAAAACTGTATGAGGATATACACCCACCTTTAAAATATGGTTGGGTTGACAATACAAAAAACTATTCTTTAGATACTCCGTGTTCTAAAGGAAAGCGCTTTATTATTGTATTACAAATTTTATGAATTTTGTATGCGGGTTAATTTTTTTCATTCAAATTGATATAGTAAATTAACATTATTTCACAATATTCGAATATTTAAAAAATTGATATGCACGCCATTGGGCGGCTTTTTCCTTGAAAGGGATTAAAAATATGGGTCATCACATTAACTTTAGAAGAACTTTACACAAATAATTGATGTTGTATTTCGTTTAAAAATGAGATATTTTTATTATAGCATTCTCTCAATGGCTGACTGAAGAAGAAGATACAAACCAAGTTCAATATGTACAAAACACAGGGAAAAAGAGCACATCTGAATTAGATGTAGTATATTATGAATGTAAAAGATCATACAGATGCAGAAAAAAATGAAGTTTTACCAGAAAATAGAAAAAGAGCTTTGAAATCTCAAGGATCATACAAGACAGCATGTGTAAGCCAAATTATTTTAAGGAAAAACAAGCATTCGGGTGAATGCTTTGTTACATATCATAAAAGCCATTATTTACATGGAAAAGATATACAGCATTTGCAAATATCAAAAGCAAACAAGAGTGAGATTGCATCTAAGTTAATATTGGGTGTTCCTGCAAAAGGGTAAGTACTTTTTAACATATCTTTTTTTATAAAACTATGATAATACCTATATTAATTGTTCATTTATGTACAGCTCAGGATCGTTTAATACCTTGGAATACTTAAATGGATAAAAACACAGGAATAACAACATTAAAAATGGCAAATAATGCCTAATAACAAAAGGTATCTACTTATAATATGTAGGATTTTGGTGGTGTATCTTGAAATCCAATAGACTAGGCTCTTTTTTATCTTTTTGTTCTGTAAATAACAAGTTTTATTTTTCTGCTTTGAACTAGTTGAGGTGGTGGGTTATATTAGTTATTGGTTCTCGTTTAAACAGATAAAAACATCGAAATTACAAAATTAAAAATGACAAATGTGTAATAGTGTATATAATGCAAGGTATCTACTTATATATTATAATATGTAAGAATTTAGTTGGGTATTTTGAAATCAACGGATTTGACTCTTTTTCATCTTTGTTCTGTAAATAACAAGATTAAATTTATTTTTTTACTTTGGACCAGTTTGGTGGTTAGTTATGTTAAAATATATGTTATTTTATATACCACCCTAAAATCTCTTATTGAGTATGCAATCGGTACAGTAGCCACAATATTACAAATTTAGGTTGGTAACATTGTCGACTGTCAACCGATATAGTGTAACATTGAGTTTTGTGAGTCTTGTGTTAAGGGAAAATTATCGAGAATACCATTTGGTACACATACAAAAAGTAACAGGATTTTAGAAATAATTCATACAGACTTGTGTGGTCCAATTAGCCCCACTTCTTTTGATGGTAAAAAATACTTCATGACATTTATTGATGATTTCTCAAATTTCACTGTTGTGTACCTATTAGAAAATAAAAGCCAGGCATGTAAAAAATTATTTGAATATGTGAGCATGGTTGAATCTAAATTTAATAGTAAAATATCTAAACTGCGTTGTGATAATGGGGCAGAGTATAAGTCAAAGGAAGTAATAGATTTTTGTAAAGAAAAGGGGATAATTTTGTATTATACTGTGCCATATACTCCTCAGCATAATGGCAAGGCTGAAAGAAAAAACAGGAGTTTGGTAGAAAGAAGTAGAGCTATGCTGGCAGATGCAGGTATGCCTAAAGAATATTGGGGAGAAGCGGTATTAACTGCCAACTACTTAATGAATAGGGGAATAGTGGCAAACCTTAAAGATATGACTCCAGCTGAGGTATGGTATGGGGTAAAACCAGATGTAAAAAACTTAAGAATTTTCGGGTGCATGGCTTATAGTTTAATTCCAAAACAGTTCAGGGAAAAATTTGACTCTAAAACTAAACAATGTATTATGTTGGGATACTCACCAAATGGTTATAGGCTGTGGGATATTACAGATAACAAATTAATTTTATCAAGAGATGTAGAGTTTGATGAAGATACATGTTATTACAAGAATAGGTTAATAGACATAGGTACAATTGAGGAAAATCAGGAAAACTTAGAGGAAGTTGAGATAAATCAAAAGGGGGATGAAATGCCAGAGCAGTCTGACTTGGGATGCGAAAATGAGGTTTCAGATAGTAATATAAATTTAAATAAGCGACATATAAAAATGCCATCCAGGTATAACGACTATGAATTATTCATGGCATTCGATGCAGGTGTATTTATGAATGATGTTCCTAAATGTTTTTCAGAATTAAAAGATAGAGCTGATAAAAATTACTGGATAGATGCTGTAAACAGAGAATTAGATTCAATTTTAGAAAACGAGACATGGGATAAGGTAGATAGGCCTTTGAATATTAAAATTTTAGATACTAAATGGGTATTTACATACAAAAATTTGGAAAATAATTTAGCAGATAGGTATAAGGCAAGACTTGTTGTTAGAGGGTTTATGCAAGAAAAGCATAGATTTTGACAATATATATTCACCTGTAGCTCGAATGTCAACTATTAGATTGTTATTGGTAATCGGTAATCAATATAAATACCATTTTATACAACTAGATGTTAAGACCGCATTTTTAAATGGTTCTATCAGTGAAGATGTATATATATTTGCACCTAATGGTATAGAATGTAAGCCAGGTGAAGTGCTTAAATTAAAAAAATATTTGTATGGTTTAAAGCAAAGTAGCAAGTGCTGGAATGATAATATTAACAATTATCTTGTAGGTATAGGGTTTATAAGATCTGAAAATGACTTCTGTTTATATTATTTAAAATGTGAAAAACCTTCGGATATAGTGTATTTACCTATTTATGTTGATGACATTATTTTGTCAGGCCCTTGTTTAAACAAAATCAATAAAATCAAAGAAATTTTAATGTCAAAATTTAAAATGAAAGATAAAGGTCATTTAAGTAATTTTCTTGGTCTTGAAATTTACTATGAAAGGGGAAAAGGTATTTTAAAAATTTCTCAAACGAAATATATTGATAATCTGCTAAAGAAATTTAATGCTGAAGACTGTAAGACGTCTCCTATTCCGATTGAGCCAAAACTTAGAATTGACAAAGTTGAAAGTGAATTAACAAATAAACCATTCAGAGAATTAATTGGATGTTTAATGTTTTTAATGTTGGGTACTAGATGCTTTGCAATAAATTACTTTAGTAGATACCAGGACAAGGCAACTGTGCAAACTTGGAATTATCTAAAAAGAATATTAAACTACTTAAAAGGAACTAGAAATGTGGGGCTGGAGTATAAGAGAGATTTATGCAATAGTAATTTGGTATGTTATGTTGATGCTGATTGGGGCGGTGACCTCATCGATAGGAAATCTGTTTCTGGGTTTTTGGTTAAACTTTTTGGTAACACAATTGTTTGGGTAACGCGCAAACAAAACTGCGTAAGTCTTTCTTCTACTGAAGCAGAATTGGTTGCTCTATGTAGTTTATGGGTTCTAAAGTTGTTAAAGGATTTTTCTTTGAATATAAATGATATTATTTTGTATGAAGACAATCAAGGTTGTATGTAGTTATGTTAAAATATATGTTATATTATATACCACACTAAAATCTCTTATTATTGAGTATGCAATCGGTACAGTAGCCACAATATTACAAATTTAGGTTGGTAACATTGTCTACAGTCGACCGATGTAGTGTAGATGATTTTTGTACTCGATATGCCATGCTTCATGCAATTGTATAGTATTAGTAATTTAGTATAGTTTATAGTTCTACAATAAAACATAATTATGATAAAAGTGATGTGCTTTATTGATTAAAAACAACAAGTTATATTGTTTATAGGTCTCTGTAGATAATTTTTTAGTTTTTGTTGTTCTCTTGTTTAAGTTTATTCAATATATTTCAATTTTAACATATTTATTATTGCAGAATTATAAATTCAACTCGAGAATCAGCAGTTGGGGAAGAGCTTAAGAGAATTTTTCTACTTACAACCAAGGATGTCCAGAATATTACCATTCATAACATCTCTACACGACTTACCCTTTTCCCCGCCAAGTAACAAAGACATCACTTTTTTTCTTTGAACTTAACCACACAAGAAGGGTTAACAATACCATGACGTCTCGGTTACCTTTTATGAGTAACGGTTTATGGAAAGCCTGGAATAAACAAATACCTAACCTCCAATAAGTTAACAGTCTTATTCTGTAATTGTGTCGTTCTCCAACGATATCGCTAACAAACGATCGTCGCCAATGGTTTTGGTCATAGATAACCAACTGTTTTGGTAACGTAAATTTTAACGATTATACCAAAAAAGTCATTCTGTTGCGACTCCGTTACCAGTTGCCTTGGAATATGCAAAGCGACGAGAAAATATACGTTTTTCAAAAAGCTAGTAGCACAGATAATGCGAAGCACTCTTTTCCGTTTGGAGATAACTTCATTGTAATCGAAATTTGATATTAGTTAAGTGAGGTTAAGGCGAAATAAATCTTAAAACAAATATATATTAGCTGCGTTCGTTATTTGAGTCCGATCAATCTTTTTAGTCTGAATCGTTCGTTTATTACATCTAGAGGTAGGGGAGGTAAATCTGAACTGTTCGGTAATTCAGCTCAGATCAGTCCGAGGTAAATCTGTTTGCTCGGAATATTTTGACCGACGAGAAAGATTTATCTGTTTATCTGTCACGTTATGAGGTTATGTTGTAGTCACTACTGTCATTAGTAAATCTCGTAGTGTTTGTTGACCATGAATAGCGACCAAAATTGCCGCAGGGATAGACATAAATGTAACTAATGAATAATAAAATTTAAAACACTAAAAGAACGAAAACATCAAGCAAAAAAAATCGTAGTCCGTTAATGAAAGACACAGGTTAGTAGTTTGTTTAGATCTGGTTGGTCGGGCCGTTCGTTAATATCAATTTCCACAGATTAATATGTGATCACGTGACCAAAAATCCGTCGCCTCTGCGATGCAAATACCGAACGTAGCTATTATATTATTAGCTACGTTCGGTATTTCCATCGCAGAGGCGACGGATTTTTGGTCACGTGGGCACAGATTAATCTGAGCAAACTGCTATTACCGAACGGTCCGACGACCAACCATAGATATAAACTAACTTCCAAGTCAATATTGGTCGTTTTTGCAAAAGACATGTAGAATGGATAAATAAAAATTAACTGTTTGTACAAAAGCACACGAGGTAATCAAGAAAAACAGTACTTGATTTATCTAATGACTACAACATAACCTCACAACATGACAGATAAACAGATTAATCTTTCTCGTCGGTCAAAATATTCCGAGCAAACAGATTTACATTGGACCGATCTGAGTGGAATTACCGAACAGCTCGGATTTACCTCCCCTACCTCTAGATGTAATAAAGGAACGATTCAGACTAAAAAGATTGATCGGACGCAAATAGATACGATCAAACACATTTGATATTATAAATAATGCAAGATAAGAAAAAACGATCAATGAAAACAACACACACACATTATACGGTATACGTGGATACACTGGCAAACGACGAAGTTTTTAGAAATAATAAGTTTAATCCAAACAATGCTAATGCCATCAGTACTACATGGGCAGACAGATGAATTAAATAGTTGTGGTGGCTACAACGAAGCACCAATCAGTGGAAGGTTTGCTTCTCTACATTGTAACCTTCAAAACACATATGTATATTTTTACACATTCCAGGCTTTATCAGACTGGAGATGCACAGTAAAGAAAAAGGCTCGCCTAGGTACTGAAAAAAAATGCTAACAAAACAGGTGGAGGACCACCACCCAATAGTCCTCTGACTGATTTGGAAAATAAACTAATTGATGTGTTGGGCCATGTTGTAATTGATGGTTTTGAGGGAGTTGCAGAAATTGGACTACCTCAAGATGAAATTGAATCAATAGAAGGCATTCAGAGAGTGACTATTTATTGTGAAACTATTTTAGATTCACAAAAAAGAAAAAAACTGAGAAAAGAACAAAAAATCTTGAAACCTTCTTTGAAGCCCTATAGCAAACAAAAGTACATTGTTGGGTTCAATAAAAGAACATTTAAAAAAGTATTCTGAAAAGGATTATTCTAATATATTACAAGAAATCAATACAAACTTGAAAACACTAATTAAAATTGAAAATAGCAAATTAAGAGTAGATATTTTGGAATTACAACTGAAGAATCCAGATATTGATGCTGCACTCTCTTTGGTTGAGGATGACACATAAATATTATATAACAATTTTTATTTGAGCATGACTCATTGCTTAAAACATGCTCCAAACTTTTTGAAATACCAAGAGATAAATGGTCAGTTAAATTCAACTTTTGCAAAAGTAGGTAGAACGATATGTTAGTAGATAATTTATGTTTAACAGTATTTAAATAAGAAATATATTTGCAGAGATGTAAAATGATTCAATTCAAAATGAGAATGTTATTTCACAAGTTGCAAATGATTGTGTTATACCCCCAACTTTTCATTACATAAGTAGAATAATTTTTTTTAAGCTGCTAACAACCTATTAAGTATGGTAGGTTGTTTGAATAAGCTTTAATTTCAATATAGGTATTTTGTATAGTTTGGATAATATGTTTCAATTATTTGTTAGTAGTTTTTTCATATCTGTTATTATGATTATTTCGAACATGTGTGGGGAAAACTACCATTTGATGTGATTTAGTCAATAAGTATAAGAAGTTTTGTTAAGTTTGTCACTATTTTATTTATTTATTTCAAGAACTATCTGTTTATTTAATATTTAAAGGCAAGCTTAAGACAAGGTAATTTATGGTTTGATAAACTTGAACTGCTTTTATAAATATCATTTATTTAAATATTTCTATCAAGTTTTCCATTTTACCTTACGACTCTTGGGGGAAGTTCTTGATCGCTTGTGTAAGGCCGGTTTAGTTGTGTCGAAGGAGAAGTGTAATTTTTGTAAGCCGCAATTAAAATATCTTGGCTACGTAGTTGATGATAAAGGTCTGCGACCGGATTCTGAGAAGGTAGAGGCTATAGTGAATATTCCGCCACCTCGTAATGTTAACGAAATACGTAGGTTTGTAGGGACAGCTTCTTGGTACAGACGATTTGTACCCAACTTTTCCTCTCTATTAGCTCCGATCCTTAAATTGACCAAGAAAAATGCCAGGTGGCATTGGACAGCAGATTGTCAACGTTCGTTTACCAACCTTAAGGAATGCTTAGTGTCTGCTCCTATTCTAACTTCTCCTGACTTTGAAAAAACTTTTTATTTGCAAACTGATGCCTCTAATTATGGTCTTGGTGCTGTTCTAACCCAGCAGTATGAAGAAGGCGAAAAGGTTATCTGTTATTTGTCTAGGTCTTTATCTAAACAGGAAATGAAGTTGTCAGTGACTGAAAAAGAGTGTCTTGCTGTTATTTGGGCGGTTGAAAAACTACGTCATTACTTAGATCATGTACATTTTATTGTTATCACCGACCATGCGTCTTTGCTGTGGCTCCATCGATTAAAAGATCCCCAAGGTAGGCTTGCACGTTGGCAGTTGCGCTTGCAGCAATATGATTTTGAGTTGATTCACCGTAAAGGTAAAGATCATATAGTTCCTGACTTTCTTTCTCGATCAGTACCTGTTTCTCTCGATTCTATATCCGTTTTAGATCCTCCCATGACCACCAACGACAAATGGTACTCATCAATGCTTCGATCGGTTCAAGCAAATCCATTGAAATATCCCTTGTGGCGAGTAAACAATGAAACTTTATATAAACTCGTAAAGCCATCGATTCCTGATCTCTCGTCACCTGCTGATGACTGGAAAATAGTAGTTCCCAAGGACAAACGGTTGTCTATCCTTCAACGTTGTCATAATTTACCCTCTGCTGGTCATTTAGGTGTCTTTAAGACTTTTGGGAAAGTTCGCCAAAGCTTTTACTGGCCTAAGATGAGAATGGATGTGGCTAAATATGTGAAGTCTTGCAAGAGTTGTGCTCAGAATAAGGTAGAACAGAAGTTGCCTACAGGGTTGATGGGGGAACGACCAGAAGTAACCGAACCATTCCAAGCCATTAGTCTTGATTATATAGGACCACTTCCACGGTCGAAGCGGGGTTACCAATATATTCTTGTCGTGTCGGATTATTTTAGTAAAGCAGTCTTTTTATACCCTTGCCGAACAGCTACAGCTAAATCTTTGGTAGAAATTATGGAGAGTTTCTTTCTTTTGTACGGTACCCCGATGACGTTGACTTGTGATAACGGAGCTCAAATGAAATCCAACGAATTTCGTAAATTGTGTGAGAGGTTTAACACTCAGATATTTTTCACAGCTTCTTATAACCCTCGAGCTAACCCCACCGAACGTCATAATAGGGTAATCAAAACGATGTTGCGTACCTTCGTAAAACAGGATAATCATCGAACGTGGGATGAACATCTGAATGAGATAGGTTGTGCTATTCGAACTTCGCCTAGTGAAACTACTAAGTATAGTCCGTATTTCGTTTTATTTGGTAGAGAGCATAAACTTTATGGTACTGACCATCAAACTAAATTTCCTTCCAAGTCAATCCCTTTAGATACTTTTGTTAAAAATCGCTGTGAAGGATTTGTTAAATTATATCGTCAAATACAGGGGCGCATCGAGACTACACAAAAGAATAATGCTAATCGCTATAATTTACGTCGACGCCCACTTTCTTTTAATTGTGGCGACAAAGTCTGGCGAAGAAATACATCTTTATCTGATGCGCTAAATTATTATAGTGCGAAATTAGCTCCGGTATATTTAGGTCCTTTCATTATCAAACGTAAGTGTGGTACTTGGTCATATGAACTCCAAGACGATTCGGGTAATTCTAAAGGTGTTTGGCATGTGCAAGATCTAAAACCGTTCTATGAGTCTCCATCCTCAGATGAGGAATAACACACCCAGTTCGCTTAGTATATTACTTTGTACTTTTGCTAGTTGTATTGTCTCTTTGTATCTTTTCTTTTCTTAACTTCTCGTTTCTTTTTTTTTTGGTGTTTGTGCCCTGTGATTGGGGCTTGAGAATTCAATCACCCGGGGATTGTCCAGGCGGGGAGGTAGGAGCCCTCCAACCTAACCACATTTTGGCCACACTATCATTTGGTTGGGATTGGTGCAGTTGGTTTTGTTCCAGTATACGTTTCTTAGTTTTTTCGCTCTGTCAGATTTGTAGGGGAGTGCAGCCAGGGTTGCTCGTGCCTTAGGGACCACCTTGTGTGAGTACGAGGCTCTGGGCTGTTCTTTTAAACCGCATCTGCAATCTGCAGAATGGCTGAATTATGTGTTGTTTTGTTGAATACCTTCTTAGCTTCCAGCACCCACCCTATAGAACGCCAGTAGGTCATGTATGTCGTTCGGGTTGTCCAGTACCCTTTGTAGAAATCTGGTCATGTATGTTGTTCGGGTTGTCCAGTACCCTTTGTAGAAATCTGGTCATGTATGTTGTTCGGGTTGTCCAGTACCCTTTGTAGAAATCTGGTCATGTATGTTGTTCGGGTTGTCCAGTACCCTTTGTAGAAATCTGGTCATGTATGTTGTTCGGGTTGTCCGGTACCCTTTGTAGAAATCTGGTCATGTATGTTGTTCGGGTTGTCCAGTACCCTTTGTAGAAATCTGGTCATGTATGTTGTTCGGGTTGTCCAGTACCCTTTGTAGAAATCTGGTCATGTATGTTGTTCGGGTTGTCCGGTACCCTTTGTAGAAATCTGGTCATGTATGTTGTTCGGGTTGTCCGGTACCCTTTGTAGAAATCTGGTCATGTATGTTGTTCGGGTTGTCCAGTACCCTGTGTAGAAATCTGGTCACGTATTTTGCATCTACCGTTATTTCTTCAAAATTACGTGTAGTTTAACTTGCCTATCGTTTTATTATTTTTTTATTATTATAACCTCTCTTTCCCAGGAACTTCTTTTTAGGAAGCACTCATTGATATTTTGAGTCATCGTCGCAAATCTTTAGGAAGATTTCCTCCTTTCTTTGGAGGGGGGATGTTGTAACGTGCTCTTTTTATTCTTTTACAGTTCCATTATAATTATACGTCTGATAATATTCTATTTCTCAAGTACTCGTAAATAGTGTTGCATACCTTAAGTTCCAAGTCTATTGGTTGCTGTAAATAGTGTCGCATACCTTATTTTGGCAAGATTCGTTCGTTATTGTCTAAGGCATTTTTATTGATGACTGGAGATTGAGTAAGGTGAGGCTAACTATCAACACGGACGAACGCGATTTTTAGTGTTGAATGTAGACTCGCGAATATTCTTGTGGGAAGTCAGTTCGGTGTCATTTTGTGATTTCCGGCATTGGAAGAGGTTGTTGGTTTTTGGAGGTGATGTTAACAAGTGAGCTGAACTCCACGGTTCTACTATCATATCTGGCTGTATTTGGGCCATCTTAATTGGATTTTGAAGCAAAACCATTTTATTTTTAACTTGACCATTCTGTCTTACCTCAGTGGTTGATATTTTTGGATTTTGGTGTCAAGTTAGAATTACCGCTTGCGGGATTTATTTGAGGGAAGCCATTGTCGATTAGCAGGTGCCGTTCCATAACCGAACAGTGTTTGACTTAAAACCCTATAACATCTAGGTGAGTCGATTATTTTGTCTATATTTCATGTGTACTATCAACGTAATTGCTGTGAATCAATTAATTTCGATCATTTTAAACTATAAATTCGTGTCTACTATAACTCTCTTTAAATTTTCATTTTTTTTAAGTAAAACGTTTAGTATATTTTATTCTATCAATTTTCACTGTAACTCACTCTTACTTACTTTGAATTGGAGATGTAAGTATTTACTAGTAACTTCCGTAAGCTCTTCAGTTTATAAGTAAAACTTAAGGTACTTTATTTTATTGGAAATTTGCAACGTTATTCGCTTTGAACACTGTTATATTACTTTACTGTGATTTGATCTGTATGTAATTTTAGTAGTAACTTCTACTTTGGTATATTATTTTGGTAACTGAATTTTAATTCAATTTTGACTTTTGATTGTTGTTAAAGCCACTTTAAAAATAGACTTTTTGTAATTTTCCTTTCTAATCAAATTGTGAATTTTAATTTAACTTTGGCTCTTAAGTGTTGTTGAAGTTACTTTCTTATTGATTTTTTTTTTGTAATTTTCTCTTCTAATTAAATTGAATTATCTAGGGTTTTTTTTTTTTATCCTGGAGGATCCATCCCTGTATTCATCAGGAAGATCTACCTTTTCCTAGTTATTGGAGGATCCCAACTTCAGCAGTTTCATCTGAAAAGGAAAAGGAAAAGGAAAAGGAAAAGAAAAGGTTCACACTCCGAAGTGACTTCAGAATCAGATAAGCTTATCTAACTATAGTTTTATTTATTTGGTAAACTAAATTTAGTGTGATCACACGTACCCTATATACGAATTATTTTTTTTTCTTCTATCCTATAGTATTATCTCTTTGTGCGTAATATTGTATTTATGTTGACATAATTTTGTTCTAAATTTGTTAGACCAGTTCAACTTCACTTGATCAATTTGTTTTGTTAAGTAAAGTAATTTAACGTATTTCAATCATAGTTTTATTTATTTGGTTCACCATATATTTTTATATTTTTTTTTTTGGGTAACTTATCTTGTGGCTCTGCTAGTGCCTACAAGACCTAGGGGTTTCCGGCTTGAACCGTCTAAGCCGGTGGCGCGGCTCACTTTTCTTTCTACCCTCTACGGCTGAGCTCGGGCATAATTTGCCAGTAGAGAGACCGCTAGTGGGGTCTAAATAGGGAACTACAAAAAAAACGTGGCAATCTTTCAAATTTCAACTTTAACATGACTTCATTGAATTTAATATTCCAGCACTTTGGAGCACTTCTCAATCCATATAATGCTCTATTAAGTCTAAAATAGTTCGAGTCACTTTTTAGTCCTTCAGGTCTTTTATTATATATTTCTTTGTCCAGCTGACCATTTAAAAATGCAGTAGGCACATCCACTTGTTTTAATTTCCATCCCTTTTGTACTGCTACGGACATAAGAATTCGTATTGTTGAAAGCCTGCTGACTGGTGCATAACTAAACTCACCGCCTATTTCATATGGTTCTTGGAAGCCCTAGCCACTAATCGGGCCTTTTTAGTGCCATCTTCTTTTAATTTAAAAACCCAACGGGTGTTTATTGCAATCTGATTATTTGGTATTTGAGCTGGAGTCCAAGTATTCATCTTTTGATGTAAATTTAATTCTTTTTGGATTGCTTCATTCCATTCTGGACACTTTTTGGCTTCATTTTAGGTCTTCGGCTCTTCATATGATTCAGACAATAAGCAGTAAGCTTTATAAATTTCATATTCATCTATTCATCTAGATGTTTTGGTCTTTTAATTTCTCTTCCACTTCTAGTTTGTGTTACATTTTCCATTACTTCGTCGTTGTCATTTTCAATATCTTCTTCGCTCTCTATATAACTTTTCTCTCTGTTTTCTTCTCTTGGATCTTCTGCATCATGAAATTCCTCTTCATCTGTTTCTTCTTCGTTTGATTCATATGGTTGAGTTTTTGATTCAACTTTTTCTTCATTTGTATTTTCATGATTTTGTTTGTATTCTAAAATACTTTCGTCAAAACGTACGTCCCTGGACTTGATAACTTTATCTTCTGGAGGTATCCAGAGTCTATATCCGCCTCCACAATATCCCACCATCACAGCTTTTTTCGCCTTTGGTTCAAGTTTGTTTTCCCTAGGTAGTTGAACATACCATGCTCGACAACCAAAAACTTTTAGTTTACTAATATCATTACGGCCATGCCATTTTAGTGATGGGGTTTCTCCTTTACCGAGGACTGAAGTAGGTGTTCTATTTAACTCGTATACTGATGACATTAATGCTTCTCCCCACAGTATTTTGGGTATACCTGCGTCGATAATCTTAGTCCTGACCATATTCAAAAGGGTTCTGTTCATGCGTTCTGCTTTACCATTCATCTGCGGACTATAGGACATAGTATACTCTAAATGAATGCCCTTACTTTTGGCAAAATCTTTAAAACTACGTGATGTGAATTCACCACCATTTTCCAAACGAAATCTTTTAATTTGAACACCAAATTGTCTCTCAGTTTCATAAATATAATCAATTAAATTTTGTTCGGCTTCATTTTTGTTTTTCAAAATTTTTACAATAAGGAAATGTGAAAAATCATCCAAGATTACTTGATAATATTTTCCTCCAGTTATTGTACAAGGAGTTATTGGTCCGCATAGGTCACTGTGCACAAGTTCTCCTATATGTGTTGCACGTTTTTCATTTGGTTGGAATGTTGGCCTTGTAGCTTTTCCTTCTATACAAGTAGGACAAATATTTTTGGGAACGCCTAATCTAAGTTGCCTCAAAGCTTCTTTTCCAGCATGTCCTAATCTTTGATGCCATGTTTCAGCGTCCACACTAACATTACAATTTTGATTCATCACATTGTCTATATACAATATATACAGTCCACCTTTATTATGGCATTTAAGGGAGAAATTGATTCCACAAATTTGTGTGTTTTCTTTTGTTACTATTATCTTGTGTCCTTTTTCAGTTATTTTTGAATGAGGTTATGCTTCAAATTTGGAACAATGAGGGCTTCGATGGCAATACTCTGACCCTGGCACTTTGCATTTAATTTTCCCAATTTATTTGACTTCAAAATTTCACCATTTGCTATGTGAATAGATATGTAATTGTCCAGTGTCTTGACATTAGTCATATAGGGTTCCAGATTTTCTTTCACGAAGTGATTACTAGCTCCTGAGTCCAATACAAAGCTAATACGTCCAATATTTACATGTGAGTCACACAAATTAGCAGCATAAAGAACAACTTGTTGATCACCATCAGCTGTATTTGCTTGTTGTCTGTTTTGTCCTTGATTACGTCTAAAACCACGTCCACGACGTCTAGAATAATTTCCTCTAGAATAGCCTCTGTTTTGATTTCCGGAGATTGCTTCTGAATTATACGGAGATCCACTATTTACATCATTTCTTTTAGGACAATTTGCTTGGAAATGGAATTTATCACCACATGCAAAACATGCTTTTGTAAAAGCTTTAAAACTCACTTCATTATTGTCTCCATGTGCATTGTCTAGTTTAGATTCTAGCTTTAGCTCTTCATCTAGCAGCCTGGCCTTCACGAAATCCATTTTTACATCACTAACTGTTTCTAAGGCAGTCACTACTGTATCAAATTTGGATGGCAATGATAACAGTAAGTGGCACACACGATCACTCTCATCGATAGTTGATCCAAGGTCTTTAAGGTCACGTATTATTGAATCGAATTTCAAGAAATGGTCCTCCAAACTTTCATTGATTCCAGAACGTAAACTGAACCATTTTCTCCACAAAGATAATTTAGTAAAAGAACTTGTTCTAACAAATATATCTTTTAGAGCTTGTAATTGCTCTTTTGCAGTAGCACAATCTTTAACAATGTCCAAATGCTTATCTGACACACCCTGAACGATTATAGACTTTGCTTTAGCATCAAGTCTCTTGAATTTTTGTTGCTCCTCAATTGATGCGGTCGACGGTGGCGAATCCTTTTCAATAACATCATTACACTGTTCTCTAGATAGCAAAGTCAAGATGCGAAATCTCCAGTTGTTGAAATTATTCGCTTCCAAAATTGGCACAGAAAGACTACTCACAGCTGCCATTTTGTTGCTGCACCTTTTTCACTTCTTGCAAACTTTTCGCGATTACGCTAAGAAAAATTACCCACAGTTTACCCAAGGAACAGTCCTGGGCCCATAACCTGTTGGATGTGGGTAATTAAAGGCTTATT
The DNA here is from genome assembly GCA_949126875.1 of Lochmaea capreae. Taxonomy (NCBI): domain Eukaryota; kingdom Metazoa; phylum Arthropoda; class Insecta; order Coleoptera; family Chrysomelidae; genus Lochmaea; species Lochmaea capreae. The sequence goes on along the minus strand of OX421409.1, from coordinate 23,535,162 downwards.
ATTAGTTTATAGATAAATTTATTAATCGAATAAACATGACATTAACTGACAGTGACAAGCTACGACATACATTACATATATGATTTTCCATAATTTTTCTTAACAATCTGTACTAAAGGCTGCTTTTATTAAAAGTTCCTTTATTAAAGTATCCTTCAATGTGACTTTTGATAGAGTTATTGAAAGTAACAAATACAGGACCAAAAACTTTATTTTATTATGACATTTATGTTTTATGCTGCTTATTTATGTGGATCTATTTATTGTAATATTAATTTATATTATGGAAGAACAATTAGAAATAGCAATTTTAGCGGGAGCGATTGCTAAAGAGATAGAGATGTTTATTTTGAGTTGGCAAATACTTTTGACTGTAAAATCTTTTTTAGTGAGCACAAACATACTATGTTTGATATCATCCCATGTATGTTTGCCATTTTTAAATGGATTCTGGGAAACCACTTCTCTTAAGGTACGTTTTCCTCCACATTCGCCAGTCGCTAGTAGCCGCGAAAAAGTAGCGACGACTTATTCGTCACACACCTATTCATGTATTTAAACGGGAGTGTTTTCCTACGCGTACTGAGTAGCTGCTACCCAAATTCGCTGCGAATGTGGAGGAAAACGTACCTTTAGCATAATAATATAATCCTCATAGGTGAAACGAAGACGGTTTTTCAACGGTTTTGATGATAGTTTCATAATGATATAAAAAATATAGCAAATCCAACGAAAAATTGTGCAATATAAAATATTTCACTCGACAAAACAATTATTTTCTGTCACATATTGACAAAAGTATGTCAAACTTGTCAAAATTAAAAAGCTTTAACTAAAATTTTCCTTTCCTGTATTTAATTTAAATATAGGATATCCTTTATTTACATTAAAACCTTCAAGACCAACTTAGGAAATGCGCATGCGTATATGTCAAAATAAAGGAATCTTTTAATAAAGGAAATCCCAAAAGACGTTTCAATAACTCTTTAATGTTTACGCCCTCTCTTTTCATATATAAAATAACTTGTCATGTTTGAAGTATTGTATAAAAACTGTACTGTCATTTTTCAGAATAATAAATAGTTAATAAAAAACTATAATAAAAGTTGTCTTTATTTAAACAAATATCTAAAAGGTTATGGGCCCAGATTCTTGACCACTCTAGAGATCCAGTGAGAAGAAAAACGAGCTGAAATCAGTGACGAAAAAAAATGTCGGGACTGTCAAGCTTCCCTGTTCCAATTTTAGAGGCAAACAATTTCAACAATTGGTGGTTCAGAATTCAAACAATTCTGAGACGAGAACTATGCGAGGATATTTTGGAAAAAGAGCTGAGTGAAACGGCAACATAAGCAGAAAAGAAGGACTGTCGTAAGAAAGACACAAAAGCACAATCAATCATAGTTCAGGGACTATCTGATAAACATTTGGACATTGTCAAAGACTGCAAAAGTGCAAAACAACAAGTTGAAGCTCTAAAAGCTGTATTTGCCAGGTCGAGTTCTTTCACCAAATTATCAACTTGGAGAAGGCTAATAAATCTTAAGTCAGAATCTGGAGAAAAATTTTATTAGAAGACCATTTTGTGAAGTTTGACTCAGTCATCCGAGAACTGAAAGAGCATGGAACTGTTTTAGATGAAAGTGATAGAGTATGCCATTTATTTTTGACATTACCACCAAAATATAGCACAATAGTAACAGCTCTAGAAACAGTAGATAAGTTGACCATGGATTTTGCAAAAGCTAGATTATTAGATGAAGAACTAAAGTTACTATCACAGGAGTGTCAAAAGAATGATAATGAGACAAGTTTCAAGGTTACCGATAATAGAAGATGCTACAGATGTGGAAGTACAGATCATTTAATTGGGAAATGTCCTAAAAATACTGGAGGCCGAGGTAGAGGAAGACCAGGATATGGAGGTACGAGAAGTAGAGGATATATGCAATATAATCGGCTGCAGGCAAATAACGCTGATGAGAAACAAAATGAAACTGAAATACAGTTGTACGCAGCAAATTTATGTGATGTCAAAGACAAGTTATACTTTGTCCTTGATTATTCAGGAGCGAGTAACCACTTTGTGAAAGAGGATATTGAGAAACATATGACTGAAATAATATATCTACCGGAGTAAGTAACAATCCAGATAGCAAATGGTGAAAATCTGAAAACTAATAAGAAAGGAACCTTAACCCAAAAATATTGGTGATTTAATACATAGTGATGTCTGTGGACCATTCATGCAATCCATTAGGTTTTGATGGATCGAAATATTTTCAAACAATATTTGATGACTACTCACATTTTGTTATTATAAAAACGTTAAAAACAAAGGACGAGGCCGATCAGAATCTAATACAGTATGTACAAGAAATTGAAAGACAAAAGGATGTCAAAGTAAAAGCCATGAGACTTTACAATGGTGGAGAATATATTTCAAACAATTTCAAATCGTATTGTCTGAAAAAAGGAATAATTTTAGAATACACAATCCCTTACACGCCACAAGAAAATGGCAAAGCCGAAAGAATGAACAGAACACTGCTAAATAAAATAAGAACAAAACTATTAGACTCAGGAGTTCCAAAAGAATTATGGTGCGAAGCACTCAAGTGTTCAGTGTATGCATTAAATCGATTAACTACCAAAAGTCTACCTAAAGGTCAAACACCTGCACATTTTTCATGGAAAAAGTGACTTGAGTAAAATAAAAGTATTTGGAAGTCGTGCATGGTACACAGTATTGCCAAATCAAAACAAACTAAACAAAAGAGCAGAAAAAGGAGTACTAGTAGGTATTGCGGTGGAGGTTATCGACTACGGCTTCCAGAAAAACGAATAGTAATAAGATCTAGGGATGTACGAGTAGATGAAAGCATCATGGAATATAAAATGATGAACAATGATAAAACTTTGAACAAAACCACAGAAAATCAGCCAGAACAAATGATTATAGAATTACCCGAGGAAGACAAAGGAAGTATACATGAGAACGAGGTAGAAAATGAAAATGAAAACTTATCGAATTCTGAAGGCTCTTCACGTATGAGTGATGAAAATGGAGAAAATTTATCTTATAAGAAACGAGAACCTACTGTGACAAGATCTGGTAGAACTGCGAGACTACCTCAAAATCTGGATGATTATAAAATATACACAGCTAACTGTTTGCTGACCAAAGTAGACCAAGACCCAAAAACATGTAAGGAAGCAAGTACAATGTCAGATTGGCAGCAAGCAATAGATAAAGAGTTAATTTCTCACGAAAAATTAGAAACATGGAAACCTGCAAAACTGCCAGTGGGTCAGAGTGCTATTGACACCAGATGGATATTCAAAACTAAAGAAGATGGAACAAAGAAAGCCCGATTAGTTGCAAAAGGTTTTCAAGTGCCTTATAACACTGGAGATGAATATAGCTATGCTTCAGTCTGTAGATTACCAACAATTCGAGCCCTTTTATCAGTTTCAGTGCAAAAAGGGTGGAATCTACATCAAATCGATGTACCAACAGCATTTTTGTATGGGGTTATGGACACTGAAGTTTTTATAAAGACACCGGAAGGTTTAAAAACAGATTCAAAGTATCTGAATCTTAATCGAGCACTATATTTATTGCGAAATTCAACCAAGTTATGAAACAACTGAATTTCAAGCGTTCTGATTATGACTATTGTTTGTACACAAACGATGAAGTTTATCTGGTATTATTTGTGGATGATGGGCTGATTACAGGACCAGAAAACCAAGTTCAAGAACTACTAAGAGACTTGCGGAATGAATTTAATATAAATAGATGACAGAAGTAAAAACTTTTCTGGGTATGATATTCAGTAAAAACTAGAATGACAACCAGGTTACTTGAGGAGTTCTCAATGGCCGAAACAAGAAAAGTAGCAACACCAATGGAAGTTAACTTTTAAGTCAACGAAGAAGAACCTATTATCAATAACGTTCCTTTCCGAAGATTAATATGCAGTTTAATGTACCTTTCTTTATTAAGCAGACCAGACATTTCCGTCAGTGTTGCTTACTTGAGTAGATTTTTGGACAAACCAAGAAAAAGTACATGGGATGCTGGTAAGCGAATCTTACGTTATCTAAATCATACCAAAGAATATGGCCTACAATTACAGAAGGGGAATATGCAGGAGTTAATGGTATTCTGTGATGCTGATTGGGCAGGAGACCGAGAAACTAGAAAAAGAGTAAGTGGTTTCATATGTTTCCATGCTGGAAACCCAATAGCATGGCATTCGAGGAAACAAACGTGTGTTGTTCAATCATCGATGGAAGCTGAATATATCTCAGCAGGTATCGCTTCACAAGAACTTATGAACCTTAAAGGTATTTTGAGTGAATTCAAAGTTTATGAATCAGCTGTATTAAAAATTGATAATTTAAGTGCTATTTCACTAATTAAACACTTTGAAAATTCAAAACGGTCGAAACATATCGACATAAAAATATCATTTTTTTTAAAGAGTTATGTCTGAGAAAAGAAATTATGTTACAATATATTCCAACAAATGAAAATGTATCCGATATGTTTACAAAACCGTTGAATAAAGAAAAATTCTTGATGTCTAGGTTAGATGTCCTAGGATGCTGAATGTTTGTTATTTAACAATTCAAATGTTTACTTTTGTTTTAACATTTAAATTGAGAAGGGGTGATAGAAAATTTAGTATTCAATGTTTACGCCCTCTCTTTTCATATATATAATAACTTGTCATGTTTGAAGTATTGTATAAAAACTGTACTGTCATTTTTCAGAATAATAAATAGTTTATAAAAAACTGTAATAAAGGTTGTCTTTATTTAAACAAATATCTAAAATTACGTAGGTATCTAGATATATAATTGTAAAAAATAAACGAAATATAATTCTCATAAACAAAGAGAAAGCTAATATGAAGAAAACCAAAGATTTTAACTTAATAATAAATAGAATATAAGAAATGTAGGAAATATCTTCATTCTGCATATATTTTGCAAATTCTACACAGGACGTAATGCGAAGTTTTCACTATAGGGAGTTGAAATATGTTTGTTGATAAGTGGGAGTTTTATTGAAAATTTGAGTCTCCCTCTTAACTCGGGAGAGGTGGCAATCCTAAATCTAATCTAATTTGAAAGTGTCGCCTCATTTTTCAATAAAAACTTGACTTGAATTGTTTTTAAAAAGGCTTTTTCTCTCAAATATAAACTCATTTTGAAGGAGAAAGTGTTACAACAGTAAAAAAAGATGTAGAGGGTACTTATAGGAAATAAAGAAGTAAAAGAAAGGAATACGAAAATATGGAAATAAATTGTCAAGAAAATGGACATGGACTGTAAAGTTGTTATTTTTTGGATAATTCAATATTAATCCTCTTATCCAAAGAAAAACAAAATGATACGCGAAATGATTGTAAAGGTTAAATAAAATAAATCTTTTATCACATTAATATAAAGGTTGTTATTTAAAAAAAAACAGTAAATTGAAAATAGACTTATTGTTTCAGCATTTTCTTAAAATTCAAATAATACTGCCAAATATCAGAATTGACTATTTACAGTGGCCCACACCATACATAAAAAACATAAACTCATTTTGAATAGAATTGAACCTATCAAAATACAGTTTGGACGGTCTTGAGTGAACACACGATAAAAATTGAAGCGGTTCAAAATGTGCTAGATAACCGTTGGAAAATAAATTAGACAAGTTTTGTTTCTCACTAGGTATTACTTAGTTGGACTTAGATTCCTCCAAGCTAAATAAATAATTTGAAAAAATTGGATATATACATTGTAATAAAATTAATTCATTTACAGAAAAAGATGATGGCAGTTAACATGATAAATTGTAAAAATAGCAAAATTTTAAGAAAAGCAGATAAGAAGTATAAATTTTTGGACAGAGAAATCATAAAAATGAAGCAGAAATTGTCTTGGGACTGTAATTTACGATTTTGTATTAATTTATTTTGTTTTGACAATGCTCCAGATATTGCAAATGGTTCGAAACAATCATCGTAGCATTCAGCATTGACTTGAAATTTAAAAGTTAAACGATGATTATCCACACGTCACTACTTGAGTTCATTTTTATATAGCGGTATACTTATTTTTGATTTTCACCCTATTTTAAAACACAAAATCGGGAATTGATATCTTTGGCACCTTAAATCTTCACACTTTTTAAATACTTCCTAACTGCAGGATATGTAAAATATTCCCCTATTTTTTCTGAATTTTGTTTTCTTAAGAAAGTTCTACAAAATTTTCCCAACACAACCAACATAGTATTGGTTTTTGGACAACCGAACTCAACTACTACGAAAATTCCTACAGAGCAGAGTCAGACTCATTAGTATTACTTTGGTTTTGAAAAAACAAATCTTCATTATTTCCAACCTGCATTACAACAGTTTGTTGTAATCTCACTAATCTCATTTTCACAAAAACGTTCCTCTTCAAGTTATTCATCTTCGTTTATGTCTTCTAGGATCATCTCGTCCTCACTATCAGATGTCTCCATAACCATCAAGGAAATGCGTTTAGCAGCAGTCGCTTGAAATCTTGAGAAACAGTTAGTCTATTTTTATGGAGTTATGTCTTAAGAGTGTTGATAGAATGTTCCTCATTCACTTCTTCGCTTCGCTCTTGGGATCAGGTATTTTCTTGAGACCAGCATCTGGTGACAAAGGAAAAATTCCACAGCCTCGAAAGTCGGACTTGATATATGTTTTTATATTTTTGACTGCTTTCTTCAACCCTTTATATAACAAAACTATTTTTAATGTATTTTTTTTGTGTTGACAGAACAAATTCCATGCACTTAAGCCAGGAAAAATATTTAAAAAAAAGTTCTGCCCCTCAGTTTTGAAATTTGGGGTGGTCGCTATATTTGCCACTATCCGTTGGGGTCTTCACTATTTTTATAAATTTAGTGGCAAATATAGAAACCACTTATGTAAAAAAACCAACAAGATATAACTTTCGTGTTGGAAAGTTAGTTTTTATAAAAAATTTACAACTAAATATAATTTATTTACTTAATACAATGGAATTATCATGTTGAATAATATTAGATACTTTAGAACAGAATTGAATGAAAGTCGAAACAGAAGTTAGAACACAAGTTATACTAGAAGTCGTCTAGGGATCTATTTATAGATTCCATTCGAGGTTGCTGTTGGGAGGCGGCTTCTAGGAATTAAATGCAAAGAAGCTTGAATTTTTGGTGCACGTAACTCCTCCATCCTTAAGTTGAAAAAATAATGGAATTAGTTTTTCTATTTTCGTCCAAGTTTTCCATCTCAATTTTGGTGGGTGGTTTGTTCTTCTTTTTCTTTATTATTAGTAAAGTTGTTTTTATAATTATTATTACGACTTTGCTAATTATTGTCCCAATTGACGAGGGTATGATGTATGAGTTGTTGTTGATTTCTTCAATTGGTTCTAATTGTGATCTTTTTCATGAAGATTTTTGTAAATTAATTTTGGTAATATTTTATTTTGGAATGTTTTCCTTGTTTGAAGTGACGAAGTTTTGATTTTTGGTGGTATTAACGGTTTTCCTTCTTGGATTTGTGGATTGTTACTGAATTTGATTTGTTTGATAGTGATTTAACATTTTTTTGAAACAGTTACAAGGGATGGTCGATCTATTTCAAGAAACTGATCCCTTTCGCATTTGGAAAATACTTTTTCTGAGGTATCTGGGATGATAAGGATTTCGTTGTTTGTGATTTGTTCGATGGTGGATTCTTGGAGTCTAATTTCGTTAACGGAACATTTTTCGAGAAAGTTGCCGTCAAGAAGATGCAGGGTGCAGTTGTCTCTTGATGCGAAGTCTTGTTTGCAATAATACACATCCAATTTTGGGCATTCTTCCTTTTGTGTTTATATTTCTTGATTTTTTCTTTCTTTTCTAATTTAATGGGTAGTAGGAGATTTTCGATCGGTGTGACACGAATGTCGTCATTGCATTGTGTCTTCGGCAGATTGAATACCAGGTACAACGTCAGAATCACTGTCGGGTTCATGACCTTGCTGTTCCTGTGAAATATTATTAGAGTTTCTTTTGGGTTTTCGGGCGAAACTTTTATGATAAGTACTTTTATCTGTTTTCAAGAGTATACCTTTGTCTTTGATAATTTTGGTTTTCTTAAATTTTGGTAATTTTTCATCCCATGATTTTGTTCGAATATAGGCTGTTCTTTCTTTGAACTAATCAGCCTACTAACAAAAAACATCGCAGTTTCGTATCATATTTATGTTGTGAGGTTACATGGTTATGTTATCCAAAAAGGATTTGTTACAACACATGTCTGCTATAGCTACGTAAAATGTCCTCAAACATAACAAAATAGCAGTTACGTTTATAAATAAACGTTAAATAAACGTTTTGGTTTCGAAACTGTAGCATTTTAGTGTCGTTTTTGTTACGTCGTAATTATAACATTATAATTATGTTACTAAAGTTACATTTTAGTTTCGACGCTATATAACATACAGGTTTCGTTTTCAAGATGTTTGTATTACTGTATTATAATATTAATGTTACGTTTCTGTTTAGAAAATGAAACACTTATTTTTAGTGGGAAATCGACCAAATAAAAATTATACTTTTCTGTCTCATGCAAAAAATTCATTGCAAATTCATATAGACAGGAAATATCGTCTTTTTTACACTGATAAAAACTCCTAATTAACGTTATGCAACAGCGAGAACGGTAGATAAGTGTTTCGTAACTGAAACAGCTTTTTTAAAAAGAATTTATTTAATATAAGTTACAAGTACATCTATTCGTTAGAATGGTTAGACAGAAAACTGAAAATATATACCTAATAATAAAGGTTCACATGTGCATTATAGATAGCGTTAGAATTCTTAGTAAAGGTGTCAGCTTTCTGTAGGTGTCATGGCATTGTCATCTCGTAACTCCTCCATCCCTAAGTCGCAAAAATAATGGAATGATTTTGGCGATTCGAGTCTATTGGATTTTCTTGAATTTTGATTGCCTCTTCTTTCTTGTTTGACTTTGACTTCTTTCTTCTGAACAGATAGTATGATATGATTGTTATGAATAAAATTATTACTAATGATAATATTGTTATGATTGGCACTTTATAGGTGTTTGTTTGAATTTCAATTGGTTTTAATTGCTTGACAATTCTATTAATTTCGTAAAGATCATCAAATTTTATTTCTGTAAGATTTGAAGCTTGATAATTTGTTTGAATTTTGAACTGTTCGATTTTTAATTTTGGTAGAATTAGTGATTTGCCTTTTTGGATTTCTTTCTTGCTTGAATATTTGAGTTCGTTGATGGTTAATTCACAATCTTCTGGAATATTGATTAGTGATGGAATTTGGACTTGAAATATTCTGTTACTTCGACATTTTGATACGACATCTTGGGATTGTACAGGGATAATCATTACTTCGTCATTTGTTATTTGTTGAACTATTGATTTGTGAATGTTGACTTTGGTAGCGTGGCAGCCATTTGGAGATTGACCTTTTAGGAGTTGCAGCGTACAGTTGTCCTCTGGAACGGACTCTTGAACACAGTAGTATATGTCTTCTAATCTTGGACATTCTTCTTTCTCTAATTGGGTTTCTTCGTTGTTACGTGCCAAGTATGGGTATGATGGGGTGAATACTGTATTATTTTGGATTATTGGAAATATATGATAAAATTCTGAGGGTTTTGATGTTAGGATAGGAACATGAATAGCAAATATTAATTTGGAGCCGGAAAAGGTCACTTGGGTTCCAAGAAAAGTATAGTATGTTAAGATATTATTGAATTTAGGGATTTGATTGACTTTATATATTTGATTTAAATGTTTGATCAAATCTAAAATTTCGTAGCTCGATATTATTGAACTATGAAGAGTATTTAATTTTGAAAAGAGAACGGCATTTTCGATATTATCAATAAATGAAATTAGATTCTGGCAATCGAGATTGATCTGACTTATTGTTCCTTGAAAAGTTATGTATCTACCTAAAGAGTCAATTTGATTTAATATAGACGCTTGAAATTTTTCTAGATTATTATGAAGTTTTTGTTGATTTTGCCAAAGTGTTGTCAATGATTGATTATAGTGATCAATTAATTTTTTAAACAAAGAGGTTTGTAAATTTAGTTCGTATGATACATGTTTTTGATTCTCTTGTAAAAGTTTAATTGCATTATCATAACGGTCACCGTCATCTGAGTCTAAATTTCCAAATAACCATTTATTGACTTTACCTAATCCATTGATTAAGCCCCTCTTTGAACGCATACGGGGATACAAATTTTCAAATTTTCTTTCTAAAGAGTTAATTAAAAATTCAGTTCTTTTTATCATGTTTTCACTCAAACCATGGTATGATATGGGATTGGAACTGTTGACTTGGAGTTACTATTTTTAGCTGTTGTGTAATGAAGTTCAATTCGGTGTAATTTACAAAAATCTTCTAAGTCTTTATTTTTAAATTCAGTGCCACTGTCGGTAGTTATTTTAAAGGGGAGTCCGTGGTGGGTTATGAAGCTTAATAGACTATTATATATATATATATATATATATAACGGTATTAAGGGGATAGGCTTGACCATATCTGGAAAATGAATCAATAACAGTAAGAAATGGGGTATTGGATATTCTAAACACATCCATGTGTATATGATCAAATGGCTTGGAAGAAGTTGGTGTCAGATTAAATTTGACTATGGGTGGGTTCCGGTCATATTTATTTTTTAAACATACTCCACAACTATTAACAAATTTCTCGATATCTTCCGACATTTTTGGCCAATAATAGACTTTGGTTAAAGACATTTTCAGCTCGTTAATTCCGCGGTGTCCTTTTTTGTATACGTGATAGTACTGCATTTTTTCTTGTTGTTCTTAGATAGTAGGAATATCGCTTAAAATTTTTGTACAGTGAATAAGTTTGAATGCTGAATTTTTAAAATATTTTTGGAGTGTTACTACAAAAATTTCCGGTAAATATTGCGTTTTAAAATATAAAGCATAGGTATATTTAGGATTAAAAAATTCTTTGGCAAATTTAAAAATACTTTCATGTAAGTTTCTTTGTGGCAAGGTGACATTTAGTCTGGTGTTTTCAAATACATTTTCTTTCCTACATAATGTTTCTACAATATCACCGCAAGTTAAAATTATTTGATTTTTATATTGGTTTACTGGTCTATCCGTAATGGGTATGGAAAGGATTGGATTCTCTATAGAGGTATGTACTGTTTCTAAATCGCTGTTTGAAATATTGTCTAATAGCGGGGGTTGGATTTGGACATTTTGTATTATGTTTATTCTATTTTGATCATTTAATGTATTATTATTTTCGTTTAGGGTATTGTCAACGTCATTAGGTGACAGGTTTGGCAATTCCGTCAGGTTTTCAATTTCTTGTTGAATAATAGAATCGATATCATCTATATTGACATCTAATGAAGCGGTTTCTAAAGCGTTAAAATCGTGGTTGGGAGGTGCTCTTGACAAAGCATCCGCCACTTGGTTGAGTTTACCTTTTTGATACTTAATAGTATATTCGAATTCTTCTAATTTGAGCCGCCAACGCATAAGGCGTGAATTCGGCTCTTTAAGAGAAAATAACCATTCCAATGGCTTATGATCGGTCAAAATATTAAAAACGCGGCCAAACAAGTATGGACGAAAATACTTACATCCCCAAACAACTGCAAGTAATTCTTTTTCTATTGTCGAATAATTAATTTCGGCAGAGTTTAAGGTTCGGGAGGCGTAGCATATAGGGTGATTATCTTGACTCAGTACTGCTCCTATCGCGTACATAGACTCGTCTGTCATAATTTCGAAAGGTTTTTCAAAATCGGGATAAGCCAATATGGGCTCTGAGATTAGTAGATTTTTACAATTATTAAAGCAATCGATAAATTCTTTAGTGTGTTTAACTTTATTATCTTTTTTCAAACAGTTTGTTAGTTTTGCGAAATTTCGGATAAATTTTCGGTAATAACCAAGAAGTCCAAGAAATGATTTTATTTCTTTCTGAGTTTTTGGAATTGGAAAGTTATTTATAGCATGAATATTTTTCGGATTTGGTTTAATACCCTGGGGTGTCACAACGTGTCCAAGGAATTCTACTTCCTTGCGCAGAAATTCACATTTGTCCAACTGGACTTTTAGGCTCGCCTCTTTTAATTTTTCAAAAACCAATTTTAAATTTTGGATGTGCTCTTGCAATCCAGTGCTGAAAATAATTATGTCATCCATGTATACAAGACATATTTTGTTTTGGAGGTCTTTTAGGACCTCGTCCATGACTCTTTGAAATGTACTGGGTGAATTACGAAGACCCATTGGCATTCTAAGGAATTCATATTTTCCATTATCGACATGAAATGCAGATTTATTAATAGAACACTTACTCATTTCTATTTGGTAGAAACCACTAGCAAGATCAAGTGTACTGAAGTACACCCAATTTATCTAAAGTTTCATTAATATTTGGGATAGGGTAACGGTCGCTAATTGTTTTCTCGTTTAGCTTCCTGTAGTCTACTACGAGACGCCACTTTTGCTGTCCCGAAGCATCCATTTCCTTTGGCACTATCCATATTGGAGAGGACCAGGGACTAGAGGAAGGTTTAATAATACCTTTCTCCAGCATATCTTCTATTTGTCGACTCACCTCTTCTTTAAGAGCGTAAGGATACCTATATGATTTTACATGAACAGGAGCTTCGTCTTTGGTTTTTATGACATGTTTAACCTTAGACGTAAATGTGAGTGGGTCACCCGGTTTTAAAAATATTTCTGGAAATGTTCGGCATAAATTTATTATACTATTTTTCTCTTCGCTGTTCATATGTGTCGTTCTAATCAGATTTTGAATATCATTCTTCTTTAAATTATCTTTAAATGAATTATTAAAACATTCAAATTTATAAATTTCATATAAATCCGTTACATAAGGAATAGAATTTATCGGTCTCAATAATTTAATGCATATATTTTTATTGGTCTCGTTAATGAATTCAACTGAAGCGAATCCATTTTTGGCCAAAGTTAGTGACTCTGGTATATAAATATCACCTAATATAGTTTTATCGATTAAAATTTCACCATTAGGGGTAGTAACAGGGATTATTTTCAAAATTCTTTCATACGGGCCAACTGAAATCCGAAACTTATCAGACGGCTTCCTAAATTTAAGAGGAATTATGGCGTTATCACTAATTAGTCGTTTATTCTTTAAGTCAATGTTGAAATTCATTGTTATTAAGTCATTAATTCCGATAACACCATCGAAAAATTCGTGGAAATCATACAGTATAAAATGTAACATATGATTATAATTAAATTCTCGGAATGCAGGCATTTCTGCTTGATATCTAATATTCTTTGTGCCTAGAGAAGTTGAAAGTGATACATTCGAGTGAAAAATACCGTTGGGAAAAATTTTTTCTGCAACGATAGGTTTTAAAATAGATTTCGTACTACCAGTGTCGATAAGCAATTTTAATGGAGGATTTTGAATTTCAATATAGGGCAGTGGGTTATTCGAAGTTATATTGAGTTCAGCTAAGGTGGGCTGATCATTGAGGCTCTGCTCTGAAAATTCGGGTTGCGATAATCGATATCATCATTTAATTGGTGATTACCACCCTGTTCTACATATTGGTTATTATCATATTCTTGAGAACCAGCATCATTTTCGTTGCAATCATTAGCAAATAATTCTTCCGATATGAAGTCACGTCTTTGATTATTATTATTTGAAAAATAGTTATTATTTCTATTATTTTGATTTGAAGTTCGTTTACTATACATTGAAGGGGTTCTGGAAGTCGTGGACATGGGTTGTGGTTTAGGTAATTGATTTTGAGGAATTGGTTTGGGCTTGAAAACATTTCGCGGTGGTCCGAAGACTTGCGCATTTGTTGGATAATTCTTTTTTTGTAAAAATGGGCGTTGTTGAATATTTATTGGCTGAGAGGGCCATTCATATTTTTTGGAGTTTTGTCGATATAGACTTGTATTAGAAGAATTGAATTGGGAATTCGATTGATTATTATTATAATTGTTATTTGGAAAATTAAATTTTGGAGATGAATATAATCTTTCAAAATTTTCAAATTCGCTTACATATGCTAAAGCATGCTCAAGGGAATTTGGTTGTTTTAAATGTAGGTTGTTTCTTAGCACTCCTGTACATCCGGCTATAAATGTATTTAAAGCAGTTTTATCACAGTGGTGCATTTGACAAATTTTCTCATTTTGGTATAAGCTTGTATCATTACTGATTCTTTGTATGATACTGCTTCTTAAAATTTGAAGTCTATTTCCAAATTCTAATAAATTTTCATTTCTATACGGCCTATTTCTCGTGAGCTCTTGTATTAAACAATCTAAGTTACGTTTATCTGAAAAACATTGTACTAACGCATTTTTCAATAAATTCCAATTAGTTAATTCTACCCGATTTCCTACCATTAACTCCGCTTTTCCAATTAGTTTTCCCTGTATGCATTCAAATATGTGTTCGTTTAATTCTCTATCACCATAATTACTATAGGTTGCTATTAAACTTTCACATCGAGAAATAAAAGTATTTAGTGTATTAATATCCCCGTCATAGGGTTTAATATTTTCTAGTTTTGACTTAAATAAATTCCAGTTAACGGATCGTGGCTCTTGTGCTGCGGTTGCCATTTTCTCTAATTTAATATTACTTAATTTTTTATTAGACTCTGAATTATTTTCACTTTTACTGATAGTTAATTTATTGAAAAAGTTTACCAAGTCAGGTTCACTCATGAAAATATAAACTTCTCTATTCGATATACGATAAAAATAATTATTATTTATTTCGAAACATTCTTAACAACTATCCTTCCTGAAAACCTCAAAAGGGCTAGGAGGGTGAAAAGGAACTTGGCACTTACCTCGATGGTCGTATATACCAGTTTCTTCCCCGAGTTTCTGCTTCCAAGGGCTCTAGCTGGGTCTGTCTCGTCTCCAATGAAGGATAACTTAAAGTCCACGAAAGGGTAGGTTTCACAGATTCGCGATAAAGACGTAGAAACGTCAAAGTCCCGAAACTTATTGTTTTCGACAAAAGCGAAATTTTCACAAATTTTCACGACTTCGCGAATCCTACTGACTGCGCCAGATAAGTGTTTCGTAACTGAAACAGCTTTTTTAAAAAGAATTTATTTAATATAAGTTACAAGTACATCTATTCGTTAGAATGGTTAGACAGAAAACTGAAAATATATAATAATAAAGGTTCACATGTGCATTATAGATAGCGTTAGAATTCTTAGTAAAGGTGTCAGCTTTCTGTAGGTGTCATGGCATTGTCATCTCGTAACTCGGTATAATTTTTTTTCAGTCGATTCTCCACTATAAATAAAGTCCACTATTGTCTTAAACATAATATAAATAATACCTATTTCGTTCCTGGTAAATGTATGCAATCTTATTTGATAATCTGTATCATGTTTTGACAATTTATTACAAATCCACAAGATAACTTAATTGGTGCATTCAAATTACTTCCCACACTATTTAGTTCGTTTAAAATAATAACTCAGTCTATTAATATGATGTATATTTTATAATTCTCCTCCTCCGTCAATCTGAAAAGCAAAAACGAATTATTGTGTTTGGTAATAAAATATTTTGACATGGAAATTTTGTTTGGTTCTATAGTAGGCTAAGAATTTTTCAATATATCCTCGTATGCTAAACAATACTTTATTTAGGTCTTCTTCATAGTTTTTCTTTAAATAATGGCTGAGTACGATATTTTTAGTGTTTTCATGAATGTTATTAATATTTATTTCTGTACCACAGCAATTAGATATACTGTCGAGTAACTGGCTGGACCAATTATATTTTGAGTTGCCGTAATTTGATTCGTGTCATTTTATTGTACGTAGGAGAGCCCTATAGACATATTGATTGGGGTTTCTGTTTCTTATTCTTATTTATAGTTCAATAGCCTGTGCAATGATATATGTATAATACTCAAATTTACCAATTTCTCTGCTCCTCTCGCTTCAGGGGTTGGTTAGCGTGTCTGAACCAATCCACAGTTAATACCTCAAATTATTTATCAGTAACCGCGTGGGCTTGATGTGCTACATCAAGGAATAAAGATAAATATCCTTTTAAAATCTGAATAATCTTGCAGCCCCTTATTTTAAAATTATTGAATAGATGAGGCTTTTACTTGATGAAGATTCATACTTAATTATGAAATAAAACAATAAAATTTTTCGTTTAAACCTTCATTACAATTGAACTATGTTCAAATACAACTTGTGACGCGTTTCGCTATACAGTAGCTTTCTCAAACGAATGGAGGTATCATGAAAAGTTTTTAATTTATATACAGTGCATTGATAAGGAATTTTACGGATAAAAGCATTATAATCTATTTACTTGGAAATAAAAAGCAAAAAATATGGGATTAACTAAAGTATTAAACAGGTTTACCTGGAAATTCATTCACAACAATCGTACAGGAAGTTTCTAAGTAAAAAGGTTTAATATATAAGGGAGAATTGTTGATATCTATTTGGTCGTTAAGAAGGTTATCTGAATATTTGTTTTTATTTATCTCAAGAGCTTCTAAAATATTTAATTTCAAGGATTTAGATTCTACATGCAAAATTTCAAAATTTGAGTCGAAAGTGTGTTGGTTTGCTAATAAATGATTTGAGCAGTTGGAATCTAATTTTTGGTTATCATAGCTACGTTTGTGTTCTGAAATTCTAGTTTTAAAATTCCTAAAAGTTCTACCTATATTGTAATGCCCCTCGTATAATGTATTAGGTCATTGACGAAATAGCTTAATTAATACTTTTATAAATATGTCTATCAGCAATGATATAAAAGTATTAGTAAGCTTAAATAAAAATAAAACATAGTTTTGGACATTTTGATGAGACGGGGAAAAATATATTTATAATTAGATTAATACAATAGACTTCAAGGAGGTCAGTTCGATACCGATAGATCAACGTAATTTGTACTTAGAATTATTGAGTTGTTTAATAAAGATATAAGTGACTTTTACTAAGTGTTTAATAACAACAACCCCACAACTATTACATGGCGACCCTGCCATTTTGAGCTAGACTAGTGTATGGTGAGCAATTATCATGGGGAAATCCTATTCCACGCATGAAGATGTACAGGAGAATGGCGTAGTGAATTCCAACTTCATAGTACAAGAAAGCCAAATCCAAGTATCTGGAGAAGCTCGTGTTTTGATGTATGTACTAACAGCAGCAGTAGTGGTGAAACTGATGATTTCCATCTGGGCGATGTACAGGCGCAACATGAAGAGGACCATCAGAAGGAACTTGACGCAGTCCAGAACCAGTGTAGTGTAACAAGTGGTAAGATTATATATAATTCCTACCGATTCTTATGATTACTGATTGCTGTGCCTATATCTTTTATTATTATTATTATTATATTTCTTATTATTATTAATTGCGAATGTATCACGAGAGTTTAAATGTGATATTATACTCATTTTACACTAACTAGACTAGATGTCTGTTGTTCCAGGAAAATTAGATACAGTGTTAGATAAATTAACAGAGGAAATAAAGAATCAATCCAAACGGGTTTTGAAAACAACAGTACCAAAAAGCGAGTCAGTCAGGGAAGAAATTAAAAATAATCTGATTTCGTTATTTAATGAATTTACTCGTAACATAGCTCTTTCATGGGATGAACTTGATAATAATTACAAAGCAAAGTGCAATTCGAAATTTTTATTAGTCAGGGACAGGGTAGTTAGGTCCTTCCACGTGCTAAAGTTGAAGTATAAAATACCTATTTCATGTGTTCAATTAATTGACACAAATAAATTTGGGGAGGATATAGAGAGCGAAGAGAGCGAAACCTTAGACATAATGCCTTTGTCACAAGTAGATTTTATTAATTTAGCATGTAAACTCATACCCCAACAATTCGATGGTTCCTTCGAAAATTTATTTGGGTTTCTGGATGCATTGGAATTGTTAAAGACTAATGTTACTGAAGAGTTATCAGTCACAGCAGTAGCTTTTGTAAAGACTAGGTTGGCAGGCAAGGCCAGAGCAGTGATAGCTGATGAAAGTACTTTAGAGGGAATAATAACCGCTCTTAAGAGTAGGGTGAAAGGTGAAAATTCAGGATTGTTGGCAGCAAAATTAAATAATCTGAGGCAATACAACAAAGACGCTGTGAAGTACACAACAGAGGTGGAGAAGCTGGTCGAATCTCTTAGGAACTCGTACATCTCGGAAGGAATGCCGAGATTGCTGGCAGAAAAGTACACCAAGGAAGCGGCAGTCACGGCGTTAAGCAAAAATGCCAATCAGGAGAAAACTAGGTGGATTTTAGAGGCAGGTAACTTTTCCACGGCAGAAGAGGCCCTTAAAAAATTCGTAGAGGTGGATACACGTTCTGATCAGCTAACTACAGTCCTTAGTTATGAGAGCAATAGGGTAAATGGGCGCAGAATTAGTAGCAATGTTGGGTCAAGGTACAATCAGGCCAGGAATCATAATGGAAGATTTAATGTAGACAGCCGGTCAAATAATTACATTAGGAGGAATAATAACTTTAGAGGTAATCAATACAGGGGTTACAATGCAAGGGGTAGCAGCTGGAGAACCAACCATAGGAACAACAACAATGCTCAGAATGTTAGATGCATTGAGGCAGCTGAGGAGTCGGGAAACTTTCCGGACCCCCAGTTACAACAGGGGGACCATTAAACGTAACGAAAAATATATTCCACATTGACTTGACGCTTTCCAACTTTGTAAAATTATATACTAACATATCGGACAAACTGTGCACATTCATAGTGGATACTGGCGCAGATATTTCAATTTTCAAAGAAACTAGTGTCAATAACCCTCAGTTAATAAACAATAATCTCACTATTAATATAAAAGGTGTAACAGCTGGAATTACAAAGTCCATGGGTACAATCAATGCCACATTATTTCAAAAAAATAATGAAGTGTCGCATAGATTAGAAAGTTAATTTATTGATGCTTTCTTGTGATAACGATGACGACTACATTCATAACAATTCTAGTAACAAATTTTCCAATTTTTATCATTTTGCATGTATTAAAAATTTATCTCGTTTAATTAGTAAACAAGTGAGTAAATTTAATCACAAGAAATGGTTTTGTGATAGATGTCTTAATCATTTCACTAAAGAATCGGGTTTATTAAATCATTTAAAAGATTGTAAGAATGTTAGTGAAATGAAAGTTGTTTTTCCTACAGAGGACAACAATATTATGAAATTTAAAAGTTATAGATATAAGCAAACTGTTCCATTTGTAATATATGCTGATTTAGAAAGTATTCTCTTACCTTTTGAAGATGTTGCTATTAAAAATAATAATAATAAAACGGAAAAATATCAAAAACATGAAACATTTAGTATTGCGTATTACTTAAAGTCATCATACGATGACTCCCTATCTAAATTTCAAATATATACGGGTTTGAATTGTCAGGATTGGTTTGTGGAACAACTACAAAGTATAGCTAAAAACGTACATCATATCATCCATAACCCTAAACCCATGACACCCTTAACTGTTGACGAAAAAAATAATTTTCATTCAACTACAATATGTTATATTTGTGAAAAACCAATAATTGAAATAGATAAGGTAAGGGACCATGACCACTTTACTGGTAAATTTCGTGGTGCAGTACACAACATATGTAATTTGAATTTTAAAAAAACACATGTAATACCAGTTGTGATTCATAACATGTCTGGCTACGATTTACATTTTTTAATTAGATCCCTTAGTAAAAAAATCAAAGGCAATAAAGACTTGTTACCTATAAACAAAGAACTATATATTTCGTTCACAAAATACATCAATGGAACTGACATTAGTTTTAGATTCTTAGATTCGTTTAGATTTATGTCAAGTAGTCTTGACAAATTATCTTCATATTTAACTAATAACCAAAAATTAATAACAAAGTCATATTTTCCTGATCCTTACCAATTTGAACTGGTAACAAGAAAAGGCGTTTTCCCTTATGAGTACCTTGACTCTTGGGAAAAACTAAAAGACACCTGCTTACCACCTAAAATTAACTTTTTTAGTAAACTTCATAATCAAGAAATTTCTGACTCTGATTATGAACATGCCTGTAGTATTTGGACTAGAGTCCGATTCAAAGGAGAATGGGCCATGGCCGTCACACTAAACTGCGACTGCAGATAATGCGTGCTCTTTCCAATTTCGACAAAAGGCGTGCAGTGCTTATTTATTTTCAATTTATCATGGAAACGACAGCGCTCGAAGAGCTGGCAACGCCGTGGCTGAGCTATGCGTTTTTCGTAGAATTGAAAATTACTTCGCCGGGAGCACATCCATAAGCGTATATTTGTGATTCATTTTGAGTGTTGTCAGAAGTTTAATTTTTCGTTTTATTAGACTATTTTTTATTACAGTTCCCTTATAAGTGTTATGTGTTATGACTGGAATTTGTTAATATTGTGATCAATTTTGTGAATTTTTATTTGTTCGGTGGTTTCAATCTATTGTATTGTATCTACTGAAAACGCACATTATTGTAATTAAGTTATGTCGCCTAAAAAACTAGGGCGCTGACCCGAAAATAATTTGAGGAGGTGACGGAGCAAGAATGGTTTAACATATTTTGTCAGCACGTGAGGAAATATGAAAATGATCTCATAGAAAAAGAGCATCTTTTGGATAACGTTCTTGAAAACCTAGTGTTCACTGTAAACACAGTCTCATCGGAAGACAGCTCGGACGACGACAGGGCATCAGATTATGAACTAGGCTGTTCAGGCCTCCAATCAGACAACTCCGAATGACCAGAAAAAAAATGTAAAAGCTCATTCGGAGAAAATTTAACACATTTCACAAACCATCACATACGGACATTACAATTCATAATAGTTCGGTCCACCCATTCAGTCATAAAATAGCAGCTTTCAATAGTATGAAATTTTGCATATAGAACCTAAATCCCTCAAAATGAATATTTTAGAAGCTATTGAGATAAACAAAAACAAATATTATGATAACCTTCTTAACAACCAAATAGATATCAACAATTCTTCCTTATTAAACCTTTTTACCTAGAAACTTCCGGTAAGATGAATGAATTTCCAGGTAAACCTGTTCAATAATCCCATATTTAGAAACTTTTTTGCTTTTTATTTCCAGGTAAATAAATTATAATAATTTTATCCGTAAAATTCCCTACTGTATAAATTAATAACTTCTCATTATACCTCCACTCGTTTGAGAAAGCTACTGTGTTAGCCAAATGCGTCACGAATTGTATATTGAACTTAGTTCAAGTATAATGAATATTTAAACAAATTAAATTGTTTTATTTCATCGTCTATTGCTTAACATTTAATAAAATTTGTTTATAAAACCTAAACTGCCATCTCATTAAAACGTCGAATTTTTTAAAATAATAAAATTTGTATGAAAAACTATTTTTACAATAACAATTGAATATTTAAAATGCAATGTAATTATTTAATTATATAATAACTACACCTTCAAATCACATTCCTATGTAAGTTAAAATCAACTACGCTACTGGAATATCGATTAATTCACCAAACACACGCCTCCTGACGATGACGTAGGCTCTGACGCCTCTGGCCCATTCTTCTTTGAATCGGACTCTACCTTTGAAATTAATAATTTGCAAGAGTATGCTGAATTGTATCTTAAGACCGATGTATTATTACTTGCTGACATTTTTGAAAATTTTCGCAATATGTGCTTACAAACATATAAATTGGATGCCTTACATTATTTTACAGCACCAGGTTCAGCATTTGATGCAATGTTAAAAATGACTAATATAGAATTAGAATTGATTACTGACAATGAAATTGCTTTGTTTATTCAAAAAGGAATTCGCGGAGGTATTTCTCAATGCTCCAACAGGTATGGAGAAGCAAATAATAAATATATGAAAAAATATGATCCTAGTGTACCTAGTTCATACTTGATGTATTTTGACATAAATAACCTCTATGGTACTGCTATGAGTACATATTTACCGTATGGAGGGTTTGAGTGGGTGTCATGTAACAATGTCTATGAACAAAATATTTTAGATCAACCGAACGACAGTGAGTACGGATTTATATATGAAGTAGATTTACATTATCCTGCAAAACTATTTAATACTCATAAGGATTTACCGCTTTGTCCTGAACATTTAAGTCCACCAACTTCAGACTCGTGTATACAAAAATTGTTAACCACGCTATATGATAAAAATAATTACGTTATTCATTATCAAAATTTAAAACAAGCCATTAGCATGGGTATTGTAGTCAAAAAATTCCATCGCTGTTTGAAATTCAAACAAGCGCCTTGGATAAAACCATATATTGAATTGAATACTGAATTACGTAAAAACAGTCAAAATGAATTTGAAAAGAATTTTTTTAAATTGATGAACAACTCTCCATACGGAAAAACAATTGAGAACGTTAGAAAATACAAAGATATTAAATTAGTAACTAAATGGTCAGGAAGGTATGGTGCTAAATATTATATTTCACAACCTAATTTTCATAGTTGCGTAATTCTAGATAAAGATGTAGTGATAATTGAGATGAAAAGGCTTAAAGTGAAGTTTAATAAACCCATATTTGTGGGTATGTCTATTCTTGATATCTCGAAAATATTTTTGTATGATTTTCACTATAATTACATTAAACGTAAATTTCAAGATAATGCTAAATTACTTTATTGTGACACTGACAGTCTTATATACCATTTTTTTGTTGATGATATTTATCAACATCTAAAGGAGGACATCAACAAATTTGATACATCAGATTATTCAGACAACAATCCTTATCATATCCCTCGAAAAAACAAGAAAGTATTAGGATTGATGAAAGATGAGAATAACGGAAAGATAATGACACACTTTATTGGATTAAGATCGAAAATGTATTCGATAAATGTGATGTCCGGTAACAATGTAGACGTTATTAATAAAGCAAAAGGTGTTAAAAAATCAGCTTTAAAGGAAATCACATATGATGATTATTATCAATGTTTATTTCACAACAGACAAGTAGAGGTTCAGCAAAATTCTATTGTATCAAAAAAACATGATGTCTACACCGAATCACAACTAAAACTTGCTTTGAGTCCTTATGATGATAAGAGAATCGTTAATTATGTGAGCACAGACACGTTACCGTGGAGTTTTGAAAACCATTGTAATTCAGTTTCTTTTTGATGTAATCATTCACTATACCTAGACATGTAATAGCTGTAAAATCCTATGTAAGTATCGAAGTGGTTGGTTTGATTTTTTTTAATATTCATTTTCTTTACAGTCAACAGAACAAAAGTTGGAACATGAAGTCACCGCAAAAAAATGAGCAAAATTGGAGGATAGAGTCAGAATACGCAAAGAATACAACATCAAGACACACAAAAGAATTGAAATGATTCCTATTGAAGGATCTCGCTGGTGTTATAGTTGTAACAAAATATTTTGCTTTTGCACTGAATCCCAAGCGAAACATTATAAGATGTCGACGCCGTCTATGGACCTCAAATGCTATGAGAGTATGCCTGATAGTTGAAAAGTAGTTACTTTGGGGTGAAGGGGTTTTTTTTAAGCAGAAACATACTGAATTTGATAATTCTGAAATTATATTTTGTAGAATATTTTCAATAAATATATTACACTTGAAAAATATTTATAATGATCACGCCAGTACCGATATGACCTTTGATCAATTTAAAGATATATGTTCTACTTGCTGGCAGGACAAGTTTGCATTTATCTCAATCTTAATAACTGTGACACTAACAAAGGTCGTTACAGACAACATCTTAATGCATTTATTTTTCTGTAATATCACTTTGTAATAAATTTTCAAAAAATTATTATAGAATATTTATTTAAAAAATATATATTGTAATTATTCTGTTGTCTTATTTCTGTAAGGCGTGGCGAGGCTGGGCTCGTCTCTTTCCTTTGTTGTCTTATTTCATCGTCTTTAGGCTTTAGGCTCACCTACTCTGCTTCTAAACATCGCATCTGATTTAAATACACACACACACTTTTGATACAACCTGTATAGTGACAATATGATTTATCCACTTTTCATTATTTGAACAACAGTGCGCCACTTGAGTAGGCAATACAATATACACACATGATTTGTGTTGCATGTCTAACCTATCTTAGTCAATTTTGATTACATGTCTCGGTAGCACAGTGAAATGTGCACAGAGCTTCGGAAACAGAATCGTGGGTTCAATTCCCCAACCAAACAAAAATTTTTAAATTAATTCATCCAAGGTAAAGTGTTGGGTGGTGACAATTAATTAGTGTAGTCGTTTAGGTAAACAAAAGGTGAACAGGTAAGACAGGTAAAAAAGGTAAAAGACCCTCTGGTCATTGTCGATACTTTATCGGAGTCTTCAGACCCTCTGGTCATTGGCGATACTTCTTCGACGTCTTAGGATACCTTCTGGTCATTGTCGATATTTCTTCGTCTTCGGATACCTTCTGGTCATTGTCAAAAACTTCTTCGGATGACTCTTTAGATACTCCTTGTATATTTGCAAAACTTATCGCTTATCTCTTCTTCTTTCTCAATTCTTGTACACCCTCTGGTCATTGTCTTCACTTCACACTTCTTCAGGGGGGTGTATGCTGAAGATGGAGAACTGGATGGACAGGTTACCAAAGTGTCCCTGAACCGCTATTGCTCTACTTCTAATACCCAATATCAAAACTACGATCAAATCAATTGCGGTCATTTGTGTTTGAAATTTCTACAACAATGACGGAACTATTACTACAACACATCTACCATGGAAAAGCATTGAGTAGTTTCACTGCCGAAGAACTAAAGTACTTTCCCATTGAATATCTAATAGAGTGTGTAAGACCTTCGGAATTGCTTGATATGTGGCATAAGCTTCCCAATGCATATCGAGCAAATTTTGAACTACAAATACGACTGCCACAGATAACATACTTAACGACTGCCTTGTTTCATCCATTACAATCGACCTGATTGGACGACGCATTGTAACGTTCTCAAGCCACTTGTTTTCTTTGCAAACAAACAATAAAAAAAGATATTTAAATTCAAACCTGTCTCGAATTCCATTAGTCATCATGTCACAGTTGCTGAGAGTTAACAGCACCAATCACGTGTTCACCTTTCAACCTCCTACCCCTATTGTCCTCGATCCAAAGAATGATTACGAAATAGCTCTACGTTCTTTTCATTCATATCACAGTATACCAAACATTGAAAATTGTACGTTTTACTACTACGATACCAAAGACAAGCTTTAAAGTTTTGATTTTCCCATTGGATGTTATGAAATTGCTGACATTGAAGAGTTTATCTGTGATAAGTTGGGTGCGAGCAATTCAACTAGACCGGTATTTTCACTAAAACCCAATCACAATACGTTGAAATGTGAAATTTCAAGTAAATACAAAATTTCCTTTATGCAAACTGATAGTCTTGGGAGAATATTGGTATTTTCACCGAAAATACTTGACGCTAACAAAACGCACTCTTCAGATCTTCCCGTCAAAATCATTAAAGTATCCAGTATCCGCTTCGATTGTAACATTACCACTGGAGCCTTCGATGCAAATAGACCTGCTCATACTATCTACGAATTCGTCATACAAGTAGATCCTGGATATTCCATTGACGAAATTCCTCATAATTTGCTCTACTTACCCGTTATACCACAACGTGAAATAACCAATATCACCGTCATCGCCTTAGACCAAGACGGTCAGCCTGTAAAAGGAGAACTTAGTACTTTGGTGTTGGAGCTTAAAATCATAAAAGACAGTCTGCAGAGCTTTCAACATCATTAGCTAAGCAGTCGCCAAAGCTAAAACAGCTCACGTTCGCAAACAAATTGGTTCTGCAATCGCTGGGGTTTAAATTGAAAAATGACAACCACGTATGGAAGATCCTATTCTGAATAGCAGCGACAAGTCCTTCAACCTTCAAATACCTTTTTCCATAAAACTTTAAAATAAAATAGGGTTCCATATGGTGCAGACTTAATTGAACAGGATGTATAATTCTTTTGCAGGACTATATTTACTAATGAAAAGTTATTTTAATATGTAAATTGAATATACAATTTGTTTTATTTTGCAGTGTTTTCATATCCCAAGTATTATTAATTTCATATCATTTTCGAATATGGCTGAATACGATCCTGATCATTTTATATATCAAATTTAAGGTTAGCTAAATGTCAATATAGCAAATATAATAAACGACATGCCGAAAACCCGGATATACGTCACAAACGATGACGCACACCAAAAAGGCTATTGTAAGAACTCTAATAAACAAGCGTTTTTGTTCAACACGTGGTTCTTAATAGTTATTTGATTTTGATTTAGTGCTTTTTTCGACGTTGTTTTAGTTGCTTAGGTATTTTAAAAGTTATATATAACTGTTTATAATAAAAAGGATCATTGAATCAATACAAAACAACCAAATTACAAATCTGAAATCTAACCAAATAATTGTTTTTCCTCAGGGGTATTGTCAACTGTCAGTTGATGGACATGCCCACGAGCGTCTCGCGACAGTAAGAATTTGGCTGTCCCGCACTTGCGCACTTTGAGATCTTTAAATTCACATGTTCCTATCGTGCGACGTTGCCGGTTCCATTGTAGACAGGAAACCTTGGGGAGGGCATCCTTTCAAGATTTTTGTTATTTTTTGGATAGGTAGGTAGGTAACTAAAAATCTATGACGATATTGTACATAAATACTCACCTTCAGAGCTTATTTCGATATCACTTTGGAAATGGTACAGGAAATAACACTTGATGTCTTACGTCATCTTTCCTGATTTCGATTCTATTAGGTATAGGTAGGTATAGTAGGTACTACAATGTATTATTTTTAGGCTTTCAATTTTGGAAAAATTGCACATTTTAACCTCCTAAAATATCAGTCATCTCAAAGTGATAACATAGGTATTCACCTGAAATGAATTAAATGATACGAGGAATTTGAAAAGTATAATTTTTTCTGAGCTTCAAAGTTGTTTGGAAATATCCTTCACATTTCTCAACACTATTAAGGCATTTTTAAAATGTACCTAGCTATTCTTAATGCATTAGAAACCATGTACCTATTTTTAGTTTCACATAAGTTATAGAGTTTTACCATGTAAAATCCTAGTCATCGTTACAAAAAACACACTGTATAATACTTACCTAGTTATTTAAAACTGGGGTCAGTTTGCAATAACAAATTTTTATTTAAGATTTTCAATTATGTTTGTTGAAATATTGAAAGAACAAAAATTGTTAATGCAATATTTTATTAATAATATTATATTACATTCAGATTCATCTTCAGCCTATAACTAGGTATACCTATAATAGTTAAAAAAAATACTTCTCGTCGTCAAGAAACACCACGACAAGACAACTTGAACAAGTGACAATTTACAACGTCGCACGATAGAAACATGTGAATTTAAAAATCTCAAAGTGCGCAAGTGCGTGAAAGCCAAATTCTTACTGTCGTGAGACGTTCGTGACATGCCCTATAGGAGCGCGTTCGATAAAGCACTCGAGTGACACTCCGGGTAAGGTAAAGCGTTCGATATGTCACTCGTACTCAAAACAGGGGAAGTGTGGGCGGAGCTATACATCGAGTAAGCTGTTCGAAAAGTGGAGCGTACATTACTCGAATGCACTGAAATGTACCCATCAAAATTGATCAAGGAGATTTACTCGAAGCCTTTTTAACCTCAATCTACTAAATTATTAACTGTCATTTTATTCAGAGTTATTTTATGTATGTATCCATAAACATTATTTTATTACTCGATTTATTATTATTATTAAATTAATAATTTGTAAGAACAAAATTATTATGGTAAGTAAATTTGTAAAATTATTTTGTTGATACTTAACAGCTGATAAAATACAGGTTATGCGCAGTAAACAGTTAAAGTTTTATAAGCGTTTGAAATATTACTCGATTAAATTACTCTATCCCTTCCATTAAACAAAAAAATGTCACGTGACTTTACTCTACTCGGGTAACACTCTACCCAGGGTAATAGTTTTCGAACGCGCTCTGTGACTCCACTACATTAGCACAAATAGTTTCGGAGGCAAATTCAATAGAGACCATTGAAAGACAACTATCCGAGTTTGGGGAAAATTAACCAAACTGTTCATCATCGCACTACCTACAATTAACGAAGTGTCGTACAAGCAGAACCTAAGAGAAAATAGAAAAGACTCGAATACAAAGTTCTGCTCCAGATGTGGATCCAGTGATACTAACCACAAAACTTGCCCAGCAATAAACGTCATCTGTCATAAATGTAAATTCAAGAGTCATTTCGAAAGATACTGCAAATCAACAAGAAATCACTACAGGACCTCCGAAGGAGAAATTCAATTCAAGACAAAATGATAGCGACGTTCACAGAATATAACGGATGTAGCCGACGACACGACATTTCATCTTGATGGCGAGGAAAACACTGTCACCTGCGAAGTAGTAGGCGTCAATATTGACATGCTCATTGACTCTGGAAGTAAGTCCAATATAATATCTGGAAAATATTGGGAAGTCCTGAAGTAATCTGGAATCGTAGTTTCTAACCAAATAAAAAACCCTAACAAAATTCTCTTTGCATATGGAGCGAAGGAGCCCTTATTAATCATTTTATAGGATCATTTGACGCTAAAATTAAAATCGGTATTAAAAGCCAAGAAAATGCAACTTTTTACGTAATAAAAGAGGGCAAGAGAAATTTGTTATGTAAGTCAACAGCGATTTCATTAGGAGTTCTCAAAATAGGTTTGAATATAAGTAATGTCACAGACGTAGGAAGTAGGGCCATTTCCAAAGTTTAAGGGCGTGTATTCCAATTGACAGAACCATTACTCCAATTATCCAGCCATACAGACGGGTACCCATTCCGCTGGATACGAAAATAAATGCGAAATTAGATGAACTACTCAAACTTGATATAATTGAGGAAGTCAAGTGCCCATCGGAATGGATATCCCCTATGGTACCTACCTGTTCTAAAGGAAAACGGAGATGTCAGAATATGTATCGACATGCGCAAAGCTAATACTGCAATACAGCGGGAAAATTACCCTCCACCTACAATTGACTCACTATTAACAAAGTTTCGTGAAGCAAAGTACTTTTCAAGATTAGACATAAAAAACACTTTTCATCAAATTGAAATCGGCCCTACATCCAGACATATAACAAACATTCATATCTAGCAGAGGAGTGTATAGATATAAACGACTTTTGTTTGGGATAAACGCTGCACCCGAAATATTTCAAAAAACCTTGGAACGAATGCTCCTTCCATGCGAAGGAACTGTTAACTTCATAGACGATAATATCTTAATTTATGGTATATCAGAATTAGAAAATGATAACCGGGTAGGTTTCACCTAAAAAATATTGAAGGAAAATAACGTCCTTTTAAATAAAGAAAAATGTTTATTTAAAATATCTGAGGTGAAATTTTTGGGACATCTTTTATCCTCTCTGGGAATTCGACCTTTAGATAGGTATGTAGGGGTAGTCAAATCATTTAGAACTCCTAAAACTTTAGACGAGTTACATAGTTTCTTGGGATTAATCAACTTTATTGGCAAATGGTTACCAAATTCTCCTAACACTTAATATATCGAAGAACGCTGACATTTCAACATTTTGGATGGATAAACAAACCCAAGCTTTTAATGAGCTTAAAATCTGCTTATCTCAAATAAAGACACTAGGCTACTATGATCCAAATGATCCAACTCAGGCCCATTAGTATCGGCTTCAGACCCTCCCTATCCCATGAAAAGGAGACAAATTTCAACAGCTCCGTGGATAGACGTGGCCATAGACTTTATGGGTCCACTACCTAACGGAGAATATCTTTTTGTCATTATATAGACTACTTTAGTGGATATAAAGAAATTAAGATTATGAGAACTATAACATCTACAACCACCATTAACGTGCTTAAAGAAATCTTCTCGAGACTATACTAGGGTTTCCGTTATCGATTACAAGGGATAATAGCAAGCAATTCACAAGCGAAGAAATAAAATCACTCTGTAGAGAAAAGGGCATTAAAATATACCACTCGATCCCATATCTGGCATCAGATGAACGGAGAGGTAGAACGGAAGAATATGGATATCCTCAAACGGCTGAACGTAAAAGTCAAGGCCTTAAGACTAATTGGCATGAAGAACTGGTAGATTAGCTCATTATGTACAATAGCACACCACATGCAACTACGGGAAAGATTCCCAGTGAACGATTTTATCGGCGCCAATTTAGAGACAAACTACCTAGCGTCACAGATAATTAACTTAACGTTTTCGACGATAAAACAATCGATAGAGATAGAATCACAGACATATGAAAGGCAATAGACAGAGTTGTTTACAAAATGTGTATGTGCCAACTTCTCAGACATATTTGTTTTTTATATGTCTGTGGATAGAATACAAAAAGAGAAAGGCAGAGGAGAATAGGAAACGGAAGGCAACTAATAATACTGATATAAATATCGGCGATAAAGTTTATCAAAAAAATGTAATCAGGTCAAATAAAGTAACTCCAGACTACGATCCTACCCCACACTCTGTAATAGAGAAACAAGGAGGAGATGTTACAATTCAAGACTCTCAAACAGGTCAGGAATTAAGGCGAAATATAGTGTACCTTACTAGCTAACCATGTAATCTTCTTCTTTTTTTTATTCTTGGCCTCTACATCAATGCATACAAAATCCCTTCTAAGTAGGCAACAAACACTACGTCCCACATGCAATGCGAGACACATACTAATAAAAACGCTTCAATAGTTCACCTAAAAAAGATAGAGGGTAAGTGGAGAGTAGCAAACGATGATATGATAAGCAAAACTAACAAAACCAACATCATATTATAGTAATGTACATAAGCTACGTTCGGTATTTGCATCGCAGAGGCGACGAATTTTTGGTCACGTCAAAGAATAGGGGAGAGTAGGGAGACTTGATCCCATTTTTAGTATATTGAATCTAGATCGTACTATACAAGGTATTTATAATTTTTCTGAAATTCACTACAATGTAATAATCTTAATATGAACATTAACACTTAAATTATCATAAAAATTGTTTGATTACCGAGTGGAAAATAGTATATTACACTCCAAGGGCCGAAAGTTGAATTTTCGGCCATGCGCGTCATGATGCTCCGAAGCGAATTTTGGCCCTGCGCGTCATGATGCTCCGAGGCGAAGCCGAGGGCATCATGACGCGCAGGGCCGAAATTCGCCGAGGGCATCATGACGCGCAGGACCGAGATTTCAACTTTCGGCCCGTGGAGTGTATACTATTTTTCTTCATAGCCGGTCGGAAGCGAGTGCCGCTGGTCGTAGTTACGAGTATAAATACGCATGAGAAACTCTTTCCTCCCGCTGTTATAGAGGAAACGCGTGTACTTTTCACAGGGAGTAAATGTTTAACTTTCGTCCCTGCTATGAGGGGCGAAAGTGCGTACTTTCGACCGAGGTATGAAGAAAATGTTTTTAATTATTTTCCAAATGGGATCAAGTGTCCCCCTCTCAGGGAGACTTGATCTCCCTATATGGGAGAGTTGATCCCATTAAGATCATGACTCCCTTTCCTATTGATTAGTAAAGTGCGCTTAAATTTATACAGATAAATAAAGTAATAATTTATGGAAGTATTAATATTTATTTAAATATATGCAGTTTATCCAATACAAACATTGGGAAATCTTATTTTGAAGGTATAAAGTCCACGTCTGACATCAGGTACTGGCAAAACTCTTTTTACGTCATCTGTGGACACAAGCCCCTCATCTTTAGTTACTGGGAAGTGAAAATGTGCCTCTTTCTTCCTTAAAAAGTTTACTAGTACCTCTGAAGCTGTTGATTGAACTTCGGTCACCTGCCCTACAAAATAAGTTGTTCCCTTCTTTCTGCTGAACTCAACGAATACAAAGTCCCCAATTTTAGGAGCGCATGCCTCGAAGAAATCGTCCACGTCCACTTCGAAATTGTCACTATCACTAGCGGGATCTAAAAATTGGTCGATATCATCTAAGCTATCGTCACTGGCCTTCCAAATCTCTTCATCTTCAGAAACCTCGCTTTTTGGTCGCTCTCTATCTTTCTTTGAATTGTTTTTATTTTTGGGACTTTTCATCGTTTTTGAAAAATTCTTTTTCACACCTGAAGCCCTCTTTTGACGCTCTGCTTGTTCTGCTTCTAGTTCCTGTTTCTCAGGTGTATCAGTCAAAATTCTACATCGACCTCGTTTACGACCTGTCACTTGCTTCGCAACCCTCGGTGGGGCCTTGGGAAATGGGAAAACTTCCATTGGGGACACCATTGTAGACACAGAAGGTTGAACTGGCGATTGATCACGATGGCCAGATGGGCCGGGCTGAGGACTAGGTGAACGAATTCTAGGCAATCCTGAAGCAACAAAATCTGGAGTTTCCCCCATAGGATTTATCCTATCGGTCACTGAACTTGAGCAGAACTCATCGTCTCTAAAGATATTGGAATTGAATGGGAAAATTCCGGACACTCTGAATCCACTAATAATATTCGCTGGAGAAAAAGCTTTGGGGTAAGCTTCTCCAAGGAGGCCTGGGAAGTCATATATTGTTATATTTTTTCCTCCATGACTGGTCATCCAATCAGATGCAGCACAATTGTAATACGTTTTCAAAGGTCCGAAAATGGTTCGGTCCAATGGCTGCAACTTGTGTGATGTATGCGGTGGCAAAGTTAGAAGAATAAGACCATTGGCTCGGGCAAAATCGATAACTTCGAGGTTTACGTGGCTGTCATGGTTATCGAGAATAACTAATTGTTTGTTGTCCGAAGAGCAATGGGAATATTTTTGAAAATGTCGCAGATATTTGCAGAAATTTTCTTTTGTCATCCATCCAGATGGATGAGGAGCTCCTGCGGAACCAGGTGGTGCACCTTGTAGCATCCGATCTTGCCAGTTTACACGTGGGAAAATTAGGAAGGGAGGAACATGATTTCCACAAGCATTTACTGCACTACAAATTGTTATGAGCTGTCCTCTTTCACCCGACGTGACTTTTGCTACTTGCTTAACACCTCTTTCACCAATAATTTTCCCTGGCTTGTGAACAGTTGTGACTCCTGTTTCATCAATGTTCCAAATTTTTTCAGGAGTGAACCTATACTTTTCAAGCGTAGTTCGCAATTTTTCGAAAAAGGTGCTCACTGTAAATTTATTAAATGCGGAACTACGGGCTAGACTAGTGGGCTCAGGAGTTCTGAGAGATAATCGGCTGTGTCTCTCCATAAAACCTTTTACCCAATCCCTGCCAGCTATTTTTTTTGATTCCCAAGATGGATGAATCTTTTTATTATTTGCCTTAGCGAACTCATAGGCAAGTTCGCGAAACTTTTTTAAAGACAAACCATAATTTAAGCGAGATGCTTGAATAAGATATTCTGAAAGCTGCAGTTCTTCTTCACTTTTAAAAATTTGGGCTTTTTTAAACCCAGGCAAACGATCTTCTCCTCGTCTAATTATTCGCTTTAACGTCATTACATTGATGTTAAACTGTTTAGCAGTACCTTTTAAGGACCCCCCATTTTTCACTGCAGCAACAGCTGCAGCTATAATTTCAGAATCGTACTGAACACGCTTCTTTGCACCAACTTTAGGTTTGTAATTTTTCGGCATCTGGAATAAAATCAAGAAAATATTTTACAAATAAAATTACATAAGGGAGACTTGATTCCCTGATCATATCTCCCTTAACGCAATGGGATCAACTCTCCCGAGAACACACTAAATATTTAAAATGGCAATAAATCAAAACCTAACCTAAATTACGCAGCACAAATCAGCTAAAAATATTCGCCAGATACCACACAACAACACTAATATACTTTAAACCAGATTTTTTTATACATAGTAGGTAAATAAACATTTAGTACTCACCATAAAATATTTTTAACACAGTAAAATTGAAAAAACTCTCATAAAATCATAGCAAGCAATAACTGCATTTTCGGATGAAGCTTGTTGACTGAAAGTGCGTGATACTCAACCAGTGATGCCGACGAAACTCTGTACACGATATTTGGGCGGTAAATTCAAAGTGGGGATCAACTCTCCCTAGGGATCAAGTCTCCCCACTCTCCCCTACACCAAACAACAAGAAGTGAAGGCCGGCGAAAATCCTTTGATGTTCGAGGTACAAAAATATATAACCTTGAACAAGCGTCAACTACCTTATTTATGCACTGAGAAACATAATTACACTCGATTCACACTGAGAAAAAGTATGTTAGTAGGAAGTCGTATTTTATGAAATGTATTTGTAAATATTTTTTTCTTTTGATAACTATTTCTGCACGCTTCGTTGATAACGTTGACGTGAATTCTGCCAAAAATAGTTCATAATAAAATACATTTACGTGATAGAAAATTTAGTATTCAATAGAGAGTTATTGAAGATCTGTGTTTGATGTGGGTAATTAAAGGCTTATTATTAGTTTATAGATAAATTTATTAATCGAATAAACATGACATTAACTGACAGTGACAAGCTACGACATACATTACATATATGATTTTCCATAATTTTTCTTAACACACCGCCTCAATGGAATGTTATTGTTATTCTAACCTAACAACTGTAATTGACAGCAACAGCTGATTTAATGGCACAAAATTATAAACAATACATTTCATTGAAAACGTAAACAAACAAAAGAAATCCAAACACATTTTCTAAAAATCTTAACAAAAATAATGAGTGCACAAATAAATACAAAATATTGTAACTAATGAATTATATAAATACAATTATCATTTCATCATGCCTTTTCTAAATGATTCGAATTTGATTCTAGTCAGAGCTTTTGTAAACAAATCAGCACAATTTTGATTAGCATCAATATAGTCAATTAAAATCTTCTTTTTAATACATAAATCTTTTATAAAGTGATAACGAATTTCGATATGTTTACCTCTTTTTGAATTCTCATTGAAATTGCACTTATATTGTCCACTTTCAGCTTAACACTTTCTTCCATCTGAGTATTGAATTCTGATAAGACGCCCTTAACATTCATAAGCTCTTGAGCTGCAGAAGCTGCTGCTATGTATTCAGCTTCCATAGTTGATAAAGCAACACAATTTTGCTTTTTGGAGTGCCAAGCAATGGGATTTCCGGAATGAAAACAGATAAATCCGCTGACACTCTTTCTGGTCTGTCTATCTCCTCCTTAATCGGCATCTGACATTCCTACAAGTTCCCCATTTCCTTTGGTGTAATTCAATCCAAGGAGATTAGTTGATTTCAGGTATCGGAGTACTCGTTTTGCTGCAATCCAGGCTTGTTTGGTAGCCTTATCCAAGTATCTACTTAGGTATGATACACTAAATGATATATCTGGTCTAGATACCAATGAAATATACATCATACTGCATACCAATCTGCGATAGGGAATGTCTGTTCTGATTAGATCTTCATTCAGGTTAAAATTAACCTCCATTGGCGTAGTCACTGATCGACATTCTTCTAAACCAAATTCTTTGCACAATCGATCAATCATTCTGGTTTGTACAATTTTCAAGCCGTCTTCAGTATGTGTAATTTCCATTCCTAAGAATATTGAGACTTCAGTACTGATTTTAATATTAAATTCTTCATGCAAGTTTCCAATCAATTTAGTTATCTCCTTTTCTGTTCCAGTTATGAGAGCATCATCTACAAAAAGTACTAAAAATATATTTTCTTTTTTGTAGAGACAAAAATCGTGTTTTGATCTTGTAACGTGCTCTTTTTATTCTTTTACAGTTCCATTATAATTATACGTCTGATAATATTCTATTTCTCAAGTACTCGTAAATAGTGTTGCATACCTTAAGTTCCAAGTCTATTGGTTGCTGTAAATAGTGTCGCATACCTTATTTTGGCAAGATTCGTTCGTTATTGTCTAAGGCATTTTTATTGATGACTGGAGATTGAGTAAGGTGAGGCTAACTATCAACACGGACGAACGCGATTTTTAGTGTTGAATGTAGACTCGCGAATATTCTTGTGGGAAGTCAGTTCGGTGTCATTTTGTGATTTCCGGCATTGGAAGAGGTTGTTGGTTTTTGGAGGTGATGTTAACAAGTGAGCTGAACTCCACGGTTCTACTATCATATCTGGCTGTATTTGGGCCATCTTAATTGGATTTTGAAGCAAAACCATTTTATTTTTAACTTGACCATTCTGTCTTACCTCAGTGGTTGATATTTTTGGATTTTGGTGTCAAGTTAGAATTACCGCTTGCGGGATTTATTTGAGGGAAGCCATTGTCGATTAGCAGGTGCCGTTCCATAACCGAACAGTGTTTGACTTAAAACCCTATAACATCTAGGTGAGTCGATTATTTTGTCTATATTTCATGTGTACTATCAACGTAATTGCTGTGAATCAATTAATTTCGATCATTTTAAACTATAAATTCGTGTCTACTATAACTCTCTTTAAATTTTCATTTTTTTTAAGTAAAACGTTTAGTATATTTTATTCTATCAATTTTCACTGTAACTCACTCTTACTTACTTTGAATTGGAGATGTAAGTATTTACTAGTAACTTCCGTAAGCTCTTCAGTTTATAAGTAAAACTTAAGGTACTTTATTTTATTGGAAATTTGCAACGTTATTCGCTTTGAACACTGTTATATTACTTTACTGTGATTTGATCTGTATGTAATTTTAGTAGTAACTTCTACTTTGGTATATTATTTTGGTAACTGAATTTTAATTCAATTTTGACTTTTGATTGTTGTTAAAGCCACTTTAAAAATAGACTTTTTGTAATTTTCCTTTCTAATCAAATTGTGAATTTTAATTTAACTTTGGCTCTTAAGTGTTGTTGAAGTTACTTTCTTATTGATTTTTTTTTTGTAATTTTCTCTTCTAATTAAATTGAATTATCTAGGGTTTTTTTTTTTATCCTGGAGGATCCATCCCTGTATTCATCAGGAAGATCTACCTTTTCCTAGTTATTGGAGGATCCCAACTTCAGCAGTTTCATCTGAAAAGGAAAAGGAAAAGGAAAAGAAAAGGTTCACACTCCGAAGTGACTTCAGAATCAGATAAGCTTATCTAACTATAGTTTTATTTATTTGGTAAACTAAATTTAGTGTGATCACACGTACCCTATATACGAATTATTTTTTTTTCTTCTATCCTATAGTATTATCTCTTTGTGCGTAATATTGTATTTATGTTGACATAATTTTGTTCTAAATTTGTTAGACCAGTTCAACTTCACTTGATCAATTTGTTTTGTTAAGTAAAGTAATTTAACGTATTTCAATCATAGTTTTATTTATTTGGTTCACCATATATTTTTATATTTTTTTTTTTGGGTAACTTATCTTGTGGCTCTGCTAGTGCCTACAAGACCTAGGGGTTTCCGGCTTGAACCGTCTAAGCCGGTGGCGCGGCTCACTTTTCTTTCTACCCTCTACGGCTGAGCTCGGGCATAATTTGCCAGTAGAGAGACCGCTAGTGGGGTCTAAATAGGGAACTACAAAAAAAACGTGGCAAATTTTTGGCGCCCAACGTGGGGCCTTGGATTCTTTAGAAACCGCCGCTAGAGGTAATCCCGAACTTAGTGTAATCCTTCATGAATCTGATGAGGAGCTCCATTCCTCACCCAATGTTTCGCGATGTAACCCTCGTCCTCAGGCTACGTCGTTACAGTCCAGTTATAAACCACCAAACCTGGAGAAGTGGAATCTCAAATTTACGGGAGATGCTAAATCGTCTGTACATAATTTTCTTGAGAGAGTTAGAGAACTGAGTAGGGCTCGTAATATTCCGGAAAGTCAGTTATTCGATAGCGCGATAGATTTATTTACTGGTAAGGCTTTGAATTGGTATCGAGCCAATATCGATAGGTTTAACGATTGGCCTAGTTTGTCTGATTTACTTCGTCGTCATTTCGAACCTCCTGATTATAGATCTCGTCTTTTTAAAGAAATCATTGAACGAACTCAAGACACTTCGGAAGGCATAATTGAATATCTTTCTTGTATGCAGGCAATGTTTAGACGCCATGGTGGTCTCACTGGAGAAGTCCAATTAGATCTTTTGATTCGTAATTTGTCACCTTTTTATACCACGCAACTTCCTGTCGTCCAAACCATTGAGGAGCTTGAAGCAGAATGTCTTAAGTTAGAGACTAAAAAGTATCGTGTCGAGAACTATGTTCCCCCTTCGCGTAGGAAAAATCAGTTTGTGGAACCTGACTTCGCTTTTGTAGACGTATTACCCACGGCAGCAGATCCGCAACACCTTTCAAATCTTGACAATAGCTCTGTCGGCGTTAATAGGATCGATACACCTGATAGTAGTCGTCCGAACAGGAATATCGTTTGTTGGAATTGTCAGAATACGGGACACATAAACCGGAACTGTCCAAATCCCCGGAAAATACATTGTTTTCGTTGTGGAACGCCTAATGTTACAGTCAGGGCTTGTCCGAAATGTAGTAATTCGGGAAACGGAACAAGGGAGAATCGTTAGGTCGTGACTTTCTTTCCCTAACAACATCAACGACCGACTATGTTTTTCCTAATAAAGTACTTTTAGATTTCGTTATCTCACACGCTCAAGGTGATCAGCGTCCCTATCTTCAAGTTGATGTATTGGGCTATTCTATGTTAGGTCTTCTTGATTCTGGTGCTAGCCGAACTATAGTAGGATTGCCAGGGTACGAAATACTTTTAAGTTTAGGTCTTAAACTCATTAAGCACTCTTTTACCTGTACAGTTGCGAATGGGGAGACTTGTCACAGTATTGGTTATATACAAACACCTGTCACTTTATTGAACAAAACTAGGATTATAGATATTTTAGTACTTCCTGAACTTTCGCATAACATCATTTTGGGAATAGACTTTTGGAGGGCAATGGAGATTATTCCGGACCTTAAGCAGGATGTGTGGCGTTTTTCGGAACCTTCAGCTAACATCGATGTGTCGTTTATTAAGAGTGCTGATAGCTTAAACCAATCAGAAAGGCGTGCCTTAGACGAAATGGTTACCCGTAAAATCTCGGAAATAGGCACTGGTCTTGGTTGTTGTAAAGTAGCAGAGCATGACATTATTTTAGAACCTGGAACCAAGCCGATTAAGCAACGTTATTATCCGGTATCCCCTTTTAAACAGAAGATTATCGACGACGAGGTTACTGAAATGCTGAATTTAGGTGTTATTGAAAGGTCGAATAGTCCATGGTCTAGTCCAGTGTGTCTTGTTCGTAAGAAAGATGGTTCGTATAGATTCTGTATCGATTTCCGTAAGGTGAATTCAGTGACTAAAAAAGATGCATATCCAATTCCTTATATCTCCACCATCCTAGATCGCTTGAGAGATACTCGTTACATTAGTTCCATCGATATCAAATCCGCTTTTTGGCAAGTACCGCTTAGTGAGTCATCTCGGGAGTATACAGCTTTTACGGTTCCTGGTAGAGGTCTTTTCCAGTTCCGTCGAATGCCCTTTGGACTTTCAAATGCTCCTGCAACCTGGCAGAGAATCGTAGACACCATTTTAGGTCCTGAACTCGAACCAAACGTCATGGTATACCTTGATGAAATCATTATTATTACGAATAACTTTTCTGACCACTTACGACTCTTGGGGGAAGTTCTTGATCGCTTGTGTAAGGCCGGTTTAGTTGTGTCGAAGGAGAAGTGTAATTTTTGTAAGCCGCAATTAAAATATCTTGGCTACGTAGTTGATGATGAAGGTCTGCGACCGGATTCTGAGAAGGTAGAGGCTATAGTGAATATTCCGCCACCTCGTAATGTTAACGAAATACGTAGGTTTGTAGGGACAGCTTCTTGGTACAGACGATTTGTACCCAACTTTTCCTCTCTATTAGCTCCGATCCTTAAATTGACCAAGAAAAATGCCAGGTGGCATTGGACAGCAGATTGTCAACGTTCGTTTACCAACCTTAAGGAATGCTTAGTGTCTGCTCCTATTCTAACTTCTCCTGACTTTGAAAAAACTTTTTATTTGCAAACTGATGCCTCTAATTATGGTCTTGGTGCTGTTCTAACCCAGCAGTATGAAGAAGGCGAAAAGGTTATCTGTTATTTGTCTAGGTCTTTATCTAAACAGGAAATGAAGTTGTCAGTGACTGAAAAAGAGTGTCTTGCTGTTATTTGGGCGGTTGAAAAACTACGTCATTACTTAGATCATGTACATTTTATTGTTATCACCGACCATGCGTCTTTGCTGTGGCTCCATCGATTAAAAGATCCCCAAGGTAGGCTTGCACGTTGGCAGTTGCGCTTGCAGCAATATGATTTTGAGTTGATTCACCGTAAAGGTAAAGATCATATAGTTCCTGACTTTCTTTCTCGATCAGTACCTGTTTCTCTCGATTCTATATCCGTTTTAGATCCTCCCATGACCACCAACGACAAATGGTACTCATCAATGCTTCGATCGGTTCAAGCAAATCCATTGAAATATCCCTTGTGGCGAGTAAACAATGAAACTTTATATAAACTCGTAAAGCCATCGATTCCTGATCTCTCGTCACCTGCTGATGACTGGAAAATAGTAGTTCCCAAGGACAAACGGTTGTCTATCCTTCAACGTTGTCATAATTTACCCTCTGCTGGTCATTTAGGTGTCTTTAAGACTTTTGGGAAAGTTCGCCAAAGCTTTTACTGGCCTAAGATGAGAATGGATGTGGCTAAATATGTGAAGTCTTGCAAGAGTTGTGCTCAGAATAAGGTAGAACAGAAGTTGCCTACAGGGTTGATGGGGGAACGACCAGAAGTAACCGAACCATTCCAAGCCATTAGTCTTGATTATATAGGACCACTTCCACGGTCGAAGCGGGGTTACCAATATATTCTTGTCGTGTCGGATTATTTTAGTAAAGC
This sequence comes from Lochmaea capreae, assembly GCA_949126875.1. Taxonomy (NCBI): domain Eukaryota; kingdom Metazoa; phylum Arthropoda; class Insecta; order Coleoptera; family Chrysomelidae; genus Lochmaea; species Lochmaea capreae. The sequence continues at coordinate 23,494,078 of OX421409.1, read as the reverse complement.
AGTCTTTTTATACCCTTGCCGAACAGCTACAGCTAAATCTTTGGTAGAAATTATGGAGAGTTTCTTTCTTTTGTACGGTACCCCGATGACGTTGACTTGTGATAACGGAGCTCAAATGAAATCCAACGAATTTCGTAAATTGTGTGAGAGGTTTAACACTCAGATATTTTTCACAGCTTCTTATAACCCTCGAGCTAACCCCACCGAACGTCATAATAGGGTAATCAAAACGATGTTGCGTACCTTCGTAAAACAGGATAATCATCGAACGTGGGATGAACATCTGAATGAGATAGGTTGTGCTATTCGAACTTCGCCTAGTGAAACTACTAAGTATAGTCCGTATTTCGTTTTATTTGGTAGAGAGCATAAACTTTATGGTACTGACCATCAAACTAAATTTCCTTCCAAGTCAATCCCTTTAGATACTTTTGTTAAAAATCGCTGTGAAGGATTTGTTAAATTATATCGTCAAATACAGGGGCGCATCGAGACTACACAAAAGAATAATGCTAATCGCTATAATTTACGTCGACGCCCACTTTCTTTTAATTGTGGCGACAAAGTCTGGCGAAGAAATACATCTTTATCTGATGCGCTAAATTATTATAGTGCGAAATTAGCTCCGGTATATTTAGGTCCTTTCATTATCAAACGTAAGTGTGGTACTTGGTCATATGAACTCCAAGACGATTCGGGTAATTCTAAAGGTGTTTGGCATGTGCAAGATCTAAAACCGTTCTATGAGTCTCCATCCTCAGATGAGGAATAACACACCCAGTTCGCTTAGTATATTACTTTGTACTTTTGCTAGTTGTATTGTCTCTTTGTATCTTTTCTTTTCTTAACTTCTCGTTTCTTTTTTTTTGGTGTTTGTGCCCTGTGATTGGGGCTTGAGAATTCAATCACCCGGGGATTGTCCAGGCGGGGAGGTAGGAGCCCTCCAACCTAACCACATTTTGGCCACACTATCATTTGGTTGGGATTGGTGCAGTTGGTTTTGTTCCAGTATACGTTTCTTAGTTTTTTCGCTCTGTCAGATTTGTAGGGGAGTGCAGCCAGGGTTGCTCGTGCCTTAGGGACCACCTTGTGTGAGTACGAGGCTCTGGGCTGTTCTTTTAAACCGCATCTGCAATCTGCAGAATGGCTGAATTATGTGTTGTTTTGTTGAATACCTTCTTAGCTTCCAGCACCCACCCTATAGAACGCCAGTAGGTCATGTATGTCGTTCGGGTTGTCCAGTACCCTTTGTAGAAATCTGGTCATGTATGTTGTTCGGGTTGTCCAGTACCCTTTGTAGAAATCTGGTCATGTATGTTGTTCGGGTTGTCCAGTACCCTTTGTAGAAATCTGGTCATGTATGTTGTTCGGGTTGTCCAGTACCCTTTGTAGAAATCTGGTCATGTATGTTGTTCGGGTTGTCCGGTACCCTTTGTAGAAATCTGGTCATGTATGTTGTTCGGGTTGTCCAGTACCCTTTGTAGAAATCTGGTCATGTATGTTGTTCGGGTTGTCCAGTACCCTTTGTAGAAATCTGGTCATGTATGTTGTTCGGGTTGTCCGGTACCCTTTGTAGAAATCTGGTCATGTATGTTGTTCGGGTTGTCCGGTACCCTTTGTAGAAATCTGGTCATGTATGTTGTTCGGGTTGTCCAGTACCCTGTGTAGAAATCTGGTCACGTATTTTGCATCTACCGTTATTTCTTCAAAATTACGTGTAGTTTAACTTGCCTATCGTTTTATTTTTTTTTATTATTATAACCTCTCTTTCCCAGGAACTTCTTTTTAGGAAGCACTCATTGATATTTTGAGTCATCGTCGCAAATCTTTAGGAAGATTTCCTCCTTTCTTTGGAGGGGGGATGTTGTAACGTGCTCTTTTTATTCTTTTACAGTTCCATTATAATTATACGTCTGATAATATTCTATTTCTCAAGTACTCGTAAATAGTGTTGCATACCTTAAGTTCCAAGTCTATTGGTTGCTGTAAATAGTGTCGCATACCTTATTTTGGCAAGATTCGTTCGTTATTGTCTAAGGCATTTTTATTGATGACTGGAGATTGAGTAAGGTGAGGCTAACTATCAACACGGACGAACGCGATTTTTAGTGTTGAATGTAGACTCGCGAATATTCTTGTGGGAAGTCAGTTCGGTGTCATTTTGTGATTTCCGGCATTGGAAGAGGTTGTTGGTTTTTGGAGGTGATGTTAACAAGTGAGCTGAACTCCACGGTTCTACTATCATATCTGGCTGTATTTGGGCCATCTTAATTGGATTTTGAAGCAAAACCATTTTATTTTTAACTTGACCATTCTGTCTTACCTCAGTGGTTGATATTTTTGGATTTTGGTGTCAAGTTAGAATTACCGCTTGCGGGATTTATTTGAGGGAAGCCATTGTCGATTAGCAGGTGCCGTTCCATAACCGAACAGTGTTTGACTTAAAACCCTATAACATCTAGGTGAGTCGATTATTTTGTCTATATTTCATGTGTACTATCAACGTAATTGCTGTGAATCAATTAATTTCGATCATTTTAAACTATAAATTCGTGTCTACTATAACTCTCTTTAAATTTTCATTTTTTTTAAGTAAAACGTTTAGTATATTTTATTCTATCAATTTTCACTGTAACTCACTCTTACTTACTTTGAATTGGAGATGTAAGTATTTACTAGTAACTTCCGTAAGCTCTTCAGTTTATAAGTAAAACTTAAGGTACTTTATTTTATTGGAAATTTGCAACGTTATTCGCTTTGAACACTGTTATATTACTTTACTGTGATTTGATCTGTATGTAATTTTAGTAGTAACTTCTACTTTGGTATATTATTTTGGTAACTGAATTTTAATTCAATTTTGACTTTTGATTGTTGTTAAAGCCACTTTAAAAATAGACTTTTTGTAATTTTCCTTTCTAATCAAATTGTGAATTTTAATTTAACTTTGGCTCTTAAGTGTTGTTGAAGTTACTTTCTTATTGATTTTTTTTTTGTAATTTTCTCTTCTAATTAAATTGAATTATCTAGGGTTTTTTTTTTTATCCTGGAGGATCCATCCCTGTATTCATCAGGAAGATCTACCTTTTCCTAGTTATTGGAGGATCCCAACTTCAGCAGTTTCATCTGAAAAGGAAAAGGAAAAGGAAAAGAAAAGGTTCACACTCCGAAGTGACTTCAGAATCAGATAAGCTTATCTAACTATAGTTTTATTTATTTGGTAAACTAAATTTAGTGTGATCACACGTACCCTATATACGAATTTTTTTTTTTTCTTCTATCCTATAGTATTATCTCTTTGTGCGTAATATTGTATTTATGTTGACATAATTTTGTTCTAAATTTGTTAGACCAGTTCAACTTCACTTGATCAATTTGTTTTGTTAAGTAAAGTAATTTAACGTATTTCAATCATAGTTTTATTTATTTGGTTCACCATATATTTTTATATTTTTTTTTTTGGGTAACTTATCTTGTGGCTCTGCTAGTGCCTACAAGACCTAGGGGTTTCCGGCTTGAACCGTCTAAGCCGGTGGCGCGGCTCACTTTTCTTTCTACCCTCTACGGCTGAGCTCGGGCATAATTTGCCAGTAGAGAGACCGCTAGTGGGGTCTAAATAGGGAACTACAAAAAAAACGTGGCAATCTTTCAAATTTCAACTTTAACATGACTTCATTGAATTTAATATTCCAGCACTTTGGAGCACTTCTCAATCCATATAATGCTCTATTAAGTCTAAAATAGTTCGAGTCACTTTTTAGTCCTTCAGGTCTTTTATTATATATTTCTTTGTCCAGCTGACCATTTAAAAATGCAGTAGGCACATCCACTTGTTTTAATTTCCATCCCTTTTGTACTGCTACGGACATAAGAATTCGTATTGTTGAAAGCCTGCTGACTGGTGCATAACTAAACTCACCGCCTATTTCATATGGTTCTTGGAAGCCCTAGCCACTAATCGGGCCTTTTTAGTGCCATCTTCTTTTAATTTAAAAACCCAACGGGTGTTTATTGCAATCTGATTATTTGGTATTTGAGCTGGAGTCCAAGTATTCATCTTTTGATGTAAATTTAATTCTTTTTGGATTGCTTCATTCCATTCTGGACACTTTTTGGCTTCATTTTAGGTCTTCGGCTCTTCATATGATTCAGACAATAAGCAGTAAGCTTTATAAATTTCATATTCATCTATTCATCTAGATGTTTTGGTCTTTTAATTTCTCTTCCACTTCTAGTTTGTGTTACATTTTCCATTACTTCGTCGTTGTCATTTTCAATATCTTCTTCGCTCTCTATATAACTTTTCTCTCTGTTTTCTTCTCTTGGATCTTCTGCATCATGAAATTCCTCTTCATCTGTTTCTTCTTCGTTTGATTCATATGGTTGAGTTTTTGATTCAACTTTTTCTTCATTTGTATTTTCATGATTTTGTTTGTATTCTAAAATACTTTCGTCAAAACGTACGTCCCTGGACTTGATAACTTTATCTTCTGGAGGTATCCAGAGTCTATATCCGCCTCCACAATATCCCACCATCACAGCTTTTTTCGCCTTTGGTTCAAGTTTGTTTTCCCTAGGTAGTTGAACATGAACATACCATGCTCGACAACCAAAAACTTTTAGTTTACTAATATCATTACGGCCATGCCATTTTAGTGATGGGGTTTCTCCTTTACCGAGGACTGAAGTAGGTGTTCTATTTAACTCGTATACTGATGACATTAATGCTTCTCCCCACAGTATTTTGGGTATACCTGCGTCGATAATCTTAGTCCTGACCATATTCAAAAGGGTTCTGTTCATGCGTTCTGCTTTACCATTCATCTGCGGACTATAGGACATAGTATACTCTAAATGAATGCCCTTACTTTTGGCAAAATCTTTAAAACTACGTGATGTGAATTCACCACCATTTTCCAAACGAAATCTTTTAATTTGAACACCAAATTGTCTCTCAGTTTCATAAATATAATCAATTAAATTTTGTTCGGCTTCATTTTTGTTTTTCAAAATTTTTACAATAAGGAAATGTGAAAAATCATCCAAGATTACTTGATAATATTTTCCTCCAGTTATTGTACAAGGAGTTATTGGTCCGCATAGGTCACTGTGCACAAGTTCTCCTATATGTGTTGCACGTTTTTCATTTGGTTGGAATGTTGGCCTTGTAGCTTTTCCTTCTATACAAGTAGGACAAATATTTTTGGGAACGCCTAATCTAAGTTGCCTCAAAGCTTCTTTTCCAGCATGTCCTAATCTTTGATGCCATGTTTCAGCGTCCACACTAACATTACAATTTTGATTCATCACATTGTCTATATACAATATATACAGTCCACCTTTATTATGGCATTTAAGGGAGAAATTGATTCCACAAATTTGTGTGTTTTCTTTTGTTACTATTATCTTGTGTCCTTTTTCAGTTATTTTTGAATGAGGTTATGCTTCAAATTTGGAACAATGAGGGCTTCGATGGCAATACTCTGACCCTGGCACTTTGCATTTAATTTTCCCAATTTATTTGACTTCAAAATTTCACCATTTGCTATGTGAATAGATATGTAATTGTCCAGTGTCTTGACATTAGTCATATAGGGTTCCAGATTTTCTTTCACGAAGTGATTACTAGCTCCTGAGTCCAATACAAAGCTAATACGTCCAATATTTACATGTGAGTCACACAAATTAGCAGCATAAAGAACAACTTGTTGATCACCATCAGCTGTATTTGCTTGTTGTCTGTTTTGTCCTTGATTACGTCTAAAACCACGTCCACGACGTCTAGAATAATTTCCTCTAGAATAGCCTCTGTTTTGATTTCCGGAGATTGCTTCTGAATTATACGGAGATCCACTATTTACATCATTTCTTTTAGGACAATTTGCTTGGAAATGGAATTTATCACCACATGCAAAACATGCTTTTGTAAAAGCTTTAAAACTCACTTCATTATTGTCTCCATGTGCATTGTCTAGTTTAGATTCTAGCTTTAGCTCTTCATCTAGCAGCCTGGCCTTCACGAAATCCATTTTTACATCACTAACTGTTTCTAAGGCAGTCACTACTGTATCAAATTTGGATGGCAATGATAACAGTAAGTGGCACACACGATCACTCTCATCGATAGTTGATCCAAGGTCTTTAAGGTCACGTATTATTGAATCGAATTTCAAGAAATGGTCCTCCAAACTTTCATTGATTCCAGAACGTAAACTGAACCATTTTCTCCACAAAGATAATTTAGTAAAAGAACTTGTTCTAACAAATATATCTTTTAGAGCTTGTAATTGCTCTTTTGCAGTAGCACAATCTTTAACAATGTCCAAATGCTTATCTGACACACCCTGAACGATTATAGACTTTGCTTTAGCATCAAGTCTCTTGAATTTTTGTTGCTCCTCAATTGATGCGGTCGACGGTGGCGAATCCTTTTCAATAACATCATTACACTGTTCTCTAGATAGCAAAGTCAAGATGCGAAATCTCCAGTTGTTGAAATTATTCGCTTCCAAAATTGGCACAGAAAGACTACTCACAGCTGCCATTTTGTTGCTGCACCTTTTTCACTTCTTGCAAACTTTTCGCGATTACGCTAAGAAAAATTACCCACAGTTTACCCAAGGAACAGTCCTGGGCCCATAACCTGTTGGATGTGGGTAATTAAAGGCTTATTATTAGTTTATAGATAAATTTATTAATCGAATAAACATGACATTAACTGACAGTGACAAGCTACGACATACATTACATATATGATTTTCCATAATTTTTCTTAACAATCTGTACTAAAGGCTGCTTTTATTAAAAGTTCCTTTATTAAAGTATCCTTCAATGTGACTTTTGATAGAGTTATTGAAAGTAACAAATACAGGACCAAAAACTTTATTTTATTATGACATTTATGTTTTATGCTGCTTATTTATGTGGATCTATTTATTGTAATATTAATTTATATTATGGAAGAACAATTAGAAATAGCAATTTTAGCGGGAGCGATTGCTAAAGAGATAGAGATGTTTATTTTGAGTTGGCAAATACTTTTGACTGTAAAATCTTTTTTAGTGAGCACAAACATACTATGTTTGATATCATCCCATGTATGTTTGCCATTTTTAAATGGATTCTGGGAAACCACTTCTCTTAAGGTACGTTTTCCTCCACATTCGCCAGTCGCTAGTAGCCGCGAAAAAGTAGCGACGACTTATTCGTCACACACCTATTCATGTATTTAAACGGGAGTGTTTTCCTACGCGTACTGAGTAGCTGCTACCCAAATTCGCTGCGAATGTGGAGGAAAACGTACCTTTAGCATAATAATATAATCCTCATAGGTGAAACGAAGACGGTTTTTCAACGGTTTTGATGATAGTTTCATAATGATATAAAAAATATAGCAAATCCAACGAAAAATTGTGCAATATAAAATATTTCACTCGACAAAACAATTATTTTCTGTCACATATTGACAAAAGTATGTCAAACTTGTCAAAATTAAAAAGCTTTAACTAAAATTTTCCTTTCCTGTATTTAATTTAAATATAGGATATCCTTTATTTACATTAAAACCAACCAACCAACCAACTTAGGAAATGCGCATGCGTATATGTCAAAATAAAGGAATCTTTTAATAAAGGAAATCCCAAAAGACGTTTCAATAACTCTTTAATGTTTACGCCCTCTCTTTTCATATATAAAATAACTTGTCATGTTTGAAGTATTGTATAAAAACTGTACTGTCATTTTTCAGAATAATAAATAGTTAATAAAAAACTATAATAAAAGTTGTCTTTATTTAAACAAATATCTAAAAGGTTATGGGCCCAGATTCTTGACCACTCTAGAGATCCAGTGAGAAGAAAAACGAGCTGAAATCAGTGACGAAAAAAAATGTCGGGACTGTCAAGCTTCCCTGTTCCAATTTTAGAGGCAAACAATTTCAACAATTGGTGGTTCAGAATTCAAACAATTCTGAGACGAGAACTATGCGAGGATATTTTGGAAAAAGAGCTGAGTGAAACGGCAACATAAGCAGAAAAGAAGTACTGTCGTAAGAAAGACACAAAAGCACAATCAATCATAGTTCAGGGACTATCTGATAAACATTTGGACATTGTCAAAGACTGCAAAAGTGCAAAACAACAAGTTGAAGCTCTAAAAGCTGTATTTGCCAGGTCGAGTTCTTTCACCAAATTATCAACTTGGAGAAGGCTAATAAATCTTAAGTCAGAATCTGGAGAAAAATTTTATTAGAAGACCATTTTGTGAAGTTTGACTCAGTCATCCGAGAACTGAAAGAGCATGGAACTGTTTTAGATGAAAGTGATAGAGTATGCCATTTATTTTTGACATTACCACCAAAATATAGCACAATAGTAACAGCTCTAGAAACAGTAGATAAGTTGACCATGGATTTTGCAAAAGCTAGATTATTAGATGAAGAACTAAAGTTACTATCACAGGAGTGTCAAAAGAATGATAATGAGACAAGTTTCAAGGTTACCGATAATAGAAGATGCTACAGATGTGGAAGTACAGATCATTTAATTGGGAAATGTCCTAAAAATACTGGAGGCCGAGGTAGAGGAAGACCAGGATATGGAGGTACGAGAAGTAGAGGATATATGCAATATAATCGGCTGCAGGCAAATAACGCTGATGAGAAACAAAATGAAACTGAAATACAGTTGTACGCAGCAAATTTATGTGATGTCAAAGACAAGTTATACTTTGTCCTTGATTATTCAGGAGCGAGTAACCACTTTGTGAAAGAGGATATTGAGAAACATATGACTGAAATAATATATCTACCGGAGTAAGTAACAATCCAGATAGCAAATGGTGAAAATCTGAAAACTAATAAGAAAGGAACCTTAACCCAAAAATATTGGTGATTTAATACATAGTGATGTCTGTGGACCATTCATGCAATCCATTAGGTTTTGATGGATCGAAATATTTTCAAACAATATTTGATGACTACTCACATTTTGTTATTATAAAAACGTTAAAAACAAAGGACGAGGCCGATCAGAATCTAATACAGTATGTACAAGAAATTGAAAGACAAAAGGATGTCAAAGTAAAAGCCATGAGACTTTACAATGGTGGAGAATATATTTCAAACAATTTCAAATCGTATTGTCTGAAAAAAGGAATAATTTTAGAATACACAATCCCTTACACGCCACAAGAAAATGGCAAAGCCGAAAGAATGAACAGAACACTGCTAAATAAAATAAGAACAAAACTATTAGACTCAGGAGTTCCAAAAGAATTATGGTGCGAAGCACTCAAGTGTTCAGTGTATGCATTAAATCGATTAACTACCAAAAGTCTACCTAAAGGTCAAACACCTGCACATTTTTCATGGAAAAAGTGACTTGAGTAAAATAAAAGTATTTGGAAGTCGTGCATGGTACACAGTATTGCCAAATCAAAACAAACTAAACAAAAGAGCAGAAAAAGGAGTACTAGTAGGTATTGCGGTGGAGGTTATCGACTACGGCTTCCAGAAAAACGAATAGTAATAAGATCTAGGGATGTACGAGTAGATGAAAGCATCATGGAATATAAAATGATGAACAATGATAAAACTTTGAACAAAACCACAGAAAATCAGCCAGAACAAATGATTATAGAATTACCCGAGGAAGACAAAGGAAGTATACATGAGAACGAGGTAGAAAATGAAAATGAAAACTTATCGAATTCTGAAGGCTCTTCACGTATGAGTGATGAAAATGGAGAAAATTTATCTTATAAGAAACGAGAACCTACTGTGACAAGATCTGGTAGAACTGCGAGACTACCTCAAAATCTGGATGATTATAAAATATACACAGCTAACTGTTTGCTGACCAAAGTAGACCAAGACCCAAAAACATGTAAGGAAGCAAGTACAATGTCAGATTGGCAGCAAGCAATAGATAAAGAGTTAATTTCTCACGAAAAATTAGAAACATGGAAACCTGCAAAACTGCCAGTGGGTCAGAGTGCTATTGACACCAGATGGATATTCAAAACTAAAGAAGATGGAACAAAGAAAGCCCGATTAGTTGCAAAAGGTTTTCAAGTGCCTTATAACACTGGAGATGAATATAGCTATGCTTCAGTCTGTAGATTACCAACAATTCGAGCCCTTTTATCAGTTTCAGTGCAAAAAGGGTGGAATCTACATCAAATCGATGTACCAACAGCATTTTTGTATGGGGTTATGGACACTGAAGTTTTTATAAAGACACCGGAAGGTTTAAAAACAGATTCAAAGTATCTGAATCTTAATCGAGCACTATATTTATTGCGAAATTCAACCAAGTTATGAAACAACTGAATTTCAAGCGTTCTGATTATGACTATTGTTTGTACACAAACGATGAAGTTTATCTGGTATTATTTGTGGATGATGGGCTGATTACAGGACCAGAAAACCAAGTTCAAGAACTACTAAGAGACTTGCGGAATGAATTTAATATAAATAGATGACAGAAGTAAAAACTTTTCTGGGTATGATATTCAGTAAAAACTAGAATGACAACCAGGTTACTTGAGGAGTTCTCAATGGCCGAAACAAGAAAAGTAGCAACACCAATGGAAGTTAACTTTTAAGTCAACGAAGAAGAACCTATTATCAATAACGTTCCTTTCCGAAGATTAATATGCAGTTTAATGTACCTTTCTTTATTAAGCAGACCAGACATTTCCGTCAGTGTTGCTTACTTGAGTAGATTTTTGGACAAACCAAGAAAAAGTACATGGGATGCTGGTAAGCGAATCTTACGTTATCTAAATCATACCAAAGAATATGGCCTACAATTACAGAAGGGGAATATGCAGGAGTTGATGGTATTCTGTGATGCTGATTGGGCAGGAGACCGAGAAACTAGAAAAAGAGTAAGTGGTTTCATATGTTTCCATGCTGGAAACCCAATAGCATGGCATTCGAGGAAACAAACGTGTGTTGTTCAATCATCGATGGAAGCTGAATATATCTCAGCAGGTATCGCTTCACAAGAACTTATGAACCTTAAAGGTATTTTGAGTGAATTCAAAGTTTATGAATCAGCTGTATTAAAAATTGATAATTTAAGTGCTATTTCACTAATTAAACACTTTGAAAATTCAAAACGGTCGAAACATATCGACATAAAAATATCATTTTTTTTAAAGAGTTATGTCTGAGAAAAGAAATTATGTTACAATATATTCCAACAAATGAAAATGTATCCGATATGTTTACAAAACCGTTGAATAAAGAAAAATTCTTGATGTGTAGGTTAGATGTCCTAGGATGCTGAATGTTTGTTATTTAACAATTCAAATGTTTACTTTTGTTTTAACATTTAAATTGAGAAGGGGTGATAGAAAATTTAGTATTCAATGTTTACGCCCTCTCTTTTCATATATATAATAACTTGTCATGTTTGAAGTATTGTATAAAAACTGTACTGTCATTTTTCAGAATAATAAATAGTTTATAAAAAACTGTAATAAAGGTTGTCTTTATTTAAACAAATATCTAAAATTACGTAGGTATCTAGATATATAATTGTAAAAAATAAACGAAATATAATTCTCATAAACAAAGAGAAAGCTAATATGAAGAAAACCAAAGATTTTAACTTAATAATAAATAGAATATAAGAAATGTAGGAAATATCTTCATTCTGCATATATTTTGCAAATTCTACACAGGACGTAATGCGAAGTTTTCACTATAGGGAGTTGAAATATGTTTGTTGATAAGTGGGAGTTTTATTGAAAATTTGAGTCTCCCTCTTAACTCGGGAGAGGTGGCAATCCTAAATCTAATCTAATTTGAAAGTGTCGCCTCATTTTTCAATAAAAACTTGACTTGAATTGTTTTTAAAAAGGCTTTTTCTCTCAAATATAAACTCATTTTGAAGGAGAAAGTGTTACAACAGTAAAAAAAGATGTAGAGGGTACTTATAGGAAATAAAGAAGTAAAAGAAAGGAATACGAAAATATGGAAATAAATTGTCAAGAAAATGGACATGGACTGTAAAGTTGTTATTTTTTGGATAATTCAATATTAATCCTCTTATCCAAAGAAAAACAAAATGATACGCGAAATGATTGTAAAGGTTAAATAAAATAAATCTTTTATCACATTAATATAAAGGTTGTTATTTAAAAAAAAACAGTAAATTGAAAATAGACTTATTGTTTCAGCATTTTCTTAAAATTCAAATAATACTGCCAAATATCAGAATTGACTATTTACAGTGGCCCACACCATACATAAAAAACATAAACTCATTTTGAATAGAATTGAACCTATCAAAATACAGTTTGGACGGTCTTGAGTGAACACACGATAAAAATTGAAGCGGTTCAAAATGTGCTAGATAACCGTTGGAAAATAAATTAGACAAGTTTTGTTTCTCACTAGGTATTACTTAGTTGGACTTAGATTCCTCCAAGCTAAATAAATAATTTGAAAAAATTGGATATATACATTGTAATAAAATTAATTCATTTACAGAAAAAGATGATGGCAGTTAACATGATAAATTGTAAAAATAGCAAAATTTTAAGAAAAGCAGATAAGAAGTATAAATTTTTGGACAGAGAAATCATAAAAATGAAGCAGAAATTGTCTTGGGACTGTAATTTACGATTTTGTATTAATTTATTTTGTTTTGACAATGCTCCAGATATTGCAAATGGTTCGAAACAATCATCGTAGCATTCAGCATTGACTTGAAATTTAAAAGTTAAACGATGATTATCCACACGTCACTACTTGAGTTCATTTTTATATAGCGGTATACTTATTTTTGATTTTCACCCTATTTTAAAACACAAAATCGGGAATTGATATCTTTGGCACCTTAAATCTTCACACTTTTTAAATACTTCCTAACTGCAGGATATGTAAAATATTCCCCTATTTTTTCTGAATTTTGTTTTCTTAAGAAAGTTCTACAAAATTTTCCCAACACAACCAACATAGTATTGGTTTTTGGACAACCGAACTCAACTACTACGAAAATTCCTACAGAGCAGAGTCAGACTCATTAGTATTACTTTGGTTTTGAAAAAACAAATCTTCATTATTTCCAACCTGCATTACAACAGTTTGTTGTAATCTCACTAATCTCATTTTCACAAAAACGTTCCTCTTCAAGTTATTCATCTTCGTTTATGTCTTCTAGGATCATCTCGTCCTCACTATCAGATGTCTCCATAACCATCAAGGAAATGCGTTTAGCAGCAGTCGCTTGAAATCTTGAGAAACAGTTAGTCTATTTTTATGGAGTTATGTCTTAAGAGTGTTGATAGAATGTTCCTCATTCACTTCTTCGCTTCGCTCTTGGGATCAGGTATTTTCTTGAGACCAGCATCTGGTGGCAAAGGAAAAATTCCACAGCCTCGAAAGTCGGACTTGATATATGTTTTTATATTTTTGACTGCTTTCTTCAACCCTTTATATAACAAAACTATTTTTAATGTATTTTTTTTGTGTTGACAGAACAAATTCCATGCACTTAAGCCAGGAAAAATATTTAAAAAAAAGTTCTGCCCCTCAGTTTTGAAATTTGGGGTGGTCGCTATATTTGCCACTATCCGTTGGGGTCTTCACTATTTTTATAAATTTAGTGGCAAATATAGAAACCACTTATGTAAAAAAACCAACAAGATATAACTTTCGTGTTGGAAAGTTAGTTTTTATAAAAAATTTACAACTAAATATAATTTATTTACTTAATACAATGGAATTATCATGTTGAATAATATTAGATACTTTAGAACAGAATTGAATGAAAGTCGAAACAGAAGTTAGAACACAAGTTATACTAGAAGTCGTCTAGGGATCTATTTATAGATTCCATTCGAGGTTGCTGTTGGGAGGCGGCTTCTAGGAATTAAATGCAAAGAAGCTTGAATTTTTGGTGCACGTAACTCCTCCATCCTTAAGTTGAAAAAATAATGGAATTAGTTTTTCTATTTTCGTCCAAGTTTTCCATCTCAATTTTGGTGGGTGGTTTGTTCTTCTTTTTCTTTATTATTAGTAAAGTTGTTTTTATAATTATTATTACGACTTTGCTAATTATTGTCCCAATTGACGAGGGTATGATGTATGAGTTGTTGTTGATTTCTTCAATTGGTTCTAATTGTGATCTTTTTCATGAAGATTTTTGTAAATTAATTTTGGTAATATTTTATTTTGGAATGTTTTCCTTGTTTGAAGTGACGAAGTTTTGATTTTTGGTGGTATTAACGGTTTTCCTTCTTGGATTTGTGGATTGTTACTGAATTTGATTTGTTTGATAGTGATTTAACATTTTTTTGAAACAGTTACAAGGGATGGTCGATCTATTTCAAGAAACTGATCCCTTTCGCATTTGGAAAATACTTTTTCTGAGGTATCTGGGATGATAAGGATTTCGTTGTTTGTGATTTGTTCGATGATGGATTCTTGGAGTCTAATTTCGTTAACGGAACATTTTTCGAGAAAGTTGCCGTCAAGAAGATGCAGGGTGCAGTTGTCTCTTGATGCGAAGTCTTGTTTGCAATAATACACATCCAATTTTGGGCATTCTTCCTTTTGTGTTTATATTTCTTGATTTTTTCTTTCTTTTCTAATTTAATGGGTAGTAGGAGATTTTCGATCGGTGTGACACGAATGTCGTCATTGCATTGTGTCTTCGGCAGATTGAATACCAGGTACAACGTCAGAATCACTGTCGGGTTCATGACCTTGCTGTTCCTGTGAAATATTATTAGAGTTTCTTTTGGGTTTTCGGGCGAAACTTTTATGATAAGTACTTTTATCTGTTTTCAAGAGTATACCTTTGTCTTTGATAATTTTGGTTTTCTTAAATTTTGGTAATTTTTCATCCCATGATTTTGTTCGAATATAGGCTGTTCTTTCTTTGAACTAATCAGCCTACTAACAAAAAACATCGCAGTTTCGTATCATATTTATGTTGTGAGGTTACATGGTTATGTTATCCAAAAAGGATTTGTTACAACACATGTCTGCTATAGCTACGTAAAATGTCCTCAAACATAACAAAATAGCAGTTACGTTTATAAATAAACGTTAAATAAACGTTTTGGTTTCGAAACTGTAGCATTTTAGTGTCGTTTTTGTTACGTCGTAATTATAACATTATAATTATGTTACTAAAGTTACATTTTAGTTTCGACGCTATATAACATACAGGTTTCGTTTTCAAGATGTTTGTATTACTGTATTATAATATTAATGTTACGTTTCTGTTTAGAAAATGAAACACTTATTTTTAGTGGGAAATCGACCAAATAAAAATTATACTTTTCTGTCTCATGCAAAAAATTCATTGCAAATTCATATAGACAGGAAATATCGTCTTTTTTACACTGATAAAAACTCCTAATTAACGTTATGCAACAGCGAGAACGGTAGATAAGTGTTTCGTAACTGAAACAGCTTTTTTAAAAAGAATTTATTTAATATAAGTTACAAGTACATCTATTCGTTAGAATGGTTAGACAGAAAACTGAAAATATATACCTAATAATAAAGGTTCACATGTGCATTATAGATAGCGTTAGAATTCTTAGTAAAGGTGTCAGCTTTCTGTAGGTGTCATGGCATTGTCATCTCGTAACTCCTCCATCCCTAAGTCGCAAAAATAATGGAATGATTTTGGCGATTCGAGTCTATTGGATTTTCTTGAATTTTGATTGCCTCTTCTTTCTTGTTTGACTTTGACTTCTTTCTTCTGAACAGATAGTATGATATGATTGTTATGAATAAAATTATTACTAATGATAATATTGTTATGATTGGCACTTTATAGGTGTTTGTTTGAATTTCAATTGGTTTTAATTGCTTGACAATTCTATTAATTTCGTAAAGATCATCAAATTTTATTTCTGTAAGATTTGAAGCTTGATAATTTGTTTGAATTTTGAACTGTTCGATTTTTAATTTTGGTAGAATTAGTGATTTGCCTTTTTGGATTTCTTTCTTGCTTGAATATTTGAGTTCGTTGATGGTTAATTCACAATCTTCTGGAATATTGATTAGTGATGGAATTTGGACTTGAAATATTCTGTTACTTCGACATTTTGATACGACATCTTGGGATTGTACAGGGATAATCATTACTTCGTCATTTGTTATTTGTTGAACTATTGATTTGTGAATGTTGACTTTGGTAGCGTGGCAGCCATTTGGAGATTGACCTTTTAGGAGTTGCAGCGTACAGTTGTCCTCTGGAACGGACTCTTGAACACAGTAGTATATGTCTTCTAATCTTGGACATTCTTCTTTCTCTAATTGGGTTTCTTCGTTGTTACGTGCCAAGTATGGGTATGATGGGGTGAATACTGTATTATTTTGGATTATTGGAAATATATGATAAAATTCTGAGGGTTTTGATGTTAGGATAGGAACATGAATAGCAAATATTAATTTGGAGCCGGAAAAGGTCACTTGGGTTCCAAGAAAAGTATAGTATGTTAAGATATTATTGAATTTAGGGATTTGATTGACTTTATATATTTGATTTAAATGTTTGATCAAATCTAAAATTTCGTAGCTCGATATTATTGAACTATGAAGAGTATTTAATTTTGAAAAGAGAACGGCATTTTCGATATTATCAATAAATGAAATTAGATTCTGGCAATCGAGATTGATCTGACTTATTGTTCCTTGAAAAGTTATGTATCTACCTAAAGAGTCAATTTGATTTAATATAGACGCTTGAAATTTTTCTAGATTATTATGAAGTTTTTGTTGATTTTGCCAAAGTGTTGTCAATGATTGATTATAGTGATCAATTAATTTTTTAAACAAAGAGGTTTGTAAATTTAGTTCGTATGATACATGTTTTTGATTCTCTTGTAAAAGTTTAATTGCATTATCATAACGGTCACCGTCATCTGAGTCTAAATTTCCAAATAACCATTTATTGACTTTACCTAATCCATTGATTAAGCCCCTCTTTGAACGCATACGGGGATACAAATTTTCAAATTTTCTTTCTAAAGAGTTAATTAAAAATTCAGTTCTTTTTATCATGTTTTCACTCAAACCATGGTATGATATGGGATTGGAACTGTTGACTTGGAGTTACTATTTTTAGCTGTTGTGTAATGAAGTTCAATTCGGTGTAATTTACAAAAATCTTCTAAGTCTTTATTTTTAAATTCAGTGCCACTGTCGGTAGTTATTTTAAAGGGGAGTCCGTGGTGGGTTATGAAGCTTAATAGACTATTATATATATATATATATATAACGGTATTAAGGGGATAGGCTTGACCATATCTGGAAAATGAATCAATAACAGTAAGAAATGGGGTATTGGATATTCTAAACACATCCATGTGTATATGATCAAATGGCTTGGAAGAAGTTGGTGTCAGATTAAATTTGACTATGGGTGGGTTCCGGTCATATTTATTTTTTAAACATACTCCACAACTATTAACAAATTTCTCGATATCTTCCGACATTTTTGGCCAATAATAGACTTTGGTTAAAGACATTTTCAGCTCGTTAATTCCGCGGTGTCCTTTTTTGTATACGTGATAGTACTGCATTTTTTCTTGTTGTTCTTAGATAGTAGGAATATCGCTTAAAATTTTTGTACAGTGAATAAGTTTGAATGCTGAATTTTTAAAATATTTTTGGAGTGTTACTACAAAAATTTCCGGTAAATATTGCGTTTTAAAATATAAAGCATAGGTATATTTAGGATTAAAAAATTCTTTGGCAAATTTAAAAATACTTTCATGTAAGTTTCTTTGTGGCAAGGTGACATTTAGTCTGGTGTTTTCAAATACATTTTCTTTCCTACATAATGTTTCTACAATATCACCGCAAGTTAAAATTATTTGATTTTTATATTGGTTTACTGGTCTATCCGTAATGGGTATGGAAAGGATTGGATTCTCTATAGAGGTATGTACTGTTTCTAAATCGCTGTTTGAAATATTGTCTAATAGCGGGGGTTGGATTTGGACATTTTGTATTATGTTTATTCTATTTTGATCATTTAATGTATTATTATTTTCGTTTAGTGTATTGTCAACGTCATTAGGTGACAGGTTTGGCAATTCCGTCAGGTTTTCAATTTCTTGTTGAATAATAGAATCGATATCATCTATATTGACATCTAATGAAGCGGTTTCTAAAGCGTTAAAATCGTGGTTGGGAGGTGCTCTTGACAAAGCATCCGCCACTTGGTTGAGTTTACCTTTTTGATACTTAATAGTATATTCGAATTCTTCTAATTTGAGCCGCCAACGCATAAGGCGTGAATTCGGCTCTTTAAGAGAAAATAACCATTCCAATGGCTTATGATCGGTCAAAATATTAAAAACGCGGCCAAACAAGTATGGACGAAAATACTTACATCCCCAAACAACTGCAAGTAATTCTTTTTCTATTGTCGAATAATTAATTTCGGCAGAGTTTAAGGTTCGGGAGGCGTAGCATATAGGGTGATTATCTTGACTCAGTACTGCTCCTATCGCGTACATAGACTCGTCTGTCATAATTTCGAAAGGTTTTTCAAAATCGGGATAAGCCAATATGGGCTCTGAGATTAGTAGATTTTTACAATTATTAAAGCAATCGATAAATTCTTTAGTGTGTTTAACTTTATTATCTTTTTTCAAACAGTTTGTTAGTTTTGCGAAATTTCGGATAAATTTTCGGTAATAACCAAGAAGTCCAAGAAATGATTTTATTTCTTTCTGAGTTTTTGGAATTGGAAAGTTATTTATAGCATGAATATTTTTCGGATTTGGTTTAATACCCTGGGGTGTCACAACGTGTCCAAGGAATTCTACTTCCTTGCGCAGAAATTCACATTTGTCCAACTGGACTTTTAGGCTCGCCTCTTTTAATTTTTCAAAAACCAATTTTAAATTTTGGATGTGCTCTTGCAATCCAGTGCTGAAAATAATTATGTCATCCATGTATACAAGACATATTTTGTTTTGGAGGTCTTTTAGGACCTCGTCCATGACTCTTTGAAATGTACTGGGTGAATTACGAAGACCCATTGGCATTCTAAGGAATTCATATTTTCCATTATCGACATGAAATGCAGATTTATTAATAGAACACTTACTCATTTCTATTTGGTAGAAACCACTAGCAAGATCAAGTGTACTGAAGTACACCCAATTTATCTAAAGTTTCATTAATATTTGGGATAGGGTAACGGTCGCTAATTGTTTTCTCGTTTAGCTTCCTGTAGTCTACTACGAGACGCCACTTTTGCTGTCCCGAAGCATCCATTTCCTTTGGCACTATCCATATTGGAGAGGACCAGGGACTAGAGGAAGGTTTAATAATACCTTTCTCCAGCATATCTTCTATTTGTCGACTCACCTCTTCTTTAAGAGCGTAAGGATACCTATATGATTTTACATGAACAGGAGCTTCGTCTTTGGTTTTTATGACATGTTTAACCTTAGACGTAAATGTGAGTGGGTCACCCGGTTTTAAAAATATTTCTGGAAATGTTCGGCATAAATTTATTATACTATTTTTCTCTTCGCTGTTCATATGTGTCGTTCTAATCAGATTTTGAATATCATTCTTCTTTAAATTATCTTTAAATGAATTATTAAAACATTCAAATTTATAAATTTCATATAAATCCGTTACATAAGGAATAGAATTTATCGGTCTCAATAATTTAATGCATATATTTTTATTGGTCTCGTTAATGAATTCAACTGAAGCGAATCCATTTTTGGCCAAAGTTAGTGACTCTGGTATATAAATATCACCTAATATAGTTTTATCGATTAAAATTTCACCATTAGGGGTAGTAACAGGGATTATTTTCAAAATTCTTTCATACGGGCCAACTGAAATCCGAAACTTATCAGACGGCTTCCTAAATTTAAGAGGAATTATGGCGTTATCACTAATTAGTCGTTTATTCTTTAAGTCAATGTTGAAATTCATTGTTATTAAGTCATTAATTCCGATAACACCATCGAAAAATTCGTGGAAATCATACAGTATAAAATGTAACATATGATTATAATTAAATTCTCGGAATGCAGGCATTTCTGCTTGATATCTAATATTCTTTGTGCCTAGAGAAGTTGAAAGTGATACATTCGAGTGAAAAATACCGTTGGGAAAAATTTTTTCTGCAACGATAGGTTTTAAAATAGATTTCGTACTACCAGTGTCGATAAGCAATTTTAATGGAGGATTTTGAATTTCAATATAGGGCAGTGGGTTATTCGAAGTTATATTGAGTTCAGCTAAGGTGGGCTGATCATTGAGGCTCTGCTCTGAAAATTCGGGTTGCGATAATCGATATCATCATTTAATTGGTGATTACCACCCTGTTCTACATATTGGTTATTATCATATTCTTGAGAACCAGCATCATTTTCGTTGCAATCATTAGCAAATAATTCTTCCGATATGAAGTCACGTCTTTGATTATTATTATTTGAAAAATAGTTATTATTTCTATTATTTTGATTTGAAGTTCGTTTACTATACATTGAAGGGGTTCTGGAAGTCGTGGACATGGGTTGTGGTTTAGGTAATTGATTTTGAGGAATTGGTTTGGGCTTGAAAACATTTCGCGGTGGTCCGAAGACTTGCGCATTTGTTGGATAATTCTTTTTTTGTAAAAATGGGCGTTGTTGAATATTTATTGGCTGAGAGGGCCATTCATATTTTTTGGAGTTTTGTCGATATAGACTTGTATTAGAAGAATTGAATTGGGAATTCGATTGATTATTATTATAATTGTTATTTGGAAAATTAAATTTTGGAGATGAATATAATCTTTCAAAATTTTCAAATTCGCTTACATATGCTAAAGCATGCTCAAGGGAATTTGGTTGTTTTAAATGTAGGTTGTTTCTTAGCACTCCTGTACATCCGGCTATAAATGTATTTAAAGCAGTTTTATCACAGTGGTGCATTTGACAAATTTTCTCATTTTGGTATAAGCTTGTATCATTACTGATTCTTTGTATGATACTGCTTCTTAAAATTTGAAGTCTATTTCCAAATTCTAATAAATTTTCATTTCTATACGGCCTATTTCTCGTGAGCTCTTGTATTAAACAATCTAAGTTACGTTTATCTGAAAAACATTGTACTAACGCATTTTTCAATAAATTCCAATTAGTTAATTCTACCCGATTTCCTACCATTAACTCCGCTTTTCCAATTAGTTTTCCCTGTATGCATTCAAATATGTGTTCGTTTAATTCTCTATCACCATAATTACTATAGGTTGCTATTAAACTTTCACATCGAGAAATAAAAGTATTTAGTGTATTAATATCCCCGTCATAGGGTTTAATATTTTCTAGTTTTGACTTAAATAAATTCCAGTTAACGGATCGTGGCTCTTGTGCTGCGGTTGCCATTTTCTCTAATTTAATATTACTTAATTTTTTATTAGACTCTGAATTATTTTCACTTTTACTGATAGTTAATTTATTGAAAAAGTTTACCAAGTCAGGTTCACTCATGAAAATATAAACTTCTCTATTCGATATACGATAAAAATAATTATTATTTATTTCGAAACATTCTTAACAACTATCCTTCCTGAAAACCTCAAAAGGGCTAGGAGGGTGAAAAGGAACTTGGCACTTACCTCGATGGTCGTATATACCAGTTTCTTCCCCGAGTTTCTGCTTCCAAGGGCTCTAGCTGGGTCTGTCTCGTCTCCAATGAAGGATAACTTAAAGTCCACGAAAGGGTAGGTTTCACAGATTCGCGATAAAGACGTAGAAACGTCAAAGTCCCGAAACTTATTGTTTTCGACAAAAGCGAAATTTTCACAAATTTTCACGACTTCGCGAATCCTACTGACTGCGCCAGATAAGTGTTTCGTAACTGAAACAGCTTTTTTAAAAAGAATTTATTTAATATAAGTTACAAGTACATCTATTCGTTAGAATGGTTAGACAGAAAACTGAAAATATATAATAATAAAGGTTCACATGTGCATTATAGATAGCGTTAGAATTCTTAGTAAAGGTGTCAGCTTTCTGTAGGTGTCATGGCATTGTCATCTCGTAACTCGGTATAATTTTTTTTCAGTCGATTCTCCACTATAAATAAAGTCCACTATTGTCTTAAACATAATATAAATAATACCTATTTCGTTCCTGGTAAATGTATGCAATCTTATTTGATAATCTGTATCATGTTTTGACAATTTATTACAAATCCACAAGATAACTTAATTGGTGCATTCAAATTACTTCCCACACTATTTAGTTCGTTTAAAATAATAACTCAGTCTATTAATATGATGTATATTTTATAATTCTCCTCCTCCGTCAATCTGAAAAGCAAAAACGAATTATTGTGTTTGGTAATAAAATATTTTGACATGGAAATTTTGTTTGGTTCTATAGTAGGCTAAGAATTTTTCAATATATCCTCGTATGCTAAACAATACTTTATTTAGGTCTTCTTCATAGTTTTTCTTTAAATAATGGCTGAGTACGATATTTTTAGTGTTTTCATGAATGTTATTAATATTTATTTCTGTACCACAGCAATTAGATATACTGTCGAGTAACTGGCTGGACCAATTATATTTTGAGTTGCCGTAATTTGATTCGTGTCATTTTATTGTACGTAGGAGAGCCCTATAGACATATTGATTGGGGTTTCTGTTTCTTATTCTTATTTATAGTTCAATAGCCTGTGCAATGATATATGTATAATACTCAAATTTACCAATTTCTCTGCTCCTCTCGCTTCAGGGGTTGGTTAGCGTGTCTGAACCAATCCACAGTTAATACCTCAAATTATTTATCAGTAACCGCGTGGGCTTGATGTGCTACATCAAGGAATAAAGATAAATATCCTTTTAAAATCTGAATAATCTTGCAGCCCCTTATTTTAAAATTATTGAATAGATGAGGCTTTTACTTGATGAAGATTCATACTTAATTATGAAATAAAACAATAAAATTTTTCGTTTAAACCTTCATTACAATTGAACTATGTTCAAATACAACTTGTGACGCGTTTCGCTATACAGTAGCTTTCTCAAACGAATGGAGGTATCATGAAAAGTTTTTAATTTATATACAGTGCATTGATAAGGAATTTTACGGATAAAAGCATTATAATCTATTTACTTGGAAATAAAAAGCAAAAAATATGGGATTAACTAAAGTATTAAACAGGTTTACCTGGAAATTCATTCACAACAATCGTACAGGAAGTTTCTAAGTAAAAAGGTTTAATATATAAGGGAGAATTGTTGATATCTATTTGGTCGTTAAGAAGGTTATCTGAATATTTGTTTTTATTTATCTCAAGAGCTTCTAAAATATTTAATTTCAAGGATTTAGATTCTACATGCAAAATTTCAAAATTTGAGTCGAAAGTGTGTTGGTTTGCTAATAAATGATTTGAGCAGTTGGAATCTAATTTTTGGTTATCATAGCTACGTTTGTGTTCTGAAATTCTAGTTTTAAAATTCCTAAAAGTTCTACCTATATTGTAATGCCCCTCGTATAATGTATTAGGTCATTGACGAAATAGCTTAATTAATACTTTTATAAATATGTCTATCAGCAATGATATAAAAGTATTAGTAAGCTTAAATAAAAATAAAACATAGTTTTGGACATTTTGATGAGACGGGGAAAAATATATTTATAATTAGATTAATACAATAGACTTCAAGGAGGTCAGTTCGATACCGATAGATCAACGTAATTTGTACTTAGAATTATTGAGTTGTTTAATAAAGATATAAGTGACTTTTACTAAGTGTTTAATAACAACAACCCCACAACTATTACATGGCGACCCTGCCATTTTGAGCTAGACTAGTGTATGGTGAGCAATTATCATGGGGAAATCCTATTCCACGCATGAAGATGTACAGGAGAATGGCGTAGTGAATTCCAACTTCATAGTACAAGAAAGCCAAATCCAAGTATCTGGAGAAGCTCGTGTTTTGATGTATGTACTAACAGCAGCAGTAGTGGTGAAACTGATGATTTCCATCTGGGCGATGTACAGGCGCAACATGAAGAGGACCATCAGAAGGAACTTGACGCAGTCCAGAACCAGTGTAGTGTAACAAGTGGTAAGATTATATATAATTCCTACCGATTCTTATGATTACTGATTGCTGTGCCTATATCTTTTATTATTATTATTATTATATTTCTTATTATTATTAATTGCGAATGTATCACGAGAGTTTAAATGTGATATTATACTCATTTTACACTAACTAGACTAGATGTCTGTTGTTCCAGGAAAATTAGATACAGTGTTAGATAAATTAACAGAGGAAATAAAGAATCAATCCAAACGGGTTTTGAAAACAACAGTACCAAAAAGCGAGTCAGTCAGGGAAGAAATTAAAAATAATCTGATTTCGTTATTTAATGAATTTACTCGTAACATAGCTCTTTCATGGGATGAACTTGATAATAATTACAAAGCAAAGTGCAATTCGAAATTTTTATTAGTCAGGGACAGGGTAGTTAGGTCCTTCCACGTGCTAAAGTTGAAGTATAAAATACCTATTTCATGTGTTCAATTAATTGACACAAATAAATTTGGGGAGGATATAGAGAGCGAAGAGAGCGAAACCTTAGACATAATGCCTTTGTCACAAGTAGATTTTATTAATTTAGCATGTAAACTCATACCCCAACAATTCGATGGTTCCTTCGAAAATTTATTTGGGTTTCTGGATGCATTGGAATTGTTAAAGACTAATGTTACTGAAGAGTTTGTTACGGTTCATTATACTCCACTCTAAAATAAATAGTTTATCAACAACTATGGTTTGGATGCATAAAAGATACATTTATTTATTTATTTACCTTCAAAAAAAAAAAAGAAAACCACACATATATTAAATAGGATACATTGCAAATCGCTTGTTCAATTAAAAGAAACAATGAAATGTTTACATCCTAAAACTGGTTCACAGATATTGACTTTGACACATTGTCTTCTATACATCCCAAAGGTGTCTGGATTCTTTAATTATTCAGTTAATTTCTTGACCTCGACCCCCAACTGAAAAGGTAAAAGACCTCGCCTGACCTTTCAAGGCCATTGATACAACTGGTTTCAAAACTCCACCATTTTGTCTGGTACTTTTCCCAAGTTCACATGGTTGTCGAACTATCGTTTTATACGGTTTTGAGAATTTGGAAAAAAAATTAACAATCAGGGATCCTCCTATGCAAATGGTTGTAAAGGTGCATGATTTCATGGATATAGATTCCTGATCATACAAAATCAAACCACTTAAAGGTCACACACCATCGAGGGTAAGTTGTCTACATGGTACCTATTGGGACTCCATTACCAGCACTGTTTCATATTTATATTTTCTTTTCAGACCTTATTACTATTATTATTCTTCTTCTTATTCTTACTTTATTTCTTTGGTTCTTTCTTCGACTTCTTACTTCCTTGGGTTGGTTCCATTTCATCGAGGCTGCTACTGGACTTTCACTAGTATAGTTGTACGTACCTCCAACAGCCACTACCACATTGTAGCCACTTTTCCATCTCAGCTTCCCCTACAGCCACTACTCCTTCAGCAGGCCAGGGTACCATATCAATAGGTAAAATCGCACAAGGATTTGGAGATGTAAAACACAAGTAAGACCTTTCCGATTATAATTTAGTGTGTGTATAGCCTAGAGTTCATCCTTCTACCTCATAAACAGTGACAGTCTTGTAGATTAATATTTAGAAGTGTAGTTTACCTCAAAAAGTTGCATTGAACCCCACACAGATACTTTATATCTGGTTCTACCACCTTAGATAGGTCCATATGAGGGTATTCATAGTATATCTTGTATAGTTCTTCCTATAGTATTTAGTTTGAGTAACATTTTAGTACCTAAAACAAGGACATTATCACTTAAAATAATTAATTCAACCCTAATGTAATTAGTATTAGTTTAGCTAAGTAACCATAATATATCTATGTATAAAATAATACTTACAAGGAAACGCGTGTGATCCCAGAAGTATACTTTTGTGGAATTTTTCCATAATATAATAATTGGTTGTAAAAATCACCATTTCAATATTTTCAATCATAATTTTTTGTTTGAAGGCAAGCCAAGCGCTGTCAACTATGTCATTTTTGGTAAGACCACAGAACGTATAGAATAGACAAATAGAAAATAGATCTTTATTAAACCCAGCGCATTGCGAATTGTTGTTAACTACCTTTTCTCCCATCGCACCCCTTTGTCTGTGGTTTAGAGATCACACGGAATAATACTGAGTATCACTGCATAAGTTGAAGACTGAGGTGAATTATTATAAATATTTCCCTGCTATATATTTTACCCACCCACTCACCGCAACCGAGAATTCCGGGAAGAAATATCTTTTTTTGTGCACACAACAAGCTACCTTCTCTCAATCAGCAATAGGAAAGGGGGGGAAAGGTAGCAAATTGGCGCCCAACGTTTGTGTATGGTATTGCTTTTAAAAAAAGTTATTTCAGTTGTTTGAGGTGAAGGATTTTCTTTATTCGGAACACTACTTAATTGAAATTTGCACGAATTTCATTTTATCAATACACAAGATCTTACATCTCTTATGCATCCAATCTGTATATTATAATTATAATTGGAATATTTAGTTTTGCTTAAGAATTTGAACTTTTTTTTTCTTGTCTGTCAGAAGAAACAGTCCAAGGAAGTGTGATTGTTGTTCTTTAGAAGTGCGAAACCACTTTCGGGTAAATTTTTTTAGGCCAGTACTTGAACAATTAAATTAGTACAGGTACTTGACGTTTATAGTTATATTTCTATCAATTGATTGATAAATATTAACTGTGTTGATTTTGGATTTAAGCGCAATTGGCTTAAAGCGAAATAGTTTTAATCACATCATAGATATCATATTCACTTATTATTAAGCTAGTTAGTAGTTATTTAAGGGGAAATAATTCAATTTATTAATTTGTCACATAATTTTATTAAAACATTTCTGAGGTTTTATTATATGGACGTTACATTTTTCACTTTATAAGTGGAAAATAAAAAGGAAAATTCTAAAATAGAAAATAAAAAGTAAAATTCTGAATAAATACATATAAAAATAAAATAAATTCTGGAAATAAAAACAAATTCTGGGTGATGTACAAACTTATAACTAGGTACTTAAATATACTGTATACAACTTAACCTACAGATAACCTATCCTACAGCCTATATATCTCCCTGGGAAAAAAAAAAAAAAAACTTTTCAGATATTTTTTTTTTTTCCTTTTTTGGAAAGGGGGAGGTGGATCTTCGACTCTCTAGGACCTATAAGTTTAATTCGGGTATATAATATTTTATAGATTAGTTTTTAATTTTTTTTTATTGGCAATGGAAGTCAACAGACTAAAAAGCGACGAACTTAGTTACGAATTACACATTAGAGGGTTACCAATAAGTTCTACTGTGGACGGAAAGCGAATGATATTACGCCAAGCACTAAGATCAGAGCGAGAGTCTGGTCACACGGAAAAATTTAGGGTAGCTCTGGACTTTTCAGAAGAATATCGAATATGCGAATCTAAGGTTACAGAGTTAACTCAGGAGATTGAAGCTTTTGATCCCGATAACGGAGAGAATGATTTCAGGAGAATATATTCTCGTTTGGCTCACTTATCAAACAGGATAGACAGAATAAATGGTCCAACGGAGGAAGAAGAAAAGAAGAGGAGCTGCTTGTCTTGGAATTGCCGTGAATTATTTGGACAACTTAATATGGTGTATGAGGCATCTATGGAGACCAGCCATGTTCCAAAAGGTGGAAGCAATAATCCTCCAGACACTGTTCAGGATGGCCGGTTTACAACTCCTATAATTAACAATGCGCATCATGAGCCAAGGCATTCTTTACCTGTAGTTAATGCTGAACAGCCCAGAGAAACTCAACCACATTTATCCATATTGGACACTGAGAACCCGAGAATACCGCAACAGTCCAGAAGTCTACCGATTATTGGTGACCTCATCGACATTCCTCAGGGAAGTCCAGTTCACCAAGGACTCTCAAGGCCGTTGGCACCTATGACCACGAATTTCAATTCAATGCCGTTTGTTCACCAAACTTATAAACAGACCGACAAAACCTTCGAGTCTAGAACAACGTTGACAGGACACTCTCAAATCGCTACTTACAACGATTCGGGAAGATCTCACCCAGATCTAGACCAAGCATATAATTTACCCTATCATCTTGGTAACTTAAATATATCACCCATACCACCATCATACCATCAACGAGACTTTACTACTAATAAACCGTATCCGGATATCCACAGATGGAACGTTAAATTCAATGGCAGGACCAGTGTCAACGATTTCCTTTTACGCGTAGAGGAATTGAGAAGTTCACGTGGCATCAACAAGGAACAACTTCTGCGTTCAGCACCCGAACTATTTACCCAAGAAGCACTATACTGGTATCGCACAGGTAACTTTTCCACATGGGATGAGTTAGTAGCACAGCTTAAGGAGGCTTTCCGTCCTTATGACTATGAGTATAGTCTTTGGGAAGAAATTAAAAGAAGAACACAGGGTTCTCAAGAAAAGGTTTTAACCTTTGTCACTGCCATGGAGAATTTGTTCCAGCGACTGGACCAACCACCGACGGAAGAGAGTAGAGTCAACACTATAAGAAGAAACCTACTCCCTTATATCCAGACACGATTATCTCTTCACCCTATAACATCAGTAAGAGAGTTGTTACGCTTAAGTAGAGCCATTGAGGAAACAGAAGAGAGAGTGAAAACATTTGCCCCTCCACCGACGTCATACAGGAACTTATTGGAACCTGAATTGGCGTATCGCCGTCCGCAGACGTCCTACGTATCGTCCGTCAATGTAAATAGACCACACGCAACTACCTCTACCATTCCAACAGAAAATGCTTCCCCTCTTCAGGCTCCTTCTAAAGCACCAAAGTGTTGGAATTGCGGAAAGGATTCCCACAAGTTTCGTTCCTGTCCCGATCCAAAACGGAAGTTTTGCTTTAAATGCGGTCTTGATAATGTCATGGCAGGTAACTGTCCTTCCTGTTCAAAAAACCGGAAGTCGGGTCCGAACTAAGTCGGTCCGGACCCCCCTCTTTGATAAATTCGAACTCGCATAAATCGTCACCGTCCATGATGGTACTACTAGATTTTGTTCTGGCGCACGCCAAAAATGATAATCGTCCTTATTTGTCAATTAACATCTCAGGGAAAACGTTCCTCGCGCTCTTGGACAGCGGTTGTCAGCAAACAGTTTTAGGTAATCTAGGTTGGACTCAACTTAAAAATATTTACAAACTCAATTGTCAATCCTCTATTTCTAATTGTGTTGTTGCTAACGGTGCTAAATGCGACGTCCTAGGTACGATAACTGTACCTATTCAACTGCAGGACAAGGTGAAAATTTTGGAAGTACTTGTAGTACCAGGCCTGCCACACTCCGTTATCCTGGGAATTGATTTTTGGTTGTCAATGGGTATTGTACCTGATTTATATTCAGGTCAATGGGTTTTTAGGTCTGACAAGGAATCAAATAGTAACCATATAACAGCCATTCAATCTTTAGAGCATCTCAATGAAGAGCAGAAGACCCAGCTGGATAACTTGGTGGATGCTACTTTTAAGGCTATGGGGACAAAATTAGGTTGTACTCACCTGGTTGAGCACGAAATCAAAACAACCGCTACACCCATAAAACAAAGGCACTACCCAATTTCGCCTACTTTACAACGCTACGTCAATATGGAACTAGACAAAATGCTGGCGGATGATATCATAGAACCATCTAATTCGCCTTGGGCATCTCCGATTGTGCTCGTGAAAAAGTCTGATGGATCATATCGCTTCTGTGTTAACTACAAAAAACTCAATGAAGTCAGCGAGCGAGATGCTTACCCTCTACCTTTTGTTGGACAAACCTTGGACAAACTTCGAGACGCCAAATACCTCACAACTCTCGACATTAAATCGGCGTATTGGCAGATTAAGGTTGCAAAAGCCTCACAACCTCTTACAGCTTTCGTCGTACCTACTCGAGGATTATTTCAGTTCAAGCGCCTACCTTTTGGGCTCCACAATGCTCCAGCAACGTGGCAGCGCTTTATAGATCGAGTTGTAGGCGTTGAACTAGAGCAGCATGTTTTTGTTTATCTCGACGATATCATTATCTGTACTCCTACCTTCGAGAAACATCTTGAGATCCTCGAGAAAGTGCTTAACAAATTACGAGACGCCGGTCTGACCTTGAATAAAGATAAGTGTCACTTCTGCAAGCCGGAGTTGAAATACCTTGGGTATGTGGTGAATTCAACAGGATTGATGGTGGACCCTGAAAAAATAGAAGCGATTCTGAATATCCCTGACCCCAAAAACACAACCGAAATTCGCAGAGTAATTGGACTAGCCTCGTGGTACAGGCGATTTGTACCCAATTTCTCCAGTTTAATCGCACCACTCACTGCTCTGCTGCGAAAGAATGTGAAGTTTTCATGGGATGAAACATGCTCCGAATCGATGAGGAAAATTAAAGAGCACTTAGTCTCCGCCCCTATCCTCACTTGTCCCGATTTTGATTTGCCGTTTGTGATACAGGCAGATGCGAGTGACTATGGTATAGGTGCCACCTTATCGCAAATCTTCGATGATGGGGAAAAGGTCATCGCGTATTTTAGTAGGTCTCTCACGAAAGCGGAACGAAAGTATAGTACAACCGAGAAGGAATGTCTGGCGGTACTAAACGCTGTGGAGAAGTTTCGCCCTTACATTGAAGGTTCCCGATTTACCGTAGTGACCGACCACTACAGCTTGAAATGGCTGTACAACTTTAAAGATCAAGTTGGACGGGTTGCAAGATGGGCAGTACGACTTCAACAATATGACTTCGAGATAATTCACCGGAAGGGTACCGATCACGTCGTTCCAGATGCCTTATCTCGGACAGTTCCCCGCATTGAAGTCATACACACCAACACCGAACCCGTCAAAGACCCATGGTACCTTCGACAAGTGGAGAAGATACGGAAAGACCCCGATAAGTACCCCGACTGGAGACTTGTACATCAAGATCTTTTTAAACTGGCAAAACCAACTTACCCTGAATTATCTACCTCGGATTGGTTGAAGGTCGTACCAAAGGAGAATCGAAACACTGTCATAAGAGAGCATCACGACCCTCCAACCTGCGGACACTTGGGAGTTTTTAAAACGGTAGGACGCCTAACTCAAGCCTATTACTGGCCAAAAATGAAAGCTGATGTAGCTCGATTTGTTCGTCGGTGTGTAGTTTGCCTTCAAACGAAACCTGAGCAAAAGGCTCCCAGAGGATTAATGCTTAGTGTGGCCCCAACGACCACAAGACCCTTCCAAGTACTCAGTATGGATCTGGTAGGTCCATTGCCTAGATCAACCTCCGGATTTTCGTATATATTAACTGTAAATGATTTGTTTAGTAAATTTGTTTTATTCTTTCCTCTTCGGAATGCTACTGCACCTAGAATGGCAGAAATTATCGAAGATAATGTTTTCCTTATGTTTGGAGTCCCCGAAAAGGTGATCCTCGACAACGGGAAACAATTTCGTAGAAATAAGTTCGTCTCTGTATTAGATAAGTATGATGTACACAAAGGATATCTGTCCAATTTTTCCCCTCAAGGAAACGCCGTAGAGAGGTACCACCGAGTGCTTAAAACAATCCTCAGTGCTTATGTTGCAGACAATCACCGTAAATGGGACCAATACTTACAGAAAGTTGCCTGTGCAATGCGTTCTGGCCGGCATGAGGTAACGAAGTTATCTCCGAACTTTATTATGTTCTCTAGGGAAGTAGATCTTCGTGGGCGTGACCGTAACTCCCTGGATGGTTTTGACGAAGTCTATGACCCTTTGGTAAGAGCTAAAGCACTGGAAGAAGTGTTTTCAGACGTAGCCTCTCGAATAAAAGTATCCTTCCAGAAAAGTCGCCGACGGTATAATCTCCGGAGACGAAATGAAACATTTAAGGTGGGTGATCAAGTTTGGAAGAGAGTTTACACTCTTTCTGACAAAAGACAAGGAATCACTGCTAAGTTGACCCATAAGTTTGAGGGACCCTTTACCATCGACAAAATCCTGTCTCCCTGGTCCTATCAGCTGCAAGGCCCAGATGGCAAAAATAAAGGCGTCTGGCACGCCAAAGATCTTAAAAGTCATCCACCAGATCAGCATGATTCTGAAACGGAAGATACTTTGTAGATGTACATATTTATTTTGTTGGTTTAGATTAAGTTTAGTATATTGGGAATTGAGGATCTATTTCCATATCTATTTTATACTAATACATATGTATATATCAAACCATACTAACCGATTTCCATTACGGGTTTTCTTATGAAATCCCTTTCCCATGGTGGGGGAGAGTTGTTACGGTTCATTATACTCCACTCTAAAATAAATAGTTTATCAACAACTATGGTTTGGATGCATAAAAGATACATTTATTTATTTATTTACCTTCAAAAAAAAAAAAGAAAACCACACATATATTAAATAGGATACATTGCAAATCGCTTGTTCAATTAAAAGAAACAATGAAATGTTTACATCCTAAAACTGGTTCACAGATATTGACTTTGACACATTGTCTTCTATACATCCCAAAGGTGTCTGGATTCTTTAATTATTCAGTTAATTTCTTGACCTCGACCCCCAACTGAAAAGGTAAAAGACCTCGCCTGACCTTTCAAGGCCATTGATACAACTGGTTTCAAAACTCCACCATTTTGTCTGGTACTTTTCCCAAGTTCACATGGTTGTCGAACTATCGTTTTATACGGTTTTGAGAATTTGGAAAAAAAATTAACAATCAGGGATCCTCCTATGCAAATGGTTGTAAAGGTGCATGATTTCATGGATATAGATTCCTGATCATACAAAATCAAACCACTTAAAGGTCACACACCATCGAGGGTAAGTTGTCTACATGGTACCTATTGGGACTCCATTACCAGCACTGTTTCATATTTATATTTTCTTTTCAGACCTTATTACTATTATTATTCTTCTTCTTATTCTTACTTTATTTCTTTGGTTCTTTCTTCGACTTCTTACTTCCTTGGGTTGGTTCCATTTCATCGAGGCTGCTACTGGACTTTCACTAGTATAGTTGTACGTACCTCCAACAGCCACTACCACATTGTAGCCACTTTTCCATCTCAGCTTCCCCTACAGCCACTACTCCTTCAGCAGGCCAGGGTACCATATCAATAGGTAAAATCGCACAAGGATTTGGAGATGTAAAACACAAGTAAGACCTTTCCGATTATAATTTAGTGTGTGTATAGCCTAGAGTTCATCCTTCTACCTCATAAACAGTGACAGTCTTGTAGATTAATATTTAGAAGTGTAGTTTACCTCAAAAAGTTGCATTGAACCCCACACAGATACTTTATATCTGGTTCTACCACCTTAGATAGGTCCATATGAGGGTATTCATAGTATATCTTGTATAGTTCTTCCTATAGTATTTAGTTTGAGTAACATTTTAGTACCTAAAACAAGGACATTATCACTTAAAATAATTAATTCAACCCTAATGTAATTAGTATTAGTTTAGCTAAGTAACCATAATATATCTATGTATAAAATAATACTTACAAGGAAACGCGTGTGATCCCAGAAGTATACTTTTGTGGAATTTTTCCATAATATAATAATTGGTTGTAAAAATCACCATTTCAATATTTTCAATCATAATTTTTTGTTTGAAGGCAAGCCAAGCGCTGTCAACTATGTCATTTTTGGTAAGACCACAGAACGTATAGAATAGACAAATAGAAAATAGATCTTTATTAAACCCAGCGCATTGCGAATTGTTGTTAACTACCTTTTCTCCCATCGCACCCCTTTGTCTGTGGTTTAGAGATCACACGGAATAATACTGAGTATCACTGCATAAGTTGAAGACTGAGGTGAATTATTATAAATATTTCCCTGCTATATATTTTACCCACCCACTCACCGCAACCGAGAATTCCGGGAAGAAATATCTTTTTTTGTGCACACAACAAGCTACCTTCTCTCAATCAGCAATAGGAAAGGGGGGGAAAGGTAGCAAGTTATCAGTCACAGCAGTAGCTTTTGTAAAGACTAGGTTGGCAGGCAAGGCCAGAGCAGTGATAGCTGATGAAAGTACTTTAGAGGGAATAATAACCGCTCTTAAGAGTAGGGTGAAAGGTGAAAATTCAGGATTGTTGGCAGCAAAATTAAATAATCTGAGGCAATACAACAAAGACGCTGTGAAGTACACAACAGAGGTGGAGAAGCTGGTCGAATCTCTTAGGAACTCGTACATCTCGGAAGGAATGCCGAGATTGCTGGCAGAAAAGTACACCAAGGAAGCGGCAGTCACGGCGTTAAGCAAAAATGCCAATCAGGAGAAAACTAGGTGGATTTTAGAGGCAGGTAACTTTTCCACGGCAGAAGAGGCCCTTAAAAAATTCGTAGAGGTGGATACACGTTCTGATCAGCTAACTACAGTCCTTAGTTATGAGAGCAATAGGGTAAATGGGCGCAGAATTAGTAGCAATGTTGGGTCAAGGTACAATCAGGCCAGGAATCATAATGGAAGATTTAATGTAGACAGCCGGTCAAATAATTACATTAGGAGGAATAATAACTTTAGAGGTAATCAATACAGGGGTTACAATGCAAGGGGTAGCAGCTGGAGAACCAACCATAGGAACAACAACAATGCTCAGAATGTTAGATGCATTGAGGCAGCTGAGGAGTCGGGAAACTTTCCGGACCCCCAGTTACAACAGGGGGACCATTAAACGTAACGAAAAATATATTCCACATTGACTTGACGCTTTCCAACTTTGTAAAATTATATACTAACATATCGGACAAACTGTGCACATTCATAGTGGATACTGGCGCAGATATTTCAATTTTCAAAGAAACTAGTGTCAATAACCCTCAGTTAATAAACAATAATCTCACTATTAATATAAAAGGTGTAACAGCTGGAATTACAAAGTCCATGGGTACAATCAATGCCACATTATTTCAAAAAAATAATGAAGTGTCGCATAGATTAGAAAGTTAATTTATTGATGCTTTCTTGTGATAACGATGACGACTACATTCATAACAATTCTAGTAACAAATTTTCCAATTTTTATCATTTTGCATGTATTAAAAATTTATCTCGTTTAATTAGTAAACAAGTGAGTAAATTTAATCACAAGAAATGGTTTTGTGATAGATGTCTTAATCATTTCACTAAAGAATCGGGTTTATTAAATCATTTAGAAGATTGTAAGAATGTTAGTGAAATGAAAGTTGTTTTTCCTACAGAGGACAACAATATTATGAAATTTAAAAGTTATAGATATAAGCAAACTGTTCCATTTGTAATATATGCTGATTTAGAAAGTATTCTCTTACCTTTTGAAGATGTTGCTATTAAAAATAATAATAATAAAACGGAAAAATATCAAAAACATGAAACATTTAGTATTGCGTATTACTTAAAGTCATCATACGATGACTCCCTATCTAAATTTCAAATATATACGGGTTTGAATTGTCAGGATTGGTTTGTGGAACAACTACAAAGTATAGCTAAAAACGTACATCATATCATCCATAACCCTAAACCCATGACACCCTTAACTGTTGACGAAAAAAATAATTTTCATTCAACTACAATATGTTATATTTGTGAAAAACCAATAATTGAAATAGATAAGGTAAGGGACCATGACCACTTTACTGGTAAATTTCGTGGTGCAGTACACAACATATGTAATTTGAATTTTAAAAAAACACATGTAATACCAGTTGTGATTCATAACATGTCTGGCTACGATTTACATTTTTTAATTAGATCCCTTAGTAAAAAAATCAAAGGCAATAAAGACTTGTTACCTATAAACAAAGAACTATATATTTCGTTCACAAAATACATCAATGGAACTGACATTAGTTTTAGATTCTTAGATTCGTTTAGATTTATGTCAAGTAGTCTTGACAAATTATCTTCATATTTAACTAATAACCAAAAATTAATAACAAAGTCATATTTTCCTGATCCTTACCAATTTGAACTGGTAACAAGAAAAGGCGTTTTCCCTTATGAGTACCTTGACTCTTGGGAAAAACTAAAAGACACCTGCTTACCACCTAAAATTAACTTTTTTAGTAAACTTCATAATCAAGAAATTTCTGACTCTGATTATGAACATGCCTGTAGTATTTGGACTAGAGTCCGATTCAAAGGAGAATGGGCCATGGCCGTCACACTAAACTGCGACTGCAGATAATGCGTGCTCTTTCCAATTTCGACAAAAGGCGTGCAGTGCTTATTTATTTTCAATTTATCATGGAAACGACAGCGCTCGAAGAGCTGGCAACGCCGTGGCTGAGCTATGCGTTTTTCGTAGAATTGAAAATTACTTCGCCGGGAGCACATCCATAAGCGTATATTTGTGATTCATTTTGAGTGTTGTCAGAAGTTTAATTTTTCGTTTTATTAGACTATTTTTTATTACAGTTCCCTTATAAGTGTTATGTGTTATGACTGGAATTTGTTAATATTGTGATCAATTTTGTGAATTTTTATTTGTTCGGTGGTTTCAATCTATTGTATTGTATCTACTGAAAACGCACATTATTGTAATTAAGTTATGTCGCCTAAAAAACTAGGGCGCTGACCCGAAAATAATTTGAGGAGGTGACGGAGCAAGAATGGTTTAACATATTTTGTCAGCACGTGAGGAAATATGAAAATGATCTCATAGAAAAAGAGCATCTTTTGGATAACGTTCTTGAAAACCTAGTGTTCACTGTAAACACAGTCTCATCGGAAGACAGCTCGGACGACGACAGGGCATCAGATTATGAACTAGGCTGTTCAGGCCTCCAATCAGACAACTCCGAATGACCAGAAAAAAAATGTAAAAGCTCATTCGGAGAAAATTTAACACATTTCACAAACCATCACATACGGACATTACAATTCATAATAGTTCGGTCCACCCATTCAGTCATAAAATAGCAGCTTTCAATAGTATGAAATTTTGCATATAGAACCTAAATCCCTCAAAATGAATATTTTAGAAGCTATTGAGATAAACAAAAACAAATATTATGATAACCTTCTTAACAACCAAATAGATATCAACAATTCTTCCTTATTAAACCTTTTTACCTAGAAACTTCCGGTAAGATGAATGAATTTCCAGGTAAACCTGTTCAATAATCCCATATTTAGAAACTTTTTTGCTTTTTATTTCCAGGTAAATAAATTATAATAATTTTATCCGTAAAATTCCCTACTGTATAAATTAATAACTTCTCATTATACCTCCACTCGTTTGAGAAAGCTACTGTGTTAGCCAAATGCGTCACGAATTGTATATTGAACTTAGTTCAAGTATAATGAATATTTAAACAAATTAAATTGTTTTATTTCATCGTCTATTGCTTAACATTTAATAAAATTTGTTTATAAAACCTAAACTGCCATCTCATTAAAACGTCGAATTTTTTAAAATAATAAAATTTGTATGAAAAACTATTTTTACAATAACAATTGAATATTTAAAATGCAATGTAATTATTTAATTATATAATAACTACACCTTCAAATCACATTCCTATGTAAGTTAAAATCAACTACGCTACTGGAATATCGATTAATTCACCAAACACACGCCTCCTGACGATGACGTAGGCTCTGACGCCTCTGGCCCATTCTTCTTTGAATCGGACTCTACCTTTGAAATTAATAATTTGCAAGAGTATGCTGAATTGTATCTTAAGACCGATGTATTATTACTTGCTGACATTTTTGAAAATTTTCGCAATATGTGCTTACAAACATATAAATTGGATGCCTTACATTATTTTACAGCACCAGGTTCAGCATTTGATGCAATGTTAAAAATGACTAATATAGAATTAGAATTGATTACCGACAATGAAATTGCTTTGTTTATTCAAAAAGGAATTCGCGGAGGTATTTCTCAATGCTCCAACAGGTATGGAGAAGCAAATAATAAATATATGAAAAAATATGATCCTAGTGTACCTAGTTCATACTTGATGTATTTTGACATAAATAACCTCTATGGTACTGCTATGAGTACATATTTACCGTATGGAGGGTTTGAGTGGGTGTCATGTAACAATGTCTATGAACAAAATATTTTAGATCAACCGAACGACAGTGAGTACGGATTTATATATGAAGTAGATTTACATTATCCTGCAAAACTATTTAATACTCATAAGGATTTACCGCTTTGTCCTGAACATTTAAGTCCACCAACTTCAGACTCGTGTATACAAAAATTGTTAACCACGCTATATGATAAAAATAATTACGTTATTCATTATCAAAATTTAAAACAAGCCATTAGCATGGGTATTGTAGTCAAAAAATTCCATCGCTGTTTGAAATTCAAACAAGCGCCTTGGATAAAACCATATATTGAATTGAATACTGAATTACGTAAAAACAGTCAAAATGAATTTGAAAAGAATTTTTTTAAATTGATGAACAACTCTCCATACGGAAAAACAATTGAGAACGTTAGAAAATACAAAGATATTAAATTAGTAACTAAATGGTCAGGAAGGTATGGTGCTAAATATTATATTTCACAACCTAATTTTCATAGTTGCGTAATTCTAGATAAAGATGTAGTGATAATTGAGATGAAAAGGCTTAAAGTGAAGTTTAATAAACCCATATTTGTGGGTATGTCTATTCTTGATATCTCGAAAATATTTTTGTATGATTTTCACTATAATTACATTAAACGTAAATTTCAAGATAATGCTAAATTACTTTATTGTGACACTGACAGTCTTATATACCATTTTTTTGTTGATGATATTTATCAACATCTAAAGGAGGACATCAACAAATTTGATACATCAGATTATTCAGACAACAATCCTTATCATATCCCTCGAAAAAACAAGAAAGTATTAGGATTGATGAAAGATGAGAATAACGGAAAGATAATGACACACTTTATTGGATTAAGATCGAAAATGTATTCGATAAATGTGATGTCCGGTAACAATGTAGACGTTATTAATAAAGCAAAAGGTGTTAAAAAATCAGCTTTAAAGGAAATCACATATGATGATTATTATCAATGTTTATTTCACAACAGACAAGTAGAGGTTCAGCAAAATTCTATTGTATCAAAAAAACATGATGTCTACACCGAATCACAACTAAAACTTGCTTTGAGTCCTTATGATGATAAGAGAATCGTTAATTATG
Source organism: Lochmaea capreae (assembly GCA_949126875.1). Lineage (NCBI taxonomy): Eukaryota > Metazoa > Arthropoda > Insecta > Coleoptera > Chrysomelidae > Lochmaea > Lochmaea capreae. The sequence continues at coordinate 23,454,784 of OX421409.1, read as the reverse complement.
TGAGCACAGACACGTTACCGTGGAGTTTTGAAAACCATTGTAATTCAGTTTCTTTTTGATGTAATCATTCACTATACCTAGACATGTAATAGCTGTAAAATCCTATGTAAGTATCGAAGTGGTTGGTTTGATTTTTTTTAATATTCATTTTCTTTACAGTCAACAGAACAAAAGTTGGAACATGAAGTCACCGCAAAAAAATGAGCAAAATTGGAGGATAGAGTCAGAATACGCAAAGAATACAACATCAAGACACACAAAAGAATTGAAATGATTCCTATTGAAGGATCTCGCTGGTGTTATAGTTGTAACAAAATATTTTGCTTTTGCACTGAATCCCAAGCGAAACATTATAAGATGTCGACGCCGTCTATGGACCTCAAATGCTATGAGAGTATGCCTGATAGTTGAAAAGTAGTTACTTTGGGGTGAAGGGGTTTTTTTTAAGCAGAAACATACTGAATTTGATAATTCTGAAATTATATTTTGTAGAATATTTTCAATAAATATATTACACTTGAAAAATATTTATAATGATCACGCCAGTACCGATATGACCTTTGATCAATTTAAAGATATATGTTCTACTTGCTGGCAGGACAAGTTTGCATTTATCTCAATCTTAATAACTGTGACACTAACAAAGGTCGTTACAGACAACATCTTAATGCATTTATTTTTCTGTAATATCACTTTGTAATAAATTTTCAAAAAATTATTATAGAATATTTATTTAAAAAATATATATTGTAATTATTCTGTTGTCTTATTTCTGTAAGGCGTGGCGAGGCTGGGCTCGTCTCTTTCCTTTGTTGTCTTATTTCATCGTCTTTAGGCTTTAGGCTCACCTACTCTGCTTCTAAACATCGCATCTGATTTAAATACACACACACACTTTTGATACAACCTGTATAGTGACAATATGATTTATCCACTTTTCATTATTTGAACAACAGTGCGCCACTTGAGTAGGCAATACAATATACACACATGATTTGTGTTGCATGTCTAACCTATCTTAGTCAATTTTGATTACATGTCTCGGTAGCACAGTGAAATGTGCACAGAGCTTCGGAAACAGAATCGTGGGTTCAATTCCCCAACCAAACAAAAATTTTTAAATTAATTCATCCAAGGTAAAGTGTTGGGTGGTGACAATTAATTAGTGTAGTCGTTTAGGTAAACAAAAGGTGAACAGGTAAGACAGGTAAAAAAGGTAAAAGACCCTCTGGTCATTGTCGATACTTTATCGGAGTCTTCAGACCCTCTGGTCATTGGCGATACTTCTTCGACGTCTTAGGATACCTTCTGGTCATTGTCGATATTTCTTCGTCTTCGGATACCTTCTGGTCATTGTCAAAAACTTCTTCGGATGACTCTTTAGATACTCCTTGTATATTTGCAAAACTTATCGCTTATCTCTTCTTCTTTCTCAATTCTTGTACACCCTCTGGTCATTGTCTTCACTTCACACTTCTTCAGGGGGGTGTATGCTGAAGATGGAGAACTGGATGGACAGGTTACCAAAGTGTCCCTGAACCGCTATTGCTCTACTTCTAATACCCAATATCAAAACTACGATCAAATCAATTGCGGTCATTTGTGTTTGAAATTTCTACAACAATGACGGAACTATTACTACAACACATCTACCATGGAAAAGCATTGAGTAGTTTCACTGCCGAAGAACTAAAGTACTTTCCCATTGAATATCTAATAGAGTGTGTAAGACCTTCGGAATTGCTTGATATGTGGCATAAGCTTCCCAATGCATATCGAGCAAATTTTGAACTACAAATACGACTGCCACAGATAACATACTTAACGACTGCCTTGTTTCATCCATTACAATCGACCTGATTGGACGACGCATTGTAACGTTCTCAAGCCACTTGTTTTCTTTGCAAACAAACAATAAAAAAAGATATTTAAATTCAAACCTGTCTCGAATTCCATTAGTCATCATGTCACAGTTGCTGAGAGTTAACAGCACCAATCACGTGTTCACCTTTCAACCTCCTACCCCTATTGTCCTCGATCCAAAGAATGATTACGAAATAGCTCTACGTTCTTTTCATTCATATCACAGTATACCAAACATTGAAAATTGTACGTTTTACTACTACGATACCAAAGACAAGCTTTAAAGTTTTGATTTTCCCATTGGATGTTATGAAATTGCTGACATTGAAGAGTTTATCTGTGATAAGTTGGGTGCGAGCAATTCAACTAGACCGGTATTTTCACTAAAACCCAATCACAATACGTTGAAATGTGAAATTTCAAGTAAATACAAAATTTCCTTTATGCAAACTGATAGTCTTGGGAGAATATTGGTATTTTCACCGAAAATACTTGACGCTAACAAAACGCACTCTTCAGATCTTCCCGTCAAAATCATTAAAGTATCCAGTATCCGCTTCGATTGTAACATTACCACTGGAGCCTTCGATGCAAATAGACCTGCTCATACTATCTACGAATTCGTCATACAAGTAGATCCTGGATATTCCATTGACGAAATTCCTCATAATTTGCTCTACTTACCCGTTATACCACAACGTGAAATAACCAATATCACCGTCATCGCCTTAGACCAAGACGGTCAGCCTGTAAAAGGAGAACTTAGTACTTTGGTGTTGGAGCTTAAAATCATAAAAGACAGTCTGCAGAGCTTTCAACATCATTAGCTAAGCAGTCGCCAAAGCTAAAACAGCTCACGTTCGCAAACAAATTGGTTCTGCAATCGCTGGGGTTTAAATTGAAAAATGACAACCACGTATGGAAGATCCTATTCTGAATAGCAGCGACAAGTCCTTCAACCTTCAAATACCCCTCAAACATATTTTCAACATTTTTAACGATTATCCCATGATTACATGTGGTCGACAAACGATACGATTAGTTCGAGCACGAAATGATAATGATTGCATTTATTTTACGGAAAAGAATGTCTCTGGTACGCTCTCCCAAACAACCGCTAAAAATTAATATTACAAGTGTTGAACTAAAAGTTAAACATATCTTTCCCAATGATGATATAAAGATAAATCTCATGAAATCTATTCAAAAAGATCAACCTATAGTTATTCCATTTAGGAAGTGGGAGTTACACGAATTACCCTGAATTACTAAAGGTGCAAGACGTGAAGTTTGGGCTGTTAAGACATCCACTTCATTTGAAAGACCCCGTTTTGTTATTGTCTTCTTCCAAACCGACAAACGTAACGTGACTACAGCCGATCCTACTTTATTTGACAATGCCGACGTGCAAAGTATAACACTGTCACTTAATGGTGACTATTGGCATAATGAAAGAATGCAATTGGATTTCGCAAAAACTGACTACAATGAGGCATATTTTAACTATACGGAATTCTATCCCAACTACGCAAACTCCACACAGAAGCGCCCCCTGCTGGATTATTCTTCTTTCAAGAAACGGGCATTGCGAAGAAGAATGCGTTATTTTCTAATGTTGTATTACCATGATAATTAAATTGAAAATGAAACACTCTGTGTATTCATCGACTTTTATATTACATGTAGATTATGTACGTTTATGTACGTGAGACAAGACGTCGTTTTAAGTGATATGTCACTTGTCGTGATTTATTAAATTTTGTAATCTAATTTTTTGCTACACTCTGTATTCTATTAGTACCAAAACGAAGAATCATTTTCCAGAAATTACCATGTGATAGCTAAGCGATTGTTTAAAGTAAAAAACATATGGAGACACTTGGTCATTCATCGTTAATTACTTGACGTGAGCAGACATGGCTGTGACAGATACCAAGCGGGAGTACGTCAAGCTCAACCTAATCAAGTGTTGTATTGAGCAGGAGTTTATTCGAGCAAACTATTGTGGGGTGTGTCTAGCTGGAAGTTTAATTTTCCATGAAGTAGCTGCAAAATATGGGATAACAACCGAATTATGTCTAGGTATAAAGGTCTATTCGAATGATATAAAAATTACGCCACATTTTTGGATAGAACACAATGACATAATTTATGATCCCTCCCTAGCTGTTACGCAACATCATATACCTCATAATCTAGACGTGACTCATAGAAAAGATGAATTTGAGTGCAAGTCATGAGTAATGATTGGTATTTTTGGAAAAATTTCTGAGAACGAGTCTACGATTGAATACTTTGCTAAAGCACCAAAACATTTAATGGAAGTGCGTGAAAATATTCATGAAACTGTAGCTAAAATATTTAGTCAATAAAAATATCTTATATGATAACTCTGATGTTTTTTTTTGCTTAGCGTCGTTTCACAGATTGTAAAAGTACAATAACCGGAAAGCTGCATGATAACAAATTGATAGCATTCCTCGCAATTACAACAAAAAAATAACTGATTGATAAATGCAAGCACACGTGGAATTGTTCTCCTGGATCAGGAAGTGCAGTCTCAAGGTTTAGGTTACTTTTATTTTCTTTTTTTATGTCGTAATCGTCAAGGAAAAGGGTTATCATACGTCGATACTAAAATTGTTGTGGAAAATAATTTATGTCAATATTTTTTTACTGCTATATCCTCTAGCAGATGTGCAAAATTTCCATTAGATATACAATACTGTATTACCATTATGAATAAAGTTTTTAAAGAAACATGGGTTTTTTTGAAACACTCTGTATATTCATCAACTTTTATATTGCATGAAAATATTTTTACTTAGAAATTCTAATGTTGTGATATCAATTTGTTATCATGCGGATGCAGCTTTCCGCTTATTGCGAATTTATACTTTTTACAATCTAAAAATTTTTGAATTTCCGTTCAGTTTGAGTTACTTCTACAGTAGAAACGGTGGAGGTTTACCATCACGTGACTGTTACCATACGTATATACTGATATGAATTTAGTGTTTTGTGTGTTATTATTATTATTAAATTTTTTATTTATTGTATTGATGTGTTTGTTTGTTGGGCGCCAATGATTTTTAGAAATCTATTTTATGTTAATGGTATCATACACCACTTACCGTTTTCAGGACTCTTCAATACTCAGGGTGGGTTCATGCATTCAATTATTTTATTTTAATTCTTATTTTAATTTTTTTTTTAACTTTAACTTTAATTATATTCGAAAACTTTTAAAGCCGGTCCTGTGTCCTTGCCCTTGAAATTGTTCAATAGTGTATTAAGTTTGCCAACCTTATGAAAGAAAGAAAATTAGTTTTGTGATTAGTGAAATATTAGTAAGTTTATTATTTTATTTTTTTGTGTATTGATACAGATTTAAAAGTAAATATGGAGACAACATTTTTTTTTTTATACTCTTATCTAAATGGTCTTTCACCCCTGAACATTCATACTAATGAAAATTAAAAGCTAGTTCTTATACTAGTTATGCAACTCTAACACAATTGTGTAAAAAAGATAGTATACAAATTTTTCTTATGAAATTGGAAACATGTGTTTCAACAAAATGGATGAATCTATTGCCTCAACAATGAGAGATAAATATCAGAGTTTTAATTATCACCACACACACGTAAGTTGATGATTCTGTTATACTCCGTAACACGTCAGGAAAATGATTATAATAAAAACCCTCTGTCTTATTATCTGGTTTTTCTTTAATGATGAAACAAACTTTTAAAATTATACATGTAACATACAAACCATGGCCACCTCTAACACAAGGCCGGAATCCTAGATGTGGCAACGTGGCGCACCTGTCAAATAGTGGGCCGATGAGAACGACTTGTAGGCCTACTACAATAGTGAGAAATATGAAATAAATCAAGCTAAAAAACATTTTTAATTAATAAAAATCGAAATATTCATAGGTAGACTAAATAAAATAAAACTGCAAAAGGTAATTTATTGATAAGAATATAAAATATGAAGAAAATCATTCCCTTACAGCTGACCAGACACCACCTTGAAATAATTATTTCTTCACCTTCTATTTCTTATACCTTTATTAATACAAACTGAACTACATACAATAATATGGCTACAACAGAATTCTTAAGAAGTAATATAAAAAGTAGGTATTTAATATCATTTAACTGGATAGAACTATTGTAATTTAAGAATTTTTCTTTTTTTGACATTTTGTTTCATGATTATTATTTATATGTTTTTTACTATCTTGTAATTTATCTTGAATTGTTTTTGAATAGTTATTTATAAAAATATTTGCTAAAATAGGTAACATCATTTCTAAAACAAAACTAGTTTGAGGTTGATTGCATGAACAGGAATCCCGAAAGTAAAATTTATCTTTATTATTGTTAACATACTCCTTTACTAACGTAAGTAAAATGAATTTTTGAGCTTTACAAATATTTTGAATCTATGACCAAAGGGACACCTTTAGACACGGTGGTAATATCCAGTTTAAATCATTTTTATGTAATAAATTATGCTCAATTCCTACCTCGATTTCCATTGATTCAAATATTTTTATACTAAGTACACCTGACATCTGGTTCATCATTGTCAAATCCCATCAGATTTGTATAAATATATACAGTTTGTTTGTTGATGACACTACCACTTCTCTAAATGAACACTCAATTTAGATTTAAGCTGTCCACAAAAATTTGAAAAATTCACTATCACATCACTGTTTAACCAATCTTCTTGTTGTTCCTGTTGTCTATCTAGCATCCTTTTTCTTTGTATTCCAGGATTATTTCTTGCAGCTGGATTCTTCTCCAGGTCTTTTCCTTGTAAAGGTCTTCAGATCACCATCCTTATCCTTTTACACATCATTGAATGAAATTTAATCTTTGGCGTGAAATGTTTAATACACACAACTGAAATTTGACTTGGTTCCCAGTCTACACGTGGGATACTTCTCAACCATTTGTTCTTCAGCTCATCACTTTGTGGAAACTTAAATACTGTAATATATCCTTCACTGTTGGAAGCATAATTACTAGTACAACTTGGTACCAAACATTTCGCAGGCATCTACAACAAAATAAAATATTTAATAGAAGTGCTACCCTATAAGTTCATAAGTAATTAACCTTATTGGCTTAATTTATATACTTGATTTATGTCCAATGTGGAATGGCTTAACAAGAATCACAAATTGGATAATAATATAAAAATTAATCTTGGTTCAAGTCACCTTTAAACATTTTCAACGAGTTTTAGAAATTTTTTAACCATACTTTATTTGATACAATTACCATGTTATGCCTTATATTTTATCTGATTCTACAGACCAGAGAGTATGTTTACAAATTATACTGATGCAAAAATCTTTTTATTTATATATAATATTAAATATCTTACCTCTAAAACTTAACACAAACAGAAGTCTTATGTTGAAGTTGTCAGTCTGTTAACTGCGAAATAACGAGCACCAAGTTCATAAACTTAATTTAAAAAGATTGCACACACTATTACATACTTCAGATCACCTATTACATATCACGAATTATAAATACAGGCGCTATATAAACGAAAATACATATTATATCCACTGATTTCACGGTCTCGCCATGATAAAAATCTGACTTGATCGGCCCACTGTTCACTGTTGCCAAATTTCAGTATTCCGGCCTAGTGTTATAGGTGGCCATGATACAAACAGCACGAGTCGTCAAGTCATGTTCTAACCTTACTTGCTAACCATCTAATCTTCTTCTTTTTTTTATTCTTGGCCTTTACATCAATGCATACAAAATCCCTTCTAAATAGGCAACAAACACTACATCTCACATGCAATGTGAGACACATACTAATAAAAATGCTTCAGTTCGGCTATCCTGATGACATTGACGTCCTCGTCACATTAAAAAAATTAAACATAAAAAGGATTTACAAAACAAACGCATAGCTAAATACATAAAAATAAAACACCTCAATAATTACTTAGGTCATTTTGGGAACTAATTTTAATCTTTCTGCGGATAAGATTCCCTTGTATAATTTTCCACTCTGCTGTTCCCCAATTATGTCCTCTACAATATATCTATCGTGATCTAAAACCCGAGTTATTTCATACGGCCCTCTATACTTGGGTTCCAACTTCCTACTTTCACCTACAGATGGTATTTGATCCTTTACCATCACCAAATCCCCTACAGCGTACTTTTTTATAGGGTTTTTGTTTTTGTTATAAACTTCTGACTGTTTTGTACGGTTTTGTTCTAAACGTTTAGCCACAGTTTCATGATCTACTAATTGACTTGTATCTGAAAAATTTGTATTTAAATCGTTAATCTCAATTGTTAAAGGATTATCTCGTAAACCTATGGCACTATGTTTAAATATTATCTCAAAAGGAGTACATTTTGTAACTTTATGTACAGTGGTATTTAAACTCCACTGTATATCAAATATTTTATCGTCCCAGCAATATTTCCCTCCCTCAGATTCACAATCAATACTCGTTGATAAGCAGGAAAGAATTGTTTTGTTCAACCGTTCGATTTGTCCATTTCCCCTCGGCGTTCCTGCAGCTATTTTTACATGATTAATGTAATGATTCTTACAAAAATTTTCAAAACAGTCTGCTGTAAAAGCAGATCCTTGATCCGTTATAATTCTGAAAGGTTTACCATAATTAGAAATGAATTCTAGCATAAAATTGACACTCTGATCTGCAGTAGTATCAGGTACTGCCTTTAATACCGTATACTTTGAAAACCCATCTATTAGTCCTAAAATATATTTATTTTCGTTAGATGTGCGTACAAATGGTCCTAAATGATCCAAATGCACTGTGTGAAAGCAAGTATTCCCTTTTTCTAATGGATGTAAATATCCACGTTTAGTGTTTGGCATTTTATGATAGATACAGCTTATACACCGGTTTACATACTTAGATACCGATTCACGCATATTCGGGAAATAGTAAGTTTCTTTAAGTTTTGCAAGCGTTTTATCAATACCTAAATGATTGATATTTCGATGCGTTTCACCTATTATATCGATTTGTAACTCATTTGGTACATATAGTCTCAATTTGTTACTCTTCAATCTGTATACTCGTCCATTACATAAAGTAAATTTTTTATGAGTTTGTTGGTCTGCATTTTCCAAATTTTTACACACAGTCAAAATTTCGGGTGAAGCCCTTTGCATAGCCGCAATCCAGTCAGTTGAAATATTAATATGTAAAATGGGAAGACCTTCAATTTCAGTATCTCGACTATCTTCCACTGGATTTCTACTTAAAGAATCAGCTACAGCATTAAGCTTAGATGAGTGGTACTCAATTGTGTAGTTAAACTCTGATAATCGCACAAACCACCTACCAATACGTGGATTCATGTCTCTTTTATTTTGTAACATTTTTAGACTATTGCAATCAGTTCGGATAATAAAATGAATACCAATAAGGTAAACTCTAAATCGCTCCACCGAGTTTACAATTGCTAAAGCTTCTAGTTCGTACGAATGATAAAGTACCTCTTCGCGAGTAGTTTTCCGACTATAGTAACTAATTGGATGTAGCTTTTTATCGGACTGTTCTTGCAGTAAAATACCGCTCAAACCCGATTGAGATGCATCAGTATGCAACTCTGTTTTTGCAGATGGATTATAGACACACAAAATTGGTTGTTCGCTTAATAGTTTCTTTATTACAGAAAACGCCTTTTCGTGGTCATCCCCCCAATAAAACTTTTCACCTTTCTTTAACAAATCAGTCAAAGGTTTTACAATCAAAGAAAACCCCTTAACAAAACGTCTAAAATAACTAGCTAAGCCAATAAAACTTCTCACTGATTTTAAATCTTTAGGTTGTGGAAAGTTTGTAATACAATTAGTTTTAATTTTCCCTGGAGCTATACCTCTCTGACTAATTTCGAAACCTAAATAATCAATCTTAGTCATAAAAAAGTTACACTTGTCTAGTCTCAAAGTTAAGTTTGCGTCCCTAAGAATTTCTAAAACTTCCTTTAAATAAGTTAAACCCTCTTCTACCGTTTCAGAAGCTATAATAGTGTCATCTAAATAACATAATGCATTAGAATGTTTAAGTTTACCTAAAATTAAGTTCATTAGCCTTTGAAAAAGAGCTGGTGCATTACACAACCCAAAAGGTAATCTTTTAAATTGATATAAACCATCAGGAGTAATAAAACTTGTTTTATCTATTGAATCTTTATGCATGGGTACTTGGTAATATCCACTTTTCAAATCTAAATTGGTAAAATACTTTTTATTGTGTAAATGATCTAATTGATCTTCTATACGAGGTAATGGATAGTGATCTTTAACTGTCAATTTATTTAAAGCTCTATAATCTATACATAAACGAACATCACCTGTTTTCTTTTTTACTAATAAACATGGACTAGCATATTCAGAAACAGAATCTTCAACTATATTAGCATCTTTTAAATCTTGAATTATTTCTTTAATCTGACCTCTTTCATGAAAAGATAATCTGTATGGTTTATAATAAATTGGTTTATCTGACATCAATTCAATTTTCATAGAAATTTTATCTGTAACACCTAATTGTTTCATATTTTTAGCCACTACATCTTTATATTCATTAAGAAGATTTAAAAGTTCAATTGCTTCATTACCTTCTAACTCAGTTTTAATTTCATCCATCTCTATTTTCTCTTTATTGACTTCTTTTTTTAAACTAATCTGACTTTCACCAATTTTAACTTCTTGACATGTTTCTGCCCTAATTAATTTACTGTCTTGTTTGAATTGTAGTTCTTTTCCGGAAATATTTAGAACTGGTACTATTGAATTACCGTTATCATTAGTTCTTATGACACAATGAGGAATAGCATGATCATCACGAATACTACCCTCAATGCAGAGTTCATGATTAGGGAGATCAGTTTTAATTGAAATATGACCTAAATAATCATCAGGTATTTTTATATCTTGCTCAACTTTCAAAACAATTTTTTGATTTACATTACAAGGCAAGTTATTAATATTTTCAATTTTTAATTCATCACTTCTACTTGTTATCTGTACATTAGGTTGTTCTGTAAAAGGATGCCCTACTATTAAAGGTACATGTTGTGACTCCTTTGGGACTACATGAACTTTACATTTTACATTGACCCCTTCAATACTTATTGTTGCAGTAAGAAGTCCCAATGGTTTCACTAACCCATTACCATAACCAATTAATGGTTGTACATCATTTTCATAGAAAGAAAGTCCTAACTGACTCAAAACATCCTCTCTTATAGTTACACAACTACTACCTAAATCTATATAACATCTTATCAAATGATTATTTGGACGCCGTTATGCACTAATGTATCAACCCACAAAATTTCAGTTTTCGAGTTATATATACTGTATTGTTGAAAATATTATCTTACACACTTCTAAGTACTTTTTAGTGTGATATTAATAAGACAAAGGACTGAAATTTAAGAAAATATCTTGTTATAATTTATGAATCTATCATTGTATGTTTAACACTAATAGTTCAAATGCCTTAATACAAATACGAATCTAGTACGCCTATATGTTATTTTGCACAAATGTATCAAGCCTTGAAATTTGTGGGTTGATACAGAAGTGCTTATTTCTGTGTTGAGAATTTACTACTTCTTAACGCTAGTGCGGAGTCTAAAATAAGTGTATTTTAGTGGAAATTATTCTGTTTAACGATTACGTAATCGTAAAAAGTTATTGGTTTATGAAGCAGATATCATATTAATAATATTTGTTTCAACTTTTACTGGTAAGTTTATTAAAACAATGTTTTTATATATTTTTCTAACCTCAAAATGTATTTAAGCTCGAGCTTAAGAAGTTAGTTAAAATATATTAGGCATCTAATTAGTGTGAAAATAATTGTTTTAATATAGAGGTTTACCAAAAATTGGGTTTTTTTTCAATTCGTTTTAAAAACTTGAATTAAATCATATTTTTTTGGTTGATACATTAGTGCGAAACATAAAAACTCTGTATATTGTCAGTTTCAAATGATTTATAGGGATTGAGTCATTGGTGCAAAATGTATTACTGGCTAAACGATAACAAGTGATTTTATCTTTTTATTGTTGTATGATATACCGGGTATTTCTAAAAAATAGCTGACTTTAATAATAAGTATTTTTTACTAGTATTATAAATTAGAATTTTGTAAAATTTGATCTTTATAAACTTTGAACAATTGTAAAAAGTAGGTATATCATTAGGTAACTTTCAATTAAACAAATTTGGGTAAAAAATTATAGGTTTCAGGTCGTATTAAAAAACTTGTAATAATTGAATAATTAGGTATAATTTTATTTCTCTATTTTCTAGATGTATCAGTTATGGCTAGAAGAGGGATGCTTCTGGTAAAAATGTGCCAAAATAATGACTATGAACCCGAGAATGAACTCCCTGATATTTCTATAAGCGAAAGCCAGCTTCAATATTCTCTTGAATTTCAAGATTCAAGATGTAGCGGTATTTTTTCAAGTTTAACTTCAAAAAATAATATATCAACTCAAAGTGATGCAGAATCCAATGTCGCAGAATCAAATGTCGCAATATCCAATGTCGCAGAATCCAATGTTGCAGAATCCAATGTCGCAGAATCCAATGTCTCAGAATTTAATGTCGTAGAATCCTATATCGCTGAATCTAATGTCGCAGAATCTAATGTCGCAGAATTCAACGTCGCAGACATTCCTTTGGATTTACTACATAAAACCGAAATTATCAATACAAACTACGTCATTTTAGACGTGGATCGTGAACTGGTCGAAGCTGTGAAATTGTTCTCGGAGGAAAGGCAAATGGCTGATCTGGATACTCAAAATGAAATATCTAATAGCACTAATGTGTCAGCTGCAGTTATTCCAGACACACATCAATTGTTGCAAGTCTCAACACATACTTCAGCTACAACTAGTGAAAACTTTGCAGATATCGATTTAAACAAATCAGTGATATCCAACTTTCTGCCTACCTCCAAGACAATTACTTCCACACCTATCCATGAACTGGACAATTCTTTGGCAGAAAAGAGGTCCTATGTAGAAGATGTAGATTCAATAGCTATTACGAATTCTAGTACAGACACGAGTAAAAAATCTAAAAAAGGTAGACCAAAGAAAGGAAGAAAGAGGAAAGTCTTGGATCAAAACAGAGAGATTAAAAAAGCACGTTACAATAACAACGAAGCCTATGTTAATAAATCGGGTCGCGTGATAGAACCTAAAAAATTTGAAGGCCAAAATTTTCGCTGTGGTTGCCCAAAAAAATGTACACAAATACTGACAGCCGATAAACGAAAACTAGAGTTTGAAAAATTTTGGAGTGCCGGAAATTATGCAGCGCGATGTGCACTACTACAAGGGTACGTTAAAGAGGTGCCTAAGAAGAGGACCTACTCTAACACAACAAAGAGGGTATTTACAAGAAAATATTCAATTTGTAATATTTCTGTTTGCAAGAAGACATTTTTAAATACTTTTTCAATCAGCCAATCAAGAATTAATGTAGCATTAGCTAAGGCTAAAACGCATGGCTCTATCAGGGATGGTAGAGGTCAGACAACTGGTGGGAAAAATAAATTGCTTGAAGAAAGAGTGGATAAAATAAAAGGTTTTATCAAACGCTTACCAAAATATAAATCCCATTATTGTAGAGAAAGTAACGCATCAAAATTTTTGTCATCCAACTTAAATTTATCAAAAGTTTATGATTTGTATAAATCAGAAATTAATAATCCAGTAAGCTTTTCGGCATTTAAGTCAATATTTTATAAAGACTTTAATCTTCGCTTCAAAAAACCCAAAAAGGACACATGCTCAATATGTGATTCTTTAACAGCTAAAAAACAAAATGCAAAAGCCGAACGACAAAAATTAGAGGCAGAACATCAATTGCATTTAGAACATGCATCATCTCTCCGATTGAAAATGAAAGAAGATTTAGATTTGGCAAAAACTGACGCAAATGTAGAGACATTAACTTTTGACATGCAAAAGACCCACTCTTTGCCTCATTTACCTTCAAATATTGTGTACTATAAAAGACAGCTAAATTTTTACAATTTCGGAATTCACTGTGGCAGTAACAACAGAGGCTACTTTTATACATGGTTAGAGCATGTAGCAGGAAAAGGAACTCAGGAAATAGGTTCATGTTTGAAAAAATTTATTGCCGACTTTTTAAAACCAACTACTACCCACTTAATACTTTGGGCCGACTCATGCGGTGGTCAGAACAGAAGCATTAAATTGGTGGTCATGCTTTTATACATTCTCCAAAATCATCATTCATTAGAAAAGATAACATTAAGATTTTTACAGCCGGGTCATACATTTCTTCCAAATGATTCTGAATTTGGTGATGTTGAATGTACTTTGAAAACACATAGTCGACTTTATACTGATGAAGATTTTACTAAAATAATGTTGTCTTGTCGCCGAAAAAATAAATTTATCGTCTATAAAATGAAGAGTAACGATTTTTTATCAGTAAAAGATATTTTAAACTCAATTACAAATAGAAAAGTAAGCACGAACAAACAAAAAATATATTGGCTCAAGACATTTGAAATAGAAATAAATAAGAAAAACCCATTAACACTTTTTATGAAACAGAAGTTAACGGATGTGCCCTCCATTGTAGACATTTCCAAAAGAAAAAAAGACATGAAAAATTTTGAAGAAGAACTTCCACTGCTCTGGCCGGACGGTAAGGCATTGTCTGCGGAAAAAGTCAAAGACTTGAAAGACATGTTAAAGCTTATCCCATCAGACGCAAAATATTTTTATGCCTTTTTAAAAGATGTGAATGTTGGAGAGTTTGAAGATGATGTGGACGGGTACGGGCCTGAACTTGATTTTGAAATAGAAGAACAATATGATGGTTAAAGAGAATATGTTATTAAATTTTTGATATTATGTTTCAATAAACCACTTTCTGATGTAAAATGTATTTTAATTATATATAACCTTTTAACCATTTCGCGCTAATGTATCAAGAGGTTTAATACATTTTAAATTAGCTTAATAATGTAAACTTTCATTTTGCACTAGTGTATCAAGAGGCTTAATACATTCGTACAAAACAACAATATATTACTATTGCTATATTTTGCAATAAAGAATTTTGATAATATTATTTAGGGAGAAAACTTTTTAATAATTTTATTACAAAACATATAAATCTAAAGCTATTTAACATCACACAAAACAATTAATATAGTAATTGGTTAATTCCAGGGAGAGTTATTACACTAAAACATATAACACGCATTTTCTCAAAACTAGTTCGATGTGGCTTGATACAATAGTGCATAACGGCGTCCATTTATTAATGCATCTTTAAAATACTTTGAGTGTGAACTTTGGTTATTTATTACTAATACTGAATTACTAGAATCTACTCGATTGTCACTAATTACATTTGTATTATTGTTAGAATTAACAGCTGTATTGTTTTTCTTTCTTGGACAGTCTCTAGCATAATGTCCAATAAGACTGCACTTAAAACAAGTTACTTGTTTTGGCTTTCTTGATGTTACATCAACTGTTTTATCATTTTGCGAATAATTTACATGTTTTGTACTCACCGATCTTCTTATATGAGTTGCCCCTGCTTTGAGGTCTGGCAGAAGTTCGTTTACCTTTTTATATCTGCTTAATGGTCCCAAAAAGTCCCTGAACCTAGTATCGTTCAATCCATGGACAATCCATTCGATCTGCTCTTCTGGTGGCATATTGCATTTGGTACAACGTGCAATTTTTTCGAAATAATATTCAACTATGTCTTGGTTAGGTTTCCATTTATAATTTTGGGCTTCCATTCTTAGGTCTACTAAACTACGCTTAACAGAGAATGTATCAGTTAATAATTCCTTCCATTCTTGCCATAAACGGTTTTCGCAAGGCAGACTATCACGCCATGTCTTTGCTACTCCTGCTAACTTAGAAAGGGCATAGTGTTTCATTGCTACTTCATCCCAGTCATAGAGTTCACCAAATTCCTCAATTTTTAAAATCCATTGATTTATTTCAATGTCATTTCTAACTGGATCGAAAACGGGTAGAACTTCATGCATATTTTGAAAATATCGTGGTCCATCCATCATGTAAGTAAGAACGTTATTACCTTCGGCACCTTGTATTTCTCTGCTCGCATTGGACATTTTGACTCGTTACCAATCAGCTTCTCACTGATTATTCAATAATTATACGGCTTCTCACCAGTACTTTGAACAATTCACCATGCAAACTCAGTTTCGCACTGAACAATGGACATGTGGCTTCACGCCGATTGAATATCCAATGATATCTGGTTAATCTCACTTCTGAAAAACTGTTATACTCCGTAACACGTCAGGAAAATGATTATAATAAAAACCCTCTGTCTTATTATCTGGTTTTTCTTTAATGATGAAACAAACTTTTAAAATTATACATGTAACATACAAACAGCACGAGTCGTCAAGTCATGTTCTAACCTTACTTGCTAACCATCTAATCTTCTTCTTTTTTTTATTCTTGGCCTTTACATCAATGCATACAAAATCCCTTCTAAATAGGCAACAAACACTACATCTCACATGCAATGTGAGACACATACTAATAAAAATGCTTCAATTCAAATTATGATTTATTAAATACCTTTTCCTCTTCTACGTTTTGAAATTCTAATAATTATTTTCTTTTATGTTTCAGACCGCTCTGGGGGCCTGTCAGTCCTTGATTTGGATTGCTTTTCTCAGGTTTCGTCGTCAGCTTGGAGAATTTTCAGTATAAATGGCCTCTAGTTTCCATTTATGGTTTATTTGAAAGGGTTATTAACTTAAATGGATATTTACCACGGGATTTTTAACAGGAACTTGTTGAAAAAGGTTAGTTTCACTTTTACTACATATATTTTGAGTTGTTTTACTTTATTCTAACTTAAATTTTAATTACTTTCCTAACATCACATTCAAAAAAAAAATCTCTCTTTTCTTCCATCTGTATCCCTCTTTTTTTTTTAAAATCAACAACCATGTGTCTCTTAGTTTTTAGTTTATTTTATTTCAGCTGACCAATCAAATTCATTTAATAATTTTTAATTTTTATTATTTGACTTGAATGTTTAATTTTATGTTCCTTTTTTAATATGAAAGTTTATTATTAATATCTTTAAATACTTCATTGTTGTTTTTATCGTTTAATTTCAAAATTTTAAAAATTATTTTACATTTGTTTTTATTTCTGTTACTAAGGTCTTTTCTTTCGTTCAAGTTGACAAATCCAAGTTCACTCCATAGACAAATTAATATATTTCTCTATGGTTCACTCTTAGTTAACTATGTTCATCGATATACTCTTTATATTTTTATGTCAGATTTTTTATATAACCTAACTAATAAATTTTTTATCTTTAAGGTTCTTTCTTTTTACATTAATATTAGCCAAGAAACCTTTTATAAAGCTTTTGAAGATTGAAGACTCTGAAAAATTCATATGAAAAGAATTTTTTATAATTTAGAAAGAAGTTATCAAGATTTCTGTTTTAAGTTCGGATTAAAGTTCAAATATATTTCAGGTGATTTGTTTATTTTTATTTTGTCAAATTTAATTCAAATTTTAGTTTATCTTTTTTTTATTAGTTACATTATAAATTTCAAACTGTCTTCTCTAGTTTCATTTATTTTTGTTTATTGATAAGAGAAATTTCCCTTTTAGATAGTTTTAATTTTTAAAACTTTATATAGAAATAACCCTTGTTTGGTGTATGTGATGTATGATACTATTTTCCATATCAATACGTTACTATACGTACTATACATTACTATACGTATACATATACGTTACTATAGTAACAGTCACGTGATGGTAAAGCTCCACCGTTTCTACTGTATGTAAGCATTCACCGTAATGTTGAAGCTAGAATCTAATAAATTATGTTTTTAGGAAAGAATTTATTAAAAAATTCAAGAGATCCGCTGAATATCAGTGGGCTCCTTTGGGGACTCGTTGGGTGTTTTGTCCCAAAATAATTTTTAAAAAATAGGTGGAAGTGTCAGTATAATTGTGGAATTTTCATAATGTATTTTTAGGGTGTCTAGTTCGTCCAGATGCGTAAGTGGGTAAAAGTTATAAAACCAACTAGGTCATTAATAATTTTACAGTGAACCAACTGAATTGTAAGTATCTGGTAAATTTCTAAAATCTTACTTTTAACCAACCTGTTATATCGCAGTTGATGACTAATTGTTTAAATTGGTTAAAAATTGAGAAGTTTCTGTATGTACAAACAATGATTTTCATCTTCAAAATTATCAATAATCTCCTACAATATTTACATAGTAAACTAGTTCCAATCTAACAGATACATGATAAAAACACAAGATCAGCAAATTCAATTGATTTTTATGTGAAAACAACCATTGAAGGTAGTTCGATGAAAAATTTATTCCACAAAGGTGTTGTACAATTTAATAACTTACCGCAGTAAATAAAAGTTAGTCAAAATGTGAAAATATTTAAAAATTATTAATTATATACATTAAAAGTAATCCTACAGAAATCTAGTGCCCTAGTGGTTCATATTCATATTTTTAGTCATATGTTTGTTTATTTGTTTAAACTATTTTATTTATATTACTTATGGTACATTTCTATTACTTACATCTTATATGTTTATATACTTATATTTTATGAGTTACAATTTACTCTTTGCATTTTTGTTCGTTTTTTCTTTTTATCTAATTATTTTTTAATCATCTAGTTTATTAAATATGTATTTTTTATTAACATTATCTATGATAAATTAAGCATAGCGAATGCGTTCTTTGTCTGCCCCTGCCTTCTTTTTCACACCTATTGCAGCATCGACGTCACATGTGACGTTTTACATTTGACATGTGACGTTTGACATGTGACTTGCAGCATCGACGTTTCATGTGACGTTTGAGTTGGCACTATTTTTCTTTGTACTCTTCGCTACACTGTATATTTATGCTGATGCCACTAGAGCACCATGCGTCACATATGTGAAAATTTCGATCCACCCTGTATATAATGGGTGATTCGCGTATATACTAGACGTTAAGGCCTTTCGAACGAGATGTCGTTTGCTATGATTGACTTTTAGTACGAGGGGTGCTGACAAACAACCTGCCAAAGATATTTTCACATTCGTTAAGGCCCTTTTGTCTTCCTAATTTGTGATATACGCCCGTACAAAAATACGATTTATTAATCATGATAAACGATATTCATACTAATACACCTACGGCACATGTGACGTTTTGACGTTTGAAGTTACATTTGACATGTGACATTTTCTCCGCTACACTCTGTATATGTTAAACCAAAGATTCGATCCACCGGTCTCCCGCATGTAGATGTCTCCGGTATCTCCGTCCGCCACCCACATGTAGATGTCTTCGGTTGAACAATGGCGGTCTCCGCCTTCCGCATGTAGATGTATCCGGCCGAATGTCTCCGCCTCCCGCATGTAGATGTCTCTGGTGGCGACACCTGTCAAACGTCACCGGTCAAACGTCACGTGTCACCTCTCAAATGTCACGTGTCACCTATTAAACGTCACCTGTCATATCCCGTGTCACCTGTCGTATGTCACCTATCAAACGTCACATGTCACCTGGCATATGTCACGTGTCAAACTGGAGGGGGTGGACCTATCAGGTGACATGGGGCGGGGCTACTGGAGGGGTGGACCAATCAGGTGACAGGGGGCGGGGCTACTGGAGGGGGTGGACCAATCAGGTGACAGGGGGCGGGGCTAAAATGGAAAGTGGAGGGGGGGCTACAGTGACCCATTCCCTACTCATATTGTTAGTCTTGAATTTTTATTATTTTGCAACAGTCAACAAAGAATTTTGGAAGGGAAGAACTGGTAGACATGGTATGGATCTTAGGTGAATCTAATAAGAATTGTTTACTTGCAACAAGAGTCTATCATGAGCGATATCCAGATCGTCGGCAACCGAATAAGAGAGCATTTCAAAAGGTTATGGCTGAAATTTTATGACACATTCCATACAATCAGATCGGGACGATCTGTTGTCAGGACTGGCCGAACTGTAGGCGACTATTAGTATATTTTTAAATTTTTCCGCCATGATAGCCGGATGTCGGCCATTTGGCGTTTGACTTTGACATAGTTGGTGAAAAGTTAAGGGTAATTAATGTGAGGACGAGAGGGTGTTGTTCTTATGTACTATAATTTATGGATAAAATACAAGTCTGAAGTATCATAATAATATGTGTTACCTCCACCTCCACAGAAAATATATGGATCATTACAAGCCAACTTGTGCAATGAAACATTTGCTGATTGTAGCATCTTTATCAATTGACTGTAAGTTTCTGTCAAATTATCTAAGGAATCACTACCTACCTGACAAAATATCATCTACATGACATTGACACAGGATGACATCAGAAGCTAAGGGAAATTTTTTTTGATTTCTATATGCTAACTCATTCAGTGTACGGGTAGCTAAATATGGAGCACTATTTGTACCGTATGTATCAGTTAATAGTTCTTAACACCTCAAGGGATCTGTAGGACTTTTTCGCTATAATATGTTTTGTGAAAATGTATGATTTGGATTTAATCTAATCATTCTATACATTTTTTGTATATCACAAGTAAGCACGACATTGAACATACGAAAGCGACAAAGAATATCAAATAGTTCTGGATGAACTGTGAAACCCTTTAACATGATATTATTTAACGAAACATTAGATGAACTTTTCATGCTAGCATCAAACACTATTAACCTAGTCGAACTACTATCTTCTCGAATCACAGAGTGAGGAAAGAAATATTTGTTTTCTTGGAACTCATTTACTAATTTCAAAGTAACATATCTAGTATGATTCAACAAAACATATTCATCTATAAAGGATTTATAATCTTTGAATAAACTACGATTTTTCTAAATTATCAAATTTATTTTTTGCCATGGAACAGGAATTACCTAACTTGAAATGTTCATTTGAACTCTTTAAAGGCAAATCTACCTGAAAGGAGCTATTTTCTAGAATTAGTTTACTATTTGTGAATATATATTCTCAGCTAATTCTTCATCAGGACTAAGAATTTTATTTTTTGATGAAATTTCTTCTATTTCCCAGAATTTTCGCAACAAATTATCAGTATCAGAACTTTGAAGGAAGAAACAACTATTATTTGAACGATCACCTCGTGAAACATATGAAATAGCTTCTTTAGGAATAGGACCACCTGCTATAGGCGATTTCGGCACGCTTTGGTTGGTAGGGACTTTGGTTAACCAATTGGTAGGTCCTCACAGGTATGACGTAAAGTACCAATTACAGGCGAAATCGTTTGGTTCTCAATTAGAACAGCTGATTGATGAAACTGACATCTATGTACTCCATTCCATCATTACTAGACAAAAAAAAGAAAAAAAACGGACAAAACTGGAAGAATTTTAGAATATTGGCCAAAAATACAATTCTTTCCAACGACTTTGTTTATTTACAAATAAAAATCGAAACGGAAACTACTTTGGACAAGGATAGAAAGCTACCAATTTCAGTAACCGAGCTGCAGATCTCGGTATGTGATTTGACAGACCAAAAAGGGTACCAAAGTTAAATTGACGTCATCGTTTTTCGAAACGAAATCGATTGGTAGAGTCCTATTCAAAGAAGAATGGGCCAGAGGCGTCAGAGCCTACGTCATCGTTAGGAGGCGGGTATTTGGTGAATTAATCGATATTCCAGTAGCGTAGTTGATTTTAACTTGCATAGAAATGTGATTTGAAGGTGTATTTATATTATCTAATTAAATAATTACATTGTATTTTAAATATTCAATTTTTATTTTAAAAATAGTTTTTCATAAAAAATTTATTATTTTAAAAAATTCGACGATTTAATGAGGTGGCTGTTTAGGTTTTATAAAAAATTTCTATTAAATCTTAATTAATATGTTAAATTTTCTCAGAATGAGCTTATACATTTTTTTCTGGTCATTCGGAGGTGTCTGATTGGAGGCGTGAACAGCCTAGTTCATAATCTGATGCCCTGCCGTCGCGTCGTCCGAGCTGTCTTCCGATGAGCCTGAGTTAAATTCTGCAAGCAATTGTTCAATTGATATCGGTAAAAAAATCTGTGATATGAAATACGATACATACCTGTGATTTTTCAAAGGAATGGTAATCCCTTCTTCAGCCTCTTTTTTCATAAAATTATATACATTGTACACAATTTCTCGACCTTGACTGTATAAAACCCGACCCTTCCCAAGTCTTTTAGGTTAGGTTAGTAGATACAATACATTGAAACCACCGAACAAATAAAAATTTACCAAATCGATCACAATATTAACAAATTCCAGTCAGAACACACAACACTTATAAGGGCACTGTAATAAAAAATAGTCTAAAGTTATGTGCACCAAAAATGCAAGCTTTTGCATTTAATTCCAGGAAGCCGCCGCCCAATAGCAACCTCGATTAGAAGGTATAAATACCTCTAACTAGACGATAATAGACACTTCTAATTCAACTTCTGTTCTAAAAGCTTTTAATTGTTAATTTATTATCTAATATTTATATTGTACTAAATATAATAAATTTTAAGTGTAAATTTAAATTGTTTTTAAAAAATAACTTTTCAATACGAAAGTTATATTTGGCGCAGTCAGTAGGATTCGTGCGGGTTGTGGAAAGACTTTCGCATAGTGTCGGTTGAACTATCCATAATCTTGGTGTTTCAACATCGAAGTGCGGATCCTGAAGAGCCTACCCCTTGGAGGAGCTGTTCTGGTAGCTTTGAGGAAGTTGAAGAAGTCGAGAAGAAACTCCAGTGCTTCAGATTATCACTGTAAGTGCCAAGTTTCTTTTGCCTTTCCTAAACCTTTTATTTAGAGTATAGGAGGGATATTGTGTTAAGTACGTGCTCAATAATTTGAGAATTTCATTATATTTTCATTGCAATTTATGAAAATAATATTTATTCATACTACATTGAATGAATGATTTAGAAATCTTAATAAAGCAAATTTCAGATTTAAATATTGAAAAACCCTTGATATCTAATAATTTTGAGAATCTAGATTTATCTGATAATTTAAAAATGGCTACTACAAGTACTAAATCACCCATCGTAATCAATTGGGATCTTTTCAAATTAAAATTAGAAAACATTAAACCTTATGATGGTAATTGTAATACTCTTAATAAATTTATTGCTCGTTGTGAACGACTAATTGAAACCTACGGTGTATATGAGGAACCTGACATAAATGCTCACATCCTAGAATGTATTCAAGAAAAATTAACGGGAAAAGCGGAAGCTATGGTTGGTAATAGAATGGAACTTGATACATGGCAAAAAATTAAAGACGCATTAAGACAGTGTTTTTCTGATAGGAGAGATTTAGATTGTATATTACAAGAATTAACAAGAACCAGACCATTTAAAAATGAAAATTTGATTGATTTTGGTGCTAGGTTACAATTGTTAAAAAGTAAAGTAATCCAAAGAATCAGTAATGATATAAGTTTTAACGAAAATGACATACGGTGCCATATAAATCATTGCGACAAAACAGCGCTTAATACGTTTATTGCTGGATGTACTGGCATCCTGAAAAATAATATGCATCTTAAAAAGCCAAATTCTTTGGAAGATGCCATGGCATATGTCGATGAATATGAAAACTTTGAAAGATTATACGGTCAATTAAATGAACCTAGACATCAACCATTCAGAAATAATTCTAAGCCTCAAACCTATAATAACTTTAACTATCCCAGAAATAATAATCAACATTTATATAATAATAATAACAATAATTATCAAAGGCCATATTTTCCAAGTCAACCCATCAATATACAACCACAGCCTCAGCCTCCTAGAAATTACCCAACTAACGCTCAAGTATTCGGACGACCACGTAATGTGTTTAAACCTAACCCAATACCTGCTAACAAATTACCTAAACCCGAGCCAATGTCAACAACTTCGAGGAATTTCTCATATAATACTAAAAATACTCATAATAATAATACAAATAGACATCAAAATAATAATCACTATTTCCGAAATAATGGCCAAAAACCAAATTTCGTAGCTGAAGAGTTGTACGAAAACGAAATCGATGAAGGTGATCAAATCGATGATCATGAAGAAGTCGAAGACGATAATTTTGTTCACTCTGTAAAAGACGATAAAGAACATAATACAAATTTTTGTCTAAAGCCTCTGAAAAGAAATCGGAGATAATAGAAATAAATATAGCATCAGATAACCCACTTCCATATATAGAAATTAAAAACCCAAACTTAAAGCTTCTCATTGATACAGGCAGTACACGTTCTTTAATTAGGCCATCAGTTGCAGAACAATGGTATTCTAATTGCATTTATCAGTCTAATGTTGATATCAAAACCTCGCTTGTCAGCAAACGCATTAGATATCAAGCTGAAATACCAGCATTCAAGGAATTCAATTTCAAAGGTAATATAAACTTTATCTTATATGATTTTCACGAATTTTTCGATGGAATCATAGGCGTAGAAGATATGGTTAGAATGAATTTTAATATAGATTTTACTAACAAACAATTAATTAGTAATGACATATCTATTCCCATAAAATTTCGGTCACCCACAGATATAAAATTTGAATTCTCAGTAGGTCCCACAGAAAAATTATTGAAAGCATTACCTGTAAGCATAGTTAATGGAGAAATTTTAATCAAAGAAACTTATTTAGATGGACTTTACATTCCTGAAACATTAACCATTGCCCAAAATGGCTATGCTATAGTTGAAATAACTAATAAAAGCAACAAAACCATTTCAATAACCTTAACGGAACCAATTTCGGTTAATCCTTTTTTATCCACTCAATACGAATTACATAACTTCGATTATATTAACAAAGAACTCGAAAATCAAACAGTAAATAATAATAAGATAGTAGACATAAATAGTTTGCTTCGAACAAATCATATGAACTCTGAAGAGGAAGCTAGCATAATTAAATTATGTCGAAAATTTTCTGATATTTTTCTAAAACCAGGTGATCCATTACCATTCACTTCCAAAGTAAAACACATGATTAAAACCACAGATGAAAGCCCAGTTCATACTAAATCCTATAGGTACCCCTATGTACACAGGGAAGAAGTTAAGAGACAAATCAATGAAATGCTAGATAAAGGCATCATAAGAGCCTCTTACTCCCCTTGGAGCTCACCTATATGGATAGTGAGTAAAAAGCTGGACGCATCTGGGTGTCAAAAATGGCGTTTAGTGATAGACTACCGTAAATTGAATGAAAAAACAATATCTGACAGATATCCAGTGCCAAACATCACTGATATTTTAGACAAATTGGGTAGAGCCCAATATTTCAGCACCCTTGATTTAGCAGCTGGTTTTCACCAAATCGAAATGAGCCAATCATCGATAGAAAAAACAGCTTTTAGCGTAGACAACGGTCATTACGAATTTTTGAGAATGCCCTTTGGTTTAAAAAATGCCCCTTCAACATTTCAAAGAGTAATGGATGAAGTATTAAAAGACCTTCAAAATAAAATTTGTATGGTATACATGGACGATATTATAATTTTTAGTACCAGTCTCCAAGAGCACCTTCAAAATTTACAATTAGTATTTTCAAAATTAAGAGAAGCCCACCTTAAAATCCAACTAGATAAATGCGAATTTTTACGCAAAGAAGTTGAATTTTTAGGCCATGTAGTGACCCAAGATGGAATTAAACCAAATCCAAAAAAAATCGAAGCAATAAAAAAATTTCCTATACCTCGTACACAAAAACAAATTAAATCATTTTTAGGGTTATTAGGTTATTACAGGAAGTTCGTTAAGGACTTTGCCAAAATAACCAAACCAATGACCATTTGTCTGAAAAAAGAAAACAAAGTCGAACATACAAAAGAATTTATTGACTGTTTCAATACATGTAAAAATTTATTAACTTCCGAACCCATTTTAGCCTACCCAGATTTCAATAAACCTTTTGAATTAATTACTGATGCATCAAATTACGCCATAGGTGCCGTCTTATCCCAAGAAGGACATCCTATTGCATATGCATCGCGAACCCTTAACAGTGCAGAAATTAATTACTCTACAATTGAGAAAGAGTTATTAGCTGTTGTTTGGGGATGCAAATATTTTAGACCCTATTTATTTGGTCACGAATTCCTTATTCTGACAGACCATAAACCTTTGCAATGGTTGTTTTCGTTAAAAGAACCAAATTCACGTCTTGTTCGATGGCGATTGAAATTGGAAGAGTTCGATTATAAAATAAAATACTTAAAAGGTAAATCAAATTTAGCAGCTGATTCTTTATCAAGAATTAAACCTGATTATGACCTAAATGCATTCGAGACAGACTCATTAGACGTTAATGTTGACGATCTTGACGAAATAATTGAAAGAGAAATTGACAATCTAACTTCGCAACGAAATCCAATTGAAAACGTTGACATGCTACCTAATTTATCCGCAGACGACGTAAATGATATTTTAGGCAATAATTCAAAAGTAAATATAATCTCTGATATTCAAATAAACCCACCAGACAAAATAAACCAGCCTGACGATACCGACCTGGAAACTGTTCATACATCAGCAGAAAATCCTATTCTAGGAATACCTATCACAGATAAAGCATTGAATTTATATAAAAATCAAATCTTGCTAACATGTGGCGAATCTAATGAAGTGAAACCCACACGAGAGAAAGTTTTTGAAAATAATCGCGTGCTTGCTGTGTTATCTGAAAGAAACTTAGAACAAAGCATAATTCAGTTTGTTAAAGAATTCATAGATCCAAAACGAACGTATGCTATATATTTCAGAGCCCCTCTCACCCCTGAAATATTTGCTGTAACAGTTCAAAATTTCTTTAAAAATTCCTCGTACAAATTTGTGCATTGTACAAAAATCTTAAGTGACATTTTAACTACAGACGAACAAGCTGAAAAACTTAATTATTTTCATGTTTATAAAAAAGGACACAGAGGAATAAATGAGCTTAAAGCCTCACTTAGCTCAAGATATTATTGGCCCAAAATGTCAGAAGACATAGAGAAATTTGTAAACAATTGCGAAACATGCCTTAAAAATAAGTATGATCGAAATCCCCCTGTGATAAAATTTAATCTAACCCCAACAGCCTCAAAACCATTTGACCACATACACATTGACGTATTCCGTTTCTCAAACCACCCCTATCTTACCATTATTGATTCATTCTCAAGATATGGACAATCCTACCCTCTCTCCAGTGTCAATGGTACATCAATATTAGATGGTCTCCTGAACTATACAACACACCATGGACTACCTTTTAAGATTACCGCCGATTGTGGTACCGAATTCAAAAACCACGATTTAGAAGACTTTTGTAAACTCCATAAAATTGAATTACATTACACTACTTCAAAAAATAGTAACTCCAATTCCCCTGTAGAAAGATTTCACTCTACTCTAATAGAACATCTCAGATGTTTAAGAGAAACCAATAAAGACCTAACCATGGATCAATTAATGAAACATGCAATCCTATCCTATAACAATTCGATTCACTCTGTAACCAAATTCACACCCTTCGAAATAATTAAAGGCCATATTAATAGCCCAGATCCTTTTGATCTGAACGATCACCTCGTGATATCCTATTACGTCCAAAATCATAAACAAGCGGCTAAAGATATTTATAAAAACATTCATGAAAGAAATGCAGCAACAAAAGAAAAAATAATTACAAAAATAAATGAAAAAAGATCAGACCCCCCTGATTATTCCAAACAAGAAACAGCCTATGTCCGAACAAAATCATGGGATAAAAAATTACCAAAATTTAAGAAAACCAAAATTATCAAAGACAAAGGTATAATCTTGAAAACAGATAAAGGTACTTATCATAAAAGTATCGCCCGAAAACCTAAAAGTAATTCTAATAATATTTTACAGGAACAGCAAGGTCATGAACCCGATGGCGATTCTGACGTTGTACCTGGTACTCAATCTGCCGAAGACACAATGCAATGACGACATTCGTGTCATACCCCTCGAAAATCTCTTACTACCCATTAAATTAGGAACTTGTAGATTAGTTTATACTAAACATACTTTTATTCATTATTTAGATTTAGGTGAAATAGTTAAACAAACTAGTATTTTAAAGAACAACTTTTTAGTTATAAGAAATAATATTGCAAAAATTAATGCTTCAAATCCAATTTCTTATCATGCCCTAGCCGAAAATATGCTAGAGAGAACAGAATTCCTGATAAATTCACTCGAGAAAAGAGTTGAAAATATACAACCTCACATTCGGACAAAAAGAGGACTTATAAACGGACTAGGAAAAGTCAATAAATGGCTTTTCGGAAATCTTGATTCCGACGATGGTATCAAATACGACAGTGCTATTCAGACTTTAGAACAAAACCAAAAACAACTTATTCATGAAACCAATTTACAAATATCTTTACATAAAAAACTGATAGATCACTACAATAAATCCCTCACAACAATGTGGCAAAATCAAGTAAAACTTCAGTCAAATTTAGAAAGATTTCAAGATGCGATATACAAAGAAATTAATAATTTAGACAGCTACATCACCTTTCAAGGTACAATAAGTCAAATAAATCTAGATTGCCAAAATATGATAACATTTATTGATAATATTGAAAACGCAATCATATTTTCAAAATTAAACTCATTACATAATTCAATAATATCTAGCCAAGAAATTATAGACATGATTGATTACTTGCATAAAATATATGATCCAGAGGAAGTTCCCAAATTTGAGAATGTCTTAACATATTATTTACTCCTTGGAACTCAAGTAACCTTTTCAAAATCCAAACTCATCTTTGCCATACATATCCCAATCCTCAAACCAGAATACCTAGAATTTTACCATATCTACCCAATAATTCAGAACCTTAAACTATTTACACCCATCTATCCTTACTTGGCACGGAAAAATCAAGAGACGCAAACCCAAAAAGAAGAATGCCCAAAATTAGAAGATGTGTATTATTGCAAACAAGACTTCGCATCAAGAGACAACTGCACCCTACAACTTCTTGATGGCAACCTTCCCGAAAAATGTTCCGTTAACGAAATTAGAATCCATGAATCCATCATAGAGCAAATAACAAATAACGAAGTCCTTATCATCCCAGATAACTCAGAAAAAGTAATTTCCAAGTGCGAAAGAGATCAATTTCTTGAAATCTACCGTCCATCCCTCGTAACCATTCCAGAAAAATGTGAAATCACTATCAAACAAATGACATTTAGCAACAATCCACAGATTCAAGAAGGAAAAGCGTTAATACTACCAAAAATCGAGATTTCGTCACTTCAAACAAGAAAAACATTTCAAAATTCAAATATCACTAAAATTAATTTCGAAAACCTTTTTGAATTAGATCAAATAGCCGAACAATTAGAACCCCTTCAAGAAATCAATAACAACTCATACATTGTACCTTCAACAATTGGGGCCATATTTAGCATAATAGTTATAATACTGATAATAACAATTTTAATAATAATCAAGAAAAAGAAGACAAGAAAATCCAAACCATCCACCGAAACCGAAATGGAAAATTTGGAAGAAACTAGAAAAACTAACTCCATTATTTTTTCAGCTTAAGAAGGGAGGAGTTATGTGCACCAAAAATGCAAGCTTTTGCATTTAATTCCAGGAAGCCGCCGCCCAATAGCAACCTCGATTAGAAGGTATAAATACCTCTAACTAGACGATAATAGACACTTCTAATTCAACTTCTGTTCTAAAAGCTTTTAATTGTTAATTTATTATCTAATATTTATATTGTACTAAATATAATAAATTTTAAGTGTAAATTTAAATTGTTTTTAAAAAATAACTTTTCAATACGAAAGTTATATTTCTAATAAAACGAAAAATTAAACTTCTGACAACACTGAAAATGAATCACAAATATACGCTTATGGATGTGCTCCCGGCGAAGTAATTTTCAATTCTACGAAAAACGCATAGCTCAGCCACGGCGTTGCCAGCTGTTCGAGCGCTGTCGTTTCCACGATGAATTGAAAATAAATAAGCATTGTACGCCTTTTGTCAAAATTGGAAAGAGTACGCATTATCTGCAGTCTCATTTTAGTGTGACCGTCATG
This sequence comes from Lochmaea capreae, assembly GCA_949126875.1. Classification (NCBI taxonomy): domain Eukaryota; kingdom Metazoa; phylum Arthropoda; class Insecta; order Coleoptera; family Chrysomelidae; genus Lochmaea; species Lochmaea capreae. Next base: position 23,424,681 of record OX421409.1, on the reverse strand, counting down.
GCCCATTCTACTTTGAATCGGACTCTATGTATGTGACAGACCAAAGTGGGGGACCAAAGTGCGGTACCAAAGCGTGCCGAAATCGCCTATTATAATTTTCACTCAACGATATAATGTAACGCGTTTACTACCTCTACACGTCACTATGGACACCCTTGATGTTGAATAATTAATCGGAATGCTCGGGCGCCAGATTTTTATCGTGGTTTGCTCCACGGCCCCTTGACACTTATCGTCAAGAGTTCCAGATAGCCTCAGATGGAGGTTACGGCGAATTCCAGGGGTCTTGTTGAGCTATTTTAGCTACTAACTACCAAATTGCTATTACTACTCTGTGGTCGATTTTATGGATACTTCTCTAGGTACGAGCAAAAGAAAACGGGGAAAAGAACGTAGCGGACGTAACGGTCAGAGCCGGCAAGGTTATCAACACAACGGAAAACTACTATTGTTACACGAGTCGAAAATGGTTTAAATCTGCCGGGTAATCAAACAAATTATGGCTAGGCCACTTCCAAGTCTGATTAGCCCTTGAATTTAAAGAAAACCGGCAAACTATTATTCCAACGAGTTAAAAAAAATTATTATAGGATTGTATCACGTAGCTGATAAAAACGAGTTAAATCTGCCGGGTAATCAAACAAATTATGGCTAGGCCACTTCCAAGTCTGATTATCCCTTGAATCTAAAATAAACCGGCAAACTATTATTTCAAAAAAAATGTAAAAGAATTGTACCACGGAAATAAAAAGAAACGATTTAAATCTGCCGGGTAATCAAACAAATTATGGCTAGGCCACTTCCAAGTCTGATTAGCCCTTGAATTTAAAGAAAACCGGCAAACTATTATTCCAACGAGTTAAAAAAAATTATTATAGGATTGTATCACGTAGCTGATAAAAACGAGTTAAATCTGCCGGGTAATCAAACAAATTATGGCTAGGCCACTTCCAAGTCTGACTATCCCTTGAATCTAAAATAAACCGGCAAACTATTATTTCAAAAAAAATGTAAAAGAATTGTACCACGGAAATAAAAAGAAACGATTTAAATCTGCCGGGTAATCAAACAAATTATGGCTAGGCCACTTCCAAGTCTGATTATCCCTTGAATCTAAAATAAACCGGCAAACTATTATTTCAAAAAAAAATGTAAAAGAATTGTACCACGGAAATGGAAAGAAACGATTTAAATCTGCCAGGTAATCAAACAAATTATGGCTAGGCCACTTCCAAGTCTGATTATCCCTTGAATCTAAAATAAACCGGCAAACTATTATTTCAAAAAAATGTAAAAGAATTGTACCACGGTAATGGAAAGAAACGATTTAAATCTGCCAGGTAATCAAACAAATTATGGCTAGGCCACTTCCAAGTCTGATTAGCCCTTGAATTTAAAGAAAACCGGCAAACTATTATTCCAACGAGTTAAAAAAAAATTATTATAGGATTGTATCACGGAGCTGATAAAAACGAGTTAAATCTGCCGGGTAATCAAACAAATTATGGCTAGGCCACTTCCAAGTCTGATTATCCCTTGAATCTAAAATAAACCGGCAAACTATTATTTCACAAAAAAAAATGTATAAAAGAATAAACCGGAATAAAATGAAAATGTCCCAATTCACATAAATCTTATGTGTATATTAACGACCAGTGAAGAAAAAATTGGAAACTCAATATAGAACCGGAGAACAAGAAAATATTCACGGTGGTAATAAAATAAAATTCTACGGCAAATCTCCTTCAACTATAAATTTTTATTCTTAAAACTATTTGAACAATCAATAAATAAACTTCTTCGAAAAAAACGGAAAGGAAAATTTTCCAGATAAAAATTTACACTGCGTAAACTATCTCAACGGCGGTACGACAATTTCGAATTTTTAAGTGTATTAATAAAATATTTTTACCATTCAAAATCACACACTGTATCCCGGAGTTCACACTCTCCAATACTCCGGACACTATCTTTACGGAAAAAAAAACACGCGGAAGCTCGTTTCGGTTTCGATCTCTTCTTTCTACTCTCAACTAATTACTCCCGATCACTCTCGAAAATTTCAAAATCTTCATTTTTATATTCTCATTATAGGTGTTAAACTTTATTTTTTATGTTTAACAAAAAGTTTGCCATATACTGAATGTCTTTCGGAATTAATTCAAAGGTATATATACCAGACGTCCTTTTCGGTTAGAAAATTTTAAATTGTTGAAACTACTAAATTTGATAGAATTTGAATTTGTGTACCTCCGGACTAATACTTAAAAATATAACGGTAATATAAAAAAAATCTATTCGGAAAATAAGTAACGAGTTATATAGTTACGGAAAAAAAAAGCAATAAAATTAAACCTCAAATGAGTGACACCAAAAATAACTCGTTACACACCCCCTTTTCTTCGGTAAAAAAAAAATTAATGAACGAAAGTGCAACTTTCGGTCATTACATTTTTTTTTCCACATTACATCTCACTATCTATATACAGAAAACAAAAAAAAATACTAAATGTCCAGTTAACGGAGATCCAGGATGTAGCGGCCTCTTTACATGGAACGTCGTCGTCGGATGGAGGGGTCTGGAAGGCGAGGTCCTCTTCCACGGGAAGACTGACGTCGGTATGACCTGGAGCAGCGTTCCAGGCTGGGGGAAGATCGCTCGGCATCGATGCTGCACTGGGTGGCAGAGTCCTGTGTTCGTCGGGGTTGGTTGGCACGGGCGACCAGGTGGGCTTGTACTGCCACCGATCGGATACGGGGGCCGTGTCTATCACACGGGCAATCTCGGGACATCCGTCCCACTTGTCCACAGCGGGAACAAAACAAAATGTATGGTCGGCTGCAGCTTTCCCGGCGGTGATCTGAGGTTCCACACCTCCAACAGAGGTCGTCCGTCAGAGTGATGAACTTCCTAGGTTCCTTTGATCTGCGCGGCATGTCGGTTTCTGGCGGTTGCTGTTGTATCTTCCTTGGGATCTTTTGTTGTGACGGTTTGTACTTTTGACATTGCAGACATCTTCTTACGTATTTGGTGATATCTCTGAACATTCCTGTCCAATAGTACAGTCTCGCAATACGGTTGATGGTTTTCGCTATCCCTAGATGTCCGGCGTTTGGAGCATCATGGTTTTCCTGAAGGATTCGGGTTCGGTCAGGTTTTGCGATGCACAGTTTCCATGGATCGGACATTTCTGGTTCCCTGAAATCGTTGATGTCCCAGAAATGACGGTATAGCCGGTCTTCCTTTATGCAGTAGTCCGGAAACTTCTCTGGATCCTTCAGGACCTCTTCTTTCCTGTTCCGGTACCACGAACATTCGGCGGTTATATCGGTCAGACAGAGTGCAGCCGGTAGATCGGTTTCGGAAGTCATTGGTAGCGGATTTGTGGACAAAGCATCAGCCACACGATTTAGAGCACCTTTACGGTACTGTATCTCGAAATCATACTGTTGTAGAAAAATACTCCACCTTGCTAAACGTCCGGACGGACTAGATATGGAGTGCAGCCATCTAAGAGATTGATGATCGGTAACAACCGTGAAATGGTAGCCCTCTAAATAAGGACGCATCTTTTCAATCCCCCAGACAATGGCAAGACACTCTTTCTCGGTGACGGAGTAGTTTTTCTCGGTAGGACTCAGGGTGCGACTTGCATACGCTACCACGTGCTCGTGGCCATCTTTCTGTTGGGTAAGGGCTATTCCCAAACCATATTCTGAGGCATCGGTCTGCAGAGTGAATGGCATGGTAAAATCCGGGCAGCTTAAAACGGGTGCTTCCGGCAGACAGGTTTTGATTTTAGCGAAAGCGGCTTCTTGTTCTTCAGCCCACTTCCATCGCTGTGATTTACGGAGCAATTTCGTTAACGGAGCTACCTTTTCTGAAAAGGAAGGCACAAATCTCCTATACCAGGACGCAACTCCCAAAAATCTTCTCAGTTCTCGGATATTTCTCGGTGCTGAAAATTTCACAATACTTTCCACCTTCTCTGGATCGGTACGGATTCCATCTCCAGTAATTTCATGTCCTAAGTATTTCATGTACGGTAGACAGAAATGACATTTCTCCGGATTAAGTTTCAGTTGAGCCCCTCGTAATCGGCGGAACACTTCGGACAGGTTTTCCAGGTGTTGATCGAACGTTTCCCCCAGAACAATGATGTCATCCAGATACGCAAAAGCGTAAGGATCTAGATCTGGACCTATTAATCTATCAATCAGTCTCTGGAAGGTAGCAGGTGCGGAATGTAAACCAAACGGAAGAACCGTGAATTGAAACAATCCACGTCCCGGTGCGGTGAATGCGGTAATAGGTTTACTTTCGGGCGTTAACGGAACCTGCCAATATCCACTCTTCAAATCCAAACTGGAAATATACTTGGCTTTACGCAATTTATCTAGAATAGCATTAATAAACGGAAGAGGATAAGCATCCTTCATTGTTACCTCGTTAAATCTATGTCTATGAAAATCTATGTATAAAAGGTAAGGACGGTAATTGTCAAAGGTAACGGTAAGGTAGTTTTGTCATCTTGTGATTATCGTGTCGTTATGTCATCGGATAAGGCAAAGCATACACTGAGAACGAAAGGTAACGATAGGGTGCGATAATTTCTCAGTGTATATAAAACGATAAGGTACGGTACGGTAGGTTTTAATAAAACGCTGGGATCTCAGATACGCAGAGCGAAAAATTCCAGCAAATACCAAACAAATGTCTCCGTGGAGACACAAAGATAAACACGGGGAGTAATGTCAGCCTAAAATTGATTCAGAATATAATTCCGTCGGAATTCTAATTATTTCATAAATCAGCCTAATTTTCACCGAGCAAAGAGTAAAGATTTGTCATAAAGACGTCACCCAAGGTGAAATACTACTTAACCTAGCAAAAAAATTTTGGCATGGCGACAACACTAGTGTTCCACAAGGAACGGTTCTAAAATATCCGATAACGGTAGATATTTCACAAATATCACAATACGGCAACGCAAAAGGTATGTTAAGGAAGAGAAACAAATACATAGATATTTACTTTGAATGGGTAACGGTAAAATGATATTGACGATATACGTGAACTCTGAAAGATCAACAAAGGTTGAAATAAGTGCGTTTGTGGCAGGAATGGTATGTGGCGACATAATGAAAACATAAAATTGATAGACTTTTATCACATAACTAAACTAAAAAAGGTACTAATTAGAAGACAGAAAGCATAAATGGAGGTCAGAAATAATAGCGCCCAATCAACAATCGGTGAGGTTGCCAGTTAGCGTCCACAGTAGCCATTGGTCATCGATCCGAAAGTCGATCCAGCTCTATATATTTCGTCCTTTGATATGATTCCTTCTTAAATTGAACAAGGTAATAAAAATAAAATTACACCCATGATCCTGTCAGGAAATACAGTACATCGGTTAAGAACTGTATAAAAATGTGGCCAACCTGGTTAAACAATGAAAAACGACTAAAAACTAAGGAAGTATTGCCATTGAAGACAAGGGAAAGGGAAGAAAAACGAAGAAAACCAAAATAATAATAATGGTAAACTAAAACACAATTGTACCGTTTTTCAGGAGAACGATATCGAAACTCCATGTAAGACACGGATGCCTAAAGTAAGAAAGAAAACGAAAGCAATAATAAACGAAAACTCAATCGTACCGTTTTTTTAGGAGAACGATATCGAAACTCCATGTATGACACGGTTTCTGAGGTAAGGGACTCTACGGTAAGTTATAAAAGGCAAAAGGAACATTTTGTTGTTGACAAACGGTAATGAAACAGCAAAAGAAACCAAAAAAGTTTGAATGACGTAAAATCCATTTCGAGGTAGGAAAAGGAGTTAGTGAGCAATGAGGTTATTCTTAATTAATTTGCAATGTCAACGGTATTGTCTTGTTCATGGTCTAAGTCATCCGGGAGGTTTTCGTCGACGTCAATAAATTGGTTTTTCAGATCTGAAACATGCCAATTTCCAAGATCATTACCTGAAAGGTCTTTGAGATTATAAACAAGTCTAGAAATTACTTTATGTACGATACACGGAATAAATTTAGGGGCAAATTTTGCTGCAAAGTTATCGTTTTTGGATGAAAGTACATAATTCTTTTTCCACAGGCGGTCACCGACATGATATTTACATCTCTTTTTCGTAAATTATAATACTTTGTATTTCTGTCATGGGCTTGCTTAAGTTTTTTGCGTACATCAATATAAAGTTTAGGAAGAGTCTGTAAGTCGTCAATCAGCTGTAATTTGTCTGCGTTATTGATTAAATTGTTAGCATTTTCGGAAATTAAACCATAATTATCTCCACTTAACGGTACGTTTCTGGCAAAATTCAAAAAAGCGGGAGAGTAACCTGTAACGTCATGTTTTGCGGTTCTTATTGCTTGTGCAACTTTATGTATTGATGCATCCCAATTTTTATGAGAGGAATTGTCATGAATGTAACAACGTAAGGCAGTAACTACGGTTTTATTGGTCCGTTCTGTATGATTAACTTGTGGGTGATAGCGTGCATTGTAGAAAAATTTTTTTGTACTTTATATTGATTCATCAAATTTTTGAAGAGAGAAGAGGTAAAGACTGTGCCATTATCGACGGAAAATATTTGCGGAACTCCAAAAATAAGAAAAACTTCATTTTCGATAAATTTAACAATACCAGCAGCTGTGGCATTCTGGATAGGGTGAACAAGACAAAATTTAGTAAACCAGTCTGTTATAACGAGAACAAATCTATTGCCATTTTTGGATCTGGGATATGGACCTATTAAATCAGCAGAGATCCATTGCCAAGGGAAATTAATGTCTTTATACTGGCCCATTATACCAGCTTTAGGTAAATTTTGGGTTTTACAGGAAGAGCAAACGGAACATTTATTGATATAACGAGATACAGTGCTTCTAAGTTTTGGCCAATAGTAGATTTCCGAAATTCGGGCGATGGTTTTAGAAATGCCGAGATGTGCACTAGTTTGATTGTCGTGAAATGTCTTTAGGACATCAAGTCTGTTCGGGGTAGGGACTACAATTTTCCAATTAGATAAATTACTCGATATGGTGTTTGGAGAGAAGACATGTTTGTAGAGGACATTGTTTTCTACTTTAAAAGTGGGGAATGGCTCAGGATTATTATTAACTTTATCAATCATGGCGGTATACCAAGTATCTGGCTTGAAGGTAGTAACATCAATCACTGAAATGTCTGGAAATGAACGGGAAAGTGCATCACTTACAACCATAGTGGTTCCTTTTCTATGTTTGATTTCAAAATCGAACTGCGATAATCTAAGTGAAAGACGAGCTAAACGTCCACATGGGTTAGAAAGTTTTGACAGATACTGTAAAGATGAATGGTCTGTTTCAAGTATGAAGTGGGTTCCTTCGACATAGCCTCTAAATTTTTCTACACCAAAAATTACACCTAAGAGTTCTTTTTCTGTGGTGCTGTACTTTCTTTCGGTTTTGTTCAAGGTACGACTTGCATATGCGATAGGGTGTTCGATACCATCACATTGTTGATATAAGATTGCACCAAGTCCGGTGTCACTAGCGTCAGTCTGTATAATGAATTCCTTTGAAAAGTCAGGGCTTGCAAGAATGGGGCTGGAAGTAAGTCGTTTTTTGACTTCGATAAAAGCATTTTCAGCCTCAGGGGTCCAGGAAATCGGTTGTCCTTTTTTTCTGCCATGAAGAAGGTCAGTTATCGGGGAACAAACGGTAGAAAAATCTTTGATGAATCGGCGATACCAGCCAATTAAGCCAATAAGTCTTTTGATTTCGGTAGTGTTTTTGGGAGCAGGATAATTAAGGATTGCGGAAACTTTGTCTTCATCCGTTCGAAGACCAGCTTTGTCGACTACAAAACCAAGGAATTTAAGAGAGTCTCGACAGAATTCACATTTTTGGAAATTTACGGTAAGGTTTGCCTCTTTAAGACGAAGATATAACTTATTAAGGATTTCTAAATGAAGTTCAAAGGTAGGGGTAGCAATAATGATGTCATCCAAATAACAAAAACAGTAGGGCCTTAAAGAAGGGTCTATAACAATGTCCATTAGACGTACCATAGTTTTGGGTGCGTTAATTAGACCATAGGGAGTGGTCGTAAATTCAAATAAACCTAAGCCATAGACAGCGAAAGCAGTTTTGGGGCGAGAAGATTCGGTAAGGGGTATTTGTAGAAAGGCTTTTTTTTAAATCGATAGAAGTAAGAAATTTAGCGTCTCGAAGTTTGCTTAGAATGACATCTACTTGAGCCATGGGATAGGAATCCGGAGTGGTTATTTTATTCAGCTTTCGGCCATCGAAGCAGACGCGGCATTCTCCAGACTCTTTTGGGACTACCCAAAGGGGTGAACACCAAGGGGAGTTCGAAGGTTGAATGACATTTAGTCGTAACATCTCGTTGACTTCTTTTACTAAATGACCTTGCATAACTGGGGATAGAGGATATTGGCGTTGTGCAATCGGTTTTGCATCACCAGTGTCGATATCGTGTTCGACAACATTCGTTCTGCCAATTCGGTCAGGAGGGGCAAGAGAAGAGAATAAGTTTATAGTTTGCTCAAGTTTGTTTTTTTCTTCAATAGAGAGAGTAGAGGCAGATTGTATTGTGTTAATAACACAAGTAGAAGATAATAAAGAGTATGACAAATCATGAAAACTTATGTCTATTTTGAACAAGCTCAAAAAGTCCATTCCTAAAATAAGGTTATGAGTTATTGACGGTATTATCAATATTTTTATTGTCTTTGTAACGTCATTCACTGTCATTGGTGCGGAAATATAGCCCATGTATTGTTGAGGTACACCGTCAGCGGTGGTAATATTTAAACAAGAATCATACTGTATAGGTAAATGTAGAGAATGCAACAAAGAGAAGCCCTGATTTCCAAGAACAGTAGAGTTACTGTCTGTGTCAACCATAGCTAAAACGGGTATGTCTAAAATTTTCAAGGTGAGGTAAGGTCTATTATCATTAGGTTTTTTTGCGAAAATGGGACAAGTATTAATGGAGGTTGAAACAGTGTTTGACTGAGTTGAAGATAAGGCAACTGGCATGTCACAGATCGGTACAGAAGTAATATTGTCAGTAATCGAAATGTTTTTCTCATCTGTTTTCTGAATGTCGTTAGTGTTCGGTAAGGTATTTGTAAGTTGTTTGGTAGGTAAAGGTAATGGTTTGCCTGTATTTCTACAATTATTGGACGCTAGGAAATCTTTAACAAAAATTAGATAATTTTGCCATTCAGCAGCGGAAGTTGAAAAAGTTAGTTTTGGTTTGTAGGGGGGTTGTGATTGTTTGGAGGTCTGTTTGGAAGTCTGTTTGGTCGTATGTTCGTTCTTCTGGGGTTTTCTGGCTGGGATGTAGTTGATTGTGCTTGACTGGACACAGTGGCCAGATTCGGAGGACCAGTCTGTCTCGAGTTTTTTTGAATGCATCTACGACATTTAGGTTTTGTGGTGTTTTTTGCACCGCAACCGTAGCAAAATATAGATTTGGGCGAGAAACATTCGGAATATGAATGACCAGTTTTGTTACAATTCCAACAAACCAAGGAGGTTAATGCTGAAACGTTTGCGGAAGTTCTTTGTCTTTGATTTGACGGGGAGGAAACATAAAGGCAAGATAAATCTGGTTCAAGCAATCTAGGATTATTAGAAGAAGGTGATTTATATCTCTCTGACCAAACACGGGATTCTTCAATTCTTTTACACAATTCGGTTAATTCATCAACTGTTTGGGGGTTATGAAGTGCTAAAGACGAGATAAAAGAAGGTAAAAGGTTCCTACGAATCTTTGCAACACGAGTACGTTCGTCAACGACACTAGACAAGCGATTAAATAATCCTATCATGGAAGAAATGTATACAGCAACTGGTTCGTTAGCACCCATAGTGCGATTAGAAATTTCCAACTCCAAATCAGTCTCATAACTGTATGGCAAAAAGTCAGCTTTTAACTTAGCAACAATATCTTTCCAGGAATGAAATTTACTACGATTATTAAGGTACCATGTGAAGGCATTATCTTTAAAAAGTTCACATGACTGCAGAAAGAGCTCATTTTCTGTAACTCCTCTAGAAAGTCTAAGGACTTCAACTTTTTCCAAAAATAAATGAAGTGATTCATTTTTACCGATAAAGAAAACATTCCATTTGTAAACTGGATCATGTCTTTGATGAGGGGTGTCAAAACGAGTAGTGGAGGAAGATGAGTTTGAAGGTAAGGTGTCTTCAGTTCTATAGTTTGAGGTAGGAGTTGTTTTTGTCGCAAGGTCAGCTTCTAATAGTATTAGCTTATTTGTCAAAGTCTGTTGTGTTAGTAACTGCTCGTTACTTTCGGCATTTAATCTATTAATTCTATTAGTCAAATGTGTCAATTCTGGAAAAGACTGGTTCGTTTTTATTGCCACTAAATTGTTCAATGATATCTGTCAAGTCAGTAATTGTTTCTGTTACTTCTAATATATCGTCTTCAAAAAGGTATGCATTTAGTGGGGACGAAAAACTTCTATTAGAATTTTCCCTAGCAAGAAGACCTGTTAAAACTCTTCGTTTCTGTTCGACAGTATCCGGAACAGGAAAATTTCTGATTTTAATCTCATATGATAGTTCAAGTGACTTCAAGTGATTGGCCTGCATCTTGAAAGTGTTTGAAAAGAGAGAAAAATAATAAGAAACGTTATCTAAATCAACAGTACTAATCAAATAGCACTAGCGAAAGCTAAGAATCTAAAATCCAACTGAACATAAAAGCCTGGCAACGAGATATAGATAAAGAAACTGAATGTAAGCCGATGACTATAGATATAAAAACAACATATACACACTACCGATAAATATCATTTAAAATAAACAATACTGTACGATACTTTTAACAAATTATACGATATTTTCAACAAATTATATTTAGTAATGGAAATGTTGCATAATAACCAAATATATAACTGATCAAGATCAAAAATGTATCATAAATTGTCATAAAATTTTTTTTTTAACACATCACAATTCTCATGCTATTCAAAAATATTTGAATGAAAAATATTCATTTATAAAGATAAATAGTTAACTTGGCAACACTGCACTTGTTAAACAATGTTAACGAATAAGTAAAAAAGGTAAGTTCAAAGATAAATTGTTATTTTGGCAACACTGCACTTGAATAACAATATTAAAAATATATAAGATATTTCAGTTTGTGTAACTCGACACAATTCAACTGAACAAGATAAAGAAAGTAAGATGAATAAAATAAACATTAAAAAATGAACATCTCAAAAATTTACTTTATGTGACAACACTGCCAAGAAATCAGATGTTATACACCATCACAAAATAATCAATAAAAAATATTAAAACGAAATTTAAAATAAATATCAGATAAGGCAGATAATGTAGGTAAAATGTAAATACAGGGACGTTACCACATTTAATCAAAAATGTGAAAAGGTAAAAAAAATTGATCATTAAAACTTACCAAAAAGTTGAAGGTAAAAAAGTTTAAAAAAGCAAAAAAAACTCAAAGGTAAAGATAAAAAATTCAAAAAAGCAAATAGTTTATAGCCCGTTTCAACCCAACTGTCATACAGTGCAACAAAAACAAGGGGCGCCAATTTGTAACACTAGTTCTCTCCTTAAGAGACAGGTCCCGGCTAGAGCCTCCCTCAAGGGTGGATCGACTCCATGTTAATGTCACACTAGGTATGCCAGAGGGTTGACAGACTATAAAAGCTTAGGGCGCCACTACCTTTTTAGACATCGACAAAAAAATGAATTCAAATTTAAGAAAAGAAACTAAGGTGAAAAAGGTAGAAACACCTTGTAGAATTTAATTTAAGTTACAAATAAAAAAATAAAAAAAGTTACAAACTTACATGAACCCTACAGCTCTTACAGCCGGGTAGATAAGAAATTAAAAAAAGAAGTTTAAAATATTAAATTTATTTTGCCGAAGGAGAGTAACAAAGGAAAGAGTGAAAAAACCTGTACTTCTGGAAGGTACTTATCTTAATGGAAGTTGAAGTGGATAGGTCCTGAAGTTGATGTAAAGTTATCGGTGTGGAAGTAGAGATGTCTTGAAAGTGAAATTAGAGATGTCTTGAAAGTGAAATTAGAGATGTCTTGAAAGTGAAATTAGAGATGTCTTGAGAGTGAAATTATCTTGGATGTAGCTTGACAGTTGTAGCTGTAACTTGACTGTAACGGTATCCTGGTTGGTAACTTGGCAGGGGTAACCTGGCTTGTAGCTTGACAGGGGTAACCTGGTAGCTGTGCTTACCTAGAAGTTCAGGTGGATTAGGGATATGTAGGAACTTAAATGTAATGGGGCACATAATGTTGGTTTAGCTTTTCAGGTAAAAAAGGAAGGCAGTTGTTTGAAATAACTAATGAAATTTAAATTTACTGAAAGCTTTCCAACGTATATGTCCCACTTAAAACAGTAAAAATTATCAGCCAAATTAAAAAAGTTCTAATGACCTTTAAGTATTAATTATAGTAAAAAGTTATGAATAAAACATTTCTAAAAGAATAAAATGTTTAATGAAATGTGAAGCCGGCACTGGCAGGTTTTTATGATAAGAGAATATTCGAAAAGGTTAAAATGCAAATGTTAGGAACGGATTCGGATTTTCCAGTTTCGTCCTGATCGAACAAATCGGGCAAGCCAATATCGTCGGAGTTTCTTCTTGACATTAGTCCTTTACTCTCCTCAAGCTCCCCCTACTTCATTCTTCAATAACAAATCAACAATGGAGGAAAGAAAGAGAAAAAAACAAATATAGCACCGGTAGAACGGCCACTTTTCAAAATAAACAGTACGGAAAAATAGTGAATCAAAAGGGAATAACGGTACCCGGTTCAAATCAACCATTCGGCTGCAAATGACCCAGTAAAAAAAGTATAAACAGTCCAGCAACAATACGCTGAAATAATCAAACAGTTCCTGCTATTATCAACAACCAGTTCCCTGCAATAATACGGTAGCACCAAAAATGGAATAAAACGGTTTCTACTTATCAACAGACAGGTCCCTGCCCAAATGAACTTAAAAAAAAATCAAAATGGTCTCTGTTCAATCAACAAACAGGTCCCTGCTCGGGCGCCATTTTTGTAACGCGTTTACTACCTCTACACGTCACTATGGACGTGGACTATGATGTTAAATAATTAAGCGGAATGCTCGGGCGCCAGATTTTTATCGTGGTTTGCTCCACGGCCCCTTGACACTTATCGTCAAGAGTTCCAGATAGCCTCAGATGGAGGTTACGGCGAATTCCAGGGGTCTTGTTGAGCTATTTTAACTACTAACTACCAAATTGCTATTACTACTCTGTGGTCGATTTTATGGATACTTCTCTAGGTACGAGCAAAAGAAAACGGGGAAAAGAACGTAGCGGACGTAACGGTCAGAGCCGGCAAGGTTATCAACACAACGGAAAACTACTATTGTTACACGAGTCGAAAATGGTTTAAATCTGCCGGGTAATCAAACAAATTATGGCTAGGCCACTTCCAAGTCTGATTAGCCCTTGAATTTAAAGAAAACCGGCAAACTATTATTCCAACGAGTTAAAAAAAAATTATTATAGGATTGTATCACGGAGCTGATAAAAACGAGTTAAATCTGCCGGGTAATCAAACAAATTATGGCTAGGCCACTTCCAAGTCTGATTATCCCTTGAATCTAAAATAAACCGGCAAACTATTATTTCAAAAAAAATGTAAAAGAATTGTACCACGGAAATAAAAAGAAACGATTGAAATCTGCCGGGTAATCAAACAAATTATGGCTAGGCCACTTCCAAGTCTGATTATCCCTTGAATCTAAAATAAACCGGCAAACTATTATTTCAAAAAAAATGTAAAAGAATTGTACCACGGAAATGGAAAGAAACGATTTAAATCTGCCAGGTAATCAAACAAATTATGGCTAGGCCACTTCCAAGTCTGATTATCCCTTGAATCTAAAATAAACCGGCAAACTATTATTTCAAAAAAATGTAAAAGAATTGTACCACGGTAATGGAAAGAAACGATTTAAATCTGCCAGGTAATCAAACAAATTATGGCTAGGCCACTTCCAAGTCTGATTAGCCCTTGAATTTAAAGAAAACCGGCAAACTATTATTCCAACGAGTTAAAAAAAAATTATTATAGGATTGTATCACGGAGCTGATAAAAACGAGTTAAATCTGCCGGGTAATCAAACAAATTATGGCTAGGCCACTTCCAAGTCTGATTATCCCTTGAATCTAAAATAAACCGGCAAACTATTATTTCACAAAAAAAAATGTATAAAAGATTTGTACCCGAATTTTGACACACAGAGTAGAAACAAAATAAACCGGAATAAAATGAAAATGTCCCAATTCACATAAATCTTAAGTGTATATTAACGACCAGTGAAGAAAAAATTGGAAACTCAATATAGAACCGGAGAACAAGAAAATATTCACGGTGGTAATAAAATAAAATTCTACGGCAAATCTCCTTCAACTATAAATTTTTATTCTTAAAACTATTTGAACAATCAATAAATAAACTTCTTCGAAAAAAACGGAAAGGAAAATTTTCCAGATAAAAATTTACACTGCGTAAACTATCTCAACGGCGGTACGACAATTTCGAATTTTTAAGTGTATTAATAAAATATTTTTACCTTTCAAAATCACACACTGTATCCCGTAGTTCACACTTTCCAATACTCCGGACACTATCTTTACGGAAAAAAAACACGCGGAAGCTCGTTTCGGTTTCGATCTCTTCTTTCTACTCTCAACTAATTACTCCCGATCACTCTCTCGAAAATTTCAAAATCTTCATTTTTATATTCTCATTATAGGTGTTAAACTTTATTTATGTTTAACAAAAAGTTTGCCATATACTGAATGTCTTTCGGAATTAATTCAAAGGTATATATACCAGACGTCCTTTTTGGTTAGAAATTTTTTTTTTTTTTTAATTAAATTAACGTGCTCGGCTACTATGGCCACTTGCACGGGAGCGGTTACAATACGGTTACAATATATCATTTAAACAATACAATAATACACACACAGTAAGTAACACAAATGGTTTATAGTTTTTGGTAAAGCTGTACGTTTTTTAAGAATTGGAGTAGGGAGGTTATTTGATCTGAGTTGTTGAGGATTTCTCTGTAGTTTTGGCTCAGTTGTAGTTGTTGTCTTTGAACGGTGTATTTGTGACACTCAGTCAAAATATGCCTCATGGTTAGATTACAGTTACAGCTGGAACATATGGGTCTGGGGGTAGTAGACATCAGGTATCCATGGGTAAGTCTTGAATGGCCAATTCTCACTCTTCTTATCACAGCTAACTCTTGTCTTGAGAAACCTGCAAAGCAGCTAGTTTGGGGGTGACCAATTGATCGCTGTATTTGACGAAGGGCTGTGTCAGTAGTGTTCCAATGCTGCTGCCAGGTTACCTTGGATTTTCTTTTGAAATACGATTTTAAATCCTTTCCAATAATTATATTGTCGGTGACGGTAGATATGGTTGCGATTTTTGCGTGTTGGTCAGCAAGTTCGTTGCCCTTGATGCCAATGTGGGATGGTAACCAGATTAAAGTAACTGCTATTCCTTGGGATGAGATAGGTTGGTAAGAGTCATGTATAGATTGGACAATGGGATGGTCGGTAAATATTTTTTGGATGGATAAAATTGAAGCAAGTGAGTCTGTACATATGGCTACGTGTTTATGAGGTGGAGAGATTGAAATAATGGCCTGTAGAATGCTGAATAATTCACCTGTGTGCACGTTACAGGTTGATGGGATATGGGAAGATTTTATGGCAATTTGTGACGTTGTTACAGCGCAGCCTACGCCTGTTTCATTTTTGGATGCATCAGTGTATAATACTAAGTCATATTGATTACGATTTATTATGTCGTTAAATACATTTATAATTAATTGTTTGGGAGTTTTGTGCTTGTCATATCTCATAAGGGATGTGTTAAATTTAGGAAGGTTGATAGTCCATGGGGGGGAAGAGGGAATAGGAAGGGGACTAGTTTGTTGGAGGTTAACACCGTCAATTAGCTGGGATAAAATCATGGGGACCGGTTTCAATAATGGTGTGGTTGAGAAGTTGTGGGATTTGTTGGAAGTTGATGTGAAAAGTGGGTAGACAGGATTAAGGGGGTTCGACGATACGGAGGCAGCATATGAAAGCAGAAGTTGCTGCCGTCTGATCCAGAGAGGGGGCTCATTTGCTTCGCAGTATATGCTTTCTGCAGGGCTAGATCGGAAAGCACCTAAACAGAGGCGTAGCGCTGTATTATGTACCGGGTTCAAGAGATTGAGGTCAGGATTTGCGGCCGAAATATATATGTGACTTCCATAATCTAATTTTGAGCGAATAATGGACCTGTATATTTTAATGAGAGAGTTTTCGTCTGCTCCCCAGTGGTAATGCGAGAGGATTTTAATAATGTTAAGTCTTTTGTAGCAGTCGCCTTTGATTTCTCGAATATGTTGTTTCCAGGTGAGCCGAGAATCGAATGTTAGTCCAAGAATTTTACATTTATCAACGACGGGAAGGCGATAATTGTTAATGAGGATAGTAGGGAGTACTGTAGGTGGTCGTCTACTAAACTTAATAATCTTGGATTTTGTTACTGAGAAAGCTAATCCTAAGTGGCTTATATTTTCACTCAGGGTGTTTATTGCTGACTGAATTAAATTAGTTGTGGTGGTAATAGTCGTGCCATGACAGTAAATAACCAAATCATCAGCATATAAAGAAAACTTGATGGGAGGAAGAAGATTAGTGCAAATATCGTTTATGGCAAGGTTGAATAGAGTAGGGCTTATAACCGACCCTTGGGGAACTCCATCTATCTGACTGTAGGTTGTTGAAAAAACTCCATTAGTGAGGACTTTGTATGTCCTTGAAGTTAGGAAAAACTGAATAAAATGAAATATGTGTCCAGAGATATTTAGAGAAATTAGTTTATTTAGAATTGATTGTCTGCTAACAGAATCAAATGCACCGTTGATATCTAATATAGCTGCAATGACTTCTTGTTTTTTATTAAAAGCACTAGAGATATGGGATTGGAGAAGAACCAGATTGTCTTGGGTCGATCTATTTTTTCGAAATCCTGACTGTTCTTTTGAGATTAAATTATTTTTATCGAGAAACCATATCAGCCGCTTATTAACCATCTTCTCTAATAATTTGCACATGGTGCAGGTGAGTGATATGGGACGGAAAGAGTTCGGCGATGTAGCAGTTTGTTCAGGTTTTTTAATAGGAATTATCGTAGAAGTACGCCATTGGTCAGGGAATTGGTTGGTGGTCCATATTAAATTGTAAATATCTAGAAGCTTGTGTAAACCTATATTGGAGAGTTTTTTAAGAAATATATACGGGATGTCATCAGGACCGGAGGCGGTATTTTTGCAATTATTTAGAGCTGCGGTAAGTTCTAAGAAGGAGAATGAGCAGTTAAGAGAAGTAATATCTTGCGATTTAGTCATAGAGCATGGAGAGGGAGATTTAACGAAAGGGAGAGGTGTGAAATTAACTTTACATTTAAATTTTGATTCGAAAGTTTTTGCCAGAATATTACTGATTTCATCATTATCACTTACTAATGTATTGTTGTAGAAGAGAGAGGGGATTTTTGAGTTTGAATTGTTTCCTTGGATTTGTCTAATTTTATTCCAGAGTTGGGTGGGACTTGTATTCACATTTATAGATGACACATAATTTCTCCAGGAACATTTTTTACTTTGCTTTATCACATATCTAGCCTTGGCTCTGGTTCTTTTAAGGTTAATCAGGTTTTCTTGTGTTTTATTACTACGATACAATTTTAGTGCTATTTTTTGTTAGTTTACAGCATTTGAACAGCTGGAGTTCCACCAAGGGACAGTTTTCTGTTTGAGAGAGATATTATTTTTACCAATGTGCTGATTGGCAGCTGAAAGTATGGTATTTGTTATCATCTGTATGTTATTGTTCATATCGTCTGAGAAAGATAATGACGAAAAGTTAGTCTCTGTTTCAGAGGTATAACTAGTCCAGTCGGCAGTGTTGAGGCGCCAATATAATCTGGGAGAAGTCTCATTATGATTAGGGATACTGGAGGATATGATAATAGGGAAGTGGTTACTATCATAAAGATCATTAGTAGTATGCCAATTTAGTGAAGTGGCAAGCTTGGGATCACTAAAACTAAGATCAATACATGAAAAGGTACCGGAGGAAAAATTCAAATGTGTATTGGATCCAGTATTTAGTAAGCAGGAGCCGGTACAATTGATCACGTTTTCGATAGTTTTACCTTTGCCCATGGTAAGATTGGAACCCCACATTGTATTGTGGGCATTAAAATCACCCACAAGAATGTAAGGTTGGGGAAGTTGATAAATTAGGTTGAGAAGTTCAATTTCTTTTAAAGGGTAATTAGGAGGAATATATAAGCTGCAGATATTGATATTATTTGGGCACCATGTGGAAACTGCAATAGCCTCAAGATCTGTAGTGATTTGGAGAGGGGAGGAAAAGAGTTCACTAGAAATGAAAATTGAGGTGCCCCCGCTAGCCCTTGCGCAGTTGGTGCGAATATAATGATATCCTTCATAATTTTTTAGATAAGGGAGTTTGTCAATTTTAGAATTGGTTTCTTGTAAGCACAAGATATCAGGGCGTTCGTCTGATATTAATTATTGGATTCTTTCCAGACGAGGGAAGAATCCATCACAATTCCATTGAATTACTTTGAATGTAGATTTAAGGTGTTTGTAGTTAAGAGCATTCTGAGTGAGGAGGATTATGTTCATCATCGGTTTGATTATCAGAAGAAACGCTTTTGTTATCCGAAAAGTCCTCAAGATTCAGTTGTCTTCTGAGTTTTTTCTGCAACCGAGTGATGCGGTTTTTAAGAGATCGTTCTTTTGTTTCTGTGTGAAGAAGTGACAAATCATTTAACAGTCCCTGGATATCAGGAGTGAATTCTAAGGCATCGTTGAGCGGATCAGAACTACCTTGGGTATTTTCTAAGAATGCCGTTAACTGGATTTCAGAGAGCGTGAGTTTGGATGGGTTGTTCATATAGAGATTCTGTATTGAGATTTGAGTATTGGGGGTTAGTTTAGGGTTTTCAGTGGCTAGAGTTTTGGGTTTTTTCTTACAGGGCTTAGTTGTGTTGTGGGATGGTTTAAATGACGGAGGAGGCATTTGATTGTCTGTTGGTAGTGGGGATTCTGTGGGAGATAGTTGACTGGGGGTATCAGCATTACTGTCAGAGGAAATACATCTTTTTTGGCAATGGAATAATGGGGGAGGAGTAAGATTGGTTGGTGGTTCAGCATCAGTTTGGTCAGCTGTTGATAGATTTGACAGGAGTTCAGAGGACGAGGTACCACTAAGTGGAGTAGATGCAAGGAATTGTGATGGTTGAGGTGGGAGGGAGGTTACTTCATTTTGTGTTTCTGTCAGTGTAGGATTGGTACAGGAGTCAGCAGTATGTCCACTCTGCTTACAGAGGAAACATACCAATTTGTCAGTAGAGATAAATATACGATATGGGATGTCTTCGTGAGTAATTAGAATCGAGGTTTCTATGCTAAAGTTATCATTATCAGGGATAACGAAAGTGATTCTACGGAAACTCATTATATGAGAGTATTCATCTCCTTGCGCGCCGCATTTAACAAATGAAACAGGGGAGGCTGTTTGCAGTCCGATGTCTTTGAGAGCTTTTTCGATAACGGAGTGAGGGATAGAAGGGGATACATTTGAAATTAGAATGCGTTTAGCTGGCGAAATAAGTCTTCGTATAGGTATTATTGTGGAGTTAATGGTAATGTTCTGGTGTGTTTTAAGAAGATCATCTAGAATTGCAGTTGAAGCTAGATATATGCAAATACGATTATTGGAAATTCTGGATGCAAATGTGATATTTTTGGGGGAAACAATATCTCCTATAGCTTTTATGTACTCGAATAGAACGATGTTTGGGATAGAGTGCAAGATAATTGCTTGCTCGCGTTTAGGGAAAGTGAGGGGAGGGGGTCTTGTTGAAGTTGCATCAGCATATGATTTTGTGCCATGAGGTGAGTTTTGATTAGATGGGGATGATTGAGTTTGATTATTGATTGTGGACATTTTTGCGAGTAGCCCTGGATGCCAAAGCCACAAGCTTCTGGTTAATAAAGGAACAGGAGTCCAGAGAAAGACCCTGTGTTAGGATAGTAGGAAAATAACAGTACCTTTTGTATTTCTACGGCACTGGATGATTTCTTGATTTACTTGCTGATAATAGTTTCACAGTGATAAAATAAACGTTCGCAAATTGGAAGTTAATGATCACATGTTGGTATTTGGTTTTTCAACAAATTCACAACCGGATAAGTACGATCAATATGAAATTAGCACGAAGATAACGATAATTATTCAGATAGAACAATATGCGTGTGCACTCGTCGGCTACCTGAATGTGAATGGTTAGAAAATTTTAAATTGTTGAAACTACTAAATTTGATAGAATTTGAAATTGTGTACCTCCGGACTAATACTTAAAAATATAACGGTAATATAAAAAAAATCTATTCGGAAAATAAGTAACGAGTTATATAGTTACGGAAAAAAAAGCAATAAAATTAAACCTTAAATGAGTGACACCAAAAATAACTCGTTACAATAACCTAACTTGTTATCAAGAAATACCACCATTTATCAAATTATAATAAATATCAGCTCTTAAGAGCATGTCAATTTGAGAAGGAATGTGGAAATTAGGATCTGCTAATTTTCCATTTGAAGGAATTAGATTTTTTCTCTACCTATGCAATGAAAAACGAGGCAATTTTTTTGTAATTTCCTTAAGAACCAAACAATTTATGTTAAAACTAAAATTTCGTGCAATATTAAAATGAACATCAATATTTACCATTTCATTAGAATTCGTAACTATACCAACCCCATTTATTTGAATAACTTTTGATTGTGGAATAAGTTGGAGAATTTCTGTTAAGATTTCTGTGATTATTGAAACTGTACTACAAGGATCTAAAACCGCTTTCACTTGAATAGGTTTGTTTTCTGAATTATACAATGTAACAAGTGCAGTTGCTAGGAGTGCTTCTTCACTAGAGGAGAAAGTGAACAAAGTAATACCATCATTTTGACTTGACGAGGAATTTTCTATTTGTTGATTTGAAGGGATTTGTTTTTACTAGAATTAGGGATATGTGAATTGTTATTACTATTTTGTAATGGTCTTTGAACATTTGAACTAATCTGTGAATCTGTAGGATATTCTAAACTGCTTTGTGAATTCCTAGGAGAATTTACCAAACTATTATACTGATAATAAACTATAAACTATTATAGTGATAATCAAAGGTGGAATTACATTGACTAAAGCTGTTTTCTGATTAGGGTTTAAATCAGGAATTTCTTGTCTTTCGAGAATTGTACATCTAGCTCATTTGACAGTGTTGAGGTAAGTGAGGCTAGGGAACAGAAATGAAAGATTTTATACCTAAGTAAGAAATCCTTTTCGTCCTCGTCTTTGAAAATATCTTAAATTGTAATAATTTGGTAGCAAAATACAAACATTGTTGTCTAGACAAATTTTCAAGTTAAACTTGTGAAATTTTGAAATTGATATGCTTTGATTCATATTGTAAAGCACTACAGGTTGGTGGTATTTTATTATTCATTAGAAGTGAAAATGTGGTGAAAATCGGCTGCAATATTTTCAAAATACTATCTTATCTACTTTAAAGAACAAGTTATTATACTGATAACACTAATTACATGCATATACCTTTTGATACTTGTATAAATAGGCCAGGAATTGATCACAAAAATTTTGAATCTTCGTCATGAGTGTTTTGAAAAATATAATTTAAAACATTCAAAACAGCAGATATGGATCATTGTTCTTTCTGTAAAGCAAAGGGTGAGAAGGTACAATTATGGAATTGCGATGGATGCAATACAAAAATATGCTTATCTTGAACAAAAAGTTAAACAGCTTCTGTAATAAAATTTATGGAATTAAAGAAGAATAGTCAACTATACTCAATTTGCCAAATTTGCAAGGACAAACTTCAAGACGACACGGTAACTCACCCCCCCAAAAATTTTGATTTTTTTTAAAGAGAGTCTACAAAAGGTAAGCTAGTTTAGTGCTGTGTGCTTATTAAAAGTATATATACCAAACTACAAAAATGCCTACTAACTCTAATATAGGTGCTAATCAACAAACGACAGGAGCAGCCATCACAGTTGCAGCGGACGCTTCAACGGCTTCAAGACCACTAGGCAAGGATACCATTGATAATAAAATTTTCTTTTAAAAACAACATGCTTGTTAATTCAGACATTTAAATGTCAATATGAATGCGAGGCTAATAACCCGCAGTTTCAATATAGGGGCAACGTGGAAATAGATTGCCCATAAATGAAACTAAACCACAGGACAAAGGATACTAAAGAGTACAGTTCCTGTAAAATGTTAGTTAGTACAAGGTGATACCCATCTTGCTTCAAAACAGAAGCCAGCAAATAAGCTGAACGTGTAAATACACGTGTAACGAGGTATCGATTACATAAAATAAATAATTACGAGATTAACATTGAAACAACCCCACAAAGGGAAGTGCGTAATGCAGAGACGAAAAAATAATTAAATATAATAAATGTGCCAAATGAGGCAAATAAAGAAATAATAACCGCACAAAGGGAAGTGCGTAGTGCAGAAATAGAAAGAAAATTTGAAGAAAATGAAATAGGCCAGACAAGGCGAATAAGGAAAGAATGATAGACAAATACTGAAAACAAAACAGGTAAAATATAAAATATAACCGCGTGAGAAAGAAGAGTGGGAATAAAAGTAATAATTAAAATATTTAGCATAATGGAAGTAAAATATAAATCATTCAAACAAGTAGGGATAGCAAATAGTAAAAGAGAAACGAACTAAGGAATAAAAATCTTGTGAGTCAGTAAATGCAAAATAACATTTAAGACACAAACATACACAAGATAAAAAGTCAGCTACAAATTCTCAAAAGCATTCAACTACTAGTGAAATTGTTTTTTAAAGTATTTAAAGCAAACCCTACCCTAACATATTTTTAATTATAATATCTCCTGCATACCTATACACGGTAAAGTTCAAGGACACAAAAGCAGCTGATATTAGAAAAAATAATTTCTTGTAGATACTCTATTTATAGTTACAATACACGCGGTTACGATGAATTTACGTTAGGCAGGACCTGACTGGATAAATTTATACTAGTTAAAGTGTCGAGAAGGACACTTGTAACGAACACTTGAAGACAAAAAATTTAATAAAATACGGATCTATGAATCCAAATTAGATTGTGCATGATAAGTAGAATCTACATGGTTATTATAAGGTGAATAAATAACAAGAAAAATTTATCTATAAGATTCTGCACTAACAGAGAAACGAGTTAACCCACCCTTATCACACCGAAATTTCAATAAAAATAAACAAAACCGTAGTAGGCCAACGCTCTACTTACCACTGCTAAGAGTAACTGTCAAATTGAAGTACGAGGGTCAGTTCAACGTACCTGCGCGATGCCCTATGGTTACTGTGGATACAAAAATACAGCATCTTCCTCACACGCGAGCAAACCTCGTGTTGAGGAAGCTAAAGAAAAGCAGGAGAGGAGAAAGACAGGGGCACCTATACCTCCTCAACTGGTGAAAGTCTCCGGGGAAAATCCTGGACAAAAAATAAGAAGACCCCCCTTCTTCCTGAACTGGGTAAACCCGGAGGAAGGGACGATCCACTAAGGCGTGGACTTAGTGGAGCGGGGGTAAGATGGTATCTTCGCTTCCTTGAACAGGGACTTGCACCGGAGGAAGCAAGAAAGAAGGCCACAAAGCGCAAAAAACAAGGAGAGGAGAAAAACATCGCTCCTAAAGGAGAAAAACGAAAGCGAGAAGTGGCGACAGCCCAGGCACCGCAAGTACAGGTGAAGAAGAAAAAGGAGGACAGAATAGCCATCCCTTCTTCAGCTGGCAGCTATGCAGCTGCAGCAAAGCTAATAAGAATGGCAGTTCTCCCTAGTGCGTACCCTGAGACTTCCCTCAGTGCTGACAACCAAACCTTGCTGGAGAACGCAATAATAGAAGAAATGTATGCTGGATGGGAGCATAAGCATAAGCCACCAGTTTAGTGGCATACATTTCAGACCAGGAGTCGTTCTAATCGACTGTGAAACACCACAGACTGTAGAATGGCTCCGGCTGATAGTACCACAGCTGGAAAGCTGGAAGGGAGTAGAACTGACGGTGTGTCAGGGAGACGACATCCCAAAAATGCATACCGCCACGATCTTCCTCCCAAGAAGTAAGGGCGTAGAGGAAGGAAAGCTTCTTCGCTTGATCAAAGCGCAGAACGAGGGTTTGGAAACAAACCAGTGGAAGGTCCTCAATCTTAAGGAAGAGGGCAAAGGCATAGTTTTGAGGGCAGGAATAGACAACCTATTTAAGGAGGGAAATACCCAAGATGATAACCAACAGGATGGCGGGAATTAACTTAGCTCAAGTTAATGCTCACCATGCCAAAGGAGCTTCGGCGGTGATCACAAGATTGTTCACCAAGGACCAATGGGGGATGTGTTTGATCCAAGAACCTTGGGTCAATAATAACCAAATAAGAGGATTAGCATGTAAAGATGCTAAAGTAGTGTATCACACTGGTAGTGATATACTAAGAACATGTATTATGATAAGGAACAATATTAACTATTTTTGTCTTTCAGAATACATGACTCGGGACCTCGTTCCAGTTCGAGCACACCTCGAACATAAGAAGGAGGGCAAGGAGATAGTAATAGCATCATGCTACTTTGAGGGAGATGGGACAGTACCACCCCCAGAGGTACAAAGGCTAGTGGAGTACTGTGAAGAGAAGAGACTACCTCTACTTCTAGCATGTGATGCCAATGCACACAACACCGTTTGGGGCAGCAGCAACACCAACTAGAGAGGTGAGCAACTTTTAGAATATATCCTTAATAAAAACCTTGATATTCACAATATAGGGAATACCCCCACATTTGTAACAAGGGTAAGGCATGAAGTTTTAGATGTCACACTGGCAACTCGTGATCTAAAACATATAGTAAAAGATTGGAGAGTATCGGGTGAACCATCTCTCTCCGATCATAGTATCATAACATTCAAGTTAGAGCTAGGCATACCTGAGGTAAGCCTCAGGAGAAAACCAAGAAAAGCAGATTGGGACAACTATAACACCTGTCAGAAAGGAAATCTAGCACATATCCAGAGGAAAGGAAGGGCTAAGCACCATCTCGACCTGGAAAATGAGTTTGAGGATCTGAACAGGGCAATAATCGATGCATTTGAATCGAGCTGCCCTCTTCAAGAACAACGAAGCAGCAAAGATGCACCCTGGTGAAACAAGCATCTGTCAGTATTAAGATCTCAAACCCGGGACCTTTTTAATAGAGCAAAATTCACCGGAGACTGGCAGAGGTACACCGATATGTGAAACATCTACTACCAGGAAATTAGAAAAGATAAAAGAAATAGCTTCAGGAAATTGTGTGAAGATATAAACACAACACCTGCTGCGGCAAGACTTTACAAAGTCATGGCGAAAAGTAGGGTCAACACAGATATGGCTTTGAGGAAGTCAGACGGCAAATACACCGAAAATGAGGAGGAAAGAGTGCGACTCTTACTAGAAACTCATTTTCCTGGGAGTACCCCAAACAGAGGAGATAATCCTCTCGAAGGTCATAACAGGCCTTCGAGAGAAAGTACTACAATGGCCAAGCACATTTGTAGTAACGATAGGTTGAAATGGGCTATGAACATCTTTTCACCTTTCAAAGCACCTGGAGCAAATGGGATTTTCTCAGCATTGCTCCAGCAAGGACAAAACGAAATTCTACCACATTTGGTTAGAATCAGTCGAAGTAGCTTGGAACTGGGTTATATACCAGAAGCATGGAGAAGGACAATAGTAACCTTCATTCCAAAAGCTGGAAAAAGGGACACAACAAACCCCAAATCCTTCAGACCAATTAGCCTAACATCGTTTGTGCTTAAAACGATGGAAAAAGCTATTGACAACTATATTAGAACGGAAATCCTAGAGAGACTACCTCTCCACCCGTATCAGCACGCTTACCGGGCAGGCAGATCTACGGAGGCACTGGTACAACTAACGGAGGATATCCGAGGTGCCTTAGACAACCAAGAAACTGTAGTATGTAGTATGTACATTTTTGGACATAAAAGGAGCTTTTGACAACACTCCACATGAGGCTGTCAAGAGAGCATTAAATAGAAGAGGTGAGTAGATATACAAGGACAGTTCCACGACCAGTATAGGGAAAACAGTGTGTTAGAGAGAGAGAGTCATGGAGCCAATGAGTGTGAGAGAGACAGCCCGCCGTGCGCATGGCGTCCTCGCAAATAATTTAAAAAAACTTGAGTGTGGATCGAACCCCGAACCTACGCGTTCATAGCGATACATCTAACATAGTCTGCCATGATCTGTCATGCATATCAATGGCGAAGAAAGGTATATTACATGCCGCGCACCTTCTTGCTGTAAAATGTGACGTAGTCGAGAAAGATACGTTAGGATGATAAGGCGGCGCGCGGGAATATACCGGGGGGCTTAAAAGTAACTTATGTTGAAATAAGAATTTCTATACCGGGTGGCTTAAAAGTAACATATGCGTGACACGTCGCGTGCTACGTTAAACGTGTAACGGTGGGAGGTTTTTTTAAAAAATATATATGTTGTTAATAATGTGTCCCCATCCACCAAATAAAAATTTATGCGACATAACGCCGGAGTATATGTTTACTGCGATGGTGCATTTGAAAATTATCACTTATATATTATTTATAAAGATTTTCTATGGAAAATTGATTTGAATTCGAAACTTATTCCCTCAGAACCAGAAATGCTCGATGATTATCTACCCGAAGAAGTGGGCTCCATAATTCAGATTTTTCAAAGTTCTTCCGGTAATTTAATAGCAGTCAATAAAGATGTTCGTAAATACTATATAGCAGATTTCCCAGGTTTGCGAATACTTGAGCAAGGTAATTTACTTATACCAAAAAATTCTCAAATAAACACAATGTTTCAAAGCAACCACGGAAAAATTTATGTATTTTATAATAACAATAATTATATTGAATATGATAAGAACTTAAAAAATGCCTTAAATAGAGGACAAATTAAAGATATTTTCCCTGGACTACCCACAGACGTTACAGGAGCATTCCAGTACATTGACGGACACATGTACTTTTTCAAAAACACCACATACTACAAATATAATGAGTTTACCAAAAAACTTGTTGCAGCCGGACCCTTTAATTGGAACCTATTTGATATCCCATGTCCTAATGGAGACCTTTTAAATCATCTCAAAACTTTATTAACAAAAATAATATCTTTTTATCAATAATATTTTTAAAATAAACTTTGCAAATAATTAAATTGTTTTTCTGAAATTCCTACGAACGTTACAGATAAGAAATGTGTATCTACCCATTGTAACAGGAAGTAACAATCTACCGCAAAAATGGGAAAAACAACACACACGAACCTTGAGATAAGAAGTTTTTATCTACAATACCCGTTGTGAATAGGAAGTTACAATCTAAAATTCAAACACAAAAAGGAAACTTATAATCTTGAGGTAAGAAGATATAACAGGAAATCACACCACAATTCCCATTTCAAGAACTCACTAAAGTCACGACACGTGTTTTTTTTTTGCACATGGTGGGGAAAGACACATAAATAAGCAAACGCAAGCCGGGAGAGAGTAGTTTTTGCTGAGAAGCCGACCATAAAATTTCAACGTGAGAGTTTTGCTGAGAAGCCAAAAAATCTTTGCTGAGAAACCAGTGTGTGACGAAAAACAAAGGTGAGTTTTCAACAACTTTTTATAAAAGCAGTAATTATTTTCGCATCTTCAATTATCGTCAAATTTGATTTCAGTGCTGAGAAGCGCTCCAACCAAGGGCGTTTTTACCATAAATTTCAACGGAGAGTTTTGCTGAGGAGCCAAAAAATCTTTGCTGAGGAACCAGTGTTTTTGCTGAGAAGCGCTCCAAGCAAGAGAGTTTTTTTACCAAAAATATCAAAAAGGTGAGTTTTTTTTCCCCGCGTTTTCAATTATCATCAAATTTTGATTTCTTTATAGATGGACCTAACTAAAGTAAACAGTGTGTCTCTTATAGAAAAAAAAACCAGTGGTGAAACTGACAGAGTTGCCTAAAGATACACCGGTGAAAATTAAAGCGGGTCAAATCGTGAAAACCAAGTTTGGGGAGGCTGTACTCCTAGAACTACAAGACAATACTGTATTTCTACCCCAGAGGGTGACAGAAACATACCGGCCGCATGTGACGTCTTTCAGCAGCCAGAAGTATAACATAACGTACAGAGGACAAATCGACGTTGGGAAACCCAATCCGCTAACATCCTTCGAAATTCAGGAGAATTAAAAAGGGTAAGTGATATTTTTTTCAATTTATATATTTACCGCTCCAATGAAGTCTGTTAACACCTTAATTGAACAATCCGACCGTTTATTACTTTCAATGAAAAAATTGAGAAAAATACTTTTTGATCAATTTACCAGTAGGGACGCTGAGATTTGGCTAAAACGAATGCATAGACAAATAAAATTATGTAATGCGGCAATTCGTAGAAAGTTACCTAATAAATTATCTATGGGAACTTTGAGAAAATTAGAAACTTACGTGGGGCACTTTAAACATTTTAGGAAATTAATTTTAAATAGACATGTAGGGTCAGGTTTAAATTCCAAATTACAGAGTAGAGTTAAATGGGTGGATGTAGAGTCGTTATTTTTCAAAATAAAATTAGGAAACTTTTGACAGAGCACTCTACATTGAAAGTGAATACGACATTTTGTGGGGAATTTTTTTAAAAATCCGGTGAAAATGAAATGTCAGACATAAAGTACTTTAATACCAAAAACGATGTAATTGATAAATCGATTGATGTATTAGAGTGGTTTAAAGGTCACATCAAAGATAAACTATTGAATAAATTGTCGGAATTTTCGGAAAAAGAGTCAGGTAGCGCATTATTTAAAATTATATCATTAGCAGTAAATATAAATAAATTTGAAATTGGAAACGGCTCGTCTTACATTAAACTTCCAGAACAAATTTTGAAAAAAAACAGTTGTATAAATATTAAAAATACCGATCAATTTTGCTTTTACTGGTCCATTGTTAGTGCCCTTTATCCTGCACGTACACATATAAACTTGACTAGGTCCTATCCATATTATAGTACAGTTTTGAAAACAGAGGATTTAGATTGTCCAATGGAATTATCAAAAATAACCAAATTTGAAAAACTTAATGATATTTCTGTAAACGTTTACGCTTTAGAACTTATTGAAATGGAAAAGAAATCATTTTATGTAGTAGTACCAGCTAGATTGACAAAAAATAAGTTGAATAAACATGTAAATTTACTTTTAATTCAAAACAAATATCATCCAAAATTGAATGATTATGATGCACCACCTGTAGATGATAATAACGAAGAAATCAAATTTCATTACTGCTGGATTAAAAATTTATCAAGACTAGTTTCCTCACAGTTAAACAAACATGATGGTAGAAAATTTATTTGTGATAGATGTCTGAATTATTTTCAAATAAAAGATAAATTAACTGAACATGAAAAATTGTGTAGTAAATTGAATAAATATAAAATGAGTGTACCTAAATATAACCATGTAGAATTTAAAAATTTCACATATCAACAAACGGCTCCGTTTGTCGTTAATGCTGATTTTGAGTGCCAATTGGAAAAATTTACTGACCCTTGTTGCCAATCTGCAACAAATAAATATCAGAAACATGTTCCATACAGTGCTGGCTACTATGTAAAGTGTTCTTACGACAATAGTCTTTCTTATTTCGATAGCTATCGCGGTGCGGATTCCATGGATTGGTTTGCAAATAAAATGTCAGACGTTGCCAAATTTGTTCATTCAAAAATTAAAACAATCGTTCCTATTATTGAAGACCAATGTACAGCAGCAGCTGCAAAAGCTTGTCATATATGTAATAAACAATTTGCAATTAAAGACGTGATTGTCAGAGATCACGATCATTTTTCGGGGGATTTTAGGGGATTTGCACATCAAGCATGCAATTTAAATTTCAAAAAATTATTCGTTATACCCGTCATATTTCATAACTTAAGCGGATATGACAGCCATTTTTTAATTTCAAATTTATGTAAGAAAGGCAAATTGAGCGTACTTCCAATCAACAAAGATAAATACATCTCCTTCACTCTACATTCAGATGAAAATAATATTAAATTGCGGTTTATAGACTCTTTACGATTCTTGGGAGCTTCTCTCGACGAATTAGCATCAATTTTAGATCAGTCGGAGAAGAAAATTCTAAAGCAAGAGTTCCAAAATTTAGATAATGCCAAATTTAATTTATTGACGGGTAAAGGGGTTTTTTGTTATGAATATATTGATTGTTTGGACAAACTAAATGAAACTTCTCTACCTCCAATTAAGCATTTTTACAGTAAACTTACCGATGAAAATATAGATGATAAAAAGTATGCTCATGCCCAAGCAGTGTGGCAAAATTTTGGTATTAAAACGTTGGAGGAATATGCAGACTTGTATTTAAAAACAGATATTTTACTTCTTGCGGATGTTTTCGAGCAGTTTCGCAAAAAATGTTTTTCCATATACGGTCTAGACCCTGCATGGTACTACACTATGCCCGGTTATACGTGGGATTGCATGCTCAAATACACCCGATGTAAATTGGAGATACTTAAGGATCTGGATATGGTGCTGTTTTTGGAAAACGCCATAAGAGGAGGAATTTCTGTTTGCAGCAACCGATTTTCAAAAGCTAACAATAAATACATGTCAGAATATGATCCCACAAAACCCTCGACGTACCTCATGCATTTTGACATAAACAATTTATATGGCAAAGCTATGAGTGAACTACTACCCTACGAGAAGTTTGAATGGGTAGAAGATTTTACGAATTTTGATGTAATGTCAATATCCGACGAATCCGAAGAAGGGTACGTTCTTCAGGTTGATTTATCATATCCGCAAGAACTGCACGACAAACACAAGGACTTTCCATTTGCATCTGAACACAGCATACCACCTGGGGGAGCCAAATTGCCGAAATTAATGACAACTCTAACAGATAAAAAAGAATATACAGTACACTACAGAAACTTGAAACAAATGTTGGCCAATGGTTTAATTTTAACTAAAATACATAAAATTTTGAAGTTTCGCCAGGCAGCTTGGTTGAAGCCCTACATCGAGCTAAATACGCGATTGAGGGCAGCAGCCAATAATGACTTTGAAAAAAATCTTTTCAAGTTAATGAACAACGCTGTGTTTGGTAAAACAATGGAAAATATACGCAAACACCGCGTAGTTAAGCTAGTAAAATCATGGGAGGGTCGTTATGGGGCTAAAAATTTAATTTCAAGTTTTCGATTTCATAGCCGCACAATTTTGGAGGAAAATTTGGTGGTTATCGAACTAAAAAAGTCAGAAATTATTTTTAATAAACCCTTGTACATAGGACAGGCAATACTAGATTTGTCTAAAATGTTTATGTACAATTTTCATTATAATTACATGTTACCAAAAATGGGTCCAGATCGTTGTAAGATAATGTATATGGACACAGATAGTTTTATCCTCGAATTGCAATGTAATGATGCTTATGAGGAGGTGATAAAGGCAAATTTATCTCAATTTGATACATCTGATTATAGTGATGATAATCCATATGGAATTCCTAAAGTTAATAAAAAAGTTTTAGGTTTAATGAAAGACGAGAATAATGGAAAAATTATGACTCATTTCGTAGGGCTTCGCTCTAAACTGTATAGTTACAAGGTTCAGGGTGGTAAAGTTGTTAAGAAGTCCAAAGGCGTTAAATATAATGTTGTTAAAAATAACATTACGTTTGATGACTATGTGAAATGTTTGAGAGAATGGAAAAATAAAATAACCACACAACGCTGCACTAGGTCATTTGGACATAATGTTTATAGTGTAGAGCAATCAAAAATCGGTTTGAGTCCTTATGATGATAAACGCTATTTAATACCAAATACTTTCGATACGCTACCTTGGGGGCATTATAAAATTTAATTTCATTGTTGTAGATGCAGCAGCCTCGCCAATTACGTCAATTATGCATAAAAGCAATTTGTGAAAATATTAATATATTAGCTAATTTTATTAATGAGTCACCGTTACTATGGTCAATGACATGTAATATTGCAAAAAGATTCTCATACTGGAAATGGAAATCAGTAAATGTTCTAGCTCAAAATCAGCCTTACCCTTATCCTTTGGAGCATATCGATTGTAGTAGATATATATCGATACCCAGAAGAAATACTGTGTTGTCACTTAAAAATTGGGACCATGATCACGATGAGGCTGAATATTGTCTATGGGTTTCATATTATAGAATCTTCAATTATAAAATTAACGTTTGCAAGCATTGTTTTGAAATTTTATTAGAAGCTCACAAGAGCAAAGATAAATCATTATTAGCGGGATTTGATAATTTTCATGAAACGACAGATAAAGATTCTCTTCTCACAGATAAATATCAAGCTCATTTTTAGTGGTGCCAAAGTTGCTATCATGAAGTGCTGTTTACAGTTAAAAGCAGCGAATCATGTGTAAATGCACTACATACGTACCCCCCTAAAAGTTACAGATTTATAGATTCTGAGGATAGTGATACTGAACATGATAAATATCCAGGATGCAAAATTTTTCTTTCAAGTGATTCCCCCCCAAAATTTAACAGACTTCCGAGAGCGGTAATATATATAATTGACTAAAATATGACTTCCCTTTGGCTTTGATTATTGTATTTCGTTTAAATAAATTTGTGTGTGTTTTTGGAACATTTTTGTGCGTTTTTGTGTGCTCTTTTTATGTACTTTTTATGAAGGTTTCTGTATTAAAGTTTTATGCTGCTGCTTTAAATGTATTTCTTTTTAAAATAAAAAACATTATTTTAAATAGTTGTTTTTTTTTTGTCGTCGGTTGGGGAGGGAAGAAAACACAAACACATCTATATAACTATTTATTCAAATCATTGATGACTTTGAGTTTATAAAAGTATACAAATTCTCTAAGAGCGTTGTTTAACATATCTTTTGGTGTTATGGAACAAAATGCATATAAAATTTGTAGAGAGCTTAAATTTTCGGGGGTGATATTTTTACAGAAATCCAAAACATTATAATAATATTGACAAAAATCCAAATTTTCCAACACCGATATACGTTGTATAATCAAATTATTTACTTCTAAAATTTGGGATACTTCTTCTTCATCCATGTAATACTCAACGTCATGTTTTCTAACAAAAATTACCTTACAATCATCGTAATTTAATGGGGTAATGGTGCAAGTTACGAAACGTAAACCGTCAACGTTAACATCAATTTTAGTTAACTAAGCATTTATACCAGATCTTATAAATTTACACAAATTGTGAATAAAGTCAGATTGTTTGTAACCTTAATATAATAAACGTCTCAATTTTGTAGTTTTTCGTTTTTTAAAAAGTATTTTTCGAAGTGAAGAAACATTTTTGGCGCAGTCAGTAGGATTTTCGGAAATTAAACGTATAGTACGAGTGATTTTTCGTTTCAACGATTAACCGAAAATTTGAACTTTAAGTTGTCGTTAGTTCGAGAGTATATCGAATTGTGAACTGTTAAATCCGTTTGAGTGAATATCGATTGGATCCCGATAGTTCCAGACAACCGATCACCAGCTTCGAGGAAGAAAGAAAAACGAAGATTACAACCTGGGTACAAAACAGCATCGTTTGGACCTTTAGGAATTAGAATAAGCTAGAAGTAAGAAAATGAGAAGAGTAATTCTATTGTAAGTAAGCTCAGTTATTTCCTTAATTTTCCTTTGTCCTTTGATAGTAAAAGCATATATTTTAAAGATTTTTATGAGTGATCTAGAGATAAGACAATTAGAAAGTTTATTAGAAAATAGTTTAAGCTTAGTCGATACAGATTCTTCAAATAATTTGCTAGAAACTTCTTTAGATTTAGAGAATTTTATTGATAATTTAAATATGACTACTCCAGCAGTTAACTATTCATTGCTTAAATTATATTTAGACTCTATTCCATGTTATGACGGAAACCCTCATACTTTAACTATATTCATAGGAAATTGTGAAAGTCTCATTTCAGTATTCGCTAGTGAAATTGATGTAGCTTTGAACACCTTTTTGTTAAAAGCTATTATTGGTAAACTTACAGGGCGAGCTCAAATGTTAATTGGTTCCCGAACCGAATTAAGAACTTGGAATGCAATTAAAGATTCTTTAAATTTAAGTTTTGGCGATCAACGGAATATTGATTGCCTAGTTCAAGATTTAATTAATTTAAGACCTTTTAGAAATGAACCTCCGTATAACTTTGGCATGCGTTGTCAAGATGCACGCAGTTTAATTTTTTCTAAATTAAATTCATCCAGTAATATTAGTGATAGTGAACGTAAAATTCATCTTGAAAATTACGATAATTTAGCTTTAAAAACTTATATACAAGGTTTACCTTTACCATTACAAACAAATGTTCGATTACGATTACCAAATAATTTAGAAAAAGCGATGAGTTTAGTCATCGAAGAAGAAAATTTTATGTATTCAACCCATAGAAATAATAACTTAAATTCTAACAGCACTTTTAGACCCAGTTTAAGAGTAACACCAGCTAAAAATCCCAATTATCGACTACCAAGTCCTACATTTTCACCAAATTTCAGTAATTTACAATCTTATCAATCAATGCCACAATTACCTCCTCCAATTATACAACAAAACCCACTACCACGTCCACCTTTTGTAAATTCGTATCAATTTAGACCAAATTTCCATACTAATAATAATTCCAGTTTTAGTCCCAAAAATAAATTTCCTACTCAACGTACCCCCGTTTTTCAAAACTTAAATCATCAACCAAATTTCCAAAATCAAAATCGTCAACCAATTTTTCAAAATCAAAATAGCCAAAAACCAAATAATCGACCCAGCAATCTCCAAAATTATAGACCAGAGCCCATGGACACATCTTCAGGAAATACTAGATTCCAGCCTAAACCAAACTTTATATCAACCGAACTTTATAACCAAACTATTAATAATCCAAACCAATATCAATATACTAATGATAATATTCATTCATTTGAACCCCAAAATCTAAATCCAACAGAAACTTCAAATGACATTGATCCTTATTCTCATGAACCGGAAATACAATACTCTCACGATTATAATAATTATCCATCTACATATGTTAACAACAGTGTAACAGATTATCAAGAAATAGATACATATGATGACCCTGAACTTCTGGAAACTGCAAATCAGGATTTTACCCGAGTCACACATTCACACAACCAGACATAATACTTTTGAATGCATTAAAAGCAAATTTACCTTTTATCAAAATTCCAGAAATTAACGCAAATTTTTTAGTTGATACCGGCAGTTCAAAATCTCTTATCAATCCAGAATTAGCTTACAAGTTTTATCAAAATCGCATTTTTAAAGAACAATTTAATATTCAAACAGCACACAATATTTCTTATCATGATGAGGTCGCTTACATTCCTTTATTTAAGATTTTTAACTTGAAAGAATTTCATAAATTTTATCTCTTTAAATTTAGTAACAGATTTGATGGCATAATTGGTGTAGATTTGTTAAAACAATTGAATGCCAATATAAATGTTAATCAAAAACGAATAATTACTCCGAAAGCAGTTATTCCCCTAATTTTTGACTCAAATAGTGACCCCACTTATATTAAAAATCATTCTATTATTATACCAGGTCGTTGCCAACAAGTTGTCAAAATTCCTGTAACCGAATCAAATGGCATAGGTATACTTGAATATGAAAATTTTGGAAAAGGTCTCGAAATGCCAAAAGCTTTGGTAAATATTTTTAATAACTTTGCAATAACAACTATTATTAACAGTAATGAAAATTCAGTTAAATTAGATATTAATGAACCTTTCAAAATTGAAATTTTAAACTTAGTCGAAGTCAATTTTGTCGAAAAAATGGATATTGATTCCGATTCTCAATTATCAATTTCACAAGATAATAAACTTAAAGCAAATTTAAAACATCTTAGACTTTCCCACTGCAATGAAGAAGAAAAAAATTCGATTAAAAATCTTTGTTTCCAATATCGAGATATATTTTATTGCGAAGGAATACCACTAAGTTTCACTAATCAAATAAAACATAAGATAAATTTGACAGATGATAGCCCTATTTATGCAAAATCTTATCGATTTCCCGAAATCCACAGAGAAGAAGTAAATAGACAAATAACAAACATGCTAGACGAAGGTATTATCGAACGTTCCACTTCCCCCTTTTCTTCACCAATTTGGATTGTACCAAAGAAGCCAGACGCTTCAGGTAAAAAGAAATGGCGTTTGGTAATTGATTACAGAAAATTAAACGAGAAAACTATTCAAAATCGATACCCTATACCACGAATACACGAAATATTAGACAGATTAGGTAGAGCAAATTACTTTACGACACTCGACCTTGCTAGTGGTTTTCACCAAATCGAAATTGACCCACAAGACGTTGACAAAACTGCTTTTAGCACTCCCCAAGGACATTTTCATTTTAAACGTATGAGTTTCGGACTTAAAAATGGTCCATCAACATTTCAAAGTGTCATGGACAATGTACTACGAGGACTGACAGACGAATCTTGTATAGTTTATTTGGACGACATTTTAATATACAGTACATCCCTTCAGGAACACCTAGAAAGACTAAAATCCGTATTTAATAGACTTAGACAGCACAATTTAAAAGTTCAACTTGATAAATCTGAGTTTTTGCAAAAGACAATAATGTATTTAGGACATGTGATTACCCCCGACGGCGTAAAGCCAAACCCAGACAAAATTTCTGCTATCAAAAATTATCCAGTTCCCAAAACACAAACAGAAATAAAACGTTTCTTAGGACTTTTAGGCTATTATAGACGTTTTATCCCTGACTTTGCTAAAATTACGAAAACTTTGACAAAATGTTTGAAAAAGGACTCAAAAATTTTACATGACGAAGAATTTATAAATTCATTCCAAATTTGTAAAGAAATATTAACTAATGACCCTATTTTACAATACCCGGATTTTTCTAAGACATTTATACTTACGACAGACGCCAGTAAATATGCAATCGGTGCAGTTTTATCCCAAGGAAATGTACCTAACGATAGACCCATTGCATTTGCTTCACGGACCCTAAATGAATCCGAAATAAACTATTCAGTCATCGAAAAAGAATTGCTTGCCATTGTATGGGCATGTAAACATTTCAGGCCATATTTATATGGAAGACAATTTCACATTTATACAGACCATAAACCCCTTTCTTGGCTATTTAGTCTTAAAGAACCTAACTCAAAATTAGTTAGATGGCGTTTAAAACTAGAAGAGTTTGATTACAAAATATTCTATAAAAAAGGCAAATTAAATTCTAACGCTGATTGTTTATCCCGAATACCTATCAATGCATTAGAAACCGAATCAGTGATTAATAACCCCGGAAATTCACATGACGACATTCTAGATTTCTTACAGCAACTGGCCGAAACTATTCCCACAGACCCTCAACCTTCTACTAGTAATACGAACCCATCCAAAATAAATATTTTATCTGACATTCAAATGCATAAACCCACAAACACACAAGAAAACGATGATCGTAATAGTTTAAACACACCAGAACCCTTTTGGACAAAAAATGACTCTGACGACTCTGACGACTCTGAAACAAATCATTCAGCAACTGAAAATACTAGTAATGGTATACCGATCCTTGACGAAATGATAAATAATAAGGTACACCAAATTCTTGTTTATCCAAATTTATATTCAAAAACAGATGTTTCCCACGAAACATACGAAAATCAAAAAATTATGAAAATCAAAATTCCAGAAAAAGACAATGAAAGTTTTATTTTTCACTTTATTGCCGAATACACAGATTTGAACAATACTTTTTATATGTACTTCCATAATGAAAATTTATACCGTGATTTCAATAACGTTTATTTGAAACATTTCTCTGCGAACGGCCCAAAATTAATTAAATGCACCCAATTAAAGAATACAATTAAAGACAAAGAGGAACAAATCATTTTACTAAGAAACTATCACGAAGGCAAAACCAACCATAGAGGAATCAATGAAACTTTAGAACGATTACGGAACCTTTACTATTGGAAAAATATGAAAATTACAGTAACGAATTATATTAATAGTTGTACCATTTGTCAAAAGAATAAATATGCCAGACAAACCCCCTATGTTCCTATAGTGTTAACAGAAACAGCTAGTAAACCCTTCGAAATTATTCATATGGATGTCTTTATCTATGACGGCAAAAACTATCTAACTCTAACCGACGCCTTTACTAAATTTGCTCAAGCTATCTTTATTCCAGGTAAATCTGCAATTCTCATTAGTAAAGCACTTATTAAATATTTTGTTTCTTTTGGCGTTCCCCAATCAATAATAGTAGACAGAGGCACAGAATTTAATAATGAAACAGTCAAAGATCTTTTAGCATTACATAAAATAAAAGTACATTTTACAACAACAGGTCACCACGAATCAAATTCAATAGCGGAAAGATTACATTCTACTCTGGTAGAACACTTACGACTTTTAAGAGAAATTTACCCAGACGAAAATGACTTAATGGACTATGCAATAATTGGTTACAATAATTCAATACATAGCTCCACAAATTTTACACCATTCGAACTTACCTTTGGACATACGCATTCTAGAAACCCTAACGAAATATTTTTGACTCAATCATTTTACACCGACTACGTTACTAACCACAAAGAAAGATTAAAACACATATACAAAGAAGTACAAGAAAATTTAGACAAGAGAAAACAGAAAGTAATAGAAAAAACAAACACACAAGGTGACACAAACCCAGAATTTAAGTTAGGTCAAACTGTATTCAAAGTTAACCCTAAAAATAGAAATAAAAAAGATAAAAGATTTTTAGGACCTTACAACATAACAAAAATATTAGACAGAAATAAAGTTGAAATATCTAGAAAATTATTAAAAAGGAAAAAACTAACATTAGACAAACAAATAATACATATTAAAGAACTAAAGAAACCTCCCGTTGCAGGTTCCTCTTCTGGACCACCGTCACAGGACTAGACACACCCAAATTTCACAATCTAAATGATAATCCTGGTCTTTATCCCCTTCACAAAGGAAACGCACAAATAAAATCAAACTATTGGACGTTTATACAAATATTTGACATTACAAACATAACCAAAGAATTTCTTTTGTTAAAAGAACAATTTAATAATATTCATGACTCCCTATCGAAATCTCCTAAATTTTTTAACTTTACTGAACATTTTAAAAACTCTTATCACATGATTCAATTTATCGAACATAAAATATCACTCCAACTGAATCAATTAAACCCATTTTGGAAAACTCGATCACGAAGATCATTATTCGACGGACTAGGATCTGCAGTAAAATTCATAACAGGAAATTTAGATCAAAATGATGCAAAACGATATGATGAAGCCATTACATCCTTATCCAACAATCAGAACCAATTAAAATCTCTTATCGAAAACCAAATTACTTTACTCCAATCATCCATTAAAAACTTTGAAAACAATTCTAAAATATTAGCTCATAACCAATTAATATTAAGCTCACGTATTAATTATTTACAAGATTTAATTAGAGATATAAAAATTGAAAACGTGGAAACTTACCATTTTTTTGCAATAGAACAAATCGTTTCACAATTTTCTATTAGCTTTCAAATAACCTACAACATACTTGAAGTAATTGAAACAGCTATTAGCTTTGCAAAACTTAACACTTTTCATAATTCTATAGCTGATCCCAAGGACTTATTTTCTGAAATCTTAGAAGTCAGTAAAAATATCGACAACGATAATAAATTCCCAATTGAATTGAAATTACAAAATATTTTACTACTCGAAAAAATTATTGAAATTAAAAGTTATAGTAACGGTAACAAAATTATGTTTATACTTGAAGTACCTATTGTTGAAAATTCAGAATACAATTACTATCATCTTTATTCTTTACCCACTCCATCAACACAATCCTTCAAAACCATTATACCAAAGTCAAAATTTATCCTTTTAAATGAGCAATACTACGCCTTCTCAGACTCAAATTGTGAAGAAGTATCCCAAGAAGAATTCCTATGCACAGATCTTCAGAAGCTACCAATGACTTTACATGTTCCTTGTGAAGTCCAACTTATTAAATATTATCAATCAATAAACACATGTCAACAAATTCCAGCGAAAATCAGTAATACCAAAATTCAGAAAATAGAAGAAAACCAATGGATAGTAATCACTCCATCTCATGTGGTTGCCTCCCAAAAATGTGGTAAAGTAATAAACAATATCCCATTAAACGGTAGTTATATAATTGAACTAAATAATCAGTGTGTAGTTTCAATAAACAATATTACATTGAAGACTTTTGCAAGTAAAATGCCAAATTTTAAAAGTGTAGAACTTCCCAAGTTACAATTTTCAAATGAAAACTCAAAAGCGAACTCTTTTAACTTAAGTAAAGTGCAAATAGATTCAGTGAACTTAGACGAACTTAGTAATATTCAAAATGTGCTTCAAGAAGACGAAATCAAACTAACAAAATTGGACTTACCTTCTGTAAATTTTCAAAACATTAGCTTCTACACTATTTTATTATATGTTATAGTTTTTTCAAGCATAGTTCTACTAGCTGTCAATATCATTAGAAGAAAACATAAGAAAACCAGTCAGAAAAATACAAAAAACCAGGCAAACAAGGACTTCAAGAATTTTCCAGTGATTTCGAACTCTGAAGAAACTCCATAGTTCTCTCTTAGGCCGGAGGAGTTACGAAACGTAAACCGTCAACGTTAACATCAATTTTAGTTAACTAAGCATTTATACCAGATCTTATAAATTTACACAAATTGTGAATAAAGTCAGATTGTTTGTAACCTTAATATAATAAACGTCTCAATTTTGTAGTTTTTCGTTTTTTAAAAAGTATTTTTCGAAGTGAAGAAACATTTTTTGCAGTAGTCTCCACATGGAATCGAATCAGGTTTGAACTCGTCTCCGGTACGAAATAAATTCATCTGTTGCGTCATTATTGAAATAAAGTTCTGCCATTCGTAAGTGCTGAAAGATATTTTGCTGCACTTTAGCTGTTGGGATAGAATAACAGCAGGCGTAAATGATCTTGCCGGACTAATTCCACATTTTACTTCATAACCGGAAATTGTATATTGTGTTAAAAGTAGGTATACATTTTCGGACTTTGCAGCAGTTTCATAATTTTCCAAAATTCTATCCAATTCTGTACTACAGTCAGATAAACTGGATTCGAAGTAACTGGAAGAAGAAGAATAACCACTATCTTGAAAAGTCATGTTGCTAACTAAGCTCAAGTACTGAAGCGCTCTTCAATTTATAGTTTTCGTTCTTTGCGGTCAACCATCTTCTTCGATATTCATACGCAGCGAAGCGAAAAGTAGTGCTACAAAACGGCCTTGTTTTCAATCCAACTGTTGTGTTTTTTGTCTAGTCCGAGCCATTTCACATACATTTTGTTGCCCTTTCTTCTGAGAACTTTTTCCACCAAGTAAACGTCTGAATTCGATGTTTTCTGTAGTTCTTCATCGTAGAAGCAGCCGCTGATTGGTGTACCTTGCATGTCTTCGAGTAAATACGTAGCGGGATTGGTTATTTTCACTTTGGTGATTTTGAATAGTTCTGTAGTCCAATTGGGTGTATATCCTTTTTCAAAGACATGTTTTGCCTTGGATATGCGCACAATGTCGCCAACTTTAAATTTTCGCGGGCCTGCTATTTTCAAATGGCTATAGGTGTTATTCAAAATGGATTTTTCATTGGATTTATTGACTTGAGAAGGTTTATATTTTGTTGTGGAATGTTTTGTATTGTTGTAGTCTTGAGTAATTTTCGGGAGAATATCGATCCATTTGTAGGTGCCATTTAAACTGAAATACTTGTAGAGTTTCGATTTCAGCGTTCTTATAACACGCTCTGCCATAGAAGCTTTCATTGTGCTAAATACGCTATAATGATTTATATCATGTTTTTTCATTAAATTTTGGAATTTGCTGTTGTAAAATTCCTTTCCCTGATCAGATTGCAGATTTTTTGGTATTCGTCTAGTGTGAGCGAGAATGTCCGAGAATGCCCGAGTAATCTCCTCTCCGGTCTTCGTCTTTAGTGGGCGTGTCCACACAAACTTTGAAAAACAATCAATAACGACTAGTATCATTTTATGATACCTATTTTGTGGAGCAAAATTTCTCATCTCCGCAAGATCCATTTGCCAAAGATCGTCAAGGCCCTTAATGATAGTGCGTCTCCGAGGGAATTTTTTCCGTATCGGTTTGTGGAGCTCGTTTACAAGCTGAATTTTTTCTTTAGAATACATATTATGTACCAGCTAGCTTCAGCTCCAGACTGTTAATGCGGTTAACGGCATTCGTATTCATAACCTTAATATTGTCTACAATGCCTGAAACGTTAGTTTTCATATCAGAGACGGATCTGATATTTTCTGTAATTTCTTTTTGTAACTCACGTATGCTTTCAACACACATGTTAATAGAAACAGTGAATTATTTTCGAATAAAGGCTTTCGCTGTGACAATTGATTCGTCGACGTATTTCTTCGTAGCCACCTGCTACAGGGGGATTTCGCGAAATGAATGCATCAATGACGTTAGTTTTATTTTGTAAGTTGGCAATATGCGCCTGTAATATGGGGATTTTCGTCTTATGAAGCTCATTTCTTATTTCGTTCAATCCTACTGCTAAATCCTTTATATCACGGTCTTGTTGCTGCAACACCACACCATGCGTGTGAATTAATGGCGAGTTGATAGTACGTAGACCATTCAATTGCACATCAACATATTTTTTCGTTGCAGCATCACTATTTGTTGTCGGTTCCTTAACATTACAAATTTTCACATTTTCAATATCGATATCACCGTCCGGTGTATGAGGAAACGTGATTTTCGCCGGTAAACGCGCATAGGGCGTTTGATGTCTATGTCCGAATTTATCGACTGGCATAATTGAAATGAACAAGTTTCAACTTGTATTATTCTATTATATCAGCCTCCTTGAGCTCATTGATAATTGCTACTATTTCGTTGCCGTGTGACGTATTACCTGCCTCTTTCGAAGCAATCAACAACTTCAAACGATCCACTAATTCATTGGCATCATCCCAATAAATATACTCCATAGGTTTATCATTATATGTTAAACGATCAATACCTTTTCCTTTTGCTAAAGGAATCGATTTTAGACGAGTCAATACCTGAGACGATCTATTCGTCGTTAGAGATTTTGTTTTGAATAAAGGTTTTATGATGTAGTGATATTACATTAAGACGATCTAACGTGTCTAAATGAACTTCAGTTGTTGTCAAAAGATTTTTATAGTTCTGTAAATCTTGATCATTGTAACTGGGGTCTCGGTAAAATAGAAGCTCATACAAGCCTGGTGTTCCAATTACATATCTTCCTCCTTTGTTTTTCTCAGGTAGTATGTTTATATTACCGGTTTTTCCATCGAACGCAATTCGACGTTTGCCTAATGACCAACCGATTTCATCATTGTATATCGGACCATAATTTTTATCAATTTTATCATCTTTTTGGAAGTAATCTTCAATGAACTGATGACTGATGGCGGGATATTGGTCCAAATAGTCTGCGAAAGCTTCCTGAGAAATTTCGGGACGCATCTGTTCTGGAGAACGTGTAATATTGCCGGATTCATCGGTTTCGGCCACCGGTTCCGTTTCGAGAAAAGGTGTAAACACATCATCAGGTTCTTCTTCTTCCTCCTTCTTTATTTCCTCTTTCGGATTTAAATTTGTAATCGTTTTTTGTAATGTCTTTGAGGATTGCACAATTTCTTCAAGTGGTTTGGATATTGGCTTGAATAGTTTATTGATAGACTCATCTTGCTCTGATTTACCCAATTTCAACGCCAAGTATTTTTTGCGAATCGATCTGGCAAGTTCGGACACTTTTTTCTTGCGCAATGCAGTAGCAACCTTATCGTCAGACATTTTGGTATGGACTAAAGACGCATCTTACAATTTTATATATTTATCGAATCCTTTGCGATACCTACCATCATTGAAGGGGAAATCCTTCACAATTACCAAAGTACCATAACGGTCACACCAGCACGTTGAACACACATTTTTAAATGTGTCGAATGTCATGTCTGGAGATACGTGTTCGTCAAATATATGTTTCAAGTTCGCCTCATCCTGCTTGAATAACACAATAACATTACAATTGTCGCGAATAAGCTGTTTCGGTATTTTTGAGTATGTTTGACAAAGATAAGCGGCATCAATATCTTTATGTCTACACATGG
Organism: Lochmaea capreae; assembly: GCA_949126875.1. NCBI lineage: Eukaryota > Metazoa > Arthropoda > Insecta > Coleoptera > Chrysomelidae > Lochmaea > Lochmaea capreae. The sequence goes on along the minus strand of OX421409.1, from coordinate 23,380,005 downwards.
AGTAGTATTCACGAATTTTCTGTTGACCATCACATGCAACGTCATCGAATAAAAAGACAGAATTAGGACGAGCTTTATCTGGACTTATTATTTCCTCGTTGTCTTTAAATGGAAAATAGCCAACGCCCTTAACTTGTGCTATAACTTCTTGCAGCAATTGGTACTTTGGTTGGAATAACGATTTTGAATAAACATAAACGTTTTTGAATTTCGCGCCATTCGGATTAAATAGGAGCGCCAGCACGACGTTCGTCTTTCCACACCCGCTGGGACCGCATATAATGGCACGGAAAGAATTTGGTAACAATTTACCATGTTTGCCAATCGATGGCGTTGAGGTGAAATCTAGATTTTCAATGGGTATCGTCTGCTCTTGTTGAATTATTTTCATTGTGTGTGTCGTTTTTCGTAGTACTACTCTTTAAATATAGGTGTCACCACTTACGCGTATCAGTCTTAATGTTGGTGTTTGAAGGAGAAGGTCTCTTAAATTCTCTCATCAATAAACTACCTATTGAACTTCACTTACCTAGCTATCAGTACTGTGGACGTAAGTACTCCCCCACCCTTTTTGCAAAAAAAAATTAATTGTTTTTCTGAAACATAAAAAAAAAAAATGAATTAAATTATAATAGGAACTATAAATATAAACAAATGGGAGTAGAATTTTGTAGGATATAAAATAGGTTATCTTCTTTACTTAGAATGAAGTATTGACATCTAGATATCTTAGCATAAAACCATAGATAAACTTCAAATACGGACGTAAAACCACAGAAAAGATTTTATTACGATGTCCCGAGAGAATCAAGGATACCACTCTTTAAAATATAACTGTAACTGGCCTTCCCGGTCAAAAATTTTGATAAGGAATGATAAAAAGAACTGGTTTTTTTAAAGAAATCGTTTTTTTTTTGAGTAAAAGCACATTTTCTAAGGTGAGACGTGCTCGCAATTTTGCGGATTTTTAGAAGGAAAATTTAAATTTCCAAAGAAATAATAATAACTGTGTAAAACTGAACAGTTTATCTCGGGGGAGGATATTAAATTTCACGGAAATTGTGTTTTCTGACTGATATATTACCGCTTCCTCTGAAGCCACTTTTTTAAAGCCACCCATCAACGAAGGTGAGTTATAAGTTGAAAAATAAACATAAAACAGAAAAGTAATCGGTTTAATCGGTTTTTAGGCTTTTTATTTGTAGTTGAATTTTATTAATAGTTTTAATCCTTATTGTGGGATTATATTTAATCTTAGACCAAAATATACTAGCTGAAAGTGAAGATCTAAACACTGATTAATATAAAACAAAAAGGAAATAGAAAGCTACCCACCACTGGAATTTGGAGGCTCCATTACCATTTGGACGGCACTGTTACATATAAGAGAAGCATCTAAAAAGAACTGTTATTAGAAACAAAATTGGAAAAAATTATAGTTACCCTTACCTGCAGTAGTTCTTGATTACGAGGAGGACATCGCGTAGGAAGACACCTTCTAATTGATCAGCTAAGTTTAGTTTTAAGGATAGCCTGAGATAGGAATGTCTTTATTCGCTTATTTATTAAAACACTTACTTTTTCTCTTTTTATATATGCTATCAGGTGTTTCACTTACTGTACTATAGTTCTGATTTTTTTTGTTTTGAAGTTTAGTTGCATATAAGATAACTGGGTCATGTAATGCTTCTAGAAGTACTGGCCGTACAATTGCTTTTAATCCAAAACATCTGAATCTTTGATTGAGAAAATCGAGAACTTACCCACGTCTTTTACTGTAGATAATAGTATTTTTAAAGTCACAAGGAAACGCATATTTATTCGCGGCACCCCTGGAACCCACTCCATCAGATAAATGTAATAAAGATTTAAAACTCACTTTTTGTTCTCATTTATTATTATTGTGGTCCTATGGTGGAATAAGTATTAAAAAGAAAAATAATAAATAGGACGTAGCAACTTGAAGCCGCCGAAAGAAGTTGTTAAATATCTGGGAAAGAGTGCGAGAATTTTCTACAACAATACTCAATATCAAAACTACGATCAAATCAATTGCGGTCATTTGTGTTTGAAATTTCTACAACAATGACGGAACTATTACTACAACATATCTACCATGGAAAAACATTGAGTAGTTTCACTGCCGAAGAACTAAAGCACTTTCCCCTTGAGCATCTAATAGAGTGTGTAAGGCCTTCTGAATTGCTTGATATGTGGCATAAACTTCCCAATGAATATCGAGCAAATTTTGAACTACAAATACGACTGCCTTGTTTCATCCATTACAACCGACCTGATTGGACGACACACTGTGACGGCCCTCCGAGTTCGCAAGCTACTTGTTTCCTTTGTAAACAAACATTAAAAAAATAAAAAATGATATTTAAATTCAAACATGCCTCGTATTTCATTAGTCATCATGTCGCAGTTGCTGAGAGTTAACAGCACCAATCACGTGTTCACCTTTCAACCTCCTACCCCTATTGTCCTCGATCCAAAGAATGATTACGAAATAGCTCTACGTTCTTTTCATTCATATCACAGTATACCAAACATTGAAAATTGCACGTTTTACTACTACGATACCAAAGACAAGCTTCAAAGTTTCAATTTTCCCACAGGATGTTATGAAATTGCTGACCTTGAAGAGTTTATCTGTGATAAGTTGGGTGCGAGCAATTCAACTAGACCGGTATTTTCACTAAAACCCAATCACAATACGTTGAAATGTGAAATTTCAAGTAAATACAAAATTTCCTTTATGCAAACCGATAGTCTTGGGAGAATATTGGGATTTTCACCGAAAATACTCGACGCTAACAAAACGCACTCTTCAGATCTCCCCGTCAAAATCATTAAAGTATCCAGTATCCGCTTCGATTGTAACATTACCACTGGAGCCTTCGATGCAAACAGACCTGCTCATACTATCTACGAATTCGTCATACAAGTAGATCCAGGATATTCCATTGACGAAATTCCTCATAATTTGCTCTACTTACCCGTTATACCACAACGTGAAATAACCAATATCACCGCCATAGCCGTAGACCAAGACGGTCAGCCTGTAAACTCCCGTGGAGAACTTAGTACTTTGGTGTTGGAGCTTAGAGTGCGAAGCAGATGGGACTAATAATCAATCATAAAAGACAGTCTGCAGAGCTTTCAACTTCATTAGCTAAGCAGTCGCCAAAGCTAAAACAACTCACGTTCGCAAACAAATTGGTTCTGCAATCGCTGGGGTTTAAATTGAAAAATGACAACCACGTATGGAAAACGGCTTCGTCAAAACGACAACATGCCTTCGATGTTTGATATCTATCGTAAGCCGATGTTTGACGATTCAATTAGAAAGGCTGAATATAGAACCTATGCTCCATTTATAAAATCATTCAATTGCAGTGACATTGTGGAGTTTAGCATTAATCAAGTTGATTCGTTTTTTGCAATGAGCGATACTTTGTTGTGCATTAAAGGGTCGCTTGAAACACATGGAGCTGGTGACGTAAAATTAGCAAATAATGTTGGTGCCTTCCTATTTGATTCATGTACGTACAGTGAAAGTGCCAGGGAAATGGAAACAGTTCGGGATCCTGGAATAATAAGTGCCGTACGTGCTATGACTTGTTATAACCAAGAAGATTCCAATCATATGGCTATAGCCGGCTGGAATTACCCGAAAGATCCCATTCTCAATGTCAGCGACAAGTCCTTCAACCTTCAAATACCTCTCAAACATATTTTTAACATTTTCAACGATTATCCCATGATTACATGTGGACGTCAAACAATACGATTAGTTCGAGCACGAAACGATAATGATTGCATATATATTACGGAAAAGAATGTCTCTGGTACGCTCTCCCAAACAACCGCTAAAATTAATATTACAAGTGTTGAACTAAAAGTTAAACATATCTTTCCCAATGATGATATAAAGATAAATCTCATGAAATCCATTCAAAAAGATCAACCTATAGTTATTCCATTTAGGAAGTGGGAGTTACACGAATTACCCTCAATTACTAAAGGTGCAAGACGTGAAGTTTGGGCTGTTAAGACATCCACTTCAGTTGAAAGACCCCGTTTTGTTATTGTCTTCTTCCAAACCGACAAACGTAACGTGATTACAGCCGATCCTACTTTATTTGACAATGCCGACGTGCAAAGTATAAGACTGTCACTTAACGGTGAATATTGGCCTAATGAAAGAATGCAATTGGATTTCGCTAAAACTGACTACAATGAAGCCTATTTTAACTATACTGAATTCTATCCCAACTACGCAAACTCCACACAGAAGCGCCCCCTGTTGGATTATTCTTCTTTCAAGAAACGAGCATTGTTTGTTATCGATTGTTCGAAGCAGGAGAAAAGCATGAAGGCGTCCACAGTCGATGTGAAACTCGACATTGAAGCAAACATAGGCTTCCCCGAAAATACCAAAGTCTATTGCATCATAATTCACGACTGCGTCATGGAATACTTCCCCCTCACCGAAATTGTTAAAAGCCTAAACTAGATGTTGATTAGACTTAGTATTCGAGCAGACGTCAACATGAGAGTAGCATTTGTAGACATTCAAGGCTTTGTCGTAGATGGGATTTTCGTTGCCAAGGAACTCACCATAGAAATCGGCTTCAAAAGTTCACATTACATATTTTTGCCGTCGCAACCGTTCTCCACATTAAGTAACAATGATAAAAAGACTACATCATACTTGGAAAGGAAGGTACATGGCATTCGATACTCTTCGGGAGATGTAGAATATTCCAAAGTAAACGAAATATTGGAAAGCAAGCTATTGTATGCTGCAGACTATATTTACATTCGAGGGCAACAAAAAGCGGAATTTCTGCTGAAGAAATGTCACGTATTTGGTGTTTTTCCACACATTATTGACGTTTGCAAATTTGATGGTACGCCGTGTGCAACAGGAAACTTTGTTCAAGATCCAAACCCCTGTCACGCCTCTGGAGTATATTCGTGTACCGAAAGAAATGTACAACGCCCCCGCCACTGGTTTTCAAATACTGTATTACCATTATAAATAAAGTTTTTCAAGTAACAAGGGGGTTTTTATTGAAACACTCTGTATATTCTTCAACTTTTATATTACATGAAGATTCAAATTTTCGTTTCACAATTTTTAAAATAATTTTTAAAATTGAAACAAAGACAAATACTAATATTACACACGACATGACAAAAACATTATTGATTTCATTTTTTATATCCTTTTCTGTTCTGTTGAACATGGTTGAATACGTCTTAACGGATAAGTAATTTGCGGTAATTGTCTGCGCTCTTTAGGTAACCAGTTTATACTAAGACTGCACCACGTCTGTCGTACTTCTTCTTCTTCCCCACCAGATAAACTGAGATTCTCTATTTGCCTCATAACCTCACTTTTTTCCTCATAAAAAGCAATTTCTTCATTTAATTTACCAATTTTCTTTATAAACTCTTCAATTCGATGACTGTACTCTTCCGAAGCCATATTACAAATGAGCTGACGTGACACGTGACGTTTGACGTGGCACGTGACGTTTGACGTGACACGTGACGTTTGGTGTAGTACGTAACGTTCACCGTTACACGTTGCGTTTGACGTAGCACGCGACGTGTTACGCATATGTTACTTTTAAGCCACCCGGTATAGAAATTCTTATTTCAACATAAGTTACTTTTAAGCCCCCCGGTATATTCCCGCGCGCCGCCTTATCGTATCTTTCTCGACTACGTCACATTTTACAGCAAGAAGCGTACGGTGCGCGCGCTCGACCGTCGAACCAGCGCCGCCTTATCATCCTAACGTATCTTTCTCGACTACGTCACATTTTACAGCAAGAAGGTGCGCGGCATGTAATATACCTTTCTTCGCCAATGATATGCATGAGAGATCATGGCAGACTATGTTAGATGTATTGCTATGAACGCGTAGGTTCGGGGTTCGATCCACACTCAAGTTTTTTTAATTAAATTATTTGCGAGGACGCCTCATGATGCGCACGGCGGGCTGTCTCTCTCACACTCATTGGCTCCATGACTCTCTCTCTCTAACACACTGTTTTCCCTATGCTGGTCGTGGAACTGTCCTTGTATATCTACTGAGGTGTAGACAACACAACATCCAAATGAATGTCGGAACTGCTCACCACTAGAGTAGCAGAGACGAGAACGAGCAAACACATTGTTTCCATGTGCACAACCAGAGGATGCCCACAGGGAGGAGTAGCATCCCCATTAATGTGGAATCTGACGGTTGACGAACTCCTGTGGGGTTTGACTGACCTCGGAATATCCTGCCAAGGATATGCCTATGATATTGTCATAACAGCCAGGGGAAAATTTGAAAACACCCTTTGTGACATCGTACAAAAGGGTCTGAACTATACAAATAGCTGGTGTAGGCAAGTGGGACTCAGCATCAACCCCACCAAAACCATCTTGATAGCCTTCACTAAGAAAAGAAAACTCAACCTCAAAACCATTAAACTTGATGGGAACGAGGTTGAATGGAGACAAGAAGTCAAGTATCTAGGTTTGACTCTAGACAGTAAACTCCTGTGGAACAAGCACGAGAAAGAGATTACATACAAAGCGAAAATGGCTCTAATAGTGTGCAGGAATCTGGCAGGGAGGAACTGGGGCAGTAACCCAAAAATCCTGAGCTGTACACTGCCATAGTGAGACCAATGATCACTTATAGAGCTATTGCGTGGAGTAGTAGAACTAGCCTCTTGACGACGAGAGAAAACCTCTCCAAGATTCAAAGACTAGCCTGTATATGCATAACAGGAGGAATGAGTACATGCCCAACGGCAGCAATGGAAGTGATTCTCAACCTCACACCATTACATATGGTGGTGGAGAGTGTTGTAGAAAAAACAAGATAGAATGCCATTCAATGGTACACAGACGGCTCAAAAGCAATAGAAGGAACTGGGATAGGAGTGTACGGGCCAGGAACCAAACACTCTGAAAGCTTGGGAAAAGAAATTATCACTGAAGGCGAAAACTATGACGGATGAAGAGAAAAAAATTGTAGTGATGTTCGATGAAATTAAATTGAAACCTCAGTTGGAATATAATAGATTGCGGGATAATATTGAAGGTTACGAGAATTTGGGATCTTTGGGAGGATGTGCCAAATTAGCAAATACAGGGTTGGTGTTTCTAATACGTGGTTTACTTCATAACTGGAAAATACCGTTGTGTTACTACGTTTCCACTGGGCCTGTAAGCAGTTCGTCTTTACACAAAATTATTGTAGATGTCCTTAAGAAATTGAAGGAGATGACCTTCACCCCGCTTGTACTTGTTGGTGATCAAGGTTCCAATAACCGTGGAGCTTTGAAGTTATTGGGAGCAACTACAGAAAACCCTGTAGTAAAAATAGAGGGCCACACAATATTTACATGTTTTGACATACCTCATTTATTGAAAAGTTTAAGAAACAATTTCATGAACACAAAATTGCAATTTCTAATTAATAAAATACCTATTGCCTGGACTGACTTTACCAAAACCTATGAAATAGATAAAGCAAGTGGAACAGCTAGAGCTATGCTAAAAATAACCGACGTACACATTTCGCCAACTAATTTTCAGAAAATGCGTGTTAAGTACGCAGCACAAGTATTTTCTAATACTGTTGCTGCGGCGATAAAAACTGCTTCTAAAATCGGACAAATTGCTACGACAACAGCCGCGAATACTGCAGAGTTCATCAAAGAAGTCAACAATATTTTCGATGTTTTGAATAGTAGGATTTTAAACGACCCAAATCCCTACAGAAGGCCATTATCTATTTTCCAAGATTTTACTTATAATTTATTATGCAATGCATTAGATTACTTTAAAAAAATAGAGATACTCGAAAATAATAAAATCAGAAAAAATATTTACTGCATAAATGGATTTCAGTGGACAATAAACTCCATTTTGCAACTATGGAGATATCTGAAATATTCCGGCGTTAAGTATTTATTAACAGGATTTTTGAACCAAGACGCACTTGAAAATTTTTTTTCGGTAGTGAGACATAGAGGAGGATATAATCCAACTCCTACTGTCAGACAATTTCGTATTGCAATGCAACACAATATGAATATAAGGCTGCAAACGAATGTGGAAATTGGAAACTCTGAAGTTCAGCACGATGAAATTCTCACTATCAACGATGAATATTTCGATCAAGACAAGGCTGAAAGCGAAAATACACCTAACAATGGAGCTGATCATGAGGCAAGTTTGAATGAATCAACAGAAAAACAGTCAAATTCAGGAAAGGTTGAAGAAACTGCAATCAATGCAAATTTATCTTTGGAGACATGTTCTGCCGTTTACGTAGCTGGATATCTTGTGTTCAAATTAGAAAAAAAATTGCAATGTGAGAAATGTTCTGCAACTTTAACGAAAGGCGGTGACGACAATTTAATAAATGAAAAAGAACTGTTTATGCTGTATAAGGACTACAGTAGACTAGCCAGTCAAATAAAGTGTCTGAAGAGGCCATCCGAAAAATTTAGCGATATTATCATCTGCCTACTGAATGAGTTCAATAACGCTTTCAACAAATATAAATGCGGTGACGGTCTTTCTAGAAACATTGATCACCATTTAAAAAATTATTTATTTGAATATCATTCATATTGGTATGAATCACATTTTAAATCAGCATGTAGGGCACACATGGAATATATTATATTGAGTTTATTCATAAGAATGAAAATATTTAGAAATGTGAAGTGGGAATCTTCGGTTATTCATAAAAAACAAAAAGTGGGAATTATTAAACCTCATAGAAAGGTTCGGATTTTACAAAATTAATTGTGTTTATTTGGAATATTTTTGTATTTGTGTTTTTGATATTAGCTTTACTTACTGGTTTGTTGTTTAAGAATGTTTTCTTTATTTATATTTTAAATATTTTGTGATAGAATTCCTTCAGCAAAAACATGTTCCTGCCACAAGTGAGAGAAATTATTTGGGATATTTTTGTATTTGTGTATTTCATATTAGCTTCACTTACTTGTTTGTTGTTTAAGAATGTTTTCTTTATTTATATTTTAAATATTTTGTAATAGAATACCTTCAGCAAAAACATGTTCCTGTCACAAGACAGAGAAATTATTTGGGATATTGCTGTATTTGTGTATTTCATATTAGCTTTACCTACTGGTTTGTTGTTAAAGAATGTTTTCTTTATTTATATTTTAAATATTTTGTAATAGAATACCTTCAGCAAAAACATGTTCCTGTCACAAGACAGAGAAATTATTTGGGATATTGCTGTATTTGTGTATTTCATATTAGCTTTACCTACTGGTTTGTTGTTAAAGAATGTTTTCTTTATTTATATTTTAAATGTTTTGTAATATAATACCTTCAGCAAAAACGACTTACCAGAATGCACTGAAAACATTGATAGTTTTTCAAGTTATCATGAGTCTTAATTCGGAAAGTGATATACATTTACATACTACCAGAAATAGCAAATCAATTAGATATGAAGAAATATATCGAAAATGTATGTATTGTAGAGTTGACGATCACGCAAATTCATCTTCGGAAACTTTTTATTACATTATTATGATAAAAACAGGATTGTAGAAAAAGTATAGTGTTTCACTCGTCGAAAACATTTTTTGGAGCTCGTGAACATTACGCGCTTTAAAAAATGTTACATACTTTCGTCACTCGTAATAAAATATACTATTTTACTTGAGACAATAAAAATTGAATCATTTAGATTTGTTATTTCCTTCCCTTAATTTCAAACGAAACATGATTTTTCAATTTATTCAAACTGATGTAACCAAAATTGAATGGATGGATGGATATTTTTCAAGAAATCAAAATCACAAAACTAGGACTAAATTTTCAACAACTTTTCTCTATAAGAATTTAAGAGTTTTTGATTATTAAAAACGGAACCCACCGGTCTGCAAAACTTGTTACGATATATCTTATACATGATTGGTAATTTTTGTTTATAAAAAATAAATTTTCCGTCAAATTAATAATTATTTCAATCCATACACTGTATACTAGTATTCATGTAATCATCGTCACAAAAAACTCATTCACTTCATTATTCATTTGAAAAGAAATACATTTTTTGAGAGCTTTGACCAGTTTTTTATCCTAGGGTTTTTATATTTTCTGTAAATTAAATATGAAAAACAAACATTTTTTACCATCATTTGCATATTGTCTGTAAACCATTTCCATATGATCACACTTTTTTTAATACATAATATAATTATATTTCATAGAATTTACCTTTATTAATTATTTGAAAGTGTATTTATAATGTGGCAAAAAAAGGGACCGAATATACCTACCTACAATTCGCGAGCTCTAAATCAAAACGTTGAATCCAAATCAATCTGTACCATCAAGCTCAACTTCTACTTGTTTCAAAATAAGATATGAAAGCTTTTTGTAAGTGCCATGTGGTGGCACTACCGTACAAGCTCCATGTATGTGGGGGGGTCGCGGTACGGACAAGGTACGGACAGAGGTGGGATGGGACTGCAATACGAATACGCTAGATTGAATAAGCGCTGCGTCTCTTTACAATTTTTCACTCAACGCAAAGACGTAATTTAAATAAAGGCTACAGGAAGCCAAAAAAATTATTTTTTTTTTAGCAATTCAGTGACAGGAAAATGTTTGTTTAAGTTTTAAATTGTTTTTATTATTTTTTTTTATTATTTTTCATCCTATTAAAGACACAATAACACAAAGGGTTATATTTAATCAAGATAAGGTTATAGGAAGACATAATATTTTTCATTTTTTTTAGTCATTCAGTGACGGGAAAAGGTTTAATTTATTTTTATTTTTTTGGTTTAGCCTTAAATGACAGAATCATAAAAGGTTAGTTAAGATATAGAAAGCTACAGAAAGTCGTGAATAATTTTATTTTTTTTTATTTTTTGAGTCATTTAATTGGGATTGTTTTAAGTTTTAATTTTTTTTTGTTTAGTCTTTTAAGAAAGGGTATATATAATCTAGATAAGGCTAAAGGAAGCCATAAACTATTTTTAATTTCAGTTTTTTTTGTCTTTTAAAGACATAAGATTTTTAAAGAGTTTAGTTAATATAAAGAAGGTACAGGAACCCATAAACGAGTTTTATTCAGATTTTTTAGTATTTTAATGACATAAGACCATAAAGGTTAAGTTAAGTCAAACCGTTGAGTGAAAAATACAAGAAGAGGCGCAACCTCGTAAAAGATTTTGTGCCGCAAAATGGTGTTGGCGGAGAGATGTCGCCACTCGCATTTTCTGATTTTCTCTAGGAATTAGTAGTCTTATACTGACCGTAGCAGCCGTAAGAACTGTGAACGGAATTTCTAGCTCTCGACTCTCTCGAGTGTTTTGTTTTTGTATACGACACAGAATACACCAAACAACAAGAAGTGAAGGCCGGCGAAAATCCTTTGATGTTCGAGGTCCAAAAATATATAACCTTGAACAAGCGTCAACTATCTTATTCATGCACTGAGAAACATAATTACACTTGATTCACACTGAGAAAAAGTGTGTTAGTATGAAGTCGTATTTTATGAAATGTATTTGTAAATATTTTTTCTTTTGGTAACTATTTCTGCACGCTTCGTTGATAACGTTGACGTGAATTCTGCCAAAAATAGTTCATAATAAAATACATTTACGTAGGTATCTAGATATATAATTGTAAAAAATAAACGAAATATAATTCTCATAAACAAAGAGAAAGCTAATATGAAGAAAACCAAAGATTTTAACTTAATAATAAATAGAATATAAGAAATTTAGGCAATATCTTCTTTCTGCATATATTTTGCAAATTCTACACAGGACGTAATGCGAAAGTTGTCACTATAGGGAGTTGAAATATGTTTGTTGATAAGTGGGAGTTTTATTGAAAATTTGAGTCTCCCTCTTAACTCGGGAGAGTTTGAAAGTGTCGCCTCATTTTTCAATAAAAACTTGACTTGTATGTATGTATCTATGTGGCGAATCTTGCAACTGAATCTTAAACCAGTTGCACATGCCTAATTTAACTGAAATTTAGCAATTCTTTTAAAAAGGCTTTTTTTCTCAAATATAAACTCATTTTGAGTGAGAAAGTGTTTACAACAGTAAAAAAAGATGTAGGGAAGAGAGAAAGAAGTAAAAGTAAGGAATCCGAAAAATATGGAAATAAATTGTGTACAGGCACATCCTACATGGACTGTAGAGTTGTTATTTTTTGGATAATTAAATATTTATCCTCTTATCCAAAGAAAAACAAAATAATACATGAAATGATTGTAAAGGTTAAAGAAAATAAATCTTTTATCACATTAATATAAAGGTTGTTATTTAAAAAAAAAAGTAAATGAAAAATATACTTGTTTCAGCATTTTCTTAAAATTCAAATAATACTGCCAAATATCAGAGCGAACTATTTATAGTGACCCACACCACCATACATAAAAAACATACTCATTTTGAATAGAATTGAACAGTGCTTTTTATTATCATTTGTATTAATAGGGATTAAAAGAAGACAACTATTAATTTTTGAATGTTTTATTATATACCAATTAATTACACACAATAACCCAAGCCACAAAAATAAAAGCAAATAATACACCAGCTAATTAGACAAACCATTAGCAGAATTGTAAAAACACAAATTAAATCAATCAACACCCACATCACAAAACCCAACAACTATAACTTCATTCTTACCTACATCAAAGTATAAATGAGATTTTAGGACATTTTATCTAAACAGACTGCACAATGTTTGTCCTGTCTTGTCATTGCTTTGACTTTAATTTTCAATGCCTAAAACACTTCATTATTTTGAAGGCCAGATTTTGGTATAAGGCTTCTAGTAATTTGCAAAAGTCTTTTAGATGGCAAATAAAGAATTTTTATCAAAAAATTGTAAGCCCTGGGCCCCAAAAAATTTAGTGTCGTTACATACTTTTCATATTCACTGGAATATCGTCTGCCAAAACATGTTTTATTTTTAAGCAATACTTGCTCTTTTACAATTTGAGCCAAAGATTTATTCAGAAATTGATCACACATCTCCATAAAATTACCAGGAGTATATTTATTTGGCTTCTTTTGTGTCAATTTGTAGTATTTCCTTTTTAACTTCCTCACTTTTACTTTTAATTTTCTCCTCCTAGGGCTGTCACATGTCAAGCATGGTGATGTTTGTGTTAACATCGGAGAAAACTGAGGAATGGAAGCTGTTGCATTTGCTTTTTCAATATCTATTTCCAGTATCTCCCCTAATGATTATGTTCCAGGTGCAGATAATTCCCTTGATATCCAACGATGCTATCTATAAAATAGAAATATTTACCGATGTTAATATGAATCACATTCTACATGTTATAATTTGTATACAGTCCATTGGAACAGCCTGTAGATTTATAAGTACTTACATAGACCAATGGAAAAACCCAAAAACAATTCCAGAGGACTATAGAAGTGATCCTCGGTATGTTTTTTGGATTTCTCTATAGATTGATGTGTATTTATAAGTTTATGAGCTGTTACCACTGACTTCTTACCAACTATAGTATATTTCAACAATTCATAAAAAGCAGACTAACCAGTTGGATAAATTTTCTTTGGTTAATTCTCAATTTCAGGAATGATAAAATGCTTAACAGTGTGTGAGTAAATATTATGGGCTCAACTTGAATAAATAAGAGTTTTCTGACATCACTACTGCTCTTATACTTTTGTTCGTAATCAACTACATCTTCTAGTTACATGCTGTTAACCATGCTCGAATCCTAAAATAAAATATAATATGTAGGTAACAAATATGGACTACAAAACATTATACTCATATTAAATTTAATTAATATAGCAACATGTCGGCGATACAACATTAACAAATCGCAATAAAGATTTTTTACTTCAACTGCAAATGTAGATACGTACCTGATAATATCATTTGGAAATCAACAAACTTGTCCTTCTCCGGTTTTGGAAACACATCTACTTACAATACAACTTATGTGTGTGTGATTTGGTTTCCCTTGGCTGCGGATACTAAGTCCATTCGCCAACATCAACAATACAACTTATTTTCCCCATAATTTCACTGTTTTATAATGATAAATGTAAGATGCCAAATATTATAAACTGGTAATGACCTACAAATTGTCTACCTACACAGAACATGTTACTGCAGACAAATGTCAAGTGTCGACTACCTTAAAATATGGCGTCTGAAGTCACCGTTTTTTGCGAAGCTTCGCTTCTTGTTGTTGGTGTATTCTTTGGTATACGATTAAACAAGTGTGTAGTTTGTTAATCTAGGCATTGAGAGACTTTGTTGTGTGTTACGTAGGGAAAAATATTTTTAAATATGAAACCCAAAAATGAAAATATCCTAATGAATGGAAAAAAATAGTGGTAATATAACTATTTGGAATTTAGAAAAGTGCGAGTTAGCAAATAAAGTTTTGTGTGAAAAACATTTTAGTTCTGACTTTATTATTGTACAACAAAAACGGTAGATTCTAAGAAAAAATGCAGTACCAAAAAGTTATTGTGCAGGTATGTTTTTTTTATAATTTCATGTGTTTGATTCGAATATAGTACATTTCTTATTACTGATTTTAATCTTTAATTTGTAATGTTCACCTTTATTTTCATTTATAAAAATGGAAAATTTAAGAGAATATTTAAAATAAGTAGATACTATAGGAAACTACATAGTTAATAATTTTTCGCGATGTATGTACCTAAGTAGTTTTAAAGTTTAATATTTCACGAAGTATTTTATTGTGCAATATCAAAATATCGGAGAAGCCATAAATCAGGAATTATGAACAGGCACCTAATTACATAAAATATTATTAAATAAATGTTAATTCTATTGTAGAATGCCCTATCGAAAATATAGATGAACCTTCAACAAGTGGTGTTTGCAAAAGACGTTTTTCGGACTTAGATGGTAAGCTTATTAAATTGCACTTTTAAATTATTCAACATAAGTACCCATATCTATTTTTTATAGAAAACAATGCTATTCTGTTGAAAACTAGGATGTCACAAAATGAAAAGAAATATAAATCTGGGAAATATTTTGGAACTGAGGACACAATATCTGGTTGGTACACAGAGATTTGAACTAATTCATTTCTTTTGTTAATTTTTTTGGGAAAATAAACCACAATATTTTTTATATATTCATTTCAACGTTTCGGAAGCGTTCCAGCTACCGTTATCAAGAATAATTTAGTTTTTTAAAATTCTGGTCTCTATCTGACACTACGAAAAAATTTGACAACTAGACAATCAATAATATTTTGAAGTTTATGAATGCAAAACATTTTTTGTTAAATTTTTAAGGTCTATTCACAGTAAATCAAATCCCAATAAAACCGTTCCTGGAGCGTGCACTTCATTGGATCCCATTTCTAGTAGACTGTATTATTGTGTTAGAATCTCATACAATAATAGTTATTTATGCAACAAGTGCATAAAGTGGTGCTTTTTTTGACGAATGGATATTATCTACTGTGAATGGACCTTAAAAATTTGACAACAAATTTTTTGCAGATTAAACTTCAAAATATTATTGATTGTATAGTTGTTGAATTTTTTCGTAGTGTCAGATAGAGACCAGAATTTAAAAAAAAACTTAATAATTATTCTTCACAACGGTAGCTGGTACGCTTCGAAACGTTGAAATAAAAATAACAAAAATATTGTGGTCAATTTCCCAAAAAATTAACATAAATAATAATGAACCACAAGGAACATACAGGAGATAATTAATCAATTTTTTCATTGTATTGCAGATACATCTTCCGAAGAATTTTCCAGTACGAAAAAAACTGCAAAAGTTATTAACAAATTAAGATGAAAAACAATGTATTTAGTTTTTGGTCAACAACTCCGAAACTATCAATATTTAAGATTTTTTGTTAATTAAAAAAATTGTAATAAACAAAATATTAAAAAACTCTTATGATGTGTTCCTGTTAAGCATGTATATAAGAAGTGTTCCACGAACAGAAACATTTTTAGTCGGATAAAATTTTATAAATTGGCGATTGCCTAGCCTGTTGAAAAATCAACTTTAAGAGTTTTTTTTAACGGGAACTTGCCATACATACCATAATTTTTTGGAATTTTTAAATAAATATCTATATCAATATAACACTTGAAAAAAATTAGTTTACGTTGGTACTCTCTTCAGAATTAAATTTTTATGCATACTTCATTGCAACATAACTGATTCAAGAGAAAAACCCACAGCAGGTAGTCGTTAATCCGGTAACAATGCCTAATAGTATGATTATTTTACCACTGAAATGTTTGGCTGGTAAAACATTATTTAGTTTTAGTATCTAAATTTTACCGATTACGGATCTGCCACTGTTTACTTATTATTAAATCCTTTTAAGACCAGATACCGAGTTAACGAAATATTGTGAAATATACTTTATGTTCATTAATAAAATAAAATATGTTTATGTATGTACCTACTTATATTTTCGCTAACCGTAATAATATTGTTTTCGATAGGAAGTAATGAATAATGCTGTTTTAGAAAATTGACCAGATAACAAAGTCCCGTAATAACTAAGTGACAAATCAAAGAAATAATTTGTATAAAAAAACGTCAAGTTGCTTGTCTATTAGAATTTATATTTTGGAGATAATATTTCACCATTGTATTTGAAGCCGTCTCCGTCATATACGTTTTGTTAAAAGACTGTTTAAAACTGTAAAAGTATTTTTTAGATATATCTTTGCTCTCTTTTGAGTCGGTCGTGATTACATTTCTTTGTAAAATAATACTTTTCGAATATAGTTTTTGAAGTTCAGTGTTCGTTTTTCTTAATTAAAAGGAACGAAAAAAACTGCCCGCTTCTAAAAGAAATAAATTTCACAAATCAACAGTCAAGAGCCCGAAGAGCCGTCCGAAACAAGCGATGGGATTAGATTCGAGGCGTGGTGGGGACAATAGCAAGGAATAGTTCGATGTTTGAACACCGCGTCGCCTAAATACAGTACCAATTTTAATGAATAGTGGGGGGTACGCTGGAATCTCCATAAGGCACAAAATTTTACATTGCGTTGCGCCCCTTTTTGTATTTTTCACTCAACGGTCAAACATATTAATGGATTTAATTTTTTTTCCCAATGCATGAGGAACCCTACTGCACTAGGAAGTAATATAATTAGGACTTATAAAAGCAAATATTTACAAACATGTAATGTGATTAACCATACAACAGTACACATGCATGTACACTGGTAGTATCATTGATTTTTATTTTTTTTAATACTGTTTTATTTTATTTTTTTTGTTTTGTGGTTGGCGCTTGTATATAATAAGAAATGTGAGTAGTGAAACGGTGCTTATAGAACTCAAATGTTAGAGAACAGAAGATACCAGAACCCGGACTAGCAGAAGACAATGGTTACCCTAATCTTCGCCATACTACAGGTGACATATGGTTTAATAGCATACGATTGCGCGGACACGAAAACTAACGCAACGGTAATACCGCTAAGAGACATTCAACCGAGCGTGCCTCCGGAAACGATATACGTAAGTGAAACCGTGTCAGTCCAAGTGATTCAACGAAACGAAACGTAAGTCGGCTCATAGGATTTTACTTTGTATTTAAAACTCTACAATGTCTATGTGGAGTCATAATAAATAGCTTAAGAATATACCAAACCATACGCTACGGATTAGCTATATTCGCAGGCATATGGTCAAGCCTAACCTCATGGGTACTACACAAAAATTACATGAAAAAGAAGTCCAGAGAAGAAATTGAACTTACCAAGCAAGACGAGGAAAACACTCAAGAAACCAGTGAACAAGCATCCAGCAACGTTCACTGGACTGACTCGCGCGGCAATATCAACAGTCCACAATAGTGCGCGAAACAAACTTTTTTTTTCTTACCATAGTTTTTTACTTAATAATTAACGAGAACACTATAAACTCATGTGTAAACAAAGTGCGCGTCAAACAAAACGCAATCGTATGGCCAACGACAACAGACGAGGAGGCAGCAGTGAAAGAAAAGGTACATCCCACGGGAGTACCACGCAAATCAACAAATTTGTGGTCCTCAGACCACCTCTAATTAGTCCAATGACTGTTTGTCAAATCTTCAATCACCCTCGCTTCATCCCACGGGCTTAGTATTGAAACCAAACGGTTTCTCTCCCAATATTTCCGCCAAAACTAGTAATCAGCGGCAGTGACCTAACCCTTCACTGCACGAAATTGTTATCAAACACTAAAAGTATATATCCTATCTTTATACAAAGAATGGAACAGGCCAAGGGTGCAACTAACCTTAGCCACCCAACAGAGCAGAGAAGCAGCATAGCGCATCAGGGGAGTCATAGGTATTGGAACAATGAACACGACTATGCAGGTAGTCAATGATCAGTGTCTCAGTGCGATATAAGACGCGTAGTACCACGGTGAAATCGCGGTAACATGTAACGATACCATTTTGTACTTAGTTAAATTTACCTTAATGGGAGCACGTAAAAGGTGTTGGACAGGTAAGTCCAACACTTTTTCAAAGGGGGTGGCAATGTAATAAATATCATAGGTGGATATATAGGGAACATCACCCTGTATAACAAATTTTATTTAATATGTAACATAAACTTTATTAAATATACCAAAGTTCTAATTTCTAATATAACAAACATAAATTGCAAAATAAAAAGACAGCAAAGTAGTTTCACAATGTTACAAAAGTAACACAGGAAACTTGGTGTCAAAGATTTTTTCCGCTGAGTCAAAAGAACCAAAGGCCGAGGACAAAGTACTGCTGAAGTCAGTTGGTCGAAAGATAATTACAGCGAATCAAAAAAGCACCAGGTTGCAGAAGGGAAAAAGGCTGACGCGGCAAAGTGCAAGAAGCCGGCAGAGAAACGAAAAACCTCAGGCAGTTGGCAAAGAATCGCGGTTGCGAGTGGTTGCCTAACTGCGCTAGCGGTTTCCGGGAAATTCGGAATTGTATTTAAATTTGTAATTAAAAGTAGTGTTTGGGTTTTGAAAAAATGTTTCTTTTCGAAACTTGATCTAACTTTACAAGAAAGCGTCTACTGCACGCGCTTTAAAGGGTTCTACGATATCGAAGGGTAGTGAACGGCTAAACACGATTCGCTAGAGGCGAAAAGGTTGTGTGTACACGAGTATTGGAGCCAACGAGCCCCGCCAAGGTGAAACAGCCTGCCTCCTTGGGATAGCATCCAGTCTACAGATTGGTGAGTCAACATACATTTTGTACCAACTGTGTAGCCTATATTTTTGTAGTTTGGTTAGCCTATTATTTTATTGCCACCTCGCACCTATATAAATATATATTTTTTTTGGTTAAATGTTTTATGGGATTTAAATTTATGTTATTTTTTTTATCTCAAGTGAGAGAACCCCACTGTTTGGATCTCTCCGCATAAACTTGGATAGGGAGCACGTTTGAGATTGCTTGCTAGGTATTACAGACGTAATCCTCATAACTAAGGTGTAAGGAACAATAATAGTCCGCACCGAAAAACGTTCAGATCAACCAATTTTTATTTTAACCACATAAAATACTAATTTTCTTGTAATGACCATATAACGAAAAGTACTCCTAATCCAATAGTTGTGATTTAATTAATTGCAGACGCATATTTTTGTATATAGATATTTGAGTTTTTTTTTCTTCTTGTCATTCATTGCATTCATTTTTATTTGTTGTTTTTTTTTTAATAATAAACCCGTAAAAATTCATAACGACGTTTAATGTCCCAACCAGGGGAGCCTGATCGTATGAAAGAGGGAGTGAATGACCCCAGGTGTTTTGCATAGGTAACATAAAGAAATTCATAACATACTGGTAAAATAATATGTGTAATTGTTCCTCATCCTGACCTGATTCCAGACGTAACCATATACAAGACCTCTCATTATCGACAACAGCTGATAGCAGCGGAGGCCGCATCCAACCTTTCGGACATTTTCTTTCAGGAATCGTCGATTCCTGTTTCCCACGTACTCGTGGGTGGTGACAGCCAGCTACGCTTTCAGGGACACAAGACGTAGGTTTTATTACAGGTTCTGGACATCACATTCGGCGCCAAGGTGTCCTCTGGAGTAGCAGATAATGCAGGGAGTCCAGGATCTCATGTCGGTACTACATTGGTGACAGAATAAGGACGCCCGTATTACAATATGAGCACTCGAAATTGAAAACTGATCCTATTCACCATGTTTTACGGTACTCAATTCGAAAAGTTAAGAGAGAGAGTTCAAATGTCCCGACTCCAGGTGAAACTAATATTTATAAAAATGTGCTGAGATTGATTCGGTTAACTATTGTATACATATTCAATTCGTAATTGCATTAATTTTGTTCAGAATAGATACACGAGAAGAAGGCCCGGGCCAAACGGCAATAATAAATAAAATTTAACGACTTTGAAGGAGCTTAAAGGATATTCAAAGGAGTATAAAAACTATCATTATTTCTTATTCTGGATTGTATTAAAATATGTAATTCACAATATTTACTCATCATCATCATCCTCTTTTTCGTAAAAATATAGTGTATCCTCTAATATCTTTGTATCTAAATTACTATTTATCATTTTATAAGGATTTAGCAATTCAAAAATTTCGGTCAGATTAATAGTGGAATATCCAGATTGGTTAAGATATTTTTCAACAGTCTCTTGCAGTAACGAATAACCAGTTTCGATTTCTTGTTCCATAAGGGGTTCTAAAACGAAATTAATTATTTGCACACATAAATAAATCGATAATACAAGATACGTAACTAGCTAACTAACAACGACACATCGTGATGACAGTACAGTGTTAGATTTTCATGTGGTTGTTGGTATAGACGTTAAATTTTGGGAGTTCATATTGAGCTAGTAATTTAGTATTCATTTTATATCAGCGCGTATTAGTAATTTACCTCGAAAATTATGGATGTATAGAGTTTATATGCCTATTGTCCTTGATCTCAGTCACTCGCTTTAGCAGGAGATATTACATTTTATAGTCAGGGAAATAGGGCTAGCCCTTTTATCTAATCATACTGAGAATATAGTTACCAAAAGTACGGGTTCATGGTTCAAATACTTGGAGTCTATTCTTTATATAGGCCAAGCAATACGTAAATGTGTTTGACAAAAATTCTAGTAGAAAACGGATGGTGTCATCCTATAAAAGACATTACGTAGTATAATTTTGATATGTTTTGGACACGAAAATGTTTTTCAGTAATTTGTTATAAACATTTAAAACGGCCGACTTCGCATCATTTTATTACAAATAGAAAATATACGTTTTGTTCCTCTACATCCATACTTTTCAAAACCGTTTTAAAATTATGGCAAGTTTTTTAAGTAAAAAATAGACTTTTTAAAAATGTTATTAAAAACTTAGATGACAAACAAGTATTTAGTACAAATATAGAATGTAGACTGAATAAAAATTATACAATTACAAAACAAAAGAAATAGAAAAATGCTGAATATAATAAAATATGAGATTCGTGTTAACAGGATGTTATACAAGTGTTGAAATGTTTTTGCCGATTTTGATAAATGTAATAGGAATTATCTAGTAAGTTTCTGTGAGAAATGTCTAGTAAGCAGTTCAATAGTTATATGTCCATAAGACTCGCATAAAAAAATTACAATTGCAATTGCGATAAATGTAACCGTCGCCTGGCGTCTGCTCTTCTCACATATGAAGAACTTCGTTTGTAACAAGTTTCAGTTCTTACAATTGAAAAAAAATTACTAATTTTCCGTTTTTTTCCAAATTTTCCCGGTTTGTGTTTCAATTACTTACGATTTACCTATACATACCATTGATATTGCTTCGGTACTTTTTAGGTTATATGAAAAAAACTAAAAGAAGTACGTTTTTTCCTTTTAAATGTTTATAACAAATTACTTGAAAACATTTGCATGTCGAAAACATATCAAAATTATACTACGTAATCTCTTTTATATGATGGCACCATCTGTTTTCTAATATTTTCGTCAAAAATTACTATATTTGCATGCTCTATTGCTTGACCTAATAGACAACCATTGGGTACATTTTTATGACAAAAATCCTAGTAGAAAACGAACTGTACCATTATATAAAATACATCACTTAGTATGAAACTGATATATCTTCGACTCGCAAATGCTGCTCACGAAATTTTTATAAACATTTAAAACGAAAAAAACGTAATTTTTTTAGTTTTTTGTTAATAATACGAAAGCTTATTAAGTAATCGTAATGGTGTCAAAAGTCGAATTGTAGATAATAAAAATACAACGCATTTTTCAGCGAAGTGATTGGGTAATTAGGGGCGAGGAAAATTTGGAGAAACTGGTAAATTCGTAATTTTTTCAAAAATTCATATCTTCGTCGTGTGATTCCCAGCTTAAGTGACCAATCTATTGAAATGGACGACTCTGGGTGGCTTTTGAATTCGCTAGTCCAGGTCATTTATCCTCTTCACGATCTTTTAAGTACCTTCCACGAGTTTCGCAGCTTTGGCGATAGTCCACGATGGCGTTTGGGGTTAAACAACCAAACCAGGTCACCAACCTGAAATCCTCCGACATCCGCCTTGATGTCATAACTCTGTTTCATCCGGTCGGTGGCACTCTGGATGTTCAAACGGACTCTTTCATGGAGGTCGTCCATTTTTTGTCTTGTCCAGGTGGCGTCCCAAACTTCAGGTCACAGGGTAGTCACAGCTCTCGGTCCATGATACTACCGGTACTACCATAAGGAACAAATGGAGGTACTGGTCCCAGCCTCTTTTGCGGTTTATCGTCCTGTTCATCCGCTCCTCCATTCCATCAGACTGCAGAAGTAAAGCCGTGGTCCTCGTATTTCGCATGTTTAGCATTTGCCACATTTCTTGGAACAGGTTGGACTCCAAATTTCTACCTTGGTCTGAATGCAGCTCCAATGGGACACCAAATCGACAAATCCACTACTTTACCAAGACATCGACGACAGTGGCAGCTTCCTGATTAGGTAGGGCATAGACTTCTTCCCATTTGCAAAAATAGTCCATTGCCACGAGGATGTACTTGTTTCCTTGGTCAGATACGGGGAATGGGCCAGAGATATCTATTGCGATCCGCTCAAATGGACTGCCTACGTTATACTGGTGCATCGGGCTTTAGGTCGAGTTCGAGGGCCATTGCTGGCAGCGCATACGGCACACTTTCTGTGCCAGTCCCTAAAGTCTGTTTGGCAATTGGTCTAGTAAAACCGTTGTCTCACTTTATAGAGAATCTTCATCAATCCCAGATGCCCTCCGGCGATCATGGATTTCTCGGAGAGCTTCTGGTCTTCAGCTCCTGGGTAAAATGGTCTGACGTGTTTCTTCCCCACCATCCTCGGACTCCAACAAACGCTTCAGGACCTCCATTGTCCAGAGTCAGGGAGTTCCATTAAGCCTAGTAGAGCTTAGATCTTTCTGAGTAACGATTTGGGAAGATTATCTTCAATTCGTCATCTGTTTCAACACAAACTCCTTCACATTCTGTAGTTGAAACAGGTATAACTGATCAGGATGCTCTTTCTGTTTCAGAAAATGCTCCGATCACTTCAATTGTCTCTTTACCTTATATTAAGGAAGTTACCCCCAGACTTACTAAAATTTTCTCTAATTACTTACCTAATGTTAAATTTGCTAGTAAAAGTGCCTTAGTTATCAGTTCTATTTATAATTCCCTTAAAGATAAAACTCCTATATTAGATAATAGTAATGTAGTCTACAAACTCTGTTGCAACAGCTGTGATCTTACATATATTGGTCAAACTTCTCAAAAACTTTCAAGTCGCATATCTCTCCATAAAAGTGATATAAGATTACATCCTGAAAGATGTTCTCTTGCTAATCATGCTTCCTCTTTTGATCATATAATAGACTTTGAAGGAATTAAAATCCTATCAAGAGAAAAGAATTATAATAAAAGATTATTTTTAGAAATGGCTTACATTTTTCAGGAGGATGACCATATAAATAAGAGAACTGACATTCAAAATTTAAGTAACCTTTACTCTCTCCTATTAACTCTGGACAAACATAATTTGCATAAACAATTTATTAACAATTCCAATAATTCTTCATAAAATTTTTTCATCATATTATTATACCTCCCTCGTAGTTAACTCTCTTATCTCCATTATATTGGTTAATGTCATTAATAATTCTTCTTTTCTACTTCATAGAACAGAAGAACTTGTCCTTAACCTATTTTCATAAAATTGTTAAACGAATTTAAATCCACGTGTTTGTGTGATTCTCGCATTTTAACTTTTATTTGATTTTATAATATTTTAATATGTGACTAATAACTAGTGTTGTAATTCTATTGGACTTGTTCCTTTCTTTTAAATATTGACTGCTTATTGCTTCTCCCGATGTTAAGATCTAGGAATCAATCTCGATTAACGTAAGTTATAAAATTGTTGTAGCGGAACTGTTTTATAAATTATGTTTTTTCTAACTTTGTAGTTCCCTGAAGATGTAAATAAAGATTTAAGAAAGCTTGGAAATTTAAAAAGAGTACACTTTTCCTTATTGCTGCTAACCTCAATAGTATTTACCTGTTTGTGTCCTAATTGATCAGCAACGATCACATGCGTTTCTCGCTTTTTAGTATATAATATGTATAAGTCGAAAATGGATGTGGAGAAGGTATAGGTATTACAGCCACTACGCAAGAGGTTTGTCTTGTTGTACATAGATGGCCGACCAAACTTTGTTGGTCTTTCTACCACTAACTCCACTCATGTCTAGTAGACAAAGAGAAACAAATCAAAAATGGAGTCGAATTAATTTTTATTCAATCGGTTCGCATCCTGGGACAGCTGTTTCGGCTTTCGACTTTGCATTCGTAGATGGCGACACTAATGCGTTAGTTGTTTCGCCTTGATCTTTGATCATTATAGTCGAGTTGATTTTTGGTTCAATCAGCCTGGCCTAAAGGTCGAAACAGCTGTCCCAGGATACGAACCGAGTGAATAAAAATTAATTCGACTCCATTTTTGATATATATGTATATATATATGCAAAAGTTTTTCAGTAAAGTGTTATAAACATTAAAACATTTCATATAACGTGAAAAGAACGAAAGTAATATCAATGGTATGTATAGATAAATCGTAGGAATGCATTGGAAATGGAATAATCAAATTCAGTATTTGGTATAATATATAGAAGAAACAGGTCAGTTATTAACGCGATCCAATGTGTCACAAAAAATTTTAACGACTTCAGTTGGGCTTACTTAGCATTAATTTCATCCAGTGGTATGTGTGAATTGTGTTGTAAAGAAATATTATTAATATAATATCTATTTGTTGATTGAGTGAGTTTTGTTCTTCCACCAGCGTTAGTGAATTGTGTTGTAGAAAAGGGTGGAAAAGTATTATTAATGTAATATCTATTTGTTGGTTTAGTAAGGTTAGTTGATTAAGTGGCGTGAGTAAATTGATATTAATGTAATATGTATTTGTTCGTAGAGGTTGGGGTAAGTTTTATAAATATCATTTATTTGTAATTAATTAGAATGGCATTTTGAAGACCATTTGAAACGGCAGTTCAAGATGATATATCACGGGAATCTACTAATTTTGCGCCACAAATAAATGACTTGGCAATAAATGATACTGATGATAGGGCCGAATTTAATAAGAAAGATTTACATGTTCAGTGTCAACGCGTTGTTTGAAAAAAGAAGATTGTGAGTTTTCTGATAATGTGTTTATCGCGAGAATTCACGAATTAACGACAATCGGGTTTATAACGATTTATAAAGTAACTAATCTATGCAGTGTTACGGAAATTATATAATCATTTTTGCTTATCTTTAACTATTCTTGCGGTACTTATATCTTATCTTTTATTCTTAGAACCTGTAACTATTGTTAAAGAGGATGCCAACTCGGCATCTCCGATAGAACCTCCTTTCTGTACATTTTTATTCAGTCTTTCTAGTACTTGAAATGGTACGTTGATTGACATTTTATAAAAAATAAAGTTTCGGGTGAAACTTATATTATTGGCGCAGTCAGTATGATTGTCACGAAAGGCATCAAACGCGGAAAACTTTCATCTATCTCTATAGTGAAATGACAAAAGAATCGGTCGGTGGTTCCAAGAATTGTTCATTTCGGATTATCTTCAATCAAGGAAAGTTACCGAAATCGTTCGAGAAAGAAAAGCTCTCCAAAGGTAAATGAAGACCGAACTGTAAGTCAAATTATTTCAAGTATTTGTATATGTCAGACTCCTATTTTTAGAACTGTCATAAGTAAACTGAAAGGAACTGCAAGAGAAGTCACTAACATTTGTGGTTGTAATGCAATAAATCAAATAAAACAAGAGTTTTAGTAACCCTAGAGACGAAATTTGCTTGTCTCTTGATTTGAATAATTTAAGGCAAGTGCTAAACGAATAACCTTATCAATTTTACGATAAAGTAAGAAAAGTTTTACATATTATTTCCAACTTTTTAGCTTTGCGAGAACGATATGAACATACGCGCATTTAAACAAAACCAGTAGGTATTGGGGGACTTGAGCCTTGGAAAATTTCCGATCTCCATAGCATTGTAAGCCACGCCCCCTTTTCATCATGGCCGCCCAGTCAAATCATGCCCCTATCCAAAAATCAGGTTTGTGCATGTACGCTAGATGGCGCTAGTTTTGTGGAATGACAGTATACGGAACATTATTTTAACATACACAGGGTGTAACAAAAAAATAACGAAAAACGTGATACTTTAAACGTCACGTGCGACAAGAGAAAATTCCACTATTTTGTAATATAAACGTTAATGTGTGTTTCTATAGAATTCCCATAATTGACATATATAAGAGAATAACTCATCTAAACTTGAACAAATTATACATTTTCGAAACAAGGAAGATTTAAGCATTCAGATATGAAAATATATAGGGTGTACCATTGAAGAAATAGATGTTGTTTATATTTAAAAAAATATAATTTTCAAAACACCCATACAAAATATGCACATTCCGATAGTATCTTATTTCAACTAATAATTCAATATAATATTTCTTTAATATTATATTACGTTTTAGCGTTAATAATATTACAATCAACGACGTGTATCAATAATTGCTGTAACGTGCACATTCCAATTATTGAATAAAATATATATCCTACGAAAAACCACTTTTACCTAAATAGGATATCAATATCAAATTGTTGTAAAGTTAGCTGCGACAGTGTTTGATGAATAGTATTTCTTTTTAGTTTATGTATGTCAAGACCTTTTTTTCTAATACAAGGAGTGAATACACAGACTCCCAAGTTTAGTTTAGTTAGGTTCTTGTTTTATTTTTATGAATTTGTTCATCATATCTGTGAACAGACCTTTGATTTCATTACAGAACTGTACCGTTTCGTATGCCCATATTTCATACACTTCTAAAACTTTATACCCATCTGTTCTGCTTTAGTACCTCCTTCACAACCCAAGTTCCTGTCAATGCTCGCTCTTCATCTGAATGTGAACATTCCCCATGATTTGAAGTCTGCCCACAATCACGACAAAGAACAAGTATTAACTTATCGTTCATTTTTTGGGGCAACACAGGATGAAATAAAGTTTGAGGAGGAAGCACTTTGCATTTAACGAGCCCCGAAACTGACGAAAGCGCTGGACACTCTGAGCCTACGTAGACCTTAGAATGTCCAACAGGAAACTCACCATATTTACAAACCCAGTGGTAAAGGGAGCAAACGTCTGTGTATTTAATCTTCTCATCATCCTTGGATTTGTAGTACTCAACAGTATTTCCTGTACGACCCCCGTAAAACGCTTCTCTAGGATTAAGAGGAACTTGTAAAACAAGTGGGTGATTTTCGGTGAATTCCTGCAACTCTTTGTTGTCTGCTAGCCGACGCTTGAAATCACATTCCCACATTTCGATGACTTCATAACCTCGAGAACGTAATCTTTCATTCTTAGCCTGCGTTGTGTCGTATTCACTATTTAATGTTTCACTAGGTTCTTGGCGTAGGAGAGAATCTCTTTGATGCGTGAAACAACGAGGACGGACACCCGTGGTAATAGCAACCCTCAAATTCAAATATCTGTCTGGTGTCCTCGCAATACCCGTCAACTTTGACTCCAAAAACAGTACATTTTAATTCCATGAAAGAAAGAAATATAACCTCTAAACGAATCGAGCGTATGGTAGAGCATGAATTCGTAACGAAAGACGTTAAAAAGAAATACCATACCAATTCCACCAAGAGAAAGTTCTTACCCGATCATAGTTCTGTACCATTTAGTTTCAAGAAATCGAAACAATAATTCCATCGATGATTACCAGACGAGACCCCAAAGATTTGGTGACACACAAAAGTACGAGGTTACTAGTAATTTTTCGCCTGTGAAAACCAATAAAGTATTGTAATTTAGTCTCTAGTATCTTCTATAAGTTCCTTGTGGCATTACTTATTATTTTTTCTTATTTTCTTTGGGAATCAAACCACAATAATGTTTTTTTATTTTTTATTTCGACGTTTCGGTAGCGTTCCAGCTACCGTTGTCAAGATTAACTATTTATAGTATAAAAATAATTTTTTGGTCCCTATCTGACACAACGAAAAAATTTGACAACTAGACAATCAATAATATTTTGAAGTTAAAGACTACAAAACTTTGTTGTCAAATTTTATTAAGGTCCATTCATAGTAGATTACACCTCTGGTAAAATGTGAAATAAAATATTTTATTTTATGACATTCTGACGATATGTAGTCCACTAGAAATGGAATCCAGTGAAGTGCACGTTCCAGGAACGGTTTTTATTGGGATAGCGCTTTTTTTCGCTTATTTTGGAAATTTTGTTAATAAAAACGCGTTTATTGTTACTTTTTTGTGTATGATTATTTTTGTTTTCAAAATATGTATAACTCAGTTTGGTGACTTTGTGTATTGAAGTGTGTATCGATTAACAACCATTCCAAAGATAAATCATAAGAAAACCTGGATAAAAACTTATGATGCTATCCTGATAACAAATGGTAATTGATTATTGGAAATTTCTCTTTCTAACATTGGTAACCAAATTTGACTACATTCGGCTGAACTACTAGCTACACATTTATCTGAATTTAGTTGTATTAAAGCACTTTCTTTGATTTTTCGTCTTTTATTATTGGGCTCTTTCAATATTATTTTTGTCGAATCCCATTGAATTTTATGCCCCTCTTCCCAAGCATGTTTGCAAATACCTGACTTAAAGAACTCCCTATCTTTGATATACTTTTTATGTTCATTTATTCGGACTTTCAATGGTCTAGATGTTTCACCTAAATAGAATTTGTCGCATTCACAAGATATCTGATACATGCAGTTTTTTGAAGATTGTTCTTCATTTTTTGGTTTCGTTTTTGTTAGTATAGATCTCAATGTATTGATAGATTTGAAGCTAGTTCGAATATTGAATTGATTACCAATTTTCTTAATTCTTTCTGATAAACCCTTAACATACGGTATTGTCAAGTTTTTAAAAATTATGTTAGCTGAATTATTAATATTATTGTTATTGTTATGGGGTATTAACAATGGGCCCTTCTCGATATTCTTAATTTCTTTATTTACAATTCCAATTGTAACTTTGCATTCGCTAACTACTAGTACGACACCCTCAGGCTCTGGTGCTGGTGTATACGGGTGCAGACCTAGGACAGAAATCTCAACCTCTCTAGGATCTTATGCAACCGTATTTCAGGCGGAAATTTACGCCATTGTTTAATGTGTGGAGAGATTGGAGCAAGCCAATCTCATACATAGAACAATAAACATTTTCTCGGACAGCCAAGCGGCTTTGAAAGCACTTAGCTCTAACCGTGTAACGTCGAAATTGGTATTAGATTGCCAAAAAAGACTCTCCTCAATGGGAGAACTCAATAAAGTATTGCTGGTCTGGATCCCTGGCCATTCTGGCATGGAAGGAAACGAGAAGGCATACTCTCTTGCAAGGGAGGGTGCCGCACGTGTTTCTATCGGACCAGAACCTACAATAAAATTGGCATCGCAATAAGTTTTGCCAAACAAACACTGAATACCTGGACGGTAAGAAGAGCATTAGACTTCTGGCATAATTTACCAGGATTGGTTCATTCAAATGCTTTCATACATCCTTCGAAGAATGTCTCCAAACAAATGTTAGACTATAGCAGGCATGACCTACGCTGTCTAACAGGCCTTTTAACAGGCCACTGTCATCTGAATCATCATATGCTAAAACTTGGACTGTCGGAAGATCCGACCTGTCGTCTTTGTCTGGAAGATGATGAAACAGCAGAGCATATAATTTGTGCCTGCCCCGTCGCGGCTCGAATCAGGTATCTGATGTTTGGCAGGGATGCTCTCTCGCCCTCGGACCTGAAAAATCATTCACCAAATAAGCTAATCGGCTTTGTTAAGAACCTGAATTTGTTTGGTGAAATCTGAATAGGTGTGAGCCACAATAGACTCTTGCGAGTCGCAGTGGAGGGCCTTATAGACCCACTCACCATAAACCTAACCTAACTAGTACGACAAATGAAACATGTAAATGTCTTGATGGCAAAAACCTCTGAAAACAATTTCTAATATTCTTAAACATTTGAAACGCTTCGTGTTTGAAAACGAAAAATTCATTACATTTCCTGTTGGATCATGATATTATGGATACATATTTTATTCAATAATTGGAATGTGCACGTGTCAGCAATTATTGATACACGTCGTTGATTGTAATATTATTAATGCTAGAACGTAATATAGTATTAAAGAAATATTATATTGAATTATTAGTTGAAATAAGATACTATCGGAATGTGCACTTTTGTATAGGTGTCTTGAAAATTTTGTGAAAAGTGAAAAGTTTGACAAGTGACATTCGTTAAAGTCCTTTTGACTTGAGTTTGTGACATACCCCGTACAAAAACTAACACATATTAATAGCATACTAACGCATGCGCGATAATATCATCTATTTTTGCTGGCGCGTACATACCAACACATGCGAGCCGAACTACCTGATAAAAGCGGCCGCCGATGGTAAGTAGAGGGTGGTACATTACTAGCGCCATTTAGCGTTTTTCGAGCGGCCATTTTTCGTCATTCCACACAACTAGAGCCATCTAGCGTACATGCACAAACCTGATTTTTTGATGGGGACATGGTTTGACTGGACGGCCATGTTGGAAAGGGGCGTGGTTTGGCGGGGCGGCCATTATGGAAAGGGGGCGTGGCTTACAATGCTATTGAGATCGGAAATTTTCCCAGGCTCAAGTCCCCCAATACCTACTAAAACATGTATAACAATCAAGTATTACAAGGATTTTTGGCAGGTTTAAGGAATCCTTACGGCATTATGGTCCGAACAATACTAGAAGCTATTATTAAAAAAGGAAGATAATATTAGATATTTACAAAATAATTCCAATTTTCAACCATCCTCAAGAAACTTGAATAATCAAAACAGGCCAAAATTTTCTCAATCCCAAATATTTCTCGAAATTTCAAAATGTTAATTCCAATAATAAAGAATTTTCCAACAAGAACCATCCGGTTCTCAAAGTAATAACCCTCAACCTAATAATAATTTTCCACGTGGTCCAATTCATAATATACAATCTCGACCAAATAATAATCAAAAATATTTTACTAATGCACATGTTGGTCCTCCCAAAAATGTGTGGAAACCGAACCCTAATTACAATCAAAATAATTTGCCTAGACCCACGACAACACAAACTGCAAACAATAATTACTTCAAATCGCAGTCACCTAAAAAACCTTAGGCGGGTGCCCGAAGAATTATGCAATTATGTAGAACAAGTTGACAATGATAATGATACAGATACTAATTTCCAAGAAAACGAGCAGCTAGTTAACAGAAATAGTGACTGTTAAAATGAATACCAAAACAGTAACGACATTGGGATATTTTTACGAGGCCCCAATCACGACAAGACAATTACAGTTTGTCTCAAAGTATATCGTCTTCGCTTTTGCCGGCCATCATAAAATTAATGGGCCAATTGCAATAAATAATATGGCCAATAGCTGCTGTAGAAGAGATCGCCAGTGGCAAACTATTTAAAATTATTTTAAAAAGGATCAAATTCACAAATATCTTTTAGGATATTATAGAAAATGTATACCAAATTTTGCACAAATAACTAAACCCTTGACTTCGTGTCTAAAAAAAGGTTCAAAAATAGAATTTACACCCGAATATATACAGTGTTTTTAAATATGTAAAGAACTTTTAAGTAACGACCCTATTTTAAAATATCCTCAAGAGTTTACTTTAACTACAGACGCAAGCGGTTTTGCAATAGGGGCAGTATTGTCTGTCTGTATTCCAAGACAGACCTGTGGCTTATGCCTCAAGGACACTTAATCAATCGGAACGTAATTATAGTACAATCGAAAATTACTTACGATTGTATGTGCTACCAAATATTTTAGGCCATACTTATACGGCCGAAAATTTACTATACAGATTGCGAAAAAGTTAAATAGGTCATACGATTTACACAAATACGACAAGGATAATACGAACTACACAACTTGAAAAAGAGAGCCAAGATTTGTTCTCTGTGCGAAACTCACAATTAGATTAGTCCACTCTACCAAAACAGATGTTCATTGCCTTTCTTAACTGTTGTTTTGCCTAATATAAATATGTACTTATCTCTAAAAGTTATTCCCAATTTCTGTTTGACAAAGAGAACAATTCTTGTATCTCTCTTTGAATTAGTGTTGTTCATATTATCCTTGTCGTACTTGTGGAAATCGTATGACCTAATGAACTTTTTCGCAATCTGTATATTGTGACCATAAACCTTTGCATTGGCAAATTAGAAGAATTTGATTATTAAATCATATACAGAAAAGGATCATTAATTCAAAATGTAAACGCGCTTTCTCGGATTAAAATAAACGAAAATTTCATGAGTTTTGTATGCAGGTTCATTTTAATCTACTATATTATATTGAATGAAAAACATTATTTCACAATATTCGAATTTATAAAAGATTTATATGCACGCCATTGGGTGGCATTTGCCATCAATGGGATTAAAAATAGGTGTCATTACATTGACATTAAAAACACTATACCACATTTTCAGTTTTCAGTTTTAACTTGTGTGATAAAGTGTCGATAACATTTATAACTTTAAGTTCTGTAAGCTTCATCTCTTGACAAGCGCAACTCTACAATGAAGCAATGTAGTTTACGATTTTTCAGTCTTATTCATGAAGTCGGTGTAAAATATGTTAAATAACCGATGTTTAGTTTATATGAAATTCGTAAAGGAACTTCTAACATAAATTTTAAAAACCACGGAATATACCAATTTCAGTAAGTTTATGCATTAACGACAATAATGCAGTATTAAAATTACAATTCCACAGACATGTAATAAATACAACTAATATTAATAAATATTAATTTGATATGTACTTACTCGGATTAGGGAGTTTGCTCAAATCGAAAATGTATTGAAAATATGCCAACTGGGTGTACAATTGTTGTTCTGTATATATTCTGTACATAACTCCTTTTTGGCACAACATACAAACTGGATACTTTTTAAGGAATCGCAAAGGCAGACGATTAGTTTCATTGGTACAAGCTGGGTCCTCACAGGTTAAAATATTATCATAATATTTATCAATGAATGATTGAATAGCCATTGTTAATTGGTTTTGAATATAAGGTAAATAATCAATAGGTTTCAGGGTACACTCTGGATTTTTACATTTTTCCAGAAATGGTCTATTTCGCACCTAAAAACAAATGTATTAACGAGTGTTTCTAATTTTCACATTCCACGGGAAAGAACACTTGCAGTTCTCGAGAAGTTTTGAATCTTATTAACTAATTTAAAACAAATACCAATCAAGATGTGAAGCGTTATTATTACTAATAAGTTCGTCAAATCCAATATTGGTTAATAAAAAAAAAATCCTTCAACACACTGGAATACAAGGAAATGAAATAGCAGATGGACTAACAAAGAGGGGGGCTTAAAGACCCTTTTGGGGGCCGGAACCCTTTTGCGGAATCAGCACCAATGTAATAGATCTTTTAGGTCTCAGTAAATGTTACCCCATCATACATACATACATAGGGAAATGCACATTTTTTTGTCATTTGATCACTTTTTAAAAAAGGCCGCACCAAAAAACTATGCAAAATTTATACTAAATCGAAGCGCAATGTTTTTTTTATTCTTCTCCCTTGAAAATGTTTCAAAAAGTTTGAATAGCCATGGGAGTGGGTTTATTTTTTAAATTCTGCTTTACACTTTCAACCATCTTTAAACACTTATATGGATGCTTCAATTCCAGGTGTAAGAATTTACAATTTTTTAACAAATGTATAACGAAATAGTTATTTACCTAACGTGTTTGGAAAATATAATTTTTCGTATGAGCACTTTGTTTGCATCACGACCGAAAGGACGGTTACATTTAGTTCAAATGCGAATCATTCCTTCCCAAAAAAGTTAGGTACAATGTTTTCTGTAACGAATAATTTAAAACAAAAATAAGATTTATTTTTAAGTTTTATTTAGCTTATTTTTCTATCGACAGTTTTTTTATTTTATTTAACTCATTTTTCTATTGACAGTTAGTAACATGATATATGATTTATGTACAAATGTCAAATTTAAATAGTGATAGCGAAACTAATAATACCTGCACATCCTGAAATTTAAAAAAGAACGGAACAAGCAATTTCTATCTTGCTTCTTAAAAAAAGTCGAGACTTACGAAATAATTTATTAAAAATATAACCTATGTTTGATAATTTTGTTGCCAACTGTTTAAAACAAATTATGGAAACGTAAAAAACTATAAAATTTGTATTTAAAAGCAATGAGTACAATGGGAAAAAAGTCAGGAGCGTATAATCTGAGCCAAAATAATGTTAGTACTTCATGCAGGCTCTCGCTTTCGAGTTATAGGCCTCCAAAGTTTTAATTTTGAATTTGGTTTTTATTTTTTGTACTAGTTATTTGATCTTAATAAAAATGACGGCAAAGCTATAATGTACTTGTATGTTTATTTTGGAAAGGTAAACAGATTTACAATAGTGCCTTGAAGCCAGGGACGGACTACTCGCAATGGTTAGTGATCCAAAAATTTTGCAGGGATGACACACCCTGTATGAAATTAGCAAAATTGACTTCCCCACACATTAAGCTAACGAAAATATACTCTTCTTGGAATTCGATAAAATAAGCCGTTTGGCTAATATTTACAGTTTTATTAATGCACTACGTACCAATTTACGCATTCACCATTTTTATGAGTACACAACGAGGTAAAACCAACTTATTAATACGATGTCCAAGATTTACCTAAAGTACTACAAAATAAGAGTTTGTACAACTAGTGCGAAAAGTGATTTGCGTACAAGTTGTACACAATATTTTTTTCTACAACCACATTTATTAATGAAAGAAATATAGTAATTTATATAGTTATTTCATTTAAACTTAGAACAGAAAGAACTTATAGACGGAGAGCTGGCTACATAAAGAAATATGTCATCGATACATGGCTAATTCCTACTTTAAAAAGATCCCTTTGTGTAGCAAAGTTCAAATCGTGTTGTCTGCCAGCGCGGCCCCGTGGCTTAAAGTGGAGGTGGTCGGTCAAATTTCGATATGAAAATTTTTATAAGATACATGGATTATAATTATGAAAATAGCTTTTATTTATTATTAAGAAACGCGGAAAATTGTCGGCAGACAATCTGCTAGTGGCTAAAGTGCTGGCAGACAGCGTGCTAGTGGCGTATGATTATAAAATAAAAAAATCATTCCTTTATAATTTTTAAGTTTAATAAATATGCCGTTGTGAATTAATTTTTATAGATTGATTATTATTTTCAATGCAATAAAACTATACGAACTTTAATAATAACATAAATAAATAAAACTTATTAAATTAATTAAAATTTAATAAATTAGAGACCAATGACAGAGCCCGTGAAATACTCTTAATTTTTGATCGGTATTGGTCACCCTCTATTAAAAATTACGAAAGATCTAATCGCGGCGCTTCATTTACTCATCGTATGTACGTGATTTCTGGACCAGATCAAACACGACCAGCTGACTTTGTAAAAGAGTTAAGAAATAGCTATTTTAAAGAAGCTCTGATAAACTTTTTAACCATGCACTGGCAACAAAATGATATGATACCATTTCTTCGCAATAAAAAAGTTTTACTTAACTTCGATCAATGCTACCAATATGAGGTTGTAAATGAGAACGTTTCATTTTCAATCAACGATAAATATACACTTGAGTGTCACGAAGAAGCTGATACAAAAATTGTGTACCGTGCATGTGATATTGAATCAACCGCTAATATTACAATAAAGTGCTCGGATACGGATATATTAATTATAATGTTAGCTAATATGAATCAAGTACAAGATGGTAATAAAATTTTGATTCAGACGGGGGTCTGGAACAAGCAACGGATAATTGATGTGTCAGCGTTGTATCAAGAGCTTAGAGAATTGTTTTGCAAATCATTAGCAAGATTTCACGCATTAACTGGATGCGATTACAGCCCGGAATTTTTTCGCAAAGGAAAGACACGGCCTTTACAATTACTCAGAAAGAGCGAAGATTTCCAAAAAGCATTCGACAAAATAGGCTATGAGAATTGCGATACCAATGCGGATTCGTCCGTAAAGAGAACGTTACTAATAAATGTATTGTCTGCTTGTTGTTGTCGCAAAAACCACTGGCTATACTCAAGTGCAGGATAATCAGCAGGATAATAATCGTCATACTGTGTACTTTTTTCATGTGAAAAGGATATAACAGCTGTTCTTTTAGGACGCGATGAACAACTGATTTCGAGATGTTCTCTTGATAATTTTCGTAAACTCGTTGATGATTCACTATCAACTGCATTTAACAAGTCTTGTTCAACTGCCACAGTACGTACGCTTCGTACTGGAACTTCTCCACCTTTTTTTGGGAAAACATGGAAAATTACATTTACTCATTCCTACCTGTTTCTCGTAACCTGAGATCAATGCGCTCAAACATTCGTCTGTCTGGCTATGCTCTGTTTGGAAAATGTTCTACATAAAGCCTTCTGGCCTCTAAACAGTTTCGAGAAGCCAGTCCATACATTATATGCATATCTGCGTTCTCAATAAAAGTGAATTCTGCCATTGTAACTGTTAAATTAAGGACTTATGAATCATTGACAAGTACTGACTACGAACTATTCTACACAACGTTTGATAACTAATCCTATGGTTACTTGATAAACGGTAAAAACACTTTTAAAACGTTTTTACTAACTTTAGAATCAATAAGTCGTTGTTGTCGATGTTTTTTATCTTCTGCTATCGTTAAATTATTTTTTTGTAGTACTGTAGGTAGATCTAGTACAAAAAATAAAAATAAAAACCAAATTCAAAATTAAAACTTTGGATGCCTATAACTCGAAAACGAGGGCCTGCATAGAAAAAGTTTATATGAAGTACTAACATTATTTTGGCTCAGATTATACGCTCCTGACTTTTTTCCCATTAGTCCCGGGGCACCCTGTATACATTTGTCCAATTTCGAGAGGAACATGTCTAAGATTTTTAAATAATTTTACAGTTTTTCAGCATAAAAAATTCAGAATTCAGGTTTATTTCTAAAAATATGAAAAAATATCAGATTGGTATGTGTTTTCGTTAATTTTATTAGAATTATATACAGTGTGTCCACTTCAGTTCACAGCGTATGGGAAACTGTTATTGTTAATTCAACAAAAAGAAGTTATTCAACTTAAAAGTTCTGCATAGTATAAAACCTGAAATGCAACTATCAGGTTGCCCATTCACTAACTCGAGAGAGCTGTCGTCTGAGAACTTACTCCTATGAGATGACTCTACCTGCTGCTCACATGCTACCGCTAAACCGTATTCACGACGGCAAAGAATACACACAGCAAGAAGTGAAGCCCGGCGAAAATCCTTTGATGTTGAAGGGATCAAAATAAATGACCTTGAGGGTGACAGCTAACTCTGGCATATACTGAGAATCATAATAAACACTTACAGCTTTACTGAGAAAAAGTATTATAGCATAAAGTTGTGTTTTATCATATTGTATTATATAGGTATTTTTCCATCAGTAGCTACTTCTGCACTTTTCGTTGACAATATACAAGTAAAATAGATCATTAAAAAAATTATTTCAACCTACAAGGAAACTTTCATCTTATTTGGGTGTGTAAAGACCATACGAAAGAGGCCCACATATGATTGTATAACATATAACGACTAATTAAAAACATGGCGTCTGTAAACACGGTTTTATGCGAAGTTTCACTTCTTGTTGTTAGTGTATTCTTTAACGACGGTGCAGCAAGCTACTCTCTAACTATCTACGCAGTGTTGCCATGATTTTCACAAGGGATTTATGTTAAATGCTAACTTCATTACTGTTTAATAAACGTACATAACCATAGATTCTGGGTGCCTGTTATTTGGATAGCAAAAACATGGATGGCTTATTATTTCATTGGTTTTAAAGAGAGATGTGAAGTTAGGTAATCATGTCATTTTTTTACATTTTGTTCGTTGATGTGCAATGCGCATGCCGTCTCCACGCTCTCTTGAGTTTACCCAGTAGAATAGACACATAGGAGTATGTGAGCTCTCTCTTGGATTCAGTGAATAAGGTATTTGCAATTTTGAGAGAGCGCGCATACGCACTTTATAAGAGTTTACTCTCCTGAGAGCTCTCACTTCTTAGTGAATAGACATCCAGGTATCGAAATTTCCAAGTCATATACCAGCTATATAAGAAAATGTGAATTTTACTCAATAGTAAAACACTTTTATTTTTAAAAACTAATCGAAAATTGTTACCAAGAAAATTTATTTCAATGTAATAAACGGTTAACTCGGTTGTTTCATTTCAATGTTGTAGTAATTATCCTGCCCTGGTGCTTGCGTACCGCGAAGGCTAATCCTGGTATTATGAAGTCAACAGGCTCGTTTCTTATCCCCACAGAGAGACGGGAGAGAGAAGTGAAAAATACCGCTATATTATTTGTTCCTAAGATCCCTGAGACGTGTGATGAATTTTTATTTTTGGTCGCCATTCGGTTACAATAAGTAGCAAGGGAGTTAAAAAAGTCCGCTGTGATAGTTTCTCAGTGTACCAAATTAAGGCTATTATATCAAGAGGTTTCCCAGTACCTGGGAAGTTTTTGTTACTTTACTATCAGATTGTACTCTTTAACAATCATCCACTGACTAATAGGTATAAATGTATAGAAGGAAAAGAAAGAAGGATCTTATTAACATTTATACTGACCAGGGGATCATCCACTATATTTTCTTGTTTACAACTGTAGCATATAAACTTGAACTTCTCTACATTTCGAAATTTGATTTCGGGTTTGGTTACGTTTTCTCCTACAATTATTTTATCAACAGTCTTAGGTCGTTTAATATTCTTCAAATCCAGACCTAAGCACTCGGCTAATTCATAAGTGTCAGTTCCCTCTATTGGTTCGCATATTCTAGTCACAACGGGATGAATTTGTTGGGCTAAAAAATATAACAAAAATATCTGTGAATTTGTGAATTGCAATTTAGCAGTTTAGTGGTTGAAATAGTAAAAGGACTTCACATTATTTGAAAATATATTATACTTACCTAAATAATACTTTACATCAATTTTCAAATTGAGATTACTTTTAAGTTCATCCACATGGTATGCTCTTTGAATAGCATTGTTGGTAGTTCCATCTTCACAAATTATGTATGGTACAGTGTCTCCAGCCCTCAAATGTCCTCCACTTTTTTTATTATATCGTAGAGCTACTTGTACGTGAGGTAAACTATTTTTATCCGGATACATGGGAGGCTCTTTGGTCAATTGTTTCGTTATCACAAGAAGTGGAATGGGTACTTTACCTTAAAGGACCGATTTGGAAATTTAAAAACTCATTAAAAAACCTATGTAGTTTTATAACAAAACTAGATATAAGCTCCTGGACAAAATTAACGCATCACTCATACTTTTTATTTATTGATAACTTACTGTACGACAAGTGGACTTTTTTGACGGTGACAGTTGTTATTAAGCTCTAACTATAGAATCACATAATCTTGTTCCGAAAGTAATTCGCAAATTTTTTTAAACAGTACTGAAAAGCAATGTGTATGTGAGAAGCAAGCCTTTAATTATGTTTGTTAGGATCACATGTCTGTTTGGAAGTTCATTTGCGAGTAAATCAATGAATCGCAAAATAAATTTGTCAATTGAGGATACAGTGGCTCTCCTGAATGAAGAATATTCAAAGCCATAAGTTGATGGTTTGTTAGGAAGGTATAATTCCATAATGAGACACGTACAAGGGCGAAAATACTAATCAATTTGATGATAGTTTTTTTAGACAACATGCTCTCAGAAACAATCTGCTGAAGAATATATTTTGGGAGACAATTTGGTTAGATGCTCGTAAGAGGTGGTCACTATACGAGGTCTATGTGCCCAATATTACTTGGACAACATTATTGTCGAGCATGTATTTCCTTTTGCTCCGGTTGTTTGCTAATTTTTCATTCATGCAGGACAACGCTCGTGCCCAAGTGGCTATACAGCTATACAGCGCTGTCTGATTGGAGGCGTGAATAGCCTAGTTCATATTCTGATGCCCTGTCGTCGTCCGAGCTGTCTTCATTGTCCTCCGATGAGCCTGTGTTTACAGTGAACACTACGTTTTCAAGAACGTTATCCAAAATATGCTCTTTTTTATGAGATCATTTTTATATTTCCTCACGTGCTGACAAACTGAGGGGTTGAGGGACTTCACCGGATAATTAGGAAGCGTAGAAATATCGAAAAAAAAATGAAAATAACTAAAAAAGTACGTTTTTTTTCGTTTTGAATAACAAGTTACTGAAAAAAAACCCGTGTGTCCAAGATATACCAACACAATAGCATGTCGTGTCTTTCATATGACGGCACCATCCGCTTTCTACTCGGATTTTTGTCAAAAATATTTACCAATTGCTTGGCCTACAAAGCGAACAACCTGTGCTGGCCAAATCTTAGGCTATTTGAAGTCATTAAGGAGGGGTGCGTGACGTTACATTCAAAGCGCACGCTTGATTTCCGCACTTTTTTTGTATAGAAATCCTGGTCCGAGAATAAAATTGAATTTATTTTGATTTCAATAAAGTCCAAGATCTTATAAATCGTCAAAGATAGTTGAATGAAATTTTGACCGATTTTAGTCAACCTAAAGGCTCATATTTTAAAATTAGTGGCAATTCAACAGCGTGTTCCAGAACGAAGTGCCAGATCAAAAGTACATTTGTTTAAATGTATTTGTCTTCAAATTTGAATTCTGTTTGACTTCACTATTACAATGACATAAGATTCTAATAGGTTATACAATGTATTGAAAAAGTTCACTTGTTCCTAAAAATATTAATGTATACTTTAAACTACACAATTTAAAATTAATCTTTCACAGCCATGATAGTCGTCTAGTAGACTCCGTTTCACATAAGAAGAAGCCACGTGCCACGTGCCACGTGCAACCGACTTGCGCAGAAATAAAAAATCGATATAACGACCATTGTTTTATGCCGACTGCAATTTTATTGTCGACATTTGAGGTTGTATTTGAAGCAATATTTTTGATTTTTAAATTTTTTAATGCGATTAGCTAGTTTATCTGTGAGTGTAGTCGGTTTTATTTAATCTAAAACCATGCCTCCTAAAAAACTTGTTGGTTAGGAACATTATCCACAGTCAAGGCCGATAGACTCTGATTTTGTGTTAACTTACAAAATGTGAAAACGTTACGCTATTGATTTGAAGCCGAATGTCAATTTTACAATATACTATATATAACTTTACGTGGCTTCTTAAGTGAAGCGGAGTCTACCACAATTCAATCGACTTTATTCGATATATAAGAAACCGGGGTAAGTTTTGATGGGAGGTAATGCTGCAGGGGCGAAACTACCCCCCCTGATACTTTTCAAAGGCAAACATTTATGGGACTCGTGGATCCCACCCAAAGCAGAGGAATATCATGGAACAACATATGCTGCCACCAAAAATGGTTGGATGGACACTAAAACGTTTCAGAACTGCTTTATAAACAATTTTTTAAAGAATATTCCTCCTGAAAGGCCAGTCGTTTTAATCTACGACGGACAAGTTTTGCATATCGGTATTGCAATAATTGAGAAAGCTAGAGAAGAGAATATAGTTATCTTAAAGCTGCCCCCACATACTAGTCATGTTCTACAGGCCATGGACCTGGGTGTTTTCAGGCCCTTGAAATTAATGTGGGATGAAGAGGTGATCAAATGGCAAAGAAAAAACTAGGGCTATAAGTTGCCAAAAGCAACTTTTTTTGTCATTTTTTCAAGAATTTGGTCGAAATTGAATCCAGTTATTATTCAGCCATCTGGCTCTAAACCAGCTGGCGGACAAGAATAAAGTTGAACTTGTCTGGGTGCCAGGGCATGTGGGTATAGCAGGCAACGAGGAGGCAGATCAGCAAGCGAAACAGGGTGCACAAAAGTCCTTTATAGGACCAGCTCCCATGTTTGCTTTTGGACAAAGAGACTACCAGAAAGTCATTACCAACTGGATCAACAAAGAAATCAACAGAACCTGGAATGCTATTACAGGTCTCAAACATTCAAAGAAATTCCTCAACCCTAACAAAAAGAGGGGAAGGGAAGTGTTAAAACTAAGCAGAAGGGAGCTAAGACTACTTTGCGGCATACTAACAGGACATATCCACTGCAGGCATCACCTGAGAAAGATGGGACTGGTGGATGATGACACTTGTAGGTACTGTGGTGAAGAGGTGGAAACTATGGAACACATTATCACGAGCTGCCCGGCGTTATGCCGCAAAAGACAGAAATTCTTAGAATTTATTTTCATCATGGAAGAAGAATTACTAAACCTACCGATCAGGGGCTTGATCGACTTTGTCAATGACATAGATCTCTCCTGAATCCAACAAGAGGGGGGCACAAAAGATCTTACTTGGTCGCAGTGCAGGAGGTTGCGAAAACACTCACCCTGTTCTTAATAATAATAATAATAATAATTCAGCATGAATTCAAAAAGCTGGCGTTTTTCCCTTTTGCAACACAGTTGTTCCAGTAGAAAACTTTGACCCAGCAGCTTATCAAAGGTGGCTCGCTCATCTAGAAAGAGAAAGATTTGCTCATGATTTTGTTTAGACTTCACAGCC
Source organism: Lochmaea capreae (assembly GCA_949126875.1). Taxonomy (NCBI): domain Eukaryota; kingdom Metazoa; phylum Arthropoda; class Insecta; order Coleoptera; family Chrysomelidae; genus Lochmaea; species Lochmaea capreae. Next base: position 23,336,638 of record OX421409.1, on the reverse strand, counting down.
AGTTTCAGAGCCTCAGCCTTCAACATCAGGGGCAAATGATCAACATCCACCAACTTCAGATGGCCAACTTAATTCTCATATTCCTGAAGAATCTGAGGCAATAGTATTGCCTTCTGCTTTAGACAATATCCTCACGGCTCCAGCGGTAGATGCTCGAAAGAGAACATTTGAAGAACTACTCTTGGAGCAAGTGAAACAACCTCAAAACCTGCAGTCCAAAAGAAAACGAATATGCGGTAGGGCTGAGGTTATAACATCGTTAGACGCACTCCCGAAACTAAAAGACAATGACATGAAAGGTAAGAAACCAGTGAAAAAACGTCAAGAGATAGTCTCAGACGAAGAGATTAGCGATGAAGGTAGTTTTGAAGACATAAAAACTAAGAAACCAGCAAAAAAACGTAAAAAGACCGTTTCAGACGATGACACGAGTGATGAAGAAAGTCTTGAAGATTTGATAAATGAATCGGATGAGTATGATATAGAAGATGAACAAACTGAAATCTGAAATGAAAAAAAAAAAAATGACAATAAAAATTATTAGCAGTGATGTGTCGGCTTTACAAGTGGGTTACTGGATTATTGCAAAATTTTGCCCCAGGAAAAAACTTGTACGTTGCACAGATAACTGAGATTACACCATGTATTGAAGTGAAATTCGCCCGGCGTATTGGAGCAACCTTTCACTGGCCAGATATTGAGGATAGAAGCATTTTGAATCCAGAGGAAGTTTTCAAGCAATTACCCGCGCCAATTGTCGATAAAAGAGGAACATTCAAATTCGACGTTTTATTCTATTCTTACAATCTAACGTCTTAATGTTATAAATTCGTTGTATATTTTGGCAAATGTATTTAAAAAGTGATTAATTAAAGAAGTTTTTGAAAGTAAGTGTAAATCTGGAAAAGGATTTCCATTATTTTATCAATAACATTTACAAAACTTTAAATACAAAAACACAGCATAAGCACATAACCTCAACTATGTTTACACTTTTAAAAACGCTTTGCAAACCTTACCTTGCAGATTTTTGTGTAAAAAAGTCTCCAACTGATCTCTTTTTACTTATTTCCAACAACGATCACTCTTATTTACACGCATTATCGATTTGTTTAGAAAAGTTGTGAGGTCAGAGCTTAGGCAGTCCATCAACAAACATTTACGTTTTGCTAATTCATTTGTTACTCTTATGACATTTGTCATAGCTTTTTTAAATAAAATGAATTTCCCCTGTGAAATCTTGATAGATATGTTGTGGATTTTAGGTGAGAGTACAGGACCACTAGACAAGGAGGCTACTGATAATAAAATTTTCTTTTAAATAAACATACTTGTTTATACAGATATTTAAATGTCAATATGAATGCGAGGCGAATAACCCGCATTCCAAAATATGGGCAACGTGTCAATAGATTGACCATAAAAGAAACTAAATTGCAGAACAAGTTATACTAAAGAGTACATCTCCTGTAAAATTTTAGTTACTGCAAGGTGATACCCATTTTGCTTCAAAACAGCAAATAAGCTGAACGTGTAAATACAAGTGTAACGAGGTATCGATTACATAAATTAAATAATTACGAGATTAACATAGAAATAAATAACCCCACAAAGGGAAGTGCGCAATGCAGACACAAAACGAGGCAAATAAAGGAACAATAACCCCACAAAGGGCAATGCAGAAATAAAGAGACAAGTTAAAAAAAAGGGAAGTGCGCAATGCAGACACAAAACGAGGCAAATAAAGGAACAATAACCCCACAAAGGGCAATGCAGAAATAAAGAGACAAGTTAAAAAAAATTAATGTGCCAAAAAAAAGGCGAATAAAGAAAGAAATGATAGATAAACATTAAAAATAAGCAGGTAAAATATACAATATAACCGCGTGGAAAAGAGTTGAAACAAAAGTTCTAAATGAAACATTTATCATAATGGAATTAAAATCCATCAACACAAGTAGGGATAGCAAATCATAACAGAGAAACGAACAAAGGAATAAAAATCTTGTGAGTGTCAGAAAATGAAAAATAACATTAAGACACAAACACACACACAAGATAATAGTCCAGTTACAAATTCTCAAAAGTATTCAACTAGGATACAAATAGATACAATAATAAAAATTGACACATTATAAATGAAATTGTTTTCAACGTATTTAAAGCAAACCCTACCCTAGCAAATTTTTTATTATATATCTCCTGCATACCTATATACGGTAAAGTTCAAGGACACAAAAGCAGCTGATATTAGAAAAAATAATTTATTGTACTCTAGTTACAATACACGCGAATACGTTAAATTTAAGTTAGGCAGGACCTGACTGGATAAATTTATACTAATTAAAGTGTCGAGAAGGACACTTATAACGAACTCTTGAAGGAAAAAAATTTAATGAAATACGGATCTATGATTCCAGATTAGATTAACAAGAAAAATGTACAGATAAAATTCTGCACTAATAGAGAAACGGGTTAATCTACCCTTATTACACCGAAATTTCAATCAAAATAAACAAAGGTCAACGCTCTACATACCAGTGCTAAGGGGAACTGTCAGATTGAAGTAAGAGGGTCAGTTCAATGTACCTGTGCGATGCCCTATGGTTACTATGGTTACTGTGGATACTAACAGGCCACATCCCTGGACCACGTTGAATTGTCACTCTGCGACATCAAGGCGGACACCCAAGGTAAAGTAAAGTTAGCAGCAAGGGCAATCGGTTGATTATCTTAAGATATTTGGATGTTCTGTACAAATAGGGGTTTCGTCAGTAGTTTCTCAATAGGTTCAATTTCGTAGCAATTTCCTCTTACAGGGGGAGATCAAATAATTATTTAGAAAATCAAAATAAGAGATTTGAAAAAATTATCAGACACAATACGTCCCTATATTGTATGTATAGTGACTAACGTACGAAATAAGTATATAAATCAAACATAAGCAAATGGACACTATAACCATGAAATCTGTGCACAGTGTTTGTTATTTATCGATAAGTTACTACAAGGTTATAGGAATCCACTAATAATGTTGGCTATTATCAGTCAAGCAATGACTTAAGCGACATAATGGGAACATTTAATTTAAAACAAAGGCTACAGGAATCCGTGAATAATTTTTAATTTTTTTTTTGGCATTCAATGACTGGAAGGGATTTATTAAGTTTTAATTCTCAATTTGTTTTGTTTGGTTTATTCTTTTAATGACATAAGATCTAAAGGGTTTAGTTAATATGTAGAAGGCTACAGGAAGCCATCAACAATTTTTATTTTTCCTAATTAAAAAAAGGGACAGTTATTGACATAATACCATAAAGGTTTAGTTGATATAGATAAACCTACTAAATTTGTATGTTCTTTTTTTTTATTCTCTTAAGGAAGGGTATACTTATTCTAGATAAGGCTACAGGAAGCCATAAACAATTTTCAGTTTGCTTTAGTCTTTTAATGACATAAGACCATAAAATGTTAAGTGAAGTTAAACACCATAAGGGGATTGAATTTTTTTCCCAATGCATGAGGAACCCTACTGCACTAGGAAGTACTATAATTCGGACTTATAAAAGCAAATATTTACAAATATGTAATGTGATTATAAGTACCGTACACAACAGTGCACATGCATATCAAGAGATGCATGTACACTGGGAGTATCATTGTTTAATTTTTTTGTGCTTGCGTATGTATTGTATATTGAGATGAAATTTTAATCAATAGAAATTTGTTGTAAAACTCAGGATTTATGAATGACATTTCAAATATCATTTGGCATGTTTATCAATATTTAGGTTAGGTCTAAAAGGTGTAAGAAAAGTGACAGTGATTAATGACAAGAAAATTATTTGAACGAACCCTGAGATTTAATAAAAATTAAAAACTTAACAAACTGTACAATTTTCTCCACAATATATATTGAATGAAGATAGAGTTCTATGAAATTTTATTTAGTGTGTAGATCTATAAAATTCAATTTGTACAGAAAATACGTTATTTGTGATTAAAAAAATAAGTGTCAATTTGAAAAAAATAATTTTTTGAAAAAAATTTTTTTTAAACAGTTATCAGGGTAGAAAATTGAATGTGGGTGGCGATGGTGATGAATATTTATTAAGATTTTGATTGAGAGAATTTTGACAAGAAAAAGCTTAAAAATTTAAAAAGCCCATAAATATTTTAGAACATTAATTTGGAAATTAAAATTGGATTTGAAGTAATATAGAAAAAATTTTTTGATGAATATGTAAAAAAACTATTTTCACAAATCATGGATTTATATGGAAATTTAGAAGTAAGAATCTAAAGGATTGGTTTTAAACCTGCCTACAGGAAAGTACCATTTTAATTATAACTTCGGGAGGAAAATAATTCAAAATAATCGTATTTGGAAAACAGTAGAAATTTTTATTTGAAAATAGAAGAAATTTTTAGAACATTATAATGATAGAAATTTAACATTTAAAAAAAAATCAATTCATTAAACAATATAGATAGATTAAAAATTTGTAATGTTTAATAAATTGTTTAATAAATAAGGATATATGAGACAGATTTGGTTTGAAATTAATTTAGTTTAGAACCCAACCCTGAATTAAGAGATCTTTTAATAAATTAACAAAAAGAACAAAATATAAAAAATCAATACAATTTGTTGAACCAACGTGGGGCTCAGAAAAGTTTGCTTGCTTCTTTTGAAATTTTGTTACTAGGTACATTGTAATCTATCTGGAGGTTTCTCATAAAATCATTGAATACTTCACATTTGAATATATTTTTTAAACAGAAAAAAGAAAGGGAAAAGCATAATGGACAAAACAGAAGATAATCAACCAATGGAAGAAACAAAAATGATAAGAATAGATTATGTGAAGGGAGAAGGAGGAAAATTGGATAAAGATATTTAAGAGAAGACATCGGAGGAGATTGTAGATGTAACAAAAGTGGTAGAATCGAGACAGATTAGCAAATAAGTTAATATAATGGATATGCTAAACAAAATGTTACAAGGACAAGAAGAATTAAGAAATAATATGAAACAAGGACAATATGATATGAAGCAAGGACAAGAAGAATTAAGAAATAATATGAAAAAAGTAGAATACAAAATGGAACAAGAAAATAATATTATCATAAAAGAAATAAGGAAAGAAAATAAGGAAGAAATTAGCAAGTCGAATTATTATTGAGGGAAAAATATTAACAATATACAGAGTGGAACAAAGAAAATGAATGAAAAATTGGTAGAGCATACACAATTAATGAAAAATAATATGGAAAATGTGAACAGTAAAATAATAGGTAATAGGGATAAAAGAAAATTAATAAAACAAAATGTGGAGATATGTTTTCAGAAAATAAGGCAAATAAATCAACAAGCATATTTGGAAATTATAAGAAAACATTGGAAGTTTAGAAAAAAATGTTCATTGAAAATAATGTACCTTTATGGTTATTGGAAGTGGAGAAGAGAGAAACAAAAATTATAAGTATTATGAAGGGAATATTAAGGGAAATAGAGACGGAAATATTATGTAGTATAAATTGACAACAATATAATGCATTTATGGGAGATTTTTCAGAAAGACATAACAATAATAATTGTATGAACAAGGATTTAAATTTAATAATGATTATAGAGATAATAATCGTTATTTTTCAAGTTTTAAATAAGAAATGGAAACCAACAAATTCCTGAAAGAATAAACCATAGCAATCAAAGACAAATAAATCAGATTGGAGTAGAAGCAGTAAGACCAATGGTAGAGTTAGAGGGGGAGATGGGAAATAATCAGGAATTTTAATTAGAAAGACTCTGTACAAAAACTTAGTATAGATTCGTGAACATCCCCCAGAATTTAAATTAATATAATGGAATAAAAGGAAATATGTAGGCTAATTTAATTAAGAATTCTAGAGTGCATGATGATTTGGTTACAAATCAGATAAAAAAAGGAAAACTAAATTTATCATTTAGGATAGATAGTGATTAAATAGAAAATTTATATAGAAAATGGGTTGAATATAAAGAGTCAATTATTGATGGGTAATAAGCTAGAATGGAATGATGGATAAACAAATAATGTAAGTTAGGACCATAGTATAAATAACATGGAGTAAAGGAATTAGAATAATAGATTGTATAATAGGGAGAGTTAGGATAATGATATGGATAATAAGGAATATAGTAATTATAATAATGGAATGGATATACAGGATAGTAATGATTATTAGATGATGATGATGATGATTAGAATGGATAATGAGAGAAATGATGAGAGTATAGTTATTAATGGCATATACGAAGAAAGAATGGATAATGTTTAAAATGAAGTGTGAGTTTGGATGAACTGTTAGATAAAATGAAAAAAAGAGCTGAAAAGTATATTAATGAACAGAATAAAACAATAAAAAACATACGAGATTCACAAAAAGGCAATTAGTAATTGTTAAAGCATTAAAAACAAATAATAATAATGAAATAAAGTGTGCAAAGTTGAGATTATCACTTGAAGGTCCATATATAATAGAAAATGAAAATGGTGTTAATATATATTAAAATATCCAAATACAGATAAAATTCGAGGTATTTTCAATATTGAAAACATATTTAAATTTGAGAGGTAGTAAAAAATATTATAAAGATGAAAATTCAATAGAAAAGTAAGGAATTTGTTGGTTTATTTCAATGCAATTTGTTGAAGTTGGTTGATTTGGAGATAATTTATTTCAAATTTTTAATTGGTTTATTTCAAGTTGTTTTATTGAAAATGGCTTATTTCAATGCCGATTAAGTTAAATTGGTTTATTTTAAGATAGTTTATTTAAGAAGTTTAATTTGAAGATTTTATTTAAAATGGTTAATTCCAAGTTGATAATTATGCATTGTTACTGCAGTTTTATTTGGTTTGATGTTAAATTTGAAAATATTATATTTGAAATTGTTAGTTTTCAAAAAGGATTATTGAACTATTTGAAAGGAAAATGATTAAGGGTGATAGGTGAAATCAATATAAGGTATGAAGGATTATAAAAAATTGTACTGAAAGGAATGTTCCAAAATTTGCAAAATTTTCAAAAGTTGAAATTTTAAGAACATTCATTTCAAGGGAATTGTATAGATATTGAATGGAGATAGAGTTCTATGAAATTTTATTTAGTGTGTAGATCTATAAAGTTCAATTTGTACAGAAAATACGTCATTTGTGATTAAGAAAATAAGTATCAATTTTTAAGATAAATAATTTTTTGAAAGAAAATTAATTAAATAGTTATTAGGGTAGAAAATTGAATGTGGGTGGCGATGGTGATAAATATTTATTAAGATTTGGATTGAGAGAATTTTGACAAGAAGAAAAGGTATTTCATGAAAGAATTTTAAGTTTGCTTAATTTAATTTGTAACTATATAGATTTACACTACGAAAATGCAGAACGCGAGTCAAAAAGAAATTTTTTCATTAAACAAGCACTTAAGTCATTTTTAGCTGGTTTAAAGGAACCATTAGGGCCTATTATTCGTGCTATGAGACCGCTTCAATTCATTAGAGAGGAAGATAATATTAAATATCAAAATTTTGGTAATGTTAATTTTAATAATACTGTTCGGAAATATCCCAACCAACCCAATATCCCACGCCAATTTCAACATTTTCAACAAACACCCCAACAAAATTTTCAACTAACACACCAACAACATTTTGAACCAAAAATGACAAATAATTTTACACCTCAATTTCCCAGAGGACCAATACAAATTCAACGTAACCCAAATCCACCTAATACTAGATATCCAACAAATTCTCAAGTTTTTGGTAAACCTCCAAATGTTTGGAAACCAAATCCAAATAACGTTCAACCTAAACCTGTACCTATGTCTGTTTCAACAAGAAATACCACACCTCAATTCCGAAACACTAGTAATTTCCAAAATATCAACCAGAAACCTAATTTCCGTTCTGAAGAATTATTTAACGCAGAAACTTCTACTGAACAAGTAGAAACAGAAACTGATACTTCAAATTTTGACGAAACAAATTATGACGACAATTTTGAATATGTAAATGAGGAAAATTCTGAAAATTTTCAGGAAACTCATACTCATAGAACTTAATATTTCCACAGACAAAAAAGAATTACGCTATATTCAAATCTCTAATCCCCCTATTAAACTACTTATAGATACCGGCGCAACAAAATCTTTTCTGGAACCTGAAATTGCTGAAAAATTTTTCAAGGATAAAATTTTCAGAGAACCTTTCACTGTTACAACAGCACTTCATGCATATAGTCAAGAAAATTGTGCAATTATTCCAATATTTTCTGGATTTAATAGAGAAGATAGGTAATTTAAGTTTAATCTTTTTAAATTTCATGAGATTTTTTATGGTCTTATAGGACTTGACAATATAAGATTATTAAAAGTATACTTAGATTTTGTTAACTCACAGTTAATTACTCCCGAAACTACTTTACCCATTCTCTATCTAGAAAGTTATCCCACTATTTTCAAAAAGAAAATTGATCCTTACACTTGCCTTTTGGCAAAAGTACCTGTTTCTCAAACAAAAGGTGACATCTTCATTCCCAAACAAATAATAAAAACTGAAATTCCATCTTCTTTATGACACGCAAATAATGGAACTGCTTTGGTAGAAATTCGTAATAATACAAATGACGAAATTGTTTTCTTTATCTTAGCCATTACAAACTACGCTTTTCGAATATAATTGCTTTGACTTATTTCACATGGACATCCAACCAGACGAAACACATGACAAATCTAACATTGCCAAACTTTTAAGAATTGATCATTTGAACAATGAAGAAAGAGATCAAATTATAAAACTCTGTCAAAAATATTCAGGAATATTTCACTTACTTACTTTTACAAACTGTATTAAACATTCAATAAAAACTAAAGACGAATTACCGGTATATAATAAATCGTATAGGTATCCTTTCATACATAAAGAAGAAGTGCAAAAACAAATAAAATCCATGTTAGATCAGAACATTATTCGACCTAGCAACTCGCCCTGGTCATCTAACATTTGGGTAGTGCCAAAAAAAGCCGATAGTTCTGGCAAAAAGAAATGGAGGATTATAGTAGACTATCGAAAATTAAACGAAAAAACTATTGACGACCGCTATCCAATACCCAATATAGCAGATGTACTAGAAAAATTAGGTAGATGTAATTATTTTACCATTTTAGACTTGGCTAGCGGTTTTCATCCTATTAAGATGAATCCCGAAGATATCCAAAAAACTGCTTTTAACGTCGAAAAAGGACATTATGAGCATGTTCGAATGCCGATGGGACTAAAAAATAGTCCTGCGACATTTCAACGTGTTGTAGACAATATTATGAGCGGCTTACAAAATTAAATATGTTTAGTTTACTAAGACGACATAATAGTTTTCTCGACATCACTACAAGAACATATAACAAATTTAGGTAGATTATTTGAAAGACTTAGAGACACAAATTTTAAAATTCAAATCGACAAATGCGAATTCCTGAAAAAGGAAGATGCTTATCTTGGTCATTTAGTAACCCCCAACGGAATAAAACCAAATCCTGATAAAATCGCGAAGAGGACCTTATTTTAGGTATGAAAATTTCCGAAAAATGTTTCAACTCTTTTGACCATCAAATAATATTCAATTTTGTTTTACACTCTCCCACAAAACCCAAAATAGAACAAATATTTTCTAACACAAAAAACGGCTTCATTTGCAAATTTCAATTAAAGATTTTAAAAAGGACGTTATAAATGTTTTCAAAAATTATATTGATCCAAAATTTAGTTATGGTGTGCATTTCCAACGTCTCGATTAAATCCCTCAATCATTAGAAATATTACGGACAACTTTTAAAAATTCTGCTTATAAACTAATACAATGTAATGAAATATTAACAGACATAACTGACAAGGACGAACAACACGAAACTATAAGACTATTCCACGAGGATAAAAATAAACATCGTGGAATACTTGAAACCGAAACAAGAATAAAACGGACATATTATTGGCCCAAAATGAGAAATGACATTACAGACTTTATTAACAAATATGATATTTGTCAGACAAACAAATATGACAGAAATCCACCGAAACAAAAGTTAACGATAAGTCCAACACCCTCAAAACCACTTGAAATTATATTTTGTGACACTCTTTCTGCTCAAGGTCAAAATTTTTTAACAATAATCAATACTTTTTCCAAATACGGCCAAGCATATCCATTACCGGCATTGAACGGGGTTGCAATCACAAGAGCGTTTTAAACATTTATGTCTCATCACGGTGTCCCGACCTTAGTTGTAATGGACAATGGCACAGAACTCAAAAATTCAATTGTGCAAGAATTCCCAGATGTCCATAAAATAAAAACCCACTATGTTACCTCAAATAGTACACAATCAAAAGGTGCAATTGAGCAAAAAATGACGGTAAAATAAATATTCTTAATGATATGACTTATGCTATTTTAGGCTATAATCATTCGATACACTCTGATAAAACAAAAACCAATCGACATACTAAATGGAAATTTCAATTCAAAAGAATTATTTGATATAAACCTTGATCAAACCCTTATTAATAACTAGAACTCAAGAACATCGACAAGTTACGACAGAAATTTATAAAAAATTAAATGAGGCACTAAGTTCTCAAAAAGAGGCGATCACACCTACCATAATCAAAACCGACATGACCCATTACAGTGCGAACCTGGCACTGACATATATAAAAAGAATACAACACAAATTAGGAACAAACTTAACCCAAAATTTTATAAAACAACAACCCTCTCTGACAAGGGGATAAAATTAAAAACAAATAAAAATAAACTTTTACACAAACAAAATCTTAAAAGACCAAAAGCTAATCAGAAAAAATTGTTACAGGGCGCTACTAGTCCTTCCAGTCCTATTCCTTCCACTAGTAAAGAGAGAAGAGATCCTGATTACTAACTTAAATAATAATCCTGTCATCCTTCCGTATAAACTAGGCACAGCAAAATTAAAAGCAAGTGTTCACAGTTTCCTTCATTATTACGATTTATCTCCTATAGGTAAAGAAATTGAAACTTTAAAAAATGCATATAATAACGTAACATTATCGGTTCAATCAGGGCTTAGCCACCCATATTTTCAAGAGCTCGATTATTTTGATCGTGCCCTTCTTTATCAAGTAAGAGCTGCTGAACAAAAATTCCACTCTCTATTGCCATCATCTAGAGTAAAAAGAGGTCTCATTAATTGATTAGGTTCAATAATTAAAAGTATCTCAGGTAATCTTGATGCAAATGATGCAAATTTACTACGATCAAGCCATATTTGACTTGCAAAATAATGAAAAAGAAATTGTACAAAAGCTTAATCAGCAAATTTCACTTACAACTGACATTATTGGAAATTTTAATGATACAGTATTAAAATATCACTCTAGAAATGAAATAATTTTTCCAAATATAGGCAATGACACATATACATATTATGACATTCTGAAAATTGAAGCGTACTACTCTGATACAAAAATCGTTTTCGCTATTCATTTTCCTATTGTTTATCCTGAAACCTTTTCATATTATCACCTTTTTTATATCCCTACAACAAACCAGACAAATATCATACCCCGCAACACCTATCTGACCATGAACGAAAATTATTACCAATATCACTCGTCGCCTTGCCTAGACCTAAAGCCAAATTATTATTGTCCCGATGGTAGTCTGTCTGTAGGAGCCGAAGAAGAAGATTACATTTTCCAGTTACTTCAGCTTCAGTCAAATCCAAAAAACTGCAAAAGTATTCCTATCAAAATTTCGAAAAATGTTATTCAGTTAATGGATGATTCACATTACATAGCCATAAAATTAAAACAATATGTACAAGTACCATTTTTCCATCTTAAATGGAAAATTTTTGATATCTGTTCCATATCAGTGTAAATTTCTGGTAGAAAAACAACAGTATATCAACCAAGAACTGATTTCACCAGGCCAGCCGCTACTACTTCCCGAATTGAGAGTGACCTACAATGAAAAAGAAGAAGACGTTCCAATAATTTCTTTAGAAACAGTTCCCTTGGATAAAATTCACAAACTTATTAATAAACAAAGTGAAATACAGCCTATAGTGTTAAAATATTTACAAAAGACTTCTATTAATTATAGTAATATAGTAATTTGCATTTTAATAATAGTAAGTGTCCTTTGGATAGTAGTTAGTCATATTGTGAAAAGAAAAATCAAAAGAAACAATCCATCCACCAAAGAACCGAGAGAAGAAGAAAAACTAGAAAAGCGACCGGAGGCAAGTCCTAGGGCATTTTTCACTCCATGAAACATGCCAGAATCTTAGAAGGGAGGTGTTATAGCCATTGACCCTTATAACTACATATTATGTTATAATAACTGAACTCAACACCCGGATATGAGTAAAAGGAGAAATGCTTATTTTGCTATTTGAGAATTTATACAATTTCTGCTTATATGTTTTTATTAAATTTAATCAGTCTGGAGAAATTTCTAAGAAAGAAATTTCTCCAGGCGCTTCTATTCAGAAGGTCCCACCTCTAATGTACGGTGAACTGCCGTTCCACTCTCTATTCTTTTTGGAAATCGATCAGCTAGCTTTTAGTTCCCTCACCCTGCGCTAATTAGTATTGTTTTGAGTACTCGTAGTGTCCACATCGCTCTGGAACTACCGCTTAACGCTTTTCCCGCTTGGAATCGACAGTTAATCTGTCCGCTGTTTATAGAAACATTTCTTCCGCTATTTTGTATTTTGCAAGTGATGTATCTCGCTAATTCGCGACGAATAGTAATTACTGTACCATATTTTTAATGTATAGTTGAAGTGCCGGGAGTGCGTGCTAAAAAAGACGTTAAAGTTATATACGCGTTGTTGCCAAGTGACTTTCGTTCGCAAACTGCAACTATTCATTCCTATTTACCAATTTACTCAGCAGCTGTAACTCATGTTATCACCTTTTCTGATTATGTTAGGTTATTAGAGTTAAATTAAACTCCGATCTATAATCTGACTTGTATTTTCATTTCTCGGGTTTCCGAGTGGTCCTTCACGCTTTTTCGCTCAATGCTATCCGCAATGGGAGAATAAGGGACGCTACCATGTAATTTTGAACCTGCACCGCATCATCATCATTCTTCATAAGAATTTACCCAGTCCACTGCTCTCATGCTCTCCTTATTCCACCACAGTCTGATTTTGATATTCATTGCCGTAACTTTAAAATTACATTTCGATTGATTAATAGATTGCTTATTATTCGTGTTGAAACTAATAAAGTGTTTTTAAAAATAAAGTTTTTCAATAAAGAAACTTAAGTCCCGTAGAAATTCATAACGATTAGTTTAATTTCCCAACCAGAGGAGCATGATCGTTTGAAAGAGGGAGTGAATGACCCGAGGTCGTTCAAGTGATTTGCATAGGTAACATATAAAAATTCATAATATACTGGTAAAATAATATGTGCAATTGTTCCTCATCCTAACCTTATACCAGACGTAACCCTATACTTAAAGATCTCTCATTATCGACAACAGCTGATAGCAGCGGAGGCCGAATCCAACCTTTCGGACATTTTCTTTCAGGAATCGTCGATTCCTGTTTCTCACGTACTCGTGGGTGGTGACAGCCAGGTACGCTGCCTTTGCGTTATTTTCAGGGACACAAGTCGTAGGTTTTGTACACAGGTTCCGGGTCTTACATTCGGCGCCCAGGTGTCCTCTGGAGTAGCAGATAATACAGTGAGTCCAGGATCTCAACGGTCGCCCGTATTATAGTGGTGATAGGTTATGTCGGTATTACAACATCTTTTAAGTTTAGCGATAAAATTACGTCTGGGTGTAATTTTTTTATGAAAATCATCAATAACATCACGTTTTATTGACCAGCAGTAATCACAGCCATCATATTTACATTCCATCGACCTTGGTAAAATGTTTCCATAGTTTTTATGTCTTGGTGAAACCTTTCTCCATGTTCTTCACCAAGATTATCAGGGAAAAAACCTACATGTGAATGTAAAAAATGGAATTTTTTACTCACATTACACCCCAATTTTTTATACGTATTTAATAAGTTGGCCACAATATTTTTATAGTTAGGGTGTGATTTCCTAAACAACAACATCAACATCTTTGAACGCTAGCCAAGCTTCAATTTAGTAGTATTCAGTGTTGCATCAAATTTTTCATTTGTAATCAAAGATCTAATTTTTGGTCCATCGATAATCTTGGAAAATTTATACTCAAGCATTTAAAACTATCATTTTCTTTATCCAATGCCTTAACGAACTGTTTCATCATACCGAGTTTAATATGAAGAGGAGGTAATCAAATTTTTTCAGGATAAATTAAGTTTTTTCGTAAAACAATTTTGGTTCCAGGTTTGAGATTTGTACGAGGATTCCATTGTTTCTGAACGTAATGCTTTTCTCGTGCTCCACTGTCCCACTCGCACAAAAAAACAAGGATATTTCGTGTATCCTGACTGCTGACCTAACAGCATAGTTATAGTTTTCAAATCTCCACAAAGCTGCCAACCGTGTTCTTCATATTTAATTTTATCTAGTCCTATACCAGGCAAAATGTGTATCAGGAGCTAGCAGGTGTTTTGCATGAAGTCGAGACCCAAGAATTGAGCAGATTCTTTAGAAATATTTAAATCTCTGATTAAATCATTTAATTCACCTTGTGTGGCTAATAAATAACGAATATATTAATTTTACTAAAAATCTGATGTGATACCTACGATAAAATTAGGTCTGAGTTCGTAATTAGCACTACAAAATTAGTGGAAAAAATTAATTATATCTTGGACAAGGAAAATCATGTCGGTCGGTGTAATCGGCCACTATGTGATAGGACCTTATTTCTTTGAAGAATCGGTAAATTGAGTTTATTTTGATTTCTTGGAAAATAATTTACCAGTTCTGCGTGAGGACATTCCCCTCCGTACACGTTAACAAGATATTCGACTTTATCGAACTAATGCATCACCATGTATAGTGGTGCTGTTAATTGTGCCCAAGAGTTTATTTTTACAAGAAAGTTTGGAATTCCAAAAGATAATTTCAGTACACTATAATGACTGTTAACAAGATATAACAAAGCCACAAATAAACTGTAGATACAGATCATGTAATCCTATTGATTGTGCTAATTCAATTTGTAATTTGCTAAAGCTACTTTAGAAAAATTCAATATTTAAAAACGCTAAAAGTAAAAAAAATTATCTTTAGAATACAGTTCATTCTTTCAGGGGAAGTGTCTTCAAAAAGTGCACCAATATTATCGTTTTAGTCAAAACTATACAAATAATAATATTACCTTTTAATAAATCTTCACGGATTTTTCTCAAATACTCATGTATATTATCGATTCTTTCATCCGCAGACTGCTCGCTCAAAATCTGTTTTAAAACATACTTTCCGGCCTCGGAAGAAAGTTGCGACCAGTCTCTTCGAACAATATCCAATCCTTTATATTCCTTGACAGAGACCAATTTACCATTTTTATCTTTTGATAACGACACCGCCGCGTATTTTTTCTTTTTTAAAAGAAGTAAATATTTAAATACACCGTCTACGTCCAATTCAACTTGTTTGTATAGTTTGTTAACTTCTTGTTTTATTTTCAAGCCAATTTTCAAGACCTAAAAATATTCATATTATTTATGTATAAATATTATTTTTAATAACTTTACCTGATCATAATCTAAAATGTTGGTGTTGATCATAATACTATCAGTATCTCCATAAACAACATTGTAATTCATTTTTTCTATCATATCCCTGGTATTCGTCAAGATTTCTCTACCTTTTTGTGTAACAAGAGCGGCCAAGTTCTTTGCATAGAATCTTGAATTCGAAAAACCCAAACAACCGTACATACTGTTAGCTGTTAATTTTAACGCCATTTGTCTAATGTCGTATTGCATTCGTATGTCGTTAGATAAATCGGTTTTTTTCATCAAACTTTTGACTTGACGTCTACTTTCTACCAATTTTCTTATTTCTGTCGGTAAAATACCAGGAGGTAGGTTGCTGTCAGGTAAAAAGAGATTTTCATCGTTATCATTAACGGGTAATGTAGTAAAACAAATGTTGTACTCTTGAATTATGCTGGGGTATAGCGAATTGAAATCCATTAGTAAAATAAGATTGTCATAAAAACCTACTTTTGGATCCAAGACCAAACCTAAACAAAACAGTAATTGTATTCATATTTATGAGAGAAAAAAAATCACTTTAATACTTAAAGAAATGATAATTATATTCTGTTTTGATTTTGGCCATTTTAATCAAAATTATGATTTCCTAGAAATACCCAAACAACTTAAGGAATTTAAGAACGCCAAATCTAATAGCAAAAATCTAAATATTTTCCTGTGCTTAGCAAAACCGACTAAAACAGGACACAGAATAAATCGCTGTAAAAATGGGACACAGAATAATGTCTCGTGAAAACTGGGCATAGTGAGGCCCTGAAAAATACTCCACAAGCAGAAAATGGAAAAAGAGGATGGTATGATAGCACCCGTTAGACACCAAAAACGCGTTAGATCACAAATAACTGCATTGTACAGATTTTTTTTGGAATGTTTTTAGGATATATCCAAAAGTGTAAAGCCAAATTGGCAACTTCGAAATACCTGTGAGAACTGGGTGGTGCTAGAAAAATATTTTTCGAAGTATTTTCAGATTTTTACCTATAACTTTTAGACGTTTTATCCCACATAAAAAAGTTGTCCTTTACACTTTCAAAGTAGATAAAAGTGCAAATAAAGTGTTGTAAACTTCTCTACGAATGGTAACAGGTGACGTAATAGTAATAGATGACGTTACAGTGCCAAACTGGCCAATAATTTTAAATAGGACCTTATGGCAAGTGATATCTCGTTTGAAAGGCATTGACATTGGCTACATAGCCATATTAATCTTGTTTGGGTTTAAACAAATTTTGACGGATAAATGAAATAAATACCAAAATTCTTGAAATTAATTTTTGAAATTTAATTAATCAAATATCAACAATGGATTCTTATAGCAAGTGTTCGAAATGTGCTCCGTCTACTTCCTGACAGTAATACATCCTATTAGTAAACTCTTGTCGTACTCGTTCGAATGTGTCAGCTGAAATTGCATTGCATTCTTCAATAATTCTTTCTTTCAAAACGTCAATGATATCTGGTGCCGTAGTATAAACCTTGGATTTCAAGTACCCCCATAGAAAAAAATCTAATGGTGTCAGATCTGGTGACCGAGGTGGCCATTCTATAGGACCTCGCCGGCCGATCCATCTACCTCAATATTCTTCATCCAGGTAACGTCTTACTGCACCATCTTGTTGAAATGTTATTTCCAGGTGGCCAAATTCATCTGGATTATTTTCCAGAATTTCAAGAACTAACGGCTCAATTGCATTTTGTAACATCTCCAGATACACTTCACCGCTTAAATTTGAATTTAGGAAAACAGGACTAAATATGTGGTTTCCCAAAATACCTGCCCAAACATTGACTTTTTCTGGAAATTGGGTATGTTGATCACCAAAGGTGTGAGGATTTGTGTCACTCCAATACCTTACATTTTGTGTATTCACATTTCCATTGAGGCAAAAAGTACTTTCGTCACTAAAACAAATTGTTTTTGTGTAATGTGGGTTTTGACTAATTTTATTTGTAGTACATTCACAGAATTCGAGTCTTCTGTCGGGGTCGTCATCCGAAAGGTGGTGCACCATTTTCAACTTGTATGGTTGAAGTTTATTTTCAGCCAACACTCTCTGTACTGTACTTTTACTTACTTCACAGATAGACGCAACTTTAGTTGAAGAGGAAGTAGGGTTTACTACCAATTCAGCAACTATATCAATTTTTTTATCATCACTAAATGTTGGTTGACCAGATCGTTTGGCATCTTGAACACTACTTGTTGCTTCAAACTTGTGAAGAAGCTCCCTCAAAAAAGTTCTCGAGGTAGGGCGATCTGGGTATCTCTCATTAAATAAACGTTCCGCTTCATGGAGATTCTTTCCAGATTCACCAATTATTAAGATAGCTGCTACTTTGTCGGCTTGAGTACGTACCATTTTGCCTATGTAAACTCTTAAACGTCTTGTTAAACAATAATAAAATTAAATATTTAAGCTATTTAGAAAAACTTTGCAAAGCAACAAATACTATTAAATTAAAAACGTAAATTTGTTTGACAAGTAACCAGTGGCGGACTGAAAAATCTTCAATATTTAAATGTGGAATATTAATTTTGGTATTTATTCAATTTATCGGTCAAAATTAGTTTAAACCCAAACAAAATTAATATGGCTATGTATGTAGCCAATGTCAATGCCTTTCAAACGAGATATCACTTGTCATAAGGTCCTATTTAAAATTATTGGCCAGAGTGGCACTGTGACGTCATCTATTACTATTACGTCACCTGTTAACATTCGTAGAGAAGTTTACAACACTTTATTTTCACACTCCAAATTTCATGAATGTAAGTGTAGCTGTTCAAAAGATACGAGGGGAGAGGGGACTTTTGAATAGCACTGTATAAACGACAATACATTTATAAATTTGATTTGAATCGTGTGTGTATTTCTGTCGCAGGTGTTAGCTCTATCTCCATCACTTCACTAATGCGACTTCCTATTCAACATTTTACAATCAAGGTACCTACCTACGTCTTTCTTATCCTTTACCTGCAATTCGACGGGCCTATTTTTTTTTAAAATTAGATTTCCTTAAGTTTTCCGGTAAATTCTACAGGGTTTCTATTGTAAATCTGAATAATTGTGCCATATCTTCAGTTTCCATGAATTTCTTTGTAAATGAGATATTCTGCTCGGAAGGAGGCTAAACCTACAATTTTGAACTAATAGGGAAAAATGGCACATGTTTGAAGTGCTGTATATCGGGTTCTATTGGTCCTGAATAGTTGGAGTTGACATCAAATTGTAGCAAGTTTTATCTACCCTGAAAGTGTAAAGGATAACTTTTCTGTGGGATACAACTTTTAGATGTTGAGTAAAAATTTGAAAAAAGTCTGAAAATTTTGATGTTATTCGAGTACCACGCAATTCGCAAGTAGTTTGAAGGTACAAACTAGGTACACTTTTCATATCTTGGAACCTGACATAATATGTGAATAAAAATCCCTGTGTGTGATGCTCATGATGTCTGGCCAGGAAAAATAATGGAAGAAATCATAGAGTGAACAATGAATATACTCAAACGTATATAAACGAAAGTGATATATATTGTGATACGTCGTACCATTCTTAGCACTTATCATAACTAAACACCCTTTTAATTAGTATATGGAAGAGTTGCACCATTGGCAAATGAATTAGAAGTGATAACAGTCGATTGGCATACAACACACCATAATATACATCTTAAATTCAAGGTGAACCTGTGTTATCAGCAAGTTTTGGTCCTAATATGATGGCAGCATTGCAGCTAAAAATATAAAAACTACTCACCTCCTGCATAAGTAGGTTTTTTCTTTGAAGTCTTATTTGTTTCTCCCCTTTTCTTATATTCTTTATCCGGAAGTATAAAACCTTTTTCGGAGAATGCGTGCAACAATAGAAATTCGTTTCTTTCCGATCTGCCTCCCATGAGTGTTTTGGACATAACATTACCGGCTATATTGGTAATTTGTAGTGCCAAAGGAATGACGTTTAAATTATACATGATTTTTAGGATATACATAGTATCTTGCATGGTAAATGATATTAATTTGACAATTTCCTCGGAAGTTTTGAACATTTTCGGTATATCGTCGGGCTCTAATTCCAATCGTTGATTTTCGTCGAGTTTTAAAACAACTTGACTGAGCGTATCTAAATCGTAAGAGCGCGACTTGATTAATTCTTTGGCAGAAATTTTTACATCGCAAACTAATCGTCCTGCAAAAAGGGTTTTTTCTAAATTTTTCTTCTCCGATCTCTTCAAACGCCCCAGTTTGTTAAAAATATTTGTATTCAATTTTGACAATCTGTCTGCTAAAATGTTGATTTGATAACCTTGAAGATCGTGGCCTACTATGAGATCCGGATCGATTGTTGTGAATTGATTGACAAAATAGTTCAATAAACCTTTTTCGGAATCCATCTTTTGTACTTTTGTAGCTTTGTACTTATTCAGAGAATCGTGTATGTTAATTGGTGAAATTTGGTCTCCAGGGGACGAAAGAACTAAAAATTACAAAACATTACATACATTTATCAAATAAAATCCATAAATTACAGATTGCACAACAGAAATATAACATACTTATTACTCGACAGTCACAAATCACATTTGCATCTTCAGGAGTAAATTATAGTCAAAAACAAAATAAACTCCAGATCCAACAAGCGTAATAATTAGAAACTACATGACATAATTGAAAGACCTAGTGGACATCATTAAAACAATGTAGCCGATAGGTACTTCCAGGCAAATCAATTAAAACTGAAATTTGGACTTTAAGAAGTTGGGGAAGAGTTTTGACATAAATAAAAGCCTGCATTCTAGCCAGATTAATTTAGTACCAATCTTGAAGTAACAGCTGTAGCCGTTCATTTCCCATGAAACTTTTTTTTTTTATTGGTTATTTAACGTCGGTCTATTTCTGCGACTGAGGCTAATCACCGACGCCGGGAGCACTCTACCCCTAACCGGAAATTTTGCCGAACCCACTAGTGTTCCAACCAGTGGTAGGGTTCTTTATCGAGCCCAACATCCATGGACTCGGGACCTCGGTTTTACGTCTCCTCCGAAAGACGGCATACCTACATTATACCTCGTGCTCATTGGTATAATGCCCGCGAGCTATGATATGCTACTCCGCTGCAGGCTGTACGGGCTATTTACACGACGGTCTTCCCCAGTGGGCGGTCACCCATCCAAGTACTAACCGCGCTCGACACTGCTTCACTGTAATTATCGCATCAGATGCTTTCCACTACAGTGCTGGACCGACGCCCTTCCCATGAAACTAAATAAAAAGATATCAAAGGAAACACGATTGATGAGGTCATGACAAATTTAGGTCTAAATATCCTTAATGATAAAAGTAAAACAAGATTTAACGCATATAATGGTACTTTCTCAGCTATAGATTTGCCTGTAGTCCCTCAGTATAGCCACACCTTACACGGGAAGTATTATCATTATTTTACGACAGCGATATACTTTTCCTATCCTCTTCTTACATAAACGTCAATACAAAATTGAAGAGGCGAAGCAGACGGGGTACAATATTCTATTGTAACTGATGCATCCATTTCAAAATTTGCAATGTGTGAAGACATAAGCGACCCAATGGCCAGTTTTAACAATCTATTAAATGAGATGCAGAAAAAATAACCCCACAATGAACAGCAGTAACCTAGTGGAATACAAAAAGCAGTACTCTGGTGGAGGGTCAGGAAGCATTAAGAGAAAGTAGTCATGCTTTTAATAGGATTCAAAACACTGACCAAAATTTGAAAAAAGTAAATAAGATACATGGTTGAAATATGTACAGAACATAAGTAGCACTACTAATATATCATCGTTATACAAAAAGTTAATAATCTACTGTGTGTTTGAGTTTTATTGGCACTGGTTTACACAACCAACTGGCCCGTCAATTTGTTGTAAGACACAGAATTTAGAGTTAGTAATTACATTGCATTCGATAATTGTCAATGATTACATTTTCCTCTTTAGTAGTTAGTACCTGTATGATTAGTAACTTTTAGCTCTTTGTTGATTTTTTGTTTGACCTGTACCTATTCTTATCATATATGTATTTTTTTTATTCATATTTCTTAATCTGTTTTTTTCTCAGTAATTTAGAAGCCGGTCCTGTCGTGAATTATGAATTTTGGCGAATGCGATGGCTTACTCCCGAACCTTCTAGTATGATAAGTATTCAGATATACGACAAGCATGGTAAATTCGAGAACGTTCGAGAATTGAGAAAGACTATATACACAGTTCTTAATAGAAAAATTTCAGTGAACAGTGAATCGAATAGTGAAGTATAGATAGATTAAAGATAAATTAGGACAATAATTATACCGAGTGTAGATAAATTAGTAGACATTAAGTAGTGTGTATATAAATTAAGTTTATTATAGTGTGTAAGTGTTCCTTCAATAAATCAGTAGTAATTAGCCATAGTGTGCGTATAATTTTACCCCACCGTAAGAAAACTGTTTAAATAAATAAGAGGTATAGTGGACTGAAAAAGGGGCAAAAAGGTTTCAATTTTTTTTTGAAGGTACAACCACATGTGGTCTTTACAAAATGATAGAGTAGGTCCCTGGCCATCTGAAATCGGCAATTACAACATTTTTTAATAGGGACAACACTTTTTATTGCGAAATTTGTCGAAATTATGTTTTATTACATTTTCACACCTACCTCGCGATATCTCCGGAACTAAACAAGATATTTTCAACTTTTTTTTTAATCGGCAGAAGAAACGTAAGCGGAGATTACTACGTTAGTTTCATTAGTATAGAATTTGATTTGTAAAGCTAGGCAAAACTTTAATCTTTACTTTTTTGCAGCACTATTTTCAGTAATCGAGAAACTTTTTTATTTTTCAAAATTTCACCAAACTATCTGCGTACCAAATAAAGCTAAAGTTTCAAGGAAGTTTTTAAAACAAGAATCACTATTCTAAGTATCATAGTTTTCAAGCAGTAGTTACTTGAAGTTAAAAGGTTACGCACCTCCATGGGCCACCGCGCCGGCCGCGGCAATACTGTGATCTGTAAATTAATAAAAGTTCCTAAACATTTTAAAAAAGTTACGGTTTAGTTATTTCTTTAGTTTAGATTAACAATATAAAATTTTAATATTAAAATTATCTTCATCGCAAGAATAAGCTCTTTTTATAGCAACTTAAATTAAAGATATTTATGTTGACCATTATTTGACATTATTTAATAGGTAGATACATCTGATAAAACAAAAATAAAAATAGGTAATTAAACTAAATAACAAAAAACATATTTTAAAAGTCTTCATCTTCGCAGTCTGATAAAATTTCATAGGTTAGGCTGTTACAGCAGTTTGTATATTTGCAGTCACTGCAGCATTTTAAGAGGAACATACTACCCAGTCTAAATTTCAAAAAATCATATCTTTCAAACGGTTAAAGATTAAGGCTTCATATTCAGGCATATCAAAATACAGGTATTTTTCTAGGACTGGCTGCATGTACATCAATTAATCTTATACCGTTTTTAAGATACGACCTTGAAAATCTTTAAAAATCAATAGTTTTTAAAATCCATGCAGACAGCCCTCAATAATGAAAAAGTGAACACATTACTTGAATTTCAGCTTTTAATTTTCAATCGTTCAGTTGTAGGAATTTTTTGAAAATTAGTAATATTACGTCCGAGATATGGCTCCCTCTGCACTACTAGAAACCAGTGTACAGTCTGAGCGAGAATCGCAGCTGCTCCGGCAAAGCAGACACGTTTCGGATGAGCAAACATTATTTTTGTGAAACAAATAAATATTAGGATCCTGTTGTTTGTCTCATATTATTAGTTTGGTTTTGGACTGTAATTGAAAAGATCAATTAATATAGTTTGTGAGAATCTTTTTTTTTTGTATATGTATAAAACTTAATAATTTCAAAACTTGAACAAAAAATATAATCAGCGTTCTATAGCACGAAAGAAACGGATCTCCCTTAAAACTTTTACTGTTCACTTATTGGGTATAATTTCTGAGAAAATGAAAACAAATATGCCCCTATATACAATTTATTATTAGTGGTACTGGGTATTCCCTCAATAAATACGGCTCATGTGTAATTTCGTAATGATCCACCTCAATGGTCAGTATAATCCCCAATAAAGGCGGAAATGGATTAACTCAGGTACTCTGTAGTTTCCGATAAGATAACCCTTGTGAAATATTAGGTATTAATAAAAATTGTCGTTGAAAATATTTTAGTCAGTCTTAGTTTAGTTCTCAGGCAGAAAGGAAATAAAATTTTGACTATAAAAAAATGGGCAACAAACGCAACAGATCAAAAAAACCAACTTTGTTTTATCGAGAGGCAGAAAACGACGGTAAGTTAAATATTTTTTTGGTTAGACTTTAAAAGATTTTTCAGCTAAGAAATAATTTTTGTGGCGTCTAGGTAATTGAAATATGTATGTAGGTACTATTATGGTCGTACCTTATACAGAAATGGATTATTGAAAATATTTTGATAAATTATTGTTCAATGATTTACTCTTTTCATTTTTGTAAATTAATATTGTTGACCATAAATTAGTTTTACTTGCATTTGAAATATCTATTGCTGTCAAAGTTTATGGTCATAAAATTAAAATACCTACCTTTTTTAATAATAATTTAATCGTTAATTACTGAAAAATATATTCAAGAAGCACAAAATATTTTTATGGCTGCAGAATCTCGTTGGCGATTGCGTCAAGAACCGCAGGGTAATGATGAGGAAGTAGTCGACGACGTTCCGGTTGAGATAAATAATTTAAATGAAGATAATTTACCAAATTTAGAAAGAAAGAAGGAAATTCCAAACAAACAATTTACCTTAGAAGGAAAAAGGATTATTGACATTGCATACTTTTTTGAACAGCTTCAAAATATTCAGCATATTAGGCCAAGTTTTGCCTGTTCCTTATCCAATTGTCAAGTAATCAATGAAGTGAGAAATGGTCTTTCTTCAAAATTTATTGTCAAATGCAATATGTGCAATATAACAATTGCGATAAATTCCCAGCAAGCAGATGAAGTTGATGTAAACTTGGCAGCAGTGCTTGGTAAACCCAAAATTTTATTCATTTTTATAATCTTTGGCAACCGTAGCATGTCACACGGCTACTCTTTTGCCGAGGGTACATTAAAAAATTATATTTTTGCGATAAAAATGTAAATAAAGAAAATTTGGTTCCACTTATCATTAGTTATGGATTAAAAACTGACGTAGACAACTGTTTAAAAAGAGTTCTGGAAAATGCCTCTCCTTTTTTATTAAATAAAAATAATAATTGCGCCGAACAGTTTAATAGTCTGGTAAACAAATATGTAGGTGGGAAGAGAATTAATTATTGTTTTAAATCTTCCTACCAAACAAGATGTAAATTAGCTGCTGTTTCTTATAATTGCAAATATGTTGAAGAAATAATAAAATTCAGTGGAATGCCTTATGGGAAATACACCAAGCAGTTAATGAAGAGAAAAGAAGTTAGTAGGCTTAAACACTATTCAATGAAAAAGAAAAAGGGATATAGGACTAAGACAATAACAAGAACTGCCAATCCAGATGAAGATTATGGAGATACCAAAGAACCCATTACAGAAGAAGAAAGAAGATCCCGTCGAGAAAAATACTTTAACTCTCTCCAAAAACCTTCAGACGAGATTAAGCAAATTGAAAGGCTTACAGTAGGACAAAACAATAATCCTTTATGGCAGCAAGAACGTGTATATAGAATAACGGCATCATCTTTTGGAAGAATATGTAGAATGAAGCAATCAACAAACCCTTTAAATACGGTGAAAAATATGCTGTATGGAACATTCAAGGGAAATTTGGCAACAAGATATGGACAACAACACGAATCAATAGCCATAAGCCAATTTGAAGAATTGACCGGGCTTAAAATTACGAAATGCGGTCTATTTATTGGGAAAAATGATGAATGCTTTCTTGGAGCGAGTCCCGATGGATTGATCGATTTTGATAATTCAATTGTAGAAGTGAAATGCCCCGAAAATCTAAAAACAATGACTGTCACAGAAGGCATCAAAAGTAAAAAAATTAACTACTTAAAGTTTACTGAAACAGGAGAGATCACCTTGAAACAAAACCATCAGTATTTTTTCCAAATTCAGGGGCAGTTACACTTAACTCAAAGGAACTCGTGTTATTTCTTGGTTTGGTCTCCACAAGGTGAACCACATATTGAAAAAATTGATCGAGATGATCAGTTTTGGGATAGCCATATGAAACCATTATTGTTCTCTTTTTTTACAATTCTTTTTTACCAGAAGTTCTTAAAAACCCATTCTAATTATCATCACGGTGTGTCCTTCGTTAACTCAGGTTTCGTCTAAATAAAAAATGTTCGCTTCCCTTCGGTAATATTGAAAAGATACATCTACTTATATCTTATTGTGGATCTAAATTACAGTGCTTCTTGCCAAAAAAATATATTTTACAAACTATACTATATAATTACCTATTATTTTGCTTTTTATCCTTTTAATTAAAATCTTATCAATAATAATATATTTGTTATAATATTGGACTGAGTGATTGAAGTTCTCAAAACTGAGTATTTTCATTTGTAAAAATTTAACAATATTTTATTGACCTTTGATAAATTGTATGTTCTATTTATTAGTAGTTTTTATTAAAGTTTTGTGCATGCGGTATACTATAGTTTTTCTTATATGCTCCTGCATCCCTCCTATGAAACCGACTCTGATACACGAACAGACACACGCACAAATATTCGTTTAGTTTGTTTAGGATTTGCCACTTTTATTTTTTTTAAACTTCAAACCCTATAAATGTAGGTACGCTTATGCGTTTGATACTTTTCAAAATAAACATTATTCCTAATTATGATTTATATTTTTTTAAATTAAATTTGATTATTTTCCATGATTTTTGGAAATACCTATTCAACCCTTTTAAAAATCGCTTTAACCAATGTGTTTAATATTTTATGTGATAAAGAAGATCCTTCTTACTTACATTATTTTTTTTAATTATTTATTAAATACTAAAACCAGTTATAGAATTTTGGATATTTATAAAATGCAATAGGTACGTAATGCTTATTAAAAATCGGGATTTTGCATGGTTCCCCAAAGCATAAAATATCCATTTAGTGGAGTAGCAGATAGGACTGACCTGACACTGACGCTGCCGGTCGCCGCGCTGGTAATATATGTTTACTCAGCGATCTATAAGCGAAATGAGAGATTTTGCGATGCATTTTGAAACTGACTGTACACGACGAATGGGTGTACAGTAAAGTGTATTCTCTATCCTCTTTTGAACTTTGCGTGTTTTTCCAACACTGAATTTCGTCCAAGGTACTATGTTCCTCTTAACCCTTGTGAAAAGAAGGTACACTTATTACTGTTGCAATTTTTGTCTGAACATCGTATAGACAAAATTGTTCTTACATCATCGGGCACTGGCTCTTGAGAAGAAAAATTGGCTTTCCAAATATTTTCTTCTAATGTCCATCCGTATAGAGTCGGATCTTCTAGTGGCATATTTTGAATGTGGCTATTGTACCAAATGTTTAATTGATACAGACACCTAAAACAATAAATATTTTTTCGTTCGTTTTTTTAACGACGAAATTACCATTGGCCAGATTCTCGTACATGGTTGGTATTTCATCGTTCAAGTTTTCCATATCTGATAAATACACAGGAACCCACTTTAAATATGTTTCTTCCAGCTACTGGAAGATATGGAAAGCAGTCATTTACAGCGCACAAATGAGACTCCATTTCTCTCAGATCTAATCAATCGCCAAAGGAGGTTGACTGCTTCAAGAAATGAGTTCCAGTATTTAAAAGTGTGTGAATGAGATGATCCAGCAATTATAAATTTATACATAACTTGTAAAGGACCAATTTTTTCGATAAATGTTTCGAAACTGTCTTTGTCAAATGCAGAATTTTGAAAATGTTGTATAAGGACTTGCATTTCTTTCTTTAATTCAGATGTAAAAACAAACATTTTTTCATCTAAATCATTGTGCCATTTAATAACCGACTTACAAAAAAAAACGGGAAAGTGCATCTGCAGCTGTCAAACCACGGATAGCTCTCGAATATTGTTTTCCCTGCAACATCATTTTACAAGTAGCCTCGGCATAAACATCTGTTTCGGTCAAAATAGTAAAAAGACCGCCGTCAATAAAAATTTGGCCGATACTGGCAATTAGAGCCATGTTAAGGTGCATACCTCCAAGAGTCAATAGACACACACACATCCAAAATAATATCTACCTAATCGCAGTTAAAACAAAGACTGTTAGCAACTGAATCAAGTTATCGGTCAAATTTGTCAGAAATAGACAGGTCGCATTATGCGTATGCGGGAAGCGGAGATATGTCTGCTCGTTAGAAAGCACAATAATTAAACGAGGCTGCAGAAACTTTCAAGTTTGCGTATTTATTGCTCAAAAACTATGATACTTAGAATAGTGATTCTTGTTTTAAAAACTTCCTTGAAACTTTAGCTTTATTTGGTACGCAGATAGTTTGGTGAAATTTTGAAAAATAAAAAAGTTTCTCGATTATTGAAAATAGTGCTGCAAAAAAAGTAAAGATTAAAGTTTTGTCTAGCTTTACAAAAAAACTAGGTTTTCTATACTAATGAAACTAACGCAGTAATCTCCGCTTACGTTTCTTCTGCCGATATCGCGAGGTATGTGTGAAAATGTAATAAAACATAATTTTGACAGATTTTTCACAAATTTCGCAATAAAAAGTGTTGTCCCTATTAAAAAATGTTGTAATTGCCGATTTCAGATGGCCAAGGACCTACTCTATCATTTTGTAAAGACCGTATGTGGTTGTACCTAAAAAAAATCAAGAAGGAAGCGACTTTTTCTCCGTTTTTGAGTCGACTAGTAATATAAATAAATAGTTACTCAAAAATTGCTAAGAGACTAAGTGACCTGAAAGTGACTGAACTAAAAGCAGAACTGGAAAATCGCGAGTTGGAAACGTCCGGAAAGAAGAGTGAATTAGTTGAAAGATTGAAAATAGCACTGGAAAGTGATGGCTTGGATCCGGAAACATTTTTATTCAATGATGAGGCCTCCGCCTTAATCATTTCATCTATGGACAAAAATATTTTTACTATAAAGAACTCTGCTAACATTTCCGTGATGGACGAGAAGATTTCTGCTGTGAAGAACGACATATCTGCCGAAATCTTATCAATGAAAAATTACATTGCCGCTGAAGTTGAAAATAAAATTTCGTCCCGAAAATCAGATATTGAGAATAAAATAACAAAAATGGACGAGAAAATGGAGAATAAAATAACAACGATGGACGAGAAAATCCAGGAGTTAGAGAGAAATATGGCAGATTTAAGAACACAAGACATGCCAGAAGAAGAAAAGATCGAACAAATAAAACCCTGCAAACAAGAACAAGATATCGTGGACCAACTATGTTAAACAGTTTGAAGCAGCTGCTAGAGCGAATAATTGGTTCGGCAGAGAGAAGGCAGTGAACTTGATCATCGCGCTTAGGGGAGATGCCTTAGATGTACTTCAGGCGATACCTCTTGAAGAAACGGATGACTTCGAGCAGCTGAAGAAGAGGCTGGACGTGCGATATGGGCACGAACATCTAGAATACTTGTACCAATCCCAGCTGAAGAACCGAAGGCAAAAACGTGACGTGGATATCGCCCGACTAGTTCTAGTTGCTTATCCATCAGCACAAGAAAAAATTATGGAATGTCTGGGCATTCAGGACTTTATTGATAAATTACGTGACCCTGATATGCAGAGGACGCTTCATTTAGCTCATCGAAAAACATTGGTCGATGCATTGACTGCTGCTCTTGAATATGAAGCAGACACGAAGGCTTCAGGGTACAACAAAGTTAGGACCATTCAAGAAGAGGGTGACGAAGATAGACTTGACCAGATCGTCAACTTGATAAAAAGCATGGTAGACCAAAAGCCGAAGAAGATTAGATGCTGGAATTGTGGTGAGCTACGGCATGTAGGTAGTTCGTGTAAGCGCCCTAGGAACCCTCTCATCAAACAACGGGCTGGTGTGAGTCACCGAAATGCCAACTCCCTGTCTAGACGACCCTCTCCATCAGACTGTTCCCACTGCAACAAGGCGGAATATAAGGAAGCTGTAGTTTCAAGAACTACAGTTGTCAATGAAGAATGGTCACCCAACTGGATCAGAGAAGATCAAGAGAGTGATCCACACCTAAAGATAATCCGGCAAGAAAATCGGCGACCTACCTGGCAAGAAGTGTCAAGATTTTCACCAACACTGAAGGCATATTGGGCTCAGTGGAACTCTCTTGTCCTGGAAGAAGGCGTTTGAAACGAGTCCTTGAAAACGATGATGGTTCCGAGAATAGACGACAAATAGTTATCCCGAGAACGAGAGTAGCTGAGGTACTGAGGAAGTTACACGACAGTCCATCAGGAGGTCATCTGGGAGTGAAGAAAACCCTTCAGCGAGTCCGTGAAAGGTTTTAATAGACGAACAGCTCCGACGATGTGAAGGACTGGTATAAGAAGTGTACGACTTGTCCTACGAGTAATGGACCACCTCGCAAAAGAAAGGCACCCATGAAACAGTATAATGTCGGAAGCCCATTCGAAAGGATTGCTTTAGATATCGCTGACCATTTCCGACGACAGAAAATGGTTGTGATGGATTATTTCACAAAATGGGTAGAAGTTTACGCGATCCCGAATCAAGAGGAAAAACTGTCGCGGATGTATTGGTGTGCCGATATGGAGTGCCCTTGGAAGTTCACAGCGATCAGGGAAGGAATTTTGAAAGCCATTTATTTCAGGAAATTTGTGACAAGCTGGAAACAAAGATGACCAGGACAACGGCATTGCATCCACAGTCAGATGGAATGGTCGAAAGAATGAACAGGACCATTGGAAAATACCTGTCCAAAGTAGTTTACAGCCCCAAGAGAGATTGGGACCACTACCTTTCCCTATTTGCAATGGCTTATCGATCTGCCATCAATGAGTACACAGGTGAAACCCCCGCGAAAATCCTTTTTGGACGCGAAATGAAGCTTCTTTGTGACTTGGAATTTGGTTGTCGACCTGGAGAAGATCTAGCGGGAGAAGACTACGTGATCCAGTTGAGAAAAAGGAGGGAAGATGTACACGAGTTGGTTCGAATGAATCTTCAAGTTGTCAGCGACAAAATGAAAAAACGGTACGACACGCAGGCCACTGAAGGCAGTTTCAAAGAAGGGGACAAAGTATGGTTACACAACCCGACGAGGAGAAAAGGCTTTTCTAAAAAAATACAAAAATCTTGGGAGGGTCCATACTTAATCAAAAAGAAGATCAATGACGTCATCTATCGCATAAGTAAGATCCCCAATGGTAAGCCGAAAGTAGTCCACCAAAACCGACTAGCGCCATTCGAAGGAGATCATAACAAAGAGGAAGGAGTGAACCATATTCGGGAAGATCCTGACCCTGCCTTCAAAGAATTTATGGGTGCATATGGAGGTACCGGTAAAGCTAGATTTGGAGTAATCACAGAACAACGAGAAGATTTGTTCACGCTTCCAGAAAATTATTTACTGGCACACAACATCCCAGCTAATACCAAAAATGCACGAGGTTTGGCATTCGTCTTTCGAAAGTTTGGCCAATTAGAAAAACTTTCAGACCAGATTCCGGTCCTGGCAAGAAAAAGGCACAGTGGATGTAAAGTGACGCTAGAGAATAAGTGAAAATTTGATGAGAATTAGCGAATAACAAATACGGAAAGTGGTAACATACAAAAGATAAAACAAAAAGGAATGGAAAGAAGTAAGTAAACTTGCATGAATTATAATTTTGAAAGCAAAAAATGAGCAATACCCAAATTTATCGTTTTTAACAAGAAATAAATTACACATACAAAACCTGGTATCACGGAGCACGATATGAAATTTTATACAGGCAGAAAATTCAACAGTACAGGAGTGTAATGAACAGAATTTATCAACTGAATAAAAGGAATTAGCACGGTAAAAAGTCAGCTCGCATAAGGGTTAAGGGTGAACTTAGTAGCTCTGTAACAAAAACTGTTTGCGAGACACTTGAAATTAGGTACTGAAATAAAAAGAAATGGGAGAGATGGATGAAATAAGAAAATTGTTTGAATGTCTGACTGATAAAATGACAACAATTGAAAACAAACTAGAAAATAACATGGAAGAAATAAGAGAGCTGAAAGAGGAAAATAATTGGATGAAACGAATGATAAAGTCACAAGAAAAAAGAATCGAAATGATGGAACGAGAGACAAAAATAAACAATATAATTATACAGGGAATAGAATATAGTGAAGGGAAAAGATATGAAGACACAAAAATAAAAATTGAAGGAATATTAAAAGAAGCAGGAATGGAAGTGACCTTAAAAAATAAAGTAACTGATTTACGAAGAATAGGAGAATTCAATAATAGAACTAAGAGACCAATAATCATGTAGCTCAACCAATGGGAAAAGAAGCAAAAAATAATTAAAAAAAAAGAAAAACCTAAAAGGTACAAACATTTGGATAAATGATGATTTGCCAAAAAGAGTACAGGAAGTCCGGAAATACATGATGCAAATTATTTTACTCAGGCAGAGAACAGCAAGGGCAATATGGAGTAGCGTTTATAGTGAGAGAAAGAATAAAGGGAAATGTAATTTAGAGCAATCGATGAGAGAATGGCCTATATAAGAATTGAGGAGAAATCATTCAATCTGTCGATAATAAATGTTTTTGCACCCACGGAGGTGGCAGAAGATGACGAAAAAGAAGCCTTCTATGAAAAGGTAGAGGAGGATATATTAAAAATACCAAAACAAGACACGATAGTACTATTGGGTGACCTAAACGCGAAAATTGGAAAAGAAGAATATTACAGACAGATAAGCGGCTTACACACATTACATGAAAAAACAAACAACAACGGACACAGAATCTGTAATTTAGCAGTAAAAATGAACATGATTATTTGCAGTACGATGTTCCAACACAACAAATGGCATAAGGTTACGTGGAGATCTCCAGATTGCAAAACATATACACAAATTGATCACATATTGATAACAAAAAGAAAACGGTCGACAATGAAAGATGTCAGAACATATAGAGGGGCGTGTGCAGATACGGATCATTACATAGTTGCAGGAACTTTGCTACAAAAGATAAAGATAAAAAATAAAACTAAAACATGCAACAAAAAATGGGACATAAGAAAACTAGAACAGACAGAAACACAAAACGAGTACAGAGATAGTATAGAAGAACAATTCATTAATGAGACAGAAGAAATCAGTGGAATCCAAGCAGGATGGAAAAGTATAGAAAAATGTATAAATACAGCTGCAAACAAAAAAATAGGATTAGTGGGAAAAAGAGAACCGAAGGAATGACTCGACGAAAAATGCAAAGAAATGATAGAAAAGAAGAAAGAAGCATGGTTAAAATGGATAAGGACGAACAGAAATGAAGAAAGAGAAGCTTATGAAAAACTGAGAAAAGAAACAAAGAAAATAATAAAACAAGCTAAGAGAACAAAATTGGAAAGATAATTGGTGAAATAGAAAGGACAAGTTATGCGAGAAACACAAAACCCTTTAATCAAAAAATAAATGCGTAGACCCGAACATAAAAAACCAAAAAAACAGGAATAAAAACCAAAGAAGGAAGAATAGTGAACGAAGATACGG
Organism: Lochmaea capreae; assembly: GCA_949126875.1. Taxonomy (NCBI): domain Eukaryota; kingdom Metazoa; phylum Arthropoda; class Insecta; order Coleoptera; family Chrysomelidae; genus Lochmaea; species Lochmaea capreae. Next base: position 23,303,129 of record OX421409.1, on the reverse strand, counting down.
AATATAAAGAGATATGGATGGAGTATTTTACGGAATTACTAACAGAAACAGAAGTAAGAGAAGAGGTTGAGATAGATGAAAAGAACAAACAAGAGGTAATTGAGAAACAAACTTAAGGAGAAATAAGAGAGATAATTAACAGGAGTAAAAACGGAAAAGCGCCAGGAAGCGACGGAATTAACATGGAACTTATCAAGTACGGAGGGACAAAGCTGTTAGAAAAATTATATTTATATATTGATATATAAAATATGGGAAGAAGAAGAGATGCCGGAGGAATGGGAGGTGGGACAAATAGTAACAATACACAAGAAGGGAGACCAGCAAGCGTGTGAGAACTTCAGGGAAATTACGCTACTAAATGCAGCATATAAAATAACAACAACAATTATAAAAAGAAGACTGCATGACGCAGGTTACAGAGGTGGATAATATCAGTAAGGATTTACAAAAGGAAAGTGAACTACAGATGCGATACACATACTGAAACAAATTTTGGAAAAGTCCAACGAATATAACGTAGGCATAGAGCATTTGACTCAATAAAAAGGAATCCATTACTGAAAGCGTTGAATGAAATGGGAGTGAATAATAAACTAAAAAGATTAATAAAAATGACCAGTCTAATGTTTTGAGCAATAAGCTCTAAGTGCTAATAAATCATACAAAATTTGACATGTGTCACCTCAAACAGGGTTTAACTCCTTCATACAACCCTCCCTCAAGATATCTTTAACTTTAAGGAATCCTTAAGAAAGTAGCACCGGTTGGATCCTCCATTCTGTCATAATTTGTTGTTTTATCCGCAAAGGAATTATACAAGTAACCTACCTCGGAGGTCAAAGAGGAGTTTTATCATCTTTACTGTGGCCACTAGTAGTTGAGACCGTCTCTATAAGATAGTCAAAGTGGACAGTGGAATATGCAGATTTTGCGATGTTGCTAATGAGACGGTGTAACACATTATCTACAATTGCGGGGTAGTTGTTAGCCAACGCATTAAATACCTGGAATATATATACCTAGGGGTTACAGACCTAGCTCAAAAACAGATAACAGGCTTTACCAAAAGCCATTTGAACTAAAACATAGATGTAGGGTATATACAGAAGATCTTATAGGTCACAGTGTGGTATGGCTAGCCGGGCCCTGGGACCCCCTTGTAATCTACAATCTATATCATGAAATATCTTAATACGATATAACTTAGGTTATGTATAAAAATGAGGTATCTTGGTAACTAGAAATTTATATCAGTTTCTATAACTTTCTCCTGACGATACAAATATAATTTGTGAAACCAGTTGAGTAATATTATATGTTATATTTCTGTTGTGGAATTTGACTCTGATTTTATTTGATAATTATGGGAGGATTCCACGTAGTGAGGGTTGAAAAAGTTAATTTGTTAATGGGTAAATGTTAAAAACGTTAAGCTGCCCTTCTCCACTCCACTCCACACTAAGCAATACAAATAAATTCAAGCAGTCGGCACAGCATATCAATCAGCAAATACTGAAAAAGTTTCAATCAACTCCTTGTCACTCCTCCGACATATCTGTGTACGGCTTCGTTGGATAGATAATGCCAAAAGAACAATAGAAAGAATGTTAAAAAAAATAAACTACCCTGCTCCATCCCTCGCCGATAAATAATAATTTATATACCCTTTTACCATTTAATGCAATTGAAACAAATTTAAATAAGAAAAACATAGTCTAGTCGATTAAGGTTCAGTAAACTAAAATTGGAACGGTAATTAAATCAATTATTAACTTACCACAAAAATGTTGTTGAAAAGGTGGATCAGGTATTTGCTTATCAACAGCATACTTTTTCTGAGTTAAACATGATATCATTACAATTTCATGATTGCATGTTTTTCTATTGATACACGTTCTGATATTAATCGCAGTTACTACTATTGGCGGAGGTGCGACGGGTTTTTCCATTGAGGTTACGTTTAGATTGACCATTTGTGTACAATTAACTTCGAACTTGCACCAACTTAAAGGATTCGAAACCGGAACTGGATTAGAAATGTCCAACCAACAAGGACCCTTTATTTTTCTTTCGAGAAAAAGAATTTCCAGAAAAGTAGTATTAACTCCAAATATCCTCGAGAAGGTTCGAGCATTTTTAGGGACGTTATCAAGGTCAATTTTTGAATCCGTTGCCTAAAATTTAATTCTTAATTATAATTCACAACATCCAAAATATATCTTAGACCTTCGATCAATAAATACAATTTGAATGGATAATCAAAGTATCCTTAGTTTATTTGAATTCGCAAAACTAGCTTGAAAGTGATACAATATTTGGATCAAAAACAATACAAACATCTGTCGACAAACATTCAAGCGGTATTGGCACATTTACTGGAAAATATCGAAGCCATATTTACATGCTATTGATAAACATGAATTCATCATGTATGAATGACGTCTTTTATACTTACTGTCAAAGATTGAATAAATTGATTTTTATACATTTATCTAAATCGTATTTAAGAATAAATATTAAGGAATACAAAAAAGTTTACTGTCACGGGAAGCCTGAAACATAATAATACCGTGGGGGTGCTGGTCCCCTGTCGGGCGCTTCCCTAGGTGGTGGATAGGGGAATGCCTTTTAGATATAAAAGATATCGGGGAAATTGAATAGCTCAGAGCGAACCAAAACCAGTTAGTTTTAGGACACGACGGTCTCCATGTAAGGAGCGGTACTCCCACAGCTTCTGTTCTCCATGTAAGGAGCGGTACTCCGACAGCTTCTGTTCTCCATGTAAGGAGCGACTGAATCATCACCTGGCAGTAGGTCTAAAATGCGACAATCACGATGTGGAATTGTTAAACTAGATTACCCCAGGTGGGTAGATCTGAATCCTGATAATTCCACTCTGCTAGTGTACATAGTACGTCTGCTGTCTGCTCCAAGGATTCTAGGGCCCAATAATTCTGTTGTAAATTCCAGTACCTTAAATCTCAGGAATCGTCATGTTGTTCGACATTCCAACACCTCAAACTCTTGTCCCATTCAAGTTGGTGCTAGAAGGGATTGTTCGAAAAATGATTCACCTTCTTCCTCGGCTAGTGGTAAGCGCAGCGTGACACCGAGTAGGGCTACTGCGAACCATATTCATGAGGAAGACAACATCGATTCTCCTCCATCGGATTCTGCTGTTTCTGGAGTGACGCATCCACGACCACAGAAGCCGGAAAGGAAGCGCTCCTACTTTAAAATCACCAAGACCCATAACATGCCTTCCAATTATACAGGGTGTTTCAAAAAAAGGTAACACCGTCTCTAGGATAGGTGAAAAACTGAAAAATAATTGGGGTTTGCTTAGTAAAATTTTTTTCTAACGCCATCCGTTTTCAAGATGAAGGGCGTTGAAGAAAATAAAAAATTACACATTTCTTACGATTTTGCCGAAACTACTGGCACCATTGTAATGAAATTTTATACGAATATGTTTTGGAAGCTGATATATCCCATGAATTTGTTTTTATAACTAACTCTCATAGAGGGCGCTAGTTGCACGATTCATACAACGTATTATTCAACATAACTTTTTTAAGGGTAGAATTATTAGTCAAAACTCCAAGTGAACATAAACATCGTTTAATTTTACACCAAAAAGGTACTCTTGGTAAAACTCGATATTATGTACCGTTTTCGGAATATTTTGATTTGAAAATTATGAAGTAATAATCGCTCCTGGTATAAACTCATGATAAAGTTCGCTTTTCTCTAAGTTTGCCATGTAAAATTGACATTTATTGATTGTTATGACAATAAGTCAACAATAAATAGAGTTTTGAAACCTTGTTATTTGTAAAATTAGATATTGTTAAACAAAATGTACTCAAATGTTGAATACACCGACATGTTATTAACTTTAGGCGAGTGTTTAGGAAACTCTAGTGCAGCTTTTACGGATTCTTTAAAAAAAAGGATAGACTTGTGTATTCGTGAGAACGGAGGACATTTTGAACATTTACTCTAATTGAATTTTATGTTATGTTCTTTGTCTTTATTTTAATTTTCTTATTGTAAGTTTTTTTAATTAATAAATTTATCATTAACTTATACGAGGAGCGGTTATTACTTCATAATTTTCAAATCAAAATATTCCGAAAACGGTACATAATATCGAGTTTTACCAAGAGTACCTTTTTGGTGTAAAATTAAACGATGTTTATGTTCACTTGGAGTTTTGACTAATAATTCTACCCTTAAAAAAGTTATGTTGAATAATACGTTGTATGAATCGTGTAACTAGCGCCCTCTATGAGAGTTAGTTATAAAAACAAATTCATGGGATATATCAGCTTCCAAAACATATTCGTATAAAATTTCATTACAATGGTGCCAGTAGTTTCGGCAAAATCGTAAGAAATGTGTAATTTTTTATTTTCTTCAACGCCCTTTATCTTGAAAACGGATGGCGTTAGAAAAAAATTTTACTAAGCAAACCCCAATTATTTTTCAGTTTTTTACCTATCCTAGAGACGGTGTTACCTTTTTTTGAAACACCCGTCTATGAAATATTAACGTCTTTCATTACCAACCGTATTTACAGACATGTGAACCAAAACAGAAAGGGTGCAGACGAGATCACCAAGACTGCAAATAATAACTCATCATCGACTCAGTAATACAAAGACAGGCGCAAAAGGAACAGCGCAGCATCTACACGGCTTTTGTATATTACAGGAAAGCATTTGATAGCGTTCCACGTTCCTGCAAATTTACAAATACACCCCACTCTTTTCTTAATTCATCGATGAAGCACTGGAGAACGAACCTTCATTTACAAATAAATGGTCAATACCTCGAAACTGATGAAATTTCTATCCGTATGGGGATATTCCAGGGTGACCCCCTTAGTCCACTTTGGTTTTGTTTGGCAATGAACCCACTCTCCAATCTGCTTAACGATACGCATTACGGCTATAAAATCAAAGCCAACAGGAACACTAGCTGAACTGTTTTCAATCTTTTATATATAGATGACATCAAAATATACGCATCAAACCAGCGTCAACTTCAGCATTTACTTAATATCACTAAAAAATTCTCGAGTGATATACAAATGGGATTTGGATTAGATAAGTGCAAAACCTTAAATATCGAGAAGGGTAAAATGGTTAACGGAGATGTGTTATTACCAGATGGGAACGTTATAAATGCCATGCAAAATTGTGAAACCTACAAATATCTGGGATTTCAACAAGCAAAGCTACTGGACCAAAAGCGAGCAAAACCCAAAATAAGAGGCTAGTTCACTCAAAGGGTAACTACATTATTGAAATCCCAGTTGAACTCAGGAAATTTCGCCAAAGCAATTAACACCTACGCCATACCGATCCTGACATACTCATTTGGAATTCTGAAGTGGACAAAAGCAGAACTGGGAGATCTTCAAAGAACAATGATGACCAAACACACATGTGTTATTAGGACCACACTACCAAGAAAAGAGGGAGGGAGAGCTCTATCGGACATAGTTAAGTTACATCACAAACAAGTATGTAAACTCCAAGAATTCTTCATTGGCAAGGCTCAAATATCTGAATTGCATGAGCTGGTCGCAAAAACTATTCCCCTTTAGATCTTGTGAGCAGTAATAAGAAACTTGAAATCGTTACAGACTCTGACAAACAGGCAGAGTAGGCACAGAAAGCGCTTCATGGTCGACATCATCACGACCTCAATCAACCTTATATTGACAAGGAAGCATCAAATAAGTGGCTCTCTGATGGAACATTATTTCCAGAAACAGAAGAATTTTTGATGGCAATTGAATACCAAGTAATTAATACCAACAATTACAAGAAACGGACAAGTGCAGAAGGTGTTGTAGTTGTGGATATAAAAGCTAACTCGGTTCTTCTAGTGGATGTTGCTGTACCCAAAAACAATATTTTAGACAAATACAACGAGAAAATTGCAAAATACACCGCAATTGGGGTAGGACATATGTGGTATGTAGAGAAAGTAGAGGTCATTGTTTCATCTAAGGGACTAATTCCCAAATCTCTACAAGAGAGCCTCACCAAACTAGGTCTTCACAAAAACACATACATCGATATGTAGAAGGTTGCAATTTTGAATACTTGTCTCACTGTCCGTAAATTTCTAAATATGTAACTAATGAGCCTAATCCCCCATTTGCTTTTACACACGCTCGGGATAGGTGGACATCACCAGCAAGTGCCAAACAAGTGTAAACTTAATTTGTAGGGGTGATTTTTTTGGGGTTGAAATCCCAAAACTCCTCAAAATGACCAATTTCGTGTATTTTTAGATGAAGGTAGTTTTTAGGGTTAGGTGTGGTTTTCACCTAACCGATTCCTTTTATGTTTCCCTGTCGGTGTACCCGCGCATCGTCAAAAATCGTGCCATCAGATCATGGAGACTAGATAAGAAGAAACTCAAACGGGAAAATTGACAAAATTGTCTAAATTTGTTTTTTCACAGCAGCGTCGCGCACTGCAACTCCTGGACCATTTTAAAACAGTACCAACAATAACCTTAATTTTTGTTTATGACAGATAGTCAAATAGTAAACATCATGATAAAAACTCAAAGTAAGAACTAGAAATATTGAAATTGTTAAACATTGAAAATGGGCAGGATATACGTTGTTGAAAATTATAGCAATAGTGGTTGATACTGCAGATTATTTAAAACGAAGACGCGAATTGAATTCAATTTAGGAAAACCAGAGTTTTTTCAGTTACCAAAAGTAATCAAAAAAATTCAGATAAATAAAGTAGGGCAGATTAAAATTATATACACAACTTGTGAGAAGTTTAGAAAAAGCACAATTGCAAACAAAATACTTCACTTTTGCTGATGACATTATTCTGTTCTGTACAAAGTACGATTTAAGATATCTGGAAGCAAAGGTGAACAATAATTTGAAGAAAAACCAGAGATGGTTGATAGTAATAAGTTGTAAAACTGATTTGAAAATATTAATGGCATGAGGAGATATACCATGCCACCATGACTACAGATATAGGGAAAACAATGCGTTAGAAAGAGAGAGTCATGGAGGCAATGTGTAAGAGAGAGAGAGAGACAGACTTCACACAGGTTCAGGCAGACGCCATTTCTGGTCCACGCGTTGTGACGTAATTTGTTTAATTTTGATAAAAGTAACACGAAACCTTAAATCTTCATGAAATATAAAAGTTGATGAATATACAGAATGTTTCAATAAAAACCCATGCTTCTTAAAAAACTTGATTTATAATGGTAATACAGTATTTGAAAACCAGTGGCGGAGGCGTTGTACATTTCGTTCGGTACACGAATATAGTCCAGAGGCGTGGCAGGGGATGGATCTTGGGCAAAGTTTTCAGTTTCACAGAGTGTACCATCAAATTTGCAAACGTCAATAATGTGTGGGAAAACACTAAAGATGTGACATTTCTTTAGCAGAAATTCTGCTTTTTGTTGACCCGAACGTGAATGTAGTCTGCAGCATACAATATCTTGCTACCAATATTTCATTTAATTTAGAATAATCTACATCTCCTGAAGAGTATCGAATGCCTTGCCCATTCTTTTCCAAGTATGATGTAGTCTTTTTGTCATCGTTAGTTAATGTGGAAAACGGTTGAGGAGGTAAAACTATGTAATGTCAACGTTTAAACCCAATTTCTATGGTAATAAGACTTTGATATTTTCGGGAAAGCTTATGTTTGCTTAAATGTCAAGTTTCACATCGACTGTGGACGCCTTCATGCTTTCTACCTGGTTCTATGTGGAGTTTGTACACGCATATTTCATATTTTGCTTAGATATTAATTTATATTAGTAAAGTTGATATCAAAAATAACTAATAATTGGAAATAAACCAGTTTCCATTGGAAATTACTTCCAAATTTTAAAATAAAATTCAAATTTTATTGCAGTTTCCGACCAACACCCGAGGATTTCCGAACGCTACGAATGATACGTGTGATGTCATACCATGTGATTACTTTTGTCAATATGTGTCAGTATTGCATTAGGTTCTGTGTAGTTTTGTGTTTATATTGTATTTTAATTAACTATTAATTGCTTCATCGACGTGTGTGCTTTTTTTTATTTCTAAAAGTCAACGTAAAGTGGAAAGTAGACATAAATATTCGATATTTCCGAGGATGTTTTAAAACTTTTAGAAGAAAATATTTTATTTACTAGTTCAGTGTTCAGTGACGCATAGCTTACAACCACAATGCCCTTCTCTCAAGTGCATTTTTGCTTGAGCCACCAGGTAAAGTAACAAATATTTTGTCTGGAGTTTTAATAGTCGTTGATTTACACTATGGAACAATGCAATACTTGTAATACAAAGTTTTTTTTTCGGCTTTATCCATTTTTAAAGCTTTCAGAAACAAATTAGGTCACAAGAACTCAGAGCGTGATACACGAATAAGAACGTAGACAAATGACGTCACTCCATGGGGCAGCCATCTTTATGACGTAAAGCGCGTTGTGGCGGACTTTCAAATTTTATGATTTTTAAAGTCGTTTTAAAAGTAAAGTTTATATTTTTTTGAAAAAATAGTCATGCAAGGTGTTAGGAGACCTTATAAAGCGTCAATTCTCACCAATAGCAAAATTTAAGCTTGTACCCTATTCAGTATAGTTATTGATATGCCTCACTGTAGTCAGTTTTACTAAAATCCATTTGCATTCTTTCATTAGGCCAATAATTACCATTAAGTGATAGTCTTATACTTTGTACGTCAGCATTGTCAAATAAAGTAGGATCGGCTGTACTCGCGATGCGTTTGTCGGTTTGAAAAAAAACGAGGTCTCTCAACTGAAGTGGATGTTTTAACAGCCCAAACTTCGCGTCTTGCACCTTTAGTAATTGAGGGCAATCCGTGTAACTCCCACTTCCTAAATGGAATAACTATAGGTTGATCTTTTTGAATGGATTTCATGAGGTTTATCTTTATATCATCATTAGGAAAGATATGTTCAACTTTTAATTCAACACCTGTCATGTTGATTTTAGCAGTTGTACTAGAGGCATTTTTTTCAGTTATATATATGCAACCATTATCATTTCGTGCTCGAACTAGTCGTATTGTTTGTCGCCCACGTGTAATCATGGGATAATCGTAGAAAATATTAAAAATATGTGAGAGGTATTTGAAGGTTGAAGGACCTGTCGCTGGTATTCAGAATAGGATCTTTCGGGTAATTCCAGCCGGCTATATTGATTGATTGAATGATTCAGCCTTTCGAATTGAATCGTCAAACATCGGCTTACGGTATATATGAAACATTGAAAGCATGTAGTCGTTTTGACGTTTTCCATACATAGTTGTCATTGTTCAATTTAAAACCTAGCGATTGCAGAACCAATTTGTTTATGAACGTGAGCTGTTTCAGCTTTGATGGCTGCCCAGCTAATGAAGTTGAAAGCTCTGCAGAATGTCGTTCATGATTGATTATTAGTTCCATTCTAAGCTCCAACACCAAAGTACTAAGTTCTCAACTAAGGTATACGGGCAGACCGTCTTGGACTAAGGCAATGATAGTGATGTTATTTCACGTTGTGGTATAACAGGTAAGTAGAGCAAATTATGAGGAATTTCGTCAATGGAATATCCTGGATCTACTTGTATGACGAATTCGTAGATAGTATGAGCAGGTCTGTTTGCATCGAAGGCTCCAGTGGTAATGTTACAATCGAAGCGGATACTGGATACTTTAATGATTTTGACGGGGAGATCTGAAGAGTGCATTTTGTTATCGTCGAGTATTTTCAGCCAAAATCCTAATATTCTTCCAAGACTATCAGTCTCCATGAAGGAAATTTTGTATTTACTGGAAATTTCACATTTCAACGTATTGTGATTGAGTTGTAGTGAAAATACCGGTCTGGTTGAATTGCTCGCACCCAGCTTAACACAGATAAACTCTTCAAGGTCAGCAATTTCATAACATCCTGTGGGAAAATTGAAACTTTGAAGCTTGTCTTTGGTATCGTAGTAGTAAAACGTACAATTTTTAATGTGATGAGTATTAAAAGATCGTAGAATTATTACGTAATCATTCATCGGAACGAGCACAAAACTCTCCGCAACTCTCAGCAACTGCGACATGATGACTAATGAAATTCGAGAGATGCATGAATTTAAATAATACTACTTGTTCAATTATTTATTGTTCGTTTACAAAGAAAACAAGTGGCTTGAGAACTAGGAGGAGCGTCATAATGCGTCGTCCAATCAGGTTGGTTATAATGGATGAAACAAAGCAGTCGTATTTGTAGTTCAAAATTTGCTCGATATTCATTGGGAAGTTAATGCCACATATCAAGCAATTCCGAAGGCCTGACACACTCTATTAGATATTCAATGGGAAAGTGCTTTAGATCTTCGACAGTTAAACTACTCAATTTTTTTCCATGGTATATATGTTGTAGTAATAGTTCCGTCATTGTTGTTGTAGAAATTTCAAACACAAATGCCAGCAATTGGTTTGATCGTATTTTTGATATTGGGTATCATTGTAGAAAATTCGCGCACTCTTTCCGAGATATTTAACAACTTCTTTTGGCAGCCTCAAGTTACCGAATGAATCAAAATTCTCTACATTGTTGTGTATCTGTCTGTAAACTACCCAATGACTTCCACTATTCTTACAGGTATCCATATTAACCACTGCACATTCTCGTTTTCGGAGACCGTATCTGGGAGTGTCTAGCATAAAAACTCCTCGAAAATGTGGTATTTTAAGCAATTTTGCGTAATGTATTAAGTCGAAGTCGTATAGTGCGTGATTGGGTAGCTTTATTAGATACAGACCAGATCCTACACGTTTCATAGCCTTATTACGAAGTACATCTTCTACCAATTTCTGTTGTGCATGATTAGCATCAATGACAGCACCACCTGACAAAGTTCCAAGTGCCGAAAGGACAGCAAACAAAGGAATAAGTGGTAGGAAACCTCCGGATTTCGCTACAGGTATTACTCGAGGAACGTCGACTCCTTTTTTCCCACCAAATTGTTAAATAAGTGCTTTGGCTGCTCGTAAGGCAAACGTTGCAGTGTCTATTAAGCCCCTTTTTTCATGGACTTTACCACTTTCAGAACAGCATCACGATAAAAAGAACGACGCTTAGATCGACATCCCATTCCAAGCTTTCTTTTCACCATCATTCCGCCTGTCACAATTAATGCAGGAGTTTTCTGCCCCAAAGAAGCGTCTTTTGATTTGACACTTCAAGTATCTGATCGGCTTTGTGGCGTTCTTCGAGAGACTTATTTTGCCAATAAGCAATATCGTGCTCTTTACATGGGATAGCGCATTTTTTCGCTTATTTTGGAAATTTTGTTAATAAAAACGCGTTTGTTGTTACTTTTTTGTGTATGATTATTTTTGTTTTCAAGATATGTATAACTCAGTTTGGTGATTTTGTGTATTGAAGTGTGTATCGATTAACAACCATTCCAAAGATAAATCCTAAGAAAACCTGGATAAAAACTTATGATGCTATCCTGATAACGCAGGTAATTGATTATTGGAAATTTCTCTTTCTAACATTGGTAACCAAATTTGACTACATTCGGCTGAAATACTAGCTACACATTTATCTGCATTTAGTTGTATTAAAGCACTTTCTTTGATTTTTCGTCTTTTATTATTGGGCTCTTTCAATATTATTGTTGTCGAATCCCATTGAATTTTATGCCCCTCTTCCCAAGCATGTTTGCAAATACTTGACTTAAAGAACTCCCTATCTTTGATATACTTTTTATGTTAATTTATTATTGAATGTATAGTACAATTTGGTTTTGAAATTTTAGGGTTTTTGTGTTTGGTCGGTTGTTGTCGAACCAAGATTTTGTTGGATCTTTAAGACGCCTCTACAGTTCATGCACTGGTATTTACGTCTCTACAATACATACACTGATTTTTTTCCTGTTTGGTCATGCTGGATTGTTTATAAGCAGAAACAGAATAATAAGTACTATAAAAAAATCTGGTCATAAAGTATTATGAGTACAATTTATAATTTTCTTTCAAGCCATCGTTGTGGACAAAAATTACTGTGAACATTATTAGTTCAGAACTGATTAAGTGTTCGTTATCTTCTAGACCTATAAGTTAAGTTTTACCAGTTACGTTTTGGTATAAAATTATTGCTGTGGAATTGACTTTCTATAAACGTGTGTCCCATTATCATTACCTAATCTAGTGAGTTATTTTCGGGTTACCTAATGGGGCCATTTTCGATAATTTTTCTATTTCAGTTTTTAAAAGTTCTCTACTCGAAAAGACAATTGCCAAAAAATCACAATTTTATCCAACCGATTTCACCCTCAAATTCAATGTTAAAATATGGCCAGCTTTGAAACGGTGCGCGGCGGTCAGAGTTTCTATAATCCTTACATACATGCAGCGAATGGTCATGTATGGGTTCGTAGTAACTATGTAAATTGCAGCGCACGGCCAACAAAGAGCGTTAATCTTACCTGTAAATTGCAGCGGCAAAATTTATGAAAACCTACTGAGTTAAACTTGAAACAAACCGTAGATTATTTATACTGCATTACTTATCTATACTAAAGAAAAGAAAAATACTTTTTAATATTTATTAATTGATGACCAAATACACATTACACATACATACGAGTATACTATAAGCGCTATAATAAAATCAAAAACAATATTTACACTAAATGTACATATTATGTGCTCAAACATTTCCAAAATAATGACATACTTGTTTTACAAATTGCAATCTCGTTATACTTTTTGTTTTATAATACAGATTTAATTTTATATCTAAGAAATTAAATTTATTCCGGGTTCGAGTATTTGGAAGCTTAACAGTATCAATGCTATTTATTTCAATATAAGTATCTATTTGAAATTGTAACAATGTTTCCAGAAATATATGAAATGATGGGTGATTACTATAAAAATTATCATTAAAATGAGCGTGAAAGGATTCACATGCATTGGTTGTCCGACACATACTAGGTGAAGCAGATGCCCAAATTTCAGGAGGAAAAAGGGCACATTCTGACATACAATTATTTTTATATCGGGCCATATGCTATTTACGGCTGAGTGGATAGCTTGTTCAAAATCAATAGCTATTTTGCTTGGCTTAAAAACTCATTTTTTGCACATATATCTACAATAAATTTTAAACATTTTTTGTAGGAGTCGCATGTTTTATCTTTAACTAAACAAAACAACAAAGGTAGATAGTGGCCATTTTTGTAGCCATGAATTGTAAACAGTTGCTTAAAATAGCGAGTACAGTATGAAAATGTTCCATCGGCGTAAATAATGTCACAGAAGTTGCAAACAAACTTTAAATTGGTTACACACGAAAATATTATGTTGTCACTGCTGTTGTTTAATAACACAAAGTTTTCACCACAATTTGTGTTCCAAATGTTTGACTCCAAAGCAGAATGGGTGCCCATAATAGATTTCGGTAGCGGTGGATATTCCTTTTGATACAATTCACATCAGAAACGGCAAGATGAACATCCGAAATGTTTTTTAAAATGCCACGGCATATTTTTGCTGGCTTTACAGAAATATCTTCTGTCGCTTTACGTTTACAAGAAACACTCACAATATGCTTTTGAATTTTCTTCTCGTCACTCTGATGATTATGTTCCAAATTCTTCCTTGAAATTATCTGTTCGGGTCCATCTTCAATGCTGTAGATCTTGGCGGTGCACTTCCTTGTGGTACAACACCACTTGACTTCTCCAGATTTCAACGTTTCTTTTTTAAAGAACTTATAGTTACTTAATAGTAACAACACGTTTCCACCTTCACTAACAATTTCTGTTACTTCGCTCATGCTAGATAGCAAAAACTAATGATAAAATATAAAATCTACTTATTTATATATAGGTAAAGGGGTGGACAACCTCATAACGGGGGCGGCACCGAGTTGCGCCACCAATTATATAGGTTCTTAATCTATAACAACTCCAGGAATAGATAAGCTGTAACACCTGTTTAGTGAAATTCTTAAAAGAATTTAATCGCTGGAATTTACAAGTCGGATTAAAATCTCCAATTTGATCATCGCTGCAATTTACAGATTCTATTATCAACTCTTATCAGGTATACGGATTAAGGAGTACCAAGCGCTGCAATTTACATCAGCCTACTGGCGACGAGCCCGGCGGCGCGGCGGCGGCTTCATATAGCCGAGCACACTTAACGTGAATGTTGGGTTTAATTCGGTATTTTCGGCGAAATTTGCATGTTAGTTGACGTTTATGTTTGTTTTTAGTCAATAATCATTATAAAATAAGTGACAAAAAGAGCAAATACAAGTATTGCATAGTACCAGATTCTCAAAGAACAACCATAAAAACTCCTGAAAAACTTTTTATTTCGTTACCTAACGATTTGAAGGCTAGAAAACTTTGGCAGAAAGCTATGCGACGTACTACATTTGTTTCTAATAAGGCATCAAAGTATTGTTGTGAAGAATTTTCTCGATGTTGATGCTGCAGCCAAGCGAGACTTTTTTTCAATAGCAAGCTTTTTCCGTAGGAGAAGGATCCTCTGTTCATTAAGAATTCCACAGCATGCTTGCAGTCCCCCTAAGACGCAGGACAATCGTGGCATAAAACTTCTTCCACACAATTTTTAATCGTATGAATTTTACACGAAACATTATAATTTTTAGATTTTATTTTATGTTCTGGAGTGATCTTTGCTTTGACAAAACAATAAGATTGGTCTTGTTTCACTTGAACATAATCAATGGCGTTATCACCATAAGTCGTTCTAGCAGATTTGATATGAAATTGAGCCTAAAAACAGCTATATCCAAGTACATAAAAAAATCGCATAACATGAATTGATAAGACTGATTTTTGTGTTTGTTTATTCTTAGAAAAACCCTGAGTTTACGCCAAAAAAGCAGTGATATGGACAACCAAATGATAACTCCAACTAATTTGTATGTTAGAATGTGTTCTAGAATTAGATTAAAATATCAGAAATAAACATGCAAATTGAAGCGCGCGAGAGCTATTTAGGTTATTCCACCTCCACAGATATTCTTTATATTCCAATTTTATCACCAGCCTACCCTGTATACGACCTCACGTGTTTATTTTTCAAATTTCAATCGCCTGCTAATAAATTGTACCCATTTACGTTTACGATAACGAATACGATTGCGAACACTTAGGTACTTTTCCATTTTCACAGCTCTTAATTCTGCACTGATAGGTATAGTCCTTATTTTGGTTAAAATACTGCATAACCATTATTACATCCACCATCGGCAAATTGCCAGAATCGCCTTTTAAAAAAGCTTTTTCTAACGAGACCATTTCGGATGATTAGATTTGCGTACAAAGCCGCTCTACAAATTAATTATTACACTAGTCTCTATGCCTGGAACCTCGATACGGCCAAGCTCCATGGCTGATGTGACGTCACGTTGGCGCCTTTCGTTCAAAGGGCGGAGCTAACTTTACATTCTACTATCTCCGATAGTTTTGATTCAATCGATTACATTTTTTCAGGGTAACTATAAATGGAGGGGATTTATTGGAATTTTAACCAAAAATGTAAAAATTTAATTGACCTAAATGGCCCCATTAAACATTTCTTCGAATTATCTAAGAGGAAGTTTCTGATTGTACTTCATTTCAGAATAAGTTGTGTTAAAACAGAAATAACTAGTACTTATATTTTAATCTTAAAATAATAAATATTACATTATTCTGTAGTTGACATAATATAAATAATACTTTATCAGCTGTTAGCTCCTCGCATGCGAAGGGTAGAAGGTAACCATATGAAAGTTATTTTTTTAAAAAATCGTTTCCAGATATTCCCAATTCGAAGATGGTAATATTTTACTGAATATTTACATCTTGTTTTAGGGACCGTTCAAAATAATTCCAATTATTATTATTTTCATTGTTTTCAGCATAAATCGATTACAAATTTATTCAAGTTTCGAGGTGGAGTATACAAGGTGATTCCCAAAACTTCTAGGGAAGTTTTCTAGGTTATCTATCAAAGTTAGTGGCGCCTTTTAAACATCAATTAATTTATTACTCTTGTGTTAGACTCACACCAAACTCTCCGACTGACGGCTTATATAGTTTCAAGAGTTCGGGTTTATTTTATGCATACTTTAGATTACCCTGTATACGAATCCATGGGACTTATCGAATTTTGATTTTATTTTACAAATAGCGTTGCAGGGGACCAAAGTCCAAAGAAACAGTGGATAATAAGGCCTCAAAACCAGGAACCTCCACTGGCACAGTAAGCAGTCCGCCCTCCCCACAGGCAGTGAGACCAAGTGCCACGGGGAAAGGTCCAGAGCTGAAGAAGGGGAAGAATACGGGAGGATCTTCTATCGAGGGTAGACCCGGGGAAGCTACTCAGCAAAGTGGCGAAAGCCCTCTCAAAAGACCGTCACCGGTGAGGGATGAGGCTGAAGCCATGGAGCAGGGGGAGCCAACCAGGTTCATAGAGCCCACAGAGGACTCCTCTTTGACCTAGAGGACAGCGTTAGGTTTCTGCAGGCCAACATTCAACACGCCAAGGCTGCCAGTGCCGTGCTGTGTCGAAGGTGGGAAAAAGAAGGCATAGACGTGGTCCTATCTGCAGGAACCTTGGGTACATGGAAGGACTATTTATAGCGGGCCTCAAACAACAAACAGGTACGTTACTCTATCATAGGCCAGCATTAAGGCCAAGAGCGTGTATAATACATAGTGAAAGGGTTAATTGTGTACTAATCTCGGGGCTATGCTTCGGGGATTTTGTTACAGGAATCCTTTCGTACCAAACTCAGGGTGGGACGGAGAGTAGTCGTTTTTTCCGCCTTCTGACCAGGAGATGAGCTAGCAAGTTCCTCCACAGGCATTACAGGCTGTCGTAGACTATTGCCGAGAAAGGGACATGCAGCTTATACTGGGATGTGATGCCAATGCCCACCATACCATCTGGGCCAGTACGGACATCCACAAAAGAGGTGAGTTATTTTATGAAGGGTTATTTATTGCCAATAGAGGTACAGAACCTACTTTTGTCACAGCGGTTAGGAAAGAGGTATTAGACTTGACTTTGAGTACCAACAGAATAGGTGATAACATAGTAGCATGGCGGGTATCGCAGGAACCATCATATTCCGATCACAGGCATATAAGATTCGATCTTAAGTCAGCAGCCCTAATAGTGACTAAGTTCAGAAATCCAAGAGAGACGAACTGGGAAGGATACGATGAATCCCTCAGAGAGTCACTTAAGGAAGGGACTGTCACTATAAAAGGGAGGGAAAGCCTTGAAGTGGCAGTTGATGAGGTTAATGAGGCAATTTTGAATGCCTACCGAGAAAACTGCTCAGAACGAACATGGTAATGCAAATGGAACTCAGTTTGGTGGAACAATTATCTAGAGGGTTTAAGATCCGATGTAAGAAGGCTATTTAATAAAGCCAAGCTCAACCAGAGCCGGGACCTATACAGGAGTAAACTCACTCAATATAACAAGGAGATCCGGATGGCCAAAAGGGACTCTTATAGAAGGTTCTGTGAGGAAATTCTAGAGACCACAGAATGCAAACGAATCCACAAAGTCTTGGCCAAGGAGGGCTCTAATGACAAGGTAGGTCTCCTGAAAAAAATGGACGGAGACTATGCAGGAACGGTCCAGGAAAGCTTGGAGGTGCTGACAAAAGCACACTTTCCAGGAGCTACCATGTATCAAGGTCGGCAGGAGGTAGTCAGTAATCCCCAAGAGGCACACAGACCCAGCCGGGAAGACTGGCAACTTGCCACTGCCATTACAAGGCCAGATAAAATAAGATGGGCCATAGACGAATTCCAACCCTTTAAATCACCGGGGAGGATGGAATCTATCCGGCCCTATTGCAGAAAGGTAAAGAGGCATTAGTGCTGCAACTGAGTAAGATTTTCAAGGCTAGCCTAGCCTTTAAATATACTCCGGTAATATGGAGGAAGGTGAGTTGAATCTCAGACCAAACGCCCCAATCATATAGATCAATTAGCCTAACGTCATTTCCACTTAAGACTTTGGAAAAGCTAGTAGATAGGTACATAAAGGACAGCACTCTGAAAACGCGCCCTCTAAGCGAGAGTCAGTACGCTTATCAACAGGGCAAGTCAACAGACTTAGCTCTGGATGACTTAAACAGGCAAGAATTGGGGATTAAATCCCAACATGACCAAATGGTTATATACACAGGTCGTGAGGCCAGGGATAACCTATGGATTAGTAGTCTGGTGGCCCAGGACACTGCAGATTGCAGCGCAAAGGCAAGCTTGCTTGAGTATCACAGGGGCCATGAGAACAACGCTGACTGCAGCCCTGGAGGTAATACTAAACCTACCGCAACTGCATATCTTCATTCAGGGAAATGCAAGATCTGTTAGTCACAGATTATTACAGGGTACTCTTCTGAAAAGGCAAGGCCTATAAAAAGCTATATGAAGAAATAAAGGCAGATCCAATACTGGGAATGCCAATGGATCAGATTGCCCCACAATACGGCTTCAAAAATGAATACATAGTAGTAATTCCAGAGAGAAAGGACTGGGAGGCAGAGCCTCCTATAACAGCGAATCTCACTGATGGCTCTAAAACAGACTCTGGAGTAGGAGAAGACCAAGATATCTCTAAGCCTAGGGAAACATTCCACTGTCTTTCAGGCAGAGGTAATGGCGGTGCAATGCTGTGCAGAAGAGTTGATGAGACGGGAGGTGGATAATCAAAGAATCGTCTTCTTCTCCGACAGCCAGGCAGCACTTAAGGCGATAAGCTCATATCGGACAACGCAAGGCGCTCAACAGACTAGGTAGTTATAATAGAGTGACCCTAGCCTGGGTACCAGGTCACCAAGGAATAAAAGGCAATGAAAAGGCCGATGAATGAGCCAAGCAGGAAGCGACTGAGGTCATGATAGGGCCAAAACCTTCCTGTGGAATTGCAAAAAATCTCACTAAGGAGAACATCCACCAATGGATAAACAATCAGGCGCTGTGTTGGTGGCATGAAACCCCAGGACAAAGGCATGCTAAACTATTCCTTAAAAGTCCTTCGGCCAAACTGTCTCGCGACCTACTATGTCAAAGTCGAGAAACGACGAGGATGATGGTGGGAATGCTGACCGGACATTGTAGGCTGAGGAAGCATATGCACACAATTGGCTTAGCAGATGACAGCCTATGTAGGTTTTGCCAGGAAGAAGACGAAACCGCGGAGCACATACTTTGTGAGTGCGAAGGCCTAGTAAGGGTGCGATTTCACCTATTCGGAGAAGAAAAACCGAGGGCAGGGAGCTATGCACGGAAGGCGGTACCCAGGCTAATAAGTCTAACAAAAAGAAAAAAGCTAGATATCGAGCTCTAAGGATAGGGAGGACCACAATAGATCTGCAAAGGTCGCAGTGGGATAGGACAGAGAGCCACTCCATTTCTAATCTAATCTAATATAACCTTCATAGCCATAATGTAAGGCACTCCTGACCTTTTGAGTAATGAAGCTCGTTTCCACAATAATGGGATTGTAAATGGCCATAACTGCCATTATTGGTCAGTGGAAAAATCCGCACTGGTTGGGGAAACTTGATTTCAAACTAGATGGGAAATTAATGTTTGGTGTGGGTTATTTTTTGGGTGTTTGATAGGTCCATTCTTTTCAGGAATATTTAAATGTTTAAATTTTCTTGACAATGAGCTACCTTTGTTTATGGAGAATATTCCTTCATGCGAAAGCGGAGTTATGGTATAGCAACAAGATGGTGCGCTCCTACAGTGGTATTGTAACCAATTACCTTAATACCAGATTCCTAAACAGATGGATAAGAATTAATGGACCTTTCTGATGGCCTGTACACTTGAACTGCTTAGACGGCTCCACGCATGTGTTGCAGCAGAAAGAGGTCATTTTGAACAGCTCTTATAAAATTATTTCACATTTTAAAAGCTATTGGTTATTGTTGAAAATAAACATTTTATTAAAAATCCTAATCATTAACATTAGTACCCTCTTTGTTATTTTTTTCATTTAATTTCCCAAAAAATTAACAAAAAGAATAATTAATACAACTCAAGGAATATACAGAAGATATTAATACCCTGCACTTTCTGTAGATGACGTCTGTATTATTCAAACAGCGAAGACAGCGGATTTAGCACTAAAAAGAGTTAATCAGCATATAAATAATAAAATAATACCGTACTTAATTGATAACAAGCTGATGATCAATACTTCCAAAACGGAATACATGGTCCTGAAAGCTCAATTCAGAGAAAAAACATATCTATTTAATAAATTGAAACTGCAAGGCACCACTATAGAACCGAAAAATCCGGTAACGTATTAGCCTAGGAGCCAGTGACAGATTTTCATGACCAGCTCCCTCCCAATCGAAAATTCGTGAAATGCAGCAGGGATTTATACTATGAATACTCGCGACCGTCAGCTGCGACTCCGTGGGTGGGGCGGGCAGTGGCAGCCTCCCACGCACGGAGAAAAAAAGAGTTTTTTCAGTCATTTCCTCTCATTTGAAAATTTATCAGATTATAGTTTACCTAGTATTTTGAAAGAAAATCAAAGTCAGCTGACCATAACACGGTGGATTATACGTCAGCTGGCTGCTTGAACATGAAAAAAAAATTTATATTTTCAATGATTTCCTCTCAACTGAAAATTCACCTGGTGATAGTTTATATGCTACTATGAATGAAAATTAATGTCAGCTTGCTGTATCTCATTGGAAAGTTTGTCAGCTGGTACTTTGAAAGGTGTAACGCTACAGCATCTATCGCCTACTGTATCTTATCAGATGACGACTTTTCCCTTGACTTACAGTTAGCTGATTTTTTTCATTATTTACTAAAGTATTTTAACAATCCTCTTATAAAATCTCTTCCGGGAGGAAATAACGTTTCTTAAGTTATTCGGCAATTATGCTTAATTAGAGAGTTTTGATAACAAATATGAAGTTTAATAATGGAGGAAATGTTGGTATGAGTAAATTAATTAATGAATAATTTATTGTAGCATAATTTTTTAATTTATTATTTTTTTTGCAAGACACAGAAAGGTATTACGTTCGACATGTTTATTTTACACTCAACTGTCACTATACTAACACTCTTTTCGACTAAACAGGTTTCTCTTTAAATTTTAACAATCCTCTTATAAATTTTCGTCCGGGAGAAAATATTCATTTATTTTATTTGTCCACGACCACTAACCACTAACAAAAGGTATATGGTACCCATATATTTACTAAAGTGAATTATGGTTCCATAATTCACGCTTCTGCATTTAAATAACATGCCATGACAACTAAATACTCACAACATTTCGGTACATAGGTGACTAGAGATGGGAGTACAATATGAAATAAACTATTAAATTTGCGTATTTTTGTTTAGGGAATTTGTTTCTGAAATATATCGTATCGATAAAATATCGAAATTTTTAGTATTGATACTTTTCATAACGATATTTACTAATATTGATAGGTTTAAAACAATATATTCATAACGGTACGGTGTATCGATACTTTACATAGTATCGCCCATCTCCATATGTCTCATTATTTGACGTACTCCAGAAATTCATTAATTTTGACGTTAGAATTGTCAATAATACCAAAATATTACTTTCCGTTCTACACTCGCATTATATACTTAACTTTTATTTAATAAAGAAATCAAGGGTCGTGGACAAAGTACAGTATTCAACTCGCAATTTATGGCCATTATTCTCTCGGGTAACTTGCGCCCCTCGCCTACGGCTCGGGACGCAAACGTCCCCATAAATTGCGAGTTTAAGAATATACTATTATTAACCATAATATAATAGTGGAGGTATTATGAAAAATGTTTAATGTATATAGTGCATTAAAACGGAATTGACAAAAGTATTATAATCTGTTCAAATGTAAATAAAATGCAAAAAGTGCCTAAATATGGAATTTTAATAATATTAACAAAAGTATTGAACAATTTTACCTGGAAATTCATTCACAATAATCATACTGGAACCTTTCTAGGTAAAAAGGTTTGATGAAGGTGAATGGTTGATATCTAATTGGTCGTTAAGAAGATTACTTAATATTTGTTTTTATTTGTCTCAAGAGCTTCTAAAAGATTTAATTTAAAGGATTTAGATTCTACGGGCGGATGTAATTTGGGCGCTAAAGGATTAATGCACTTTTTACAAGATGTAAACTAGGCGCCAAGGCGGGTCGTTTTAATGCTATGTGTATTTTGGGCGCTAACCGACTGAAGTACGTGATTTATGAAATACAGTTATTTATTAAATCACCGACATTTATAATAAGATATATTTTTGTAAAGTAAATTATAATAATTTTCAATAATAACCCAACCAAACCTACCCCTACCAAACCACTTTAGTATTTTTAGTCAATTTTTGAAGAATAAATTATAATAATTTTCAATAATAAGCCAACCAAACCTACCCCTACCAAACCACCTTCGTATTTTTAGTCAATTTTTGAAGAATAAATTATAATGTCTGGCTGACTCGACCTACCTGCACTTCTTAGCGGCGAAAATACATGTCGGATTATCTACCCTTCTTGGTCAGACAGGTAAAGAAGGATGGTTAGCGCCTAAATTACACCCGCCGGATTCTACATGCAAAATTTAAAGTGAAACGTGTTTAGTCGAAAAGAGTGTTAGTATAGAAACAGTTCAGTGTAAAATAAACATGTCGAACCTAATACCTTTCTGTGTCTTTTGCAAAAAAATAATCAATTAAAAAAATATGCTACAATAAATTATTCATTAATTAATTTACTCATACCAACATTTCCTCCATTATTAAACTTCATATTTGTTATCAAAACTCTCTAATCAAGCGTAATTGCCGAATAACTTAAGAAACGTTATTTCCTCCCGGATGAGAATTTATAAGAGGATTGTTAGAATACTTTAGTAAATAATGAAAAAAATCAGCTAACTGTAAGTCAAGGGAAAAGTCGTCAGCTGATAGGCGATAGATGCTGTAGCGTTACACCTTTCAAGGTACCAGCTGACAAACTTTCCACTGAGATACAGTAAGCTGACATTAATTTTCATTCATAGTAGCATATAAACGATCACCGGTAAATTTTCAGTTGAGAGGAAATCATTGAAAATATAATTTTTTTTTCATGTTCAAGCAGCCAGCTGACGTATAATCCACCGTGTTACGGTCAGCTGACTTTGTTTTTCTTTCAAAATACTAGGTAAACTATAATCTGACAAATTTTCAAATGAGAGGAAATGAATGAAAAAACTTTTTTTTTCTCCATGCATTTTACGAAGTTTCTCTTGAGAGGAAATAATTGACCGAAAATGTACCTGGCTCCTAGTCTATATGTTAAGACATAGTTATTAGAGTTCTTGTATTGAGTAGTTACTAGTGTATTTTCTTTATTTTAAACTAGTAGTAACCTATTATATTTTTTAAGTAGTGATGGAAACAGAAATTAAGACATATATATATATAGGATTTTTAAAAAAATGTTATCAATTTTGTCATATAATTTCGATAGAAAATAAAATCTCTCAAAAGTCTCCCGTTTTTTGTTCTTCGAGCGGGGATTTAACAATAGTTATTTGTATGCTTAGGCCGCGAAATACCTTTTTAACGTACCGAAAGAACAGTTATCGCCGAGGCCGTTTGCGTCCGAGGCAAGATAATCTTGAGGTCGTTAAAAAGTTTCGCGGCCATGGCATACAGACTATTTTTCGTGCAATCGTTAAAATTATTTAACTAGACAATTGTAAATAAATATATTATTGCTCTAAAATCAACAGCAGTTCAATTTATTTAACAATGTCACCGTGTGCTATGGAAATGATATGTTTCAATATATACAAAATATTTTGACAGTTCTTGCTTCAACTTCTGGAGTAAATATAAGTAATAATACAAACTGAACATTTAATGTTAATATTCATCCTAAATAATATAAGTACTTATGTATTTGTTGGTATTCAATATAAAATAATCCTTGTCTTTGTAGTATTTTAGAAATGTCAAATTTGGAAGTGATATTCAAATTTGGAAGTGACGTTTGGTTTCGCAGCTGTTGCTATGGGTAACGGCCGCGAAATTGAATTTCGCGGACTGTGTTGAGAACGCGAAATACTGACTTCGCGTCCGGTTGCACGAAAAGATAATTTTAGGTAAGACCAAACAATCTTCTTCTTCTTCGAGCAGAACAGCACTAAAGAAAAATACAGTCCACATTCAATCAAAGATGGAAGGCGGCAAGACCAATTCTGTACCACTCCGCTGGAGTAGAAGGATAAAGGATAAAACGGCAGTGGTGGAGACGTCCATCGCCGCCGCCGTATCACAGACAATCATGACTCCCAGATCCGAAGCGACCGTGGCAGCTAGAGAAACGACGGCCGCCCTACCACTGACGACGATGACCAATACCGTACCACAAACCATAATGTCGAAATATATTGACTATACTGATGTTAGATCTTCAATCAAGAGTGGCTCTAGTAAGAAAACCACTAATCTGATCAGACTGGCAGAGCTCCGTCATGCCATTAAGAAACAGCTTGAATAAAAACAAGAGATTCTAGATCTAGAACTAGCTTTAAAACTAGCCGAGCTAGAAGAAGCATCAGAGGCAAGATCTCGATCTTTTTCGTCGGGCATGTCAGAAAAACCGGACGTAGAAAACTGGATGAGAGGTGACATTCCTTGGGAAAGGTATAATGAAACTAATTCTCATTTAAAACAATACCGCTAAATCTCTCTTCCTCAAATGACTCAACTATTGGTAAGACAGTCATTGCCACGAGATTTGCCTATCTTGTCAGGCGACCGTACAGATTGGCCAAATTAATTATAGCAATAAAGAGAACCAAACCAGACTGCAAAAGCGTTTGAAAGGAAATGGTAAGAAAGTCACACAGTCATTATTAATCATGCCTCAGAGTGTAGAAAATGTTATAAAACTCTTGCAATCTCGCTTTGGTAAGCCCGAACACATTTCACTGTTAATTTCCAAATTAAAACAATTTACTAACCTCAAAGAGGATCAGATTGACCAGTTGGTGGAATTCGCAGATGGATTAAAAAAATTTGTTGCTACAGTGCAGTCACTGGAGGAAAAAGAATATCTTCAGAATCTGTTGCTTTTATAGGAATTGGTAAGTAAACTTCCCATTTCCTATAAGATCGGCTGGACTGAACATATTCATAAAATGAGACCACAGTTCAAACTCCTAGAGTTTGCTAATTGGCTTAGTAAGAAATCAGATATTTTGTGTGAAATACAAACGCCAAAATTGGTTGACAGTGACAAAAGTGATAAAAAAACTAACCTTAAATTTGGACCAAAAAATGTCAAATTTGGCACTACTCTGACAACACATAAGGTAAATATGAAAAAGTACATTTGTTGCTGCCAACCTACTAGGCACTATTTAAGCTGTTGTTGTTGTCTCATTATTCAGGGAGTTGATGGAGGACAAAGTTTCCAACTATACGCACTGTACGCACTATGAATCTTGCATTACCGACACAGTCAGTTAATGTAGACGTATTAAAAAATAAATATTCTTATATAAATAATAAAGTTCGATCTATGACTAATACTAAACCACAAATTATTATAGGACAAGATAATTGGCCTCTCCTAGTAAACAAAAAGTTGACCATTAGATCTTGGAACGGTCCAGCGGTGAGTAAAACCCTATTAGGTTGGATCATTCACGGTAATATAGGTAGACGCTCTGAACATGACACGAATCATTATTACACTTACTACACGTACACAGACATGAACACTTCTCCTAAGGACGACTTAGACCTCCTACACTACATGGTAAAAGAAGCTTGAAAAATAGACGAAGTTACATAGGCAAAAAGTAGGTCTTATTCTTCTGAAGACATTCGGGCACAGACAATTATGCAGGAAACAATGAAAAGAAAAGGCGAATGATTTGAAACGGGATTACTATGGAGAAATACTAACGTAGTCCTGCCAAATAACAGGGATGCTGCTTTAAAAGGATTGTATAGTACTGAGAGAAGAATGGATAAAGACCCGGAGTAAATCATACTGCGAAAAGTTTATTGACCAGGATAGAAAAGATTACATACTAATGAAGAAGCGTCTGTACACACAGATCGAACGTGGTATTTGCCACAATAAACCTGGAAAATTACGGATTGTGTATGATACTGCGGCCAAGAGTCACGGAGTAAGTCTAAATGACCATCTCCTAACGGGTCCAGACTTGTACAATTCTCTATTTGATATCCTAGTAAGCTTCCGTATAAAAAAATTTGCATTCACTGCTGACATTCGGGAAATGTTTTTACAAATACTTGTTCGACCTGAAGACGGTCATGCTCAACGAATTCTGTGGAGGGGCATGGCCCGTCATCGACAACCAGACGTCTACGAAATAGCCGTCGTATTTTTTGGCTCTTCATGCGGACCATGCGTGACCATGCTGGAGTTTAAAAAAGAGTACCCAGCAGCAGTAAAAGATATAGTGAAGCTCCATTATATGGATGATTATTTAGGAGGTGCGGATAGTGTTTCCGAAGCCATTAAATTAATTCAGGACATAATATACAATTCATAATCAAGGGGGATTCACTATATGTAATTGGGTATCAAATTCATAGACGATTCTTGAAGCAATTGAACCAGATCTTGTTGGAGATAGTTTCAAAGCTTTGAAAATGAATGATATTATCGTTTCTGAAAAAATTCTGGGTGTGTTTGGGAATCCATTGACAGACAGTTTCGAATTTAATTCAAAATTTCACAAAATAGATAAAGATAATTTAATTCTAAAGAGAAAACCGACAAAACGTGAGATTTTGAAAGTTATAATGTCAGTCTTTGATCCTTTGGGATTTTTAGCGAATCTCCTGATTCAAGGAAAAGTACTTTTACAAGATATTTGGGGACTACTAATAGGCTGGGATCAGGAAATTCCTCTCAGGCTTTACGAGACATGGTGTAGATGGATTGAAGATTTAAAATAAATCTATAGTTTTCATATACCAAGACAATATTTTACCTTGCATCGAAATGGAAGCAACATAGAACTTCACATATTTTGCGATGCTTCAGAGAAATGCTACGCTGCAGTTACGTATTTAAAAGTCCAGAAAGATAATGAAATGCAAGTTGGTTTCTTTTGTGCGAAGACTAGAGTTGCTCCCCTGAAGCCTTTGTTTGTACCCAGGATAGAACTTCAGCTCTAATGGCAGCTAGAGTAGGCAATTCTCTTAAGAATTGTCTACAATTAAATATTGAACGGTTAGTCTATTGGAGTTACTCCAAAACTGTTCTTCATTGGATACGTTCAGAAGCTAGAAGATTTAAAGTATTTGTTTCTCAAAGAATAGGCGAAATTCAGGAACATACCAATATCTCATATTGGAGATATGTTCCAACTAGGCTAAACGTAGCTGATCATGCTACCAAAAGTACAAGCGACCAGAATTTCTAATTTTACCGAACACTGAATGGCCGCAAGAACAAGCGGTTAATGAAGCAATCGATAGCGATCTGGAGGTCAGACACATCGAACCAGTCTTCATCATGATCGACCAGGTAGATTTAGGCCAAGCTTTACCAGATCCTCGACGAATTTCTAAATGCTGGCGACTAGTAAGAGCCACAGTTTATTCTAGACGATTTATAAACGCCTTGAGGACAAAAAGAAAGATTACAAGAGAACTTCAAGTTGATGAAATCAACGAAGCGGACATTTTTATTATTCAGAAAAATACAGCACGACTTTTTCAGTAAAGAATTAAGACTTTTGAAAAATGGAAATCTTATTCCACCTTCCAGTAAACTTTTCATTGGATTAGGAGGAAGATTGAAAAAACCTATTAAACCAATCATCCTAGACACACCTCATGTCATCGTCCAACTACTTGTTCAACACTATCCAGCATTTCGGACAGGAAGAGTACGTTGTCAATTTTGTAAATTGAAAAAAAAGTATACCTACAGCACCGTCAATGGGGCAGTTACCAAGGTGTAGCGTAGAGCCAACTATTCGACCGTTTATAAGAACCGGAGTAGACTATTGACTACTAGAGCCCTAGAGCCATACACCTGGAGATTGCACATGACCTAAGTACTAATGATTTATCAACTTTCTTCGACAATTTCCAGATGAAATTTATTGCGACAATGGATCAAATTTCAAAGGGGCGGACAGAGAACTAAAAAATGATTTCAATAAGTTGAATTTTACTGAAATTGTTAATTTTTGTACTTTGAAAAAGGTAAAGTTTAAATTCAATCCCGCGTTAGCACCTAATATGGGCGGCAGTTGGGAAAGGCTTATATGAAATGTGAAAACAATACTCCGAGATATATTAAAAACAAGATATCCCAAGTATTTTGTGAACCTTTCTTTTGGAATGCGAAAATATTTAAAATTCCCGTCCGTTGACTCACATATCGACTGATGCAGCGGATTTCGAAGCCCTGACACCAAACCATTTTCTCATTGGGCCAGACTTCATTGCTCAACCTTTTGCGACAACTACTACGTTAATCTTGCGACGTTAATCTTATGTCATCTTGGCGTGCAAAGATGGATGAAAGAGTACATTCCGACATTGGGAAAAAGAACTACGTGGTTTACGGATCAAAATCATGTGCGCTTAAATGATGTGGTTATTATAGTGGACGGAAAAATTCGGATTGTAGATGTTCGGTCCAGCTCTGGAGCAGTACTACGTCGTCCAGTGACGAAGATAATCCCACTGGAACTATGCAAAGGGTAATTTATTTAATTACTGTGGGGAGAATGTTAGACATTTAGTTATTAGAGTTCCTGTATTAAGTAGTTACTTGTGTATTTTCTTTATTTTAAACTAGTAGTAACCTATTATTTTTTTTTTAAGTAGAGATAGAAATTAAGACATATATAGGATTTTTAAAAAAATTTGTCATATAATTTCGAGAAAATAAAATCTCTCAAGTCTCCCGTTTTTTTGTTCTTCGAGCGGGGATTTAACAAAGATAATTTCAGGTAACAGAGGGTGAATGCGGCCGTATGAAGGACAGAACGGAGAATAAATGCATGTATATATTTGTACTATTCTATCACTTCAACAACATTAACTCAGCAGAAATTAATTTTTGAAAGCCTTCAATATGCAACTCTATTTTTCCGAGAGAAATGAACATAATCTCTCTGGGAATGATTGATTGCAGATCACGAACAACATAATGACGGATAATGTCGCTTGACAAGGAGCCGTTGACATGGGATAGAAATGATAAAAAATATTGGGAAGAAACGGTGCCAGAACACCGACAGGGTGGTATTTGTCACAATTATTGATTGTATTTTCTACAATATAATCTAAATAGCCATAATGACTACCAATTTTGAATTGTAAAAAGATAATTTTGGATCAATAGATACTTTTTTCACTGACCTTGTTATGATATTTCTATTAGGATATAAATTATTAAGGATTATTCAAAATAAGCGAGTGTTTTCAATCATAGCCATCTAATGTATTATTTCAATTTCGGCAAAGATAATGTAAATGTAGCTATAACTCCGAAATTATGTCATTTAGGTATAGGGAACATCACATGAAAAATATTCAGTATTTCTTCAGGATTTCGAAAGGCGAAAAATACACAGTTTGATCCATTTGAAGTAACAAAGTTCATTATTATTCCGGAAAAAGAAAAGATCTAACAACAATGTAAATACCACCATTATATCGGCTTGCTCACCAAAATTTATAAGTCGTGCGATCCGTTTCCGAGATAATTGAAGCGTTCCATAGTTAAAACTCACACGGTGTATTGTATTTGTGTGGCAAGGGATGAAACAAGACGATTTCAGAGGAAGTGGATATACGAGCGAAGCGAGTTCTGGCCTCACCCTAACAACAGTCGCATTAGTCTGAAATTATGTTTTTTATTGGTTCAACAGGCATTGAAAGTTATATGAGAATATACTTAGTTATCAAAATTTTCTGTTGCACCCCAACAGTTCGAAATAAATTCACGTGTCTTTGCCGCATTGTTAAGAGTTGACAAGCAAAGATAAATTTAAAAAAAAGAAAAATCAGACTTACTGGATATCGAACTTCCATATATTCTGACTCCACTGGTATTTCCGAATCAAAGGCAAATTTTTTATTGACTGATCTCGATCTGAAAGTACTAATACCTATTGGTCTCAAGACCCTATGGTTAAATTCTTCATACATATTCTTGAAGGTAACAGGGGTATCTCCAGTTTCCCCGGTACGATCCATTTCCTTGAAATTTGTAAATATATTAGTATGTTTTATTTGAATTTAATAGAATTGCATTCAATTCGTTACTATTATACTAATTACAATATTACATAATTAAAGAAGAACTAAAGTAAGCCAGGAATGGCGGAGACGGGAAATTGAACATAATGTTGATCAAGCTAAGTAGAATGGATATTAAAGGTGATTGTCTAGCTTCTACCTACGATTTAAGCTTTGACAACAGCTCTAAATCCAGACTTTCTGCGTTCCTATTGATGGATTGGCTAATAATCGTTGCACATGGCATATCTTTACCAGGGTGGAATAAGCCAGATAGGGAAGATTGGAAGAAAATATTCAGGATGAGACATAGGAACGGCTACAACGCAGTGGTAGGTGTAGGAGCCGGAATTGTAGGTCTAAAACAAAGGGCGTCACAACTTTCCATGCGAAAGTGACGGTGATTCACCACTGCGTTTAGGAAATTGAAAGGCAGTTGCCATCTCCCCAGATAGTCAAGGCACTCGATTCCATAGAGGTCAATTCTAAGCTACTATAGAATTACGTACGCGCTTTGAACTCCCTCGAAGACAGTTGCAAGGTCATGGTGGGTATCTAAACGTTTCGTAAATGTATTTGCTATCTGGGCGTTTTCTATTGGTTCTTGCACCATGCCTAACCAATAGACGGCGTATACGGAATGTATACTAAAAACTTTCAAATACAGTGTAATCGATAGAAATAAATAGAGTCGACAATAGAAATGAACAGGACATTTTTGAAGCTGGTAATATCCTCATCTATTGGAAGTAATTACTTTCTGAAGTGTGCACCGGTTATTAAAACAATATCTGAAGTTTAGGGTTGCATTGGAAAAATAGACTGAATTCAGGACAAGCTACGTATTTTTTAGCAAAAATAAAGGGATTTAAAAAGAAGCTATTGATAACTCCAAATCACATTTTCAGTGAACACATTTATTTTTTAGAGAAAACCACATTTGTAGTAATTCTATAAGTTAGAGGTATTGTTGTTAAAAAGAACATAATATCGCAGTCCCATTTAAAATTTGAAAAGATGACAACAGCCTTCTCAGCAAGGTTCTGACACTACGACATAGTAATCAAACCAGAATGTCTATATCTACCTAAAACACTAGTTTAAAACAGAAACACTGACTTGGAACAAATTTAAAAAAAGAAAAGAAAATATATTAGGAACAATTAACACTGACAATCAAACTTATATTTTGGATTAAAAAAAACTTACGTATTTTCTTGGAAGTACATACAGTCTCCTGTCTATGTTCCTAACAGCTACACAACAGCTTACAAAACTTTTAGTTTTTTCTGAGTAAGTTCTTCCAAACAGGAATACTGTTCCTTTTTGTTTTAAAGGATCTTCATAAGCGTCCCACCAATAAAATCGGAAAACCTTGAAACGAAAAATGGATCAAATGATATGATTTATTCTTACAACTACAAATCAACTACATTAAATTTTAAAACATTTTCAGTTGGATCACTACGCACTTTTTATACGCGATGTATCCTTTATGGACATAATCTACATAATATTTCTATATTTTCAAGTTTCATTGATTTATATGACAAGGTGCTGAAAAGTCTCGCACCAATGTATGTTTGAAATGGATACAGAGATAGGTATGAAATTTTAGCAAAGCTAGGGTCTGAAATTGCATTTACTGGTCCTGAACCAGTGTTTGGGAATCAAAAACTGCTGCACGTGGTTGTACAGGGTGGCCAGATAAGAATGCAAAGTGCTGTATCTCGGAAACTATGCGTCGTACAGACTTGCAGTAAAAAATTTGATGACTAAAATTGCCAAAATAAAATCCTGGAAATTATTTTCAGGTTCCCAAGATGGCCGCCAGAGGGCGTAACCGTCATCTTAAACTTTTGAAGTGATTTTTCACTGAAATCTACCTCGTGAATGTACCGAAAAAGTATATGCTCTACAAAGTTGAGCTTTATTCGAGTAATTTTTGTCCGAAACTTTTTGACGTATCTATTGAAATAAAGTGGTGGGGGCGATTCAATGTTTTTTTAAATAAACAGCTGTAACTCCTAAACGACCGAACGGATTTAAAAAAACTTGGTCTTGTTGGAAAAAGCATTCATTGCTCCATGAAATTCATACTACCTATGATATATGTAATTCTTAGTGATGCCGCTAGAGCGCGTTTTTTGATATAATAACAGAATATTACAAAATTCTCTAAAAAATTAAATGCAATAGTATGACTTTCTTTCCATAAAAATGTAGTGAAATGATACTTAAATAGGCTAAATAGGCTTGTTCTAGCCGAGTGTCTTCGCAACTTAGGTCGAAAGCTGCCAGTATTACGCAAATTTCGTACTAAACGTGGAAAAATTCTCGCATCGCGTAAACGCCGATTTGGATATCGTGCTCTGTATACTCTTTGAGCCAATGCCGCATTTTGAAGACATTCAAAATATTCCGCAATCATATCAACAGCTTCATCATTTGTAAAAGGCATTTTAATGGTTTTGAGGCCTCACTTGTGTGTGCAACAAACACAAATTACACTGTATCTATAAGTATAACTTCAATATTTGTTGACAAGTTGATTTTAGGCATTTGTTTTTCCTCCAGGGCCTACTCTTCATGTTCTGCCTACCTTGCACTTGCATCTTATATGCATTGATTATTATGCCCCTACACGTATATTTTAAATTTTCAAACTAATAATACTTTTATTATTCAATGAAAGATTATTATGAAATCATGGAATTTCATCATTGATTCAAAGACAAATAAATAAGAATAAATACCGAAGTCTTTTTGAAACTGTATGATAACTACATTTTCTTTCTTCGATATTTCAGGTCAGGAACTAGATATCGAGATACGGTTTTCACTAGCCTATTAAAGTATCATTTCACTACATTTTTATGGAAAGAAAGTCATACTATTGCATTGAATTTTTTAGAGAATTTTGTAATATTCTGTTATTATATAAAAAAACGCGCTCTAGCGGCATCACTAAGAATTACATATATCATAGGTAGTATGAATTTCATGGAGCAATGAATGCTTTTTCCAACAAGACCAAGTTTTTTGAAATCCGTTCGGTCGGTTAGGAGTTACAGCTGTTTATTTAAAAAAACATTGAATCGCCCCCACCACTTTATTTCAATAGATACGTCAAAAAGTTTCGGCCAAAAATTACTCGAATAAAGCTCAACTTTGAAGAGCATATACTTTTTCGGTACATTCACGAGGTAGATTTCAGTGAAAAATCACTTCAAAAGTTTAAGATGACGGTTACGCCCTCTGGCGGCCATCTTGGGAACCTGAAAATAATTTCCAGGATTTTATTTTGGCCATTTTAGTCATCAAATTTTTTACTGCAAGTCTGTACGACGAATAGTTTCCGAGATACAGCACTTTGCATTCTTATCTGGCCACCCTGTACATCTCGGTGGATTCAAACTAAAAATCAGTCGTACTGGAGACACGTGCCAAAACAGGAACACAGCAAACTCTTAGTAAAAAAACCCTCGGAGACGCTGACTAATGAAATATTAAATCTCAGCAAGGGCCAGATAAGGAAAGTGATGGATTTACTCACCGGTCACTGTAACCTAAGGAAGCACATGCATACAATCGGCATATATAGGGAGGAACCTATCTGTCGGTTGTGGATGGAAGAGGAGCAAACAGCCTCTCACATTATCTTCGATTGTGAAGCATTGTCTCATTGGAGATATAGACTCCTAGGACTAGAGCATCCAAGGGACGATTTCTCCAAGAAGGACCTAGTGAAAAGACTGTTAAGCCTGATAAGGACTATTGGTCTCTTCACATAAACGGCACAACAATCTATATAAACTGTTCTGCATAAAAATAACTTGTATCCGTATAAAGTTCCAAATATCCAAGAATTGAGGATAATTTTGTTAGACGATTACAATTTTGTGAAAGTTACAGAGAAAATTAGGATACAAAACAGTTTCTTTGGTTTTTTGTGTTCAAGATGAAGCCACATTTTGCTTGAACGGTTTTGTTAACAGACATAATTGCTGGTACTAGTCAAATTGTAATTCGCACTGGTTTGGGGATTTTTGTACACAGTGTCCACAAAAAGTTAATGTGTGGGCTGGTTTAGTCAAAAACCATTAGATTGGTCCCTTTTTTATTAAAGGTACGCCCACCGGTGCTAAATATCTTGATTTACTCTAAAATTAAATAATACATGAAATAAATCGATTTTTCCTAATATGAACATATACTTTCAACAATATGGCGCACCTCCACATTTTCAAAGATACGTTGGGCAATATAATATATTTTTTTCTACGAACGTGCGGAATAGTATACTATTGGTATGTTCTTTTTACAGAATTTGCTCGAGCAATTCAGTTGCTCTGTTCACTTGAATGATTTTGCGTATTCTTTTTAAGCTCTCGTTTTGAACAGAGCTGAACTATCGCTTCCCCCCTTGCCCCTAACTGCACTACCTCTAGAGGGGGCTCGGTTCTGATTACTTGCTCTGTTCAGTTGATCATAACCTCAAACCATAGACAAAATTATATAACATTTCTCTATGCCTCAAACCATAAGGAGAACAACCAGAACTTGATTTATTTTGAAGCGGTTTCAAAATGTGTGGGCACTTATATGGAAACACCATTAATTTCATCACCATTTTATAATACACTTTACTCCACTTATTATTTTTGCGCATTCTTTTTAGAATTTCCTGCTCACTTTGGTGACCCGCTCAGGTTGAAAATTATCTCAACAGAGCTGAACAGAATACTGTAAAAAGAACACAACAAATGGCGCACAATTCTACTTTACCACTTGCAAGGTATTAATTTTAATTATTGCATTTTATAAATATTTTTTCGATTTATTGAAATTTTGTTCAATTTTTAATAACTATTATTGATTGCAACAATAATCAGAAACTAATAAACGTGTTGTTTGTATCCGTCTGCTCGAAGCTCAATGAAACTGCGTCAATCAATAAGAAAACAAAATTATCTCATAGCTGCTATGAGCCCAGAGTCCTAGTAAATATGTAAGTTTATAAAAGATTCCTACGAAACGACGACCGAAGAAATATTCAAAAATAGTCACTTAATTCACAACAGTGCGGTGTTGCCAATAACGGAGGCACAAGTCGCTTGGTGGGTGATCAACTTTTGTGACAAAGTCCGTTATATATGTTATTATAGGAGCTATCAAAAAAGTTATTTACAAAAATAGGAGGCAGCTATAAGCTTCACATTTTGAAATTAGTTGAAAGTATACAGGGTCTTCCATAACACTGTACCGCATCAAACATATGTTTTTTTAAATGAAACACCCTGTCTTTTATTTTAAATTTAAAAACCACTTCAGTTCCTCGTTACAAGAATACAACGTTGTTATGTGTTATACAGGGTATTTAAAAAGTTATTACCAAATTTCTATGAAAATCGTAGCAAGTTCAACGTCTTGTATAAAAGAAAAGGGGTACAAGAGCAATGATGTGTTGTAGCCATAGTTTTTAAGTGATTGTCAAACTTCATAAAAATTATTGATTTTGCTAATACAGGGTACGTCAAAACACAAATTCATTATTTGCTCAGTTTTTTTTAAATGCATCACCCTGTATTTTATACCACCATCATAAACTACAGTCAATGTAATTTAATTTACACCAAGTATTTCCTATACCTAAACTTGATAGTTTTGGACATATTTCAAATTGTATTGGAATTAAATTTATTATTTTTATGTACTTTACTATTTCCAATTATCAACAAACAAAAAAAAATTGTGCACACCAGTGCGGAAATTTATGGAACTCTCATAATATAGAATTCACTCATTTTAGCGTATTTTGACGTCCACCATAAAATTAGTGAGAATCATTGTTATGATGTGAAACTCTCGAAAAAGTAGTTTTAATTGAAAAATAATATAGTGCGTCCGTATATCGGATGAACAACTACCACGGACGCACAAATGCGGTATGATAAACCTTGATGTAATGAAATTAGATATGATGAACTTGACATTTCACCTTGTTCAGTTGGGTTATGAATTCTTTTACGTTTATTATTCTTATTAATTTCAAGGGAATTTATTTCTTATTTCATTTTACGACAAAAAGGAGTAGGTTTGGTTGGGTTAATATTGAAAATTATTATAATTTGAACATTATCTGACTCGAAGGCGTGGAGGAGGGTAGAATTACGCTGTCAAAGATAATTAGTGGGTGTTTAATTGATATTATCGGCCTATCAGGTCTTCTTTAAAAAAAATATATCCCCCTTCACATTTAGCGCAGACTTAGGACGAATCTGTCAATTACACAATTCAATTTTTCGATTCGGATTAG
This sequence comes from Lochmaea capreae, assembly GCA_949126875.1. NCBI lineage: Eukaryota > Metazoa > Arthropoda > Insecta > Coleoptera > Chrysomelidae > Lochmaea > Lochmaea capreae. The sequence continues at coordinate 23,266,438 of OX421409.1, read as the reverse complement.
GGTAGGGTAGGGTAGGGTGGTTTAGGTTAGGAATTGACTTGCTTTCTATACACTTTTTCAAACGATATATTTAAAAAAGTGTATGGAAAGCGAGGAGATGTTCTTTTCATAGATATCCTAGCTTTCTATACACTTTTTTAAGGGAAATTTCATAAATTTTTGTGAAGTGCATTGAAAGCGAAGGAAATCTCACCCAACCTACCCAACCCTAACCCAAATCGAAAAATAGAATTGTATAATTCACAGAAAAGCTTGCTTTCCGTACACTTTTTTAATGGATATTTTCCAAAATGTTGTGCATTAGAAGCGAAGGAAATCCAACCCAACCTACCCTACCCTACCCTCCTCCGCACCTTCGAGTCGTCGACGAGTATCGATGCTCCGACTCCGTACAACCAGCGTTGTACAGAGTCGACTTCGTACAATCATCTCTGTCCGAAGTCCGCCAATCTCGGCTTCGTACAAAATGGCTTGTACAGATCGGACTTCGTACAAATTCATTGTACGAAGCTCGACTCCGTACAAGATCGGGCTTGGGACGTAACATATACACTAATCAGATCCACTCTTATTTTACCTTATAATTGAAATTGTATTCATTTATTTATTTAATTTTGGTGCTATTGATGAAGGGTATTTATTTATTTACTAATGGTTTACTCTAGAACTGTTTATTATTAGAATTGTTTCTTCACGGTTTTATAGTTCACTCACATTGACCTTTCAACTTTTGTTTACAATTTAGTTTATTTTACAATAAGGGTGTATTCTGTTCTTATGTATTTCTTTCACTGAACCTGGATATAATTTAATTTTACTATTAACTTCACTAACCTCTGTGACCTTGAATGGACCTATGTATTAAAAATCGAAATTACCATTTTCACTAAAACTAAATCCCCTACTTTAAAGTCAATTGGATTAGCTATTCTACTATTTTGACTTTGCCTACTCTCTGCCCTTTGATGTGCTATCTGAAGTTTATGCTTAAGTTTATTTTAATATGCATCAATATTATAACAAGGATTTCATAAGTAAGATTGTCAGGTAAGTTAGTGCAGCTTCCATACAATAACTTGAATGGAGTATTCCCATGATATGAATTATTAGGAGTGGTATTATAGCAATAAGCAAATATTTTACACCATTCATCCCAATCATCCTTACTCTAATTTATAAAATGTCTGACATACTCATTCAGCGTTCTATGTAGTTTTCCACAACTTCCTATAGATTGATAATTATACGCTGGAAAATAATTATGTTTAATGTTCAACATTTGTGTTAAAGCGTTGAATACTTCATTCAATCTGTCCCAATTTGTTTAATAAGACAATAAGTTGGTATAAAATTCTTAAAAATTGCACGTGCTACCGTATTTTCCTCCTTGTTTTTTACCGGAATTATTATTGAATAGTTCGTCAACTCGCACTACATTGTGTCGTATCTATATACGTTATATCCCATGGTTTTGCTGCTGTATATGTTAACACGAATTCCTTAATCACACCAAACTATTTCCGTACAATTGCAGATATTTAAAATTAATTTAGAATTAAAAAAATATTAGTTGATCGGAGAAGTTACTATTGAATGGTTTCAATTATTTGTCCAACAGTAACTATTATATAAGTGTTGGTGCTAATACTGGAGTCTCTGAATGAGCGATATTTCGATATAGAGAAGATATTAAAAATGAACCCATAAAAAAAAGAACCGGTTATTCGTATAGTGGGAAGAATAAAAAATATGATGAAGGAATTCACTCTAAAATAAAACAAATAGGGCACGTTTTTTGTATAGACAGCATGCCTGTTACACTTGACGTAGTACTAGAAAAAATATTTCATCTTTCAATTTTTTGAAAGATGAAATATTTTTTCTGATAGTACGAGATAACGAGGTGCTGCAATCACAGCATGCGCATTGTGATAGTTCATACACTCAGTATTTAAAATGCTCCCGCCAATCAGGAATCTCAACGACTGTGAAATGCCCTATTATCCGCCTTCCTAGTGCTAAACGCCTGAAAGCAGCTGAATATTATTATCAATGTTATATCAAACATTAACGTTAAAATATCTCGATTATTAATAGCCTTCACTATAACACTTGATTAAATAATTATTAAAAACGTAGCAAATAGTAAACAAGCACACTTTTGTTGGGTAACCTAATATTATTTATTATCAATGATACTGGGATATTTCCAACTAATTGAGAGACAAGCTATAAAAAAAAGGATTTGACGAATAAGCTGAAGATCATAGATTCGATTCCAGGGAACAGTTTTTTTAAATTAATGTTTGTTATCAACTATTGACATTATAAAAGCGACTGTAAAAAAAGCAGTGCGTTGCAGTGATTTGTGGGTGGACCTGTGTTAATTTAAATTTTGTAGGGCTAATTCCACTGATGTACAATAATTTCCATTTGTCAGTACAAAAATCGTAGTTTGCTACCGGCTAAATAGGAAGGAATAGAAATGCAAGTGGATAAAAAAAATCTAATAAATTACGTCACTGTAGCAACTCTAGCATTTACTGTTCGTTTATCAAGCGTTGCGCGGCAAAATAGAATAAAACAGCAAATGTCTACTGGACCAATTGTATATAATAGTTGTGTTTTCAACAATTGTTCTTTCTAAACATTATTCTTCTACGTATTGTTCTTTCAGTTTGTAAAATAAAGTTCAAATAAATTGAGTTTTCTATTCATGGAATTGTCTGACCAAATACCGCGCGAGCTCAGATCTAGCAGGATATTTTTTGTGGTTGTTTTCTCATACTTCCTTTCACAAAGGTAATTTAACTCGATCTGTTCTGACAAAATCACTCGAGCTGTACGCTCTCATGATTTTGTCAGAACAACTCTTGTTTAATTGCCAATGAAAGTAATTATTTGAAAACAGCCACAAAAAATATCCGGCTAAATCGGAGCATTTGTGGTATTACCCCCGATAATTTCTCGCGAGGAAGTAAGAGATTTCCAGCGATAATTTATTGTTTACCTTTTGATTGATGTCCGGAATTTAAACGTCAGACCACAGTTGGTTATTCGGTTTGTTGGAATTAGCCTAGTGAATACCTATCACATAAAATTTCATCTACAGCCGATAACTTTTCTCTTTCCACCTTTTATTAGATAATTCGACTCAACATGTTCGTCAAATATTATCAACAAAGAAATCTTCAAAGATAAATAGAAAATCTATCGCCCAGTTAAAACCTCTTGTGATATTTTAGTCAATAAATGTTGGCCATGGACATCAATTATTGTCAGTATGACACTGAACCTAAGAATATCAGAATAATTAAGTGAAAATAATGAAGCATAAAACATACGTTATTCATTCTATGGTCAATGTTTCCCAGTATAATTTATATCTTCTATATGTTCCTTGTGGAATATTAATTTTTTGTTGTTATTTTTTGGCAAATCAAACCACAATATTTTTTCATGTTGAAACGTTGAAATAGAAACTTGAAAAACATATTTTGGTTTGATTTACCAAAAAATAACAGGAAGAATAACAATAAATTATAGTTAAAAAAAACAACTAAAAAATCACGGTTATAGGTAATAAAAATAAAAAGTGGAAAACAATTCTTAATTTAATCATAAAATGATTAACGAGAAAATTATTGTCATTTTGGTAATAGCGTGGGGTGCTTTTTACTACATTTATACACTAACTCTGTATTTCGGAATAGAACTAGTAAGAAATTGTAACAATGGATACCGAGCACTGTGTTGGTGGACTTCCACGGTAACAAGTGGAATCCCTGGTCCTATAGGAGCACTCAAAACTTGCAGTAAAACTAGGAGCTTGACGAAGATAATCCTGATCGTAGACTCGAATTTTGCGAACGAATTTTGGCTTCTATCGATGGTGGACAAATTGCTTTGGAATGGGTGCTGTTTTCTGATGAGGCTACGTTCACATTACATGGACACGTCAATCGACAGAACTGCCATTATTGGGCTGACGAAAATCCTCGTTGGATGCGTGAATGCCATACCCAAAGACCTCAAAAAACAAACGTCAGGGCTGGAATTATTGGGGATCGCATACTAAGTCCTTTTTTTCAATGGAAACGTAACCGGATAAACATACCTTAAGATGCTCCAAGAAGAACTGATTCCTACTTTAGTAAATTTATTCCCCAATAATTTGGATCCCAACTTATTTGACCAACGGATGTGGTTTCAACAAGATAGAACACCACTACATTTTGCTCAAAATGTACGGACCCATCCGAAGTGTTTCCAAATAGGTGGATTGGAAGAAGGGGCCCAATTGAGTGGCCAGCAAGATCACTTGATCTTACTCCATTAGATGTTTTTATAGGGATATCTAAAGAGCAAGGTGTATGCCACTAAACCTAACGACATCGCCAAGCTTCAACAAAGAATCAGAGACGAAATTACGCAAATAACGCCGGAAGTGTTACAAAATGTTCAGAATGTTATTTATAATCGATGAGGATATTGTCAGCAACAAGGTGGAGAGAACATTTATTGCATTAAAGTAATTTCAGTTAATATTTTCTTATTTCATTTTTTTCCGACACATTGCTTATAAAAAGTAACAAAAAAATGGAATTGTATTTGCAATTAAAAAAGCTTTCAAATAAAAAATTAATCAACCTACCCTTCCATTTAAAAAAAAAGTTGGGGGTGTCTGCAACCCCCCAGATAATTAAAAATATAAACAAATCTCTTTGTAATATGCCCCATTGAAAATAAAAATTGACGTGTTTCAGGAATTTTGCGATAAACCTTTATTTATCAAGCTACAGAATTTGTTCCAGTTAGACATTCCAATCTGTATTTTATTACTATATTGTATTGTCATCGGTCCTTGACAAGTGTACAAACATTTTTTTAATAAATCTAAGCGTTTAAAGTGGGCAAAAATCGAGTTTAAAGGTTGCGTTATAAATGATATTTTTTGTATTGTCATCAGACAAGTGTACAAAGTTTGAATTAAATGTGTTCGTTTAAACAAGCATACTTACATACAAGTGAAGCTAATATCATTTGTTTGGCTGATTTATTTTACATTTCACACAGGGTGTCAATTTTAAAACTTACAATTTGCTGTACCTTTGTCATAATTATACAGGGTGTAACAATAAAGCAGAAACATTTATTTGACAACAAAAATAGCAATAAATTGTGGGATGATACTTCGTTTTGAACGTGTGGAGATAATTTTAATATTTGGCTCCCAGAACGAAAGTTAATTGCAGACAGCTAACATGTTTAATGATTGACATCTTGAAAAATCTGTAAGTCACGTGTATATCCGTGATTGAAGTCCTTGAAAAATTTGTAATATACTTACTTTACCAACTCGTCACGTATCTGCAATGACAGGACTATCACATGAGTCGGTACAGAAAGTTTTGTAGCTTCATAAATGTCACCCCTATAAAATGCAATGTCTTCAAGAATTGTCTGATGACGATCTAGACCGAAGAATTTAGTTTTGTGAAAATATGACTGAAATAATTAAGAATGAATCTAGAATTTTAAAAAATATTTGTTTTTGCGATGAGTGTACATTTTATCTAAATGGTAATGTAAATAAACAAAACTGTCGTTATTGGAATGATGAAAATCCACATCTGTTTAGAGTTTAGAGAAAACCACACTGAGAAACTAAATGTTTGAGCATGTTTACACCGGGAAATTTAAACGGTGAAATGTACCTCGATATGCTGGAGGACACTATTGAGCAGTTAATTGTTCAAGAATTAGAGAACCAACAGGACGGCGATGTCAATCCAACTCTAGATGAAAATTTGTTGCACTTCCAGCTAGACTGTGCACCTCCCCATTACGCAATAGCAGTTAGACTGGTTAGACAATAATTATCCAAATAGATGTATCGGAAGGAGAGGTCCCATTGAGTGGCCACCTAGGTCACCAGACTTAACGCCACCTGATTTAATTCTGTGGGGTCACCTTAGGTCGGTTGTTTATAAAACTCAACTAACCTTAATCGACGATTTACGACGAAGAATTGGTGAAACAGGTCGTGATATTACTAAAGCAACATTTGCCAACGTTCGTAAGTAGTTTGAAAATTTTCTCGTTAATCATTTTATTATTAAATTAAGAATTGTTTTCCACTTTTTATTTTTATTACCTATAACCGTGATTTTTTAGTTTTTTTTTTAACTATAATTTATTGTTATTCTTCCTGTTATACTTTAAACATGATTTTTAACTATTTTGAAAACGTATATCGATATAACATATTTAAAGGAAAATTTGAGACCTTAGGGAGTTTCGAACTCTCGATTTCCTGTTTACTGGACAGGCGCAATATTTAACTGAGCCACGAAGCCAGCTACTATATTTTCTCTAGTAGTGGGTCAAAATCGGGTCCAAAGAAGTAAGTTACATACAAACAAACAACCAAACAAGCAAACAAACATACATACCAGTGAAGCTAATACAAGAGTGTTAAAAAGAAGCGGATTCCTGCGAAATGCCGAAATCTAATATCAGGAGCTTCAGCGTGGAGAGTGGACAGTTGTCTCGATTGTTCGTTTTAGTCCAGTAAACGAGGACTAAAATAGGGTATGACCTACGATTTCCAGGTGGGTCTACGGATTTTCATGAAAATTTGGAATTAGGTTTATTTCTCCCTCTAGATCAATCCTATACGTGCTTACTGTGCGTTAACTATTTTTAGGGGGTGAAACCACCCCTTATGCTTAGAAATGAGGAAACTGTAAAAATTGATGTTTTATGGACCAAAATCATACATAAATATACAGAATAAATATTGTCTTACTATCTGAGCTACGATTTATATTTTGTTTATCATATTTCAACCCCTAAAAAACCTCCAATTTTGCTCAAATCTTACGAAACTGTGAAAATATTTATACTTTTGTAACAGCAATTTCCACTACAGCGAACGAAAGAGTTTAATTTTTCAATACATTTTTATATTTTTTTAAATTCAAAATAGAATTTTTACGACAAGAAGTTCCCTTACGATCATCTCGATACACGTATTAAATTTAAGGAAATTTTATCTTCTTTAAAATCTATTCGGAATAATTATGCACTTGTTACAATAATTGACGCTACAGCGAGCAAAACATTAAAAAAACATCGATTTTGTTGCGCGCCGCTCGCTAGCCTAGTCCGTTCCACTCTCTCACCCCGGATCGCCGGTTGCTTCCAGAAGAAAACTTTCCATTTTCAGAGATAACTTCCGTAATTTTATAGCTATATAATCGATCTAAAAACCATTTTACAGAAAATTTCAACAGCTACGAGTCCTGTAAAATTGAATATTTTACAATTTGTTGTTTCTCAGATTTTAGAGTTTAAAGAGCTTGGGAAACATAATCCTCGCTCGCAATCTCAAACTTCTAGCAGCGATATCTCTGTTGATTGTTATCATACAGAAATGAAAAAAAAAATACTAAGTGAAAACAGATCTAATTAATTTTACTCTTCACTTTTTTTGTATCTTTTATATTTTTTAAGATATGTTAAAAAAATAAATATTTTTATGGAATTTGTAAAAAAACGCTTTCAATAAATAATGAATATTGAGAAAAATACGCATTGTAAATTGCGTAAATTTATTGAACTTGTAGTAAGTACCTAAATTAAGCATAGTGCAAAAGGGTTATCTTCAATTTTAGTTCTCATGGCAAATTTATTAGTTTTTGTATCGTTTTTTTTTAAATAACTAATTTTATTTTCATCATAAGATTGTTAATTTTTAAGCTAATGAGCTAAAATCAATTTCATTTGCAAGATGTTTGGATCTGCACTATTTTCAAAAATTTGAAACTATTTCAGTTATTTGACATTAAATATTATCAATTCTATGCCCATCTGTCAACAAATTATTAACAATCAGCCGTATCTCGGTAACTATCTCACTTTCATTAATAAATCAAAGTTCAATCTTTTCCTTTTTTTATAAGCTTCAATTTTGTTTCCTAACTTTTTTTTGTGAACTGTAAACTTTACTAGTTTTTTTTTTTGGAAAAACGTTTTGGCCAAAAACAAGATGGTGTTAATGCTTCTGAGCAGTGTTTGACCATGTTTGTTTAACGCAAAATATACATTTTCAATCGCGAATAACTCATAACGTATTAACTTTTCGGAAAATGTTCATAGGAAACTTTTTGCTTAAAATTTCTTCCTTTATCCATTTTTGCACTTATTTTCAAGATTATACCTTCGACCTCCTAGAAGGGCTCCCACCCCCAGGGCATTAGCACCATATAGGTTATAGGGCACCGTCAATATGGAGACCAAGAAACTCAATTGAATTTGAAGATCTTATTAAGTCATTGTTAAGGTTGCAAAACTCCTTTGTAAGATTAAACTATAATTTTCCCAGTGTTAAAATAAAGCCCGTTCGAGTCAGACCAGGACTTAATAGTAATAAGATCTTTGCCTATGGTAGCATGTAAAATTGGTATATCTCAACTTCTCCAGGTAACGCAGGTGTCATCAACAAATAAAGTCGATCCCATTTGAATCAAGCTGCCCTCTTCAAGAACAGCGAAGCAGTGAAGATGCACCCTGGTGGAATAAACATTTGTCAGAATTAAGAGCTGAAACCTGGGACCTCTTTAATAGAGCAAAACTCACCGGAGACTGGCACAGATACACTGAGGTGCGAAACACTTACTACAAGGAAAGCAGAAAAGCTAAAAGAAATAACTTCAGGAAATTCTGTGAAGACATAAACACTACACCCACCACAGCAAGACTTTACAAAGACGGAGTGAGAACTGGGTTATATGCCAGAAGCATGGAGAAGTCACCTTTTTTTGCAGGTGCTGGAAACACGGACACAACAAACCCCAAATCCTTCAGACCAATTAGTCTAACATCGTTTGTGATCAAAACGGTGGAGAAAGTTATTGACAATTATATTAGAACGGAAATTCTAGAGATACTACCTCTCCACCCACATCAGCATGCTTAACAGGCAGGCAGATCTATGGAGACTGCACTGATACTACAGACGGAGGATATCAGAGATGCTATAGACAACCAAGAAACTATAGTTTGTGCATCTTTGGAGGGAGCTTTTGAGAATACTCCACATGAGGCTGTCAAAAGAGCATTAAATAGAAGAGGTGTAGACATGACAACATCCAAATGGATGTCAGAACTGTTCACTACTAGAGTAGCAGAGACAAGGACGAGTAAGGACATTGTTTTCATCTGCACAACCAGGGGATGTCCACAAGGAGGAGTAGCATTAGCGTTAATGTGGAGCCTGACGTTTGATGAACTCCCTGTGTGGTTTTACTAACCTCGGAATATCCTGCGAAGGATATGTCGATGACATTGACATAACAGCCAAGGGAAAATTCTAGAATACATTGTACAAACTATACAAATAGCTGGTGAAGGCAAGTGGGACTTGATATCAACCCCACAGAAACCATGTTAATAGTCTCACTAGGAAAAGAAAATTCCACTTCAAAACTATTGAACTGGTCAGACAAATATATAGGTTTGACTCCTGTCAAACAAACTCGAAAAGGAGATTCAATTTAAATCAAAAATGGCTCTAATGATGTGCAGGAGCCTGGCAGGGAGAAATCGGGGTTGTAGCCCAAAAATCCTGAGCTGGATGTACACTGCCATAGTGAGACCATTGCATGGAGTAGTAGGACTAGCCTATTGACAACGAGAGACAACCTCTCCAGAGACTAGCCTGTATAAGCATTACGGGAGCAATAAAGACCTAACCTAACCAACGGCTGCCATGGAAGTAATTCTCCACTTCACAACATTACTAATGGTGGTGGAAGAAAGAGTAAGATACATACGCTTCTTAGAAATCAGAAAGCCTGGGACGGCATGTGGCATACAAAGTACAATTACTCAAAAAAATTCGATACGGATTTGAACAACAAGAAATAATGGGATCTAAATACCATTACCAGACTTGGAAATAATGCCCTTCAATGATATACAGACGGCTCAAAAGCAATAGAAGGAGCTGGGATAGGAGTATACACTGTACAGGCTAGGAACCAAACACTCTGAAAGCTTGGGAAAATCCTCAAGTATCTTTCAAGCGGACATTCACGCCATAAGAAAGCCATTAAAGCACATGTTCTTGAGTAATCAGTTCCACAATGGTATGGGAATGCCTAGGGAAACTCAATGAACTAAGCGAGAACAACATTGACACCTTACTGTGGATTCCAGGACACACTTGAGTAAACGGAAATGAAATAGTAGATGAACTAGCTGAAACACTCTTTTGAGTCGGAACCCCGATGCGGTCAGCTTCAATGTAATATTGGAAGAAATATACGAAGCCGAAAGAGAGAGGATCTGATCATTGGAAAGATCTAGTATGGCTTAGACAATCAAAGATACTTCCAGATGACTACAACCAGTTGAGACCAAATGAATGAAGTCAGAGCAATACTGCACTAAGAGTTTTAACAGGAGCCCTAACGAGACACTGTCGCCTGAATGGGCACCTGAAAAAACTCAAAATGGAGGAAGAAAAATGTAGATTCTGTGGTATGGAAGAAGGAACCTCCATCCAAATACTTGCAGATTCGATTAGATTTCACAGCAATTTAGAATCCTAGGGCACAATACCTATGAGACTACTGGATAGAAGAGGGATACTTACCTATACTAGAGCCTGCAGATATTCTAAAATCCCTAAAGGAGCTACTAGTGTCTGAGACTTTCCTCAGGAAGTAAGTAGAAGGGGGCACACTAGATCTTTAAGGTCTCAGTGAATATGACCCCAATATAGATACATACATACTGTTCTCTAATTAAATACATATCTTCATTCAATTAATTGTATATCTGAATTTATATTTTTATACTAAAAAATAGGTGAATCTATTTAATCTTTTATATAAAAAAATAGAAATATCGTATATTATTATTTTTTCAAAAACCCGCTTAAATTTAAATTGAGGCACAAGCATAGGCCAATCTCTATCGTCTACATTAGGTATACAGTCTCAATTAGTACTTATAGTAGAGGTTTCAATAGAGTAAATGATATCTTTTTGTTTACAACCTAAAACCTCCGTAAATGGCGTAAATTGAACAGAATCTAAATTATCAAGAGCTGTGACTACACTCAACAAAAATGTCCTTAAATCATATCACCAAATATCTCCTTGCAATTTATAAACACTGTTAAAGGTGAAGTTAAATCCAGAAATGTATGTAAATCGTCCTATTATTTTTTACCATGCAAACTGCGTCGGTTGAAAGATTTTTCAAGTAAATTGAAATTAAGTAAAAACTATTCAATGAATCAAATGGGACCAGAGCAATTAAAATATTTATTTTAAATTTTTGTTGAATGTAAAGTTGCCAACAAATTAGATCTTAATAGTCAATGAATTTACTATATGAGAAAAGAATATCTTCATAGTTTAATAAGTTTTGTTTGAAGCCAAAAAAATTAAAGCTCGTTATTTTATTTTGTGACTGAAAGGGTGACCCCTTCATCTATTTTGCATTTATGCTAAAAACTTTTAGCTATACAACACCTGCACTATGCAAATCATTTATAAAAATAAAATATTACCTTATTTCCTTCAACTTCCACTATTGGAATATCGGTTTTGTCTAATACTGCTTCAGTTTTCTCTTCATCAACGGTATTATTTATAAAGTTTTCCCATTCACTCTCGAGTTCAGCTTGTAATTCATCACTAAATTTATCTCCAGCCTCTGCAACTGTTTGAGACTCGAATTCTTCAATCTCAGTAATATCAAACTCATCTTCAAAACCTTCTTGAGTCATGTCACTGTCGATATATTGGCTATTGCTAGTTTTAGGTGAAATGATGTCATCTCCAAAATCTGTATTTATTAAAGTATTACTGAAATCTTCCATTGGTGTTTCTTCAATTACTTTATTCAAAGACTGATTATAGGTATCTTCTAATGGCTTTATTTGGACATTCTTTATATTATGTTCATCTTGAGTTACTTTTATGATGTTGTTCTAATCAGAAAATCAGAAAAATTAATAATCTTGTAAATAAAAATTAATTTTTGTTTGGTTGTTCATATATTATGCACTGCAATATGGAGCAACTAATTGTGGTTAAACTTTGTCTACCTATTGCTTGCATTGACGAGAAGGCTATAGGATAGTTTTTATCCCATTGCCTAATGGGTTTTAAAAAATAGTTCTTTAACAGAAATATCCTTCATAAAGTCCATATTTTTCAGAATTCAAACATATACCACATCATACATGAATACATAAATCATTGTTGAATTATTAAACATTTAAAATGGTGGTTACGCTACTTACTTGCCGGTTGAAAAAAAATACACGAAATATTGTTATATTTCATTTTATTTTCAGTGCACTTACTGTTGTACATTTTAGTAATGCTGTGAAATTATGGAGATTATCATAGAACTACTTGAATTCTTACCTTATTTTTTTTAAAAGGGTTAAGGATGGGTTGCTCCTCAATCTGATCTGTTTTCAAGTTTTTGGCAGGTTCTGAAACTTCGGATTGAACTTCTTTCAATATAGAATTGGAAGGTGATCTCCTTTCTAATACTCGTTTTTTGACAGGCTGTGAAAAGTTTTTCATGTAATCTTTGGCGGCCAACTTCTTTGCTAGTGCCGAGTATTCTTTTATTTTTGGCTTTTGAGTATTGCTGGTAGAGGTAGAGGAGTCTATTTCGCCCAGAATTTCTGATAACATTTCATCATCATCAATTTTAGTTTCCTGAGAATATAAGAACACAAACAATAAAGAAAAAGATTAAAATGTACACTCATGATAGTCAGACAAGCACAAGCACATGTGAAAACATTGAGTGCCAAAAATGTATTGGAGATAAAATATTATAGTGAAATCCATGATCACATATGCATATTTGGTATGATGGTCAGAGCTGGGACGACTACAGGAAAAAAGTAACCACTGAATATGACTACATTGCTAGAAAAGTAATTGACTACTGATTACAATTGTAGTCATCAAATGCCAGTTCAATTGCGATAACAATTTTAAATTTATAAGTTTTCAACAGTTACACCTCAGCCTCATCAGCCTACCTCATTAAATCTGTAACACAATTCAAAATTATCATTAAAACCGGCTAATTAGACCAATTTTACAAAATAAATATTTATTGATTTCTTATACATTATTACTTCTTAATATAAACAAAATATAATATAATTGGTGTTGGAGATATGTGCCTATAACAACATAAAATTAAATGAACTAAGAACGAACTTCTTCTGAAAAAACTAAATTAAATCAACTAAAAAACAAACTTTTGTAATCATGACTACTTTTTGTAATTATGACTACATTTTGTAATCATGACTACTTTTTCAACAGTAATCATTGAAATTATTACTTTGCCAGATCGAAGAGAATACAAGGAACCAGTGCTCAAATACAGTGAGAGAAGAAACTCACAAATAAGTCTCATTAGAAACAAACACTTTTGTGTGAGGAAGGTACACAATGCATGGATCAAAAAAGAAAGTGTATTTCAATGTGCAGTAAAAATGTCAAGAAGTAATGTATTTTAAGTAGTAACTGTAGGGTATAAGCCTCTAGCAGTTACATTTTTATAGGATAAAGCTTGATATGTTAGATAGTGCCAGACAAAGTAAGCCTAAAATATTGGTCAGTAGCCTGCTGGGTGCATGTAACATGCAAATTAGCATAACATAGTCTACAAGACTTATACCAGTAAGTAGTACATGTCTTAATAATATCTACATTCCACAATTAGTTATGTATGATGCTATAGTCTTAAAAACAAATGTATCAGAGCATACATGTCAGTGTAAAACTATTTGGATGGAATATATACAAAAAGAAGTTAATTATGAATATAAGCATTGTTTTGGTAAAATAAACTATAATACACTAAAAAATGGAGCAAATCATTTCCCTAATCTCTTATCATAAATATTACGAAAAAAGAGTTGAATAATTTTAAAACATACTATTGACAAATAATTACATCCCCAGGTGAAATATCTAATCTTTGTAACAATTTTTTTTTTGTTACAGCTGCTTGTTAAAAGAATATCCCAATTTAAATAATGTTTTGCTATGTTCTCCCAGGAAGCTTCACTCTCTCAGTCAAGAATATGGAATAAGCATAATTTTTTATTGATTTTGATGATCTGTTTTATTTTTTGTTTTAGTAGATTTGAATGTTATCTTTTTATTTTGACTTGGTACTATTGAAAAAATGATGTTATAGTGTAGTACTGAAAATAATAATAATAAACGTCATTTATTGGGACAACCAAATGGCCATCGACCGAGGTCCTACAGCCAGAATTATTTACATTATTTAATATAACAGACTTAATAGTAATAAAAGTACCATTGTGTGTATATAAAAAAAATAATACAAATAACTAAATAATTAAATAAAAACCAAAAGACAAAGAAAAAAGTTATTGTTAGAATTTTCGCTTCATCATTTTTCATTTTTCTTCAGTGGCTATTTACCACTTCTCAAACTGTCTTATGAGGATATTTTCGTTTTGACTGTTGTGTGTGATATTGATCTATGCATAGAGTATTTCTTTATTATGTATCCACTTTGAGAATGTTTGGCACAGAGTTGTCAATATACCTTTTAGTGGCTGTACCTTTGTGGTTTGGTATAGAAGTTTGTTTGATGGATTGTGGAGAGGGTTTGATGGAAGTCTCATTTTTGTGATGGCTCTTAATGTTGTTGTCTCTGCTGTCTGTAGTGTTTTCCATACAGATATTCTTATTGTCAGGTATATTATATCGCCATACTCAAGTATTGGTCTACAAATACTTTTGTATATGTGAGCTGCAGTTTTCTTGTTTATGCCCATGTTTTGGTATGTTATGCTTCGAAAGTATTTTCCTTGGCTAATACATTATTTCTTTGCTAGTTTTTATTAAAGTTAAGTTTATTGTTGATAGTCATACCAAAGTACTTTACATTTGATATACATGGAATTATGTTGTTGTTAATATAAATAGATGGTGTTTTATGTGTTGGTGTATGATTAAAGATTATTAATTGAGATTTCAAAGGGTTTGGCTTCATTCTCCAACTGTTGAACCATTTATCCGTTCTGTTAATTAATGTTTGCAGTTCATTCATTGTTTTTTTATGCTGTTATTATGGCTAGTGTAGTACTGTTAAATATTGTAATTGAATGGGTAATTCCTGTAAATAAATAGAAAAAGCCAAGCATATACTGTCAGAATACAAGACTTTAAACTACAAAAGGCAGGCAATATTTGGGCAGTCCAGACTAACTCTCGAAGAATACAGTCTAACTGGTGAAGCAGCTTTACAGACTCATACAGGAAAATAGAGTAGACAATCTGGATGTTGTGAAACTAAACCTAGAAGACACCAAAAGCACAAGAGGCTGATATGTAACTGGTGATAGGACCAGCATCCAAGCAAAAAAAACCATCAAGACTGTGGTTTCAATGAATAAATATTGACCCTCAACTTAAAGCCAGACATGAATTGACTTGTTAAAATCATTATTTGCAAACATTGTCATGAACAGGCGATTGTGGAGAAGTAATTTGCTTTCTTGCAATTATTTATTTATTGTAATCAATCAAGAGCACCTTAGATCCTCACACATAAACCTGTCAATCAATTAGACTAGCTTATTCATTGTATCTGAAATCCCATTAATAAGTTTAAAAATGTAGTTGTGTTATACCACCAAGTGATAGTAACATACACTGTAAAAAAAAACTAATCTACTTGCTAGGAACTATGAATTTAGATTACATACTGTTTTTTTTTTAGTTGGCAAGTTTGATAACATTTGTTGAATTTTTCCTTTTCCTGCATTTTCTGAAACGTTCTTATTTTTTCTTTTGATTCCTTTTCCTTTGGCAGAAGCTTGGGCAATTGACTCCATGTCCAAATCATCATCAAATATGTCTCTTCCATCTTCCACATATCCACTACCATCTACAATGAAATTTGGTATGTCAGTGATATTACAAAGTTATTGGGATAAAATTATTAAACAAACCAGTAAACTTGTTTTTTTTTTCAAGTTGGAAGGAATTTCATTAGAATACCTAGACATTAATCAAAAAAGAGGCAACAAGTGTGGATGAATAGAACAAGGAAACACATAACTTGTTTCAATTCACATAGAACCTAAAGCAATCACATTAGAGGAAGAAGAAAATCTAGTTTCAAGGTATTTCCTATTTCTATATCCAAGATATAACTAAGTAGGTTTTCAATTCAATGGCATTTAATAGTTAACCTAACCTTGAATGGTATTTCTATAATATTGCTGTTTTTGATATTACTTGTTATAAGTAATATCATTTTAATAAAAACTGCACAAAGTTATTATTTCTAATTTTACTTGAATCAAATGTTTGATAATATGCACACAAATGTGTTAACCTATCCTACATAAGTAAAATTTACTATAAACCTTTGATCACCACTTTTTATATAATATATATCTCTTACTGTTGAATATTTTCTATTTTGTTAGATTTGGAAACATGTACGCAAATGCAATTTTGATGTAATGTTAGAACACACAAACTTTTCGAGGAAAAATAAAGATAACTGTATATTACCATCGTCTACAATCCAGTCATCATCATATCTGGATAATACTTCTTTTACATACTGTTTCTCCTCGACAACTTCGTACACATTATCTATTTCTTCGACCTCATATTTATTTTTTATTCCTTTTTTAAGCTGTTTAAATTTTTCAAAAGCCTTTGCTTTATAGGAAGTTTCTGTTCTTGATTTTCGAATAGTTCTTCTATCTTGTGCTGAAATTTAAATAATTTGTAGCAGTTATAAGTACCTTAGCTAATGATTTTTTTTGTCTTACAAGAATCCTCCATATTTAGTTATTCCTAACTGTTTCTAATCACTAAAAACTAAAAACCCCAAATAACTACAATTTAAGATCAGTTTATAACTGCGATTGATGCGCAAAATTGGCGGTAAACTTTATTTACTTTTCGGTGCCTCTATATCTATTTGACGTGTATAGACCACAGACAACGTTATTAATTTGTATATGGTGTAGATCAGTGTAGATCTCAACTTGTACGTAGTCTGTCCTTTTTTAATTTAGTATCCTACTCTAATAATTTGTGGCGCTCCTTTTAAAATTCTTTCGGTTGCTACTCTAGTGCCACCTTAATTTGTTCCCTTTCAACGGACACTTTTTAATACACTGAGATAGTCCTCCTTAGTTCTACCATTGTCTAAAAAAAGAAATAGACAATGGTTCTACCCTCCATATTAGCCATAGAACTCTTACGTAGTATAGAGTTCTATGATATTAGCCAGTCTATTGTGATGGGTATGTTATTAACCAGTTTTTAGCGTTGATTAACGCTAAGTTAAAAATTGTTTGAAATTAAGCACGGTTAACAATTTAGGCGGCCACTTAAAAAAGAAGAAGTTTATATTTATCATAGAGATTCTATTTCTATATTTATATAAAAGCATTTTACCGCATTTTCTAGTCCGCGGTCATCGGAGTTTGCTCAGTAATTTTTTCAGGTCTATTATTGCGCAGACTCCCGACGTCCGCGACTGTCGATGACATATGAATTCTGGAGCTTTTACATTTCAAATAAGCTTAAATTATGTCAAAATTTTTGTAATGATGTGCAGAACACAAATATCCAATAAACAATTTTTCATTGGTTAAAAATGATAGTTAATAACTACTTATCAACCAATGACGGGGTTAACAAAATTATTAACCGGATAATACCCATCACTGCTAGTTATTAACCAATGACGGGGTTAACAAAATTATTAACCGGTTAATACCCATCACTGTTCCTTGACTTGTATAAACGACGTAACAGTTAATAAACCACACAAACCATGGTGTACTCTGTGGT
The DNA here is from genome assembly GCA_949126875.1 of Lochmaea capreae. Taxonomy (NCBI): domain Eukaryota; kingdom Metazoa; phylum Arthropoda; class Insecta; order Coleoptera; family Chrysomelidae; genus Lochmaea; species Lochmaea capreae. The sequence goes on along the minus strand of OX421409.1, from coordinate 23,248,514 downwards.
TTGACAGAGTTATATTCGCGGAAATTTTTCCGACAGTGGGCGCTGCAGTATATGTCAAAGCTGTCATTGGAATGGGGAAAACAACAAACAAATCCGTTTCTGTTTTTCTGTCCATTTGATTAAATTTCGAATTTGTGAGAGATGGTGCTTGTTAAAATTGGTTTGGTGGACATTTTAAAATACATTGGAGACAAATCGGCCGATGATAGAAGGCGAACAGGCAAAGCATAAATAACACTGAACATCAAAATACTTTATTGAAATGAGTGAAATTACCTTTATAATATGTTTCCAAGCAGTGCTTGATACACACTGACAAGTATTCGGAAATATGTTTCCTAATTTTTAAAATGTTTTACCACACTTTGCATAATTTTGGATCTGTTGGGAAGTTATGTATTGATACATTTGCATCTTTTACCTGATTACATTGCGGCACAGAGCAATATACCTCTTGCTCGTGCTGGTCATTATTAGAATCTAAATAAGTATTCCGATAAAACGAACTTCACCAAACTCTTCTAGAAATCAAGTAAACGATATTAATACCTTGCTCAATATATATAATCCTTTATCTATGATATACACGTACTCTAATGGGGATTTGGTTTGTCTTCCCCATTCCAAAGCTATAAAATTTTGACGGTAGGTGTCGCACCCTTTGCGAATAGGCGTTTGTTTATATGCGTGTTTCCATTCATAGATAACCATTAACCGTTAGGTCATAAGAGGTTAAGTTCAAAGAAAAATGGCTTTAGAAGGGCAATTAACAATCTCAAACATTATCATTAAAATATCTCTCATTAATACAGTTGTTGGTTAAATATAACTATTTTATTTTTTTCTAAGGCTGGTAACAGCGTTAATACAGCACGTGAACTCTGTAACAGAATAGAAAGGAAATTTCTTTCTATGCTAGGAACACAAAACAGTCTAACCCACAAAACAGAATAAAGGTTGGACTGTTTTGTGTTCCTAGCATAGAAAGAAATTTCCTTTCTATCCTGTTACAGAGTTCACGTTCTGTTCAGTTGAGGTAAATTGGAATGTCAAAATCATATGATATGATGTAGGTATTTAAAATGAAAAAGTTGTCAATAAATTTAAAAGAATAATATTTATTATGGGCGAAAGTAATATATTTCCCAAAGAAGATAAACAAACTCAAGCAGACAAAATGAACGATACGTTAGATGGAACGTCAGAAAATCCGTCTGATGACGAAATGGACATAAATACTGAAGAGGATGATAATGGTAATGATGAAACTGACAATAATTTGGAAGATAATATGTCACCCGAAGGTAATTTGCTAAAGGTAGTAACAAAACATTGTATACCTATAGTTTCATTTTAGAGTTTGCTGCACTTGACAGTCAATTGGATGCATTAAATTCTGCTCTAGATGATATTGAACAGAAAAATGATAATATCCACTCTCAACTGTTACAATTGCTTCACGCAAACAGAGAAATTCGTCAGCAACTTCAACTAAATCAAAATGAGGAAAATTTCTCAGATGGTGGAAAAGCAAAATAAAACCATATACCTACCATTCCATTTAATTATGTTATTGTTTGTTGTTATGATAAACATTTAATGTTACTTTGAAATAAGATGTTAAACAAAAACGTTTGTCAACAAATTAGCTGTTTCCACCCTTACTACATAGAATCTTTCCATAATTATCAAATAAAATCAATAAATAACAAATTGCATAGTAGAAATTTAACATTTTAGCCGAGTCAAAGTACAAAAAATATCCTTAAAATGCTGCAAAAAACACAAAAAACTTGAAAATTCAAAATTGAGTATTTAAAAGGGTTGTGATTAACATGAGAAAAACTTGTTATTAGGCATGCGATTTTCCGGAAAATCGTCAAGTGAAATTTTTTGTTTTTTCACTCTAATTGTTTAAATAATGAAACACAGAAAAATGTTCCAATCAAAAATTGTAGCTAATACATTTATCTACAAAATTTGTCTGAACATTTTTTTTGTATCTGCATTAGATTGTAAAATATACGAAATTTCCCTAGTAGTATTTTTGAACATCCTCAATTTTCATGTTTTCAATTTTACGATAGTAAATAAACAATGACATTTAGAAAAAAAATTTTCATATGAAATGTGTTCTAAAATGGGGTATCTACAAATACATTGAAAAAAAAATTTGTTTTAAATTTTGTAATGTATTATCATCGATTTTCCACGTAAACCTCTACTAAAAAGTCGTTTTTTTACCAAATTCCTCTAATAACATTAATAAATTAAAAAATTAAATTATATAACATAGCATACTTCAAAGATTATGGTTTATCTTCAAACTTTATTTGAAATTTTTTTTTTTGTATCCGCATTTTTCACAGATACATACGATTTTCCACGAGAACTTTCATTGAAACTTTATTTTTGTGACCCCACTTTATTTTCATTATTGTTGTAATATCAGCCTCTATTTTTAATGTAATTTGTTAAATATTTTTGCTGTTAATATTTTATTATTATTATTGTTGTTATTATTATTTTTTTAAGCCGCTCTCTCATCTGCTTTTTCACCTTTATTTGTGCTCCCTTCTTACCTGAGCTATAGGTGTAATCTTTTGTATCGCGATCACTTCTAAATAGGTTCATTATAAAGTTCACAAATTTTTAGATATTATCATAAACGGTATAAAAAGTTATACAAGGTTTGCTGAAAGACCTCTGATTTAAGTATTTATTGTAAATAATTGTCTATTATTTAAAAAATTTGATATTTATAAAAAAACTGTATAGTAGTTGCGAAAGTAGATGCTTCAAAGTGTTTAGTGGTAATGTTTCATTGAATTATATTAATTTTGAAAAAAGATATAATTGAATGAAGTCTAAAAAAACAAGTAAAATTGAGCATGCAAAAAAACCGGTTTTTAGAAGCATTCGTTTAAAATTATAAAAATTGATGGCTTTGCTTTTATAATAATAATGTTTTATGCTCATTTGCAATGCTAAATCCAAAAGGAATTTTTGCTGGGATAAGTATTTATTAAATAGGAATTATAATAAACTGATATTACAGTCAGAAAATCTACTTTTTCAAATTTGAAAGTATTTCTATCTAAAAGTTGAGATCTTTCTTTACATTTTACATGAGTTTATTTATTTTTTCAGTATGTTATAAGCCCAAAATTGAATTGAATACCACTGAAATTAATTTACAGAAAAACTTTTCAGACAAAATTTGTAGATAAATGCATCAGCTACAAATTTTGATCTGGAAGTTTTTCTGTATATTTATTATTTAAACTATTAGAGCGAAAAAACAAAAACATGCGGAAAATCGCATGCCTTACATCGTAAAGTTTTTCTCATGTTAAACACAACCCTTTTAAATACCCAATTTTGGATTTTAAAGTTTTTTGTATATTTTGTGAGGTTTTAAGTGTACTTTGACTAGGCTACATTGCTCATCTGTAAAAAATGTGTAAAGCACATAATATTTAGGTACGTTTTGACATCTGTATATGTTCAATATTCCTGAAAATTTTTATCCATGTGCAATTTGAAAATAAATCAATATATCTAATAGATGGGTAGTCCATGACCCATGTAGGCTTCATTATTTTGAATGAAAGCCATTTTCACCATTGAGTTTCATGTGAAAAACAAGTGGAATTCCACAAGGGCCAAACTGTATAATCAATGCTACAGTGTACATTGAAAATCTTGAATTTTCATGAAACTAGAACAATGAACTTATTTATGCTGTGTACTTGGATGCATTCCTTGAGTACTACACCATTGGCTAAAAAAGAAAGTCAATGGTACTACTTTTACTTTATCATAAAAAAACATGGCATACAAATCCAAGTGATACTAAAGGTTGGTAGGCGAGGGTTAAAAATTGATAAAAAGGTGAAAAAAACAATTAACTTATGTATGCCAAAAAGAGTTTAGTCAAACTAGTTCGAAACGAAACAGAAAAAGCTGTAATTAATTCTCATATCTATAGTTTAAATTATTTGTCGCAAATAATTTGTAATTTGAAAAGACTATGAATGAAAAAAGTCCCCCCCAGCGACGGGGGAAACAAATGGAAACTGATAACAACGTCGAAAGAAGTGACCAGTAATAACCAGGAGAAAAAATTATTCAATTCACAAAAAGCTCACTGAAGGTAGGACATATATTTCACAAAACTTTAGCTTTACCTAATATTTAAGCCATTTTCATAGTTTGGCATGCTGTGGTTTGGCATTGATTTCATTGTAAAATTCTTTCTTTTTATCAAGTGTAGGTAGTACCACCCTGGTTAGGGTAAAAATATGGGTTTAGCCTATTGTAATCCATTTACAAACACTGAAAATAGTGGGCCAAAGGCGTGCCGGTAGGATACTCGTAAAAAGGAAATAATTTTATTTTAACAGAATAAAAATTAGGCATTATGTACATAGTATTGGGTACATTATACAGACATTAAATTATAAAAAATCATAATATTCTTCGTCATCTGAGGAACTGTCATCTCCTCTTGACGTTATAATTAACAGGTCGACGGTCCAATCGATCAAGTAGTCAAGATCCCACATTTTCTCCTCTTCTTTAATGACATGCTGGACTGCTTTTCGCCAGTTCTCTGGTGTCACCTCCATAATGGCTTGATGACTTGGTAATATTGTTATTAGTTGTTGATATTAAAAAAATATTGTAAACAAAAGGACGACTAAAGAATTAATTTCGTCTACCTACTCTAGAAATGGCAATAGCGCTTCTCGATAGAATCGCTTTGGCCGAGTTGAAATATTATTATCTGAGCTATAAACGATTCTATTATCTGAGCTATAAACGATTCGTGCTAAGCGATACGCCCTCTTGCGGTTAGTGAGAGAACCGAGCTAAAAGCCATTGTGCGGCCATTGTCTTTGTTGTTGTTTATGAGATAACATAGAGCTTCAGTTGTGATTGTTAATTTTTGTGTGTTTATATATACTGTTGGAGATTTTTGAAATGAACCAGTATTGCTGTGTCCCCCAGTGTTCATCTTGGATAAAGCGAAATCCTGATTTAAGTTTTCATCTTTTCCCGAAAGCAGGAAAATCGAAGGTTTTTGTGGAAACTAAGCTTGGTTCCAAGGAACTAATTGATAGAAGATTGTTGTGGATAAGAACATTGAAAATCGGAAAAGATGTGTCAAATACGATGAAAGTCTGCTCATTACATTTTCTCGAAAGTGATTTTTTACAGAAAGGTAAGTGTACAATGATTTAAATCCTTTATATTCCATTATTTTTTTTTAGTTAGAGTAAAACGTCGAACATTAAAATCCTTTGCCGTGCCGTCCCAGAATCTGCCACTAGGATCCTGTGGTACATCCCCTGGACCATCATCCAGAGCTCTTCGAAAAAAACAAGAAGAATGTCCAACAAAAAATAGTGCCATTTGTGAACCAATGGAGGTGAATATTGAGAATCAGCAAGAGGAAATTTTGAATATAGATTTGGAGGACCAAGAAGCAGCAGAAGCCTTACTAAATTTATTTAATTCTGTTAGTTCCCAACCTCTGCAAAAATCTAATGAAGAACCCTGTGCAGGACCAAGTACAAGGGACACAGGAGTGCAAGTGAACACGCCAAAAGTGCTGACATTGTGTGAACTCATTATGGATAGTGACGAAAAACTAAAAAATTTTACAGGGGTAAATAATTTTAAAATATTTGATGCTATAGTAGAGATTTTTAAAAAATATTGTAAGGACAAAAGAAGTCATCGGTTAAGTGTAAAAGAGAGATTAATGTTAGTGTTAACGAAGTTCAAGACAAACTTAACTTATGTAACTTTGGGTACTTTATTTGGAATTTCAGCAGATTTAACAAAAACATACATATATGAAATAGTTCCCCTGTTATCGAAAGTTCTAAGACCATTAATTTATTTCCCACCTAAAAGAGAAATACTTAACAACATGCCTATTTGTTTTGAAAACTTCCAAGATGTTAGAATTGTATTAGATTGTACAGAAATTCATGTTCAAACCCCAAAATGTTTATGTTGTAGAATAAGATTTTATTCCCAATATTCCCAATCTCATATGACTGTAAAATTCATGACTGCCGTGTCTCCAGGGGGTTTAATTACTTATATCAGCAAAGCATATGGAGGAAGAACATCCGACAAAGTTATTTTTGAAGAAAGCAACATCATTGCATTGTTAGATCCTAATAGAGATGCAGTCATGGTTGACAAGGGATTTAGGATTGAAGATATTTGCAACATTCACAAAATAAAATTGATAAGACCTCCATTTTTAAAAGAAAAAAGCCAGCTTTCTACTGAAGAAGCTATGTTAAATGCCAAAATTGCAAGAGCTAGAGTTCACATTGAACATTCTAATGGGCGATTGAAAATTTTTAATATACTGAAAGGAACAATACCCTGGAACATTGTTCCTTTAGTAGATGACATTTTTGTAATTATTTGTGCAATAACCAATCTATCGTCTCCTATTTTGGCAGATGAAAGGTTTCTTTCAAAATAGATAATTTTCTTATTTTTTACATGTTTTCAATACTTTTTGGTTCAATGATGATACAAACAAGAGACAACAAAGTGTCTCTAACAGTACCTGGGAGATTACTGGATAGAAGAGGAACATTTACCTAAGTTGAAGCCTACAGATATCCAAAAATTCCTTTGGGAAATAGGACTAAAGGAGCTACTAGTTTCAGAGACTCTCCTCAGAAACTAAGTAGAAGTAAGGGGGCACAATAGATCTCTCAGGTCTCAGTGAATGTTACCACAAAAATACATACATACGTACAAACAAGTGTCTCTAATATGAGGGGATTGCAAGGAATGAGAGAACTTAATAGGACTCAGATGGAAGTACTTTGGAGTGGAAATAACACAACCATCACAACTACTGAAGATCCCTCCAGACAAACTGTTGGCCTATGTAAAAGACACGAAGCTTCTGGAATGGAAGTAGGTAGATAACATGGATAATGGTACAAAGATTCAGTTCAAGTGCCTGGGCTGTTGATCTTAACCCAAATATATGAATGAATGCAATACAAACACAACTGGGAACTTGTCAATTCAAGATAATGGCTGTTGAAGGTTTCTATCTAAAATATGATTTTAGGTAATTTTTAATATAGAACTTCCATATTACCTATCATTCATTGTACCATAAAAGTGCTTTTTGCTCAGCTTAATTCAAAGTTAAGACTAATAAGGATTAGCAGGTTTTTTAAAGTTTTTCCCCATTGAAACTGACACAGAATTTAGCACCACTGGACAACATCATACCCATATTTTGAAGCACACTATATATCATACATTTTCAATATAATACGATAGTATCAAATTTTGTGGTTTACTCATAGACAGTAATTTTTCAGTTGCTTTCTTCAGTTATTATTTTAAAGCAAAACTTTATGGATGAAACAAAAACAAATAAAAAGATTTGCTACTTTATTGTTCACAACAAAAATGCAACATTTTTTGGAAATAGTTATTTTTTACAGTGGTTAACATATTTAAAGTAAAATCAAACTCGATTTCCATAATTAAAACACTGTCATCATAAGATGCATAATATATAACAAAATATGTTTTACTCAAATTCAAAATAGCCATGCCCATTTGTATTTGTGCATAGTACTTATGTTTTTTTTTCAATTTATATTCCCCATTTTCTTGAAAAATATATTTAATGTTGGGAATTGTGTCCAAAACAGTTTTTGTTTTCCCAAAAAAAAACAATATACCTATTTGTATTTCTTAAATAAAAGATCTTACCTTCAAAAACGCATTTTATTTCTAAAAGATATAGAGGCTTATCCCCATCAAAAATAACTCCATCTGGAGAGTAGCCTAGCCATTCATTTGCGGCTGAAATGACAAATCCACACTCCACAACATTCATTTGAGATATAGTGACAAATATTTCTCTGGCAGTACTTTTCATATTGTATACCATGTTTTACATATTTATTTGTAAATGGAACTGGACAAAAGTACCTCAATGCCTTAGTTTTCCAGTTTGATTTTGAGTAAGTATAAATCTCATAACAGCGGCTACCAGTTATTCTATACTTCCTCATTTTTTTCCATTCAGCTGAATGCTGTGGAATATTTAAGCATGCTTCTATATCATCGCTACATAAATTAGCCAACACTTGTGCACAACAGTCTTTTTGAAGGATAATACTAACTGACGCCAAGTACATCATTATAATCGATTCATAAGAGTTCCTTAAAATCTCTGTCAAATGATACTTATAAGAAGTTGTATCATTTATTTGGTCAATTTCATGTACATCAACTTCCTCTACATTTCGACACCCTAGTCTAGAACATAAAATAGTGATTAAATTGAATTTAAAATTTTAAATAATAACAAACCTGTGCAAGCCAATAGCTGAATCTGGCAGTAAGTTGAAAAAAGAGTTCCTGACATCATCACCATCTACAGAAACACTGACCTTTTTAATTTTATTTTGAAAACATGGTATTTCATCCACAGGTACTGGTTTGTATTTGTCTTTTGTCACAAATTTTTGCGTTGACCAGATACACTTTTTATCCGTTTGGATACATATTCCAGTGACTCAACATCCTCCCTAAAACAGAAAAAGGAAAGCAGAAACAAGAAAAACTGAATTAATAAATTATTCATATATTGTTCAAAATTACTCTTGCACGATTGCGCTTTTTTTTTGGACCTATATACACCTTATACATTTGATAAGTAAGGCAGACACATGTTTACATCTGCCACTATTTCCAGCTTTGCAGGAACATAACATGGAATCAATTTTGATACCACTGGAAATTGATATTTTTCCTGTTATTTCATGGGGATTAGAATCCAAGGAACTAGATTGAAGACACAGACCATACAAATAAATGCTATCACTATTGACTTCCGATTTTCCTGCCAAAATTAAATGTCCTGCAATAATAACATTTTCACCTTCTACCACGCATTTTGAAGTTGTGGAGCCATCCAAATATCTCATGTATTCCAAAATGCTTAGCTTCATTTCTAAAAATAAAAAGTATTATTCAAAAGCGAGTTATGGTTTCCACTTTTTATTCAGTCGCTTACCTGACACAACTAAACTACCTACAATAAAATAAAAATGTAAATGTCCTTCAAATTATCTAAATCTAATGAAATAATACAAATGTTACTTAAAAAATACCTATCTAAAAAAAGCACTAAAAGAGACCGATTTTATAACACAACACAAACGTAAACAACACTTCAAATATAATCCTTTATCTATGAATGGTACTTAGCTAGCTTTCAGCTGTCACCGTCATGGCGCTGCGATCTTAACCCGAGTTGTCTATATTTTCTCCTTCAATTGTTTTCTTGTCTTATCAGTCTTAGTTAGGTAGCCTCGATTATTTTTGGAACAGATGCGCGCCAACACACCATTGGAAAAAAAGTTATTGGTACGGTTTGTTTGTTTATTTAGCCAGATTGCCGCCTGTGGTTTTTATTGATTGATGCATTGTACCTGATGCAATACTATGCAACTCACATTACATCATGACAGAGAGCTGGTTGAGAGCGCCTCTGTTGAGATGAAGGTGAACGAGGAGAGAGATGTCGAGAATGTAAAACGTGTGTTGTTGTTGTACAAGAAGTTAACAAATTATAACTCGTAAATCCTAACTATTATATTATTTCATAACCACAAAACCACAGTTTTTTCCTACATTCGCCACAAATTCCTAAATAGATTTGTTAGGATCAAACACCGATTTCAGCCAATGGTCGAAAAATACGCCCAAAACGCGTTCTGGCCCTCAGCATATTGCCAAAATCCGAAATTACGCTTTCCGGCCGCTTAATGTAGACCAGAACGCATTCGGGACCTTTTGCGATTGCCAGAACGCGTCTAGCACACAAATAAACCGTCCAAAAACCGATTTTGTGCCTGTCTCAGCTTGCAAACGACACATACTTAAAACATATACTTGTTTTTACTCGAACTATTGTTATGACACTTGCTGTTACATAGTACCCTTACCCTTATTTTTACAAGCTTTTGCTACCTTTACCTCTGTAAGTAAGGGTAAGGGTACTCTTATGTAACAAGAGTCTCAATAGGTACCTTTATTTTGGACAATTTCAAAAATTATTATAAAAACAAGATACCTATTTAGAATTAAAAAGAACATCCAAATATTCAATATTGTTTTACATCAAAAACTTTTCATTCTTTATTTTACAGAAAAAACATAATAAATAGTATATCTGTTAGGATCAAACACCGATATCGGCCAATGGTCGAAAAATACGGCCAAAACGCGTTCTGGCCACTACAGAAATATCGTTTTCCGGTCGTTTAGTGTAGACCAGAACGCGTTCTGGAGCCTTTGCAATTGCCAGAATGTGTATTGACTTTCCCAAGTTAGTCTGAAAGAATTTTGTTATTCGTCTACGTATAATTCTGGTGACTTAATGGCATACTTAAAACATCTACTTGTTTCTACACGAACTATTGTTATGACACTTGCTGTTACATAGTACCCTTATGGCCGATTGCACCGTATGATTAAACAGTGTTTAAATAGTTAATCGGCGATTAATTTGTAAATTGTGTTGTACCGTTCATTAAACATGGCTTAACATGACGTAAACGCTGATTACTTTAAACGTTCCTTTTTGGATGATAAAGCGACTGATTAGTAATTCTAACCTTACTTCTACATCTTTTTCGTATCTTATTTGTGGGTATTATAGTTTGTTTGACAAGTTCGTTGTTCACGGTTTCAATTTAATTAATTTTTCAAAAAATGGATTTTGCGGAGATTGACGATATGTTTTTAGAGGACGACATAGATATTCTTGATGTTATAGACTTTGGATTTCCTCGAAAAATCTATGAAAGAAAAAACTATTTCGAAGAATTAGATAATCTAACGTTTTTCAGACGTTTTCGGTTAAGAAAGGAAACAGTTTTGTATCTGCTGGAATTAATTGAGGCAGAGTTGGAATATAATAATAATTTGTAAGTAGGTAGCCATTTCATATAATATATACCATCAAATATCAATATATTATCCAAAATGTAAGTGCGCCTACCTATGCGTTTTGTAAATTGTTTATTATTTTCCTAGTTTCCTTTAATTTTATTTCAGAAACAATAGTGTAGCACCCATTGACCAACTATTAACAACACTCAGGTATTACGCTAGTGCAGGTCATTTAGCTACAGTGGCTGATTTTATCGGTATGGATACATCCACATCATCAAGAATTGTTGCAAAGGTTACACATGCAATTGCAAGTTTATATCCTCGATTTGTAAAGATGCCTAGCCAAGATAATTTAGTTAAGGCACAAACTGATTTTTATCATATAGCATCCTTTCCTCGAGTGATAGCATGTGTTGATGGCACACATGTTAAAATACAATCTCCTGGTAAGTACCTAAACAAAATGATAGGTTGAAATAATCAAAACAATTGTCAATAATTCACAATTCTGTAACATTTATATAGGAGGAGAGGATCCCGAAGTCTTCCGAAACAGAAAAGGATACTTTTCAATTAATGTTCAGGCAGCTTGCAGTTCTGATCTGAGGTTATTAGATGTTGTCGCTCGATGGCCAGGGTCAGCAAATGACAGTACAATCTTCAACAATTCAAGATTAAGGATACGATTTGAAGACCATGAGTTTCCAAACTGTATTTTATTAGGTAAAGCATACAATAATTAGACTTATTTTATGCATTTTTCATTACCTACATGAAAGTATTAATACCCTCCCGTTTTTTTTTAATACAGGTGATAGTGGCTATGGACTTAGACCTTATTTGCTAACCCCTTTAATTAATCCTATGATAAGGGCGGAAAGACTTTACAATGAGGCACAAATTAGGACTAGGAATGTCATTGAAAGATGTTTTGGTGTTTGGAAGCGAAGGTTTCCTGTTCTGGCTTATGGGTTAAGATTAAAATTAGACACAGTACTCCAAATTATCATAGCGACTGCAGTTCTTCATAATATTGCAAAAGATATGAACGAAGGAGAGCCGCCTTTACCTGAGGATATTAATGAAGATGAATTGAACTATTTAATTGCTATTGGTGATGCAGGAAATGTACCAGAACAACAAGCAAATATTAATGCCAATCATTTTAGAAATAATTTAATTAATGAGTATTTTTCAAGACTTTAATTTAGGTACACTATTTCATTCAAATATTAAGTTCTACCCTATTCATCCTCACAATAAACGAACTCTGTTACAATATCACGATATCCATCCAACCACTTCTCCTCTCTCCCTTGACTTCTTAACCCGGAGAGAGGCTACTATAATAAGAATCCCTATAATACCAATCTGACACACGGATGATGTCTTCTGGAAATCGTCCCGTTTGCCACAGTTGTAATCACATTGTAACCGTCAAACACATACTGACGGACTGCAAACAATTTTCTGCTGCACATCAGCTATTCAACCTAAGGCCTAACCTCAAGGAAATGCTCCACTGCCCTAGAGAAATCAAGAAAATCATACAGTCTCTGAAAGCTAGTAATCTATACTTATACTACAAAATCTAATTTTAAAATTTATAATAATTATATGTAAATATTTGTATTTGTTTTTCCTGTGTAAAATAAAAAAAATATTTTGTAAAATAAATGTTTTTGTTCTTAAATTGGATTTTATTATTCCTATGCAAAATAGACAAGTTTTATTAGATTTCAATTTAATTTACAACAAGCCAGATTCACATAAAAATTAAATCAAATTAAAAACAGCTAAATTACTAAATGATTTAACCTGTATGAATTATTAGTGAATGGGAAGGAGTAGAGTCATAATAAAAGCTCTGGAAAAAAGGCAGTGCAGAGTATGGACTAGAAAGGGTTTCAATAACAACATAACTTGTAAAGTTTAAACATAAAAATCATATTTATTAGAACTCAAAGTACATATTTAGATGAAAAATAAAAAACTGGTATACGCACATGCTGAAAAACACTGCTAACATTGGTTTGGAAATTTATTAAGTTTTTCTTTCTCCACTTTAATCTGAAGTTCTAACAACTGAAATTTAAGATTTCTTTCACCTTCAATGCTTAACAACTCCTCAGTTAATTTCTTTTTCTGGAATTCTGCTATTTCTAATCTTCTATCAAGAAGTTGATCATATTTCTCTGCTATTTCAGATCTTGTTAAAGCTTTGACCTGCACTGTTGGTCTACGTCTTGAAGCAGGAAGTGATTTACTTGTTTTTGTCTTTGGTGTAACAATAGTAGAATCATTTGTTTCTAAAATGAAAAAACAAATTAGAATATCAAAAATGGAATAAAAAATTTTCAATAGGTATGATTTTTTTGTCATTTAAAGTTTTTGTTATATTTTAATATAGTTATAATAAAATGAAAATCAAATGAAACCTTCATCGTTATTCCTTCTTTTAGAAGAATTATTTTCAAAATTTTTCAAGTTAGATGTAACGGGTTGTTTTAAATCTGCTGGAACATATTTCTTCCATTTTGCTTCAGTCTAGAAAAGTATACCTTTAAGTATAGTCAGAGAGAAACGTGTTTTTGTATTTTTTTTTGTTCCTAAAATTATTATGTGTAATGTTTTTAAATCAAAGGTACAATGCTACAACTAGCATGTCACACTTTCTAATCCACTGACCTCATCATAATTATGAGATGACATGTTATAATATAACTTTGTACCTTCCAATTATTTAAATATTTAATTAAATCTAGAAGTCAACCTGTTCATCACCACTCAATTCATAGACAATATCCCCTGTAAAATCCACGTAGTCTTCATCATCATCACAAAGTTGGTACTTTTTTGTATGATCTACATTTTCTGAACTATTTGACTCCTGAAAAGATGAAATTTCAAATAAACAGATTTATATGCTAATTTTGTTGAGTCAAATCTGAAAGCAAAATAACTATTCAGCTCAGAATGCTACTTACTTCTAAAGTTGATCTTCTATCTTTACTTTGTGTTGGAACTGTTGGTTCAACATCCCCACCAAACTTATTGTCTAATCCATATACTGTTTTTGAATTCATTATTGATAGGATTATATCATGACAGACATCTTTTTAAAAATGTTTATTGGGGCCACCCCCAGTTGCAAAAATCTCCTTCTTTTCTTCTGCTGCCATTTTCCGAACTTCCCTTTTTCGATTTTCATAAAATCTCTTTAATACTTCTGAAGTTCTGTATGTTGTATTTACCGCTGTAGCATTGACTTCAGCGGCTATTTTCTCCCAAATTTTATTTTTTTCCTCATTAGATACATGATCTGTTTTTTTGTTTTCAATAATGTGCTTATACTTCCCACATATATTAGCAATTAACAATTTTTCTTCTCCAGAGAAATTTGTGCAGCGCTGCCTCGTTTTCCCCCCAGAACTCATTATATTTATTTACAAATCCAATTCACCACAAATATTAAAGAAAGAAAACAATCTAAAAAAGTAGGGTTATACGCTTCTCTGCGACTACCGTGAAGATAGCAAACTGAGCAAAAATTAGATGTTGCCAAACCGTTTCTCTGATTAACTAACAACGATTATTTTTTCAGCGGTGCAATTGGAAAAAAATTAAACAACCATTAAAAGATAATCAGTGATTAGCTAATCAGTGTTTAATAAGAAAACGGCACAAACGGCCATTACCCTTATTTTTACAAGCTTTTGCTACCTTTACCTCTGTAAGTAAGGGTAAGGGTACTCTTATGTAACAGCAAGTGTCATAACAATAGTTCGTGTAGAAACAAGTAGATGTTTTAAGTATGCCATTAAGTCACCAGAATTATACGTAGACGAATAACAAAATTCTTTCAGACTAACTTGGGAAAGTCAATACACATTCTGGCAATTGCAAAGGCTCCAGAACGCGTTCTGGTCTACACTAAACGACTCTTGAGCAAAAATTACAATTTTTATATATGTTACAGTAAAAGTAGATTCTTAGGAAGAGTATACTCTTCCTAGGTAAAGTAGACAATTACTGGTCTTTTCAGTAAAAAGTATTGTAATTTGATCAACATTTACTAGTCAGAGTAGACTCTCCCTAGGTAAAGTATACTTTCACTGTCTGGAGGTAGTAAAAGTAGACTTTGTTATAGTTTGTCACCACTATCAGTATGTTATCTGTGACCACTATAACAAAACATTGGGAATTTGGTAAATGTGAGAAAAAGGGGAAGGAAATATAATCATTTGTAACGGCAGAAAAATAAAACGATTCGTCTTACTCAAAAGTACATTTTATTCTGGTGTTGTTTAATATCTTTTTCAAACATGTATTTAAGATTTAAGTTTCCCTTTGAGTTATAAATCTATTAATAGCAAGTACCTGAATCGACCCTTGTTGTTTTAAAAGCTTACAGTCTCCCTTTAAAGAAATGTTTATACATAGTGGTATTTAAAATATAAGCTAGAAGAAATATTATAATATATATTGCAAGAAAACGTAGAACGTAGGATTTCATCACATTCGGCCATCCTGATGATTATTAGACGTCCTCGTCTTCTTTTCAGTTAGTTTTTGATTCCGAGACCTACAATCAAAACAGAATAAAGTAGTTGAAGCTTAGTGTAAATGAAGTTAGGTTAGATTTTTTTTAACCATAGGCTGCACTTAAATTTATATATTTTTTTGTTTAGGTTGATTAAAACCCTTTTTTTATGCTCTTTAGAGCTCATAAAAATATAGAGTTTTTATATATATTTTCTTTCTATGCTTATGGTAGTTAAGACAATTTTGATTTTATTTTATGCTCTTTAGAGCTCATATAGTATTTCATGCTTAATATCTAGAATAGGTACTTAATTTAACTTTCCAACAAATCTAATAATTCGTCGGTGCTGTTAACACTACTGTCAGATTCGTCTTCGAGTATTACGCATGATTTGAATTTTCTTAGCTGGTCAGCCGGTACTGTGGCCTTATACTTTTTATTGTTCTGTTAGGTACTTTGGCTGATGGCAACGAAACGCTTGTCGGTTGGCGAACCTGGGTGAAGTCAGCTGAGGGCTCTGGACAGAATGATGAACTTGCGTCTCGGGACAAGAGCCAGGGAGCCTGAATCGGGTGGCGCCGGCAGTTGTCGGTATCTGTCGGCTCTCGAATCAAAGGAGGGAATGCTGGTTGTCTGCGTACAGGTGATTTGAAAACTTTTTGAGTTGAAAATTATTTATTATTATTATATTAATTTTCAATAATAACCCAACCAAAACCACCCTACCTTACCCCCTACCCTAATCCGAATCGAAAAATTGAATTGTGTAATTGACAGATTATTATAATAATTTTCAATAATAACCCAACCAAAACCACCCTACCTTACCCCCTACCCTAATCCGAATCGAAAAATTGAATTGTGTAATTGACAGATTATTATAATAATTTTCAATAATAACCCAACCAAAACCACCCTACCTTACCCCCTACCCTAATCCGAATCGAAAAATTGAATTGTGTAATTGACAGATTATTATAATAATTTTCAATAATAACCCAACCAAAACCACCCTACCTTACCCCCTACCCTGATCCGAATCGAAAAATTCTTCGTATTTTTAGTCAATTTTTGAAAAAATAAAAAAAATATAAAAATATCTTGACTCGGACACGACTCGAACCTGGAACCTCTGTGTTAGGAGCCCAGCACGCTTACGCTGAGCTAATCTCTGCACACATCAATGATATCGTATAGGTGGTTAAAAGCTTTATGGACGCATGCGCACCGGAGCCAGACAGATCTGAGCCGACAGTTATCGACAACTGCCGGCGCCACCCGATTCAGGCTCCCTGGCTCTTGTCCTGAGACGCAAGTGAATATTCTCGTCTGTGGCTCGTGTAGGTGGTGCCGACCTCGGGCGCCATCGAGTATCTCCGGTGGCGCTCGACTTTCATGCGAAGCGCGCACGGTTCTAAAGCTTTTAACCTTCTATACGATATAATTAATGTGTGCAGAGAATAGCTCAGCGTAAGCGTGCTGGGCTCTTAACACAGAGGTACCAGGTTCGAGTCGTGTCCGAATCAAGATATTTTTATTTTTATTTTCTTATTGTTTTTTTCAAAAATTGACTAAAAATACGAAGAATTTTTCGATTCGGATTAGGGTAGGGGGTAAGGTAGGGTGGTTTTGGTTGGGTTATTATTGAAAATTATTATAATAATCTGTCAATTACACAATTCAATTTTTCGATTCGGATTAGGGTAGGGGGTAAGGTAGGGTGGTTTAGTTAAAAAAGTGTATGGAAAGCGAGGAGATGTTCTTTTCATAGAGAGCGACACGGGGTGTTTGAACCGTGCGCGCCCCGCATGAAAGCCGAGCGCCACCGGAGATACTCGATGGCGCCCGAGGTCGGCACCACCTACACGAGCCACAGACGAGAGTCAAGTGAATTATGAGAACTGAGAACGGTTATGGTTCCCGGGTAAAATAGGTTATAGTGAAAACTATTGTAATCGACTGTTTGGCTAAATAAAGTGTAAATAATAAACAACCACGAAGTGTTTTCTATTACTGAACCCGCCTACATAACATGGTGGCAGCGCGGGTGTTTTAATGTGCGTAAACTTGTTGAAATCATACAAGTACAAAGGTTACACGTGTTACAACCTAAAAATCAAAGTATTTAAAAATCTAAAATGTCCACATCAGTAGCAGCACCAACTGGAGAGCTCGGCCAAGCTTACAATAACATTAATATTGTACCACCTGTAAATGTCAGTCCACCCGAAAAACTTAATTTTTCCTTGCCAGCTGCATGGCCAGCATGGCGTAAAAGGTTTGAAAGATACATGTCAGTGTCAGGACAATTAGGCAAGTCCGAAAAAGAGAAAATAGATATTCTTACTTACATCATGGGCGAAGAAGCCGAGGAAGTTATGGTCCAATTCCAAACCGTTCCTGCTACGTATGATGAAGCTCTAGATAGTTTTGAAAGGTACTTCATACCAAGAAGGAATGTTATTTTTGAAAGGTTTAAATTTAATTCGAGATTTCAGAAACCTGGGGAATCTATAGACTCTTTTATCACCAATTTACATTCCTTGTCAGAATATTGTGATTATGGCAATTTAAAAGAAGATCTTATCAGAGATCGAATAGTAGTAGGCATGCTTGATTCCAAAACTTCGGAAAGACTTCAATTAAAAGATAAACTGACTTTACAAGAGTGTGTCTTGCAGGCAAAACAAGCTGAATTGCAAGCTAATCAAAACAAGGAGCTGCAAGGCAATCAACGCTACATTGGGAAAGTGCAGGTCCCAAAGGACAAAGCTGGGGGTCCATCAAATTCACGATCAAACTCTTCTATCAAGTCGGAGGAAAAGACAAATGTTACTCTACAAAGTGTGGATTATGTGGTTTACAACCAAAGCATGTTCGAGAACAGTGTCCAGCTAACAAGTCTACCTGTAGAAAATATCAGAAGAAAGGTCATTGGGCAGTGGTTTGTAGGAAAAATAAGGTGAGCTCTATCCATTTAAATAATTTTGCAGAGTTGGAGGCCATATATAACAATGTGAATACAGACCCAAATTTAGATCAATCGGAAACTGTAGAAGACAACTTTCTGGGATCTATTACTATTGATAATAATCAGGAGGTTAATCATATTGATTCCAGTGAGTGGGTAGCTTCAATTTTTGTATCAAAACTTGACAAAAATCTAAATTTTCTAGTAGATACGGGTGCAGACATTTCATGCATACCTAAACATATGCTTAGTCCTAGTCTATGTAAACAAATTAAAGTTACTGATAAAATGGTCACTGGACCGTCTGGAATTAAATTGATGGTGTTAGGAACTATTTCTGTTGTCTTGAAGTTTGCAGATCTAAGTTTTAGTACAGATCTATATATTATTGAAAAGCTTACTAAACCTATTTTAGGAAGAACCGCAATTCAAAAATTGAATATTTTGAATTTATTTTGTAATCAGATATCTCCAGTAAATTTAGATGATTCTGTAAAAAAACCAGATTGTTGAAAAGTACCCAAAAATTTTTAATAGTGTAGGTAATTTCAAAACAGAAATGCAAATCAGATTAGTTGAGGGTGCTCCATCTTTCATTCAATCAGTTCCACGAGTTGTTCCGATTCCCCTTTTAAAGCCATTAAAGGAGGAACTGGAACGTTTAAAAACTCTTAAGATAATTGAACCTATTGAAGTTCCTACTGATTGGGTGAGTCCAATTGTTGTAGTGCAAAAAAATTCAAAAATTCGCCTCTGTGTTGACTATACTCATTTGAATAAGGCAGTTTTACGGTCACACTTTCCAATAGGTAAAGTAGAAACTATTTTAGCACAAATTCAGGGTTCAAACTATTTCTCTAAATTGGACACTAATTCAGGTTTCTATCAAATTAAACTTAGTCAAGACTCCCAACAGTTAACCACTTTTATTACTCCATTTGGGAGATTTTATTTTAAAAAGTTGCCCTTTGGTATTACCTGTGCTCCGGAATATTTTTCCATGTTACTCAATAAAATATTATCTGGCTTAGAAGGAGTAATAAGTCACATTGATGATATATTAGTACATGCTCCTACTCTTGAAGAACATAATAAAATTCTGTTTGAGGTGTTACGGCGTATTGAACAAGAAGGCATTACTTTAAATAAAGAAAAATGCGTTTTTGCTACCAAATCTCTAACGTTTTTAGGACACACTATTGCCAATACTGGAATTTCCGTTGATCCAGATAGAATAAAATCAATTGTTCAGTTCCCTGAGCCGAAGAACAAAAAAGAAATTTTGCAATATCTTGGTATGATAAATTTTTCTAGTCGCTTTATACCCGATCGTTCTCATTTACTTGAACCATTAACTTCTCTTTTAAAGAAAAATGTAGATTTTATTTGGGGAATCTCCCAAAAGGAGGCTTTTGAAAATTCAAAATCAATACTATTAAAGTGCCCTACATTAGCATACTTTGACCCCACAAAACAAATTTGTATCCAAGCAGATAGTTCATCCTATGGACTAGGGGCTTGTCTGCTTCAGACTTCAGAGGACGGAAACACTGAAGTAGTTGCATATGCTTCTCGTTTGCTTTCAAATACAGAAAAGAGGTATGCTCAAATTGAGCGTGAAGCATTGGCTTTAACCTGGTCAGCTGAAACATTTTATGAATACATTTCGGGAATCCCAGTTTTAATGCAAACCGATCATAAGCCTCTAATTCAGGTTTTACAGACAAAACCTATTGATGAATTAACCCCAAGATTACAGCGCTTTAGAATCCGTTTAATGAGATACAATTATAAAATCTATTATTCTCCAGGAAAGGAGCTCGTGGTGGCCGATGCTCTATCGCGGAATTTTCCACTGAATACTGAGTCACCTATTCAAGATGAATTGCAGTGTGAAACAGAGGCTCATGTTAGACTTATAGTCCAGTCAGTTGAGGTAAAACCTTATTTTCTAGACGAAATTAAAGCTGAACAAGAAAAAGACCCTATTACAGTTCAAATAAGAAAATATACTGAGACAGGTTGGCCAAATAAAATTATTTTGGGTAATGATTTCTTGCCTTATTATCAGTACAGATTTGATTTTTCGTTTTCTGAGGGGTTTTTATTGCGAAATTCTCGTATTTTTATTCCGGCTTCACTTCAATTAAAATGTCTGAAATTTATTCATGATGGGCACCAAGGAATTGTAAAGTGTAGACAAAGGGCAAAAATGTCTGTGTGGTGGTTAGGTCTTTCTACTCAAATAGAAAACTTGGTTAGAAATTGTCCCCAATGCGTGGAAAATAGAATTAGCTTTAAAGAACCTATGATCGGTGAAAGTTTTCCCGACCGTGCTTGGCAGAAAATTGCGTTAGATTTGTTCAAGAGCAATAATATTTGGTATCTTATTGTTACAGACTACTACTCAAGATTTTTTGAAATATTTCAGCTTACAAAAATGACCGAATTAGTCATCATAAACAAATTGAAACAGTTATTTTCTAGATATGGAATTCCAGAAGTAGTTAGGTCAGACAATGGTCCGCAATTTCAGTCTGAATTTAGAAAGTTTTCCAATGAATATGAATTTAAACACATAACGAGTAGTCCTTACTTTGCACAGTCAAACGGCTGTGTTGAGGCAGCTGTTAAAATTGCAAAAAATCTTTTAAAAAAAAATGATGACCTTTATAAAGCCTTACTGGCTTATCGAACAACACCCTTAGAGTGCGGCTTTTCTCCAAGCGAGTTGATGTTTGGGAGAAAGGTGCGCTCTTTTATGCCATTGTTGCCAAGCCAACTTAACAATCCAATTGACGAGCAATTTTTGATCAATAGGGAAAGTAAGGTAAAAGAAAAGTCCATCAAACAATTTAATAACAGACACCGGTCCAGAAAGTTACCTGACCTAGAGGTAGGAGATTATGTCTGGGTAACGGATTTAAGAGTTTACGCTAAAATACTCAAATTTTTAGAAGAACCTCGTTCATACCTAATTGAATCTAACTCTGGAATTTATCGAAGAAACAGGTGGCACCTGATTCCAGCACCATATTATACTCAGTCACAGTTTACCCCGGCATATACTTCACCCGATAATTATCAACCTCTAAATTGTAATAACAAAAGTTCAAATTTAACAGAAACATATTTTTTAATAAAGCGTGTCATACCCTTAAACCAAAATTTACTTTTAATTAGTGCGTCACATTTACGATACCCAATGTGTCCAATATCATCATGATATTTTCTTAATATATTGAACCTAGCGAATTTTGGTATAACTAGTTTTTCATTTTTATCTGCTGTTATACGATATATCTATTATTTTTAATAGTGTATAAAGCTTTCAATTGCTGATCACAATTTTTTTGAGATAATTTATTATAAATTGTTTTTATAGTGTCATCTTGGTGCTGAACGCATAAAAACCAGTCATCAGAACAAATAATGTTGGATACATTACGACTTAGAGCGTCTACATGCTTCATTTTATTTCCTGGCTTATGTTTAATTTCAAAATCGAAGTCTTGGATGGTTAGCCACCATCGTGCTACACGTGGTAACATATCACGTTTTGTAAAAGTAGACCGAACAGCTGCGCAATCAGTTACAATTACAAAATGTATCCCGGTTAAATAAATTTTAAATCGTCTAATCGATTCCACTATAGCAAGGGTTTCCAGCTCATAAGAATGATATAGCATTTCATCTTTAGATGTCATACGACTATAATACATCACAGGTTTAAAGTTTTTCCCATGTTTTTGTAATAAAATGCTAGCTATACCCTTGCTACTGGCATCTGTATGTAATTCAGTTTCTAAATTTGGATCATATATACAAAGTACTGGCCTTGATGTTAATTGTTTTTTCATTTCAATAAATGAATTTTCCTCTATAGATGACCACTTCCATGGTACTGATTTTTTAAAGAGATTCGTCAATGGAGCTACTATTAGCGCATGATCCTTGACGAACTTCCTAAAATATGAGCTCAAACCAAGAAACTGTCTTAATTGATGCAAATTTTTAGGTACTGGAAAATTTTAAACGGCCATAATTTTATGTGATCCTGGACGCATTCCCTTTGCATCTATTTCATATCCAAGATAATCGATACTAGTTTCAAAGAAGAAACATTTTTCTATATTCAATTTTAAATTTGCTGTTTTTAACAACTTCAAAACGATTTCTAGCATTTTAAGGCCTTCCTCTACTGTCTTGGATGAAATTAATATATCATCTAAATAAACGCTTACATTTTTGTGACACAGATCGGAGAATAAATTGTTTAATAACCTTTGAAAAGTCGCTGGAGCATTCGATAATCCGAAGGGCATCCGTAAAAATTCGTATTGTCCGTCCTGCGTCACAAAAGCTGTTTTAGTTATTGAATTTGATGCAACACGTATTTGGTAGTACCCTTGTGTCATGTCCAAACTAGTAAAATACTGTTGTCCTGCAAGACGACCGATTTGGTCTTCTATATGTGGAAGAGGATACCTGTCCTTTTCTGTTATAGAATTTAATTTTCTATAATCTATACATAATCTATGATCACCGTTTTTCTTTTTAACCAAAATTGCATGACAGAAGCTAACTATCCTATTGCATGGAAATTACTATGTCAATATTATGAAAATCACAATTTAATAATTTTTAACAATATACAAGCAATTTTTGACCAACCGTATATGTCAAAAAAGGATAGTGGGGGTTTAAGAGATCTGTATTTGAATACCACAAAAAACTTGAGAGCTTTGGAGAGTTTTGGTGAACCATCAGTTGATACAATTTTAATATATATTAAACAGTAAGTTTGATTCCGAAACAAAAAAAGTATGGGAAATATATAAAAAAGAGGGAGACAAACCAAACATGAAAGATATGGAAACATTTTTGATTTATAGGTTAGGTTTACTGAAAAAACTTGAATATAAAAGCTCTTCTTCTAGGGACACAATAAAGAGTGAAATTAAGGTTCCAAGGAAAGGTGTCTCACATGTAAGCACTGTCAATAAAACGAAATGCTATTTTTGCAAAGGGGACCACTATATTTACAATTGCGAAACATTGTCAAAAATTCCAGTTTCTGAAAAAGGAAAAAGGGTATTCGAGAAAAAGTTGTGCACTAATTGTTTGAGACCGGGCCATTTTTCAAAAGATTGCAATTATTCCGGGTGCAAAAAGTGCCACCGGAAGTACAATACAATGCTACATATTGAGAATTACAATGAATCACAATCCTCAGAAGTAGCAGGCACATCAATTGAGAATAAAAGTAATGAAACTAATATATCAATGCACGTTATTGAATCTCTGGTTCCATCGCAAATCCTCTTGGCTACGGCTATGGTCCAAGTGAAGGATCACTATGGGAAACTCCACCTAGCCCGCGTTCTGCTAGATAATGGATCCCAGTGTAACTTTATCACAGAACAGTTTTGTGATAGGTTAGGCCTAAATAAATTAAAATTTAATTTTGCAATTAGTGGCGTTGGTAAGGCATTATCTTTTGCTAATAACAAGGTCAACATCGAAGTAAATTCACTGCAATCAAATTACAGAACTGAATTGTCGTGTTTAATATTGAATAAAATTACAGAACATTTACCTCTTTTAACTATAGACAAATCCATAATAAAAATACCCTCCAATATTCAGTTAGCAGATCCAGAATTTTATAAAAGTAAACAAATTGACATGCTGTTAGGTTGTGACGTATTTTGGCAAGTATTATCAGTGGGTCAAATCCAATTAGGCAAACAATTGCCAATATTACACAATACACGGCTAGGGGGATAGTAAGTGGGGCTATAAACAATTTACAAAAAAATAACAATAAAGCAATTGTATGTCATTTTATACAACCGGACGAGACATCTATAAATGAACAGTTAGCCAAGTTCTGGCAACTAGAAAACTATGAAAACTGTAAGGTGATGTCGGACTCGGATAAAATTTGTGAAGAGCATTTTACACAAAACACTATACGTAATTCTAACGGTCAATTTGTAGTAAGAATGCCATTAAATGAAAAAATATACGATTTAGGGGAATCAAGGATTTCCGCAGTCAACCGATTTCTTTCGTTAGAAAGAAAACTTGAGCGAAACTTAGAATTAAAAGATCAATACGTTCAATTCATGCGGGAGTATGCACAATTAAATCATATGTATAAAATATCTGAAAACAATGACACTCAATAATTAACTTACTATTTACCTCATCATGCGGTGATAAGAGAATCAGCCATTACTACTAAATGTCGCGTCGTCTTTGACGCAAGCGCAAAAACTACAACGGGAATTCCTTTAAATGACGCGCAATACAGTGGACCTACGGTACAATCAGACTTGTTCACAATTCTATTAAGATTCAGATCAAGACAATACGTATTAAGCGCAGATATTTCGAAAATGTACCGCCAAATATTAATAGATGAATCGCAAAGGTGTTTGCAAAGAATAATTTGGCGTGAAAACTCAAGCGATGAGCTACAATGCTACGAGCTGAAAACCGTGACGTATGGGACCAGCTCAGCACCATTTTTAGCGACAAGATGCCTTTCACAATTAGCAAGAGATACAGAAGCAGCGCTGCCACACGTGTCACGAGTCATAAAGGACGATTTTTATATGGATGACCTTTTAACGGGCTGCGATTCTATAGAGGAACTTTTAACAATTCAAAAAGAGGTTACCAATGTTTTAAAATCCGCGGGTTTTATATTAAGAAAATGGTTAACTAATAAAACAAAACTTTTAGATAAATTCGAAATAAACGATGAGAGTACTATAAATATTTTGCATTTAAGTCAAGACGAAAATAGTAAAACTTTAGGGCTATATTGGAATTCGCATAACGATACTATACAATATTCTATTAATTTAGAATGCCCTACAGTTGTTACAAAACGTATAATTCTGTCTGTTTCGTCTCAAATATTTGACCCGTTGGGATTATTATCACCCGTTACAATAAAGGCTAAGATTATTTTACAGAAATTGTGGCAGGCTGGAATAAAATGGGACGAAATCGTACCCACAGAGATATTAACTGATTGGAAGAATTTTCGCAATAATTTAATTAGTCTAAATGACTTAAAAATTCCTCGATTCGTGTTGTCTGAAAAATCAATTTCTATTGAGCTTCATGGGTTTTCAGATTCCTCTGAAGCAGCGTATGGCGCATGTATTTATTTGCGATCACGTGATAGTACCGGAAGGTATATAACGCAATTATTGATGGCAAAAACACGTGTTGCTCCCATCAAACAAATCAGTCTACCGAGACTAGAATTATGTGCCGCCAACCTCCTAGCAAATTTAAGTCAGGAAATATTAAACTCCATGCATTTACAAGTCGATAAAAAATATTTTTGGAGCGACTCTACTATAACTTTGGGCTGGATACGCGGCGCGGCAAACAAATGGAAGGCATTTGTTGCCAACCGAGTTGGAAATATTCAAACCCTGACCGAGCCAATAAATTGGCATCATGTACAATCTAAACAAAATCCAGCTGACTTGCTTACGCGTGGTTTTAGTGCAGAAGAATTAGTATCATCAAATTTATGGTGGCATGGCCCTGAGTGGCTCCTGACTGATGAGTCAGAGTGGAAGGTTGACAACGTAAGGATCACGGAGCTACCTGAATTTAAATCTACTTGTTATGTTACAGTGAACAAGGATGATTATTTATTCACGCGTTTTTCTTGTCTCAATAAATTAAAAAGAGTAATTTCAATTTGCTTTAGATTTATTAATAACTTGAAAACTCCTAAACATGAGAGAAAAAGTGGACCCTTACAAGTTGAGGAATTAAATTATTCAATGACCGTTTTAACAAGACTAGCGCAATTCCAGTCATTTTCTAATGAATTTAATGATCTCTGCAACCAGAGAAGTGTTTCAGGTAAAGTCGTCTATTAATGCTCAATCCATTTTTGGATGAGAATAAATTAATCCGAGTAGGTGGCAGGTTACGAAACTCCAAGCAATTTACCTTTGACAAAAAACATCCAATAGTGTTAGATCCTAAACATAATCTCACTAAATTGATAATGAGTCATGAACATAAAAGTCTGCACCACTGTGGTCCTCAACAATTATTAGCATCCTTAAGAGACACCTATTGGCCTTTAGCTGGTAGAGACGCTGCACGAAAAATCACCTATGCTTGCGTACAATGTTTTAAGGTAAAACCAACATCATTCCACCCCCTTATGGGAGATTTACCGGAATGCCGTATTTCGCAAACTCCTCCATTTTTTAATGTCGGAATTGACTATGCCGGACCTGTTCTAATAAGGGACCGGAAATTACGAAATGCGAAATTAATAAAGGCATATATTTGTGTATTTGTTTGTATGTCGGTAAAAACTATTCACCTTGATTTAGTGACAGATTTATCTACCGAAGCCTTTATGGCAATGTTTAAAAGATTTATAGCAAGAAGAGGAAAGCCTCAAAATGGATATTCCGACAACGGTTCTAACTTTTTAGGAGCAAACTCTAAACTGTCTGAGATGTTTAAATTCTTAAGGGATTCATCCGATAAAATTAACGATTCATTAAGTAATGAAGGTGTACAATGGCACTTTATACCACCACATGCCCCCAATTTTGACGGCTTATGGGAGGCAGGGGTCAAAAGCGCCAAGTTTCATTTAAAAAGAGTTACAGGAAATTTGAATTTAACCTATGAGGATTATTCGACTGTTTTAATTCAAATTGAAGGCATCCTCAATTCCAGACCTATCACACCCTTATCCTCTAGCCCAGATGACTATACCCCACTCACTCCGGGCCATTTTTTAATCGGTAAACCAATGACAGCAATTCCGGATCCTGATCTTCGGCAAGTTCCAGTGAACCGACTTAATAAGTATCAGCAGCAGCAACAAGCCGTTCAATGTTTCTGGAAAAGATGGCAGAATGAATACATTTCAGAACTTCAATCACGCCAAAGGTGGCAGAAAAATGTAACCAACCTCCTGAAGATTGATAGTCTAGTAGTAATTAAAGAAGACGACCAGCCACCTCTCCAGTGGAAGTTGGCACGAGTAGTTGCACTTCATCCCGGAACGGACAATATAGTGAGAGTGGCAACAGTTCGAGTGTCTACAGGAAATATTTTTAAAAGACCCATATCGAAACTGTGTGTTTTACCCATTGAATAATGAACAATTCTTATTAGCTCTTATGTTTTATAATTTTGTTAGTTTGTTTACAATAATTAATTAATTAATGTACTTTTCCTCGTACATATCAAGGCGGGCGGCATGTCCAGACTCCACCGAAAATTTGTAAAACCGGCAACGTCGGCAAAAAGTGTAAGGGTTGATATGTAACGAGAATAGCGCAGAAGCAAGCAACCGTTCGTACTAAAAACCCGATCATATAACTTGTACAAAGTTTTACAATAAAACCTATGAAAATATCGATCTATTTTAATTAAGATAAAAACAACAAAAAAAAGGTGTTACAGTCCACACACTAAACAAACACCATGACAACACGCATGAATCACCCAGAATGAAGAAGTTCATCGATAAGCCGATGTAACGTGCTCTTTTTATTCTTTTACAGTTCCATTATAATTATACGTCTGATAATATTCTATTTCTCAAGTACTCGTAAATAGTGTTGCATACCTTAAGTTCCAAGTCTATTGGTTGCTGTAAATAGTGTCGCATACCTTATTTTGGCAAGATTCGTTCGTTATTGTCTAAGGCATTTTTATTGATGACTGGAGATTGAGTAAGGTGAGGCTAACTATCAACACGGACGAACGCGATTTTTAGTGTTGAATGTAGACTCGCGAATATTCTTGTGGGAAGTCAGTTCGGTGTCATTTTGGTGATTTCCGGCATTGGAAGAGGTTGTTGGTTTTTGGAGGTGATGTTAACAAGTGAGCTGAACTCCACGGTTTTACTATCATATCTGGCTGTATTTGGGCCATCTTAATTGGATTTTGAAGCAAAACCATTTTATTTTTAACTTGACCATTCTGTCTTACCTCAGTGGTTGATATTTTTGGATTTTGGTGTCAAGTTAGAATTACCGCTTGCGGGATTTATTTGAGGGAAGCCATTGTCGATTAGCAGGTGCCGTTCCATAACCGAACAGTGTTTGACTTAAAACCCTATAACATCTAGGGTTTTTTTTTATCCTGGAGGATCCATCCCTGTATTCATCAGGAAGATCTACCTTTTCCTAGTTATTGGAGGATCCCAACTTCAGCAGTTCATCTGAAAGTTCAACCATACCACCATACTGAGCATCTAGAACGCGCTCAAAAGAAAAGGAAGAAAAGGTCCACACTCCGAAGTGACTTCAGAATCAGATAAGCTTATCTAACTATAGTTTTATTTATTTGGTAAACTAAATTTAGTGTGATCACACGTACCCTATATACGAATTATTTTTTTTTCTTCTATCCTATAGTATTATCTCTTTGTGCGTAATATTGTATTTATGTTGACATAATTTTGTTCTAAATTTGTTAGACCAGTTCAACTTCACTTGATCAATTTGTTTTGTTAAGTAAAGTAATTTAACGTATTTCAATCATAGTTTTATTTATTTGGTTCACCATATATTTTTATATTTTTTTTTTTGGGTAACTTATCTTGTGGCTCTGCTAGTGCCTACAAGACCTAGGGGTTTCCGGCTTGAACCGTCTAAGCCGGTGGCGCGGCTCACTTTTCTTTCTACCCTCTACGGCTGAGCTCGGGCATAATTTGCCAGTAGAGAGACCGCTAGTGGGGTCTAAATAGGGAACTACACAAAAAAACGTGGCAAATTTTTGGCGCCCAACGTGGGGCATTTATGGTGAACTAAGTAAATTTTATAAAGATCTATCAATTTAGTAGCGTATTTATTCATATATAATATTATTTTTCGGATTACATTTGATAACTTATTTACTTATCGCTAACTTATTGTCGATTTATATATTTACCTATTGCGTTGGGTTTAGTACATTCTCTTTCCTTATATAAATATTTTTTTTTATTTCTTTTCGTAGTAGGGTTATTCGTACTGGTTTTGTTTTGTTTGTATTTTTGTTTCGTCGTAATTTTGAACAGTTCTTCTTTGCACATCGAGATGGATTACAAGATGGACGTTAGTTATTTGAAAAAGGAAATGCTCATCTATGAACTTGTTGTCCGAGGTATTGCGGCTGATTCCAATCTAACAGTTGATCGGTTGAGAGCAGCTCTGAGACCCGTCTTACAGATGGAGAAGAGAGGATCCTTCACTCCACCCCCGTATTCTTTAAAATTTAGCGATGAAAAAGTTCAAATTAAGTCTCTTTTAGATCAGGTTAGGGAAACTATTTCCACCATTGATGCTGGCAATTCGCAGCAAAAATATCATTCTTCTCTCTCTAAGTTGGTACATCTTAATCACCGTGTCCAACGGATTCCTGAATCGGGGTTGACCCCTCAAGAGATTTCGGAGAGAGCTAATCTGCAGATGGACGTGCTGAGTACATTGGATTCTTTAGAAACCGCCGCTAGAGGTAATCCCGAACTTAGTGTAATCCTTCATGAATCTGATGAGGAGCTCCATTCCTCACCCAATGTTTCGCGATGTAACCCTCGTCCTCAGGCTACGTCGTTACAGTCCAGTTATAAACCACCAAACCTGGAGAAGTGGAATCTCAAATTTACGGGAGATGCTAAATCGTCTGTACATAATTTTCTTGAGAGAGTTAGAGAACTGAGTAGGGCTCGTAATATTTCGGAAAGTCAGTTATTCGATAGCGCGATAGATTTATTTACTGGTAAGGCTTTGAATTGGTATCGAGCCAATATCGATAGGTTTAACGATTGGCCTAGTTTGTCTGATTTACTTCGTCGTCATTTCGAACCTCCTGATTATAGATCTCGTCTTTTTAAAGAAATCATTGAACGAACTCAAGACACTTCGGAAGGCATAATTGAATATCTTTCTTGTATGCAGGCAATGTTTAGACGCCATGGTGGTCTCACTGGAGAAGTCCAATTAGATCTTTTGATTCGTAATTTGTCACCTTTTTATACCACGCAGCTTCCTGTCGTCCAAACCATTGAGGAGCTTGAAGCAGAATGTCTTAAGTTAGAGACTAAAAAGTATCGTGTCGAGAACTATGTTCCCCCTTCGCGTAGGAAAAATCAGTTTGTGGAACCTGACTTCGCTTTCGTAGACGTATTACCCACGGCAGCAGATCCGCAACATCTTTCAAATCTTGACAATAGCTCTGTCGGCGTTAATAGGATCGATACACCTGATAGTAGTCGTCCGAACAGGAATATCGTTTGTTGGAATTGTCAGAATACGGGACACATAAACCGGAACTGTCCAAATCCCCGGAAAATACATTGTTTTCGTTGTGGAACGCCTAATGTTACAGTCAGGGCTTGTCCGAAATGTAGTAATTCGGGAAACGGAACAAGGGAGAATCGTTAGGTCGTGACTTTCTTTCCCTAACAACATCAACGACCGACTATGTTTTTCCTAATAAAGTACTTTTAGATTTCGTTATCTCACACGCTCAAGGTGATCAGCGTCCCTATCTTCAAGTTGATGTATTGGGCTATTCTATGTTAGGTCTTCTTGATTCTGGTGCTAGCCGAACTATAGTAGGATTGCCAGGGTACGAAATACTTTTAAGTTTAGGTCTTAAACTCATTAAGCACTCTTTTACCTGTACAGTTGCGAATGGGGAGACTTGTCACAGTATTGGTTATATACAAACACCTGTCACTTTATTGAACAAAACTAGGATTATAGATATTTTAGTACTTCCTGAACTTTCGCATAACATCATTTTGGGAATAGACTTTTGGAGGGCAATGGAGATTATTCCGGACCTTAAGCAGGATGTGTGGCGTTTTTCGGAGCCTTCAGCTAACATCGATGTGTCGTTTATTAAGAGTGCTGATAGCTTAAACCAATCAGAAAGGCGTGCCTTAGACGAAATGGTTACCCGTAAAATCTCGGAAATAGGCACTGGTCTTGGTTGTTGTAAAGTAGCAGAGCATGACATTATTTTAGAACCTGGAACCAAGCCGATTAAGCAACGTTATTATCCGGTATCCCCTTTTAAACAGAAGATTATCGACGACGAGGTTACTGAAATGCTGAATTTAGGTGTTATTGAAAGGTCGAATAGTCCATGGTCTAGTCCAGTGTGTCTTGTTCGTAAGAAAGATGGTTCGTATAGATTCTGTATCGATTTCCGTAAGGTGAATTCAGTGACTAAAAAAGATGCATATCCAATTCCTTATATCTCCACCATCCTAGATCGCTTGAGAGATACTCGTTACATTAGTTCCATCGATATCAAATCCGCTTTTTGGCAAGTACCGCTTAGTGAGTCATCTCGGGAGTATACAGCTTTTACTGTTCCTGGTAGAGGTCTTTTCCAGTTCCGTCGAATGCCCTTTGGACTTTCAAATGCTCCTGCAACCTGGCAGAGAATCGTAGACACCATTTTAGGTCCTGAACTCGAACCAAACGTCATGGTATACCTTGATGACATCATTATTATTACGAATAACTTTTCTGACCACTTACGACTCTTGGGGGAAGTTCTTGATCGTTTGTGTAAGGCCGGTTTAGTTGTGTCGAAGGAGAAGTGTAATTTTTGTAAGCCGCAATTAAAATATCTTGGCTACGTAGTTGATGATAAAGGTCTGCGACCGGATTCTGAGAAGGTAGAGGCTATAGTGAATATTCCGCCACCTCGTAATGTTAACGAAATACGTAGGTTTGTAGGGACAGCTTCTTGGTACAGACGATTTGTACCCAACTTTTCCTCTCTATTAGCTCCGATCCTTAAATTGACCAAGAAAAATGCCAGGTGGCATTGGACAGCAGATTGTCAACGTTCGTTTACCAACCTTAAGGAATGCTTAGTGTCTGCTCCTATTCTAACTTCTCCTGACTTTGAAAAAACTTTTTATTTGCAAACTGATGCCTCTAATTATGGTCTTGGTGCTGTTCTAACCCAGCAGTATGAAGAAGGCGAAAAGGTTATCTGTTATTTGTCTAGGTCTTTATCTAAACAGGAAATGAAGTTGTCAGTGACTGAAAAAGAGTGTCTTGCTGTTATTTGGGCGGTTGAAAAACTACGTCATTACTTAGATCATGTACATTTTATTGTTATCACCGACCATGCGTCTTTGCTGTGGCTCCATCGATTAAAAGATCCCCAAGGTAGGCTTGCACGTTGGCAGTTGCGCTTGCAGCAATATGATTTTGAGTTGATTCACCGTAAAGGTAAAGATCATATAGTTCCTGACTTTCTCTCTCGATCAGTACCTGTTTCTGTCGATTCTATATCCGTTTTAGATCCTCCCATGACCACCAACGACAAATGGTACTCATCAATGCTTCAATCGGTTCAAGCAAATCCATTGAAATATCCCTTGTGGCGAGTAAACAATGAAACTTTATATAAACTCGTAAAACCATCGATTCCTGATCTCTCGTCACCTGCTGATGACTGGAAAATAGTGCTCAGAATAAGGTAGAACAGAAGTTGCCTACAGGGTTGATGGGAGAACGACCAGAAGTAACCGAACCATTCCAAGCCATTAGTCTTGATTATATAGGACCACTTCCACGGTCGAAGCGGGGTTACCAATATATTCTTGTCGTGTCGGATTATTTTAGTAAAGCAGTCTTTTTATACCCTTGCCGAACAGCTACAGCTAAATCTTTGGTAGAAATTATGGAGAGTTTCTTTCTTTTGTACGGTACCCCGATGACGTTGACTTGTGATAACGGAGCTCAAATGAAATCCAACGAATTTCGTAAATTGTGTGAGAGGTTTAACACTCAGATATTTTTCACAGCTTCTTATAACCCTCGAGCTAACCCCACCGAACGTCATAATAGGGTAATCAAAACGATGTTGCGTACCTTCGTAAAACAGGATAATCATCGAACGTGGGATGAACATCTGAATGAGATAGGTTGTGCTATTCGAACTTCGCCTAGTGAAACTACTAAGTATAGTCCGTATTTCGTTTTATTTGATAGAGAGCATAAACTTTATGGTACTGACCATCAAACTAAATTTCCTTCCAAGTCAATCCCTTTAGATACTTTCGTTAAAAATCGCTGTGAAGGATTTGTTAAATTATATCGTCAAATACAGGGGCGCATCGAGACTACACAAAAGAATAATGCTAATCGCTATAATTTACGTCGACGCCCACTTTCTTTTAATTGTGGCGACAAAGTCTGGCGAAGAAATAAATCTTTATCTGATGCGCTAAATTATTATAGTGCGAAATTAGCTCCGGTATATTTAGGTCCTTTCATTATCAAACGTAAGTGTGGTACTTGGTCATATGAACTCCAAGACGATTCGGGTAATTCTAAAGGTGTTTGGCATGTGCAAGATCTAAAACCGTTCTATGAGTCTCTATCCTCAGATGTGGAATAACACACCCAGTTCGCTTAGTATATTACCTTGTACTTTTGCTAGTTGTATTGTCTCTTTGTATCTTTTCTTTTCTTAACTTCTCGTTTCTTTTTTTTGGTGTTTGTGCCCTGTGATTGGGGCTTGAGAATTCAATCACCCGGGGATTGTCCAGGCGGGGAGGTAGGAGCCCTCCAACCTAACCACATTTTGGCCACACTATCATTTGGTTGGGATTGGTGCAGTTGGTTTTGTTCCAGTATACGTTTCTTAGTTCTTTCGCTCTGTCAGATTTGTAGGTGAGTGCAGCCAGGGTTGCTCGTGCCTTAGGGACCACCTTGTGTGAGTACGAGGCTCTGGGCTGTTCTTTTAAACCGCATCTGCAATCTGCAGAATGGCTGAAATTATGTGTTGTTTCGTTGAATACCTTCTTAGCTTCCAGCACCCACCCTATAGAACGCCAGTAGGTCATGTATGTTGTTCGGGTTGTCCAGTACCCTTTGTAGAAATCTGGTCATGTATGTTGTTCGGGTTGTCCAGTACCCTTTGTAGAAATCTGGTCATGTATGTTGTTCGGGTTGTCCGGTACCCTTTGTAGAAATCTGGTCATGTATGTTGTTCGGGTTGTCCGGTACCCTTTGTAGAAATCTGGTCATGTATGTTGTTCGGGTTGTCCA
The DNA here is from genome assembly GCA_949126875.1 of Lochmaea capreae. Lineage (NCBI taxonomy): Eukaryota > Metazoa > Arthropoda > Insecta > Coleoptera > Chrysomelidae > Lochmaea > Lochmaea capreae. Next base: position 23,213,932 of record OX421409.1, on the reverse strand, counting down.
GTACCCTGTGTAGAAATCTGGTCACGTATTTTGCATCTACCGTTATTTCTTCAAAATTACGTGTAGTTTAACTTGCCTATCGTTTTATTTTTTTTTATTATTATAACCTCTCTTTCCCAGGAACTTCTTTTTAGGAAGCACTCATTGATATTTTGAGTCATCGTCGCAAATCTTTAGGAAGATTTCCTCCTTTCTTTGGAGGGGGGATGTTGTAACGTGCTCTTTTTATTCTTTTACAGTTCCATTATAATTATACGTCTGATAATATTCTATTTCTCAAGTACTCGTAAATAGTGTTGCATACCTTAAGTTCCAAGTCTATTGGTTGCTGTAAATAGTGTCGCATACCTTATTTTGGCAAGATTCGTTCGTTATTGTCTAAGGCATTTTTATTGATGACTGGAGATTGAGTAAGGTGAGGCTAACTATCAACACGGACGAACGCGATTTTTAGTGTTGAATGTAGACTCGCGAATATTCTTGTGGGAAGTCAGTTCGGTGTCATTTTGGTGATTTCCGGCATTGGAAGAGGTTGTTGGTTTTTGGAGGTGATGTTAACAAGTGAGCTGAACTCCACGGTTTTACTATCATATCTGGCTGTATTTGGGCCATCTTAATTGGATTTTGAAGCAAAACCATTTTATTTTTAACTTGACCATTCTGTCTTACCTCAGTGGTTGATATTTTTGGATTTTGGTGTCAAGTTAGAATTACCGCTTGCGGGATTTATTTGAGGGAAGCCATTGTCGATTAGCAGGTGCCGTTCCATAACCGAACAGTGTTTGACTTAAAACCCTATAACATCTAGGGTTTTTTTTTATCCTGGAGGATCCATCCCTGTATTCATCAGGAAGATCTACCTTTTCCTAGTTATTGGAGGATCCCAACTTCAGCAGTTCATCTGAAAGTTCAACCATACCACCATACTGAGCATCTAGAACGCGCTCAAAAGAAAAGGAAGAAAAGGTCCACACTCCGAAGTGACTTCAGAATCAGATAAGCTTATCTAACTATAGTTTTATTTATTTGGTAAACTAAATTTAGTGTGATCACACGTACCCTATATACGAATTATTTTTTTTTCTTCTATCCTATAGTATTATCTCTTTGTGCGTAATATTGTATTTATGTTGACATAATTTTGTTCTAAATTTGTTAGACCAGTTCAACTTCACTTGATCAATTTGTTTTGTTAAGTAAAGTAATTTAACGTATTTCAATCATAGTTTTATTTATTTGGTTCACCATATATTTTTATATTTTTTTTTTTGGGTAACTTATCTTGTGGCTCTGCTAGTGCCTACAAGACCTAGGGGTTTCCGGCTTGAACCGTCTAAGCCGGTGGCGCGGCTCACTTTTCTTTCTACCCTCTACGGCTGAGCTCGGGCATAATTTGCCAGTAGAGAGACCGCTAGTGGGGTCTAAATAGGGAACTACAAAAAAAACGTGGCACCGAAACGAAAATTTTTTTTGAATTTTGGAGCTAGTTACTATAACCAGTCCAAGGAGGCTCGATATACCCCCTAACGGAGTATAGCCCCTGTCAGGCTGAAATTTGAGAGAGGTAAGAAATTTACAACGGTATTTCACAACAGTACCGTTGGAAAATCCTCAGAGCGATATGCGAGCCATGTTGGCACAGACGCAGTAGTCAATCCCCCAAGTAGATTCAACTAATGACAGCAGACCTCAGCCACCTCTGCCTCCTAGGCTGATTAACCCCCCGACGCTGAACCCTGGAACACATTCCAGACCGCTCTGAGTTCCTCCAACACCCACTATTGAGAAATCCAACAAAAAAAATTCAAAGGGAAGGGTATACAATAAAATATAGACAAAATGAATGTATGTCTATAAGTGAAATATCTAGATCAATCTTTCGGAATGATCATAGATAGAGATAGGTAATGAAAAAGTAGATACAAAAAAATTACGTAGACAAGATATTAGGTAAGGTATTGAATGTAGATCAGCAAATAAAAATCTTTTTGTAATGTAAGTTGATATCTCGAGCATGTAGATAAAAATGTTTAAAACAATTAAAATACTGAAAAATTTTCAACAAAGAGGTAATGAAAATTTTAAGATAATTGAAATTTCAAACTTTTAAGATAATAAAATTTAAAGATAGTTAAGATAATATAAAAGATAATAACTTTCGATATCCCATGATATATCAGCAAATATTCAAAACTAATTGCAAAGTCAAATTGCCAATGGTCTTCCAAAAAAAAATTTTTATATACCCTTTCGGTATATAAATACAGACAAGACATCATCTGCCTGCAAAGATAAGATAAAGATAAGTACTAATTAAGATAAGATAATGAAGATTTAATATCACCCTTAATACTTAAGATAAATGATGACAGTTTCTTCAAATCAAGAAGACCAAATATTTAATAACCTTAATGCTTGGGCACCATCATGTTTATTAAACTCAAATTAATTTGACTATGCATTTTAACTTTCCAAAATTATAATATTAATTGGATATTTGAGAATTTTCTAAAAATTCCCAACGTATTTTCTATTATAATTCTCAGATTAGAATTTTATCCTGCTAGGAGATATTTATTAACTTATTTATTGAACCTGAATGCTATTTTGCCAATCAATAGGAAAAAAAGTCAAGTCATTATCACATTTATAGTCAGAGAAAAGGAAAATCTTTACGATAAGAGAGATAAAAAAAAATATTCGAGACACCAACACACATCACACAAAAAAATTACAAATAGGAAAGATATTATATATTGTGGTTGAATCGGATTCATCGATATCAGAACACTCATCATCAGACAAGATACCAGCTTTAAGGTCTTTTATGTGCCATCGACCAATGTTTTTTCCCGTTTCATCCTTTAATTCATACACTAAGGGAGAAATAACGCGATATACGGTACATTGTATATATTTTGGTGAAAATTTAGCGGAAATATATCTGGCTTTGTCCGATTTCGGGTAGTTCTTCTTCCAAACCCGATTACCTACGTAAAACCTTTGATCTCGTTTGCGCAAATTATAACGTTGACTACTCTGCCGATATGCTGTTTGCAAATTTTTTCTCACCACTTCGAAAATTTTAGGCGTTTCTTGTGTATCCTGAATTCGGTGGACTTTATCGGAAATGGTAACCTGATTATTTGCATTTTCTGCAATTATACCACAAAAATTTCCCGAGACAGGTACATTTCGAGCAAAGGTAAGGAAGGAAGGGGTGAAATCGATAACTTCATGTTTCGACAGCCGAATTGCTTGAGCAATTTTATAGATCTCTTCATCCCACGTTCTATGATCTTCATAACTATAAGATCGTATAGCTGTGACAATGGATTTATTTACGCGTTCAGTGTGATTAATTTGCGGATAAAAGTTAGCATTATACCAAATCTTTTGTACTGAATATTTGTCCATGAGGTTTTTGAACAAATGACTCGTGAACTGTTTACCATTATCGCAAGATACAATTTGAGGGATTCCAAAAATAAGAAAGAGATGATTTTCTAAGAAATCAACTATAGAACGAGCGGTAGCCTGACGTAAGGGATGAACTAATACAAATTTCGTGAACCAGTCAACTACAACAAAATTGATTACCTTTACGAGATCGGGGATATGGCCCTAAAAGATCACACGATATCAATTGAAAAGGGAAGTTAACGTTACGATATTTTCCCATTAATCCTGCTTGTGGCAAGTTGGATGGTTTACAAGATGCACATATTTTACAACGAGCAACATATTTATAAACTGATTTCCTAAGATTAGGCCAATAATAAATTTCAGAAATTCTCTCTAATGTTTTAAAAACTCCGAAGTGAGAAGAAGTTGGATTATCATGAAAATGATGTAAAATTTCACTTCGATTTTTTGTAGGGACAACAATTTTCCAATCGGAAACATTGCTAATTGGTCCAAATTTATTGAAAACATGTTTATATAATGTTATTTTCAACTCTAAAACTTGGGTATTTTTCCGGAAAATCTTGAACATGAGAAATCATGTCATTATACCATTTATCGGATGTAATGTAGATAAGTCTAAGATACTAACTTCAGGTATACGAGATAATGCATCTGCTACCACAGTTCCGGTAGATCTACGGTGAACGATAGAGAAATTGTATTGCGACAATTGCAATATCCATCTAGCTAAACGAGGAGAAGGTTTTTTCATATTATTCAACCACACCAGAGAAGAATGATCAGTAATTACGGTAAAATGACGACCTATAAGATAATATCTGAAATGATCAATCCCTAATAAAACTGCTAACAGTTCTTTTTCAGTAGTACTAAACTTCTTTTGACCCTTTGTTAGTTTCTTACTCATATAAGCTATGGGATGTTCGAGTCCATCTTCCAATTGAAAAAGAACACTTCCAACCCCCACATCACTAGCAGGACAAGACAAAAATAGATAATATTCTTCCTTATCATAATACATGTTCTTGGTATATCACTACCAGTGTGATATACTATTTTAGCATCTTTACATGCTAATCCTTTTACCTGGTTATTATTGACCCAAGGTTCTTGGATCAAACACATCCCCCATTGGTCCTTGGTGAACAATCTTGTGATCACCGCCGAAGCTGCTTTGGCATGGTGAGCATTAACTTGAGCTAAGTTAATTCCCGCCATCCTGTTGGTTATCTTCTTGGATATTTCCCTCTTTCGTCAGGGTGATGTCCCCTTCAGTAAGAGTACTGTCCCCTTTCTCCGACACAATCTCCATTCCCTCCTCGGACAGCGGCGACTCCTACCCAAGGAGTTTGGTATTGTGTAGGCTTTCTACACTACCTGAGTCGTCACTGAACTTGGAGGAGATGGAAGCCTTCTCTAGGTCTCCTTCCTCTTCCTTTCTGAGGTCATGTACGGGGATTTTCCCAAACCGGTAATGGATGGTGAACCGGTTGTTCTTGATTTTTTGGCAGGATAGATTGTCTATTCCTGCCCTCAAGACTAGGCCTTTGCCCTCTTCTTTAAGATTGAGGACCTTCCACTGGTCTGTTTCCAAACCTTCATTCTGCGCTTTGATCAAGCGAAGCAGCTTTCCTTCCTCTACGCCTTTGCTTCTTGGGAGGAAGATCGTGGAGGTAAGCATTTTTGGGATGTCGTCTCCCTGGCACACCGTCAGTTCTACTCCCTTCCAGCTTTTCAGCTGTGGTACTATCAGCCGGAGCCATTCTGCAGTCTGTGGTATTTCACAGTCGATTAGAACGACTCCTGGTCTGAAATGTATGCCACTAAACTGGAGCTTATGCTCCCATCCAGCATACATTTCTTCTATTATTGCGTTCTCCAGCAAAGTTTGATCGTCCGCACTGAGAGAAGTCTCAGGGTACGCACTAGGGAGAACTGCCATTCTTATAATTTTTGCTGCAGCTGCATAGCTGCCAGCTGAAGAAGAGATGGCTATTCTGTCCTCCTTTTTCTTCTTCACCTGTACTTGCGGTGACTGGGCTGTTGCCACTTCCCGCTTACGTTTTCCTCCTCAAGGAGGGATGTTTTTCTCCTCTCCTTGCTTTTTCAGCTCTGTGGCCTTCTTTCTTGCTTCCTCCGGTGCAAGTCCCTGTTTAAGGAAGCGAAGATACCATCTTACCCCCGCTCCACTAAGTCCACGCCTTACAAGATCGTCCCTTCCTCCGGGTTTATCCAGTTCTGGAAGGAGGGGAGTCTCCTTATTTTTTATCCAGAATTTTTCCCGGAGACTTTCACCAGTTGAGGAGGTTGAGGGTATAGGTGCCCCTGCCTTTCTCCTCTCCTGCTTTTCTCTGGCTTCCTCAACACGAAGTTTACTCGCGTGTGAGAAAGATGCTGTATTTTTGGGCACTTCGGATACACTGCTCCGACTTGTGCCCGATTGCGGTGCTTGCCCGCTTGGCTTCTTCTTCTTTTTCCTTTCCATGGTTGATCCCACGAGTAGCTAGGGAAGCATAAGGTCCACTCCCGCAGAGCGCCGCATGCAGGAGTGAGGGTATTTAAACTGGATATCCCCAGTCCGCATATTAGCGATCAAGCTTCCCCTTGACCACGCAGTCCTCGGCTTATGCTGTTCCACCTTGACTTGGGGGTTTTTTATTGTGGTCTCCTTCCACTTGGCCAGCTGTTTAAGGCAAGCCCCCACATCTAGTGAATATACCTCATCAACCACCTTCCACTAGATACGGTTTATATCCGGCAGGTTTCCACAAGCAGTCTACTGCTCCGACGACCCCGCTGACTCCGGCAACCGACCGGCTATCAAGAAACTCGTCGGTCACTCCACTCTTCACGCTGAAGATCCTGATATCGGATATCTGCATTCCACAGAGATCCGTTGATCTGTCTTTGGTTTCACTTATTCCTCTTGAGGAGGAACAGCTACTCGGCTCCCCCACCAACGTCCAGGTCTCACAGCTCCTTGGGGATAAATTATAATAGATATAACATTAGAATTGAAAATGAGAACGTAGAATGGGTTAATGAATTTAAATACTTGGGATTTATTTTAGATGAAAATTTATTATTGAAACATCACTGTGAATATGTATGTAAAAAAATAACAAAAAAGCTATTTTTCTTCTCAAGGATTGCTTCAAATCTCTCTCTCTTCTCTAGATTAACAGTGTATAAAACTATTATACAACCTCTTTTTGACTACTGCGGACTATAATAATTTAAACTCATTTTTATAAAAAACCCAATTTATTTACATCTCTACTAGTTGAATGCACAAATTATAATAATCTACAATAATTCATTTAACCTAAAACATTATATCAAATTCGATCTATCTGCGCAAAGTACTTCAGGTAGCAACAGTGTCATTGCTGATTAAACAGTATACACAAGTCAATAATACTACACCTGAAGTCGATGCACTTGATAGAGGAAATTGTGAAATATATACTATTACTAAATATCTAAAATAATAAATATCATTACACCTCCAAAGGGCGAGAAAAAAAATGTTTAGACGTCTATAAACATTTTTTTTTTATTATTTATTATTCATGACTTAATCCTATTCTTATGTACTTCTATAAGCTTATCATTAACATTAATAACTACATTAGGGGAGTTTTCTTCAATAATTATATATGGACCCTTAAATGATGGTTCCAACATCCCCCATCCCAGCATCGTTTTTTAATAAAACTTTATCGCCTACTTTATAATTTACAATTTTCGTTTTCTTATCATACCTTTCCTTCCTTTTGTCTTTTGATAACATTAAATTATTTCTCGCATCATCACAAGCTGTTTGAATTCTATATTTTAGTTCAATAGGGTAATCATCAAAATTATAAATAGTATCAATTTGATCAGCAAAGTAGCTGTTTTTCCAAATACAAGTTCGTGTGGTGTATATTTGGTTTCAGTATTAACAGTATTATTGTAAGAGAAACTCCAATAAGGCACCCATGAACTCCATGAATTTGGTTGTTTAGCTACCTGCATACGTAAATAAGCTCCCAAATTTTTATGTGAGTTTTCTAAAGACCCTAAAGTTTCGTGATGATAAGCGGTTGAGTTTAAATGTTTGACATTTAAAAGTTTACACGTTTCTTCTAAAATAGGCGACAAAAATTCTGTGCCCTTGTCTGTTACGATTTCATTAGGAACCCCATATCGCAAAATATAATTTTCAACAAATGTTTTTGCTACTGTATAAGATTCCTTATTTTTAAGAGCGTAGCATTCAACAAATTTACTCAATTCGCATTGTAAAGTTAAAATGTATTTGTTATTATCGATATCCTGCTCTAAAGGACCCACCAAGTCGAGATATATTTTTTGTAGAGCTGATTTAGCAGTGGTAGTGATTTTCAGTGGCTTAATGTTTCGCTGTGAATGCTTGTGTCGTTGACAATCATCACATTTTTTCACGAAACTTTCCACATCATTCCGCAGGCCTGGCCAGAAATATGTTTTCTTTATATTATTCAATAAGTACATGCACTTTTCATCTTTTACAATAATTAATTCCGGAATATTAAATCTATTACACATTATTTTCAGATCTCTCAACGTAGTACCTAAGTCTAACGATGATAGAGTATTTTGATTTATGTAAATTATTCGCGAATTTTTAATTAAAATTAATTTCCCTATTTTATAATCATATTTTTTATTTTTTATTATTTCCTCAAAATCTTTTTGTAACATAGGACAAAGTTGAAAATAATACTTTGGTCGCTTTAATAATTCTATGAGTCCAGGGTGATCAGTCCTTTTCTCTAGATTAGAATCAAGACTACCAACAATATTTTTATTTGCTAGCTTTGCCTGTGTTCTAGTTACCATATAAGTAGTTTCTTTTATATTTGGCTTCATATCCTTCAAATCATCCGAAGATAATTCGACACGGGACAAAGCGTCTGCTACTACATTATTTTTACCTTTAATGTATTTTATAGTAAAGTCGTATTCCTCAAGCAATAACCTAAATTTAGTAAGTCTGCTCGAAGGGTTTGTCATTCCAAAAAGATACAAAAGCGGACGATGGTCACTATATATAACGAAGCGTCTAGAATACAGGTACGGTCTGAAGTGATTTACTGCCCAACATATACTTAAAAGTTCCTTTTCAATTGTACTATAATTTTTCTCACTTTTGTTCAAGACTCTACTGGCATATGCAATAGGTTTCTCATTTCCATTATACAAAACGGCACCAATGGCATAACCTGAGGCATCGGTATTTAAGATAAAACAATTATTTTCTGAAAAATTCGGAAACTAGGTGGATTTTGTAAGGCTTGTTTTTAAAGTTTCGAAGGATTTTTGGCATTCTGAGGTCGATTCAAACTGTAAGCCTTTTCTAGTTAATTTATTTAAAGGACTAGCAATATCTCCAAAAATTTTGACAAATTTCCTATAATAATTAGCAGATGCTACAAATCTTTTAGTTTCATTGGAGTCTTTGGGAACGGGATAATTTTTTATGACTTCGGTATTTCTAGTGTCTGGTGAGACACCTTCTGCCGAAATAGTGTGTCCCAAATATAAAATTTATTTTTTCAGAAATTCACATTTATTTGGATTAAGTTTTAAATTTACGTCTCTTAATCGTTGGAAAACTTTAGATACATTTTTGTTGTGATTTATTAAGTTATTACCGAATACTATAAGGTCATATAAATATATGAAACAAGAATCGTAATTTAATTCCGACATTGCAATGGTCATAGCTCGTGAAAATGAAGAAGGGCTAATTTTTAATCCTTGAGGTAATCTGGTCATTTGGTACTGCCCTCGGTCTGTGCTAAAGGCTGTACAGTTGGATGTTTAAGTTTAGTAAATAATGGTGATAAAGTATTTTGAGCTTTATGACACACGTTAATGTTATGTTTAGACAATATATATTTTATTTTTCCTGAGAGTCCGTGTAGTATATACTTTTACTTAGTCTTAAATTGTTACTAGGATTTTTGTCATGTTTATTTAGTTGTCATGTTCAATTTTGTTCATTAAAACCCATTTTTAGGTTTACTAATTTTATTTCAATTTAATGAACAAAATTCTGTAAACAGTAAAGACGGATCGTTTGCTTCGTCCTGAAAAATTTACCAGTGATCCATACTCTCCCACAGCTTCCAAAAAATGGGAACATTATATCCATGCTTTTCAAAAATTTTTGGCATCTGCTGTCACTTTGACGGAAGAATCCTCTGAAAACGAGGCAAGTATTATAAAATTGAATATTCTTATAATTACATTGGTACTAATGTGTATGAACACATATCTGAGTGTTCTTCTTATGGGGATGCACTGAACATTCTGGGAAAAATTTATATTAAAGAAGTGAATCAAATATACTTTAGACACGTACTTGCAACTCGTGAAACTATAGATGTATACGCTCAAGTTTTAAATTCTCTTAGTAAAGACTGTTTGTTTAAATCTGTTACTGCCGACGAATATCGCAACGAGTATATTCGAGATTCTTTTATTCGAGGCTTAATATCTCCACATATAAGAAAAAGACTACTGGAAAATGAAACATTAATTTTTCATCAAACTCTCAATCAAGCGAAATCTTTGGAAGCGGCTCAGCTTCACTCAAATGCCTACGAAGAACTATCTTGTCCACCTTCGTTAAATGCTTCTACGTCTAACTATCCGTCAGATTATAAGCAAGAAATTGAGGACCCTCGCTTCAAATCCACTAATCTGTGTTTCTTTTGTGGACATAGATGGCATCCTCGAGTTAAATGTCCTGCGAAAGACTCTGCTTGCTCTGCCTATAAGAAAAAAGGACACTGGGCCTCCGTATGTAAATCATCCAAAATAAAACAGTCCAACAGAGATACTATTACATTTGCTATAGGAAATTCAATTATAGCTGCTTTTCATCCTAGTCTATCTAAGTCTACAATTAAAATTTTAGTGGATGGCTTTTATGTTGATGCTTTGGTGGATACTGAAAGTTCAGAGAGCTTTATAAGTTCTAACATCGTTCGATCCAGGTATATTAAAACTTTTCTTCTCACTGGCTTCGTTTCTATGGCCTCTTTTTCATTTACTTCTAAAATACTGGGATACTCTTCAGTCAACCTTAAATTCTATGGGCACAACCATAATAAGGTTAAGTTATTAATTCTTGACAATCTATGTTCTGATGTTATATTAGGTCATGATATTTTAAGTCAACACTCGTCTTTGGAGTTGAAGTTAAGTGGGAATAAATCTCCTATTCGTATTTCTAGTTTAGTGGCTGCTAAAGTTCCTGAAGCCAGTATTTTCGAAAACATGTCTCGTGATTGCCGTCCAATTGCTACCAAATCTAGAAGATATTCACAGGCCGATGAAAAATTTATCGAGTCTGAAATAAAAAATCTCTTGCAGGAGAGTATTATTGAAGAAAGTTGTTCTCCTTGGATAGCGCAAGTCTTGATTACTTCCAACAGCAATCATAAAAAAAGAATGGTAGTTGATTACTCACAAACTGTAAATAAATTCACGTTTCTAGATGCATTTCCACTTCCTAGAATAGATCAAATGATTCAGAGTATATCTCAATATACATCTTTCAGCGCCGTTGATCTTCAGACCGCATATCATCAAATTAATATCAAGTCTTCTGATAAACAGTTCACTGCTTTTGAAGCTTGTAGTCAACTAATATCAGTATACTAGAATACCTTTTGGAGTAACAAATGGTGTTGCTGGATTTCTACGAGTGATCATATGTGTACCTATATTCTAATGTAAATTGTTTTAAATGTTTAGCATTCTTTTTATATAGCTTGATGTTTTTGTACATTTTATAAGTAGTGACTAATATATACCTAATTGTATTAGCTCTTTTTTAGCTAAATAAAGGAAACATTATATATTATTTTTGTAAACAATTTTTTTAATAAACATTATTATATTATGTACTATTAAGCGGGATTTATAGTTTGACGTACTGTAAACGTAGGCGCACTGTGAAAAGATCAACTATGAGAATTTACGTACCTTGTTTATAAAGGAACGTAAGTGCATGACGTAACGTAAGGGGAACGTACTGGAACGGAAGAGTTGACCAACTTTTATCTTTTTACAGTGCGTTCTTACGTCCGGCCAATCAAAGGAAAGAACTTTGTGTGATGTCAGCCTGGCTATCAGCTGTCATTTAATGTTGTGTTCATGTTGTGTTTTTGAATGTATAATACACAGGCTGTAGATGATTTGTATAATTTCTAGCTTAATTTGAATGTCGCGAATACGTTACCTCTGCCCATGCGCAAAATTTCCGTTCCGTTTATTTATAACTGCAACAATTTTTACATACCGTTCGTTACGTATCCAGTGCGTCTACGTGTGGTATACGTTTACAGTCCGTCGATTTATAAATCCAGCTTAGTCTTTGATCTATTTTACTGAACATATAAATTTTCAATCCTTGTCCTTGCATGCCAGTACACCACACTCCTTGCAAACTGTTCTGGTCCATTTCTAGATTTTACTTTTAGCACAATGAGTATCTCATTTGAGTTTGAAATATCTTTATAGTTTATATTTTAAGTTATGATAACCAGTTATGGGACATGATGAAAACAGAGCCAATCACAAATTTGTATTTTACCATCATCTTGTATCTGTCGTTCTTGGAACTAAAATTGATATTGGTTCTGACCATATAATTGGAATTATTTAAGACACTTCTTCCTCATTGGATTCACTTTCAATTAATACTTTTACTTGTAACTGCACAGTGACACATTAACCCCTTCTGAATTCTCTGTGGATTTAATTTATACTTATCATCATTTTTGAGGCATTATCTATAACAACAATAATCAGTTATTTGTGGATGGGTACATATTATTTGTGCAATTATAGACAAATATTATGTGGAATATTTTTTTATTCTTTTCATTACTATTTTGCAACACAATTTCCTATATAATGATATTGAAGAAACTTACCTTGTATTATATAGGTCATCAGTTACTATTTATTGGCTCAACAGGCAGTGCAAGTCGAGGCCAGTCATTGAATCCTGACATCACACATACCTTTAACCAAACATAGCACCAGCTACGGGAAATACTTACTTTTCCTTGAAATTTGCTAAAACCAAGCATAAAAGGTAACCGAATGAAAATAAACAAACCCTCCATTTACATAACCTAAAATTTAGCACGTCAAACATGATTTTAATCGCTAGCCTCCCCAGCGCCCCCACAATCTTCCTAATTTCGACGGACACTTTTTATATACAGAGTTTGTGCTCCTTATATCTAGTCTCCATGGCTTAGTACTTCTTCCTTTGGAAAACCTGTTAAAAATTGATTTATTTCTGGAACCACTTGTTTGTGACTTTCTAAAATTTCTAGTTTTAAATAGTTACAGTTGTCTGAATTTTCTTTGATTATGATTTGCTTTTCACAATCAATTGGTGTATTGGAAGGCAAATCGCTTGCACACTGGAAGATTTTGCCTGGTATACACATATCATTCAGAGGCTGTGCAGTATTTTCTTCAGACTTCAAAATATACTTTGAATTCGGAACTATTGTTACAAACCCAGACTCATATTTTGTAGGTATGGGTATTAGCTTATAAAGTTCAGAGTGTTTTTCATAATTAATGGGAGTTGACTAAAAATATTGGATGACATTTTTATCTATTTACTTTAATAACTGATTCAAATTTTAAAATGTTTTCGTATTTTAATTCAAAAGGTAATTGCTCTTTTATAGTGACTTGAAATTTTCTCAAGTTCTTTAAGTAATTCTTACGATTGTATAATGCTTGGATGCAACGTCTTCAATTTACAGAAGGTCAGTGAATTTTCGATTTCTTGTATAACATCTAATATTGTTTTATAAATCAATAGCAATTGATTAAGTAAATCTTTAAAGTGAATGATTTTTTCAAAATTTTATTGAAAATCAACAATATTTTTTTTATTATTATTCCTTGTGAGGAGCCTGAAATAAAAACATAAGGTTTTTTTCGAGGTCGTTTAATGTTAGATAAATGTACATCATCTGCGGTGTTTCCGTGTCTAGGATTAATTTTTGCTGTTTTCTTATTTTTATTTATAGACTTAATAGTTTCTCCTTGATACTTTGGATTTGTTTTGCTTTGTTTTTGTTTGTTACGCATGAATACTCTAGTTGGTATTTTTTTGGGTAATTCTTCTCCATTTTGATTTGACTTTTCAATAACTTTTTCTTTATATTTCTGAATATTTTTATTTATTTCTGAATAAACTAGTTTAATTTTTTCTTTATGTTTTAAAACATAATCGTTTACTAATTGTTGTTCTATATTTATATCAAAAGCGGAATTATTGCAAATGTTACCTGTTATTATTTCAAATAGTTTTGATTTTGTGACAGAATGAATAGTATTATTGTATGCTAGAAGAGAATAGTTAACCTTTTGTTCTATAGGATCTTCTTTGTATTCGTTTTGGAGATTTAATAGTCTAATGTCTAATGTGTTTGATTATCGATTTCGGCTATTCCATTAGATTCGGGGTGTTGGGAACTGATAAAATGAATTTTTATTTTATGTAATTGCAATAACTCTTTTACTAGTGAGATTTTTAATTCTGTACCATTATCTGAGATTATCTCCGTTGGAATGCAATGATGAGTAAAATATTTTATCAAATTGTTAACAGTTTCTAAACCTTCTGCCGATTTCATCTTATACATTTGACCGTACTTGGAGAAGGAATCTACTAAGGTTAAAAATTTTGTACCTTTGTAACATGTCTATCGACCTGTTTCGATTTGACGAAATAATTTCAATTTTACCGCTCGCCGTCATAGTAACCACTTCCAATATATAGTTATGTGATCTAAACCCCCACTACCGCTGACCGTTACGACAATTGACATATGATGTCAACGTTCGATTCCATGGGGTAGTTTCATGCCTTTTCCGTTTTCGACCCTCGAGCTGAGGGGATGTATCGCCTACCGTGTCTTAAATCTATCTAAGTTTTTACCTTAAATTGCTGTGGTAAGCACAGCTGCCAGGATACCCCTGCCAGGTTAATCCTGTCAAGCTACATGCCAGGATACCCCTACCAAGCTACATGCCAGGATACCGTTACAGCTACAACTGTCAAGCTACATTAAAGATAATGTCACCTTCAAGACATCTTTAAAGTCACCTTCAAGACACCTCTAAAGTCACCTTCAAGACATCTCTAATGTCACCTTCAAGACATCTCTAATTTCACCTTCAAGACATCTCTAATTTCACCTTCAAGACATCTCTAATCTCACCTTCAAGACATCTCTAATTTCACTTTCAAGACGTCTCTTCTTCCACACCGACAACTTTACATCAACTTCAGGACCTATCCACTCCAACTTCGTTTAAGCTAAGTACCTTCATAAAGTACAGGTTTTTCACTTTTCCTTTGTTACTCTCCTTGGCAGAATAAATTTAATATTTTAAAATTTCTTTTTAATTTCTTATCTACCCGGCTGTAAGAGCTGTAGGGATTGTGCCCGGGTTCATGTAAGTTTGTAATTTTTTTATTTTTTCATTTGTAACTTAAATTAAATTCTACAAGGTGTTTCTACCTTTTTCACCTTAGTTTCTTTTCTTTAATTTCAATTCATTTTTTGTCGATGTCTAAAAAGGTAGTGGCGCCCTAAGCTTTTATAGTCTGTCAACCCTCTGGCATACCTAGTGTGGCATTAACATGGAGTCGATCTACCCTTGAGAGAGTCTCTAGCCGGGACCTGTCTCTTAAGGAGAGAACTAGTGTTACAAATTGTCGCCCTACTCTTAGTGGTTACAAATTGGCGCCCCTTGTTTTTGTTGCACTGTATGACAGTTGGGTTGAAACGGGCTATAAACTATTTGCTTTTTTGAATTTTTTTATCTTTACCTTTGAGTTTTTTGCTTTTTTTAAACTTTTTTACCTTCACCTTTTTGGTAAGTTTTAATGATTAATTTTTTACCTTTTCACATTTTTGATTAAATGTAACGTCCCTGTATTTACATTTTACCTACATTATCTGCCTTATCTGATATTTATTTTAAATTTCGTTTTAATATTTTTTTAGTTTCTACATGTAACATATAACACAATCTTTTGTTGTTAAAAAGATAAGGGAATTTCCTTTTATTGATTATTTTGTGATGGTGTATAACATCTGATTTCTTGGCAGTGTTGTCACATAAAGTAAATTTTTGAGATGTTCATTTTTTAATGTTTATTTTATTCATCTTACTTTCTTTATCTTGTTCAGTTGAATTGTGTCAAGTTACACAAACTGAAATATCTTACTTTCTGTATCTTGTTCAGTTGAATTGTGTCGAGTTACACAAACTGAAACATTTTTAATATTGTTATTCAAGTGCAGTGTTGCCAGAGTAACAATTTATCTTTAAACTTACTTTTTCTTACCTATTATTTAATATTGTTAATCAAGTGCAGTGTTGCCAAGTTAACTATTTGTCTTTAGAAATGAACATTTTTCATTCCAGTTTTTTTTAATAGCATGAGAATTGTGATGTGTATAAGCTAAATATTCTGAAAATTGAAAAAGCGGAACCACCGGGACTCGAACCCGGGACCCCTCAGTTACAAGCCCTTACGCCAAGCCCTGCGCTACGGCGGTTCGTACCTATCAATGTTCTGTTCGGTATTATAAGCTACCATTCAACCGCGCCTGCGTCTTACATTCGGCCATCCTGCTCCGCTCCTCGTCCTCGAGGTACCTAGAGTGCTGGACCTGACGTTTGGGCGTACACCTATCTCACCTACTCGTTCGTGAGCCTGATGCCTTGCCACCTGCCTACGCCTATCTCACTCTCCTGGCGAGCCTGACGCCTGCACGCCCATTCCTGTCACCCTCTCTCACTATCACATCACATTATGGCCTCATGTGGACATCTCGTAGATCTAATCCCACTTCTGATATATAAGCTAAATATTCTGAAAATTGAAAAAGCGGAACCACCGGGACTCGAACCCGGGACCCCTCAGTTACAAGCCCTTAAGCCAAGCCCTGCGCTACGGCGGTTCGTACCTATCAATGTTCTGTTCGGTATTATAAGCTACCATTCAACCGCGCCTGCGTCTTACATGTGTTACAATAATTTTTATGATAATTTATGATACATTTTTGATCTTGATCAGTTATATATTTAGTTATTATGCAACATTTACATTACTAAGTATAATTTATTGAAAATATCGTATAATTTGTTGAAAGTATCGTACAGTATTGTTTATTTTAAATGACATTTATCGGTAGTGTGTATATGTTGTTTTTATATCTATAGTCATCCGCTTACATTCAGTTTCTTTATCTATAACTCGTTGCCAGGCTTTTATGTCCATTTGGATTTTAGATTCTTTGATTTCGCTAGTGCTATTTGATTAGTACTGTTGATTTAGATACCGTTTCTTATTATTTCTCACTCCTTTTAAACATTTTCAAAATGTTGGCCCCATACATGGAGTTTCGATATCGTTCTCCTAAAAAAACGGTACGATTGAGTTTTCGTTTATTATTGTTTTCGTTTTCTTCCTTACTTTAGGCATCCGTGTCATACATGGAGTTTCGATATCGTTCTCCTGAAAAACGGTACAATTGTGTTTTAGTTTACCATTATTATTATTTCGGTTTTCTTCGTTTTTCTTCCCTTTCCCTTGTCTTCAATGGCAATACTTCCTTAGTTTTTAGTCGTTTTTTTATTGTTTAACCAGGTTGGCCACATTTTTATACAGTTCTTAACCGATGTACCGTATTTCCTGACAGGATCATGGGTGTAATTTTATTTTTATTACCTTGTTCAATTTAAGAAAGCATATTAAGGGACGAAATATATAGAGCTGGATCGACTTTCGGATCGATGACCAATGGCTACTGTGGACGCTAACTGGCAACCTCACCGATTGTTGATTGGGCGTTATTATTTCTGACCTCCATTTATGCTTTCTATCTTTGAATTAGTTCCTTTTTTAGTTTAATTATGTGAGAAAAGTCTATCAATTTTAGGTTTTCATTATGTCGCCACATACCATTCCTGCCGCAAACGCACTTATTTCAACCTTTGTTGATCTTTCAGAGTTCACGTATATCGTCAATATCATTTTACCGTTACCCATTCAAAGTAAATATCTATGTATTTGTTTCTCTTCCTTAACATACCTTTTGCGTTGCCGTATTGTGATATTTGTGAAATATCTACCGTTATCGGATATTTTAGAACCGTTCCATGTGGAACACTAGTGTTGTCGCCATGCCAAAAATGTTTGCTAGGTTAAGTAGTATTTCACCTTGGGTGACGTCTTTATGACAAATCTTTACTCTTTGCTCGGTGAAAATTAGGCTGATTTATGAAATAATTAGAATTCCGACGGAATTATATTCTGAATCAATTTTAAGCTGACATCACTTCCCGTGTTTATTTTTGTGTCTCCACGGAGACATTTGTTTGGTATTTGCTGGAATTTTTCGCTCTGCGTATCTGAGATCCCAGCGTTTTATCGAAACACTACCTACCGTACCTTACCTTATCGTTTTATATACACTGAGAAATTATCGCACTCTATCGTTACCTTTCGTTCTCAGTGTATGCTTTGCTTTATCCGATGACATAACGACACGATAATCACAAGATGACAAAACTACCTTACCGTTACCTTTGACAATTACCATCCTTACTTATTATACATAGATTTTGCATTGATGTCTCACCCCTCCTTTATCTTGTTGACACTTTATAATAAAAAATAATTCTTCGAATCATTTTTTTCCCGGAGGAGAGGGGGTGTAACATGTCTATCGACCCGTTTCGATTTGACGAAATAATTTCAATTTTACCGCTCGCCGTCATAGTAACCACTTCCAGTATATAGTTATGTGATCTAAACCCCCACTACCGCTGACCGTTACGACAATTGACATATGATGTCAACGTTCGATTCCATGGGGTAGTTTCATGCCTTTTCCGTTTTCGACCCTCGAGCTGAGTTTCTAAGTTTTTACCTTAAATTGCTGTGGTAAGCACAGCTGCCAGGATACCCCTGCCAGGTTAATCCTGTCAAGCTACATGCCAGGATACCCCTACCAAGCTACATGCCAGGATACCGTTACAGCTACAACTGTCAAGCTACATTAAAGATAATGTCACCTTCAAGACACCTCTAAAGTCACCTTCAAGACATCTCTAATGTCACCTTCAAGACATCTCTAATTTCACCTTCAAGACATCTCTAATTTCACCTTCAAGACATCTCTAATCTCACCTTCAAGACATCTCTAATTTCACTTTCAAGACGTCTCTTCTTCCACACCGACAACTTTACATCAACTTCAGGACCTATCCACTCCAACTTCGTTTAAGCTAAGTACCTTCATAAAGTACAGGTTTTTCACTTTTCCTTTGTTACTCTCCTTGGCAGAATAAATTTAATATTTTAAAATTTCTTTTTAATTTCTTATCTACCCGGCTGTAAGAGCTGTAGGGATTGTGCCCGGGTTCATGTAAGTTTGTAATTTTTTTATTTTTTCATTTGTAACTTAAATTAAATTCTACAAGGTGTTTCTACCTTTTTCACCTTAGTTTCTTTTCTTTAATTTCAATTCATTTTTTGTCGATGTCTAAAAAGGTAGTGGCGCCCTAAGCTTTTATAGTCTGTCAACCCTCTGGCATACCTAGTGTGGCATTAACATGGAGTCGATCCACCCTTGAGAGAGTCTCTAGCCGGGACCTGTCTCTTAAGGAGAGAACTAGTGTTACAAATTGTCGCCCTACTCTTAGTGGTTACACCTTCTAAGGTTATAGAGTCCATATGTAGAATTTGAAATGGGTGGGTTGCTGTGGGAGTTAGATTTAAGGTAGTTTTAATGGGGGCTCTGTCGTACTTTGTTAGTAAACAGATCTCGCACTCATTTTTGTACGTTTGTATTGATTTTCGTTGATTCGGTTAATAGTATGTTTTTTTATCCGAGATTCTGTCTCGTCTAAACCTCTGTGATTGGTTTTGCTCTCATGATAATTTTTTATGATTTCCTCAATATCGTTAAGATCAACATTTATTAATTTTTTTTGTACATTTGATTATATTAATAGTAGGCATAGCCTCACTTCAGCCAGACAGCCCGCCGGCAGCTCTTATCAGTGTCAACGAGCCGCTTATCAGCTCGGCTTATCAGCTCGGCTTATCAGCTCGGCTTATCAGCTCGGCTTATCAGTGCGGTGTCTCGCCAGTGCCGTACCGGATGTAATTACAGAATTGGAAGAAAAAACGGCGGCACGGTCATGCCAGGATACCCCTACCAAGCTACATGCCAGGATACCGTTACAGCTACAACTGTCAAGCTACATTAAAGATAATGTCACCTTCAAGACATCTTTAAAGTCACCTTCAAGACACCTCTAAAGTCACCTTCAAGACATCTCTAATGTCACCTTCAAGACATCTCTAATTTCACCTTCAAGACATCTCTAATTTCACCTTCAAGACATCTCTAATCTCACCTTCAAGACATCTCTAATTTCACTTTCAAGACGTCTCTTCTTCCACACCGACAACTTTACATCAACTTCAGGACCTATCCACTCCAACTTCGTTTAAGCTAAGTACCTTCATAAAGTACAGGTTTTTCACTTTTCCTTTGTTACTCTCCTTGGCAGAATAAATTTAATATTTTAAAATTTCTTTTTAATTTCTTATCTACCCGGCTGTAAGAGCTGTAGGGATTGTGCCCGGGTTCATGTAAGTTTGTAATTTTTTTATTTTTTCATTTGTAACTTAAATTAAATTCTACAAGGTGTTTCTACCTTTTTCACCTTAGTTTCTTTTCTTTAATTTCAATTCATTTTTTGTCGATGTCTAAAAAGGTAGTGGCGCCCTAAGCTTTTATAGTCTGTCAACCCTCTGGCATACCTAGTGTGGCATTAACATGGAGTCGATCTACCCTTGAGAGAGTCTCTAGCCGGGACCTGTCTCTTAAGGAGAGAACTAGTGTTACAAATTGTCGCCCTACTCTTAGTGGTTACAAATTGGCGCCCCTTGTTTTTGTTGCACTGTATGACAGTTGGGTTGAAACGGGCTATAAACTATTTGCTTTTTTGAATTTTTTTATCTTTACCTTTGAGTTTTTTGCTTTTTTTAAACTTTTTTACCTTCACCTTTTTGGTAAGTTTTAATGATTAATTTTTTACCTTTTCACATTTTTGATTAAATGTAACGTCCCTGTATTTACATTTTACCTACATTATCTGCCTTATCTGATATTTATTTTAAATTTCGTTTTAATATTTTTTTAGTTTCTACATGTAACATATAACACAATCTTTTGTTGTTAAAAAGATAAGGGAATTTCCTTTTATTGATTATTTTGTGATGGTGTATAACATCTGATTTCTTGGCAGTGTTGTCACATAAAGTAAATTTTTGAGATGTTCATTTTTTAATGTTTATTTTATTCATCTTACTTTCTTTATCTTGTTCAGTTGAATTGTGTCAAGTTACACAAACTGAAATATCTTACTTTCTGTATCTTGTTCAGTTGAATTGTGTCGAGTTACACAAACTGAAACATTTTTAATATTGTTATTCAAGTGCAGTGTTGCCAGAGTAACAATTTATCTTTAAACTTACTTTTTCTTACCTATTATTTAATATTGTTAATCAAGTGCAGTGTTGCCAAGTTAACTATTTGTCTTTAGAAATGAACATTTTTCATTCCAGTTTTTTTTAATAGCATGAGAATTGTGATGTGTATAAGCTAAATATTCTGAAAATTGAAAAAGCGGAACCACCGGGACTCGAACCCGGGACCCCTCAGTTACAAGCCCTTACGCCAAGCCCTGCGCTACGGCGGTTCGTACCTATCAATGTTCTGTTCGGTATTATAAGCTACCATTCAACCGCGCCTGCGTCTTACATTCGGCCATCCTGCTCCGCTCCTCGTCCTCGAGGTACCTAGAGTGCTGGACCTGACGTTTGGGCGTACACCTATCTCACCTACTCGTTCGTGAGCCTGATGCCTTGCCACCTGCCTACGCCTATCTCACTCTCCTGGCGAGCCTGACGCCTGCACGCCCATTCCTGTCACCCTCTCTCACTATCACATCACATTATGGCCTCATGTGGACATCTCGTAGATCTAATCCCACTTCTGATATATAAGCTAAATATTCTGAAAATTGAAAAAGCGGAACCACCGGGACTCGAACCCGGGACCCCTCAGTTACAAGCCCTTACGCCAAGCCCTGCGCTACGGCGGTTCGTACCTATCAATGTTCTGTTCGGTATTATAAGCTACCATTCAACCGCGCCTGCGTCTTACATGTGTTACAATAATTTTTATGATAATTTATGATACATTTTTGATCTTGATCAGTTATATATTTAGTTATTATGCAACATTTACATTACTAAGTATAATTTATTGAAAATATCGTATAATTTGTTGAAAGTATCGTACAGTATTGTTTATTTTAAATGACATTTATCGGTAGTGTGTATATGTTGTTTTTATATCTATAGTCATCCGCTTACATTCAGTTTCTTTATCTATAACTCGTTGCCAGGCTTTTATGTCCATTTGGATTTTAGATTCTTTGATTTCGCTAGTGCTATTTGATTAGTACTGTTGATTTAGATACCGTTTCTTATTATTTCTCACTCCTTTTAAACATTTTCAAAATGTTGGCCCCATACATGGAGTTTCGATATCGTTCTCCTAAAAAAACGGTACGATTGAGTTTTCGTTTATTATTGTTTTCGTTTTCTTCCTTACTTTAGGCATCCGTGTCATACATGGAGTTTCGATATCGTTCTCCTGAAAAACGGTACAATTGTGTTTTAGTTTACCATTATTATTATTTCGGTTTTCTTCGTTTTTCTTCCCTTTCCCTTGTCTTCAATGGCAATACTTCCTTAGTTTTTAGTCGTTTTTTTATTGTTTAACCAGGTTGGCCACATTTTTATACAGTTCTTAACCGATGTACCGTATTTCCTGACAGGATCATGGGTGTAATTTTATTTTTATTACCTTGTTCAATTTAAGAAAGCATATTAAGGGACGAAATATATAGAGCTGGATCGACTTTCGGATCGATGACCAATGGCTACTGTGGACGCTAACTGGCAACCTCACCGATTGTTGATTGGGCGTTATTATTTCTGACCTCCATTTATGCTTTCTATCTTTGAATTAGTTCCTTTTTTAGTTTAATTATGTGAGAAAAGTCTATCAATTTTAGGTTTTCATTATGTCGCCACATACCATTCCTGCCGCAAACGCACTTATTTCAACCTTTGTTGATCTTTCAGAGTTCACGTATATCGTCAATATCATTTTACCGTTACCCATTCAAAGTAAATATCTATGTATTTGTTTCTCTTCCTTAACATACCTTTTGCGTTGCCGTATTGTGATATTTGTGAAATATCTACCGTTATCGGATATTTTAGAACCGTTCCATGTGGAACACTAGTGTTGTCGCCATGCCAAAAATGTTTGCTAGGTTAAGTAGTATTTCACCTTGGGTGACGTCTTTATGACAAATCTTTACTCTTTGCTCGGTGAAAATTAGGCTGATTTATGAAATAATTAGAATTCCGACGGAATTATATTCTGAATCAATTTTAAGCTGACATCACTTCCCGTGTTTATTTTTGTGTCTCCACGGAGACATTTGTTTGGTATTTGCTGGAATTTTTCGCTCTGCGTATCTGAGATCCCAGCGTTTTATCGAAACACTACCTACCGTACCTTACCTTATCGTTTTATATACACTGAGAAATTATCGCACTCTATCGTTACCTTTCGTTCTCAGTGTATGCTTTGCTTTATCCGATGACATAACGACACGATAATCACAAGATGACAAAACTACCTTACCGTTACCTTTGACAATTACCATCCTTACTTATTATACATAGATTTTGCATTGATGTCTCACCCCTCCTTTATCTTGTTGACACTTTATAATAAAAAATAATTCTTCGAATCATTTTTTTCCCGGAGGAGAGGGGGTGTAACATGTCTATCGACCCGTTTCGATTTGACGAAATAATTTCAATTTTACCGCTCGCCGTCATAGTAACCACTTCCAGTATATAGTTATGTGATCTAAACCCCCACTACCGCTGACCGTTACGACAATTGACATATGATGTCAACGTTCGATTCCATGGGGTAGTTTCATGCCTTTTCCGTTTTCGACCCTCGAGCTGAGTTTCTAAGTTTTTACCTTAAATTGCTGTGGTAAGCACAGCTGCCAGGATACCCCTGCCAGGTTAATCCTGTCAAGCTACATGCCAGGATACCCCTACCAAGCTACATGCCAGGATACCGTTACAGCTACAACTGTCAAGCTACATTAAAGATAATGTCACCTTCAAGACACCTCTAAAGTCACCTTCAAGACATCTCTAATGTCACCTTCAAGACATCTCTAATTTCACCTTCAAGACATCTCTAATTTCACCTTCAAGACATCTCTAATCTCACCTTCAAGACATCTCTAATTTCACTTTCAAGACGTCTCTTCTTCCACACCGACAACTTTACATCAACTTCAGGACCTATCCACTCCAACTTCGTTTAAGCTAAGTACCTTCATAAAGTACAGGTTTTTCACTTTTCCTTTGTTACTCTCCTTGGCAGAATAAATTTAATATTTTAAAATTTCTTTTTAATTTCTTATCTACCCGGCTGTAAGAGCTGTAGGGATTGTGCCCGGGTTCATGTAAGTTTGTAATTTTTTTATTTTTTCATTTGTAACTTAAATTAAATTCTACAAGGTGTTTCTACCTTTTTCACCTTAGTTTCTTTTCTTTAATTTCAATTCATTTTTTGTCGATGTCTAAAAAGGTAGTGGCGCCCTAAGCTTTTATAGTCTGTCAACCCTCTGGCATACCTAGTGTGGCATTAACATGGAGTCGATCCACCCTTGAGAGAGTCTCTAGCCGGGACCTGTCTCTTAAGGAGAGAACTAGTGTTACAAATTGTCGCCCTACTCTTAGTGGTTACACCTTCTAAGGTTATAGAGTCCATATGTAGAATTTGAAATGGGTGGGTTGCTGTGGGAGTTAGATTTAAGGTAGTTTTAATGGGGGCTCTGTCGTACTTTGTTAGTAAACAGATCTCGCACTCATTTTTGTACGTTTGTATTGATTTTCGTTGATTCGGTTAATAGTATGTTTTTTTATCCGAGATTCTGTCTCGTCTAAACCTCTGTGATTGGTTTTGCTCTCATGATAATTTTTTATGATTTCCTCAATATCGTTAAGATCAACATTTATTAATTTTTTTTGTACATTTGATTATATTAATAGTAGGCATAGCCTCACTTCAGCCAGACAGCCCGCCGGCAGCTCTTATCAGTGTCAACGAGCCGCTTATCAGCTCGGCTTATCAGCTCGGCTTATCAGCTCGGCTTATCAGCTCGGCTTATCAGTGCGGTGTCTCGCCAGTGCCGTACCGGATGTAATTACAGAATTGGAAGAAAAAACGGCGGCACGGTCATGGCCGTTGTGACAATCAGCTCTTATCAGCTCGGGCAGTGTGGTGTAAAATCAAAGCCTCGCCAGTGCCGTACCTGATGTAATTACGGAATTGGAAGAAAAAACGGCGGCACGGTCATGGCCACACTGAACAAGGTGATTCCAGGCGGTATACTGAACAAGGTGATCGGACAGTGTGAACGATATCAATAAGGATATTTGAATATTTTGTAAGTGATATCAAAAAAAAAACACAGGCTTTAAGATATTATATTACGTAAATATTTTAGCTACAGTTTCATGAATATTTTCACGCACTTTCGATAGATGTTTCGGAGCTTTAGTAAAGTATTCAATCGTAGACTCTTCCGAAAATTTTTCAAAAATACCCACCATGATTAAGTCTTCGATGGTTTTACACTCAAATTCATCTTTTCTATGAGTAACTTCTAGATTATGGGGTATGTGGTGTTGCGGAACAGCTAGGGTGGGGTCATAGATTATATCATTGTGTTCTATCCAGAAATGTGGTGTAATTTTCACACCATTCGAATAGACCTTTGTACTCAGACATAGTTTGGTTGCTATTCCATATTTTGCAGCCACTTCGTGGAAAATTAAACTTCCCGCCAAACACACACCGCAATAGCCTGCTCGAATAAACTCCTGCTCGATACAACATTTAATGAGTTTGAGTTTGACGTACTCATGCATGGGATCCATGTCTGCTCACGTCAAGCGATAAATGATGAATGATGAACTGTCCAGACATGTTAACGCTTTTAAGCCAAACGATTTTGGGGCGTTCGACTCCTGTATTTTCTGACCGATGATAACCGCAAAAATATTAACAGAAGAAGCTACACACACTTTGTGCGATATGGCCGCAAAGTAGATATAAAAATATTCACTGCATTGTAAAAAGCCAATGTGGTTGTTTTTTAGCGACGTTTCCATACTTATCATAAAACACTGAATTGAATTTTGTTACCTTGAGCAATTGTCTTTGACCTACGAACGATTGTTGATAAAAGCGGACATTCTCAGAGACAGATGTATGTCAGCTGTGACACATAGGTATCTCACACATCTGGTACGTCTCTGGCACCCCTCTGATCACGTACAACTCATATACACATCAGGTACTACTCAGCATACTTATCATAAATCACTGAATTTTGTTGCCTTGGGCGTCTCAATTGACGAACGATTGTTGAGAAAAGCGGACATTCTCAGAGACAGACGTATGTCAGCTGTGACACATAGGTATCTCACACGTCTGGTACGTCTCTGTTACGTCTCTGGTACGTCTCTGGCGACCCTCTGATCACGTACAACTACACAACAGGTACTACTCAGACGCGGCTCTGATACCTCTTCTGAGGATATAAGTAGGTTAAATATACTAGTATTTTCCATTTAATATCATGACGTCACAAGAACAACACGTATTAGCAAGAGCTGTTCGTGACAATTCGCGAACCGATCGAGAAGAACATCTCTTTAAACAAGTAACAGAACCACAAATAGCAAGTGCAGTGACAATGCCTACAACAGAAGTCACGTTTGATCATGCTTTCGGTCCACAGCTATCCGGTGGTCGCTGGGTGCTTGGAAATGTATACATAGACTATGACGATGAAAATATGTTGGTAGGCAATAAAAATTTTCACAATACACCTGGATTACAGCAGTTAATATTTTACAAGAATCCCCGGGAATTTACACCCGCTGATTTACAATCTTACAAACAAATATTAGATATATCTGGTGTGCATCGTGATAACCGAGGACATTTGAGACATCAAGCCTGTCCTGTAAAATTCAAAAATATAATAAAACCTCCGCAACGGACTTTTTTAAAATTACTTCGGTAAAAAACTAATTGTACTTATGCTAACCTATGTAAATAATAAATATTTTTCTGATTTGCATTACTTTATTCCAACCACAACATTACAACACAACTACAAATAACTTTTTCTTATCCGTTTATGGTCCTATGATTTTATGTGATACCAACCCCTGGCTCGTTGAGGTTATCTCATCAAAAGTACTATTAGTTGAAAAAGGTTTTCTTATAGAGGTAAGCAACAAAGTAACACTAGAATAATTTTGACGCACGATCTTAGTATACCGCCACTCAAATTGTCGAAACACCCTCTAAATACGGGGCGATTACTTTTCAAATTGCTGATAGTGTTTTATAGTTTTCATTGATATTTTTATAGAGCGAATAAAATCTATGGTTCAAGTATGTACTTCAAAATTTATAGAGAAATACTTACATATACAGGTCGGGCGATCTCATCAAAAGTTTTATTAGTTAAAAAGGTTTTTTTTTTGTAAAAATAGAGGTGAGCAACAAAGTAACGCTAGAATAATTTGACGCATGATCTTAGTACTTACGGTATACACCACTCAAATTGTCGAAACACCCTCTAAATATGGGGGTGATTACTTTTCAAATTGCTGATAGTGTTTTATAATTTTCATTGATATTTTTATAGAGCGAATAAAATCTATGGTTCAAGTATGTACTTCAAAATTTATCAAAACTTAATATAGAGAAATACTTACATATACAGGTCGGGCGATCTCATTAAGAGTACTATTAGTTAAAAAGGTTTTCTGTAAGAAAACATAGAGGTAAGCAACAAAGTAACACTAGAATAATTTTGACGCAGGATCTTAGTACCCGTAACAGAGTTTCCTGAAAACTTACCAAAGAAAGTTACTATATGTTCCATGGGTATGACAGAAACGTAACTATTATAAAATCCGTCAACAAATATACCCTCAGTACCATTGACTATTTCATAAATGTGTTCATTAATATAGTAGTTAAAAACTAAAAATCGGGTGCCGGAGTTATGGAACTGTGCTTGTAAAACATCCCCTTCACCAAAGTTTCCTCTCAGCACCACTTCCTCCCTATAAAAAACACCGCCTAACTCAAAACATATGAATACAGAGCTACCCCTTTGAACTGGACGATAATAACTGAATAAACTGATATGTGTAATTGTTAAATTAATTTTTAAGAGATATTCACACTCAGCCATTTTTTTTTATACATGTAGTGAAATATAATGCATACAAAATGTTATTTTATAAATTATCAGTTTTGCTACAACGCAGTTTGCAGTAAAAGGTCGTAGTTTGCGGATACCATAGTGGTTAGAAATCCGGGAAGAATAAAGGAAGATAATGGCACAAGCGGTGGGGAATCAAATAACTGTTGCATTTTAATATCATTACCAACACAGACATAGAACATAGATATCGCTGAGTGAGAATTATATACTAACGAGCACCATGGGTAAGGAACATACATTTTTTATTGTCAAAAAAAATACTAATCTTTTTTTTTTCAGAACAAATAGTATTAACCATAAGGCAGAGGCTGCCTATACACCTTGCCGTAGGTATATTACAAATGTCATATATTTTATGCTTATCTTATGCACTTTTACAGCTATTGGGCATCATAACAGTCGAGGTGAGGGGCCTCCGGCCTGAAGATAGGCCTCCATGGTTGATATATATTGGGCAGTACCAGAGCGTTAGGCTTTGGTACGATCCAAACCCGACGTGGGGTGCGGACGACCCGGTGCCGGCTGGTGTGGTGGTGGTGTGGGTGTTAAGGTAAGGTAATTAGTTATACATAAACGAAATAATAATTCAATATGTATTTCAGAAATTAATAAAGATGCACCACCACTTATAATTATTGTTGTTTTATTAAAAACCAACTATCCATCCTATCCCTGATCGATATAGCTATGACCGCTTTGTGTCGATCGTGAGGTTGAAGTTGGTTAAATAATAGCCATTTTTCAATAATCCACATCAAACGTCACGTGTCACGTCAAACGTCACGCTGTCACGTCAAACGTCACTCTGTCACGCCATACGTCACGCTGTCACGTCAAACGTCACGTGCCACGTCAAACGTCACGCTGTCAGACACCACGTTGTTATGTCAAACGTCACAATCAACGTGGTATACCCACAGAACTAGGTTTTTAGTTACTGTTTTCAGTATGTTATTATCTGTGGTTACTTTTCACCCAGTTAGGTTTGTATATAGTAGAAAAATTACAGAATACTGACAGAGTCTCACGAATCCGGAGGTGGGGGCTCAAATAAAACTGTGAATTTTAATAGCTATATTACGAGAATAATGGATAAGGAACATACATTTTTATTGTCAAAAATACTATTTTCAGAACAAATAACTGTTAAACAAAGGGTTCAATGAAACTCAAAGTCAAACCACAAAGTATTTAATGTCCGTTGGGGCTCAAAAATTGCAACTAGTTTCGGTAACAATTACCATCATCAGGCTACAACAATAGAAAATGGTACTTAAAATTAAAGATCTAAGAAGATACACAAATTGTACAAATTGATTTAACAAAGTCGTGATTAATTAACATCATAATATAAAAGTTATGTAATTTTCGTTTTATTTTATAAATATGACAGAAAATTATTATATTAAAAAAAAAAAAAAAAAAAACAAATTTAACTGTATTAAATTTCACATCAAGTATGAAAAGAACAACATTGTCATTGATACGTCAGGTGACAAAGTAATAAAATTGTGGATGGAAAAAAAATGGAAACCTTGGATTAAATAGAAATGTGTGTTTTCTCATGAGAAAACTTGTTCTATATATATACTTTTACTAATACGAAGAAATTTTAAATTTAAATGGAAAGTAGATAACTGTTAGGCAGAGGCTGCCCCTAACCGTAGACATAAATATATTTGATGTTTATCGTATGCACTTTACAGCTATTGGCTATCATAACGGTGGAGGTAAATTGGTCTTCATCCCGAAGATCGGCCATCTTGGTTCTGGCTCTGGTGGTGTGGGCATATTCTGAAATGGAGAATTATTCAATATTTTCATAACCGTATTGAGCGATTTTCACTTAATGGAGAAAATGTTCAAATGATAATGTATATATAACTGTTAGCATGAATTAAGGTTGGTACTTGTAAATAACAACTCCATCTTGGTATCTTATCGAAAGTTATCAACGTAAATTGTCGAAAATCATGTAAGTTGATTTTTCCTATAGCAAAATATTTTTCCTCTGAATCATAATGTTATTTATTACGGGAATTATTGAAAAAACAATCAAGTATTACGTTAAATTGTAAATAAAAACTAATGGGGAAGACACGCAATCTTATATTGAAATTAATATTTAAGGTTTCATGAGCGTTAAAAATACGTTCAAAAGATACACGTTGAGTATAAAAAAAAGTTTTGTCGAGAAACAGGTATTAAGTTACCTTTGAACCATAATGTTACTTATTACATAAATTATCGGAAAACATACGTTGAATTGTAGATGAAAAGTAAATTTTCCTAAAATATCGAAAGTTTTGCCGAAAACCAAGTGGTCATTAAAGCATACAAGCAGTAAGTTAAACAGTAAAAAGTATTTTTTTTTCAATAATATTTTTTACCTTTGAACCATTTGAATGTTACCTATTATCAATGGAAATTATAAAAAAAGCAATGTTAAATTGAAATTAATATTTAAGGTTTCATGAGTGTTGAAAATACGTTCAAAAGATACTTACACGTTGAGTTTAGTCGTTAAATGCTCACTGTGTAGGTGGAGGAGGATGGAATGATTTGGTTTTTGAAACAATAGTCAACGAAATCAAAAATAGAGGAGTCCAGCGCACGTTATTTTCACTCAAAGGCTTGGTTCAGGTACCCCCTCACCTTGTTTATAATTCTATTTTGTAGCTCTGTAAGAAACAAATACCAAAATTATTTTTTCCAAACAAGTCACTGCAATTTTTAGAACTTACCCAATTTTCTAAAAAAATAATAAGCTACTGGTTTGTGTCCTTGCTACACCTTTTTATATATTTCGTCCGTTATCAAGCTGTAGTGGTTTATTTCGTTATTGAAAATATCAACCACAGTAACTAAAAATAGTTGTTATCTGTATAAAAATGATTTTGTAGTGAATTTTATAAAACATATTAAAATGCATTCTCCATTTTGTATATCAAAATTGGGAACACAACGATAATAATTATATTTGTAAGATGAAAAAAGGAACTATACATTTTAGATTTTCTGTTCGATATTGTCACAGGAGAGGGAACGATAATGTTTTGCGATGAATATGTAGGTTATATTTTTTCAAATTACGTAAATTCAAATTGCAATACAAAAGCCGAAAAATATATAGAGTGTTTCAATAAAACCCATGTTTTTAAAAACTTTATTGGTATTACAACAATAAAAAAACCAGTGACGAAGACACCTCGTAGGGTAGATTTTCAAATTATCAATATTGTGAAGAGAAACATTAGTGGCGTTGGAAAACACCTCATGAAAAGATCACGTGATCGTCTCACAAGGTGTATTATATACTGCGGTTTATATTTGAAAAAATCTGAAAATCGCTCAATGTGTGTGGTGAGAGATTGAGGAGAATATTGAAATTTTTATTATGAAAATGTTTCAATATACCTATAGGTTGTCTATACTTTAAACAATTTTTCACAAGTATTTTTGTAGGCTTAAACTATTTGAAAATTTACATTTCTTTGTAGAAACTCTGATGTTCTACCAAACCGAATTTTGTCTTTTTCTAATACTTATTAATTCATTGAGAATCGTGACTGGCAACCACATAGCTAACTTAAGAAAAATGCTTTTACAACAAATAGAAAAAATAATATAGATAATAAAACGTAAAAAGTTTTGAGATTAAAAAGTCAACGCTGTGTAGAAATAATACAACTAATATACTGACATTTTTCAGAAATAATCAAAGTAGTTTACAACAACAAAGACATAGAAATTGAAAAAACTTACTATGGGTTATTCTTCACGGTCGTAAGGAGGGATCCAATGATTGTTATCCCCAACGATAGAAAACTCTCTCTCCCCGTGGTCATAAAATGTCTCTAGAAAACCACCATCTTGAGGGTTCTGAAGGTAATATGTTTAATACGTCATTAGTTGACTATTCAAATAAAAATGGATGCTAACGATGGAACCCTCGCTTCGATCTTCTAGAGGTATGGTGAATTCAAACATATAAATAGGTATATGGTGTAAATCGTTGACGCGCCGCAACAACAGATTAATACAAAGAGATACGTCTTCCTCGACCACTCTCACATCATGACACATTAACGGTTGGTCATCAATACCTGCAGAAAAAATCAAGCAACGAACTAGGTAATCAGCCATGGTGTTTTGAAAATTCTCGGGACTAACTTAAGCCTATATATATATACCCAGAAAAACATGTTTTTGTTTATATAGTTAGTATTACCACATATTGACCGCTAAAACTGCAACATTGTAACGATTGAACGTTACTCCACAGGGCAAGTAATAGTCGGAATTTTCTTTTTTTTCGATACTGGACATGTTAAACGTCACGTGACCGAGATGTCATGACTAGCACCAGCGACGAGAGAGAAGCCAATTCTAGCGTAAATATAAAAAAACACGTCAAACGTCACGTGTTCGAGATGCCAAACACACCGAACACGGGGTATCAACAAACTGTTTCATTTTTAAAACTTCACCAGGTACACCCAAGAATGTTTTTTTTTGTAGAATTTAAAAATATTTTCACAACTTATGTTGTTTCCCCTATTTTCAACCACCACGGCATATTTGATATTTTCACGATTTACATTGTTTTACCATATTTAAAAACCACACGCCTCTAAAATATCGACTATTGATGTTGTTATGAGATATTTTTCGATTCCTTTTTTTATAATTATATAATTTAAACTTTTACATTGTTTTTCAAATTATCATAATTTTTCTTATCACCTTTTCCGGTGACGCTCAGCTTTCATGGTAATATTATATAGTACATCAACTTAGTTTTTCAAATTATCGTGAATATTCAAGGTTACGTTCGTACTACACCGATAAGAGTTTTCAACGAATTTTCATATTACAATTTTTATATTTTCACGCGTACCGCAATGAAATACGAGATTACGCATCATGAGCTGGACACGTTTGGTGCCCGCTTCTTAGTACAGACATACTACGCAAAGTTCTAAAAACTGATTCAGTGTGACAAAACAGGTTATCGTAAAAGTGAGGTTATCTAACCACACACACATTATCGTAATAATTGTGGAAAATAACACCTATATATTTATAAAGGATTCACAACAGTAATTCCATGATGAAATATTTCTTTAAACGTATGAGTAGATATACTATACAGATTCTGGCTCACTACTTCAAAAATCTCCGCTGGTGGCGCTGAGAGCGGCGTTGGCCTCCGCGGCGTTGGCCGCCATTTTTAGTCCTCTTGTATATTTAAAACTCTCAAATAATTTAATTAAAAAACTTTAACTCGGGTGTGGATCGAACCCCGAACCTACGCGCTCATAGCAATGCATCTAACATAGTCCGCCACGATCTCTCATGCATATCATAGTCGAAGAAAAGTATATTACATGCTGGCGCACCGTACACGCCGGCGGGTAGGAGTCTCGGTGGCGACATCTACATGCGGGTAGTCTATGGACCGGTGGCCCGCGGGTAGGAGTCTGCCGAGGGCATGCGGGGACCGTCCGCCATTTTTTATCCATGCGCGCGGGGCGATCAAAATTGTACAAAAATCACAATTTAAATCCTTGATATTACGATGACCCTGACTAAAAAATTCACGTCAAAACGTCACATGTATTAACGGCTAATATATTCGTGAATCATATACAGGGCGGAGTATCTTTGAATGGTAGGACTTTAGCAAACGATAAGGTATTAACGGCTAATATATACGTGAATCATATACAGGGCGGAGTATCTTTGAATGGTAGGTAGACTTTAGCAAACGATAAGGTATTAACGGCTAATATATACGTGAATCATATACAGGGCGGAGTATCTTTGAATGGTAGGACTTTAGCAAACGGCTAATATATACGTGAATCATATACAGGGTGGAGTATCTTTGAATGGTAGGTCGACTTTAGCAAACGGCTAATATATACGTGAATCATATACAGGGTGGAGTATCTTTGAATGGTAGGTCGACTTTAGCAAACGGCTAATATATACGTGAATCATATACAGGGCGGAGTATCTTTGAATGGTAGGACTTTAGCAAACGACAAGGTATTAACGGCTAATATATAAGTGAATCATATACAGGGTGGAGTATCTTTGAATGGTAAGTTGACTTTAGCAAACGGCTAATATATACGTGAATCATATACAGGGCGGAGTATCTTTGAATGGTAGGTTGATTTTAGCAAACGACAAGGTCTTAACGTCTAGTATATACGCGAATCACCCATTATATAAAGGGTGGATCTTTCACATATGTGTAGCGAAGAGTACAAAGAAAAAATGGAGCCAACTCAAACGTCACATGAAACGTCGATGCTGCATGTCAAATGTCAAACATCACATGTGATGTCTATGCTGAAGTGTGACAAGGACGGGGCAGACAGAGAACGCATCGCTAGATCCCGTACGATGATACACCGTAAGTTGTGACGTAATCGAGACTGATCCGTTACGATGCTAACAGTGCGATGGTTGGTTGAAAGTAGCTTGGAGTTTTATGCTGTTATTAATGTTTCTGCGATATACCAGGTTGGTTAAAAGATTTTAGAAATTGCTGCCAACCCCAAAACGTCACATCGTCACGTGCTACGTTGTCACGTCACGTTGTCACGTCACATCGTCACGTGCTACGTTGTCACGTCACGTTGTCACGCCAAACGTCACGTTGTCACGTCACATCATCACGTGCTACGTTGTCACGTCACGTTGTCACGTCACATCGACACGTCAAACGTCACGTTGTCACGTCAAACGTGTGCGGATAGGAGCGCTCTCTTTTGACTTCGAAAGAGTACAGACATTGGTTGATAAAGATATTTTTAAAAGTGAGGTTATGAAACAAATAGAAATAGTTTATTGGATGGGAGACGTCGTCAGACGTGGGGCAGACTTCGTCTGGGATGTCGCCTGCAAACAATTACCGCAAATTATCCATTAAGACGTATCCAACCATGTTCAACAAAACAGAAGAGAAAAATGAAATCAATAATGTTTTTGTCATGACATGTGTAATATTAGTATCTGTCTTTGTTTTAAAAATTTTCTTAAAAATTGTAAGACGAAAATTTGAATCTTCATGTAATATAAAAGTTGATGGTGTTTCAATTTATTTATAATGGTAATACAGTATTTGAAAACCAGTGGCGGAGGCGTCTTTTCGATACATGAATATAGTCCAGAGGCGTGACAGGGGTGACAAAGTTACCTGCTGCACACGGACCACATTTGCATACATCAATAATGTGTGGAAAAACACCAAATATGTGGCATTTTTAGCAGAAATTCCACTTTGACCCCGAACGTAAATGTAGTCTGCTTCTTGCTGCTGGACCATTTTTAGAACACATTGTTCCAAAGCAATCATGTGAGAATGTATTTTATAATAATTATATTGAATATAACCAAAACTCTATCGAGGACATATTTTCCCATGCAACAGATGTGCATTCCATTGTCAGCCATACTTTTAAAAACACTACCTACTGCAATGAGTTTCGTGCAGCTGGAACATCTTTGATATTCAATGCCCCAACCTTTTTAACTGAAGACTTAACAAAAATTATTTCTTATTATCAATATTTTAAAAATAAACTCTGCAATTAGCTTATCTACCACATACCTTTAGTTACAACATTAAGAAGTTTTAACCACAAGTATAATTTTATCCGAAACATGATAAGACATATGGTCAGTTGTTCTCAACCAGATTTTATCTTTTTAATACTAAATGATAAATTTATTGTGACTGAAAAAGGTCGCGAACCACTGCTATGAAGCGTTTCTTCACACATAATTAGGTAAAATAAAGAGATCTCCGTGGCGGAGGCGTTGTACATTTCTTTCGGTACATGAATATAGTCCAGAGGCGTGACAGTGCAGGTATTTAGGTCGGCTTTAGCAAACAACATCCCGTTCGAAAGGCATTAACGTCGAGTATATACGTGAATCACTCACTTTATATACAGGGTGGATTGAAAGTTTCTTTGAATGGTATTTAGGTCGACTTTAGCAAACGACATCTCGTTTGAAAAGTATTAACGTCTAATATATACGTGAATCGACCATATACAGGGCGAATTTAAAGTTTTTTAATGGTATTTAGGTCGACTTTAGCAAACAACATCTCGTTCGAAAGGCCTTAACGTCTAGTATATACGTGAATTACTCATATACAGGGTGGATTGAAAGTTTCTTTGAATGGTATTTAGGTTGACTTTAGCAAACAACATCTCGTTAGAAACGTCTTAACTTCTAGTATATACGCGAATCATATAAAGGGGGGATTGAAAGTATCTTTGGCGGGTAGGTCGACTTTAGCAAAAACGACATCTCGTTTGAAAGGTATTAACGTCTAATATATACGTGAATCGACCATATACAGGGTGAATTTAAAGTTTCTTTGAATGGTAGGTCGACTTTAGCAAACAACATCTCGTTCGAAAGGTCTTAACCTTTAGTATATACGCGAATCACCCATTATATACAGGGTGGATCTTCCACATGTGACGGATAGTGCTATAGGGGAATCAGCATATCCAGAGTTTAGCGGAGAGTACAAAGAAAATTAGTGCCGTAGGGGTATTAGCATATCGTTTAAAATATACAGAGTAAAGCGTATAGTACAAGGAAAAATCTATAACGATTAATAAATCCAACCAAATGTTGACATCTGAGAGTCACAACTCAAACGTCACACATCAAATATCAAACGTTAAACGTCACATGCCAAATGTAGTGTCAAACGTCACATGTGACGTCGATCGACAAACGTCAAAACGTCACGTGTGACATATAGTGCTGTAGAGGCAATAATATCGACAAATGCAGAGTGTAGCGGAGAGTACAAAGAAAAATAGCGCCGTAGGGGTATTAGCATATCGTTTTACATATACAGAGTTAAGCGTATAGTACAAGTAAAAATCTTCAACGATTAATAAATCCGATCGAATGTTGACATCTGAGAGTCACAACTCAAACGTCACACGTCAAATGTCAAACGTTAAACATCACATGTCAAATGTAGCGTCAAACGTCACATGTGACGTCGAACGACAAACGTCAAAACGTCAAATGAAAACGTCAAAACGTCACGTGTGACGTATAGTGCCGTAGATGCAATAATATCGACATATGCAGAGTGTAGCGGAGAGTACAAAGAAAAATGTATGTGAATTAATCATAATATTCTTTTAACATAAACCTCTTTATCTATAGATCAAACTGAATGATTTGTGACGTTATTTATCTTCCCAAAAATTATGTAAACAATTAGGGACTATAAGAATAATTTCGTTAATAGTACAACGGAGCACAACATTTGGTTTAACGTACTCGTTTTCTTAGGCACCCCCCCCCCTGAATCATATACAGGGTATCTTAGGCAGGTTTAACATATACAGAGTGTAGCGGAGTATACAAAACGTCACATGCGTGGATCGAAAGTATCTTTGGTTTAACATATACAAAGTGTAGTGGAGAAAATGTCGCTTCAAACGTCAGCCGTAGGTGCATTGGTATGAATATCGTTTATCATGATTAATAAATGTCATCCAATCATAGCAAACGACATATCGTTCGAAAGGCCTTAACGTCTAGTATATAAGTGAATCATATACAGGGTATCTTAGGCAGGTTTAACATATACAGAGTGTACAAAACGTCACATGCGTGGATCGAAAGTATCTTTGGTTTAACATATGCAGAGTGTAGTGGAGAAAATGCCGCTTCAAACGTCAGCCATAGGTGCATTAGTATGAATATTGTTTATCATGATTAATAAATCGTATTTTCGTACGGGCATATGTCACAAGGCAAAAGGGTCTTAACGAATGTGAATCGTGGCAGGTATTTGTCAACACCCCTCATCAACCATAGAACGACCATAGCAACCGACATTTCGTTCGAAAGGCCTTAACGTCTAGTATATAAGTGAATCATATACAGGGTGAAGTATCTTTGGCAGGTAGGACGACTTTAGCAAACATCTCGTTTGAATGACATTAAGGTCTAGTATATACGTGAATCGTCCAGGGCGGATTGAAAGTCACGTAGTATGTCACAATGTTGACTTATTGATTCATGTACAGAGTGTTGCAAAATTATCTTACGTTGAAAGGACATTAACGTTCACTGCCGTTATGACAAGTGACGCTGGAACATTCTTTTAACATATACATGGTGTAGCAAAAATTACGAGGCAAAACGAATGGGGTGGTGGAGTACAAGTGACATCCTGTGACAAGGCCTTATTCTTTCAATAGGGTGTATCATACACCAACTACTCTTTTAACATAGAGTGTTGCAAAATTATCTCACGTTGAAAAAAGCCATTGACGTTCATTACCGTCATGACAAGCGAAAAAAAACACATTCTTTAACATATACAGGGTGTAGCAAAAAATCGAAGGGTGTAGAGTACAAATGACATCCTTTAAAATTGCGATAAATTTCTCTTTTAACATCGAGTGTTACAAAATTATCACGCTGTCAAAAGGACCTGATCCGGGTCGTACACCAAGTCTACAGGGTGCTACCAAAAGGACATAATGTTGATCGTCTACAGGGTGTAGAGTGACATCATTGGAAATTACGATAACTACTCTTTTAACAAATACAGAGTGATGGTCGGTTAGAGTGTTGCCAAAAGGACCCATTGTACTATGATGAAGAAATTATTGTAAAGTCAAACTCACGTGATCGTATGAGGTTGATTGAACTTCTTATCTACCCAAGATA
This sequence comes from Lochmaea capreae, assembly GCA_949126875.1. Classification (NCBI taxonomy): domain Eukaryota; kingdom Metazoa; phylum Arthropoda; class Insecta; order Coleoptera; family Chrysomelidae; genus Lochmaea; species Lochmaea capreae. The sequence continues at coordinate 23,175,154 of OX421409.1, read as the reverse complement.
ATTCTAATTGCCGGATACAAGTGAGATCGTTTGAAATTATGTTACCTACTCTTTAACATGGAGTGCTGGTCGGTTAGAGTGTTGTCAAAAGGACCCATTTAGAAATGATAGTAAAGTCGATTTTCATAATTTTATTTCAAACTTCATACAAAGAAATATATTAGCTAATTTTATTAATGAGTCACCGTTACCATGGTCAATGACTTGTAATATTGCAAAAAGATTCTCATACTGGAAATGGAAATCAGTAAATGATCAAAATCAGCCCTACCCTATCCTTTGGAGTATATCGATTGCAGTAGATATATATCGATACCTAGAAGAAATACTGTGTTGTCACTTAAAAATTGGGAACATGACCACGATGAGGCTGAATATTGTCTATGGGTATCATATTATAGAATCTTCAATTATAAAATTAACGTTTGCAAGCATTGTTTTGAAATTTGATTAGAAGCTCACAAGATCAAAGATAAATCATTATTAGCGTGATTTGATAATTTTCATGAAACAACAGATAAAGATTCTACAGATAAATATCAAGCTCATTGGTGCCAAAGTTGCTATCATGAAGCGCTGTTTACAGTTAAAAGCAGCGAATCATGTGTAAATGCACTACATACGTACCCCCCCCCCCCTAAAAGTAACAGATTTATAGATTCTGAGGATAGTGATACTGAACATGATAAATATCCAGGGTGTAAAATTTTTCTTTCCCCACACATTTAACAGACTTCCGAGAGCGGTAATATATATAATTGACTAAAATATGACTTCCATTGTTAACTTTGGCTCTGATTATTGTATTTCGTTTAAATAAATTTGTGTGCGTTTTTGTGTGCTTTTTTTATGTACTTTTTATGAAGGTTTCTGTATTAAAGTTTTATGCTGCTGCTTTAAATGTATTTCTTTTTAAAATAAAAAACATTATTTCAAATAGTTGTTTTTTTGTCGTCGGTTGGGGAGGGATGGGGATGACTTTGAGTTTATAAAAGTATACAAATTCTCTAAGAGCGTTGTTTAACATATCGTTTGGTGTTATGGAACAAAATGCGTATAAAATTTGTAGAGAACTTCCGGGGGTGATATTTTTACAGAAATCCAAAACATTATAATAATATTGACAAAAATCCAAATTTTCCAACACCGATATACGTTGTATAATCAAATTATTTACTTCTAAAATTTGGGATACTTCTTCTTCATCCATGTAATACTCAACGTCATGTTTTCTAACAAAAATTACCTTACAATCATCGTAATTTAATGGGGTAATGGTACAGTAGTCTCCACATGGAATCGAATCAGGTTTGAACTCGTCTCCGGTACGAAAGAAATTCATCTGTTGCGTCATTATTGAAATAAAGTTCTGCCATTCGTAAGTGCTGAAAGATATTTTGCTGCACTTTAGCTGTTGGGATAGAATAACAGCAGGCGTAAATGATCTTGCCGGACTAATTTCCCATTTCACCTCATAACCAGAAATTGTATATTGTGTTGAAAGTAGGTATACATTTTCGGACTTTGCAGCAGTTTCATAATAGTCATCTCCTTCTTGTAGCCTTTGAACTTGTAAATGGTAGGTAATAATGTATAATATTAATACCGGGGGACTTAAAAGTAACTTATGTTGAAATATTACTAAGAATTTCTATACCGGGTGGCTTAAAAAGTAACATATATGCGTAACACGTCGCGTGCTACGTCAAACAGTCCGCTGTAAAAAAATCTTTAAAAACTTCAGTGTGATTCGATCCCGGAACCTACGCGTCTATAGCAGAGAATCCAACTCATGCTGCCACGATCTCTCATGTGTATTAGATGCGAAGGTATGTTGCGACAAAGAGCGCGGGTTGGTGTTCGCAGGTTGGATATACCGGGTTGGTTGAAAGTGGGAGTTTTGTGATTTCTGCACAAGGTTGGTTGAGAGTAACTTTTTTGTGCCAACCCCAAGTGTTACGTCAAACGTCACGTGGTACACCACGTGACGACGTGACGTAACACGTGACGTACCACGTGACGACGTGACGTACATGATAAACAATATTCATACTAATGCACCTATGGCTGACGTTTGAAGCGGCATTTTCTCCACTACACTCTGCATATGTTAAACCAAAGATACTTTCGATCCACGCATGTGACGTTTTGTATACTCCGCTACACTCTGTATATGTTAAACCTGCCTAAGATACCCTGTATATGATTCAGGGGGGGGGGTGTCTAAGAAAACGAGTACGTTAAACCAAGTGTTGTGCTCCGTTGTACTATTAACGAAATTATTCTTATAGTCCCTAATTGTTTACATAATTTTTGGGAAGATAAATAACGTCACAAATCATTCAGTTTGATCTATAGATAAAGAGGTTTATGTTAAAAGAATATTATGATTAATTCACATACATTTTTCTTTGTACTCTCCGCTACACTCTGCATATGTCGATATTATTGCATCTACGGCACTATACGTCACACGTGACGTTTTGACGTTTTCATTTGACGTTTTGACGTTTGTCGTTCGACGTCACATGTGACGTTTGACGCTACATTTGACATGTGATGTTTAACGTTTGACATTTGACGTGTGACGTTTGAGTTGTGACTCTCAGATGTCAACATTCGATCGGATTTATTAATCGTTGAAGATTTTTACTTGTACTATACGCTTAACTCTGTATATGTAAAACGATATGCTAATACCCCTACGGCGCTATTTTTCTTTGTACTCTCCGCTACACTCTGCATTTGTCGATATTATTGCCTCTACAGCACTATATGTCACACGTGACGTTTTGACGTTTGTCGATCGACGTCACATGTGACGTTTGACACTACATTTGGCATGTGACGTTTAACGTTTGATATTTGATGTGTGACGTTTGAGTTGTGACTCTCAGATGTCAACATTTGGTTGGATTTATTAATCGTTATAGATTTTTCCTTGTACTATACGCTTTACTCTGTATATTTTAAACGATATGCTAATACCCCTACGGCACTATTTTTCTTTGTACTCTCCGCTAAACTCTGGATATGCTGATTCCCCTATAGCACTATCCGTCACATGTGGAAGATCCACCCTGTATATAATGGGTGATTCGCGTATATACTAAAGGTTAAGACCTTTCGAACGAGATGTTGTTTGCTAAAGTCGACCTACCATTCAAAGAAACTTTAAATTCACCCTGTATATGGTCGATTCACGTATATATTAGACGTTAATACCTTTCAAACGAGATGTCGTTTTTGCTAAAGTCGACCTACCCGCCAAAGATACTTCCAATCCCCCCTTTATATGATTCGCGTATATACTAGAAGTTAAGACGTTTCTAACGAGATGTTGTTTGCTAAAGTCAACCTAAATACCATTCAAAGAAACTTTCAATCCACCCTGTATATGAGTAATTCACGTATATACTAGACGTTAAGGCCTTTCGAACGAGATGTTGTTTGCTAAAGTCGACCTAAATACCATTAAAAAACCTTAAATCCGCCCTGTATATGGTCGATTCACGTATATATTAGACGTTAATACTTTTCAAACGAGATGTCGTTTGCTAAAGTCGACCTAAATACCATTCAAAGAAACTTTCAATCCACCCTGTATATAAAGTGAGTGATTCACGTATATACTCGACGTTAATGCCTTTCGAACGGGATGTTGTTTGCTAAAGTCGACCTAAATACCTGCACTGTCACGCCTCTGGACTATATTCATGTACCGAAAGAAATGTACAACGCCTCCGCCACGGAGATCTCTTTATTTTACCTAATTATGTGTGAAGAAACGCTTCATAGCAGTGGTTCGCGACCTTTTTCAGTCACAATAAATTTATCATTTAGTATTAAAAAGATAAAATCTGGTTGAGAACAACTGACCATATGTCTTATCATGTTTCGGATAAAATTATACTTGTGGTTAAAACTTCTTAATGTTGTAACTAAAGGTATGTGGTAGATAAGCTAATTGCAGAGTTTATTTTTAAAATATTGATAATAAGAAATAATTTTTGTTAAGTCTTCAGTTAAAAAGGTTGGGGCATTGAATATCAAAGATGTTCCAGCTGCACGAAACTCATTGCAGTAGGTAGTGTTTTTAAAAGTATGGCTGACAATGGAATGCACATCTGTTGCATGGGAAAATATGTCCTCGATAGAGTTTTGGTTATATTCAATATAATTATTATAAAATACATTCTCACATGATTGCTTTGGAACAATGTGTTCTAAAAATGGTCCAGCAGCAAGAAGCAGACTACATTTACGTTCGGGGTCAAAGTGGAATTTCTGCTAAAAATGCCACATATTTGGTGTTTTTCCACACATTATTGATGTATGCAAATGTGGTCCGTGTGCAGCAGGTAACTTTGTCACCCCTGTCACGCCTCTGGACTATATTCATGTATCGAAAAGACGCCTCCGCCACTGGTTTTCAAATACTGTATTACCATTATAAATAAATTGAAACACCATCAACTTTTATATTACATGAAGATTCAAATTTTCGTCTTACAATTTTTAAGAAAATTTTTAAAACAAAGACAGATACTAATATTACACATGTCATGACAAAAACATTATTGATTTCATTTTTCTCTTCTGTTTTGTTGAACATGGTTGGATACGTCTTAATGGATAATTTGCGGTAATTGTTTGCAGGCGACATCCCAGACGAAGTCTGCCCCACGTCTGACGACGTCTCCCATCCAATAAACTATTTCTATTTGTTTCATAACCTCACTTTTAAAAATATCTTTATCAACCAATGTCTGTACTCTTTCGAAGTCAAAAGAGAGCGCTCCTATCCGCACACGTTTGACGTGACAACGTGACGTTTGACGTGTCGATGTGACGTGACAACGTGACGTGACAACGTAGCACGTGATGATGTGACGTGACAACGTGACGTTTGGCGTGACAACGTGACGTGACAACGTAGCACGTGACGATGTGACGTGACAACGTGACGTGACAACGTGACGTGACAACGTAGCACGTGACGATGTGACGTTTTGGGGTTGGCAGCAATTTCTAAAATCTTTTAACCAACCTGGTATATCGCAGAAACATTAATAACAGCATAAAACTCCAAGCTACTTTCAACCAACCATCGCACTGTTAGCATCGTAACGGATCAGTCTCGATTACGTCACAACTTACGGTGTATCATCGTACGGGATCTAGCGATGCGTTCTCTGTCTGCCCCGTCCTTGTCACACTTCAGCATAGACATCACATGTGATGTTTGACATTTGACATGCAGCATCGACGTTTCATGTGACGTTTGAGTTGGCTCCATTTTTTCTTTGTACTCTTCGCTACACATATGTGAAAGATCCACCCTTTATATAATGGGTGATTCGCGTATATACTAGACGTTAAGACCTTGTCGTTTGCTAAAATCAACCTACCATTCAAAGATACTCCGCCCTGTATATGATTCACGTATATATTAGCCGTTTGCTAAAGTCAACTTACCATTCAAAGATACTCCACCCTGTATATGATTCACTTATATATTAGCCGTTAATACCTTGTCGTTTGCTAAAGTCCTACCATTCAAAGATACTCCGCCCTGTATATGATTCACGTATATATTAGCCGTTTGCTAAAGTCGACCTACCATTCAAAGATACTCCACCCTGTATATGATTCACGTATATATTAGCCGTTTGCTAAAGTCGACCTACCATTCAAAGATACTCCACCCTGTATATGATTCACGTATATATTAGCCGTTTGCTAAAGTCCTACCATTCAAAGATACTCCGCCCTGTATATGATTCACGTATATATTAGCCGTTAATACCTTATCGTTTGCTAAAGTCTACCTACCATTCAAAGATACTCCGCCCTGTATATGATTCACGTATATATTAGCCGTTAATACCTTATCGTTTGCTAAAGTCCTACCATTCAAAGATACTCCGCCCTGTATATGATTCACGAATATATTAGCCGTTAATACATGTGACGTTTTGACGTGAATTTTTTAGTCAGGGTCATCGTAATATCAAGGATTTAAATTGTGATTTTTGTACAATTTTGATCGCCCCGCGCGCATGGATAAAAAATGGCGGACGGTCCCCGCATGCCCTCGGCAGACTCCTACCCGCGGGCCACCGGTCCATAGACTACCCGCATGTAGATGTCGCAACCGAGACTCCTACCCGCCGGCGTGTACGGTGCGCCAGCATGTAATATACTTTTCTTCGACTATGATATGCATGAGAGATCGTGGCGGACTATGTTAGATGCATTGCTATGAGCGCGTAGGTTCGGGGTTCGATCCACACCCGAGTTAAAGTTTTTTAATTAAATTATTTAAGAGTTTTAAATATACAAGAGGACTAAAAATGACGGCCAACGCCGCGGAACGCCGCGGAGGCCAACGCCGCTCTCAGCGCCACCAGCGGAGATTTTTGAAGTAGTGAGCCAGAATCTGTATAGTATATCTACTCATATGTTACTTCGAATAAACTCGAACTAATTACCTTAAAAGAATGTTTTCTCCTTAGAATATCAATAAGCCACGCCCCCTTTTCGATCAGCGTAACGACTGATAAACTCAAAACAGTTTATCGTAAAAGTGAGGTTATCTAACCACACACACACATTATCGTAATAATTGTGGAAAATAACACCTATATATTTATAAAGGATTCACAACAGTAATTCCATGATGAAATATTTTTTAAAACATATGTTACTTTGAATAAACTCGAACTAATTACCTTAAAAGAATGTTTTCTCCTGAGAATATCAATAAGCCACGCCCCCTTTTCGACCCTATTTAAAGAGCTTCTCGGAGCGGCAGAATCATAATCTTTCCAGCTCTCGTTATCTACAGACGTTATCAGCTGCTCTTGCGGTAAGTCTAGAAACAATTTTTTTTGATTTTTCTCAGAGTGGTATAATCTCTCCAGCTCTCGTTCAGTCGTTATCAGTTGTTCTTGTGTCTAGAAACATACTTTTTCATTTCAAAAATTTTGGAGATTTTTCAACACAAGATGGAAAAGTTTTTGATAACTAAAGATGTTATTAAAAAAGTTAAAAAATTCAACCTAACTGGTAGAACGGTGGAATTTAAAATCCGCCCAATTCCTGAAGGGGCAGATCCACTAAAATGGGTACGCTCCGGCATGGAGGATGTTATCAATAAGGTGACCGAGGGAACAGAGTCGAGTGATCAAATTGGTTTTACTTTTTGCTCGAAAGAGTTTAGTCGTGGTGATGGTTGGGTGCGGTTTAATCCTGCATCCGAGGTGAAATTTGAAGACATATGGTCGATGATATGTGCTGTCTACCAATCTAATTCGGCAGGTTTTGACACTGAGACGATTTGTCTAGCTGCCACAACCGTGAAAATGCCTAAAGGTAAAGGACGAGGTCGTAAGTACAACGACTTTGACGAAGAGTGTGCTAAACGTGGTGGTATTATAGTAATAAATAATACAGACCATTTATGCCTGGTTAGAGCAGTGGTTGTAGCTAAAGCGTACGCCGACAATGCCCCTGACAAAAAGAAGATAAGACAAACGAAAGGTCTCCAGACTCAGAAAACTTTGGAATTATTAACAGCCAGTGGTACCGAACTACCCAAAGAGGGTGGTGGTCTGGAGGAGTTGAAAAAATTCCAAGAATATTTGACTGACTATACAATAACGGTATACAAGTACGGTACAAAGGATGTCTTGTATGAAGGAGTAGGGGGAAGCAAGAAAATCAATCTTCTTTATCACGAAAATCATTATAACGTGATTATATCGCTGACGTCTGCTTTTTGCTGTAAATATTTCTGCGAACATTGTCACACACCCCACGAACATATGCACCGCTGTCGAAAAACATGTCCAGCATGTGAACAATCACCACCATGTAAAGCAAGTGTGAAAATCGTATGTGATGGGTGTAATCGGTATTTCAGAGGACAGATCTGCTACGATTACCATAAACAAAGTAAACTATGTGAACGGTTAATCTCTTGCAAAATATGCCTTAAAACGATTCCCAGAAAGCGGGAACACATATGTGGTGAAGTTTTCTGTAAAATATGTAACGGATTCAAAGCTTCTCCACACAATTGTTTCATGCCCGTCGACACACGTAAACCTTCAATGCACGGGGTACTATTTATATTTTATGACCTCGAGTGTACTCAAGAAGAAGTTATGTCTGACGGCTCTTTACTACACAAAGCCAACTTATGTGTGTTTGAGCAACACTGTGCACTATGTATAGGTACAGACAAAAGATGGTGCGATTGTGGTGTTAGATATCAAGTTTTAACAATTGACCCTGTAGCTCGTTTTATGGAGTATGTTAAACCACCTTATAACAAAGACAGGTCTAACACCCGAACTAATAACTAGAGGTACGAAGCTAATACAGATGAAAGTGGGCAATGTGAGTTTTATCGACTCTTTAAACTACTTCCCAATGCCTCTGGCAAAATTGCCTAAAGTATTCGGACTAAAAGATATAAAAAAGGGTTACTTCCCCCACTTGTTCAACAAAGTCGGTAACTGGGATTACATCGGACAACTACCAGCCCTCGAATATTACGATCCTGAAAATCTGAAATACTCCCCTTCACTCGACGAAAAGAACGACGCCAGAAATCAGCTAATCGTTTGGCATAAAAAACTCTCTGATCAAGGGTATGTCGTCAACTTTAAATCAGAACTTATTTCCTACTGTATAAGTGACGTGTCCATACTTGCTCAGTCTTGCTTAAGGTTCAGAGAGTTGCTTTTAAAAGAAGGAGGGGTCGACCCGTTCACAGAAGCCATCACGCTACCTGGTGCATGTAATAAAATATTTAGAAGAAACTTTTTACAACCGAATACCATCGGGTTAATTCCCAAGAACGGATATAGATGTCGCGATAAACAATCTAAGATTGCTACTCAATGGTTAATATATGAAGAACACCAAAGAGGTATCAGAATAGAACATGCAGCCAGGGGGCGAGAAGTTGTATTGAATGGTCTTAAGGTTGATGGATACTGCAAAAGCACAAGACAGGTCTTTGAATTTGAGGGCTGCTCCTTCCACAGTTGCCCAAGATGTATGAAATATAGACGTAACGAACCGACACATGACAACCCATCACTTACATACGAGCAACGGTACGAGGCAACGTTGGCGAAGAATGAAAAATTAAGATCTCTCGGGTACGAGGTAATTGTAAAATGGGAGTGCGATTTTCGTCGTGAAATAAATCCCGAAATTGAAGCTATTACCGAAAAACATCCTCTCCTCGAACAGCTACCATTGGAGCCTCGTGACGCCTTTTACGGGGGACGAACAGATGCCACAAAACTCTATTATTCTTGTAAAAATGGAGAGAAAATAAAATATACTGACATTTGCTCCCTATATCCGTGGGTCAATAAATATGGAAAATATCCAATTGGTCACCCGGAAGTTTTTGTGGGAGAAGAATGCTACGCTCTTGATTTAAAACAAACCGAAGGACTAATAAAGTGTCGAGTGTTACCACCAACAAATCTCTACCACCCCGTACTACCTTATAAATGTAATAGTAAATTAATGTTTTCACTTTGTCGTACATGTTGTGAATCTAACATGTCTGAATGTTTACATAACGATGAAGAAAGAAGCTTTACCGGTACATGGGTAATGGACGAGGTTCTAAAAGCCCAAGAAAAAGGATACAAAATTTTAAATATTTACGAAATTTGGAAATATCAAGTGGTACAATACGATAAAACTACAAAGTCTGGTGGCCTATTTGCCGAATATATTTCAAAATTTTTAAAAATAAAACAACAGGCAAGCGGTTGGCCCACCGAATGTAAGACCCCAAAAGAAAAAGATCTCTATATAAAGGAATATTTTGATCGTGAGGGTGTAGAATTGTCCTGCGATGAAATTGAATTCAATCCAGGTCGAAGACAGGTTGGTAAGTCCATGATAACGAGTTTTTGGGGCAAGCTTGGACAATGTGAAAACCAGTCTAAGACGTCTATAGTCAACACACCTGCAGAACTATTTGACATTTTATCGCAACCATGCAAAGAAGTAAACAATATTTTTCCGGTTAACGAAAACACCCTCATTGTTAACTGGTCCTTTAAAGAAGGCATATGCCACACTTCCAACTGTAAATGTCGTACTAGCGGCCTACACCACTGCACAAGCAAGGCTAAAACTATACGCGTATTTAGAAAAACTCGACGATAGAGTAATATATCATGACACAGACTCTGTCATTTACGTCTCTCGACCTTGTACCTACGAAGTACCTTTATGTAGTTTTCTCGGCGATATGACAGACGAACTATGTGAATATGGGGCGGGAAGCTACATAACAGATTTTGTAGCCGGTGGTCCAAAAATATATGCCTACAGGGTTTATTCAACCGATAAAAATAAAACGCTCGATATTATCAAAGCGAAAGGCATAACCTTGAACTATAATACGAGCCAGAAAGTAAATTTCGATACCTTAAGAGACATGGTCCTGAATGAAGCCCCCGACGAATTCATAACTACTCGTAACATATTAAGGAACTCCGATCATTCAGTTGTCACAAAAAACGTAACTAAAGTCTTCCGAACCAGCTTCACTAAAAGAAAACGAATAGAAAACTTTGACTCTGTTCCCTACGGTTACAAACGCCAATGCTACTAGAAATCAGCCGTTTTCACGGCTACTTCCCCTAACCCCATCCCCAATATTCGCGAAAATTTGGGAACATTTTCTTGAATGTTTGTAAAGGTAAGAAGGGCACCTCCTATTTAACTTTGGGAATCTGTGTGCCCCCTCCTTGTGGGTAAGAAGGGTACCTCCTAATTAACTTTGGGAATCTGTGTGCCCCCTCCTTTTGTGTGTAAGAAGGGCACCTCCTGGGAATCTGTGTGCCCTCCGTTGTGTATGTAAAGGTAAGAAGGGTACCTCCTAATTAACTTTGGGAATCTGTGTACCCCCTCCTTTTGTGTGTAAGAAGGGCACCTCCTGGGAATCTGTGTGCCCTCCGTTGTGTATGTAAAGGTAAGAAGGGTACCTCCTAATTAACTTTGGGAATCTGTGTGCCCCCTCCTTAAAATGTCAGAATGTTGTATGGTGGTGTGTCCCCAATTTTTCGCGAATATTCCTTCCTGAGGGAGAAGTAGTCATTATGACGAAAGTGCCTACCTCCTCGCTTGGTCTCCCTTGGACAGCGTTTTTTGCTGACAAACAGGCACATTTCCTAGTCATGAGTAGAAACCAACAATACTTTCAAAACCGACTAAAGATTTTTATCTAACAATTGAAAGACATGTAGTGGTAATAAAAAAATATAACTTACCTTTTTTCATAAACACTCACAATTTATTGTTACACTTGACCTAAAATGTCTTTGTACCGTTATCGGTTTTCCACAGACACCCTTCGTGGGACTCTGTCAGTATTCTGCTATGTTAATATTTTAAAGATGTACAGGGTCCATGTAATTTTTCTACCGAACCTCTGCTACTGGGTTTGATGAAGTTTTTAAAAATGAAACAGTTTCGCTATACTCTGTGTTCAGCGTGTTGCCTCGGACATGTGTTTGAAACATTTTACCAGAATGTGGTTAGATAACCTCATAGCGGTGATAAGCGCTGTTAATGATTCCTTTTAATATTGTTGTGGGGTTTTGCTAAAATTATTGATTGTTCTGAAAATCTTTTTCTAATTTAACATAAAATATGAAGAAAATAGTCACATGACAATTTACACAAAGAAATGGCGGAAAGTGTTATTGGTATTAGCATAAGAAATTGTGATAATTTTACGGTTCAGTCCACGAGTCAGGTGAGGTCGGTGGCTGGAAATCACGTGTCGCAATGTATAGATAAGAAAAAAGTTATTAGTAAAGTTTTAATGCTTGCGTAATATCATGTTGGTGTTGGTCTAAATATAAAAATTATATAGGGTAGAGTAATTTTCAAACAAAAAGTTTCGCGGTATCATCATAACGAGCCAGGTTGGTAATTATCGCATCATAGGAAAGCACGTATCACCATAAATGGATGAGAAAAAAAGTTATTTGTAATTAAGTTATTGCGCTGTAATGTTGTGGTTGGTCAAAATAATGCGAATCAGAAAAATATTTATTATTTACATAGGTTAGCATAAGTACAATTAGCTTTTTTTTACTGAAGTAATTTTTAAACAAAAAGTTTCCGTGCCCGTTGAGTTGGTATATGGAGGATATCCCAGACGTTGTAACATCTTTGGTTGAAATCCAGCCCTCTGGAGAAATCTTTGTAGCAGAAAGAGAACCCTACATAGTCTTCAGTACCCTTGTGTACAATTTGGGTACAATTTATCCATACTACCGGATCGATATCCTCTGGGCTTTTGATTCCCAAAGCTCTAGCCGATACGCCAAAACGTCTACGTGATTCATCAATAAATTTTTCCATGATGAGCACGTCTGCACACTATACGAAGTAATGATGAACTAGATGTCGATGTTCTTGAGCCAACATTCTTTACACCAAGCTGTGAACTTTTAGTATTCAATTCCTTTCCGGTGCTCTTCTGTAAGCTCGTAGACTTCTTCTTTGCAGCAAAACTTGGTTTGCAGTCGCTGCAGTTGCACGCTCTTCCTTAAGTACAATTAGGCATCTTTACTCTAGTTGGTCATGATCTTACATCCTGTTGTTAACCTCTTTTATTCAATTATGTTAGCCCTTCTTAATTCTTCGATTATTTCGTTAAACTCAATATCTTCAGGCTCTAATTGTTTTAAACGATCAACAAGTACATTTGGGTCAGTCCAATCACGAAGAACTTTTCTAGTTTCATCAACAGCATTGTACAGTTGAGTTACGGGTGGAGACTTTCTGGACAGCCGTTTTTTTACATTTAAATAGAGGTTTTATTATATTTTTGAATTTTACAGGACAGGTTTGATGTCTCAAATGTCCTCGGTTATCGCGATACACACCAGATATATCTAATATTTGTTTGTAAGATTGTAAATCAGCGGGTGTAAATTCCCGGGGATTCTTGTAAAATATGAACTGCTGTAATCCAGGTGTATTGTGGAAATTTTTATTGCCTACCAACATATTTTCATCGTCATAGTCTATGTATACATTTCCAAGCAACCAGCGACCACCGGATAGCTGTGGACCGAAAGCATGACGTGGGAGTGACTTCTGTTGTAGATTCTTGCATTGGATTGTCACTTAACGCACTTGCTATTTGTTCAAGAGGTTCTGTCACTTGTTTAAAGAGATGTTCTTCTCGATCACGCTCGGTTCGCGAATTGTATTTCTCACGAACGCTAGTTCTAATACGTGTTGTTCGTGTGACGTCATGATATTAAATGGAAAATACTAGCATAACCTACTTATATCCTCGGAGGAGGTATCAGAGCCGTGTCTGAGTAGTACCTGATGTGTATATGAGTTGTACGTGATCAGAGGGGTACCAGAGACGTACCAGAGACGTAACAGAGGGTACCAGAGACAAACCAGAGACAAACCAGATGTGTGACCTAAAATACCTAAGAGATGTGTCACAGCTGACATACGTCTGTCTCTGAGAATGTCCGCTTTTCTCAACAATCGTTCGTCAATTGAAACGCTCAAGGCAACAAAATTCAATTCAGTGATTTATGATAAGTATGGAAACGTCGCTGTTTTTAAAAAACAACTACAGTAGCTTTTTATGTTTTTTTTTTACAAATAATGCAGTGAATATTTTTATATCTACTTTGAGGTTATAACATATATTATCGCAATAGGTGTGTGTAATATGTAGCTTCTTCTGTTTTCAACATTTTTGTGGTTATCATCGGTCAGAAAATATATACAGGAGTCGAAATATCTCACTCATACGCCCCAAAATCATTTGTCTGGTGCTTAAGAGCATGTCTGGACAATTCATCATTCATCGGCCGCCTCTGTAATTACATCCGGTACGGGCTTCGATTATCCACTGACCGCTGGAATCACCTTGTTCAGTGTGGCCATGACCGTGCCGCCGTTTTTTCTTCCAATTCCGTAATTACATCAGGTACGGCACTGGCGAGGCTTTGATTTTACACCACACTGCCCGAGCTGATAAGAGCTGATTGTCACAACGGCCATGACCGTGCCGCCGTTTTTTCTTCCAATTCTGTAATTACATCCGGTACGGCACTGGCGAGACACCGCACTGATAAGCCCGAGCTGATAAGCGGCTCGTTGACACTGATAAGAGCTGCCGGCGGGCTGTCTGGCTGAAGTGAGGCTATGCCTACTATTAATCATTGAGTTTTTGAAATGTGTCTGAATAATCACGCTTAATTTTTCATATACGGGGTCTTCGAAATAAACGTAATATTTTACCTTTGGAACAATATATTCTTTAAGAAATTTAATAACGTCATTTTCGAAATTGTTTTTGGAAAGTTGAATTAGCAATCTTTGCTTTGATTCAAATAGTTTAATTATTGTTGGCGGTGCCGGTTCGTAATTAACTTCTGAGATAATTACCTACTTGATTTTTAGCAAAATTTACAGAACAATCAACGATTGGAATATCTATAACTGGATTTTCTAAATTAGTATGTACAGTTTCATTTTCATCTAATTTTTTTTCTGAATCTTTATCATCTTCAGCTTCGACTATTAAAGATTCTGATTTTTGGGGATCAAGGCTTTTATTGAAATCCTCCATATAATCAAATATTACTGCTGATGATGTTCCTGCTTCATTTAAATTTAATTGAATTCTAGATAGAGCATCACAGTTTTTATTTTAGGTTCCCTTCTTATAAATTATTTCATACTCGTATTCAGCGAGTTTAAGGCGCCGCTAACTAATTTAGAATTTGGTGCCTTAAGGGAGAATAGCCACTGGAGTGGTCTATGATCACTGTATATCTTAAACTTTCTACCAAAAAGGTATGGACGAAAATATTTTACCGCCCATACAATGGCTAACATTTCTTTCTCTATAGTTGAATAGGAACATTCGGATTTATTTAGGGTACGACTAGCGTAAGCAACGGGCAAGTCCGAACCAATTTATCCCTGGCTCAATACGGCCCCTATAGCAAAATTACTGGCATCCGTAGTAAGGATAAACGGTTGCGAGAAATCAAGGTACTGTAATATTGGCTCATTTATTAATAATGTTTAACAATATTCGAAACATTCCGAATAGTCAGATTCTTTATAATTTAAAACGACACCCTTTTTCAGGCGTTTGGTTAATGGTAATATAATTTTTGAAAGATCTTTTATAAATATCCTATAATAACCCAAAAGGCCAAGAAATCCTTCAAGCAGAGTAGTAGTTTTAGGAATTGGGTATTGTTTAATGGCTCTTATTTTGTCGGGGTTAGGCTTAACACCGTCAGGAGTAATAACATGTCCAAGATATGTTACTTCCTTTCTTAAAAATTCACATTAATCTAGTTGCAATTTCAGATTTGCTTTCCTTAATCTATTAAAAACTTCCCTAAGACAAGTAATATGTTCTTGTAAACTTGTGCTAAATATTATGATATCATCTAAATATACTAAGCATGTTTCATTTTGGATGTCCCGTAAAATCCTATCCATTATTCTTTACGTTTTTAACAACTTTTGAATCCTTGTTCAGTCCTCGGAGGCACTACTATGCAATTCGTGGTCTGAGGGTCCTTATAGTAATCAATTTTTATTTTTGCGTTAAGGGTAATAAGTACATTTTTAATTAAATCTATAGTTATGTTGAGTTTTTTCAAATTATTTACACCTAACAAACACTCGAATTTATCATAGAACTTAAATAAACAGAATTTCAAATCAATAGGTTTTTTAAGATTGAATATACTTGATGCACTAATTTCTGCGTTAAAATTGTCTTGTGAGCTACCATGTGCAGTTGAAATTTTAAAAGGGTCAAATCGAATTGATTTTTTGAAATGTTTATTAGCTACTTCAGGTAGTATAAAAGATTTCGTACTGCCGGTATCAATAAGAACTTTTAAATTATTTTCAGGAAATATTATATAAGGCAGTTCGCTCTCTTTATTAGTTGAATTTAACAATTCAATAGTGTGTCTTTGTTGTCTTCCGAGGCTTTTTTGTCTAAAAAAGTGCGCTCGTCTAGATCATCCGGATGTTCCACTATTGGTTGTTCCCCTAAATTGTGCAATTCTTCAGCGATATAATTTCTGTTACTTTTGTTAGAATTTTGCCAAAGTAATTGGAATTATTACTTTGATTAGAAAAATTTTGGTTTCCCCTGAATGTATTCCGAGTTGAAATGCTCATAGGGAAACTCCGATTTGGATTTGGTTTGAATACGTTTGTAGTTTTTTCAAAATTTTGATTATTATTTATTTGACTTGTACTTGGTCTTTGTTCATTATAAGAAGAATTAAATTTTGGTCGTGCATTGTGTTCATAGTTAGTAAGTTGCAAGGGTTTGTTATGTATATTATTAATTTCCAAAAAATTATTCCTACACCCAAATCTACCTTTAGGCGTGTTTAAAAGTTCAATATTTGTTTGAAAATCATTTGTTAGCATATTTAAAGCTGAATTTAAATCTGGCGGGTTTTTTGTTCGCATAAGTGAACCCAGAGACCTTAGGCCACGTAAAAATACCATAAGTGCAAAATTGCGAAAATATACAGTTAAATACAATATTTCCGTTTCACTAGCATGTGCTTTCAATTGTGAAATTTGAAGATTTAATAAGTGCTGAATTTTATTATAATAATTAAATGGTGAGTCGTTTCCTTGTCTCAAATTAACTATTTTTATGTTTAAGGTGTAAATGTCTCTCTTATCAGAATATGTGTTGAGTAAAGCACTTTTTAAATCTATCCACTTGGTTATTATACAAGACGAAATATTCACTGCTGCATTACCTTCAATTTTTGACAATATACTTGACATCAGATATTCGTTCTAAAAATCATGTATATCTGTCGTATTATAAAATTTATTAACAAGTTTTTCGCAAATTTCAATAAATCTTGGTAATAATTGGGTATCACCGTGAAATTCGGGTACCATATCTAGGAATTCTTTCTTTAATACTGGAGTTGCCATTTTTACTTAGTTTTTATAAAGAATTCTTAAAATTGAAATCAGTAGAAAAAACGGAATAAAAAATCTGATAAATGTGAGTTGGAATTGGATTACTTTTCCAGAATTTTCAGAATAATCTGAAGAAAAATTTCTGTACGAACCTATATGTATGACATGAAATGTACTTACATCAAAATCAATTTTCCTTCCATGTGCCGGCTGCTTCAAGCTCGTCTCCAATGTCCTTTGAAGTCCACGAAAGTCCTCAATACACTTGAACCCTTGTTGGGATACTAAATTCACCCAACGCGTCTTCTCGTCAGGTTACTCAATTCGCCTAACTTTCGCGACATACGGTATAAAGTTCAAATAGCCAATAAATCGTTGAAACAAACCGATATTATATCCGTTAATACCGTTTGACTATCCTACTGACTGCGCCACTTAAATTACGAAAGGCCGTGAGATACTTTTAAAAACTTTTATTTAAAAAAAATACAATATGTCAAAGACGTTCGATTAGTGAAACAATTAATTCCAGACTGAAGGTAAAAATACATAAGTTGAATGGAGCGAATAAAATGCAGAGTAAACAGTCTGAAGTACAATTACACTATCCGGTTCAAAGTTCTATGGCGACACGTTATATTCTAGCAAGCTAAGGGCTATTGACACTATAACATATATATATTGCATTGTAGTCGTTCGTGGCTTCCGTATAGATATGACCCTTGTTGGCATCCTCCCAATATACACCATGTATATCGGGATGATGGATGCAGGTTTTCTGTGGTACTTTTCCTGCATCTTAATTTCCGCAATTGTTGGAACTGCGACATATTGTGGAAATTAACCAAATGGCCATCCTTGGGTGTACAGCCACAGCTGTCCCTACCGCGACCTTTAACTTCACTTGCATTAATATTCAAATCATACCTTGAAGAGGATTAATCTCCTATAGCAGGGTACAGAATTAAACTTTTGCAAATTACAATGAAGGAAAATCAATTATCAAATTAAAATCATGTTCGAACAAAAAAAAAACACCATGTTTATTAAGAAGAATTTCAAGATGCTTATAGCGACTTAGGGGCCTCGGTAAGTTTGACAACATTGTTCAGTTGGAATTGCGTGAAATATTACTAGTTTTTGTAAAAAAACAGAAATACTGATCTACTTCCATGTATACATAAAGGTTGGCTTGGCATCCACAATATTTTATATTAGGAACAAATAAATAAAATCATTAACTTGAATCCGAGGGTTGAGAGTTAAGACTTTATTTTTTAATATTGAATCGATCTTCTACATAGGTACAAATTAAATTTTCAATTATTTAATTTTCACTTTTAATTTATCAAGGTATAGTGTAAGGTATAATGTAATGTTTATTTAGACGAGCAAGTTTACTCGCGCAAGTTTTTCTTGCAGAAGTAACTTTCAGCAATAAATGCTCGTCTGAACGGTACTTGCGGAAGTAAAATTTGCTGGTAAGTACTTTGAGAATCCGTTTACACGAGCAAATATTTCTGGAAGTAAAACTTGCCAGTCTAAAAAAATTGCTTGGCCACCTATATAAGTTTTTATTTGTCGTACTAAAGTGTAGCATAGTAAATATTTTAAAGTAAGCCCTTTCCAACTCCTTATAGTCCACTGGAATTAGAGTAAGTTTTAGTACCGGTAGAGACCCGGCAAAATTTGAAAGTTTTTAAATCCAAAACACTTCATTTATAACCCGCAGTGATAAGAGAGGGTGATTTTTAATATATAGCCCTTTTTGCCGATGTTTGTAGCAAAGTAATTTAGCCGTTAGAGTGGGTGGAAGAATATAAACTGGGTGTAAACGGGTGTTGGGTACCCCTATAAGTTTTAAACGACCCGACAGATTTATTTAAAATTTTGTTCGGTTATATTAGAGCTAGTTTTGAATCATCTGACGTAAAAATTCAAAATGGCAGACTTCCGGTTTTACCGCAAATGAATCTCTGAAGGTAAAAATTTAAATGGAACATCCTGGGATATTTTTCCATGTACGGGTTCAAATACATGCTAGTCATTGCCAAATGTCACACATCTTCCAAATTTTTTATTTTATACCTACAAGGCGGTTGTGACCTCATTCAAATTACCTTAAAATGAAGCAGAATCACATTAAAGATATTAAGTTTTTAAAAAAATTTTTTTTTTTTTTTTTTATTTACGATTAAGCGAAAAACGCTCAGACCCGTTCGATTTTGTGTTCGAGGATGACACAAAATTAGCAACAAACACGTTAACACGTGCAGCCCCCTAGGCGGGGGTGGCACCATTGTATGAAATTGGTGCATAAAGAATCTTTTTTTCAGTCATCGGATTGCCGCACTCGCCTGACGGCTCGTGAGGTAAATTTTCCCATTCGTAAAAACAGTATAGTAAGTTTATAAAAAAAAGTTGAAATTTGGTTTTTTAATAAATGGCATAATTTAAAAAAAATATTTTTATCTCAGCGACTTCTCAGCTTCAATTTAAAAACAAAAATGAGAGAATACAAATTATTATAGAATTTCGTGTAAAATGGATAAAAAACTCATTTAAATCTATTGAGAAATATAAATAGAATATTAGGTTTGGGTATATATTCCTCTTAGGCCCAGCTGTGTAAGGACTTTATATAGATTTCATAATTAAACATTGAATGTCTTCATATTTTAACATAAATTAAATTGAAATTTTGAACAAATATAAATTAATAGAGAATCCTAATATACGAGTATTTTTTAAATTATAACTAGAATATATAATAAAAGGGTCTGGTAGAAACCTGTCCAGTAAAATGTACGCCTTTCGTGGCATCCAATATACAGAACATGCCTTCCATAATTGTAAATGACTATTTGAATTATCTAGTCTTTTTCACGTATTTGTATGTGTTAAAAAAAGATATAATATGCCTTTGCCAGCGAAATCTGGTAATAAGTGGAAGTAATACCCACTCCTACATAATATTTGATTTATATTTTCCAACGATTCAAATGATTTTTTTACACATATTACACGAAACTATATTAATTTTTATTCCTATAATTTTTTTAATTGGTGCGCAAAAATATCATTTAAGAGGTTTAGAAATACACATTTTTTTTGAAAACTGTTGCAATTTTTGGCTTGATTTTTTTTTATTTAGTATATAAAAGATCGAGACATGTCTATAATTATATGAGATATTACAAAATTGCATAGAAAGTTATGATTTTTGTAATTAAAAATAGACAATTTTCTAGTGGCCAAATAAAATAATAAGTGTTCTCAGACCAGAATTAAAAATATTTACAGACATCGAGTCAAACCTTTCCTATAAGCTCCTGAAAAAATCATCAAAAAAAATTTAACCATTGCTTACAAATCTGTGAATTTCAAAACCCTTGCAAGTGCATTTTTATACCCCGGAACGTGGCGGCACCTATATTGGAACTACACGATTTCAAGCGAAGAGAATATTGGATTTGAAGGATAATAATAACGTTGGTGAAGCCGAATTATTATTATTAATTTTTTTTCAGATGCAAGTGATTGATAAATTAATTTGGGTAAAAAGTATCGACAGGTTTGAATAGGTACTTTAATTTATATAGGTATATTTTATTATGTAGTGTTGAAGAGAAATGGTAATGGAATGAAACTCAGGAGAGAAGGGGATTGGCTTATTAAATGTGGATAGATATTTATATAGATTTTAATCAAATATTTCTGATGTCCATACTTCTTGATTTTCTGGGGTCTACAAGCTCAAAATACATAATTTTTCAAAATAATTTCTTATTTTATACCGGAAGGCGTCCAAACTGCGAAACAGCAATAGGATATTTCAGTAACCAGAAGCTGACCTTGCATTTGATTGAACCATTTGTGGTTTTGGTTGATTTCCCCGTTTTTCTTCCAAAATGTTATTTTCCTTTTTTGTATTCCATCTTCAGGAGAAATATGTTTGGCGCTGAATGGACATTTAATTTCAACGATAACTTTTTTTCCAATTAAACCATCTGGAGTTGCAGCTAAAAATGGGAAACTTTGACTTATAAATAGCCCACAGGGGGATATTTTTTCATCGATAAGCTATCTGTTCTAAGCTTTCGATTGCCCGTTTTTCGTTCTGTTTTCCCCATTCAATACTATCTGAACGTATTTTCTTGGGTATTAAATTCAATCACCTGTTTAGTTCGACAGCCTATAATTGCTGCAGCCCCTAATAGAGAATTGTAGTTTGTTTTATACGACCTTTTGGCCCAACATCCATCAGCTACGACAGTAATCATAGGGTTACCATCAGGTGAGAGATCACCTGCTTCTACAGCCAATTTCTTTTCTCTCTCGCCAGCTTGCTTCAAGCTTTCCAATAAAATTGATTGATAAGCTTTGTAACGAAGTTACTTTTCAGGTCTAATAATAATTTGGATTGTAGTATTTTCTTTTCCGGTATTAATTGTAGTTTATTTAGTTTTCAAGATATCAAGTATGTAACGTGTTATTTCCTCCTTACTCAGTTTCTTTAAGTTTAAATGTTGTAAGGTAGTAAATATAAATTTTACCTGGTAAAACAATTTAATCACAAGTCTATTAATTTATCATATTTGGGCCGTCCGGTATATATACCTTTTAATTTTATATTCAGGCCGTTCGGTATAGCCGTATGAATTTTGGTATAAAGTAATTAAATCTAGTTTGAGTTTTTTGGGAAAAAATTATTTAGAAGCGATTAGTGGGAAAGAAGGCATAAATAGCAAAACAAGAGTTAAAAGGAGGCTTCTTCTCTCCGTACTGAAAACAAACCTACAGTGTCCGTCGGAAGTGACCGAGTTTTCGATAAAGTGTTTGAAAGGTAAAATTTTATTTTTGCACCGCATATTTCCGTATTTTCCGCATCAAGAAATTAAATTTATTTCTTCACAGGAATTTCAGCGAATCGCCGACTGTCTCGGGTCTTGTTGAAATTTCTTTCTCTTTCCGTTTATTTAGTTTATTATTAGTTTTGGTTCAAGAAATAATATTTGATTACTGGGCGATCCGAAAGTTTCGTTCAGAAATTAAATTTATTCCTTCACAGGAATTTCAGCAAATCTCCGACTGTCTCGGGTCTTGTTGAGATTTCATTCTCTTTGCGTTGATTTAGTTTATTATTAGTTTTGGTTCAAGAAATAATATTTGATTACTGGGCGATCCGAAAGTTTCGTTCAGAAATTAAATTTATTTCTTCACAGGAATTTCAGCGAATCGCCGACTGTCTCGGGTCTTGTTGAAATTTCTTTCTCTTTCCGTTTATTCAGATTGTTAGTAGGACTTTGTTGGTTGTCAAGAATAATATTTGATTACTGGGCGATCCGAAAGTTTCGTTCGGGAATTAAAATTATTTTGTTCAGGAATCTCAGTGAATCGCCGACTGTCTCGGGTCTTGTTGAGATTTCTATTTTCTTCCGTTGTTAAATATAGTGTCTACCGGTTGTCAGGAATAATATTTGATTACTGAGCGACTCGAAAGTCTCGTTCGGGAATTAAATTTATTCTGTCAGGAATTTCAGCTTTTCGCCGACTGTCTCGGGTCTTGTTGAAATTTCTTCCTCTTTCGTGCATATAGGTTGTTATTGAGGTTTTGTTTTTGGTTTTTCCGAAATATTATTTGATTGTTGGACGTCTCGAAAGTTTCGTTCAGGAATTAAAATTATTTTGGCCGGAATCTCAGCGAATCGCCGACTATCTAGGGTCTCGTTGATATTCTCAAATTTATAATTTTCTTGAAGAAATTAATTTTCAAATTCTGTTACAACGCTACTCAGTACCGTGAAATATTTTAATAATATTGAATACGATAGCCACGTTTATAAAACCACTGAGTCTGTATAACTTATATGTTCCTTTGATTTGTCTTGTACACGAACCGTTTTATATTTTGCCTAGTGTATATTTTGCCTAGTGTATATTTTTTTTGAATAGCCGCCTGTCTGCAAATTTGTTTTAGTAGGTTTAATAACATTTTTATTTGTTCGTATGTTAGGGAATAAACACCTTTATTTAGTGATTATGGTTTTATTCATAACTTACTAGCCATTCGTTATTACCGTTGGTTTCAATTTGTTTTAAGGCAATTCTGTGCTGACAATCGAGCAATAAAGCTCGACTGAAAAATAAGTATACCGCTACTTAGTCTCTACAGGTATTTACAGTCCGACCCCTGGCATTTTCCGTACCTCCATCTGTTGTTATCCGGAACTCTCGAAATTTTGGAGTCGAGGGGCCGTGGAGTTAACCACGATAAAAATCTGGCGCCCGAGATAAAACTTGAATCCGTAGTTTTGGGGTGTCAATTGTGACGTGTCCAGTTACTTAGTCTCGATATAAGTAAAGGAGGAAGAAAACGCGTCACAGCTTCACGAAGAATATTTTCTTGATTCTGGTATGTTTTTCGAGACTGAAAAGGAATTTCTAAATATGTAGAAAGTTGAGCAAGAGCACTGTACCCTGCTCCCATCATCATGACTCCCAGAACAGCATCTTGATTCGGGTCTGTTGTTGTCGTTTGCAGGTCATATGTCCCATTACACATTGCACATTTGAATTTTAAAATGGAAACATATCCATTTTTAATTTCTTTGACTACATTCATATTACTCAAATTTCAGCCAAACCGTGGTTCATGATTGTTTAAATTCTTTAGGCAATCCAAGAAATATTGAATGTCCACTAACCTCCTTCCTTCTAATTTAACGAATTCCCAAAATTTAAATAGGTACTATAGTATAGGTGTATTTCTAATTTAGGGCAGTACTAAAATTCTGAATAAGAAGTAAGATACCTACCACTTTTAGGTTGCGAGTTCTTTTACGAGTGTTTTTATTATCAAAATCAAGCAGGGTATTGTCTTCACTAACTTCTGGAGCCGTAAAGGACGCCTGAAAATACATACATTTAGTTCTTCAAATCTTTGCATTTTTATCAATTAGTAGGGAGCTTGAAGTTTCAAAACTTTATTTCAAACCGTTTCGGGGGCGCTTCCCGCTATATGTTTGAATAAAAAATTTGCGTTATTTTGGCAGATTAACTACAGAGTTGAAGTTTCGTCTACTTATTATCACCCTGTAGATATATCTTTTATTTGAAAAGAATGTGAAAACTTACTGCTCTCTCCCACAAAAATTTATCATTGGTCTCCCCGAGATTTTCATTAAGTTCTGATGGGATGACGATGGTTCATTTTTTTATTTTGATCGACTCTGTCTATTAGAATAACAAGTAAATGTACTATGTAATATGTTATGTTATATCGCGTATCTAAAGTCATTAGATGAAATAATTATTTAGTATGATACAGCCTGTCCCCTTTTGCGACCGGGGCGTAGTCTCCTGGTATTGAATCTAAGTCGACCTTTCAACCCTCTTCTACGATCCTACATGTTTTAAAAGTTGGTTGAACGGATAATCTAATAATAATTATGTCACTTGCACTTTGCACTAGATACCACCTGACCACAAGTAAATATAGGTATCACATAAACGTTATATCTTTATAATGGAATTTTACAAAATCGCTAAACCATTCCGGCAACAGTTTTTTAGTGTAACTATTGTCAGTGTAAATACCATAAAATAAAGCAATGTTGTCAGATATATTTTCTAAAATTGTTAGGCTCGCTACACAAATGTCCCCCTTACTTCAGTAAACTGTTAGTTCGTGATGTTATAGGAAAGCTAGTTTGGAAATATTTAAAAAAAAATACATAATATAAATTTATTAGTAAACATTAAAATAAGTCGCTTGAAATTGCTGAAAAAAGAAAAATTAATTAAAACCACTTTATGTATAGTTTGGTATCTTTATCTGAAGCTACGCGGCATCGGCAAGGGGCGAGGAAACATGGCGGATATCTGTCATAAACGTACCAATGGCGTACGGTACCTATTTTATAAGAGTAATAATTATATATAGAGACTGATTTTTGCTTTGCTTTAAAGGTAAGGTATTTTTCAAAACACGGTATTTGTTAAAAACAAATAATGTTAAGAATCGTACTTGAATTCAATATGGATACGAAATAGTTCAAAATCTGACTGACAATATCAACGTCACTGGATAATCAATGTAAGTCAATTGACAAAGTGAGAGGGAAGAGCACACGCACGCGCTTGCCAATAGGAAGTTAGCTGGTCGCTAAGCAACGAACGCCTTTGATTCATTTCACCAATTGAGTTAGTTCAGAGGGCGTGAAAATTATGGTTTTCTGGTGTTCATCTTTTAATATTCATAAATTGAAAAAAAAATAAATCACTTTCTGGAATGTATTGTGTAATTATACTTTCAATAAATGTACAAATCAAAATTATTCTTTATTTTGGGTAAACAACAAAATAATACAGGTCGGATTAGTTGAGGTACCTAGCGTCGAAATTAAGGGTGTGCAAGCAGGTACATGAAGTAAGAAAAATATTAAGTGAAATTTTAGCGTCGAATTTATGCACGCCCGTCATTACATTAACTTTGGAAGAACTTTACCTACACACTGATGAGCGACGCGCGATTTAAATTATTCCAAATCATAGCCGGCCAGCCGGGCCCTGGAATATATCCGACGACAAGGCAAGCGTGTGCGTTGAATATCGTGAACGGTCTAAAATTAGGCGGATTCTTTTTCCTCGCCTCTCACCGTTGCCCCGCAGGAGTTTCTCCGACGGATAGGACACCTGCTCTTAAGGAAAAATCCCAAAACCCGTCGATTTTATTTTTAAACAGGCTATTCGTAAGGATAGTTTTTTTATTTTTGACGTCATCTATATAAGCGTGATAACGTTATCGCTAAAATTTTTAAATGGAAATGTGGGTGTTGTAATACATTATTTGGTCTATTCAGCCATATCAATATGTACAGTAATTGATTTGCTTATTGTCACAAATATTATTGACGAAATTTCAACAGATTTCTTAATAAAATGTATTAAGTATTGGTATGCTGTATTTATTGACACCCGAAAATAAATTTTGTGAAGGCAGTCACTGGTTATGAAATGTCTTATCTACCTACTTTTCACCTTTTTTAAAAATCTAGTTACCTTATCAACATCAGCTCTGACACTTGGACATAATTAACTTTCTGTCAAGTGATTGATAGTATTATTGTATTAGACGAATTCAGAAAGTCTTTGTATCTATCAACATGAAGCTGACTGAAACGTAAAGAATTGAAATTCTAATAATTATTGGTTGTGGAGATAAAGCATGTACGCAGAAAGAAGTGTGTACGTTATTTGATAATAAATACCCCAACCGAGAACCAATTTCACAACCCACTATAAGAAAAATTGAGAAGAAATTCAGAGAAACGGGTCAAGTCAAAGACCTCCCTGAAGGTAGTGGAAAACCAATATCAGAAAACAAACAACTAGATGTTCTATTAGCCTTTCAAGATAATCCCCATACCAGTTCACGGCAAGTAGCATTAGATAATAACATGGACCATTCAACAGTTCTTAGAAAGCTAAAGAAGGAAAAGGGGCATCCCTACAAAGTAAGTTTAGTACAAGAGCTTATGGAAGATGATTTTAATAGACAAATTGAGTTTTGTGAAATTATGATGGAACAAAAGATCCGATGTTTTTAAAAAAGGTTCTTTTCTCGGATGAAGCTACATTTCTACTAAACGGTCATGTCAATCGTCAAACTTATCGGTACTGGGCTACGGAAAATCCACACTGGATGCAAGAGTACCGTACTCAATACCCAGAGAAAGTTAATGTTTGGGCGGGAATAGTAGATAATAGGATTATTGGACCATACTTTTTCGAAGAAGCATTAACAGGTCCTCGATATTTAGAATTTCTTCAAAACTTCTTGCTACCCGAATTGAACCGGCCGTTTCCAAACAGAAATGATTTATGGCTGCAGCAAGATGGTACGCCTCCCCACTATGGTGCGCAACTATTTGAACAACGTCTTTCCAAATCGGTGGATAGGTCGAAGAGGAAGAGGATTTGACTCCTCTTGATTTCTTTTTATGGGGATACTTGAAAAGTAAAGTGTACCAAAATAGACCACAAAATATCAATGAACTCAAAGAAAGGATACGTAGAGAACCCAGATAACACAAGTAAATCCATTGGATAACCAATGGACTTCCAGCTGTGGAGACCCTGGATATCCATTGGATGTACGGCATTCTCCAATATATATCCGATGGACATCCATTGGATGATACATGTCCGAAACATTGGATATACATTGGAAGTCCATTGGATATCCATTAGACATCCATTTCATATCCATTAGAATACCTACTGGATATCCAATGTATTTTCAGTCATGGAAATCCATTGGACATCCAATTAGTTTCCATTGGAAATATATTTTTTTGTAGGTTGGCTAGCGTAGTTTGATAGTAGGTATCAAATAGTATAATATAGGAACAAGGTACCCAACTTCCAATCACTGATTAAGTAAAAAAATGTACTATTTATAAAATGTTTATTATTAGTACATATTGAATTATATGGTGAGAACATAAAGTCCGTCCCCCTCTAACTTTTGATCAATGTACACAAACATATTTAATTTATAGGTTCTGCTCTTGACTCATATGCATTTCTTTCTTTAGCTCTTCTCACATATTTTTTGATAGCATCCTCCACTGATTTCCTATCTGTATATGTTGATGTCTTTTCTGCTGCTTCTAAAAAAATCATGAGTTCATTATTTCATTTAATTC
Organism: Lochmaea capreae; assembly: GCA_949126875.1. Classification (NCBI taxonomy): domain Eukaryota; kingdom Metazoa; phylum Arthropoda; class Insecta; order Coleoptera; family Chrysomelidae; genus Lochmaea; species Lochmaea capreae. The sequence continues at coordinate 23,147,414 of OX421409.1, read as the reverse complement.
GATGACAACTTGAAATTGTGTAACAAGTATATTTAATGATCAGGAAATTGATCTTTGATAGCCTCTTTATATGATTGATTTATTATAATATTAAATTTGTGTATCTTCAAATATAAATATAATTTAGTAATCCAGAAAAAATGTTCATGAGAAAACAGCTTGCAATACACATAACCAGGCTTAGTGGACTCTACAAGAACCAGGTTTAGTGATCTGGATTTGTTATTTGTTAGTTAATAAGGATGGTTAGTAACAAAGAGCTTACACAGATGGCTTCAGAACATTAATCACTATTATTAATACACTAAACCGTTAAATAACTATTGACGGAGATTATAAATTATAGAATAAGATATTGGACTCACTTAAAATGACTTGTCCAAACTTCGTAGTTATCAGTCCTTTTTTTTCTTTGGTGCCATGCCAGGTATACTGCATGAGAAGGGAATTTTTCATCACCCAACTGAGCGCCCTTTTAATAAAATCATAGATGTCCGTTCACCAATTTTGGAAACCTCAATCACCTGAAAAAAAAATTGTTAATAAGATTTAAAGGTACTCACCTAATAATTTTTTTTTTTTTAACTAAGTTAATTTCATATTTTGACATGATTGAATAACTTAAGGAAACTGAGAATATTATTAAAACTAATGGATCACTTACAGCTGAACTAAATTGTTTTGCATCAGAAAGATATGTCAAGCTCTTCAAAATTATCCATACTTGATATGCGGAAAGAAAAATGCGAATTTAGTGATGACTCAGGTTGAGTATCTTCTATTTTCATTTTTTTCAGTTGTTCTGATAATTTTCTGACCACTTCAATGGTCTCAGTTGCTACTGACATTGTTAAATTATGTTTTTTTGTGATATCTTTAATCTCAGATATCAAATTATTGAATGTTATGTTCAATTCTGAAAATATACAATACCTATATATTAAAATTAAAAAATATAGAAAGGTATCTCAGAAACCTCACCATTTTTATGAAGTGGGCAGCATGTACAACATGGATTCATCAGATTCAAGCCATCTTGATCATTTGCAGATACAAATGTATTTCCATTTTCTAAAAAATTGGTAATATAGTAGAACTTTTGTATCCAGTAATTATCTGGGAGTTGCAATTCAATATCAAGATCTATTATTTTTATAATAAGTGTTTGCTTGTATGGGGTAAACCAACCTTGCGTTTTTCGTTTGATTTTTGATTACATTGAAAACAAAAAAATAATTGAATACAGATTGTGCTTGTTGTGTGTTGCGTTCATTTATATCATAATTACAGCACAATGTAATCAAACATCAAAGTAGGTAAGTGAGGTTTACCTCCAATTTCGTTCATGCAGGCAACCCATACCAAAATACAAGTTATTTTATAGGTTGATTTGGAAACATACTTTGTGCTGGGAGATGAGAATTTTATGTTTCTGGAAGGTGGAATAACAGCTTTCACAACTTTGTTGTTTCTGGGAGGTGAGGGAACATCTAAGCTGCTGCTATTATCATCAAAGGATGATGACAACTTCTTCCTACTTCTAGATTTTCTGGTTTCACGTGACTCATCATGGTCATTAACATCACCCATATCCACAGCCAATTTTGTTTTTGATAAAGCTTCTTTATATGTATCTGACAAATAATTTATATGAAAATGGAATGAAATAAGCAAGGTAGATAATGTGCAACTTACCATAAGTGGCATTCCGAAAAATACGAATCTCAAAGGACTCCCAGCATGAGTTGGGATGTTCATGGTTCCTTATTGCCTTATGTACTTTTTCTGAAGTGAATGATGGCCAATAGCAGCTATTACCAATTATCCAATTAGTGGGTACTGCCTCCACACTATTTTCTTTGAGGAAGTGAACTACTGTCCATGTTTGATCCTCTGTGAGATCCTTGGGGAAGTACAAATAAAAATCTATCAAAACATAACTACCTTCAATTGAACATTTTGAACATGATTGGTAGCCACTATGTCCCCTACAATATTTAATGAAGGATTTTGCAGGTACATCACAAATAAATCCTTTGATTCTTATAATATATGAGTTGCCTCTGAAATTAAAACCATTGTTTAGAATGAAGGAGGCTTCCTCAATAAAGTATTTCAAAAACTCATTAGCTTCTGCAGGCTTCTCCGTACCATGATATATACCTACTGCACAAACTGGACCGCGTTACACATCACTTGACTAAGCGACAATTTAACGATTTTGAAAAAAACGCGTTTTACTTTTTCACGTTCTCACAAATGGAAAACATGTCAGATTAAGCTGATTTTTTGTGTACTGGCTCAAACAGTTGGAAATTATTTGGTTCCTGCATATTTTTATTATAAAACACAAGTGACAGCTGTTATAAGCAAAAAGCCCCTTTTCCAGTTTTTATTGTTATAGGTATTTTTAGGTTTTGCATAATATGACTATGTACCACTTTTGACTGTTGGTCATATTATGCAAAACCACTGCAAGGCATTTGACTTAAAATAATTTATTATTAATATCATTTTCCTTTTATACAACAAACTGTTGTAAGTTATTACTGCAAAGAATTATTTAATTTTTATTATGCTTTTGATTTAAATTTTTTGTATTAGCTGATAGGTACTAGGTTTTATAGTAGTATACATATTTAAGACAGATAGGGCATACCAGAACACATTTTTAAATAAAATTTTTTTATTTTTAAAGTAGTTAGAAAACATTATTTAAATAAAAGGAACATTATTCAACGAAAAACATTTTTTTTTAATACTTTTTATAACTCTATTTCATCTTGTCCTTCTTCTACTTCAAAATCTAGTGTCTCAATATTAAATCCATCTATGTCTTCTTCTAGATTAGGATCTCTTATTAATTTTTTATAGAATTTTTGATCGTCTTTTGGTATAAATGGTAAAAGGAATTTTAGGTCATCAAGTTTTTTTGTGGATATTGCTTTACCATTTGGCCAAAGTTGGTCTAAGTATTCATTAAAATTTTTTCTTGTCTCTGATGGTCTGCCCCTTTTCCTTTCTATATTGATTTCCTGTGCCTCGCTTTGAAAATCATTACTTTTTACAAAAATACTGAATGGTTTTTCCTTCTGCATTTCTATTTCTTTAAATTTAAACCAGTTTATTTTATTGTTCCTAATATCTGATTTTCTATTAACAATAGCTTTTTCTAAACGCCCAGTACCGTAGAAGTGTTCTCGTTCCATCCTATGTACAATAAGAGGATTCTTGCGTCTGCACCCCCTCATGATATTTATGTAATCATTAGGAGAATAGAGTCTCTGTTGCAATATTAATGCACACTCCGGAAAACTATGCTGCTCCGAAGTTGTACCTTCATTTTTTATTTTTTCTACTGCAGAATTATTTGGTGGAAAATTTTCCTGATTATTCCTACGACAAAAATTTAAGGTTATGTCAACATCAAAAAATAAATATTAGGATAATAATTAAGAACTTACCCCTATATTTATCAATTCCTGCGCACTTCTTATGATTAAAGCTGTTCTTCTCAACATTTCTCCAACATAAAATCGTTTAAAATATGTAGGAAACAAATAATTAAATTAATATCTTTCAATAACAACTTGTAATACTACCGAGTACCGAACAAGACTGAACGCACAAAACACATACTTCACTAAATATAATATAAAAACGCATCAACTAGCCAAACGCCGCCGCTTGCACCGTCGGTTGGTCAAGTAATGCAAACTCGCAAAGTCGGTTGGTCAACTGATGTAAACTAACGCCGCATTAGTTGGCTCTTAAACACGTGATGCAAATCGGATTTTATTCTATAACTTGATTGGCGCTTAGCTTTATCTTAAAAAAAATTTTGTTTATGTCTCTCCGTGTTCTGCATTTTTTCTAAGGTAAGTTACATATTTTACTACTAGATGGCATAAAAATCCCGAAAAACGATGGCCTGTCGCTTAGTCAAGTGATGCATAACTCGGTCCAACTAACTGTATTTCTATTTTTATATAAATTACACAAAATTGGATAAAATTGACTTCCAGAGCTTTTGCTTATTGGCAAACCATCAATATTAATATTGACTTCTACTCTACAATATTAGATTCAAAAAATATTACTTCAGAGACCTGATGCAACAATGTTTCTAAACAATTTTTAAAACCAAAATGATGATACTGTCCGGGTTCAACTACCACTAGACTATTCTCCCTGGGGGTTTTCAATAAGGTTCGAGAGTCAATGGGGAGAGATCCATGTGTGGGTTTGAGAATAATTAATAAATCTGAGAGTGCAGAATGAGTAATGTTATGTTTAAAGGCCCAATTTGCTAGTAAAAATTTAAGGTCATTTTCTGGGTTAGTTTGATTAGGTATTGTAGCAGTTTGTGTAGTATTTGCAAAGAAGTCTACTTCATTAAATTCATTCCCACTATCATCTTGATCATCAAATAAGAAATTGGGTTCATGTTCATCCTCATTATTGTTGAGAATAGGTTCGTTGCTAATAATTAATTCAGGTTGAGAAGAAATATTTTCAGTATCACTACTGGAAATATCTCTGACTTCTGAGCAAGATGAATTTGATGGAATAGCCAGGGAAGCTTCCTCTTGACTATGTTTTCTCTTACTATTTCTAATCAACCGCTTGTAATGTTTATCAACAATTTTGAATTTTCGTGTACAATGATCCATATTATTATATATATATATACAAATCAAAGCAAGTAATGCATATAGGTAATAAAGAAAAATGGTAGAAAATAGGTACTCATCTGAATACACCGAAATGGAGCACTTCAAATACGTGGTTACACCTGCGATGAACAACTCAATGTGGATAAGATATGGATAATATCAAGATGGATAAAATTGTTTACAAACATCAACGACGAATGCAGATATCCACCTTGACGATGATTATGGATAAATATAAGAATAATAGTATAATCGAGACGTGACCTACCCGCTACCATTACTCATTAAAAAATAAAATGGCCACCTTACGTCATTCACGTCACACGTCACGTCACAATCACAGAACTCGTCGAGCTCCCTCTATTTCTGTGATATTGAAGTATACCTTTATTACCTTTGTACAAAAATGACCGAATTTTTTAGTATAATAAAAATTGGTAACACAATGAACATGCATCTGCAAAATTTGATCCTCCAATAGGGAAGAAATTAAATCGAATTTATCAATTTATGATAGGTATATTTCAATTGAAATAGAAACTTGTAACTTTTTAGACCGAAAACCAACGTTCCTTTAAAGAGCGTTCAGCGTACCAATACTGTAATTGAGTTATGCCTAATAACATATAGTTCATCATATTTTTAAAACTATAGTCACTGGACAAGTGATGGATATCCATTGGATGTACATATCTGAATGTCCATTATATAACTACAAAATGGATGTCCAATGTATGTAAAAATCTAGATGTCCATTGGACATCTTCTAGATGGATATCCAATGGACGTCCATGGACATCCGGATGTCTGATGTATACGAAATGTACATCCATTGGATGTCTGTGTGTTATCTGGGAAGGTTCGAGAATAGTTCGCGGCACGTCTTTCTCATGGTATTTTAGCTGAAGGTAAACAATTTGAGCACTTAATTCAGGTTTTGTTGTATTTAATGAGTAATACATATTAAATATTTATTGTAATAATAAAATTTTATTAATTTTTTAAACAAATAGAAAAACCAATTACTCAGACATATTGAGATGGATGAATAAGTATTTAAAAGACCTTTCAAATAATGTATTACAACACCCACATTTCCATTTAAAAATTTTAGCGATGACGTCATCACGTTCGCAAAGATGACGTCAAAAATAAAAAAGTATCTGTAAGACGCAGTCGCGGTTGAATGGTAGCTTATAATACCGAACAGAACATTGATGATTAGGAACCGCTGTAGCGCAGGGCTTAGCGTAAGGGCTTGTAACTAAGGGGTCCCAGGTTCGAGTCCCGGTGATTTCGCTTTTTCAATTTTCAGAATATTTAGCTTGTATATCCTTACGAATAGTACGTTTTAAAATAAAAATTGACGGGTTTCAGGATTTTCCTTAAAGTCGCCGGCTTACGAAATAACGAATTTATTCCTTTCATTTGCACCATACTGTATATTCATGACGCGTTTCGCTAAATCAGTAGCTTTCTCAAACGAGTGGGGGTATGATGAAAAATTTTTAATTTATACTGTGCATTAATACGGGATTTTACGGATATTGACAAAAGTATTATAATCTATCTCTCCTACTCATACAATCTCCATAAGCCATTTTAAAAATAATACAAGTTAATTGTAAAAGACACAACATTGGCGCAATGTTATCAAATGTTCTATTTTTCAAGACGATTATGTTGGTATCAAAATATCCGCATTTTAGTGGTCTTTTATTTTCCATAAGATGGAAGCATAGTCCTTTATTCACAACAATCTTACCGGAAGTTTCTAGGTAAAAAGGTTTAATGAGGGAGAATTGTTGATAGGTATCTATTTAGTCGTTAAGAAGATTATCTGAATATTTGTTTTTATTTATCTCAAGAGCTTCTGAAAGATTTAATTTGAAATAAATAAAAACAAATATTCAGATAATCTTCTTAACCCTGCCACACCGCCCTCGATTTTCATAACAAGAAACTGTGACTTATAATGTATATACATTGATGGCAATATGCGTCTAGATGGCAAAAAATATAGTTGCAATACGCCAATTATTGTTCAGCGGAATTGAGTGAACGAAAACAAAACTTTATACTTTTTATATAGGTACGTCAGGAATGTACCCATGTAAATGTATCAAATAATTACATAATCTTTAAGCTCTTACGTTTTAAAAATAACAAAGATATATACAGCGTGTCCACGGATGGGGTATCCTATGGGTGAAAAATGTTTAAATATTAGTTTTAGTGAAAAATATCATTCTTGATAAAAAGTTTTGCTTACCCTGTAACTCCATAAAATGGAATAAAATTCAAGTTTTTCAAAACCCGTCCCATTTTATAGCCAGTTTTCTGAAAACCGTATGAATTTTTGCAGTAAGCTCGAAAATAATGTATTAATCTAGTGAGTCACGTTTACGATGTACCAAATAACTGTCAACTTTTATAAATAATTTTCAAATTGTAATTCTTTAATAAATATTTGACACCAATGTTAACTATTCAACCAAGAGTATATCTTATTAAGTGTTATGGTATTGGGGAAATATATCCAGATGAACCCATTACGCGGTGTGGATTAAAAAAATTAATAAAGAAGTTGGATGAGACAGGATCTGTTCAAGACAAAAAGAAATTGAAAAAGGCGTACGTTGAGGAGGATGATGCAGCTAGTGCACAAGCTATGCATTCGTTAAGGTAAAATCTCAAGTTGAGTCTACGAAAAAGAGCAGTGGAGGTTGGTTTTTGCAAGAGTCACTTACAGAAAATATTTAAGCAAAACAACTGTAATAATCAATTTGCTAAAAAAGTTAATGTTTGGTGTGCGGTTTTACCGGATCGAGTAATCGGACTGTATTTTCTGGAAGATACATTAAATCAGGAGGAATATTTGTATTTGCTGGACTACTTCGTAATACCTGAATTAGAAAATATTCCTTTGGAGCAAAGGCGTAACATGATCGATGTTCGTCACATTCGACTTTGCTAATTAGAGGCTGGCTGGATGAATATTTTCGAGCGATGGATGGGACGTTATTGACCAATATTTTTTCCGCCCCGATCCCCCGATTGAACTATTTTATATTTTTTTATGGGGCTACTTATAACAAAAAGTTAACGCGAATAATTTAAACCATAATATTGAAGACTTGAAACGCGAGCTATCCATTGATGCCGTTAACAAAATTACCTCAGAAATACTTACAAAGAATTAAGGAAGAGAATTGAGAGATGTTTTGAAGCTGGTGGAAGATATATTGAATAGATATTTTTTGTTTGCTTAGTATTTCTTACATTATTATTCTGTATTGTTATTTTTGATAGTGATTATAATTCTTGAATAGTTAACATTGTTGTCAAATATTTATTAAAGAATGACAATTTGAAAATTATTTATAAAAGTTGATAGTTACTCACTATAGATTAATACATTATTTTCGAACTGACTGCAAAAATTCATACGGTTTTCATAAACTGGCTATAAAATGAGACGGGTTTTGAAAAACTTGAATTTTATTTCATTTTATGGGGTTTCAGAACAAGCAAAACTTTTTATCAATATAGACATTTTTCACTAAAACTAATATTTAAACATTTTTCACCTATAGGATACCCCATCCGTGGACACGCTGTAGAACAATTCATGTTATTATAATATTTTTCTTTCGCTTATACCGATGCGAGTAACCTTTTTTATCATATCCATTGCGAATATACTTTGTTTAAATATAGCCCTCGGTAATGACCTTCAACTCAGTTTGTGATAATTTCGTTAGAACTCAATCTCGTTGTTGTCCACTTTTAACGACTAGATTTCAAGATAAAATGTAGGTTTTTGGCAAATAACTGACAATATTTCGAATTTGGCAACGTTGCTTTGAATAGTTTGCTGTCAATTTAAGCTGATTCATAATTTATTTGAAGTAATTTCATTCTGACACGGCATTGGTTGATAATTTTACTTTGACTATTATTTGAAACAAATTTTGAACTAATATGATTAATTGACTATTGGAATTTATATAAAACATGTGGTTAAAGTATGATGTTAGATACTGGAAGAATGATTAAAACTAATTCAGTATATCATAGTCATGTGACATTACCTTTAGAGATGACATCTGGTAAAATACTCGATGAACTACAATTGAGATATGGAGTGAGTAGGAAATTCAAAAAATGAATGATTTCGTTTCAGACCGTTTGGACAAAATAAGAGCCGAATATTACATTTTATTGAACGAATGTTAATACATTTTTATGTAGAATGTGACCTGTATATTCTTTTTCGGAGTTTTTACAGTAAAATAATTGGGGTTAATGTGATTCAATACACTGTTAATACTACTTTTGTATATGCAGGTTATAATCTGTGTGTCTAACTTATTCTCTTACATAATTTGTTCACATTATATGTTCACATTGTGCAGCCTTAACGACCAAATATATATCAACAATTCTCCCTCAAAACCTTTTTACCTAGAAAGGTTCCGGTGAAATTGTTGTGAATGAATTTCCAGGTAAACTTGTTCAATACTTTAGTTAAGTAGTCAAATTTAGTTCTTTAAAATTTTTGGTCCTAATATCAAAGACTGTCATTTTTATTACTTATGTTGTATTAATAGGTTTCACTAAAAAAATTATAGAATAAATAACCACAGTTAGTCTGAAAATTATATTTCTAACGGTGTACATCCCAAACCATCATCATCATTGTCCTCGCCTGATGATAAATACGAATCTGCATCACTCGAGGTATCACTGTCGTCTTGCAAGTTGATAATCACACGTCGTCCAATTTGAACGTCGTATTGCATGCGGCAACCTTATTTTTTATCAATGCCCATATTTCTTCGATGGGGATCAGTTCCGGATGGTACGGAGGTAAACGCAATACAGGAATGTCCTGCTCTGCCAAAATTTTGTCAATGGCTTATTGGTTTGAATTTTGGCGTAGATCTCGGCCTTCGTTTCCTTTTGTTCGTAAAAAACGTTAAATATGTTTAGAGCACCAGGTACGAAGCCTGACGAACTTCCAGCGTGCAAAATTATAAGTCGTCTTCCTTTTGAAACTGGTGACTTCAAACACTGATCCATCAGTCCATGCCTTCGTCGAAGTGTGAGAACTGTGAATATATGTTTCGTCACAATATATAATCTCCTGATTCTCCTCTTTGTACTTTTTAAATTTCTTTAGATATTCTGTTCGTTTTAATCTAATGTCAAACTTCTTTATCAGCATTTTCCTGTTGTCTTCGCTTTTTCTCCAACGAAACCCAATTTTTCGAAAAGAACCTATTCTTCCTGTAAAATGAATTTCTTCCTCGTTTTTGACTTCTTCAAAAACGGCTTTCATTGTTGGTCTTCTTTTGTGAGTTGCGACGTAAGAATATATTATTCTGCGAATAATTTCTTCTTCAAATTCATCAACAGCTCATTTTGAAGTAGAGGGTTTGTGGACATGCTTTCTAGAGGAGTTGAATGTTGCACCCTCGTCTTTTAACGCAGCTTCTTTCACAATCCTTCCGACTATTTATTTATTCGAACACCTGTAGATTCGGTTACTCTTTCTTGGAGTGCATGCAATGGTATGTTTAGTACACATTCCTTCTCACCATTCATAAATTTATAAACATTATAAATTATTTGTCGCCCATGGCTATGAATCACTCGCTTTGCGTTACTCATCGTGAATTTCTATAAAAAAGGAAAAAAATCATGTCTGATTTAATACACATAGTAAATGGTTGATATTCCACAATTAAATGGGTGCTGGAAGTTGTAGCTAATTTACTGGGCTACCAGCAATTCGAACAATAGGTCGCTGGCGTAGTTTGGCTTAAATGAAAGACCGTTCAATTGGAAAAACACTATAATATATTTGAACTTATACTACGAGTATGATAGTTAAGGGAGTTCGACAAAACTGTGTTTTATATATTATGTTTATATTGAAGTCCTGGCAACCAGGGCTTGTCCTGATAATATGGCATTTTCAATATGTGGCAGTGTATGACATTCTAACCAGAAGTGTTTTAGTACCAAACGTTCCGTACAATTGAATGTTTAGTGAATCTGAACATACTGCCCCCGTTGATTCAGCTTGTGAATCAAACCAAACGAGACTTATGCAGCTAACATATTTGAAGAGTTACAATACTCAAGAGAGGATTATACAACGGACATTTTTTAAAGAATTATAGATTCTTACATAATATAATATATGGGTACGTAAAGGTATTTATATAGTACTGTTATGGCCATTCTAAGCAAAGCAAAATGCGCAGTTACATTTTTCATGACACATAATAACTAAAGAAATTCCTTTTCTCGGTGTAATATGAATGTGAAAAATAAAATGTTTTCTGAAAATGGAAAGAACCAATGTTTACTGAACAATCATTGTTAATGAGGATATGACTTTTGGAGGGTGGTTAAATACAGATATTGTAAATAATTATTTACTTTCTGTGGGTAGAGGACACAACTTTGTGATATTTCTAGTATATATCCCAGTTTTAGTTTGACCAGCCTAATTTTATTATCTTTGCTGGCTACGAGTTCGATCACCCGTGCTAATGGCCACTGTAATGGTTTTGTATTTTCATCTTTGACAAGTACAAGATCTTTGAGTTTAATGCTTTTCTGAGGAGTGTATTATAATCCAGTATCCAAAAAGAAACAACTTGACTGAATTTATCAATTTATTTGGTTAAATACTTAATATAACATGGCATCACGATATCATACACTGTTCAGCTTGAACATACATGAACAACTCTTAAACGACAACTGACTTACAACTGACACAAAACAGAAAAATACAAGAGTTGACATATGGTGTGTACAGTTGCCAACTTGAGTACTAATGGTAGCTTTGCATGAGTGTTGGATTGTATATTCAACATACCCCCTCAATTCAACAAACATACATAACTACTTGGGGTATAACACAATAAAAATATAGATTACAAAAACACAGAATTATAGTAAGTTAAAAACACATATCAACATATAAAAGCTGCCGAAATTTTACAAACTTACTTTCAGGTAAAGCTTTAGTTAAAGCATCGGCAATTTGGTCGTTAGTTTGCAAATACTAACAAATAATAATTTGTTTATGTTGTTAGGGTGGCTTTATTATTGAATTGACTGGATCAGTATTTATAGAACTTTATTAATTACAACAAAATAAAACTAAACAATTATACTCATGTAAAACAGAACATGACAAGACTACAGCTAGAGAGCTAGACGACTTGATCACAGAACTAACTGACTGATGACATATATCAGTTTTACCAACTAGTAGTAAGGCGAGTTTTAATAATTACATTGGTCATTCAACACCCCCCTTCAATGGAATTATTCTAACTCTCAACACCTTTGAGAAAGTGTTTATATTTATATACTTAACAAAAAAAAAAACTTATTCTAGACCCAAACGCTCAACAAAGGCTTGAAATTTGATTTTACCCAAAGGTTTTGTAAAACCATCTGCTATTTGCTCATTACTCTTTATATGTGTGATTTCGATTAACCCACTATCTATCTTTTCCTTAATAAAGAAAAATTTTATATCCATGTGCTTTATTCGTTTATTATTTTCAGGATTGTGTGCAATATTAATTGCCGATTGGTTGTCTTCAAAAATTGTAGTCGGGCTTTCAAGTTTAATATCAAAATCAGACAATAGTTTTCTTAACCAGTATACTTCGCTTACAGCCGCAGCAAGTGCTACAAATTCCGATTCTGTAGATGATATTGCCACTGTTTGTTGTTTTTTACTTGCCCATATTATACTACAATTGAACAATTTAAACACATAGCCTGTGGTTGATTTGCGGTCGCAAACATCCCCTCCCCAATCTGAGTCAACATATCCACGGAGAGCATTAACATTGGTGTCTGGTTTGAACAATAGTTTCAACTCTAAAGTGCCTTTTACATATCTTAAGACTCTTTTTAAGGATTTTAATAACAGATCATTGGCCTTATCCTGAAAACGACTTAACAGATTCACACTTGTACATAAATCAGGTCTAGAGCCCGAGACAGCATATAAAAGGCTGCCAATAATTCTTCTACATACTCTAATCATTTTTTCATCATTACTAGGATTATTTAACACATTATATTCTAAATCTGGTTCTATTGGAGTACTTACACTGTTACACTCATTCATATCATGATTTTGCAATATTTGTTTTAAGTAATCCGATTGATCCAGTTCTATATAACCCTGTTGTACATTTTGTTTAACATTAATACCCAAATAATGTGACATTATACCAAGATCCTTCATACAGAAAGAACTATTAAGAAAATGTTTAACATCTTGTACATCTGACACATTTGTGCCTAAGATAAGAACATCATCAACATACAATAAGACATAAATTTTGCTTTTTACAGAAGTTTTATAATAAAGACAAAAATCATTCTGTGATTGTAAAAAACCCTTTGCCTTTATTAAACTATCAAATTTTGCATTCCAACATTTTGGTGATTTTTTAAGTCCATAAATGGATTTGTTTAGCTTACACACAGTCCTAGAATTATTTTTGTCTTTTCCTGGCAATGACATATATACTTCATCATTAATATCACCATATAAAAAAGCGCTTTGCACATCCATATGAAAAACAGGTAATTTAAATGTGCATGCTATTACTAACATAATCCTAAAAGTACACAGTTTGGCTACAGGCGCATAAATATCATATGTATCATCACATTGTTGTTGAAACCCACGCGCCACTAACCTTGCTTTAAATGTACCATCGGTTTTAATTTTGAACACCCACTTACTTTGAATTACCTTTTTATTAATGGGCCACTTCACTTCACTCCACGTATTATTTTTCTTTAACACGCACATCTCTTTTTCCACTGCTTCTTCCCATTTATCTGCATTTTCACTGATTAGTGCTTCTTCTAGCGTAAGTGGTTCTTCGGCTGCTGAGAAAAAACTTGTTTCATAGTCTTCATACCAAGCAGGTTTCTTTATTCTTCTTCCCCTTCTGTCTACAAGTTCCCCTGGTCGTTTTGTTCAATATTTTCTTTTGTTTCTACAATTTGTTCAATATTGAGATTTTGATTGTTTTCAGTATTTTCATTATTTTTGAGAGATTGATAATTTTCGGGATTTTCATCACTGTTGGTGTCTATGTCCAACATTACTATTTCCTCAGGTGTATTAATTTCCTTGTTATTTTCTGGTATTATTATTATATCTCTATGTATTTCCACTTTATTTGTCTCTTGGAAGTATATTCTATAACCTTTCACTTGTTCATCATATCCGACTAGTATACCAGTTTTGCTTTTAGGGTCTAACTTCCTTCTCTTTTCTTTAGGTATATGTACAGCTACTTTTACACCAAATGTTTTTAGGAAATTTATATTGAAATCTTTCCCATATAGTAATTGAAAAGATGTTTTATTTGAGTTGCGTGCAAGTCCAACTCTGATCAGAACAAAAACTGTGGTGTTAATTGCTTCAGCCCAAAACTTTTTATCCAGATTTTTGCTGTGTATTAAGGTTCTTGCTGCCTCTACCAGAGTTCGATTCTCCCGCTCAGCACACCCATTTTGTTGAGGGGTATAAGTACATGTTTTTTCGTGTTTTATGCCATGATGGGCTAATAAGTTACTTAAGCCTTCATTAACAAATTCGAGCCCGTTGTCAGTTTTTATTTTATTACCAGATTGATTTTCAAAGAGTTTGATAAATAACTTTATTTTCTGACTTGCTTCAGATTTGTTTTTTATGAAATATGTAACTCTATAATTTGAGAAGTCATCTTTAAGAAGTAGAAAATAGTTTGCGCCACCTATTGATTTGGTTTCAAAGGGGTCACACAAATCAGCATGAATCAACTGGCCTATTTTTGTAGTCTGTGAATTGCTGGTATTGAAAGGTAATCGATGCTGCTTGCCAACTAGGCAATTTTTACAAAAAATATTTACGTTATCTTTGTAAATGACATTATTTTCTTTCAGGACTCTTTTAACAGTTTCAAAATTTATGTGAACTAATTTTTTGTGCCAGTCCAGTATGGTTTCAGCAACATTACAATGTGAGACATGTTGTTTAAAATTCATTTTGAAAAACTTACCCTGTCTTACTGCTGTTGCACATATTCTTCCTGTTGTATCTCTAATTTCAGTGGTATTTTTATTGGAGTACAACTTATACCCTTTGTCTAAGGCTCTTACCACAGAAAATAGATTAATTTTGAATTCAGGAATGTAAAGAACTTCATTTAATTCTGTATATACCCATTCTTCTCCATTCCATGCTTCTAGTTCTACCTGTCCCATACCTGCTACAGTCACTATTGAGCCATCTCCCATTTTCACTAATTTTTCGACAGAATAATCAATCTTTGTAAATAGATTTGGATTATAACACATATGATCACTCGCTCCTGTATCCATACACCAGTCTGTTAGGATGAATGTTAATTCTCCTGTGAGAGCTACACTGTTTATAAAAGCATTTGATGGTTTTGGATTCACTTTTTCAGCATCTCGTTTCTTTCTGAACCAGCACTCTGAAATTAAATGACCTGGTTTTTTGCAGTAATTGCATTTTTTGTTTCGAGTCTTATTTTTATACTTGTTAGTTTCATAATTGTGTGAGGAGTTTGTATTTGTTTGCGAGTTTGATGCTAGTGCGACTGCCTGTTCACTTCCTTTTATCCGTTCTTCTTCTATTAAGAGACGAGAGGTTAGCTCCTTAATATTTTGGTTATTACTGTCAGTGGACTCCCATGCGCTAACAAAATGTTTTAAATTATCTGGCAGTGACATTAAGATTTTTGTTATTACTATTTTCTCACTAATTTCCTCCCCCAGTTGCTTGAGATGTCCTTTGATCTCCTCTAGCTGAGATATAAACTGAGCCACATCACCTTTAAGCTCTAGGCTGAAAAATATTTGTTGTAATAGGTGAATGCTTACTTGGCTTTTTTGTTCATAAATTGATTTCAGTTTGTCCCACATTTGAATTGATGTCTGACATGACAGGATATGTGTCAGGGGTTTTTCTTCCATTCGAACCGCTATAATCTCTTGAGCCCTAGCGTCCTTTCTATACCAGTCTTCACTATTTGTTTGTGGTCTTGGAGTCATGCCAGTTACTATGTCAAACAGACCTTTGGATTTCAATATTATTTCAGTCTGGAATTTCCAAAGGGTCCAATTGTCTCCTGTAAACTTCAAAGCGGTTGAATTTTGTTTCTCCTGGTCCATTTTCCCTTGATTCAAGGTTTTTTTTTTTTTCTTCAAGTATCGTCTACCGCCTAATTTTTACAGGTTAGGATATTAACAATTCAATTTTCTTTCTCAACAAAGCCACCGTTTATGGCGAATCTGGGCCCATAACCTGTTGTTAGGGTGGCTTTATTATTGAATTGACTGGATCAGTTTTTATAGAACTTTATTAATTACAACAAAATAAAACTAAACAATTATACTCATGTAAAACAGAACATGACAAGACTACAGCTAGAGAGCTAGACGACTTGATCACAGAACTAACTGACTGATGACATATATCAGTTTTACACTAGTAGTAAGGCGAGTTTTAATAATTACATTGGTCATTCAACAGTTTATTGCTTACCAAGTCTTTAACAAAGAAATGTTTTACATCAATGTACTTAGATCTTAGAAAAAACCCATCTAGAATCGATTATTTTCACATCTGGTGGAGGTGTTTCAATTACCCATGTTTCATTTTTCACTAATGACTGTAACTCTTCTTGAATAGCTTCCTTCCACTCCTTGTCATTTTCTATTGCTTCATTATATGTTCTTGGAACATCTAAGGACAAATCTCCAGCTGTTAAGGCCATCATGATTTCTACTTCGTAATCATCTAAGTGATGTGGCATTCGTCTTTCCCTATTACTTCTTCTTATAGTCATATTATCCCTATCTTCTTCATCCAAACTTGTTTCATCAGATTCCAGTTTTTCATTGATTTCAGGAATTTCTTTCTCCCTGTTCTGATTATCATCATTTAATTCTAATTATCCATTTTCTGTAAATCTTGACTGGTGTTATAATTTTCATTGAACATTACAGATCTAGCAGATACAACTATATCTCTTTCATGGTCATAAAGTCTGTACCCATTACTACAGTAACCAACTAGAGTCATTTACTTTGAATGTGCATCAAGTTTACCAGTTCGGTTCTCTTTTGGTACATGTACATATGCCTCCCAAACGAATACCCTAATTTTATCCAAGTTAGGTTTACTACCATACCACATTTCAGCGGGTGTGCAATTTTGTGATATAGTGGAACTTTTTAACCTATTAATTAAATAAGTGGCTGTTAGCACTGTATCCCCCCAGAAAGTTTTTTCTAAATTAGCATCAAAAATCATACAACGAGCCATATTTAAAATTGTACGGTTTAGTCTTTCAGAGACGCCATTCTGCTCTGGATTGTATGCAATAGTATATTTAATATTTATTCCCTTTTTTTTGCAATAATTTTTAAATTCATGTGAAGTATACTTACTCCCCCTCCCCCATTATCACAACGTTCTGAATGCTATTATTTGTTTGAGTTTCAACCAAATTAACATAACTTTTAAAATGTTCAAAAACCTCAGATTTACTTTTCATTAAAAATATCATGGTAAATTGAGTATAATGATCAACAAAAGACAAAAAGTAATTTATGCCATCTCTTGTTGGAGGTGTAATTTTTCCACAAACATCTGACGAAATAATTTGCTAGGGCCTCTTTGCTTTAATATCATCAGGTGATGATTTTAAAAATGGTTTTCTACATTGCTTTCCCTCTAGACATGTTCTGCAAATTGTGTTGGCAGGATATTTGCTTGAATGGCCCATCCTTCTATGTAATAATGTGCAGTCTACTAAGTATGAAACATCTTTACATTCAGGAAATAATTTAACATAATACAAACTGTTTTCAGATTCACCTTGAAGAATACATTTTTTATTTCTAAAAATACTAACCACTACTTTCAAAACTTATTTTTAAATTTGCTTCTTCCATCTTTTTGACAGACAATAAGTTATGATCTAAATCTTCACACAATAAGACATCTTTTAAAGTGATTTTAAGTGCATTTCTGACTTTAAAACTAGATCTCCTCGCTCAAAAGCGCCTGATTTTGCTACGTTAATATAATGATTCACTTGTTTTCTATTTATCAAATATTCACCACACTCTTTGCCAACTAAATGACATGTAGCCTACAGCACGTGAACTCTGTAACAGAATAGAAAGGAAATTTCTTTCTATGCTAGGAACACAAAACAGTCTAACCCACAAAACAGAATAAAGGTTGGACTATTTTGTGGGTTAGACTGTTTTGTGTTACTAACATAGAAAGAAATTTCCTTTCTACTCTGTTACAGAGTTCACGTTCAGATAACATATGTAGCCAATGAACTATTAATACGGATGGAATGGCCCCTTCCCATTTAAACAATGAAACGTGTTTGCAGCCAACATAAGAGAGAGAGAGAGGTCCGAGAGAAAGAAGGAATTAGTCAGGCAAAACACCCGCAAATTTAAACGTGGTGTATAGTGGATTTATAGTAATATGATTCTAAAATTTATATTTAAGCAATTGTAATTGGATAAAAGGGAGTAATAGGGATGGGTAAAGGGGGTAAAGGGGATAAAACGATAATACGAATATTATATTAAATAATTCCAATAAAAATACCGATTTTGGAAGAAATATATATAACTATTATTTGATTTTTGTTTCTATGGTAACAATTGTAGATATTATTTCATAATGACATTTTTTAAATAAATCTTTTGAAAAAGCTCTCAAAAGAGAGCGAAACGACAAAAAGTACCTATTTTAATTGATATGAAATAAATCAATTTAATTTGTTCAAATCTTCATTATATTTGAACTAAGTTCAATATACATTCGTGACGCGTTTCGTTAACACAGTAGCTTTCTCAAACGAGTGGAGGTATAATGAAAAATTTTTAATTTATACAGTGCATTAATCCGGTATTTTACGGATATTGACAAAAGTATTATAATTAAAGCACGGAAAAAAGGCAACCGAAAAAGCCAAAAATATGCCTATTTAAATGCATCAAAAATTGACAAAAAATGTAAGAAATGATGTATATTATAATGTTGAATAATACTATTATTTCATTATTTTACTATGATAGGGAGTGGGGCGGGATTTAATAATTATACAACGGAAATTTACATTAAGTATCAGATTTTATTATTAATAAATTTAATAATACATACTATTTAAATTATTAACCTAAGAAAGTATAAAAAAAATACAAAATAACGCACGTTTCTGTGCTTTAATTATAATCTATTTACATGGAAATAAAAAGCAAAAAGTGTCTAAATATGGGATTAACTGAAGTTTACCTGGAAGTTCATTCACAACAATCTTACTGGTAAAAAGGTTTAATAAGGGAGAATTGTTGATATCTATTTGGTCGTTAAGAAGATTATCTGAATATTTTTTTTGTATTTATCTCAACAGCTTCTAAATAATTTAATTTCAGGGATTTAGGTTCTATATGCATATTACAAAAAATTATTTTTTAAAGTACAAAATATTTTTAGCAGATTTGTGTAGAAAAAACAGTTCTTATGAGGCTATTGGTTTCTAAAATAAATAGCTTTAGTAAGCTTTTGTCTGATTCTATCAGGAATTTGGTTTTTCACTGAATTTATGTGGTGAAGCCGAATGGTAAAAAAATTTTTTCATTGTTTTCTTCTTAATTTTGTGGCACAATGTAAACCTGATTCTTCTTGAAGTTTAACAAGTTCTCTCAAATATTCCCACTTAATATCATTTCCGTCACAATCTTTTACATGACATGCATCTAGTATGATATGTATTTTTCATTGTTGTTACTGTTTATACAAAAAGGTTCAATACTTGGAAACGTCAGCTTAGTACCCAATAAACTAGCCATAAGAATATTGGAAGCATCACCATCAAAAGTTAAACTTTTAATTAATATTCCAGTGCTTTCTAATTGCACCAAGGACCCTTTCACAAAAGCTGCCTTTTCTTCAGCTGACGAAGATTCAATTAGAAAATATGCTACTTGGACTTTCCATTTACTATTAATTCCCACAACCAT
Organism: Lochmaea capreae; assembly: GCA_949126875.1. Classification (NCBI taxonomy): domain Eukaryota; kingdom Metazoa; phylum Arthropoda; class Insecta; order Coleoptera; family Chrysomelidae; genus Lochmaea; species Lochmaea capreae. Next base: position 23,127,606 of record OX421409.1, on the reverse strand, counting down.
AAAGACTAAGTCTTTTGTTGCCTTTGGCATCTCCTCGGTACATTGCATGGCAACACCAAAATTTATGTATCCCACTGATCTGCTCCCTGTCCAATGAACATGTTGATTAATAAACATTTCATCCATCATCAGTGCACCAACAAGGTTTTTCCCATTTTGTTTCTCAATGTCCACCTTAATTTTAACAGCACGAAGTGCTTCTGCGCTATATCCTGGTGTACCATCTACTACACTATACCATTTTGACATAGTGCGTGGATGAGGCACATAATTGTAAGCAGCAGCAGAATAAAAATTTAAAGTCAATGCAAAAGACCTTAATTTTGGAGTATACTTGCTGGACTTTCCTTTCTTCAGTTGTATCCCATGCTTTCAAATTAAAAATTTCCTACTGTAAATATAAAAGATAAACAATGTACAATTCAAAATGATTTCAATACCAAATTCATTCACCTTATAGTGATAGTGCATGCTTTTACAAGGTACAGAGTTGATTAGTTTCAATGTAACATCAATTAAAAATGTTTGGATCTAGATAACAAACACACTTTGATTGTTTAGGTAAATAAACTGAGATCAAAATAATTTTTGATCAAAAATCTACCTTTAAAACTAATGACTGGATTGAAGATATTTTCTTTTGTTTGAGTAATTCATCCAATAGGCTATTTAGACTTTTAATTTTCATTCTTTGTCTACTTATTTTGCATTGATTATACTTGTTCACTTTCTTGTACTTCTCAACAGTTTCATGAGCAACTTTCCAAAACCTCTTCCTACGCTGCATATTATTCAAATCAGAAAACTTGAAATCCCCAAAATATACAGGTTCTCTACGGGTCCTGCAAACACACAAATTTTTCATCGAATTAGTAGAAGTGAAAATTTTTAAATAACTATATATTATTATTATTTAATCTACCTAAATTGCAAATTTTTTTGCTCAAACTTTCACATGGCTCCAAGGAATCAGATTCCATGGGTTCAGGATTGTGTGTTAAATTTGGAGGACCAGCTTCTAACATATTTTCGTAATCTATAAGTTCACGATTTTCAGGTTTTTGTACCACCTCACAGCGATATCCATAGTTTGATCTGAAAATGAAAAAATGAATAACAAACACCTCAAATTACTTAGAATTAAATAGAAATATTCAAATGAAGTTACCTGGTTCTTTTAGGGTTAATTCTTCATGTTTTCTTTTTAAAACCCTTCGTTCTTTAGGTTCCTTCCTGAGATGGACAGGAAAATCAAAAATAGATGGAACAACCGACTTTTTTAATACCTTGTTTCCGTGAACATTTACTTCATAATCATCTATAGTGAAATGTTTTTCACAAATTGCCGATGTTGGACTGGGAGTAAAACCTACTCTTCTTATTGCATGTAACCACAACTTGCTCAAGTTGGGATCTTTGGGAAACCTTAAAACACAGATTTTTTTTACCACACCAAAATGAATTAAACTAACCTGTGAAACTTCATTTTGATACCTTTTGCTCGTCTATTAGTACAATTCACTGCACTGCAAGATTCAACCATTTTCAGACAAATATAACACAAAATTAACATCTCACAAAGGCTATAAGTCTATAAATATTTATAATAATCACCAAAAACTACTATTATTAATTTAAAAATTCACCAGAAGCAAAATTATTTAAAAACAAACACGACGAAGCTACTCTCTCTAATGTCAAGCTAATTGTTAAACAGGTTTTCTGACTCTCGTCTGTGGCCCGTACAGTAGGTGCCGACCTCGGGCGCCATCGAGTATCTCCGGTGGCGCTCGGCTGTCATGCGAAGCGCGCACGGTTCTAACACCCCGTGTCGCTCTCTGAAAAGAACATCTCCTCGCTTTCCATACACTTTTTTAACTAAACCACCCTACCTTACCCCCTACCCTAATCCGAATCGAAAAATTGAATTGTGTAATTGACAGATTATTATAATAATTTTCAATAATAACCCAACCAAAACCACCCTACCTTACCCCCTACCCTAATCCGAATCGAAAAATTGAATTGTGTAATTGACAGATTATTATAATAATTTTCAATAATAACCCAACCAAAACCACCCTACCTTACCCCCTACCCTAATCCGAATCGAAAAATTCTTCGTATTTTTAGTCAATTTTTGAAAAAAACAATAAGAAAATAAAAACATCTTGACTCGGACACGACTCGAACCTGGTACCTCTGTGTTAAGAGCCCAGCACGCTTACGCTGAGCTAATCTCTGCACACATTAATGATATCGTATAGAAGGTTAAAAGCTTTAGAACCGTGCGCGCTTCGCATGAAAGCCGAGCGCCACCGGAGATACTCGATGGCGCCCGAGGTCGGCACCTACTGTACGAGCCACAGACGAGAATGGTTTTCTGCCCTGACTATACCTTGTTTTTAAACTAAGAGGAGCGATTTGAATTTAAGTTGGCATTTCTGCTGCCTAGTGATTGGTCAGATTGCCACCAGCTTCACACAGCTCTTTTGATACCACTGACACTGACATTTGTAAGTTTTGTGTTTACTTATATAAAAATAGTCATTAGTTCAATCATTACTATCACGTTTGTTGTTTATTGTTTATTTTTAACTAAGTATTATATTTTACCCAAGGTATTTGGTATTTTTATTATTTATTGGGAAAAGTAGAATTCGATAGATGGCGCTCTGAAATGTCAATGTCATCTTAGCAACGAGTAAAACAAATCAGCTGCCGTATAAGCCCTTTGATATTTAAGTGGTTTTATTTTGCTGTTTTAGTTATTTTCAGTGTGTGTTTTGAAAAACTTTTGCTTTTTCTTTGATTGTGCTTTAGTAATTTGTGTTGTTAAACTAAATTTTGACTCCTAATATTTTTATTTTTGGAGTAATAGGTGTTCAACTTTTTAAGTGTTACCGGGAGTGTTAATTATGTTTGTATATTTTATTGTGACTTACCTTTTGGATTTCTTCTTTGTGAATACTGTATGTATTGCATAAATAAAAACACTTATTATTTTTGAAATTGAGTTTAATTATTTTTTCTTATTTTCTTGGGAATGAAACCACAATATGTTTTTTTATTTTTTATTTCAACGTTTCGGTAGCGTTCCAGCTACCGTTGTCAAGATTAACTAATAATGAATTAATGAAAAATTTTTTGGTCCCTATCTGACACAACGAAAAAAATTTGACAACTAGACAAATTTTTTTCGTGGTGTCAGATAGGGACCAAAAAATTTTTCATTAATTCATTATTAGTTAATCTTGACAACGGTAGCTGGAACGCTACCGAAACGTTGAAATAAAAAATAAAAAAACATATTGTGGTTTCATTCCCAAGAAAATAAGAAAAAATAACAAGTAATGCCACAAGGAACTTATAGAAGATATTTAATTATTTTTGTACAAACGTAATGCAAAATTTATGAACTAATGGTCGTGGTCGTGGCTTGACTGTGGTAGTTTTAAGGAAGGTACTGCATTTAAAAGAAGATACTTTTTCTTACCAAGACCTGAAGAATATGTTACTCATTTATATACTGTTCACCTTTACAAACATAAACTATACCATCCACTATTAACTTATAACTATTACACACTTGGTACTAACCTCGACTATAGTAGTCTTCCCTTTTAAAATGTAAAGAACACACGGACATACTATCCCTAACTGGTTTCCCCATTTTTCCTTACGTTGCCCAAGCCTTTCTTTGAGATATATTTTCCATAACTCCAAACGTATTTTCAATATTTACCATTCTTCACATGGGAGGAAATTTATGGAAAGATAAATCGGGATTTTTCCCTTTACGGCTAGTGCAAGCAAATCCACAACAGTTTCGATTATGCAGCGACATGATTCAAAGTATAAAACTTTAAAAGAGGTACAAAATATTGCAATCAAACTTGATCTGCAATGAAAACAAAAAATAGAATAACATAACCTCTTCCATAATATCTCTGATTATTATAAGAATATTACCTCAGAAATGATGACAGTTGAGTTGAATAGAAAAACACAGTTTTAAGCTTGTCACTGACAGGAAATTAAACAGATAAAGTACGAATTTACGGTAATTACGTTGACTTAAATATAATACAAAAACAATGCAAAACGAATTGTTTTACTCGTTGCGACAATTACAATTTTTTCCGCCAGAGGTCTCATTGAATTCTACTCCGCCCAATTCCCTTTCATGAAAAAAATCCATGCTTCTTTTTTCTTGTTAATAATATAAGTTTTACATCAAGTTTTACATACATTGCAGTACTATATTATGGTATTTTTCGATAACAAAACTTCTGTTCACTTTTAGTTTTGCTACACCAAGACCTCAAGTGTTAAACAAAATAATTAATCATACAATTGCATTTCTATATTCTCTTTAATCCTCAAATTCTTAAAACATTTTACATAACCTTTTCACAATAATGTGACATTTGGTTATTACTTTCGCAATGACCTGTGGCCAATCATCATTCGATATTTAGACATGCCTTGATCACAGATAACATACTTGATCCCTCATTGGCCACGACAACAGCGATCAGTACAATATATATTTCACGTAATTTTCATTTAGTTCAAAAAGTCTGAACACGACCCTTTCGGAACACACTCCCAATCTAGTAACTTTTAGTGGTGTGGTTGAGGTTTCCTAAAATGCTCCTCCTAGTTTAAAAACAAGGTATAGCGCTATCCTTCTCGTCTGTCTCATCCTAACATCAATTAATACGCAAAGCGCCTGTTCCATCCGTATTAATAGTTCATTGCATGTAGCACCACTATCAACAATAAACCTTATTTGTTTACAGTTGGAACGTCGTCTTCCGTTGCATCAACTGTCAAAAATGAAACATCAGCCTCTTCTTTTTCTTCGCTCTTATCAATCCTACATTCTGAAGCCCTAGCAACATTTGCTATTTTATTTTTGAACTGGTTACCACGTTGGCACTGAAATCTTTTGTGGCCGACACATCCACAATTGTAGCATTTACTTTGAAATTTATTATTATTGAGTATGTACTCTTCTGTCTGCATGCTGTTTTTCAGAGAAAAATACGTTTTGAGAATGACCTTCATTACTTGCATTTTTGTTTTTCTTTTGTATCTCTTCTTCGGCCAGTAATTTACTCTTAATAAAATCTAGTCAGTACTGATGATGCATCATCTTCGTAAAATGGAACATCCAATGCCGCTACAATAGGTTGATAACTATCGGGCATGCTTGCTAACAACTGTGTGATTGTTTCTACTTCATTCATCTTTCCGCCAGCCCCTTTTAATTCTGTTACCGTCTTTTAAAATTCTATTAGGTATTCATTCAAAGGTGCTTTACCATTGTATCTCAGTGTTCTCAATTTTTTCTGCAATTGTATTTACATCATTCTTCCTAAATTCTTCCATTAATCCTGGTTCCTCTGGCGCATCTTTTGTTAAGACATCCAAAACTGCATTCTGTTCAAGAATCAGTTTAACTCTGTATACCCAGTTAGTAAATCCACTACCACTAAAAGGTTTAATACTTCCATAGTGTTGGTTGGGTATTCCTACCGCCATTTTCTTATTTTACCAGTAATTTTTCAACTTAATCTTTTTGGATACTCTGCCGTTATTTCTTAACGCAAACACAGTAAAACCATTACTGGGCCCATAACCCAATCCAGTATCCAAAAAAAAACAACTTGACTGAACTTATCACTTTATTTGGTTAAATGCTTAATATAACATGGCATCACGATATCATACACTGTTCAGCTTGAACATACATGAACAACTCTTAAACGACAACTGACTTACAACTATCTCTGCTTACAACTGACACAAAACGGAAAAATACAAGAGTTGACATATGGTGTGTACAGTTGCCAACTTAAGTACTAATAATAGCTTTGCATGTGTTGGATTGTATATTCAACAGAGTGTACCATTTGGGTCTATTTTGGAGCTGAGTTAAGTAATCGATAGACCAGCGTTTCCAAAACATTTGCTGGATACGAGAACAGCGTTGCCAGCGAGTAAGACGGCTTTCTTGGATTTCCGAAACATCTTTTTCAGGAAATGAGGTTAAACTACTACCTATTAAAAAATGACCAGCAGTCAATACTTCTAAATATGTTGATTCATTTGATAGGGGAACAAGTGGTCGCGAATTTAAAATAGCCTCAATTTGACTAAGAATATAGTGGACAGTTTTTCAAAGGTAAATTTAGAGTCACTGATTAGTCTATGTAAATGATATTTTGTAGACTTGATAGTACCTCCATAATGTGGATTTAGAGGTGGGATGAACTTGCAAGTTATTTTTTTCGGAGATATTAAATTCTGAATTTTGTCGATAGTATCTTGTTTTCTGAACCACAAGTAAAGTTCACGTAACTGATTTCTGGCACCTAAAAAGTTTCTAGCGTTATCACTGTAAATAGTGTGAGGAGCACCTCTGCGAGCTATAAATCTTTTCAAGCAAAGTAAAAAAGCTTCAGTAGTTAAATTTGAAACCAGCTCTATATGAACGGCTTTAGTAACCATACAGATAAATAGAGAAATATAGCATTTCATAATTGGTACTTTCCTATAATGGTTGAGGATTTTATAAACAATGGACCTCCAAAATCTAATCCTGTACTGGAAAAAGGTCTAGCAGGTTTTGTTCTGACTTAAACATTTTTGAGACATTCTTTTAACTTCGCGTAGACCTCCGAGAGGCCAGAATCTAAGTCCAAAATGGGATAAAACTGTTTGTGGACCTGCATGTCCCAGGGTTACATGTTCATTTTGTAACATAAGATTGACAAGCGTTTAGAAGGTGATAGTATTGGATGCCATTGATCATATGGCAACATTGCAAAAGACAATCTGCCACCAACAAGAAAAGTACCAAATTTATCAATAAATGAATTCAATTTACATATTTCTTTTTTAAAGATGCATTTATTAGCTTCTTATTCATTTAGTTATGTAACAAAATATTTCCTTGAATAGTGTTTACTATAAATAACAAGGAATTTTTGAGCTCCTCAGTGGTCCATGAAGCAGCAGAGTTATTTGGATAAACCGCTCTAAAATAAATACAAGCACCGTAAGCTTTCAAGCTACTATCACAAAAACCTTGAATATCAATAGTCTCATAATGGTGGCTTTCCAACATACAACGTGATATTTTTAAGTTTTTTTAAACATGGAGTGCATTATAGAAGTTTAATCATTCATTAAAAAAGTCAGATGGTAGTAGGTACTTAAACCCAATTGATGTTACTTACCCATATCTGTTGCATAATTCTCTTAGCATGTACCAAAATAGGTCCTGTCCAACCTATATAAAGGATCATACATCATTGATATCATACTTAACACTTTTCTTTGAACTATTTATAGGCAATATATGAGGTATAGAGAAAGAAAAATAATCCTTATTTGGATTCCAACTAATCCCTAGTAATTTATTAGGGATTCCTTCAGGAGAGATGTGTTGAGCTTGTTGAGATAAATCGCCTATTTCTAGTAAAAAATCTTGAGAGTTAGAGTTCCATTTATGGAGAGGGAAATTAGCTGAGCTTAACAACACTTTGGTTATACAAGTCTTCAAGAGAGTCTGTGCCTAACAGAACATCATCAACGTAGGTTTGTTACAAGAGGGATTTACATGATAAATTTAAATGGGGGTTAGATGTTGCTAACAAGTTCAAGACTCGAGTAGCTAGAAATGGTGCACTTTTGGTGCCATAACTAACAGTCAATAGTTCCATGCACTGTGGGGGTTCGTTAACTGAATTTCTCCATAATATGTTCTGTAAGAATGTTTGAGGGGGGTATTCTAATTTGCCTGTACATTTTTTATATATCACATGTTAAAGTATATCTGAAACTTCTAAATCTACACAAAATATCAAAGAGCTCAGGTTGTACTGTGAAACCTTTATACATTGTGTCATTCAAAGAAATACCATTAGAAGTTTTGACACTTCCATTAAATGTACTGTTCTCAATTTAGTGGTAGAGTGATCATTTCTAATTACAGGGTGGTGACAGAAAAAATATTTATTTTCAGATTTTTCAGTTTTTAAACTCAGAGGGATTATTTGAGTATGCCCAAGTGTTATATATTCTTCTATAAAAGCTTTATATCAAGTGAATAGATCACTGTTTCTTATACATTTTTTTTCAAGTGATAAGAATTGTTTTTCTGCTAAATAATATGAGGTGCCTAATTTCAAGTGTTCAAAGGGGCTTTTCATGGGGAGATTTACTCGATAATGTCCAGAACTTAATTGAATTGTAGTAGCTAAGAATTAATTCTCTACAATCTGTTCCTCAGGGGATATTTTATTATTACATGGTGATTTTCAATATTCCACAATTTTTCAATTTTTTCTTCTAGTGATGGTTGTGTGGAAAAACATAAGTTTTCATATGATGGAGTGAGAGGGTTATCTACAAAATTGCAAACTACTTGACAAGGTATAGGTCTACCAATGATATATCCTAGTTCGGTGTTATTTAGAGTTGAAAATTTATGCTGCAATCTAATTATTTCATCACATACTAGGGAGTAATAAACGTCTGCACCAAGCAGTAGGTCAATATCAGATGGTAAATTGAATTCTGGGTCAGCTAAAGAAATGTTTGAAGGTGTTTCTATTTTTTCTTTGATTATGCAGAAATGAGGCAATTTTTTTGTTATGTGCTTCAAAACAGAGCAAGTAATGTCCAAATTGAATGATTGATTTATATTAGAGTGTATTTTCAAAGATAGCGTTTTATTTGCATTTGTGGTGGTACCATTTACACCTGAAATGAATATATTGTGTGAGTATAGAGGATAATTCAATAATTTAGCTAGTTTTTTAGAGATGAGTGATATGGTGCTACAAGAGTCTAGAATAGCTCTTACCAACAGGGGTTTGTTATCAGATGTATAAATTGTAACCATTGCAGTTGCCAGCAGGATTTCTCCACTAGGTGGAAGTGAAGATAGTGTAATTTGTTCATTTGTTTCATATTGTCATAATGAATTGTTAGACGGATGTCTCCTTAGTGAGCTAGTAGGTGGGTTATTATTCAAAGAATAATTTTGAGGGTGATTATGGACAACATTACTGGATGAATTTCTATTTATATGTGTAGACTGATCATTATTTCTAGAATTTATAAGTGCGTTATGTATGTATGTATGTATTTTGGGGTAACATTCACTGATACCTAAAAGATCTATTGTGCCTCCTTACTTCTACTTAGTTCCTGAGGAAAGTCTCAGAGACTAGTAGCTCCTTTAGTTCTATTTCCCAGAGGAATTTTAGGATATCTGCAGGCTTCAACTTAGGTAACTGTCCCTCTTCTATCCAGTAGTCTCCCAGGTGCTGTGTCCTAGGATTCTAAATTGCTGTACAGTTCGCAAGTATGTGGATGGAGGATTCTTCTTCCTCCCTTCCTCCCGTTAGGATTCCTGTTAAAACTCTTAGTGCAGTTTGGCTTTGACTTATGCATTTATTTGATCTCAACAGGTTGTAGTCACCGAGAAGAATCTTTAATTGCCTTAGCCCTACTAGATCTTTCCAATTGTCAGATCTTCTCTTTTCTTCGGCTTTACCTATTTCTTCCAATATTACATTGGAGCTGATTCCGCAAAAGGGTTCCGGCCCCCAAAAGGGTATTTCAGTCCCCCTCTTCGCTAGTTCATCTGCTATTTCGTTTCCTTCTATTCCAGTGTGTCCTGGAATCCACAGTAAGGTGACTATATTGTTCTCGCCTAGTTCATTAAGTTTGCCTAGGCATTCCCACACCATTTTGGAACTGATTACACAAGAACTCAGCGCTTTAATGGCTGCTTGACTATCAGACATTATAATAATCGTTTGCCTTCTATATCCTTTGTCAATATGGAACTGGGCACACTTTCTTATTGCGTGAATTTCCGCTTGAAAGATACTTGGTGTTTTTCCCAAGGTTTCAGAGTGTTTGGTTCCGGGCCCGTACACTCCTATCCCAGTGCCTTCTATTGCTTTTGAGCCGTCTGTGTACCATTGAATGGCATTCTTTCCAAGTCTGGTAATGGTACTTGGATCCCATTCCTTCTTGTTGCTTAATTCCGTAACGAATTTCTTTGAAAAGTTATACTTTTTCATCATACCATCTTGTGGCATGTCCCAGGTTGTCTGATTTCTAAGAAATGAAGAGGTGGTTTTCTTTTTAATGTTTCCCTCTCTACTTAGTCTGTATCTTGTTCTTTCTGCAACACTCTCCAATACCATATGTAATGGTGTGAGGTTGAGAATCACTTCCATTGCTGCCGTTGGGCATGTACTCATTCCTCCTGTTATGCATATACATAGTCTTTGAATTTTGTAGAGGTTTTCTCTCGTCGTCAAGAGGCTAGTTCTACTACTCCACGCAATGGCTCCATAAGTGATAATTGGTCTCACTATGGCAGTGTACATCCAGTTCAGGATTTTTGGGTTACAACTCCAGTTTCTCCCTGCCAGATTCCTGCACACCATTAGAGCCATTTTTGCTTTGTATGTGTTTGTTCCACAGGAGTTTGCGTTATAAGTTCTGTGAGATTGTCGAGTATCTTGAATTTGTTTTGTTTTGTTTTTTAAATTTATTTCACCAAATAAAAAAAAATTGTACAAAGAAATTATACAATACTTATTGTGAAACAAGTCATAAAATCATATATAATAAACATATACATCAAATAAATTTTCAACAAATAGTAAATAAAAAAACAAAAAAAAAGAATCTACCAAACAACAAATTTTTGGTGCCTTAGTCAAAAATAAAATATTATGTTAGAAACTCTTCTATTGTCTAGCAATTTTTGTCTAACAAAAATTGTTTTACTTTACACTTAAAATTGTGTAGATTGCCACTATTCTTTATGGTGTCTGGAAGAGTATCTATTATAGAACTTACATCCCAGATACTCCACACTCTTCTCAAAAAGTGTCGTCCGATGCCTAGGTATTAATAATTGATCCTTATTCCTAGTGTTATAATTATGAGAAGCACGTTCGGCAACGTATATTGACTTATTCTTATGAATAAACGCACATATATGCTTCCAAAATATATACTCCAGCTAGTGTAAGAACTCTAAATCTCTTAAAAAAACTCCCTACATGAATCGCGAATTCGCAGCTTTGCAATAATTCTAATTGCATATTTTTGAATAATAAAAACCATTTGCTTGGTAGAACAGGTACCCCAATTAAGTATGCCATATTTCAAATGAGAGTGAAAATTGGCATGATAAAGTGTTAAAAGTGTGCTTTCACTGCAATAGTTGGCAAGAAATCTAGGACTATGGCAACTTTTTCTTAATTTAATACAGAGGTTGTCAATATGTACAAATGTACATTCCAAGTTATGCCATGGTCTATAGTTATTCCTAATATCTTAGTGTTGTCCGTAGTTGTAATAGGAAAACTAGTGTTTTCAAACAACTGGTCTTGTAAAAATTGACCATTATTATTAAATAACACCACAGTACTTTTAGTGGTGTTTAATTTCAAATTATTTTTTTCCGACCACATTACAACTTGATCGTATGTTCTCTCAGTCGATATTTTTAGTGTATCTGCATTATTTTCAATACTTAAAATATTGTTGTCATCAGCATAACAAGTTGAGTTTATTCCCGGAATAACATTCAAAGAAGTAATTAAGTCATTGGCAAAAACTAAAAATAAAAATGGACCCAAAATCGAGCCCTGGGGAACCCCTTGCGAAACTTCTAGTTCACTGCTAACACTATTGTTCACTTGAACAATTTGTCTTCTATTTGATAAATATGACTCTAATAAACTTAACGGTACACCTCTTACTCCATATCTAGATAGTTTAAGAAGTAGAAGTTTATGATCCACACAGTCAAAAGCCTTAGAAAAATCAATAAATAAGCCCATTACTTGGCTTTTATTATCTAGTGATCTTACGATTTTATTATGGAACTCTATTAATGCAGTTTCTGTACTCTTTTTAGAAGTATAACCATGTTAAGAGGACAATAAAAGATTAAATTTAGTGAAAAAACTACACAACTGATTTTTAATATTCAACTCAAAAACTTTGGAGATAGTTGACAAGATACTGATTGGTCTATAGTTGTTTATGTCATTAGGAACTACTCTAGCTAGTTTTAAATTACGCGGAAAAAGGCCTTTTTCAGTTGACAAATTCAGTAAGAATGTCAAAGGTTTTGTCAGTAAAACTGCACATTTTTTAATTGATTTGTTATTTAACCCATCCATTCCTCCTGCGGTGGTATTTTTTAAGGACAGTATTAGTTCCAATACATTCTCCTCTGTAACAGGGGCCATATAAAATGTTTTATTATTAGTCGCAATATTTTTATTTAAAAATTCTGTGTCATGAACTAATCTATCTAAAGGGGGTTTAGTAAAATTAATATTAAATTTATTTGCCAAATCTAAGTCACTTATCTGGTTACCTTGATCGTATAATATAAGTTGACTATTTGTTTTATTAGTTTTTTTCTGCAATTCCTTTATCAATTTCCAGGTTGCTTCAGTTTTATTTTCCGAGCCCAAAATTCGATTATCGTAGTACTCCCTAGAGGCCTGTTCCAACCTGACCTTATTTGTTTTATTTAGTATTTTACTAATTTCAAAATATCGTCGATCGTGCTTAGCCAAAGTATTATATAATGATACATTATTTTTTAATTCCATTAACTCCGTACTCAACTCATAGTTGTTAGATTTTTTATTTTTAGTACTGGGTTTTCTTGTAACTAACTTTTTTGGAAAGGCTATTTCAAAATAAGATAAAATAGGTTATATGCCATGTTGGGACAGATCTGATCGAAAACACTAGCCCAGTTTTCTGCCATTAACAAACTATGAAAATGTTCTATATTGTCTTGTGAAAACGAACGTGAGATATATTTAACAGCTGCTGTTTTATTTTGTTGAGAAGAGATACTTGTTTCGAAATCAAAAAACTGATAGTAGTGGTCAGATAAATAGAGGTCTACCACTGCCGAAGCATACCGATTAGATGTTCTTACAAATATATTGTCAATACAAGTTGCAGAGTCTTTTGTAACTCTAGTTGAAGTTCTGACACATATTTCAAAATTAAAGCTGAACAATAAATCTTCCAACATAGGAAGCCGAGTACCTAGTTTTATAAAATCTACATTAAAATCCCCTCCAATAATTATATTATTGTGGTATTCCGCACATACATGAATTAAAATTTCATTTAAAATTAACATAAAATCACTAAAATTTCCCCCCGAAAGCCTATAAATAACTATACAAATAATTTTATTTTGAGGTAATTGTATACCACAACATTCTAAAATATCTTTAGAAAATTTTTTTATATCATATTCATTTACTGTTCCAAAAAAATTGTCATTTTTATATATCGCTACACCACCATGTGTTGTTATAGTTCGACACATATTCGTGACCAAAGTAAACTGGTTAAGTTTATATTCGCCAATGTTCAGAAATCATTAAAAAATCACAATAAAATTCACCAGCAAATATATCGTTCAATAATAAAATCTTATTACTAATACATTGAATATTTTGATGTACAAAAGTTAAAAAATTAGTTGGATTTATAGTTTTATTTGTTAATCTAAAGTTATATTTTTTGGACTTGTTCCTAAAAAATTACTATTTTCTGACGTTTGAATAAAAATTAAATATTTATGAATAAGTTTGATTTAAGGTTTTGTTAAATTGACAATACTTTGAGGGATTTCATATTTTTTTAAATTAATTCCATTACAATTATTAAGATCCAGAAAAGTTATTTCACCCTCTGCAAAATTATTAATTTTACTAGTGTACTCATATAATTTTTTGTTGAATTTAAATATGGATTCATTGATTTTCTTTTGATTATTAATATATGATACTGAGGTAAGTATAATATTTGTATGAGTACACTTTTTAATTTTATCATTAATATTTTTAAACAGTGGATATTTGCCATTCACAAAATCATTGAAACCTGCTAATACCACAATGTGATCATTAAGAGTAAAATCTTTAGTTAAATTTATAATATCCTCAATTACGCCATTATACAAGGCGTTTGGTTTGATAATAGTTTGAACATCAGTATTACACATCAATAAGTTTAGTTTACCTCCCAGGTTACTCCCTTTTTGATCACATAAGATTCATAATTTCCTTTTTTTATATTTATCTTCTTCACCTTTTTGCACCGTTTCCTTAATTTCTTCTTCATCTCTGAGGTCAATAACTTCTTCAGTTACATTCTTGTCGGTTGTTGTGTTCGCCTGATGTGTATTTATTTTATTTTCTAATAATATCTCATTAGATTTTTCTATCTGCTATTTACCTTTGGTTTCAGTTACAGTGTGATTTATATTTGTTTGTTGTTTATTTGATTGAAAGCATAACCTATTTTTAAGTTCAAATATTTCTGAAGCATAGGCATCGTTGTCTACACTTATTGTTTTAATTGAATTTAACATATCTACATTTACACTTTCAAGTGCTTTCAATTTACTTCTTAAGTCCTCAACTTGCTGCAAACTTTCTTCAAGCCGTGTCTTTAGGTCTTCATTCAATTTATTATTCCTAATTAGATTTTCATTATGTCTCCTTAGTTGGTTTTCTAGACGTTGTTCCCTTTCAAAAACCTCGTCTTCAAAAATTTTTGAATTTCGTTTTTGCTTTTTGAAGTATGTTTCTCTTTCGTTGTTGGTTATAACGAAGAGAATACGAGCCATTATTTCTGTAAGGATTATTAGGTGAGTACCTTCTAGAGGTAGATGGAAATGCATTTGCACTATTGCTATTAGGCCTGAATCTATTAGACCTATTATAACCGTCTACTTGTCTATACTCGTGAGTATTATGGTGGGAATTATTGTTTGGAGATTTACCAATCAAGGTTTTATGCTTCTGATGGCATAAATTGCAACTTTGTGACTTGCAATTGTTTACTGAAGCAATTTAAACAAAGTTTATTGCTTTGATTTTCCAGGTTACAAAACATGCATTTTCTTTTTTGTGGTTGATTATTATTTGTTGGAAGTTTGTATATGGTGGACCAGCTTGGGAGATTTTTTATAGTTGTGTGCAATATTATTTGAACTACTATTTATGTCAGGTAAATATATACTTTCAAGAGCTGAGCAGTGGGTTTCTAAAAAGGTAATAAATTCTGTCAGTGTAGGAAAGTCTGCAGAGTTTTCTTTTGAGCATTTATCTAGTTCATATGCCTTTCTTGTACTCATATCAAGTTTTTGGAGCAATATAAAAATGAGTATTAAGTCCCACTGTTCAATAGGTACTGATAGATTTTTTAGTGCATCTGTATTTTGTTTAATTTTTGTGATAAATTCACGGAGAGAGGTTATTTTAACGAAAGGGGAAATTTCTATTAGTTTACTGATATGTGCAAAAATAGTTAATACATTATGATCATATCTTCGTTTTAAAGTATCAATGGCTATGTTTAAATTAGCATGAATTAACTGCAGGTTTTCGATAAGCTTAGATGGCTCATTTACAAGATAACTTTTGAGGTATATAAGTTTCTGTACATTTGAGAGATCATCATTATTCAAAATAAGTGTTGTAAAAATTTGAAAATAGAATTCCATTCGGTTAGTTGACCTGAAACAATGGTACATCTATATTCGGAAGCCTTACTCGGGGGGTAATATTGGGAATATTTTTAACTACAATTGGTTGCGCTTGTGGGAAATTATTTTGAGGTGTACCTTCTTTTATTTTTCTGCGTAATTTTGACAATGCTGAATAATACAATGTTTCAAATTCTTTCCGGTCTTGTGTCTCATTTTCATCTAAGAATTCTATCTGAGATTGAACTAAATTGTGACGCGTTTTTCACCTCCCTTTGGTTCCTACCAACGGGGCACGTCACTTTGGACACCCTCGATGCAAAATCTTTCAAATAATTGCTCGGGCGCCAGATTTTGTGACGTGGTTTACTCCACGGCCCCTTGACCCTAAGCATCAAGAGTTCCAGATAGCCTCAGATGGAGGTTACGGAAAATTCCAGGGGTCTCGTTGACCTAAACACTGCTATAAAACTATAAACCCACAGACGGCTCTACTACGGGTTATTAAGAAAACACTAATTATGTCAGGTTGTATATTACCAAAGAAAACAAATATACAAAATTAGCAATTCCTAATATTATTCGAAATTTCTATTTCGGCAGTTCCATGCAAAATAAAGGTATACAGGGCACATGTAACAAAATAATATATATACAAAATTTGCCGGTAGTACGTGTATAAAAATTGGTACGGTAAACAAAATGTAAGCAGGTTATTTTGGCTATTAATGACAGTGTGAAGCAGTAAAAGTAATTCGTAAAAAAAATCGGTGAGCCGTGTTAAAGAAAGAATAGAAAAAAAATTATAGTAGCAAACAAAAAAATATAATGGAATTATCTTAGCGGTAAGGATGATCAAGCGGGATATCGGGGAAGTGATAACCAAATTAATAGAAAAATACTAAAGAACTACCAATTAGATCGTCAATCAACCTATGGCATCAGCCTCAGACTTGTTTGAAGATCGTTAATTGGGGAAAATAATTATTAGAATTTGTTGGGATTTTCAACATTAAAGATTATTTTATTTGATTGAGATGAATGTTGCTGCTGCTACGTAGAATCACGAACGACTAGGACGTGTTGTTTTAATTAATATGGAAAGAGAATCATTTTTGGCACTTCAATCTTTTTATTTTGACAATCACTGACAGGACAATATATTTCTTATCTCTATAGAAACGCACTTTTTATGGCACAAAAGGAATAGAGCGGTTGATTGCGCACAATTGGACTAGGAAAACATTATATTTCTTGTTTTAATAAATACATTTTTATGCAGCAGCGACGGGTTGAGATGAAATTTCAACATACTCCCCCCTTTGAAGCGTTTGCTTCAAGAAGAGAGAAATACCAATTCGAAGGACCATCACTCGTTTGAAGGCAAAGGACATATTTTTGCGGTAGAGCGAGTGAACTCAGAGTTTTCCGTTCGTAATTTGACGACGCGAACTTTGTTGTCTGCGCTCGGAATGATTTCC
Organism: Lochmaea capreae; assembly: GCA_949126875.1. Classification (NCBI taxonomy): domain Eukaryota; kingdom Metazoa; phylum Arthropoda; class Insecta; order Coleoptera; family Chrysomelidae; genus Lochmaea; species Lochmaea capreae. The sequence continues at coordinate 23,110,536 of OX421409.1, read as the reverse complement.
GTAACTCGGGCTCTCGGCCATTTTAGAGGAGGCATATTGTCTTCCTTTATGAGGACAAGGTCATTGACCTTTATATTTTCTTTCTGAACTGGCCATTTTGGTTTATTCTGTAACTGATTAAGATATTCAGTTGACCACCTTTTCCAGAAAGTCTGTTGAATTTTTGTCATATTTGTCCACATTGAAAGTCTATTAGAGTTTGTAGTTTCCAAAGGTTTTTCTGGAAAAGACGTCAAACTTGAACCTATGAGGAAGTGACCTGGCGTCAAAACGTCTAGGTCTAAAGGATCATTTGAAAGAGCGCAAAGCGGTCTTGAATTGAGAATTGCCTCTATTTGGGACAAGATAGTGCTTAGTGCTTCAAAGGTAAAATGAGAATCCCCAATTACTCTTTTAATGTGATACTTTGTGATTTTAATCGAACTCTCCCACAATCCACCCCAATGTGGACTACGGGGAGGAATGAATACCCATTGAATTTCCCTAAGAGAGAGATAATACCCAATGTTTTTATTATTTTTATCATTTTTGAAGAAGTTGTAAAATTCTTTGATTTCATTTCTTGACCCTTGAAAGTTTGTGGCGTTGTCAGTGAATATAACAGAAAGATTACCTTTTCGAGATATGAAACGTTTGAGCGTGCAAATGAACGCATCCGTTGTGAGATCTGAAACAACTTCGATGTGTGTAGCTTTCGTAGCCATACACACGAAAACAGCGAAGTAGCATTTAACAAGCTTAGCTTGCCGTAATGAAGAAGATTTGATAAGCATCGGACCTCCAAAATCGACGCCAACCTTTGCGAATGGTTTTGAAAAATTTACTCGGAATTTTGGAAGATCTGACATTATTTGTTGAGCAACTTGTGCTCACAAACGAAAACAAACTACACAATTTCTTGTGAGTTTTTTAATTGCTCGTAAGCCATTGAGAGGTCAATAGCGAAGCCTAGTATGTGACAGAACAGTTTGTGGACCTGCATGATATAGGTCTAAATGCTGTTTGCTAAGAACTAAGTTGACTACGTGATCCTTAGCGGGTAACAAAATAGGAAATCTTTGATCAAATGGTATATCTGCCCTTGAGAGACGACCACCAACCCTTAAAATTCCTTTTTTGTCCAAAAAAGGGCTAAGCGATAAAATCGACTTGTCAGATATGACTTTGTCATTTTTTAAGTAGCTCATTTCCTTAGAAAAATGCTTTTCCTGTAGAATTTTTATAATGAAATTGTGAGAATAGTATAACTCTTCAATAGTTAAAGAGTCATTAAAAACTTTGTCAGGACTGGGTTTCAAATTGCTTATGAATCTGAAAACAAACGCGAAGGATCTTTGTAGGCGATTAAAGCTAGAATACTTTAGAAACGTCGAATACCAATACTCATTGGCCGCATTCAGAAGAAAAACCCGATTAGTTATCGATAAGTCATTGGTCACGTGATGATGAGCAATTCTTCTGAATGCACTTTTTTACAGTAGTTGATTTATTTACATTGACAATAATGACATGGACATGATATTTGTGTGTACCATCGGTTCAAAATGAACAACAATATTTTGGGTTTTTTGTGGACGATTTAATAGATCTTAATGTACTGGAACAGGCTGCAATTAATTTAGCTATACCATTACCTTACTAGCTATAGAGGAAAGGGAAACACATGCTAGAAATAAATACTATTATGAACACAATACACAGGTATTCCTATTATTCTGTATAACATGTCTTTATACTCATAACATATTTCCACCTCTTCCATATCGGTCAAAATCCCACCAAGAAAATAAAAAAAACTACACAAATATATTCAAAATTCAAACGAATTCTACCATCAACTCTCAAAATGGCACTATTGACAGTATTGACAATTAAAGAATCACTAATCGTAATCGTAAATCGCAAATTTAAAACGATCGAAAAAATGGCGTCCGATTAGCAATATATCTTTACAACTCATCACTTTTATTGCGCATTCAGCAGACAAATCCTCAGCGATTAGTAATCGATAGTGTCTGCTGAATGCGGCCATTGGTTATGGAAACATGTAGGGAAACCTTTTTCACACTGCGTTTGTGAAGCTTTTGGTATGATTTTATTGGGGTCAAAATCAAGATCTTGTAAGAATCTTGGTCCTTTCCACCATAGTTCGCAGTATTCGATTTTTTCGGGAGAAATACCGCGGGATAGGGGATCAGCGGCATTTTCTTCGGAAGAAACGTGTCGCCAAGTGAAAGATTCGGTCAGGCCTTGTATCTCAGCGGTACGATTCGCCACAAATGTTGACCATTTGGAAGGATGTGCAGATAACCAGCAGAGAACGATTTCTGAATCTGTCCATAAATTGACAGATTCAAATCTAAGGACCTTATTAAAAATCGTCGCTATTTTTTCTACTAAGCGAGCCAATAACAATGCACCGCATAGTTCGAGTCTAGGCAAGCTAATCGTTTTGACAGGGCTAACTCTAGACTTGGCACATATTAGACGACTTGAAACAGTTTGGTCGACGTATATTGCGCGCAGATAAACGCAAGCAGAATAGGCGAGCAGGCTTGCGTCGGCAAAGCCGTGGAGTTCAATGTGAATGACATTCTTGCTTATCATTCCACTCCAACTTACTGATCCAGATTTTTTGAATAAAGATTTTTGCGATTACAATCACAGGAGCGAAGTACCCACACGGATCAAACATTTTTGCGATATTTGACAGCACTTCACGTTTTGTAAAGCATATTTGACTTTCTACCGGAGGCAAAGAAACCCAAAATTGGTCTTGGGAAGAGTTCCATTTTAAACCGAGAACTTTATTTGAGACTTGTTCCATTTTAATATCAAGCATCTGAGAGGGTGATTGGGAATTAATTTGGAGAATATTTCGATTGAATTCTTTCGAATTTGAAGCAAATTTATGAAGATAGAAACCAGCTGAATTTAAAAGAGTATTTAGTTTGACATAAACATTATGAAGATCATTTAACGAATCTTGAGAAGCTAAAATGTCGTCAACGTACGTTTGTGATAGTAAAGTATTTGAGGCTAGTGGGTAGTTGGACTTGTTGGACTCAGCAAGTTCATTTAAGCAGCGAGTGGCCAAATAACTTGAAGTATTTAAACCATATGTAACAGAAGTAAGTTCTATGCATTTGAGCTCTTCTGTTGGATGATTTCTCCACAAAATATTTTGGAGAAACGTTTGATTCGGATTAACTTGAACATTTCGATACATCTTCCGAATGTCCGCTATAAGGACGTATTTGTGTACTCGAAATCTAAGCAGAATGTTAAACAGATCCGATTGAACGGGAAAACCTTTGAGAGTTATGTTGTTCAGAGAAACACCCGATGATGACGCCATGGAGCCGTCAAAGACAACTCTCAACTTTGTAGAAGAACTCTCTGGCTTTAGAACTGGATGATGTGGAAGAAAGAATTTATTCTCATTGTATTCATTTTTTATAGTGAGAGGGATTATTTTCGCATGATTTAATGCTATGTATTCATCTATGAATGATTTGTATTGACGAAACAAATCATGGTTTTAGCTTGAGTAAAACTATCACCAAGTTTTAGATGTTCATTGGGACTCTTGAGAGGAAGATTTACTTGAAATTGACCATTGGGAAGTCTTACGGTTTTGTCCCTGAATATTTTTTCACAGAGTTGATCTTCTGGAGTAAAATTACATGTTTGATTGATTTGTTCAATTGACCAAAATTTTTCTAGGAGATCGCTAGTTTGAGAAATTTGAGAGGACATGCAAACGTTATTAGAAATGACGATGATGTTTTAGTGTGATCTTGAATGAGACCAATTTTCCCCCCGACTATAAAACCTAAATGAGTATTAAATAAGATTGGCTTATTTTTGCCCAGATGTATCATGCCTGGCACTAAAAGATTGTAATAAATATCTGCTCCACAGAGCATGTCAATTTTTGAGCTTTGATGAAATTGAGGATCTGCTAGAGTAATGTCTTTGGGTATGTCAAGATTTTTAGTGTTAAGTGTAACTTGAAGAAGATCGACAGTAATCTTGTTTAAGATTGCACATGTTATCTTAAACTGTTTGTCAGAATTTGAGTTAGAGTGAATGTTTAAGTTAATCATTTGTGTGGAACTGATCGAACTATCAGAAACTCCGGAAATTTGTGAAGGTTTAGAAAAAGTGTTTAGGCGAAGTTTTTCAACCAGTTTTTGAGTACAAAATGATGTTTGAGAGCCACTGTCCAAAAGGCACCTTACCCTAATGGGCTCTCCATTATAGCTATAAATTGTGACGACTGCTGTCGATAAAAGAACATGGAATTGTTGTTTGGAGCATCTCTCTTCATGTTTGGAACATGAAGAAAGGCTAGTAGTACTTTCAACGTTTGTATTACCTGAGTTGTTATTATTTGGTACGCAAGAGATAGAATTTTGACTTGGGCGATTAGGCTGATCGTGAGGATTATCATTGGGAGTTTGTGATCTATTTACGTGATTGCTACGAGTACCGCAATCATTCCGAGAAATGTCGAACGCGCGATTGTTTTGATTATTCGAACGAGAGTTTGAATTGTCACTTGTGCTATGATTGAAATTGTTATTGTTAAAAGTTCTCTGACTAGAACGTTGTGAAACTGAGGAAATCTGGCAATCATGTAACATTGTATGGTGTGAAGCACCGCACACAATACATCGATGTTTTGACTGACAGTTGTTGGTACTGTGATTGTTTAAGCAATTTTGACAAAGATTATTATTTAGTACGAATTGAATTTTGTTATTATTTGATGTGCCTTTGAACTTTAGACACCTATATATGTTGTGATTTTCTAACTTACAGAAAGAACATTTTTGAATTGTATACGCCACTGGTTTACTGCTGCCAGAAGCTTCTGACGAACTTGAGTAGTGTGACAATTTTTTTACCGGTTTTGGACTATAGTTTATGGGAGTTAAATCTTCTAAGACACGGCAATGTTTTTCTAAGAAAGATAGAAAGTCTTCCAAGGTTGGCAATTTTTTAATATCTCTTTGTAATCTGTAAGATTTTCTGATATTAAAATCTAGTTTTCTAGAAAAAATGTGTATTAATATCAATTCACTTTGTTCGATGGGAACACCAAGATTTTTTAACGCGCTAATATTTTGTTTTATAGTAGTCAAAAAATCACGTAAATTGTTTTTGTCTACCTTTGTTAGATTTGGTAAATTTTCAAATAAATTTGTTAAATGAGATTCAATCATCGTATAATTATCTTCGTAACGTTCTCTCAATGTATTAAGAGCAATGTCGAAATTTGTCTCAACCAGTTGCAGTTTGTCTACTAATTTGAGAGCCTCGTCTCTAAGATAACTTTTTAAATAAATTAGTTTTTGCAAATTGTCAAGTTGGCAGTTATTAACTACTAGTTTTTCGAATATGTCGTAAAATGACTGCCATTCTGAGGATACACCACTGAAAGGTTTTATTGATATGTCAGGAAGTTTAACATTTATTTGCTGTAAAACGTTTTGCTGGGGAATTTTAGTTTGAATAGAATTTGATTCGAGTGATTGGAAAGCTTTTAGCTTTGTATTAATGAAAGATATAGCGTCCAAAATCAACCCAACTACATCTTCGTCCTCAGGGATTTGCACCGACTCGTCTTCAAGAACAACTAGAGCAATTTCCTCTGCAATGACATTATATGTTTGCAAAATTTCGTTTAGTGCTGTTTTGCGAATACTAAATTTTTCAATATCGTCCGAATTTTCATTTGTTTGTATCCAATTAAATATTTTTGTAAGACGGCCCTTGCAATACCCTCTTTTTCGAATAAGAACATCCATAATTATTTATGAATAAAGACCTGTTGAAAGTATAACAAAGAAAGTGAATATTTGCAAAATTCCTAGCAAACAATAATAATTTGGGGAAAAATGCTTGAAATACACAAATTTCTACACTAATACTTGTTACTTTTAAGCAGATAATGCTGGCAATGCAATACAATGGTAAAAATAGCAGACAAGTACATGTATATGCCTTAATACTAGATTGAATAAAGTTTGGATGGACAGTGAGACGAAACACAAGCAAGGATGCGGCACTAATCACGTTTTAAAAGAGTTTTTGCATAAAAATTTCTTGAATTATTGTCCTGTAACGCACCTATTGGAACTGTGGATAGGTAGCGGTAATGTTTCAACGTGAAATAAACGAAATAAACAAGTAAAATAAAACTTTAACTTTGAGTTCTTGCTTCACCAATGAATTCGTATTGACACAGTGCAAAAGTTGACGTAAAATTAGAATTTTCTCACCCAGTTACCAAGCTGTGCGAAGTCTCTTGAGCTATAGGTTCAAATCCGGTTCGAAGCTGACCAATTTAATGTTGGGATTTTCAACATTAAAGATTATTTTATTTGATTGAGATGAATGTTGCTGCTGCTACGTAGAATCACGAACGACTAGGACGTGTTGTTTTAATTAATATGGAAAGAGAATCATTTTTGGCACTTCAATCTTTTTATTTTGACAATCACTGACAGGACAATATATTTCTTATCTCTATAGAAACGCACTTTTTATGGCACAAAAGGAATAGAGCGGTTGATTTGTTGCGCACAATTGGACTAGGAAAACATTATATTTCTTGTTATAATAAATACATTTTTATGCAGCAGCGACGGGTTGAGATGAAATTTCAACAGAATTAAATGAAAATCAATTTAACGTTACCGGCTGAAAGTTGGACAACGCATGGCATCGGCCTCGCACTTGCCCTACAATCAGTTCTAATTTCAAGCTATCTTACAAAATGAACAATTAAAATAAACTAAAATGAAGGTTGCAGTTAGGGTGGTTAGGGAAAATGGCACGACCAGTGGCAAGGGATACAATGAATTCAACTAGATATTCAATCAACCTATGGCATCGGCCCCAGACAAGTTTGAATATCCTATATTTATAAAAAATAATTATTTGAAAAAAAAATTAAACACCATGAAACTTAACCGGCTGAAAGTTGGACAACGCATGGCATCGGCCTCGCACTCGCCCCACAATCAGTTTTATTTCCAAGTTATCGTAACAAAATGAACCATTAATAAAAAAACTATAGCACAAAGGTCGCAGTTTGGGTAGTTAGGGAAAATGGGACGACCACTGTCAAGGGATACAATGAATTCAACTAGATATTCAAACAACCTATGGCATCGGCCTCAGACAAGTTTGAATATCGTGTATATATAAAAAAGAATGATTTGAAAAAAATTAAACACCATGAAACTTTACCGGCTGAAAGTTGGACAACGCATGGCATCGGCCTCGCACTCGCCCCACAATCAGTTTTAATTTTAAATAAAAATCGTAAAAAAACTTTATAATTTGGTCGGAAGGTAGGACAACGGGTATAAGAACGGTAATCTGAAAATGAAAACTAAAATTCAATTTAAATCTGCCTTATATTAAGCATTCAATTAATTATGAAAAAAAATTTTAGTCAAAAAAAACACACTAATAATAAAAAATTCTAGAAATAAATTTTTCTTTTCCGTTGAAAAGAAAACCCAGTAAATAAAATGCGGTAGAAATTTGTTATCGGAAATCAAAGTTTTAGTTTTAAACTGAAAAGAATATTCGGTGGCTTTATTATAATAAATTTACCTTACTTTTACTTCACACTGTATTTTAATATTCAAATTACTTTCATTAGCAATCTAGAAGGTCGGGCACTTTTAACTCAAAAACTCGGAAAATTCAGCGGAAGCAGAGACAGATTCGAAGACGAACGGTAATATAAGTTTTAATTCAAAAACTCGGTAATAATCGAGAGCCAAAGCCGTTTTTCTTTCGAATTAATATCTTCATTCCTCCCTACAACTTTTGGTCATTAGCAAAATATTATTTTACTTGCAACAAAAAGTTCCTAATATACTGGACGGTTTTCGATTTAATTAAAATAGTTTATATACCGTATGTCCTCTAGTCTTTGAATTTTTAAAATGGAAATTAATAAAAATTTTATATTTTAACTTGGAATTCACATCTTTTGAATTACTCATAAAATAAACAAATAAAGTAATGCTGATATACAAAACGGTAAAAGAAATTCAAGTCGGGAATTAAGTAACGAGTTATATAAAACTAGCTTATAAGCAATATACTAACGGCAAAAAAAAATAAAAGAAAATCCAACATGATTTAAAAAAAAATAACTCGTTAAAAAATTATACTCATACAATGCTTGTAATAAGCTTTCTTCCATAGAGGAAAATTCAAAACAATCGTTTATTGACTGTGCGGAACGTTTGAGCCAATTCTCTATCCGTGTTAAAACAGACTTTTGTGCCTTGCGTTTATGGAGTAACAGTTCGACTTCTGCCATTTTATATATAGAGTTATGCTAAAATACAGTGAAAATATACTCTCAAATATTAAAACAAACTATACCTTGTTTTTAAACTATGAGGAGCGATTTGAATTTAAGTTGGCATTTCTACTGCCTAGTGATTGGTCAGATTGCCACCAGTTTCTCACAGGTCTTTTGATACCACTGACACTGACATTTGTCAGTTTTGTGTTTATTTATATAAAAATAGTTATTAGTTCAATCATCACTACCACGTTTGTTGTTTATTGTTTATTTTCAACAAAGTATTATATTCTACCCAAGGTATATTTGCTATTTTTATTATTTATTCCCTTTCATGAAAAAAATCTATGCTTCTTTTTTCTTGTTAATAATATAAGTTTCGCATCAAGTTTTACATACATTGCAGTACTATATTATGGTATTTTTCGGTAACAGAACTTCTGTTCACTTTTAGTTTTGCTACACCAAAGCCTCAATTGTTAAAAAAAAATTAATCATACAATTGCATTTCTATATTCTCATTAATCCTCAAATTCTTAAAACATTTTACATAAACTACTTATTATAACCTAGCATCTTTTCACAATAATGTGACATTTGGTTACTACTTTCGCAATGACCTGTGGCCAATCATCATTCGATATTTAGACATGCCTTGATCCCTCATTGGCCGCGACAACAGTGAGCAGTACAATACATATTTCACGTAATTTTCATTTAGTTCAAAAAGTCTGAACACGACCATTTCGAAACACACTCCCAATCTAGTAACTTTTAGTGGTGTGGTTGAGGTTTCCTAAAATGCTCCTCCTAGTTTAAAAACAAGGTATAGAAACAAATTATAAATGTCACAATCCTAACACAATAGAGGAGTTCAGTCTAAGGTCAGTGTAGCCAACAAAAAGTGGTTTTTCTGACAAGAATGACAGTTAATGTCTACCATTAAAAACATAAGGTTTTTGCAGGTTTTTTAACATTGTGAACATCTATATTGCTTTATCAAAACAATGAATGCACCCCCGAAGCGTGAATCTTAAAATTTAAAATGACGTTTTAGCTGGATAATCAACGCATCAATGACCAATAATTCCAGAAACTTTTGGTATGTCACCATTTCATTTCTGTTATTCTGTCACTAGTTATGTCAGATGTCAGATGTCAGACTTTTCTAGTTCTATTTAGTTGTATCTCTTAATTCTTCTAATTGCTTTTTCCAGTGACATCTGACATAACTAGTGACATAATGACAGAAATGGAATGGAGTATTCCTAAAAGTTCCTAGAAATATTGGCCACCGATGCGTTGAGTATTCAGCTAAAACGTCATTTTAAATTTTAAGATTCACGCTTCGGGGGTGCATTCATTGTTTTGATAAAGCCATTTATATGTTCGTAATGATAAAAACCTGCAAAAATCTTATGTTTTGAATGGTAGACATTAACTGTCATTATTGTCAGAAAAACCAGTTTTTTTTGGCCACACTAACCTTAGACTGAACTCCTCTATTGAAGGTTACCTGTCATTTTCTGTTTGTAAATAAACCTTTAGCTGTCAGACGGATCCAAGTGCTTTATGACGCAGATGGCTGCTACTTGACATGACTTGCATGCTATGTCTTGACAACAACATACATTTGACAGGAGTTTTCAATGACTAATTTGTACTATTTCGATTTTTCAACTAAAGTGGTATCTACTCTTATGGCTGGAGGGTGGAGGCAAATACCACTTTCATGAAGTTTCTTTGGTAAATCACACCTGTGCTTTACAGGAACTGCCGCTACTAGTAATCCGGCTTCAGAATGACCAAATTTATGGATATTCCACAATTAAAAGGGTGCTGGAAGTTGTAGCTCATTTACTGGGCTACCAGCAATTCGAACAATAGGTCGCTGGCGTAGTTTGGCTTAAATTAAAGGCCATTCAATTGGAAAAACACTATAATATATTTTAACTTATACTAATTTCTACGAATATTAACAATGTGAATAATTAAGGGAGTTTGACAAAACTGTGTTTTATATATGTTACGGTTAAAGTATTTACTTGGCTAGTATATAAACTAGTTGGATAGTATACAAACTATCCAACTGCCTGGTTATTTTGATGAAGTTCATTCCTGTCGTGAGATCAGTTAGTTAACCGAGACGCAAAGCGTCGAGGTTAGCTATGATCTCGAGACAGGAATTAATCTTCCTACCGAGGTTTGTATACTATTTTATTTACAACCATCATATTTCGATCAAAATTAATAAATCTCTGTTTCGTTCTGAACATTCCTAAAATATTACATTTACCGACAAAATTACCAAGAACGCGGTTTTCTCAGAATAATCAAGAAGATATATTGTTACCGTAACTACGGGGTATACAATTGTCACCAATATGAGTAAATGTCAGATAAAGTCAATAAATGTCAGATTAATATCAATAAGTAGTTTGTTGTATTTTAGTTCATTGTTGTTTTTTATTGTTTGCCATTAAATAGGTATTATAAAATTTGTAAAAACATGTAATTTTTTTAAATATAAAAACTATTTATCTAGAATAGATGAAATGAGGGCGGGAAGTGAGGGTGGTAAGTAGAGGTGTGTAATGTGACACTTCCCAACCTTCAATGACGTTAGTAATGACAGCATTACATATGGTTGTGAATAAAATCATATTTTTACTAAAATAGCTACGAGTAATGCTAGTTTATAAACTATACAAAATTTATCGCTAAAACTCAAACCACAAAGAAATTACACAAATTAGCTAGCATTTTTGGCTAGTTTGTAAACTATCCACATTAGTTGGATAAAGTGTGAACCTTATATTGGTAGTAATACATAATAACCAACGAGGTGGCTAGTATGTAAACCAACCAACGCGAGTTGGTTATTATGTAAACCAACCAAGGCGAGTTGGTTATTATGTAAACCAACCGATTTTCTTGGGTTAATTCAGTTCAGAATAGTAAAATCCTTAGTCAAAAATGGTTTCTTTATTGGTACAATGCAAGATTGTTACAGGTACCTATTATTACTTTAGAAAAAGTAAAAGAAATATAACTAAAATAATACCAGGTGACAAAATATTAACAATAAAATATGTCAGGACATTAAAACCACCAATCAAAGAACAGTATTATTTGTTGGAGCAAGTTGCACTGTTGTGGCACTTACTATTACACGTATATCCAGACGCAAGACATTTACACTTTTCATTGGCACAACTCTTCTTGCAGTGACATCGCACATATCCTTGGAATGAACCCGATACTGAAAATTTTCCTGCAGTGCTTCGTAATGTTATTTCGGTGTCCGTCTTGACATTTTCCAACTTTAAAAATTGTTGCTTACATATTTCAAATTCGTTGCGGGAATAGAGCTGTTTAAGGACACTGTGAACAGTTCCAATTCTGTAACATTCATCTTCTACACTCATTATGACGCCCAATATATTATTTCTATGATCTGACCGACTTCGATCTACATCTGGAATGGGTACTCTCACGGACATGCCGACAGTTCCTGGTTTAAATTTCTTGCGAGAAGTTTGTAGCATTTTTTGTGCTTGCCTTTTTAGACTTTCCTGGCATGAATCCCTTATCGCTTTAAGAGCCAATGCGCTCTGATTTACCCGCGTAAGATTGGAAAGCTTCGAAATTTGGAGGAGGACAGACTCTGATTAAAATCCAAGCGTTAAACAAGGTGTGAGTCAGTCAGTACACTCTGTGCAAAAAGTTTAAAGCGAAGATTTATGTACTGCAATTAGCCAACTGTAATATTCCATTTATTGTCGAAATTACCTTTAACTAAACTTGTTTGAATTACTATAAAATACAATGTTGCTCATACGTCTTGATTGCTAAGATGGACAACTTATTTCAGATGGGTTAGACGAGTAGGCGATAACATTTGCATTTTCAGAAATAATGTTAAATTGATATTTTGCTATTTTGTAAGCGACTCTAGCTCGTTGCAGTAGTACGGAGGCTGAATGACTATTTTATTATTAAATTGTTACGGTATTTGATATTATATGAAAAAATAGTAGCCATTATTGTTATAACGTGTTCAAATTGAAAATTATAATAATATTGATTAAGTGCCCACTTCTCATTTATTGACTTATAATTTAAGAGTCAATTTATAGTCTAAGAGCTAGCAACGTTTTTGAGAGAGAATTTCAGGTAGGCCAGTTTTTTGATATGCTATCTCTGTCACTCTCCTGGACGTCATACGGGCTATCTGGCTGGCGGTAGTGGTTGCGTTCATCAGTGCGCATCCTACCTGTACAGGTAAAATATCAATTTTTCAAATCATTTCAAGAAGTTTTTTTTTTTATTATTATTTTTATTGAACTTTTTGCAATATGAATCCACTATTGCCAGATATTTTTGTTGTTGTTGTGCCAGGCGCTAATTTTGAATTAAAAAAATTTTTTTTTCAAAATATTTTAGTATGGCTTTTTTTATATGATGTTATTTTTTAAGTAGCTAAAAACTTCAATTGTTAAACCTTAATAACACTTCACACTTCTTGGTAACATGGATCATTTGAATGCATCACTAAAAATCTGGATAAATTTGGATGTGGGGAATCATGAGCGATTTATAAGCTTCAATCAAGTACACGAAATTCTAGGAAACTCTTTTTAGAAAGCTGTATCGTGCTTTCATGCACTCACAGGAAGTGACTACACACCAGCTGTTTTCCGGAAAATCTTAGAAAAGTTAATTTGTCATATTTACGGAGCTCGTGATTCTTGGAACGTGAATGAAGTTCGGTTCCATCTGTTTTCAAACACTTATCGGTCTAAAAAATCAGATGATAATTTTGAAAAAAAATTCGTAATTTTGATTCATCAAGCCTACCACCACGCAAAGTTGAATTGTATCAGCATTTTCTACGAGTTCGTTACGTCACAAAGTTTTGGAGAAATGCTCATTTAAAACACCCAACATCTTTATCACCTCAAGCTTCCGACTGGACCATAAATGACGATAAATATGATTTTTTTATCTGGTTTGTTGGAGAGTAATTATCATCATTAGTTGCCGACATTATTATTAAAGATATGAATTAAAAATAAAATACTAATAAATTTCTTTGTCGAAAGATTGTGAAATTTTTCATTATTTCACAGATAATAACTTATTACAAGACGATGACAATCCAAAAGACGATGATGACAATGAAAATGACAACAGTCATTATTTTGATACCATAGTAATCCACAAATTAATTCAATAGTTTTTAATTCTTTCTCTGTAATTTATTCGACAACTATTTCTAGTCCAAGCAAAATGATACATCGCTTTTCACTTTTAGATCGTTCTGGCTGAAGGTTTAACAATCGAATTATCGTTTGGCAAATTAATTTTAGGTTTTTAGCTACTTAAATAACATCATATTTATAAAAATTTCAGCCATACTAAAATATTTTGAAAAAATTTTTTTTTTAATCCAAAATTATCGTCTGGCACAGCTTAAACAACAATAAAAATATCTGGCAATAGTAGATTCATGTTGCAAAAAGTTCAATAAAAATATTAATAAAAAAAAGAAACTTAAAATGATTTGAAAAATTGATATTTTACCTGTACAGGTAGGATGCGCACTGATGAACGCAATCACTACCGCCAGCTAGATAGCCCGTATGGCGTCCGGAAGAGTGAGAGAAATACCATATTCGTGTTTCGTCCGTAATCCTTTCCAAGTGTTGTTAAAATGGTCGCTTTCGTCCGCTGACCCAAATGTGAAATTTTGAAAATGGCACTATTCGTCCGGCCGGCTTCCAGGTAAAAAAAACCCAACTTAGATAGATGCGGCATGAATTGTTATAAATGGAACATTATGATAGAGAAGATATGAAATAAGATTTTCCATAATAAAATTTAAAGATTTATTTATTTTTAATTTATTTACCATAATTAAACTATATACTATAATAATATATTAATAAATTATTACTATAATTACCAATGCTAGATATAATAATACTACTATTAGCAACTATTGTATTTACAGTTATTATTATGTACAATTTCTAAAAACTATAATAATGGGTTAGGTTAGGTTAGGTTAGGTTATGTTAGGTCAGCAAAAGTAAATATAATGTGTATAGAAAGCGAGTCTGTCAATTACACAATTCAATTTTTCGATTCGGATTAGGGTAGGGTAGGGTAGGGTGGTTTAGATTAAGAATTAACTTGCTTTCTATACACTATTTCAAACGATATATTTAAAAAAGTGTATGGAAAGCGAGGAGATGTTCTTTTCATAGATGAAATTTCATAAATTTTTGTGAAGTACATTGAAAGCGAATGAAATCTAACTCAACCTACCTGTTTTCAGTCAGCGGATGAAAAGTCCCATAGTCAGGTAAACAGTTCCTTCCGACCTTTTATTTTTATTGCTTTAGCGGACGAAAAGTCCTATGCCCGTTTTCCCGACGTTGCTAGCTCTCGTACTATTATGACTAAATAAAATAGAATATAAAAGTAGAAAATATGATTGAGTAATAATAATAGTTTTTTTATTCATTAACACAAATACAAAGAAAGCAGATACAAATTTTATAGATATAAATGCATAGATTACCATAATAATAAAAGTTTACTAGAATATTAAAAAAATAAATGATACAATGATACTCGATAAGCCAACAAACGCTTTTTTTTCGAAAAAATGTAAACTATATACAAGTACTTACAATACATAATAAATAAATATAGTATTGAAAAATAGTAATTTAATTTGAAATCAGATAAATTTGAAATATCCTTATTTAGCTTGGTATTAAAATATTTATAGACGATTATACATAGGCAATTTTCAATATATTCTTTCAGTTTTCATTGTTTATAAGTATACACGTGATTTTTCATTATCATTTGGTATAATGTGTATAGTAGAAATACGATCTTTGAGTAGGTTACTGGTTTTAGCATTAGTGGTAAGACGTAATTTTGCCTTTGTCGTGTATTAGAGTGGTGGTTTAATACTGAATTCGGAGGTTAATTGACATAAAATTTAATGCTACAACAAAAGAGTACAGTTGTCTCAATCCAATAAACAGGGTGTAACAAAAAGGTAGGTCAATTAAACCACTTATTCTGGAGCTGAACCCAAGCAGCATTATTCTGACTTCCGACTTAATGATTACTTAAATCAACGTTGGTTTTGGGTATTATTTAGTTGTTTGCATCAACGTTCACCGATAACGTCAGTTCATAACTTAATCCGACGTTGGAACTTCGAAGTCGATTGGGCCAACGACTACTCGACGTCAGCAAATCGAACGTTATTTTTTGTTAGACAGACAACGTTCGCTCAACGTTCATTTTTACCTTTTTCGTGTCTTTGGACTAATCTGGAACAAGGCGACGTTCTAAGAACGTTTAGATCCGCATGTTACAATTTTGGTCATAAAAACACGCCTAAAACTTTATGTTCCTATCATTTGACCTACGGGCGGACGTTTAAAAGTAGTTCAAATATTCGCACAATCCATTGACATAATAATATAATCTTTATATGTCAATGGCACAATCTACAACCTAACCTCATTTTTTATTCATGTATTAATTATAGATTTTTGTCTGATAAAATATAAACATGTCCGAATTGAAAAAACAAAACACGAGCCGTTTAGACATTCATTGACATTTCACAGAAAGAGATCTATATATACAACTTAGCTGGCCTTATAGATTTACCAAATAACCATCAAGTGAGTTTGGAATAGTTGTTTTTGTCCCTGATGGTGTTTTTAATTTAGTAAGTCTTATATATTATTCAGTAACTGTAAACCTTTCCAGAAACTATTATGAGACAAACATAAACATTTAACAGTGTTAACTATATTCCGCTTTGACACAGGTTTGTTTTCGTGTTTACCTCCAAATGGTTTTATCTATTGACATAGTTCTAAAATGATATATACCTTAACTAGTTTGTAGAGTAGCCTGTGTCCTGAAAGAATTTGTAAACCAAGGAACCCAAGCCGTTTTTAAATCGAATAAATACCACCTTTAAAAAATGATCCATTTTTAGGTTAGAAGCGAGGATATTGTTAAGAGGTTATGATTTTAAAAAATGACTGGACTGGTCGTCTTTTCGTCGGTTTAAGCAACGTCCGCTAGGTTGGCCTTGCGGTAGTTGGAATATTTAGTCATTGGGCCGTCGAGCCAACTTCCAACAGACGTTGTATTCACATACCGTCATTTGAACGTTTACTAATCGTCTGATGAAAAGGAAAGTCGGAAAAGGTCGCAATTAGGTGTGGAAAAAAGGTGTTCCTGTCCAAATAGGTAGTATTCTGGTATAGATTAGGTCGCTTAACAAAATCCACCATGTTGGCATGTAACTGATAACTGATTTGGCCGCCATTGTTTGATTCACGATGAATTTATTTAAAAAAAAAACATATTCTAATGAGCTTTTAAAAGTTTTGAGACCAGCATTTGTGTTACTGGAGACTTTGTATACTATTTTTAAATATAAATGCAGCCATATCAAGAAAAATAATAAATGGCATAATTTTTTTTTTCG
The DNA here is from genome assembly GCA_949126875.1 of Lochmaea capreae. Lineage (NCBI taxonomy): Eukaryota > Metazoa > Arthropoda > Insecta > Coleoptera > Chrysomelidae > Lochmaea > Lochmaea capreae. The sequence continues at coordinate 23,093,650 of OX421409.1, read as the reverse complement.
CTTTTTCCTAAAAATTCTTGAGGCCCGTTTGTTTTTTGCCACAATATTGGCCGTGGTTTATCAAAAAATTGAACTTCGTTTAAGATTTTTGTTTTGCTGGTAATAGAAATATGTATATCATACTGTTCATAATAATTTACATGACTTAAACTAAGAATCAGATTGTTAGTTGAAAATACTTCCATCTTTGGTCGAGTTTCAAAGACTTCCACATTTCTTCCAAAATAAATTACTTAAATTATACTATTAGTTGTGGGAAAGTCACAAATCCAATACCTAAAACGAAGTTGGTTTGCGCAACGTTACTCAACGTTGGATTTGGTCGAATACATAAGACATTCAAAGTCAGTGCCGACGTCGTAACGACTCGAATTTCTATTCCCCATTTAGGTGCAAATTTGGGTCGTGACGTCGTCATTACAACGTTGGATGCCAACGTTGGGTTGTGTAGCCCAACGTTATATAACTATCTCGCAACGTCCAAATGCTGCTTGGGAAAATAACTCGATTGAACCTAACTTGCCTTGGTACATGTGAGCATACAAAAAATTACAGCCCTTTGAAGTTACCAAAAACAAATTGATCTTTTCGACAGCTGTTAGACATATTTTAATGAGAATTTACCAGTTTCTTTCTTATGAATTGAGCATCTTCCAAAACAAAAATGACGTATTTAAAATTTTAGGGAAGTTGAGATCGATCCCCTAAACCCCACCACCTCCCCAAATTTTGTTTACTTTGATATGAAGTTTGTCAATTCCATTTAAATTACGGATCAATTAATTACACCCAATTATTTGATTTTTGTTCCATGTAGATAGATAGTATCAATACCATCAATTATTTTTGGTTCATTGAAATAGTACCTCGTAAAGTACCTAGCTTTACTACAGAACGATCCAGCTGAATAATATTTTGAAACAATTAAAAACAAAATAGATAATATAGGAAACTTTTACTCCAATTGAGAAAAAACATCGATAATTTTTGTTGGTTCATGTGAAATTAAACATATTGTTTTAAAAATATCAATATTAGAAAATACCGTTATGAAAAGTATCAATACTAAAAATTTCGTTATATTATCGATACGATATATTTCAGAAACAAAATACGCAGATTTAATAGTTTATTTCATATTGTACCCCCATCTCGAGTCACCCTATGTACCGAAATTTTGAGTTGTCACGGCATGTTATTCAAATGCAGAAGCGTGAATTGTGAGTTCATAATTCACTCTAGAGAATTATGAACCATAATTCCCTCTAGTAGATATATGGGTACCATGTGGACAAAACTATTTTGTTACTTACCTAAATATGACACTAATATGTTAATCACAAAAGTCTTAAACAATAAATATTCTCAACTACTGACACTTTTTTGAAAAATATCCACAAACTTTAAACAATAATAACCCACACTATTAGAATATCCAATACACACTATTCGAAAACATGCATTGAGTATTACCACAGTAGAAATTGTTTTCCTGTAACAAAATACCGATTTAGTATCTAGAAGACGCTTGTATAAATTTCCTATAAATTCATACATGGGTTCGCTCCCGCGTCTATTGTTTTACGAGTCGTATCGATCCGACCCGAACGTGGTACCTTTGGAGTCGATAGGACCATATTCTCTATTAATCTCTCTCTCTACTTGTGACTGTGGAAGTGTGAGCAACTAAGTTCATTAGTTTTTTATAATGTTTAAATATTAATTGCAATAGTTCATTCTTTTGTATTAAAGGTGACTAAAATAATGTATAATAAATTAGAGTCAGTGATTTGTCCAGGTATAGGTACTGTAAGTAACAGTGAAATTCATCCACTCTTAAATTCACATTTATATTTTCACCAGCATGGTCGCGCTGTTGCCATTCGGGACTCGTGTGCCAACCATCTTTAGATTTTCACATTTATGCAATCCCTATTAAGGTTTGGAACAAGGAAGCGTTTTCTGATCTGTTTCCTACAGCTATTGGTAATTTAATATATATCCATAATGGATGCACTTGTATTGTTTTTTTATTGTCAGTATTACCTTTATTGGTCTCGATTGTCACTACAGTTAAATATTTAGTCATGTTAAATATCAGTTAGTTAAATACTGCATTTTATTTCTTCCTACCACCTACATCAGATTATTCAAAGTTGCTGGCGCTTTTGCCAGCTGGTCCTGCGTAGCTTTGTTTATTTAACCTCTGCCAATTGGACTTGGCCAGCTTAATCTTGAAGCCGCTCAAGACATGTGCTAAGGAATCAAACCAGCAAACTTCGTTACGGCGAACTCCTTGAATTAAGCACATAGTTTTTATTGGTCCTTCGAGCCGGATCTATCTGTCATATTGACATCTCTCCTGTTGTTTGGCCATAGCTGTCATTTTCTACTATTAATTCAACTTGATACCCTTAACATTCTGTGCATTGATTGTATACTTTCGTGTGTGTCCGTAGAAACGATCATCTTAGTGCTTGTGAAAAACATTTTTTGAAAATACTTTATCGCGAAAGAACAAAATCGAACATGCGTATTGGCAACAGCGCGTTAAGAATCGCATGGCGACGTCTTGACGGTTGGAGCTTGGTTTGTGTTTACATCGACACCTGCCTTTAAGTAGGGGGGTAATCTTCCACGTTTTGCCGACAACTGTATCTACATTTTTTATCAACGATTTCTGTCTAAGCATTTAAAATTCTATGATTTGTGTGCTATTTCTTTTAATGTTAAAGATACTATTTTCAATTTATTTGGTATAGAAAATTATTATATTTTCTTATTTGTAACATAATATGTGGAATTAAGTATTTGAAATTCTTTTTCACGCTTTCGATCTTGCTATCGTAGAATCTTTATAATAATAATTCTATCTATTTCACTTGTGTTTAGTGAATTGAATTTTTATGTTTGAGTTTTGAATTTTAATGTAATTTAAACTAATTTGAGTTTATTGCTACATGAGTTTACGATGTAAAAAAGTAATTCATAACCTTTTGAAGTATTGATATAATAGGTATGTTGTCAATTTCTTAAAGATTTCGTTTGGATATTTACTACACTGTAAAAAATTATTGATGGTATTTTTATTTTTTGAAATATGTATGCATTACTTTGAAAACAGATATTGTTTTACATTTAGATGCCTTCATTCTAGGTATTTATTGAACTGTTTTTATGGTATCCTTTACATTCATGAATTTTCTCTATCTATTAGGTACTCGCTCACATACGAATCTACACTGTAAAAATTTGTTGATACACTTTATCTTTTTGAAATAATTTGCGGATTAATCTGAAAGTTATTTATGTATTTTCGTAGGCAACTTTCTACACTGAAAAGTTTTATTCACCTTTCGTTTCAAATTTGTGTTTATAATATAGTTGAGTTTTAAATTGGGTTGGTTATACCTAGATTCAATTATGGCCTTAATTCATTTAAAAAATAAACGACGCGGTTGTAAATCGCAATGAACTCGTATTGAAAGATTCATAGAGGAGCTCGATGGTTCCGAAGAAATTTATTTACTTAACGTGAAACTTAAAAATATCTCTGGTCATTATGACACTTATCAAGAAATTCAATTGGAAATTTCTTCTTTAGCTAATACCGACGAAGATGGTACCTCTTCAGATGGTGTTGTTGAGAACGTAGTCGCGGATCGGTTCGAATCGTGTATTGCTAAACTTGAACTTCTTATCGGAAATAAACAAAAAGAAGTACATACTTAATGCTCATACTTCTGAATCGAACGATGTATCCAATGTCGTTTTACCGAAAATTAATATTAAGCCGTTTTCTGGCTCGGCACAAGAGTGGCCATCTTTCATCGATCTTTTTTCAGCACTAGTCCTCAATAATAATAAATTAAAATCAGATGGTGAAAAAATTTATTATCTTAAAGGTCTTTTACGCGGGCCTCCGTTGGAAATGATTGACTCTTTGGGAGTAACCAACCAGAATTTGAATATTGCTTTAAACATTCTTAAAAATGCGTATGACGATAAGTATAAGCTTCTGTACTCTTTGTTCCAAACCTTAGTGGATCAAAATCCCCTTTCTAAAAGCACTCCTTCTGAGTTGCGCGAATTCCAAGTATCTACTCGTAAAACATTTGATTTGATTAAAAATCTACAACTGGCACCGGAAGTGAACTTCGAGTCATTGATAATATTTTTTATGGAGCAAAAACTTGATTTTAACTCCAGAAGAGCCTTTGAAAGTGAGCGGAAACCGGAAGTTATTCCTACCGCGGAATACTTTTTCGACTTCTTACAGAAACGTCAATCAATGTTAGAAAATTTAAACCTCTTTGAAACCAATAAAAAGGGTAAATCTCAAACTAAACATACTGATTCTAGCAGAAATAAAGTAACACTTGTTTCTAGTTCAAATTCTTCTAATAGTAATAATCATTCACATATATCACGAGCCGGGGCTAACAAACCTAGCTGTCTTCATTGTTCGGATCCGTCTCATTCTATATACGGTTGTTCTAAATTCATGTCGTTATCACCTCAAGATCGATACCAGTTTGTTAAAACCAAAAAGCTTTGTATTAACTGTCTGAACGGTAGCCACATTACTGCTAATTGTAAATCTCTTAGAAGATGCGTGACTTGTAATAAGTCCCATCACAGTTACTTACATTTCGATAACCATAATCAATTGTCAAATAACTATCACAATCAACATTCTTCTAGAGCTGCCAATGCCGGAAGTTCAAATGCATCCTCTCCGTCCTATGTAAATACTCCTTCCAATAATACTAGTAGATCTAATTTTTTAAATTCTTCTTTATCAACTCAACCACCTGGAGTTCCGAATTCGGTGTCACCCCAAACTGTTTTAACTGCGATGTCCGTTAAGGATAATATAGTACTTTTACCTACGGCCCTGGTGAATGTCAACGGTTCACATGGCCGGTCCTTCGTTGCGAGAGCTTTGCTGGACTCAGCTAGCCAAATGAGCGTTATCAACCGCAGCTTTGCCCAAAAATTGAATATACCTCCACGAAAACAAACTCTAAGCATTTCTGGCTTGGGTAGTAATAATTGCACTCATAGTGGAGAAGTGATTGATATCACATTCACTTCTCAAGTTGCAACTCACAATAAATTTAATATTTCTTGCTCGGTTATAGATAAAATAACAAATAATTTGCCTCAATTTACTATATCCCCTTCTAACTTGAAAATTCCTACTCAAATAGAGTTTGAACTTGCCGATCCTTTATTTTTTGAATCTGGCCCAATAGACCTTCTCATTGGCTGTGATTTGTACCACTTCCTGCTTAAAGCGACCGTGATTAATACGGGTCCCACTTCGCCTTCCTTCATAGATACGCAACTTGGGTATGTTATAGCCGGTCCTATCCAATTAGACAGGTTTGGGCGGCCAACTAGTTTAAATAAATATGCTTCTTCATTTTTAACTGTTTGTAATGATCAATACGATCAAAATAATAAACTCCATCTAGCCATGGAAAAATTTTGGGAGCTCGAAGAAATCTCTGAAAGTCAATCGCAATGCTCCAGCGACGAATACGTGGAACAATTATTTCATGATACAACGGTGATTCTACCCTCCGGTCGTTATCAAGTGAATATGCCGCTCATTGAAAATCATTCTAAAAAATTAGGTCAGTCATTTGGTATAGCCTCCCAACGTTTCGCTTCTCTTGAGAAGAAATTCAAGTATAATCCTACTCTTTTTGCGGAATATCAAAAAGTTATTTCCGAATATATCTCACTCGATCACGCTCAAGTAGTACCTTTGTCTTTTTATAACTCTATAACTAACGAGTTCAAATATTTCATACCTCATAGGGCGGTGATACGCGAAGATAGCGCATCCACCAAACTCCGAGTAGTGTTTGATTTTTCTTCTAAAACCGATTCTGGCCTTTCCCTTAATGATTTAACCTCTAAGGGTTATCAGGTTCAAGATAATCTTTTCGACATACTATGTAGATTCAGGTGTTATAAATATGTCCTCTGTGCCGACATTAAGATGATGTATCGATATATCGACATCAATCCTTCGCAAAGACATTTGCAAAATATTTTGTGGAGAGACAGTCCCAATGACTCGTTCAAATGTATTCAGTTATCTCGCCTAAGTTTCGGGCAAAACTGTTCCCCCTTCTTAGCTACCCGAGTCCTAAAGGACATTGCTTTAAACAACCCAGATTGCCCTAAGGTGCAGCACGCTATCCTTCATCAGACTTACATGGACGATATTTTAACCGGGACTAATAATAAAAATGACTTACCTATTTTTTATAATGAATTGAATAGCATGTTAGGAAAACTTGAATTTCAACTACATAAGTTGTGACGCGTTTTCTTCCTCCTTTACTTATATCGAGCCCAAGTAACTGGACACGTCACAATTGACACCCCAAAACTACGGATTCAAGTTTTATCTCGGGCGCCAGATTTTTATCGTGGTTAACTCCACGGCCCCTCGACTCCAAAATTTCGAGAGTTCCGGATAACAACAGATGGAGGTACGGAAAATGCCAGGGGTCGGACTGTAAATACCTGTAGAGACTAAGTAGCGGTATACTTATTTTTCAGTCGAGCTTTATTGCTCGATTGTCAGCACAGAATTGCCTTAAAACAAATTGAAACCAACGGTAATAACGAACGGCTAGTAAGTTATGAATAAAACCATAATCACTAAATAAAGGTGTTTATTCCCTAACATAAGAACAAATAAAATGTTATTAAACCTACTAAAACAAATTTGCAGACAGGCGGCTATTCAAAAAAAAATATATACACTAGGCAAAATATAAAACGGTTCGTGTACAGGACAAATCAAAGAAACATATAAGTTATACAGACTCAGTGGTTTTATAAACGTGGCTATCGTATTCAATATTACTTAAATATTTCACGGTACTGAGCAGCGGTGTAACAGAATTTGAAAATTAATTTCTACAAGAAAATTATAAATTTGAGAATATCAACGAGACCCGAGACAGTCGGCGATTCGCTGAGATTCCGGCCAAAATAATTTTAATTCCTGAACGAAACTTTCGAGACGTCCAACAATCAAATAATATTTCGGAAAAACCAAAAACAAAACCTCAATAACAACCTATATGCACGAAAGAGGAAGAAATTTCAACAAGACCCGAGACAGTCGGCGAAAAGCTGAAATTCCTGACAGAATAAATTTAATTCCCGAACGAGACTTTCGAGTCGCCCAGTAATCAAATATTATTCCTGACAACCGGTAGACACTATATTTAACAACGGAAGAAAATAGAAATCTCAACAAGACCCGAGACAGTCGGCGATTCACTGAGATTCCTGAACAAAATAATTTTAATTCCCGAACGAAACTTTCGGATCGCCCAGTAATCAAATATTATTCTTGACAACCAACAAAGTCCTACTTACAATCTGAATAAACGGAAAGAGAAAGAAATTTCAACAAGACCCGAGACAGTCGGCGAAAAGCTGAAATTCCTGTGAAGAAATAAATTTAATTTCTGAACGAAACTTTCGTATCACCCAGTAATCAAATTTTATTTCTTGAACCAAAACTTTTAACAAACTAAATCAACGGAAAGAGAATGAAATCTCAACAAGACCCGAGACAGTCGGCGATTTGCTGAGATTCCGGTTAAAAAAATAAATTTAATCCCTGAACGAGACTTGCGAGACGTCCAGCAATCAAATATTATTTCTTAAAACCAGAACTGTTACTACTAATAAACTAAATAAACGGAAAGAGAAAGAAATTTCAACAAGACCCGAGACAGTCGGCGAAAAGCTGAAATTCCTGTGAAGAAATAAATTTAATTTCTGAACGAAACTTTCGGATCGCCCAGTAATCAAATATTATTTCTTGAACCAAAACTAATAATAAACTAGATCAACGGAAAGAGAATGAAATCTCAACAAGACCCGAGACAGTCGGCGATTTGCTGAGATTCCTGTTAAAAAAATAAATTTAATCCCTGAACGAGACTTGCGAGACGTCCAGCAATCAAATATTATTTCTTAAAACCAGAACTGTTACTACTAATAAACTAAATAAACGGAAAGAGAAAGAAATTTCAACAAGACCCGAGACAGTCGGCGAAAAGCTGAAATTCCTGTGAGGAAATAAATTTAATTTCTGAACGAAACTTTCGGATCGCCCAGTAATCAAATATTATTTCTTGAACCAAAACTAATAATAAACTAGATCAACGGAAAGAGAATGAAATCTCAACAAGACCCGAGACAGTCGGCGATTTGCTGAGATTCCTGTTAAAAAAATAAATTTAATCCCTGAACGAGACTTGCGAGACGTCCAGCAATCAAATATTATTTCTTAAAACCAGCAAGTGAAATCCTAACAAAACTTAAGTACAACAAATCAATGTAAAGTAAAAGACCGGTGGGAAAAAAAACCGATGCTTACAAAAAAAACTGGATTCTTAGTCCCAGCACGAAAAATCTACGGACCAAATTATTTATGAACTATTTAAAATAAATGTAAAAAAAATATGTCGGATAGCTTACAAATTTATTTATCGGAAAACGTAAGAAAATTTAAAAAAAATGAAAAGTTAGAATACCACTGAGTACCATATATAACAACGGAATGTAAGTCTAACAAATTTATTCATTGGTAGAATACATTAAATTCAATAATCAAACAATTTCGGGACAAAATAAAATTCAATACGGAAATATGCGGTGCAAAAATAAAATTTTACCTTTCAAACACTTTTTCGAAAACTCGGTCACTTCCGACGGACACTGTAGGTTGGTTTCAGTACGGAGAGAAGAAGCTCCCTTTTAACTCTTGTTTTGCTATTTATGCATTCTTTCCCACTAATCGCTTCTAAATAATTTTTTTCCCAAAAAACTCAAACTAGATTTAATTACTTTATACCAAAATTCATACGGCTATACCGAACGGCCTGAATATAAAATTAAAAGGTATATATACCGGACGGCCCAAATATGATAAATTAATAGACTTGTGATTAAATTGTTTTACCAGGTAAAATTTATATTTACTACCTTACAACATTTAAACTTAAAGAAACTGAGTAAGGAGGAAATAACACGTTACATACTTGATATCTTGAAAACTAAATAAACTACAATTAATACCGGAAAAGAAAATACTACAATCCAAATTATTATTAGACCTGAAAAGTAACTTCGTTACACACCCTCCTTACTTCGGTAAAAAAAATAAATGAACGAAAGCGTAGCTTTTGTTCATTTTATTTTTTTTTCATAATATTTAAGGGTCTATGCCCATATCGGATAAATTAAATATATATTTACACTTTACATATTGGAATCCACAACATTTCGCTGCGAATTCAGCAATCTAAACGCGGCTGATTCCTCTTCTACATATCCCTGGAGCGGAACAGTTCCTCCTGGGTCCAAATCCTCGTACCGGTGGGCAGCGATGTCTTCTTGAGTGTCGCTCACGTACGGCTCCGGTAGGGTCAGAAATTCTCTCGGTGTTTGTAAGTAGGTGGCACTGGATGCTCACTTCTCGGGTTTCTCGGAGTTGCGGTCGGGGAACAATATGTACCGGCACTGCCACGGATCTAGTGAGTTCTCGGGTCGGGGTGGTAGAAACGTTTTCCACAACTTCTCTCGGACATGGACAGTCTCGGGACATTCGTCCAATTTGTCCACAACGTGAGCAAAACAAAATAGAGGGTCTGTTGCAGCCCTCGCGGCGGTGTCCTGAGGTTCCACACCTCCAGCACAAATTGTTTGTGATCGGTACAAAACGGATCCGGGAAGTAGAGGCATTGTAACGGTCCTCTCTTTGTAGGCGATCGTTGACGGCGGCTGCGTCTCTGATCATCGCGGGGATGCTGGCGAAGGGGTTGAGGAGAACGGGGCTGACTCGTCGGTCATCGAGATCTTCGGAAAGGTCGCTGTCTGTTTGCAGGCTCATCGTTTCCATCCAGGAGTCGGAGTTCGGGTCGTTATTCATACTGTAACTAAAAATAATTATGTAACAACTGGTTTTAAATCCTTTATATGTACGTGTTTATATCGTTTGCCTTTTTCGTCCTGCAGATCATAAACTACCGGAGACACAACTTTTACAACTTTATACGGACCGGAATACTTTGGAGCTAGCTTTGCGGCCACATGATCCACAGCGGAGGATAATGTATGCTCCTTCTTCATTACTTCATCCCCGACGGTGCATTTCCAGTCTCGGCGACGTAAATTATAATAACGGCTTTGATTAGTAAACGCTCTAGACAGGTTTAAACGGACTAAATCAAAACATTCCTGCAACTTCTCCATTCGCAGGAGATGCGGTTTCGAATCCTCTTCGGCGGGATCTTCTGATCCAGTATGCTCCTTCAGATACTCTTCGGGAGCATCTTCAGCTTCTTTCCGGAAGGATTTCGGTATTTCGGGATCTCTTCCAAAGTTCAAAAAGGCAGGAGAGAATCCCGTAGAATCATGTTTTGCGTTATTTATCGCAAATTTGAGATCTGCCAACCGAAGGTCCCAATCTCGGTGATCCTTCTCACAGTATTGTGCAATCATTGTCTTTAACGTTCGATTGGCTCGTTCCACTGGATTGGCTTGCGGGGTATACGGCGGCGTAAAACGGTGTCGGATTCCTAATTCCTTCAACAACTCTTTAAACAGTTTGCTATCGTACTGTGTGCCATTATCAGTCAGTACGGTCCGGGGACATCCAAATATTGTTAAAACTTCATCGTGAAAGGCGGTACTGATGCTACTGGCTGTAGCATTTCTTAACGGTTTGCATTGAACCCACTTGGTAAATCTGTCTTGAAACATTACAATATAACTGTTTCCCTTTTTACTTCGTGGTAACGGTCCAATAATATCGGAGCTAACGGTCTCCCATGGTCGTCGATTTGAAGTCGGTCGCATTTTCCCTGGCGGCTTTTGTTGTGACGGTTTATATTTTTGACATTTTAAACATTTTCTCACGTATTTGGTGATGTCTCGGAACATACCAGGCCAATAGTACGACCTGGCAATACGGGTGATAGTCTTGGCGATTCCCAAATGTCCGGCATTCGCAGCATCATGGTTTTCTTCCAGAATACGGATTCTCTGTGGTTTTGCTACACACAGCTTCCAGGGATCAGACAACTCTGGCTCTCTGAAGTCGTTTATATCCCAAAAATGACGGTACAATCGGTCTTCTCGAACGCAGTAATCCGGAAACTTCTCTGGATCCTTCAGGACCTCTTCCTTCTTGTTCCGGTACCACGAGCATTCGGCGGTTACCTCGGTCAAACAGAGTATAGATGGTGGTTCGGTCTCGGTCATTGGTAGCGGATTTCTGGACAAGGCGTCGGCCACACGATTTAGAGCACCTTTGCGGTATTGTATCTCGAAATCATACTGTTGCAGAAAGATACTCCATCGAGCTAAACGTCCGGACGGACTAGCTATGGAATGCAACCATCGAAGGGATTGATGATCGGTAACAACCGTGAAATGGTAGCCCTCTAGATAAGGACGCATCTTTTCAATTCCCCATACAATGGCAAGACATTCTTTTTCAGTGACGGAATAGTTCTTTTCGGCTGGACTCAGCGTGCGACTTGCATATGCTACCACATGCTCATAGCCATCCTTCTGTTGGGTAAGGGCTATTCCCAAACCATATTCGGAGGCGTCGGTCTGTAGTGTGAACGGTACGGAAAAATCTGGGCAGCTTAAAACGGGTGCTTCTGACAGGCAGGTTTTAATTTCAGCGAAAGCGGTTTCTTGTTCTTCAGTCCACTTCCATCGCTGAGATTTGCGGAGCAATTTCGTTAACGGGGCCACCTTATGCGAAAATGATGGTACAAACCTCCTATACCAGGATGCAACTCCCAAGAATCTTCTTAGTTCTCGTATATTTCTCGGGGCTGCAAATTTAATGATACTCTCCACCTTTTCTGGATCGGTACGGATTCCATCTCCTGTGACTACATGACCCAAATATTTCATAGACGGTAAACAGAAGTGACATTTCTCTGGATTTAGTTTCAGTCGTGCTCCTCGTAATCGACGGAACACCTCAGCTAGATTTTCCAAATGCTGTTCAAACGTTTCACCCAAAACTATGATGTCATCCAGATAAGCAAATGCATACGGATCTAATTCTGGACCTATTAGTTGGTCAACCAATCTCTGGAACGTGGCAGGTGCGGAATGTAACCCAAATGGAAGGACTGTGAATTGGAACAATCCACGTCCTGGTGCGGTAAAGGCGGTAATGGGTTTGCTTTCTGGTGTTAACGGAACTTGCCAGTACCCACTCTTCAAATCTAAACTGGAAATATATTTGGCCTTTCGCAGTTTATCCAGTATTGCATTTATAAACGGAAGAGGGTAGGCATCCTTCATTGTTACCTCATTAACTTTACGGAAATCGATACAAAAACGGTTCTTTCCATCTTTCTTCTTAACAATCACAATCGGAGAGCTCCACGGACTTGTAGAGGGTTCTATTACTCCTTCTTTCAACATCGCGTCTATTTCGGTATTGCACACCTCTTGCATTCTTGGATTTTGGGGTCGGTATCTCTGTTTAATCGGACGGGGTTGGAGCAGACGGATTTCGTGCTCAACCAGCGTAGTTGGACCTTGAATATTCTCAAACATCGGAAGTTCGTGGTTCAAGAAAATACTCAGCCTCTTCTGCTGATCTTCAGTCAAATTTATTTTTTCATCCGGGTTGATTATCTCTAATGGACATCCTATATTACCATAAGTGTTGTTATCTCCTAACTCTTCCAGAGATAGCGCGGTTTTTACAAATTTATTATCTTCTTTTCTATCCCTCCACTCTACGAGAGACGACGGAAAGACCTCCTTGTCAACCCCTAAATTTCCCAGGGAAGACCTAGAGACTTCAGCAACGGATTGCTCCTTGTCAACCCCTAACACCAGGGAAGACGCAGAGACTTCAAAAACAGATTGTTCTATGGTAACCCCTAACAACACCGGGGAAAACTCATGAACTTCAGCAACGGACTGCTCCTTGTCAACCCCTAACACCAGGGAAGACTCAGAGACTTCAGAAACAGATTGTTCCATGGTAGCCCCTAACAACACTGGGGAAAACTCATGAACTTCAGAAACGGATTGCTACTCGTCAACCCCTAACTCCAGGGAAGACTCAGAGACTTCAGAAACAGATTGTTCCATGGTAACCCCTAAGAACACCGGGGAAAACTCATGAACTTCAGAAACGGACTGCTCCTTGTCAACCCCTAACTCCAGGGAGGACGCAGAGACTTCGAAAACAAAATTTTCTTTATCAACCCCTAACGACACTGGGGAAAACTCAGAAAGTTTAACAACAGATTGCTCCTTGTCGACCCCTAACTCGAGGGAGGACGCAGAGACTTCACAGACAGATTTAGGTTCAGAATAGCGGTCTTCAGCAAAACGGTGGTCGGTTTCTTCCCTACATATTATCGGGACAGCCGCAGCGACTTCTTTCTTAGGAGGGTTCACTGCCTCCAATACTCCAACAGGACTGGTTAATTGTGAATGCCTTACCAGTTCATCTTTCACGTATATTTTCCCAGTTCCTAGCTCCAGACGGAAATTATACTTTCGGAGGATATCGTGTCCTAACACAATATCCGTTATCAGACCAGGGAAATGCTCTAACGAACCCTTCATAGTGACGTCATTGATCTTCCATTCAAGCTCATATATGTCGGCGATGGAGACTAAATTTCCATTAGCTAAACGGGCCTTCGTATCCTGACGGGCGGTAGTTTGCTTACTTTGGGAAAACGTCTTAGCTACTTGATCACCAATATATGATTTTGCCGCTCCGGTATCTAACAATGCCCGGAACTTGTAATTTTCAATTTCGACGTCTATGTGCGGTCGGGGGTCGTTAATTTCTACAGGCGGTTCATTATGAGAGGCAAAGATTTGCAGAAGCTGTGTCGGCCTCTCCTCGGGACAGCTTCGCACTAGTTTTCCTGCCATCTGCAGGAACAGTCTCTAGCAAATACTCCTTCCTTACGGCAACGAGAACAGAATATCTTCTTGGGGTTAGGGCAATTATTTCTGACGTGTCCCGACTCCCCACAGCGGAAACAGATTCGCTGACGGGAAGATGATCCAGATGAGTGATGAGTACTATCTGGCGGCGGACGACGATAAGTATCGGATGACGGTGGGGGAGTATCGGTGGGTGGCGGTTGTCTGGGACCGGCGATGGGCTCCCTGGATGGACCAGGTGTCGAGTTGTGGGATCGTCTATATCTTTGTGTCCCTGTCGGCTGGGGACGGGATGTTCCACGGTTCGATCCGCTGGTGTTGGGTACATTCTGGAGTTCCTTCCTGAGGAGCTCATACTCCCTTACAGCTTGGCAGAACGTGGAAAAATCATGAAAATCCCTTTTTCGGATTTGCTGACGGTATTCGGGCAACAGATTACGGTACAGCCAAGCTAACTGTAGTTCAGGAGTTAGCTTTCCAGACCGTCGCATCAGAGTTTGAAGTTCGGTCATGTAAGTAGCTACGGACTCATTTCTTCTTTGTAGACGACGGCCTATCTCGGCTTCCAAGTCGTCCTCATAATTAACGGGATAAAAGAAAATACGGAAATCTTTTTCAAATTCGTCCCAGATCGTGTACCTGCTACGGTTGTTTCGATACCAAAATGCAGGTTCACCTGATAATAATTCCGGTAACACCGGAAGCAAATCGTTTTTCTGAACATTCTTTGCGGTACAGATTTCTTCAACCTTTTCGATAAATGTGACCGGGTCTCCATGGTTTCCAAAGCACACCTTCCAGTCATGTACATTCAGCGGAGGGTTAGCCATAACGGTCGGTACTGAAATAGGGAATTCGGATTTTTCAGTTTCTTCTTCATCAACCAAAACGAGTAAGTCCAGATCTTCTGAGTTTCTTATCGACATTTGCCCTTTGTTGGTAGGCACAGCAGTCTCTTCTGACAAGCTTTTTAACTCACGCGGAAAGAAAAATTTAAAAATAGCGAAGAACAAAATTCTAAGACAGACAAAATAATCCATTTCAAAACTAAACTCAACTGATCACTCTCAACAATCAGGTCCCTGTCTTAATCAACGATACAGAGAAGCAATCAGAAACGGAATAGCGGTTCCTGCTCTAATCAACAATCGGCTCTCTCTCCAACGAAACAACGAAAACGGAGTAATAATCCCTGCTCAAATCACCAGTACGATAGAAAAAAAAATCAAAACTGGAATAACGGTCCCTTCTCCAGTCAATTATACTGAAAGAAAGAAACTCAAAAACGGCTCCTGTATAAATCACAATCCGCTCTCTGCAATAATACAGAAAAAAACGAAAACGGAATAAAAGTCCCTGTTTAAACACTACTATGAATAAACTAAAAAAAAAAAATCAAACGGTCCCTCTGTGTAATCAACAACAAACCTACTCTTTATAACAATAAGGTAAAAATGTGAACGGAATAAAACGGTGTCTGCAAACAATCAGGTCCCTGTACTTACAAACAATCAAGGTCCCTGCTCTGATAATAAATAATAAAACGGAATAAAGCGGTTCCTACTTATTAACAATCAAGTCCCTGCTCTACAATCAATCAAGGTAAACAAAATCAAAACAGAAAAACGGTCCCTGCTCAATCAACGAAGTAACAATCCAAAAATATGTAAAACGCAATAAAACAGTCCCTATTTAATCAAAAATCAACATCGGAATAACGGTCCCTGCTCAAATCAACAATCAGTGAAAACAAAATCAAAACAGAAAAACGGTCCCTGCTCTACAATCAATCAATGTCCCTGCTCGGGCGCCAAATTTGTGACGCGTTTTCTTCCTCCTTTACTTATATCGAGCCCAAGTAACTGGACACGTCACAATTGACACCCCAAAACTACGGATTCAAGTTTTATCTCGGGCGCCAGATTTTTATCGTGGTTAACTCCACGGCCCCTCGACTCCAAAATTTCGAGAGTTCCGGATAACAACAGATGGAGGTACGGAAAATGCCAGGGGTCGGACTGTAAATACCTGTAGAGACTAAGTAGCGGTATACTTATTTTTCAGTCGAGCTTTATTGCTCGATTGTCAGCACAGAATTGCCTTAAAACAAATTGAAACCAACGGTAATAACGAACGGCTAGTAAGTTATGAATAAAACCATAATCACTAAATAAAGGTGTTTATTCCCTAACATAAGAACAAATAAAATGTTATTAAACCTACTAAAACAAATTTGCAGACAGGCGGCTATTCAAAAAAAAATATATACACTAGGCAAAATATAAAACGGTTCGTGTACAGGACAAATCAAAGAAACATATAAGTTATACAGACTCAGTGGTTTTATAAACGTGGCTATCGTATTCAATATTACTTAAATATTTCACGGTACTGAGCAGCGGTGTAACAGAATTTGAAAATTAATTTCTACAAGAAAATTATAAATTTGAGAATATCAACGAGACCCGAGACAGTCGGCGATTCGCTGAGATTCCGGCCAAAATAATTTTAATTCCTGAACGAAACTTTCGAGACGTCCAACAATCAAATAATATTTCGGAAAAACCAAAAACAAAACCTCAATAACAACCTATATGCACGAAAGAGGAAGAAATTTCAACAAGACCCGAGACAGTCGGCGAAAAGCTGAAATTCCTGACAGAATAAATTTAATTCCCGAACGAGACTTTCGAGTCGCCCAGTAATCAAATATTATTCCTGACAACCGGTAGACACTATATTTAACAACGGAAGAAAATAGAAATCTCAACAAGACCCGAGACAGTCGGCGATTCACTGAGATTCCTGAACAAAATAATTTTAATTCCCGAACGAAACTTTCGGATCGCCCAGTAATCAAATATTATTCTTGACAACCAACAAAGTCCTACTTACAATCTGAATAAACGGAAAGAGAAAGAAATTTCAACAAGACCCGAGACAGTCGGCGAAAAGCTGAAATTCCTGTGAAGAAATAAATTTAATTTCTGAACGAAACTTTCGTATCACCCAGTAATCAAATTTTATTTCTTGAACCAAAACTTTTAACAAACTAAATCAACGGAAAGAGAATGAAATCTCAACAAGACCCGAGACAGTCGGCGATTTGCTGAGATTCCGGTTAAAAAAATAAATTTAATCCCTGAACGAGACTTGCGAGACGTCCAGCAATCAAATATTATTTCTTAAAACCAGAACTGTTACTACTAATAAACTAAATAAACGGAAAGAGAAAGAAATTTCAACAAGACCCGAGACAGTCGGCGAAAAGCTGAAATTCCTGTGAAGAAATAAATTTAATTTCTGAACGAAACTTTCGGATCGCCCAGTAATCAAATATTATTTCTTGAACCAAAACTAATAATAAACTAGATCAACGGAAAGAGAATGAAATCTCAACAAGACCCGAGACAGTCGGCGATTTGCTGAGATTCCTGTTAAAAAAATAAATTTAATCCCTGAACGAGACTTGCGAGACGTCCAGCAATCAAATATTATTTCTTAAAACCAGAACTGTTACTACTAATAAACTAAATAAACGGAAAGAGAAAGAAATTTCAACAAGACCCGAGACAGTCGGCGAAAAGCTGAAATTCCTGTGAGGAAATAAATTTAATTTCTGAACGAAACTTTCGGATCGCCCAGTAATCAAATATTATTTCTTGAACCAAAACTAATAATAAACTAGATCAACGGAAAGAGAATGAAATCTCAACAAGACCCGAGACAGTCGGCGATTTGCTGAGATTCCTGTTAAAAAAATAAATTTAATCCCTGAACGAGACTTGCGAGACGTCCAGCAATCAAATATTATTTCTTAAAACCAGCAAGTGAAATCCTAACAAAACTTAAGTACAACAAATCAATGTAAAGTAAAAGACCGGTGGGAAAAAAAACCGATGCTTACAAAAAAAACTGGATTCTTAGTCCCAGCACGAAAAATCTACGGACCAAATTATTTATGAACTATTTAAAATAAATGTAAAAAAAATATGTCGGATAGCTTACAAATTTATTTATCGGAAAACGTAAGAAAATTTAAAAAAAATGAAAAGTTAGAATACCACTGAGTACCATATATAACAACGGAATGTAAGTCTAACAAATTTATTCATTGGTAGAATACATTAAATTCAATAATCAAACAATTTCGGGACAAAATAAAATTCAATACGGAAATATGCGGTGCAAAAATAAAATTTTACCTTTCAAACACTTTTTCGAAAACTCGGTCACTTCCGACGGACACTGTAGGTTGGTTTCAGTACGGAGAGAAGAAGCTCCCTTTTAACTCTTGTTTTGCTATTTATGCATTCTTTCCCACTAATCGCTTCTAAATAATTTTTTTCCCAAAAAACTCAAACTAGATTTAATTACTTTATACCAAAATTCATACGGCTATACCGAACGGCCTGAATATAAAATTAAAAGGTATATATACCGGACGGCCCAAATATGATAAATTAATAGACTTGTGATTAAATTGTTTTACCAGGTAAAATTTATATTTACTACCTTACAACATTTAAACTTAAAGAAACTGAGTAAGGAGGAAATAACACGTTACATACTTGATATCTTGAAAACTAAATAAACTACAATTAATACCGGAAAAGAAAATACTACAATCCAAATTATTATTAGACCTGAAAAGTAACTTCGTTACAAAGTGGCAGTCTAACTCTTTTGAATTTTTAAAATCAATAAATGAATCAGCTAATGCTAACGTTGATCGTAGTTTTGACGATTCGTCAAGTACGATTTTGGGGCTTAAATGGAACCCTACTTCTGATTGTTTACATATCAAAACTGCACGTTTATCAGATAATTCTGCTTTAACTAAAAGAAAGATACTGAGCGTCCTTGCTAGTACCTTTGATCCTCTTGGAATCGTTAATAACCTGACCGTCTCGGGAAAACTCCTAATGCAATCATTGTGGAAGTCACAGATTGGGTGGGATGTCCCCATTTCTGACACATCCATAATTAACCAGTTTGAAAAATTTCAATCATCGTTATCCGAGTTGGCTCATCTTCAGGTTCCCAGGCATCTGTTTGAAAATAAGGTTGTTGTGTCTTGTTCCCTTCATGGATTTTGTGATGCTAGCCAACAGGCATATGGCGGCTGCCTCTATTTAGTAGTGGTTTACTCTGACAATTCTAGATCTTCTCGATTGATTACCGCTAAATCAAGAGTAAATCCGTTGAAAAAGAAATTAACTATTCCCAGGCTAGAGCTGTGTGCGATGGAACTCTTGTCCATTTTAACTAGTAAGATAGTTCAAATTCTTTCTGTATCTATACAACTCTCTTCTATAAATTTATGGTCCGATTCCCAGGTGGCCCTTTGTTGGGTGAAACGAAATGCAAATGATTTTTCTCCTTTTGTTTCCCGTCGTGTGTTAATTATACAAAATAATAGTGAAAATTTTATTTGGAGACATGTCAAGTCTCATTTGAACCCCGCCGATTTATTGTCTCGCGGTAAATTTTCTCCCCAAGTCTCTCCTTTCTGGTTCGAGGGTCCCCCGTTTTTAATCGAGGTAAAAGAAGTGGATACGATGGACTCGTTTGAACCTATAGTCGATTTGCCCGAATGCAAAAAGATCAATTTGACCGTAACCCGGACTATCCCAAGCTTTTGGGAGTCAATATTTTCCCGATTCTCAAATTTTAATACTCTGGTGAGGGTCATAGCTCAAATATTCAAATTTTTAAATCTAATTAAAAAACAACCTAGAACGGTTGGACATCTATCCACTGAAGATCTAAGGGTTGCCCATGATTTTATAATTAGAGAACTTCAACGTAAACACTTTGCGAAAGAGATTCATTGTCTGAAAACAAACACGCCCATTGTAAATAAAAAGCTCATCCCTTTGAATATTTTTATGGATAACGACGATCTATTGAGAGTAGGTGGTCGTCTGCAATTCTCTTCCTTGCCCTTTAATCAAAAGTTCCCGCTATTATTACCCCAGGATGATCATGTTGTTAATTTGCTGATTACTCGTGAACATCGGCGTCTTGGTCATAGCGGTGCCCAAAATGTTTTAGGCAATTTACGACTACAATATTGGCCAATGAATGGCACTCGTCTCATCAAAAAATTAATTAAAAAATGCGTGACCTGTTTCCGATTCAATGCCCAAGTTTCTTCGCAGATAATGTCTCCCCTACCACTTGATCGTGTACAAGAATCTCGTCCATTTCACAAAACTGGCATAGATTTTGCTGGACCCATTTTAATTAAATCTTCTTCCTTAAGGAAAGCTCCCAGACAAAAAGCGTACATCGCTATTTTTATATGTATGGTGACTAAGGCTGTCCATATTGATCTGGTGAGTGATCTTTCTTCCGAAGCTTTTATTGCCGCCTTGAAAAGATTTATTAGTCGAAGAGGAAATCCTCACACCATATATTGCGATAATGGTTCTAATTTTATTGGGGCTCGAATCCAGTTAAGGGAGCTCTCCCGTTTTCTGCAATCTTCTGACGATATTCGTAAGATACAGTCTTTTTTATCCGTCACTGAAATTTCTTGAAATTTATCCCACCCCGTTCGCCCCACTGGGCTGGATTATGGGAAGCGGCAGTGAAAAGTGCCAAAACCCACCTCACCAAAATTATAGGTTCTTCTTGTCTGACCTTCGAGGAACTTTCCACCGTCCTGACCCAAGTTGAAGCTATCTTGAATAGCAGACCATTATACCCCCTTTCTAACGATCCCAACGATCTGACTTCCCTAACTCCTGGTCATTTTCTGATCGGAGGTGCATTGATTGCGTATCCCGACCGTGACCTATCAACTAAACCTGTTAATAGATTAACCCTTTGGGAAAATTGCATTAAAATGAAACAGGAATTCTGGAAACGATGGAGCACTGACTATCTGCAGCGACTGCAGCATCGACCCAAGTGGTGCAGACCTTCAATTAACCTTCAGATTAACCAACTTGTGCTGGTGCAAGCTGAAGATCGTCCTCCCTTGAACTGGCCCCTTGCCAGAGTAGTGGATTTACTTACTGGTAAAGATGGCAAGGTCCGTGCCGCCCGAGTGAAAACGCAAGATGGCGTATATACTCGCCCTATAACTAAACTTGCCCGTCTTCCTTGCGAAGATTGAGTTTCACAGAAAGGAACATTTATTTTAGTTTTCGTTATTTGAATTTTAACCTAACCTAACCTCTTGGTTCTCCCCTTATTAATCCCACTTCGAGGAAAATCCTTTTTTCATTCCCCCCCCCCAGTATGTATACATTTCCTATAAATTCATACATGGGTTCGTTCCCGCGTCTATTGTTTTACGAGTCGTATCGATCCGACCCGAACGTGGTACCTTTGGAGTCGATAGGACCATATTCTCTATTAATCTCTCTCTCTCTCTACTTGTGACTGTGGAAGTGTGAGCAACTAAGTTCATTAGTTTTTTATAATGTTTAAATATTAATTGCAATAGTTCATTCTTTTGTATTAAAGGTGACTAAAATAATGTATAATAAATTAGAGTCAGTGATTTGTCCAGGTATAGGTACTGTAAGTACAGTGAAATTTATCCACTCTTAAATTCACATTTATATTTTCACCGGCATGGTCGCGCTGTTGCCATTCGGGACTCGTGTGCCAACCATCTTTAGATTTTCACATTTATGCAATCCCTATTAAGGTTTGGAACAAGGAAGCGTTTTCTGATCTGTTTCCTACAGCTATTGGTAATTTAATATATATCCATAATGGATGCACTTGTATTGTTTTTTTATTGTCAGTATTACCTTTATTGGTTTCGATTGTCACTACAGTTAAATATTTAGTCATGTTAAATATCAGTTAGTTAAATACTGCATTTTATTTCTTCCTACCACCTACATCAGATTATTCAAAGTTGCTGCCGCTTTTGCCAGCTGGTCCTTCGTAGCTTTGTTTATTTAACCTCTGCCAATTGGACTTGGCCAGCTTAATCTTGAAGCCGCTCAAGACATGTGCTAAGGAATCAAACCAGCAAACTTCGTTACGGCGAACTCCTTGAATTAAGCACAACGCTCGAACTAGTTCTCCTCTTACGTACTGTAAGGCATGTATTATACAAGCTTGTTGATTTACAGCTGGTCCACTATTTCGTGCAATAAAGTAATAATTCAGAACGAGAGTAATGATAACTCCAGTTACTCTGTACAAACGGTCAGTAATTTGCAACAGACTGTACTCCGTGAGATGTCGCTTCAGACAATACCATTAAAATTCAAATTTTTACTCTAATTCAAACACATTTTTCTCATTAATTAATCAACATAATGATTTCAAATTTTGACAGTATATTACTAGTGTGCAGCTTCGTAGACGATGCATATTTATAACTGCACTGATAAAATATTAACAAAATTTATTTCAAATTTTACAGCATGGAAATCTTTTTTTTCAAAAAATAATATGCATCGTCTCTTCACTGTAATGGTTCATATAAACCCTGAAATTTTGAATGTATTATCTCAACTAATAAGGGAGAAACATGTGTTTGAAGGAAAAATCACTTATTATTCAAATTTAAAGCAAATCTTAAAATAATTTTTATTTCTGTTTGTATAATTTTATGTATTGAGTAAGTACCTGTCAAGTTTCAATCAATAACAAAAAATACAGATTCTACAGGGTCTTTTAGTACATTTTAGCTTTTTTGGCGAGAGCGCACACAGCGCATTGCCTCTTAATATTTTTTGTATTCTGACAATGGTCACATACGTTTTCTTTAGAACATAATAAGAATTTTTGGGGTAATGATTCATTGAGAGCATTTTCTGTTGTTTCAGTAAAGAGCAATGCAATTTCTTGTTCTTTAAATAAAACTGAGGTTTTATTGTTAACTTCGACCGAAACTGGTGTTTCAGTATTATTTTCGGATAAAACTGGGGTTTCAGTATTATCTGCGAATACAACTGGGCTATGAGTATTATCGGGCAGCAGAACCAGCGTAGCATTTTCAATTGAATCTAAAAGAAATTAGGTTGCATAGTGAAATAATGAGGAAATACTTTATAGATACGTACCAGACAATTGTTGGGCGGCCATTTTCTATTCAGTGACGGTAGATTTTTCATCGGGTGCAAAATTATTTGAAGGATGTGAATCTTCTTCCATTTTCTCCTCGGTGTCATTACTAGAGGATAATAATGTTTCTAGTTCCTCTTCTGTCGTATGGCTTTGATGTTTGTGATAGAAACAGGGAGGTTATTTAAACCATCTCTACATTTTACACCATATAAAGCTTCATAAGGACTGCGTCCAATACCAGAATGAAAGCAGCTACAAAAAACAATGAACTGAGGTGAAACGCAACTCATACAAACACAGAGTTGTATTCACCTATACTTACGCAAACAAAACAGATACAAAATTATGCCGCTGCGCCGTTTTCACAACTGGCAAATGAATTAGAAAAACACAGTTTCTTTTCTAAAATTTCAAAATACTAGCCTACTCATCGATTTTTTTGAAATTGAACAATTTTTAAACCTTCGCTCCATTTTGTCGAGTTATTATCTTTCACCCACGACGCTGACTTGTTCTCTATATCTTGGTTCGCCCTCTCCACTGAACCTTGTGATTGTGAATGTCTCGGTTTACCATGCACAATATGGCAGTCAGGCCACATTCCGACTAATTCCACAATCACCTATAAAAATCATTATGTATTGATTTTGTTTTATTTCATTCATATAAGCAACATTTAGGGAATTTGAAATAAAGGACATAGCACTTCAAAATACATGTAAAATTCAAAATCTCAACTTTGGGCCCATTTTTCCGGTACACTCAGTAGAGCTAGGACTTTAGCGCAAAGGAAAAAAATCTTTTGATGTCAGCTACAACATATCAAAAATACAGAGGGCCAAAATGCCCATAAAAAGTGCCATGTCCTTTCTAGCATGCCTTTTACCCTAATACCCACCTGGTTTGCAAATTCTCTGCCATTGTCGCACTGCAACACGCAAGGGCTTCCTAAGTATGCAAATACTTATAATAGGGGCTCAGCTACTTCTTTAGCTTTCTTTGTTTTTAGCGCTCCCAACCAGACTTATTTGGTTAGGTGGTCTTGGTAGACAAAAATAAATTTGTAGTCACCATCTGGTCTAGTTTGTAAGTCGATGAGATCTACTTGGCATCGAGAGTTTAAATGATTTGAAACAATTGGTTTAACAACAATTCCCTTTTTAGTTTTGTTCCGTTTAAGCTGACAATTTTCACAAGTTTCAATGAACAATGTTACCTTTTCTTGTGTTAAGTTGTGATACTTTTCATTTAATAATTTTGTTGTTTCTTGACGCCCTCCATGCCCAGATCCCTGATGGGCAGCTTTAATCCAATCATAACATTCACTCAAACGTAAAATAATCTTTCCAGATCTCCTATGTAGAATTACATAAGATGATTCGATTCTTTGTAAATCATAAGTATTTATCACATGATAATCACTCACCCAAAAATGCTAGCTAATTTGTGTAATTTCCTTGTGGTTTGAGTTTTAGCGATAAATTTTGTATAGTTTATAAACTAGCTGGATAGTATCTCTGTATCTGTAGAGTAGGGAGGGTGAGTGTAGGCTCACAGCACTTAGGCCACATGTGACCCATTGTACATCCTCCCGAGGAGTTGTCTTCCTAGGTCATTGTCCATCCTGTCCTTCTCAGGAAGGTGGACAGGTCACTAGGAGACATCTCCTTTATATCGGCAGGTGTAGGCCAAGACTCACCGAACACACACTCTCTTATTGACGATAACTCCGGACACTCGCATAAGACATGCCTGACAGTTTCATCTTCCTGTTCACACATCCTGCATAGAGGTGTGTCCACTAGCCCCAGAGTATGGAGGTGTTTCCCTAGTTGACAGTGACCAGTCAGAAATCCTACTGTTAAACGTAGGTTTCTCCTGGTCATCGCCAAATATTTCTTCGGCTCCAGCTTCCCAGGGTCGCCCAGGGTGATCCTGGCAAGACTGCATCCTTTGATTCCATCCCATCTCTTAAGGGATTGAGTATGGGTGTAGCGTTTGGCTAGTTCCGCAATTGTCGAAGTCGTTAGGCCGTAGGTGTCACTGGGTCCTAGAATTTTTAGTCCAGCGGCTTCCCTGGCTAAAGAATCAGCAATGCGATTTCCTTTACTCCTGTCGTGCCCTTTAACCCACCTCAGGATAATATTGTTATCTGCCGAGGCGTCAGCTAAATCTTGGTGGCACTCTAGTACTAGCCTCGATATAACACGTTGTCTGTTTAAGGCTAATAGGGCTTGTCTACTATCAGTGCAGATTATTATGTTTTTGCCAGAAATTCCTCTTCTGGTTAGTTCTTTTGTGGCAATTGAGATACCAGCCAGTTCTGTTTGAACTACGCTGGTATTGTTTCCCATTCCCCACTTCATCTTTAGGCTTAGTGCTCTTGAGTAAACTCCACATCCTGAGCCTTCTTTCATTTTTGAACCATCTGTATATATGCGTATTGCATTTGCAGCACCTGGCTCTGTGTTCTGTTTTATTTGAATTTTGTAGGGTTTGTTAAACAAAAACCTGGGTTCAATTGCATCATTGGTTGCCTGCAGCAGAGGTAGCGCAGTGAGCGCTTCCTGCCACAGGCTCAACCTCAATTGGCCCACTCCTACTTCGGGGTTTACACCAGCCGTGCGCAATCGTACCATGGCCATTAACGCAACCTCCTTGACGTACAGGTCCAGAGGGGTCAGACCAGTAATTAGTTCCATTGCTGCGGTTGGTGTTGTTCTCATGGCTCCTGTGATGTTTAAGCAAGCCATTCGCTGTATTTGATATAATTTTTGGATGGCCGTTGCTTGTAGAACCTTCGGTCCCCATGCAATTGCTCCATACGTTAACATGGGTCTTATTATTGCAGTGTAGATCCAGGTAACCACACGGGGTGACAAACCCCATGTGCGTCCCACTGTCCTCCGACACTGCTCATAAGCCACATATGCTCTTTTTGCTCTGTTGTGTAGATGAGAGTTCCATGTTAGTTTCCTGTCGAGGGTAATACCAAGGTATTTCACCTCTTCCGAAAAGTTTAGTTTGCTTTTGAAGATTTCAGGAGGTTTCAAACCCGATAAACTTCTTTTCCTGGTGAAAAGGACCATCTCAGTCTTTCTGGGATTGATCGACAGTGAGTGTTCCTTGCACCATTTTTCAATTAATTTAAGCCCATCCTGCGCTCTATCGCACAGTGTGTTCACAAATTTGCCGGTCTGCAAGATAACTATGTCATCTGCGTAAGCAATTGTGTAGAATCCATTGTTGTTGAGGTGATTAATCAGGGTGTCTAGAACCATGTTCCACAGAAGGGGTGATAAGACTCCTCCTTGTGGACATCCCCTCATGACCAGTCCTCTTACTGTGATGTCCTCTACATTAATACTTATTGCTCTACTAGAGAGCATCTTGAGTATCCATTCTCCTACTACCAGAGGTACATGCCTGGAGTTGAGTTGCTGGGTAATTGTTGGAAAGGTTGTTTTATCAAACGCTCCCTCGATGTCTATGAATATACCCAGGGTGGATTCTTTGTTGTCCAATGATCTTTCGATTCTGCCAACCACTTGGTGAAGGGCCGAATCGGTGGACCTTCCCGGAGTATATGCATGCTGATTTGGATGAAGTGGGTTGTGAACTAGCACTTCGTCTCTTATATACCGCTCGCATAACCTCTCCATTGTTTTCAAAAAGAACGATGTGAGACTAATTGGTCGGAATGCTTTCGGTAAGGTGTAGTCCATCCTGCCTGGTTTGGGTATAAATACCACTCGTACTTCTCTCCACTTACTGGGAATATACCTCAGAGCTAGAGAGGCTCTGAAAATTCCAACCAGGTGCGGCATAAGAATATCCATTCCCCATTGAAGTAGGGCTGGTCTTATTCCGTCAGGTCCTGGTGACTTGAAGGGAGAAAAGCCCGATATGGCCCACCTTATCTTGTCCTCATCAATTACTGCACTAGCAGATTGCCAGTCGTATTGTGAGGGTGTTGTTGGTACTTCCGTCCAGATTGACGTCAATGGATAGTATACAAACCAGCCATTAATCGTAGCTATTTTAGTGAAAATATGATTTTTCATCAAAATAACCAGGCAGTTTGATAGTTTGTATACTATCCAACTAGTTTATATACTAGCCAAGTAAACACTTTAACCATAACATATATATGTTTATCTTGAAGTCCTGGCAACCAGCGCTTGTCCTGATAAAATGGCATTTTCAATATGTGGCAGTGTATGACATTCTAACCAGAAGAAGTGTTTTAGCCCCAGCACAATTGAATGTTTAGTGAATGGAATGAAAATTTTGAGAATAGGTAGAGTGAAAATGGACAACATATTTGGTTTTTTATATTAGTGATCATTAATTTCACTATTAATTTTCACAGGTCAATCAAAAGGGATTTCGTAAAACTAATAAATACGGACATGGATAAAACAAAAAAATAACAAAAACCTATAGATATGTATCCCATTTGACTACCAATTATAAAAGAGGCAATAAGACGCAATCACGTGCCTTCTATGTCAAATTCATTTATGGTCATTTGATTAATTTGACAAAGAAATATAAAGTAGTGTTAATAATATTAAATGGTACAAAGATTCAGTACAAGTGCCTGGGATGTTGAGCACAACTCAATCGAATGAATGAATATTAAATCATAAAATGATCTATATTAATAATACTACTCAGGAACAAAAAAAAATTAAATTGATTATTTCATTCCGGTGTGTTCCATTTTTGATTACACTTAATCTTTGGAGGTCCAAAGGGTGTGACCCCCTTCAAAAACGTACAAAAAGGGAGAAAAGAATATTACATTTCAAAACTAACTCATCATAATAAAAACTCATGAATAAATATTCAGCGGCTAAAAGTAATGTTGAAACAATTGATTTGAATTTTTAACTTCAACACCTCCTAACTTTTTTGAGTGCTTTTGTTTGTGAGGTTTGTGGTATAATTTATATACAAAGCTTTTTGATACACCCGGTATATCTTAAGCATTCTTAAAACAAATAACTTGAAATGAACATTTAATCCATAAAAGGATGCAGCTACTTCACGTTTAATTCCCTTATTATGCGTACAATTAAGGTTCATTACAAAAATTAAAGTTAAACAACAATCAAGTACAATACCTATAAACCTTGAGTATGGCTTTGTCACAGATAAAATTAATACCATAATATAATCGTGAACTAAACTTGAACTTGTTCAGGTGTTACATACACTGGCCGCTGTGGTTATTTTTACAGTTGTAACTTGCTATGGCAGCGTCTTTCCATAATGTGTTTTTGTAGTTTGTAGTTTGTAGTCAGTTTAGTCACCCTTCTGGGATCATTCCATTTATTGCTATATATTAAAAGATGATGTAGTGATACTTTTGTATCACTGGCATAATCTAAGCAAATTAAAATGGCAAATATTGATTTACATAATTTTTTTAACATTGCCAATCACAAATTTCTCGAAAAAAATTGGAATATAATCCAACGGTATCAAAACAAAGTCAAGGACTTGGAAATGCATACTGTTAATGAGACTATTAGCAAAGTCACGAGCGGCAACTTCTTCATCACATCACATCCAGCTACTCGACAATACCAACCAGAAGACAAGACTCGATAGGATCAAACCTTACAAACTTCTGTAATGTATTATAACAGTGCAAACGCAGAGAGTATACTAACCTACGTAAAGTAGCAATAAATTATTGAAGTATATTGTTGAACTATAAAAAGACACCATTAGTGGCGTTTTTCACACACAAAAAAACGTATAGAAAAAGGAATGTACTTTGGCACGCTGCAAAGAAATAAATGGTCTTAAGAGAACTTGAACGGAGAAAACACATTCCATTAAAACTGATCTATCCTATGTGATGCTACGTTCGTTTCCTATACTATTGTAATATGTCCAAACAATAATAAGCTTTCATAAGAGGATGGAAGTTTAAAAATAGCGTGATATTTCATTTAGTTTGAAAAAAATTGAGTAAATATTAACGTTTAGATTTTAAAAATTATAATGTAATGTTTACGTCAAAAAAGGTTATAGGTATGTTTCTTTGAAACGAAAATTACATATGAGAATACATAAATATATAGCAAGAGTACTTTGGGTCTGAAAACGCACTCAGCGAATAGTTCTAATTTATTTGCTCACGAGCAAAGTGTGTTTTGATAATCCATTGAAACGGGAAAAGCTTAGGACCAGCAGCTACTCAGCATGTATTCAAACCAACCTTAAGATTTTTGGAATACTTCCATTATTTTGTACTACAATCCTTCAAAAGTTGATTTTTTGTCAGATCTAAAGCGAATTAACGATCTCATAGAGTTAAAGACTAGAGTTATACCACGGTTAACATTACGTGATCAAGCAGCAGATTAAATCACATTTCTGAATAACTACTTTAATATTTTTCGGGGGTATTATCCCTAGTGCATTTAATTTTTCCGGTAAAATTCGGAAAAACGAGTTTCTCAGTAATTTGTTTTAACAAATAGCATGAGCGAGAGTGGTTTTAAAAATCCGAGTCGAAGACTTTTCCACTTTCGCTGAGAGTGTTGCCATTTTTTACGGTATTAGCAATTGGACTGGTCGAAAAAACGGCAACTGTGTTGAGTAATATGTATTTCGGTATTGAAATGTTTGTTAAATCTAGCCTCAGGGCACTGTGTCAGATTCAAAAATAACTAGTGAAACAGGAAATAAAAGGAAGAATAATCAACAAAATATTTCTGGTGCTATTTGCTGGATAAATTGTTAAGGAGGCTGAGTCTCCTTAGCCTCCGCCACTGGTAATAGCTCACAATAGTCGAGTGAACTTATTCTGTTTAAATAATTGTTATCATAGTATAGAAACAGAACTGGTTAATTCAGAGTGGCTTCTTTGAAGTTTTCTTTCCGTGCTTGATTTGACAGAATTTATATACTATGTTAATTTGTTCATTGTATCATTTATATTGATAGTCAAGTTAATAAAACGATATAATGAAAAATTTTACAGTTTTTTCAATTCTCACCCAAACCTGCCTTACATAAACAAATTACTTTAATTAGGTTTCCATTCTCATATATGATAGCATTTATTTCACGAGCTTTTCTTTCATATGAGATGTTTGGATGCAAAACGCGGTAATTTTTGTCACATCTTTATTACTCTTTTCACGTTTCATTCCACACTTAATTAAATTTCCAACAGATAAAATAGGTTCTGAATCATAATGTGCTTCTAATTTCGGTTTTTAACCGTCCAAGACAATATATGTCTATAAGGTTTAATCACACTACTATCAAATGAGTTACAATTTCAAAAGTGTAAGCTATTTCCCGACATATTTTTTAGGTATTGCCCACCACCAACAAATTTATATTTCCCTCCATCTATTGAGAAAATAAAAAAATCATTGTACACCCACCAAAGTTTTAAGCTTGCCGTTTGTTATGCATTTTAAAAAAAATTATTCCAATTATTATATACAGACACGGCCAGTCTAGTCGAGGAAAAAAACCATCATAATAGCCTTCCCTTAGCCTCAAAGGCGTTACAATTGATGAACGAGGTTTAATGGATAAAAGGAGTCAAGTATCTAGGTCTGATCTAATATGGTAAATTTCTTCAAAAAATATGTCTACAGCTACCAGTCCTTGCGACTTTCCTCAGGAACTATATAAGTAAAAGAAGTGGGCACAATAGAGCTTCTAGATCTCAGTGAATGTCAACCCTTTGTACGTACAAAGGCCTACTCCTTGACTATCAACTGGCTATGATATAATTAAGAATTTTGAATAGCTTCATACATACTAAATTTCACCGCACCAAACTGGTTAAACAGCGGGAACAAACCATCTCGGCGCGAAAACATTTAATAATTGCTTTTTTTCTAATAAACTATACATCGAACTACAAAGTATAGGTCCTTATTCTGTATTCAAACTATTAGTACATTTAACTATTTTCATACTTCTAAATGCATCCAGCATTCTATTGTTGGATACATTTTTTAACAATTCTATACTTTGTAAACTTATTGAATGATTACAATCTGAATCATGTTCAGCAACACTCGACTTCTCAGTACGCCAATATTTTAAATGATCTACATAATAATATGCTCTTTACAACGAACTTTTACAGACTTTTTAGTCTATAAGTTTATTTCAGAAAGGTATAGGGTAATAAAACCTCATTAGGTATGCAAAGGGAGCACAGAGTGACCCAACGAATATTTAAGCCACTTTCATAGTTTGGCATTGAATTCATAGTAAAATTCTTTCTTTTTATCAAGAGCAGGTAGTACCACCCGGGTTGGGGTCAATATATGGGCTAAGCCTATTGTTATCCATTCACAAACACTGAAAATAGTGTGCAAAGGCGTGCCGGTAGGATATTCGTAAAAAGGAAAGAAGATAGTATTAGGTACACTTATTTTTTATTGAACATTATACAAAAAATACATTATACAGAAATTAAATTATAAAAAATCATAATATTCTTCGTCACCTGAGGAACTGCCATCTCCTCTTGACGTTATATAATTAAGGGGTCGATGGTCCGATTGATCAAGTAGTTAAGATCCCACATTTTCTCCTCTTCTTTAATGACATGCTGGACTGCTTTTCGCCAGTTCTCTGTTGTCACCTCCTTAATGGCTTGATGAAACAGTAGCTTAACGTCTTTCATTTTAAACATCGTGTTGTGTCTTGCGCAGCACAGTTACACTATGTTTTTCTGCTATATCTTCCACGGCGTATTTCATAAAACGATGTTTGTGTAAATTTGCTATAGCTAATAATTCTTTTTTATCAAATTATGTTCAAATTCAATACCAGTTAATAATTTCTTGTTTTCTCCAAGATAAAGTTGGAGTCTTCTCTATGCGTCGAGAATGATAACTTGCGTTATCCATAACTACTACTGAATCAACCGGAGGATATTGTTCAAAAACATCCGGATCCATGTCTTCGTGGTAATCTTCTGTATGGCACGACTGAAAGGTTAGCAAACCTTCTTTTAAAAATCCCTCTTCGCTTCCAATATGGACGATTATTAGTCTTTTCCCTTTACCTGAAGGCACCTTAATACCCGTTGACAGGCCTTTCATGAAAGCTTGGCGAGCACTGGTTATATTTTTGTCTTGCCAAATCTTTGGTACTGTATAACCTTCATTAATCCACGTCTCATCAAGATAAAAGATTTTCTTCTGCTCTGTTCTGTACTGCTTTATACTTCTTAAGTACTTTCGTCTCCAGCAAATGATTTCATCGCTTTCCAGTAAAAGTGCTTTACGGTTATGCTTTTCTCAGACAAAATCCATATTTCTCAAAGTGGTCCATAAAAGTTTTTTAGTTATCAACGGAATACTGTCATCCTGTCCAAGCTCCATTAAAATCTTATCTAGGGTGGGTATTTATTTTTTAAAATAAAAAGAGTGAACTTTTCTTCGAATTACACTTTTGGTGTGGTGGTGGTGTTCATCAAGGACTTTTACTGGTCTGCCTGGACTTTTCTTGGGAGGCTCTACTTGGCCTGCTATCTTTCTCCCCCGCAATAATTTAAAAACTGAGGACTTTCCAGCTCCAGTCATTCGGGAACATCAGTCGACAGTTTCTTGTACAGTAAATTTCGGGTAATCGTACTTTATGCAATCGTGTACATTTAAAATAATAAGTTTTTCATTCACTGATAGTGGAGAATTATTGGAACATCTTTTGGTTGGTGTAAATGTCGCCATTTTATTACTAATCTTGTAGTACTGTGAACACTATTTACGGCTTAACAGCAAATACTGATGCGTTAAACTAAACAAATGTACTTATAAAGGTCAAATAATTTTGGGTAGGGCACCTTGCGGCGCATAGTTATGCCGAATCTGAAATAGGGTTGGAAATAGGGGCAGGGATGAGTTACACGCACCGGTCATTTTCTACCTGAATACTAGTAAGAACACCAAAATTAGGAGCCTCACTTAACATAAGTTCACACTTAATTTCCATCTTTGTTGTACAATAGCTCGAAGACGAATAAAATACAACCCGTAAAATATTTGTTATGATAGAATTCTAATAAAACCTCCTACTCCCTACCCCCGCCAGGGTAAACTATTAGGGCAGTCCCGATAACAGAACATTTATTGGCTTGTTATTGTCTTGAAATTCTATTACAACAAATATCCTAATCACGGTATTTTGTCCGTAATAGACTATAGTTAAGATATTTCATATCATTACAACTAATTTGGTCGGGGTCGAGTTGTCTCCCGAACCGGGCGTTATTACCTGCTTTCGAAAAGGATTATGTTCATGTTGTCCCTCATTCACTTCAGTTATACTTTCTTGAATTTCAACATTTTTTAAAATCCAAAAATTAATGAAAACGTATATTTGATTTCAACAAGACAAAAAACGTGATAAACTTTTTAAGAACAAGTTAATAATTAATCAATTGGACAAGGATCATTACACGTTAACAAAACAATACTTGTGGCATTGTATAAAGATAGGCCTATCTTTATACAATGCTTGGGGCAAGTTAAATTCTGACAAGTAATCTTCCCTAAATAAAGTGTCAATAACCAGAGAAAGCTTGACCCTTTTACGGAGACAACTCGAGCCTAATAAACACCTACCTGCCGGTCTTCGTAGACAATTCGACCCTACCGACTGATTTCATATCTTTTCCAAATCCATTATTTTTTCTTAAGGGTTACCTAATAACTGTTTTGAAGTATTGTTCGATTTGTACACTAAACTTAATAACGCTCTATTGAAAATATTTTTAATCCTTCTACATAACAAGGGTTAAAAGATACTGAAATAAGTTTTTTCACTTTGATTAGTTTAAAAAGTGGTATCGTGGTGAGATTTTTTAAACCTATGGCGACTATTTTTCTATTATACCCGTTAATAACAGCTATATCCCCTATCAAATTATTTCCATTATTATATATTTCGTTATTAAGAGGAAAATAAGTATATATTATGTACTAAGAAATGAAAACTAGCCATTTTATGATTATTACAATGAAAAGAATAAGTTGGGATATACCTGTGAGTAACGGTATCTTTTTTAAAAATGTCAAATTCCAACCTATTTTAATCCTCTTACTGATGTGTCTGAAAATTATAGGTACCTAATTGTACAATCATTTCTAATTCATAAGTGTATTTAATACTTGAAACCTTCGTCAACTGTTGTTTTTTTTGTATAAAATTCAGCAAAATATCATCCACATACCGATACCGCACTCTAGGAAAATACTCAAATTATTTACTAACTAGTGTCTCAAAGCAACTCTTGAATAAATTACCCTTAGCCGTTCCCTCAAATTGTTTATAAAATGGGTCTATACTGAACATAATTTTGATCCACCCAGCAAACACAAATGTATATATTACATAAAAATACATAACAGAGGAGGAACGATTTTTATATAAACCATTTATATATTTTTTACGTAGTATTTATGTAACAAAATTTATAAAGATTTTGTTACATATTCTCAATATTTATATTATAAAATATTTTATACATTGGATATATCTAATTTTATATGTATTCAAGATGTAAATTCTGCTACATAAATATATGT
The DNA here is from genome assembly GCA_949126875.1 of Lochmaea capreae. Lineage (NCBI taxonomy): Eukaryota > Metazoa > Arthropoda > Insecta > Coleoptera > Chrysomelidae > Lochmaea > Lochmaea capreae. Next base: position 23,059,016 of record OX421409.1, on the reverse strand, counting down.
AAGAAATTATATATATTTATTACGTAACATTTGCTATCGCCATACACGCTTGAAAAAGAAGAAGAAAATCATAACCTTTAAATTGTAACACCCACGCTACCACAACTATTAATGATTGAAAAGTTGATCTGTGAGTATAATAACGTTTTTGTCTGTGTGCTTGTGTTTAGAGGATTGAAGAATACATTATGTAAGTATGTAACTAGTTATTTTTTTTTGAGCACGGAATAAAGTTTTTTTCATTTTTGCCGTAACGTTTTTTTTATTTTATATTGGGTTTCATATAACTCGTTACATACTTTACCGCCTTTTCTGTTACCGTATTTATTTGTTTCTCTTTATATATACGTACTTATATAATGTATTTTTTTATTAGTCCGGAGGTACGCAAATTCGAATTCTACCATAAAACTTTAGTCGTTTCCGATGTTCAAATTTTTTTTAAACCGTAGGGACACTCGGTATATATGAACTTGAATTAATTCAGAAAGACAATTAGTATATAGGAAACTTTTTGCTGAAAAATAAATTTAACAACCGCTAGTACCGAAATGGGAGTAGGAATGAGGATATAAATTTGAAAACAATCGATAGAAGTCTCTCTGATCTGTGTTTCTTTGAAAAAGACAAAATTTAAGTTGTTAAATGCCCGGAAGCAGTATACCGTATTTGTGCGACTCCGGACTCCAGAAAATAGTGTTGAAGGCGTACCGCCGATTGATATTAATATTCCGTAAATATTTTATTGTCTTGATTTTTCTTTTATCACCAGGGTTTTTTATGCAAAGAGATAAAATTATTTTGTGATTATTTCTGGTTGCAAAAATTTAGATTGTTAGTTGAAATAAATATACAGTTTCCGATACGAGTATGTTCGAAAACTTTCCGACCGCCGATTTAATATTAAGATTTTGTAGATATTTTCTTTGAGAACTTTAATTACCAGTTCTCATACCTAGGTATGTTGAGTGACAAGTTTTTGTTATGGTTTCTTTCTTTTGTTTCAAATAAAGATTTGTCTGGTGTCTTTATGATTTTGGTTGCTGCAGTTTTTATACATAGGTAATTAAAACTGGTATGGTTGGTGATATATTTTAACTTTATTCTGGCCTTGATATTTTTACTCTGTGTCGATAATCAGGTACCTTTTAAACTCGTGAAATTTATTCCAGGAATAGTAGTTTATAATATTTTTTTTTCTTTCGTATTTCTTTTAAATCCAAAGGTTTTCTCGGACTTGGAAGAGGCTTAGCCACAACTTGTTCGACTAACCGGCAGATTTAAACCGTTCTTACATCGTACCGTGTACCAGTTTATTTCTTTCAGTTTCTGAATAATTTTTTTTATTATTTCGTTGAATCCAAAGCGTTTGTCGAACCTGGAAGAGGCTTAGCCACAACTTGTTCGATTAACCGGCAGATTCAAACCGTTCTTTCATTTTACCACGGACCTTTTTGTTTCCTTGATTGCCTAAATATTATATTTTTTCTTTGTTTCTTTTGAATCCAAAGCGTTTTTTGGACTTGGAAGAGGCTTAGCCACAACTCGTTTGATTAACCGGCAGATTTAAATCTTTCTTATATCGTCCAGTGGACTAATTCAATTTTTTTTCCGTGCCTAAATATTATTCTTTGTATTTCTTGTGAATCCGAAGGGTCTCTCGAACTTGGAAGAGGCTTAGCCACAACTAGTTCGATTGCCTGGCCGATTTAATTTTTTTCGCCGTCTCGTGTGCAATATATATTGACTTTACACTAGTTTTCTGTATTTCCTTTGAATCCCAAGGGTTCCTTGAACTTGGAAGAGGCTTAGCCACAACTTGTTCGAGTACCTGGCAGATTTATAAAGTTCTTTCACCGTCTCACGAACTTATATACTATCTCACTGTCTAAATAGGAAATTCCCGTGTCTCATTTGGATCCGAAGGGTTTCTTGAGCTTGGAAGAGGCTTAGCCACAATTTGTTCAGTTACCCGGCAGATTTGAGCTATATTTGACGATTCTGACCCGCCCTGATTGTTACGTCCGTTAAATCCCCGGTATAAGTAATAAATACCTTATTTTCTTTCCTCCGTTATTTTGCGTGTCCCTGTATATTTTTGAATTAAATCAACCACAAAGTATTAATAAACAAAAGGTTTGAAGTGCTGTTTTATTCGTTGGCTACCGTAACTTAAGTACTTGAGTACCGATATTCGGCTTGTCCGAATTGTATACAATCCGTTAAAGTAAAATTCAACAAGACCCCTGGAATTCGCCGTAACCTGAGGCTATCTGGAACTCTTGACGCTAAGGGTCAAGGGGCCGTGGAGCAAACCACGTTAAAAATCTGGCGCCCGAGATTTGAACCGAAATTTAACATCAAGGGTGTCCATAGTGACGTGTAGAAGGAAGGAAACGCGTTACAAGTACTATTATATTATTATTATCAGAGATATGTCTCTTACTTTTTTGAACAGGCACGCACGTGGATAAGGCTGAGTAAGCAGAGACTCCATAGGGAAAAGAAGGGTGAAACAGTAACCCTTCAAAACAAGGGATAATATTAGTTTTCTATTATTTTTTATATTTTGTTATCATTTAGTTTTTGAATATTTTTAGATTTTGTTTTGCAATATTTTTGTTACAGTATTGTATTGTAAATGTTAATTATTTTATTAAAATAAATGTACTTATATGCATTCATTTGCTGTTTTTTTTAGTAACTAAGAAAACATCCACCAGCTACTAAATATTCCAAATAAAGATAAATACCATTTACAATATATAAATATTCAGTTGCTTTATTATGTTTGAAATATTCAAAAGGTAGGTATTGAATAATAGGTATAGTTACAATAATTCCTTTTTTCTTTTGACCCTCATCCATAATAAAAATATTGTATTTCATTTCATCTATGGAAAATAATGTTTTAACAGATTTTTCTCAAATAATTTTTTTATAGATCCAATGAAATAAAATATTTTAAGTAAGGGGTGAGACAAAAGTAAAAATAGGTAACTTTTGTTACATCTATATTATGTAATATTTAATAAATAAATATTCTCTAGATATTATCTCATTTTTACATATATATTACATAGTGATTTGGACATATTTGAGATGTAATATAATTTACATAATAGATATGTAATATGAATATGTATCTTTTATATCATTATTGTTCTCTAGCTGTGACGGCCTTTGTCAGTATTCAATAGATAAATATTGTCTAGTTGTGACTTCAGTTTTATATAACTGTGACTTTTATATTTCAAAAATTACATAACATAAATGTATTCAATATGTTTTTGTGTTTGCTGGGCATGCACATCTTTGCCAAAATAATCAGCGGTAACGTCGCGACTCCAACTATTGTAAACAAGCAAATCCTTCAAGTACTGCAAGGGATGTGGAATTGGCACACTATGAAATAAATATGGAACTATAAGTGTATTTATAAAGAAAAGATAAAACGATGAAAAACCCATTTTTTCGAGCGTACCATTGGCGTAGGTGTTTTGCCAACATTTAAATTAAAAAAAAAATAGAAAAAAGACAGCAGTTAAAAATATATGTTATATTTTAACCTGATAGAGAAATTGTTTATTATGCGTGTTCTAATAAAGTAATTTGTTTTAATAAATTTCATAGAACTTTTTACATATTTACTATTTTCTTTACTAATACTATACTACTATATACCACGGTACTTGAAATGTAAGTTTCCCCCAATTGCGGCGGCGCCTATGAGAATAGTTTATCCCTTGCCTTCTATTGTTCTCTGTTTTGGGTTCCATTGTATTCTCCGGTCGAACAGGGTGGGGTATATAAAAATAAAGGATTTTTACCTGAGGTACAATTTTTAAGAGTATCTTCAATGAAACCCTATTTAGTTTTTATAATTGTTTACTATACGAGTTGACGAAAGTATTCTCAGCATAAAGAAAAAATATTAACATAGAAAGAAGCACATAGATCGGCAATGTACATAAATTGATAAATAGGTAATAATAATTTGGAGTTTATTAACAATTGAGAGATAATATAATAAAAATAACGGGGTTTAAAAAGACGCATTCAAATGTCTATGAAAAGATCCATAGGGATTAGTAGTGCGTGTAAAATCAGCTGAATTCTCAGTCCAAAGAGATAGTGGAAAGAGGGTCTCGTCTATTATATAATTATATCAGTTAAATAGTCGAAAATGTTCTTGTATATGTTTAGTAACTGTTAAACTTTCATCACATTCGCCCAAAGTGAAAACAAATGATTCACACTTTCACAAGTCCTCCACTTCTCACTACTTTTCAGGACCTTTTGAAAACCATATTTATCGTGCCTCATTAATACTGCCGTCCTAAGAGTAGTTGTCCTAAGTGCAAAATTTGTCATATCGAGATATTGGTATATTTGGAATGCTCTTTGTGTTCTCTAGCTGTCTACAAACTTACAAAGTCCTATCTACTTCAATAAACCCAGTATTTCACTAAAATTCTTGTCCTATGTGAAAATATATCATGCTTTCCTAGTTCAAATTGTCCCTTCTAAAATATACTAAGACAGTTTGTCCTATCTCAAAATATTTTTGTACTTAGGACAACTAAGCTTGGTAATATGTAGATATTGCCGGAAATTCGCGCCGATGTTAGATTAGATTAGATTTTATGAGGTGGCTTTCGGCCTCATCCACTGCGACCTTTTCAGATCTATTGTGGTCCTCTCAAACTCTAGATTACATTCTCCAGCCTGACTCTTTTTAAAAAGTCTATTAGCGTGGAGACTGAACCTTCCATATAGCTCTCTGCCACTGGCTTTTCTTCGCCTAATGCAAAAACTTCACATTTGCCAGGCTATCGCACTGACATAGAATGTGTTCCGCCGTTTCTGCTTCTAGGTGACAAAGCCTGCACGTATCTTCGTTTGTCAATCCCATCAGCTTTAAATGCCTATTGAGCTTACAGTGCCCCGTTAACAGACCCACTACAGCTTTAACAGTTTTCCTGTCTTTGGCCATCAGATCTGCTGTAAATTTTGGCGAGTGTTCTAATATGAACTGTTTCGCTTGCCTCTGTCCTGGTGAGTTCCTCCACCATTTCAGAGATTTGTGGGAGACCCACTTCTTTGTTTGTTTCCTTGTTATGGTTTTTGCAACGCCGCAGAAGGGTTCCGGCCCAACGAACGGCATTGATGAGCCTTGCTTGGCCATTTCATCTGCTTTTTCGTTGCCCTTATGCCCCTCTTGCCCCGGTACCCAGGCTACCGTAACATTGCTACGCTCACCCAGTGTGTTTAGGGCCCGCACACAATCCCATACTAGCTTAGAATTGACCTCTACGGAGTTGAGTGCCTTTGGCGCTGCTTGGCTGTCTGTGAAGATGGCAATTGAACGATATGTTCTCTTCTGCCTTTTAATTTCTTCCACACAGTGGTGAATCGCCGTAATTTCCGCCTGGAAAATTGTGACGTTCCTTGATAGGCTTACTGGGAAGGCTATCCCTTGCTTTAGCCCTACTATACCGGCTCCTACGCCGTCTAACGTCTTTGACCCGTCTGTATACCAAAAAACATCTGCATGTATGGGTACACCTTTTTTCCAGTCTTCCCTGTTTGGTATAGTTACTTTGAACTTATTTTCGAAGCTATATCTCGTAGCTATTGCATCGATGGGCTGTCCCATAACGCAGTCCGCCTTTAGCTCCTCGATTAGCTTCCAGTTGTCAGCACTATGCGTTTGGCTTATATGTTGCTGGCTATGTATTAATCTGTGCATTACAGATCTCGCTTCACCTTGTATGAATATGTGTAGAGGTGGCAGATTCATCAAGACTTCCATTGCAGCTGTAGGAGTAGTTATTATGGCACCTGTAACACACAGGCAGGCCAGCCTTTGTGTGTTATTCAACAGCCTTATTGCTCCTACTTGCTGCGTCTTTGTCCACCACCCCACGGACCCATAAGTTATCATTGGTCGGACAACCTTTGTGTATAACCACAGGGTCATTTTTGGGTTGAGTCCCCAGTTCTTACCGCACAGTCTTCTACATCTGCCTAAAGACATGATAGCTTTCTGTGTGGTTTTCACTATGTGAGTATTCCAAGTGAGCCTATGATCAAAAATTATCCCTAGATATTTTGTTTCTTTGGCAAATGGAATCTCTGTTTCTCCTAGCACTGGTGGTTTTAGGCCTTGCAGTGCTGTTCTTTTTGTAAAGTTGACAATTTGCGTTTTTTGAGCGTTGACCGTCAGTCTCTCTTGTTTACACCAGTTGTCTATCATATTTAGAGCTATCTGCATTCTTTCAGATATTACTCCAGCAAACTTACCTTTTACCACAATTACTATGTCATCGGCGTATCCTAGGCAATAAAAATCTTCCTTGGACAAATCATTGAGGAGATCGTCTACTAAGGTTGCCCAAAGTAGTGGTGAGAGAACTCCTCCCTGTGGGCATCCTCCACCTGCTCTTGCTTTGATGGTAGCTTGACCCAGAGTGGATATTACTGTCCTGTTCTCCAGGGCGGCCTTTATCCATCTGCATATCACAGCAGGTGTGCCTCGTCTACTCATTGCGTTTATCAGTGAATTGGTAGTAACATTATTGAATGCTCCCTCGATGTCTAGAAACGCGGCCATTGCTATTTCTTTGTCTTCCATTGACTTTGAAATAAGCCTATTCAGATCATCCAACACTGAGTCCGTAGATTTTCCAGGTTGGTATGCGTATTGACGATTACTTAGAGGGTTATCTTCTAGCACTTCGTCTCTTATGTACCTGTCCAAAAGCCTTTCTAGCGTTTTCAGTAGAAAGGAGGACAAGCTTATTGGTCTATAAGACTTTGGTGTTAGGTCTGATATTTTACCTACTTTAGGTAGATATATGACTTTAACTTTTTGCCATATTTCCGGTATTACCCCCCATGCCAGGCTGGCTTTGAGGATCTTACTTAAATGCGGTATCAGTATTTCCATACCCATCTGCAAGAGTATGGGATATATACCATCGGTCCCTGGGGACTTATATGGCAGGAATTTATTTATTGCCCATCTAATTCTGTTCGGTCTTGTGACTTCTGTGGCTATTTCCCAATCTATTGGCCGTGGCCTACTTGGCCTATGGTCTTGATTGATTTGCCTAACAGAGTCGTTCAGAATAGTTGAGGCCGGAAAGTGGACGTTTATTAGTTCCTCAAAACTCTCCTCTTTGGTTTCTGTGTAAGTGCCATTAGCTTTCTTAATGAAATCTACTTCTTTTATGGTTGATCCATCCTTTGCCAGGACTTTATGGATTCGAGAGCACGCCGGGACATCTCTAATTTCCTCGCAAAACTTTTTCCATGAATTCCTTTTGGCGCGCCGATGTTAGTTGAATATGTCCTGTCTATGACACTTAGGACAATTACATCAAGCATAAAATGATAAATAGCAGAACCAAAAATATGTTAAAGGGCCATTTACTGATCCCGTAGTAAAAACACAATGTCGAGGTATTACTTCTGAAAGAAAGTGCAATTTGGTTACAGTCTTAAAGTCGCATATACCCGAGAATAGAATGAAATTTTGGGAGAGTTTACCAGTCAATGACAATGTTCTTACCAGTATCGATGAGTAGTACCATTTTTGGAATCTAATAATAACACGGCTTGGTGTTATTTAATATTTTTGTATTTTTGATAGTTAAGTATTTTATAATATGTTCATACAAATTTTTCACTTACGACAATAAATATGCATTTTTCTTGTATTTTACTTGGTCTCATTGTCCTATCTACCATTGCAATCAAAGTACTCCTCCAAATTTAGACAAATAAGGTAAAATTATAATTACTTTAATTATCACTTGAATTGTGCGCTTATTTGAAGAAACAAAAAATAAAAAATAAAAAAAATATTTGCATAAACACAAAAACTTTATTATCTCAAAATGCAGAATTAACACATAGGACAACAACTCTTAGGACGGCAGAATAGTCATCTGTAGTGGCGCGACAAACGTTTGTGAATACCATGATATAGGTATTTAAAATAAAGTGTCATCCTTAAATTAAATACGTGTTTGCATTATTACAAATTATAGATAAAGTCCGGCTAGAAACGACCTATTTTTTTAGTGAGTAGTAATAATTAAGTACTAAATTCTTGTTCAGTTAAATATTTATCCTGATGCGAATGTTTGGAATTGTTGAACATCAGGCAATAACTTAGGGTATACCTGCAGGGGAATATACCTTTTGGACGCCGCGGTCAGTTTTACCCAAATTTAATCCTTTCACTATTCGAAAGGTATGGACCACTTGGTCGCCAAAGCTGGAATAAGGGTTCCAAGAAAATTATGGGCTTATTTAATTACTCTAATACTAATATGGGTTTGTGACCTGTCGACAACCAAAATAAAAATATTTTTCATCAGTTAGTTGTCTGCATTCTTACTGAAAAGATTAATTTTTTTATTTGAAAAGTGATTCTCTAACCTAACCTAACCACAAACACTTCTGCTTTTTATTCAGCGCATCCCGATATATTCAAATTTGTGGATGTAATTCTCGATATTCTGTTGAATACTTATGTGAAATTAAACAGTACACATATACCTAACAAAATTAAAAACGCTAATTACAAAAAACGGCATGCGTATTTAACGAACGTAATAGAATAATACAAAAATAAGATTCTGTACCATATCATATCAGTTAAACTATTTTCTTCTTAAAAATATTATTTTCAATAAATCGAATTAAATACCTTTAATGATTGATAACTACGGCGACCAAGAAGCCTAACTGATTTTAAAACTGGCGACCAGGTGGTCGATGACATTATGGAACCCCCGCTGACAAAACTGACCGCGGCGACCAAGTTGCCAACACCCATTGTTTTAACTGGATTGACATTTGGGATCTAATATTCATCTAACATCCACCTAACATAATTCTTTCGAATCATTGTGGTAATAACCAAGAAAATATTGTTAAGGAATGTTGCACTTAAATTGGAAAAGTTATGTGCCCGTAATAGGTGTCTAATATTTGGAAATATAAGAACATAATTTTTAGCGTTTTGAATTACCTATCGCTCTCTAAACCATCCCAATACCCAATTACTGCCTCTGCCAAAAAAAAAATGGATGATTATTTTAGAAATGTTTAATGTGTGCATACTATAGTAATTGACCAAGCACGGAAACGATCAATAAATAAATATTGGGCATGGTAAACGATATACTCGTACCTACATTTATTTAGTTTAGTGTATAATTTTTTGTCCACAGACGTCCTTGCAACAATAAAACAATTCGTTACAAACTCAAAGTCAACTACTTCCCGTATGCTCTCAATTAAACGAGCTTAAAATATACAATAAAAAACCTGCTAGCGAGCCGGGCCCTTAAGGCAATAACAATACTACATAAAATACAATTTCAACCATAGGACGCCTACAATGTAGCGAGTACTGACTTGATCAGCAGCGCAAAATATTTTTAAAATCATAATGAAATTACTCACTGCGATATTGGTTTCCTTTGCTCTTGCCGCTTGTTCACCGACCGGATACATTATACCGGCAGTTGATATTTCCGCGCTGATTTCCAGCCAATACCACGCTCAAGACAATTTAGGGCAATATATCTATGGTTTCGTCAATAAATTAAGTGCTAAGTCCGAAGCTAGGTCCTTAGATGGCTCCGTTCTGGGAAGCTACAGTTATATGGACGCTAATGGTAAAATCCAATTAGTTGAATATACTGCTGATGAAAATGGATTCGCTGCATCTAATATGCCAGTAGCGCCAAGTCTACCCGAAACACCAATTATTACAGCTCCTACTCCTGTTCAAGATCTTCCTGAAGTTGTGGAAGCTAGAGCTAAACACCTGGCAGTTGTAGAAGAAGTTAAGGTATTTATAATTTCTTAAAAGATGAGGGGAAAAGAAAACTGTTACTTTTTTAAAGAATGAATGTGTATAAAAACTGTTTCCCCATTTGTTTCTTAAAACTTTGCACATTTTCTTGTTATTATATACAGTGCAGTTTTTATTTATTATTTTTAATCAAGCTCTGAAAAATAATTTGGCACATTTATTAGCTTCTATGATAAATCATAATTATTATAAACCTAAATCTTATTACAGTTTCCTGTAATATTGTCGTATTTAATAGAGTGAATGTATCAACAGATGTCGAAAGAATAATTATAAATATTCAACGCTCTATGAATTTTTGAAAAATAATATTTTTCAAAAACAGTGGCCGTTCAACTAAGGAGCAACAACTACTTGCACCGCCGGATATTGAATTACACCCCAAAGTCAAACGGGGTGGTATATCTACAAGATATATTACTGGAAGACATGTATTGATTGTGATTGAAGTGTACTCTTCAGTCCGTACTCATAGAGTGTTGAATATTTATAATTATTCTTTCGACATCTATCAATATCGAACTGGTACACGTTCCTATGGCGTAAATTTTTAATTAAAAGATACTGGGGTTTTCTCCCAAACTTTCGGAGTGTTCCATTGAATGGCACTCTTCGGATTAGTCGACCATTTTTCTAATATAATTGATTTCGTATCTCCATACAATTCCAACGAAAGACTGAACACCCTGTATAACATAATTTCCTTACATCAGAAATTGACAACCTTCTTTATTAATACTATTTATCTGATATATACTAACAAAACAGTTTTACTATTTTTTTTTAAATAAAAGTGGTCTTGAAGATATCTGCTTTTTGTAAGGAAGAAATGGGATGGTCGAATTTGCGGTAATGCAATGTATATGCCAATTTTCGAATATCAAAAATACGATTTTGGAATCGTCTGCGATTTTTTTCATTTTATGAAAAAATTCGACTGATTTCGAAACTGCGGCCCCAGAGACGGCACGAAGGAAATAACTCCTGACATGCTACAAAATGTCAGGAGATCCTTTGCAGAAATGCTTCAAAGATGCCTTTCAGAAAACATACGCCACTTCAAACATTTCTATCCTAACTATACTGTTTATTCCCATCAGTTTGTAATTTAAATTTAATATTTGGTATTGTATGTTTCATATTTATTTTCATTATTATGTGAGCTAACTGACAAGTTCTGATTAAATCATTTGAAATGTCAGTTTTTGCAAAAACTTTCAGAATTAAACCAAGGCAGTATTGGGAAAGAGATGATAAAAAGATCAACAGTGTTTCATTTTGAAAATATCAATGCACTTCAAAAACGACTAAATATTACATTAATTTTTAGACACCTGGTATCATAAGAATGTATTATAACGACACTGTGAAATTTGTAGGACTGAAAGTGCTACTTTATTTTACTAGTCTGAAAATTGCAAGACGAGTGAAACGAGTCGAGCAACAAACTAACACATTCAGCCGTGGCGTACACAACATGTTTTTGGCGACGATTTAAATAAATCTACTAAAATCAAATTCATCCTAGAAAATAATTAATTAAAACAGAATTAATGATCAATTTATTTAATATTATTCGAGATATACAACCTACGTATTTGCAATATTGATATATTTTATTTAGTTGCATGAAAGTAATATTAATTGTGTCCAGGACCACTTAATAATAAGTCAATATTTTACCTCTTAACAAAAGGTATATTTTACCCATATATCTACTAGAGTGAATTAGGAACTTATAATTTAGGCTTTTCTACACAATATCGCCCATCTCTACATGTCACATTATTGGACGTACTCAGAAATTTATTAATTTTGACGTTAGAATTGTCAATAATACCAAATACCAAATTATTACTTTCCGTTCTACACTCGCATTATTTACTTAACTTTTATTTAACGTCGTGGACAAAGTACCTATAGTATTCTACTCGCAATTTATGGCCATTATGCACTCGGGTGACTTGCGCCCCTCGCATATCTGGCTATCATAAATTGCTCGTTCAATAATATACTATTATCGAACCGGATGAAGAAGGAATATTTACATTTCTATTTGTTGTACTGGATGTTGATGGAATATTTGTGGATGTGTTTGTCACTTTGATTGAATTTGAGTATTGATTAACATTACTGGTAGAACAAAGTATTCTGTTAGCAACGTCAATCTTTTTATTTATTGAGTCATCTATGTAACCCTCCGCGACGGTGGATGATTTATTACATCCACCATGTCTTTTTAATACCAGATGATCTTCGCCAGTATCAGCTAAAAGGGATACTGAGGTTCATCTAAAGCAGTGCCCTGTATAATCCTCTCGATTTTGTAACTACAGATATTGGGCAATATTACATGGTATTTTACTAAAAAATTGAATAGATGAGGCTTTTACTTGATGAAGATTCATTGTTTTATTTCATAGTTATTTTACTAAAGTATGAATTTCCACAAGTTGCCTTTGTGATAGCCGATAAAGAAATTTGAATGATTTGTATGTGGAGGTACGAAATAATTCAATCCGATTGATACCAGCTCAAATTTTGTTTGTTACAGTAAATGTGAGTTGTTTGCCAGATTTTTATCTTGAATGTCATTCAATTTTAATTTTCTTAATCGTAATCCACCTGCCACAGCTATTATTAGACAAATCTAAAAGAAAACCTATTAATATTAAATACCTTCCACATGAGATATATTTCATCTGGCGAATTTTTACAAAAATTCCATTATATTTTCCCTGTTTAAAGTTTTCGACTTCTTTGCAGTGTACCCTTTGTTTTGTTTCCTCAGGATATTGATGAAATTGGGATATTTGTGGAGTGAACATCTTTTTTTGTTGCGAGTGTAGTTTCAACTATTGAATATGTGGACCACAAAGTAGAACTTTTCCAATTTATTGATTTTTCAGAAGAATAGGCGAGTACTACGTTTTCCATTGAATATTTCGCCTTTTTCTGATGGCTTCATTTAATAAATAGTTACTGTTTCTCGTATCTTGCATGATATTTATCCGGCAATGAGTTTAGATCGGCCGCATTGCTCTCCTCGGTGAGGTCAGGCGGTGTGAATTCAAGTAAATCGTCATCGCTGATACTTTCTTCATTTATATTCATTTTTCAATCTATATGAGGAAAATCAATAACTACTGGAAGAGATTAATAATAATTGGAGGTTGTGTCCATTGACGTCGGTGCAGTTACATTTAGGAAGTTGTTAAAGCTGTCTACCCCAGAGCGCCCAGAAAGTGTTTCGTAGCAAGGAATTGTCACTTTCAGTCCATGGAACTTATAGAACGTAACTTTCGATACTTAAATGAATACAGGAAGCGCTACTTTCAGAAGTAGTCGTTAAAAAAAGTTTTCGGAATTGGACAATGAATAATATTATGGGAAGTATGCAAAATAAAAAAATAACAGAAGTGTACCTGTAACGGCTGCAACGTTGAGTAGGTTTATAAAAAAAATTGTGGCTGAAGAGTACTACTACAGAGGAATTTTAAGGTAATACCAAAAAACTATACTGTTCCATTCAACATAGCCCCTGTTTGACACAGTTTTGATGAAGGCTCTATTATGTATACATGTAATTATACTACAAGGCCATGATCATGGCGCGCAGTGCAGGAATCTCAAACTTTTGCTCATGTAGTGTATATATTACTTTTTTTACTACCTCGGTTACCTAAAAGTACGAAAATAATTAACCAACATTAGCATGGACCATTCCAGAATAACGACACTGACAGGTCGTTGGCCATATAGGTCAGTGGCGGTCATAGGGGGGGGGGCCACGGGGGCCATGGCCCCCCCCTAGCTCAACCGTAGTTGTTCAGAAATTTAAAATAATAACATTCTCGTGTAATTATCTTCATGTGTAATTAACAATTACCTAAAAAACACTTTAAAATAAAATAAGTCGAAAATACTTTTCTGATCTTTGGCACTTGGACAAAGCAGGTAGAAGACCATATATTATACAATTCACTTCTTTCGCAATTAATGACGACAAACACTTAACCAATGCTTCGTCAAGTCTTCATTTTTTTGTAAATCCATAGTATTTTATACCGCCTCTTTCGTATTGCGATTGGTATTTTTGCATGTAGCCACCGCTCAGCCCGGCATTATGGTCTTATAATTAAAGTAAAATAAAGTTAAACGTTTTAAAACAAAAAAAAAACACTTAGATCAACTCTATAATGATTTTAAACACTGGCTTAGCATAAAACAATATCAATTAACGCAGAAGAATAGCAAAACCTCAGGAAAAACAAACTAAACACGTACAACTCTATCCAACAATTTCTGATTCTGATTCCAAGGTGACGTCATGCTCAGAGCGTGCACAATTTGAGTCAACCAGTCAGCATACCGTGTATTTTTACCGTGGTTCAGTCGTATCACACAATCGCCCATGGCCCCCCCTCTCAAAGTGTATATGACCGCCACTGATATAGGTCTGGGTCCTCATATCATATTCAATTCAGTTTTTGTTACTGGTGAACAACGGACGACAGCTAGACTTCAATTAGTAAAAAGTTCTTGAAGTTATCTAAAATTCCATCGTTTTGTAGTGTTGTTAAGTGTGGAATGCGAAGCAAGAGATAAGATATCTTTTTTTTATTTCCGGCTGTTTCAACCAAGTGAGGTGACTATTTAATAGAGGAGGTCAGTCTAAGGTCAGTGTAGCCAATAAAAAGTGGTTTTTCTTACAAGAATGACAGTTAATGTCTATCATTCAAAACGTAAGGTTTTTGCAGGTTTTTTTATCATTGCGAACATCTATTGATATGCATTTGTGAAATGTGTTTGTGTGTGTTTATGATTTTTGTGCAATTTTTTTTATTTTTATTCTATTTGTAGTGATGTTTTAATTTGTTGGGCACCAATGATTTTGTGAAATTTGATTTATGGTTTTATATAGTATCATACACCACTTACCGATTTTTATGATGACTCTATAAAACTCAGGTTGGGTTCAGGTATTCAATACTTACTTTATTTAATTTTATTTTATTGATTTAATAAAAAATCCTATTTTCTTTTTTTGTTTAATCACTCTAATTATTTTGTTTCAAATCTTTAAGCCGGTCCTGTGATCTTACCCTTGAAAAACTGGAACTGTTTGCAGTGAGCTAAGTTTGCCAACCGTATTGAAATGAAAAAGACTCTTTAGTTTTGTAATTTGTGAAGTGTTAATGAATTTGTTAATTTATTGGAAAGTGTTTCAACACAGATTTGATAATTGAAAATACAAAAAAGATTTAAAAACTCTTATCTAAATTACTTTTCACTCCTGAACATTCATACTAATGAAAGTTAATATCTAATTTATACATAAGTTATGCAACACTTTTTGCATACATGTAAAAAGAATAATAGACAAATTCCTTGTGCTACAAGTTTAAAAACATCTGTTTTTATCAAAATGGACTATTCCACGACCACAATGAGGAGAAATAAAATAAATATCACATTTTTGTTATAATCACACACATGTAAGTCGATTATTCAAATTATAGTTTATTAAATACCTTTTGTCTTCTAATTTTTGAAACTTGAATAATTACTTCTTTTTATGTTTCAGACCGCTCTGGGTCTGGCTTTCCTTGGTTGGGATTGCTTCGCTCTGGTTCCGTCGTCAGTTTTTGAGAATTTTCAGTATTAATGGCCTCTTAGAGTTTCCACTTATGGTTTATTTGAAGATTTCGTTAATTTTGATGGATATTTACCATCGGATTTTAGCATGAACTTGTTATGAAGGTTAGTGGCACTTTTTCACTATATATTTTCACCTTTTACTTTATCGTGACTTAATTTTTAAATTATTTTAACAATATAATAAAAATTTGCTTATCAATTCTGTATCTTTTTTAGCTCAGCGATGCTTTCTTCCCCATTTCTTATCAATAACCCCGTATTTCAATTTTTTCTACAATCAACAACCATGTGTCTCTTAGTTTAAAGTTTTTTCAGCTGACCAATCAAATTCATTTGACAATTTTTGATTTTTATTACTTGACATAATTATTTAATTATATGATCTTTTTCTGATATGCAAGATTATTATTAATGTCTTTAAATACTTAATTGTTTTTTTATCGTTTAGTTCCTAATTTTTTAAATATTATTTTACATTTGTTTTTATTTCTGTTACTAGGTCTTTTCTTCCGTTCGAATTGACAAATCTAAGTTCACACTTAACTATGTTCATAAATGTACTCTTTCTAATTTTACTAATGTCAGATTTTATAACCTAACCTTGCCAGGAAACTTTTATAAAGCTTTTGAAGATTCTGAAATTATGTGAAAAGGATTTTAATTAATTAGAAAGAAGTCATCAAGATTCCTGTTTAAAGTTTAAATATATTTTAGGTGATTTGTTTATTTTTATTTTGTTAAGTTTAATTCAAATTTTAGTTTATTTTTCAAATGTTTTAGTTACATTATAAATTTCAAACTGTCTTTTCTAGTTTGATTTATTTTTCTTTGTTTTAAGGGAAATTTTCCTTTTAAATAGTTTTCATTAATAAATTTTATACTGAAATAACCCTTGTTTGGTGTATGTGATGTATGATATTATTTTCCATATCACTATATTGCTTTACCAAAACAATGAATATACCCCCGAAGCATAAATCTTAAAATTTAAAATGACGTTTTAGCTGAATAATCAACGCATTAATTACCAATAATTCCAGAAACTTTTGGCATGTCACCATTTCATTTCTGTTATTCTGTCACTAGATTTTTAATGATATTCGTTTAATCGTTCATGTTTATTTTCAATTAGACATTTCTAGTTCTAGTTAGGATTATCTCTTAATTCTTCCGATTGCTTTTTCCAGTGACATCTGATATAACTAGTGACATGATGACAGAAATGGAATGGTGAATTTCCAAAAGTGCCTAGAAATATTGGCGATCGATGCGTTGAGTATTCAGCTAAAAAGTCATTTTATTCACGCTTCGGGGGTGTATTCATTGTCTTAATAAAGCAATTTAGATGTTCATAATGATAAAAAATTCAGAGACAGTTCACTGACTGCGCTATGTGTTATTTGTAAAGTTTTTATTATTTAAATCAAATATAATATATATTACATTGACAATGTTCGCGTTCATCCCAGCAAAGTTGATCAGGTAGCGATTTTCAGAGTAATCCATCATTTCTCAATTCTGCTGAACGTTCTAATCTTGATACAACGACATAATCAAATTTTATTTGACATATGACTGCAATGATTCATTTATCTGCGATTTTAATTTAGTTTAATAGTTCCCAGTGAAATAACAGCATTCACACCTGAACAGTTGACAAAACAGGTGTTCAGCGGGAAATTACTGATCACTCCGGTAGCGCTACGTTGAGATGAACGCGACCATTGTTCTACAAAGTCTTGACAACCAACTGACTTATACCACATGTCAAAACATAAACTTCAACTCCATCTGATCGTGGTACCCAACCACAGAGTACACCATCTAACAAGAGGCGAAAGAAAGTAGTTTTCGTGATCTCAAATTTGTGTGCACATGCGTGAATTAATTAGTTTATCTGTCAATGTCAAGTCATCACTTCCGTTCATTTCCCTCAGTTCACCGTGTTGCCGGTTTGTCAGTAATTACTGACTTTCCTGGAAATGAATTATCCTGCCAGGCGTGTGTGCAATACCATATATTTTATCCACTATCTTCCCAAAACAAATTTGAAGATGATTCTTCATTCAAAATTTATGTGACCTAAAATGAAATGTGACGTTTGTCAAGAATTAGTTTGAAATGTTACTGAAGTTGGTGACGGAAAATCATTGATGAAATTCAATAAACGTCATTCCTACTATTATTTTAAACGATTTTCAATTTTTGAGAATTTCTACATAATATTGTCTAAGGACATTTTCTAGAGTTCATTTTTGATATTCATTTTATAAAATGAATAAATTTCCAGGTAATTTCTTTAAAAAAGTATAGAATTTCATTATTAACCTAAGGCGTGTTGTATCGAACACCTAAACTCGGTTTAATTATAACTAATGTTTAGACTGATGTAATTGATGATAATAAATAAATCAATATGTCACAGTCTAAACATCAGTTATAATTAAACTGAGTTTAGGTGTTCGGTACAAGGCGCCCCTAGGTGAATAATGATTATTTACCTAATAAAAGGTGTTGTCATGTTAGTAGTTAAAAAAATCATCATCAACACTACTATTTTTCTTAGTGTAGTTATGGTTTTACTTCGAATCAATACTCGTATTACTTTTCTCAGTGTATCAGGTAGTTTATGTTTCAATGCCTCGACGTATTTCCGCTCAATATCGTGTAAGTCCGACTTCAAAGGAGCCGACAAAGCTTTCGTCTCTTGTTAGATGGTGTACTCTGTGACCCAACCTAATATGACCGACCTGTTAGCTGATCTGGAATGGTCTATTTGTAAATAAATTTTGAGGTTATAAGAGAACCTGACTTTTTGTGTGTTTTGGCATGTACTGGAAATCATTTAGTTGTTAGACAGACTTTCTAGATCTAGAACAATGTCAAGCTACACCAATCTACATCTACACTAATATTATGAAAAGGAAAGATTTGTATTGTATGTAACGAATAAACTTAAAAACTACTGGACCGATTTCAAAAAAACTTCTGCCGTTAAAAAGCTAAATTATCACTGAGTAACATAGGCTTTATTTATTACTAGAAAAAATAATACATCCTTAGAAATTCCGAAAAAAATTGATGAAAGAACAAAAATAATGTTCTATAATATTTTAGAACATATCAGTATATCCAAAAAACTTAGCGAGACCATAGGTCCAACTATTGTAGTTATCTCACCATAATTACTTCTTCTCATTTTAAATTATTTAAATTATAGAAATGCCGATCAAAATCAGACCATGTTATCCATACCTTTGTATTAATTCTTATCCAAATAAATTATTTCGTATTTAAGACTGTTTTAATACCTGTTGATTACTTTTTGAATTATTGAAATCAAACATTCCATTCAAAAGATTACGAAATTAAAAATCTCTTTATATGTTTTAAATGAAACTAAAGGTTTATAATCAACTCCACTTTAATACTAAAAAATATATGAAAACTAAATTGAATTGATAATTATTTCGATATCTAAAAATAGTATCGTCAGAATGACAGAAGTTACATTTGAAGTGATACCTACTTGATATTCAATATTTTGGCTAGACCAAATAGTGACCTATCTTGTGATTTACTAAATATATATGAATAGAAAAAAGAAGATGTTACAATTTTCAAAGCTTAGGTATTATTACCCCTATGGGGATATCCTGGATATCTTTTTCCCATTTAAGATCCGTATAACTGTGCAATGATATAGGAAACCAAGGAAAACTATATCTGCTGATCTTTACAATTTATTGTTACTTAAGAAAACAATTTAATAGTGGAGAGCTCCCTAGATTTATTTGGTCATTGACGACTCCATATTGTGGGTTTCTTAAGTGTCTTCTAATTTCCAGTTCTTCAACGAAGTAAGGGTTGAAACAGTAAATTCAATCTCTATATATTATACAACGAAGTGGCTTCCGTTGTTTTAAACTGCTCAACGTATTCTAATGCAGTTTTCAGAAATATATAGTGATTCAAAGGAAGGTTTGTTCCGCCCCGTCACTAAGGCGTGACGTCAAAGTGTGACGTTCAAAGCGCGCGCTTGTTTTCGACACTTTTGGTAATTTTTTTTTATAGAAATCCTGCTCAAAAAACTACTTGGACATTTTTTTATAAAATAATTGAAATTGAATCAATAAAAAGAATACTGAAAAGGAATATATTCAACTATTTATCATCAAATTAAATCTTCCTAAAAATATTTAGAGTTGAACCCTTAATGAATTAAATCTATTTTTATTTTTCAATTTGGTAGCGATTCAAAGTCCTTAATTTGGAAATAATGTAATCTGGTTTATAGTGTTATTATTATAGACACGTGCTGGTCAGGAAGATGTGAAGGAAGATACAAACTCTATAGAAGTCACTGCACTGAACACCGATGTTGCTTTAAAAAAAGAAAGTACATCAATTATATGCGTGCATTAGAATTGTAGAAGGGCCTCTGAATAGGTGGTGCTGCTGGTCACTCGGTGGGTCATCTTACAGGAATAAAACAACTACCTGTATCACTGGGACATGTTCTATTTATTACTTAAACTTTACTAATATACATTAACTACTAACACTAATATGAATAATACTAGAATACTAATTAGAATGAATTAGAATACTGTAGAATGAATTGAATTGAATTGTAATGACCTCTTAAAATACTATCGTTACATATTTATACGACGAGTCAAGTTCACCATTTAGTAAATGTAAATAATACTGTTTATATTTATTCACGCTTTGACATTGACTCATACGTGCAACCTTTATATTTATCATTTATAAAACAATTCGTGGTTTATTGGAATTAGCTGAAGGGAATTTATTAAATAATAATTTAAATAATTAATAACTTAATATTTAGGCCAAAAGGCATCACACCTTCCCTTTTTACAAAAAGAATAAATTCCGTTGAGCTTCCTTTCCCCCTAATGAAATGAATTACAAATATCCTACGAATAGATGATAACTGATTATTACATAATGTCATTAACCTATGGTCACCTATATTTATAAACTAATGTATGTCCATTGTCTTTAACATTGTTTACGATAACTTAGTTGTTTGTCATGTTTATTTATTTTCACTTCAATGTTTTTATTATTTGTTATCCGAATTTATTTACTATCACTCCTTGTTTATAATGTTTTTTTTTATAACACTTTGTTTACTATTCGGAAATGTTTATAAACTCACTCGCACTTTCGATTTACAATTTTTAATTCATTTTACAATAAGGATGGATTCTGTTTTTGTGTATTTCTTTTATCACACCTGATTCTAATTTGATTTTACAGTTAACATCACTCACCTCTGTGACTGTAAATGGACCTATATATTGAGATTCGAATTTGGTTCTATTTTCCCTCTTTACTAAAACTGAATCCCCTATTTTAAAATCAACTGGATTAGCTACCTTACTATTTTGACTTTGTCTACTCAGTTTATATTTGATTAAATATTTCTCTGCTCTCTGATGAGCTACCTGCAGTTTATATTTTAACTCATTCTGATATTCATCAATATTATAGCATGGCTCAATGTCGTTTGTTAGATTCTCGGGTAAGTTAGCACGTCTACCGAACAATAATTCAAATGGCGTATAACCATGATAAGAGCTTGGAGTCGTATTATAGCAATAAGCAAATAGTTTACACCATTCATCCCAATCATCCTTACTTTTGTCTGCTGTCCGCATAATTTGAATTTCCTTTCAAATATTGTATTTCGAAGTTGTATTCTTTTAGGTCTAGTCTAATTCTTGTAAGTTTCGAAGTTGGTTCTGTCATCGAAAAAAGATGTGTTAACGGCTTGTGATCCGTTTTCACAATAAAATGTGGAGAGCCATATAAATAACACTTAAAATGATTAATTCCCCAATGGATAGCTAACAGTTCTTTCATGATTATAGGTTTATTTAATTCACTTTTCTTAAAACCTCGCGAAGCATAAGCTATAGGTAGATCTATACCTTCGTATTCCTGGCTAAGTATTGCAGAACACGCAATATTTGAAGCATCTGTTGTCAATATAAATTTTTTATTGAAATCTAGATATTTCAGAATAGACGGCTGAATTAATGCCGATTTTAGTATTTGGAATGATTTTTCGCAGTCTTCTGACCACTCGAATTTTACATTTTTCCTAGATAATTTATTGAGAGGTATGCATATTTCAGCGAAATTTGGAATGAAACGTCTGTAATAGTTACAGAATGCTACGAACCTTTTAGATTCTTCTGCATTTTTGGGCACTGGATACTTCTCAATGACTCAATATTTTGCCTTATCGGGTAGAACCCCTTCACTGGACAAATTGTGTTACTTCTCGCCTGAAGAATTGACATTTTTGTGGATTTAATTTAAGGTTGAATTTCCGACATGTGTTAAACACCCTTTCGAGATTACTTAAATGATGATTTTCTGACATCCCTATTACGACTATATCATCTATATAAAGAAATGCTTTTTCTGGAGTTAATCCTGAAAATGCTATGGACATCATTCTTGAAAAACTATTTGGACTTATATTTAAACCAAATGGTAATCTTGTATACTGAAAAGAACCTTTTTCTGTGCTAAAAGATGTATATTTCCTTGAAGACTGTTCTAAGGGAATTTGATGAAAACCTGACATAAGATCTATGACTGAAAACCATTTCGACCTCCCTAACTGATCTAAGATCGAATCTATTCTGGGTAATGGAAATTTATCTGTGACTATTTTCTTGTTCAATTGCCTGAAATCTATACAAAGTCTCCAACACTTCTCTCCATTGATTGCCTTTTTGGGAACAAATAAAACTGGACTGTTATAATCTGAGATTGAAGATTCAATTATACTTTGTTCTAATAACTTTTGGACCTGATTATTAAGTTCTGAAGATTGAGAGTGTGGCGTGCGATAATTTTTAATATATACTGGAGTATCATCTTTTACCAATAGCGTTTGCTCATAAAAATTATTATGCGTTAAAATGTCGTTCTTTAAAGCAAAAATATCTGAAAAATTCTCACAAAGATTTATTAGCTTATCCCTCACGTATTCTGGTACCTCTAAATTTAATGTTTTTCTTAATTCTTTCATCCTATTCTTACTTTCATTCTTCACAGCATATACATGAAATAAATTTAAATCCAATATTTTAATATTGTTTGTATTTATCGACTTGCTTTCATAATTTGTGTTTAAAATTCTGACAAGGATTAGTTTTTGATATAATAGATCTTGCTATAAATATTCCTGGTAATAGTTCTTGTTGCTCGACAACTTTATCCTGTCTTAAGTTTTTGAAACTTTCTACCAACCGATAGACTTCACATCTAGGCGGTATTGCCACAGTATCATATTCAGGATTATCAAAAATTTCTAATGTTACTGTATTCCTAGATTTACAATCTATGTATAATTTTAATTCTGAATAATCTAAAATACAATTATAATTTCTTATGAAATCCCTACCTAGAATTCCATTCGTAGGTATAGGAAATTCCTCCTCTACTACATAAAAACAATGTTTAAATGCTACACCCTTAATAAAAAGAAAAGTTTCTATTGTACCCAAAGTTTTAATTTCTCCCTGAGTTATTCCTTTAATATTTAAGATTTGTGTTGTTTTTATTAAGTGATGTGGAAAATTATCTGAAATTTTTAATAACGATATATCTGCACCTGTATCTAATATAAAAGTATCTATATTATCCTATATGTCAGTTTTAATTTGCACAAAGTTTGAAAGAGTTAAATCAAAGTTATAAATATAACGATTATTATTATGCAAGTTATTTAAAATTTTGGATTTTTCACCTTTCTTTTTCAAAACCCCAATTCTTTTTGTTCACCTTCCTCTCTCCTTTCTTCACTTTCACACATTCTTACATTCCTATAATTATTGTTGAACCTATTATTAGGTCTTTCCCTATACTCATTTGAACTACCTCTATAACCATTGAATCTCCTTTCTCCTTGATTCTCCTGGAATCTCCTATTATTGTCGTAGTTACCTTTTCTATGAAAGTTATTCCCTCCATTACGACTAGCATAAGAGTGTCTTCGTTGAGGAAAATACCTATTTCCCGACACAAACCTATTCCTATCTGCCTTATAATGCAGAACACTCTCTGTTGCCTGATTGTTTCCCACATTGATGGAAACCAGTTTAGTCATCACCTCTTGTGGTGTCGTAAAATTTCCAGCTGCTATAACGGTTTTTACCCGTTCTGAAGCTGCGTTGTCTAACAATGATTTCACTGCTGCTTCTGTAGTATACTTCGTTGCTAAGTGTACTGGCATTCCTTCTGCCAAATACGCGGCTTGTAAACTTTCGGTCAGTTTCTCCATTTCGGAAGCATATCCGACGAGATCTTTATTATTTTGCCTTAGTTTACTTAGTTTAGCACTTATCAAACTAGTGCTGTCTCCTCTGAGTCCTTTCTTAAGTGTATCTACTATTTCTCTCAGAGAATTTTCAGTAGTAATCAAAACCCTGGCTTTTCCAGTCAGTCTCGTTTTCACGAATAACGCAGCATTTCTCTCATGCTCTGCTGCGTATACTTGTAGTAAGCTAACCGCATCTACAAAAGATTGTAGTTTGCTTGTATCTCCATTAAACTCGTTTGGTAATATTTTACCAGCTAAATTGAAAAAATCACTCATACTTAATGCCATTTTATTCTCTTTATCTTTGCTTGTTGTCTCTAATACTTCTTTAATAATTAAATTATCACGCGTAATTAATTGAGACGGAACTTTATACTGACAATCTAACACTTGAAATGCTTTCTCTACCTTATCCCTGATTTTGTCAAAATATAAAATGCATGTATTCTGCTGATTCTCATCTAACTTATACCAATTCTTATTTATTAACCTAGAGAAATTATTAAATGAATCACACAACTTATTTATTATATCTATATGACTTTCTAAACTTTTAGGAACCTCCTTTTTTAAAACTCGCTTACTATTTTTACGTATATCTTCTAGAATTACATTCAATCTAATCTCAAATTCATCCCACGTTACTGTATTTCCATCACTCGAGGACATTTAAAATTAATTGATTCATTATCAATAAGAGGAAATTTAAATAAAATATCAAATATTAACCCAACAACAACAAAACAGAATATACCCTTAAAGTTTACAAAAAAAAAGATTCTCACCATCCTAAAGATTCAGCGTGCTTTGCTGTAGATTTCTTCTTATCTCCCTTTTCATTTGTCTTCTGTATGTTTTGTATACGGACCATACGAGTTGTAGTACCAAAACAACCACAATGATGTAAATGAGAGTCTTCACCTCCAGGTCTGCTTCCATTTTCTCTTCCTGGACTATGAAATTGCTGTTGACCACACCATTTTCCTGGGCCTCTTGCTTCGATGATTTACCACCCATGTTTCACAGAATTCCAATTGTTTGCAGGATCGCCATGTAATGTGTGTATCCTAGTATGGATACTGCGTGCATTAGAATTGTAGAAAGGCCTCTTAATAGGTGGTGCTGCTGGTCACTCGGTGGGTCATCTTACAGGAATAAAACAACTACCTGTATCACTGGGACATGTTCTATTTATTACTTAAACTTTACTAATATACATTAACTACTAACACTAATATGAATAATACTAGAATACTAATTAGAATGAATTAGAATACTGTAGAATGAATCGAATGAATTGAATTGAATTGTAATGACCTCTCAAAATACTATCGTTACATATTTATACGACGAGTCAAGTTCACCATTTAGTAAATGTAAATAATACTGTTTATATTTATTCACGCTTTGACATTGACTCGTACGTGCAACCTTTATATTTATCATTTATAAAACAATTCGTGGTTTATTGGAATTAGCTGAAGGGAATTTAATATTTGGGCCAAAAGGCATCACACATTTTTCATGGAAATACCACACAATGATACAAGTTTTATTTGAACCTATCTAAACTTTATTTAATGAAATAACAGTTTTTTTTATTCATTTGTTTGCTTTTTAAAATGTTTATTCTCTGATTAAAGCCACTTACTTCAACTATTTACCGATATAAGGTTTTTAAAAATCGATACGGAGTTAACTGACCCGTTTAGGTTTAAGCATACTCCTGCAAAATCAACCCTCAACAATAAATATTATCGTTGATTGAGAATATAGTTTTCATTCAACGATATTATCAATAGTTTTTCAAAAGGGAATTAAATATTTCTGATGTGAATGTCACAATTAACAGCACGTCATGCTTTGGCACATAAACAATTCAGTTTTGCATCGGTTTCAATAAACCCCTTATGACAGATGGAAAATGTATATGAATATACAGGGTGCAGCAGATAAATGGTCAATTAGAAATATCTCGAGAACTAAAGGTATCTGAATTATGAAAATTGGCATGAAGGGGTTTTGAATAATGAGCTATTTAATGAAAATATTACCGTCACCATTCAAGTTTCACATAACTTTGTAATTTTTAATGAAAGATCCTGTATATTTTTCAATTTTAGAAATATTTACGTTATTCTGAACATTTTTTGTTAATACTTCCCTATACCTATTTTGAACCGTTTTTGAGTTGTAATGTTTTTTATATGAAAATTACACTTTTTTACCATGTACATAAAACTCAATATCCTCTAATGTAATTTGAATAAAAGTTTAAATTTCTTAGGAACTATTTACCACATACCGCTTTATCGTTGACACTGTGAAGTTACCTTTTTTATTATACAGGGTGCTGTCAAAATTGGAATAAAAACGGAATCCACAATCTTCGCGTAATTCCTTTTTTTCAAATGGGATTATTCATTTTAGAAGAATACGTTGCCCACTATCGATCTGTATTATTATTCCCTATACCTATCTCCTGCAGTTTTCAAATAAATCAGCTTCATACATTTTTGTCACAAAAAATTAATGTTTTTATAGGCTATGTGGTATTACTTTATTAAGTTACACATTGAACAATTATACAGATACTATCAAAGATAATAAGGCACTAGCTTGTGAATGCAACAAATGTTCAAAATGTTGCCAGTGAACTTCCAAACATTTATAGACTCTTTTAATCAGATTTTCATTAGTACCTAGCTCTTGATAGTGATTCTCCATTTATTTCGTTAAAAACGTGAAGGACTTTGTTTATCATGTTTTCCTTAGAAGTAACAGGTTCAGAGAATACCTTATTTTTAACATATCCCCAAATATAGTAATCTAATGGTGACAATTGTGGGGATCTTGGTGTCCAGAGGAACGGACCTTTATTAGTTATCCATCTATCGTTAAATATTTCATCAAGCAATGTGCCTACTCCTCGAAGATTGTGAGCTGGTGCACCATCTTGTTGAAACCAAGCTTCGTTAGCCTCATTATTAGGTAAAGCGCGCATTGCTGGTACAATTACTTGCCGTAAGATGTTGCGTAAGCGTAAGATGAGAGCGAATATCTTATTATTTTTCACAGCACAAAAAACATTAAACGAAAAGGACACTTGAAATTTACTATCCCATGTGGCTTGAGGATTTTCGTCACTCCAGAAATAACTGTTATGGCGGTTGAACAAACCATTTTTAGTAAACTTCACATCACACCAAATCATTTTTTTTGTAAAATCTTCATCTTCTTGGCATTTCATTAAAATCCATTCACAAAATTCTACACGTCTTACATAACCTCCAGGATGTAAATGCTGAGCTAGTGTATACGAATAAGGGCTCCACTGATGTTTTTTTAAAATTCTGTGAATTGTTCTAGTCGACACCTCTAACAGTTTCTCACATTCCCTTAAGGATGAATTTGTGTGAGCTGCAAAATATCCCAGGATGCGTCTATTTGTAAATCTTCATTATCGACATGGGTCTTGGGCTTATTTCTTTTACTTTTAAACTGACCAAACTGGGAACAGTTGTGCAGCAAACTTTTACAGTTTTTTGATTTGTTCGAGGCTTTTCAGGATATCTCTCAGCATACACACGGCAAGTTCTGGATACTATTCTTTTATACTCACCGTGAATCATAATTAAATTTAAAAAATCATCATTTGTATATCCTAAATGTGCCATTATTATTTTGACAAGAAAATTCAAGGCAAACTATTATTATACCTTTCACACAACGGCATACAATAAGGTGACTACTAAACATTAACAATAACTGACATTTGTCAGAATATTCCATAGGCGACTTGGTAAATTAATTTTTTGTGACGAAAATGTATAAAGCTGATTTATTTGAAAACTGCAGGAGATAGGTATAGGGAATAGTAATACATATCGATAGTGGGCAAAGTATTCTTCTAAAATAAATAATCACATACTGGGTGTCCCATTTGAAAAAATTGATTTTCGCGAAGATTGTGGATTCCGTTTTTATTCCAATTTTGACAGCACCCTGTATAATAAAAAAGGTATGTGGTAAATAGTTCCTGAGAAATTTAAACTTTTATTTAAATTACATTAGGATATTGAATTTTGTGTACATGGTAAAAAAGTGTAATTTTCATATAAAAAACATTACAACTCAAAAACGGTTCAAAATAGGTATAGGGAAGTATCAACAAAAAATGTTCAGAATAACGTAAATATATCTAAAATTGAAAAATATACAGGGTCTTTCATTAAAAATTACAAAGTTATGTGCAACTTCCGGTATAACCGGAAGTAGAATGGTGACGGCAATATTTTCATTAAATAGCTCATTATTCAAAACCCCTTCATGCCAATTTTCAAAATTCAGATACCTTTAGTTCTCGAGATATTTCTAATTGACCGTTTATCTGCCGCACCCTGTATACAAGGACAGGAATATTGGGGAAGCGGCAAAATTGTAAAAAGAGTACTCTTTACACTATTTTCCAAGCTTTCGGAATATCTTTATTTCCATTTTCAAGGATAGCATTCGAAATTGTATTACAATAAGTTGTTTTAAATGGTATACATCTAACAATAATTTTGATTTGAATTTAAAAAAAAAATGTCTAAGTGATGTCAAAAAAATCGTTAACTTGATAACTATTCATTTGTTTTTTATAGAATAAGAACAAGTATAAAATTATAACTAACCTATATCTAAAAATATCGAGATTGGTTAGGTTCATCTTCTTTTTTTTAATTGCCTGATGTTATTTTAACCTCAAATGTTTGGAATAGACGAATTTGAAATTTGATTACCTTCATGTTTCTTATCAATAGCCAAAAGGTAGTAATAAACATCACTCAAATTTTTATGATCACTCTTTCTATTGATGATATTTTGCTCTTGAGATATGTGAGCCATTTCCAAGAAAAGTCTTTTTTTGGTATTAGATTGTATATCTAAAATACTGACAGAATCAAAATCCATAATATGGTCTTTATCAATTATATGTTTGGCCAAAGCACATCTATCGGGATATAATCTGAAATCACTTTTATGGAGAGAAATACGATTTTTTAATTTTTGGCTAGTGTGACCAATATATTTATCCTCGCAATTTCTACAAGGGATACAGTATACAACATTTGAAAGATTAAGAATATCAGTTTTATCTTCAACTCTTGTATAAATTGATTTGATTGTTAAACATGTCTCATTTGCAGTTTTTATGTTAGTACAAATAGGTGGTTTGAAAGTCCTAATTAATTTTGGTGTAATTTCTCTAATATATGGCAAAGAAAAATAGTAATAGGGAATTTCAGCATGTTCCGAAATAATGTCCAAATTTGGAGAGTTGTTATAAACTATGTTTTTTATCAACTTGTTTGGATATCCCTTATCTAAAAATAATTGATGAAGGATTTCTAAGTTTTTTCCACGAAATACAGGATCTCTCCATAAAAGTGATTCCAGATTATATCCCGATAGATGTGCTTTGGCCAAACATATAATTGTTAAAGACCATATTATGGATTTTGATTCTGTCAGTATTTTAGATATACAATCTAATACCAAAAATAAGACTTTTCTTGGAAATGGCTCACATATCTCAAGAGCAAAATATCATTAATATCATTCATTTTTGCTATTGATAAGAAACATGAAGGTAATCAAATTTCAAATTAGTCTATTTTAAACATTTGAGGTTAAAATAACATCAGGCAGTTAAAAAAAAGAAGATGAACCTAACCAATCTCGATATTTTTAGATATAGGTTACTAATAATTTTATACTTGTTCTTATTCTATAAAAAACAAATGAATAGTTATCAAGCATACGATTTTTTTGACATCATTTAGACATTTTTTTTTAATTCAAATCAAAATTATTGTAAGATGCATTTACCATTTAAAACAACTTATTGTAATACAATCTCGAATGCTATCCTTGAAAATGGAAATAAAGATATTCCGAAAGCTTGGAAAATAGTGTAAAGAGTAGGGGAGAGTTGGTTAAGATGACGCAGTCGAAAAGATGACGCATTGCTATATCCACTTACTTATACGGTTTTAATTTAAGATTTAAATTTTGGCGCGTTTACAAGAACGCCACTATAAGCGGAAACGCGCCCACTAGACTTTTAGTCATTCAGTAGCCCTCAAAGTGATAGTCACGTGTAGTTCTCGCAAAAACACGTGGTAAGTCCATTTTTTAATATAATATATTATTGTGCTTATGTCGTATAATCCTCAATTGCATTCTTATTGGATGAACGAAGTTTTTGATCTCCAACATCTATATTTTTTGTTTTTTCAATATTTATTATATGATGGCGCTATTTGGGCAAAGATGACGCATATTTGATCGGCTAAGATGACGCACTTTTCTACTTTGCGTCATCTTTGCATTTTAAACATATAACGACTATTAGCCATGTAATAAATTATTATTTTTTCAGATGGGTAAATATAAAAGAAAAACTGAAAGAAGACCTTGCCCTTGATTCTATTGAAAAAGGGAGTAAAATTCGTGCAGCGGCAAGAGAGTTTGATATACATGAAGCCACTTTAAGGAGACATCTCAAAATAAAAAGAAACATTAATCACAGTAAGAAAGCGTGGATTCCGTGTAGGTTTGAATGATACATATTGATAGTATTTTTTATAGGTAAATCAGAGTCACTAGGAAGAGCAACAATATTCTCCAGGACCCAAGAACGAGAACTAGCTGATTACGTTAAAAAAATGGCTAAGCTTTTCTTCGGTATAACAGCAACTGAATTGCGACAAGTAGCTTATAAATATGCAGAAGCTAATAATATAAAAAATAATTTTAACAAGGACCAAGGCATGGCAGGGCCCGATTGGTTTAGAAATTTTTTAAAAAGAAATCCCGATCTTTCTTTAAGAAAGCCTGAATCAACCAGTGTCAACCGAATATCAGCATTCAATAAAGTCGAAGTTAGTAAATGTTTCTCAAACTTGGAAGAAGTGCTGACGAAATATAAATTTGGTCCGGATCAAATATACAATGTTGATGAGACAGGCTGCTCAACAACCCCAAAAGAAATCAGCAAAAGATTAGCCCCAACCGGCTTAAAACAGTTTGGTACCATTGCTTCGTGGGAACGCGGAAAGAATATTACTGTTATTTGTGCTATGAGTGCCACGGGGTGTTTTGTGCCCCCACTGTTTATTTTCCCCAGGTTACGTATGAGTCCTCAACTAGAAAAGAATGGCCCATCTGGGTCAGTCTATACTTGCAGTAAAAATGGCTGGAGCAATGATACA
Source organism: Lochmaea capreae (assembly GCA_949126875.1). Taxonomy (NCBI): domain Eukaryota; kingdom Metazoa; phylum Arthropoda; class Insecta; order Coleoptera; family Chrysomelidae; genus Lochmaea; species Lochmaea capreae. Next base: position 23,027,827 of record OX421409.1, on the reverse strand, counting down.
ATTTTTAAGATGTGGCTTAAACATTTTCAGTCAAAAGTTTGTTCTTCTGTTGAAAATCCCATTTTGCTGATTTTGGATAATCACTGTAGCCACATTTCGTTACCAATATATGAGTTTTGCAAAAAACACGGAATCGTTATGGTCAGCATCCCCCCTCACACGTCTCATAAATTGCAACCGTTGGATTTAACATTCTTTGGTCCCCTTAAAAATGCATACAGCAAGCAATGCAATCTTTTTCTTAAAAGAAAAATTATGGATGGCGGAAAAGAAAACAAACTAACGCCATATGACATAGCAGAAGTTTTTAAACTGGCTTATGAACAGGTTGCAAATGTGGAAAAGGGGGTATCCGGATTCTTGGCAGCTGGTATTTGTCCCCTTAATTCCGAGAAATTTGACGAAAATGACTTTGCACCAGCAGAAAACCTAATTGATCATGCTATGCTAGAAATAAGCTCACCTTCCACACCCACAAAATATGAAGAGAAAACTCCTGCTCAAGTGCACCCGCCTTCACCCCGACCATCTACAAGCCGCCAGGCAATTCTGGACGAACAAAACCAGGACTTGTATTTTACGCCGAATTCACAGCAACTGAAAGCCTCTGAAAAGGAAACATATGTTATTAAACTTTTACCAATTCCAAAATCCAAAGGTGTCCTGCCACGCAAGAACGTGCGCGAAAAGCAGCATTCGGAAATATTGACCAGCACGCCGTTTAAAGACGAGTTAGAAGAAAAGCACAGAAAAAGAAATGAAAAGGCAGTGGCTTCAGTAAAGAGACAAGTTGCAAAAAAGAATTCAAAAGAAAAAACAAAGAAAGCTAGAGTGGTGAATAAAAGAGTATTTAAAAGAAAAGCGAATAATATTGACAGTGACAGTGAATCAAACAGTGACCTTGATGAAAAAAACTTGTGTGATGACGACCAGTTGGACGACATGTGTGATGTGTCGGAATATGATAAATGTCTTTATTGTGCTTATTCTGGCAAAAATAGAGAACTGTGGTACATGTGCACCGTTTGTGGTTTTTGGGCCCATAAAGAATGTAGTGGCAAGGATTCCCCTGAAGGATTTGTGTGTGACTTTTGCTCTTAAAAGAAAAAAAAATATTTTTTATGTATTTATCATAATAATAAGAGTTAGAACTCGGCTTTTGCTATGCTGTTTTCGTTCTTGAACTGTTTTTCATATTTTTCAGGAAACTATTTTTTGTTTTTTTTACGGAAAACTCTATAATAAATTCGCTTTTGATAAATTTACGTTTTTCATTTTTTAATTTCAATTTTCAGCTGTTTAATTGCAGTATTTACCAAAACCTTAAAGTGCGTCATCTTATCCTTTCACCTATGCAAAGATGACGCATCGACACTTTAAGAAAATAAAATCATAATTTTTTTGCCTTGATATTTAAAAATAATTGTGCAGTAAATAGTCATCTATAACCCTTCCAATAATGTCGTGAAGAAGTTCAAACTCATTTATTCAAAAAATATAGAAACTCTGTCGCTATTTTCGACTTTATATATATAAATATAAGAAAATATACAGGGTGTTCCATTTAAAAAAAGCAACAAAATTTATGTTTTCATATCACGCCACTATGCGTTATTGTTAACCAGTAGTGAAAGATGAACTTTGATGAATTCAAACAAAACTTGTATCATTGTGGAGCATGTATCTGTCTTTATTCGTTAAAAAATTATCAGTTCTTAAAATACATGAAAATATAATAGAATACCCGGTTGTTTAAACATTTTAAATAATTTTATCTCTTGTGGTGCAGTTCGTCAAAAGAAGAAATGGATATAAAGAAAATACATGGATAATTTGTGTAGATCTTTTCTCAAATTTGAATGAAGGGTGACGAAAGCATCTTTTATTGGTCTTGATGAGCCTTGTCTGGCCATTTCATTCGCCTTTTCGTTGCCCTTATGACCTTCGTACTCTGTACCATCTTGCAACGGTCTTCGATTCGTATCTTCGCAATCCCATATCTTAGAATTGACTTTTACGGAATCGAGTGCCACCAGTACAGCTTGGCTATCTGTGAAGATGGCAACTGAATGGTATGTTCCTTCTTGCCTTTTAATTTCAACGCAGTGCTCTCTACTTCCACTTGGAAAGCTGTGACATCCTTAGATATGCCCAATGGAATAGCTATCCTTTCTTTTAGTCGTAAAATTCCGGCTCCTACACCTACCTCTGCCTTGGTGCCGTCCGTATACCAGGAGGATCCATAGATTTGCGTGGATTAAAAGGATATTGACGATTGCTTAGTGGTTTATCTTTTAACAATTCGTCTCCTATGTACCTATTTACTTGATTACAGTTACCTATAACAATTGTCATATTTAAGTAAAGCGTGTTATCAATAGAACTCAAAATAATGGTATAAAACTGTTAAAACGATTTACAAATTAGAAAATTACTTTCTAAATGATAGACCGTTCACTAGGGAGCAACATCTACTTCTCGGGCTATATGCCCCGCAGACAATGAATTACACTTCCAAGTTAAACGGGGTTGGTATATCTGCAATATAGAACTAACCATTCTGGTTTATAATTAGAAGAGACAATATCACTTGCTGACCGGTTTCGTCGTATTTGCGCCTCATCAGTACAAGGTAGATATCATCCGTCCAGAAGCTCTGAGAGCATAATCCTAGACTGAAGAGAACGCTGAAATCACATTAACACATCAACCCTGTGAAGGGAATGCTAGGAATGCGATAACAGCGACATCTCCACAACTAACCACAAACCAAAATTCTATATTGACAAAAAACCATCTCGGTACTTAATTATAGTTTCCTGTAACAATTGTCATAATTTAAGTGAAGCGTGTTATCAATGGACGTCAATATAATAGTATCAGTCCAGGATTATGCTCCCAGAGCTTCTGGAGGGATGATATCTTCCTTGTACTGATGAGGCGCAAATACGCCAAAACCGGTTTGCGAGTGATAGTGTGCCTTCTAATTACAAACCAGAATGATTGGTTGTATCTTGCAGATATACCAACCCTGTTTAACTTGGAAGTGTAATTCATTGTCTGTCCGGCCATATAGCTCGAGAACTAGATGTTGCTTCCTAGTGAACGGTCTACTCTTTGAAGATTAATTTCCAAATTTGTAAGGCGTTATAATAGTATGATACCATTATCTTGACGACTATTGATAACGCGCTTCACTTAAATATGGCAATTGTAACAGGAAACTGTAATTAAGTAAATAACTGAGTCGGTCGCCTGAATTGATGAGACTGGAGAGTGGACGTTTATTAGTTCCTTCAAACCCTTCTCTTTGGCTTCTGTATAAGTACCGGTCATTTTGAAACGCATTTCTATCGACCTGTTTCGACTTTTGAATTTATATCGCAAATCCTTCTCTAATTCCCGCTCGTCGTCTTATTAGCCACTTCCAATCCTCAACTCTATTTTAAAATTAGTCTAAATGTATACTTAATTCATATCGACAACGTGTTGTTTTAAAATGAATCTAATTTGTAGTTAAAAAGAGCTATTCTGCAACAGAAAAAGCTTGCAAACTATTGCACAAAAGTATAATACAATAATTTATAATTTAAACATATTTAGTTGTAAATAATATACAGAGATTCAAGAAACAGGTAGCTAGATGACAAGTGGCAGATATTATTTCACCTCACCCTGTATTAAATTAAATATAATATGTGATAAAAATCATCTTCACGATTACTTCAAATTAAACTAATGAAGGCAATTTTGGTAAAAGAAAAAGAGAAGATAAAAAGGTAGGTCTTGCCTCGAAGAGAGTCGATAGCCGAAAAGGAGCTTTTCTCGTGGTGGACGGAGAAAGTTCGCTGGCAAAATGGAGGAGGCCTTTGGCAGATGTCAATTGTCTCATGAGACGACGAGCGGGAACTAGGGAAGGATTTGCGATATTAATTTGAAAGTCGAATCAGGTCAATAGACATATTATAACTTTCCAAACGAAGCCTACTTCTTTCCTGATGTCCTATTCTTTGTGGATTCGAAAGCATATTGATCATCCGAACCACTTTTTACATTTTTGAAATATTTGATACGTGTGTTTTTGTCCACAGTGGTGTTGATTAACATAATAAAATGAATAAAAATCCTATTCCAGGTCCGCCTTAAGAAAATTAATAAGTGAGATTGGACTCGAAATAAGACTATGTATATCAATATGTTGAAATTTTAATAACAAATATGAAAAAATAAGTCAGACTAAATGTATTTGGTGTTTTTACTTATCAAGTTTAGGCAAACCTAAAGTCTGTCCCTATAGAGATGATAGCATGGATCGGGGGTTTGGACCATAAAATATTTGTAAACCATAGGCGCGACCGGTACAACCCAATTTCCTGTTGATATTTAAATCTAAGTATCTGTAAAGAATAAAATTAGTAAGTGTTATATATTCAAAATGTAACGCCAAAAACTGCCTTGACATCGGACACACTTCATGATACTTCACCTGTCAGGCACTTTGGCGGTATATGGGATCTAAAGTGGATCCACGTTTTTGTGTAACTCAATAAAAGTATTAAAACCACAAGTGTCCTTTATTTGAATGCCACTGTAAATACACAGCATAAAATTGGCGACAAGAAGTAGACACGAATTCACGCCTAAAGTCTGTCGAAGTGAAAGTCGTAGTGTTTTGCCATAGAAGTCTCCGAGGTACACCACTAAAAATTAAAAATGTCATTTGTCGGCAGTATCGAACCTTTCAAGTCTAAAGAAGGGGATATTGCGACATACTTAGAAAGGATGGAACAGTTATTCCTTTGTAATGACATCCAGGAAGACAAAAAGGTTCCGCTATTTCTTACACAAATCGGAAGAGATTCTTACACCACCATTAAAAATTTAATGTCACCTGAAAACAACACTATTGAGCCACTACAACTCAAAAAAATTGGTTATTGCAGAGAGATACCGGTTTTATAACAGTCTACAAGATGTTAATTGTTATGTTAGACATATAGATATAGTTCATAGTTGGGTTAGTTAGAGAGAAATGTCAGGGATTGATATTTTTGACGTTCTGATTCAATAGCTTTGAATAAAGTTATAACAGTTTTAAGAGTTTGTTATTCGTAACTAAACATGGTGGCAGCGGTTTAACGAAAGCCCAGGTGTAGAAAGAACCATCCCTGATTAAAAGCATCCAAATGAGTGATTCAGACGATATTCCAACCTTTAACGTTAGTAATAATAACATCCCCATTCAGGTGCCCTCACCAGACAAATTCAATTTTAATTCGCCACAATCATGGCCCCAGTGGCGTAAGCGCTTTGAGAGGTTCATGTCGGTCTCAGGACAAGATAAGAAGTCAGATGAAGAAAAAATAAATATCTTAATATATGTAATGGGAGAACAAGCAGAAGAAATAATGGTCCAATTCCGTAATGCTCCAAATACATATAAGGAAATCCTTGACAGCTTTGAAGCACACTTTATTCCTCGTAGAAATACTATATTCGAAAGATTCAAATTCAACTCACGAACACAACAGCCTGGGGAGTCCATCGAATCCTTTATTACTAGCCTGCACAGCCTAGCTGAACATAGTAATTATGGTCCATTAAAAGATGAACTCATAAGAGACAGAATTGTAGTTGGGATGTCAGATAAAAAAACCAGTGAAAGACTTCAACTTCAAGCTAATTTAACGTTAGCAGACTGTGTCCTCGCAGTTAAACAAGCTGAAATGCTAGCTTCACAAAATAAAGAAATTTATGGTAGCCCTACACCCATTCAAGCGGTTTCAGTAGCATCCAGAAGCTTTAATAATCCTAATATTCATGGCCATAGCTTAAAAGCAGTTTCTAAACCTCAACACTATCAAAGGGAGGGGAAGAGAACTGAAATAAGAAAGTGTCTATTTTGCTTTTTAGAAAGCCACCCCAGAGAGAGATGTCCAGCAAATAAATCAATATGTAAGGCATGTAACAAGCTAGGTCATTGGGCTGTAGCTTGTCGCTCATCAAAAATAAGACAACTAAACATCGAAGAAGAAGAAACAGGTGAAGTAGAAAATTCTGAATTATTTTTAGGCTCTATACAAGTAAACCAAGTGGGTACCGTTAAAGCATGGACTGTGTCTATATATATCAGTAGTCTAAGTAAAAAGTTTGATTTTCTTATAGACTCTGGTGCAGATGTTACTTGTTTTCCTGCGCATCTTCTAAATACATCAAATTTGACTACTTGTAATAAAAATGTTACTGGCCCATCAGGTGAAACTTTAAAAGTTAAAGGTACTTTTAAATCTGATTTAATATGTAGCAATGGGAATCATTATTCTGAAATAATTGTTATTGAAGGTTTAAATAAACCTATATTAGGTAGGGGAGCAATCCTAGGGCTAAAACTCCTTGAGCTTGGAAGTGAGGTATGTATCAATAATATACGTATTATTAATCAGTCATATATTTTGAGTAAATTCCCAAACTCATTCAATACCGTAGGATCCTTCAAAAATGAATTAGAAATTAAAGTAAGAGAGGATATCGAACCTTATGTACAGACAGTTCCCAGAACTGTACCAATTCCTCTACTTAAACCCTTAAAAGAAGAGCTTGATCGTTTGCTGACCTTAAATATCATTGAGCCTGTAAACTACCCTACTGCTTGGGTCAGCCCAATAGTAGTGGTTAGGAAGGGAAATAAAATAAGGTTGTGTGTCGACTATACTAAATTAAATAAGGCTGTATTGAGGTCACATTTTCCTATAAGTAAGGTAGAGACAACATTGTCTAAAATAAAAAATTCTAAATATTTCACCAAGCTAGACGCGATATCAGGGTTTTATCAAATTCGTTTGAAAAAGGAAAGCTATAATTATACTTGCTTTATAACCCCTTTCGGCAGATTTATTTTCAAAAGACTACCTTTTGGTATAAACTGTGCGCCAGAATACTTTCAATGCGAACTATATAATATATTAGGGGATATTGAAGGGGTAGAAATTCATATTGATGATGTACTGGTGCATGCTGAAAGTATCGAAACTCATAATAAAATATTGACCCTAGTGCTTGAACGACTTCAAGCTCAGGGTATTACCCTAAACAAAGACAAGTGTGTTTTTGGTGCGACTACACTAACTTATTTAGGACACATTCTTTCAGGTGAGGGTGTTTCTGTTGATTCTGAGCGGATTATTGCTATAGAAAAATTTCCTGAGCCATCTAATAAAACTGAGCTCCTACGCTTTTTAGGCATGGTCAACTTCTCTTCTCGGTTTGTTCCTAATCGCTCTCAAATCCTAGAACCTCTTACGTCACTTCTAAAGAAAAATGTCCCATTCTTTTGGGACGTTTCCCAGGCGGAATCTTTCAAAGAAATAAAGAATATTCTTAAAACAAGTCCTTGTTTAGCCTACTTTGACCCCAATAAGAAAATAGCTATTTCGGCTGATGCTAGCTCCTTTGGGCTAGGAGCTTGTCTTTTCCAATACAATTCACTGGGCGCCAAGGAGGTAGTCAGTTACGCGTCACGACTGCTCTCAGCTACAGAGCAACGTTATGCTCAAATAGAACGAGAGGCTCTGGCTCTCGCTTGGGCATGTGATAAATTCAATGAATATATTACAGGTGTAGAGGTATTTCTGGAGACCGATCACAAGCCACTTATTCAGGTTCTACAGACCAAACCTATCGACGAATTGACTCCTAGACTACAGAGATTTCGACTCCGCCTCATGAGGTATGACTATCAAATTTACTATTCTCCTGGTAAAGAATTACTGGTCGCTGACGCTTTATCCAGACATTTTTCTCAAAATGAGCCCCCTCCTCAAGAGCAGGAGCTTTCTAATGAGGCTGAGGCGCATGTCAATCTCATAACCAATCACTTTGAAGCAAAACCGGATTTTCTTGAAATAATCAAACAAGAACAAAGTAAAGATCCCGTTTGTCAACTGCTTAAAGAATATTATTTTACAGGTTGGCCAAATAAGAACAAAATACCTAACCTTGTCCTCCCTTATTATCAATACCGTCTTGATATTTCTTTTTGTGATGGTTATCTTCTTCGAGGTTTGAGAATTATTATACCCTTTTCCCTGCAAGAAAAATGTTTAAATTTTGTCCATCAAGGTCATTTGGGAATTGTGAAATGTAGAGCGCGTGCAAAAAGTAGTATATGGTGGCTAGGACTCTCCACCCAAATTGAAAACCTTACCCGAAATTGTCCTAAATGCGTAGAGCACAAAATCAATTTTAAAGAACCGATTATTATAGACAAACTTCCGGACCGCCCTTGGCAAAAGATCGCGGTAGACCTCTTTAAGTATGACCACTGGTATTTAATAGTGACCGATTTGAATATTTTCAATCCAAAGTGGAAAAATGTGTTGAAAATGCAAGCTAGTCCTAGCCTCAAAAAGGTTGAGGTGAGTCAAATAGACAACCAGGCTGTGCCAGAAAAAAGTCAAACAAATCACGATAGTATGCTGAGTCAAGCCAATGAGCCAAATTTGTCAGTCAAACGAAATGAATTAATACATCAAATTAAAACATAATTTGTTAACGTTTTTAGAGATGAACCAAACAGTAGTATTAGGCATCATAAAGTAGAGCTAAAAACTAAACAGGGTAGTAAAGCTATTTTTCACAGAGCATACGACATGCCTTTTAGTCTCAAAGCATCTGTTGAACAAGAACTATTGAGAATGGTAGAGTCAGGTATAATATCAAAAGTTGATTTCAGTAGTTGGGCTAGCCCCATAGTTGTAGTACCTGAAAAAAATAGTTCAGAAATGAGAATCTGTGTAGATTTCAAAAAAAAACACTGAACACTATTATTGATGGAGATGCCTGTGTGTTGCCTAATCCTAGCGATATATTTACAAGCCCGCGGTTGTAGATTTTTCACAGTAATTGATATCTAAAAGGAGCATACCAGCAGTTAGAACTTGCTGACAATTCAAAAGAATTATGCACCATTAATACTCATCTAGGGTTATTTAAATTCAACAGACTAACTTACGGTATCAGTTTTGTCCCTGGGTTTTTTCAATCAATTATTGAATCTATTTTAGCAAATTTACCAAAAACCAAATGTTACCTTGATGACATTTTAGTTCATGGTAAGAGTCTAGAAGAACGTCATCAAAATGTTTTAAATGTCATGCCTAGGATGAAATATTTTATTGTTATAGCTAATAATAGAAAAAGAAAACACATAATTTCTCAAATAAAGGTGTTCTGTTGCCATGGCCGGCAGCGCCATCTGAGAGTATACTTAAAATGAAAGCTAGGACTAGATTTGATTTAATTAAACCTTCTTTTAATAATAACAAAACACAAACTGAGTTACTAAATCAAAATATTGTTTACACAATCAATGAATACGTTTATATTAAAAATATCCAATAAAAACTCTGGGAAAAAGCAAAAGTTGTAAAAGTTGTTAGTCCTTATACATATTTAGTTATGGCCAACAATAATGTTAAACTTGTACATGTCAATGATATGCGTTCAATACCGAAAGAATCTAGTGAAATAGTGCAGTGTAGTGGTAATACTTCGAGTGATAGTGACAAGCATAAAGTTGTTGATAAAGATGTACAGAGCCCAAGTGTACCCATAGTATGAACTACATCTTTACCAAATAGCCCAATAGTTTGCAAATAACCCGAATTGTCTGTTTCAGAAAACAGAGCTTTGGAAGTTGAAGGTGATCCTGTAAATACCCATAATTCTGATATCAGTGTTGACAATAACACCCAAAGCACTTAAAACTACTAGATCTGGGAGAACAATAAACCCTCCTCTTAGATTAGATTTATAATCTCTCAAAAAGGGAGGAAATGTATATTCAAAATGTAACGCCAAAAGCTGCCTTGACATCGGACACACTTCATGATACTTCACCTGTCAGGCACTTTGGCGGTATATGGGATCTAAAGTGGATCCACGTTTTTGTGTAACTCAATAAAAGTATTAGAACCACAAGTGCCCTTTATTTGAATGCCACTGTAAATACACAGCAGTAAGTAGTTAGTATTCGGCAACTATCAAGTAACGTCTATTCGTCTTATTAAGATGGCTTCAAGTTCACGTTTTTCTCCAATTCCTATTCAACGAGTTAGCAAAAGTGCATATTCTATGCTGGAAAAAACATTAATCCTGACTGTTCATGATGCTCTTGTGCACCAAAACCCCACAAATTTTGTTCGCGACATAATTACGAACTGTGCCAATATGATAGGGGTAGGGAGAATCAACGATTTATACAACGGGACCTCGGACCACTGCAAATGCTTCATTTGCATTTTATTACCTATTGTTATTTGACCGATTACCGGGTGGCCTGGTCACAATTTCTTTCTTCTTCGTCTAGATACATTGTAAAACATAAATAAGAGATCAAATTTTTTGAGACACCCGACCTCCGATTCCGTTTATTACAGGCGCTCTGTGGTATCAACTCATTTGAAACGAACTTTAGATGTTTCGATAGCTTGGTGCAAAATTGAAAAACTAAATTAATTTTCTTTCCCAAATGCTACTTTTCCAGCTTTAATCCATAAAATCATCAACTTTTTCATATTCTCATAAATTTTGGTCCCAACCTTTTAGGAGAAATTATTATTATCAATGACAATGGTTAGTTCCTTTCGCTGACGAGATATTTTCTATGAATTGTAATCCATTATACCAATTTTTATATCTCCATGTAATACTTTACTGCACTAAAGACTACACCTATACATTATATTTTTATGTTCAAGGTCTACTGTGTATGCTGCACCTGGGCTAGCTATTAAGTCTGTTGCGGCTCCTGCCTTAGCAGTTAGAGCTGCACCTACTCAATCCTTCTCATATGCATATGGAATAAACAACTTTTATAACTACAATGGTTTGTATCACTACCCAGGGCTTACTACTTATACCGGTCCATTTGCGTCCCAGATCGTGGCTGTTCCTGTTGTAGCCGAATCTAAAGTAGAGCTAGCACGCTCTAAAGAAGAGGGAATAAAAGAAGACAGGAGTTCGTAGTAATTTTTTGTATCAGTTTTAGTGTGATCAGGTTTCTCAAAAAACTCCAATAAAACTAACAATTTATAACGTGGAAATAAAAAATAAAAAACATTATTGTGGTTTGATTCCCAAACAAAAAAAAATAAATTATTATTTACTAAATTTCATAAATAATATATAATACAGACATATATTACATGAAGTAAATTTTATATTGTGTCACAAGGACAGAAAATGAGCTTTAGCAGCACGAGAGTATAAGATGCATGAACAAGCGTAGCAAAGCGAGGCAGCTGATAGTTAAGAGCCGCTAAAGCGCCTCCTGCATGTGTGACACACAACTGTTTTTTTGCCTTCCGAATAAATAAAAATTTAGGAAAATACAACAAAAAACTTTGACATTCACTGACATTTAATTGAAAAATTAAAGTGGACCGTGAAAGTAATCAAGTGAAAGATCATGGAAAACTGTGGCGTTAAGAATCTTCTACCCTTGGGCTGTTGGACAATACTTTCCGCCCTATTTTTGTTGTTCATATGATTGGTTTTCCGGTAAGGTAGGCGACAAAAGTATACTCTAATAAAATAAAATCAATAACTGAATTTCATATCACAACTTTGCATAATAACAATACATGGTCAAGAAATACTAGTCCTAAGACTGCTGGTATGTCTGATAATGAATAAATATGTATTTATTCTTGAGTGGAGATTTTAGATCTATATAGAATGGTATGAACTTTGCCGCACCCCTAGCGGACCTAGTACATTTTTTATGAGTGTATATTTCGATTCGACCAAAGGATGAATAATGGATGTCCAATGAACGTCCATCACTTAAATAAATACTCACGTCCAGTGGTGAACGAGAGCTGAAGGTCCAGTGAATGTCCCCAAACGGATATCCAATGTACTAGTAGTAAATGGACATCCATTGGATGCCCATTCTGTGTCCATGTCCATATGGACCAATCATGGACATTATATGGATATCCATAGGATATCCTGTGTTTACTGGGTTTTAGCTTGTAGCACTGGACAATTTGTTATTATTGAAAAAATTACCCCTATCATAGTGAACTAAAATTCGTGATAAAAGAAAAATACTCTGTGGTACAGTAGTTAGTTTGTGTTAATCTGTTTTATTTTTGTATAACACAAATCTTAGATAAACGTTACATTCTAAGGATGTTTAATATTTCAATAATTTTTTATTTTTATGTTATATTCATGTAATCTATTACAATGCATAATTAAGTCAAGTGAAAGAAAATAAATACCATTCGACAACGCCGCTAAATGTGTCAGCTGGTCCTAAATTGTGAACCTAGGCTACCTAGACATGAGATTCTAGTGTCAGACTGGTGTGTAATTTTATAACCTAAAGTGTCAACTGAAAATAATTATGCTTAAGATTATTTCTGGGAATCGAAACTGGGCCCCTTGAAACTTGAAAGTAGCATAGCGATTAATAAATGAAACTGAATATTTTCCGGAAATTTTTGTAAACGTGACAACGTCTCACATCACCACGATAAGAATAATGAAGCCAGAAGCAATGTTCGGAATATTAGCAACGGTGCGTTCAGCACTGACCAGATCCTGTTGGGCACTACATTTTAGTTATATTCTTATTGAGACTAGTAAGACTTGGGAAAGGGACTATTTTAGGAATGGCTTCGGTGTATACACCAGTGGCCGTTTCAACCACTTATATTTAATTTTTAATTTATTTAATGATTCAAATATTCAGTCGAGTAGCTGCTCCAGAATTGTTGTTGTAAGCTTGAACACTGTTGCCATAGTGACAACCGATTTTCAGGGATGGAAATATTATCTTTTATTTAGAAGTTAGGCTTGTATAGTTCGTAACTTATAAATATCAACCCACGTGATCAAAGTGCCAAAAAAGAGACGTTCGCTTGTATTATGTCATTCTTTTGCTGCTGTCAATCAGTGTCAATCAGCCTTAATCCTAATAAATATTGAAATTTATAGATCGCATGTTATCAAAAAATATCCATATATGCTTAAAGAAAGGTTTCGTAATTGATTTCATATGTAACACAACTCGTGGGTTACTTAATTATTAAACTCAAACTAACATTAGTCGTACTAAAAACTTTATATGTTGGCAAAAATGCGCGCTATTGCCGCGATTAAAATAGTTTATCTGGTACAGTTGACGTCTTGACATTTTTAAGGTTATGTTGTGACAGTTTAATATTGATCATTCAACTTTTCGATTATTTCATCTCCTTGTTATAAAAAACTTCGAAAAACTGAGTAAATTTTCACAAGCAGTCATGAGTCGTCAAAGTTAACGTATAAATGAAACTTAATAACACTGCAATAGTTGATGTATTTACCTACTATTCATCTATTCCTGACTATTTACAGCATGTATGAAGCAAGTAAGTATGAGTTTAATATTATACTCATTCAACTGTATTTATTGTATTCTGTTACACGTCTATTCATAATACTTAGCAATTATATTTGCACAATTTATTTACAGATAATCCATTTCACTTTAGAAATGTTACTGCTGCAATTGGAGGAAGAACTAGCTCGAGCGTCACGACATCGTGACAGTTAATTTGGGGTACGTAGTAATGAAGGATAAAGAAGAGATTTAAAATTGTTTTTTTTTAGGTAATGATTGAGGTGAAGGTTTGAAATAATGAAAATATGATTAAAACTATATTTTTGCTACGTACCTCGCTACGCTCGGCACGTAGTGATTGATATGGGAGTTTTTTAAAAGATAGTGGTACGTACCAGGGATGGATATATGATATATGAAAGAGAATGTATTGTTGTTTTTAAATGGGATATATGGGATGGTAGTTTGAAAGAAATGAAAGAAAATAAGAGATTTTAAAAAAAATTTTTACGAAACTGGACAGTTATTATTTTTTTAAAGTAATAAAGTGCTGATACCCGTTACCGTTTATGGCGACCCAACCAAAAAAATGTAATTGACTTGTGTTCTACATACTTTTTTAAGAGATATATTAAAAAGTGTATGGAATATCTATGAAAAAGTTTAAAAATTAAATAATGCTTAAAAGAAGGGAAAAAATCTAATGGACATGAAAAAGTGAAAATTGCGAAAAAAATGCTTCTAGGGGTATCACTTTAGGTCAGGTTTTAGGTTAGGTCAAATCAGATTGGGTTTTAGGTCAGTTTGGGTTAGGTAATTCAGGTTAGGTTTTAGGTTAGGTTTTAGGTTAGGTTAGTTCAGGTCAGAAAAAGTTATCGACTATGAAATTCAAAATGTCGGTTTTGACGAAAATTGACAAAACGACGTATTTTACGAAAAAACACGTCCAAAACAGGATTTTTGACGACAAAACGTCCAAAAAAATGCCAAATAATTTTCAAAATAAAAAGGCCGAAAAAACGTATATTTAATGTTGTAGAATATTATTGTGTTTATTGAGATGATAGTACAGGTAGGATGTGTAAGAATTGTATTGACGAAATCAACTATAATTCAAAATAAAAAAAAAAAATGTTCAAAATATAAGGTTTACAATTATATTGATTTTGCTACGTACTTCGCGCTGCTCGGCACGTAGTGATTATTATCGAAGTTTAACATAATGTCATTGATGAAAATTATAATTAGCCACGTCTCAAAAATTAAGCTTGTTTCCAATGAAGTCAAAAAAATTAAAAGTAATTTTAAAATTTGTATAAAACTAAATGTAATAATTGAGGAAATATTATCTACACAACATTTATATCCAAAATAGAAATCTTGTTGAATACGATAGCTAGATACACATTATTTTACGAATTTACGCCTGTTTGTAAGTAACCGCGAAACAGGAACATTTATTGGATTCCTATTGATGAGTTGGAATCTATAGATGTGAGTATCTACAAAGAGTTATATTATCATAGATGGCGCTATAAAAATTCGGTACAATACATTGGAGGTTATATATATCTAACCATAGGCGTCTTTTTATAGATACCCGTTACCGTTTATGGCAACAGGTCAGATTAGGTTATAGACGAGAGAATTATCAGTAAAGGATATCGACGAAAAAACGGCAAAAATGACGTTTTTGACAAAAAATATCAAAATGATGTTTTTGACGAAAAACGTCAAAACTATCTCGAAAACAGGAATTTTGATGATAAACCGTCCAAAACTGGGTTTTTGGCGAAAATACGTCATAAAATGGTTATTGGCAGGAAAACGCCAAAAAAAATGCAAAATAAATTTCAAAATAAGATGGCCGGAAAACGTCGGAAACTTTGTTTTTGACGAAAAAACGTCGAAAAAAAAACCGAAAATTTTCCGAAAAATTTTTAAGGAAATTTCCAAAAAAAAAAAAAAAAGTTGCTTAAAATTGAAGCTATTGACGAGGGAACGCCAAAAATGCAATAAATTTTTTTTTTTTCCAAGGAAAAATGAGAATTTCAAAATGGCGGCGGACCGCCATTTTCGAAAACAGAAAAAAAAATTAATGAGGCAAAGCGACTTAAAAAAAAAAAAAAATTCGATATATTATTTAATCGTTTTTTCTCCCTTTCCCTCTTCCCTTCCTTTTCTCTTATTTTTTTTCAAGTAGTTTGGATCATCTACCGTCGATAAATGTTAGTTTCGTCGTTTCGATTCCATGTACGTAGAAGATATGAATTTTTTTAAGGGGAAAAATATTCTTAAATATTATATATATGCTGGTTTCTTTGAAATGTATGGCAAAAAAATTGTGGAAAATGAGAAAGTAATATGGAGTATGATGTGGCAGATCCGTATTTGGCATAATTTTGTCGATAAATCGCACGTATCGATGGAAAAAGTTTGAAAAATGTTTGTCATACTTGACATGGAAAATATTTTTTCGAAAAAAAATTCTTTCTATGGCTAGTCCGAAAGGTATGTGAGTGAGCCTATATTTCTGAAAATTTCAAAAAAATCGAGTGATATTTACTATTTTTTAGACCATCGAAAAGTCGAATTTTGACAGTTTTTCGAGAATAACATCTGTCAAAATTTTTTTAGATCGCAACCGATATTTTTTTCGGAATCCTTGACCTCGAAACCACCCCTCCATAAAATTTCATCGAAATCGGAGAGAATTTTTTTTTCACCCCCCCTTAAAGGACCTGCTAAAAATTTTGAAAATCGATTTTGACAGGGAAGAATCGATTTTGAAGAACGGAAATTGTTGCCATCGTATTCGGGGGCCCGAAAAACCCCCCCATACCAAATTTCGTGAAATTCGGCAGGAAATTTTGATTGGGTCAAATTTTACCCTCCTCGGCCGGTGCTTATAGATAACGGGCAACTTGAGCTGGGTTTTTGAAGGCGAAGGAGACGTCGTATCGAAATTTTAAAAAATTGGTTGTGTAGGGGGGCGAAAATGATTAGGAATGGCGTATAAGAGACCACCCCAAAAAAATCTAATCAGTGGTGTAGGTAGGGTAATATATTTTAGCAATTTTTTGTTAGAGTACCCGATGGTGGATCCATGTAGAATGGGTCGTACGGATTTTGGGAAAAATAAGGGGTCGTACCCATCGGCGCCGTCACTGGAATTATACACGAAAATACGAACGCAACTCTTTTATTTATGAAAATAGGGAAAAATAGCCGAATCCTTTTTCGAAGAGCTAATCGAGACCTTCGTATTGAGTATATAAAACATGGGGGGTATATGATTAAAATTTCGAAAAAAAGTCAAAAAACCTCGCTAAAAAAAAAAATATTTTTTTTCCAAATTTTCACTACGCCCATGAAAATTTCCATGTTCGACTCTATCGAAAGCCATATTTGAAAAAAATTAAAAGTCAATATAGATGGCGCCACAAGTAGCGCCAAATTTTGAGGTTAGATTGAAAATTTCACTAATGTAGCTATATGCCATATCGGCCGATACCTAAAAACACCATACGCGGTTTCCAACATCAATTCGAGGTCGTACGTGGGGCGATTTTGGGGGGGGTCAATTGCCGAAAAAATTTTTTTGCATTATGGGCACCTCAAATGAGGAAGATTCCCAAAATATTTTCGTTTCGAATTGAAATCCTGGCGGGTCTTGATATCGAAAAAAAATTGGGGAGGGGGGGGGAAAATTTAGGGACGAAGAGAGTTCGATACTCCCCTCCACCTGGTGTGGTTCAAAACATTTTCTGCAAAAAAAATTTTTAGAGTCTCACATATTTTTGACTAAACTCGTATAATATTTCAGGTTGACCCCCCCTTTTTTGGATTCTATAGACTGGGACGATTTTTACGAAGCGAATGGTTTTTGTTTCGTTTCGATAGCTCAAATAATAAAGAAGCTTGTACCGCCGGGTTGATAGAACTCTGAGGGGAGGGGCGCGGTAGGGGGGGCGTATTTTTTTTCGATAGCCGAAAACTATGTATGTTTGCCACTACGGGGTCTAATTTTTTTAAATTACATAGTTTCGGAGGAAGTTCGGTGGTCCGAGGTTGTACGTTGGGGGGCGTAAAAATCCACGTCTTGATTTTGTGTTCAAAAAAATTTTCCCTACACGGCCATATAAATATTGTTTGTTCAAAATTTTCGAAAATCGAAGCTCAAGTTCCCCTTTAACGGTAGAGACAATTATTTAATGTAGAATGTTCCTAATTATAGTTTCCTAAAATATGACACTCATCCATACAGTGGATTTCCAAGAAAAATAAACCACAATATGAATTTGTTTTTACTAAAATGAATCTTGAATTTTCCAACTATTTCATACATACCTTTTTAGGCTCAATAGGTTTTAAAATAAAAGCGTTTTTCCCTTGAAGAGTTAAAAACGCTTATTTTTGGTCTTGCCGAAGCTTGACCCATTTGAGATTACCTTCTACATTCCTGTCCTCCAGAGTGTGTCATTTCTTATCCAAATTCCCTTTTACCTGCCCCCACCTTTTTCCTCTCCCACCTCGTCGAGTAAATTTCTCCCGCTGATCGTGCCTGCTAGCGCTGAGCTTTAGCGAAGCTTGTCAGTACCTAGATTTGGCCGACAAGGTCTTAAATCTATGGGTCAAGCTTCGGCAAGACCAAAAATAAGCGTTTTTAACTCTTCAAGGGAAAAACGCTTTTATTTTATGTCTGTGCCTTCGCTTGACCCATTTGAGAAGTATTTGTTATCTGTCGGCACGATAGCGAAAAGCGTACTGTGAGAATAATTAAATTGTAGAGATATACTCAAGACATTTATTTATTAAATAAATTCCATGGATTATTGAAATCCATTCCCATTACAAGAATTTGTTAAACAACCATAACGAATATTAACTCAAACAAAATTCTTATTTATATAAGCTAAGAGAAAAGTTATTTATATAAAAAAACAGCCCACTATGAGATCAAAGAAATTAACAGTCTCTTATAACTATAGGAACATAAATCAATACAATCAAATAGGTTGAAAACATTTTAGGAGATTGTCATCAATCAGAGTTTTTTCGCGCTCTTTTTCAATTTCTTTAAAATAGTATTTTATGAAATTATCTTTATTCTTCCAATTGCCACATGCAAGAATTTCATCAATTGGTGTATTATTTGACGCTCTTTTCGAACCAACGGCAGATCGAATACTTCCAGGTGAAGCATCTATTCTTGCTTCTTTGAATGCAGTTCGAATCCATCCTGCAATAACGGATCTTGATGCAGGAGCTACTTTTCCCCTTGTGGAAATAAAAAGAGAAAAGAGCTGATTAACACTCTTTCGTCTCGAATTAGATATATCAATGAGTTTCTTTGTCCAGAAACGTAGATCTAATATTTGATTTTTGTTTCTTAGTATCTTCCATCCTGACTGCCTCGATGTAGCTTTGTCAGTTTTTGATCCAAACTTAGGCCAAAGAATAATAAAATTATGAAAATCCTGGAAATCGTCGGTATCTATCGAAAGCAGCGTTAAATCGTGAATCCTTCTACCTGAAGAAAGCAAAAGAAGAATAGCCAAGTGTCTCGAAATTTGAAAAAGGCTATCCATTTTAGGAGGGTTTGCCTTAATCCAATCTAGAAGTTTATCAACATCCCAAATCGTGTTTTTATTTTTGATTGGAGCTTTTAAACTAATTGCTTTCAACATCTTCTTTATAAGGGGATGCGATGATAAGGTAGAACCTCTTACAGGATTAGCACACGTAGATATTACTGACTTATTAACTAAAATACTACTGTAAGATAATTTTCTAACTCGATATAAATAACTTAGGTATAAAGCCACTTCTTGCGGAGTAGGGTTATTTATAGAAATATTGTTGGAGGTTGCCCATTTACACCAATTTTTCCAGGGGGCGTTGTATGATTTGAGACTTGATTTTCTCCATGCTGATTGTAATAACTCGATATCCGCTTTGTTCCATCCGGCTATATGGTCGCTCCACCCCGAACCTTCCAAGCCTCCAAACAAAGCAGGTGAGCTTTCGGCAAAGGTCTTTTCGTTTCCATGTCCATCAAGTTGTTCTGAAGATTCGGAATTCTTATTGGTGAGTCTAGTGCTCGGGACTGTAAGTCTGGGAGCCAAAATACCTTCTCCCAAGCTGGAGCAATTACTATGTAAATCCCTTCTGCTTTGTTTAGATGTTGAAGGACTCTCGGGATTAATGTTGGAGTAGGAAACACCCAAGCCAACTGGTAGTTCCAATTTCTGCTGAAAGCGTTCACAAATGTTGCTGCTGGGTCGTACATTGATTGAGTCACATACTGAGGAACTACTGCTGATACCTTTGTTGCGAAAAGGTCTATTTCCGGTTGACCCCACTTCTGAAAAATCATGTCTGTTATCTGAGTTGAGAGATGCCAATCTGGTATTTGTTTCTGCCGGGAAAGGCAATCCGGGATCAAGTTGTAAATCCCTGGGATATAGCAGGCTGTCAGCTGTATATTGAATCGATTTGTCATTTTTAATAACATTTCTGTCTGGAGGAAAAGATTCAGTGACTTTGTCCCCCCTTCGTTTCGAATATATGCTTGTACTGTTCGACTGTCGGTCTGAACTAAAACCGACTTGTTCTTCAAAATTTGCAGCTTCTTCTTGATGACTATATAAACTGTGTATAATTCTTTTCTGTTTATATGCCAATCTTTCTGTATTGATGTCCATTGACCTGATATTAATGCATCCCCCAATTGAGCTCCCCACCCCAGTTCGGATGCGTCCGTTGCCAGGTGAAAGTCCACATTTTTCTGAAAAATGGGAGATCTCAAATGAACTGACTGGATCCACCATTGAATATCTTTTATGATTGATTCTTTTAGGGGAAACATTTTGTCGGGATAATTTGAAGGGAGGTGATTTCTGAGCCTTTGCATTCGACGACAGTGTAAACGGCCTAGTGGTACTGCGAACCCCGAGAAATTCAGGCTTCCTAAAATTGATTTTGCTGTTCTCCATGACCAGCTTTTTCTCTTCAATAAATTTTCCAGCTTTTTTCTCAGAATGTTCTGTTTTGGTTCTGAAATTAATTTTAGATTTCTCGATGGGTTCCATAAAATTCCTAAATATTCCAATTCCTTCACTGGTTGGAGAATAGACTTTTTGAAGTTTATTTGCCACCCCAGAACCGCAAATATATTTACTGTCTCGATAACTTGATCCTTCAAAACATCTGGGTTTTGGTGTGCTATTAAACAGTCGTCCAAGTATACAATTATCCTTAAGCCTAGACTTCGTAGGTAGTTCGCTACCCAGTTGGTTACTTTGGAAAACGTTTCTGGAGCTGACGATAGACCGAACGGTAAACAGGTCATGCAATACATTTCGTTTCTGTAATAAAGAGCCAGAAACCTTTGGTGTGACTCTTTTATCGGAACGTGAAAGTACGCCTGGGAAAGATCTAGTTTTACTAAGAAGTCTTTTTCTTGTAAAAATTGTGGAATTTTGTAATGACTTACTAGGTGAAATTTTTTCAGTGCGACGTACTGATTTAAGCGTTTTAAATTGAATACTGGACGACTTGACCCATCGTGCTTGGGTACTAGGAACATGTTGGAGAGAAAACCTGTCTTCAGCTGCACCTTTTTGAGGACTCCAGATTTTAGCATTGTTTTCACTTCTGTGTCCATTGAACGTGAAGGCCGTGTTTGAAAACGATGGCAAATACTCTCTGACAACTGAACTATGGGAGGTCTCTTTACAAAAGGAATCCTGTAACCAGTTATTATTTTTAGTAGTAACGACGGGGCACCTAGGCACTTCCATTGATTCAAAAACATTTTCAACTGGCCAGCCTGGAAGGTCTTTTGGTAAGGTATGTCAAAAACGCTGTCTTCTTTCTTTGGGAAAAGAGGGTTTTTTATGAAAACGAAATTTCTCTTTTTCCTGTTGAATTTTTTCTTTTGGTTTAGCTGATCTCCCGGAGTTTAGATTGGAGCGATAAGGTGCCTTCTGTTGAGAAAGTTTGGGAATTTTCCTTGACCGAGTCTCGGTCTGAAAGCTCTGAACGAAGCTCCTTTTTGTACCCTGAACTTTAAATGGGTGTTCTCTTCGAAGAGATTCAAATCTTTCTTCCTCAAACAGATGAGTAGCTGATGGTGGAACCTTCTGCAATAGCGGAGCTATAGTAGGAATAGATCTTGAATGATACTTTCTTCTTAAATCTATCACCTCTGCTCTTTTGCCACACAAATATTGCAGAATGTCATCCGAAATTGCTCGGAAATCCGATTTCTGATCCCCAGAAATTGAAGAAAGATCACTCGCTGCAGTTGGGTGCTTCCTTATAACTTCTGATATAACTTCTTGGAAGTATTGTCTTTGTTTCAATATAGCATGACAGAGCGTACCCAAGGAAGAATCTGTTTTGGCTAAAAAATCGCTGTATTGATTTGTAAAACTATTGAGCCCATGATTAACCAAAAGCTGAGAAAACACAGGTGAAGCATGAAGCTTTTTCTGTACTTCTGAATATCTAATTTTATACCAAGCCTGTGATCCAAACCGTTGGCAGTCTATTCCTTGCTTTTTTATGTCTGCTTGTGGTTCTGGAATACTGGGCTCTTGTTCCTTTGTTGTGGGCGAAAAATCAAAATTGGAAACATTTTCTTTATTTTGTACAGATACTAAGACAGGTGCCTTCCAGCTTGAACACTGACTCTCGTCATCCATCACCCCGTCAGAGTTTTCATCTTCTGGATCGTACACAGAGCGATCTGAATGGATAGTAGCATCTTCGTCTGGTTCCGATCTGTTAGAGACACTTCTTAAAATTGATTCCAATGTCTCTTGAGTCTTGTCGAACTTTGCTTCTAAGGCATCCATTCTAGATGAAACGGTCATTTTTCTTGTTTCAGGTGTACAATCGTCTGAGTCTTGATCCGATTTTTCACCTGTTATTTGCCTTGAAGCCT
Source organism: Lochmaea capreae (assembly GCA_949126875.1). Taxonomy (NCBI): domain Eukaryota; kingdom Metazoa; phylum Arthropoda; class Insecta; order Coleoptera; family Chrysomelidae; genus Lochmaea; species Lochmaea capreae. Next base: position 23,005,481 of record OX421409.1, on the reverse strand, counting down.
CCCACCTATTAATGAAAAGGTGCTTTATATTATTGATTATTTGAATGGCTAACGACGCTGGACTGAAAATAAGACCTCTACAAAAGTTCCATCTAAGCATTCTCTTCTTCATGTCTCGATAAGGTTTTTCCATAAGGTTTGTAGCCTCCGGATTGAATGCCAGAGCAATTCCAACTGTCGGAAGAGCAAATCGTACTTTATTTAAGACTTGAGGATCAATATCCTCTTTTACATCTGACAGCGCTACTTTCCACTCCATCCAACCATCTGGTAGATTTTCTGATGCAAGTTCTTTTAGTCTCTTTAAGACACCTTCTTCATCATCCTCAACATCTTGAATATACAAATCTCCTAAAGTTGAGATTTTGGTGTTGATTGCCATCTGAAAGGCAAAGAAGAAAGTCATAAAAATGTACTTATCATGATATAAATTGTAATATAATTGAGAATGTACAACATTCTTCCTCGGCCAACAATACGGCTGCAAATTTGGGCCATGCCAGCTGTAAAATTGGACCGTGGCGGCTGTAAAAATGGACCGTGACAGCTGTAAACTTGAGCCGTGACGGCTGTAGAATTGGGCTGTGACGGCTGTAGAATTGGGCCGTGACGGCTGTAAATTTGAGCTGGACAGCTGCAAATTTGGGAGGCGACGGCTGCCACCTGGACAGTACCGACCGACAATCGGGTCGTGGCTGCCAAAAATTCGAGCCGAGATGGCCAGAAAATCGAGCCACTTGGTTCAACGACTAAGTCCCAGAAGGCAGTAAAATTAAGTTATACAGGCAGTTAGGATCTAAATCCTTATACTCAGGCCCTCCTATGGCACTAGAAAGTATATATATTGTGACGATAATCTTTTATTTATTTTTAATTTTATTTTGTTTATTAAATATTTATTGTTATTATTTTAAAAATTTATTTTATTTCTTTGTTTTAATGTTGGGCGCCATTTATGAAATTTTAATTGATACTAATTTTTATTTTGTTAATTCTATTTTGTCTTTTTTTTATAAAAATATTTTGATTTTACGATACCTTAGCCTTGAGAACTCTTGAGCGTCAGCACTCTGGGCGTACGATTCGATCTTTATGTTTTTTCAGATCTATGATAGTCGTCACAGAACTATCAACACACTATCTACTATAGAAACCACTAATTTCAAAAATAAAAGTTTATTTATTGAAAAACCAATTTGATTGTATTTTATGCAATAGAAAAAATTACCTTAAATATCGGATCAAACAACATATTTACCTACTGATTTAAAAAAAATGATATATATATACTGAACTGAATGTTTTAATTATATTTGCCTATTGGCTGAATAGTGTAGAATGAATTCTTTCTATATAAAAAAGAAGACTTGACTTAACTAAGTTAACCTACAAATACATAATATAAAAGATAGCATTACGATTATAAAAATGTGGGAAGAGTTTCTTCATGATTATTCGTTACAAATACACATATATCGATCAAATATTATGGAATATAACCTTTCGGTAAGTCAGTTTTATATATTAAATGTGCACTAATAAATTGTTCAGAACAAATAAACGATTACTCCTTAAAATTTTAGGCTAATATGGAGGTTATTTCCAATGAAATGTTTGTTACCTTTCTAAATAATAGGAAGTTGCTTCATTCAAAAACCATGTATTGTGTGGGAGCTATAGCATCTATTTATTTCATAGGTTCATAACCTTTCGACAACTCTAAAGGTATGTATCCATGTCCTTTTTTTTTATTATATAATTCAATAATAGGTATGTACCTTTATTTTGTATAATTCACAATTTTTTCGTTTAAACTTCTGACAACCAGTAAAATTTTTTTGTCAGAAAACTTCTTTGACACTTCCTTTTATTTTTAGTTATCTGGGTCTGTAGTTTCAGAAAACAAAAGACTGTCACAGCAAAAATTCAACGTGCTCCTCTGGCAACATCAAAATACAGACTGAATTGACTTTTTTGATGACATAACCACCAAATATGAGGACTTTCAAAATTTTTATTTCAGCTAGGACACCTGTACTTGGCCCCATTTTATAAAGCTTGAGCTCCTGATTCTGGAAATAGTCTTCTTTTTCCTTACAAGTTCCTATTTCTCTATAAAAACTTAATTTTTTATCCGCACTTGACAGTTCACATTTTTAACCTTTTTAATTTTTTATAATTTCCAATAGAATTTTAAAAACACTAATTTAGAACATAATTTTTTATGTTTAAGTCACAATATCTCACCTTCTAATATTAAACATACAATTTCTTATCTACTGGATAAAACAATTTCACAATAAGCAAATATAATTAGTTTTTTCAACTACTAATGAATTATTTATTTCTCAGGAGCTTGAGAAGGCCTATTTCTTTATTTTACATTATTGTTTAACTGTAATTCTAATTCCTAAACTTTTCTTCAATTTTTGATTACCTGTTATGTTTGACAATACATACAGAGTGTATCAAAAGTAGATCATAACTATAATAAGTTTCTGAGACAATAAATTCGTCTCAATATATATCATTTTGAGCTGAATGGCTGCAAAATGGATAACCGGAACTGTGCCGGCTTACCGCCTTTATATTAGGAATTTTCTGAAAAAGAAACATTTTGTTACATACCGTAGAAATATCCATTAAAACACTGTAGTCACTATTTCCAATAAACGATCGTAACACTAAACGTACTTAATACTTTGTACACACTCTTTTTACACACTCTGGACTATTTGAAAAATAGAAGCGTACTGACAAGCTTCGCTAAAGCTCAGCGCTAGCAGGCACGATTAGCGGGAGAAATTTACTCGACGAGGTGGGAGAGGAAAAAGGTGGGGGCAGGTAAAAGGGAATTTGGATAAGAAATGACACACTCTGGAGGACAGGAATGTAGATGGTAATCTCAAATGGGTCAAGCGAAGGCACAGACATAAAATAATAATTTCTTACTTAGTGCTGTCTTTTAACATACAAATAAAAGTTTTATACAGAAATAGGTTCAAGTTTGTTTATATACAGTAACTGTCAAAAACTTAACCTAACCGATTGCCAAATAAAAAGAAGAATATTTGATAACTTCATTTGACATTTACAAGATTCTCATACTATTTCAAGAGCTTGGCAACATAGTCCAGTTATGACAGAAGTCACGTGGGTTGATATTTATAAGCTACAAACTATATGTATGTATGTATGTATGTATGTATTTTGGGGTACCATTCACTGAGACCTAAGAGATCTATTGTGCCCCCTTACTTTTACTCAGTTTCTGAGGAGTCTCAGAGACTAGTAGCTCTTTTAGTCCTATTTCCCGGAGGAATTTTAGGATATCTGCAGGCTTCAACTTAGGTAACTGTCCCTCTGCTATCCAGTAGTCTCCCAGGTGCTGTGCCCTAGGATTCTGAATAATTGCTGTGCAGTTCGCAAGTATGTGGATGGAGGTTTCTTCTTCCATTCCACAAAATCTACAATCTTCTTCCTCCACCATTTTGAGCTTTTTAAGGTGCCCATTCAGGCGACAATGTCCCGTTAGGATTCCTGTTAAAACTCTTAGTGCAGTTTTACTTTGACTTATGCATTCATTTGATCTCAACAGGATGTAGTCACTCAGAACAATTTTAGATTGCCTAAGCCCTACTAGCCCAATGGTCACCCACTAAACATGTAATGTTACAAAATATTATATATAATACTGTTCAGTTCAATATAGCAAAAGCACAAGCATCAGATAACTCTACTACATTAGTTGTGTTGAGATAGTTGAGATCAAGTGCTGTATAGATATGTATGTAAGGTTGTAGATACAAGTTGTCAAACTTCAAGGTGAACATTCCATTCAATGATTTTTTTGTTGCAGGTACCTGATAGCAAGAACGGAGAGATTTTATTTTTCATTTTGACATCTCAATGAGTAGGTACCTATTTGTTTTTTTAAATATTTTCATTAAAGTTTTATATTTGAATTTTTGTCTTCCTAACCCCCAATACATTCATGGACATTCGAAATTAACTACTTCTCATAAAAGAAGCAAAAATATTTTTTTTATTGTTTTGAATGAAAATTCACTAAATATCTATTAGGTAATCATTTTAGAATATTTTTTGGGTTTCCACTTCTTGCTTCTAAAAACTAGGAAATGAAATCTGATCTCAATAGAGGACACATCAATGATGAATGATATTTAATATTTTCCTGATAACAAAACTCATCTGTTTTCCCTGAAGATTGCATTTATTTTCTATCAATATTGGAAACAATTCGTGAAAATCCAAAAATTCTTCAAGAGTGACAATAATTTTTGAAACCTTATGGTAATGTTAAAGACAAGATTAGCAATAAGTTGCTGATATATAACATAATATTGAATACGGAATTTTCCACTAATTTATATTCTATGTTGCGGTAACCTTGCTCCAATTACTAATTATGAAACATTACATATATCAATCCATTTCAGTAGTTGCTGCAATATTATCAGAAGGAGACATTTTTAATATCACATTTGCAATTTTCCAGTACAGTATCTGCAATGTTGCAGTAACCTGGCTGGAATAATTGATAATGACACATACCATTTGTAATACTGCGAACCTTTGCAGTAAGGTAGCTGAAAACTCTGTTGTAACATTACACATTACCATGAAAGGTAACTGGAATATTGAATAAATGTTACTTTGCTTGGGCAGATCTTCTCTTTTCTTCGGCTTTACCTATTTCTTCAAATATTACATTGGAGCTGATTCCGCAAAAGGGTTCCGGTCCCCAAAAGGGTATTTCAGTCCCCCTCTTCGCTAGTTCATCTGTCATTTCATTTCCTTCTATTCCAGTGTGTCCTGGAATCCACAGTAAGGTAACTATATTGTTCTCGCCTAGTTCATTAAGTTTGCGTAGGCATTCCCACACCATTTTGGAACTGATTACACAAGAACTCAGCGCTTTAATGGCTGCTTGACTATCAGACATCATGATAATCCTTTGCCTTCTATCTCCTTTGTCAATATTGAACTGGGCACACTTTCTTATTGCGTGAATTTCCGCTTGAAAGATGTTTGAGGTTTCTCTTTTGTATATACAGGGGTCGCGTAAACTACTACCTTCATAGCTTGTTGATTTGTATAGACGGAGCGTTTGGTACTTTGCTAGAAAGCTTTTTTAAAAAACGATATTGTTTTACTTTCCATGGTATATTACATCCCAAGATATTTCGTTTTAACTTCGTCATTAATCCGAACAATAGCACAGTATCGTATGGTACTCGTTTCTTCGAAAAAATAATGCCTACTAGTATGATTATTTCACCACTGAAGTATTTGGATGGTGAAATAATATTTAGTTTTAGTAGTGCGATTCGTTCTTTGCAATGAGCGAAACTTTGTTGTGCATTGAAGGTTCTCTTGAAACACATGGAGCTGGTAACGCAAAATTAGCAAATAATGCTGAAGTCTTTGTATTCGATTCATGTACGTACAGTGAAAGTGCCAGGGAAATGGAAACAGTTCGGGATCCTGGAATAGTAAGTGCCGTACGTGCCATGACTTGTTATAACCAAAAAGATTTTGATCTTATGGCTATAGCCAGCTGGAATTACCCGAAAGATCCTATTCTGAATGCCAGCGACAAGTCTTTTAACCTTCAAAAACCTCTCAAACATATTTTCAGCATTTTCAACGATTATTCCATGATTACATGTACGACTAGTTCGAACACGAAATGATAATGATTGCATATTAGACCGACAGCCCATTACACTTGTAGGCTTCATTATTTTAAGTGGAAGCCGTTTTCACCATCGAGTTTAATGTGAAAAGCAAATAGAATAAGGCTATAGCCCAAGGGCCAAACTTGCTAATCGACGCTACAGGGGACATAGAAAATCTTAGAATCCCCACGAAACTAGAACAACTAAGTCATCGATGCCACGAACAACTTTGCGAGGCCATCGAGCTCTCTTATCACAACAACTGCTCTGAGGTAATCTGCTCATCTAGGAATAAATTAACCTGGTGGAACAAGGAGCTTACCAAGCTTAAAGCAAGAACTCGGAAATTGTTTAACATGTGTGTGAAGAATATTACTACACTCTAACTGCTTACAACAAACAGATCAGGAAGGCAAAAAGGGAGCCCTGGGGGAAATTCTATGGTGAGGTGGAAACGGCTCGACTCCAGAAAATCCTTGCCAAAGATCCTATCAATACCATTGGTAATAATTTAAAACCCAATGGATCTTTCACGGAAACTGGTAGCGAGACCCTACAGATTCTACTGCATATAATATACCAGATTCTGAAGAGATAGGAACGGAACTATCCGTCAGACCTCAATCTCCCCTAGCTCGCGCGAGGAAGAAAGATTGGAGTGCTGCCAACAAAGTAATAACCCAGTGCAAATTGAACGGGCCATCAACTCGGTTGAGACATACAAAGCTCCTGGACCAGATGGTATAATCCCAGCGCATTTGCATCAGGGGCAATCATATCTATCTCCAGTACTTTGTAAACTCTTCAGAGCTTCACTGGCAACTTGATACATTCCAACTGCTTGGAAAAGAGCCGGAATTGTCTTTACTCCCAAACCAGGTAAGGATTATTCCCAGGCAAAGTCGTTCAGGCTAGTTCGTGTGTAAATGCCTTTTTTCGACAATATTCACACTCGTCGAAAAAGACTACTTTACACACTTGTTACATAAATAACTATTAAATGACGATTAGGTTGTGCATGTATATGGTTAACTTCATTTGAGAATATTGGCAAGATATTCAAAGATTTTCATTTTTTCAATTGAACAAATGTGGGTACAAAGTAAATGCTGAATTTTTATTGCTACAACAGTACTTTAGTCTGTTTTGTCTGGATATATTCGGTATAATTTTCAGCAGCTTAAACCTACTCACATTAAATATTACTTAAGCTTTGCAGATGCATATCAGCAGTACCCAAATACATCAAATGAATAATTTTATCTGAGTTTGGATAAATCCAACACACATATTATTGATCACAATTAAATTGTTTAGCTACCATTTCAAATATCGACGTGTTCAATTAGTATTACAAAACTATTTTTAAATTAAATTAAAACACAAATCAATTTACCAAAATGTGTAGCAATGATTTTCGTTAAATCTACAAGTTAATATTGATCTACTGATCATTCATTTAACACCTTATGAATACCCCTTCGTATGTTTTGTCATGGAATCTGTTTCTTAACAGCAAACTTTTTCTTGGAAAGGGTCCGGCAGTCATATGGATATACTATGTGTGGTACTGAAATACCGGTAAATTTCTTAAAGTTGTTTCCATGTATGGAAGGATGTTTTTTATCATAATTTATGTGGCAATTTCAAAAAATATTTGAATTTTTCTTTCTTTTTATTCAAGGAGTACGCTTTAGTGCTAGTGCTTACCTAACATGCTAAATTCCGATGCTTAATTCAGAACCTATCTACATGCTATACAGATGGCTAAATTCTGATAATACCGTTCCCAATCCAGTATCACAGTATTTGACCATCCCAATTGCATTAAAACGTTGTACTGTTTTAGTAACTGTTAAACCAACCGGGATTGCTTTCAGTACCTATGCAAAAAATTGAAAATACAGACTTCTTCATGAGTTCTAACACGATCATCATTAATATTTCAATACGATCTTTTTCACTTAAATGAATCATTTTTAATCGTACCTACGATTTAATTCCGTAAATTAGAATTTGACACTTGGGCAACCTACTAGGCAGTACTCGTTTAACTCTTAAGTATATACTATTATTCATATAAACAACATCAATGTGTTTATCCAAATGGTTTTTCCCTCTAATGTGAAGAGGTTGATTAAAGTGCTCCATTTCACGTTTTTAGAAATTTTTCACACTAAGTAGGTGTATATGTATTCGAAATAAAAAGATCTTTCTTTGTTCTGATTTCCATTACATTCAGTATGCTGTGGCTTGAAGTATTTTATTTGTTGATCTTGGTATGGTTGAACTCGGAACAATATGGACTTTTCTATTTTTATTATAACAATATACCGTTCCCATTAAAAACATTCTATGACGTCACATATGATGGGAATAAAAATAATTTTTTTGTAAAAAATAAAAATCGAGCTGCCCGAGATTTATTTCTGATAATAGTAAACTCGTGAGATAATGAACAGTTTCCAAATTTTATGAACGTTTGAATTAATCTTTCGACAATAATTTATAAAAGACATTATAACACAAAAAATATTATATACATATACAATGTGATTCATTAGTGCGATAAAGTATAATATCTTGTGAATCCTCGAATATATTCGAATCGAATTGCTTGACTTATCTTCTGTAATGATATAAGGTTATAGCAGGTTATACAGTGTATTTGAAAAGATCTGACCAATTGTTCCTGAAAATCGTAATGAGTTTAACACCCCGTGTGTGTTAGACTACAAAATTTCAAATTGCTCTGGTCTATCCATACGTCTATGGTGGTTTTTTAGTTGTCAGAACTAACTATAGTAAAGAAATAATTTTTGATCCCTATCTGACACAACGAAAAAATTTGACAACTAGATTATTGATTGTCTAGTTGTCAAATTTTTTCGTTGTGTCAGATAGGGATCAAAAATTATTTCTTTACTATAGTTAATCGTTAGGACTCGTGATTTTATCTAAATTCGGTTTGTTTGAATGTTTTTGCCTCAAATAAACAAGTTTGATTGATGAAAATAAAAAATTATCTGATAAAATTTGAAGAACGAGTTGTATTTGGGAAGATTATTTTTTTCAACAATTTAAAAGGATTTTGCTTTATTTTTTCATTTTATTATTTATTGAATTCAAAGAATACATAAGATAACTGGAAATATAACCAACTTTTCAATAAACTTCGAAGCACTTTTAGTTGTCAATAATGACAAATTCAAAGTAAAATTTTGACGTTTCAATGTAAATAAGGTATTATCGATGAGGAAGCAGTTTTATCAGTATAATACCGGATGATTGGCTAGAATAATGTATTGCTATTGGTTGAAACCACCAAAATGTCAGATTTTGACAAGTGTAAAAAATAATCACAAAAACTATTCAGTTTGGTTATAGGGAATACTCAATCAAATTTGAAGTATAGTGAAGTAACTTTAATTTACCAATATAAAATACTGGGTAATCCTTTTAAAAAGTTGTGAAACCGATGTATTCGAGTTTGGACTCGCCCTGTATATTATTTCTTAGATATGGAAGCAGGTCCAGTGAATAATAAAACTACAAAACCATCGCAGACGTATGGCTGTAAAAGATTGACAGACGTATGGCTGTAACATATTCACATACGTATGGCTGTAACAGATTAGTTTCAAATTGTGCAATTTAAAGTATACTTGGGTTGAACTCATTACGATGGTCATCATTTTTTAAATAGGTATTCTGTATAACCTATTACAAACTTATAAATTGCAATAGAGAAGTCAAGCCGAATTAGAATTTGGAGCAAAATACAAATACCATTTTAAAATTGTAACTTTGAAACGGCACGGCGTTCTGGAACATGCTGTACGATTGAGAAAATGTCAAAATATGTGCCTTCACGCTGATTACAACCGGTCAAAATTTGATTCGAATATCTTCGATGATTTAGAAGATATTTGATTTTATCGCACTAATGAATCACCCTGTATATATATGTATATAAATATAAATAATATATATGTGGTTTATAATTTAACCTGAATAATTTTTATATATCTATCAAAATGTTATAGAACTGCTGAGAAGGATGTATGTATTCACGTACAAAATAGTTAATTTCCGGGCCCTCCTAATGTACATTGCAGCCACTTTACGACCTTTTAATATTTTGACATGATCTTAATAGTGACTGCGTTTCTTGAGGAAAAAACTTACTAGTGAAGTGAATCAAGAATTCACAAAAATTCATAAAAATGAGGGAAAAGAAAATTTCTCAAGTTAGCCAAGCTTCTAGGAGTTTCAGTAGACAAGAAGAATTGCTCCAAATTCAGGCCCTGTATTTATTGAGATTGGAGGAACAGAAATTATCAAAAAAACAAAGATTTATGAAAGCTATCTACGATAAGAAAAGGAAAACATTTTTTGGAAGAACAGGAACAAGCTGGGGTAAGTACAATTGTAATTGTTATGGAGAGATTAATCATTGATATATTGCAAGGATATTTTGTCTTTACAAAGGTGTTCAAAAATATGGTCGTATTTCATATTCTTCATAGATTGATATTTCTCTATGTATATCGTGTATAAAGTTATGCAAACATTTACTTACTTATCACAAAATAAAAAAAAATTGCAAAAATCTCCAGTGACTATTTTATTTTGGAGCTTATTTTTTTGAAATACGTTTATAATTAATTATACTTTATAATTTTAACAATTTTGTCCACGACCACCTAATAAGTCAATATTTTACCTCATAACAAAAGGTATATGCCATATATCTACTAGATTGAATTATGGTTCATAATTCACGCTTTTGCATTTAAATAACATCCAATGATAACTCACCACTCACAACATTTCGATACGTAGGTGACTAGAGATGGGGGTACAATATGAAATAAACTATTAAATCTGCGTATTTTGTTTAGGAAATTTGTTACTGAAATATATCGTTTAGATATAATGTCAAACTTTTTAGTATTGATACTTTTCATAATAATATTTTCTAATATTTATATTTTTAAAACACTATATCTATAACGGTACGGTGTATCGATACTTTACACAGTATCGCCCATCTCTATATGTCACATTATTTGACGTACTCCAGAAATTTATTAATTTTGACGTTAGAATTGTCAATAATACCAAATTATTACTTACCGTTCTACACTCGCATTATTTACTTACCTTTTATTTAATAAAGAAACCAAGGGTAGTGGACAAAGTATTCTACTCGCGCTTTATGGCCCCTTGCCTAAAGCTCGGGACGCAAACGTCACCCTGCGTGAATAATGGCTATCATAAATTGCTCGTTTAATAATATACTATTAATCCGTTAAAGCACTCACAGAATGAACAAATGTTTCTATAAGCACAAACGTGTAAAATAAAACCCATTGAAGAAGCGTTAGAAGCTCTCACTCTATAAACAGTTTTTGGCCACTGGAAAACAATAGCTGATATTGGGGTTCTCCGAAATAAAAGTGATGGACCTAAACGCAATATGAGTATAACAAAATATGTTTAAACGATGAAATAAAACAATTTAAATGAATTAAATTGTTTTATTTCATCATTTAGTATGGATCTTCATCAAGTAAAAGCCTCATCTATTCAAAATATTTTTATTCAAATATAAATGTAAATACTAATAATTCCGATAACCAAGTTACCTAACTTTACATACGAGTATGAAAACAGATGTTCCAAATTTAAATTTACAGACACAATCGCTTCCAAATCGCTACTAAACGATTCAATATAGAACTGTGATTGAGGTTATATTAGTTAAATTTACTGTTTGGACCCTTACTTACTTTGTGGAATCTACTTATATTAATGCTATAAATGAAACTAATTATTCCTAATTAATTCCACCAGTGGATTAGTTAAAAATGAGCAAATCGTCAAAAACACCCTGTATGTTAGTTACATCGTAAGACCCAATAGATTAGTGGGGTGTTTTTAGAACTGCCTCGGTGATTGTTCATCGTTCATCGTTTAAGTATATTCCTTTCCCAATGAAAAACCCTGCTGTATAGCAGACATATACAGTATACACTCACCGGCAGAATTAACCGCCCACCCAATGTTTTATTATTTAGTTGGAGATATTTGTAATTTAAATTTTTTTTTACTTTTTAATGTAAGTACATCTTGGAAACGCAAAGAAATACCAATCAAATGAAAGTTTTTGTTCAATTTCAGAAAATAAAAGAAAAACAGTTTTTGAAAATTTTGAACTTTTTTAATAAGATGAGCAACACATGAAATTTATCGACAAAAAAGTATTGTTATTAACAAAATTCACTTTAGTAACGAGTGTTTCCCCCTCTTGTCCTGATCACATCACTAAGCCTACGTTGAATGGTATCCATGATGACCTGAATCTCAGCTTCTGGGATGTTTTCCCATTCTTCCACCGATGCAGTTTTCATCTCGAATAGTGAATGGAGCTGGTCTTTGTCACGTTATATCAATTAATGTCAAAAAGTGACGAAAATCTCCGAAACTTTCAGAAGTAAATAAAAATAATTGGGTGGGCGGTTAATTCTGTCGGTGAGTGTATAATATATGTTACATGTGAGGAAGTGTTCGTTTTCAATTTCAATGTAGCTTGATTTAATAATACGACAAGAGTGAGTATTAATTAAATAAAGTAACAAAGAAGTAGACGCGTCATTATATTCAATCTGCCAGCCATCAAGATTAGTCATAGAATAATACAGTAGGATAAAATATAAACCACTTATGTTTGTTCCTTGTGATATATCAATTATTCTGTTTTTTATATTTGGAAAAATAAACCACGATGTTTTTTATATGTTAATTTCAACGTTTCGGTAGCGTTCCAGCGCAAAATTTCTATCCCTGATTTCTCTCTCGGATTTTTTAGTTCTGAATTTTGATCCGTACAAATTTCTTGGGTACTTGACATTATTTACTGTATTTGTTTCATATCATTCTAAAGAGAGTTTTGGAAATGTTACAGTTTCAGGAATAATATTCCCATTTAATATTGAAACAATAATTCTGCTTTCTCGTTTATTTTAACCAAAGCGCTTGGAAACTTGACTACCTCTACTACTTCTTGAGCTCCCAGTATACCATCAGTATCAGTTAAATTACATTCGAGTTTGAAAATTTATTCGGTTCCAAGTTTAATACATATTTAATTTTTGGTAAATTTGTAGAAGCTGGTTCAGTAGGGATATGTTGTATATTTTTTAGGTCAACAATGCGATTATAGTGTTTTAAAAAATCTGGGAGCCCATAAAAATCAATATCTAAATGGCAAATTAATACTTTGTGTGGTTTTTATAGGAATGTTTTTTCGAGGCGATTGGGCTCTGGACGATTCAAACTAACCGTTTGCTGGGCCATCAGATTTTTGACGGGTGAGATACTCGTTTACAGTATGTCCCGTTCGTTTATAAACATTACACTGTTTGGGTGAAATCTGGTTAGGCTTACGTATAGGTAAATTATTTGCAAGATGATTACTTTAAACTTTGTGATTTTCAAAATAGGTGAATTGAAGTTCTCTTCTGATTCGAGAGATAGCTGATAAAACATTTACTAGCCCGGAGCCCCAATAATTTTGCCGATTTTTGGATCTAGCCCAGTTAATAAGGTATTTAGAGTTGACGATTCTATATGACGAGTTGGTGTTAATTTTTTACCCACAGTTAAATTTTGTTGCTTACCTACTTATGGCAGGATACATTTTTGCTTCTAGAGTTTGTAATCTTGGAATAAAAGTTGAAGGCTATTCATTTCATAGTTGTTTTATTCTTTGAAGATCTTGAATTATTGAATTTAAGTTAATTACTCCTTGAGGATAGCCTTTTACGGAATTTTTCGTAGTGGATTGACCTCTGAGGTAGACCCAAGATAGCGGATTAGTTATTCTTAGTGCCCTCCCATGATATGGGTATCAAATGAGAAACTTCAATGAGAAGTATAGGAAAAGTAAAACGACTTCCCTCTACATTGAATATGGCGGATTAGTAGTTATTTTTAAGCACTCCTTGATGAGAATCTATATTCAATTAATCGAAAAAATTCTAGCAGTGGTGAAAAACATTAAAATTCTGAAAAACAATATGGCCGCCATACCAAATTTAGAGTTATGGTAAAATTCACCAATGTTTCTCGATACGACATAACTCATAAGCCTCCGAATCAAATCAATAAGACAGATGTAATTATAAAATTTACAGAAAATTAATTAGTAGTAATTAATAAGTTAAAGATCAGAATACTTTCCATAAGGAACAGTCTACTAATTTAAATACATTAATAACTGAACTTATTCAGGGTCTTTTAACAAAAAAAACTTAGCTAATCTGTGAAGAAAAGAAAATAGAGATAGATATATTGTTGTTGTTGTGCTATAAGATATCATAGTAAAATTTACGATAACTGTATATCGCAAGCTAAGATAAGATACCATAACTACCCGGTGAGATACTAGATAAATGTCCACAAAGACACCAGATACATGTTCACTATGAAACATGTCTTCTGCGACAAAAGATAAGATAAAGGTAAAGATAAATTTTCATGTGCTATTTCCTATTGCACACAAAAACATAGGCAAGGTAAGATACTTCAGTTTGTGTCATTTGACACAATTCAACTGAAAAAGACAAGGTAAGGTATTTCAGTTTGTGTAACTCTACACAATTCAACTGAAAAAAGATAAGGTAAGTTAAGATATATCAGTTTGTGCACTCGACACAATTCAACTGAAAAAAGGTAAGGTAAGGTAAGATATTTCAGTTTGTGCACTCGACACAATTCAACTGAAAAAAGGTAAGGTAAGAAAGATATAGATATATAATATTATGTTACATACTAATTTTTAGTTTCTACTAATTTACATTCCAAATTATATACCCCAAATTTAATCACCACCATAATACGTAAGCTTATAGCACAACATAGAGATATTTTAAAGATACACGAGTTAAAACTATACTCAGAGAAATAAAAATGGAAAGGTAAAACAACACGGTAAAATCTAACAAATAATTACTTACTATGAAGGGAAAATTCTGCGTCAAATTCATTGTAATTAAAGATACAGCTTCTACAGTTATCAATAAATAAGTTAACCTATTGAAGATATTTGCTTACTACAAGTTCCATATTTTCAAGACATGTTCCTCAAACTATTTAACTCACAAGAGATATAATACAGTGTACCATACAAAGTATGTTTTTAGAAATTTATTTATTTAGAAACAAATTGAGCTTTTCCTGATTTGAAAAAAAAATTTAGCCAACCCTAAAACTCTATATATGAAATTTTTCATCATATTACACGAGAAAAATATACCTAAAACAAAAATAAGCTAGTGAACAGCAGAGCCAAACATAGTGATAAAATATAACCCAAGGATTGAAGAAAGACAAAATTTTGACCAAAAATGATTGATTTAGAGAAAAGAAAGGAGACAAAATTGACAACGTGACTATCAAAAATTTTCACAGGAAAGTTAGATGATATTTTTCTAAGTTCATACCAGGGAGGTTGCCAGTTAGCGTCCGCAGTAGCCATTGGTCATCGCGCAAGCAGAACATTCGAACAAAATCATCACACAAACACAGCAAATATTTTGACAGTGCAAGTTATTAAATATCTCAAAGATATAGAAAAAATGAAATAAGGACTTATTGCCGAAAAAAAACTGAATTAAAGATATTCAAACGAAATTTTTAAGATATAGGTATCAAGCCAAAGATAAAGATTTTACGAAAAGAAAGTTAGTTTTGTCATCGACTATTGTAGAGAAATATGCCACGCCTCGATAAAATATTATTTTACTATGTATCATTCAGAGTACTAGAAGGTAAAGATAATTTTTCGTTATTTTGTTGTGCAACAAAAATAAAATATCAAAAGATAAAGATAAATCATATATTGAGAATAAAAGTGCTACCAAGCATCCAAAGATAATTTCTCAATATACTGACGATAAGGGAATGCTACAACCATATCCGAATCCAAATTTTGCATAAAGCAGGAAGTTCAGAAAATGTTTGTGCATAAAAGTTGTTCCGAAAGATTCTGGACTATAAAGGTGCATGAAGCTAGATAAATCCAGAAAATTTGAAACATTCACGGAAAGTTGTTCTCTATAGAACAGCGTTTTTGGTATATAACATACTCAAAAAACAAAAAAAAGATACGATAAGACACAAAAATATTACACGACTTGTTTATTGCACAACGAAATGTCAGAAAGCATAGGTACTAAAAAAAATTTAGGTACTTATGATACATAATCTAAAGATATAGAAAAGGCAAAAACATTTTTGAGAAAAAAAAATGCAGATACGCCACTGCATACTCAAGATATTTTGGTTTTAAATCTTAAATCAAAAGAAAACAATTATTCCCGATAAGAACTACTTCGATAAATTTACAAATAGGTAATAATGAGAATCTAGTTAAAAATATATTCACGGCAAAAAAACTAGAAGCAAATCCACAGCAAACTATTAAAATGTGTTTCGACTGAAGGTCACTGAAAGATACGATAAATTGAATAGATAAATTGATACGCTAATTACTGAATGTACGAATCCTTAAGCTTTACAGTTTTTCTCGATACAATTAATTTTTCAGATAATGATAGAGATACTTACTAAACCGAACCACCAGTTATAAATAATTAAAAAAAAGAAAGAAAGTTAAGAAAAGTTAATATTAAAGTTAAATTAAATTCAAGTAAATTCCCCCAAAAAGCAGGAAGAAAAAAAATTTTTAGCTATAAAACATTTTTTTAAGAGCAGACAACAAACGTTAAAAGTTATACACGTTGGAGCGCCAATGAAACATATACTTACGATAATCCATGAAACATTAATTTTATTTGAATGCTATTTGACAAAAAATTTAATGATGAAAAAAAATAAATTTGATTTCTGAGACAAAAAAAAATGATGGAAAATAAACTGCAGGTTCTTACCAAACTGATTAATTTATTTGGAGATAACAAAGCCAGTTCTCAGGACTTTGTTATCTGATGGAAATTAAGAAACTAGAAAAGATTAGATAAGGAAAGAAATTTAAGGGCGCCACTAATTTTGTTTCCTAAAACAAAATTAGAAAAAAAATCAAATAAATAAAATCAGCTAACTTTTAACCTTTGCTATCTACTCAAAAATAATTAAGTTAATTGAAAATGACAACTGATGGTGGAGGTTTAATAAATAAAACTTTCACAAAAGAAATTGATAAATATAATGATATTAAAATTGAACGAACGTGTACAAAAAAAATAACTAATACTAAAAAAGGTTAGTAAAGCTTATCTATACAAAATAATGGTCATAAAAATATAGTAATAAACAGTAAAAAAAAGATCTTAGGGTACAACCTCTATTTTTCTTCTATATTTTTGGTCTTGATGCGTTGAACGGATAGAAAAAAGGGGTTTTTCTACCTTTTTGACTTCAAAAAAAATTTTGTAATCTCCTTTAAAGAAGCATCCTAAACGGACAGAATTAGCACACTCTTCTGAAAGAGACTGGTGCGCCTCTGCGCTGCTATGCTCCCAGGAAATTGTAGGTAGTTCAAGTAAATTGTCAAATAAACGGGATTTCAGACAACTATATCCCAAAACCTGTATTCCAGAAACTGCATCCCAGAAACTGTACTACGGGAAACCATATCCCAGAAAACCATATCCCAGAAACTGTGTTGCCCGAAACTGTTAGATTCTTCAGGAAACTATATTCCGGAAACTGTGCTATAAAGGAAATTACAGTAGATATAAGAAAAACAATAAAGAAACTATAAGATTAATAAACATTAACTACAATTGAATACTATAATTTATAACTTTAGGATTCCTGATTTATAACAAAAATGTATGAACAATCTGACAAATAAAAAAATTATATGTTGATAAAGAAAATTTTCAAGGAATATGTAAGTAAATTGATAAATCCATGTGGCATCCCAAATGGGTATCCATTTTGTACTAACTAATTTTTTTCACAAAAAATGGTAAATTTTCCAATATCAAAATTTAAAATTCAAAAGAAACAATAAAATGTAATAACATACCAGTAATCCAGATTCTTATTAGGTAAAACGTCTACATATTTTAATTTGCAATTTCAGCAAAAATATAGTTTTTGGATTTACTGTACAGTTCCACACTTGTTGGTTTGACGACAGACGATAAGAGAAGACCTCTCGGTACGTTCTCCGTTCATATTTAAAGAAAGTTCAAAATTTTAAATTTCGCGGTATAATAGCTATAGAATATTGATTTTTGGTTAATGAATTTATTCCACCACAAATCACAAATGTGAAATAATTTATTAATTTTTCGATGGCAATATTTTTAGAAAATCGATGCATTCTATTCCACCAAAAATCAAAATTTTAAAGAAATTAATTTATGAATTTATCAACTGAAAGGTTGAACGCAAAGTTCACGTTTCAACACGTTTATGAACGTGTCGGCGAACGATCATTTTCATCAGAGATTTAGATGTAGAACCATTCGTCCAAACTGTCAGTTGATGTATTAAGGTTAGGTAATGGTAAATAAACATAAATCATATATGGTCAATTTTATCTACTCGGTGATAGTGGCTATCCTCCGAGAAGAAGAAACCTTTTAACACCATTTAGAGACAGAGGCCAGTTAACTCCGAGACAACTAAATTATAATTTAAGATTATCAAGAAACCGATACATAATCGAGCATTGCTTCGGCATTATTAAACAGAAGTTTAGACAACTTTATCACATTAAATTAAGAGATATATAGTCTTAACAGTTCATTTAATAAGAGCAGCTTGTGTTTTACAAAACATTGCTTCAGCTGAGGGTATTCACTTAGAAAATAATTGCTCTGGAACTATTAGAAGATAAAGCTGATGGGCAAGGCAATGAAGAAGTGGATGTACATGCACAAGAAGTAAGAAATAATGTAGTTGACACTTTACCAATATAGTGTTTAATAAATTTCTACAAATTGATAGTTTTATACCTTACTGGACCCCTTATAAACTAAAATTGTACTCTCAACAATAAATAAAATAATATTCAATAACTTTCAAACAAAAGATAAACTTCAGTATATAAACTTTTAAATACATAAACTTCATTTGTAATTTCCAAAGCATTATTTTTTTCCACGAGTATTTTATTTCTCTCTTCAATTAATTTATTTTTTATTTTCAATTGTTCTAATTTTTCAACTTCAATTTTTAATCTTTTCGGTCATTTCTTATTAATTCCAAAAGTGAACTTCTTTTATTTTTTTCTATTTTTACCCTTATTACTTATCATTATTTTTTTCCACGAGTATTTTATTTCTCTCTTCAATCAATTTATTTTTTATTTTCAATTGTTCTAATTTTTCAACTTCAATTTTTAATCTTTTCGGTCATTTCTTATTAATTCCAAAAGTGAACTTTTTTTATTTTTTTCTATTTTTACCCTTATTACTTATCATTATTTCAGCTTTTCTTTTCCTGGAATTACTTTGGTTTCCAGTTTCTTCAATAGCTCTTCCACTCTCTTGGGCATCAGCATCAGATCAGCAGCGACATAATTTTCTTTTGCATGCTGTTGATTATGAACTATATTTGCAGTCAGAAAAATTTCAGGAAACATTTTTTTTTTCTTTCCTAAAATCTCTGCTATCTCGTTTTCGTACTCAAAGAATTTTCTACCGCTCCCTGTTGAGTTTTGGTTGTCTACAAATTTTTTGTATCCTCTCTCCAACACTCTCCAACGATTTTCACATTGGCTAGCTGAGACAATCATACCTAGAGCCAATGTCAATTCGGTAGCAATCTGCTGCCACATTTGCTTTATTGTTTTTATTTGAAGTGTACCCACTTCTCCTCTTTTTTGTTGGTAAACATACAACAACATTTTGGTTGTGTTCGTGGTCCATCTTATTTCGGAAGGAATTGAGGAATTATTCGGGTCGCTTCGAATAATTACTGTTTCCCAAATTGGAGAAACTAAAAAATATTTATTAGTATAATTAACAATCAACATAATCGATTTACTTACTACTATCTTGACTGAGAGCGGTGTAACAGTGGCAGAAAGTTAGCAGGTCGGCAAACCCTCAGCAGAAATGATTCAAAGTCGTTGAAAATTCCCATGGAAAAACCGATAAGGTACACGTAAAAAGTAGGTGGATGAGACATTTTATTACCAGTGACGGCCTTCACAAAATTTATTTTTGGGTGTCAATAAATACATCATTTTATTAAGAAATCTGTTGAAATTTCATCAACAATATTTGTGACAATACGCAAATCAATTACTGTACATTGTACATTGATATAGCTGAATAGGTATTTAAAAGATCTTTCAAATAATGTATTACAACACCCACATTTCCATTTAAAAATTTTAGCGATGACGTTATCACGCTCATATAGATGACGTCAAAAATAAAAAGGTATCGTTACGAATAGCCTCTTTAAAAATAAAAATCGACGGGTATTGGGATTTTTCCTTAAAGTCGCCGGCTTACGAAATAACGAATTTATTCCTTTCATTTGCACCATACGTATAATACTCAGTGATATTCTAATTTTCCGATGAATAAATTTGTAAGCTATCCAACATAATTTTTTTAACGGTCAGTTACCTTGAAAAGTCTATTTAAATAATTTGGTCCGTACCTAGATTTTTCGTGCTAGGACTAAGAATCCAGTTTTTTTGTAAGCATCGGTTTGGTATTTTACTTTATGTTGATTTGTTTTATTTAAATATTATTTATTAGGGTTTCCCTTGCTGGTTTTTAAGAAATAATATTTGATTGCTGGACGTCTCGCAAGTCTCGTTCAGGGATTAAATTTATTTTTTAACAGGAATCTCAGCAAATTGCCGACTGTCTCTGGTCTTGTTGAGATTTCTTTCTCTTTCCGTTGATTCAGTTTATTAGTAAGTTTTCTGGTTTTAAGAATAATATTTGATTACTGGGCGATCCGAAAGTTTCGTCCGGGAATTAAAATTATGAAATTCCTTATAGCTGAATACACATGACTAGAAAGTCAAGAAAACATTGTATTATGTGTAAAATACCGATAATACACAACATTCTGACATTACCGTAATTCAAATTTCGGAAGAACCAATTAATTTATCCAATAATCAAATTATTATAACATCACAATCCCAAACTTATGAAATAAATTACAAAAAAAATATTTAACAAATATAGGTACGTTATAACAGTTACAGATAATTGGAAATCAGAAATTACAGATGCCTTATTCAATAAGTTTTAAAACCAAGCCAAAAATTGGCAATTACTTAAGGGAAAGCTATATTTTGTAATAAAGTTTTATCTGATATTGAAGAAAAAGAAAAACAAATAGAATGTGTTAAGAAATATCACACCGACAATCACAATGGAATTGTAGTATCTTATTGGCCACCTATGCAAATTACCATTTCCGACTTCATTAATCAATGCTAAATCTGTCTAAATAATAAATACGAAAGACACCCTTATAAATTACCACTTAGAACTCTACAAGAACAATTTCCTCAAAACCCCATTGACGATATTTTCACACTTGCTATATTAATCTATAACCAATCAATTCATAGTGCTACAAATTTCTCACCATCTTCTTTCCTTGTCGGAGAAATACATTTTGACTTTGACCTCTCCCCTTACGAAACGTATAATCAAAAACGAATTACAACCCTCTTTAGCTAGTTTATACCAAAAAGAAAAAAGGCAAGAAATATTAGATAAACAAAATCAAATACTATACCCGAAATTAATCGTACACAAACCATATACGTTACAAAGAAAAACCACAAACCGAAACTACAGGCACCCTATACTCAGATTCAGACTAAAAACCAAACCAAAACAAAAATTAAAGGTAAAACAAACAAACAAAACCGAACTAGTACTCATTAACAATACGTGAAACAATTACGTAAAATAACGAACAAAAATTCTCAAGGAAATAATTCTTTGCAGAAAGACAACCCTATCCCTTTGACATCCTTTCAAAATCCATGAGATTCCGAACAATGGTTACTATGCTGAAGAAATCGGAATTTCGAGAGAAATATCCCACTAAGTCAAGAAAACATTGTATTATGTGTAAACATTTTAATTTAAAATATTGCAAAGCGCTTTCGGCTTTTACGCCATCATCAGTGCGATACCTGCAAGTAAGTAATAAAATTGTTGTAATTATATAAAAATAAGAAACTATTAAGAATTACTCACTTTTCAAGTATATATATAAGAATCCATAAAAAATCGACAACACAATCATAAAAACTTTTTTAAAAACTACATTAAAATTTAAAAATTTCCCCTATTTGGGGTGAACTGTCGTTAACTATTAAACATTTTCAATAATAAACTTCTAACAAATACACGTGTTTGTATAACGGAAATTAAATTGACAGTGAGTCCATTAAGACTGACAATCAACAAAACTAAAATGAATTATGACATTTGACAGTCTAGTTAAACATAGAACCCAAGTTATCCAAAGTGAGCACAGAACTAACATTAACCATTAAGTATAGATGTAAATGTCCTTACACCAATATGCAAATTTCTAAAATACCAATTGTAATAATCTGAAAATAACCAAATTCCAGAACCAATATGAACAGAAAAAGATTAAAGGTCTAATGAGAACCCATTGCTAAATCTCAATCAAAAAAAAAAGAAAATTACACATGAGTAAAAAGACATTCCAAAAACAAACAAATTAATTAAATTTCAAATCTGTAAATTTCAAGGAGTGCAGAATTCGAACATTTTTTAAATTTAAACAAAGAATCATGTAATCTGGTAATTTATCAAAACAAACAAGATATCATCTAAACTGCAAAATAAGATTTGATTTAAAGTCTAATGAGAACCTCTTACTCAAATCTCATTCAAAAAACCCCGAAAAAGATTATGGGTCTAATGAGAACCTGTTAACTAATCTAATTCAAAACAGATAAATAAATTGTTCATAAAGGGAAACTCGAAAACCCACTATCACCGACACATTTTACACATTGACTTAGATAAATTAAAAGAAATATTAACCGGAAATACTGAAACTTATTTTAAAATCCACCTAAAAAATAGCCCTCTTTCAGTATTAATTTCCCTCATTTACTTGGAGAAGCAAGAGATAATTTGCATGAAACCAGGCGTAAACAAAAAAAATGTTTATTCAACTTCCTAGGAACTGCAATAAAATATGTCACCGGTAATCCAGACGACACTGACCTAGACCTACTTAAAACACATATAACCGCTATAGAATTAAAACAAAACGAAATAAAATGAAGTTTAATAATCAAATATCCTTTGGTCAATCTCTTGATACGAGATTCAATAACTTATTAGAAAAAATTAATAATAATAATCTTGTAATCTCAGCTGCAATTAATAAACTATCAGCTGATTACGATCATTCTTCGTAATGGAATTATAAATCTTGATAATACTAACAAATTCTTAATAAAACTTATTCGAACCATTATTTTATCTCATTTAAATCTTCCAAATATTGAACTATTATGAGAGGTATAAAATGATTAGTCCGAGCAAAATTTAAATAAAGAAATTTACTAAAGCAAACAAAATATAATAAAAGCAAAACAAAATATTAGAATGGTAAATTAACGATTACTAAATTAACATAAATAAAAACAAAGGTGGGGAGTTGTCAGGAACAGCGCTCTCTCGAGATGACACCTCTGAAAAGGAAATAAAAGTACCTGAGTAACCAGTTCATAAGAGATATGGAAGTTGGGTTACAACAACAAAAGTTCAATATATCAATATAATTGATTTATAGTTCACATATCAAAACCAAACATAATTAGATTGATACATTTAAAAAAAATGTACAAATAACACATAATAACGTTTAATCGTCTCTCGGGTCATAGGTATTAAGGGTCAACTCGCGAAATACCTCTCCAAGAGCACAAAATTGCTAGTCCGGAGTATTTATCATAATAAACAGTGTAATAGGCATAATAGGCAGACTAAGATACTAGGGGTCAACTCGCAAAGTATCCACTCCTTTCAACTAGCGAAGTACGAAGGGTCAACTCGCGACGTACCTCAATTAATGTATTGTTTGTAATCTCAGATATAAAATTTATGAATTGTCAAACAATTATTTAATATAAATATGTATAAAAGGATTTGTCAACTTCAAGAGTAAATCATTAAATAGTTAAAATTATAATAGCTCAACAAATCATTAAAATATGAAAATAATAATAATCACAATAAATGAAATCGGTTAACCCGTGAGAAAAACTCACCTAGGCTATTGGAGATCGTTTTGGTCTTTATTTCTTATATGATCGAAAGCATAAAGTACTATGATCAACCCCCGAATTATTTGTGAGGCCCCAGACGAACTGTTTACACTATCGGTACGAATATTGGTTTGTTTATGTTATCGCCCTTAATATCCATATTTCAGATTACTTCGACTAATTCTTTACTAATTCTTCGTTGTAGCAGAGATTTTATAATAAAAGTTTAAAATCAACCTTGAACAATATTATCTTCCTATTTTAAAATTTACTCACCCTGACACTATTTACTCTGAATGAACTTGAAACATTAAAAACTGAACTTATTAAAATCTATTCTAGAAACTTCCTCCTTCTTAATGAAGAACACCCCTACAAACTAATAGGATCCTCTAAAACATTGATCTATGTAAACACAATGCTCATAATAATAAAAATCCCAATTTTCCACACCAATACCTTTCTTACCCATAGAATTTACCCCATTCCTAATAATGAGGACGTTATATGATTATTCCACCCACATCTTTCTACGCCAATAACAAATGGTACGGAGAATAGAGTAGAAGCAGAATACGTAGCCTGTACAAAACTTATCAAATCCAGATGTCAAAGACCCAATATTCGAAATTGCACAAAAACCATTGTAACTGAAAACTTTTATAGAGAAACTATCAGAGCAGCTTCGTTAGGTATCGGTCACCCAACAAAAATTCAAGAGCAAGAAATTAAAGTTAGCAGTGTCCTAATGTCAGACGAGCCAATAACAATAGAAGGAATTATTTTCGGCAAGAAGACTATTCACGAAATATCGTTCCAGATATTGTTCCCATTAAATTAATGCCCGACCATAGATTGGACATTGAAAAACTGAAAATCTCCGAAACCTATGGCCAACTACAACCGATAGGAGAAACAGAAAGTTTTACCGGCTACTCCAACCGGCCTCAGCATTTCTGCATTTTTACTAATAATAGAAAATAAAGAGAATTTCCAAAATTCTTTTTGAACCGAAATTACCGTTTGCCCAAGTTCAACTTTTATAGGAACTTCTTGAAAAAGCCCCTAAGACTTCGCGACGATCAATTAAAAAGAGGGAGGAGAAATGTGAACGTCACGAGAAGAAGATGCTTCATCGACATTATTTTTGTATAAATTCTTGTAAAACATGTGTCTCTTGCTCTTTATACTCGTGTAATTACGTTTGCAACATTTATAAAAATAAACATTGTAAAAGTTCCATTATTTTATTGCTATTAGTTATTTTTGTTCAAATTAAAGCTTTTTTAAAAGTAACATTTTCGAATGTGTAACATTTCTATACATATATAGCTGGTAACTTATAAATATCAACCCACGTGATCAAAGTGCCAAAAAAGAGACGTTCGCTTGTATTATGTCATTCTTTTGCTGCTATCAATCAGTATGTTTTACAGCCTTAATCCTAATAAATATTGAAATTTATAGGTCGCATGTTATCAAAAAATATGAATATATGCTTAAAGAAAGGTTTCGTAATTGATTTCATGTGTAATACAACTCGTGGGTTACTTAATTGTTAAACTCAAACTAACATCAGTCGTACTAAAAACTTTATATGTTGGCAAAAATGCGCGCTGTTGCCGCGATTAAAATGGTTTATCTGATTCAGTTGACGTCTTGACATTTTTAGGGTTATGTTGTGACAATTTAATATTGATCATTCAATTTTTCGATTATTTTATCTGCTTGTTATAAAAAACTGCGAAAAACTGTGAGTAAAATTTCACAAGCAGTGATCAAAGTTAACGTATAAATGAAACTTAATAACACTGCAATAGTTAATGTATTTGCTATTCGGCTATTCCTGATGACTATTTACAGCATGAATGAAGCAAGTAAGTATGAGTTTAATATTATACTCAATCAACTATATTTATTGTCTCTTACACTATTCATAATACTTAGCAATTATATTTGCACAATTTATTTACAGATAATCCATGTCACTTTAGAAATGTTACTGCTGCAATTGGAGGAAGAACAATTATTTAATGTAGAATGTTCCTAAGTAGTTTCCTAAAATATGACACACATCCACATAGTGGATTTCCAAGAAAAATAAACCACAATATGAATTTGTTTTTATTAAAATGAATCTTGAATTTTCCAACTATTTCATACATACCTTTTTAGGCCCAGAAATAATTCAATAGGTTTTAAAATAATAATTTCTTACTTAGTGCTGTACTTTTAACATACAAATAAAAGTTTTATACTGAAATAAGTTCAAGTTTGTTTATATACAGTAACTATCAAAAACTATTATTTTTTCTTATTTTTTTGGGAATCAAACCACAATAATGTTTTTTTTATTTTAAAAAATAAAAAAACATTATTGTGGTTTGATTCCCACAAAAATAAGAAAAAAGAATAAGTAATGCCACAAGGAACTTATAGAAGATATCAAAAACTAAACCTAACCTATAGCCAAATAAAAAGAAGAATATTTGATAACTTCATTTGACATTTACTAGATTCTCATACTATTTCAAAAGCTTGGCAACATAGTCCAGTTATGACAGAAGTCACGTGGGTTGATATTTATAAGTTACAAACTTTTTTTTATAGGTTAGGTTTCGTTTTTGATAGTTACTGTATATAAACAAACTTGAACTTATTTATGTATAAAACTTTATATTTGTATGTTAAAAGTAAGTACTAAGTAAGAAATTATTATTTTAAAACCTATTGAGCCTAAAAAGGTATGTATGAAATAGTTGGAAAATTCAAGATACATTTTAATAAAAACAAATTCATATTGTGGTTTATTTTTCTTGGAAATCCACTGTCTGGATTTGTGTCATATTTTAGGAAACTATGATTAGGAACATTCTACATTAAATAATTGTTCTTCCTCCAATTGCAGCAGTAACATTTCTAAAGTGACATGGATTATCTGTAAATAAATTGTGCAAATATAATTGCTAAGTATTGTGAATAGTGTAACAGAATACAATAAATACAGTTGATTGAGTATAATATTAAACTCATACTTACTTGCTTCATACATGCTGTAAATAGTCAGGAATAGATGAATAGTAAGTACATCAACTATTGCAGTGTTATTAAGATTCATTTTATACATTAACTTTGACAACTCATCACTGCTTGTGAAAATTTACTCAGTTTTTCGAAGTTTTTTATAACAAGGAGATGAAATAATCGATATAAATACATTTGACGCTTGGTCGAACTTTGAATTTTGTTATAGATTTCGATTAAGTGAAGAAGCGGTTCCAACAATATTGAACCATATTCAAAACCAAATTTCTTCACTTTCTAATAGGTATTATATTTAGGATGTAGAATACAGCATTTATATTTTTGTTTCAGCGTTTTGAGGAACTTTCGGTATACTCATTGCTTATATTTTTAATTTGGTAAACAATATAAACGTTTTCACTTCTTACCTGTAATTTTCTTTCAAAAAATGACAGAACTTTTGACGTGAAGAAAGCCAGTTGTTAAAATTTAGACAATCAGGTTTGCCATCATGCATCACAAAAAGTAAAAACTTTCTTAAAGTAACCAAACAAGGTGATTATGAAAAAGAGGATGACTATTGAGTTCTTAAAGTAACTTTAGCTAAAGTGACTTTGAGGAGTTTGTCCACGACCACTTAATAATAAGTCAATATTTTACCTCCTAACAAAAGGTATATGGTACCCATATATCTACTAGAATGAATTATGGTTCATAATTTACTAGAGCGAATTACCACGTGTAGTATTTTATGCTTTTGCGTTTAAATAGCATAAGTCGCTATGACAACACAACAATCATAACATTCCGGCACATAGGTGACTAAAGATGGGGGTAGAATATGAAATAAACTATTAAATCTGCGTATTTTTTTAGAAAATTTGTTTCTGAAATATAACGTATCGATAAAATATCGATATTTTTAGTATTGATACTTTTCATAACGATATTTCCTAATCAATGACGTATTAAAGATAGACAAGCCTTGTTAACATTTTCGTTGTCCCCAACATATTTAAGACGAGACTCTTCTTACATGATGCCAAATCTCGTATAATAAAAATCGTAGGTACTTGATGAATATATTTTAGATTTTAGCAGCAATTTCTGATTAAAACGTAAGAAAAAAGTGGAAAACATTTAAAATAGGTATGACCAACCTTCGGTCCAGCTCACCTTTTTGTTTTTCTGTTACAATTTTCTATGTTCTATTAATGCCATAAGTGAAATAGTTTATAAATTTTTAGCTTGGCAACCTCGAACTATTTTGGTGAAGTTTGTCAATAAGATTTTAATTATAATTGTGTTTTTATTTGGTTTCTGATTTATATTTGTCTATTAAGGTGATTTTAAGACATTTATGATGGTGAGAAAATGTATATTGTGTGAACATACTTGGAATAAGAATGATAATCTGTCATTTCACAGGTAAGGTTATAGTAGCATGAGCGTAGTATAGGTATAAGACGAGGGATTCAACATTGGTTTTCATAATAATATTGATTATTTTTTTTATTATCAGGTTTCTGAAGAATACTTCGTTACCATGATCATTTTTCGGTTTATTTTTTGAGTGAATATACTAAGGATGTAGTTGCTAATATGTGGTAAACATCTTTAACAAAAAAATTCATTGCAAACAGGTGTTCTATACTTTTAGAAGGTGATTGTAGTTTGTATAAACTAGGATTAAAAAAAACTTTTCGAAAACTTAAAAAAGCGTCCAAAATTGCATTTACTATTGGTTGCGAAGCTGAAAAATGTCTAGAACGCTTACTATGAATTTAAATGAAATTGAAAATAGAACCTTTCAATATTATATTAACATGTTTACAATCTGTAGTGCAAAACTTGTTTTAACTTCAAAATCCTTTAAAGGTATCTATTAAAAAAATAACTTGTCTATAAGCTACGATCTTCGATATAATTTCCACTTATTCAAACGAAAAAATTAATTACGTAAATAATTTTCATAAAATAGTTTAAATGAACCCTTTAAAAATATACGCTTCTGTGCTTTGTACTTTCCATGATTTATGTTGCGACCAAAACATTGTGTAGGTAATAATGTGTGAAGGCTGGTCTATCTTTAATACGTCATTGTTCCTAATATTGAATTGATGCTTTAAAAACAATTTATTTATAAAGGTACGGAGTATCGATACTTTACACAGTATCGCCCATCTCCATATATCACATTATTTGACGTAATCCAGAAATTTTTCAATTTTGACGTTAGAATTGTCAATAATACCATTTACCGAATTCTTCCCGTTCTACAGTCGCTTTATTTACTTAACTTTTATTTAATAAATAAATCAAGGATCGTAGACAAAGTAAAGTATTCAACTAGCAATTTATGGCCATTATAATTTCGTCACTTTAAGTAAAACTCACTAAGTGACTTTTTTTTCAAAATTCTACTCAAAAGACATTACCCCTTAGTAGGTGGTACCTAGCCTAACCTAACAATGAAGTATTATCAAAAAAACATCAGGAATATCAGACGCACAATAAAATAGATAAGTAAAATGTATTATTCGTATTTTATTAATTATCGAATATTAAATTTTCAAAAGTCGGTTATTGTACTTAGTGAGTTTTACTTTTAAAGTGACGATTTGCTTGTTTAAATGAATCAGCTGCCTCTTGTTCTCCATTCTGTGGATGAATTTTAATACTGCTTGGACTGCCAGTTCATCTTTTATTTTTGTATTCCTGATTTTGTACACTCTATTCACTCCTGTCACTCTTTTAAGATACTCCATTTCCTCTTCTTGAATTTTACTTTATTGTCTGATAAGAAAATAAATAAATAAATAAAATCAACCAAAAATAAAATAAAATTTTTAACAATAAACCTTACATAATTTTCACATATTTTGTAAATAAATATGTACCTAGTATTTGTAGGAACGAAATGAAGTGTATTACATTTCCTTATAACCTCTTTTGGAAGGTGGTTCATTTTTCTTCCTTGGAAGGCAAAAAAATTCGGAATTTTGTGTAGGTATGATCCGAGATTGGTTGACAAAATCTAGAGGTTTTATAGGAATGAGAAGTTTAAAGAACGGGCTTAGTTGTTTTAGTAGTATTATCTAGGGAAGTTTTTCTTGATCTTAGTTATCTTTCAGGCCAAATTTTTTTTCTTTTAGATGAAGTTACTGAAATACCACTTTTTTGTGATGAGTATACATTGTCGTAATCTTCAGGAAAGTCAATGGTTTTTCTTTTTTGTGATGTAGCATAAGGTTCTTGAGATTGTTCTGAGCGCTCTACCTGATATAATGTAGGTAAAACTAATTTTTGATTTGTCAGTGCCGTATAGAAGCATTTTACTGGCTTTCAACAATTATTGCAATTTGAGGGATTATGGACATAAGAATTATTGCTGTAAAACTGTCGTTTATTTTAGTTTTCTCCGCAAAGGTTTCTTTGGATGGTTTTATTGACGAAACTTTTTTCCTTCTCCATAACAGACTTTTTCATTAGTTTTTATGGTTTCAATATTTATTTCTTCTACCTTCTTTGACCTGACTTGTTCAGAAACTGTAATAAACCTTCCTCCACTTTTCAAACCATTTTCAAATCAACAAAATTGTCCGTTCAACACATAATACAAAAGGACTAACTTATTCGAAATTTTCATTATCAAGTCTTTTCACGACCAGGAACCGAGCAGTAGATAACTCTTCTCTTTTTCAGGCTTTGTGAGTTTTTGGTGGTAGCTATTTTTGCTCTGCTATGAGTATGTCTGGAATATTAGTCCACCACAGCAGTGCTCTTTTATTGTGGCAAGATTGTTACATGGTTCTTATAAGACATCGTTAAAGACTGTACACATAGGTCATCCAAACATCCCTTCAGCATGATAGTTTCCAATTTGAGATTCTAGATTTTTCATCGAGATTATTTTCTCTAGATCCTCGGATATCAAAATGGGAGGAAGGAAAATATGAGGACAGCGGACTGTTGGATTGGTGTCTCGTGGATTCGTCAAATCCTTAATATATTGCTTATTATTATCTTAAGTGTACACTTGCTCAGCCCTTTTTGGTAATGTCCACCTATCCAGAGCGTCCTTATGGGATTAGGCTCATAAGTTACATATTTAGAAATTTAAAGCCGTAATCCGTATCGTCAAGTAGATTGGAGAGTGAATTCATTGACAAACAAAGCGAAAGTGGTCACCCTGAAAGATCCCCCTCGGAATTTTGCAATGATTTTTTTCATTAGAAAGCCCCATTGCTATAGAACATTTTAATAGAAAAATATTCTTGGATCATTCACTTTTGAAAATCGCAATTGAAAGTACTAAAAATCCGCTATTATTTTTAAATTTTTGACAATTATGTCTAGATAGCAGATGGTCACAAATTTTAGAAGGAGCGGTTGATGGACAATGTTGCCAGTTTTCATTTCCGTAACTCGTTACGGCTTGGAAATACTTCACACAATATTTTAGATATTTCCCATATAACACGGAAATACTTACTATCTCTCTTCAGGACTATCTTCTTCAACTGGGACCACTCGTAGAACCAAAAAACATCCTTTTTTCCTCAAGGATATCAAACAACAGAGTATGCGTTTATCTTTCGAACAAAAACTGTGTCGACAATTTCCTACAACGTCAAGGAGAAATTACCGTTAATGGAGAAAAAATCAAAGCTAGAAGACTATTAACTCCCTCGGA
Source organism: Lochmaea capreae (assembly GCA_949126875.1). Taxonomy (NCBI): domain Eukaryota; kingdom Metazoa; phylum Arthropoda; class Insecta; order Coleoptera; family Chrysomelidae; genus Lochmaea; species Lochmaea capreae. The sequence continues at coordinate 22,973,767 of OX421409.1, read as the reverse complement.
AAGAATAGTCTTATCCAACGTATGCCCTACAATTCCGCACGAAACTATTTCTACAGAGCTCGAAAATATAGGATTAAAATTACTATCTCCACTATCTTTTTTGCGAATTGGCGCAACAGATCCAGCATATACACACATTTTAAGTTTTAGACGTCAAGTATATATTGCACCACCTGTTAACCTTTCAATCCCTGACTTCCTGGATATCCGCCACGATAATTCTTCTTATCGCATATTCATTACACAAGACAGCCAGGGCTGTTTCAAATGCAAACTCACTGGACACCAAGCATCGCATTGCCCAAATATTCAGCTTGCTTCTAACGAACCAGCGGCTTCCACTTCTTCGAACAACTCACTGCATACGCCATCCGTACAGCCAATAAATTCTGACATCGATAAATCCTCCACCCCAAACGCAAACTCCAAAAACACTTTTACTTCCAACGCAAACACCTCAACGTCACAAAATTCCACAATCATCTTACGACCCGGATCTTTAATTCTCCCGACGCCTACCGCCAACAGTCCAGAAGAGCAAAAATTTGTAGATGATAGTACACTGAACAAACAATTATCTTACAAACGAACACACTCGGAAGCCGTATCACCATCCAGAGAGGAACTCCCACCATGTGATGACATAAACAATGACTTTAAAACGCCAAAACGTCCACCTAAAGCAAGAAAGCAAAGTACATCCGAAAATAAATTCACAATCGAACCAGAACACATCGCAGCAGCAACCAGTTTTTTTGAAAACCAATCCCACCCTCCTATACTTAACATCGATCAGTTCAAATGTCTGCTTGAAAACTCATACGGTTTAAAGGATACAGACGCATTAAACTTAGCTGCAGAGTACACTTCAAACATACAAGGATTAATCGAATTGCTCCTACAAGTTTATCCATATTTAACAGAAAGAACCATAAAAATTCGCTGCACTAAATTGAGAAAAAAACTGGAAAAACATCTGGAAATCGATACCTCTAGTGACAGCACCTATGAAACCTAAAATTAATCTTCAATTCTATACTACAGTGGAATTTAAATGGATATTTTATCCATCTAAATATGCTCAAGTTATTATTATCCGAATACGCACCAGACATCATAGCACTTCAAGAAACGCACTTCAAAAAAGACAAAACACACATCATTAAAAACTACACAAACTTTTTTAAAAATCGCAGCCGAAACAGAGCAAGCGGGGGAGTTGCAATTTATATAAAATCTAATATAAAAACAACACCACTAAATCTCCAAACAAACCTTGAAGCAATAGCTGTGCGAATAGAGGAATCAAAACTACATATATGCAATCTATACCTACCTTCAGATGTTGCGTTGGAGGAAAACGAGTTGGAAATGCTTCTCAACCAAATACCTAATCCCCGCATTATTCTGGGAGACTTCAATGGTCACCACTACTCCTGGGGCTCACACAAAATAGATGCTAGAGGTCGAAAATTGAAACACTTTATAGACAACTCAAACCTTGCTTTATTAAATAATGGAAGTATGACTCGTTTCAACACATCTAATGGCACCTTCTCGGCCATAGACCTAACTATGTGCACTCCAAATCTAGTAACGCAACTTGACTGGCAAGTTTTAGATAGTTTACATGACAGTGATCACTTTCCTTTACTTATAAAAAACCTAAATCATAATACGGCAACTCAAATCATCAATCCTTTACCAAAATGGAATTTAAAAAGGGCAAACTGGGAAGGGTTTGCATCAAATATTGAAAACAACATACCTAATACTAAGTTCAACAGACATTAACACCTGGATAAACAGCTTCAACGATATAATCTTAAATGCAGCCGATAAAGAAATAGGCAAGACTCGTCACACAAGAAGACATAATCCCGTACCGTGGTGGAACAACGATTGTGAGAAAGCAATAAAAGAAAGTAAGCACGCCTGGTATCGTTACCGAAAACACAAAACTACGGATAACCTCACAGAATACAAAAAACGTAAAGCCTACTCAAGACTAGTCATCAAAAACCAACAAAAAGATTCATGGCAAAAATATGTAGAATCAATAAACAGCTCTACCCCTATTTCAACGGTATGGAAAAAAGTCAAAAAAATATCTGGATGTTCAACTAACTACGAAATTAAAGCACTACAGAAAGGCAATGACATCACCACAAATAATGCAGAAATTGCTGAAGAACTTGCAAAACTATATAGTCGAAATTCTAGCAACGAAATATATGATGCAGAATTTCTCAACCATAAATCGAATAAAGAGAAACTAGACATACATATAGAGGACTACTCACATGCAATAAACGCCCTGATAACAGAGGAAGAATTTGAAGACGCTTTATCCTCGATGAGAAATACATCACCAGGCCCAGATGATATACCTGCTATCTTTCTCCAAAACTTACCAATCAGCGCTAAGAAACTTCTACTGCGAATATTTAACTCCATATGGACCAACCACACATTTCCAGCAATTTGGAAGAAGGCAATAGTTATACCTATTTTAAAACCAAACAAATCCTCTTTATTACCAGAATCATACAGGCCGATAGCACTCACATGCAACGCATGTAAGCTATTTGAAAAAATAATTAATAGACGATTGCTTTGGTGCCTTGAAGCAAACAACCAACTTATACCCGAACAATCTGGATTCAGAGCTAATAGATCAACTTTGGATAATATCATCGACTTAGAAAGTGAAATACACGAAGCCTTCAACAAAAAACAAGAATGTCTAGCAGTTTACTTTGACCTAAATCACGCTTTTGACAGAGCTTGGCACCACAAAATCCTCCTAAACCCTCAAAACTGGGGATACCAAGGCAATATACTAGCTTTTATCAAAAACTTTCTTTCAAATAGGAACTTTCAAGTGAAGGTGAATGGAACAATATCCAACTCTAAAACACAAGAAAATGGAACTCCCCAAGGTTCGGTTTTAAGCCCCACTTTGTTTCTTATAGCAATTAATGATATTACGCAAAATATTGATACACCCACACAAGCTCGACTATATGCAGATGATTTGATTTTATTTATGAAAGGTAAAAACTTGAGCAGTTCAGCGAATCTACTACAAACACAACTTCTCAAACTAGAACTATGGTCAAAAACATCTGGCATGACCTTCAGTGCTGAGAAAACAAAATGCATAATATTCTCGAAAAGAAAAACAATGCAAAAACCACCACTAAAGCTCTATAACAAAAGTTTGATATACGCTGAAGAAATAAAATTTCTTGGTATGATGTTCGACCAGCATCTAAACTGGAAAAGTCATATCAAAAAAGTGATCCTTTCTTGTCAACCTGCACTTAATTTACTGAAATACACATCAAATAAACACTGGGGAGCCGAAGGAAAACTATTACTATTGATATATAGAACACTTATCAGATCCAAATAGATTACGGATGTGTAGCTTACGCCTCAGCTACATCAAATGTTCTGAGACCACTTGATACTTTACACAACAATGCATTACGATTAATATTAGCGGCATACCGTACAACCCCTACAAATAGTCTAAATTGCGAAGCAGGAGAAGCTCCACACGACATTACCTTAGTCTTTCATATGCAGCTAGAGTACGAGCCAATCCCAACTCTCCTATTTATCACACCATTTTTGGCAAAATTTCTTCTTCTCACTCACAACACAATACCACAATACATGAAAGAACACTCCAATATCTACAATCTATTAGCAACAACATTTTCCCATCTGTAATTAACTGGCCTACAATTTACCAGCTAACTCCTCCCTGGCTGATCAGTCCTCCTCCTGTGAACACATCCCTCTCACAATACAAAAAACAAGATACCAGCCCTCATATATTATCGAAACACTTCTCACAATCTCTGCTCAATTTTCAAGGTTACACTGAGATATATACTGACGCGTCTAAAACTATGGAAGGAGTCGCAGCAGCTGTGGTTGCACCCAGTGGAATAAAAACAGTCAAACTGCCAAACACTGCAAGCATTCTCTCAGGCGAACTTCACGCAATTCTAGAGGCTACAAAAGTAATACGTAACAGCCACCAGGACAAACACCTCATAATAACCGACTCACTTAATGCTGTAACTTTACTAACCAAAACGTACACAAAAAATCCAATTGCATCGCACATCAAACACGAGCTTTACAACTTAAATCAGCTTAACAAAGAGATTGCTTTCCTATGGGTCCCATCTCATACGGGAATAAAAGGGAACGAAACAGCAGACGAACATGCCCGCATCGCAGCAAACCAACCAAACACGTCCACATACCACACGCATGCTTCAGATTTAAAACCTTATTTTCGACGCCAGATACTCAACAACTGGAATACGGAATGGAAACAAAACGCATCTAAACTCCAACAAGTAGAACCTAACATAGGTAAATGGCAGTGCAACACAAATAAACGTCAGCACCAGTCCATCATCACACGACTCCGCCTCGGACACACCAGGTTAACACACGAATATCTACTGACTCGGGAGCCTATCCCACTTTGTGTCCTATGTGATAAAACTATAACTGTGTCTCATATCTTATTAGAGTGTCCATCATATGAAATCGAAAGAAGAAACTTCAAAATAGAAAAAACCCTTCAAGACATAATTGGAGAAAAATGCAACCCTCAAAACATAATTTCTTTCCTGAAACATATAAACATTTTTCACAAATTGTAACAAACTTCTTATTGAAATAATTTGTACATATTTATAAACTCCGCCGCTAATTACCCTAGAGGTAGAAGCGGTTATTGTAAAAAAAAAAAAAAAAAACTTACTATCTCTATGATTTAAAATGTATGTATTGAAAATTTACTTTTTTGAACATATTATGTATGTTCCATAGGTACTTGGTAGGTATATATTATGTGGTTAGGGTAAATATAAAAAAATTATTTTTGTGTCTTTTAGTTGAAAATTAACGTTAAATGTCCCGGTAAGTATATAAATATTCGTCCTATCACGAACATATTGCTCTGATAATTAAAGGTGACTCTGCGAGCATTTTTCACAATCTGTTGATGGCTGTTCAATTCAATTTGGACTCGTCATTTGAAAAGTCAATCAGCCTTATTAATAATAAAATTTAGATTATTCTAACATGATTTTAAAACTAAATTGGTAAAAAGCATATTAATAAATGCATTTAACATCATTTTAACACTAGAATGATACTAAATCCTTAGTAATAAGTTTGGGTATGTGTTACACGGTGTTTAAGTTAACCTAAAATTTTTTGGCAAAATGTCGGTTTAATTAATTGTCCCTTTGTGGTGATTATAACATTTTCATTTTTATAATAGAAATATTTTTATACAGGTAAGGGCCGCTTTTATAGGTTACTGTTAAATCTTCGAGTTAACTCACATTGGTTAATCATACAGTTAACTCTACCTGCAAAAACTATTGATTTTATAAGTCCATGTCATCTTGATGTAAGCTGTCAATTGATGAAGATAGTCACATTAAAGTTTATTACCCTTGAGTTATCAAAAATTGTCGAATCTGCTGCAGAATCAGGCCATCTACAGACAATGTCTCTTATTTTCATGTTTCCATCAGAAATTGTTTGTACATTTAATGAGAAATAACCTTTTCTATTCCTGAATAGCTCAGCCTTTTCTCTCCCTGACATACAAAATAAGTTGGACAATCGCTATCATATGGAAACAATCCATTTATTATTTTTGCAATGTATTGCACTGAACAATTTGTTTGACATACCAGAGATTGAATTTGGACATGTGTACAGTCAATTGCTCCAATACAATTGGGAAATCGCGCGAACTGATACAGCTGATACGAGTGTATATGTTCAGGCCTTTCTCTGAATATCCTATTTTGACGGGGTGCCTCAACCATTTCAATAATATCATCCTCGTCATCTGTAATCATCTCCTGAAATATATCTTGAATATCCTCTTACATTCTATCAAAATCGTAGACAGAAGTGAAAGGATGAAAAATTATAAACCCACAATAAAAATATATAATGCTTTCAAATGTCAAATCTTCAAGTTATCTGGCACCTCATCCACCTAGTAAGTTAACGCATACATTTTCGGGTTAACCTCCACCCATACAACTCATCCGTAGGTCAAAGTAGAAGTTATGTCAAGGTCACAGATAACTGCAACCTATAAAAGCGGTCCTAAGTTGTACTTGATTATTTACATTATTATAAATAGACGTCAAAATAATAGTGTAAAACTAATACGCTTTACAAATTAGAAGTAAATAACCTACATTGTTATAAATAATACCTATATTACCTGTTTTAATCATAATAATTATCAATATGAATGTAGATGACTTAATTGATATTAACCAAGAAGTAGTCGAGGCTGAGGAACCCCGATTGGGAAGAATTCCTAGAAATCCTAAAGTATATTTAAAAAGAACAAATCCGTTTGAAGAATATGATGATCCGAAATTTCAACTACAGAATAAACAAAAATTTAGCCGAAAATATAATTAATATGGTTCATCAACAAATTTCTGTGACCAATAAAGGAGGAGGAATTAGTCCAGAACTTCAGGTCTTAGCGACAATAAGATACCTTGCTAAAGGAGTATATGAGCAAGACATAGGTAAATACACTTTTAAGCTCAATATTTACCCAACTTTAATATATGTCTGGTATTTATACTGAAGTACTATTTATTAGGTGATATACATGGTATTTCTCAGCCATCCATGCAATATTATAACTAAAGTAGTAAGAGCAATAGCATCATATAGGGAACAGTTTATATATTTTCCTGAAGGACCTGAATTTGATGTTGTAAAAGAAAATTTTCTTCATACCTCGGTCGAAAGTACGCACTTTCGTCCCTCATAGCAGGGACGAAAGTTCAACATTTACTCCCTGTGAAAAGTACACGCGTTTCCTCTATAACAGCGGGAGGAAAGAGTTTCTCATGCGTATTTATACTCGTAACTACGACCAGCGGCACTCGCTTCCGACCGGCTATGAAGAAAAATAGTATACACTCCACGGGCCGAAAGTTGAAATCTCGGTCCTGCGCGTCATGATGCCCTTGGAGTGTAATATACTATTTTTTCGGATTGATAATTGTCCATCTGTAGTGGGCGCCATCGACTGTACCCACATTAAAATTAAATGTCCGGGAGGAGATTATCCTTTATTGTATATCAATAGAAAAGGATATTATTCTTTAAATGTACAGGTAAGTTTTTATCAAATAATAGAAAATACTTATTTATCTCAAAATACTGGTAGGTTGTTTGTGATGCAAAGTGTAAGATACGAGACATTGTTGCAAGATGGAGGGGTTCATCTCACGACTCGAGAATTTGGAGCCAATGTTCATTACGAAGAAAATTTGAGGTAGTTATTTTATAGGTACTCATCTGGTAAGTAACTATTACTGGTTTCTTTGTAGAATGGAGAAATAAATGGTATTTTACTTGGTGATAACGGATACACATGTATAAGGTATTTACTGACTGCTCTCTTAAATCCAAAAATCCAGTCACTGATGCAGAGGAAGCGTATAACAGAAGTCACATTCGTACTAGAAACGTGATCGAGAGATTGTTTGGTCAATGGAAAAACAAATTTCGTTGTTTTTTTAATGGCATGCAAGTAAGTCTTGATACTTGATATAGTCCGGGAAAGTAAGGTCGAAAAATCTGTTAACTATCAAAACTTTCCCATAATGGATTTTTCATTTTTAAATGAAAATATATTGACCCAGCATCACTCTCCTAAATTGTCTAATAATTTCCACTGGAGCTTGCGATGCAGCTTGCAAGCACAGCTCAGACCACCTAAAATTCAAGTGATTTATGCTCGTGTCATTTCTGGATGTGTTCTTACAAAAAAATCGTAGAGATGAAAATTGAAGCAAATCTTATGCTCTTGAAGGTGACGTAAATAGTTTAAAAAAAAAAAAATTTTCCGACCTTAAATTTTCCAAAAATTGAAAAATTTTTCGAAAATTATATTTTTGGCTGGTAATTATAAATAAAATATTAATATCGAGGTCAAAACATAGATAAACATAGAGGGCAAACTCCTAAAAATTTACATTTTTTCAGATTTGGAAAATTCAAAATGGCGGCCGCGCAAATTGGAAACAAATTTATTTTTTTCATTCGCGTCTAAATTTATGAACATTAACGATATTGAGAAACGGTTTGTTGCAATCGGCAGAGTGAAAGTTATATTTTTATAAATAACATAAACAAAATTTTTAAAAATTTTTTTACATAATTTTTTAGAACATTTACCGAAAATAAAAAAATTTCCATCTAGTTTTCTTTCATTTTGGCGTTGAAAAATTTGTTTAAAATATGTTTTAACATTATAAATATGTGTGTCTTAGTAAGACGAGTATGTAAAAAAAAAATTTTTTTAGATGCGACTTTTACAAGCTGAGATAAACAAATTCAAAGTCTGTTAGATACTGTAATAATATTGATTGAAATTTTCAAATTTTGATCACTTCGCTAGATTGTCGAATCCCAACTCAACTTAAACACAAATTTTCATTTTTCTACCGTCAATTGGTCCATTCAAAAGAGAACAGTAATCCTATAGCTCGCCCGATCAAACGGTGCGGCGGCAGCTGCTTGGCGTTGTGGTGGGGGGTCAGCGCTCGTTCGCAGTTGAACGAAGCTCAAGCTTTTATTTTGGTTTTCTTCGTAAAAATTTTGCATTTGTGGTTTGCTAATAGTATGGTTATTATCAACCATTACATATTGCTAGAAATAAGGTACAATGATATTTATAATTTATATCTATAAATCCATTTATTATATATATATTATACATAATTCGAAACGTAGATACTAAGAATAATATTTATTCACAAATTTACATCTATTTTCTACAAATTCTCGCCCTTTTTGGTCTCTGAGGAAGTGGCTCTGTACAATTTTCCTCGTCATTATCATTAGCAAACAAATCCTCATCGATATTATTGCTACTATCAATTGCAAGTTCACAATCGAGTAATTGACTCGTATAAAAATTCGGCTCATCACTCAGAGTTTCATTATCATCCTTGTCATTGTCAAGTACCGTACTTACAATTTCGATGTTACAACAGTTTTTGCCTTCGCAATTTTTACATAATATCGTGCAATGTATGCCAACTTTTTTACAACCACACCTGGAAGTGGAGCACCCTGTGGTACAAGAACACGAAATAATTTTCAATAATTCGTCGGGTACAAGTACGTCGTCAGTCATTTCTGGTGCGAGGCCATAATTATCAATGAATTTCCAACCCCAGTCGGTAGGCATCATTTTGTCAATAATGGTTTTATCCTTATCCCACAACCGGAGTTGATAAAACACTCTAAAATAATGAAATTTCATTGCAGCTTCCGTTGGTGGCAAAGTTGCTAAATTAAAAGTTTTTTTAGCTGAAGATTTTAAAAAACATGTAAACCGTAGCATGTTTAACGATTCATTGTGATTTGGTTTCGACACATATGCATATTTTATAAATTCTGTGCCAGCTTTTTCGACTTCAGCTTTCGTTGCGTTACTGTTGTAAAATATTTTTAGTTGATCGAGCAGTTGCATGTTGTTCCTAAGAAGATCTACGAATTTGAGTTTACCTTGGTTATAAAAAGCAGACGTGGTATCACAGCCGCTAAAGGCATGTAATAGTGACACGTAATTTTGAAGCATTGGGTATTTGAAGCTGTCGCATCGATAAAATTTTTTCGCATCTTTACCTTTGCCTAGTTGTTGAAAGTAAATATTAGTTTTTTCATGAGCCAGCTGACTTAATATAACTATAACGTCTACATCCTCAGCAACGATGCAAGCAAATGGATAGTTATTGGAATAGTTTATAGCCGACCGAACAAGCTCTGCATCGACATCTTCTTCTGCTTGGTTCACCAAAAATCCAGCATTGGCAAGTTTTCTTTTCAATAACTGAATAAAATTGTTTTTATTCGTATCATTGCTTAAAAAGTTGCGTTGGTTGATTGTTGGACTATCATCAGTAATAGCATATGCAGGTGATGTACACTGTTTTTTTCGCCGGATTCGTTCTACATTTTTTGTTCCCCGGTCATTTACACTTTCAGGATAACCATCAAAACCGTTTGATCGGGCGAGCTATAGGATTACTGTTCTCTTTTGAATGGACCAATTGACGGAAGAAAAATTAAAAATTGTGTTTACGTTGAGTTGGGATTCAACAACCTAGCGAAGTGAACAAAATTTGAAAATTTCAATCAATATTATTACAGTATCTAACAGACTTTGAATTTGTTTATCTCAGCTTGTAAAAGTCGCATCTAAAAAAATTTTTTTTTTACATACTCGTCTTACTAAGACACACATATTTATAATGTTAAAACATATTTTAAACAAATTTTTCAACGCCAAAATGAAAAAAAACTAGATGGAAATTTTTTTATTTTCGGTAAATGTTCTAAAAAATTATGTAAAAAAATTTTTAAAAATTTTGTTTGTTATTTATAAAAATATAACTTTCACTCTGCCGATTGCAACAAACCGTTTCTCAATATCGTTAATGTTCATAAATTTAGACGCGAATGAAAAAAAAAAATTTGTTTCCAATTTGCGCGGCCGCCATTTTGAATTTTCCAAATCTGAAAAAATGTAAATTTTTAGGAGTTTGCCCTCTATGTTTATCTATGTTTTGACCTCGATATTAATATTTTATTTATAATTACCAGCCAAAAATATAATTTTCGAAAAATTTTTCAATTTTTGGAAAATTTAAGATCGGGAAATTTTTTTTTTAAAAACTATTTACGTCACCTTCAAGAGCATAAGATTTGCTTCAATTTTCATCCCTACGATTTTTTTGTAAGAACACATCCAGAAATGACACGAGCATAAATCACTTGAATTTTAGGTGGTCTGAGCTGTGCTTGCAAGCTGCATCGCAAGCTCCAGTGGAAATTATTAGACAATTTAGGAGAGTGATGCTGGGTCAATATATTTTCATTTAAAAATGAAAAATCCATTATGGGAAAGTTTTGAATTGTATTTCCTTACTTTCCCGGACTAATACAGCGATTATAGCCATGGCTATAATTCACAACATGTGTATTGATGATAATCAAGAAAATTCACCATTCTTTATACCTACATATTTAAACAAATTAGAAAATTATTTGTAGATGAAAATTCTGAAGAAGAAGATTTGCTAGAAGGTCCAAGACAGAATGAGGAAAGAAATCTCTTTGGGGCCGCTTTTATTATAGATAAGATTGGATTTCCGTTTAAAATACTGAACCAGATTGATACAGCGAGCGCGCCGGGTTGACGTAAGCTATCAAACAAAATCAAAATTAACATAAAATTCCGAGGGTCGCGACCAGAACCGTAATTTTTAACTTTTGAATAGTAAATTATAGCTCACCTAAATGAAACACAACGCATAGAAATATTAATCATTAGCGGATGCGGAGATAAAAAAAGAACACAGAACGAGGTGAGCAATTTATTTAACGCAAAATATCCCGACAGACCCATCAGCCAGCCAACAGTAAGTAAGATAGTCCGAAAATTTGGAGAAACTGGACACGTTAAACATATTCCAAACACTGTGAAACAAATGTGAAACTTGATATTTTATTAAATGTACGTGACAATCCTCACAGTGGTTCAACACAAACGGGTGAATATGCTGGAGTTTCCCAACGATCGGTATTACGTATTTAAAAAAAGAAAAATATCATCCCTACAAAATTGAACTACATCAGGAATTAAATGACGACGATCCCGATCGCCGGCTTCAATTTTCTGAAATTATGCTGGATTTATGTATACGCAATCCACTTTTCATCAATCAAATCCTATTTTCTAATGAAGCCACATTTTTTATACATGGTACCGTGAATCATCAAAATTGCAGATATTGGAGTCAAGAAAACCCACATTGGATGACTGAGGCACACACGCAATATCCTCATAAAATCAAAAGTTTATGTCAATAGACCCCAAAACTTACAGGATTTGAAAAATAGAATTAGACATGAAATGAGTCTAATTACTCCAGAAGTCATCCGCAATGTACTTGATGAATGTGTCCGAAGATTCGCATATTGTCAAGAAACCGATGGATGGGATTTAGAACATTTAATTTAAAATAATTGTTATGCATAATTTGGTTGAATTTGAATAAAACAAAATTGTTTTCGTACCCTTAAAAAATAGTTTAGTTAAAAATGTAATGTCGTTAAATAGAGAATTAAATTCTCGTTCAAATGAGGTGTCACAATTTTACCGATTTCTATTTAAAATAATTAACGATTACGTCACTACACCTACACCGGTGACGTCATCTTTACTCCATGTACGTTATAACATGGGTATTTTACAACAAAAATCGACCTGTTTCGGTATTTCCCTTAAAACTCGACGGTTCTCGAAATAATGATAATATTCTATAATTTAGCCGTTCACTGTATAGTTGGAAGGCATGTTATGGGTCTATACTGCGTAGGATCGTGAGTCTGATGTATTGGGAAGAAAGTGGGTCGAACCCAGAGTCAGGAATGGTGGTGTATCTTCTGGATGTTGCAGAATATGCCATTGCTTTATGCCGACTGTCAAAATCAAACTTCTTATACCTGAAGTTTTGGACAAGGTCAACTCCTGGTCCTCTACTTTCTCTGCTCACCACATTTGTACTACTAGTCCGGGAAAGTAAGGTCGAAAAATCTGTTAACTATCAAAACTTTCCCATAATTGATTTTTCATTTTTAAATGAAAATATATTGACCCAGCATCACTCTCCTAGATTGTCTAATAATTTCCGCTGGAGCTTGCGACGCAGCTTGCAAGCACAGCTCAGACCACCTAAAATTCAAGTGATTTATGCTCGTATCATTTCTGGATGCGTTCTTACAAAAAAATCGTAGAGATGAAAATTGAAGCAAATCTTATGCTCTTGAAGGTGACGTTAATAGTTTAAAAAAAAAAAAAATTCCGATCTTAATTTTTCCAAAAATTGAAAAAAATTTCGAAAATTATATTTTTGGCTGGTAATTATAAATAAAATATTAATATCGAGGTCAAAACATAGATAAACATAGAGGGCAAACTTCTAAAAATTTACATTTTTTCAGATTTGGAAAATTCAAAATGGCGGCTGCGCAAATTGGAAACAATTTTTTTTTTTTCATTCGCGTCTAAATTTATGAACATTAACGATATTGAGAAACGGACCAATTGACCAATTGACGGGAGAAAAATTAAAAATTGTGTTTACGTTGAGTTGGGATTCAACAACCTAGCGAAGTGATCAAAATTTGAAAATTTCAATCAATATTATCACAGTATCTAACAGACTTTGAATTTGTTTATCTCAGCTTGTAAAAGTCGCATCTAAAAAATTTTTTTTTAAATACTCGTCTTACTAAGACACACATATTTATAATGTGAAAACATATTTTAAACAAATTTTTCAACGCCAAAATGAGAAAAAACTAGATGTAAAAATTTTTATTTTCGGTAAATGTTCTAAAAAATTATGTAAAAAAATTTTTAAAAATTTTGTTTATGTTATTTATAAAAATATAACTTTCACTCAGCCGATTGCAGCAAACCGTTTCTCAATATCGTTAATGTTCATAAATTTAGACGCGAATGAAAAAAAAAATTTGTTTCCAATTTGCGCAGCCGCCATTTTGAATTTTCCAAATCTGAAAAAATGTAAATTTTTAGAAGTTTGCCCTCTATGTTTATCTATGTTTTGACCTCGATATTCATATTTTATTTATAATTACCAGCCAAAAATATAATTTTCGAAAAATTTTTCATTTCTCATTTAAGATCGGAAAATTTTTTTTTAAGAAAACTATTAACGTTACCTTCAAGAGCATAGGATTTGCTTCAATTTTCATCTCTACGATTTTTTTGTAAGAACACATCCAGAAATGATACGAGCATAAATCACTTGAATTTTAGGTGGTCTGAGCTGTGCTTGCAAGCTGCGTCGCAAGCTGCGTCGCAAGCTCCAGCGGAAATTATTAGACAATCTAGGAGAGTGATGCTGGGTCAATATATTTTCATTTAAAAATGAAAAGTCAATTATGGGAAACTTTTGAATTTTATTTCCTTACTTTCCCGGACTATACCTCAATTGCAAGATCGGTTATCATTATTATTATTATTATAATTTTTTTTCACCGTGAGATCGACTGCTGTGGTTATTAGTCAGGGAAACCCAGAGCTGACTCACTCCAAGTGGCAGAACGCACATATATGTTCAGTTTGACAGTTTGTTTAGCTCATATTGAATTCTGATATAGACCAAGCAACGGAGCATGCGAGTATAGTAATTTTTGACAAAAATCCTAGTAGAAAACGGATGACGCCATCATATAAAAGACATTTCGTAGTATCATTTTGATATGTTTTGGACAAAAAAATGTTGTTCAGTAATTTTTTATAAACATTTAAAACGAAAAAACCTCATTTTTTTAGTTTTTTTCATATAGCGTGAAACGTACTGAAGCAATCTCAATGGTATGCATAGATAAATCGTAGATAATTAGAATACGAACAAAATGGGGGGTCGAGCGAGTCAATCGGATAATTAGGAACCGAGAAAATCAGGAAAAACCGGAAAATTAGTCATTTTTTTGAAAATTCTTATCTTCGTCATTTTTCAATTGTAAGAGCTGAAACTTGATACAAATGAAGTTCTTCGTAGGCCCTTTATATGCGCGAAGAGCAGACGGCAAGTGACGGTTACTTTTATCGCAATTGGAATTTTAATTTTTTAATACGTGTCTGGATGGGTGGTCGATTGTCCGATTTTAAATTTGAAAACGGTTTTGAAAAGTGTAAATGTAGAGCAACAAAACGTATATTTTCGATTTAAAATCGAGTGATGCGAAATCGGCCAAAAACGCCAGGGAACATCGGCGAAAATGACTGAGAGTTGGAAAGCGGCTGAGTGGTGGGGGAAGTGGCGAGAGATCGGTGATCGAGGAGAAGTATTATACATAGATATACGAGCGCGCTGACGCGCGGCATGTCTATGGTTTGCGTTTGATTATTTTGGCAAATAATAAAGCTATTCCATTCTTTTTTCTTATTTTCAAGTACCTGGAGTCGACAAAACCAACTAGTAACTCCGATTTTATTAATAATCAAGAAATAAACTTGTGTATCTTAATATTCAAAATGATGTGTTCTTCGATTTGTGTATAGTCTGAGCTATAGTTTCTGTTCGGAGCAACTGGCAGATGAATCACGGCGTGTCTTCTCTCTCTTCCTGTTGTGTCTGGCGCTTAGACAAGAGAAGAGAGTTCTCTAGTCTAAGGTCTGGCGTAACCAACGGTCATTCTACGCAATCCAGTTGCTGTCATAGCCGTAATAGGGAGAAGTGTGACACTGACAGATGATTTTTGATTAAATGTGTAAATGTTATTTGCCAATTAAAAGATAGAACATCTAAACTATTGAACTTTATTAACTTTTTTTTGACAAAATACAATTCAACTTGACATTATTATTTTTTTGTTTTCTCTCATGACAACATATATATATATATAAAGTATGTAACAAATGATACGGAATTAACCCGTATTGAAACACATTTATCTTTTACATTCTCCACCCCTCGCGAAGACATGCACAATCAAATCTCTAATGGTTGAGAGGAAGAATACATAGTTTGGCAACTGGTCTCGTGTAGCTTCCTTTTTGGGTCTTTATTTGGACAACCCGTATCACACCATCTCTGCCAGGGTACGTTTCTTCCACTCTTCCGATGGTCCACTGATTTCTAGGAGCTTTCTCATCAACAACCAATACAATATCTCCTATTTTGATGGGATTAGTCTTGTCATGTCATTTTTGCCTTCTAATGAGAGTAGGTCTGTATTCTCTCACCCAACGCCTCCAATATGAATCAGCTAATGCCTGTGCAATTCGCCATTGTTTTCGACTAGAAAGTTGAAAATCACCATATGATTTTACATCACCAGGCCTCAACAGCAGAAAATGGTTGGGAGTTATCGCTTCTGGCTCGTTCGGATCTACAGAAATGTGGGTCAAGGGTCTCGAGTTGACGATATATTCTATTTCAGTCAACAGAGTAACTAACACCTCTTCTTTGGGATTGATGGATTTCAAACTAATCTTTAGAGCAGTTTTAATGGAACGAATCATGCGCTCCCATATTCCACCCATATGTGGAGCACCTGGTGGGTTAAATTTCCATGAAATATGTTTCAAGGATAATTCTTGTGATATTAAGTTGTGATCTAATTGCTTAATACACTCTCTCAGTTCTCTTTCAGCGCCTACGAAGTTAGTACCATTATCAGTTCGAAATTCTTTTGGCTGCCCTCTTCTGCACATGAATCTTCGAATAGCATTGATGGCAGAACTAGTTTCTAAAGAAGTTGCTAATTCTATGTGTATTGCTCGGACAGTCAGGCAGGTAAACAATACACCATATCTTTTTTCAACTCTTCGCCCGATTGCCACAGTAATGGGCCCAAAAAAGTCTATTCCAACAAAGGTGAATGGAAACGTAAAAGCACTCAATCGTTCTGGTGGCAACATTCCCATTTCAGGTGCTTGAGGTTTGCACTTTCTATTATTGCAAGCTTGGCATTTTCTAAAATTCTTCTTGACTGCTGTTCGAATGTTCAGGATCCAGAATTTTAATCTGAGATTGTTTATGACTGTTTCCAAACCTACATGGTTAGCTTCCTGGTGATACCAATCGATCAACAATTCTGTGAATTTGTGCTTTGGATCTAATATTATAGGATTTCTGGACTCGAAAGGAATGTTCAATTCATTACTATCTGGAATTCTTCCTCCTAGTCTTAATATTTCATTTTCATCCAATAATACTGAGAGCTTATAGAGACGATTGAATTTGGGTAAACATTTTCCCTTCTTCAGAAGCAACATTTCTTCTTCAAAACATTCTCTCTGACTCTTTCTGATCCAAAGAGTCTGAGCCTCCTTTATTTCTTCAACTCCCAAACTCATCCTCTCTACTCGTAACTGCTTCGGAATTCTGATCATCTTCTTAAAGTGCAATATCCAAGCCGTAGAACGTATAAGTCTGTTGAATTTGGAAAATCTGGATATATCTGGAAATTCCATTGGTAGGGGTTCAGCATCATCCAATCTCACATGTAATATTTGTTCAAATTCAATGGAACAATTCGGTTCTACGGGCCAATGTTCTTTGGTTGATTTAAGAAAATCAGGCCCGGAGAACCACTCACTATTTTCCGACAAGTCAATAATTTTCTTCTCTTTTGTAGCTTGGTCAGCGACATTCATCTCTGACGGTACCCAGTGCCACTGTGAAATATTTGTATCTTCGTGAATTTCTCCTAATCTGCAAGCTACGAAAATTGGAAATATTTTTGATTGGGATCGAATTTGTTGTAGAACTACCATAGAGTCTGTCCAAAAGTGTATTTCTTCAATTTCATATTCGATTTCAGATCGTATAGTTTTTGCAAGCCTATTTGCAAGAACTGCGCCCTGTAACTCCAGTTTAGGAACGGTCTGTTGACTCATAGGTGCTACTTTGTACTTCGACAATACAAAAGCAGTGTATATTTCATCATTTTCCACTGTTCGTATGAAAGCAACTGCAGAGTAAGCCTTATCACTGGCATCGGAAAACAAATGCAGATCTACTTTTTTTACTTTTACCAGTCTAGGAAAATAATACCTATTAATCATAACTGGAGTGGCTTCTTTCAAATTTTTTAACCATTTGAACCAGGCTTCAGAAATATCTTCTGTTATCTCTTGGTCCCAATGAATATTATTTCTCCAGATATTTTGCATCAATATTCTGGCACTTATCATCAGTGGTGCAATAAATCCCAGTGGATCGAATATAGACATTATCATCCTCAAAACTTCCCTTTTGGTAGGAACTTTCAATCCACTGGATATTTCGGATGGAATTTTCTTCAGGTTGAGACAAAATATGAAAACATCTCTATTTACGGACCAGGAGAGTCCCAGAACTCGTTCCAATGTCTGAGAATCTATTTTAACATCGATTTGGGAGTCGGCTCGTAGATTTTTTGGAATAGATTCTATGACAATACTGGAATTGCTCATCCACTTCACCATTTCAAAGTTTACATATCTGTGAATGTCAATAATAGCTTGAATTCTGTGAATAGCTTCATCTTCAGTAGAACAAGAATCTAAATAATCATCTACGTAGTGCTGCTTCTCCATTGCTCGTACAATTCCTGGATATTTTTGCTCGAACAAACTAGCATTTTTGTTTTTCACAAATTGTGCCACAGATGGCGAAGATACTGCTCCAAAAATCATCACTTTCATGCAGTAAACATCAGGTTCTTTATTTGTCTGACCTCCACGCCACAAAAACAGCTGGGCAGATCTATCTTCTTCGATTATATGGACCCTATGGAACATGTCCTTGATATCTCCTCCGAAAGCAATTTTATGTTGCCTGAATCGACATAGCACAGATATCAAAGAAGGTACGAAGTCTGGGCCCTGGTAGAGAAAATCATTTAGACTTGATCCTTGTGCTTTTGCCGCGGCGTCAAAAACCATCCTGATTTTTCCTGGCTTGTTAATGTTCCAGACCGCAAAATGTGGGAGATACCAAGTTTTCCCATTGTTCGGAATTTCAGATGGATTCAACTTTGTAGCATAACCCTTTTCCATATATTCTGCAATTTTCGCGTTGTATTGCTCAGCAAATTTCGGATCTTGGGTCATTTTTCGCTCCATGCAAAGCAGCCTCTTTAGAGCATTGCTTTTGCTAGATGGTAAGATGCAATCTTTCTGCTTCCATGGAAGGCCAATTTCGTAATGGTTCCCAACTCTCCTCAGGGTTTTCTCCATTCTTTCTACTGCTTTCTTGTCTTCCAACGACTTTATGATGTTATCCTGTATTTTTACACCGAAAGCTTCTAAACGAAAACTATCTTTAACAATTTGATGCAGTTCTTCATCTCCAATATGACGACAGCAAAGATTAACATGTGGTAAAACGTTGGTTTCACCAGTGGCTCCGTGAATTGTCCAACCTAATTTTGATAAAGACATTATCGGCTGATTTAACTTGGGTTGGATGACATGTCTAGGTATTATCAAACCACAATTGTCTTGCCCAATCAATAACTCTGGTTTCGCGCTTTCTAACGATTTCAAAATATCATGGTCTAAATAAGGGAATCTTCGTGACAAATCATCAACATTTATTCGCTGTCCTGGTAGTTTAAGGTTTTTTACAGTTCGCACTTGCTTGAGATTGAAGAATACTGGAGTATTTTTGTCAGCAGATACATCCAAAGATACCATTTGTGACTTATCTTCATAGTGCGTGATTTCGTTCGTCCATTGAAAGCAAAGTGGCACAACGGGGCCGGTAAGTTGAAGTTTTTTAGCCAAATCTTCTTCAATCATGCTGCATGTGGATCCCTCATCGAAAAGAGCATACGTTTTGATTTCTCCAGTGGGTCCACGTAGAATCACAGGAGCAATTCGCAGTAATACGACTCTGGTATCCAATGATGGAGATTTATTAGTCAAACTAACACAAAAATCAGGAGCGGAAGCTTCATTTGTTGGTTCATTTTCGATTCTTGTGATTGTTTCTGCATCGTTATGATTTTCTTGATCTCTTGGAACATGAAGAAGTGAATGGTGTCTGCCTCTACAGCCATCCTCACCACATCTAGCTTTCAGAAAACATTTGGTGGCCATGTGTCCCAATTTGAGACAAAGAAAGCACAATTTCAAACTGACTACATTTTCTCTCCTTTTCTGAACTGAAAGATCTATGAATTTCGTACATTTTGAAATATAATGTCCTGTTTTCTTACAGAAAATGCATGGATGGATAAAACAATCCACTCAGCTCTTCCAAAATTCATTTCCAACATTTTCATAATTTTTGGAACATTGCTCGGGAAGGTAAGTAGCGCTCTGACTGAATCTCTTGCTCTACCTTTGAGTGCTTTATCTAAACGGAGCAAGTTATCTTCTTGTGATAAAGCAAATTGTTCTGTAGATCTTCGAAATTCATTTATAAAAATAGGCCATTCAGAAAGATCTCCGGAAAATTGAGGAAGGTCTCTCATTCTGTTGCGCAGAAAAAATTTGTTGGTTGTGTTTGTATTTTCGATACACATTCTTGCAATATCCCGCAGCGCACTATCTCCTCCACCCCCAGCAGAGTTTGGGAAATTGATTTCAGATGTGGCGAAGTTACATTCGGATGATATTTTATGCATATTTGGAGTGTTTTCATTCACCTCGTCTATATATTTCCTTGATGCATCCACCCATTCATTTATGGTAGCTGGGGATTGGTCGAATTTGGCAGACAAGGCAAATGGAACTTGTTCATCTTCAAGCACACTACTTGCTTTGCTCTTTACCATATATTTTCTTTGTATTTCAGCTTCTTTATTGAGATATTGTCTTTCCCTTTCCAGAGCTTCCAACTTTTCTTTCAATACTTTTTGATCAAGTTCTTTCTGTTTATTCATGAGTGTTAATTCAAGATTCATACGGGTAATACTTGAAATCTCAGAATTGGTGTTGGATTTATTCGACGGAACATATAAAACATTTGGAACAACTACAGACCTCATACTTCTAACGGAAATGCTCTCGGGAATGCACCCATTCTCTAATTCACCAGACTCGACTTCTGCAGGACTCGTATGGTCACTTACAACAGATTTTACATCTTTCGTAACAATACTTGAATTCTGAGCTGCTTTGTCCAATTCTGATGCATATCGTAGTGGTGGAACTCCCTTGTTACATCTCTCACTTCTTCGCACTTTCTGAAGTTTTGACGGTTGTTCTGCTACATTGTTTTGATCCATAGCGGTTCAAAATTTATCTCGAAGGACCAATGTAAATGTTATTTGCCAATTAAAAGATAGAATATCTAAACTATTGAACTTTATTAACTTTTTTTTGACAAAATACAATTCAACTTGACATTATTATTTTTTTTTTTTTTTTCTCTCATGACAACATATATATATATAAAGTATGTAACAAATGATACGGAATTAACCCGTATTGAAACACATTTATCTTTTACATTATGTCAAAGTGAAAATACATCAAAAGCAAACCATAGACATGCCGCGCGTCAGCGCGCTCGCATATCTATGTATAATATCTCTCCTCGGTCACCGATCTCTCGCCGCTTTCCACCTCTCAGTCATTTTCGCCGATGTTCCCTGGCGTTTTTGGCCGACTTCGCATCACTCGATTTCAAATCGAAAATAAACGTTTTGCTGCTCTATATTTACACTTTTCAAAACCGACAATCGACCACCCATCCAGACACGTTGAAAATTATCGTATGAAAAAATTAAAATTGCAATTGCGATAAAAGTAATCGTCACTTAGCGTCTGCTCTTCGTGCATATAAAGGGCCTACGAAGAACCTGATTTGTACCAAGTTTCAGCTCTTGCAATTGAAAAATGATGAAGATATGAGTTTCCAAAAAATGACGAATTTTCCGGTTTTTCCTGATTTTCTCGGTTCCTAATTATCCGATTGACTCGCTCGACCCCTGATTTTGTTCGTATTTTAATTATCTACAATTTATCTATGCATACCATTGAGATTGCTTTAGTACGTTTTACGCTATATGAAAAAAACTAAAAATAGGAGGTTTTTTTCAAAATGTTTATAACAAACTACTGAGCAACATTTTTTTGTCCAAAACATATCAAAATGATACTAAATAATGTCTTTTATACGATGGCATCATTCGTTTTCTACTGTGATAAACTAACTTCTCTTTATTTGGACTTTAATAATTTAAACTCATTTTTATAAAAACCCAATTTATGTACATCTCTACTAGTTGAATGCACAAATTATAATAATCTACAATAATCCATTTAACCTAAAACATTATATCAAATTCGATCTATCAGCGCAAAGTACTTCAGGTAGCAACAGTGTTATTGCTGATTAAACAGTATACACAAGTCAATAATACTACACCTGAGGTGATGCACTTGATAGAGGAAATTGTGAAATATATACTACTACTAAATATCTAAAATAATAAATATCATTACACCACCAAAGGGCGAGAAAAAAGTTGTTTAGACGTCTATAAACATTTTTTTTTTAAATTATTTATTATTCATGATTAATCCTATTTTTATGTACTTTTATAAGCTTATCATTAACATTAATAACTACATTAGGGGAGTTTTCTTCAATAATTATATACGGACCCTTAAATAATGGTTCCAACATCCCCCATCCCAGCATCGTTTTTTAATAAAACTTTATCGCCTACTTTATAATTTACAATTTTCGTTTTCTTATCATACCTTTCCTTCCTTTTGTCTTTTGATAACACTAAATTATTTCTCGCATCATCACAAGCTGTTGGAATTGTATATTTTAGTTCAATAGTTCATCAAAATTATAAACAGTATCAATTTGATTAGTTAAGTTAGATGGCAAAGTAGCTGTTTTCCAAATACAAGTTCGTGTGGTGTATATTTGGTTTCAGTATGAACAGTATTATTGTAAGAGAAACTCCAATAAGGCACCCATGAATTCCATGAATTTGGTTGTTTAGCTACCTGCATACGTTAATAAGCTCCCAAATTTTTATGTGAGTTTTCTAAACACCCTAAAGTTTCGTGATGATAAGCGGTTTAAATGTTTGATATTTAAAACTTTACACGTTTCTTCTAAAATAGACGACAAAAATTCTGTGGCCTTGACTGTTACAATTTCATTAGGAACCCCATATCGCAAAATATAATTTTTAACAAATGTTTTTGCTACTGTATAAGATTCCTTATTTTTAATAGCGCAGCATTCAACAAATTTACTCAATTCGCATTGTAAAGTTAAAATGTATTTGTTATTATCGATATCCTGCTCTAAAGGACCCACCAAATCCAGATATATTTTTTGTAGAGCTGATTTAGCAGTGGTAGTGATTTTCAGTGGCTCAATGTTTCGCTGTGAATGCTTGTGTCGTTGACAATCATCACATTTTTTCACGAAACTTTCCACATCATTCCGCAGGCCTGGCCAGAAATATGTTTTCTTTATATTATTAAACATACGTTTTATTCCAGCGTGACCTCCGGTAGGTAACAAATGATAGTCATTTAATATTATTTGTATTTTTTCTAATTCTAAAACTTCTTCATTAGATTTTACAATTGATATTTTTAAATTAAACTTCTTTATTTTTTCAGGGAATTTAATAAGTTCATTCAATAAGTACATGCACTTTTCATCTTTTACAATAATTAATTCCGGAATGTTAAATTTATTACAAATTATTTTCAGATCTCTCAACGTAGTACCTAAGTCTAACGATGATAGAGTATTCTGATTTATGTAAATTATTCGCGAATTTTCAATTAAAATTAATTTCCCTATTTTATAATCATATTTTTTATTTTTTATTATTTTCTCAAAACCTTTTTGTAACATAGGCCAAAGTTGAAAAGAATACTTTGGTCGCCTTAATAATTCTATGAGTCCAGGGTGATCAGTCCTTTTCTCTAGATTAGAATCAAGACTACCAACAATATTTTTATTTGCTAGCTTTGTCTGTGCTCTAGTTACCATATAAGTAGTTTCTTTCATATTTGGCTTCATATCCTTCAAATCATCCGAAGATAATTCGACACGGGACAAAGCGTCTGCTACTACATTATTTTTACCTTTAATGTATTTTATAGTAAAGTCGTATTCCTCAAACAATAACCTAAATTTAGTAAGTCTGCTCCAAGGGTTTGTCATTCCAAAAAGATACAAAAGCGGACGATGGTCACTATATATAACGAAGCGTCTAGAATACAGGTACGGTCTGAAGTGATTTACTGCCCAACATATACTTAAAAGTTCCTTTTCAATTGTACTATAATTTTTCTCACTTTTGTTTAAGACTCTACTGGCATATGCAATAGAATTATCATTTCCATTAGACAAAACGGCACCAATGGCATAACCTGAGGCATCGGTATTTAAGATAAAACAATTATTTTCTGAAAAATTCGGAAACTGTAAAATAGGTGGATTTTGTAAGGCTTGTTTTAAAATTTCGAAGGATTTTTGGCATTCTGAGGTCAATTCAAACTGTACCCCTTTTCTAGTTAATTTATTTAAAGGACTAGCAATATCACCAAAATTTTTGACAAATTTCCTATAATAATTAGCAAATGCTACAAATCTCTTAGTTTCATTGGAGTCTTTGGGAACGGGATAATTTTTTATGCCTTCGGTTTTTCTAGGGTCTGGTGAGACACCTTCTGCCCAAATAGTGTGTCTCAAATATAAAATTTCTTTTTTGAAATTCACATTTATTTGGATTAAGTTTTAAATTTACGTCTCTTAATCGTTGGAAAACTTTAGATACATTTTTGTTGTGATTTATTAAGCTATTACCGAATACTATAAGGTCATCTAAATATATGAAACAAGAATCGTAATTTAATCCCGACATTGCAATGGTCATAGCTCGTGAAAATGAAGAAGGGCTAATTTTTAATCCTTGAGGTAATCTGGTCATTTGGTACTGCCCTCGGTCTGTGCTAAAGGCTGTACAGGGTCGACTGAGTTGGTCTAATTCTATTTGATAATATCTTTGGGAAAGGTCAAGATGGGAAAAATAAATAGCACCGGAAAAGGAGTCTAAAATATCTGTAATTGAAGGTAACGGAAATTTATCATCTTCTATTTGTTTGTTCAATAATCGGTAATCTAAAACCATTGTCTAAAAATTTAGACAATGCTAAAACTAATCCCCATCTTTTAGTCTCATTCAACGATGGCTTTGGAACAAGTAATATAGGCGACGAAAATTTTGATCTCGTCTCCTCTATAATACCGTCTTTTAACATTTTGTCTACTTGACGATAAATTTCATCATTTTTGGCAAAGGGTAACCGATACGGTTTAACAAAAACCGATTGAGCTGGGTTTTTTAGAGGTATATCTGATTTATAAATATTTGTAACAGTTAAAAGATCATTTTCTAAATGAAAAATATCGGAATATTTGACACAAAGCTTTTCAATTGTACTTTTTTCATCGTTATGTAAATAATTTAATTTTAAACAGTTTAACAATGAATCAGCACGACTTACCGAGAAATTATCTCCGCCGTTTTTAATTTTCCTTAAATTGTAATTTTCTAATTTGTCTAGTTTTGGTATAAAATTTTTAATATTTACCGGTTCATTTCTAACATTTAAAATCTTAACAGGAATTCTATTACAATTATCAGGCTTAAATAAAATTCCGGCTACAAAAACGCCTTCGCATAATTGTTCTGGTAAAGGCGGGATCCCACGGCGCTAGGAGTGCCACTCCACGAGCTAAACTTGCCGATTTACGCGCCGTTGGATAGGGTGGAACGGACGATCTTCCGTCGGAGCGGAGAGTCCCGTCGTTTGTCGGTAAACCAACACAGTTCAAAGGAATTTTAAAGCGGGCATGCGTCCAATTTACACCACTCCAGCGGCGCGGGCAAGAACGTCATTGTTTCAGTGTGTATCAGTGTGTATCAGTGTCTCGAGGATTTTCACAAAATGGAGTGGTCTAATGAATTGGTGTTAGAATTTTTAAGTTTGTACGAAGCTGAACCAATTATTTGGAACCCTAGAGATCCAAATCATAAAAATAGAAATTTAATTCATGATGCATGGAAAAGAATTGAAAATGAAATGAGTATTAAATACTCCATAGTAGAATTAAAAAAGAAAAAGGACACATTAATGGGAACTTTTAGGAAATTATTGCAAAAGGTTAAAGCATCCACAAGAACAGGAAGTGGCACGAATGAAGTAGTTAAACCGGAGTGGTTTGCCTTTAATTTCATGTATCGCTTTTTAAAAGGGATTTACGCACCCAATCCAACTACAAATTCGGAGGTAAGTCGATTTTATTTTTTAAAGGTAGGTTGCATAGAAAAAAAATTGTAGTAAAACATTTAAGTTACTACGCTGAACATAAAAAAGTTATAATAACCGCTAGAACAAAACAAATTTTGTTTTAAAAATAAATTTTATTACATAAAAAACAGAATTTTAACATTTTAAATTAAACTTCTAATGCATTGTTCTGCCAAGGTACAGCTCCTCTTGTTGCAAAATATTTTGCGTAAGAATTTCTTATTATTTTTGCATCCTCCATTGGCTTCCTTGCAACTTTTTTTAACGGCAAAAACGATGTCATGTTTGGGTCATTTCTCCAAGTGCCGGGAGTTAAGAAACCCTCAACTTCAGAATCGATGCACTCAGGTGGCATATAAAATTTTTTATCGCCAACACTGCTAACATAAAGTAAAGAGTACTGCGGCGCGTCGAGAACTGAATCCTTGGAACTCAACTCTTGCTTGTGGAGTGGCACTCCTAGCGCCGTGGGATCCCGGCTAAACGATACTCTCATTCTTAATGTCAGTATGAAAAAATTTAGGTAATTATTTCGCATCTTGGCGGAATTAGTATACATATTAGATAATTGTTTAGAGTGCATTGGAAGTGAACTGAGCCATGTGACACCGTTGACCCAGTGACTCCCTGAATTTGGACCTTCTTTGTAGAATCTATAATCTCATGTTTATGTAAATATTTTGAAAATATTGAACTTACTGAGGAACCTGTGTCTGATAGAAAATTTAGTTTGAATCCGTTGTAATTAAATTCAACAAAATTTAGTCCATTAGCATTATAAACTAAAACATTTTTAGCATATTTAGGCACGAAAAAACGTTTGTGACGCAGAAGGTTCATTTACATCTCGTATGAAATAATTTCGATGACTATTATTTCCACGATAATTATTAAAATTAGGCCGAGTGTTAAAATTGCCTCTTTTATTACCATTGTAATTTGTGAAATTACCTCGTCCCCTGCGAAACTGATTGTAATTTGAATTTTTTCTTTGACCCCGACTTGAGGAATTATGACTTTTCATAAAAAACATGTTTTGTTTGGGTATTTCTTCGTCTTGTGCACCCTGAATGGCATCGCTAAGTTTAGTATAATTTCTAGATTTAACTATGGTTTTCAAATCGTTATTTTGTAGACCATTCGCAAATGCATGGATTGCAATTTCCTTTTATTATTTTATTAACTTTTATTTTCCTTCACATTTTTTTGGGCTTAGGACCAACAGTACACACTTATTGTTGTTGTACTGGCATGTTTAAAAATTTACGCTAAATGCGTATCGTCAAAAATAAAAACAGTACGTGAAATAATAACCCAACCAAACCTACCCCTACCAAACCACCTTCGTATTTTTAGTCAATTTTTTTGTAGAATGAATTATAATAATTTTCAATAATAACCCAACCAAACCTACCCCTACCAAACCACCTTCGTATTTCTAGTCAATTTTTGAAGAATAAATTATAATAACCCAACCAAACCTATCCCTACCAAACCACCTTCGTATTTTTGAGATAATGATTTTTGAAATCAATATAATAATAGAGGTGAAATTAATATTTTCCATGTCAAACAAACAAACAAAATCACAATAACGGACACAAATAAACACGTCTTACACTCTGCACTTCAGAAGAACAATTGCTAAAAATAATCTTTTAATACCCACATGAAATCTACCTGCTTCGACAGCGGACCGAATTACGAAATCACCCTTTCGGATTTGGACAAGGTTCCTGTGAGCAGGTAGCCCTTTTGCTAAGTACCCGGACCGAATTCCGAAACACCGAAGTTTGGTATATACTTACAGGCTTTAAGGTTTAACGATTTTACTATTTGCGTACTCAGAACTGCAGCATACATTGCCATCTGCTTCACTAATCGTTAAATTAACTAATAATTCTCCTACATATCTACCGAAACTATCAATTGATTTCCCATTTTGTTTAGCATTATGTAATTGATTTGATAAAGCTGAAACTGATTTTTTAGTAATGAAATGCAATCTTAAATCGGAAATTAAATCCTTATTTGTATCATAATTTTGTTTTAATCTAATTTTAGCATTTTCTGAAAGACGTGTCTTTAAAACAAAAATAGTTAAAAGTTTTTCACCGTTCGCATCTAGTAATGAGTCGTATAATTCAATGTTATCAATGAGACTTTTTGTTACATTTTCATTTCCGTTTATAACAGGAATTAAACCTGTGGCAGTTTTCAAATCAAATTTTTCTGACATGTTTTCTTCTTCAGCACTTAAATCTGAATTTAAATTATTACCTTCAGTTGCATTTGCTAATCTATCTTGTAAAATTTCAGCAATACTTTTTAAATACTTTTGAATTGAATCTGCCAAAGTTAAAATGCATTGTTTATCTTTATCCTCAAAAGTTGCATTATTTACTAACAGTTTTAAATCATTAAAATTATCTCTAAGCTTATCTAGTTTAACAAACTTACGTTGTACATTTTCTTTTGTCCTTCTATCTACGGGGTCTTTATTTGAGTTCCTATAAAATACTCTTAATTCTTCAAGCAAGTATTTAAGTTCGTTGTAAACCGGCATTACACTTTCACGCACATTTTGTTAATTTTCTCACTTTAACCGTCACTTTTACCTACACTAATTCTTGACTAGCCGTAATTTCTCTTCGGATCTTATCCTTTCAAGCCGCTTCTTACACTTTCCATATAAATAAAAGATGATAACTGCAACTGCTATAATAACAACTCCAATTTCCAATATATCTTTGATGGAAACACCTCCATTTTGTTTTGGACTATTTGTCTGTCCTCCGCTATTTCCTGACTGGGCTATAACAATTTCTTCTTTCTCTTCCTTTAAATAAGTATTTCCAGCCATTTTCTTACAACTTCATATTCTAATTTTATTTATTTTTTCCTAAATTCCGGCTGACAGGGTCGCCATGTGATAAACTAACTTTGCTTTATTTGGACTTTAATAATTTAAACTCATTTTTATAAAAACCCAATTTATTTACATCTCTACTAGTTGAATGCACACATTATAATAATCTACAATAATCCATTTAACCCAAAACATTATATCAAATTCGATCTATCAGCGCAAAGTACTTCAGGTAGCAACAGTGTTATTGCTGATTAAACAGTATACACAAGTCAATAATACTACACCTGAAGTCGATGCACTTGATAGAGGAAATTGTGAAATATATATACTATTACCAAATATCTAAAATAATAAATATCATTACACTACTAGGATTTTTGTCAAAAATATTTACCTATTGCTTGGCCTAATAGTTTGAATTTTATCGAATAAATTATTTGTTTTTATTTAGATTATTTCCTTCCTATTAATTTTGACCAATCGCTATCAGGAGTTGGTATGTCAAATATAAATTTTAAGTGGACAATTTAATTCATGTATAAAAAATCGCATATGCCACAGTGCAATTGTCACTTTGACAACGGCAAAAGTTAGCTTTAACTTTTACAGCGACAAATACACTAGTGGTTTTTTCACTTATTCATTTGTTCATCAATTATCGCGGTGTTGGTTACCAGAATATATAGTTTGGCATGTTTGTCAACAACTTATTGAATTTTCAAGAACTAACAATGAGTCGATTCGGCGTGTCTACGAACGCCGAAATTAGTCAAATTGTTAATACCTGTGCGCCTACTAATACAGTTGCGACGCAATCATCAATCTGGCGACAATTTTCTACGTTTTGCGATGCAAAAAGATACACATTTGAGCCAGATACTTCCATCGAGAAATTGAATGTAATATTGCAAGATTGGGCATTTAATATGCGAAAAAGTAACGGAGAAGACTACAAAGAAGCGGTAGTTAAAACAATTTGGAACACCACCGCTAAAATGCTACAAAGTAAATATTATAACTAATTTAATATTGTATTCAACCCTTTCACCGATGC
This sequence comes from Lochmaea capreae, assembly GCA_949126875.1. Classification (NCBI taxonomy): domain Eukaryota; kingdom Metazoa; phylum Arthropoda; class Insecta; order Coleoptera; family Chrysomelidae; genus Lochmaea; species Lochmaea capreae. The sequence continues at coordinate 22,943,896 of OX421409.1, read as the reverse complement.
TTAGTTTAATTCATCATGAGCTGCACGTAATGCTAAACGTAAAATCCTACAAGCAGATTATATAACGAAAATGAACCGGAAGGACTTCAAAAGAAATTATATCACATTTTGGCGTTTGAACTAGCTTGGCGCGGAGGAGAAGCAGCTTACTGCAAAACCACTTATTTCGTATCTGAAATTGGAAATAATGGAAAAGAAACTGGACGTATCGAGTATAATCCTCTATTTTTGAAAACGAGACAAGGCGGCAACAATAAATTATGTGACAGCAAATGGAATATTTTCGACGAAGATATTTGCCCAATACGTTTATTCAAAAAGTTAATGGAAAAACGAAACACTTTTATACCTTCGGACAGAGTATTTCTTACACCAAATTCCTTTTGGAAAAAGAATAATTCTAAAGGTTGGTACAAGAATTTGCCGATTGGAATTAATGAAATTTGCAAATGGACTAAACGCTCAGCACAACGCATTGGTTTAGATGTCAAACGTGTCAAAATTACAAATCACTCAAATCGAGCGGCAGCAGTTAGCGAATTAAGTAAAAGCGGAATTGAAGAACAAGCTCTAATAAAAATAACAGGACACAGCAATTCATCATCAATAAAACCATACTCACAAGTTGACAAAGATTATCATTCAAGCATTATTCAATCAATTCGTTTGGAAAATGAAAAAACTTCAACAGCTACTACAGAAACGATTAGCTGTGGCACCCGCAGCGATATCACTGTTCCTAGTATGAATTTCAATAACTGCGTTTTTAATAATTGTACATTAAAATAAAAATGTGTTTATTTTTAATGTTTCATAAATAAAGTTTGCATTGATATGTTTCCAAATTTCTCATTCATTAAATTGTCCTGTCGAATTATACTCGAGGTTTGTATTGATATTGGGTAAATTTGGGTTGTTTAATGAGAAATTGCTAAAGGAAACAGTTTAGAATTTGAACAACACAAATTTACCCGATAAAATATACAAACCACTTGTGCAATTATAAGTGAAAAATTACTTAACAACTGTTAACTTAGCTGTCAGCAGTTTTTCCAGAAAAAAAATCGAAAAAATGTCATGCATGTTGCTTTGTAAAAACAAACTTGACGGTTTCTATTTTAATTAAAAAACATGTTGTATTAAAATAAAATGTTTATTTAACTCAGGAAATAATCTTACCAAATATCCCTCGTGCGTCTAATTTTTCCGGAAAAACTAAATGCACTAGGGATATTACCCCCAAATAATTTCGTTAATAGGGCATGTCCACGTGACGTCATGCCCTGAGGAATCTGACATGGAACATACAACATCTGATATTAAACAAGCGTTCTTTGCTCAACACGTGGCTCTTAATAGTTTTTTTGATTTAGTGCTTTTTTCGACGTTGTTTTAGTTGCTTAGGTATTTTAAAGGTTATATATGACTGTTTATAATAAGAAGGATCATTAAATCAATACAAAACAACCAAATTACAAATCTGGAATCTAACCAAATAATTGTTTTTCCTCAGGGGTATTGTCAACTGCCAGTTGATGGACATGCCCTATTGCCAAGCACGTACTAATATCTTTTCCCATATCATAACCTCTTCTACTGTTATTATATGTGTTGTATTCGATCAGTCAATGTTTAACTGATAGTTGAGTGATGCAAGTTTCACATCTATAAGGCTGTCTTCGATCATTAACCTAAGTCTCAGACGAGTGATTACTACTTGTTCTCTGCGGGGTAGTGTTAGCGGATATTATATTGTCTTAACATCTTGTTTCAGATCTTTCAGTTTAGCGTCTGTATGAGTCCATTCTCTTTGCCATTTTTTCAGAACAAAATCTTTGTTGAATGCTTCGAGATATTCAGGCCCCATGGAGATATTGGTGTTGTTGACATTTTCGTGTTTGGCTGAATCATTGACTGCTTTATTCGACAGGATTCTAGTATGGCCTGAAATCCAGATAAAAACCACTTCGAAGTTTTCTTTTATGGGTTTGTTTACTTGTGCAGTGATTGCGAGTGTTAAGGGATCAGTCTGTTTAGATGAATTCGCGATTCTTCAATTAATCTTTTAAATCTCACTCCTGACGGTGCAGTGAGAGTCGGTCTTTGCAGATACAGATTATCGTTTTCATCATGGAAAATGATCTTGAAGTTGGGATATTATGGCTGTGGGGGAATACCTGTCTCGTTGCATAAATATTTGTATGGTGCCGTTCAAAATGCATCTAACGACAATCTAATAGCTGTGCATTGAATTGCATCCAATATTGTAAGATTTTAATACCGCGCCGCTCCATATATCGTCGATCCGTAATCAATTTTGGATAGTATTAGGGACTTGTGAAAACGCAATAAAATGTCTTCATCACTGCTAAGAGTTTTGGTAGAGTTGAGAGCCAATTTACAGCTATTCGCTAGTTGCTGGATGTGTAGCTTCCATGAGAGGCGGTTATAAATTATTTAATCCTAAAAATTTAACATTGTTGTTTACCAATGAATAACGCAAAACCTTCGTGAATAGGCTTTATTAAGCAAGAACTGAGCTTGACATTAAACAGTGAACATTGACATTACAAATGATAAAAGGTGTAACGATCTAATACGTATAAATAAATATAGTACATAAATTTTAGTACACTACATTCTCCCCAGCTTTATTTTTCGACAAAATCTTCAAGGTAGGCGGGAGTTTTTCTTTTTCTAGTACTACATCTCGTACTTTGAGGAATTTCAGTTTCGAAATAGTCGCTTCCTTCAAGGTCTTGAGGAGTATTGTAAATGTTTTCCATTTTATTAGAATCACGTTGAGAACTACTTGTTTCAGTTGTCGTTTCGGAAGTTTCCGTAGCCAAGTTGCTATTTTGGATTGATTGTTCCAATGTAGTCTTATCTCCACACGGAGCAAGATGTCTTAGAGAAACAGTGGTTTCACGTCCATCGTCATATCTTACAACAGCATACTTAGGATTAGCTTCTATTAAATCAACCTCTTCAACTAAAGGATCGTACTTAGAGTGCCTCACATGCTTCTTCATAAATACTTTGCCAGGATTCATTAGCCATGAAGGTGATGCAATGCCATTTGGTGATTTTCTGGGATGAATAAACATTCTTTCATGTGGTGTAGTATTTGTAGCTGTGCACAAGAGTGAACGAATAGAATGGAGAGCGACGTCAAGTACTTCTTCCCATTGATCAGATTTGAAATTTCTTGACTTAAGTGCCAGAGAAATAGTTTTCCAAATAATTCCATTGTATCTTTCGGTTTGGCCATTACCTTCAGGATTATAAGCGGTAGTTCTGCTTGTGGGTATTCCATACGAATGTAGAAAATTTTTCAGTTCATGAGACATGAAAGATGCACCCTGATCAGAATGAATGTAGCCAGGCATGCCAAAAATTGAAAATAAATTAGTAAGGCATTCGATAACAGTTTTAGCAGTCAGATCTCGGCATGGATAAGCAAACGGAAAGCTAGTATACGGTGCGGTGGAATAAGTGTTACCCCCCCCTATTAACTACTCTATTTTTATATCTTAAGAAAAAAGCGCAAACAAGTCAATTTTCATATTAAACGTAGTATGTTATGACATAAAAATTTCGAACCTGACATAATCCCTCTTCATGGGGGTGTCATCCCTTCGATTTTTTTAAATGAGAAAGAGCATCATGCGACACCTCATTTGAAACCTATTGAAACACTGATTTCAAAAATGTATAACACTTTGGTTCAAAAATTAACAGAGTCTGAGTTATGCGAGATTAACGGATTATGAGTAAGTCACTGTCGATTTTTTCTCAAACCGTAATTGTCTTTTTTCGTTACCTAGCAAATTTATTATTATCAGTTGTCACTGTCAAATATTTGACAGTGACATATTGAAGTAATTTCAGTTTTGTTACTACTTGAAGATAAGTTTGTTTTTTGTGAATGATAAAAATGGTACAGCCTCTCAATTTACAAGAAAAATGCGAAATGATTGATATTTATGGCGAAGCTGGTCGTAATTATCATGAGGCGGTCAGAATTTTTAATGAACGCTTTCCTGACCGCCCAATAGACCGACATTATTTTAAATAGTGACTATCATAATCCGTTAATCTCGCATAATTCAGACTGTTAATTTTTGAACCAAAGTGTTATACATTTTTGAAATCAGTGTTTCAATAGGTTTCAAATGAGGTGTCGCATGATGCTCTTTCTCATTTAAAAAAATCGAAGGGATGACATCCCCATGAAGAGGGATTATGTCAGGTTCGAAACTTTTATGACATAACATACAACGTTTAATATAAAAATTGACCTGTTTGCGCTTTTTTCTTAAGATATAAAAATAGAGTAGTTAATAGGGGGGGGTAACACTTATTCCACCGCACCGTATTCATCTATAATTGTGAGAATGTATTTGTTACGAGAATTAGAGGGAAGGGGTCCTTTGAAATCTAAGGATAGCCTTTCGAAAGGTGAAGTAGCCTTTATCAATTTCCCTTGAATTTTTACAAACTTTGGTTTAATTTCTGAACATACAGGACAAGAAGCTGTCATAACACGTACCTCTTCGATAGAGTAGGGTGAATTACGAGATCTTATATAATGTACCATTCGGGTAATCCCAGGATGACAAAGAGCTTGATGTAAATCAATTAAAGATAGATTGGTAGTAGTTGTGCAGCAAACTCTTGAAAAAGTATCAGGTACCACATTGTCAGTTCCTGGCCGATACTGAATATCAAAACTGTAACAGGATAATTCCAGACGCCACCTTATAATCTTTTCGTTTTTGATTTTACTGGAGTGTCGCATGTTAAACATAAACGATACCGATTTTTGGTCTGTTATAAGTTGAAAGTGTCTTCCAATTAAGAAGTGGCGCCATTTTTTAACGGCTTCAACTATAGCATATGCCTCTTTTTCAACGGAAGAATGATTTCTTTCACTACTTGTTAATGTCCTTGAGAAAAATGCTACAGGTCTTCCTTCTTGACTGAGAGTCGCAGCAATAGAATGGTCAGACGCATCCGTCTCAACGACAAGGGGAATTTTATCATCAATAGAAGTTACAGCTGACAAGGCAATTTCATTTTTAAGAATTTCAAAATCCTGTGCTACCGGATCAGGCAAAGGGAAAGTTTTGATGGTAACTAATCGATGGATTTTTTCCGAAAACCGAGGAATAAATTTTGAATAGTGAGAAAGCATACCAATAGCTCTTTTAAGCGATTGAGAGTTTTGAGGTAGTGGCAGTTTTATTAGAGGTTCAAGTCTTTCAGGGTCGGGTTTTAGAGTTTGATTTTCGATTAGATATAAGTTTAATAGATTTTTGTGAATACAAACTTTTCTTTTCATTAATTGTAAAATTGTACTTCTTTACAACTAGCATGAATTTGTTAAGATTGTCATCATGTTGTGGTTGATTTATTCCACAAATAGTAATATCATCCAGATATGCATGTACACCTTCTAGTTTTTCCAATTTTATAATATTATCTATAACCCTCTGAAAGCATGCAACTCCATTAGTGACTCCAAAAGGTATTCGTCGAAATTGATATAGCTTTCCATCAGCTTCAAAAGCTGTAAAATGCTTTTCTTCTTCTCGTATTGGTACCTGGTGGTAAGCACTCTGGAGATCGATAGTACTAAATATAGCATATTTTGCAACAGTGCGGACTACAACTTCAATGTTCGGAAGTGGGTAAGCGTCTAAATATGTAAATTTGTTGATAGTTTGAGAATAGTCGACCACCATTCTCTTCTTATGAGTTTCACTCTTCGTAATTAATACCTGAGCGCGCCAAGGTGAGTTACTTTCTTCTATAATTCCATGAGATAAGAGGGAACTTACTTGATCAGATATACATTTAGAATCTTCTGTCGAAAATTGTCTAGACTTAGTTGCAATAGGTCTGCAATCGTCTGATAAATTTGAAAATTGTGTGGGAGATTCTATATTAAGATGAGCTAAACTGCATATTTTGTCAGATGAATCAATTATTAAAGGTGATTTCGGGCCTCCAAATGTGATTTCAAGAGCGAAATACTGTTTAAGTAAATCATGGCCAATAACTACATCAGCACATAAATCTTGAAGAATGGATATACGGATATTTGAATGCAATCCATCCTTTATAGCTAAATCTAAGAAACAGTGCCCAGATATAGAAGACTTCAATTTCGTGGATGCCATTAGTATGTGACCAGAACTTGGAAGAATTTTAATCTTCAAGAATGAGGCAAAGTTTTTATTTAGGTACGATTCTGAGCTACCAGTATCTATTAAAGCGTCGGCAGGAGTTCCGTTAATTTTTATTTTAATTAGACTTTTAGATAAGCTTTGTGGGGCGGCAGCAAGGTATTTGGAGTTTGAAGAGATAGATGAAGAAGCAACAGGTAAAATTGAAGCTGATGAAGGTTTATACTTCTTGCTTTGACATACTTTTGAGAAGTGTCCTTGTTTACCACATTCGGAACAAACAGAATTTTTAGCTGGACATGAACTCCGTAAATGTTTCCTTTTAGATCCACAGTAGTAGCATGTAAAGTTTGTAATTGCAGCAGACGTAACTTGATTTGATTCTAGCGAATTTTCGATTGATTGGATTGAATTAACAACTTGAGGAGCAGAAATATAAGCTTCTGAATGTTTTTGCGCAGACTCTAGTGATTGAGCTGAGATTATAGTTTCCTCTAATGTTAAAGTATGATTCTCTAACAAACGCTGCCTAATGTGCACAGAAGTTAGTCCAGTGATAAAAGCATCTCTTATGTAGTCGTCTCGATTTTGATTAGAAGAAACAGTTTTAAAATTGCAGTCGTTAGCTAGTTGCTTTAAGATTAATATATACTGATCCACATTTTCTCCAAATTGTTGTTTTCTAGTCATAAGACTATGTCTTGCAAATATTTCGTTCTTAGGTTTTACAAAAGCAGATTCAAGGACTTGCATAGCATCAGCATATTTCTTACAGTCGGAAATAAGTACAAAGTTGGTGTGACTTACATAATTTACGAGTAGCTTGAGTTTTTCTTCCTCATTTATTCCTTCAACAGAAGAAATAAAATTTTCAAAAGTAGTTTTCCAGTGTGACCATTCGAGGGCAGCTTTAGGAGAGTTCGGATCTACATCAAATCGGTCCGGCCTTAGTAATTTGTCCATTTTATTATTCTTGCTTAATAAATTGTAATGAATAACGCAAAACCTTCGTGAATAGGCTTTATTAAGCAAGAACTGAGCTTGACATTAAACAGTGAACATTGACATTACAAATGATAAAAGGTGTAACGATCTAATACGTATAAATAAATATAGTACATAAATTATAGTACACTATACCGTGATTGTCTGATCATAATATAATTGAATTGTTGGATCGTCATGTAAATGTGGTAGTCTACAGAAGTGAACACAAGTAGTTTTACTGGGTGAGAACCAAAAACAATTCCGGCTGCTGATGTTACAAGCTGATCACTGCATTTTGTAGAACATTCTGAATTGTTGGCATCGATGGCGATGAGACATAAATGGCCAGATCATCCAATTTGGGGTTCTATATTTGCGAGTAAGCTGTTAATGGCTATAATAAACAAAACAATATTGAGTGTGGATTCTTGTGGAATACCATTCTCAAGCATATTTTTCTATGAAACAGAGAACTTGGTCTGTTCCCGGAAACTTGTATTTGATGAAAATTATTGAACCATTATCGGTAGATTGCACCTGAAGCCTCATTCAAATAAAGTTTTGAGAATATTATGCCTTCAAATCATACCAAAGGTTTTCTCGATGTCAAAAAATATTGTTACTAGGTTTTCTCTTTCAGCAAAGCTATCTTAACTGTTAATTGATCTAGCAACAACAATACCCTGCCCAACTTGACAAAAGTAGTGGAATTAATTTAAAATGTCAAGCTGGATAAATGTTTTTTTTCCAAATTAAGTTAAAAGTGAAATTTTCTTATCGAATACAGCACGCAAGTTTATATTATTTCCGGAAATTTTTTTCCAGGCACGAATATTTTAAGAAAATTTCCGGAAACAATTTAAGCTCTTGTGATATTATAAGTGAAAATAACTCGTTCGACCACAGACAAACCGTAATTTCCTTCAATCAAACCGTGTTCGGAGGCAGAGGTATAGTCTATAGCTGCAGTAGTGGGATGTCTTAGGCATGCAGTGATGCCAGATGGATGGATTAAAAAATCCCCAATTGTGGCTTAATTTTTCCCTAAAATTCCCTAGAAATAATAAAAAAAAAGACTTATTAAAGTTTACATTAAAACATGAGTTTTGGAAGGAACAAAGTTTATTTTGTAATTAATTTTTTATTTTTTTTATTCAATTCACGTGCTCGGCAACTATGGCCACTTGCACAGGGCGATTACAGAAAACAAAGTTATTACAGTTAGTTCAAAACATAGTTTAAAGTTTATGATAAAGTGATATATCTTTTAAGAATCTCAGTGTTGTCTCGATTTGGTTTGGGTCCCCTAGGATGTCTTGCAGCTGGGATTTGAGATTAAGTTGTCGTCTTCTTGTGCTAAATTGGCGACAATCAACCAGGATGTGTTTGACAGTAAGTGGGCACTGGCAGCTTTGACAGGAAGGTCTGTTGCTTGAGGTCATTAAGTAGCTGTGTGTGAGTTTGGTGTGACCTATTCGAAGTCTACGTAGTATTGATACTTCTTGTCTAGAGAGTTTAGAGGGGTCAGTATACATAGGTGTGTTGAGAATAGGCTGGATAGATAGTAGGGAAGTCTTGGTGGAGCTCCAGTGAGTTTGCCACATATATCTAACGATATATCTAACGATATCTAACGAGTATTAAATCGTCAGCGTAAGCTACATATTTGATAGGAGAAGGTAAGTTATGGCACAGATCACTTACTGCTAAGTTGAATAGAGTTGGGCTCAAGACTGATCCTTGAGGAGCACCATCGGTTTGGGTGCACAAAGATGAAACATGGCCGTTTACAGAAACCCTAAAGGACCTTTGAGTTAGAAAGTTTTGTTTAAAATAAAATATATTTCCGTTAATATGGTATTGATTTAGTTTAGAGATTATGGCTTGACGACTAATTCTGTCAAAAGCTCCTTCGATATCAAAGATGGCGGCGATAACTTCATATTTGTTATTTATTGAGTTGGCAATATCATTTTGTAGCAGAACAAGATTATCGCGGGTAGATCTATGTCGTCGAAAGCCTGATTGTTCTTTTGGTATAATTTTGTATTTGTCAAGGAACCAAACGAGGCGTTTGTTAATTATTTTCTCTAGTATTTTACACAAGGTACATGTGAGTGATATAGGTCTGTAAGAATTAGGAGAAGTAGCAGGTTGATCAGGTTTTTTTATTGGTATTATTATGGAAGACCGCCATTCATTTGGAAATGTTTGGGATAGCCAGATATTATTGTACATTTCGAGAAGTTTTTGAAGACTTGGAGAGGAAAGTTTTTTGAAAAATATATGGGGGAGATCATCTGGGCCAGAAGCAGTGTTTTTACAGGATTTAAGTGCAGATTTTGATTCTGGAAACGTGAGAGGAGAGTTGAGCATATCAATATCTTGACTGGAAGACGATGAGCAAGGCAAAGGTGGTTGGAGAAGCGACATCGATAAAATAGGACTGCGTTTACTGCGAAACTTCGCTGCATAGCTTTCAGCTAGGACCTTGGCAATATCTTGATTATCAGTGACATTGGTTTGGTTGTGAAATAGACTGGTAATTTTTATATTACTTTTCTTACCCTGGATTTGTCCAATTTTTTTCCACACTTGATTGGGGTTAGTGTTTTCATTTACGGAAGAGACGAAATTTCTCCAGGAAGATTTTTTACTTTGTTTTATAGTGTATCTGGCTTTTGCTCTTGCTCTTTTGAGATTGATGAGGTTTTCTTGAGTTTTGTTACTGCGGTACAGTTTTAGTGCAGTTTTTTGCTGCTGAACTACATGTTTGCATGATGAGTTCCACCATGGAACAGTTTTTTGTGAAGGAGAGATGACTGATTTCCCAACGTGAGCCACCGCAGCAAGTCGAATAGTATTTGCGAACAAGGTAACAGACTCATCAATGTTGTTAGTAAGAGAGAGATTGGGTATAGATTGTTCAGTTTTAGTGATATATTCAGGCCAATTAGCATATTTTAAACGCCAGTAACTTTTTGTTAGAGCTCGGTCATTTGAATTATCGGTATTAGTTATAAAGATGGGAAAATGATTTCTGTCGTGAAGGTCATCATCAGTAAACCATCTTAATGAAGGAGCTAGTTTGGGGTCACTAAAACTAAGATCGATTTTAGAAAAGGAGCCAGTTGAAATGTTGAAGTGGGTATTGTAACCGGTGTTCAAGATACAGATACCTGTGCAATTTATAACGTTTTCAACAATCTTTCCTTTACCAAATGTATGACTGGAACCCCATATTGTATTGTGAGCATTAAAATCTCCTACGAGAATGTAGGGTTGCGGAAGTTCGAATATGAGATTCACAAGCTCTTCCTCTTTAAGAGGGTAATTTGGTGGAACGTACAGGCTACAAATAGTGAGTTTATCGGGACACGAACAGGTTATGGCTATGGCTTCTAATTCAGAGGAAAGCGGAAGGTGAACAGAAAAAATGTCAGAGGAGACAAATATTGAGGTACCACCACTAACTCTTAGGCAATTGGATCTAATATTATGATATCCCTCAAAAATTTTCAATACGGGAAGTTTGGAATTTTTCGCATTGGTTTCCTGGAGGCATACGATGTCTGGTGTAGATTCTGATATTAAATGTTGGATTCTCTCCAATCGGTTAAAGAATCCATTACAGTTCTATTGTAATAATTTGAAAACAGAAGTGTTATAAAAAATAAGAGGATTAAAAGAGTTAATGTTCGTTCTGTGAGCTGTGGTTCGATTCTGTATCTGTAAGGTTATCCGAAGAGATGCTTACGTTGTCGGGGAAATCAATTGGGTTAAGCTGATGTTTTAGTTTGTTTAAAAGTCTGGTGAGACGATTTTTTAGTGCTCTTTCCTTTGTAGCAGTGTAAAGCTGTGCCAAATCCTTTTGTATGCCATCTACATCGGAGGAGAATTTTTGTGCTTCCTGTAGCGGGCAAGGACATCCAAAAGAATTTTCGAGAAAAGCGATTAGTTGAGTTGAAGTTAGAGTAAAGTTAGATGGGTTGTCTTTGTAGAGATTTTGGATAACAGAAACACAGTTAAGTCCTAATGAATGATCTGAGCGATCATTAGCTGTGGTTTTGGACTTTTTCTTTATTGGTTTGGGTGGTACAGTGAAAGAACGAGGTAATGTGGAGGTTGAGGCTGATAAAGTAATGGAGGGAGACAGTATTGGGGGAGTGTCAAGAGGGCTGTCGGTAGAAGCTCTTTTTTGGCCTGTAGCTATTGGAGGGAAAGAAGCAGGAGAGGTATAGTTGGAAGTTCAGGATTCTTTGTATGAGGTAGAGTGAAATCATCTAGATAGGACTCAGGTTCTATCGGTGTAGGGCTAATCAGTGTAGTTAAAGAGTCATCAGGGGAGGAAGAAGAAGGGGGAAGATTAGTTGAGAGTAAATTGGTATCAGGACCACTAGGGACTTTAGGGCGGGAGTCTGCGGTATGCCCGGTGAGTTTACTGAGAAAACATTCAAGTCTGTCGGTGGATATGAATATTCTAAAGGATGTATTTTCGTGATTAATTAGTAAGGAGGTTTGTAACTCAAAGTCATCCTTATCGGGGATGACGAAGGAGGTTACCCTACGAAAACTCATGATATGAGCATATTGATCGTCAATTGCTCCACATTTCACAAAAGTGACAGGAGTTGCAAGCTGCAAACCAAGATCTTTTAGAGATTGCTCAATTAGAGCATGTGGGATGGAAGGGCATACGTTTGAGATCAGAATTCTCTTAGAAAGAGAGATTAGTCTCCGAATGGGAACGACAGTGGAGTTAACCGTGATGTATGGTGTACTGTTCAGAAGTTGATCTACAATTTGAGTGGAAGAGAGGAAAATGCAAATTCTGTTATTGGAAATATATATATATATATATATATATATATATATATATATATATATATATATATATATATATTATCAATAACCCAATTACCATTTTACAATGGTGTAGGGTAAAAGATTTCATTATTTTAACAATATATTTTTTCTTATATTTGACCACTAGGTGGTAATATCTTTGTGAACAAATTTTGCCCATTCCTTCTTAATTCTTGCTAATATTCTTGCCTCATTCCATGATTTTCCCTTTTCTTGAAGTATTTTTCTTACACTGCGGTCCCATGTTTCTCTCGGTCTTCCACGTTTTCTCTTATTCGTTTTTCTTGCCTCCCATACTCGCTTAACTTGTCTGAAATTTGACATTCTTTGTAGGTGTCCCCACCATCCCAATTTTCTTGATTGGATATAGTCTAGGGTCGATTTGATTTCTAAATCCTTCCTTATTTTTGTATTTCTTACTTTATCTATTCTTTTGACCCCTTTAACTCTTCTTAGATATTTCATCTCTACTGCTTGTATCTTGCTCCTTTGTCTGCCTGTCAATGTCCATGATTCACAACCAAAAGTCAGAATAATTGGTCTGTAGATGGTTTTAAATACATTTATTTTTGTCTTCATGGATATCTCTTTTTTGTTTATAAACGCCTGGTTCATTGCATAATACAATTTTAGTGTTTTTTGCACTCTATCGTTTATCTCTTTTATTATTGGAAATACGAGAAGCAAATGTGATATTTTTTGGAGTAACTATTTCACCAATGGATTTAATATATTCACTTAGTACAGTGTTTGGTATTGAGTGCATAATAATGGCTTGGTCCCTTTTGGGAAAAGAAGGGGGAGGAGGTTTGGTGAGTGCGGCAGCGACATATGATTTTGGTTTGGTGATAGGATTGTTGTTTGATGAATGTAAATTATTGTGAGTACTCATTGTTTGTGTGTGTGATCCTGGTTACCAAGACCACTACACAGAAAAAAAAAGGGGGATGATAGTACAGACTCTCTTCAGAGAGGACGAGGTTAAGAAGGAACTCACCTTAATCTAGTAGAATTTTCTAGCGATACACCACTGGAATTCACTAATAATTACTAGGATAATAAAAATCCAATTTTAATTGTAAAAATATTGCAACAAAAAAAAACTCGTTAACTTATCACATTTTGGTGATAAAACTCGTAGACGAATTAGCAAAAATTTGTTGTTTGCTTTAACGATGTTTACTCGATCTGTAATTAATTAAATATTAAAATGAATGAAATAAATAACTGAAAAATAATACATTCAGTATGTTTAAAATGAATCTAACCAGAATAATAGTTAATAATAGTATATTATTGAACGAGCATTTATGATAGCCACCATTCACGCAGGGTGACGTTTGCATCCCGAGCCGTAGGCAAGGGGCGCAAGTCACTCGAAAGAATAATGGCCATAAATTGAGAGTTGAATACTATGCTTTATCGACGACCCTTGATTTCTTTATTAAATAAGGCCAGTGTAGAACGGAAAGTAATAATTTGGTATATATTGACAATTCTAACGTCAAAATTAATCAATTTCCTGAGTACGTCAAATGTGACTGTGATCAATACTAAAAATTTCGATATATTTCAGAAACAAATTTCCTGAATAAAATACGCAGTTTATTTCATATTGTACCCCCATCTCTAGTCACCTAAGTACCGAAATTTTGTGAGTGTTGAGTTGCCATGGCATATGTTATTTAAATGCAGCAGCGTGAATTATGAGTTCATAATTCACTCTAGTGAATATATATATATGGGTACCATATACCTTTTGTTTAGGAGGTAAAATATTGACTTATTATTAAGTGGTCGTGGACAAACAAATTTAAGTATTTTCTCAATTACTAGAAAATAAATGTAACAATTATTAAACATTATTACAGTATTTTCTAAATTGTAACAATATAAATGTAATATTCCATAAACAAAAACTAAAGTATTTTTTAAATTAAAACAGTAAGTGAAATTTATAAAATAATGGTATAAATGTTTAATAATTTTTGTTTATATAAATTTTTCGAACTCATTAATTTGCGATGTTCTTCTGTAACGTTAAATTTCTTACAGCAATTATTAGATGAAAATAGGGTCAACATTTTTTCAAATCGAAGTGGAGGGATTTGGCGACTTTTAAAACATTAAAATAAATTATAATTCTTTTGGAATATTTGGTGTTGAAAATCACTAAATATAGCCTAAAATTCTGTATTTTCATTAATTTGATGAAAACTTCCCTAGAACTAGAGACAATTCCCCAAATCTGGCAACTCTGCGGGCATGGTATTTCTAGTCAGGTAGTGGATAGTGGTAATTAATACTGTTGTACCGGACGTACGGCAATGTACAACGTAACGTCTTCGTATGTCGATGGTCTATGTTTGTGTTTGTGCCTCGCCTACATGGGTGAATGGAGCAGCTATTAGAAATGTGTAGAATTTGATGTAGGTTACGTGATTCAAAGAAAATTTTTCCGTCCAATTTTTTAGAAATAAGTGTACCTAATTTTAATTTACCAAGATGACTGTACAACAACCTGAAGATTATTATGATCGTGAAAATAACAGATTTATTCCAAGAGTTTATCAGAGAAAACAGGGCCTTTTACTAGGAAGAAAAGGCGAGGATTTAGGTAATATTCATACCAACTTACTATTAATGTGTTTTAAAGTTCCTTTTGTTCAATTTAAAAAAAGTGTATAATCCCTGATTTATATTCTTTGTATTTATATAGGTAATGTAACACATGTAAACTAGGTGTGTCAACAACCGCTATGTGTCATTTGTGATGATGTTTTTTAAATTTCGTTTAATTACATTAATATACGTCTACTTTTTATTGGATCAGTTAATTTACAAACTTTTAGGTACATTTTCTTCTACTTTAAGCAATTAACAAAGTATATTACCTATTATTTACACTATTTCATTCAGGACCATACAATTCTTTTACCAATTTATTTGCTGTCCAACAATAACAAATAGGTAATTCTCAATATTACATTGTAGGTACATACTATTATAAAATTTCAAAAAGCTATTCTCTTTGGATAATGGAATAAGTAGGTAGGTAATACTTTTGAGTTGATGTTAACACATATCTACTTATTACTTATAGGTATATTGGTTATTTAATATTACCTAATTTATGTATAGGAGGTTACCATATTTCTAATAAGGCATATGCCACAAAAATCCCAAATGGATGTTTCAGCTTGATTTGAATTCTCATAGACCTTGGAATTTAAATTTAATACTTGGCTGAATTTGAAATGATCTATAGGTATTGGTCAGTATTTGCTCCATTTATTTTCAGGTATCTAAAAGATACTTTGAAAAAGGACATTATACCAATACTTATGCCCGGTTGCAAGAACGCTTATTAAAAATGATGAAAGATCAACAGCTTATCAATGAAATAATAACTCGTTAATTCTTCAAATCAACCATCATTTACACAATCAAAATGCAACGGATAGGTACCTGCAATGATGAACAATTAATTGACCATTATTTTTTTCGTGAAATTGGGTTCCCATTGATGGTTCATAATTTTTTAATCAACCATCACATGATGAGAGATTTGATTAGCGTTCTTGCAACCGGGCATTTGTTATTTACTCTGACGGTTGTGGCTATAAAAATAAAACAATATATTTGCTAATGTTTTGTCTCTTTTATCCGCAATGTGTAATATCAAAATAGACCAGAAGTACTTAAAGAAGGGTCACACTCAAATTGAGTTGTGAGTCTGCTCAAAATTTAATGGAGACAGCTTTAATGAAGAGACTGCCACCAACATATACATTTCCATTCCATTATACAAAAAACTAGAAATCAGTCACCCTCTGATATAGAATACCTGTAGCCCTTTGTGACTGCAGAAAGAAGAATAGGACAACAGTGACAGACAAGAAATGTATTAAATACATACCAAGTGGTGAAATTACACTCAATTAGGTATAGCAATGAATATTAGGTATATCTTTAAAAGAAATAAAAGTGATACCCATTACTTTTATGATAACCTCCAATACCAAAATGGTTAAATGAAAACTTATTGAGAGTGAAAATTTTGGTTGATTGACATGTCATGTAAATTTTTACTCATTTGTTAAAACAATTATATTTAAGAATAAAATACTTGTTCATACTAATGTTTATATTGATAACTAATAATATTATGTCCTATTCAACAGACTAAGAAATGGAATAGGAGTGTCCCTTGTTATCAGATTAAGTTTAAACACACAATTTTTTAAATGAAGATATTTTTATTCAAGTCATATGTTATTTTCATATACTAGTACAAAATAGATACCACAACTATGCTCTTTTGTGGCAAAACTGTTTTTCTCCCTCCTGTAAAATATGGGTATTGTGGCTTACAACCTATTAGAAATATGGTATTGTTGTAGGAGAAATACAATCTGTTATTAGAATCCAGTATATAATTTTTAACCAATAATAGCCTTATATAACATCTGAAGGTACCTACATTTAAATGAAGTACAAATTTTGTAATATTTGAAAATGGTGGATTATAAATATTCTCAAACGAATATAAAAATTGTTCAATTTGGAGTACCTAATATAATAAGGCATACACTTGGGTTGTGCTCAACAGCCCAGGTACTTGAACTGAATGTTTGTACTGTTATCCATGTTATCTACTTCCATTCCAGAAGCTTCGTTTCTTCTATATAGGCCACCAGTTTAATTGGAGGGATTTTCAGTAGTTGTGATGGTTGTATAGTTTCCTCTCAAAAGTGCTTCCATCTGAGTCCTTGTAAATTCTCACAGAAGCAGAGTATGTGAGTAGGTGTTTCATCATAGAGTTCATATTTTCTGCACATAGGTTCACTAACTTTGCCCATTTTGTGCATCCTCAGAGTGCATTGTCCAGTCACCAGGTCGGTAACTGCCATCAAATCTCTCTTACCCAGTTTCATCATTTCTCATTTATGAGAGAATACATTTTTCGATTTTCCCGCAAATCGTTTTGTCTGAAAACTTAACGAGTTGAAATCGGAGATTGATGTTCTGAATACAACATGAGAGCTTTAGCTCGAGGGTTTTATTCTTTGACATCTAAACACAGTAAACCACTACATTTTTATAATCTACTAAAAATTAATGGACAAAACATACCTTTAAGACCAATTTGTAGCACTATTAATTCCCTGTGCAGAAACTATCAAATCATATATTAAAAATTATTGAACCCCTCGCAGGACATACAGATTCATACCTTAAGAAAGAGCCAACGTTTTATAGAAAAGCTATCAGATTTAAACTGTATCAAAAATCATTATTTAGTCTGTTTTGATGTAGTTAGTCATTTAACAAATGTTCCAGTCCAAAAAAAAAATAGAACTTATCAAATCAAAATTAGAAATTGATCAGATCAGCGTAAAAACAATAATAGAAAAGATTGAAATTGAAAACATTTTCATCAATGATTCTTGTGAATGTTAGAAAGAGAAATTACCTGCATTATCAGCATAATATCATGAGTTTTTTTATCCAGGTTCTCTTATTATTTATCATTGGAATTGTTAATCAATACACACTTCAATACACAAAATCACAAAACTAATTTAGACATATTTTCAAAACAAACATAATCGTATTACAAACAAAGTAACACTAAATGCTTTTTATTAACATTTCCAAAATAAGCAATGAAAGCTTAATGAAAATGTTTCTGGATGGTGCACTCATTGCATTCCATTCCTAGTAGACTATAGTGTTGTTAGAATGTGATACAAAAAAAATTATTTTGTTTAACATTTTCTCAGGGATGTGATCCACTGTGAATGGACCTTAAAAAGACAACATTTTTTTGCAATCTTAAATTTCAAAATATTTTTGATTTTCTAGTTGAATTTACTGTTTTGATCCTTACTTTGTGGAATCTACTCATATTACTATCTTAAATGAAACTAAAAGTTTCTAATCAATAAAAATATATGAATATCTTAATTTAAAATATCGAAATAATTATAAATTGAGATTTTCATACATTCTTTTGTTAGTGATAGATAGGGACCAGTATCAAACCTCATGCATTGATTTAATTGCATATTTATTTCTCTTTGAAGTAGGAGTGAGTCACGGTCAGTAATTTTATAGATTAGTTTACGAGTTTCATAATTGATTTTTTGTGTTTTTATACAGACATTATCAATACAAGATCCACCCCCTCTATTGTTATATCTAGTAGCAGGTTTAAATTTGTATTCAAGGAAATAAGACGAACATTTTTCACCACTATGCTCATATGTATTCGAGTATGTATTGATCAAAATCACTTACAATGAAATGATTTTTGTTTTTATCTACAAATTTTTCAATATACATATATATGACACCTGTAAGTAGAGCTTATTTTGATACTGGTACAGCCATTATTTGTGATTGTGAAATTTAAAAACTAAATACTCAACTCCATGATTCATAAACTCTTTTACATAGGTAGAGAGCCACCTCCTGTTTTTATTTTACTCATTATAATAATAGCCCAGGAGCCAGTAACAGATTTTCATGACCAAGTCCCTCCCAATCGAAAATTCGTGAAATGCATCAGGGATTTATACTATGTATACTCGCGACCGTCAGTTGCGACTCTGTGGGTGGGGAGGGCAGTGGCAGCCTTCCATGCATGGAGAAAAAAAACGTTTTTTTAAGGCATTTCCTCTCATTTGAAAATTTATCAGATTATAGTTTATCAAGTATTTTGAAAGAAAAACAAAGTCAGCTGACCATAACATAGATTATACGTCAGCTGGCTGCTTGAACATGAAAAAAAATTTATATTTTCAATGATTTTCTCTCAACCAAAAATTAATTATATGCTACTCTGAATGAAAATTAATGTCAGCTTGCTGTATCTTAGTGGAAACTTTGTCAGCTGGTACCTTGAAATGTGTAACCATACAGCATCTACCACCTACTGAATCTTATCAGCTGACGACTTTTCCCTTGACTTACAGCTGATTTTTTTCAGTATTTACCAAAATATTTTAACAATCCTCTTATAAATTTTCGTACGGGAGGAAATATTTATTTATTTTATTTATTAACTATAATATAACAATGACCCTTATAATGGCAGGTCCATAATACAACGTTCAATTTAATTTCTTGACGCGTTTCGCTAACACAGTAGCTTTCTCAAATGAGTGGAGGTATTTTGAAAAATGTTTAATTTATACAGTGAATTAATATGAAATTGACAAAAGTATTATAATCTGTTTAAATGTAAATAAAATGCAAACAGTGCCTAAATATGGAATTTTAATAATATTAACAAAAGTATTGAACAAGTTTACTTGGAAATTCATTCACAACAATCATACTGGAACCTTTCTAGGTAAAAAGGTTTGATAAAGGAGAATGGTTTATATCTATTTGGTCGTTAAGAAGATTACCTAAATAATTGTTTTTATTTATCTTAAGAGCTTCTAAAAGATATCATTTAAAGGATTTAGATTCTACATGCAAAATTTAAAGTGAAACATGTTTAGTCGAAAAAAGTGTTAGTATAGTAAAAGTTCAGTGTAAAATAAACATGTTGAACGAAATACCTTTCTGTGTCTTTTGCAAAAAAACTAATCAATTAAAAAAATATGCTACAATAAATTATTCATTAATGAATTTACTCATACCAACATTTCCTCCATTATTAAACTTCATATTTTTGATCAAAACTCTCAAATCAAGCATAATTGCTGAATAACTTAAGACACGTTATTTCCTCCCGGATGAGAATTTATAAGTGGATTGTTAAAATTCTCTAGTAAATAATGAAAAAAATCAGATAGCTGTAAATCAAGGGAAAAGTCGTCAGCTGATAATATTCAGTAGGTGATAGATGATGTAGCGTTACACCTTTCAAGGTACCAGCTGACAAACTTTCCACTGAGATACAGCAAGCTGACATTAATTTTCATTCATAGTAGAATATAAACGATCACCAGGTAAATTTTTACTCGTCCTCTCTTCTCCATTCTTAAATTTTCGACACCATTCCTTCACAGTTGGATATGCAAAACATGCGTTTCCATACACTGCTTGCATTCGCGTATAAATTTGCAACGGTTGCACACCTTCAGCACACAAAAATTGAATGACCGCACGCTTATCACATTTGGACGGATTGTTAACAACAAACGCCATTTCAAAGTCACAATACTTAAAATCGCTGTCAAATATAAACGAAATAAACAGATCAGTGTGACGTTTGCATATACTACTAATGTTGGAAAACGTCAGTTGAATAATTACAATTATTTCCAAGGCTAACCTGACCAAAGATGGGTTTCAGTTGAACAAGCCTAGTATAAGTCCCTGATGCATTTTACGAAGAAATAATTGACGGAAAATGTACCTGGATCCTAGTCTATAAATATGGAGGTTAGATAATATGTATCCCTATGATAATTAATTTTTTGTTGAAAATATTAATGATCATGTTTCTGAATAGAAGAAGACATCAGGTTTGATTTTTAGACAGTAAGTCCCTCTAAATTATTCAAATTTTTGTTTAGACTAAATATTTATATGCATACTTAGTACTAAAACCGTTTTTACTAACCAGATCACAGTATGAACTTATATTTCTCTGCTGAAATAGTACTTTCAATATTAGCTAAAATATCCATAAACAAGTAACTGCTTATAGGTACCTATAAAAAAATATACAAAGTTTGAACATTTGAAGTAACTTTTTTAATATATTGAAAAAAACTTAATAGGGCTGAATACAGTAAAAAAATATTGTTTTAATTTTATTCATATAAAAATAATTGTATATATGTATTTGATAAAAAAATGAATGTTTTTCCAAATACAAGGTACCTACCTCAATAAATATATTTTATTTTTGAGAAACAAACCCCCATCAAAATGCATTGTGGATGATTCAATACAATAGTATGAACCAAAGAGATGCAGGTTAGAAATGGAATATGTCTGTGAAAATCAGAATTTTGAAAAATTTTTACCTATGACAATTTTTGTTCCACATTATTTAAAAAATTAGAATCATATTACAATCTGTCTTGTATAATCGATTTATACATTTAGAATGTATCTTTTTAATAAAACAATTTCATAAGAATTGGAGTGGCATCATTTATGAATTTATTTTTAAAAGGTAATTCAGAAAGCAATTCCAGAGTTTAATAAAAGTGATATATAATGAATTCCATAATTTTTAGTTTAAGGTAACCTGTATTTTCTAGGAAAAGTTTATCATATTCACAAATATGAAAAAATCTGTGTGATTTTGAAATTTTATCTATCAAATTTAATTAAATTTTTAGTATCAATTTATTCACTCGCAGTTGCAGTAGAGGTTGATGGGCTGAGACAAATTGGATTCATGAAACAGTGATATCATTTTACTGTAAATGATTCACCAATGTTATAATTATTATACAGTATGTCGCTAATGTATGGAATAAATAAATTATTTCCAAAATAAACAACTTTTGAAAAAAAATCCAAAAACAGGTCAATTTTAAATTTTGAATCGTCATCACATGATGTAGATGTAAGGAACATTGCGTCACCAGTATTAACGTGGTGACGTAATCGGCAATTTTTTTAAATACAACCATGTGTCTCAAGACACCTGATTGGAAAGGTCTTCTAATCATCTTTACAACGGTTTTGAATATTTATTTCTACTAGGTCGACCAAAACTGTTTATTTGGTAAAATTTTAATCATAAATTCTGATTCAATGAACTAAGTTACTGTAAGGAAATAAAACATCGTATTGTACCCAAAAAATATTTCTGTTTTTGGATATGTTACTGATAATAGTACTAAATTCTAATTTAACACTAATTGATGTGCATAAGTCAAGTGTCCAATACCTAGTTAAAATCTTTAAATTAGCATAATTTAGTAATAAAACTTACAGAAACTGAACGAATCGAAATATTAATGATGATTGGCTATGGAGATAGAGTAAGGTCACAGAAAGAATTTATTTAATGCTAAATACCCCAACCGTGAACCCATTTCTCAATCAACAATTAGTAAAATCGAGGAAAAGATTCGAGAAACGGGCCATGTTAAAGATCTCCCCAACAATGGTAGAAAGTCAATTTCCGAAGACAAAAAAGCTGACGTTTTCCTTTAGTTTCAAGAAAATCCCCACACCAGCTTGAGACAAGTTGTGCTAGATAATAATTTACACCATTCTACTGTTGCTAGAGTGCTGAAAAAGGAGAAATGGCATGCGTATAAGGTACATTTGGTCCAAGAGCTGTTAGAAGATTACTTTGATAGGAGAATCGAATTCTGTGAAACAATTATGGAACGATGTAACAGACATCGTAATTTCATAAAAAAGATACTTTTTTCAGATGAATCAACTTTTATGCTGAACGGCCATGTAAACCGCCAGACGTATCGATACTGGGCAAGTGAAAATCCCCATTGGATGCAAGAGTATAGGACACAATATCCTGAAAAGGCGAATGTTTGGGCCGGCATTAGAAACAATCAAATAATAGGGCCATATTTTTTTGAAGGAAGCTTGACCGCTCCTCGATATCTTCAATTTCTTCAGGATTATCTATTACCACAATTAAATCAACTATTTCCAAATAGATGTGATTTGTGGTTTCAGCAGGATGGGGCACTCCCACATTACGCCTTTGATGTACTAACCTACTTAAATGCTGTTTTTCAAGATAGGTGGATAGGCAGAAGAGGAACGATCGAATGGCCACCAAGGTCGCCAGATTTGACACCTTTAGACTTTTTTATGGAGATACTTGAAGAGCAAAGTTTATCAAAGACGCCCAAATGATATAGAAGAGTTGAAGGATCGCATCAGAACGGAGATTGCACAAATAACGAATGAAGTTCTCGTAAACGTTAGAGACGAATTTATTGCTCGGCTGTTTTATTGCATTATTGCTGAAGGTCATCAATTTGAACATTTAATATAATTTAAAACAGTTCTCTGTATTTTAGTAAAAAAACAGTTGTGGTCGACCCTGTAGAAATAAATACTCAAATAATTAGAACAATTAGAAGACCTTTCCAATGAGGTGTCTTGAGTCACATGGTTGCATTTAAAAAAACTGCCGATTATGTCATCACGTTAATAACTGGCAACGCAATGTTCGTCTCATCTACATCATGTGATGACAATTCAAAAATTAAAATTGACCTGTTTTTGGATTTTTTTCAAAAGTTGTTTATTTTGGAAATAATGAATTTATTTCATACATTAGCGACATACTGTATATATATTAATTTCAGTTATACATTGTAATAAATATGAATGAGTCAATCATTTGCACATTTGATTAAGAGAATTGAAGGTATTCATTATTTTTGTTTCTTCTTTTGTTGGCCAAAGTATGATGTTTACTGAACAATTTCCTTTTGATTTTTCTTGTTGAAAATCACCAGTACAACCAGGTTTATTTCACAGATTATAAAATAAAATGACCGTCCTTAAAACAGTGACCCTGTTTCCGAAACTTTTTCATTCACAGAAAATCAGTAGAACTTACATGAGCCCAACATGTGATCGCTAGTATATCCTAAAAGCTGTTAGCTTAGTTTTTCTTAACACTTTTTCATACATACCTAATCCATAATTTTTAAAATGTATCAAATAAATAAAAGTCTCATATGCTATGTAACTGATATAGGTAAGTTAAAGTTTGTTTGTGTATAATAACTAAAACTAATCTAATATAGCGAAATGATTTGACATTTACTAGATTCTAATACTTTTTCAAGGGCCTGGCAACATATAGTCCAGTTATGACAGAAGCCACCTGCTGGATTTATATTGTTTGAACTACCTATATTTTTTCTTTGTAATTATCAAATAATAGAATTGAATTCCAACAAAAAAATAAATGATAGTTTTAGCTAGGATATCCCACTTTTTTCAAGTTGTGACCGAAAATTTGTTATATTGTTTTATATAATAAAATGTACTTATACGATAGTATGGTTCCTACCTGTCAATTTGCTGTTTGGCATTTCACAGGATTCCTGTTTTATTATACTTAACCCTAATATTTCATTCCTTTATCAGATAAATTCAGGTGTACCTACTATATGTTCCTAACATATTGACAAAGCAAATTTAGATTACTTGCATTAAAGGTGACTGTCGAAAAGGTTTTGAAAAATGACAAATCTTTCAAGAACTCTACTTATTGAGTATCCAAAATGTCTTGGTGATTTCCCAACCACAGAACATAAAGTGACTCAGTATCGCCATTGCCTAATAAAAGAAATATATATAGTTCATACAGTATAAAAACCATTTTCGATGATATCTGCCATAACTGGACTATGTGTGAAATAGTATGAGAATTTAGTAAATGTCAAATGAAGTTTATCAAATTTTTATTTTTTCAATAGGCTAGTTTTAATTATTGTGAGCAAACAAACTTCGACTTATTTCAGTAATATTCAAAACTTTTATTTCTATGTTAACAGTGCAGCACTAAGTTATATATATTCTTATTTTAAAAACTATTTCTACTACAAAAAGGGTATGTATGAGATAGTTTAGAGTTTTATTTGTATGTTTATAAAACAGCACTTGATTACTCCCTTAGTTAGCTAGAAATTATGAAACTGTTTCAGTTCTTAAAAAATATAAAATGGTTAATTATTTGTTTTATCACCATTGAATATTCATAATCTAATATACTTTTTATGTTGGCTTCTAGAATGCTGTTACTACAATATTAAAGATTGATGTAAGGTTTACAGTCATCCTGTGAATAAAAAAGTTTTGATAACCTGGATCAATTTTTATTGTAGGCAATTTTGTTTTATGTTTAGGTGGAATAAATCTTCAAAATTTTTTAGAAAAACCGGGATGTGAAGCTCTAATGCTTCCTAAATTACTAATTTTACATATAATGATTGAAATAAATTAATAAATAATGCCACCACAACTCATGATATTGTTTTATTAAGAAGATACATTGTAAATATACAGGGTGGTCCGTAAGTAATGGTCCAAAGTGAAATGAAAGATTCTTGGCCTCAAAATATTATGATCTGATACAACTTTCTTAAATAAAATATTATTAATGAAAAAGATTCAGGGTGGCAAAGTTAAAATGTAAAATATGAAAGATTTTGGATATGCAAACGTTTAAGTTTGAAGAGGGGGGGGTTTTAAGGCATAATAAATTATAATATGCTATCCGTGTCTATGTATTTTGTAGAGGGCGCCACATGACCTATGTTGTTGGTGTAACTGCGCGCTTAACTTTTTTATCGTTAACGCTATCTCGCTTTTTATTGTAGAATATTAAAATTACATCATTTTTGCGACTCAGAAGTTACTAGTTTTCGAGATGTTCGCATTTTAAAAACCCCCTACATAGTTTTTATTTTATTCATTAGCACGTGTGGTAGTCCTTTTCCTAGAATATAACCCCTTGGATTTCAGTATATGGGGCACAATGAAGGAAATAGTTTACAGAAACCCTATAAATAGTCGAGTTCAACTTTGGCAAGAAATCAGATCAGCGAAAAATCTGTTTACACCAATAACATTATTTAATATTAGGCGATCTTTCATGAAACGTATTGATAAAATATATCGAGATGAATGGCGGACATATTGAACAATTACTGTGAAATAATATTTAAATTTTGTTGTATTTTTAAATAAATTGTTCTTTTTTTTCTTAATTAAAAGTTATTGACTTCATAATGGTTACTTTATTAAGTCAAAGTGCTAATAAATAAAATGAAAATTATGAAGAGGATTTTTAAAGTGCGAATATCTCGAAAACTAGCGACCTTTGAGAATAATAATAGGTATACATTTTTTTCACAAAAATTATGTAATTTTAATATGTCTCAATAAAAACCGAGATATCGTTAACGATAAAAAAGTTAAGCGCTCAGTTACACCATCAACATAGCTCAAGTGGTGCCCCCTAGAAAATTTATCGAAACGGATATCATAATATGATTTATCATGCCTTAAAACCCCCCATCTTCAAATTTTTAAGTTTGAATATTCAAAATCTTTTAATTTACCGAGAAAAAAACATTTTTTGCATTTCAATTTTGTTACCCTGTACCTTTTTATTATTAATATCTTATTTAATCAAGTTTTATCAGATCGTAATATTTTGAGGCCAAGAATCTTTCATTTCACTTTGGACCATTACTTAAGGTCCACCCTGTATAAATTAGTTACACCTGAAAGATTGTTACACTATTTTTTTGAATAAGGTGAAACAATAATTGTCACTTATAATATCACAAGAGTTTAAATTATTTCCAGAAATTTTCTTGAGGGCACGAATATTTTGTAAATTCTTCGCGACTCCGTTTAGGCGTTGACCCGTCAGTCAGTCATTCAGGACAAAACATTTTATGTATAGATAGTAATTTTATTTAACAAGTGTTAATAATTTACTGAATAGTTTTTAGTGTAAGAGTTGAAATTACACAGTAGTTATTCTGAGTAAAATATTTTTTCTACTCCAATACTTAAATTTTACCATTAGATATGTAGGAACTATTCCTATATCTATTAAGATACAGATTATTAATAAAGATACAAGTTTACATTCAATAGGAATGCTGCATCCCAATATTCGTTCCATATTTGATTAGTATATGGTATATGGTATTTTACTCAAAGTGACATTTAAATTCAAATTAGAATATGAAAAGTTAATAACATAGTTACAGGGATTTATATTTAAATCAACATAGATGCTGTACAATTCCAGTTATTTACTTGCGACATATAATTTGTCTAAAAAACATACAGATGCAGTACTTATACAAATCAATTAATTATAATATTTTTAATTAAATGCTTCCTTTAATTTGGAAAAAATAATGTGGGGAATGTATAAAAAATGGTTATACCGGAAGAGACAGCCACTTTGTTAATTCAAATAGAAATCCTTTTCAGACTACACATTAAATTTAAACGTCAGTTTATGTAGAATATAGAAATACCTTTTACTCTTTTTTCGAGATATTAATTTTTTTGATAAAAGTTTGGCAAATGCCATATACGGTAATTTAGAAAAATTGTAAAAAAATTAAACATTGCTTAATACATTTTTTCTATTTTCCAGCAAAGATTGGCCTATTCTATTTAATTTTTTATGGAATGCTAGCAGCTTTGGTGGCAGTATGTATGTGGGTGTTCTTCCAAACACTAGATCCTAGGATACCAAAATGGCAGCTAGACAGATCGTTGATAGGAACAAATCCAGGATTAGGGTTTCGTCCTATGCCAGAAAATAATGAAGAGAGTACTTTGATTTGGTTCCAGGGATCAAATAAAACCAGCTATTTGTATTGGGTGGATAATATTTTACAATTTTTAGATAGTAAGTACAAACAAATATTCATAATTAATAGAATATAGACCTGTCAATTATATGTACTTCTAAATGAAGTAAGCATTCAGTGATTACAATACTAAATACTTAATTACAGGAAATTTTCTTCAGTCCAGGATTATGCTCTTAGAGCTTCTGGACGGATAATATCTACCTTGTACTGATGAGCCGCAAATACGCTGAAACCGGTCTGCAAGGAATATCTTCTAATTATAAACCAGAATGGTTGGTTCTATATTTTCATATATACCAACCCCGTTTATCTTGGAAGTGTAATTCATTGTCTGGCGGGACATAATAGCCCGAGTAGATGTAGATGTTTCTTCCTAGTGAGCCGGTTTACCCTTTGAAAAGTAATTTTCAAATTTGTTAGTGTTGTAAGGAAGAACAAATATAATACAAACGAACGCACTTTAATGTCAGTTGGTAACTAGACAATAAGGGAGGCTACGTCAAGTTAGGTAGAAACACGTGGCAGAAAATAAGCATTGTCTATGATAGTAGTTAATACTTAACTTGCTCTTACTGTCGCTAAGTATATTATCCATGCTGTCGTTTAAAGTATAATAAAGTTTGCATAAAAGTGAGGTGTTTCACTATAGAATACACAACAGTTAGGCGTTATAAGTTTTTCACTATTATCTTGATTTCTACAATATTGAAGGTGCTATGGCCACTTTTAAAGGTTTTAAATAAATGAGGGAAATGCGTTATAATTCACAACTTTGCTTCTATATACACAATTTTCATTCCATAAAATTATTAAATAATTGTATCCAACTTTTTTCTCCAATTTACATAGGATATAAAAAAAGTAATCTCCACAGACTGTACAATGTTTCGTTTTCACAGGGCCACCCTCAGCAAATTATTATGACTCAAATTTGAATGAAACGCTGTAAATTTGAATATACAATGGTAGGTTTATTGATGAGGCACCACAATTACTAGTAACAAAAAATGCAGGACCATATTTTAAAAAATTAAGTTGAGGACGAAACGCAATACAAATATTGTGGTAACGTTTTCTTACGGATTATGTAGATATTTTATGTTATACATATACCATTATTTGATCATTGCTCAATACTTTCAAAAGCATCCCCCTCTAAGCTGTTAATCATGAAAGGAATAGCTATAACATAAAAATTATAGGTTCAATAAACTAAATAATATAACAAAAGGGGCAGACAGAAGATCTTATATTTTATACATACAATTATCTGATAGCGGCTTAATTCACTCCCATCCATTCTCCTCAAACTGCTTGCTTGTGGATGGAATAGCTACGAAATAAAAACTAGGTGTTTACTTTTTCTTAGATACACTGTACATTGTATGAATGTTAAAATTATAGCATAATCAGTTGTATGAAGCTCATCATTAATTAATTTCCTTGTGAAAGTTTTGGTTGGTGTTTGCACCTTCCCAACTGGTGAATAATTTGATGTGGAGGACATTTCCAATATTTCCAATATATGCAGATACTTTGTACAAGTAAAATGTTTTAAACTCTATAAAATAAATAGCTTTAATTTTCTCAGGAGTTGTTAGAATAACTGTGAGGGCACCAGAGTGGGAACAAAAGATCTGAATCCTTTGGATTGTAATCTAAAAAACATAATCCCAATAAATAACATTCAATAAATATATGTACAAAAAGATTTACATACCAGGCAAAAAGACGAGGGTATATTCTCAATGTTTTCACCTTGTTATATCCAAAGAGTCTTCTCCACTTCTTTCCAGCCAAAGTAAACGTTGTTCTTCCTGGCTGGGAAGTTTAAAACTGTACAAAAGAATAACTGATGAACTAACCCACAAACATAGAGAAATATGTCTATGCCCACAAATATAAGTAACTGTGGTAAAACTCGTGGTTGTTAGGTTAGGTTAGCAGAGGAAATATCTGTAGACTAAAATTAACTACAACTAATGGCGTTACAGTTCTTATTAAATCCTCAATTTCAGTACTGATCCGACTCTCGTGCGTTCAGAGTGCCCATACCCTGATCCCAATACTGGGAATTTAAAATAGGTGACCAAATAAGCTTATTGTTTCTTTGAAGCTTATCGAATGCTGTGTTATCTAAGTATTTTTAAATATCGTTATGTTCGTTATTTTGTTCTTCAGTTTCATTTCTGTTCAAAAAAAATTGTAAAATATTCATAAAATTATGTTACATCTCATGGCGATCCATTGGATCCATCATTAAAAACTTTAATTGTCTTAATTTTGAATAAAATTAGTATTTTACAAAAAGACTAAATCATATCACTTGCCAGAATGTTGAATACAAGATAATCTTAAGAATTATTTGATAATCTGGTTACATGTTGGCTGTTGTTTATAAAACACATGCATTTTTTTCTCCTCCCTATATTGTAATCAACGCATTTTGACACTGTTTTGAAGAACACAAGTAACAATTACCAAAAAGGTATTGATTGCCCTTGACGACTTACCACCCTAGTTTGGTAATAATTTATGCCATATAAAACGATTTTCTGGTGCTGGACATTCTTATAATACATACTAATTTATGCAACTAGTGCATAAAGTGGGTGGAACTTTTTTTCACGAATGGAAAACTTTCATTTATGTTGAATACAATATTTAATTCCTTATACAAATAATAAAATCAAAATAAATATTTGGAATACTTTTATCAAACTCCTTCAGTGAATTTACTTATAACTTATAACTAATAATGAATGTATACCAATTGTATTGGACATTGTAGAGAGTAATATTAAAAAAATTCAATTACTAAATTATGTATTTCATCACATTTTGAAATGTGAATATTGTAAACTGAATTATTCATAATCAAATCAGTTACAGTTCATGTACTGCCAAAAGTGATAATTGCAATAATCTACCATGTTAGCGTGAAATCAAGTCAACGTTATGGCATTCTTTTAAAGCTTTTTTACTTTTTTTACTCGAACCATAAACAACTGTTTTAAATTCTACAAACTGGTGAAAAGGTACTTTGAAGATTATCACATCCGCTAGTATTCCATAATACAGAATGTACCTACATTATTCTTGTTCCACTAGTTTCAGTTTTTTAAGGTGTCTATTCAAGTGGCAGTGTCCTGTTAGGAAAAGTGTCAAAACTCTTAGTGGTTACTCTGGTTTAAGCATTCATGTGATCTAACTTAGTTATAATTTCCAGGAGTATCTTTGATTGTGTTAGCCCGACTAGAACTTTCCAATGGTCAGATCTACTCCTTGTTTTGACTTTGCATATTTCTTTCAATATTACATTGGTGCTTATATCCCAGAAGGGTTCCTTCCCCCAAAGGGGTATATCAGCTACTCTACTTTTATTCCAGTGTGTCCTGGAACCCACAGTAAGGTGACGATGCTGTTCTCGTCTAGGTCATAGTTTTCCTAGATATTCCCATATTATTTTAGAACTGATTACACAAGAACTCAGTGCTTTAATAGTTGCTTGACTATCCGACATAATGATAATCCTTTGCCTTCCCTACATTTTATTAATATTAAACCGGGCACACTTTGCTAATGCGTGAAATATACTTGGGGGTTTGTCCAAGCATTTGGAGTGACCAGCTTTTATCTTATTCCCTTCTATTACTGGCATTCTTTACAAGTTCGGTAATGGTTTTGGGATCCCATTCCTTCTTGTATTTAGAAAATACATTAGTTTTTTTACAGTTGATTAGTATAATATGTATTGAAACATTATTTTATAGAATGTTTTATTTTTGTACTAATCCTTGTACTATACAAACCGACAACTTCTTTTGTTACATTGCAATTTGTCAGAAAATTTGCAATACAGTAACTATCTCTGGAGTGAACTGGCTAATTGAATTACTGAAAAGATGCATCTCAACAAAATCGTTTAGATATTTTGGTGAAGATCATATTGTTTGTTTCAGTTGAATAGAAATATCAGAACTTGTCCTAAATTTAACAGCAAATGATCTCAGAGTGTTTCCAGATCTTTTGAATTGCTTTATTAATATTTTTCTACTGTACTATTTTTTCATAAGGGAATAAACCATAACATGGATACAGGCAGCGGGTAGGAATTGTATATTTTTAAATAGGAAAGAATAGGTATTCTTATTTATACAATACGGTTCATTTACATGAAATTGTTTCTTATTTTTCCAGAATATTACGTTCCAAGCAAAATAGCAAAGGGTAACGGACAAATAAAAACGTGCTCACATCATGATTATCCCGCTATTGGTGAGGTATGTGAGGTTGACGTGAGAGACTGGGAAGAATGCAACAGAGATCAATTTTTCAACTATCATAAAAATTCTCCATGTATTTTTCTAAAATTGAACAAAATATATGGATGGACTCCGGAGTATTACGACGATCCTTATAATCTGCCAAAAGATATGCCAGATACACTGATAAAACATATAATGAGCATCAACAATACAAGAGAGGTAAGAACGATATATAGACAGTGACCACTATTTCAATTTTCCTTATTGATATGTCATATACCATTAGAATTATAAAAATTGGTTAGTAGTAAAAAATTGAGTAACTTTTTAGAGATAACACAAGGAGCACGAATTCAAACAGAAAATTCACAGAATCTGTCCACAAAATCGGGTATATTCGTCGTCGTCGCTAAAATTCCTTTTGTATGGATGGTATTGTTCTGCCGCCAGTCGATTGCTATAAATGGTACAGTACCTTCCTCTTATCCTCTTTTAGAACTTATTTGCATACATGAGGTTCATGCTCCTTATATAGTCTCCATGAGAGTTTAATGCCGTTTGAAAATTTTCAATTACAGGGACTAGTCAGATCAACAAGTTCAAATACGGTCAGGTACTGCTGGACATTGATTTGGTAATGGGGCAGTCCTCCATCTTGCTAAAAACATATTGTATTGGCTGGAACTTGTAGGTTTGCTGGATCAGGATATAAGTTTGTCAAAGTTGGCACGACATTATTTTGGAGTAATTCTAAATATTTACCTCTATTCAAGTTGCCATCAATGAAAAAGGGACTTACGATATGATCTCCAACAATTCCTGCCCAAACATGAACTTTTTCAGGATATTGCATATTATGCTCTTCTCTTATTCAGTGAGGATTCTCTTTAGATCAATAGCGGCAATTTTGACGATTAACATGACCGTGAAGTGTAAATGTGCTCCCATCAGAAAACAAAACATCTGATTTGATCACATTGTTACCTAACATTGCCATCATTTGTTTACAAAAATACGTTCATCTATCGCAATCGCCTTCCATGATCTCCCAAGTCGGCATCATTTTATAGGAATGTATTTTACTTTCCTTTAATATTCGAAAAATTGATGTGTGGCTAACGTTGAGCAGTGGGCTGCTATTCGACCAGAATTATGTGGGTTTTCTTAAAACTCAAGCATAATATCCAATTTTGTATCATCAGTTACTGCATTGGCAGCTACTTTTTTTGATCTGTCTTACATGACCAAGCTCGTGAAACTGCTTTTCTATTTTGCGAACTGTCCCTTGGGATACAGGCGGCAAATTTGGAAATTTTTCCTGAAATAAGCGGACCACTTCCATTTGTGTCCGTGTGTTATCCCCATAACCAATCATCTGTAGAATGATTATTTTGAGTATTTCTGTTGAATATACCATTTTTCTAATATTATTACGTACAGTTAACGAAATTCAAACGACAATACCACTGACACTGATCACTACTGTCATGCAGGTAGACAACAAGTTGCCAAGGCTATGAGTTTCATACGAAAATAAACAAAACTGTTTTTGTATTTTTTTTATGTCATATCAGTAAAAAGGAACGAGCACTCTATTTAAAATGGTAAACTGGTTACATATTCGATTACTAGTTCTTTAAATTTTTAATATAAATTTCCCTAGGACATAAACAAAAATAACAAATTTTGATTTTCTGATTCAAAAATCTATTTCTAATTTTATTGAAATATTACTGAAAAACTATTTATTTAAACTTATTTATTTTCCAGTTACAAAATGTTTGGTTATCCTGTCATGGTGAGAATCCAGCAGATAAAGAATATTTAGGACCAGTTACATACTATCCCAGAGGTATACAGGGATTTCCTGGATATTACTTCCCTTATTTGAATTCTGAAGGATATCTTAGCCCTTTAGTAGCAGTTAAATTCGAAAGGCCAGTTTGTAAGTATCCATATTTAAATCCTACAAGCTGACAACTGATTCCATTACACCGTTTTATCAAAGTGCATATTATTTTTTATTTGAGTTATCTATGCTACACAATCACTAAAACAGTCTTCTATCGCAATACATTTTAAAAAAACTCACAACCCCACAGTCAATACTGGTTGTATGTATTATGGTTTATTAACGATAAAAAGACGACGACGTGGCTAAACAAAATTTTGTGATGTTACCAGCATGTAGATTTTTCTTTATTCAAGACAAGCTGGAAAAGTCAATAAGACAGTCTTCTTTTTTTTTCGCCTGTAGCTCAGATTCTCAGATTTATTTAATATAGGTTTATATAGGGTGTCCCGGGACGAAAGGGAAGAAAGTCAGGAGCGTATAATCTGCCAAAATAATGTTAGTACTTCATATAAATTTTTTCTATGCAGGCCCTCGTTTTCGAGATTTTGAATTTGGTTTTTATTTTTATTTTTTGTACTAGCATAGCTATAATGTACGTGTATGTTTATTTTGGAAAGGTAAACAGATTTACAGTAGTGCCTTGAAGCCAGGGACGGACTACTCGCAATGGTTAGTGATCCAAAAATTTTGAAGGGATGGCACACCTTGTATGAAATTATCGAAATTGACTTCCCCACACAGTAAGCTAACGAAAAGGTACTCTTGTTGGAATTCGATAAAATAAGCCGTTTGGCTAATATTTACAGTTTTATTAATGCACTGCGTACCAATTTACGCATTCACCATTTTTATAAATACACAACGAGGTAAAACTAACTTATTAAAACGATGTCCAAGATTTACCTACAGTACTACAAAAAAATGAAAAATGCAATTTCCTAGTTTGTTTAATGCCATGTGGATTCACATTATCCCATAAATGCTTATTATGAAAATTAATGACTCCATCTGCTGAAACCGGATTCGTCCGTAAACAGAACGTTACTAATAAATGTATTGTCTGCTTGTTGTCGCAGAAACCACTGGCTATACTCAAGTCGTGCAGGATAATCAGTCACTGTCATACTGTGTACTTTTTTCATGTTAAAAGGATACAACAGCTGTTCTTTTAGGACGCGATGAACACCTGATTTCGAGACGTTATGTCCTCTTGATAATTTTCGTAAACTCGTTGATGGTTCATTATAAACTACATTTAACAAGTCTTGTTCAACTGCCACAGTACGTACGCTTCGTACTGGAACTTCTCCACCTTTTTTTGGCAAAAAACTTCCTAAAATTTTAAATTTTGTTTTGTATACATGGAAAATTACATTTACTTATTCATACCTGTTTCTCGCAACCTGAGATCAATACTCTCAAACATTCTTCTGTCTGGCAATGCTCTGTTTGGAAAATGTTCTGCATAAAGCCTTCTGGCCTCTAAACAGTTTCGAGAAGCCAGTCCATACATTAAATGCATATCTGCGTACTCAATAAAAGTGAATTCTGCCATTGTAACTGTTAAATTAAGGACATATGAATTATTGACAAGTACTGACTACGAACTATTATAAACAACGTTTGACAACTAATCCGATGGTTACTTGACGGTAAAAACACTTTTAAAACGTTTTTACCAACTTTGGAATTAATAAGTCGCTAAAGTTTTTTATCTTCTGCTATCGTTAAATTACTTTTTTGTAGTACTGTAGGTAAATCTTGGACATCGTATCAGTGGCGGCTTGTGAACTTTTTAACAGAGGAGGCTGGACATAAAACGTTTTTGTAAAAATATACTCTATTCATCCAATTAATTTAACCTTTTCGCAACGACCGTACCAGCTACTTCAATGACAAAATTAATTGTTGCCCAGCAAGAACCAACGTGGAGGTAGAGTTTCTCTTGCCGAACATTTTTTTTTGTTTGTTTTTTTGTTTTTTTTTTGGGTTTTTAATTTTTTCCAATTTTTCATTTTTTGTATTTTTTAATACGTTTATTAACTTTTTTTTTATATATTAACGAAATCCTACGGTCTTTAGTTTGTGAAAAATTATCAATAGTACTATCATAAAATGTATCATTTTGTTTTAAGCGTTTTATAAATCTTTTAAAATAGATATTAAACTAACATTGTATAAACGATTTTGGCCCATTGCTTTTCGCAGGTAAGTTTTAATTCGTCTCTCCACCGATGCCGATGTGACAGGAATGGTGACAGCCAAATAAAAAAACTGAGGTATAACTTGTTGCAAATCATTATTTATTATAAATTTTATCATATCGGCGTGACTGTCGTACTGACCTAAAATATCTTTATCAGAGTATACAACGCATAATTAATTATGCAGTGCTATGTGCTATTTTATAAAAAAAACTATATTTTAGAATTAAGTTTTCTAAAAGTGTATTGGGAAACTCTTTTGAAAAACATTCGAATAAGCTTTTATTCGTCAAGTCGAAAAACTTCAATTCATGTAAATCGGGAAATCGTATCTCAATTTGACCTTTTAGTATCTAAAATTTCATAAAAAAGTTGTTTATAATGTAGTTTCTTGTCTACCAAATTATATGCAACACTTTGCCACTCGTATTCTGTATTCGTGCATCATCGCCACAGCAGAGGCAAGCCTCCTGAGAATGTTGCCATTTCCGCTATTTTTTACGGTATTAGCAATTGAACTGGTCGAAAAAACGGCAACTGTGTTGAGATGTTTGTATTCTAGAATCTAGCCTCAGGGCACTGTTGCCAGATTCAAAAATAACTAGTGAAAACGGGGAATTAATTGTAAAATTTTAAAATTATTAGATAAACAGGAAATAAAATGAAGAATAACCAACATTTCCGCTATTTTTTACGGTATTAGCAATTGAACTGGTCGAAAAAACGGCAACTGTGTTGAGATGTTTGTATTCTAGAATCTAGCATCAGGGCACTGTTGCCAGATTCAAAAATAACTAGTGAAAACGGGGAATTAATTGTAAAATTTTAAAATTATTAGATAAACAGGAAATAAAATGAAGAATAACCAACAAAATATTTCTGGTGCTATTTGCTGGATAGATTGTTGAGGAGCATCAATCATCTTGAGGAAATTGAACTATAAATATAATTTAATTTGTAAAAGAATATCACAAGTTTTAATAATCTAACCTTTCAATAAAAACATTTAACTTTATAAATTTAAATATAATATATCATTTCTATTGATATTAATTGAAGTAAATGGTATTACCCACGTCTCTTACAGCAGTATATTTATTTATTTAATATTCCAACAGGTTTTACAACCTAATTACAGGATTATCTCATACAATCATTATGTTATCTAATATTACTACTTACTTAATAATCATTAACATTTTTCCGTCTATACTAATGACACGAAACCCATATTTAGACATAGAGAAAAGTAAATTAAATCTTTATGAGATCTACATGAAATGAAATCTTACAAAAACTGGTCAAACTACACTCCATAGTTTTCAAGGTAATCCATTATTATTTTTTTAAATTGCCTCAATGATACGGTAAAGTCAATATCTACTGCATTATTAATATTGTTTGCAAGTCGTAGCATGGCTTCAAGTGGAGAACAAACTGACACTCTAATTTTTCCAAACACTATATTGCAACTTGTATTAACTGATGGAATTCTAAATGGCACACAGTATAATAAATTCGCTGATGAAAAAACACCATTTATGATTTTATATAGAAACATCATCATAGCCAGCTTACGCCTACTCATTACGGACATGAGATCGAATTCTTCCCGCAGAGCAGTTGTCCTAATAGTAGTGTAGTCCGGCCAATGATGATGTTTTTTAAAGTATAAATAGCGAAGAAATTTATTTTGCACCTTTTCTACGGCATCCAAATGCATCTGTGGTTGATTTCCCCATATAACTGACCCAAACTCAAGCTTTGGCTTAACTAAAGTATTGTATAATAATCTGATTGTACCTATGTTTGAAAAACCTGCTGACTGTCTAAAAATAAATCCCAACGCACGATTGGCAGTCATTACCGATTGTTGAATATGTGCAGCAAAGGAAAGTTGGCTATTATATCTTATACCCAAATCCTTAATATTAATACACCTCGTTAACTGTGCTTCACCTATCAGATAGTCAAAATTAATCAAATGCTTCTTGTGTAACAAAACATTTACCAACATTAAAACATAATCTATTTTTATTACACCATCCGGCTATCCTGATTAAATCCTTTTGTAACAAAACACAATCCCTAACGTTTTGTATTTGTCTGTATAACTTAAAATCATCGGCAAACAGCAGAAACTGAGAATTTGCAATACAATCCGATATATCATTAATGAACATAATAAAAATTATTGGAACTAAATTAGAACCTCGTGGGACCCCTTAATTTGAGTAGTATTTACTTGATGTATTTCCATTAAATTTAACCACGAACTGCCTATTGTGCAAATAACTTCGAAAAAGCTATAACAAGTCCAGTGATAAACATTATTTACCGGCTTCGTGAAAATCATTAAATTTGTATTAATTAATTGACCTACCCAACATAAACCCGTGCTGTTTATCTACAATTTTATTTTTAACATGACTATACAAATGGGAATATAAAATTTGCTCGAAAAGTTTAGCTGGGGCACATAATATTGACACACCCCTGTAGTTTTCTGTCACATTTCCTACCGGATTTATATATTGGAGTGTATGTTGATAATTTCCATTTTTCTGGAAAATATGCATTTTGCAAAATTAAATTTTAAAGGCTTTTTTAAATAATCTTCACATCCTTTCAAAATATATGGGGCAAAACCATCAGACCCAGCTGATTTTTTATCCTTCATTTTTTTTATAGCCTCTTCATAATCAATCTCATCTACATGTGAGATATTTAAAATATTATAATTACTTAACATTAGGCCTTCAACGTCATACTCTGACTTTTTTGTACAATGAACGGTTGAAAAATATTGTACAAACTTATTAGCTACTTCACTTTCAGGAATTTCTTCATTTTTATATTTGAATTTTTCTACCTGAATACCACTTTTTTTATTTTTCTTAACGAAAGCCCAAAAATGATTCATATTTGAACTTATATTATTCTCAACTTGCCTTAAGTATCTCTTATGCTCCACATTTGATGAGGATTTAAGTTTTTTTCTACTTTCAACATATTTATCATTAAAATAGGTAGAAACATATCTTACCCTCCTATAATTATTTTTGTTCTTGACTAACGCTTTAATATCAGGTGTAAACCACTTCGGATATTTATTAAAATTAATCTAAGTTTTATATTTAGGGACAGTAATATCAAATACATTAAACATTTTTGAATACAAAATATCCATTGCAACATTTACGTCACATTGCTCAATAACATCATTCCATTCTAAGTCTCTAATCATCCTACTCATTAACTCAAAGTTTGCTTTCTTAAAATTATACTGATTTTCAATCATATAATCCGCTCGTTTGTATTCTGTTTTTTTATTAAAAATAATATCTATTTCCAAAGCTGGATGATATCTATCCTTGGGTACCAAAGGTACCCATTCATGGTATACTTTACACATATTTGAATTTTCACTTGAGCCTATAACCAAATCTAACGTTTTTCCTGAAAGTTTGTAATATTATTGAGCAGAGTAAAAGAATTAAAGCTCAAGAAATTCACCAAAGCATTTAGTTCCCTGAATGTCCGATATATTAAAATCTTCAAAAATGAATGTACTATTAATGTTACTATTTCTAATATTAATATTTTGTTGTAGGTACTCTAAACACTCGATATAGTTGCTTAAATTCATGTTAGGAGGAATATACACTCCATAAATATTGATTTTGGATTTATTACTAGCTTTTATTTCAACCCTTAAAGCTTTATAGTACCTAAGCACGTTTCTGATCAAAAGATAGAATTTTAAAATTCTTTTTTATTGCTATAAGAACATTTTCTCGACCATAAGACTTTTTCGCATTTTTTAGCAGATTATAATTGTAATTTGTTGGGTCTTCATAAACAGATATTTTTGATTGTTTCAATTCCTTTTTAGCTCTTAGGATTTCAGTTCTCTTTAAGAAGGATACAAATTCAATTACAACTGTCCTTTAATTTAATTTAATTAGTAACGAAAATAACTATTTTTTCAATATAGAAGAAACAATGAATTCAGGAGCGCCAGAAAAACTTGTAAATACTAAGACGATGATCGATGCTAATAAACAATAAATGACATAATATGTGGTATCTATGGTGAAAAAATAGTTAGCTAGTTGTCACCTTGACAGTTATTATTATATTATTTTTTTACATGTATGTTGGAGGATGTTGTGAGCTTCGTTCCTTTAATAAAGATTTTAATATTAACTACACGGTGTTGTATACATACATTACAGTTTTGGTGATAATAATCAGGTTTTTTTGAAAAATTAACAGCACCTCAAATCAACACTGTTAGAGGTCAAATTGGAACACTCCTCGAGTATAAGGTGAATACAGACTGGAATCCATACCAGGAAAGAATACTATCATTTCTGATAATGGTAGACAATATTTTTTGTAAAAATAACGGAATAAAACATATAACCTCCGTTCCGTACTTTCCATCTACCAACGGTGCAGCGAAA
The DNA here is from genome assembly GCA_949126875.1 of Lochmaea capreae. Taxonomy (NCBI): domain Eukaryota; kingdom Metazoa; phylum Arthropoda; class Insecta; order Coleoptera; family Chrysomelidae; genus Lochmaea; species Lochmaea capreae. The sequence continues at coordinate 22,903,727 of OX421409.1, read as the reverse complement.
AATTCTGTGAGATATTTTAAGAGTGCATTGACTAAAATGATCTCTGCAAAAAAAGGAACTTCCGATTTAAACATTCTTGTTAGTAAATATCTGTTTTCCTATACAAATATACCGCATTGTGTATCACTTGACACCATGGTCGTTAATTTTTGCAAGGAGGGTAAAGACTCGTTTTAACTTCTTTTGCACTCCGGATATCGACTCGTTTTAACTTCTTTTGCACTCCGGATATCTTGAAAGCCAGAGACAGATAGTTTAAATTTCATCAGGGGGAAACGTGATTTACCGTTTGGGATTGGAGATTATATTTACGTGAAGGATTACCGGAAGGTTAAACCATGTTGGTCTAAGGCATTGGTTCACAACATTATTTGTGCAAACCTCTGGCCGATATGGAAGATGCATCTTAACCAAATATTTAAAGTTGGTAACTTTATGATAATGAAAAAGTTTCCGAGTCATCTACAACATCTTCTGAGAGACCAGTGATTATTAAGAAATAAGAAATCACCGAAGTTTAATGAACTATTTAAATGCCAAGATCATTCTGTTGTTATTTCACCCACTGTTTCAGAAAGTGTGTCTGAGCCACCTGTGGCTATCATTCAAAGTAACAACAATTTATTATCTGAGCTTAGCATTTGTAGTATTAGTAGATCTAAGCCAGTGCGGAAGATAAAGCCTCCGTGTCGATTAAATTTATGGTTCTTTTTTTACTTTTGTTTTAATAGCTAGGCGTGGAGGGATACGGTATCTATGGTGAAAAAATAGTTACCTGAGCTTTGTTCCTTTAATAAAGATTTTAATATTAACAACACGGTGGTGTATACGTACATTACAACATATTAAACCTAACCTCAATAGTTTCAAAACTGCTGACCTGCTGTAAGCTGAACATTGGTAAATTTTTATTTATTCTGATAAGTAAAGTAACTAAAAATGACGTCACGTCTTTTTATCGTAAATAAACCATAAATTAATTGGTATATAAAAAGTGTAGAAAACATCGTCTTTCGTCTAAATTCCACGACGAAACTTGTCTTCCATAACTTCCCCCCATGTAAATACAAAAAGTAATACTTGCAAGCTTCTTTTTATACTAATAAGCACAAAAATAATAGTCTTCCATGAATAATTCCAGGCCAATAAAGTACATTTTTTCCCTGATAATTGAATATAAGATGACTTGGTAATTCTAAACCACCTAATCCGAGATCTTCTTAAATGAATAAATATAGCTCGGATTGGGAAGAAAGTGTTAACATGGCAATTGAAACAACTTTTAGTGCAGGGTAATTAATTTTCCAATGATAAACTCGTAGTTTTGACGAATTATACTTAAATAATAAATCATATTTCTGAACAAACTCTTGTATTCGAACGAAAGGGTTCAATAAACTAAGTCAAACCACAGTATAATATACCTATTTGTCCAAACAGGACCAATCAACTTCCTACTAGTTTCGGTAAGACATTACCATCATCAGGCTATAACAATAGAAATATGGTATAGGTACCTAATATGAAGATCTCATGATCTTGTCAAAATACAATATAATTTGAAATATAATGAAAGTAAATACAAAGCTGCGACAAAACCAAATATTATAAATTGAAGTTACAAATTGATGTGATCAATATTGATTTTAAATGATGATTGACTTTTATAAATTAAAAACAAGTTGATGGAATTTTTATTTTTTTTACATTTCATATAGGTAGGTAAATAATATTTTGTTTTTTAAAATATTTTGCTGACGTTTGCGAGCTTTTTCTTTCTTGTATTGATTTTACATGTTTTTTTTTGGTGTTTAGTTTTTGTAGTGGACAATATTGCCTGGACAACTAGTGCTATTATTTTGTTAGTTGGCCAGTTAACCTCAAATATGGAATAAGCGTTAGAAGATTATTTCATAGAATGCAATACTTCTTTTCTCAAATTTTATTTATATATCTACACACTTACAATGACTTTAAGACATGTCTTTATCTTCAACGACAATTTTTGTCCAAAGGGGATTACATGTAAGTCCAGTTGTCCCGGTGTCAACCTTTAGTGCCTTCGGCTCACTCAGAACGATGGCAGGGTGTGAGTATAAAATTTACCAGGAAATAAACTAATATTTATGTTCGCCAGCGAAGTTTAAATGACCTCAAGTACTGTTTCCCCCACCCTAAATTTGCAAAGGGTATATGAGGAAGAAAAGAGATTAAACCTTACCTTACAATAGAATCTTTAGTTTTTTTCTAAAATGGCGGCAACCAACTTGTAAGTCACCACAAAATTATATCAACAAAAAAATTACAAAGTAAAAGTACTGTTATTCCTGAATCAAAATTGATACAAACAAAAAAAATATACCCCTTCACAACCCTTACAATTTTCATTCCCCAATATACCTACATATATTTACTTGTACATATCAGACACATATGCGTAATATCAAAAATCAATAAAAAAAAAATTGATGACTCCACGAACCGTCACGCACGTCAATATTGGATCCAAAATAACAGCACGCACGCAAATAAATGTCTGAAAGATGGTAAATAAGATCAACAATTTATCAAACAGGCCAAGAACTAGTCTTACTGGCCATAGTTAATCCAATGATATTTGCAAAACAATTCCGAAGTATACAAACAAACTAAATTATTAAAATCCAATAACCCCCCATATAGTTACACTAAATAAGTGAACTTCGAACCATCTGTTCTTTTAAAAAATATATATATACTAAACCTAGTGAAAACCAATTAACCCCCCATATAGTTACATTAAAAAAGTGAATGTATAACCATTTGTTCTTTAACAAAAAAAATACTAAACCTTGTGAAATCCGCTTAACCCCCCTAATATATAACTCTTACTACCCCCCTAATATATATATAACTTTTACTCTATGGTAAAGAAAACTATTCTAATAAAAAAAAATAAAAATGGGATTATAACTCATCCCTCGTCCACAGTCTTCCTCACAGGACCTTCATTTGCTATCTTGCTTCTGGCCAGTTGACATTCCAGACTTATCCCTATCCTTGATGTGACTAGAGATGACTGTACACGTGAACCCTTTAAAAACAATATACCCTATTACTTGAAGTATATTAATGAGGACAATTACTGCCATATGTCCCACAAAATTAATCAACCCTCGGTTGAGACAAAATTTTATAAGTTACTAAACTAACCCCCCATCAACTCTAAAAGTTACTATTAAACAAGCTGTTGGCGAATGGACTTAGTATCCGCAGCCAAGGGAAACCAAATCACACACACATTAAACAAGCTGTGCATAAGGTGCTGGTTAACCCACTCGATTGCTCTAATTTAAATGGTTAAAAAGAAAACGTATAATCCTTGAAATGTGAATTCCTTATAACTACTAAGCGTAACCTATACTGATCTTTTTGTTGAATACACAGGATGCTAAAGGAAAGTCTTAACTAAAGAATTATATATTACGAATGTCCAGAATTAAAATGAAGATCTCGTATGACATAATACATCAAGAATTACATGTTTTACCTAATGTGGTTGTTACATGCAATTACATACAATTTAGAAAGAATATAGGAATTAGTTTCTCAAATCATAGCTGAAGTATAAACTGACAAACTACTTTTAATCCAGATATTCACTAATCAATTTCCTTACCGTATGATGGGCATACTTACTCCATCTATAGTTCAATTAAACTTTTAGTGAAACATTCACCGACTTTACTACGAATGAGAATCAAAGTGTCCCTAGCTGAATGCCAACATTTTATTGCAAAAATATGAAGTGAGTTTTACTAGTTGTATTATTACTAGTTAGATTTCATTCCACAGTGAAACTGTTGGTGACAAATACTACATTTCATCAAAAACCAGTATAGGTACTATAAGTACTGCAGCAAAAGTATTTTCAACAAAACTATCTACAACGTTATGTACTAGGTAATTTTTATATAAATACAAATAGCCAAATTTAGTCTTGTAAACAAATTTACTAACCTTCTTTCGCGAAGGGTTCCGATAAACCAACAAATGCAGATCCCAACTCCTGCAGCCTCACCTACTCCAATAACAGCATATTATACTATGTTTCTCCACTAATAGAAATCTTTCCAGCTAAAAATTCAAACGGTACTATAGAAAGGGGTCTTTAGATAAGACTACCTTTAATTACCAATTGATATCAGACAAAAAACAAACCAACAACGACGTGGAAAAAAGGATCTCACAATCTCACATCAACTAGCTTCTTCACAACGAATCGCCTAACCTAACCATCCGCTCTTAGAACACCAAACGTCGTTAGCTACTTCCCGTAGGGAAATATTCGCGAACAACCAATACATACCCAGTAACTATAACCGGCCGAATTAGGCACTAACCTATTTAACGTGTACTAACTAACTAACATCGACGGACTAAAAATTAACTACCCCTTATGTGGAACTTAAAAACATAGAATATAAACCAATTCCAAGCCACTACATAACCCATATCTGAGTCCAATGTAACGGTTAAAAAAAAACTAACATTCCTATTCTACAAAGCCTACTTTAATAACATAAAATAGCGCTAAAACCTTCTCGTCGTTCCTTCCACAAAACACAAAGAATCAAAACAACAATCCCCCCATCGCCCATCCGGAGATGACATTCAAATAAATCGCACTAGCCTATCTAACATGTACTAACTAACATCGATGAAGTAAACAAAATCGACTACCCCTTATGTGGATCTTAAAACCAAAAACCATTCCCATCCCACAAAGACTACTTTATTAACATAAAATAGCGCTAAAACCATCTCGTCGTTCCTTCCACAAAACACAAGGTGTCAAAATAACAATCCCCCATCGGCCATCCGTATATGACATTCCATAATTCGCAAGGTCATCGATACTAATTAAATGGACTAATCCCGAATAATATTACAAAATATGCTCACTCCAAGATATTTACAGTAGAAACGGTGGAGCTTTACCATCACGTGACTGCTACCATACATATATACGTATACATATATACTTTACTATATGTACTATACGTTACTATACGTATATACGTATAGTAACAGTCACGTGATGGTAAAGCTCCACCGTTTCTACTTGTAGAAAGCGCACAGGTATGTAAATCGCACAACTACAACTAGGATATAACGTTTTACTTTTAATTTCAAAGTGGTGTCACCTTGAATATGTATCAATGTTGTCCTTACAATATCTAAAGAAATATGAGCATATCTTATTCTTTTCAGAAACTCCAAACGGTTTCGCTATCTTTAAACTGGCTATCAAAACAAGTATTCTGTAATCGCTTGACATAACAATGAATGTATCATCAAATGGCATACAAGGAAAAAGTAAAAAAAAATATACAATACTAACAAAATGATGGAAAGAGAAAAACTACATTACTAATGAATACCTCAAACTATTCTACAAAAACAATTATATTTATATACCAGAAAAAAACGGAACGTTACATCGTATTCAGGGACTAAGAAAGGGTATAAAACGAACGTCTTCAAAACGTCCTGTGCTATCTGGGTAGTTTATTTTCCTGATCCATCCCCTAGACCGTATTCTCTTCTGCTTATATTAGTTCAATTATTTTTTGGTATAAAACTATGCCTAAGGCTGCTATTGGTAATGGAAACACAACTTTTTCTCTACCTTCCATTTTCATTGTATTTACAAATCAAACTCAAAATCAAATTTTTATACACAAAATTGACAACACAGTCAAACTGATGAAAATAGAGTCAGGCATCAAATTCGTTTGATGGTTTGATCAAACTCAGTTTGGTGCTAATTTGATCGTCTGACACAGCGCTTCAACTCTGTGACATTTCTATTTGAAATAAAGCTACACAATGTGATTATTCTAAAAATAGACCTCTTTTAATGTCACTCATTCTCCTGCAAAACCGTATTATTGTAAATTAAATATTTATACCTAAGATGTCGCCACCTGCCATGACACGTTCTGCTTAATTGCGCGCACATCCCTTAATAGGATAATTGGATAAGAATTTCATACCGAGTTACTACCATAACTTCTACAACTCATTATTTTAACTTTTATTTGTTTAACCTGATCAATTTTCCAATTTGCCATTTATTTCATTTACTTTAGTTTTTGTTCGTTTTTAATAATAGTCGTTTACTATTTAATGTGCAAAGATTTCTTTCAGTACTCCATTCCTGGAATTTATTTCTAGAACCGTAGTTTTTTAGTAATGTAAACTCACCTCAAAGTTCATTAAAAGCATGTTTTAAGTAAATTTTGGTGTATTATTCAGTATCTCGAACAAGACCAAATATTAACCTGAACTGGAAATTTCCGGGAAAAACTGTATTATCTCGAATCAAATTTTGATTTTGGGCCCAAATTTCAAATGTGTAATTTTGGACAACGTTTTTAGAAGAATACCAATAAAATAGTTCAAAACCCAAATAAAATAATAATATCAGATTAACGATAACGAAGTATCAGCGTATAGTATTAACTTAAATTTTCTTTTGCTTCTCCTGAAAAATTTTCATATTTTGATTTAATACAGTTTTGAATGGGATGTGCGACATTATGTTATGAGGTGGCATATTATAGGCATATTATACTGCGACCTTTTCAGATCTGTTGTGGTCCTCTATATAGATTACTTTCCACAACCTGACTGTATTAAGATGTCCATCTGCTTGAAACTGAATCTTTCATTGCCAGGCTATCGCACTTGCATGAGATGTGCTGCACCGTTTCTTCCTCTAATTGACAGTATCTGCACTCTAAGTGCAGATTCAGCTTACAGAGCCCAGTTAGCAAACTCAGTTTTGACACTTTCCCGGTCTACTTAAGTATGTCGTGAACTTTGGTGAATATTCTATTATGAACTGTTCTGCTTGACTTTGTTCTGGTGAATTTATCCACAACTCCATGGATTTGTAGGCTACCCACTTTTCTGTAGCCCTTTTTGTTATCCTTTTTACTACCGTAACTTTGCTACTGTCTCCCAGTACATTCAGAGAACTCATCTCTATAAAATGGAGGCTGTCTGCGAAGATGGTAATTGAACAGTATGTTCTTTCCTGCCTATTAATTTATATTACACACAGGTGGATTGCCATTGTTTCCGCTTAGAAAATTAATCCTTCGATAGAATTACTGAGAAAATATCTTATTTCATCCTTATTACCCCAGTCTCCTACGCCCTCCAACGTTTTGGAGCCGTCCGTATACCAGGCTGCTTCCTTTTGTACGAGTACACTTTTCTTTCTGTCTCCATCCCGGTATAGATATTTGTATTTATTTTCGAAGCTATAACTCGTTGCTGTTGCGTCCGATGATCAGTACTATGTGTTAGGCTGATTAACACTTCACTTATTTACCAGTTTTATAGTGCTTATTTTTTTTCAGCTGGTATCGTTATCAACGTTGAATGCAGAGCATGGGCCAAAAATATTGGTTACAATAGAGTAGATAGAATGGGATCCGTACATTTTGAACTTTTAATCGATTGAAATTGAAAAATATCAACGGCGGAAATTTAAAATATGGATGTATTGTCTTGTTTTGTACAAGTTGTTAATGTGTTTATTACATTGAATATTCAATAAAAATTAGTTAGCCTTTCACACAAGATGCCTTAACAAATATTTTATACCTTTTTATATCACATACATAACTAACATCTATATATATTATTTCTGCCATATTTTTGTTTTTATTTAAAATACATTGTGTTCTATATAATTTTAATATGATGTATATATTTTTGTAGACATAGAAATATTTTATTTTTGTTGTGAGTACCGATCAAAAACAACGAGAGTTTTTAATAAAGTATGACAAATAGATTGATTTGTATCAATTCATTATCCATATCCTGACCACATTATTTTTAAAGATAATAAATATTCACTGGGGATTTCAAATGAAGGTTACAATACCATTAGCGATAAATATACTAAGAAATGATACATTATATTCCTGTCCTTGTACATTATTCTTTGGCAAATATCTACTATAACTGTAGTTATTGAAAATGGGGTTTTATAAGAACATAGAAGACAATTATGGTAAATTAGCAAAAGAATACAATAGAAGATGTTTTCTTGTGAAATGTAGAAGAGAGAATGTCACTCCTAAACATATAGAACACTCAATTAATCCATTAACTGAGCTTATCCACCGTCAAGATGTTCATATTAGGAAGAATACTAATTTTATCTTAAGGTTAGGCAATAAAATCATAAATATTGAAATTTCTAACAATCAAAAGATTCATAAATCTAGAATCTAATTTGAATTTTTTAAAGTCAGAAATAATTCAATTAACATCAGAATATATATTTAATAACTTTCAATTTTATCAAAAAAGAAATTATAATAAGATTTTTTATTCAACAAAAATATCAAGAAATTAAATAAAAATAGACGAAGAATTCCAAATGAAACTTAATACTAATCCCAAATGGATACAAAATTTAACCAATATTGAAATTCCACATGACATTTCATGTTTTTTATCATTAGGACCAAAATTTAGCATAGAGCCAATTCTTGGGAAAGATGTTCACATAAGACATTTACTAACAGATATTGAATACATTACTTCACAAACATCAGATGACAATTTAAGGAAATCATTAGTTTCAAAATCCACTAACATTATCACACATCATATACACCAAAAATCGAGTAGTTCTTTGTTCCGTGATTTATATTACAAAACAAAAAAATTTCTTAAGATGCGCCCTAATATAGTTGTTACTAACAGTGATAAAGGTAATTGTACTGTCATCATGTTAAAAGATAACTATATCGAACTTTCCTTAGAAATTATTGATAATAGTTCTTCTTATATCAAATTGAAAAGAGATCTTACATTATCAATACAAAATAAATGTAACACTATTATTAAAAAACTATATAATACTAAACAAATAGATAAAATTACGAAAGAAAAACTTACTTGTTACAACGGTATACCTGAGAAATTGTATGGTCTTCCTAAAATCCACAAACCAACTTTATCAGTTAGACCCATAGTTGCATCTTTTGGCACTCCTACTAATTTTTTAGGCTCTTATATTACAGAAATTTTAACAAAAGCTTATGATATTAATACAAAATACTACATCAAAGACTATTTTGAAGTATATGTATAAACAATTCAATAAATTTCAATTACCAAACGACCATGTTATTTGTAGTTTAGATGTTGTATCTTTGTTTAGTAATGTATATTTAGATTCAGCTCTGAAGGCAATCGATAAAAATTGGGAAAAAATTAGTCAACAATGTCAAATACAAAAGAAATATTTCCAAGATATCATAACATTGCTATTTGAAAATACCTATTTCACTTTTGATAATCAAATAAACAAACTTTTGGTACTCCAATGGGAGCAACAATCTCGCCAATTATAGCATGTTATGTTATGGATAATTTGTTAGACTCAGTTATACAAATATTACCTTTCAAGTTAATCTTCATAAAAAAGTATGTTGACGATATTATTCTTGCTTTACCAGAAAATAAAGTAGATGAAGTTCTTTCCATATTTGTTTTATTGAATGTCATATTGTTTTTTGAGTTTAATTTATGAACGTTTATGTCAAAAACAATTTTTTTATACATCTTTACAATTATACCGACATCCTTGTTTAAATAATGTAAGTAAATTTATACATTAATTTATATTATAATTTGACCATGTATCTTAATAATTTTCAGTCCTTGAGAATGAATATGTTATATTCGAAAGCTTGGAATACATTTTAAAAAGATTACTCTCTGGTATTTTCTTGCCACATCCCCACATAAATCGTCTCCGTTACTGAGTTGGCAAATATTTTTAGTAATTTATATATATATATATATATGTATGTAAATCGTAAAGTATGGGGACATTTTTGTAGACCGATTGATCAGTTTGGGGACAATTGTTGACTTTGGGGTCCGTCCTCAAATTTTTATCTTAGGAATTGGTTAGTTTGAGGACGTGTCCCCAAACTTATTCAAGAGGAGAAAGAATGGTTAGTTTGAGGACATTTTTTTTAAAATAGTCTGTATTAAACTTTTAAGGAGACTATTTAAATTCCTTATAGTTTCTATGAGCAAAAAAAGTAAGGAGAGGATGGAATTAATGCATTTAATTCGAGTTTCGAGTGCAAAAAGAGATTATGTTTTATTATGTCACTATTTTTTATTTTTGCTTATTTTAATTAATTGTACTGTGACATACTTCTCTTCTTATGTAAAGTGTTATTCGAGGTATAAAACATCAATATTGGTAAAAAGAATTGAAAATGGAACGTGTCGATCCCATTCATTTTTATCTTGATCGAGTTAATTTTAATAAATTTTAGTATACCCTTCAAAGGAGGGAAAAAATGGATTTTTGCGAAAAAGTTGAACAGAGCTTGTTCTTTTATTGGTAGGTACTGCATTGGAGAAAAATCGACGTCTCCTCCTCAGGTTGAAAAAAGTGGAGTGGAGGATGGAAGGTGTCAAAATCTCGGTCTTCGAAGTTCAAGCTTCGTTGGATATTACTAGTTCTGCCTTCTAATCATGAAAGCAACTAGTTTTTTTTTGGATGAACTGAAATTAACTTTTCAAGGCACCAGAGTACTCCTCAATTCGTAGTACTTGTAGGACATTCATAACTGTCTCTGGGAATTTCCCATTGGTGATAATTACTATATCATCAACAAAGCCCTGCATTCATACGCTTTGATCATTTAACCTGCAGACAAAGTCATCCACAATTAGATTCTATAAATGCTGTATTTATTGATGAGATCGATGGGTTTTCAAAAGCAACTTCGATGTCAGCAAATACTGCTAGGGCTCCTTCTTCAAGGTTAAGACTTCTTTCGAGACCTGAGACCAAATTATTTTGGGCAGCTTCTTTTGATTTTTCTGATTGATAAGCCTTTGTAGTATGTGTAGAGTGGATGTTTTTAAGTACTCCTCGCAAATGCATTTGTATAACTTTTTCCATGGGTTTCACCACGAATTATGTCAGACTAATCGGTCGGTAGGATTTAGCCTGGGTGTACGTTTCTCTCCCTGGTTGGGAATATATACCAACTTTGACCCCCTCCATGCAATTGGTATTATACTCTAATGCATCGCTTAAATATTGGAACTAAATGACTCATTATGGTGTCTAATCCTTCTTGCGTGAGCTTGATGAATATGCCATCTGGTCTTGGAGTTTTGTAAGGGTAAATGAGTTAACAGCCAATCTTGAGATGAGGTCTGAAGATCTCATTCGTTAGATTCCAGGCCATTGCTTTTGCAACTGACCCGTTGTAATAACTTGACCATATCTTCACCGAACCTGGAAAGTGCATAAAGGTTCTAGAACCTTTACTTCAGAATTTGAAATATTCCTGCTCAGAAATTGAATAGGAACAAGTTTGTTAGATGTGTCCCTCTAGAGTAGGTATTTTGTTAATTCTGATGCTGTCAGGGACACCTTGCATGTTGTCACAGCTAATTATATTGTGTTCTCACAGATTTATAATATTTGGTTGTTCTCGAAAACTGCAAACACTGCACTATTAGCAAACTATTCTTGACCGATTTAATAAATTGTACTACTGTATTATTGAAATGTAACTAGCTTAATACGCTCCCCAGTCACCCGTTTTCTTCAATTTGTTGGAAAAGCGTCTTGATATTTTTTTATCAATGTCAGCTCTTTGTTCCACCAGATGGTTTAACTAGAAGAGATACTCTCCTTTATCGGACAATTATTATGATAAGAGGTTAATACAACTGCTTGTCTTTAAAACCTTAGCAGTTTTTTGTCTGCCTAATTGTGAACAAATTTTATAGAGCAATTCCTATTTTTAAGATACCCGATCAGTTTCCTTAGTGTAGGTTCTGATTGCCTATTGCAATTTTTCAGTTTTTTCGATTTTTATTCTTTTTTTGCTCTAGAAGTATACATATATTTTTATATCAATTGAAAATGTACCTTGAAACGAAAAAAGTGAGCCCTGCTATCAGAATTTTTTAGATCGATTTAAACAAGCAACATTTTATTTTGAACCTGACGTCTTTTTTCGTGAAATTGCAATATTTCCGAAACAAATGAATATGCTCCGAAAAAAAAATCGGCAACATCTCGTACGAGAAAATAATGAAAAACGAAAAAAACATAGGATTTTATCCGAACTTTTGAGTTTAGGTGAAAAAATCCAATTTATAGAAGTTGCAAACTTTCCAATACTTTTACGTGCCTCATTTTTTAAACATCAAAATATTTAAATATAACAAATTTTAATATTAGCCTATTGGGAAACAAAATACCAGGTAGTTGATTCTAAACGCTTCTTGTTCCTCCGATATTGGAGAAAAAAATTATTTCAGAATTTCCAAATTTATACAAAATATATATGCACGCCACTGGACGTGGTTTACCTTCAATGGGATTAAAGAGCCAACTGTTTTTATGTGGTTACGATACACTTAATACTGACTTTGGAAGACGTACTCTACACTCGCCTTATTTAATAAAGAAATCAAGGGTCGTGTACAAAGTATAGTATTCTACTCGCAATTTATGGCCATTATTCACTCGGGTGACTTGCGCCCTCTCGCCTACGGCTCGAGACACAACCGTCACCCTGCGTGAATAATGGCTATCATAAATTGCTCGTTTAATAATATACTATAAATCTTCACTATCGCTACTGTTTTGTTCTCTATATATACATAATATTAAGATTATATAATTATTTTGACTATTCAAACGACGCGCTGTTAGAAGCGATTTACGTAGTTAGGTATTTGACGTTTTAAAAGGGACGATTTGATTGATTCATTTTAGCGTGATATCTGATAATCATAGTATTCGATTGGCTAACGAGGAGAGTGAATTCTATTTCATTCTTCACTAGTGTGGAGAATTTATATCATATTTCAGCTAAATATGTAAAAAAAATATGTGCAGTATAATGTAGAAAATATCTTAGCAACAGATTTTTATCGAATAGCAGAATAACTAATATTACAAAAAGGATAGGATTATTCGAGAATGTACTAATACCTATGTATATTTGGGAATTGTACAGTTTAGGGACCAGCTCGAAATGTAACGAAAGTACAAACTTAGGAACAAAACCGTTTCATTTCTCAATTTAGTTGAAGGTCTAGTTTCGCACAACTATGTATGTGTTGGTTGAGTTTGAAAATTTCGATTATAATATAAGACTATGTTTAAATGTCGGTACAAGAAAACCAAATGCTAATAAGTTAAGAAAGGCAAATGATTCCTCACCCTGCGCAAAATCTAAGGCATTTTTTTCGAAGAATACCTAGTTTGATAGTTCATTTTAAAGTCTGCACTGGTATTTCTAGTACCAAAAATTGCAGCAAGGTTACATTGTACTACAGCCAATAAAATGGTGAGGGAAAAACATTTTCAGCCCCTAAGAGTCAATGCATTAAATTTTCGGCGGGAGGCTAAAGGAAAGCGTATCGATGTGAGCGAGACAACCTACGAGTAGATGTCTATTCATAAAAAAGGCTTGTACACTGCAATTCAAAAGTATGTGTAGGTATGGTACCACATGAGAAACTCAGTTTAGTTGCATTATGTAGTGGGTCAGTTGTATAGCGAAGTTTTTTGTTGCGTATATTTAACGTAATATCTTTGTACGACTATATTGTTAGTACAACAGCGGCCCATATAAAACTCGGTTATGAACGTCGCTCACCACATATAGCTATTCAGCTGACTGGCTCCACCCCACCGCATGCTGTAATGGAGTGGGGTATGGGCTGTCGACACGGACTTCACGATTTCTACAGTAATAGGCAATTTTGGATTTATAAAATTAATAACTAGTAAATTAGGGACTATGAAATATGATTAAAAAAAATATTAAAGAGTTAGGAAATTTTATTTATCGTAGGTAATTATTGATCTATCAATTTTCAAGTTTGTAAGAGTGTCGTTTGTATAAATATGGTAGGTAGGTATAACTACAAAAATTTGAGCATAGACAGGGAAAAGGTATAATGGGCATTATTATAAGGTCGAGTAAACAGACGTATAATGGGTACATTATACAACAGTCCTGGATAAAATATATTGTTAGATAGGGTGCTTTACAATTTCTGGTATATAATGTGTTGTGAAAAAATTACATAACTGTTTCCTCATGTTAGTTTCCCAGAACCGGTCTAGCTTTTCAATTTTCTCTATATGGAAATTTACTGGACTCCACACCATAAAATAACAATATTTTCTTTTAGACAAATGTAGTTGGCCTTGTATCTGATAAAAATAATTGTGGTTTTGTTTAAGAGTAATTTTACCGCTTTCGTCTATTTGCAGATATTTTATTTTTTTACTGTTTATTCCATCCTCCACGCTAATTTTCTTTAATACTGCTGGACATTTGATTTCTAATATCGAATCTGTACCTACAACTCCATCTGGACTAGCTCCTAAAAAATACTCTTCGTCACGCCCTACAAATAAACCACAGCTATTGACTTTTAGGCCAGTAACTTCTTGAAAAGTGTTAATTGCCAGAGGTTCAAAGTCTAAGCCATATCTGGTACTTTTATTGCCTGTAAAGCCTTTTTGCCAGTAGATTTGGATTAGCTTTCCTCCGTTTACAAATCAAACCGAAGTTGGAAGCAGTTAATCGGCAACTTCTTTCTTCTAGCCATCTGTGATTATTGCCTTGCCCTCGAGTATTTTTTTCCAGGTCAAGTATTTCTTCATCTGTTTTCTTCAAAATTGTTTGTAGCTTCATTTTTCTTAGTTCTAATTCCTCTGCACTTAAAGTTTCCTCAATAGCGCCATAGTCCGCGTCGGGCTTGTGGTTGGCTAATGTATGTTTATATTTTTTTTTAATTCTTTTTTCTTTGAACTGTGCTTCCCGTTTTCTTTTCAATCCTTTGCCTTTCACCAGATTATTTATGAAATGCCCCGCTTCAAGTCCAGCTGATTTCAATATAACTAGTAAAAAATTATCCTTACAGTTGTATGAAATGGCTGCCAATTCACACCTCATCTCGTACGACTTTTGACCAGAAAAATTTATCTAAAAACAGACATATTAACAATGAAAGTATAAAAGTGCTTTATCATTCAGTGTTGTTTATGAGCTTTTTTTTAATTACTTGGACTAATATTGTATCTACTAAATGGTCACTTTTTTTTAATAAAAAAAATGCTAGACATTTCGGTGGTCCCATTAATTTTACAGTAACTAGACTATTGGGGAAATAGTTTTTCAAAAATACTTAGATGCACATGGTACTTACCCTCTTTCCTCCTACAAATTTATTGACAACAGCATTAAATTGTTCAGCTGGATTGTTATTTTTATTCAATAAAATCGAAGAAGCACAGCCTACAATTCTTTGTAATGCAAAGCAAATGTCCTGATACATTCCGCATTCTATTAGCATTGGCACTATATTTTCATTTTTATCTTTTTTGTCGCAAAAGTACTTATCACAATTTTTATGTTCACCAAAAATGTGATTGGGGGAGTTTAGCACATCTTTTTTAAAATCGTCCACTTTTTTCAATAAATCTGTTGGTTCTTTGTTTCGAAATTCAGCGGCTTTTTTGATGGAGGTTCTAAATTTTAAAATATTATTTTCCAATTTTTTTCTCAATAACACTGGGATATTTTTGAGCAAAGAACTACTTCTTGTGGACTTTGTAATCTCCTTCAACTTGTTACACATATTTCGTAGTAAGTGATTTACACATTCAACTTTTTCAACAAGTACAGTACCATACGGCTTTTCCTCCAAAAGTTTTTTTGTGATGCTACTATCCCCATCACCTATCAATTTTGTGTACCTCACTCCATGCATCGCTTCACTATTTTTAAATCCCTCCATTATTATTGCAGATTCCATGGATGTTGAAGATCCTGTCCAGTTTTTAGCACAAACGTGCTTCTTTCCTCTACTCCGAACACATACAATGCAAAATTTATTTTTGACACCCATAAACAAGACCTTTTTAGTGGCTTCTCCAATGATAACAGCTACTCCAGATAATGCATTGTAATTAGTTTTGTACGATCTTTTAGACCATGCTCCATCTGCAATTACCGTTATAAAAGGAACACCGTTTCCGTCAACATCACCCCTTTCAATGGCAAGATTTTTCTCTTCTTTGCCCGCCAATGCTAGCTGTTCCATTAAAGTGGTGTGGACATTATCCTGAAGGGTTCGTTGAACCTTTGTAAATAATAAGGGCGTAATCGGAGGCAATTCCATAGTTGTGAGCATTTCATTCATTTGAGTGTAACCGGCTCCGACGGAGATCGTTCCTACAAATTAGTGTAAAACAATAAAAAACAAATTAAATGAAAAAAGGTAGGTATATACCCAAAACTGTAGATTTGTTAACATCTGTTGATGTTGATGGCTCTGTTCTAATTGAACTCAGTTTATTGCAAACGTTGCATTTGATCTTCAATGTTGTCAATAAACCATATCTGCTTTCGTGAACAATATCACAGTCCTGTATACTACAATTGAAGAAAGGATGATGGCTAATATTTTTAATTTGGTTCCAAAAATAATCTAAGTTTACAATTCTCCGTCCTGTAATTGTTGATGCAAGCACATCGCTAGTACTGATTTCAGTAACAGAACATTCAATAACTTCAGGCTCAGTTAATCCTGTGTCAGCGGGAATTTCATTATGCTCAGGTTGCCTCCGTTCCTTTTTCCACCTGACTAACGCAGCTCTACGATATAAAATAATCTTCAAACTGAAAAAACTTAATAATTAACTCACCTTTTTCTTGATGATTTAATCGTTTTTTCTTTTCCCATTTTAGTCCTGTAATAAACATAGCTAAATATTCGTATTTTCAAATATTATATGCCAATTAACACTTTTTATACAACTTTCTTTCAGCAGTCTCGGAAAAATATGAATGAGATCATTCGATTCGGAATGGTGAAAATACGACCGAAAACAGATATTTAGGCGCAAGCTCGTCTGTCATTAAGAAATGAAAAAATTCAGGAACTTACTGAAAAGATTAATAAACAATAATCCAATGGCAAAAAATTTTCTCCTCTTTTGGAATCTTATTCTACATTCTAAAACTGTTAAATTGGTTTTTGTGAGATTTGCAAATAACGTTTTTTTCAGTAAATTGTTTTTATCTTTTTCAATTTTTTGGAGCGGAACTTTATTTTTTGCAAAAATCTTCTACATGCTATTCCAAATCGAATGACACTTCATTCATATTTTTCCGGGACTGCTGGAAAAAGTTGAACAAAAAAGCATTTGTTTACCCTTGTCTATAAATACACTGTACCAATATTTTTATTTGTATACCTTTCATTTATACCCGTTTTCGTTGAAATATAGTATTTTAGGTACTTAAAAATGAAATATGCTTTCTTAATTAGCTGACAACTTTTATTTAAACATATAGGTGCCTATTAAAAAGGTTTGTACTTACCTACCTAGAAATATTTACACTAACTTAACTATTAAGCTTAATCACTATAATGAACAAATTTCAAATAATATTTGTCCAAATGTCTTAATAATATATAAAAAATGTCCACAAATTCAAAAATCCGCTATTTAAATACACCGGCAAACAATATTATTAATAATAGAACTGCAATCTTACCCTCAAAAAATAGGAATAAATCGTACATCCAGTAAGCGCCACACCGATCGGTTCGCCAGATAAATTATTAGAGTATTCTCCTGTATAATAGTAGTTTATTTTCCAACTGGTCCGCTGGTTCTGACAATCCAAGAGTTCGCGCACATCGGCACGCTGAAATACTCAGATTTGCGGAGTGTACAGGAGTTAATCTGTATGAGGGCGCTTTTATCAGTCGTTCAAAAATTTGAATTTGTCCAGTTCTTTGGTACCGTTTTTCTCCGTTATTAGAAGGTATATTTCAATAAAATTTTAAGGGCATATTACTGACAGCTAGTTGCAGAAGCTATGCATGTTTAATCCTAACTTTTTTTGAAATTAACAGAAATTAATTATCGTTTGTCATCAATATAAAAAATATTTAAAATTTAAATATGCATAGCTTATGCGATATCGTGAACCACATACGTCCTGAAAATTTGAGCAATTTTTATGCAATATTAACAAAGAAAAAGGGTTTTTTTGATAATAAGACAATTTTTCATAGATTTGTCCAATTATTTTACTTTATTCTCGGATCTATTTGTGGAAGTTCATAGATATTTACTCATCACTATCAATTATCAGCACGTTTTAAATATATAAACATTTTATTAGCCGATATTTGATAAAATGTGGAAATGGTGAGAGCGCTAATGCAGCGTTGACTCCTAAGAGATGACGATATCGTACGTTTAATAAAGTACGATGAATTAGCTATTGTGTATGCTAATAAGATGTGCGAGAAATATCGATATGAAAGATACTGCGAAATGATTGGAAAGGTCTTTTTTTGGTTTACCTCTTGATAGGTCAAAAACCTCAGACTTAGTCTGAGTCAAAAATAGTAATTTAGTTCCTGCATGTATTGCGAGAGGGCCGTTTCTAGAAATTTGAGCAATGCTCACGGTTGCATATAAAATGTTTGCAAATAATCTATAAATTAATAACACTTCAATTTGGTACCGCCTCGCAGCTCATGCAAAAACTAAATTACGGTTTTTGGTATATTTATCAGGTAGACCAGAAAAAACTCTTTCAAACTCAGATTTATTCGGCTTAACTGTTTGGAAATTACTATTTTCCACATTTTTTTATACGACGTTTCAGAGTAAAACGTGTAGGATAAAAGATATGTACAACTTCACTAATAATTCAAAATATTCCTATTATAGGTACCATTACTAAAAAAAATGGAAAATATCACGTTTTACTATTTTATACATCAATTACGCCCCAGTCTAGTGATAAACCTGAAAATGAAATGATTTCCAGAGATTTCTCTGTCATTTTTATTTTACAGATTTTTTTCCGAAAACTGTTCAATAGTATATTATTGAACGAGCAATTTTCGATAGCCATTATTCACGCAGGGTGACGTTTGCGTCCCGAGCAGTAGGCGAGGGGCGCAAGTCACCCGAGTGAATAATGGCCATAAATTGCGAGTGGAGTACTATACTTTGTCCACGACACTTGATTTCTTTATTAAATAAGGCGAGTGTAGAACGGAAAGTAATAATTTGGTATTTGGTATTATTGACAATTCTAACATCAAATTTAATAAATTTTTGGAGTACGTCAAATGTGACATATAGAGATGGGCGATACTGTGTAATGTATCAATACACCGTACCGTTATAAATATATTATTTTAAAAATATCAGTATTAAAGAATACCGTTATGAAAAGTATCAATACTAGAAATTTCGATATTTTATCGATACGATATATTTCAAAAACAAATTTCCTAACCAAAATACGCAGATTTAATAGTTTATTTCATATTGTACCCCCCTCTCTAGTCACCTATGTACCGAAATTTTGTGAGTGTTGAGTTGTCATGGCATGTTACTTAAATGCAGAAGCGTGAATTATGAGTTCATAATTTACTCTAGTGAATTATGAACCATAATTTACTCGAGTAGATATATGGGTATATATTAAGTGGTCGTGGACAAATAGATTTAGAGTATTAATTTACAAAAAAATGTTGGAATATCACAATTTTTATACTCTTCGTTTGAATCAAATAAAATGATTATTGCCACAATCTTTGTCAATTAACCTCTATTCACGGAAAGTAAATTTTTGTAATTTTCCAGAATTAGAAAAACTAACATCTACAATTTGTTTCTTTGTACTCAAACAGGTCAGCATTCGATACAATTTCTAATTTTTTTTATCAAATTATTTAAATTGTTTATTTTATTATCCGACCAGATTACTAAGCTATTTATGGACGTTTTTTTATAAGAAATAGGTAAGAAGTTACAAATTATCTAGGGTTAAAATCTATCCAAAATATTGATAATTTGATGATAATTTGATTTAACAATATCATGACTAAATTCAGAACACCTAGGAAAAAAATTAAAAAAAATTATAGGTCTTTATTTGTGAAGAAAACTAAAAAGTGACCACGCCCAATTAAAAAATACCATTTGCTTATTATCTACTGTAAAAAAAAGTTTGGACAGTATTTTTTTCAGTTTTAATTATAAGAGCGCGTAAGTAAAATAATGAAAATTGCAAAGTTTGTTTTTTGCGAAATACTTCCAGCATCACCCTGTTATTTTGGATATCAATATAAGGGCGGAGTGGATAATATTACGCAAGTAATGAATGATATAATGAGGTATATAATAATACTGTTGTGAAAATAATGATTTTGTAAAAAAATTTTTCTACGTGCTATTATGTCTTATGGAGAATTAAAGTCCCCAAACTTCACAGTATATTGCAAACTTGCAGAAAAACAAACATTTTCCAGAATTTTCATATTTATATTGATTGTAACGTAAATGTATACTCATGTATACAAAAAAAGTGGGCTGTTGAAAATGTCCCCAATCTTTACGATTTACATACATATATATATATATATATATATATATATATATATATTCTAATCAAAAACCAACTATCTCACAAAATATATTATATGATAAAGAGGAATTGAAACAATTTTTCGAACGATGGAAACTGTTATTTAAGAGGTCTCTTCCATGAATAAAATTTACGGATAATGAATTTTTCCTAATTACGAAATACGACACTTTTCATTATCTTGTAAATTTCAGGAATCTTGAATTTACAAGAAAATATATATATTAAGTACTGTAACTTTAATAAAACTAAAGTAATTATAATGGGGTTTGCCTAGAAATGTTGGGGTAACTTCTAAGATCAAGAATATATAATCACAAAATTAATTCACATACATTTTTGGATTCAATGATTTTTTGTATTATTAGCGAAAATAGCAATTTTTATAGATTCGGGTAGGAACCTTCTTTATTTTTTCAAAATAAAATTTGATACTCCTGTAATATAAAGATGAATATTCAACGAACAGAATGTATATTGTGAAAAGGTATAAAAGTATCCAGGTATAAAGTATTTTATAAATGAAAACAGGTATAATAATGCACAAGATGCAGATGATTAATCTATAATTTTAAGATATAATTTTTTGCATACCTTTCTCCAATATAATATGTAAAAATTAATTTATTACCTTTTATTTATTATTTACAACCTTGACTCTTACCAAAAATGAAAAAAAAATCTGATTAAATATTTTTTTTTCCCCGATTCAGAGCAGCAGAGTCGCGCGGATGCGGAGGACATACTTGGTTTACCGAATTTTTTACGGACAAACCATTGCTCGGACGAAAAGAACGCAACAGATCTTTTTTATTGAAAAACACTTCCCCTACACGGTGGTGTTTTTTATTTTTCTCTACCTTCCTCCTAGCGCGAAATATTAAAGAATTTCGAAAAAAAAAGTTTTTTGATTTTTTTTTTTAATTTGGGAAATCGATAGACTGGTAAACTTTTCTTCATATTAATCTACATACTGTAAGGTACTTATGAAAAAAAATCAGCCGTATTGCTAATTACTTGTACTTTTGGTCTAAAATTTCCCCTACCTATCGATACTTTAGTTAATCCCATATTTAGACACTTTTTTGCTTTTGATTTCCATGTAAATAAATTATAATACTTTTGTCAATACCCGTAAAAGTCCGTATTAATGCACTGTATAAATTAAAAGATTTTCATCATACCTCCACTCGTTTGAGAAAGCTACTGTGTTAGCGAAACGCGTCACGAATATTTATTGAACGTAGTTCTAATATAATGAAGATTTGAACAAATAAAATTGTTTTATTTCATCGTTTATTTCTTGAACCCCTCTTTTATATTTTTTCTTCAAAGATTTGTTTCCAAAATTGCATTCCTTTCCATAGGCGGGGCAATTGTTCTTAAGGTGATTTGTTCCACATCGGCAGCAGTTGATAATTTTCTTTAAATTGCTTTGTCCTTTTGGTTTATGGTTCTTGTTTAACCTTTATTAATAGAAAAGATGTTAGTAGAACAATACTGACAAAGATGAATACATATCCATGCGTACTACTGTACCCTGCTATGGCAAAATGATGTATTCGCAAAAATGCCAATATCTCCTTTTTACGATAGCCTTACATAACTTTGAAAGATCTATCGATAGCTCTTACTGCCAAAGCCATATCTTTTGGGGTTCCTCAGCTACATCCTCGGCAAAACAGTGTATTATCACATATTTAAATAATTCACAATGGTAAAAGAACGTATGTGACATATTTCAACATACTTCACATAGGTAAAGCAAGCTATTGTATAATACAGTTGCATGACTGTCTATTTTTACAATTCAAAACAATGGTAAAGCGATGTATTGTTGAATACACTTTTTCACCAATGGATAGAACATGTTTTGTGATATGTAAATCAACGCGTATTGGATAAGTCCATCGTTTTACCTCAGTATGACTTTCGATTTTTCGTAAAGTGGTTGTGATTTCTTGAGTCTGTCTTACTTTGCAATCAAGTCATGTCATCAAGAGCTGCAAGGATTATGGAAATGGTAAAAACCAGCGAAAATGAGGTAAGTGATTCAATATTATAATTAAATTCTGGTGTATTTATTCTAATATTAAGCAAATAAATATTCTGATTTGAGGTTAGGTATCGAACATAATTACACAAAGTGCAGTGTCTTCAAATGTTTATTCTGCATTAAAATATATTCGGATATATATTATATTTATTCTCAATTATTCGTTTTCCACTCACAAGTACGTACTAAATCACATTCCAAGTGCCTTACATATTCTCACGTATCGGTATTACCTATATCGCTCGATATCAGAAAACATGTTTTCCCATTTCCGTCGGTTTGTCTCTGTGATTCTGTCGACTTGTTTAACGGTTTCAGTTATTGATTTAAAATTTGATTGACATGGTTTTTGAAAAGGGAAAGCGACCTTCTAAATACCTACTTGATATTTAGAAAAAAATAGATTCGGATAAACTGAAAGTATAAACAGAAATGTTGTTTACTTATTGAAGTTATACATGTTTTCATTCGAATACAATATTATCTATCATCATACACATTCTCCCAAAAATAACATCAAAATATTGTGTCTCAGAAAATGAAAGGAATGTTCGGGGTAGATTCCGTTACCGACTTTTTTCAAATAATATTATAAACCATAATATTATTATGATTTTTAAAGTATATATTTGCTTTAGGAAAACGTGGCAGAAAGTAATGGAGAGATTCTATTTGATCCCGATGACGATGACGGTGACGATGATCTGGCAGATCCGGATTATATTGATTCCCATAATAATAGTAGCAGTAGTTCGGATGACGATGAATGTGAACGTAACGATAATTATTTTAAAAAATTGAAAAAGTAAGTAGGTAGAATGAATATATGCGAAATGGTAATAACCTCGGTAATAACTGTGCAGTATTATGAATGGCGTGAGTTTTATTGTTGCAAATTCATCCAAATTTATTTTCTTGAAGCTGAGTATTGTGAGGTATTGATTTTTGTTTTAGATTGGCTAGAAAAGATAGCCCAGATAGTGGTGAAGAGGAAATTGAACAAGTAGTAGACGAAATAAGTGATAGTTACCAAGAAAAGTCCAAGGCAAAGGAAGAGCTAACATTAAAAACATCAAACATACAAGAAGAGGAAAAAGTAATCGAACAATATACAATAAAAAGAGAAGAAGCAGAACAAATAGTGGATCCAAATGGCAACTCCCACATGGAAGTAAACAAATGCGAAAATAACGAAAGCATGAAGAAAAAAAGATGCAGAACATTAACTGAGCGCCTAGAAAATGAAAGACGGAAACATCCCCTGATTGATATAGGAGAGTGTTGTTCGAAAAAATGTTATTCTGAAATTGATAATGTCCAGAGACAACAAATACATGACCATTTTTGGGAAGTAAGTTACGATTGTCGAAGAATCTGGATCAACAATCATGTTTCTGAAATGATTGCCAAAAGAAAAGTGCAGGATACCAAAAGAACCTATACAAGAACCTACAAATTGCCTGTATTTAAAGAATGTGGAAAAGTAAATTTTCCAGTCTGTCAGCAGTTCTTTCTCAAGACTCTAGGATATAAAAGTACAAGTGTTATAGATCACACCCTAAAATGTTGCAAGGATGAACATGGAAATCAAAGACTGACACCCTTACCGGATCAGAGAGGACGACACGCTCCTAAAAATAAAAAAGAGATCACAGATCTTCAAGAGCATATTAAATCTTACAAACCAAGACCATCGCATTATAAAAGGGAACATGCTCCCAAAAGACTGTATTTGCCTTCAGATCTTTCTATAAAAAGCATGCACCAAGATTATAACCAGAAATTTCCGCTTAATCCTGTAGGCTACGAGCTATATCGAAGAACGGTAGATGAAATGAATATTGGGTTTTATAACGTACATTCAGTAAAATGTGGATTCTGCATTCAAGTTGATATGAACCCCACACCAGTAAGAAGATGCCTCCATAGACACCCAGACATGTAAGGTATTTGCGGTTGATATGCAAAAAGTGTTTATGCTTCCTCGAATGCCACAGCTGCAGGAAGCCTTTTTTCTATCACGACTGGTGGTTTTCAATGAAACGTTTGCTTCTATGCAGAAAAAAGAAAAACATCATTGCATTTTGTGGCATGAAGCAACAGCGGGACGAAAAGCCGAAGAAGTAGCTTGTTCTTTTTTAAAATTTCTAGATATTAATCGTGATACGAGTAATATCATTCTGTGGCTTGATAATTGTTCTGGCCAGAACAAAAACTGGATTTTGTATTCTGCTCTTCTATGTTATGTTAATAGTGACTTCAATACCATACAATCAATAACCTTAAAATATTTGCTAACTGGACACACGTTTATGGCAGCAGATGGATTACATGGAAAAATTGAACAAACTATAAGAAAAAGGGGGAATATTGAAGATTTTGAAGATTTTGTAGATGCATGTCAAATTTCATCTCGACGAATGTGCGTCACGGAATTGAAAGTTTCGGATTTTAAGAAATTGGATTCTAAATTTAGAACAATAAATAGAAAAAGTGATAACCCTATTCCTTATTTAAAGGACTTGGTACGCGTAAAATTCACTCGAGGAGAAAATGAAATTTCCTACAAGACCGATTTTAAATCCGAAGAATATATACAAACCAGGGGATGCCTCAAGAAAGGTGCAAATCTCTCTTTGCCTAAAGAATCCTATATAAACCAAAGAGGAATAGCTATATCAAAGAAAAAGGATATTGTAGAGCAATTGGTGCCGAAAATGAAATCTTCCAGACGAGCCTTTTGGGTTAATTTACACGAAAATCCTAATGCACCGGACATATTGGATGAAGGAATTTAGATCTATCAGCTACATATATTTTTAGTAAGAGAAAACAGTACTTACCTTATATTATTTTGTAAACCATTTACTTTTTGCTGAACATTTACTTTAAGTTTATGTGATTTTTTGTACTAAAAGGTATTCGACAATACATTATTTATTATAGCACTAACCTTATTCTTAAGTTTTAATTTCTTTAACAAAAGAGTGTAACATACAATACCCTGATTTGCCAAAGTCTCAACATTAATAAAAAATATATTTATAATGGCAAAACAATCTATTCAATTTATTCCTAAATTTTATTGAAATAGTGGAATTTTGTTTCATTTCAACAATAGGTACTATTACCCAAAATATATATTTTAAATTTCAATTAGATCGCTTCAATAGTAACCGACAAATTGAGAATAAAACAAAAAAAATGTTTGGGGTCAATTTTCTCAGAACTTGTTTTTTGCGAATACACCCTTTTGCCATAACAGGGTACTACTGTGCTTATAACTTGACCACAGTGAACATCGAACTACATCTGTCATCTGCCTTATGTCAACTGCCACAAGCGACTGACAGACAAACAACATGATTTTAGTGTCTCTTAACACACCCCTCACTAACTCTTTTAAACCAAGTACATTTTTAAATGTCACAAATATAGTAATTGGCAACCCTTTGTCGCCTTGTTGGTTCTCACTACTTACATATATAACATCTATAATACCATTTTTATAATAATCATATACAAAATTAAACTCAAGGTCTATATGCTTAACTCGTCTATTGTTAGATTGATTCTTTATTAATGCTATGCATCCTTGGTTGTCTTCATAAAAACTATTATTTTCAAAATTAATACCTAAATCTAGAAATAACCTTTTTAATAACAAAAGCCATCAGATACTGCTGCACAAAGAACAATTAATTCCGCTTCAGTGGTAGATAACGAGACATAAGTTTGCTTTTTAGTTGCCTACATTAATGTGTTATTAAAGACTTTAAAAACATAACCTGCGACTGACTTTCTATCTTGTGTGTCGCCACCCCAATCTGCATCAATAAAACAACATAAATCTGTACTACTGTTTCGTTTATACTCTATACCTATATTTACACTGTTCTTCAAATACCTAAGGATTCGTTTTAAATGTACCCAGACTTCATCAGATACTTTATCTTGGTATCGACTAAAGAAATCTACTGAAAAACAAATATCTGGCCAACTGCCTAACATAAGATAGATAAGGCATCCCACGAGTTCTCTTATTGGATTTTTGGTCAACATTTTTGGAACAGTACATATATTAATTTTTAACTTAGGATCTATTGGGAGTGTTGAGCTCTTACATTTGTCCATATTAAAACGCTTAAGAATCGCTTCAGTGTATTTAGATCGATGTATTCTTAAAAATTCCGTATCCCTATCATACTTCATTTCTAAACCAAAAAAATATTTGAGTGAACCTTTATCTTTCATTAAAAATTTATTCATCAATTTTGTCTTAATATTGTTTATATCATCTAAGTTCGGTCCTGCCAGTATAATGTCATCTACATATATGGTTAAAAATATTTCCCTGCCCTCAATATTCAGGATATAATAATGATAATAATTTTATTGCTTCTTCTTATAGCAAGGGTTTGGATGTTTTTTTTCCGTGAGTACCTATACATAGTAACTTATAGATGAACAAAAACAAAAAAACACACAAAAATAACAAACAATAAATGAAGAAAGAAATAATTAAATTATCAAAGTACATTCCAATAATAAAAAACACAAATTATAACAAAAAAAGAGAAAGAGACAAAGAAAGGAAAAATAATAATAATATTTTACTCATTCAATATAAAAGAACGCAACTTTAAGATATTTGCAATGTATGCAAAAATTGATTTAGCTTCAGTAAACGTTGGGTTGTCAGGATATATAAACAGTAATCATTTTCTGACTCCAAAAACCGATTTTTATCAAAAATGAATTTATCTCATTGTTCCAGCACTTTGATGATTGTGGAAGTCCATAAAGTGCTTTATTTAATTTTGGTACTTTGTTAAATTCAGATTTTATACCTTGTGGAATATATATACTTAAATACATCATCATTTAATGTTCCATTCAAAAATGCAGATTTTACATCTAGCTGCTGAAAATAAAAACCTAGTTGATTACCAACTATTAATAGAGCTCTGATTGTAACAAGTTTTGCCACAGGTGAATAAATGTCATTCAAAGTATTATTTCCTGGTACAAATCCCCTTACTACTAACCTGGCTTTGAATGTATCTTCCTTTTTCTCCTCTAGCCCGTTGTAACTAAAAACCCACCTTGTATCCATTATTTTTGTATTATCTGGTTTCTCAATTATTTTCCAAGTATTGTTTTTGTTTATAGAATCTAATTCTCGATCTATTGCACTGAGCCATTTCTCATTATCTTTCCTATCCTGTATATCATTAAAATCGTTTGGAATATCATTAACATAACTGCAAGCATCAAAAGCCATGTTCAGTTCAAAAACATTGAATTTATTTGGGATTTTGATATCCCTTTAATTTCTTTTGTTATCTTATGTTACTTTATCATTTTCACTATCGCTTCCTGAACTTTCAATTTTTAAGCCATTTTCATCTGTTCTCTATATTTCATTTTTGCTTTCAGTTATTCTACTTTCATCCTCTCTCTCATTTACAATGTCATCGTTACCATCTACTTTTATTATTCTTTTCTAAAAATAAAAACTATTTTCATCAAATTCAACACCTCTATTAATGATCAATTTTTGTTTTCTACATCCCATACTCTATAACCAGTTGGTACATACCCCAACATCACACATTTACTTACCTTTGAATCCAACTTTGATCTTAACTCTTTAGGAATATAGCTGTATGCTGTACCTACATCCAAAAATTCTGAAGTTGCTTACATTTGGCTTAGCATTATTCCAGATCTCAGCTGGTGTGATATTACCTAAATTAGATGAAATACCCCTATTCATTACGTGATTTGTTGTACGTATTGCTTCTCCCCAAAACGTTTTGTCTATTCCCGAATCCAACATTAATGCCCTTGATATCTCTACCAGACTTCTTTTTTTTCGTTCGGCTTTCCCGTTCTGTTGCGGAGTATATGGGACCGTATAATCTATTAAAATACCTTTTTGTTCACAAAACTTTATTAAATCAGTCGATGAGTATTCCCCACCATTATCGCACCTTAATTTATGTATTTTACTACCAAGTTTTGAATAAACCATTTTTGTATATTCTATAAGTTTATCTAATGCTTCACTTTTGTTTTTTAAAAAATATATTACTTTAAAGTTTGAAAAATCGTCAATGAACGTTATAAAATATTTTTTGTTGTCGTATGTTTCGGGTGTCATAGGTCCACACTTGTCCGTATGAACTATTTCTAGCAATCTAGTACTTTTCGTTCCACTTCCAAACGGAAATCTAGTCATTTTACCAGTTATACATGGTTCACAAAATTCTACCTTATGAAATTTCACGCTCTCATCAATGACTACTACCATTTTTTGTTTAATTATTTTTTTCAAACCTGAATAACCTAAATGTGCATACCGTCTATGCCATTTCTCAAGATCATTATCCTTACTTTCAACATTCATGCATGCGGGAACAATTAGCTCAAATGATATTTCATATCTATACCCTGTACCTAATAATTTATTATTTGTAACCCTTAGTTTTACTTCCCCATTTTCAAATATCACTTTAACTTTTGACATTTTCAGCCTTTTTTATAGATAGCAAGTTTTTTCAGAAATCTGGTAAGTAGAAAACATTTTTTATTGTGCATTTTATTTTTTCCTTCCCTACTTTACTTAATACTTCAATATTTCCTATCTCCTCAACAGGGCCTCCAAATTTTTCAGTTTTCGGTCATATTGCCGCTCATTTGCATTGGCGATACTCCTCTGCAGTCACTCATTGTGAACCATTATTTCACTTTTATAAACTACTTGTATAGTGTACTTAGCGGCCAATAGTAAGTTTTATTTTTTAATAGTACCTACTCTTCATTTTTTTAAATCCTGAAATGGAATACACTTATTCTGTTGACCCAATCTTGTACAAATTTAATGTTTTTGTCAGGATATGTCCAGAATTTTTATCTTCTTTATCGAATTAATTGATGATGCTTGCTTGCTTATCCGGGTGGAATCTTTCAACTGAATTTTAAATCATTTGTAGATAGATAGATAGATAGATAATTTATTAGTCTTTACCATCATATACATGACATAAGACAAGTCAGACACAGTATAAAACAATTAAAATTAGAATTTAAAATGTATACATTTAACCGATTGAGCTGAAATTTGGTATACACGCTTATTTTGAATGACCATGCGTGCTTAGCTATGTGACGTCATTCCAATTTCAATATGGCGGATCATCTAAGATGGTGGACTAGTTATTTTTTCTGCACTACCACAGTATGGGTGTGAGGATGGAAGTAACATCCGAACGCACCCGGGTGACAAATTTCATATGTCAAGAGGAGTGTAAGTCTTGACCCTGGACAAGGGGTTATGTACACGTGGCAAGTAAAGAAACCTAAAGTTATTATAAGTGTTTTATTCATTAATCATGATTTGAGTAGATCATGAACATAACATGGCGAAGTCTGTTTGTTTAATTAGGAAAAAAGTGGTTTTAAAAAATCTGGAGTAACTCTTTTTTAATCTTGGTTTTGACTTTCTAACCATAATGTAACATAGCGGCAAAATATATGCATTTCATATGTTCTAAAAAAATTTTCTCTTCCAACCTCGATAAAAAAGTAATATCTATGTAGAAAACTAGAGCAAATCTTTTGGTCCTGCAATTTTTTTTAATGCATAGTTTTCGTGTCATAAAATTTGATGCATTTTCCGGATCCTCGTGATTGTTAAGCAAATGTAAAATTTTAGTTGTTTAGTTTAAGTTTTTTTTCTTGGAACACGTCAATATAGCATAATTTGTTTATGTGGCATTCTTTACAAAAATCCATAGATGTTATAGCCAGTGGATACTGTATAATTCATAATTTGTGTGCCTAATGCGTAATGCATAATTCATAATGCCTAATACAGAACAGAAAAATGGTCTTTATACAATGCATAATTTTTATGCATCGAAAATTGACAACTGAGTATTGGCACTAAACTTGAGTAGATATAACCTAATTTCATTTTGTTGGGGCTCACCTTTAAAATTATAATAAATATTGAAAATTTTGAGGCTATAGTCATATTAACTATGGAAAAGAAGAAGAAAAGTGGTTACGCATGCACACATGCGTTATTGACGTAATTATTGATACATAAAGTTGAAAGATGCGAATTTTGTGCATTGAGCATTAAACACTAAATAACGCACTATTAACTGTACGTTGGGTGAACGGTTATATATACATTTTGAGATTTAACAGTTATACCTTATGTACTAAGAATTGTGTATTACGCATAGGCTAAGCCAGCCTAATGATAATATTAACGAAAATTCAGATTTTAATATATTGCGGAAAGGCGGTTGACAAATTAAAAAAAAATGGACCAAAAGGTATACAGAGTCCAATTACGAACATGTTTTCCTCTTCCATTTTTTTGTTTGCTAGTGTTGTGTGTATGTATATTGGGGTGACATTCACTGAGACCTAAAATATCTATTGTGCCCCCTTACTTCTACTCAGTTCCTGAAGAAACTCTCAAAGACTAGTAGCTCTTTTAGTCCTATTTCCCGGAGGAATTTTAGGATATCTGCAGGCTTCAAATTAGGTGAATGTACCTCGTCTATCCAATAATCCCTAGGTGTTGTGCCCTAGGAATTTGAATTTCTGTGCAGTCTGCAAGTATGTTCCATGTCAAAGAATCTACATTCGTCTTCCTGCACTATTCTGAGCTTTTTCAGGTGCCCAGTCAGGCGACAATCAGTGTAGTACGGTGTAATTAGACCTAAACATCCAAACAACATCCAAAGTAAAAGTTTTCCTCCAACACCAAATTTCTCTACATAGTCCCCTTATTCTATGGTAAAAAGTTACACCATTTTGAGCGTCGGGTTTGGGGGTGAGGGGGGGGGGAAATTTGAAAAATCACTAGTTTTTTTAGTTTTTCGTAAATATTTCAAAAACTAAGCGGTTTATCCTAAACATTGTTATCTACAAAAATGTTCTACGTTAAATTTTAAATAAGAATGGTCCTTTTCATAATCACTCTAAATTGTACGGTTCAAGAGTTACAGACGGTGTAAATGTTAACTTTTTCGTAATTTTGATAATTTTTTAAAAAAATAAGCTTCGTAAAAGAATGTTGCTATTTCACTTCTTAAACATAAATATCTTTTAAATTTGGAATGTTCAATGTCTATTAACTTCACTCATCCTCCAGCACATTATCCTCCTCCTCTAGCTCGTCGTCTAAGATGTTATTATTGTCCATGTTATCACATGCTTGGCCTGAGCAATTGCTGCATATGCTAGTGCAGTTTAGACCACTCCTTCTGCATTCACAATTACGAACGCATTCATCTTTGCAAGTACACATTATAAGGGACAGTAATTCCTGGGGGGCTGCAGGACGTGCTGTTGTAATTGGTGTCAGGTGGTCGCCAATCTTCTTCCAACCCCACTCGAGTGGATCCTTATCTTCATTCAGCCACTGTTGTACCTGGTGGTAGGTCCTAAATGAATGCTGTCTGGACGCTCCTGAAGTGGGGGGTAGTGCATCCAACTTCAGTAATGCATGTATAGGCTGCTTTGCAATCGTTTTCAAGTAGGACTGGTAGCGGAGACAATCTAGATCTTCAGTGTTCTTGGCTCCAAACATTGCAAGTAGGAAGTAATTTCCTGCATCAGCCACTGCACTGGGGTCGGCTTTGGGGTTGTTGAAGACCAGAAGTTTTTCACGAAGAACGGTGTTGGCTTGAACTTTCCTATAAGGTGCAATTTTTCCCTTCTTATAGACAGCAGACACAGTGTCACATCCTGTGAAGGCGTATGTAACCAGAAGTACATCTTTCATATCCCCAATGCCTTGCTGAATGTCAGAAATAATGTACACTTTTTCCTGGTGATTTCCTTTTTTAGGTACGACCATTTTCAGTTTATTCCCTGAAGGTGCGTGGACAGTCAACAGTACTAATAAGTCCGTGTCATCACCAATAACACACGTTTGAACATCTTTCTTTGCTTCATCAATAGCTGTTAAGACTACTAATAGGTCAGCATCACCCGATGCTTCAAGAACTGTGCAACCACATTGTTGCAAGTGCGATGAAAGGAGGGTTATTAGACCCATCTTGTTTTTAGCACTAGCTAAAAATTCATTTTGATTTATGTTGACATGGATTGAGTCTTCTACTTTGACCACAATGTTGGAACGTGATCTTCGTAGGTGTTCTTGATCCTTTGTGTTACTTCGTTCGTAACCATCAAAAACAACAGTCGCTTTTCCATAATGAGTACATACGTAATCACTATATTGCTCGCAAATCTGTTTAAATGTAGCAGGCTGTTGCCAGACAACACGATGTAGGAGGTGGCCTCCGTCAATTATATAGGACACTTTCACTGGGTCATCGATGTTTGATGATTCTTTTGAATCTGAAACCAAAACCGTCATCATTGATGATTTTTTCCCCTTCCTCATCAAGCCAGATTCGTCAAACAGTGATGGAGGATATGCACAGAGTTCAAACTGAAAAATTTCCTCTAATCTCTCATCACTCCTTACTGTACACACCATCCGATGTAAGAGAGTGTTAGGATTTACACATACTTGACAGCAAACTTTCTTTTCATGTGTATTTCTTTAAATGTTTTGTTTTCAATAGCTTTGATGGATATGGCTCCTATTTCAAATGCTTCATCGCAGTTTACAGTTTCATCACCTATAACCCCTGTTGACAAGGAAGAGAGTTCAGGTGATTTAGAGAACGGATTATGTTCTTCAATCCAAGAAATGAAGATTTGCAAGTCCTTACTGTTTCTTTTTTGCCTTGCATCTCGTAGCTCCACGTGCTGCTCTGAAGAGAGGCTGCGAACACCTGCAAACTCTTCCATTGCTTCGCACACCCGAGAACAAGTCGGCATGGAATTGATCCAAGTGGCAATAGTTGTCGCTGTGATTCCTCTACCTCCAGTCAATCCACCAATGCTTTTTAAGGACCTCATCAAAACCTGTTCTATGGTCATATCACTCCATACTCCAGACCAAAACTTTTTAGTTCGTCGGATGGTGAAATAACCACAATTAACAAATACATCGTTTTCTTGGTGTTGAGAAGTTCCAGCGAGTCTTGTAGGTAAACGTGTGCAGATTTAGCGTAGTTAAAGTGACCAGATGCATGGAAAATGGGAAGCATTTGATGGACTCAATGAAGGTGAAGGAGTAAGTCCCCACTCCTCTCTGCTCTTATAAACATTCGAACGATTTCAACCATTTCTATGAACTGAATCCACAGTTTTTGTGTTCGTCCAGATTCATTTGAACGCCTAAGCTGGTTTTCTAAAATGTCTACAAAGCTCTTTACCACGGTTGACTGTGCAATCTCTTCAGGAGAGGCATTTCCAAGCTTGAAATTGGAATAGACATTATGAAGCTCATCTTTATTCACACTTATGAGAGTTTCATTATTTTTCAAAAATACAGTTATCAGTGCTTCTTCGACTAGGCAGAGAGCACGAATGACCCGAGAGTAAGCTTTCCCGTTCATCATTTGTTGAACACTGTTTTTAGCCTACACAGTACTATACAGCTCCTCCAAACCACTACCTGCCATGATGAATCCAATCGCTGACAAAAAGGACATCAACAAATGAAATCCTCCTAGTCTAATGAAGAGTGACTTCAACGGGCTGTCATGAGATGCTGCGGCTACTATTTCACGAGCTTTAGCATACAATGGCTGATCAAAAGTCACCATTGTTATCGTTTGACCATTGCTAGCCCCTTGTTTGGCAACTTGAAGAAGAGCTGTATAAATTGTTGATGGATTTGAAGGAGCTAAGTTGATAAATGGAAGAGGGACTACAGCCGAAGTTTGGAACTGTTCCTTCGCATAAAGCTTTTCCATGCAGCCACTCCAACCAGGTTTACATTCTTCTGGACCTTCTAACCAGGTGCCACTCAACCAAAACATATAAAGTGTTCGTCCATTTTTGTATGAAAGTGATGGTTTGTCTTCTAGGGAACCAAGGTTTGTAGCGACTATTTTAGAATATCCAGATGTAGCCGGGGCTTTGTAAGTTTGCAAGTCAAACAGGCCTTTGTTTTCAACAGCTTGAGCAGCAACATTCTTTCGAGGTACATTTTCCTCAACCTGAAGAGCTGTTTTAGGTGTAATGCAAGCAATTCCACCCATGACGTGGAAGGTGTTATGACCATCTAGTGTGTGAACATTGTAGTCTGCATTATCGAACACGAATTGCACATAACCGTTCTCTATTCTTGTGTTCTCTTGGCAAGTTACGGATCTCTCATATCTCAACACTTCCTGGTAAGGTACACAAACACCCATATTGCACAGGGTGTCAATCAAGACCTTCGAACCAAATTTTCTGTGTAACAAAACACCCGTTCCAAGTTGGGCTGGGGATAAAAACGATCTTGGACGAGCAGCGCGTATTATACTGTGACATATTGCTGTTTTTTTCCTTTCCATAATTTGTTTTGCCCTCTGGATTTTCTCGGATGTTTGTCTTGTACAAGTAGGCTGAATGATTTCAGTTATCAAGACATTGAGCAACTCAGGTACCAGTTCAGATCCCCCTTCACGAATATCTTCAATTGTTGGAAACTGGGAATAGTCGTAACTTTTGGACTTTATCTCACGTCGAATAATTGCTGCTGCAGTTTTGATCAATCTCAGTTCCTCTGCTTCATTATCACAGTTCCGATTTTTATACCAGTTGTCTGATAAAATATTAGTTGATGCTCAAGAAAAACAAATCACACTTCTTTTTCATGGTAAAACTGCAAAAATTAAACTATTACCATAACGCTGGATAAGTTTTCTTTTGAAATGTGTGACAGTATATGGCTCAACTTCAGGGCTCAGACGAAGGAATATATTTTGTAGTTCTTCAAAGTCGTATTGACATTCATTGTTTTCCTCCAAATAATCACATAGCTTTTCAAAAGCGTCTTCTCTTTTGGCATCAGCACTAGACCCACCTTTACTGGTTGCTACTCCTTTTTCGGGCCGAGACGATCCTGGCTTTTGAAATGTCTGATAACAATGCCAGTGGTACCTCCCATCAGAACTTACGAGATCTATGACCTGAGAGAGCCTCACACTTACCTCATCTCCCCACTTGTCATGCCTGTTATTTGCTTCCGTTCTGATGCTTTCAATCAGTTCAAGTTTCTGCACTAAACTCCACTTTTCTTGAGCAGGATTCCTGCATTTAGATACATCTACACACTTGCGACCACAAAGAAAACATAAGGCTTTAAAATCAAATGATTCACGTGGTATCTTTGCTGGAGGTTCTTTTTCCATTTCAGGTGGTTTTGGACGTAATATATAGGTTTGTCGACACTTACTATGTACTTGAAGCGAATCATTCTGCAGGAACTTGGCTTTGACGCCATCTTTACGTATTTCACTGTACTGAATTATTTTGTCCACCGCCTTTCTAGTCAGAGTAATTAGTTCACCACCCTTGTCCTTACAAGGTTTTAACACACACTCCGCCATAACTAACACACTATCTCAAGTGATTTTCACATAATTCGCACGTTACTATAAACACCAACTATAAAAAATTTATAGCAAAACTGCACTAGAAGTACCACGCACAAACGTACTCAACTTGTCTCCTAAGACGACTGAAGAAGAATATCGATCGATCTGTGACAGTGCGTGAGGGAGGGGTGGAATGGAGGGGGCAGACAACAGGTGCAGAAGACAGAACCGCCATTGGTTGCGGCCCGCGGTCCAAGGTCACTATGATGGCGGCCACGCCTGCTTGTACTACCACGTTTCTCCTAACAATTATTTTTACTTTTTCAACCTTCTATGGTGCCTCTTAGCCTCTTTTTGACTATAATACTGTGGTATATTATTACTCTTTAATTAAATCATTTACTTATTTCTATATAGCTTTATTTGGAAAAAAAAACCTTAAAAATTATATCATTTTTATTTTTACACCGTCTGCAACTCATGAACCGTAAATTTTACAGGGAATATGCATAGGACATTTTTAGTTTAAAATTTCATGTAGAATATTTTTGTATATAACACTCTTTGTGCTAAACAGCTTAGTTTTCAACCAATTTCCAAACAACTAAAAAAACTACTAAATTTCCTACTTTTTCTCCCCCTCCCCCCCCAAACCCGACGCTCAAAATGGTGTAACTTTTTACCAAACAATAAGAGGGTTATATAGAACAATTTGGAGTTGGAATAAAACTTTTACTTTGGATGTCAAGGTTAGGCCTTTTTTTAGGTTAATAACACCGTACTAGTGTTATTCTGCTTACATATTGCTACAAACATTGTTGTATAAACAATATTGTTATGGCTATAACATACAGCAATATGGTCAAGAAATTGTGTATTCTGTTTCTGCGTTCATAGCAAAAATGGTTCATAATTTCTCAATAGCAATGTTATTGTCAGTAACTTGAATTTAACTACTGGCAATACTGTATTTCGGCAATCCATAAGAAAAGTAGACGATTTATTTTGACTTTAATCTATAAATTGTTCGAGAAATATGGATCAATTTCAGTAATTCATATACGTTCTAGACAATCAAAATATTTTTATAGTGGGAATAATCTACTTACACAATGACAACCACATGACAACATATTTTATTGGTCTGATATTGATTGTAACGTCACAAAATAATCTATGGAATACCACAGAGTTCGATAAATTAGTTGATAATTCTCCAGGTCTTCTCTCAAACTTGTCGATACTTGGCAATAGCCACTCAAGTCCTTCTGGTTCTTGTTTCTATTGCATGGCAACAAATTGTCTAAAATATGTCAAACTATTTTCAATTCATCCTCACTCTTGTGATATTACTACAGAAAATAATAGATTACTGGGAAATGTTACCCCTTTTATATGACGGAGACCTAGATTATATATGTTGAATATGGCGGAAAATGGATAATGAATAAGAAAATTATGGCACTTTCAACTTCTCATTTGGGTAGAAACATTCAGAAAAATTACCAATGCGTTAAAAGATCACATTATATCTAAGGGTGTTATCCCATAAAAAAGAGTCGTTCACAACTATCTAATTTCAATATCTACAAATTCCTGAAAAAAGAATAATAAAAAAATGGATTTATTCATTTATTTAGCAAGTACAAAAAAGAGCTTGCTTAGATAACAAGGTGAATAACAAGATATCTTTAAAATTGACAGGTCAAATTTTGATTAACATGATGATTAGAATACCATTTTTTTAATGTTGCCAATATAGCAATATATTTTCTATAACAATGTTGCTATTTGCGAACAGAATTGCACTGAATGTCCCGTTAGGATCCCTGTTAAACCTCTTAATGTAGTTTTACTTTGACTTATGCATTCATTTGATCTCAACAGGTTGTAGTCACCCAGAAAAGTTTTTTATTGTCTAAGCCCTACTAGATCTTTCCAATGGTCAGATCTTCTCTTTTTTCTAGTGTTAATCGGTTCCGACATATTCTTGATTTTCGATTGAAATCATGCAAAAAATATTATGACATTTATATTATGATCAGACCCCGACTTAAATGTGTACATTACATTACACCATTTTCAGTATAGACATCAAAATAATAGTGTAATACCATTAAAACGCCTTACAAATTTGGAAATTAATTTCCAAACGATAGACCGTTCACCAGGTTTTTTGTCATTATAGAATTTTGGTTTATATTTAGTTGTCGATGTCGCTATTATCACATTCTTGACATTCCCTTCACTGGGTTTAATGTATTAATGTGATTTCATCGTTGTCTTCAGTCCAGGATTATGCTCTTAGAGCTTCTGGACGAATAATATCTACCTTGTACTTATGAGGCTCAAATACGCCGAAACCGGTCTGCAAGTGATATTATTCCTTCTAATTATAAACCAGAATGGTTGGTTCTATATTTTCATATACTACTTTAAAGAGTTTCAAATGATTTTAAAGTAGCCAGATACGGGGGTGAATAAAAAATACGGAAATACAAAATTTATTGAACATCAAAATTTCTCTCTCAAAATCGGCACATAAGCATAAAATGTGCTTAGAATCATAATTTCCAAGTAACATTTTTCGAAATTTTAACAAATTGACCTGTTTTTACGACATTTTTTCCAAAATTACGAACTTGACAATTGACAGATGTTACCTGTCAAAATGACTTGGCGTATTTTAAGTTATTTCAGAAGCAGAAGTGATTGCTATCCAAAGTTGTTATTTAACTACAATAATAAAATAAATTCCCATATGGTTCCAACTTTATGGCGGACATTGTATAATGGACAAAAAACCTGGTGAACGGTCTATCGTTTGGAAATTAATTTCCTAATTTGTAAAGCGTTTTAATGGTATTACACTATTATTTTGATGTCTATTCATAACACGCTTTACCTACTATGACAATTGATACAGGAAACTGTAATCAAGTGAATATCATTTTCAAAAGGTCGAAAGCTACACTTTTTTTGGAAAGACTTTAATTGAAATTATTCCGGATATAACTGCCCTTGTCTCATCTGCTTCTATACCTTGTTTTTAAACTGGGACGAGCATTTTGGGAAACCTCAAACATACCACTAATAGTAACTAGATTGGGAGTATGTTCCGAACGGATCGTGTTCAGACTTTTTGAACTAAATGCAATTACGTGAAATATGTATTGTACTACTCGAAGTTGTCATGGCCAATAAAGGTTCTAGTCATGTCTAAATATCGAATTTATCATTGGCCACAGGCCATGACGAAACTAGTAACCAAATGTCACATTATTGTGAAAAAATATATTGTTATAATATGTAGTTTATGTGAAATTTGTTAATAATTTGAGGATAAATCAGTATACTTTATACGGTGAACTTTCACGGGTTTTGGAAACTGAAAAGTATGAGTCACCGATACAAGCCTTGAATTTAGGTACGTTACTTACCCTAGATAGGAAAGCGTTTATATCTGTGTTTGTAGCTTCGTTTCCTTTTTTCGAATAGCACATTTTGACTGTATGACTTGGCGAGAAGTAACTGATGATGTGATACTGAAAAAGTATCCCGACTGTATAACTTTTATAATTCGAGACTTCAAATTAAACTGTTTGAAATAAAACCTTTTTTACTGGGTTTTTATTGGGATTGCGCATTTTTTAGCTTATTTTGGAAATTTTGTTAATAAAAACGCATTTGTTGTTACTTTTCTGTGTACATGATTATTTTTGTTTTCAAAATATGTATAACTCAGTTTGGTGATTTTGTGTATTGAAGTGTGTATCGATTAACAACCATTCCAAAGATAAATCATAAGAAAACCTGGATAAAAACTTATGAGATGCTATCCTGATAACGCAGGTAATTGATTATTGGAAATTTCTCTTTCTAACATTGGTAACCAAATTTGACTACATTCGGCTGAAATACTAGCTACACATTTATCTGAATTTAGATGTATTAAAGCACTTTCTTTGATTTTTCGTCTTTTATTATTGGGCTCATTCAATATTATTTTTGTCGAATCCCATTGACTTTTATGCCCCTCTTCCCAAGCATCTAGACCATTGTAAGTCCGAATAAATGAACATAAAAAGTATATCAAAGATAGGGAGTTCTTTAAGTCAGGTATTTGCAAACATGCTTGGGAAGAGGGGCATAAAATTCAATGGGATTCGACAAAAATAATATTGAAAGAGCCCAATAATAAAAGACGAAAAATCAAAGAAAGTGATTTAATACAACTAAATTCAGATAAATGTGTAGCTAGTATTTCAGCCGAATGTAGTCAAATTTGGTTACCAATGTTAAAAAGAAAAATTTCCAATAATCAATAACCTGCGTTATCAGGATAGCATCATAAGTTTTTAGCCAGGTTTTCTTATGATTTATCTTTGGAATGGTTGTTAATCGATACACACTTCAATACACAAAATCACCACTGAGTTATACATATTTTGGAAACAAAAATAATCATACACAAAAAAGTAACAACAAACGCGTTTTTATTAACAAAATTTCCAAAATAAGCGAAAAAAAGCGCTATCCCAATAAAAACCGTTCCTGGAACGTGCATTTCACTGGATTCCATTTCTAGTGGACTACATATCGTTAGAATGTCATAAAATAAAATATTTTATTTCACATTTTACCAGAGGTGTGATCTACTATGAATGGACCTTAATAAAATTTGACAACAAAGTTTTGTAGTTTTAAACTTCAAAATATTATTAATTGTCTAGTTGTCAAATTTTTTCGTTGTGTCAGATAGGGACCAAAAAAATTCTTTCTATACTAGTTAATCTTGACAACGGTAGCTGGAACGCTACCGAACCGTCGAAATAAAAGATAAAAACATTATTGTGGTTTGATTCCCAAAAAAATAAGAAAAAAAAATAAGTAATGCCACAAGGAACTTACAGAAGATAATAACTGTTTTGTATAGATGTAACTTTGTCTTTCTAGCTACCTTCTTTGAAGTTATTATTTTATTTAGGGCTCCTGCCTGTTTATTTCTTTTTGTTAGTCTTGTGAGTCCGTTAAATTTAGAAAATCAATGGCATTTAAAAAAAATTGAAATCTCGTTAATTTTGATTTGGTTGTTGCTTTTGTGTAGTAATATTATCGGCCATTGTATGGTCTTGATTTGGCATAATGAAACGGGCAGAAAATATAAATTCAAGCGAAAAGAAAAACTCTTATAAAAACGTGAAAACGAAAATTCAAAATTCGAGTACAGTTGGTAAAATCTTTAAAATATTTGAAAGGTGTCAATAAAATGGAAAGGACTTACAGGTATGGTCGTCTTTTCTTGATCACTATTAAATTTCCATAATATCTCGTGCAATGTTCCACTCGCCAGCCAGTTTTTATCGGGTTCACAAAACCAAAACTTCATCGGGCTCGAACAGGACCAAATTTTATGTTGTGGTGGGTCATTATTTTGTGATGAAAATAAACTTGTGGACTGTAGTAATATTTGAAATGCTTTTAATGAAACAAATAATAATTTTAGTACAAAACCTTTACATAGTGAAATTTTGTACCGAACCCTTGTGAAAACATTTATCTTATGCACAATAAACTATATATCTACTGAAGCATTTTGGTACTTGAATTAAAATACCAAAGAGCCCTGGCTGACGCGCCTGGTCCTTCTTAAGATTTTGATCGGAACGTGAATTTGAAATCAGAAATAAATACTACAGGAATTTTATCAAGATATCAACTGCATGAGTTTATATATTTTGTATATAATGGAAATATTAAAACTTGCATTAAAATAAAATTTGATTGTATTGAATAAATTTTGTCTATATGATATTGAAAAACCCACCTTTATTAAATTTATGATTTTCAAAAAGTCTTACCTCCACAGCAACTACTTTAACTGAATAAGAAAAAAAATTTGAAATAGAAACCAAAACACAGACTACAAAAAAAATGGATCGGTGGACGGAGCATTGATCAAATACCTATCTCTCGGAACTCGTGGCCAGCCAGTATTGTCTACTGCCTAGTGTCTATCTGTCTCTCAATACTTCCCGGACTTACTATCCATAGATTACTATCCACCTCTCTCAACCAGCTCAACCAGCTCAACCTGCGAGTTACGTATTTCGTGGCAGTGGGGAAACATAAATTTCATAGGTTAAATTTAAAAGTTAGGTTTAAAACCGGAACGCATATTTTACGTTTAAAATGGTACAAGAGGGTATAATGGGTTATAGACAATATCAAAAGAGTAATATGTATTCTGAAACCAGAATAATTATTAAAAAAACCTCGTTACAATCTTCTAATGATAATTTTTTACTAAATATAGTAATCAATCAAATTACTTACTTAATTTTAAATCATGTGTCAAATTTCATCCAATTGGTGGAAAATATATGTCGATCACTCTGTACTCTTAACAAAAGTCAGGGAGACAAGGGATGTCACAAGTTTTTTTTGAATAGTTAATGTATTGTCATTTTTGAATTTAAATAAATCTTTCCACATAAATTGTTTATTAACCAAGCATCTTGACATAGCACTGGTAATATCTTCATACGAAGATATTTACTACAATTCAGAAGTGGTTCCAACTGGTTATTAGGCAATTTTCGAAGAGTTCTGTGTTGGCGTGATATTCGAGACTGATTTGGTTTTTCTTCTGGTTCCTGAAGTGGTCAGCGACATGGCAGAAGGAGGTAGCCCAAGTAGCACGTTTGAAAATTCAACATCGCAGGGGACTCTGATGGATAAGTTTATGGAGATGATGTTAACTATGGAGCGTAATAGACTAGCTTCGGAAGAAAAGTTTTTAAAATTGCTTGAAAGGTCTACTAACGCACATGAAAATAAAGAATTCCATATTATTCCCGATTTTAGTAAAAGTATAGACGATTTCAATGGAAAGAACCTAGGAAAACCTGCTATGGATTGGCTTAATAGTCTTGAGAGTGCAGCTGTTCTACACAATTGGCCGCAAGAGTTTATTTTAGAAACAGCTAAGATTCATATGATAGGCACAGCTAGAAAATGGTTCACTGAAAGGACTTCTAGAATTAGGACTTTTGAAGATTTTAAAATTTGTTTTAAGAAAACTTATGATTTTAAACTGAGTAAGGATGATATATGGGAAAAGATGAAGAAACGAACTCAAGGTAAAACAGAATCAGTGTATTCTTATTTTCAAGATAAGGTGTCGCTTTGCAAAAGTTTAGGCTATGATTTTGATGAAATCAAGGAGAAAGTAATTGTAGGACTACAAAATAAAAATATTATTTCTGGTTTGATGGCTAAAGATTCAACAGATACCGATGAATTATTACACGATATTGTAAAATTCGAGAAAATCAACAATAAAGCTAATTTTGATAACCACAATAAATATCAAGCTCATCGTAATTTTTGGAACCGAAATAAGAATTATTTTGGTGATTCTGATAATGCTAGAAAAGATTCTACAGAAGGTACTAGTATTGAAACAGAAAATGTTAGTTCTATAAGGGAAATTCAAGAAAAGGTTAAAGAATCTAGACTGATTTGCTACAAATGCAAAGGAAGAGGACATATGAAAAGAAATTGTCCACAAAATACAAATCAATCTTCAGGTTCTGCTAACGTTTCACATGAAGGAAGTTCAAGTCATGCACAATCTTTGGTCTATGATAAAAATAATGGAGTGGATAATATCCAAAAATTTATTAGATCAGTAAAGATTGATCATCATCTAAAGATAACGGGATTTGTAGATCCAGGTAGTGCAGTTTGTACAATAAAAGAAAAAGTAATATCTGCTCACAATCTACCATGCAAACCAACTGATCAAAATTTATTTGGTTTTGGAGGCCAGAGCGTGAAGAGTAAGAAAATCACGAAGTTTATATTAACATTGGATGACGTTGAGGAGGAAATTGAAGCTTTGGTTGTTTCCAATAATTCTCAACCAATGGACTTAGTAATCGGAAGAACTTTTACCGAATTACCTTGGATAGCATACGTTGAAATTGGCGAACATCTACATTTTGGATACAAACATGAAGATCCATTCAGGACCATGAAATGGAAAGAAAATCAACGAAAAACTGAAGTATTGATACAAACTGATGTAAATTTTAAAAGAAATACGATGAATTTTGTTGATATTAAAGTTGGAGAAGAAATTGGAAGTCTATCAGTAATGATGAATCAAAATGTAAGTTTGAAGGCTGGAGATCGTTTCGGTGAAATTCGACGTAATTGCGAAAATGATACTGATTGCAAAACTTATATTGATCATAAGCGAGTCACTATTACCATAGACATGATAAATTTAGATGAAGAAGTACCTGAAGAAGACAAAAACAGACTTTTGGATTTGTTAAATGTTTTGCGATGAATTTGTCTGAATTAGGCTGCACAGACTTAATGACAGTAAATATAAAAGACAACAACAAACCCGTTAAGGCAAAAGCTTATCGTTGTAATTTGGAAAGTAGACAAACTATGAAAGAAACTGTTAACGAGTGGCGTGAGTTTGGTATACCTAGTACGTGATACGAACTCATCATATGCGTCACCAGCATTTCTCGTCTGGAGAGAAGAGACTCGTTGTAGATTTTCGAAGATTAAATGCTCAAACCGAGTTAAAGACCTTTCCAATTCCTCATATTGACGAT
The DNA here is from genome assembly GCA_949126875.1 of Lochmaea capreae. NCBI lineage: Eukaryota > Metazoa > Arthropoda > Insecta > Coleoptera > Chrysomelidae > Lochmaea > Lochmaea capreae. Next base: position 22,858,996 of record OX421409.1, on the reverse strand, counting down.
TGTTTTGAGTTGTTAGCTGGTTGTAAAATATTTTGTACATTGGATTTGATGTCAGGTTATTTGCAAATACCTCTTGACGAAGAATCAAAATCGAAGACAGCTTTTATCTATCCCGATGGTACGGCTGAGTTTGAAAGAATGTGTTTTGGTTTGGTAAATGCACCTTTTGAGTTTTCGAAACTCATGTGTTTGGCTCTAGGACCTTTAAGAAATACGGTTGCTGTATCGTATCTAGATGATATTTTAATCGGAGCTATAAATTGGACCGAAATGTTGGATAAACTGCGACAAGTATTTGCTGCGATATTGAAAGCAAAATTAACTTTCAAACTTGATAAATGTGAATTTGGAAAGAAATCTGTGAAATTTCTTGGTTTTCAATTGACTGCAGATGGAATAATTCCTGGAGGAAGAAAAATAAATGCTATTAGTGAGTTTCCGATACCGAAGAATAAACACGATGTTAGACGGTTTCTAGGATTAACTGGATTTTTCCGCAGATTCATCAGGAATTATGCAGTGATAACAAGACCAATATCAGATTTAACAAGAGGAGACACAACTTTCTCGTGGCAACAAGAACAACAAAAAGCTTTTGAGGATTTAAAAGACTTGTTGCAAAAAGCACCAATTTTACAATTGTATAGTCCCAAAGCCAAAACGGAACTTCATTGCGATGCGTCTAGTTTAGGTATCGCAGGAATGTTGTTACAAGAGGGTACAGATGGTAAAATGCATCTTATATATTGTGTATCCAAGAAAACGAGCGATGTTGAGAAGATGTATCATTCTTCCAAACTGGAGTTGTTGGCGATAGTATGGTGTGCTGAGAGACTAAGACCAATGCTGTTGGGTATAAAATTTACAGTTGTAAGTGATTGTCAAGCTTTAGTATTTCTAAATGCGAAAAAAACTCTTCTACCACAAATCGCTAGATGGTATACTACTCTGGCAGAGTATGATTTTGAAATCAGGCATAGAGCTGGTGATAAAATGTCTCATGTAGATAGCTTGAGTAGAGCACCTGTTGAAGAACCATCCGAAGAGGGTATGATCGAAGAAGTATACGAAAATAGATTAAATATGTTTGTAATTGTAACCGAGGAAGACAGAGTGTTGATGATTCAAAAGAATGATGAAAGGTTGAAACAGATTGTCGAAATAATACAGAAAGAAGACAGAAGTAAAGAAGAAGAGAACATAATAAAGAACTATGCAATAGAAAATGGAAGGTTATACAAAGAAATAAAAATAAACGGAGAAAATAAATGGCTTTATGTGATTCCAGATTCTATGAGGAAAGCAACGGTTGTGAAATACCATGATTTAATGGGTCATTAGGCATTAGATCGTACCGTATCTGCTATTTTAAGAAAATTTTGGTTCAAAGGAATTCGGAGATATGTGAGAAGACATATTCAGGGATGTTTTGAGTGTTTTCTTACTAAAGTTCCGGGTGGAAAGAAAGCTGGAATGCTATGTTCACCAAAAATTCCTGAAAGACCAATGATTAAAATTCATATTGATCATCTTGGACCTTTTCCTAGAAGTTATAGCGGAAAAATGTATGTACTCGTGATCGTTTGTGCTTTCTCACGATTTGTCAAATTATATCCTTTGAGAAGTACAAGATCAGAAGAATCGATAAGGCAAATAGAAATTTTTATAGATCAGTATGGAGCACCAACAGTGATTGTAAGCGATCGAGGAACAGCTTTCACAAGTACTGAGTTTACACATTTTTGTAAGAAATTTGATATTAAACTGAAGCTAATTGCTGCACAGTTTCCGCAAGCGAATGGAATGGCTGAAAATAGAATGAAAACTATCGTACCATGCATTGTATCTTCAGTAAATTTTGAAGATGAGAAATGGGACAGAACTTTAAGTTCAGTAGAGAGAAAGTTGAATAGCGCAGTTAATAAAACTACTGGGTTTACACCATTCGAATGTCTCTATGGATTTCAACCAAATTTCGAAGATGCAGGACTTGTACATTTTGCTGAAAGAAAAGCTGAAGAAACAAGACATGAAGAAATCAGAAATAAAGTAAAAGAAAATTCAGGAAAGAACCAATGTAAATACAAAATGTATTATGATAAAAGACGGTATGAAGTTGTTAAGTTTGAAGTGGGCGATATTGTAGCAGTACGTAAACCACATGTGGCTACTGGACAACCAACAAAAACTCAACTAAAATACCGCGGACCATATGTTGTTATTGAAATACTTCCTGGAAATACCTACAAATTAGAAAAATTGAATAAAGAAGATGGAGGATCGAATTTGAATACAGTAGCTCAGGTATGTCAAATGCAAATCTACAGAAATGCAGAAGAAGATGATTACGAAAATGATGGCCAAGAAGAACAGGAAGAAAGAGAATTCGAAATCATTGAAATAGCGGAGCATGAAGATAAAGAAAGCGACGAAGATATTGATGATAGCGGAGAAGAATGGAAACCCAAATCTGATGACGAAACAGAAGATGCTGTTAATGTCGAAAATATAAATTCTAACAATAGACCAAAAAGAAAAGTACAAAGGCCTTACAAATTAAACGACTATGTTTGAGGACAAACATAATGTTCAGGATGGTCGAATGGTGGAAAATATATGTCGATCACTCTGTACTCTTAACAAAAGTCAGGGAGACAAGGGATGTCACAAGTTTTTTTGAATAGTTAATGTATTGTCATTTTTGAATTTAAATAAATCTTTCCACATAAATTGTTTATTAACCAAGCATCTTGACATAGCACTGGTAATATCTTCATACGAAGATATTTACTACACAATCACCTCTGGATTACAGCGATAATACCCTACATGTGGTGTTTTCAGTTTGGTGTTTTTTTTATTAAAAATTAATTAAACGTCAAACTGACAACTGGTTTAAAAATGTCGCGAAGATTTGGTATTGCATCTAACGATTCAATTAATGATATTATATCTAATAATATACCAAAAAATACAATCAAATCAAAAAAATATGTATGAAAAATATTTCTCGAGTTTTGTGCGACCAGAGAATACGAACTGAATGCTGAAACGAGTTTGCATAATTTGGCTAATATATTGAAAGATTATGCGGTAAATATGAGAAAAGCTGACGGAACTGAATATAAAGAAGCAACTGTAAAAACAATTTGGAATACTACGAGTAAGCTACTCCAGGAAAAATACTTCAATGACTTCAAAAGTGTATTCGACCCGTTTACCAGTGTGATATTCAAAAATGCGCGAGATGCAAGAAATGCAAAACGTAAAAGATTACAGTAGGATCCAAACGACCGAAAATGCAGTTCATCAAATTTGAGTTCAAGTAATTTGGCTAGAATCATTGAATTATGGGATGAATGTACACCAGAAGGTTTACAAAAACATTTTCACCATATTGTAGCTGTTGAGTTAGCTTGGCGAGGTGGTGAACCAGCAGATTATTTCACGATTGAGAAAAATAATGATGGAACGCCAACCAACAGAATTGAATACAATCCATTTCAGTAAAACATGCCAAGGAGGATCGAAAAGTTGTACAAATAGTAAGCGACTTGTTCCAAATATTGCATACGAAAGTGCATGCCCTGTTCGGTTATTCCATACATTATTGTCCAAAAGCGGGAAAATATTACTTCCAGTCGCCTATTCTTGAGACCAAATCGTTTCTAGAAATCCGAAAGTGACACATGGTTTGACAATATACCGGTAGGCAAGAACACAATTAATATGTGGACCAAATCATCCGCGCAAGCTATTGGTTTGGACACTAAGGGCGCGTTGTATCGAACACCTAAACTCAGTTTAATGATAACTGGTGTTTAGACTGTGACATACTAATTTATTTATTATCCCAATTACATCAGTTATCATTAAACCGAGTTTAGGTGTTCGATACAACGCGCCCTAAGTGTAAAAAGATATCCAATCATTCGAACAGATCAACTGCAGTTAGCCATTTGGCAAATAAGGGAATTCCTGAACAGCAATTAATAAAAATAACCGAACATAGCAGCTCTAATTCAATTAAATCGTACTTGAATATTAACCAAGAACGCCATGGTGAAATAATTAACACCATGCGAGGAATTTCTTCAACAGTGAAAATTAACAATCCGTCAACTTCAGCATACTCTTCTTCCAATTTAATATTTACCAATTGTACTTTTCACAACTGTAGTTTTAAATAAAAATGAATAATATTTGTTTGATTGAAACTAATAAATTTTGTATTGAAAATTATTAAATTGATAATAGCCCAAAGCCGCAAGCCGAGGGCTATTATTTTTGAGCTACACGTTTTCAGCATTCTCTATGACAAAATTATCTCGGTATTATCAAGACCCTAGGGGTATTACTACTGATAACTCCTTTAGAAAAAATACGTAGCTCCTAGTTTATCCCGTTTATTGGTTCATTTTCGTATCCAAAGCTTCTGTTCAGTAAAAAATTAAAGGTAATCGAAAACAAGATAACGAGATAGATATTTTTTACCCTGTATCAACTGAGAAAAATTTCCAAAATACTTGTGTTCATTTGAGAACATATATAATATGGCTTAAGATTTATTAAAATTGAAGAAAAATACAAAAGGTATTAGCAACTAGCTTCAACAACAAAACTGCTTATTAGTTTCAGTATCATGCAAATTAACAAACATTTTAATGAACTTCTGTCCTTGGCACCTCTAATGAGCCTAATATATAAATCTTAGGACGCCATATTTATTCACAAACACTGAAAGATTTCTTTTCTCTACTAAAATAGTCAACAGAAGTTAACCTACAGATATCTACGTTATGAAATGTAGATGGCGTCGCTCTGAGGTCCACACAAAACAAAATTTGTGCGTCGCACACACTCGATCGAAGAGTGCCGCGATATCGCGCATAATCGTTCCGCAACCCCAGGATATTCCTTCTTACGTAAAGGGCAGTAGACGGAACAGTTGAAAGACGATGGCTGATAAAAAAGTGAACGAATTTTATACACGGCCACCAGTTTTAAGCAGATGGGAAGGATTCCAACAATTTCTGTGGAATCCTGAGACTAAACAATTTCTTGGTAGAACAGGGGCTAGTTGGGGTAAGTCGTGATTCTTATAGTCTCATTTTACTGCGGCTCAATAACTGGTTTTTGTCTTTCATTGCTTCAATTTTACGATTTGTAGAATTTCTAATTTGAAAATAGAGCAGTATTTGCAATACAGTATATTTGAGAATTTGTATAAAAATTAAACAAACATTTTTTTAAACAAAACATCATCATCCTTTAATAGTTACGTAACAGAAATCCAGAATACTCCATGCAGTTTTTGAAATAAAAATTACAGTCAAATTCGCCCTCTGACCTTTCCAAAAGAAAAATGCCAAAGGCAATGAACATTCCAACAAAAATTTGATTTCATCCACTAAGCTTTTACCTTAATATCCCAAGCATCAGATTATAAACTTTATTGGGTGTTTTTATATTTGTCCCACTTTTTTTGACAAATTTAAACTTTTCATAATGGCGTCTTGTATGTAGATAATGGAGGACGCCGCCCGTTTTAGCGGAATGGGCATTCACTACTCTAATGAAATATTAACATTATAGCTGTTGAAAGTTAATAATGGTTTTTCGGGATTTGTAAATTTGAATTTAACGAAAAATTAGGTTGAAGATGTTTCGTAATACAGAACATCGTAGCGGAGTGGGTGTACCCACTTTTTTGTTATATCTATTTTTGTTCATAGCTATGTTTAATTATATAATGTATACATATTTTTTTTGAAACATTACTTGGTTTATTTTCTGTGGAAAAAAATTGAAATAAAAATAGCCAATAACGTTCAAGTTAAGCTTGACCCAAATACAAAATTGTTGGTTTTACAAAAAAAAAAGTTTCAGATTTTCAATCATTCATCCACGTACTTTGGAGATTACTTGATATATAAATATGTTTATTGAATGCGAGTGTCTGAACTATTAATTATAAACCGATAATTTGTATACTGTTGTGTACTTTATTTTTATTTTAACGAATTCTGTGTGTAGCCAGATAAATAATTGACCTTATTAACACAAATGTCACGGATCATGCATAGTAGCACAAAACGAAATTTTAATGCTTATCTCAGTACAAGAGTATTGGAAATGGGAAACAATAAGAAAAAAACAATGTCCAAAGTATTTGATATTTCTTATTATCAATTATATTGATTTTTAATTGTACACAATTGTTAATAATTTAGTTAATTACAACTATTACATATTGGATATGTTGAAAGTAGAAAGGAACAATTATTTATTGATTATTACATCAAAAAATCTGAATAATATTCATTTCAGAGCATTTAAGGAATATTATTTGTATAATTATTGAATTTTCTTAATATTGTTTTATCTATTTCATTTAATAAAAATGCAAAAAATCATGTGTGCTTATAAGTGTAAAAGCGATAAAATATGCAAAAAAATTGAAAGACGGTTTCAGGAGGCCACGAGGAGCCAAAAAATTAATTTCCTTGTTTCTTCAGGAACTTTTTTGAACTTTGCTATGAAACTGTTACAGACGGATTACTACAAAAGGTATTTAAGTACACTTGTTTTATAATTATGTTTGTCAGCCCATTAGACTTATAGATACCCAATAAATGGGTTCATTTCATTATAAAGGGGAATATTATTCGGTAGTGTTATTAAAGGGGCGTGGCCGTGATGTGTTGTTATCAGGAAAGTTAGTAACATGCACATAAATAAGCAGTAAGTTTGAAATAATCATTTGTTTAAAATGTAATTCTATTACATAATTTCCTTAATAAGGAACGATAAGTCCTAAGGAAAATATTTCCTCTCATATGATAGTATATTCTTCAAGGAGTGTAGAGTGACGGCTATTATTAACGCGGATGAAGTTTCCAAAATGAGCAAGCAAGCGAATGAGTTTTGGAATCATCCAAATGAATAATAGCCATTCTACACAAGTGAAAGACTATACTTTCTCCACCACTATGCATAAAAAGATTCTTCCAATGGGAAACGAACCTCGATCTCCTGCGTAAGAGTCAAGTAACTCTGCTATTGAGCTATCAACCACATTTATTCATTAAAATGTAAAGAACATAGATATAGGCAACTCATATTTTTAATAGAAGCCTTCACATTTTTAAATGAAATTATAACATTAGGAATAATAATAGGGATAACATAAATATAGGTACTTAAACATATTAAATCGCTACTGTTGTCCATTTTGTTCTGTATATATACGTAAAATTATGATTATATAATTATTTTGACGTTTCAAATGACGCGCTGTTAGAAGCGATTTGCGTAGTTAGGTATTTGACGTTTTAAAAGAGATGATTTCTTATAATCATAGAATGTGATTGGCTAACGAGAGTGAATTATTTTTCATTCTTCATTGGTGTGAAGAATTTATATCATTATTCAGCTGAATATGTAAAAATAATTTGTGCACTATTGTTATAGTCGTGGAGAATAGTATATTACTGAACGAGCAATTTATGATTCGCAGGGTCACCCGAGTAAATAATGACCATAAATTGCGAGTTGAATACTATACTTTGCCCACGATTCTTGATTTCTTCATTAAATAAAAGTGTAAATAATGCGAGTGTAGAACTGAAAGTAATAATTTAGTATTTGGTATTTTGACGTAAAAATTAATAAATTTCTGGAATACATCAAATAATGTGACATATAGAGATGGGCGATACTGTATCGATACACCGTACCATTATAAATATATTGTTTTAAAAATATCGTTATGAAAAGTATCAATACTCAAAATTTCGACATTTTATCGATACGATATATTTCAGAAACAAACTTCCTGAACAAAATACGCAGATTTAATAGTTTGTTTCTATGTGCCGGAATGTTGTGTTGTCATAGCAACATATGCTATTTAAATGCGAAAGCGTGAATTACCATATTTCACTCTAGTGATATATGGGTACCAAATACTTTTAGTAAGGAGGTGAAATATTGACTTACTTTTAAGTGGTCGTGAACAAAATATATTATTCATTATACTTTGGTCGAATAATGTACGATTCATTCATGAAATTAACGTATGTGGATGGAAAGTTTATTCTTCAATAAATTATTATTGTAAAAATTCTAAACTTGCATTGGTTTGAAAAACTTTGTAACTTTATGGTTTTGGGGTACCAATCTATAATATATTGAGCAATGAAATCTGTTGACGCAATTTTTTCTTCATAAAAGACGTATGCAATAGTCTACTACAGCTTTGACTAACTTTTATTTCTCCAAGATATTCCCTTATTGCATTTTAAATTCGCATAACACACTGAAGAAGTTATCAAGTAAGACATATATTATGTTAGGTGGGATTTTACAGAATGGAGAAATGTCATTGTGTATAACTTTTTTTTTTCATCTTCTTATAATTCAAAAACGATATTATCGCTTTATCAAACTTCACTGGCTAGACCGCGTTACTCTCTTAAAAGCATTGCGTAGTTGAGAGTTAAGTAGCTGTAACACAAATTATAGTGCTAAACAATTTCAATTGAGATCCATTGACGGTATATTGATGGAACATTTATCACTTAGTTAATATTCGTACTACGTTGCCAGATTTTCCGATTTACGGGAAACTGAATCAAGTCCCTCGGAAAAATCTTGGTTGGTACTTGCTATTATTTTTTTAGCTTTTATTGCTATGATTATTAGCTGCATAACTAATCCAATTGTTCTTCATACCCTAAGTGTGTGATTCACTTTTGATTTATTATGTGACATCACCCATGTTTAGATGTTTATTCATATTCTGTTATACATTTTAATGTGCTTCAAATCAGTTTTTGTTTTTTTATATTGGTCTCTGAAATTGACCAATTGTTTATTCTAGAATAAATACCGACAGAATCTCTTATCACGTTTAATCTAGGACACGGAAACAAATGTTTGGCTGTTAGCCGGAAATTGCAGAAATTACATATTGGTCTATGTTCACCAATTAACAAGTGGGAGTGTGTAAATCGTGTTTGACCTATTCTTAGGCGACAGAGAATAACTTCTTGTCGCGCACATCAAGTTAAATGATTTACCTTGATTGTTGAGAGAGTTGTTGAATCAAAAATATTTTTTGTATATCCAGTACTGGAAAATCTTTTCTCAATGGACTTGATGGCACTTAACGAGTCAGAACATATCAAACATTGTTGGTGTTGAGAGTCCATCACATTGCACTGCCATTGTGGGGCTTGTACTGAAGGCAGGGTTGGGTAGTCTTAGCGCTGCCATTTGGATTTTGTCAGACTATTTAAGCCTAGAGGGTCTACAGGAGTTACGGACAATAGCACCGTAGTCCCATCTCCCCTGGATCATAGATTGGCAGAGTTACAGCAAAATTTCTCTATCAGAGCCCCAGTTAACCGTGCATCTAATAATATTTTGTGTTCTTTTAGACTTTTCTGCTGTTTGTATGATATGTTCTCCCCAGTATCATTTTTTATCAAATACCAACCCAAGTACCCTAATGCAGTTCTGGGAAAGTATTTGGTGATTGTGAAGATAGAGTGTTGGATCTGAGTGTATAGTACGGAGACGATAGAAATGCAAACATTTGGTTTTCTCTTGAGGAAACTGAAATCCTTTTGATTTTGTTATTTTTCATATGGAGTTGATTTAGTTGTTCATCTCTTCATTGATAACGTCCATTGACTAGTGTTTCTGTGGAATAATTGGATCATCTACATACAGGGTGTACCAACCTTACGACAAACTTCGATATATGGGTTATTTTAAGAGATATCAAAAAATGTTATCAACAAAAATAGTAGATGTCTTTAAGGTCCATATTTTGAAATTATATCGAACTATACAGAGTGCTGCATAACGCCGTTACAAACCAAACATATGATTTTTTAAATGGGAACCCCTGTATATTATACCGAATTCGGATTGCTCTCATTTTTTTGAAGCTTTTGATATAAGGTTTTGCTACATTATACAGAGTCCTTCAAAAGATATGGGCACGTTTATGTGAAAATCGTAGGTAAATCAACACTCTGTAGCTTATTGTACGTTGAAGAAAAAAAAAATTATTTTGCCTGACAGAGTTTCGTAATATGATGCAATATTTCCCTGTAATATTGAATTTAGATTATTTTCTTTTTTGTATACAGGGTGGAAGGAAACTCGAACCTGTCATTTTCTTTCTTCTTTTAAATGGAACACCCTGTATTTTATAGCAAAAATGAAATCTTCGATTATGTTACTTTAATGTTTGTGAAGCATTCCCTATACCCAAAGTTTATAAAAACGGAGTTATTTTGTAATACTTATTGTAAACTATTAACTTATTGTGTGAAAGCAATAAACGTTGAATGTAACAAAGAATCCTAAATAGTAAATTTTCATAAATTATTTATTTTAAGCAGAACAAGTCACCAAAAGTATGATCCCAACCGTGATATTAAACTAAATGTTCAGTGTTCACCGTTAACATCAATGCAATGCTGTAAACCATTACATTTTCTCAGTAAGCGTTGACAAAATTTGACATAAACGCAGTCGTTTTTTTTATTTCTTAAAAATAGCAGTAATTAAAAGTGTCTCCTGCATTTCATAGTTTTCTCAAATAAAGTAACAATTATTGAGGATGAATAGTGTACATTTTTTTACTCAAGAAATGGTAGACATGATTTGGGTATTGGGTGAATGTAACACAAATTGTTTGCTTGCATCTAAAGTTTATCTTCAAAGATTTCCAGACCGGAAAGCACCCAACAAAAGAGCATTTGAAAAACTAATGGATCGTTCCAATCGCACTGGTGAATTAAAATACGAAAAAAAAAGACGTAGCAAAAATAGTCTTAACTGAGGAAAATGAAATTAAAGTACTCCTAAGTATTGTAGAGGATCCGCATACAAGTGTGAGAAATATTTCAAAATATAAAGACATGAGTCATGGCACGGTTCAAAGAATCCTAAAAAAACATAATTTTCAATAATACGCAGCTTCTAATCCAAATGTCGTCTCAACTCGTAATAACCAATGGAGGTGGTCATTAAATGTTTGGGGTGGAATTCTAGGTGATCATGTGATAGGACCGTATTTCTTTGATGAAAGAGTAACTGGTGCGGTTTATTTAAATTTTCTTCAGAATCATCTGCCAGTTTTATTAGAAGAAGTTCCACTTAATATTCGGAGACAAATGTGGTATTTGCATGATGGTGCGCCTGTTCATAATACTGCGCCTATACGAGATCATCTCAATACCGAATTCCAAAACAGATGGATCCTAACCAACTGATTGGCCAGCTCGGTCTCCCGATTTAACAAAAATGGATTTCTTTTTTGGGGTTTTATGAAAAATGAGGTTTATAAAACTCCCCCGACTACTAGAGGGGACATGAAAAGGAGAATCAGAGCGGCATTTCGATCTGTTAACGTTGATATGCTGAGAAATGTTAGTCAATCATTTGAACTAAGACTGCAGCACTGCATTGATGTTAACAGTGAACACTTTGAACATTTATTTTAATATTACGTTTAGAATTATACTTCTGGTGACTTGTTGCGCTCAGGATAAATTGTTTATTAAAATTTATTATTATTTAAGATTTTTTGTTACATTCAACGTTTATTCCTTCCACATAATAGGTCAATACTTATAGTTTACAATAAATATTACAAAATAACTCCGTGTTTATAAACTTTGGGTATAGGGAATGCTTCACAAACATTAAAGTAACATAATCGAAGATTCCATTTTTGCTATAAAATACAGGGTGTTCCATTTAAAAGAAGAAAGAAAATGACAGGTTCGAGTTTCCTTCCACCCTGTATACGAAAAAGAAAATAATCAAAATTCAATATTACAGGGAAATATTGCATCATATTACGAAACTCTGTCAGGCAAAATAAATTTTTTTTCTTCTACGTACAATAAGCTACAGAGTGTTGATTTACCTACGATTTTCACATAAACGTGCCCATATCTTTTGAAGGACTCTGTATAATGTAGCAAAACCTTATATCAAAAGCTTCAAAAAAATGAGAGCAATCCGAATTCGGTATAATATACAGGGGTTCCCATTTAAAAAATCATATGTTTGGTTTGTAACGGCGTTATGCAGCACTCTGTATAGTTCGATATAATTTCAAAATATGGACCTTAAAGACATCTACTATTTTTGTTGATAACATTTTTTGATATCTCTTAAAATAACCTATATATCGAAGTTTGTCGTAAGGTTGGTACACCCTGTATAGTAATCTTTCTATATTTTCGTTTATCTTGTGAAGAAGAAAATTAATTGCTACTGCAAAAAGAGAAACGCTGAGTACCGAACCTTGTGGAAAATATCTATCTTCAAGAAATTTTTCAAGAGTACTGATAAGTTTCCCCTAAGCCCCCATGTATGCAACTGTTTCAAGATAGAGTGGCGCCAAATTCTATCATAGGTTTTTTCGCGGCCGAAACTTGCTATTCTCTGTTACGACTGTCCCATTTTCCAAGATTTAATTTTTGGGTATATTGAAAGTGTTTTTTCCTATCACTTCAATCCTTCATATGTCACCAGGATTCAATTGGGGGGACTGAAATTTTTTGGTTTGTTGAATTATTTTTCTGGTGACAGCCATGCACTTTTTGAAGATGATAAAGTTTTGAATTGTAGGATATCTGTTGCATTAGTTCATTGGCCTATTCCTTTCGGCTTTTGCCCTGACAATATATTTATTCCACCAGGGAACGGGGCGATGTGACATCAAAGGTTTGGATTTAGGGATGCTACCCTTGTCGATGTTTATTATGAATATTTCGTTTGCATCTTTTATATTATTAGGGAGCGTTAAGATATTGATAGAATTTATCTATCCTATAGTTGGCTCTTCTCTCCTGCCATTTTTTATTATGGGAAATGCTTGCTCTTGAGTGTTCAGTTATTTGTTAGGGGATAATGGTCATCAGACCTCACGACAGTCAGGTTCTGATGAAAAGCCAATATACCCCTTAACTCACTTAACAGAATATGCTCCTGATATTCAAAACTTTTAACGGGAATCGATTACTCACATACAGTGTGACCCATTTTGTTTGGAAGCACCCCTATGAAATCCGCATTTTTAAACCGATTTTGATTTAGTCTTTTTTGTTAGATTCAGTATTAAAATCAGTATTTGAGCACTAATTTTCATACCATAATAGCTATTTTCAAGGCCCTCTATGTTAATTTTTCTTTGCCTAAAAAAGACGAAAGTATATTAGGAATTTTTTTTTCTCAAATATGACTACACCACTGGATTCAGAATCATCACAAATGTAAACTATCAAAATTTAATAAAAAAAGTTTTAATAACAACAAAGTTATCACTACATGAATTTGGAAAAGATTGTTTTTTAATTAATTTTTTACTAAGAATGTAGACACATTTTAAAAATGGCAACATGGTAAACAAAAACTAGTACTCAAACAAATTGCACTGTAAAAATTCGAAGCCGATAACTTAACCCGTTCTGGAGTTAGAGCTCCTGAAAGTAATGTAAAATTGTGCTCAATAATTTCATTTATTACCAAAATGAAATCAACGAGTATGAAAATACAAATTAACAACTCTAAAAAATAACAGTTTGATCAAAAGGATAATAATTTAACTCTAAATTTGCAACTTAGTTTTTGTAATGTTCTCAGCTTTATTATGTCCATAATTAGATATTAAAGCCATTTTTACAAAATTCAAACAAAAGTCGGAAGTAGGCTTTGATTTTGACATTTCATTTATGTCAGTCAGTAACATTTGTATGAAATAGTAAGTACTAAATGTTGTAAATAATTACCTATTCTTGACTATTCAAGACAAAGTTGAAATTGTACGTTTTTACAATGATAGAAGTGAACGAGAAGTAACAGAAATATTTAATCGAAGACATCGAGATCGCCGTATTTGCTGCTCTGCAGTGCACAAAATTAAAAAAGTATTTATTTAGACTGGAACAGTGACCAAATGTATTTAAAAAAAAAACCTGCAAGGAAGAAATTTTAATGACCGTGTTGTCATAGACTACTTTGCCAACAATCCAAATGTTAGCTTAAGAGTCGCTAGTTTAGAGCCTTGCCTAGAGAAAACAATAGGCGATGATTAAAGAGAAATTCAATACGACCGTTTAAACCGAAATTTCTCCACACTTTAAGGGCAGGTGATACAGAAAAACGCATGGAATATTGTTTGTGGGCTCAAGGTGAATACCTTAATTCAAGAAAATTCTTAGCCAGTGTTATGTTTAGTGATGAAGCCACGTTTACCACCAATGGCGTAGTTTCATCACAAAATTTAAGATATTGGGCACCTGAAAATCCTAACTGGGTAATAAATTGCAAAAGCCAATATTCTGAAAAGGTGAATGTTTGGTGCGGAATTTTAAAAGACAGGATAATAGGTCCATTCTTTTTTGAGGGTAACATGAATGCCAATAGCTTCATGGAATTCTTGGAAGGTGAGTTATCCGCAGTGATTGACGAACTGCCACTAGCAGAAAGAAGAAATTTGATATTTCAGTTAGATGGTTGTTCTGTACACTATTCTAGGATTGTCAGGCAGTGGCTTAACGAAAAATTTCCAAACAGTTGGATAGGTCGCGAATGGCCTCCTAGATCGCCCGATTTAACTATATTCGATTTTTATCTGTTGGGTCTTTTGACACAAAAAGTGTATAAGACACGTCCAAGGAATAGAGCAGAACTGTGTGACAGAATACGACAGGCGTGTGCTGGAATAACGCCACATGAAATAAAAAAAGCGCTAAGACATAGTCGCAAACGATATGAGAAATGTGTGGAAATTAACGGAGGTCTAGTCGAGGCTACAAAAATGTAGAATTAAATTATCATTAAGTAGTTTAATAATTAAAATGTATTATTAGGTGTTAATTTGTATTTTCATCACATCAGCCCAATTTCACATTACTCTCAGAACCTATAACTCCAGAACGGGTTAAGTTATCGGCTTCGAATTTTCACAGTGCAATTTGTTTGAGTACTAGTTTTTTTTACCATGTGGCCATTTTTAAAATGTGTCTACATTCTTAGTAAAAAATTAATTAAAAAACAACTTTTTCCAAATTCATGTAGTGATAACTTTGTTGTTAATAAAACTTTTTTTATAAATTTTGATAGTTTACATTTGTGATAATTCTGAATCCAGCGGTGTAGTCATATTTGAGAAAAAAAAATTCCTAATATACTTTCGTCTTTTTTGGCAAAGAAAAATTAACATAGAGGGCCTTGAAAATAGCTATTATGGTATGAAAATTAGTGCTCAAATACTGATTTTGATACTGAATCTAACAAAAAAGACTAAATCAAAATCGGTTGAAAAATGCGGATTTTATAAGGGTGCTTCCAAACAAATTGGGTCACACTGTATATATACAGGGTGGGGCACTATGAAGGAACTATTCTCTGGCGTCTTAATGGCAAAAAAAATTGGAGAAAACTAGACGTAGAATTAAGTAGATTACTTGGGACTATAATTTAAAAATGTGTTGGAATATACAGGGTGCCCCAATAAAGCGTGCCGTATCAAAGTTAGGTTTTTTTAAATGGAACACCCTGTATTCTATCACATTTTTGAATTGTTCTATTAAAAATAATGTGAGTTCATTAACATTTCCCTATACCTATCTAGTTCAGTTTCCACGATAAATCGATTTTACATAATTTGTAGACCCTCCGAAAGAATACAATACCTTCAAAATAAAAACGAATAACCACATTTGCTTCACACTATCTCACTAAAAGCTTTTAACATTCTGTTTCCAATATTTACTGCTATGCTATAATATACAGGGTGTTTTTAATATGACAGTATAACACTAACCATTTAAAACATAAATTTCTGGCTTAATATAAATGAAACACCCTGTACCTGTTGGGTCTGTTGAACGTGGGAATTTATTACCTTTCAGTTGGTATTAGAGTTGCCTATATCTAACTCTGATAGTTTTCGAGACATTTTAAATTTGTTTCTTAATATTCAATTATTTGCCGACATCTAGTTCCTATGACTTGATACTCCGATGAAAAGTTTTTGAAAATTTAAAATTTGTTATTTTGACAGAAAGTGCTTTGTTGTATGATTTATTTTTGATAAATTAAATGGCTTTTAAATTAGAATTTTACTAAGGGTAAGTACACTATTATTGGGCATGCAGATACAATAAGCTTTAAAATTATAAAAAAATAACTACAAAAAATTTAAAGGTGTTCAAAGTGACGCCCATCTTGTTGGACACAAATTTGAACTCTTTTAAAAAAGTTATTGTTCACTTTCTTTAACATTCCTGGTGTTACTGTTTGAAACGCTCTCCTTATCTTATCCGTTATATTCTCAGGAGTGGTTGGCTCTGTATTGTAGACAATACTTTTTATGTAACCCCAAAGAAAACAGTCTAAGGGCGTCAAGCATGGGGACCTTGCGGGCCAAAGATAAGGACCCCCTCGCCCAATCCATTTTGTGGAGAAATATTGTTCAGGTAACGCCGGACAATTACACTGTAATGAACAGACGCACCATCTAACTGCAGCCACATTTTTTGTTTTGTAGCTAGTGGAACGTCATCTGAAAGTTTTGGTAGTTTGTTACGTAAAAATTTACGAAATTTTCTTCCAATTAGCGTTCCATTGAAAAAATAAGGCCCTATTATGTGGGTTCCAACGATTCCTGCCCATACATTTAATGACCAACGATGTTGATGATCAACACTTCGGAAGTAATGCGGATTTTCGTCGTTATAGTACTGAAAATTATGTCTGTTTACTAAACCGTTTTTATGAAACGTAGCTTCATCCGTAACCAGAACAGAATAAAAAAAATTTTCAGACCCTGCCACTTTGTCCATAACCCATAAACAAAACTTAATACGATTTTCAAAGTCCCTATCAAATAGTTGCTGGTGCATTTGAATATGTTAGGGATGAAATTTGTGTTTTTTAATTATCCTAGCGACACTTCTCTTGCTTATACCTACTTGCTCACTAATACATCTCTGACTAGTATGTGGATTTTCAACAAGCGCGCCCATTACTTCAAATTCTGAATCGTCTGTAATTGCAGATTTTCGTCTAGAATTTTTTTTATATTGTACGCTTCCAGTAGTTTTGAATACTTGCAGTAGTCTTTCAAAAACATTTCTGTTAGGATGATTTCTATTTGGAAACGTTTGAGCGTATAATCTACTTGCTAAAAAACAGTTCTCCTGACACTCACCAATAATTAAGATCATTTCTATTCTTTCTTCGTTAGAGTACTTTTTCATGTTTAACCAGGGATTAATAAATATGTCAATTATTAAAACTTAATAATACATCAACACTATACAAATACAATACACAAATACACACTATACAAATTTATAAATTTATTTGACAGATGGAATGGTATTAAAATAATATCTGTTTGAACGACATTTCATAGGTAACTAGATGCCAGATAAGTGAATAATATCAAAAACCAAATACAGTACACAGCCACCCACTTCAGAGGACATGAAGAATAGGATAATGCGAGCTTTTTAAAGAATAACACCAGAAATATTGATAAAAAATAAACAATAATTATTTTAAAAGAGTTCACGCTTGTATCTAGCACGATAAGCATGATTTTGAATACTTTCTTTAAATTTTTTATATAGTTATAGTTTTTATATAGTTAAGTTAACAAATTTTTAATTTTTAAAAACTTTCCATCTGAGTATCATGCCATAGGTAACTAGATGTCAGCAAATAATTGAATATTAAAAAACAAATTTAAAATTTCTCGAAAACTATCAGAGTTAGATATAGGCAACCCTAATACCAACTAAAAGGTAATAAATTCCCACGTTTAACAGACCCAACAGATACAGGGTATTCTATTTAAATTAAGCCAGAAATTTATGTATTAAATGGTTAGTGTTATACTGTCATAATAAAAACACCCTGTATTTTATAGCATATCAGTAAATATTGGAAACAGAATGTTAAAAGCTTTTAGTGAGATAGTATAAAGCAAATGTGGTTATTCGTTTTTATTTTGAAGTTATTGTATTTTTTCGGAGGGTTTACAAATTATATAAAATCGATTTGTCCTGGAAACTGAACTAGATAGGTATAGGAAAATGTTAATACTACGTTTTGCATTGAAAGCCGAGAATATCATAACAAATCTTCCGCTCTACAAAATGAATTGAAAGTTTGTCTGAGGCTGAGGAACAGCGAGTGCGTCAATTTATTAGTGAAGTAAAGTGTATTCTTTAATTAATGGTAAATTCACTTTATTTGCTGATGTCACTAGTGTAACCTGGAGTAGTTCAGATATACCAACTTTATTTTATACCATAGGCGAATATCTTATTACTATTAAGTCCTAGTCTGACTCGAACAGGCTTTGTTTTAACACTGAGAAAACTTTAAGTCTTATCTTACCAAGGAGTTTTGCAGCCTCTCAAACTTTGCAATGGCTTAATATGATCTCCAAATTCTATTAACTTTCTTGGTCTCCGTATTGAAGGTGCCCTTAAATGGTATATACATTTAGACACTTTAGTGAAAAAATTATCCTCTGCTTGTTTTGCCATTAATTCTGTGCCTAAACAGCTTGATTCTTTTACTGCTTTAACAACTTACTACTCTTTGTTCGAATCGCACCTTCGCTATGGTCAGTCTTTCGGAAGTCTTGTAGTTTACACCTCTTCGAATCTATCTTCAAATTACTGTTATGGCTTTGGTAGTAGGAAGCATTGCGAATTTTATTTTGAAAAATACAAAATTTTAACTCTTCCCGCTCTATTCATTTTGAAATGTTTTTGGGTCGAAAATACAATTTATCTGAGAGGCTGATTCATAGTTATCCTACTGAAAGAAATAGTTCCGATATTTATTTAACATTGCCCATCTCTGATCTGGTTAAAAATTTCGCCACCTCCAATGCCAAAAAATTATGCCACCTCCAATGCCAAAAAATTATTCAATCAGCTACCCTCAGAATTAAAAGTAGCAAATACATTTAACGAAGATTGACAGAGGCATTTCTGCTTGAAAAACCTTATTATTCAGTGACAGAATTCTATCCTAGACTTTTGAGTTACATTGGCGTGATTCAATAGTTATGTATGGTATACGGTATTATAATATTGTATTATAGTATAGTCAGTCTTTTTTTATATTTTGTTGTGGATTTTTATTTTTATATTTTATATATTTTTAAATTATGTTGCTTTGTCAATAAAATTGTGAAATTTTTTATGGCAATAAAGCATATCTCTTTTCCTCCCCTTTTTCCTTCTTTTAAAAGAAACACAACTAGAATGTTCGGTTATGTAGCTTTAATATACATACTCTATATCAAAATATTTTCTATAAGTCCCTTGAGGTGTATTCATTATTCTTTTGGTTAATTTTCTTGGAAATCAAACCGCAATATTTTTTATATTTTCAATTCTACGTTTCGGTAGCGTTCCAGCTAACATTTTAAAGAATAATTAAGTTTTTATATAATTCTGTCACCCTACCTGACACTACAAAAAATTCGACAACTAGACAATCAATAATATTTTGAAGATCAGGACCATATCAGGACTGCAAAAAATTTGTTGTCAAATTTTCTTAAGGCCCATTCACAGTAGATAATATCCTTGGTAAAATGTGAAATCAAATATTTTTCGTGCAATCGGACGCGAAGTCAGTATTTCGCGTTGGATTTCGCGGCCGTTACCCATAGCAACGGCTGCGAAACCAAACGTCACTTCCAAATTTGACATTTCTAAAACACTACAAAGACAAGGATTATTTTTATTGAATACCAACAAATACATGAGTACTTATATTATTTAGGATTAATATTAACATTAATTTTACAGTTTGTATTATTACTTATATTTACTCCAGAAGTTGAAGTAAGAACTGTCAAAATATTTTGTATATATTGAAACATATCATTTCCATAGCACACATTGTTAAATAAATTAAACTGCTGTTGATTTTAGAGCAATGATATATTTATTTACATAATTATCTAGTTTAATGATTTTAACGATTTCACGGAAAATAGTGTGTATGCCATGGCCGCGAAACTTTTTAACGACCTCAAGATTATCTTGCCTCGGACGCAAACGGCCTCGGCGATAACTGTTCTTTCGGTACGTTAAAAAGGTATTTCGCGGCCTAAGCATACAAATAATTATTATTGTATGACATTCTAACAATATTATAGTCTACTAGGAATGGGATCCAGTGAAGTGCACGCTCCAGAAACGGTTTTATTGGGATAGCGCTTTTTCGCTTATTTTGGAAATATTGTTAATAAACACGCGTTTGGTAGTACTTTTTTGTATGGTTATTTTTGTTTTTAAATTATGTCTAAATCAGTTTTGTGATTTTGTGTATTGAAGTGAGAAACCTGGATAAAAACTTATGATACTATCCTGTTAACGGCGGGTGAATGATTTAAAATTTCTGTTTCTAACATTGGTAACCAAATTTGACTACATTTGGGTAAAATACTAGCTACACATTTAGTTATATTGAAGCACTTTCTTTGATTTGTCGTCTTTTATTATTGGGCTCTTAAAATATTATGCATGCACCTCTTCCCAAGAATGTTTGGAAATACCTGACTTGAAGAGCTCCTTATCTTTAATATACTTTTTGTGTTCATTCATCCGGATTTTCAATGGTCTAGATGTTTCACCCAAATAAAATTTGTTGCATTCACAGGATATCTGATATTTACAGCTTTTAGAAGATTGTTCTTTATTTTTTGGTTCAGTTTTTGTGAGATTTAAAGCTAGTTCGAATACTAAATTGATTACCAATTTTCTTAATTCTTTGCGATAAATTCGTAACATACAGTATTGTTAAGTTTTTAAAAATTATGTCAGCTAAATTATTGACAATATTGTTATTATTAATGGGTATTAACAATGAGCCATTATATATATTCCTAATTTATTTGTTAATAAATTCTGTTGGGTAATTATTGTTATTGAAAATTTATTTTAGTGAAGTTTTCTCCTTTGTGAATCCATTAATATGAGAACAAATGATTTTGTCCCTATCGTATGAGGCAAATTTTTTAAAAACCAAGTTGATTGTAAACTATAATTAATATATCAAGATGATTATGCCTAGGTATTAATACTCACATACGGATTATTGGGATAGGGCGGGTCAGAAAATGTTTGGTTAGATGAAGTAGAGATAACAAAAAATATTTTTTAATGATAATATTATACAAAAATCGTGTTTATTCATCTGATCTTGTATATAAAAATAACATTATTCTCACATAAGGCAGAATTTTCCCCACTTATCGTTTTCCCACAATTATCCCTCTCCGTTTAAATTTCTATATGAAAGCGACCCCTTCCGAGGAGTAGGCAGATTGAGATAACTGATAGGTTCAGTGTACGATTAGGGAAGTTAGCAGATTGAGGCCACGAAGTCGTACTGAACCTTGTCCTCCCTAACGTTCCTTGATAATGTATCCAAAGCGGGAGTCTTTTCGAAAATAGAAATTATATGGCTTACCGAAATGTCATGTGTTCCAAAATTCTTCAATACAAACAAACACTAAACACCACAAAGCCAAAGGCTGTCCGTGGTCAAAAGATGTAGTAATTATTTTATCTCATGTATTTCCACCGTTATTCTTCTTTCAATTGTTCACTCAAACCAATAATCTCAAAATTACAACTACAAACTACAAAATTACAAT
Source organism: Lochmaea capreae (assembly GCA_949126875.1). NCBI lineage: Eukaryota > Metazoa > Arthropoda > Insecta > Coleoptera > Chrysomelidae > Lochmaea > Lochmaea capreae. The sequence goes on along the minus strand of OX421409.1, from coordinate 22,837,260 downwards.
CATAAAATACAATACCTTCTGTAGACGTAGATAATAGTATCATACTATTATAACGCTTCACAAATTTAGAAATTACTTTTTAAAGAGTAGACCGTTCACTAAGAAGCAACATCTACTTCTCGGGCTATATGCCCCGACAGATAGTAAATTACACTTCCAAGTTAAACGAGGCCATGGAAGTGATTCTCAACCTCACACCACTACATATGGTGGTGGAAAGTGTTGCAGAAAGAACGAGATACAAACTAAGTAGAGAGGGAAGTATTAAAAAAAACACCTCCTTACTTCTTAGAAATCAAGATACCTGGGACATGCAACAAGATGGTATGATGAAAAGGTATAACTTTTCAAAGACATTCGTCGTTACGGAATTAAGCAACAAGGAAGAATGAGATCCAAATACCATTACCAGACTTGGAAAGAATGCCAGACTGCTCAAAAGCAATAGAATGAACTCTCTAAAAGCTTGGGAAAAACCCCAAGTATCTTTCAAGCGGAAAATTATGCCATAAGAAAGAGTGCCCAGTTCAATATTGACAAAAGATATAGAAGGCAAAAGATGATCATTGTCGGATAGTCAATAAGCCATTCAAGTACTGAGCTCTTGTGTAATCAAATCCAAAATGGTGTAGGAATGCCTAGGCATACTCAATGAACTAGGCGAGAACAATATAGTAATCTTATTGCGGATTCCAGGACAAACTGGAACAGAAGGAAATGAAATAGCAGATAGATTAGCAAAGAGGGGAACCCTTTTGCGGTATCAGCCCCAATGTAATATTGGAAGAAATAGGCAAAGCCGAAGAAAAGAAAAGATCTGGCCATTGCAAAAATCTAGTAGGGCTTAGACAATCAAAGATTCTGATGGGTGGCTACAACCCGTTGAGATGAAATGAATGCATAAGTCGAAGTAAAACTGCAGAGTTTTGACAGGAATCCTAACGGGACATTGCCGCCTGAACTGGCATCTGAAAAAGCTCAAAATAGTGGAGATAGAAGAATGGAGATTCTGTGGCACGGAAGAAGAAACCTTCATCCACATACTTCCGAATTGTACCGCTATTCAGAATCCTAGGTCACAGCACATGGAAGATTATTGGATAGAAGAGGGACATTTACCAAAGTTGAAGCCTGCAAATATCCTTAAATTCCTCAAGGAAATAGAACTAAAGGAGCTACCAGTCTCTGAAACGTTCCTCAGGAACTAAGTAGAAGTAAGGGAGCACAATAGATCTCTTATGTCTCAGTGAATGTCACCCCATCGTACATACATACATACTATATAGATATTGAATGGATATATGAAATTTTATTTAGTATATAGATCTATCGAATTCAATTTGTAAAGAAAATACGTAATTTGTGATTGAAAAGAAGTGTCAATTTGAAAGATGAAAAATTTTTTGGAAGCAAATTTTTTAAGATAGCTATCAGGGTAGAAAATTGAATGTGGGTGGTGATGGTGATGAATTATTATTGAGATTGGAAAAATTGAGAGATTCTTGACAGGAAGGGAAAAGCTAGGAAATTTAAAAAAGCCAATAAAAATGTTTGAAATATTGATTTGGAAATTAACATTGTATTTAAAATAATTTAGAACGTGTTTTATGAATGTAAAATAATATAATCACAAATGATAAATTTGAAGATAAAATATGGAAAATTAGAAGTGAGAATCTGAAGGATTGGTTTTATATCTGACTACAGGAAAGTAGCATTTTTATATAACTTCGGGAGAAATTTGAAGAATTAAAATATTAGAATTTGGAAAACAATAGAAATTTTTTTTGAAGATTGAAGAAGTTTAATAATGGACATTAAAAAAAATCAATTCTTCAAAATATATAGATAGAATACAGATATTTATTTAAGATTTAGAAATTTGTAGTGTAATGAAATTGTGTATTAAATATGGATATATGGGATACAATTTGATTTAAAAGGAATTTAGTTGTGAACCCAACCCTGAGATAGAAATTTTTTTAAATAAATTAACAATTAAAATTAAATAATGATTAAGAAAAAGAACAAATATCAAAATCAATACAATACATAGACATAAACGAGGTTGGTATATATGCAATATATATTAACCAAACATTCTGAGACAACATCACTTGCAGACCGAATTCGGCGTATTTGCGCCTCATCAGTACAAGGTAGATATTATTCGACCAGAAGCTGTGAGAGCATAATCCTGGACTGAAGACCACGCTGAAATCACATTACATTAACCCCAGTGAAGGGAATGCTAAGAATGCGATAACACAGACATCTCCACAACTAACCTGGAAACAAAATTCTATATTGACAAAAACCATCTAGGTTTGTTTTGAAGTTATCTACTTAATCACAGTTTCCTGTAACAATTGGCATACTTAAGTAAAGCGAGTTATCAACAGATGTCATATAATAGTATAATACTATTATAACGCCTTACAAATTTGAAAATTACTTTTCAAAGAGTAGAACAGCAACATCTACTCGTATATCTTGGGCTATATGTCCCACAGACAATGAATTACACTTCACTACAAATTTATACTGGTATGATTCTATCATCTTGGCGTCTATTGATAACGAGCTTTACTTGAATATGACAATTGTCACAGTGAACTGTAATTAAGTAATTAACTACAAAGCCGAGATGGTTGTTTGTCAATATAGAATTTTGGTTTGTGGTTAGTTGTGGAGATGTCGCTATTATCGCATTCTTAGCATTCCCTTCACAGGGGTTAATGTATTAATGTGATTTCAGCGTTGCCTTCAGTCTTTGATTATGCTCTCAGAGCTTCTGGACGGATAATATCTACTTTGTACTGACGAGGCGCAAATACGCCGAAACCGGTCTACAAGTGATATTGTCCCTTCTAATTACAAATCAGATTGTTGGGTTGTATATTGCATATATACCAACCGCGCTTAACTTGGAAGTGTAATTTATTATCTGTCGGCGCATATAGCCCGAGAAGTAGATGCTGCTTCCTAGTGAACGATCTATTCTTTGGAAAGCAATTTTTAAATTTGTAAGCCGTTGTAATAGTATGATACTATTATCTTGACGTCTATTGATAACACGCTTTACTAAAATATGACAATTGTTACAGGGAACTGTAATTAAGTAAACATCACCTTCTACCTACATATTGTCTATTTCTTTTTTTATGAAATATAATGATAATCATATGTATTTATATTTATTTTAAGTAATTATATCAAGAGCAGGTAAGCTATTTGAATATGAAAAAGGTTCAGTACAATCTAGTGATTTCAAACTACGTACTCCTCAAAGCCAACTTTTACCTATATCTTGAACTCAAAAACTCAAATACGTTATTGGACAAGCAATACCGTATTTAAAATGTATACTTCAATTCATTACTAACTCTTTTCCAGATGTTTTAGATTCTTGATATTGGGAAATTGCAAATATTTATGCGATGTTTTGGTTATTTTGTGTCAAAGGATTATGAAAATGGCTTGGGATTTGAGCTAAACGAAACATTGAAAATTATTTATTTCCGTTTGCTCCACTAATAATAATACTGCCATCTCACTTTTGTTTGCTTGCATATTTGGTATTGGAAAAACTGATTAAAAATTTATACACAATCACTGCTTGATTAACAATTTGAAATATGTGAAATTTTAAATCTACACCAACCAATTGTTTCATTATTTATGGATATCCATTTATCCCTCCTCTATTAGTCGTGAGAGGTGATGTTCGGGTGTATATATTGATCGATCTTCTCTCTCTTTCGCTCTTTCGTCCTTCTATTCCCCCATATCCAAAGGCAAAAATAAACTGACCTAGTTACACTTTCTACCGATATGAAACCGAATGAATATACTGCTCGGCTATGCTTCATCTGTTACCATCATCGGGGAAAAACGTGAGGAAGAGTTTTTAAAGCTTAGACTGAAAATTGTTTCCAGTTTAAAGGAAACAAGGGATCTTCAAAATAAAAAGAAACTGTGAGGAAGCATAGGGAAGGTAAACGTATTTAATATGATTTGTCAGTAGCCGTTTGTCGGTGCCGTGTAATGTTTCCATGTCAACAATAATATAATACATTTTTTCCAGACTCCACTTTTTGGTATGATACACATTAGAACAAATTGTGGCTTACATTATCATTTTCTTACCACTTGTATTGATCCGAAGCTACTTGATTTTTATATCATATTACCAATTTTAATTTATTTGTAAAACTAGCTGCGATATCTAGGTGAACGGATTAGGTCATTGCATAAATTTAAATTCACAGTCAGCTCAATAATCAGTAATACAGAGTGTCCCAGAACTTCGTACCAAAAACTTCGGAGATGACAGAGAGAATAGAGATAACTAATTATAGTACTTACTTCATATACAATTTTTTCCTTACCGCCTTCGTTAATGAACTATGGAAATATGGGATTCCAAAGTTGGGAAATAAAAATTGTTTTTTTATAATCATTAAATGGCTTATTGGAAATTCTTAAAACTTCAACCGTTTATACATAATTGCACACTTTTTGGCGTCATGTAAGAGTCCACACTACACTTGTGAACTCAGGTACGGACGGCATCTCGATAAACTTGAGAGTTTAAGAGATAAGAACAAGTTTATGTGGCACTGTACACATTATATTGAATATACGATTACATGAAGCAAATTTTAATTTCACCAGTGAAAAGTTCGGTTTTAAAAAAAAATCGAATAAGAATAGCGAAACTTTATTAACGTTACAACCAATAGATGTTATATTATAATAGTTACAAGTTAAAAAAATTAAAATGCCGGGTCACGCCTGGTTTTGTTTAACATTATCTTTAAGTGGGGGAACGCTGTTGGTTCAGCAGCGTCGGTTATTTTGTGGGAACTCCAAGTACATAACTCCTTCACCCTTAGATGAGAATCCGGGGTTTAACAACTGGATTCGATACTTCTGCATCCCTCGTAGCTGGTTCCATATTTTTCTTATTGTAATATTTGTAATATCTAGTGTAGTAAATAAAATAAACTACGATAATAGCAATTAATAGTATATTATTAAACGAGCAATTTATGATAGCCATTATTCACGAAAGCTGACGTTTGCGTCCCGAGCCGTAGTCGAGAGACGCAAGTCACCCGATTTAATAATGGCCATAAATTGCGAGTAGAATACTATACTTTTTCTATGACCATATTAAATAAAAGTCAAGTAAATAATGCGAGTGTAGAACGGAAAGTAATAATTTGGTATTATTGACAATTCTAACGTCAAAATTAATAAATTTATGAGTACGTCAAATAATGTGACATACAGAGATGGGCGATATACTGTGTAAAGTATCGATACACCGTACCGTTATAAGTATAGTGTTTCAAAAATATCAATATTAGAATATATCGTTATGAAAAGTATCAATACTAAAAATTTTGATATTTTATCGATACGATATATTTCAGAAACAAACGTAAACAAAATACGCAGATCTCTAGTCTCCTATGTACCGAAATGTTGTGTATTGAGTTGTCATGGCATTTTGTTCTGAAATACCGCTACCAGACTTGGAAAGAATGCCATAAGACGTTCATCAGAATTAAGAAACAATGGATCACTTTAAAAATTGCTACCTGATCAACTTTGTTAGGATAAACTCGGCTTTTCTAAGATACTTATTGATAATTATTTCGATATTCACATATCATCGTCATAATGACAGAAGCTACATTTTATGTGATGTCTAATTAATGTTTAATATTTTGGCTAAACCACATAGTGACCTATTTTGTGATTAACTTAATATACAAACATGGAAAGAAGTTAGAGATATTCAACAAAAGTTAAAAAGAAGTTTATTAAAAAAAAATTATTTAGAGTTATTATAATACAAAATAAATTTGTATATCTTGATAGAACAGTTGAGAAAATAAGCTTGACGTTTACTTCTGAGGCTTTAAAAATTGGTTGAAATACTTTACGTCAAACATAGTGTCTGCCATAAAAGGCACCATTAAAATAATGAATCGACCATAAGTACAGTAATTATGAACTTAACAATAGAATCAAGTATGGGCAGAAAGTGATTATATTTATGGAAATAGGAATATGTTCAATGTACTTGATAAAAAATTACTTATAGCTTCCACTAATCCTTTGGTAAAAATTAGAGAATAAATAATAATAATTTTTAAAATACGCCCAAGTAAACGACCTCCATAAATTGCTCAATGTGTATTATTTTTTTCTGTATTACCAATAGTACACAGATGGCTCAAAAGCAATAGAAGGAACTGGGAGAGGAGTGTACGGGCCAGAAACCAAACACTCTGAGAGCTTTGGAATAACCCCAAGTATGTTTCAAGCGGAAATTCACACCATAAGAAAGTATAACCAGTTCAATATTGACAAAGGATATAGAAGGCAAATTATTACCATAATGTCGGATAATCAAGCAGCCATTAAAGCACTAAGCTCTTGTGTGATCAGTTCCTTGATGGGAATACATGGGCAAACTCAATGAACTAGGCGAGAACAATAAAGTCACTTTACTGTGGATTTCGGGAGAAGGCAAATTATTACCATAATGTCGGATAATCAAGCAGCCATTAAAGCACTAAGCTCTTGTGTGATCAGTTCCTTGATGGGAATACATGGGCAAACTCAATGAACTAGGCGAGAACAATAAAGTCACTTTACTGTGGATTTCGGGACACACTGAAATAGAAGGAAATGAAATAGCAGATGAACTAGAAAAGAGGGTGACTGAAACATCCTTTTTGTGGTATCAGCTCCAATGCAATATTGGAAGAAATAGGTAGAGCTGAAAAAAAAAGGGATTGTCTGACTATTGGAAATATCTACTAGGGACTAAATTCTGCTGGGTGACTACAGCCCGTTGAGATCTAATGAATTCACAAGTGAAAGTAAAACAGGGATCCTAACGGGACATTGTTGCCTGAATGGGCACCTGAAAAAGCTCAAAATAATGGAGGTAGAAAAATGTAGATGCATGGACAGAGAAACCTCCATCCACATACATGCGAATTGCAGAGCAACTCAGAATCCTGGGGCACACAGGAGATTATTGGATAGAAGAGGGACTTTACCTAAGCTAAAGCCTATAGATAGGAATAGGAATCAAGGAGCTACTAGACTCTGAGACTTTCTAAGAAGAAGTGAGGGGGAACAATAGATATTTTACATCTCAGTGAAAGTCACCCCAATATAAATTGTTATGGTATGCATACTTGATACATAAAATATTAGATAATCATGTCTTTGAATTATGGTTATGCAACCAACATTGTTATTTGATATCCAGATTTTAAATTTGCCACAATGGAAGAAAATAAAACCATTGGAATTAGTTTGTTACAAGCCTTAAATAAGCAGACACAATATCAGTAACATTTAAACAGTATACAAAATAAAATATACAAATGTAAATTTTGACATCCCTGTATACTAAGTAATCAAATTAGTAAAAATACAAATAAAAATAAAAGGATCACAATCGTTCAAATGAAAAACTTGCAGAAAACCATCTGTAAAAGTAATGTCTATAACACTATGATATAAAAATGAATAATAGCCTAAATAAAAACAACTACAGTAGAAACGGTGTAGCTTTACCATCACGTGACTGTTACCACGTATATACGTTACTTTACGTACTATACATTACTATACGTATATACGTTACTATACGTACTACGTATATACGTATAGTAACAGTCACGTGATGGTAAAGCTCCACCGTTTCTACTTTATATAACTAAGTATGAATAAAGCATTAATATAATTAAAGATATGCATGATAATTTAGTATTTTGATTCCGGATATATTACTCAAAACTATTTTTGCAATTACGAAACAGGATGCAATAGTAAAAAATGTCGAGAACAAAGTTGTGTGGAGTACGAAAACGAACTGCTTACTTCAAAAAAAATTAAATTATTATGAATTTATGAAATCTACTTTTTTATATCAACAATATTGGCGTACTCATTCTATAGATGATTTTAACTGTACCTTTTCACAAAAAACTGCCTATATTCAACAATTGCTGAAAAAACGAATTTCTAAGATGGAGTTTTGTAAGTTTTTCGCGTTTTTTGGCACTTTTTTGCAAACTGTGAATATTGGATATCGGGAATTTTTACATTAATTTTTCAGGTTGAAGATGGGCAATTTTTCGGTTTTTTGTTAATATTGGAAAATTAATTTTTTTTCGAAACAATTACACAGCTTATTGGGGACATAGAAAGGTGAGCCTTCTGTAAATTTCATGAAAACAAATTTTTGCGCCAGAAAAAAATTAAAAACGAAAAACACGGTTCTTCCAATTTTTCTCAGAATATTTGAGGTTATGTGAAAAATGATATTCACAAAAGTGTTAGATCTTTTTAATACCTACAACATTGCAATACAACATTTTTCGATTGGAGGAAAACTTTCGCCGGAAATGACGAAAAACCTGCTTTGACCTTAAAACACTCCCCTCTGCAACCCGCTACATTTTACGTGGTTGGATTTTTGGATCCTGTATTCCTGGCAGCAGTTTTTTCCCTTCCTTATTATTCGTTTTCTGTTATTAATTTTGACCCTATTTGATTTTGGGCTGTTGGCACTGGTCTACAATATACATACATACAAAAAACAGTTTTAATGTGTCGTAATGTATTGGAAATTGTTCAAAAATATAGTTTCTCTTAAATTAAAACAAAAGCTTTAATTGTTTATGTTTAAATAACAAAAATGTCAGGAAAGAGCACTTGAAACCAATGGAATGATTATTTCCCCTTTCCCTTCTAGACGATCATTGGTATTCAAAATTTGGCAGCAGCACAACAAACATACTAACTACTTCTTTCATGGGTTCCATAACAGTATATTTATACCGGTTAATAAATTTGACATTGATGCATGTTTACAAAAAAAAATCGTGAAAACTTGAAAACTCCTTCTTTTTTCTTTCTAATATCAACTTTGGACCAGTTTAGATCTTGATATTTCAATAACTTATAGCTACACCATTCTAAAATTTGACAAGCAAACTTTGTTTGATGTCACTTATTAAGAAATATATACATTATAAGATATAATAATTTAAATAATATTAAAGAAAAAATTAAGATATTTTCCCTCCTCATTTTTGCAAAATCCTATTGTACGTTACAAATAACGCACATTAATTTAGTGACGAAGGGTAAATGCAATGAACATTTTCCTTTTCTCTACTTGAAAAAATTAATGTGCATAATATTAATTTTGCCCATTCTTATGGGGAAATTGTGAATGAAGTCATTATTTTCCCTCCAATTGGAAATTTGCAAAAGCACAACAAACTATGTTTGTATGGGTTGCATAACGGTATATCTATACAGGCTAATGAATTTCAGCCTGGACAGTTTTATTTCTGTACTATAGAGGATGTACTATAGAGGATAAAAGGATGCAAATCATCTGCTTTGAAAAAAAAAAATCGTGAAAACTTAAAACTCGTTGTTTTTTCATTATTATATATAAACTTTCAAGAGTTCAGTTCTTGATACTTTAGGAACTTATAATTACAGCATTCTCACATTTGACGAGCAAACATTGTTTCCTGTATAGTGTGACACATTTGAACTGTGGTTTGCTGTGGTTTATTTCTGCAAGGTTTGAAGCTTGAAAATTTGTTTGAATTTTGAACTGTTCAATTTTTAGCTTTGGTAGAATGAGAGTTATTTGCCTTTTTGGATTTCTTTTTTGTGTGAATATTTGAGTTCGTTGATGGATAATTCATAATCTTCTGGAATATTGACGATGGCATTTGGACCTTCGTCATTTTGATACTACAACTTGGGATTGTGCAGGGATAATCATTACTTCGTCATTTGTGATTTGTTGAACTATTTATTTTTGAATGTTTACTTTGGTTGCGTGGTATCCATTTGGAGATTGACCTCTTAGGAGTTTCAGCATGCAGTTGTCCTCTGGAACGAGCTCTTGAATACAGTAGTATACGTCTTCTAGTTTTGGGCATTCTTCTTTCTATAATTGGGTTTCTTCTTTGTTGCGTACCAAGTATGGGTAAGATGGGGTGTAATTAGAAATTTTATATCAGACGAAATTTGAGAGGAATTATAGCTTTATCACTGATTAGCCGTTTATTCTTCAAGTCAATATTGAAATTCATTATAATTAAGTCATTATTGCCGATGACACCATCGAAAAAATCGTGGAAGTCATACAGTATAAAATTCAACATATTGATTATAATTAAATTCACGGAATGCAGGGATTTCCGCTTGAAATCTAATATTCTTCGTACCTAGAGAACTTGAAAGTGATGCATTCGAGTAAAAAATACCGCTGGGAAAACATTTTTCTGTAACGACGGGTTTTATTATAGATTTTGTACTATCAGTGTCAAAAAGCAATTTTAATAGGGGATTTTGAATTTCAATCTAGGGCAGTGGGTTATTTGAAGTTAAATTGAGTTCAACTAAGGCTCTGTTCTGAAAAACTGGTGCCCGGTTGCACCAACCGACCGTAAAAACAGTCGATACAATAACCGTTGATCGACCGATTAATCGATGATTCTCCGATTTTTCAAAATACCAGTTGCACCAGAAAAAATTACAGTTGATATTTGAACCGACCGTTTAATGTGAAGTGAAGTAAGCGTTTAAACTGTAACCCTACTTTATACGTACTGTCAATGTCATTTAAAACATAAAATGGAAGGTAATAATCATCGTTTAACTGAATTAGAAAAGGATTGTGCCATTGATATCATTTTACGATATAAAAGCTTATGAGTGTTAATGAAGAAGTACATGGTGGTAGAATATTTATACCTACAATAATAATTACATAATGTAACATGTTATAATGCTAATCGTAATATTTTAGAACATGAACAGATAAAAAATGTAAGTGAAGTTGAAATCATTTTTATAGATAAGAATGTTAATGTAACTGAAGGTAGGTTTATAAAATATCAATTTATTATTAAATATGTTCACTTTTACATTATAATTTTCCAGAATGTCAAGAAACACCTTAAAGTCCACTAAAAAACGTACATTAGCTGATGTTTACGAAGAAATGGTGAGAGTTACATCGGAAAAGAAAAAAAAATTGCAAACTAAAGAAGCTTACTCATGTGGTAACAATCAACACGAAGAACAAATTTATGCAATAGAAAAAAAATTAAAAAATCAGGAATTTGAACATAACGAAATGGCAAATGCACTAAAAATAAAAATATTGAAGTATGAAGAGAATCTAAAGGAAATGGAGTCCAAGAGAGCAGAAATAGAATTTAAGAAGGCAGAAATAGAATTAAGAGAAAAATAAATTGAATTTAAAAATAAGTATGGTTGCCAATTTACTTCAATTGTAATTAATTTATGTAATATAATATGTACTATTTGTTATTATTATTATTTATAAGGGCAGTTAGCTTAAAATATATTTTTTACTAATTCGAATTTCAAAAAAAAGTGTTAATCAAATGAGTTCGTAATGCATTCCCATTTCGTTCCAATTCAGCATCTTGATGTTCAACTTCAATTTGGTTTTCAATATGTTGATCCCAATCAATTTCCAAAATGTCATCGTTTTCTATTGCTAAATTATGTAATACAGCTGTGCTAATGATTACCCTTAATACATTTTCAACCTTTATTTGCATTCCCACAGATAAAACAGGAAAGCGTCTTTCCCAAATTCCGAACAATCTTTCAATACCATTTCTAGTATTGATACGTGAGTTTTGATAATTATTTTGGGATTGTTTTTGCGGGTTACTTAGTGGTGTCATTAAGTGGTTTGTGCACATGTACCCTCCATCGCCTATCAAATAACTGCTGGAAAATTCATTATTAAGAAACCGAGCACGAATTAAACTATCGTTATAAATAGTACTATCGTGTACAGATCCCGGATAGCTTGCTACTATATATCGAATCTTCAATTTCATATCACCAATCACTTGCACATTGATGAAAAACCAGCCCTTGCGATTTCTATAAACCTCTGCATTCTCACCACCAGGCGACAAAATCTTAATATGGGTGTAGTCAATTGCTCCGACAACACCAGGAAATCTAGCAACACTATTGCTGTTTTATTACCCCAATTTTTTGCATTTGATCTAGGCATTCCAATGAAGCGATCATTTAATAAAGCTATGTAGTGTCCTACTCTTCTCTTCTCCAATAATTTGCAATAGCTGGTTGACTGTTTCTTTACAGAAACGATATCTTGCTTTAAATTGTTGATTGTTGAATACATTAAATGGATCACATCTCGGTCTTACTTGTCTTATTTCTGGAAGAAGTTCCATTTTGCGGTCGAACTCTTCGTCAGATGAAGACGTATCCGTAACTGTTTTTGTGTAATGTGTAACAATGTAATATTCCGTAATGGTTTAATCGCAATGTGATACCACTTATAAATAATATTAAAAAGATTTCCGAATCCCTTTAAACTTCACAACATCAAACAAATGTCATTAGTAAAATAGTGAGGTTATTACACTCAAAAACGGTCCGTATTTGCAATTATCGCCCGAAATCGGTCGGTTAATTCTGCCCGTAAAATAAATCGATTAACAGACAGTTTTGGGGGGTGCAACACGAAAGCTATGATTTACGGCCGATCGGCCGATTCAACGGACTGTTTTATAGCTGGTGCAACCGGGCATGGGTCTGTGAAACGTTAACTTTGCGTTCAACCTTTCAACTAATAAGTTTATCGATCAATTTCATTAGAATTTTGATTTTCGGTGGAATAGAATATATATTTACTGAAAATTTTTCAATCGAAAAATTCATAAATTATTTCACATATATAATTCTTGGTGGAATTAACTATTGGTTCAAAAATCAATATTTTTCAGATATTTTTCCGCGAAATTTAAAATTTTGAAGTGTCTTTAAATAAGAACGGAGTAGGTACCGGCAGGTCTTTTCTTATCGTCTGTCGTCGAGTCAACAACTGTCGTATAATGTGTGCAGTAATCCATAAACTATATTTTTTTTTTGAAAATGAAAACTAAAATTTGCCGACATATTATCTTATAAGAATCTGGATAACTGGTATGTTATTACTTACATTATATTGTTTCTTCTGTTTTTTTAAATTTTGATATTGAAGAATTTACCATTTTTAAAGAAATAGTTAGTACAAAATGGCTACCCATTTTGGATGTCACATGGATATACCTTCATATTCCCTTAACAAAATTTTCCTTATAAATATATAATTTTTTCCTCTTTTGTCAGATTGTTCATACATTTTTTTTTATAAAAATCAGATATTTATCCAGGATAAATCCTTAAGTTATTGTATTTCAATTGTATTTATTGTGCTGGACAAATATCCATGTAATATAGTTTTTATTTTTTTTCTTATATCTATATATCTTTATAGCACAGTTTCTTGGAGCATAGTTTTCCTGGAGTACCTATAGTTTTCCTAGAGTACCTACAAGTTTCCTGGAGCATAGTTTCTTGGAGTACCTACAGTTTCCTGGAGTACAGTTTCCTGGAGAACTGTTCCTGTGATTAGCACAGTTTACAGGAGGACTTTTCCTGTACATATTTCCTAGGATCACAGCAGCGAATTGGAGCACCAGTCTCTTTCAGAAGAATGTGCTAATTATGTCCGTTAAGTGTGCTTCTTTAAAAATAGAACACACAATTTTTTGTTTAAGTCAGAAGGTACAAAAACCAGTTCTATCCGTTCATCGCATCAAGACCAGGATAACAGGAGGTTGTATCACTCTAGAGATAATTTTTTTTATTATTGTTTCATCGATGACCATTTTGTATAATACAGGGTGTCCCACTATAAAGTAACACATTTTGACGGCTTATTACTCGAGAATGGAAAAATATATCGACGTGCAGTTTTCGCTAAAATTCTTATATTTCCTTCAAATTTTTATTGACATAGTTGCCAAATGTATATTTTTTCCCAAAAGCATCGAAAAAAAATGACCATTTTTGAAACGAAATTATCGGTTTATTTTAAATACAACACCCTATATTTTTTAATACCATCTGAAAGTTCCTTTCTTCCCCTTTCCAAAAATGTATACATTATCGGCATATACCTACTCAAGTTTTTAGGGAAAGATTTAATTTTTTATGAAACCATGTCAATAACTTCCAAACGTAAATTATCACATTTTAACAGCTTGTAAGTCTCAAAAGTCTTCTAAAAGTTTCGTAAGAAAGTTACTTTTGTTAATTAATAAAAGTGACCAGGAAAAGATTCAGAGCCATTTTTGACAGAAATACGCCTATACACGAAAATCGATATTAACTTGGGTACAACAATTTAAGGAATCGGGAAAACTAGAAAGAAAGAAAATATTTAAAACAAACATTTTTATTTACATATAAAAACAAGGAACCAAACATAACTTCATAAAACACATCAAAACAAAAAAAAATTATATTTAATAAATAAGTTGTTGTATGTGACCTCCATCTGCATCTCTACATAATCCTAATATCATCCAAAAATTACTGAACGCATTTTGCAGCATTTCTGGTGTTATGGTATTAAACACATTTACTATGTTATTTCTTAACTCCTGAAGGTTTGTAGGGATTGGGTTATAGTAACTTTCTTACGAAAATTTTAGACGACTTTTGAGACTTGCAAACGGTGTCATAACAAATTTAAATATTTCTAAGAATTTCAGCGAAAGCCGCTCATTAATCTCTTGTATCATTTTCGAGTTATAACGTTTCCAACCTGTTAAAATGTGATAATTTACGTTTGGAAGTTATTGACATGGTTTCATAAAAAATTAAATCTTTCCCTAAAAACTTGAGTATATGCCGATAATGTATACATTTTTGGAAAGGGGAAGAAAGGGACTTTCAGATGGTATTAAAAAATATAGGGTGTTGTATTTAAAATAAACCGATAATTTCGTTTCAAAAATGGTCATTTTTTTTCGGCACTTTCGGGAAAAAATATACATTTGGCAACTATGTCAATCAAAATTTGAAAGAAATATAAGAAGTTTAGCGAAAACTGCACGTCGATATCTTTTTCCATTCTCGAGTAATAAGCCGTCAAAATGTGTTACTTTATAGTGGGACACCCTGTATTAGTCGTACTAACCTTTCTAGTTATAGTTATTTTTTTGTAAACAGTCCATTTTTCAAATTTTTGTCAATATATTTACCTATATTAATTTTTTTTCCAGTGAAAGTTTTATTTATTAAACCCCCTCCTACAGTTTTTATCTTAATTTCGACCAAGCATAATTAAATTCGAGTAGATTGCAACATACTTAGAAGTTAGCTGTTCTTTAAATTTGACTTTATTTCTAGTTTTATTTTAGGAAAAAAAACTAGTGGCTCCCTAAATACCTTTCTCTCCAGTTTTCCTTAAATTTTATCTTTCTTAACATATAGCTGATAACAAAGTCCTGAGATCTGGCTTTGGGATCCACCAAATTTAAAGACAGTTAGGCAAGAACCTACATTATACTTTCGATCATTTTTTTAAAGTTTCATTCAAATCAACTATATTTATTCATTGACGCCCATAGTTTTAAAATAACATAGAAAAACATTAGTATTTCATTGGCGCCCAACTCAAAATTGTTTCATCTGGATAATCAGTTTCATCCGGTAATTGGTGATTACCATCCAGATCTACATATTGGTTGTTATCATACCCTTGACAACCTGCATCATTTTCGCCACAATCATCAGAAAATAATTCTTCCGATGTAAAGTCACGTCTTTGATTATTATTATTTGATAAATAGTTATTATTTCTATTACTTTACATTGTAGCATTGTTGCATTAAGCAATGGCCGCAACCAACCGACAAACATCAAGTCAGGAGTTTTCTTGAACTTTGCACATACTATCGAAGGTTCCTAAGGAAGTTTGGAGATATTGCCAAGCTACTACCTCGACTCACAGAACAATCAAGGACTTTTCATTGGGATGAAGACTGTCAAATTGCTTTTGAATCCAAGAAGAGCAGAAAAGAGTGCTGGGATATTTCAGTTAAGTCCTCTCCAAAACCGAACGAAACTATTGCGTCACGAGAAGAGAACTTATGGCGGTAGTGAAGTCTTTGGAACACTTTCACCAGTATCTCTGGACAGAATTTCTCATGCAGCACTCAAGTGGTTGATACAGTTCAAGAATCTCGAGGGTCAGATCGCTAGATGTCTTGAACGATTTCAAGAGTTCGATTTCAACGATGAACATCGGGCTGGTGTGAGTCACCGAAATGCCGACTCCCTGTCTAGATGACCGTGCACCAGACTGTTCCCACTGCAACAAGGCGCAATCTGAGGAAGCTGCAGTTCCAAGAGCTACAGTAGTCAACGAATAATGGTCACCCACCAGGATCAGAGAAGATCAGGGGAATGATCCACACCTAAATATGATCCGGCAATGAAAGGAAGAAAATCGGCGACTTACCTGACAAGGGGTGTCTAGATTTTCACCGATACTTAAGGCATATTGGGCTCAGTGGGGCTCCCTTGTCTTGGAAGAAGGCCCTATTTGCATTGGCTTTTCGATCTGCCATCAATGAGTCCACCGGTGAATCACCTGCGAGAATCTTATTTGGACGCGAAATGAGGCAATATGGGTGATAGAATGTAAAAACGGTACGACTCGCAGGCCATAGAAGGCAATTTCAAACATGGGGACAAAGTATGGTTACACAATTCGACGAGGAGAAAAGGCTTTTCTCCAAAATTACAAAAATCTTGGGAGGGCCCTTACTTAATCAAGAAAAGGATCAATGGATTCGTTCATCGCATAAGTAAGGTCCTCAATGGAAAACAGAAAGTAGTACACCAAAATCTACTAGTGACATTCGATGGAGACCATGACAAAAAGGAAGGAATGAACCATATCCGGGAAGATCCTGACCCTGCCTTCGAAGAATTTATGGGCGCATATGGAGGTACCGATAAAGCTAGATTTGGAGTCACTACGTAACAGCGACAAGATTTGTTCACGCTCTTGGAAGATTATTCACTGTTCTCTGGCACACAACATCCCAGCCAATATCAAGTCTGGACAATTAGAAAAACTTGCAGAAGAGATTCCAACCCCTGACAAGACACTGAGACTCGAACACAATCCACGAAACGTCTTTTACCTGGAGACAAAAAAACGAATTCCCAGTTGCCGATTTAAACATCCAGTCCCGGCTACACAGGAGTTCCAGGAGGAGCTTACTATTAAGGAGGGCGCGATGTTACGTAGTCACCAACTCAGAAGCCAGTCCTGCTGCTAAACTATAAATGTTGGCCATTGCGGAGCGTTGGTTCCCTAGAACTCCTGGAACGGTATTCACACATGCGAAGAGCGTAGTAAATTCAAGAACATTCGAGAATTGGGAAAGGCTATATATACGCGAGCTTTTGAGTTAGTCGGACAGTTTTTTAGAAAGTTTATAGCAAGTTTTTAGTAAACAGTAAACAAATAGTGAATTAGTGAAGATAAATAGTGTAATATTCAAGTGGTGAAGATAAATGATAGCTATTTTACCGAGTGTAAATAAATTGGTAGACATTAAGTAAAGTGTGTAAAGAATAAATTACTTTTATATAGTGTGTTAGTGTTTCTATAAATAAATTAATAGTAATTAGCCATAGTGTGCGTATAATTTTATACCACCGTAGAAACTATTTAAATAAATGAGAAACACATTACAATAGCTAAATGTTCTTCAAGAACTTGTAATGGATTTGCTGAATTTTTCTTAAACAACTATACGATACCTAATGACACAAACTTTGTTAACAAACTAACCAACAATACTACAATCAATATATCTTACATCACTGAGGAAGAGGTACTTGTTGCATTAAAAAAACTGAAGCCCAAGCCAACAGCTGGTACTGATAATATTCCCGCCTTTATAATTAGAGATTGTGCTCAAGTTTTATCTAAACCATTAACGGTCATTTTTAACATCATTTTGAAAACCAGTCATTTTCCAGACTGCTGGAAATCATCATATATCTGTCCTATATTTAAAAAAGGGAATAAAAGTGATATTTCCAACTACCGTCCTATAACTATTTCAAATAATTTTTCTAAAGTATTTGAAACAGTTATCCACAATCGTCTAGCCTTTCAGTTACGTAATATTATTATACCAAATCAACACGGTTTTGTTGTAGGACGGTCCACAATAACCAACTTGTTTTGTAAGACACAAATGATCTCTGAGGCTTTAGATAGAAGAAAACAGATAGACGTCGTCTACACTGACTTTTCTAAAGCTTTTGATAGGATTAATCACAAACTTTTAATTCGCAAACTAGACAGTATTGGTCTGCACCTCTCATTAATAAATCTAATTAAGTCGTACCTTTCCAACCGCCCCCAGTTTGTCCAATGCCTTGGTCATAAGTCTGTAGTATTCATTCAAACATCTGGTGTTCCTCAGGGCTCTGTCTTGGGACCACTCCTCTTTATACTTTTTATTAATGATATTATCGATGAAATTGAAGCAACGGGTCTAATATTTGCAGACGATTTCAAATTTATTTCTGTCATTGACAGTTTACAAGATTGTATTATACTTCAAAACAATATAGACCTATTAGACAAATGGTGCATAGAAAACGAACTACCCTTAAAGGCCAGTAAATGCAACATCATGTCTTTCCATAGAACAGACACCTCAATAAGATTTGATTATCAACTGCACAATACCGTGTTAGCTCGCCCCAATTTAATAAGGGATCTTGGTGTTTACTTTGACTCCAAACTAACTTTTGTCGAACATTTTGAAAAACTCTCTGCAGCCTCATACAAAATGCTTGGTTTTGTAATTAGAAACATGAAACTGTTTAAAAGTTTTTCTACTATGTTCTTGTTATTTTCGACATTTGTAAGATCCAAGCTTGAATATGGAAATGTAATTTGGAGTCCTATATCTAATAATCACATAACGTTACTGGAACGTACTCAAAGACGTTTTTTCAAATCAGCTTGTTTCATGATAGATGGTGTTTATCCTGCAAGAGGTATCGATCAGGAATACTTTTATGACCGTTTTCACGCACAGAGCCTAATTAAAAGACGAGTAATGCAATCTATAATATTTTTGTTTAAAATTATTAATTATAAGGCATTTATATTAATAATTTATTATATCTTCGTGTTCCTAGGGTCAACTCTCGTCAAAACCAATTATTTTATCAGAACAATTACAGGACAAACGTATATAAGTCGTCTCCTCTATACAAGATGATTTATAATTATTCAAATATCGAAACAAAAATAGATATTTTAAACTGTCAATTGTCCACAATTAAATGTGCATTTTCAACTACTTAAATCTAATTCTTATAGTGGGGTTACAGCATTATAACTTTGTAAGTTTGTAATTTTGTATATTCATTTCAAAGCTGAAATAGGCATGCTGAACACACACTTTTTTTATGTAGTATTTTGTTATGTAGAACATATTTGTGTTTGTTCACCTTATCCTGGAATTGGGCGTGTCCCGTTGGATATTGTATAAAAAATAAATAAATTTACGAGTTACCTCGTCATGAAATTCTGAAAAAGTTCGGGGGTGTGATTGAATTGAAGTATTTAGTTCGTGAGATAATATTTCTTCGGACCTAGGGTTACCAAAACGAGTTATGAGGGTTGTTTTTAAAATAAGCCAATAGTTAAAAGATCTATTTATAATTACGTCTCTGGCTGGAACTAATAATTTAGATTTTACTTGCTTTAACAGAAGAGAGTTGAATAAACCATTTTCTTTTTTAATAGGTAAGGTTAAATATTTTTCTGATTGTCTAATAAAATAAACCAAAATTTTTGAATCACCTTCATAGCTTGGGATAAGATTGTTTGCCATAAATAATTGGGGCAATTTGAGTAGACATTTCGGTAGCAATGTTCAAATTACGTTCTGTAGATAACGGAAATCTAGATAGATCATTACTTTTTGACATCAACATCAATAAAATCAATAGAATCAATATTTAAATATTTAGAATATTGGAACCTTATAAATCAACATATTATATAAAACGTTATCAGGAAAAATAGCTATTAGAGTTATCAGCAAAACATTAAAAACCTGTATTTCTTAAATTTGGTACTAAAAAGAACAGAGACGAACTGTCTACATCGGACGTTATAAATTTGCGGAAAATAGAAACTCTAAAAAGAATAAATTACTCCAGACTGATAAATTGTCAGCTTCATGTAGGGTTGGGATCTGAATAGAGTAGGGTTCTGATATTAACCTGCAGGGAGACACAATGTCAGATACGATGGAGGATATGATGAAGGAAATAATCGAAAAACTAAACAAAATGGATAAAAAAATGGATAATTATCAAGAACAAATAAAGAAAATAGTTAACGAAAATAATGAATTAAAGAAAAAGTCATCCAAATGGAACAAAAAATCGAAATTCAGGATAAAAGAATACAACAACTAGAAAAAGATAGCAAGAAAAAGAACCTTGTAGTATACGGAATGGAAGAAACTGAGAACGAAACGTGCGAAATAAGAAACAACAAAATTAAACAAGTTTTAGATAAAATAAAGGTTAAAATAAACATAGAGGCAGATGTAATACAAATAAGAAGAATAGGTAAAAAAGAGACAGACAATAACAGAAATAGACCAATATGGCTAGAGCTATTAAGAGAAGACAAAAAAATGGAAATAATAAGAGAAGCCAAAAGCTTGAAAGGCACAAAAATATGGATATCAGAGGATCTACCAAAAGCAATACAAGATAAAAGGAAAGCACTCATCCCATATCTAAAATCGGCTAGAGAAAAAGGATGTAGAGCAAGTATAATGTATGATAAATTAAGAGTGGAGGACACAATATATACCTTAGATCAACTGGAATACAGTAGAGAAGAAGAAACAAAAACAAATGCAAACAGGAAAAAAGGAAGAACGGCTAGCCAGTGGTCACCCAGCATCGAAGACGATGAAGATATAGTACCAATTCGGAAAATGATACAAACAGAGTACCCAAAAAACTAGAAGATATACACGAAGAAAAATTAAACAAAAATAATAGTATTAAGAATAGTAATAAGTGTAGCAATAAGAATAGGAGTAGTTTTAGCAATAAGGATAAAGAAGAAACTAATAGAAAATTTAAACACAAAAGTTATTAAGGTAGGGGTCAAAATAGAAAAAATGATCAGAGCAGTCAATGGGGGAAAAATAATCATAGACAATATATAAATAATGCAGACCAAGAACATATAAATATAGGTATATGGAATATTAACACATTAACAGGAAAGGAAGTCGAAATAACAGAGGAAATGAGAAACAACAAAGTGCATATTCTAGGAATAAGTGAAACAAAGAAAAAAGGAACGGGACAAATAAGTTTAACAAATAATCATACATTATATTACTCCGGGGTAAAAGCAGAACAAAGAGCAAAAGAGGGGGTAGGAATAATTTCAACAGAGGAAATAAATAAAAAGGTAATAAATATCAAATATATAAATTCAAGAATACTAGTTCTAAGTATACGACTGAAAGAAATATTAAATATAATACAAATATATGCACCTGTTGAAGGAACAGGAGAGGAAGAGGTCTCAGAATTTTATATACAATTACAGGAAGTAGTGGATGATATAAGGGAGCAAAACGAAAACATAATCATTATGGGGGATTGGAACGCAAGAGTTGGTAGAGATTACAATCGAGGAATGGGTTGTATGGGAGGTTATGGAGAGGAAACAATGAACAGAAATGACCTTAAGATGATAGGTTTTTGTCAAAGTAATGATTTAATAATAGGAAATACGTTGTGGAAACAAAAACTAGAAGATAAATATACCTTTGTAGCAGAATAGATTACATAGTTTATACACAAAACCTATCAAATATGGTGAAAAAAGTGGAGACAAGAAAAGAGGCTGAGCTGGGAACAAACCACAGATTAGTAGTAGCGGAGTATGAAGCAAAAATAATGGATACAGAAGAAGTAAGATTCAGTAGAATTGCAATAAGTAAATTAAGAAACTCAGAAAAAAAATGTAAATATCAGGAAGAAACAGACAGAGTATTCGGAAAAATGATTAATGAAAACAATAAATGGACACTCGAAAAACGGTGGACAGTATTCAAACAAATAATACTTGAAAAAGCAGAGGATATATGTGGAAGACTTAATTTCAACAAACATTTGAAAAAAACCAAGTGGTGGAACAAAGAAATACAAACATTAGTAAAAGAAAAGAAAACTTCATGGAAAAAATACCTTCAAACGGGAACACAACAAGATAAGGAAATATATAACGGTAAAAGAAATGTAGTCAAGGAAGCGGTTAAGAAAGCGAAAAGGGACTCCTGGAAAGAATTTGGAAGGGAGATGTCAAAGATACATGCATCAGATAATAGAAAATTTTGGACAACAATAAAAAGACTACGAGGAAGTGAAGGAAAACATATAAAAGCAATAAAAAATAAAAATAACGAACTGGAGACGGAAATAAATCAAATACTAAAGACTTGGAAAGAACACTATGAAGAAACATTTAGTAATAGGTCGAAGAAAAAAGCATCAAATATAGTTGAAGAGGAAGAATTTGAACATGAAGACCCTGCATTCCAAAGAGAAGAAATGGAAGAGGCTATAAAGAAAATTAAAATAGGAAAAGCCAGTGGGGAGGATGAAGTAGCGCCAGAGATGATAAAATGGTTTATATATGGTTTATGGCTTATATGCATGGGAAACTCAAAAAATCCCCAAAGACTGGGAAAATAACCTTATACTGCCAATACATAAAAAAGGGGAACAGACACTGTGCAATAATTATAGACCAATATGTTTAGCCCAAACCAGCTTTAAAATCTATACGAGAATAATAGAGATCCGATTGAGACGTTATATAGAAGCAAAATTAGAAGAGGAACAAGCAGCTTTTAGACCAGGAAGACAAGCGAATGACAATATATACATTTTAAGAAGAATAATTGATAATACAATAGAAGCGAGAGAAGAAATGTATCTAACTTTTATAGACTTGAAGGCAGCTTTTGACACAGTAGAAAGAGAAAAAATTTGGGAGGTATTGGAAGAATTAGAAGTACCGAAAGCTCTAATTAATATAATTAAAAGCACATACGAGACTGTGAAAGTAAGAGTGCAGATAGGAGGTCAAAGATCGGAAGAGTTTTTAATGGAAAAAGGTATAAAACAAGGTGATAGTTTAAGCCCACTGTTGTTTGTCATTATCATGGACAAAATTGTCAAGGAAATAAAAAGACAAGGGAAGAACCTGGACATGATAATAGGGTACAGAAACATGGTGCCGGTCAGATTAAGTAATCTACTATATGCAGACGATATTGTACTCATAGCAAAATCAAAAAATAAAATGCAGAAACTAATTAATTTATTTGCAGGAGAAATAAAAAACATGAAAATGACAATAAATACAGAAAAAACCAAAGTAATGATAGTAAATGGAAAACAGCGAGAGGGTAGTAATGACAATGAATTGAAATGTAATCACAAAACATTAGAAAGAGTAACAACCTATAACTACCTAGGAAGTATCATAACAGAAGATGGGAAAATAGATGCAGAACTCAATAACAGAGCAAATAAATCGACAAGATTATATTATTCCTTAAATCGAACACTATTAAGCCATAAACACATTGATATGGACACAAAGCTGGAAATCTATAACAAAATTACAGTACCAACTATTACTTATGCTAGTGAGAACTGGGTACTGCAGAAAAAAACAGGAAATAAAAATAAATGCAATGGAAATGAAACATTTAAGGAAAATAGCAGGTAAAACAAAATGGGACAAAGTAAGGAACGAAGAAATCAGAAGCATAACAAATCAAGATCCAATAATATTAAAGATTCAAAAGAAACAATTAAACTGGTTTGGCCACCTAGTGAGAATGAAACAAGATAGAATTGCGAGAAAAGTTTTGGAAATGGGAATATCAAGAAAAAGACAAAGAGGAAGACCCAGGAGGAAATGGATAGACCAGATTGAAGAAATTGGAAAGAACAAAGGAAAAACTTTAGGAGAGATGAAGGCATTGGCCAGGGACAGAAAAGAATGGAAAAAATGGGTTCAGGAAGAACTCCAATCCGACGCCTGAAAAGGCATAAGGATAAGAGAAAGAAAGAAAGAATATTGGAATTTGATAATATGATTATTTTCAAATTCAATAATCGTTTGTATTTTGAAGAGAAAAAAAAATTATCAATTATCACTGGAGGATCATCTGTACGCTTCTTAGTTTTGGATTCACTGAAGGATTTTGGACAACCGTCGTTTTCACTGGAGGAATGGTCAGGTTGGTGTCAGCTTCTTCACTTGCACTGTTTATTGCTTCACCGGAGTTTTTAAAACGTTCGGATACTGTTTAAATTTCTTGATAGAAAATGAAGATGTTTACCTCACTGAATGGGCGTTTTTCTACAAACAGTATCCTGTTTGCAGCGCCAGTTAGATTTTTCAAGTGAAAAATATACGTATTAAAACTTTTATTTAAACTTAGATGACAAACAATTATGGAACAATATAATAAATAATACAATATAATATAATATAATATAATATAATATAATATAATATAATATAATATAATATAATATAATATAATATAATATAATATAATATAATATAATATAATATAATATAATATAATATAATATAATATAATATAATATAATATAATATAATATAATATAATATAATATAATATAATATAATATAATATAATATAATATAATATAATATAATATAATATAATATAATATAATATAATTGTTAAGAATTCGAGAGAATTCTCAACAGATTTGCTTTTTTAAATATATTGTGCATGTTCTTTGATGTCAAAACATCTAAAAGTTTCTCTGTATATCTATGTGAAAAAAAGAAAGAATGTACTTAGTAACCGTTGTTATGCATCAGATGTCATTGTAATAATTTTTCTACGAACTGTCAATATGATTTCAAATTTCTAAAAAAGCGTTTAATTATCCATCGTACTTCAACAATAAGGTTTATAATCAACAAAGGTTTTCTGCGAGGAACCTGAGAGCAAAGGAGGGAAGAAATAAATCAGAAATTACAGTCCACTAAAAATAAAATAATTCCTTCCCAAGCCATCGAATCCTTGCCCAATAATATAATATAATATAATATAATATAATATAATATAATATAATATAATATAATATAATATAATATAATATAATATAATATAATATAATATAATATAATATAATATAATATAATATAATATAATATAATATAATATAATATAATATAATATAATATAATATAATATAATATAATATATATATAATCAAAATCCCTGTTACCATTTAATGGTGTAGGGTATATTTTATTGTCTATATTGTCAACGATATTTTTCAGTGTCTGTACACAAATTTTGCCCATTCTTTTTTGTTGTTTGCTAGTGCCTTGGCCGCTAACCATGTTGTCCCTCTTTTCTTCATTATTTCTACAATTACTCCATCCCATGTTTGTTTCGGTCTTCCTCTTTTCCTAGCTCTTTTTATCCTAGATTCCCACACTTGCCTGACAGGCCTATCCTTATTCATTCTTTGGAGATGCCCCCACCAGCTAAGTTGTCTTTTCTCAATGAAATCCAGCAGTGGTTCTATTTCCAGGTCTTCTCTTATTTTTACGTTTCTCATTTTGTCTCTTTTTGTGACACCCCTGACTCTTCTGAGATACTTCATCTCTACAGCCTGAATTTGACTTTTTTGTCGCTGTGTGAGTACCCATGATTCGCATCCAAATGTAAGGATTGGTCTGAATATGGTTTTATAAACATTCATCTTCGTTTTCTTTGATATTTCTATTTTATTTATAAATGATCTGTTCATTGCGTAGTATGATTTCAAAGTGTTTTGTATTCTATTATTGATTTCAATATCTTGTTTTCCGTTCTCTTGAATTTCCACTCCTAAGTATTTGAAACTTTTCACCTGCTCAATATTTGTTCCATCTATTACAATATTTATTTTTGTACTGTTGTTACTTATCTGCATCACTTTTGTTTTGGTTCTATTTATGTTCATCCCATTTTCTTTTAGAGTTTTATTCCATATATCGAAGTTGTGTTGTAAATCCTTTTCTGACCCCGTCATAATAATCAAATCGTCTGCAAAGGCTCCTTCCGCGATGTTTACTCTCTGTAAATTTCTGTAACCTATATGTAGTTTTTTCGTCTTTGGTGAACATTGTTTTATAATTTCATCCATAAAGACAATAAATAATAGTGGGCTTAATCCCCCTCCCTGTCGGAGTCCTTTTTGTGTTTTAAAATATTCTGAAATTCTATTTTCACTAATTATACAGCATAAGTTGCTTTTATATATATTTTCTATTATTCTTATTGTCTTCTGGTCAACTCCTCTATTTTTTAGGATTTTCCATAGCGCTTCCCGTGTTACTTTGTCAAAAGCCTTCTCCAAATCAATGAAACCAACATAAGCTTCTTTATTTTGCCGTAGTAATTTTTCTGCTAACAATTTAACTGTGAAAATGTGATCTTGTATGCTTCTTCCTTTTCTAAAACCACTTTGTGATTCTTCTAGTGTTTTTTCCACTTGTTGTCTCAGTTTCTTGTCTATTACTTTCTCATATATCTTCATAGCCGTGCTAAGTAGAGTTATTCCTCTGTAATTGTTGCAATTATGTTTGTCCCCCGTTTTATAAATTGGCACGATCATTGCTATTTTCCAATCCTCAGGTATATGTTCTTCATCCCATGCTGTATTGATTATTTCAAGTAAATAATTCATTCCTTTATGACCCAGATTTTTAAACATCTCTGTTGTAAGTTTGTCATATCCTGGAGCTTTACCGTTTTTGAGTGTTCCTATAATTTCTGTTAAATCTTCCATGTTTATACCTTCACCTTTTTCTTTATTTATCAAGCGTTCGATAGTTATTTCCTCTTTTTCCTTTTCTTGTTGTCCATCTAGTAGTTCTTGAAAGTATTCTCTCCATCTGTTCATTATTTCCGTTCCTTCCGTTAGCAATTCTCCATTTTTATCTTTAATACTTGTCGTGTCTGGTTTTTTTTCTTTTCGCAAGGTTTTCATTGTTTTGTAAAATAATTTTTGATTAGTTTTGCTGTCACTTTCCATTTTTTCTCCAAATTCTATCCATGTCTCCTTCTTAGCCTGCAATACTAGTTCCTTTACTATTTTTCTTTCCCTCTTGTATAATTCATAATTTTTTGTACATCTGTTACTCAAGTACTTTCTCCACATCTTCTTTTTAAGTTTTATTTGGTTTTTTATTTCTTCTGTCCACCAGGCGGTCTGTTTCTTATAATTGTTCTTTTTACTAGTTCCACATATTTCTTGGGCTGTTTCTAATATTGTATTTTTGAAGTAATTCCACCTTGTCTGCAGATTATGATTTTGATGGGTTTTTGATAGCAATTCAAACTTCAGTGTAAGTAATTCAGTGAATTTTTTTGCTGTTAACTTGTTTGATAGTTTATAGGCTTTATTGATTCCCATTCAACTCTTGTGTTTAGTTTAGATTCCTCCAGTTTATTTATTTGTTCTTTTATTTTCGTTACTAGTAAGTAGTGGTCACTACCAATTTCTGACCCCCTCCTTACTTTCGTGTCTATTATTTCCTGTCTATTACATTTTTCTACCAGAATGTAATCGATTACTGATTTTTCATTTCTGCTTTTGCATTCCCTCGTGAATTTGTGAATCTCCTTATGTTCAAAGAACGTATTTGTTATCATTAGATTGTTCATTGTACAGTAATCTAGCATTCTTTCTCCATTATTATTTCTGATCTCCTCTCCATGTGTACCTAGTATACTATTATATATTAAATCCTGTTTTCCCACTCTACTGTTAAAGTCCCCTAATACAAATATCTTTCCTTTTGCTTCTTCTGTTATTTCTGTCAGTTCCTCCCAAAATTTATTTTTAATTTCCGCTGCTTCATCCTCATTTGGTCCATATACCACAATTACCGTTTTTATGTTTTTATTTTGATCTTTGAGCTCCATTGTCATTATTCGTTCCGTCCATCCTCTCCATTGAGTAATTTGTTTTGAGGTTCTTTTATGTATTAAACAAGCTACTCCCTTTGTTGCTCTCTGTTTCTCTGGGACTCCACTGTGTAATAGAACATGTCCATTTTCTGTTAGTACCATCCCTTGTCCTTTCTTTTTTGTTTCCGTTACTGCCAATATTTCAAGCCCTGTCTTTTCAAATTCTTCTTCCAGCTCTTTTTCTTTTCCTGATAAACTTCTAACATTCCACGTTCCTATTTTCCATGTTACTGTTGCCTTATCAATATTTGTTAATATTTCCGTTTTATTAGTTTCTTTGTTCATTTTTACCACTTTCTTGTCCTTTTCCATCGCGCTTGTCGTTATCGTTTGGTTTTCCTTTTTTAGTTTTTTGAATGAGTTAATTCTAGCCTTTCATTATTATAATTCCACTTCCACTCTTGATTATTGATAATAATTTTATTGTATCCTATTTTAACTGAATTTCCTTTCTCTCTTTCTTCCTTTCCTCTTTTTCTGATTAATCTTTCCTTTTCCATTTCCTTCACTGTCTTATCTTCGTTGATGTATATTCTGCCTGTTTTGCTTTTCAATTTATGCTTGTTTTTCATAACATTTTCTTTATCTGCATAATTCTCAAATTCAGCTAAAAAAGTTTTCTCTCCTAGTTTTTGTGTTCTCTTTATTCGCGTTTGAACACCAATTTCATTGCCCAGCATGCTTCCTATTTTTTCCTTGATTTCTTCTGAATCATTGGTTTCTATTATTAATCCTGTAACTATTATATTATTCCTTTTTTTTTCTTTCTCTAGCCATTCTATCTTCTTTTCCACTGTTTTAACTTTTTCTTTTATTTCTCTATTTTCTTTTACTAGTTTCGCGTTCTCCTGGTTTAATTTTTTATTCTCTTCCCTTATTTTTTTTTATTTCCTCTTTGATTTCAGTTTGTTCCTGATTACTTTTCTGCTGTTCTGATTTCATGTCTTTGATCATTTCTATTAATAAATCCAGTTTTTCGTCAGCCTTTTTGTATGTCTTTTGTGGTGATCTTTTTCCACTGCTAGTATATATTTTTTCTTCCTCCCTGCTTCTTTTTCTTCTTCCCTCGTCTGTAGTATAATCGTCGCTGTCCATTTTTTTTGGGATGGCGTAAAGAGCTGTCTCGCCTCAACGGCTCGGAAGATCTTCGCTCTTATCTATCCTTCTACTTATTATTTTTGTTTGTTAATTTCTTTGTTGCTTTACTTTTTTTTCCAAGTATGGCAACAGTGCTTTATAATCGTCCAGGAATTTACTAATTAGCTGACGTCTCTTATCAATATTATCAGTTTATCACTTACTTTTAATTTTTATAATGTTGTTTTTATCCGTGTTTTCTTGGTTTTTATTGTTTTTCACTTACGTTTCACTAAATTTATAACTTTATTTTCACCGTGTATTGGTTGTTTGTAAATAATTTTCTCTGTATCGCTCGATTTTCGGGTTAGATTCAGGAGAACAATTATTCACGTCTTTTCAACTTATCACAGCGTTGCCAAGGTCATAATATAATATAATATAATATAATATAATATAATATAATATAATATAATATAATATAATATAATATAATATAATATAATATAATATAATATAATATAATATAATATAATATAATATAATATAATATAATATAATATAATATAATATAATCAATGATAAGATATGAAAAATCTCTAGTGAGCAATTATACATGGTAATAATAGGCATTAAAGTAGCAGCAAACAATGAATCGGAGCTTGAAAAAGAGATGGAAGAATTTTTAGAAACTAAAATTGACATAAAAAACGGAAGTTAAAAGAGGATATAAAGCTGGTAAAACAAGGTGTAATAGAGATGGATGAAGGGGGGATAAAATTGATATTCTTAAAGAAAAAAGCAAATTAAAAGAAAGATCAGTATTCATTGAGTCTGAACAAACAAAAGCACGAAACCAAGAAACAGAATACCGCAAAAATGAGAGAAGTAAGGGAGCAACAATAAAAGTGAAATTAATGCAATCACATGGAATTGGAATCGGTAAGAAACTAACAGGAGATGAATAATCATCAAACAACTAAATACTGCTATCAATGATCATTATTGTGAAATTAATCAGTCAACAATAGAATACTGGGCTAATAAACGCATGCGGGAAAATAACAGAAATTTAAAAATCGTTTTTTGGAATATGAATTTGGATCTAGGAACAGTTGCAATGTACTTATGAAACATATGTGTTTGTAAAACAAGGATCTCAGGAGCTATATAATAGAAAAATAATAATAATAGAAATTCCTTTTGATTATTTCTCTGTCCTGAATACGCAGACGACATAGCTATTGTAGTCAGGGGCAAGTTTTCTGGAGTGATATCGGGTAAAATGCAAACAGCCTTAAATATAGTTAATAATTGGTACTTACCAGAGAGACTGGCAGTCAATGCTTAGAAAACACAAATTGTCACGAAAGAGAAAGCACTACAAGGCTTAAAGCCAATTATGCTAGGAGGAGAGGTGATTCCATTTGCCAAAGAAACAAAGTACCTAGGAGTACATTTTGATCAAAGGCTTTCATGGAACACTCACCTTCAAAATACCACACAGAACGCTACCATGGCCCTCGGCAGATGTAGAAGAATGTATGGAAAATGTCCCAGTTGTTACACACAAGGGTCATTGGACCAATGATACTGCCTATGGATCAGTAGTGTGGTGGACAAAGACACTGCAAGTGGGAGCTGTTAGGATATTAAGTAGCACACAAAGGCTTGATTGCCTGTGTATTACGGGAGCCATAAAAACAACTCTAACAATTGCGATGGAAGTCTTGCTGAATCTGCCACCACTACACATTTTTATACAAGGCGAAGCCAGGTCTGTAACGCACAGACTACTGCAAAGTCAACAACACACAAGCCAAACGCACGGTGCAGACTATCGAAAGCTCATCGAGCAGCTAAAAGCGGATGTCTTAATGGGGCAACCCATTTACGCAACGGCCACGAGGTATAGCTTCAATAATAAGTTCCAAATAACTGTACCAGGTAGGGAAGACTGGAATAAAGGTGTACCCATACAAGCTGAGACAACTTGGTATACGAACGGCGCCAAGACAGAAGTAGGTGTAGGAGCTGGAATTGTAGAGCTAAAGCAGAGGATAGCTATTCCAATGAGTCTATCTAAGGACGTCACAACTTTACAACGGGAGTGACGGCAATTCACCATTGCGTTGAAAATATTAAAAGGTTGAAAAGGACATTCCGTTCAGTTGCCAACTTCACCAATAGCCAAGCGGCACTGAAGGCAGTTGATTCCATAGAGGTCAATTCTAAGCTAGTATGGGATTTAATAGGTGCCTTAAACGCAACGATTTGGAGTAGAAAACGTCCATACAAGGCTCATTAATGCCATTTCATTGGACCGGAATCCTTCTGCATCGTCGCCAAGTCGACAATAAATATGGCCACAAGGAAGTGGGTGGCAAAGAAACGGTGGGTAATTCCACCAAGACAGAGACAGGAGAAACAGTTCATTAGAGGACATTTGCCTAACTTTCACGGCAGACCTAATAAGCAAAGACAGCCAAAGCCGTAGTAGGTATGTTAACAGGGCACTGTAAGCTTAACAGGCATGCAAAGCGAATGGGGTTGACAGACGAAGCGATGTGTGATTGTCTGGCGAATGTGGGGTAGTACTAGGCGATGAAAGCCACTGGCAACAAATCGCATGTAAGATTCAGTCTCGAGGCTGATTGGCTACTTGAAAAGAGTTGGGCTGTAGAATGTAATCTAGATTCAGAGGACCACAATAAATCTGAAAAGGTCAGAGTGGAAGAGGCCGATTAGCCACCTCATCAAATATAATCCAATCTGATCAGGTTCACTTGAAGTACCTGCCGTATATTTCCCTTCAGCCATGTCTTCGAAGGCTGGTTAGCGCATACCACGACCACTACACCCGAGAACTGCGTCCCAGTCCCCGTGGGATATTTCCAGATCTCTCTGGTTGAGACCTGCTTGGGCTGTTCATGTGAGAATTTCACCTTATGATAGCTCCTCAAAGTAATAACCATTTTTATGGAGTGAAGAGCCTGCTTGTAGATTTCTGCAGGGGTTGCCCTGGATTTTAGTTCCTTTGCAGGTTCCTACTGTTTAATCTCACCCTGGTTGACCGAAGAGGTAGCGAACTCTTTCACCCAGCACTTTCGCGCTACAGGACCAGGTTGTGGTACTGACGACGTCACTGTTGCTGCTGAGGCAGTTAGACCAGAGCTGACCTTGGCTTCCTAGGCCAATCTCTACTACACTGGCTTTTGCTGCCTCAATCGCACGTTTGCGTCACTGCGCTCTCGAAAGTTGGAGTTTGCTCAGGCTGACAGCGCCTAAACTGGTAGTAAGGATATCTTTCAATGGGCTTTTAGTCCCTCGAGAAGTCTCTCTGCTCCATTAGTATCTTAGGGTCCACTGAAGGAGCTTCACTGTTAAAGTTACTTTCCGTGAACTTTTCGAAATTCAATCTATTCGTAGCTTGAATAATGACTTCGTCAATATATCAGCGAAATGATGTTCGGAAGCAGCCTGTTCTTTATCAATATATCCTTAAGTTACCAATTCTCTTACCAATAAATGCCTGATTTGGATATGTTTTCAGGGTTATTTGCTAACTTAATGGCAGCTTCACTATCAACTGATAGTGTAGGAATACTTTGTAAATGTATAATTTTCTGATAAAGTTGCTCTAGATAGATCAGTTTTCTGACCCCTTCATTTGTAGCAACTATTTCAGTTTTTGCTGTTAAGCGCACTACTAATGACTGACTCTGACTAAGCCAGGAGATGCACTTCCAGCATATTTCCAAATTATTCAGTACTTTATATACTGATGGTTTGCGATTTATTTTTATTTCTGTGGGAACTGTTTTATCTTTTTCTGTAGGCTGACTTTTATTTTGTCGAGTTTTCGACCTCGTCGTAGCTAAGACATGAGAGTTATCAATGTACAAGTATTTTAAGTCCTTTATAGATATCCTTGAAATACTATTTCGAAGTTATATTCTTCTAAATCTAGTATAATTATTGTCAATTTCGATGTTGGCTCCGTCATCGAAAAAAGATGTGTTAATGGCTTATGATCCGTTTTTACTATAAACTGTGGAGAACCATATAAATAACACTTAAAATGATTAATTCCCCAATGGATAGCTAATAATTCTTTCAAAATTATAGGTTTGTTTAACTAACTTTTCTTAAAACCTCGCGATGCATAAGCTATAGGTAAATCTATACCTTCGTATTCCTGACTCAGTATTGCAGAACACGCAGAATTTGAAGCATCGGTAGTCAATATAAATTTTTCATTGAAATCTGGATATTCCAAATTTGGCGGCTCTATTAATGCCGATATTAGTATTTGGAATGATTTTTCGCAGTCTTTCGACCACTCGAATTTTCCTTTTTTCCTAGATAACTTATTAAGAAGTATGCATATTTCAGCGAAATTTGGAATGAAACGTCTGTAATAGTTACAGAATACTACGAACCTTTTAGATTCTTCTGAATTTTTAGGAGCTGGATATTGTTCAATTACCGAATACTTTGGTTTGTCTAGTAGAACTCCCTCACTCAACAAATTATTACCTAAATAAGTGACTTCTCGCCTGAAGAATTGGCACTTTTGTGGATTTAATTAAAGGTTAAATTTTCTACATGCATTGAAAACTTTCTCGAAATTACTTAAATAACGATTTTCTGACATCCCTATTACCTCTTCATCATCCATGTAAAGAAATGCTTTTTCTGGAGTTAATCCTGAAAATGCTATGGACATCATCCTTGAAAAACTATTTGGACTAACGATTAAACCAAAAGGTAATCTTGTATACTGAAAAAAACCTTTTTCTATACTGAAAGATGTATATTTCCTTGAGGACTGTTCTAACGGAATTTGATGAAAACCTGACATAAGGTCCATGACTGAAAACCATTTTGATCTTCCTAATTGATCCAAGATCGAATCTATTCTAGGTAATGGAAATTTATCTGTAACAATCTTCTTAATATTTGCGTCGTTTGTATTAAATGATATGGAAAATTATTTGTTCAGACCCTCTGGTTTTGAGGATAAAAACATTATAAGTTTCACGACCTTGTCGCGAGTTACAGAAAACTCTCGATTCAGAGCACTTGTATCTATGAAATTGAAGATGGAGATTCTTCAATACAATACATATATTTACAAGAATGAGTGAAAACTAGGACTTAGTTTTTAAAAAACTGTAACTGACATAAAAATTCTAATAATCATTTTTACAGTGACATGAGAGAGCGTGATAGTTTGATTTTTACAAGTTGACGCAACGCGCTTAAACTTATTCACAGGTTTTTCCTACATCTACTGAAAATTTTTTACATATTGCATAAAATGTCAAATGATCATTCCAAGTTGCGAGTTGTGTTGTCTTTCAACATCTTGGGAAAATATATTTTAATTTAAAGAGATTTGAACATACTTTCCCCCTGTTAAACGAATCGCGTTCAATAAGTAGAAGAGAAATGATAAATCTAAGCGAGTGAGTAGGATTAAAAAACAAAACCAAACAAAATACAAAAAGAAAGAACTAACAGTGGAATTATACTACGCACAATTGGATTCGAGACAAAGTTTAGAGATTGGACGTGCGAGTATTCCGCTGTTGGTGCGTATTTTGACTGCCCTGACCTTGTTGTCAGATCCAGGAAAAACTATTACTCTGGCTCTTGGCCAGCTGAGAGGGGGAACATTGTCCTCCTTTAAAAGAACGAGTAGAAGAAGAAGGGAGTAACCACTTGGGTCTGTGCTGTAACTGACCATCTCTTCCAAAATGATTGTTGAATGCGAGCAGATTTTTGAAATAAATTCTATCTGTTTTCGCTGACGTGTGTGAGATACTTTTCAGGATATGCAGTAAGGCTTGTTCCTATAAGAAAATGTCCAGGAGTGAGACGTTCTAAGTCAGTGGGATCATTGGACAAATGTTGAAGTATAATTATTTTGTGTAGTCTGGCTTGAGACCAAATGCTTTCGGCCAACTTAACTTGTTTAAAATCATGTGTCATTGTCATACTGTATATAAATGTCAGAGAAGATAATTGCACAAGATTCTTTTATTCAGTCTGGTCGTTCCAATTAAATGAAAGAATTAGTCAGTGATAAGCATTTAATAGTCTGTCGGTATTGCTTATACTATGAAAGACGCTTTTCATACTTCAAGTTTGTACATATGTTTAATGTTGTAATACAATATATTACATCCCACTGAATCTAACAGTTCTGTTTAGTTACTTGCATCAACTCTACAAGGTAAAAATTACAACAACAAAGCATATTGTAACGCGTTTACTACCTTCTATACGTCACTATGGACACCCTTGATGTTAAATAATTAATCGGAATGCTCGGGCGCCAGATTTTTATCGTGGTTTGCTCCACGGCCCCTTGACACTTATCGTCAAGAGTTCCAGATTACGGCGAATTCCAGGGGTGTTGTTGAGCTATTTTAACTACTAATTACCAAATTGCTATTACTACTCTGTGGTCGATTTTATGGATACTTCTCCAGGTACGAGCAAAAGAAAACGGGGAAAAGAACGTAGCGAACGTAACGGTCAGAGCCGGCAATGTTATCAACACAACGGAAAACTACTATTGTTACACGAGTCGAAAATGATTTAAATCTGCCGGGTAATCAAACAAATTATGGCTAGGCCACTTCCAAGTCTGATTAGCCCTTGAATTTAAAGAAAACCGGCAAACTATTATTCCAACGAGAAAAAACATTATAAAAGGATTGTATCAAGGAGCTGAAAAAAAACGATTTAAATCTGCCGGGTAATCAAACAAATTATGGCTAGGCCACTTCCAAGTCTGATTATCCCTTGAACCTAAAATAAACCGGCAAACTATGATTTCAAAAAAAACTATAAAAGAATTGTACCACGGTACTGGAAAGAAACGATTTAAATCTGCCGGGTAATCAAACAAATTATGGCTAGGCCACTTCCAAGTCTGATTATCCCTTGAATCTAAATTAAACCGGCAAACTATTATTTCAAAAAAATTATAAAAGAATTGTACCACGGAACTGATAAAAAAACGATTTAAATCTGCCGGGTAATCAAACAAATTATGGCTAGGCCACTTCCAAGTCTGATTATCCCTTGAATCTAAATTAAACCGGCAAACTATTATTTCAAAAAAAAATTATAAAAGAATTGTACCACGGAACTGATAAAAAACGATTTAAATCTGCCGAATATTTAGTGTATTACTAAAATATTTTTACCTTTCAAAATCACCCACTTTATCCCGGAGTTCACACTTTCCAGTACTCCGGACACTATTTAATACGGAAGACACGCACACAATCGGAAGCTCGGTTCGGTCTCGGTTTTTCAGTCTTGGTTTCTGTCTCTTCACTTCTCTCGAGAAAATCCCAAAATCCTCATTTTATATTCTCATTATAGGTGTTAAACTTTATTTATGTTTAACAAAAAGTTTGCCATATACTGAATGTCTTTCGGAATTAATTAAAAGGTATATATACCAGACGTCCTTTTCGGTTGGAAAATTTTAAATTTTTGAAACTACTAAAATTTTATAGAATTCGAAATGTTATACCTCCGGACTAATAATTAAAAATATAACGGTAATAAAAAAAAATTTATTCGGAAAGTAAGTAACGAGTTATATAGTTACGGAAAAAAACTAAACCTTAAATCGGTGACAACAAAAATAACTCGTTACAATATATAGGACGAGAATTTAGGATTGCCTCAATTTGAGCTAACACAGTACTGAGTTCTTCGAAAGTGAGGTGAGCATTGCCAATATTTCTTTTCAAATGGTTTTTCGTACTTTCAAGGGAGCTCTCCCAAATTCCACCCCAGTTTGGGCTAAGTGGAGGAATGAATTTCCATGTAATTTGATTCTCTGAGGCAAATTTTTTAACAGAATCTCTTACTTCAATGGTTATAAAAAAATTATATAATTCGCGAAGTTCATTTTTGGATCCACAAAAATTGGTAGCATTATCACTGTAAATCACTGACGGGTTTCCACGACGTGAGATAAATCGTTTGAAGGTTAGAAGGAATGATTCTGTCGAGAAGGATGTCACCAATTCTAAATGGTAGCCATACATACAAAAAGTGCAATATAACATTTTTGTAGAGGGGCTTTTCACAAGTGAGAAGTTTTGATGAGGAGGGGTTCTCCAAAATCTATTCCTACCTTCTGAAAAGGTCTGGTGAAGGTAATTCTGTCGAAGTTATTCGAATTCATCGAATCATGATAGTCTCCAGATTTACTCCCACTTTTGAAAATCAAACTACAATTTTCGACAAAACCATTCTCAGAACCTGCATGTGAAATAATACCGTACACCTTCACCACTCGTCTTCCTTACTGCCTTAGTGCTACCATCTTGCCAACTCTTGCGAAAACTACCTTTACTAAAAATCCAGGTCTCGTCCAAAAAAACAGGCTGTAGAGGGTAAGGAGAACTCTCATTGTTCTTGAATCCTCTCAGAAAATGTAATTTTTTTTGAGCTACATGTGGTTGTTCCATAAGATAGTTTCTATTGGAGATACTGCAATTTAGCCATCTGAATTTTAGTTCCCTTAAAGCATTAGCCATTGAGCCAACAGACATGTCGATTCCATCCAGATCAATAAGTTTTTTATTCAATGTATGTAGAGTTACATGTTCACCTAAAATAAATAAGTAAACAAACAATATTAATGAAAAAAAAATGCAAAAACACTTTTTTAATTACATACTTTTATTAGGAAATGCACTAAAAAGTGGATACCTAATAATTTTTTTTAATTTCTCATTGACTCTTTCTCACTACGATTAAAGTATGTGGCGCAATCTATAAAATGTGAATACTAGTTTTAAACAAACATTTAATATGAGCTCTCGAATATTTTACTTTTATTTTTAGTGAGAAGTAATGAACGAGATTTTCTAAGTTAATAAAAAAAAATAATTTTTAACTTTTTAGTGCATTTCCTAATACAAGTGTAATTTAAAAAGTTTGTTTTATATTCTCTGTGTTATACTGTTTAGTGTCAGGCTCTTAATTCCATTAAATTTTTTTATCCACAACTTTCAAAAACATGTATTGTCACCGAAAATGTGATCGTGTGCAAAATTTGAATGAAATTGGTTAGGTAAAAGAAGGTAAGAAGTGAATTGCAAGATTTGATCTAGACAAACAGAGAAGTGAAGTTGAATAAAAGTGTGTAAAAATGGTTCGCTCATCGGACTAATTAAAAATGTCAGATGCATAGAAAAGTTTTTTCTACACACCATCATTAAACATTCTGTAGATACGCGTCCTAATGGCATGCTCATGTTTCTCTCGGATTGTGGGACCCTTCGACATTTTGACAGACTTACTCATTTTAGTGGTATACTCTGAATCACTGTGAATGCCATTTTTTGCCAAATTTGCTACAGTCGGCAAGGATATTCCCAATGCATCTGAAACGCGCTTAAACACAATGGATAAAAATAAAATATTTAAACAATCCAAATGAAATAAGATTAACTTGATTTATATTAATTTCACTTATTGTTATATAAAAAAAAACTTACTTGGTGCACTGAAGTTAAAGGTATCAATGGTTTACCAGCTTCTTTTTCTAATTGAAAATATTTGATAACTTTCAAAATAAGATGCTGCTCTTTTTCCGTGTATCTAGGCATATTTTTGTATTATTTAGATAAATAAAATGCTAACAATAAGATTAATATTCACTTTCCATAAATAATCATAAACAACAAAGTACAGACCTGACGAGAACTGTCAGTGGGACATTAGAAAAAGACGTAAGCTACGAAGGGAACGTCTACATCGTATATTGAACGATATAAATTCGCCCGATTGATAGGTCGCGCTTGCACGTAAACTAAACATCGACCAATCAAATGTTTTTGTCAAAGATTAGGGTTAACGTTTGTAATACGTTTAAACAGTTCATTATTGTGATATTTTGATTAGGATTAATCACAGACCTTCCTTTTTTTCCATTTCTTTCACCGTAATGTGTTAGAAGGACATTAACAATCAATGACGCACACCAAAAAGGATATTGTATGAACTTTAGTAACATTGCTTGAAGTTCTAATCTAGGAATAGTGACAGACGGGCGAATTGAGCAAATTCGAGATTTAGAAGCGACTAAATTACAGCTGACCGAGTTATCAGAGTACAGGGTACGAAAATAAACACATCCCGAACGCGTCAATCTGAATATTTACAATTTCTTTTTTAGAAAAAAGGTGACGTGGAATTGTCAACTTTCCGAGAGTGGAAATATTTATAATGAAATTTTTCCATTCATCTGGAAGTGCGGTTAGCAAAAGTTCATCCCAGACAATTTTTTGTTTCCAAAGAGTTTGCATAAATATTTTCCATAATAAAATAACCGGGCCAATGAGTCCCAGTGGGTCGAACATCTGAGCGATATTAGACAGGGCCTTTCGTTTTGTGACCTTTTCACAAGTTGAAGTGTCGGGAAGTGAGATTGAAAACGAATCCATGGCAGGTTGTCATGAGAAGCCTAGAACTTTATTCGAGACATTTTCAATTTTTATATCTCTCGATAGAGGTTGAGACACCTCAGAAATCTTCTAAAAATTCTGGTGTATTTGAGAACCACTTGTGTAAGTGAAAACCTGAGCTTTGCTACAGCTCGGTCAGTTCGCGATATGCATTTTCAAAGTCCACTAAACTGTCTGTTCCATATAGTATGTCATCGACGTAAGTCTGGTTCAATAGGGAATTAGATGCATAAGGAACATTTTTTCCATGAGTGAGAGCGAGTTCATTAAGCATGCGAGTACTTAAAAAAGGCGCAGACTTTCTACCATATGTAACTGAGGTGAGCTCCATACAAGAGAGAGGTTCAGTTGGACTGTCTCTACAAATAATGTTTTGCAAATAAGTCTGGTCCGGGTTGACCTAAATTTGTCTAAACATCTTTTCTATATCTGAAGTGAATACATAGGTCCATTGTCTAAAACGACAGAGAATATCAAATAAATCAGGTTAAACCTGGTAGCCTTTTAAAGTGATGTCATTAAGAGAGATTCCAGGTGAACTCTTACAACTGGCATCAAAAACAACTTAAACGAGTACTAGCGCTGTTATCTTTAATAACACAGTGATGAGGGAGACAATATTTAGTTAAAAACTTTTCATTGTGAAATGAGAGAGGCACATGTTGTGCGTGACCAAGAGAAACATATTCGTGAATGAATTTTTTATATTCATTAAAAAGAGAGGGGTTATTTTTGAATCTATTTTCGAGGTTTAAAAAACGCCTTTTTGCTATGTGGAATGAATCACCTAGCTTGGTAGGTTTATCAGGTGAGCGTAGAGGGATGTTTAGTTGAAAAGATCCATTTTGTTTGAAAGCTTGTTCAGTCTGTTCTTCATCCAGAGTAAACATTTTCTGTTTGGGTATATCCTCGATTTCCCAAAACTTTGTGAGAAGATAGTTTAATTTAGAGTCTAGTGAGGGTTACTCAATAGTGTTAATAAAAAATGAGACCGTGTGTCTCTATCAGCGAGTGTAATGTGGTCTGGAATAACAAAAGAGGTTGTGTCGACAGTTGTTTGGGGCAATCTGCAAGTGATGCTTGGCAACACCGCATAAGAGAGATCAAAAAATACATTATTATAGGCATTAGAAAAAATTCTAAATTCTGCCATGCGATTAGATACCACAATTTCTTCGGTAATTCCAGAAATGTGCAAATTTTTCTTGTATACTTTGGCGTTTATTTGCTGCAATAAATTTTCAGAAACGAAAGAGTTTTGTGACGCACTGTCTAGTAATGCCTTTGCATGTATAGGCGTACCATATCTGGAGTAGAGTGTGACAACGGCCGTAGCTAACAAAATATCACTGTGTTTCTGTGGAGAAATTAACGGATGCGGAGGGTGTAATTTAAGCGCTAACCATCCTTCTTTACCTGTCTGACCAAGAAGGGTAGATAATCCGACATGTATTTTCGCCGCTAAGAAGTGCAGGTAGTTCGAGTCAGCCAGACATTATAATTTATTCTTCAAAAATTGACTAAAAATACGAAGGTGGTTTGGTAGGGGTAGGTTTGGTTGGGTTGTTATTGAAAATTATTATAATTTACTTTACAAAAATATATCTTATTATAAATGTCGGTGATCTAATAAATAACTGTATTTCATAAATCACGTACTTCAGTCGGTTAGCGCCCAAAATACACATAGGATTAAAATGACCCTTCGGTCTTGGCGCCTAGTTTACATGTTGTAAAAAGTGCATTAATCCTTTAGCGCCCAAATTACATCCGCCCGGCTGTGAGAAGAAGAGCGACAAGCTCGAGAATTATTTACAGGAAGGTTCGAGTTTTCAGCAGTTACAATAAAATATGTAGGTGCATATGAATACAAGTAACTCCACCTCTGGTTTTGAGGATAAAAACATTATGTTTCACGACCTTGTCGCGAGTTACACGAAACTCTCGATTAAGAGCACGTGTATTTATGAAATTAAAGGTGGAGATTCTTCAATACAATACATATATTTACAAGAATGAGTAGAAACTAGGACTCAATTTTAAAAAAAAAACTGTAACTGGCATAAAAATTCTAATAATCATTTTTACAGTGACATGAGAGAGCGCTTAAACTTATTCACAGGTTTTTCCTACATCTAACCACTGAACATTTTTTACATATTGCATAAAAT
Organism: Lochmaea capreae; assembly: GCA_949126875.1. Classification (NCBI taxonomy): domain Eukaryota; kingdom Metazoa; phylum Arthropoda; class Insecta; order Coleoptera; family Chrysomelidae; genus Lochmaea; species Lochmaea capreae. The sequence continues at coordinate 22,795,404 of OX421409.1, read as the reverse complement.
GTCAAATGATCATTCCAAGCTGCGAGCTGTGTTATCTTTCAACATCTTGTGAAAATATGTTTTAATTTAAAGAAATTTGAACATTATCTGAAATTTTTAATAACGAAATATCTGTTATAAAAGTATTAATCGTATCTGATATGTCAGTTTTAATTTGTATAAAACTTGAAAGTGTTAGATCAAAATTGTAAATGTTACGGTTATGATTATGAAAATTGTTTAAAATTTTGGATTTTTCAATTTTCTGATTCAAAACCCCAATTGTTTTTGTTTATCTTCCTCTCTTTTATTCTCGCTTTCGCACATTCTTACATTCCGATTATTATTAAACCTATGGTTAGGCCTTTCTCTATATTCGTTAGATTTACCTCTTAATCCATTAGATCTCTTTGCTCCTTGGTTTTCATGAAATTTCCTACTGTTATTGTAGTTACCTCCCACATGAAAATTATTCCTTCCATTATTATTATTCCAATTTTATGACTGTTTATTTTGTGGGACATATCTGTTTCCCGAAGAAAACCTATTCCTATTAGCTTTAAAATGTAGAACACTATCTACTTGTTGGTTGTTTCTCATATCAATGGAAACTAACTTCGTCTACACCTCCTGTGGAGTTTCAAAATGTCCCGCTGCCATTACGGTTTTAATTCTGTAATGATATTTAGTATTTTAGGTATTTAGTAATAGGATATATTTCACAATTTCCTCTATCAAGTGCATCGACTTCAGGTGTAGTATTATTGACTGGTGTATACTGTTTAATCAGCAATAACACTGTTGCTACCTGAAGTACTTTGCGCTGATAGATCGAATTTGATATAATGTTTTAGGTTAAATGAATTATTGTAGATTATTATAATTTGTGCATTCAACGAGTAGAGATGTAAATAAATTGGGTTTATTATAAAAATGAGTTTAAATTATTAAAGTACAAATAAAGAGAAGTTAGTTTATCACATGGCGATCCTGCCAGCCGGAATTTAAAAAAAATAAATAAATAAAATGAGAATATGAAGTTGTGAGAAAATGGGTGGAAATACTTATTGAAAGGAAGAGAAAGAAGAAATTGTTATAGTCCAGTCAGGAAATAGCGGAGGACAGACAAATAGTCCAAAACAAAATGGAGCTGTTTCCATCAAAGATATATTGGAAATTGGAGTTGTTATTATAGCAGTTGCAGTTGTCATCTTTTATTTATATGGAAAGTGTAAGAAGCGGCTTGAGAGGAAGATCCGAAGAGAAATTACGGCTAGTCAAGAATTAGTGTAAAAGTGACGGTTAAAGTGAGAAAATTAACAAAATGTGCGTGAAAGTGTAATGCCGGTTTGCAACGAACTTAAATACTTGCTTGAAGAATTAAGAGTATTTTATAAGAACTTAAATAAAGACCCCGTAGATAGAAGGACAAATTTAGAAAATGTAAAACGTAAGTTTGTTAAACTAGATAAGCTTAGAGATAATTTTAATGATTTAAAACGGTTAGTAAATAATGCAACTTTTGAGGATAAAGATAAACAAGGCATTTTAACTGCGGCAGATTCAATTCAAAAGTATTTAAAAAATATTGCTGAAATTTTACAAGATAGATTAGCAAATGCAAGTGAAGGTAATAATTCAAATTCAGATTTAAGTGCTGAAGAAAAAAACATGCCAGAAAAATTTGATTTGAAAACTGCCACAGGTTTAATTCCTGTTATGAACGGAAATGAAAATGTAACAAAAAGTCTCATTGATAACATTACTAGATGCGAACGGTAAAAAACTTTTAACAATTTTTGTTTTAAAGACACGTCTTTCAGAAAATGCAAAAATTAGACTAAAACAAAATTATGATACAAATAAGGATTTAACTTCCGATTTGAGATTGCATTTCATTACTAAAAAATCAGTTTCAACTTTATCAAATCAATTACATAATGCTAAACAAAATGGGAAATCAATTGATAGTTTCGGCAGATATGTAGAATAATTATTAGTTAGTTTAACGATTAGTGAAGCCGATGGCAATGTAGATTCAATGGAAACTTTAAGAGTAGTTAATGAAAAAATTGCAATCCATGCATTTGCGAATGGTCTACAAAATAACGATTTGAAAACCATAGTTAAATCTAGAAATTATACTAAACTTAGCGATGCCATTCAGGGTGCACAAGACGAAGAAATACCCAAACAAAACATGTTTTTTATGAAAAGTCATAATTCCTCAAGTCGGGGTCAAAGAAAAAATTCAAATTACCATCAGTTTCGCAAGGGACGAGGTAATTTCACAAATTACAATGGTAATAAAAAAGGCAATTTTAACACTCGGCCTAATTTTAATAATTATCGTGGAAATAATAGTCATCGAAATTATTTCATACGAGATGTAAATGCGTCACAAACGTTTTTTCGTGCCTAAATATTTTAAAAATGTTTTAGTTTATAATGCTAATGGACTAAATTTTGTTGAATTTAATTACAACGGATTAAAACTAAATTTTCTATCAGACACAGGTTCCTCAGTAAGTTTAATATTTTCAAAATATTTACATAAACATGAGATTATAGATTCTACAAAGAAGGTCCAAATTCAGGGAGTCACTGGGTCCACGGTGTCACATGGCTCAGCTAATATTACTTTACATGTAAATAATGGAAAAAAAATATCTCATACATTTTTGTTGATGAATGAATTTGACAACTCTATGCATGGTATTATAGGTTCAGATTTCTTTAATAAATATGCTGCATGTATAGACTATGAAACATTTTTATTTACTTTCTGGATTGACGGTTTCAAAATTTCACTTCCAATGCACTCTAAACAATTATCTAATATACTAATTCCGCCAAGATGCGAAATAATTAAATTTTTTCATACTGACAATGAGAATGAGAGTATCGTATTACCAGAACAATTATGCGAAGGCGTTTTTGTAGCCGGAATTTTAGTTACTAACAAATGAAGAGAAAGAAACAAATAATAATCAGCGAATTTACTGTTTCAACCCTTACTTCGTGGAATCTACTATATATACAGGGTGATTCATTAAGAATGGGCAATCTCTGAATGGAGATACTACACACCAAAATATGGCGATTGAGCTTAACATGTCTTATACAAATATTGCAGGTTTACGAGATGCAGGGTATTTAAAATTGGAATTTTAATTTGAAATTTCTTAATAATTTTTTTATTTCAAGCAGCATCGTCTTGAAAATTGGCATCTTTATGTTTTTTGGCATGAAAATTACGAATTTTATGCTGAATTTAGCACTATTCATACAGGGCGTTGGTTACATCCTGTTACTTAGGTAAACTACAACATATCTTTTTTGCCTAATGAGTTATGGCTAAAATGACTAGAAAATCTAAAAGGGTGTTCAATTTTGAATAAAAAAGGTACTCCTGTTTATTTCATTTAGCTCTATCAGTTTTTGCGTTATTTGCATTTTAAACATTCAGCGTAAAGACTCCTAAGCCACTTGTCAGTTTTTCGTGTTAAGACATATTTGACAATTTTACTGCCACTACTACTACTACTACTAAGTTTGCAGGCGAACCTTGTCCTGGACAAACTCAAGCCAAGGTTCCGGCACTGAGGCCACTGGCGGGCCCATTGTGCCATTCCTGCTACCTAGACATCCATAAAGCCGAGCCCTTCAATAAAGGCCACAACCTTTTTCAATGGATGCCTGCTTGTGTCTCCAGGGGCCAAAACAGGGACTCCGAAGATTCGCCTGCGTAGTACAGCCCAGTGTGGACACTCTAGGAGAACATGGACTGACGTTTCGTCAGTCATGCCACAACCCCTGCATAGGGAACTTCCCTCTACTCCTAAGTTGTGGAGGTGTTTCATCATACAGCAGTGCCCCGTTAGGAGTCCTGCTATCTTCCTTAGCCTACTTCTTGGTAGTTCAGTAGCTGCTCTAGCGTGTCCATCAGTCCATCCCTTCAGTAAAAGTTTGGATTGCCTAGGACCCTGCATAGCATTCCAATGAGCGAGGTGCTGATTCTTCAGCCACTTCTTCGTCTCCTTGCGTATTCTTTGTTTTGTTAGGCCCAAGGTCGGGCCCGGGCCGCAGAAGGGAGCTGCCGCCCCTTCCGCAGCCAGTGCATCCGCCATCTCGTTGCCTTCAAAACCAGAGTGGGCTGGAATCCATTCTAGCCGCACCACGTTGTGCCTTGCAAGATTAGCAAGTCGTTCTCGACATTCATTAGCAAGTCCTGAGTTGCTGGTGCACCCACTCAGGGCTTTAATTGCTGCCTGACTGTCGGAGTATATGGTTATGCGTCGATCCACATAACCTCTGTCTAGGTTTATCTGCGCACATTCCAAGATAGCATATATCTCGGCCTGATATGCAGATACACCATCACCCAATGGTACACTAACTTGTGTTCTTGGGTTCCTAGAGTAAATTCCAGCCCCTGCTCCATCACCGGAGCATGAGCCATCTGTGTACCAGACAGTCCCATTAGGCTGTGTATTCCTCTCTTTTTCCCAGGATTCTCTATCCCGGATCATGGCCCTGTACGGAGTTGCGAAGTAGTACTTTCGCAGGCATTCATCAGGTGCTCGAGCCAGAACTGGAATATCTTCCAGTAGCCGGAGCTTCCTGACGTGCCTGCACTCTTCCCCTCTTCGCACGTATCCCAGCTGTTTTAAGCGTAGAAAAGTCCTCCCCGCCTCCGCCTCGATCACATGGTGAAGAGGCCGAAGACCAAGGATCACGTCCATCGCAGCAGTTGGTGTAGTTCTCATGCAGCCAGTTGCCCCCAAGCTGACCACCCTTTGAAGGCGTGTCAGCTGCGATCTAGCCGTGACCAAGGTTACCCTCGGCCACCAAACCAGAGCCGCATATGTGAGCATAGGCAGCATGATCACTCTATAGAACCATATGATCGTTTTGGGGGTCAGTCCCCACTTCGGACCAATGGCTCTCCTACAGGCCCAATACGTGTTTGTCACCTTGCTTAGGCGACTGTCAAGATGAGCCTTCCATGTCAGTGATTTATCAAGGATCACTCCCAGATACTTCACCTGCTCAACCACAGGCAGTGGTACTCCATCAAGATTTAGACCCTCAGGTCTTATACCTCTTTTTTTGGTGAAAGCAACTATCTCAGCCTTGGCAGGATTTACTGCAAGTCCGTGTTCGTTACACCACCCATGTACCCTATTCAGAGCCCTTTGCATGAGGTCCCTGAGAACGGTAATATGCCTTCCAACAACAAGGACAACGATATCATCGGCATACCCTATCGTTAGAAAGCCTTCACCGTTTAAAAGAGTTATTAGCTCGTCAATGACTAGGTTCCACAATGTGGGCGAGAGAACACCCCCTTGCGGACATCCTCTAGCGACGATCACTTTTGCCACATGGTCTTTCCATGTGGCCTCTACTGTACGATTGCACAACATGGCCCCAAGCCAGTGAGTGATCATTGGCTCTATTCCATGATTTGTCGAAGCCCTACAAATAGACTCTACAGAGGTACTGTCAAACGCCCCCTGTATATCCAAAAAAGCTCCCAGGGCGATCATGCCATTTTCCAGCGCCTTCTCCACCTGGGTTACCAGTTGGTGTAAGGCACTTTCAGTTGACTTGCCACACCTGAACGCATGTTGATTGTTGTGCAAGGGATACCTTAGCCCAACTTTTTCCTTTATGTACCGATCCGCCACCCTCTCCAATGTTTTCAACACAAAGGATGTTAGGCTAATGGGTCTAAAGGATTTAGCCACCGTATATGTGGTACGACCCGGTTTGGGTATGAAGACTACTCTCACCTGCCTCCACTGTTCAGGGACATACCTGCGTGCCAGACAGGCCCGAAAGATATGTACCAAGATTGTGCCAATTGCATCCCAGCCCTGTTGAAGCAGAGCCGGGAAGATTTGGTCTTTTCCTGGAGACTTGTACGGTCTGAATGACCGTATCGCCCAAGTACACCGCTCGTATGTGACTATTTCTTTTGCTAGAAGATAGTCCTCTTTACATGGTCGCTGTATGTTCACATATCCCATGTCAGGACACACCCGCTCGATTCCCTCACAACCGGGGAAGTGTGTCTCTAGTAGATGCCGCAAGGTATCCACCGGGGTTTCGGTGAAAACACCCGGTTCGACTTCCATGCAGCCTATAGCGCTGTCCGGTGATTTCGTTAAGATCCGGCGCAGCCTTGACATTTGAGGTACCGATACGATATCCTCGCAGAAGGCCCGCCAGGCATCTCTCCGAGCCAACCTAACAGCACTCTTGTACTCATTCCGTTTCCGGCGGTATTGCTCCCAATCCAGATCCGACTTCGTCTTCCTAGCCCTATTAAATAGGCGCCGGGTATGTTCCCGTAGCGAGTCTAGAGACTTGTTCCACCATTTGTGGCCCTTACTTTCCTTCCTCGTTTTTTCGGCGCAATTTTCTTCATAAGACGAGACAATAATCGAGCCCAGCTCCGCTATGGCCCAATCGATCTCATCATTATTGCTCAAGTTCCTAGGGAAACCACCAAGTCTCCTTCCGAGATCCAGTTTATACCGTTCCCAGTTGGTAGTCTTGGGGTCCCTATACTTGATTGATTGTTCTTCAACAGCAACCCTGTAACTGAAACAAATGTAACTGTGATCCGACAATGACGGATCATCATTAACATGCCAGTCCCTTACCATACTTACAACGGTACTTGACGCAAGCGTCACATCCAGGACTTCAGCCCTAATCCTATTTCGGAATGTTGGTTTCGTCCCTCGGTTGAGTAGTTGCAGGTCAGTGGTACCTAGATAGTCAAGCAAAGCCCTTCCCCTGCTATTGACGCCTGTGCTGCCCCACATAGTGTGGTGCGCATTGGCATCACAGCCAATAAGAAGAGGCAGATTCCTGACCATGCAGTATTCCACCGCCTTGCGGAACTCCTCAGTAGGTGGTAGTTCTGGTGAGTCATAAGGCAGGTAAGCAGAGCATACCACTAAGCTATGCCTAGTACCATTCCTGCCCAGGACGTCCACTCTCACCGCTACTATGTCCCTGAAACAAAGTTCATTTATTAGTATTGCACTTACACTGGAGTGCGTAGAAATGCAAACTCTTGGATTAGGTTCACCCACTGCATAGAATAAGCTACGCCCGGGTGTGCCTAAGCCTCGCACATGACCTTTATACACCCACGGTTCTTGTATGAGGCATATGCCTGTCTGCAGCTTTGCCATCCTCTGCGCGAATACTCCTGCAGCGGCACGGCAATGCTGCAAGTTAATCTGGGTAAATTTCAAGGTCCCTTCAACAGACATCGAAAATCTATAAAGGTACCTCCTTACCCATTAATGATTCACTCCGGGGTAGTCTCCGTAGTTCCCGAGAAGACAATTTTGACCTTCCCGAGCCCATACCGGATTTCTCCCTTCATTTGGTTGAGTGCCCCCACCGATCGAGGATCGAGCCCCAATACAATGTTCTGCCTCAAAGAGGCAGCATCCCATCGGGAGGCCCGAATCACCCACCCTTCAGTCCTCAGGGTCGGATTACCAATCCGGATCCTTCTGAGGACCTCCTGGGGAGGAGACTCGATCGGCGCCGGCACCCATACCATTGCCTTCTTAAGTTGCTCGAGGGCCGACTGCTCAATGATTTTGAGCGCCAGTCCCTCCTTCCTAATCGCACCGGCAGCCACCCTGAGCCAAGCCAGAGAGCCCCCATCCGCACAGGTCACCATAACGGCTCCCCGAGCAAACGAGTGTCCCTCAAAACTTGGCACAAACGAGGCGCCAGTCTTGTACATATCCTCATGCAATTGCGCGAGGATCTGCGCATACTGCTCCCTGGTGAGCAGATTGTCTGGGTAGCCATCACGGATGATGGCCACCTTGAGGTCGCTGCTTGCAGCTTCCCCGTACGACTTCCGCTCACCGGGGACCGTACGTACCTTCTTGGAAGCCTGCCTGGCCTCTGGTGGCGTGTTATGCACCCGAGGCCTCTTGGCTCCCCCTTTGGTGACGTCAAGCTTGACCCCGCTGGGACCAGCATTGTCATGCGTGTCCCGGCTTGGTGGTGCTGTTGTCACCTCTTTACAAGGGCCAGTTGGGCCACCTTTCGGTATCCCTTCTGTCGCCCTTGCCGCCCTTCTTCTTCTTTTCTCGGCACCGCAAATGGACTTGCGGTGCCTTTTCGGTCTTTCAGGTGATGGGGCAGTTGTTCCCGGCATAGCCTGGGCCCTTACCGCTCCCATCATCTGAACTTCTTCTTCCTCTTCATGCTCGGGGGACCCGGTTTCAGGGCACCTCCCAGGAGTCTCTTTCGTAAGGGCCCTATATAGGTCGCCCATCTCCAGAGTCTCCTCAGAGGTCCCTTCCTCCTGAGCCCTCCCCTCTTCTTTTCTTCCTGGTAAATCCATAAAGGTCCCACGAGTAGCAAGGGAAATCTTGGTCCACCTCCGCAGAGCCCCGCATGCGAAGGTAAGGCTACATACAATGGGGTTTCGCCCAGTTCCCCAAGGTGATGACCAGTAGATGCCGATCTTCTGTTCGGCCACGCATCCTTTAGGCCCGGTCATCCCACCGAAGGATTCAGGATTTTTGACAAGGTTGTCTCCTCTTGGTCCGGACAGTCAAGTCAAGACCCCCCCATCCCTCCGGTCCGCGAGACATGACCACAGACCAGTGAATGTTGGTATAACAGGTGATTCCGAGGTAACCTCGAACATACACCTGGCATCGTAAACCCTATGTGCAGTCCCTTAGCCACGATACTACAGCTGGGATAGGTGAAGTTGGTCCGCGGCAGGGTTGAGGGCTGCCAGTTGAGGTTTTATGCTCAACGAGCCCCCACTTCCCCGCAACCTCTTCCTCACATAGATCATCGTCAGAGGCCCTCCTATCCGCCACCTGGAGACGCGCCGGGTTGGTTCTTCACCCCCTCCGCACCAATAAACACCCGAGAACAGTAACGAACATCGTCTATGCCTACTGATGCGGACCCGGTTACTGCCACTAAGTAAGAGTGTATTATTTGTTGTAAAATAAGAAAATGCCACGACATGATGAATTTTCCAACAGTGAAATGCGTGATATGATTTGTGTTTTTGCTCAGTCAAATTATAGTGGACTTGGTGCAGCCAGAAGGTATTTGGACTCATACCCAAATCGAAGACAACCCAATCACAAACTGTTCAGACGTATTTATACCCGCCTATGCGAAACAGGGTGTTATTTAATATTTAAAGATCTTTAAGGAGACGCCTTACAAAGTGTATTGAAATGGAAGGCGGGCATTTTGAGCATTTACTTTATTTGTTGCCTTTACTGTTGTTACCCCGCATAGTAGTAATTTAAAGGAAAGAAATGGAAAAACTGACTGATCAGTTGCAAACTGCATATTTGGCAGAAGGAATGCCGGTACAGCTAGTAATAAAATATACTACAGAGGCAGCAGAAAAGTCACTTATAAACAATTCTGCCTCAGAGGGAAAGGTCAAGATGGGAAAAATAAATAGCACCGGACAAGGAGTCTAAAATATCCGTAATAGAAGGTAACGGAAATTTATCATCTTCTATTTGTTTGTTCAATAATCGGTAATCTAAAACCATTGTCTAAAAATTTAGACAATGCTAAAACTAATCCCCATCTTTTAGTCTCATTCAACGGTGGCTTTGGAACAAGTAATATAGGCGACGAAAATTTTGATCTCGTCTCCTCTATAATACCGTCTTTTAACATTTTGTCTACTTGACGATAAATTTCATCTTTTTGGGCAAAGGGTAACCGATACGGTTTAACAAAAACCGATTGAGCTGGGTTTTTTAGAGGAATATCTGATTTATAAATATTTGTAACAGTTAAAGGATCATTTTCTAAATGAAAAATATCGGAATATTTGACACAAAGCTTTTCAATTGTATTTTTTTCATCGTTATGTAAATAATTTAATTTTAAACAGTTTAACAATGAATCAGCACGACTTACCGATAAATTAATTTTTCCTAAATTGTAATTTTCTAATTTGTCTAATTTTGGTATAAATTTTTTAATATTTACCGGTTCATTTCTAACATTTAAAATCTTAACAGGAATTAGAATCAAAATTTTCGTCGCCTATATTACTTGTTCCAAAGCCATCGTTGAATGAGACTAAAAGATGGAGATTAGTTTTAGATTACCGATTATTGAACAAACAAATAGAAGATGATAAATTTCCGTTACCTTCTATTACGGATATTTTAGACTCCTTGTCCGGTGCTATTTATTTTTCCCATCTTGACCTTTCCCTCTGAGGCAGAATTGTTTATTAGTGACTTTTCTGCTGCCTCTGTAGTATATTTTATTACTAGCTGTACCGGCATTCCTTCTGCCAAATATGCAGTTTGCAACTGATCAGTCAGTTTTTCCATTTCTTTCCTTTAAATTACTACTATGCGGGGTAACAACAGTAAAGGCAACAAATAAAGTAAATGCTCAAAATGCCCGCCTTCCATTTCAATACACTTTGTAAGGCGTCTCCTTAAAGATCTTTAAATATTAAATAACACCCTGTTTCGCATAGGCGGGTATAAATACGTCTGAACAGTTTGTGATTGGGTTGTCTTCGATTTGGGTATGAGTCCAAATACCTTCTGGCTGCACCAAGTCCACTATAATTTGACTGAGCAAAAACACAAATCATATCACGCATTTCACTGTTGGAAAATTCATTATGTCGTGGCATTTTCTTATTTTACAACAAATAATACACTCTTACTTAGTGGCAGTAAAATTGTCAAATATGTCTTAACACGAAAAACTGACAAGTGGCTTAGGAGTCTTTACGCTGAATGTTTAAAATGCAAATAACGCAAAAACTGATAGAGCTAAATGAAATAAACAGGAGTACCTTTTTTATTCAAAATTGAACACCCTTTTAGATTTTCCAGTCATTTTAGCCATAACTCATTAGGCAAAAAAGATATGTTGTAGTTTACCTAAGTAACAGGATGTAACCAACGCCCTGTATGAATAGTGCTAAATTCAGCATAAAATTCGTAATTTTCATGCCAAAAAACATAAAGTTGCCAATTTTCAAGACGATGCTGCTTGACATAAAAAAATTATTAAGAAATTTCAAATTAAAATTCCAATTTTAAATTCCCTGTATCTCGTAAACCTGCAATATTTGTATGAGACATGTTAAGCTCAATCGCCATATTTTGGTGTGTAGTATCTCCAATCAGAGATTGCCCATTCTTAATGAATCACCCTGTATATATAGTAGATTCCACGAAGTAAGGGTTGAAACAGTAAATTCGCTGATTATTATTTGTTTCTTTCTCTTCATTTGTTAGTAGCCTAGCAACTCTTCTGTCGTCCATTCGTTTCGTCTTTTTATTTGTTTGTTGGTACGAGCTGCTTTAAACTGACTCCCACCATAAAATGATCAGAGTCCATATCCGGTCCTCTATTTGTTCGTATATTGGTGATGCATTGGTCTCCTTCGATTTTAATTAAAACGTAGTCGATTTCGTTCGTTGTTTTTCCGTCTGGTGATATCCACGTACCCTTATGAATATTTTTATGTTGAATATATGTGCTTTTTATTCTGAGGTTCTTCTTTCGCAACAATCTGCCATTTTTATTTGTTCTCTCATGTAGACTACATCTTCCAATTATTGGCATATACATCTCTTCCTTGCCAATTTTGGCATTGGCATCTCCCAGTACCATTTTTAAATCATACTTGGGGATAGCCTTATATAGGTACTCTCACATGGCGTAAAACCAAAATAAACAGAAATAATACATTGTATATTATTAAAGTGAAACAAAACCACTATACAAAGTATAATATGTTAATGAAAAAAAGTATATAAAAAAACACCCAAAAATAACATCACAGAAGTCACACACCCAAAAAAACCTTAAAGTCATAAATATAACGATGAAAACTATTGAAAGTGCAAAAAGGGATTTTCATCATCAACATATCTAAAGAAAAATGGTCAAATTATTATTTAAAATCTTGAGGATTGAGCCACCATGTGCTCGAGTACGGAAGTAATCCTATTGCCAATTGAAAGATTCTCTCTTAGTATTTCTATTTTTTGTTGATAGTACTTAATTCCACTTTCCTTTCAGCAATTCGTCTCATTTCGTCTCATGTATTTTGGGAATCTGCTAAGCGCTATGCTTCGTTTTCGTTACTTTTTTGGATTGTTCTTATTTTCGTTTTGTGACTGTATTTGATCTTGTTCCAAGGTTTGTTCAGATTCTTCAAGCACCAACGATTCCTTTCCATTATTTCAGATTTCTTCAGTATAATTGTGCTCTGGATATAACTGAAAACATATCATAATTCAGAAAAATAAAATATCACAGCTTGATATGATGACTGAATTTAAACTCACAAAAACCACTTCATATTCTGAAACATTTTTCAGGGATAATGTTTGGAAAATATCGTTTCTACTGCAGATATGATTAGCTGCTCCATTATCTACAAACCAACTGTTTTGATGACAGTCAACATTGAAAATTTTATCATTATGGACTAATAGTGTTACATTTGCATTTCTCTCTCCAGATCTATTCCCATTATTGTTAACTGTGTGCTTCGAAGTTCTTCCATCTGCTTTCCACTTGACAGATTGATTAACTTTATGTCCCACTTTCTTGCAATAATTACATACTCTTTACTTTCTCATCCCGAAATTACGTCTAACCTGTAATTGAAGTCTCTTCATTTCTTCTCTCCGTTTTATTAGGTAGGTAATGCGTTTTAATAGGCATATAACATATCTGGTTTGTGAGATTGTGAGATTCCGACATCAGCATCCCGCTAGAGTTTACTTAAAAATATTCTTGTTGAAGTTCTTGCCAAAGATTTTTCAGCTTTGTTGTGTGTGCTGCAAAGACATCACCTACTTGTCGTTTATGAACGGAAAAACTCAGTACATAACTCATAAGGTTCATCTTCTATTTTCCCATCAGACAATCTGTAAAGTTCTAACCAAACATCTCATGATGTAGTAAATCCCATCACCTTTTCAAGAGTTTCTTCAGTCCTACTTTACCGTCTTTCACTACCCTACAAATTTCTGATGATTTCTCAATAGAGTCCACACTGGAATTCAAGTACCTTGGTGTGATAATTGACAGTCATCTCAAGTGGAATAAACATGTGGGACATGTTATTAAGAAACTATACTTCTTAATTAACAGACTGAAAAACCTCAGATATATTCTAAATAAAACTCAACTGAAAACAGTATATCATGCATTGGTAGAGTCGCATATTACTTATGGCATAGTTGCTTGGGGAACAGTCGGAAAAACCATACTCCATAATTTAATGATAGTTCAGAAAAACTCATCAAAACCCTATTTTGTAAATCAAGCCGATACTCTTCAGATCTTCTTCTGAAACTGGGATCTTGGACCCAAGACAGTTATTTTTCCTGAACCTGAATGTCGAACAGCATAAAACTAAATCCACTTTGATAATAAATGAACACCAATATGATACAAGACTGAAACATACCACTTACTTACCTCCACCAGCTTCGAAATCTATTGGGCAGAAAAATTTTAAATTTTTGGGCCCGAAACGTTACGGCCGCCTTCCCCAACACATCTCAGAATTGAATAATATCAACCAATTCAAAAATAAATTAAAAGACTATATCAAATCAACTTCGCGATATGACATACATGAACAAATCGAATGCCCCTTCTTGATATAGTAACTACTTCAGTTAAAGAGAAGTGTTAGTTTATTCGATGGATATATGATATACCTACTTATTCTTTTCTGAGGTATATTGGTTTGTATGTTTTTGTGTGGATGTGTTGTTCGTTTGGATGTCTGTGTGTGTGTTTATTTCTTACTATAAGTGATAATGATATTTCAAAAAACTTGTGCTCTCCCCATGTTACCTCTCACTTTTTATAATTACCACTAATTCTTTATAATTATTATGTACCTTTCATTTAAGATTAATTATGTATAGTATTTATATTTATATTTATTAACCTATATCTTTTCAACCTATTCAAGAATTAAATTTCTTAAAGGTTTACTCATTTTATTGTACATGTTCTAGGTTAGTTTATGTATTTATCTTGTAACAGATTTTTTGTGCAATAAATCTTATTATTATTTATTATTATTATTATTAGTTGTGGGTACCAGTAGTGTATAGTAAAATACTCAAGCTTCTTATCGTACTCTATGCTTTCTTCTGTAGAAGCAGCAGAAAATACAGGAACTTCTCTGGGCAATTTACCTTCTATAACATTAGCTGCACCTGCTATTCTAAGCCTATTTGCTATTTCCTTCAAGAATACTCTTCACAACTGGAACAAGAAAAAAAATTGTTTAATTAACGATTTGCAATAGTTGCACATTCCTGGGCCCATATCCTGTTAAAGTTACCGTCCGTGAACTTAACAGTTTTTAAATTCATCAACTTTACGGAATAAACTGTTGTAATTTTCAGAATAATGCTTCAATCTATACAATTGTATCTGACATCAATCAAAAACTAAAATATATGTCCACCTATCTAAGTAGACCTTAGTGTATATCAAGTGATGAGACAGTAACTATATTGGAATAGCTTCGACATTCACCTCCACACAGACCTCCGGATAAATTTTGAAGGGTGAGGTTTTACCTATAATTTTTGTTTTGTTTTGTTTTTTAGTCTGAATTTGAATATGGGGGGCTTGTAGTTTCGATTTGTGTTTTTTCTTTGTAACGTATATGGTTTGTGAAGGATTAATGTCGAGTATAGGTTCGGCTTTTTGATTCTGCTTATCTAATATTTCTTGCCTTTTTTCTTTTTGTTTTTGGTATAAGCTAGCTAAAAAGGGTTGTAATTCGTCCTTATGTTTTTGATTATATGTTTCGTAAAGGGGAAGATCAAAGTCAAAATGTATCTCTTCGGCATAGCGTCCATGAAGGATTGAAAACGGAGAGAAATTTGTAGCACTATGTATCGATTTGTTATAGATTAATACAGCAAGCGTGAAAATATCGTCAATGGGGTCTTGAGGATTTTGTTCTCGTAGAGTTCTGAGTTTTTCTATCATTGTTGAATGGAATCTTTCAACGGGAGAGTTAGATGAGAAATTGTTAACTGTTGTAAAGTGAATTTCTATTTTGTGAAGTTTAGAAAAACTCTTTTATTACTGCAGAGTTAAACATTATCACAAACGATTTTTCGAGGGTAATTATGGTGCGAAAAGTAATGCTTCAATTTACTTAGAATTTAAATTGATGTTTTGTCTGGAACTTTGTAACACTGAGCGTATTTAGAAAAGGAATCAATAATTGTAAGATAAATATTTTTATTGCAATGAAACAAATCTAAGTGTAATAATATGTCGAAAGGTTTTTGACCAAGAAGAGGTCCTAATTGGGGTAATTTATAAGGGTGTCTTTCGTATTTATTTTTTAGACAGATTTCACATTGATTAATGAAGTCGGAAATAGTAGTTTGCATAAATGGCCAATAAAGTTGTGATTTTAGGTGTTTATAAGTTTCTACAATTCCATTATGATTGTCGGTGTGATATTTCACACATTCTATTTGTTTTTCCTTATCCTTAATATTAGATAAAATTTTATTACAAAATATAGCTTTGACAGTTGAATTAATGTTTTCCCTAAAGTAATTACAAATAAAGGGTTTAAAATCATGAGGTGATTTTATTGCAAATTTTTGGCTTGGTTTTAAAATTTGTTTGAAGGCATCTGTAATTTCTGATTTCCAATTATCTGTAACTGTTATAACGTACCTATGTTTATTAAATATTTTTTTGTAAATTATTTCATAAATTTGAGATTGTGGTGTTATAAAAATTTGAGTATTGGATACATTTATTGGTTCTTCTGAAATTTAAATTCCGGTAATTGGGTGTTCAATGTCAGAATGTCGTGTATTATCGGTAGTTATTCTGTCAAATTCGTCTACGTCAATATCAATTTCATCTGGGGGTTCTGCTTGGTTTGAACTAATTGTGTCCTATGCATTAATTTGTATGCGAGAAAGGGCGTCAGCTACTTGATTTTCTTTACCTTTTCTGTATTTTACTTCAAAATTATAATCTTCAAGTTTTAACCTCCAGCGTGCTAAGCGAGAAGTTGGGTCTTTAATTTTATAAATCCATACTAGGGGGTTGTTGTCTGTTTCTACTATAAATTTTTGGGAATATAGGTAAGGACGAAAATGCTTGCATGCATCAATTATGGCTAATAGTTCCTTTTCGACTGTTAAATAATTTTGTTCAGCGGAATTCAATGTGCGTGAGTAATACGCGATAGGGTGATTGTTTTGTGATAAAACAGAACCAATAGCAATGTTTGATGCATTGGTGGTAAGAGTAAATGTATTTGAGAAGTCAGGGTATTGAAGGTCAGTGAAACAGAAATTAATAAATTTGAGTGCTACGAGACTTAAAAAAAATGATGGAAAATATAATGTAGGTTCTTACCAAACTGATTTTATATTTGGAGATAACAAAACCAGTTCTCAGGGCTTTGTTATCTAAAGGTAATTAAAAAACAAGAATAGTTAATAAATGAAATTTAAGGGCGCCACTAATTTTGTTTCTTAAAACAAAATTAGAAAATATCAAATACAAAAATCAGCTAACTTTTAACCTTTGCTATCTACTCAAATATAATTAAGTTAATTGAGATATTGAAAAGAAAACTGATGGTGGAGGTTTAATAAATAAAACTTTCACAAAAGAAATTGATATGGATAACTATATTGACATAAATTAAACTTACGGGTACAAAAAAATAACTAAAACTAAAAAAGGTTAGTAATGCCTAAGATTATAAAAAACGTCAAAATTTTGTAACAATTGGAAAGATGGATAGTGATACAACCTCTTTTTTTTTCTTGTCTTGATGCGTTGAATGGATAGAACTGGGTTTTCTACCCTTTGTTTTGTATAAAAACAATTTTGTATTCTATACTTCAAGAAGCCCACTAAACGGACCTAATTACCACACTCTTCTTAAGGAGACTGGTGCGCCGCTGCGCTGCTGAGACCCAAAGAAACTAAAGGTACTTCAAGAAACTTTATTCCAGAAACTGTAGGTACATCAGGAACAGTCCTCTAGGAAACTGTGCTCCAGGAAGCTGTATTTCCAAAAACTTATAGGTACATCAGTACACTATATCCCAGAAACTGTGCTATAAAGGATATACAGATGTAAGAAAAAATTAAAGAAACCAAAAGATTACATATGTATATCTGTCCAGCTCAATAAATACAATTGAATATTATAACTTGTAACTTTAGGATTCATTCTGGACAAATATCCGATTTTTATAAAAAAAACGTATGAGCAGACTAACAAAAAAATTATATATTTAAAGAAACAATTTTTCTCATGGAATATGTGGCATCCAAAAAATGGGTATCCATTTTGTACTAACTGGTTTTTTACAAAAAAATGGTAAATTTTCCAATATCAAAATTTAAAATTCAAAAGAAACAATATAATGTAATAACATACCAGTAATCCAGATTCTTATTAGGTAAAACGTCTGCAAATTTTAATTTGCAATTTCAACAAAAATATAGTTAATGGATTACTGCACAGTTCCACACTTGTTGGTTTGACGACAGACGATAAGAGAAGACCTGCCGGTACGTTCTCCGTTCATATTTAAAGAAAATCCAAAATTTTAAATTTCGCGGTAAAATATCTCGAGAATATTCATTTTTAAACCAAAAGTTAATTCCACCAAGAATTATAAATGTGAAATAATTTATGAATTTTTCGATTGAAAAATTATCAGTAAATATTCCACCAAAAATCAAAATTCTAAAGAAATGTATCGATAAATTTATCAGCTGAAAGGTTGAACGCAAAGTGCACGTTTCAACAGGGGCATTACTTAACAACTGTTTGCATTTTTCAAAACATTCTAAGTATTGAGAGTTATTAATATCGATCACAGCTCCTTTGCGGGTGCATCTGGAAAACGGGGAAGTAATTTTTGCAAAGTTTGGGATGAATCGGTGACAATGGCCAATAAGTCCTAAAAATGATTTGATTTCTTTAATAGTTTTTGGAAGCGGAAACTTTAGTACAGCTTCTAGTTTGACAGGGTTCGGTTTTATTCCTTGAGGGGCGACGATGTGACCAAGAAAGCCAACTTCTTTGATAAGAAATTCAGATTTCACCGTATGAAATATCTACTGGGATTTAATTGTATAAAGTAGAAAAAGGAATTGTAATATTTAATTTTCTTAATGTCAGCGTTTTATTTTCATAAGGGTCAATTCTATAAGAAGTGGTTCAAAATTAACGGCAAGTCGTTATATTTGACGAAGTTTCCGCTATCAGAAATGTTTAAATCTATACATAGTCAAGGTTAGGATTTGAATTTTAACAAATATGATGTCCAATTAAGAGTTTTCCGTTCACATTTTAAAGATTATCATGCATACAGAATAGTATAATGGAGTTAGCAGATTGTCTAATGTTTAACCACGCGTTAAAAGTTAACATTTGCTTACAGAATTGCACCTATAGTCGATTAAAGGATTTAAACGTTCTAAGTCAAAATTTCCGAGTAAAATATCAAAATCTTTACTCCAGTCGGCTATTCGAGCATCTATTGGTTCGTTAATGCCGAATTCTTCGAACAATGATGTTTTGATATTAGAAAAATATTTATGAGTTAATTTCATAGCAGGCAATAATGGTTTTTCATATTTATGTAATGGGTTGAAATAAGTAGAAGCTTTTGGTGAAATAATACTATCTGATCCTCCTGAATCAATAAGTACCTTTAAACCAGTTTTTGGCATAATAAAAAAGGGTAATTGGGGGCAATTTTTAATATTGTTCAAACTTATAGAGGACGTGGATCGTTGGTTGGACCTATCTGCAAATCCAAATTCAGAATCTCTTCTTCATTTTCAGAATTATTTATAGGAAATTTTGGTTGTTCCTCTGTGGTAGTATTAACATTAAAATGGTGAGTCCTTCTGGTAGAAGTACTCATGGGTTCATTTCTAGAATCAATGGTTTGTACTCCACTCATCGGAGAATGGTATGAATTAATTTGGGGATTCGTGGAGTTTCTATGAAGTGGAGAGCGATTAGAAGATTGGAAATCATTATTTCGAGAATTGTTGGGTTGAAAATTATTTCTAGGAGCATTTGTATTGTTTCCAGAGAAGTTTGTATTATTTCTATAAAAATTTGTATTATTTGAAGAAGCGTTTCGGAATGAATGGAAATTCGGTTGAGGCTGACTGTTGAAATTTCGTTGAGTATTATTACGTGAATAGTTAGGTCTTAAATTTGGTGGTGAAGCTAAATTATTAGGTTTGTTTGTTGACGAAAATTGTTTTTTGTTTTGTTGACCTTTTAAAAAATTCATATACTGCTGTTGGTTTTTGTGGTTATCATAAGCAATACATTTTTGAAGGGCTTCTTCTAAAGAAGCTATTTGGAAGTGTGATAAATATTCACAATACTGTTCGTTAATTCCTGTACAAAAGGTTTTCAATGCAATATTTTTGAAATAAGGAGTTTTGAAATTCACAGTCGGATCATTGCCATTTAGTGTTATGTGTTGCAATAAATCATTCAAATTATTGGATACTCTTTGGTGGTATTGGTCATAGTTTTCGTTAGTTTTTTGAACAGTCGTAGATAGTTGTGTAACTAGTATGTCTTCGGATCGTCTGTCACCGTATTTAGAAAATAAAGCGGGTCTTATGTCTGCCCAAATAGTTTTATTCGAATAGTTTAGAAAATTTCTGGGTTCGCCTTTCATACGAGAAACAATGTTTGCATTTAAAATGAATTCTTGGGGTGCAATTCTGGAAAAGCAGCGCAAAGGCTAGCAATATCACTATTAGTTACAGGCATTTCTTTACAATTAATATTTCGAGATTCTTCAGAAAATAATTCTTCGGTTAGTTTTTGAGAAAATCGAGAACTATTTGTATTTTCAGAATTGTCAATACTGTTTAAACTAATATCAGCTAATCATAAATGTGAAGTTTCGTCAGTAATGTCGTTAAAAATGCTCATAAATAAAAGGAAAAATAGGATAAGTACTTACAATAGGATGAACACGAATGTTGCCCTCTGCATGCCACTTTTCTCTGAGTTCGATGAATCTTCGTTAAACAACTGAAGTTGACTAGGAAACGTAGGGGTTTCTGTACGAAAATCCTGTTCGCAGCGCCAGAAATGTTACATACACGAAAATGTTATTTTTAAAATAGGTTTAATTTGAACAAAAAAAAAACTAATTGCAATAAAATGATATTGTTTATTTTATAAAATGTTTTAAACGTAATCATACAAGTAAAAAGAACAAGAGACACATGTTTCATTTAAATTTATAAAAAAAATATTGTCGATGTAGCATCTTCTTCTCGTGACGTTCACATTTCTATATTTTCATTCCTACCTACAATTTTTGGTCATTGGCAAAATATTATTTACTTGCAACAAAAAATTCCTAATATACTGGACGGTTTTCGATTTAATTAAAATAGTTTATATAACGTATGTCTTCTAGTCGTTGAATTTTGAAAATGGAAATTAATAAAGATTTTTATATTTTAAATTGGAATTCATGTCTTTTGAATTACTCATAAAATAAATAATTAAAGTAATGCTGATATACAAAAACGGTACAAGAAATTTAAGTCGGGAATTAAGTAACGAGTTATATAAAACTTACTAACAGTCAATATAATAACGGAGAAAAATAAAAGAAAATCCAACATGATTTAAAAAAAAATAACTCGTTACAACCTGAAGTCTTAAAAATGGCTTTTTGTTGGCTCCAACTAAGATGCAAATGGCTACCGGTTGATGCATCCTTCCATAAAGGCAATAACCATCAATTCGACGTCGTGTTTCTAGAAAAATTAGACACCATGTCACCGATTTTGTCACCTGACAAGCTGTAAATCCTGAAACGTCCTCCAAAACGCAAAAGGTGACGGTCTTCCTTGATCCCCAGTGTACTTCATATGCAGCTAATGACTCCAACGACTCTGACAACTCCAACAAATCTGACGATGAAAGGGGGGGGAAGATTTGATTTTACGCGAATGAAATCAACCAATGAGAAGATAAGAGATGAAATAAGATTTAATTGGTTTTCATGAGAAAAGAGACAAAAAAAGATTAAAAAGTGTTATTAAGCAACACAATTGAATGGAAACATATACATCTGCCATTTCAAATCGTACCAGCATTGCAATTTTGGAAACCGTATTAGTTACGAGATATGTAAAATGAGAAAAAGTTTCTACGATGTCTCGCGTCTTCAAGTGAATCAACTTTCTTTTTATCAAATACAGCCATTTTTGTGCAGTATTTTGTGAAAGCCAAATAAAACGATGTTACATAGTTCATCACTTATGACTTCCATGTTCAATAACATTCGTGAGTAACAAAATGCTCCTATCTGCATTTATTTTTTTAATACGGACCTGGACTATTTCTCTGATGCTTTTTTAAACATTTCAAAAGTCGGATACAACCATGAACCACATTCATTTTTCACATATAAACGTGTTGCATCCAAGAATTAAAAATTTACTTTTTTCCCTCGAATATGTTTTCGTATGTTTTGGTACCATTACATTGGTCATCTAAGAAGGCAATTTCACTCTCATTCAACCTATCTCGTAGCTTTCACGGTTTACAAAATTTAATGCTGGTGTCATTCAAAATGATCGACACCTATAAATTTTTGAAGCAAAGAATAAAAAAAAATTGTCAAGCTAAAGAAAAATAAATTGATCAAAGAGATTATTAGGCGAAGAGGAATATTTTCATATGAATGAAAGAACAAAATGTAATAAACATATAAATATATACTTTTAGTTCGATAAAAAATAGAATCGAGAATGAAAATCCACATAAAATATGAAGAAGGCCCAAAGATTGAATTTTAGATGAGATATTATCAATATATCACGTTTTGGTTAAATAGTGGAGTATCGAGGGACATTTTCAAATCAAAAATCTTTTCAAAAGTGTATTTCGGACTAGTGAGAATTTAATTTTTTTTACTCATTGCTTTTAAATGCATATTTTACAGTTATCGCTGGAGTGCAAGAAAGTGTATTTTACGCATCCGGATGTTTTTTACTCTTCCATAATTTGTTTTAAGCAGTTGGCAACGAAAGTATCAAACAAAGGTTAAATTTTTGATAAATTCTTCCACAACAATCTCGACTTTTATTAGGAAGCAAGATAGAAATTGCTTGCTTCGTTTTTTTCCATTTCAGGTGTATTTATTAGCTTCACTATCACTGCTACGACTCTCAAATTTTTGAAAGTTGTGGAAAGTGTCAACAATAGAAAGATAAATTAAATTAAATGTATATTTTATTTTTATTTCAAATTATTCGTTATAAAAACATTGTACGTAACTTTTTTGGGAAGGAATTTTTCGCATTCGCACTAAAAGCAGCACACCCTTCGGTCCCGCTGCAAACAAAGTGCTCATGTGAAAAAGTTTACTTCCCAAACACGTTTGGTAAATAGTTATCTATTTTGATAGTGACAATAATAAAATGTTAAGAAGTGATTCAAGTGTTAAACTTCGTTTCATTTAAGGGGAAACCACGTGAAGTTTGCCAACTGTCTTGCGCAGAAATCAAAATCGGTTTTGTTTATCTATGTCGTCTCGTAACAGTTTCATGCCACTGGCGTTAGAAACGAACATCGCCAATCGTTAATTGAAAGTATAAATATTTTAACGATGCCAAGTATTTTCATATAGCAGTGTCTACTGTATGTGACAAACACATTTTTAATATTGTTATTTTGTGTTAACCTACAAAATGTGAGAACGTTACGCTACTGATTTAAAGTCGATTGTCAATTTTACAATATGGCACTGATTTGACAAGTTCGCGCATACAACTGCAACTTCAAGTGGCTTCTTTTTACGTGAAACGTGTGTGAAGCAACCCTTCTTTGATAAATGTGAATATAATATGAGTCAAAAAACGACTTGCTTGTCTACGAAAAAAACAACAATCAACATTCTGATCAGACACATGAGTTCTGTGAAACCAGTTAATTGAGTCGCAATAGTTTTAGTATTTGACTAATATTTAATATTTTTTGTAGGAAAAATATTATTATTTTACTTAATATTCTATGCCGCCTTAGTAGGATTTTTTGCTGCTTTGTTAGCAGTATTTTACCAAACATTAGATTCGAAGAAACCTAAATGGGAATTAGATAATGGTTTAATTGGAAATAATCCAGGTAAGTTGATTTCAGCCTTGAAGTCATTCAACCTAGATATACCTAAAATTAAACTTCCGTACTAACTGGCGCCTTAGAAGTTACTCTTAACTGGAATATAAAATGTGATTGGATTTGATCACTTCGTAAATCATTAGGTTTTCATATGGGTTGTTTTTAATTATATATTTTCCATTAATTTCCATATACAGAAAACGTGAGTAAATGTTTATCGTTTTATTTTAGGTTTAGGATTTAGACCTATGCCACCAGAATCGAATGTGGAGAGTACGTTAATTTGGTATAAAAGTTCTGATAAGGGAAATGTGCATTATTGGCAGAAAGAATTACGAAACTTTCTAAAAAGTAAGTATTCACACAATTTCTTACAAGAAAGTTCAGATATTAGCAACTGACAACTATGATGCTTGATGAAGTTCTGTTACTAGCAATGATATAATACGTAACTTGAAAACTAGTAGGTACTGCATCTTCGTTATATGCTATGAGTTTAATCCTTTCTTCTACAATTTAGTCGGATTTACGACTCTGGATTATATACCACAGCCAGAAACTACTTTTCTATTAAATCCGACAGTATGTATAGGTATTAAATAATGTATTTACCAGGTCTTCCATTTTGTTTGTAGTTTACTTCTAGTGCTTTCTAAAAACATAACACAGGGCAATCACAAACGGTTGTAAGCTGAACGACTCACGTGCAATGAATAAAAATCATTCACAGAGAGGCTCTGCGCATGAGTCGTCCAGTTTCCAACCTATTGTGATTGCTCTACGAACAAACCTTATACTGGTAGTTAATTTATTCTTTTTGGCCTTCCTGGTAATTGTATACCAAGGTCGCGTACATAGGTTGCCTACTAACTTTCAGCCAATCAGCGCCTGCCCAATTGATCTGTGGGTTTGTTATTGAAACCTCACTATGAAATAAATAATTATTCTTCCTGGAAAAATGGGGGCTTCAAACTTTCTAATATTATTTCTTAAGAAATAGACTTGTTGAATGAAGAAGGCAATCTTGGCGTACATCTTCAATTAGCCTCTGACTACTCAAAAACTATTCCGCCGTAAAGCGTCGAATCTGAAAGATGTTTTTACTCCGCTGGGATTATTTTGTTCGAAGATTAGAGCTAAATTAGACGACAATACAATTGGCAATTTGATATTTTTGTGATATTACTATCGAAAATAAACGGAGTGGGTTCACTATACTATACTATTGTAATAATTATACTTAAGTTGTATCAATATAAATGTTTCTTGTTGTTTTGCTATGAGTTTAAAAACTAATTTTATTTGCTTTTGTTTTTGGCTTTGACTCTTCGCACCTTAACGAGTGTGGTTCTCCACAGTTTATAGTAAAACACGGATAATAAACCGTTACCACATCAACACATCTTTTTTCGATGACAGAAACAACTTCAAAGCTCACAAGAATTAGACTAGATTTAGAGGAATATAATTTTGAAATACAATATTTGAAAGGAAATTCAAATTATCCAGATAGTATTTCAAGGTTATGCATAAAGGAATTAAAAGGCTTGTACATAGACAACTCACACGTCTTAGATATAACAAGGCCAAAAACTCGACAGAATAAAGCTCAGCCCACGGAAGAAGATGAAACAGTTTCCAAAAAAATAAAAAGATATGTTCGCAAGCCATCAGTTTATGAAGTACTGAATAATTTAGAGGCGCGTAAACGACCAATTATTTGAAAATAACCGTGTTTTGCTAAGCATGAACATACGGATCAAAAACAGGATGAGATTTGGCGAAGCCTTATAAATACCCATTTAGTTAACTTTACTTCAGGTCAAATGTTAGTTCAGCTTGATAAGCTGTAACGTCTTTATTCGACATTAGGATTTTCCTTATAAAATTTGCCCTAATTGCCCGTTTGCTGCGTTTGTGATCTTCGCGTATATTTTGTCACATTAACTACAATATTTAGTGAACCATAAATTTTCCTACATAGTCGGTATAATATTATTTTCTAGATTTCATTTTCGATAAAAAACTGGAAAATATTTTATATGTTAATACTAATATATATTTGACGGAAAAGAAAAACTCGTGCTTCTTGTTCCAGTCAGCTTGCCAGCGGAATTTTCAAGTTTCATCGGAGTCGGTTTACAATTATTTATTTGTTTGGTTCTGGTTAGGGATATCCAAATTTTTCTCTAATTGGGAGTTCAAAATAATTTCGTTCTTTTCGACCTTGACCAGTTCTATCGTAGTTTGGTGGTCTGTAAAATACAGAATGTGTCTTGGGACATCCTATTCAACGGGAATATATTTTTTCGGCTATATTAATGTGGAAGATTAGGTTGAACGGTTTGGTATGATAAATTTCTTCGGTTCAAGCAAGTTTCATTGAGAAGTAATTTTGAATTACCAATTTTGACGAAAATACCTTTTTGACGAATACCAATGAAGTTTGTTTTTTGTAATTTGTTCAGCAGAAGAAGGCAAAAGTTTTGTTAACCTCTCAAAGGATATCCCCTTTACAATTAAAAGGAGTTTTTTATTTCTCCTCCTTATAAATATGGAATTTGGATAATACTGGATTGAAGGACTACCGATTAACTGGATAATTTTGCGCTGGGTTACGGATGTTTCTGGAAAAAGGAATGATGAATGGATTGGATCTACTAGATGTTTGAGCTGCAAATTTTACCTCATAGAATGTATCTTGGGACTCGATTAAGTGAATTGCTTTTGGATTCGGGTAATCTCTACGGTTTAACCTTTTTTTATTATTGGTGAACATATTGTTTTTTTTTTGTGTTCGAGGGGTGTAAAGTTTTTCGTTGTCTCTATAAAATTTTTCAACAATCACTAAACTACTACGAAATTTTCAAACTACCCACTACACTTTGTACATTCATAAAAAAAAAGATTCAGTATATGTACAAGTATTTGGAAAATTGGTTTGTTTTTTATTCAATCCCTTTTAAGTAGGTTTTTAGGAATGGGATACCATCTTATTGGCGGTTAATATACTTGGCGCACTCTTATATCTAAATAATCTTGTAGTGCTGCTCACTTGCTTGGCGCGTAGGTGAACCCACGCCAACTACACATGAGTACTAGCCGCTGGCCACACTCTGTCGATTTAAACAGCCTAATTATGTGGCCTAGTAAGTACCTAGATATTATTGAGTTTTGGAGGTTACAAAGCTAGCGGTGAAAAATGGATGAAAATGTATATGAATGATATTATTTTCACAGGAATTTATTGAAAAGAGGAGCAATATGTTCAAAAACGTTCAAATAGGTTTTTGCGAAGTATCAAAGGTAGTGGAACAAGAAACAAGAAAACAACAAATATTAGAAACTTGGCATAATGATTCTTTATTTAGAGGATAATGATCCTTCATTTGGAGGTCGTGTAGGAAATAACGGGCTATTGAAAAAGCTAAAAGCAAATTTCAGATGGAGAAATATGGACGTAATGCGTAAGAAAATACAAAAAGCAATGACACGAATGTCAAGTCAATACACCAATGACGAATCACAAAGAGGAATTCGTATTAATAGATTAATAGAAGGTCGTCGTAAATACAATGAAGTAACAAAAAAGAAGTGCAGAGAAGTTTTAGTAGTAAAACCAAAGAAAACACAAGAAAATTCAGACATATATTGAGGAACATATAAATCCAGGGAAAATTAAAGTTGGAGTATCACGAATGAAATTTATTAAGGATGGTGGAGCAGCAATAAGTTGTGAAAATAAAGAAGATTTAATTTATGTATCCAGTAAAATGAAACAACAATAAGGCGCAGATTATGAAGTCAAAATACCTGGAAAGAAAAATCCTAAAATTAAAATAGTGAATATGGATAAAAAAATGCTAAATAGTGAAGATGATTTTATAAAGAAGATTGTTTTGCAAAATACTATAACTACAGCAGAACACGAAAGAAAAGTAAAAATTATTAAGCACTATAAAAGCAAAAATGATAAGGTAACTGTAATTTTAGAAGTAGACTCAAATTTATATGACCTATTACAATGCAGAGAAAAATTATCTATAGGTTGGAAATCCTATAAATTTTTCGACCATATTAATGTTATTCAATTCTTTAAATGCTACAAATTTGGACATATAGCTAAAGACTGTAAATCCGATAAATATATCTGCCCTAAATGCTCAAATAATCATAAAAATTAAGAGTGTCAATCCCAAGAAAATAGTTGTTGTGTAAACTGTAAGTAGATATATTAAAAGTGCCTAACATTACTTATAATCATCCTGCATATGACAAGAATTGTGATGCATATAAAAGAATATACAGAGAACTGGAACAAAAAATTAGTTATCCAAATATTTATAACTCTAATCAAAGATAGCAGTTAAAGAAAAATTAATGTACCTAAATATACAAAGTTTTTTAGCTCATAAGATTGAACTTAATGTAACGATAGAAAATTGGAAACCTGTGATACTCTGTTCAGCAGAGAGCCATGTAACAGATGACATTTATGATCATAAATTAGTATTTGATGGATAAAAGTTAATTAATACAACATCACATAGTAGCCACACTGGAGGAACCATGATATACATTAAAGAAGGGATTCCTTCAAAAACTGTATTAAAAAAAATATTATCAAATAATCTGTGGGTAACGGGGGTGGGAATTATAAAAAAAGGGAACAAATTTTTAATTTTTTGTCTGTATCATTCGCCTGCATTAAGCAAATCAAACTTTTTAAAATACTTTGAAGACCTTTTAGAAGAATTTTCAAACAAAGATGGAACATTTATTTGTAAAGGTGATTTCAATATTGATATTTCTAAAACTACATACTACTCTGAAAAATTGAAAAGAATCATAACAGAAAATGGGCTATATCAAAATGTAGTAGACATTACCAGAACAACAACAAATACATCACAAATGATAAAAATTTTAAACCTCAAGTACACTTAACCCCAAAAATCACAGATCACACCATTATTACTGCAGACCTAGTTGAATATGAAAATATAATTAACACTATAAAAGTATATAGAGATTACAACAATTTTGATGATTTGAACTTTCAGTAAGATCTTATGGAAACAATGTGGAATAGAAATTGTACAAACATAGACAAATAAACAATGGTGGACTGCAGATATAGAAAAAAACAAAAAGAAAAGAGATGAATTATATCGCAAGGCCATGATAACAAAAAATATTGATGACTTTAACCAATATAGAGAACAACGAAATAGGGTAGTAAATATAACTAGACAACAAAAAAGAGATATAATATAAAAATTGATATGAATAAAGGAGATGCAAAGGAAATGTGGAAAACCGTAAAGAAATTATTGGGAGGGAAAAGTAGAAGAACAACTACAAATATTTCATTTAATGGAAAAGTATATAGAGACGAGGAAACCATAGTAGAAGAATTTAACAAATATTTTATACAAAGTGTTGAAACCATAACAACCAAGGTTAGTGATGATGACATAAAAAAAGTCATAGAAGGTGTAGAATGCTGCAGCACAAAAATGGACAAATTTAAATGTATATCATTATCAGAACTAAGAAATGTGGTGGAATAACAACAAATATACTACAAAAAGCATTTGAAGCAGTAGGTGATAGGTTTCTAGATAAAATAAATACTAGCCTCGAATATGGGGATTTTTCTCAAGATTGGAAAAAATCTACAGTAATTCCAATAGAAAAAAAAGTAAACACAACACTATGTGAAGAATTCCGACCTATAAATATGGTTCCTATGTATAAAAAACTGCTGGAATTAATTGTGAACAATCAGTTTATAAACTACTTTCAAAGTAACAATCTCCTCACTATTTACCAGGCTGAATTTCGAAAACTCTTGTGAAACTGCATTACAAACAGTATTAATGAATTGGAAAAATGCTTTGAACCAAAAAAAATAATTGGAGTGATATTTCTGGATTTTAGACGAGCATTTGAAACCATTGATCGTCATTTACTTTAAAAAAAATTGAATAAATTTTATGGTGTGTAGGATACAGTGCAAAGGTGGTTTAAAAACTACCTCTCAAAGAGGTCAAAAGAAACGAAATATGGGAATTCTATTTCAACGCAGAAAGAAAATGTGTTTGGTGTGCCACAAGGGATAGTGTTGGGTCCCAACCTATTTATTGTGTATATTAACGATATTGTTCTAAAATTAAAAAAATGTAGCATTCAACTATTTGTTGATGATACACTACTATACTTTGTAGGTGAAGATGTTGAAACTGTAATTAAAACTATAAATAAAGAATTGAAGGATATTTTTGATTGGGTGACAAAAAATGGTTTAAGCTTAAACACTGAAAAAACAAAATTCATGATGATTAAAAATAAATTTAGCTCTATACAAACCAAAACAAATTCAGGAGTTTTTATACACATTCAAAAAATTGAATGAGTAGTGCAATGTAAATATTTAGGTGTTATCATTGACGAAAATTTAATATTCTCTCATCATGCTCAATATATAACCAAAAAAGTGGCAAGAAAAGTAAATTTGTTAGGTCGATTAATTGTGTATCTTAGCGAATAGGCAAAATTGAATATATATAAAACAATTATACTGTTCATCGATACTGTTTCTATTAAACAACACAGAACTTAATATATTACAAAAGAAACAAAACCAAGCTATGCGGTATATAACATACAGTAATCGATATACAAATATAAACAGGATGTTAGTGGCTATTGGCATCTTAGCGGTGAAGCAAATTATTTTTTTTTTTAAATATAATGACTCTTATATATAAAATAAAACATGGTTTATGTGCTGAACACTTATTAAGACATATAAGATACAATACAGATGATGTCCACAATTATGCCACTCGCACAGAACAGGACTTTTATGTTTCTTCTGTAAGTACATCTCATTGTCAAAATGATGTTTTTCATAGTGGACTTATAAGATTCAATAGTTTGCCACAAGTCATAAAAAGTTCCAGAACTATCCAAGTTTTAAAAAAAAAATGTACTCTATATTGTAAGGAAAATGTAAAGATTTAATGTACTTATTGGAAAAATGTCAATTTGTCAAAATGATTTTGTAATTGTTTAAGCTATATATTGGGATCCAAATACCATTACCAGACTTGGAAAGAATGCCATTCAATGGTACACAGACGGCTCAAAAGCAATAGAAGGAACTGGGATAGGAGTGTACGGGCCAGAAACCAAACACTCTGAAAGCTTGGGAAAAACCCCAAGTATCTTTCAAGCGGAAATTCACGCAATAAGAAAGTGTGCCCAGTTCAATATTGACAAAGGATATAGAAGGCAAAGGATTATCATAATGTCTGATAGTCAAGCAGCCATTAAAGCGCTGAGTTCCTGTGTAATCAGTTCCAAAATGGTGTGGGAATGCCTAGGCAAACTTAATGAACTAGGCGAGAACAATATAGTCACCTTACTGTGGATTCCAGGACACACTGGAATAGAAGGAAACGAAATAGCAGATGAACTAGCAAAGAGGGGGAGTGAAATACCCTTTTGGGGGCCGGAACCTTTTTGCGGAATCAGCTCCAATGTAATATTGGAAGAAATAGGTAAAGCCGAAGAAAAGAGAAGATCTGACAATTGGAAAGATCTAGTAGGGCTTAGGCAATCAAAGATTCTTCTGGGTGACTACAACCTGCTGAGATCAAATGAATGCATAAGTCAAAGCAAAACTGCACTAAGAGTTTTAACAGGAATCCTAACGGGACATTGTCGCCTGAATGGACACCTTAAAAAGCTCAAAATAGTGGAGGAAGAAGATTGTAGATTTTGTGGAATGGAAGAAGAAACCTCCATCCACATACTTGCGAACTGCACAGTATTTCAGAATCCTAGGGCACAGTACCTGGGAGACTACTGGATAGAAGAGGGACAGTTACCTAAGTTGAGGCCTGCAGATATCCTAAAATTCCTCCGGGAAATAGGACTAAAGGAGCTACTAGTATCTGAGACTCTCCTCAGAAACTAAGTAGAAGTAAGGGGGCACAATAGATCTTTTAGGTCTCAGTGAATGTTACCCCAAAATACATACATACATACATACAAGCTATATATGCTATTAATAAAGTTATTATTATTATACAGCAGCTAAACCATGGGATATAACGTATAGTATAGATACGATAGGCTCTTTCGTACAAAGTGAAAATGGTAACAGTTACACTGTATCACAATGTTGTTTGAATTGACGAAATATGCAATAGTAATTTGGTTTTCTAGAGCACCTCGTATATCTTTCGTAAGTTGTACCAGTGCAGTCTCCGTAGATCTGCCTGCCCGGTAAGCATGCTGACACGGGTGGAGAGGAAGTTTCTCTAGGATTTCAGCTCTTATATAATTGTCAATAGCTTTTCCCATAGTTATGAGTACAAACGATGTTAGACTAATTGGTCTGAAGGATTTTGGGTTTGTTGTGTCCCTTTTTCCAGCTTTTGGAATAAAGGTTACTATTCCCTTCTCCATGATTCTGGTGTATAACCCAGTTCTAGCCTGCTTCTACTAATTCTAACCAAATGCGGTAGAATTTCGTCTTGTCCTTGCTGGATCAATGCTGGGAAATCCCATCTGGTCCCGGTGTCTTGAAAGGTGGAAAGTTGTTCATAGCCCATTTCAACCTATCTTTACTACAAATGTGCTTATCCATTGTAGTGTTTTCTTTTGAAGGCCTGTTATGACCTTCGAGGAGATTATCTCCCCTTCTTGTGCTGACCCTACTTTTTGCCTTACCGCAACAGGTGTTTATATCTTTATAGAATTTTCTGAAGCTATTTCTTTTTGCTTTTCTGATTTCCTTGTAGTAGGTGTTCCTCACCTTAGTGTATCTCTGTCAGTCCGACAGTCTTCCTAACAAATTAGAACCTTGTTACGATATCGAGGCATATCAAAATGAACTTGAATATGAACTTCAGTTAGCTCATCAAAGGGCAGAGAAATATCTAGTAAAATATAAATTAAGTGGACAAACTCAAATTAGTAAACTAGCTAATTGAATTGATTTCAAAATAGGGGATTTTGTTTTAGTAAAAAAGGAGAATGGAACTAAATTCCATTCTCAATATATAGGTACACCATAAAGGTGGGCGAGGTTAATTGTAATGTTAAAGTAGATTCAGGTTCATTTAAAGAAATACATAAAAATAGAATACACCCTTAAAATTGTAAACCAAAAGTGAAACGGTCAATGTTAAATCGTGAATAAACAATCTTAATGACATTTACAAAAGATAATGCAAAACTATACCTAAATGAATATAACCTTCGGTTAAGTATATTACTTAAATAATTTATTGTTTATTTCACATACGTATTTAAGATTGCATTATGATACATTCCATTAAGGGTAATGAAAGTTCAACGGAATTTATTGTTTATGTAAAAGGGAAAGGCGTATATTTCCTATATTCAACCTTCAAAGGTGGATATAAATATGAACTTGACACTAGATATATATATATATATATATTTTTTTTTTATTCAATTTAACGTGCCTGAAACAACTATGCTTCCGTCCTAAGAAAGAACACCGTATGTGGCATTTTTGTCAAAAATAAGATATTGGTGGTTCCTAGTTCATCATGTCATCAAGTGTATAAAATAATTTTTTAAATTTTTTTGCCTAAAATTTAAAAAAAAAAAATTCATTCGAAATTAGGCAAATTGGACGTTATATATATTTATGATCGAATTACTAGACAAAAACACCGTGAGTAGAGATTTTCGCCGTAAAATGAATCATGTATCTGATTATACTAGTCATAAACGCCGTATGTTGTAAAATTGAAGCCACATACGGTGTTTTTTCCAAGGAACGTATTAAATGATCTAACTTGTGACTTGCCGTGCAAAACGACCACAGACATACTGTGTTCTTAATTAGGAGCCAGTTCATTTCTAAATCAAGAACGTGCTCGCGTATGTGCAGCCTACGTTCTTTTCACAGTCTTGCTTTTCGGAAATAATAAAGCCGTGTACATCACTTTCTAGTTTTGAATCATGGGGTCAAGATCGCGTCGAATGGTTTTGATGACAGTTAGTGAAAATAATAATAACGATCAAAGCTGTGGATAATACTATGAGTTTTAGAGAAAAATTATTTTTTATTTTTTATGTTTAGTTCCTTCTTGGAGTTATTTGAATAAATGTTTAAGGCGTGTTTTTCTAAAAAAAATCTCATATTTTATAAGAAAACATAATGGGAGTTAATATAGAGAATTCAAAGTTCGCTTAAATTAGGTAAAGTTAGGCGGTTTTTGAAACTTACCAAAAATATCACCGATAATTTTGAAGGTTCCGAAAACAGCCGATTATTATAAAAAATAAAAAAAAAGGTTTTCCAAAAGAACACAGCAGAATCTAAATACTGCTAAATACTGCCTATTTTGTGAAATATTGTAGAATACGGTGTTTTTGTCAAGTAAAATGGCCGCGTTTTGGTCAACAACCAACCGTATGTGTAAAAAATTGAGTATACGGCTTTTTCCCTAGGAACGGAAAGTTCTTTCACTAGACGATATTCACGTATGTTTACAATTTTCCCTATAAATAGAAAATTTAACACTTCCAAAATAGAATAGACATATCAACATAACAAGCTAAGTTATGGGTAATCTGGTATAGAACTTGAAGCAACTATTCCCTTCAATTCACCCAGGGGCACCATATAATATATTGCCCCAAATTTCAATCACTGTTTTTACGAAATATGAATTCTTCCACATACGGTGTTCTTTCTTAGGACGGCAGTATGGCCATTAGCACGAGGTACAGTAAATTATAATATATTATAAATATAACATCGTGAAAATAATTACAAACAATAATTAAATGTCTTTAAATTTTATATAGAAGATTTTCTTCTTTTAGAATTTGGGTGGCGATGGTGATTTGGTGTGCACTAGTTAGGATATCCTTAATGTTGGTTTTACTTCCAAGTTGCTGAAGAAATAAATATCAATTCTTAATGCATTTTTAAATCATTTCAATATAGTCTATTATGTTCTAATTCAATTATTGGCTTAGTCTTAATAATTCTACGTAAATCTATTTAGATAGACAGTACTGGTAGTTTTTAGTAAGTCATACTTATTATGACAATTTCATATAATAAAAGTAGGTGTATAAGTAAATATAACATATCCCAGTGCACGATGAAGTGTATTAATCAAGTCAGAAAATCTGGATGATCACCATTTAAAGTGGCCTTCCCAACATCATTACACCTGTGCTTTTATATTCAACCAAAAAAATATTATTTTATTCATTTTAATTTTTTTTTCTCCATCGACTTTTGTTAGGTACCTATTGTATTAAGTTTTTTTAGATAATATTCCACTTTATGGAAGATTTAAATTTCATAAATTATAATTAATTTCACTTGCCAAAAGTGTTTTATTCAATTTTGCTATTATCATTCCTTATAGTAAACAATTTTTGCAGCTGGGTGATATAATAGAATACTGTTATTATTGAAGTGCAAAATTGTTCAATTGGAAATATTGTGCGATATTACGGGTATTCTTGAAGTTAGAAATTCAAAAAAAGTTCCAAGCCCAACCTCAAACACCACTAAAAGTAACTAGATTGGGAGTGTATTCCGAATGGGTCGCGTTGAGACTTTTTGAACTAATGGACCATTACGTGAAATATGTATTTACTGCTCGCAATTGTCGTGGCTAATAAGAGATCAAGGCGTGACTAAATATAGAATCATCAATGGCATCAGGCAATGGCGAAAATAGCCGGAGATTTTGCCGAAGCCAGTAGTGTTTCAACCAGTGGTAGGATCTTTATCGAGTCCAACATCCATGGACTCGAGACCTCGGTTTTACGTCTCCTCCGAGAGACGGAATATCTACAGTAGGTATACCTCGTGCTCATTGGAATAATGCCTGCTAGATGTGATATGCTACTCCGCTGCAGACTGTACGGATCCTACGACGGTGTTTTCCAGTGGTACCATCCAAGTACTAACCGCGCTAGATACAGTTTCACTGTAATTATCACATCAAAGACGTTCCACTACAGTGCTGGGTCGTGATTACAATTACAATGGACCAAAGGTCCAGAACGTAATGCCGTAATGCGGCCCAGAACGACAGCGTCTTGACTTGAACGGCAGTGTCTAATATATGAACGACATATACAGGGTGTTTTTAAATGACACTTACAACATTTGCATGTAGATACCTCTCATGAAACTGAACAAAATGATATAAGGAATGAGGGGTCCAGCTCATTTACTTTTCGAGATACGGGGTGTTGAAGTTATGAAAAATTCAATGTTTTTATTTGAGAACTTTGAAATGGATGAATAAATTGATTTGACATTTGGCAGGTTGTTTTAAAATGTAAAAGGGCATATTTTGATGGAAAAACAATTTTCAATTCTTGATCCAGTGGTGTACATTTAGAAAAATATGTCACCTTTCCCCTCCCATCTTTTACGCCACTGGCATTTGAAGCAATTTTTATT
The DNA here is from genome assembly GCA_949126875.1 of Lochmaea capreae. Lineage (NCBI taxonomy): Eukaryota > Metazoa > Arthropoda > Insecta > Coleoptera > Chrysomelidae > Lochmaea > Lochmaea capreae. The sequence continues at coordinate 22,759,681 of OX421409.1, read as the reverse complement.
CAAATTTGTATTCCTCAATGGTTTTCACGTGAAAAACGCATAACCTTTACATATCAAAAGATGTATGGTTTTCAAGATATTTAATGTTTTCATGAAGTCTGCCTAATTTATTGAACGACGTTGTACCATTAAATATTAGGGCAAATATGGATAGTGTATGGTTTCAGTACGATGGGCCATCCGTTCATTATTCTTTAGCGGCCAGACAACTTATAACCCAACAATACGGAAACAACTGGATAGGCCGAGGTGGACCCAATATGTGGCCTGCGAGGTCACCGGATTTAAATCCTATCGACTTCTTTCTGTGGGGTTACATGAAGTCCCTTATCTACGATACAATAGTAGAAACAGAGGAGGAGCTGATAGCAAGAATCCATGCAGCTACAGAAATTATTTCCGGTAGTCGCCAGTCTTTCCAGCGTATGGGATTTTCAATGAGAAAACGTTGCGGATTATGTTTAAAAGTAAATGGACAAAATTTTGAACATCTCTTGTGGTTTGTTGGCTGCTTAATGAAAAATTATGTATATTGTTTAAATTTGTAACTACCTATCTTATTTTTTATTGTCATCAATTCTTATGTTAATAAAATCACAAGTTTGGAAAAGTATTTTCAACAATATTTTCTCAATGTTTTAGATGCATTGTTGTTTCATAGAATAGTTTTTCTTACATATTCTAACCATAACTAGTTTGGTAGTCATTAAAAAAATACAAGAAAAATATTTTTTTTTATTTCATTATTAAAAAGTGATCTTGCAGACTTCATGAAAACCATAAATATCTTGAAAACCATACATCTTTTGATATGTAAAGGTTATGCGTTTTTCACGTGAAAACCATTGAGGAATACAAATTTTAATAAAAATTGCTTCAAATGCCAGTGGCGTGAAAAATGGGAAGGGAAAGGTGACGTATTTTTCTAAATGTACACCACTGGATCAAGAATTAAAACATGTTTTTCCATCAAAATATGCCCTTTTACATTTTAAAGCAACCTGCCAAATGTCAAAATCAATTTATCCATCCATTTTAAAGTTATCAAATGGAAACATTTAATTTTTCATAACTTCAACACCCCGTATCTCGAAAAGTAAATGAGCTGGACCCCTCATTCCTTATATCATTTTGTTCAGTATATATATATAACTTTGTTTTTAGTGTTTTCTATTTTTACAATATTTGCCGTTTTTAAATCTTCTATATTCCACTGTCAGTTGAACGAGCTCTTGCTTGTAGCATGATCCTGATATCCCCATAATTAGCGCCACCTATAAAATTTGAAAAATATTTTTTGAATATGTATAATAAGCTATTTCTTCATTAAAACTTACCTTAGCAAACAAAAACTTTTCGTCGGGTGCGATGTTTATAAACTCATTTATTTCTTCACTGCTCAAAGTTTTGGCTTTTTTCGGCTTATATCCATCAGATAACCTCTTCAGAAATGCTCTTGATTTAAGGTATTTTGAGATGTCTTTATTATGGTTAACGTAGATCGTACTACGCAGCATTGAATATTGCGTCCATAATGTGGAAGGTTTATTTTTATTTTTTGATAATTCATCAATATATGCCAATAGGACATTTATTTCTTTGTTTCTTCTTCAAGCCAAAAACTGGTCATAAGCACGTTCATATCTTTTTTTTATTTTGGAGGAAGTAACTTTAATGATGGTACTTGAGCCGCTTCGATAATTTCTGGTGGTGTACATTCGCTACTATCAGTATCAACTTCCATTATAATAACCCTTTTTATTTTTAGTTTATCTCACAATTATAATTCGTTTACACTTTTATGTTATAAATATTTCACTTACACTTACACTTCACAAAAACTATTTCTATGCTTTGTGTTATAATTTGAGAATTTTGACATAAGCCTACTTTATGATTTTCCAATTTTATAATTAGTATATATTTTTTACGATCACTCGATAAATTTACGAAATATGATGGTTTTATTTATTTGAAAACATCAATAACTGTACCTACAACAAAATTGTAGTGCAAAATATTTTCAAAATAACGCACAAGACATTATAATTCTTAATAATCCTCAAAGTACTCAAAGTACGACTTTGCTCCCTACAATAAGGCCAGGAAATGTATATTTTGGATAGAGGTAACAAACAAAATGTATTTATATTTTGTTGATATAGAGTGGGTACCTAACTCACTTTGAAACTGTTAATCTGTCAATGGACCATAGCATGCTATAATTATAATATTTCTGTCCTTAATTCGAAAACCGGATGTATCTATGAATTGAAGTCAAATTGTTAATGTAAAAATCGTTAAATTGAAATAACAATTTACTGATTTCTACCATTCTGCAAAATACAGGGTGTTCTATGAATAAACGGTAAAATTTATAATCAATGCCGTATAAGTTATTTCATTGATGACGTACCATGACGTCACTTTTAGTCTTCCTTCCTAGGGAGGAAAAGTACGACTGCTCCCTACAATGAGGCCAGGAAATGTATACTTTGAATTCTCTCCCAATCACTTGTAGGTAAATTCCATGGACGAACAGGTATCTTAGGTACCTTGATCTTAGTAGTTCACAGTTTTCACAACTTTTGACTAACTGTTCGATGTCCCGGTCAACGCTAGGTCAATACACACAGCAACGTGCCAATTGCTTTATTTTTGTAATTCCCAGATGGGTTTCATGTAGTTCTCCCAGTATGCTAGCTGGATCTTAGACTTCCTGGAATTACAATTCTATCCATCCTAAAAAGTATGTCGTCAATCAATGTGTATTCAGAGTCCATCGATTGATTTTTCAAGTGCTGAACAGTTTTGCTGAGATCTGGGTCGTTTTTGGTTTCATTTTTAATTTTCGTAAATATACTCGTAGCTTCCTCGCTTGGGATTTGAAAAACTACTTGATCATATATTTGATTCACTTAATCACCAATACGAGTATCAGTTGAAATATTGGAATTTTCAATTAAAGCACTAGACAAACAATCAACATTTTGTTTCTCTTTTCCTCTCTTAAACTGGAGAGAAACCTGAGAGAAATGATGCATAACGAAGTAAACGCAAAGACGTCATGTGTGGATGTGCTTTAGAAGTAAGAAATACTTTCCAAAGAAATAATTATAAAAATGATTAACACAAAAAATGAGTGCAAGTGCTTATCTGCCAAGCTGACTATAATTGCTTCCAGAGACAGTAAACGAACGCGTAGCATATGTCACTGCTCTTTCAACTCCGTCAATAGTGTGTCTGAGTAATGCGGCTATTCCATGTACAATTATATAATCAAAATACAATTTTGTTTTTGTAAGACTCTCAAGGAGGTAGGAAACAATGCGATTAAATTCGGATGGAGCAGTTTTTATTCCAAAAACAGACGATTCAAGCGATATGGATGGGTTGAAATTGTTTGAATTGCACTGCTTTTTTTATTTGCTTGTATATATTATGTAGATGAGTTTTATAGAGATCAAGCATGAAGAAGTATTTAGAATTTCGAAGGCCGCTTAAAATATTGTCTGCGTGATGTTTGGGCAATTGGTTTGAACTAGTTCTTCGCTAACCCCACATTTGTTATCGACACATAATCAGACACCTCTATCTACTTTCGGAATTACGACTGAAGCTGAATCCCAGTCGCTTGATGGAGCTGATGATAAACTGCTTCTAGGAAATCAAGTCCTTTGTTTGCAAGTTCCCGGAGTGCGTATGCTACGCTTATTTCTCTTGTAAACGAGGGTTTAACGTCTGTTGTGGCCGTTTCTACCACATCATTGGTCTTAGAAATATTTTTCTGCCTTCAATGGAGTGGACTGTATTTCCATAAGAGCCGGTTCTGGCATCGAATAATCCACTGTAGATCGTCAACAATTCAGGAAACTTTAATAACTTTAACGAACATCGAAAATACATACATATAACAATGAATATGGACAAGCTCTAAATTGTTAGGAAAAATCTCACTCTCTCCTTTGTAGTTTTCAAAGCTTTATTTACTATGGAACATAATTTTTTGGTTTGAATCACTATACAATCATCAGGAACTTTAGTTTAATAAAAAAATGCATTTATTATTCAAGACAATAAAGGAATTAAAATTAAGTACTATGGAAATTGACCCCTGAAAATTTCGAATTTTTACCGGGGAAGGAAACTGTAGGTCTTAACTGGTTGACCGCTCGACATCAACTATGATTAACCTCGCAAGCAACGAGGGAGATCTGCATTAAGGAGCGAAAATGTGTGGCCACGCCTACCTTAACCGCCGGAAGTATTGTAAGCAACACATTATTTTAACGAACACTTAGAAATATTTGGAGGCAGTGGCGCGCCGGTAAAAATTTCGAATAGTAATATAAAACAAAGAATATAAATATCCACAAATATAAAAATTGTTGACCGTGAATAACGGTTGCATATACTTTCGATTGAGTTCACGTGCTGCATTATATATACTGGAGCTGAGATTTTCATGTCGGTGTCAATTTCATGAAGTTCGTGAGATGAACAAAACTACGGAATTTTTTGGTACCTTCAAGAAGTCTAAGTATGTGCTATCCAGCACAATATGGCCGACCTGTCAGTGACGTCATTCTGGAATGGTATTTTAGGCAATCCAGCGACAAAAAATTCAATATGGCGTCCCAGGGCAAACAAAAATATTGGTCTGGTCTTTTGGTATATACAGAGTGTTTATTTTCAAAAAAAGTGATTATATTCGGGTTTAAGGGTTGTCTTGTGGATAATAATAAACCACGAAAAGTTTAGTTCTATCAAACTTTTCTGTAGCATATGTGGATTCTGGACCAGCTTTTGGTTAAGTTGTGCCTACATAAAAATATTCATTTTTCGTTAGTTTAGTATCATAACTTTAATTATTAAATAAGCCCAAGAAATGAATAAACTTAATTGTCAAGTAAAAATTGCTATAATTTTATGAACAAAGTGATCTAAGAACTTGAACAATAAAATGAGAACATAAAATGTAATAATTCCAACGTTAATATTACATGGGTAATTCAAATAGGCGATTACTATAATTATGTATTAACATCTTTCAGATAACACAAATTTATAACTTTTTTCAAACACACTGCAATACCATGAGTCGTAGAAAAGAGTTTTTGAATTTACTAAATCTAATAGCCCGTCGCTGAACGGCATAAGGGTTTTAGAGAAAGAAGAATTTTATCATTTACCTGTTCACACAATATCATTGGTCTACATGATAATATGATGATAAAAAAGAGCTTTTAAGGCTCGTCAAACTTCTGCATGAGATGAAGGTATGCGTGCAATGAAATTTTGAACCATCTTTTGACCTAGCGATTCTTTTTCATCTATATGTTGTAGGGTTTCTCAGGTACTTCTTCAATATACATGGGATATTGCTAATATAACATTCGAAATAATAAACTTACTAAACCTTGCCTACTGAAACAAAAACTCCATTCACTAAGTAGTTGCTTCTTTTAGCAGAAGGCCAAATTAAAAATATTTGTAGGAATGAAGACTTTTAAGAGCCTCCATCTTATCAATGATGCAAAAACTATGTGAAAATACTAAATTACTGTTCATATCCATATCTAGGAGCTCATCCATTTCTCAAATATGGTTTAAATCCAATGAATGTTTTCAAAGAAACAGGAATCACAGCTTATACAGATATAGAAAACTCACTAATAAAATCGACGAAAAATCCACACTGTTACCTAGCAAGCTGTCCTTATATTAGGTATTTCCTGTCTCTCTCTTAGGTATTACTTAGTGCGTGGTAAAACGTAAATTGAACTTAGGAATTCCTATATCCGATATAGGTATGACCTGACTTTAGAAAACGGTAGGTGAAGTCGGACATTAATACTTTAAACTTGAGTTTAAAGCAATACCAGCATTTACCTGGGATTGGTTTATCTTAACTAGGTCCATATGTTTTTAAATATATATAAGGAGAGTGGTTCAATGTTTCGGAAATAATTTCATGGGAGTTGCATGAGCACACATTTTTCAGTATTCTTGGAAATTCATGAATAAGATCAATAATAACAATACCAATAAAAACCTTTGATTAATTAGGTTAGGTTAAGTCCGATTTTCCAATTTTTCGCCCTTTATACAATATTTTTATAGAAATTGAAGTAAGTAGTATAGTTCTTTTGTTTTCCATGCTGTGGAAGTTAAAGTCTTCACAAAAAAGAGGCCTGTCAGAACTCTTTCCTCTGAAAAAAAAGCTCTTCCAGATACTTGAAAAAATGAAATTTTCACAATAGAAATAACTGAATTTTTATCAAAAAAATTCGCTTACAATGCTACCAAGCTCAGTGATCCTGAAATAAGTTCCTAAAAAAAGGATAATGAGAAAGATCGGTTTTCCACTTTTTACTCGACAATTTTGAAGTTATGCCAAAACTTGATGATTCAAAAGCAGTAGATTTTGCAATGAACTCTTTTCGAGTTAATGAAGAGTAATTACGCCGCAGTTCAGGATAGACCATTTCTCACCCATTTCAATCCCCTCTCCCTACTCGACTGCATGCATTCGAATGCTGATTTATTGTTTCCCCTACATTAGTTATGCATTTCCTTACCCCCTCCAAACTTTTTTCCTCGGATGCTGATCCTATCGCGATCTACACCTCAACCTCCCCAACTTCGTTTACCCTGTAGGGAATTATTCTGTCGTTCAACTGTTTTTGGTCTTATTTTGTCAGGCCGACTGATTTACAAATTGATATAAAGCTCATTTGTGTATATTTAGACTTATACTGTATAATTGAAGGAATAATTAACTGATATGATTAATATAATTGGATATTCTAACCGATATATTTTCAGCTTACAATAAAGAAAATAATCCTCACTACAATAACGTAGAGCAATGCAGTATGTTTGTCAGTCCCACACCCGGTAAAGTCTGTGACGTAAAAATGTCACCACAGAAATGGCATCCTTGCTTAGATGAAGCTGGTTTTGGTTTTGAAGATGATAAAGGAGGACCATGTATCTTTTTAAAACTTAATAAGGTAGGTTTATTTATTTTTATTCAAATTTTAAATCGAAAGTGAATACTTCTATGCTAAGAATCATATTAAGCTATTTAACCAAATTTTTAAAACGTTTGTGAATTTTCTCTGGTAATTTCTGATACCATGAGAGCTTTAATTTCCATTATTCCCGCAGGTGAATCTCAATAACACATATTGTAGGAACTGTAATATCAATGGGATCAATATTTTTCTGTATAAGAGACTAACTTTTTTTCTTTTTCACGTGATAACAAAATATACATTTACATGCATTCTACCCTACAATACCTATGAGTTTTACAAATTTTATGAAAATAGTACAGCTCCTACCAAGCTTGAATGTAGTTTCTTTCATTTCATTTAAGATTTATTTCAAAAAAACATTTTTATTCAGCAGCAACACCTGTCTTATTCATTTGAAGTTTTATCAAAATGTGTATTGTAGGCTCTAATCAATTTGGTAATTTTCCTAAAACACAGTTTAGATGACTACCATTTTCATCCTTAATTACTCCATTATGGGAATAAATTGTGAACTTTTGCATTCACATTATCATCTTCTATAGAACAGTTTATCCACTATTCTCACCTAGTGACCATAAGAGCCAAAAATCTCTGATATAATATTCTCAGGAGTATTTGAAAACAAAACTATTTCTTGCTGACTATTTAGCCGTAATAGTCAGTAATTATGCAGCAAGAGTTCAAGCTCATGGCGGAGGCGCTAACATGGGAATCTCCATAAGAAAATCGTTAAAATCGAGCCACTCGAAAATAGCGAAAATGGATTCTAAGGGGAGTTCACACCGTGCGGCAACCGGACGGGAATGCGCATGTCAACCAGGGCAAACGACGTCTCGTTCGAAAGGTCTTAACGTCTAGATTATACGTAAAATTAGGAAAAAATTCCAGCTACCCTCCTCCATCCCCCACACAACACCCCTCGTACTAAAAGTCATCCAATCGGAGCAAACGACGTCTCGTTTGAGAGGCCTTAACGTCTGGATTATACGTAAAATTAGGAAAAAATTCCAGCTACCTCCCTTCATCCCCCACACACCACCCCTCGTACTAAAAGTCATCCAATCAGAGCAAACGACGTCTCGTTTGAAAGGCATTAACGTCCAGTATATACGTGAATCACCCATATACAGGGCGGATCGAAAGTATCTTTGGCTGGTAGGTTGACTTTAGCAAACGACGTTTGAAAGGTATTAACGTCTAATATTCACGTGAATCATATACAGGGCGGATCGAAAGTATCTTTGAATGGTAGGTCGGCTTTAGCAAACGACATCTCGTTCGACAGGTCTTAACGTTTAGTATATATGCGACATTATATACAGGGTGGATCGAAAGTATCTTCCAATAGTGCGCTAGGGGCATCAGCATCCTATCTGAGAGTCACAACTCAAACGTCACACGTCAGATGTCAAACGTCATATGTCAAATGTAGCGTCAAACGTCACATGTGACGTCGATCGACAAACGTCAAAACGTCAAATGACAAACGTCAAAACGTCACGTGTGACGTATAGTGCCGTAGAGGCATTAGCAATCGACATATGCAGAGCGGAGAGTACAAAGAAAAATAGTGCCGTAGGGGTATTAGCATATCGTTTAACATATACAGAGTTAAGCGTATAGTACAAGGAAAAATCTATTAATCCGACCGAATGTTGACATCTGAGAGTCACAACTCAAACGTCACACGTCAAATGTCAAACGTCACATGTCAAATGTAGCGTCAAACGTCACATGTGACGTCGAACGACAAACGTCAGAACGTCAAATAATAAACGTCAAAACGTCACGTGTGACGTATAGTGCTGTAGGGGCATTAGCAATTGACATATGCAGAGTGTAGCGGAGAGTACAATGAAAAATCAAACAATCATAATATTCTTTTAACATAAACCTCATATAGATCAAACTGAATGATTTGTGATGTTATTTATCTTCTCAAAAATTATGGAAACAATTAGGGATTATAAGAATAATTTCATTAATAGTACAACGGAAAACAACACTTGGTTTAACGTACTCGTTTTCCTAGGCACCCTCCCTGTATTTCGTTTCTGATAATTTTTAGGTATTTATTCTGAAATGTGGTTTGACTTCTTATCAGAATCTCAATAACAAAAATAATAATTAGCAATTTGATTATTTAAAGTTGTAAAAATTATTTTTGTACAGGGTATGTCACAAATTAAGAAGGTGACCTTAACGAATATTGACATGTGACACATATCAATTGATTCAGCGTTAAACAAAGTACGTCAAGCGTATTGTTGAAAAGGTCATAACGTCTAGAAACATGAATTAAAGATTCCACCATATACGGAGTGTAGTAAAAATTGGAGTGACATATCGCTGAAAAGGATGTATAGAAATAGTAGAGTTTTAATATTTTTGTCGAATATTTACATTCACACTTTATACATTTTTTAACAGTGACCGTTTAACTAAGGAGCAACAACTAAAGTAATCGCAAACCGTTGGTTTTAAAATATCCTGTAGATATACCAACCTCCGTTTGGAGTATAATTCAATATAAGTAGTAAGAAGTAATTGTTGCTCCCTAATTGAACGGTCCCTGTTAAAAAATGTATGAAGTGTGAATTTAAATAATTATTCTTCAACATCTGTTGATAAAACACTTTATTAAATACGACAATATTACAGGAAACATTAATTTTACGAAACATTCTTGAATTTGATTCATATGTAGTTGCAGTCTTCTGATGCGACTTTTCTTCAGATGTTTGCTAGCGACATTTTTAACTGTTTGCTATATACTTGAAATTCCTGGAGCCGCTGAAACTGTTGGACTTAAAACTGTATAATATTATAAAAAAAAAATACACCTCTTTCCACGGCCAACCCTGGAGGCAATAATCCTATAGAGATTATCGGAGGTGTTTAAGGCCTCGTTTTAGGATTCCCCATTGGAAATGCTATACAGCAGAACAGTATAATATTACCAATAGGCCTACCGTAATTCGGTTAAGTAGTATGTAGCGTTTCTCATATCCTCGTCTGCGTTTTGACGACATTCACTCGTTATTTCTTGTTGGATTTCAGGTGCCCAATTCGAAATGTAAAGGCGTGAATACACAGTTTCCCAAAATTAATTGAGAGGCATTCTTCTAACCTTCATTCGCTTGTTATTTCTTGTTGGATTTCAGGTGTCCAATTCGAAATGTAAAGGTACACACACACGTTCCCAGGATGTATTTTATGAGGATACGGTACTTTGAAATACTTAGCTGAATAAATTTAATTATTTAATTACAGGCGGTCGAAAGCAAATACAAAACTCAACTGATAATAAATCATAGTTTAGAGGAAAAAATCTTAGATTTATGACAACGATTAGACATTGCTAAACGATCCGTTCATTTGCTGCAGTTGTCATGAAGTAAACGTAAGGTATATAAGAATTTTTCAAAAATCACAAGAGTCCGTTATTGAATAGTGTCCCCAGGGTGAGGTGTTATCTGTCCCAGGAACCAAGTAACGTTTATCATCCTCAGGGCTGAGGGCAACCTTATATTGGACTGTGGAGTACACCTGATGTTTTTCAGAACGAATCAGATTTTGAACTACAGTTTTCTGTTGCCAGGTATCGAGACATTCTTCATAATCTTCAAACGTTATTGCAGTTTTTACAACAGATGACTTTACTCCCTTAGCTTTCTTTGTTACCCCTACGTTCTCAAGTTCAGACTCTATTTCATCCTCATCATAACCTTCATCAATCAACCTCTTCCCTTTCTTAGCGACATCATCATCAGTTGTCAACACCTTAGTTGTGTAGAGTTTCGAACGGAGGCCCACGTACTCAGTCATTGGAACGCCATTATTCTCATCCTTCATCATCCCCAAGACTTTCTTATTTACCAGAGGAATGCCATATATATTTCCGGGAGCATAATCGCTTGTATCAAAGCGCCGATGACAGTCACGCTTCATAACTTCATAAGGGTCTTGATGGAGATCATAAATCAGAGAGTCAGTGTCTGTGTACATGACTGAGCAGCAGGGGAAATCATGTATTCATAGTGAAAATCATAAATTGTAGTTTTGGCAAGATCTAGGATTGCCTGCCCCACATATATAGGCTTGTTTAACCAGATCTGAACCTTCCGCAATTCTACTGCAACTAGATCGGGCTTTTCACTAAAAATTGTGCTATCCTTGAACTCGGGCTTGGCGATGTAAGCCTCCGCACCATACCTTCCGTTCCACTCTGTTAAAAGCTTCACATTAACCCTCTTTCGAACGTTTTCCATTGTTTTACCTGAAACAAAGGGCACATTAGTATTTTGGATTTATCTTTAATATTGGAACTTACCAAACACTGCATTGTTCATTAATTTGAATAGGTTTTTTTCAAACTCATTCGTGGCCTTCGTTCTTAGCTCTGTATTCAAATCTATGTAAGACTTCAACCACGGTGCCTGTTTGAATTTGAGAACTCAATGAATTTTCTTCAACACCAACCCATGCGCAAGTGCTTGCTTCAGCGTTCGGTAATGGATAACATACTTGGTTTTATTGTGGAGGGTAGCCATTAACTTGGTTAACTCTCTAGCATCCCTAGGAGGCTCCATAGTCTTAGGATTTATATGTAGTGGGAGAAACGGGATATCTTGATGTTTATCGTGCAGATGCTGAGGATATTCAATATCAACCTCAAGGATATATCCGACATCACCATCATCGGGTACTGTGGTGACGTCAATGCTGCTATCACACCATTCAAAACCACCGTAGGGAAGGTACTGAGACATTGCCCAACCATACTAAAACAAAAACCGTAATAAATTTCACACTTATTTTTAGACGAGGAGTAACATACCTGATTATTAATGTCAAAATACATCATAAATGTCCTTGGCTTAGAGGGATCGTAGTTGTTAACATACTGGTTGTTAGCTTTAGCTCTCCTCTTACTACAAACTTGACTGAGACCCCCTCGAATGCCACGTTCAACGAAGAGAAACATTTCAAGGTCCGTCAAAAGCTCCAATTCAACGTTAATATATTTCAACATGGCATCCCAAGTAAATCCAGGAAGCGTGTAATAGTGAACTGGATCTAAGCCGTACGTCTCATAACAACTCTCTCTAAATTTCTCATAGACATCAGCAAGCAGAAAAATGTCAGTCTTCATATACAAATCCACGTATTCCCCCAAGTTCTGACAATTGAAGATAGTCCATACTTGGTGAGCACGCTGGTACAGATGGCGGGGGCAACGCTTATTATTCAATTTATTATAAAAGGCATCTTGTGAAGGTAAAGATATTTCGTCGAATCGCTCGAAGGATGAAATATAATCATAAGGAATTACGCCCTTTTTTGTTAACACATTAAAGTGATCTTCGGGTGACTCTGGGACCTGGGAACTGTGATTTTAAATTTGGAAAGTCCGATAGATATGAAGCTAATTTATCGAGACTAGATGCCATAAATCTGAAGGAATCGATGAATCTAAACTGGATTGGAAAATCATCAATGTGCTTGGTGAATGATATATACTTTTCCTTTGTCACAGGCAGTAAATCGATGGACCCCTTCATCCTAGTAGCTATGTCAATGATAATATGATGAACATCGTACCCAGATAAATTATGCCACACCACTGGCACCACGTGACTATCCTTATAGTTGATATTGCATGATTCATGAGCTGCTCCACGATAGTTGTTGGTGGGAATTAAATGGTTGTGATCACGCACTTTCTTATCTTCCTTTGTGAAGGGCTGTTGACATATGTGGCAGTGTGTAGTTTTTCGGTGCTCAACTTCCTGCAACCATGTCATATCTATATTGTACGGACACCAAAACACAGTAGCCATATCCTCAGCAAGACTACCCATCTCATCTGCAAACCATGTCATACAGTCCTGCCCTCGGTATGATCGATAAAAAGAGAGAGTGTCATCATAGCTGCATTTGAGATAATACCCAACGGCAGCTGGAACATTATGCTGCGGCTTCTTCGTATCCTCAACAGGCTTCAAGACGCTTTCCAAGTCAGCATACACTATGAATGGTGCTTTTTCCTTATTCTTAAAATTTTTAAATTTTAAAATGTTCTTCCCCGGCTCAGGCATCTTGATGGCAGTCTCATTTATTTTCGCACAATCCTCGACATGCTTATCCAGCTTATCTTGCGACCTGTAGTAGTGGAGGCATCTATCGCAGAAGTATTTTTGTCCATGCTCTTTGCTAAGTTGTTTGGATAGCAGACGAGAAAGGTTTTTTATCCAGATGTAGTGGTATCTGATAGGTCCTTCACATTCATCATACCTATCTTGGATTAGAAGAAGGTTAACATGGCGTTCTTTCTTATTCTTTGTTAGGTATGTAGAAAGGGTCTCAAATGACTTCTTATTTTTCTGCAGGATATAAACATTAACTGACACATCGTTCTATCGCTCGAAGCTAGGAATCTGGTGAGCCGTCATCGGAAATTTTATTCTTTCCAGCTTCAAAACAGAAGAATAGTGGGGGTATGATGACAATCGATCAAAATTTTTGTCGCAAGGAAATAGTGCTGATGTGACAGCCCAAGCAAAACATGCATCGTCGTTGTTCTTCACGTTGATACAAGTATGTTTCTTCGCAATTTCTGAAGGTAGTTCAACGTAAGAGGAGGCAAGCTGAGGGGTGTGCTTGTTGATGTTAACACCAAGGTTCACTACCTTCTTCAATGCCCAGCCTGAATCACGCTCTTGGAACTCTTCAAGTTCCTTAAGGATGGGTGCTGTAACCTTAGTGTCGAACCAATCATCAAGGTTGGTATCGCGGTAGATTGGTGAGTTTGAAGTGGTAAAGTACTTATGCTCCACCTGCACACTATCTCCCTTTACTATTTCAAATTTACCGCAAAAAGTCGTATTAACTTTGATGGCTGTATTCTTCTTTAGAGCACTCTGAATATGAATCTTAAATAGCGATTTAGCATCAACGAGAAATGACTTTGGATCTTTATGTTTGAGATTCGATATCACTCCAGTGCGCATGCGGCTTTTAAACACGGACTCCGAATCTTCCCAATGAACACGATCCCTCGCAGTGTTTTTTCGTGGAGATAGCCCTGCTCCCTTCCTCTGAGCCGCTTTGAATTGAGCTCTAAGACTTTTAATGTTTCTTAAGCAGGCCTCCAAATGCTGCTTCTCCCCCATTGTTTTAGCACACTTCATTGCATTCCGAATTCTTTTGATCCCTTTATGACATTCAATCAGCCCTTCTCGGATCTTCACGTCATCGTGCTTGACTTCTACCAATCCCAACAACGCTGCAATGTAGCGAACCAAATCGGTGAAAAGTCTCATACTGAAAAATGAAAATAATGAGTAAATACGATACTCAAACTTACTTTTCAAATTGATAAAAAAAACTTTTCAAATAAATAGGAAGAGCTGCTAGACGATTGAACGCTTCAAATTTATAAAACAGAATGGAAAAATAATTATTCATAGGTATAAGCTATAAGCTAAATGTAAGTAATATCCTACTTTGAATAGATAACCTCAAATATTGTGTAAGAGAAAAATAATCAGTGACTGATAGTACAACATAACCTTAAACTTACTTCTAAATTGATGAAGAACTTTTCAAACAAATAGGAAGTCAGACTGAACGCTTCAAAGTTCTGAAACAGAATGAAAAAAAATAATTAATGATCGGTATAAGGTTCACTTTTAGTCGAACGGAAAAACTGAATGATTGATAGATGTCTTTGACTACATAACCTCAAATATTATGTTGGCATAACCTCAAACTTACTTTTAAATTGGTATAAAAACTTTCTGGATAAATAGGAAGAGCTGTAAGATAACACGATAGAACGCTTCAAAGTTCTAGAACAGAATGGTAATTGTTAATAGGTATAAGGTACACTTTTAGACACATGGAAAACTGAATGTCCCACATTGAATACATAGCCTCAAATACAAACCAATTATTATGAAGAGCTTCCAGACGATTCGGTTGAAGGCTTCAAAGTTCCAGAATAATTATTGATGGTATAAAGAATAGTCAGACCAAAAACTGAAGGATTGATAGAATATTTATATACATAACCTCAAATGGTAGAGAAAAAATAATCAGTGATTGACATAACCTCAAACTTACTTTTTAAATTGATAAAAAAAACTTTTCGAATAAATAGGAAGAGCTGCTAGACGATTGAACGCTTCAAAGTTATAAAACAGAATGGAAAAATAATTATTCATAGGTATAAGCTATAAGCTGAATGTAAGTAATATCCTACTTTGAATACATAACCTCAAATATTATGTAAGAGAAAAATAATTAGTGACTGATAGTACAACATAACCTTAAACTTACTTCTAAATTGATGAAGAACTTTTCAAACAAATAGGAAGAGCTGTCAGACTGAACGCTTCAAAGTTCTGAAACAGAATGAAAAAAAAGATTAATGATCGGTATAAGGTTCACTTTTAGTCGAACGGAAAAACTGAATGATTGATAGATGTCTTTGACTACATAACCTCAAATATTTTGTTGGCATAACCTCAAACTTACTTTTAAATTGGTATAAAAACTTTCTGGATAAATAGGAAGAGCTGTCAGATAACACGATAGAACGCTTCAAAATTATAAAACAGAATGGTAATTGTTAATAGGTATAAGCTACACTTTTAGACACATGGAAAACTGAATGTCCCACATTGAATACATAACCTCAAATACAAACCAATTATTATGAAGAGCTTCCAGACAATTCGGTTGAAGGCTTCAAAGTTCCAGAATAATTATTGATGGTATAAAGAATAGTCAGACCAAAAACTGAAGGATTGATAGAATATTTATATACATAACCTCAAATGGTAGAGAAAAAATAATCAGTGATTGACATAACCTCAAACTTACTTCTTAAATTGATAAAAAAAAAACTTTTCGAATAAATTAGAAGAGCTGCTAGACGATTGAACGCTTCAAAGTTATAAAACAGAATGGAAAAATAATTATTCATAGTTATAAGCTATAAGCTGAATGTAAGTAATATCCTACTTTGAATACATAACCTCAAATATTATGTAAGAGGAAAATAATTAGTGACTGATAGTACAACATAACCTTAAACTTACTTCTAAATTGATGAAGAACTTTTCAAACAAATAGGAAGTCAGACTGAACGCTTCAAAGTTCTGAAACAGAATGAAAAAAAATAATTAATGATCGGTATAAGGTTCACTTTTAGTCGAACGGAAAAACTGAATGATTGATAGATGTCTTTGACTACATAACCTCAAATATTATGTTGGCATAACCTCAAACTTACTTTTAAATTGGTATAAAAACTTTCTGGATAAATACGAAGAGCTGTCAGATAACACGATAGAACGCTTCAAAGTTCTAAAACAGAATGGTAATTGTTAATATGTATAAGGTACACTTTTAGACACATGGAAAACTGAATGTCCCACATTGAATACATAACCTCAAATACAAACCAATTATTATGAAGAGCTTCCAGAGGATTCGGATAGTCAGACCAAAAACTGAAGGATTGATAGAATATTTATATACATAACCTCAAATGGTAGAGAAAAAATAATCAGTGATTGACATAACCTCAAACTTACTTTTTAAATTGATAAAAAAACTTTCCGAATTCTTAGGAAAAGCTATTATGCGGCTGAACGCTAATAGCAGCCAACCCCCTCGTAAACCCTAAAACGAATTTAACAAATATAAAACCAGAACGTCATGGCCCGAAAATGAAATTTGAAAATAAAATAGTGTGAATGTATGAAAATTAGTATGAGGGTTTTTGTCCTGGAATCATATTATTGAACTGTTAAAATAATATGTTTTCCCAGTTAAAAGAAGTATTAAGAAGAAGAGCGTTGAGAAAGTCGCCAGAAAAATTTTGATAGATATCATTTGTAGATGTGTATAATAGAACATATAAAATAATAATTTATATATCTACAGTTATTGAAAAAATATATACTAAAAATACTGAAAAATTACTTACATGATTACAAGCGCTAAAAAACACTATTTGGTACTTCCCCGATGCTTCTCAGTCACTGCTGGTAAACAAATAGCTAAAAGAAATGAAATAAACAGGTGATAAATATATATGTTTTAGACCAAGTTTATGTAGCCCCCCTCGTAAACCCGAAAATGAATTTAACAAATATAAAACCAGAACGTCATGGCCCGAAAATGAAATTTGAAAAGAAAATAGTGTGAATGTATGAAAATTAGTATGAGGGTTTTTGTCCTGGAATCATATTATTGAACTGTTAAAATAATACTGTTTTCCCAGTTGAAAGAAATATTACGAAGAAGAGCGTTGAGAAAGTCGCCAGAAAAATTTTGATAGATATAATTTGTAGATGTATATAATAGAACATATAAAATGATAATTTAAATATCCACAGGTATTGAAAAAATAAATACTAAAAATACTGAAAAATTACTTACATGATTACAAGCACTAAAAAACACTATTTGTTACATTTTAGTAATAGTAACATATAAAATGATCACAGCTGTTGATTAGATACTAAAAATATTGAAAAATTACTTACAATTGAACACAAGCACTAAAAACACTATTTGTTTCTTCAGATATAGAACATAGAATGAAGCTGATATATTGTCATATATGAGAAAAGTACTTATCATTTACATTTTGGTTTTACGATAAGCGTTTCCGGCATTTTTGGTTATCGCGGGTTAGATAAATTGGAAATAATTTATTATTTTCCGTAAATGTGGTTGATTTATCTATTATTTTTTCTTATTTTCTTGGGAATGAAACCACAATATGTTTTTTTATTTTTTATTTCAACGTTTCGGTAGCGTTCCAGCTACCGTTGTCAAGATTAACTAATAATGAATTAATGAAAAATTTTTTGGTCCCTATCTGACACAACGAAAAAAATTTGACAACTAGACAATCAATAATATTTTGAAGTTTAAGACTACAAAACTTTGTTGTCAAATTTTATTAAGGTCCATTCATAGTAGATCACACCTCTGGTAAAATGAGAAATAAAATATTTTATTTCATGACATTCTAACGATATGTAGTCCACTAGAAATGGAATCCAGTGAAGTGCACGTTCCAGGAACGGTTTTTATTGGAATAGCGCTTTTTTTTTTTTTTTTTTTTTTTTCTTGCTTATTTTGGAAATGTTGTTAATATAAACGCGTTTGTTGTTACTTTTTTGTGTATGATTATTTTGATGATTTATCTATGTTTCAATAATAAATATAATATTTTTTGATATTATTAAATTTTACCGGTAGACTCATAAGTTACTACAAGGTTAACGATTACATAATTGGATAAATACCTAAAAAATTAGCCTCTGAGTATACACATAGGAAGCAAATGTATAGTTATGATTTGAGGTTGATGTAAATTATATCGGCTATGATCACAAAGTTAAAAGCTCCTAACGTAGGTTGATAACTCTGATTTATGTTTTAATAATGAAACCTTGTCGTTCTTATTAATACTTCACAAGTTGGCTGCACCAATTTTGTTAAAATTTATTGGTTCAAAATGCCGATAACAAATAGAAAACCAGAACGTCATGTCATGTGAAGTTTAACGTGGTACGTAACGTTTAACGTAGCACGTGACGTTTATCATGACTTTTGACGTGACATGTGACGTTTGACGTGGCATGTGACGTTTGACGTGACATGTGACGTTTGACGTGACATGTGACGTCTGACGTGACATGTGACGTTTGACGTGACATGTGAATTTAGACTTGGTACGTCACGTTCAACGTTGTATGTGACGTTTGACATGGCAAGTGACGTATGATGTTGACCTGACCAGTAACGTTTGACCAATTTGGAATTTTATTGTATAAATATATTTATTGTATAAGTATTCCCCTATACGTTTAGCAGTTTTCTACTTTTGGAGCTATTCTCATGCACCGTTTAAGGTTGGGCTGGTGTTTGAAAGAGAGGGTTAATAATCTGTCGATACTTATATAAGTGTCGTCTAGATGTACGCTGTACTCTGTCACATGTCAAACGTTATGTGTCAAATGTGTTGAACGTTACATGTCAAACATCATGTGTCTCTCAAACGTTATATGTCAAACTTCACCTGTCAAACGTCATGTGTTAACCGTACGTCAAACGTTTCGTGTTGAACGTTACATGTCAAACGTCATGTGTCTGTCAAACGGCACATGTCAAATGTCAAACGTAACCTGTCAAACGTCACGTGTTAAACGTTACCAAAGAAAATCGTCGTAAACACGACACCTCCCTCTTTTTGTAATATGTCTTCAGTACAGACGTCGAAGAGTTTATTAAGAACATTGGTAAATTGTTTTTATGAGAATAAAACTGAGGGTATACATTTGAAGTAAAAATCGGTGAGGAGCTAATGCTGACCCTCTGTTTGTACCGAAATCAAGTGACCGTCTCAGGGTGTACGTTGAAAATCTCTAATCAGTACATCATATGATAGTAGTGAGATATTTTGGGGACCTAATGTTGACAGGCCTCTAGTGAAACATTCTTTTAACAGAGTGTGCTCGCAAAAGTTAATCAACTGATCGTTGAAAACGTCCAGTTATGACAAGTGACATATCGTTGAAAAAAACCAGCGCACATAACTTTACCTTTGCATAATACTATAGCAATGTTGAGATTGGTTTGAAATTTCCTCAAGTTATGAGCGAAACTAGGTGAAGTTGACAAGGCACTAATTTAAGCTCTGAAGCGTCTATATGTGCTTCAAACGTTACTCATTTTCATCATTTTGAAAACAAGTTGGGTCACTCATGAGGTTAATTAGGATGCATGACTAAAACACAAGTTAACAAGACATTTTTTTATTTAAATATTTTAGCTACAGTTTCATGAACATTTTCGCGCACTTTCAATAGATGCTTTGGCGCTTTAGTAAAGTATTCAAGAGTAGACTCTTCCGAAAAATTTTCAAAAATACCCACCATGATTAAGTCTTCGATGGTTTTACACTCAAATTCATCTTTTCTATGAGTTACTTGTAGATTATGAGGTATATGATGTTGCATAACTGCTAGAGAGGGATCATAAATTATCTCATTGTGTTCTATCCAGAAATGTGGCGTAATTTTTATGCCATTTGAATAGACCTTTGTACCCAGACATAGTTTGGTTGTTACCCCGTATTTTGCAGCTACTTCATGGAAAATTAAACTTCCGGCTAGACACACCCCGCAATAGTTTGCTTGAATAAACTCCTGCTCAATACAACACTTAATGAGGTTGAGTTTAACGTACTCACGCTTGGGATCTGTAAAAAACATGTGCTCAAGTGATCAATGATGAATGACGATCTGTTTGGATAATTGTACTTTTAAACCCTGGTGGACAATTATTATGGAACGACAAAGAATTTATTACCATCACTCGACGACGTTGTCTAACCACAACCGATAAGAGGATGAAAACATCTTTATTTGTGTAATTGTTTTTTTAAATTTTATAAAAATTCAAGACTATTTCCCCGTTGCCTGGTCGCTGGTAATTGTGGGACGTATGAAATATTTTGCGCACCTCTTTCCACGGCCAGTGACATGTGACGTTTGACATGTGACGTTTGACGTGACATGTGAATGTTGACTTGGTAAGTGACGTTCAACGTTATATTTTGACTTGGTACGTGACGTTCAACGTTGTATGTGACGTTTGACATGGCAAGTGACGTATGATGTTGACGTGACCAGTAACGTTTGACCAATTTGGAATTTTATTGTATAAATATATTTATTGTATAAGTATTTCCCTCTACGTTTAGCAGTTTTTTGGAGCTATTCTCATGCACCGTTTAGGGTTGGGCTGGTTTTTAAAAGATGCGATACTTATGTACATAAGTGTCGTCTAGATGTACGCTGTACTCTGGGTAGTTTTAATATTCCCCCGCACATTTGATGATCTAAATGCATAAAGTGTTTTTTGAGAATATTAGCTCTAGCAGACCAGTCGTTCCATTTTTTATCTCTATGGTTCGAAGCTTCCCCTCCTACATACTTAGGACTTTGTTTTCACGCAGGTGATTTGGAAAAAGAGATATAGCTTTATTGATTACGAAAAGACATTTGGTAAAGTACCTTTATAGTGTTAGATACGTCTAATAGAATACAAATGCACTGAAATTTTCCTTATCGCACTCTAATCTCAAATTCCTCAAACTGCGATGACACCATCAGATCCATTGGGTCATTAGTAACGTTTTGAAATTATTCCAACCAAGTGACTTTTAGGTTGATAGTTCCACAAATCAATAATATAAAGTTTGTTTTCACGCAGGTGTTTTGGAAGCAGAGATATGGGTTCATTGATCACGAAAAGACATTTGGTTAAGTGAATTAGACCTGAATAGCGTTAGATACATATAATACAAATGCACTGAAATTTTCCTTATCGCACTCTAATCTTAAATTCCGCAGCATCGACGTTTCATGTGACGTTTGAGTTGGCACCATTTTTCTTTGTACTCTTCGCTACACTCTGTATATTTATGCTGATGCCACTACTAGACGTTAAGACCTTTCGAACGAGATGTCGTTTGCCAAAATCAACATACCATTCAAAGATACTTTCGATCCGCCCTGTATATGATTCACGTATATATTAGCCGTTAATACCTTTCAGACGTCGTTTGCTAAAGTCGACCTACCATTCAAAGATACTTTCGATCCACCCTGTATATGATTCATGTATGTATTAGACATTAATACCTTTCAAACGAGATGTCGTTTGCTAAAGTCAACTTACCCGCCAAAGATACTTTCGATCCACCCTGTATATGATTCACGTATATACTAGAAGTAAAGACCTTTCGAATGAGATGTCGTTTGCTAAAGTCGACCTACCAGCCAAAGATACTCCGCCCTGTATATGATTCAAGTATATACTAGACGTTAATGCCTTTCGAACAAGATGTTGTTTGCTAAAGTTGACTTACCAGCCACCTGCATTCAAAGACACTTTCAATCCACCCTGTATATATAATAAATGATTCACTTATATACTAAACGTTAGGGCCTTTCGAACGTTATGTCGTTTGCTATGATTGGATGACTTTCAGTACGAGGGGTGCTGACAAATACCTGCCAAAGATACTTTCACATTCGTTAAGGCCCTTTTACCTTGTGACATACGCCCGTACAAAAATACGATTTATTAATCATGATAAACGATATTCGCACCTACGGCACATGTGACGTTTTGACGTTTGAAGTTACATTTGACATGTGACATTTTCTCCGCTACACTCTGTATATGTTAAACCAAAGATACTTTCGATCCATATATATGGACGCATGTATATGATTCACTTATCGATTACTTTAGTTGTTGCTCCTTAGTTAAACGGTCACTGTTAAAAAATGTATAAAGTGTGAATGTAAATATTCGACAAAAATTATTAAAACTCTACTATTTCTATACATCCTTTTCAGCGATATGTCACTCCAATTTTTACTACACTCCGTATATGGTGGAATCTTTAATTCATGTTTCTAGACGTTATGACCTTTTCAACAATACGCTTGACGTACTTTGTTTAACGCTGAATCAATTGATATGTGTCACATGTCAATATTCGTTAAGGTCACCTTCTTAATTTGTGACATACCCTGTACAAAAATAATTTTTACAACTTTAAATAATCAAATTGCTAATTATTATTTTTGTTATTGAGATTCTGATAAGAAGTCAAACCACATTTCAGAATAAATACCTAAAAATTATCAGAAACGAAATACAGGGAGGGTGCCTAGGAAAACGAGTACGTTAAACCAAGTGTTGTTTTCCGTTGTACTATTAATGAAATTATTCTTATAATCCCTAATTGTTTCCATAATTTTTGAGAAGATAAATAACATCACAAATCATTCAGTTTGATCTATATGAGGTTTATGTTAAAAGAATATTATGATTGTTTGATTTTTCATTGTACTCTCCGCTACACTCTGCATATGTCAATTGCTAATGCCCCTACAGCACTATACGTCACACGTGACGTTTTGACGTTTATTATTTGACGTTCTGACGTTTGTCGTTCGACGTCACATGTGACGTTTGACGCTACATTTGACATGTGACGTTTGACATTTGACGTGTGACGTTTGAGTTGTGACTCTCAGATGTCAACATTCGGTCGGATTAATAGATTTTTCCTTGTACTATACGCTTAACTCTGTATATGTTAAACGATATGCTAATACCCCTACGGCACTATTTTTCTTTGTACTCTCCGCTCTGCATATGTCGATTGCTAATGCCTCTACGGCACTATACGTCACACGTGACGTTTGTCATTTGACGTTTT
This sequence comes from Lochmaea capreae, assembly GCA_949126875.1. Classification (NCBI taxonomy): domain Eukaryota; kingdom Metazoa; phylum Arthropoda; class Insecta; order Coleoptera; family Chrysomelidae; genus Lochmaea; species Lochmaea capreae. The sequence continues at coordinate 22,736,305 of OX421409.1, read as the reverse complement.
GACGTTTGTCGATCGACGTCACATGTGACGTTTGACGCTACATTTGACATATGACGTTTGACATCTGACGTGTGACGTTTGAGTTGTGACTCTCAGATAGGATGCTGATGCCCCTAGCGCACTATTGGAAGATACTTTCGATCCACCCTGTATAGAATGTCGCGTATATACTAAACGTAAAGACCTGTCGAACGAGATGTCGTTTGCTAAAGCCGACCTACCATTCAAAGATACTTTCGATCCGCCCTGTATATGATTCACGTAAATATTAGACGTTAATACCTTTCAAACGTCGTTTGCTAAAGTCAACCTACCAGCCAAAGATACTTTCGATCCGCCCTGTATATGGGTGATTCACGTATATACTGGACGTTAATGCCTTTCAAACGAGACGTCGTTTGCTCTGATTGGATGACTTTTAGTACGAGGGGTGGTGTGTGGGGGATGAAGGGAGGTAGCTGGAATTTTTTCCTAATTTTACGTATAATCCAGACGTTAAGGCCTCTCAAACGAGACGTCGTTTGCTCCGATTGGATGACTTTTAGTACGAGGGGTGTTGTGTGGGGGATGGAGGGGGTAGCTGGAATTTTTTCCTAATTTTACGTATAATCTAGACGTTAAGACCTTTCGAACGAGACGTCGTTTGCCCTGATTGACATGCGCATTCCCGTCCGGTTGCCGCACGGTGTGAACTCCCCTTAGAATCCATTTTCGCTATTTTCGATTTTAACGATTTTCTTATGGAGATTCCCATGTTAGCGCCTCCGCCATGAGCTTGAACTCTTGCTGCATAATTACTATAGTCCGTTTCAAACATATTCAGCCTTATTAATAATAAATTTAGATTATTCTAACATGACTTTAAAATCAAACTAGTGAAAAAACATATTAATAAATACATTTAACATTATTTTAACATGCTATAAGTACGCTCTTAGTAACCATTAGTTAGTATGGTGTTATCGTCTTTATTATTAATAAGGCTGATTATCATTAACATTTTCTTAACGTCCGCAATAAGTGGTTAACCCCTCGATATAGATTACCCTAGGCTTACTCCTGGCGAATTATTGGTAGACTGCGTCGTTAATTTTCCTCAGAATGGTGTAAGGGCCTTTCCAGTTTCGTTGCAGTTCTTGGCACATACATTTTCTATGTTTAAGATCGAACAGCCTTACGGGTCACCTCTCAAAAAGGTTGTGTTTGTAGTATGGTGGTCAAGTCTAGCTTTCACCAAATCGTTGCATCACTTCAAACGATCACGAGCAGAATTGTGAACCTTTTCCAATTTGTCTCTCAAACTTCCTATCTACATAAGCGGTGTACGGTTATCTGCCTCTTCACTGGGAAGCACTTTTTCGAAAAGAAGATCATGGGGAAGCTTCATTTCTTTGTTACTATCATAGATGGGACTATAACTGTTTGATTCGTGCTTAGAGCTTCTGGCAATAGGCTACCATGAAGATATAGTGAATCCCACTGAGTCCAATACTCTTCAATGCTTTCACTAAATCTGGCTACCTCTTGCCAAATATGTCTGACTCCATTTCAAGCCAATCTTTTCTAAGTAATTGTCTTTCCTCTGACTCCTTCGAAAGATTTCAAGGAAATATTGATTATGATCACTTTCTGGCTTGATTATGGTTATCTGTAGACTAACTTATTTTATTTCTCCTTTTCTTCAAGTCTTTCACAATACTGGCGTTATCGTTCTAAACTGGGTCGCCTAGGATGTATATCGGCGTTGTTATGGAGACGTCATTTTCGGTGTGCTAGTACAAACTTGTATTGCTGTAGTCTCTCTATCCACCTATCATATTTTCCTTAAGACTTCTTAAAATTCATTAACCACTGTAAAGCGCTATGGTGATTTCTTATGGCAATACTCCTACTATAAAGAAAATTATGGAAGGGTTCAAGGGCTTTGATAATAGCCAAAACTTCTTTTCTGATGACGCAATCATTTTTTTAGCCTTCCCCATGGTTTTACTAGAGTATCCAATCACTTTTTCTTCGTCTTTTTGCTCTTGTTGTAGCATAGCGCCTTTGCCGTGTTGGGATGCAGCACAATCCAAAATAAATGTTCCTACCTTACGTAGGTAGGCTGAAATAGGTGCTGTGGTTAATCGTTTCTTCAACTCTACGAAAGCATTTCGATTTAAATTTGTAAATTTTTCCCGGTATTATTTTAGTTTATTTAGTTTTCAAGATAGAATATGTAACATGATACTTCTTCATTACTCACTTACTTAAATTTTAAATGTTGTAAGGTGGTACATTTAAACCTTTACCTGGTAAAACAATTTAGTAACTAGTCCGCGCATTTATAATATTGGCCCGTCCGGAATACATACCGTCGTGGTAAATGGTATGTCAAAAATATCGAACTTTTCAGAAGGGTTAAAAAACTTTCCCATTTTAACATTTTGCGTCCGATTCGTTTGACAATTTTTTTGCAGGAGAGGGACAAAGTCGATTTTCTATTGGTCCACCGACATAGGATCTATTGCAGGTTGTGTATTTGACTAAATTGGCAATAAACGAAAAAGTGCTTTTTTTGACATACGACCTATTGCATTTACCACGACGATACCTTATAATTTAACTTAATTAAAACACTTAGGCCGTTCAGTATACTTATATGAATTTTGATATAAAGTAATTAAATCTAAAATTGTTTTGAAACCATTAGTGGGAAATACGACATAAATAGGTTAGACGACGGTTTTTGGGTTCTGGCTCGCTTCTTTTCGATCTAGTCTTCCGGTGTCGAAAGTAAAGTACATACAGTGTCCGTCGGAAGTGACCGAAGTTAATTTGTTAAGTGTTTGAAAGAGGAAATTTTATTTTTACTCCGTATATTTCCGTATGAAATTTATTCCGTTTAAAAGTTATTTTGATAATTCAATTTCACGAATTCTGAATAAGAAAATTTTCTTATTTTGCATTTTTAATTTTCTTTTTTTCCGATAAATGAATTGTATTTAACAATTTCGTCCGTAGATTTTTCAAGGTTTGAATAAAAATCAAGGTTTTATAAACATCGGTTTTTTTCACACTGGTCGTTTACTTTACTTTGATTTTTTTCAGTCTGACTTTTTTTTATTAGGGTTTTACATATTTGTCAAGAATATTATTTGATTAATGAACGATCCGAAAGTTTCGTTCGGGAATTAAATTTATTTTTGACAGGAATCTCAGTGAATCGCCGACTGTCTCGGGTCTTGTTGAAATTTCTTGTTCCTCCCGTTGTTCAATAGTGTTTATTGGTTATCAGGAATAATATTTGATTACTGAGCGACTCGAAAATCTCTGAATTTATTCAGTCAGGAATTTCAGCGAATCGCCGACGGCATCTGGTTTTGTTGAAATTTCTCTCTCTTCCCGTTTATTTAGTTTGTTAGTAGTACTCGTTGGTTTTCAAGTATAATATTTGATTACTGGGCAATCCGAAAGTTTAAATTAATTTTTCACAGTAATCTCAGTGAATCGCCGACTGTCTCGGATCTTGTTGAGATTTCTATTTCCTCCCGTTGTTTAATAGTGTTTACCGGTTATCAGGAATACTGTTTCATTACTGAGCGACCTTAAAAGTCTCGTTCGGAATTTAAATTTATTCTGTCAGGAATTTCAGCGAATCGCCGACTATCTTGGGTCTTGTTGAAATTTCTTTCTTTTTCCTTTTATTTAGTTTGTTAGTAGTGCTTTTTGGTTTTCAAGAATAATATTTGATTACCGAGCGATCCGAAAGTTTCGATTATAAGGAATAATATTTGATTAATGAGCGACTCGAAAGTCTCGTTCGGGAATTTAATGTATCCTGAATTTCAGCGAATCGCCGACTGTCTCGGGTCTTGTTGAAATTTCTTCCTTTTCCGTGCATATAGGATGTTAATGAGTGGGTTGAATAAAAGTTTTTATTTGTTCTCACTTGCGTACCTACTACGTTATAAAGTATACACCTTTATTGAATTATTATGGTTTTATTCATAACTTACTAGCCGTTCGTTATCACCGTTGGTTTCAAGTTATTTTAAGGCAAATCTGTGCTAACAGTCGATCAATAAAGCTCGATAGAAAAACAAGTATACCTAGTGATTCACAGTCCAACCCCTGGTATTTTCTATATCTCCATCTGTTGTTATTCGGAACTCTCAAAATTAGGTACTTAGTGTCGACGTAAGTAAAATGGGAAGAAAATGCGTTACAAGGTTATATTGAACCCCACCATAAGGCCCAATCGCTGCCGCGCTATAGTTTAGCTGCGCGCACAGGTATAATTGTACCTTTTGTACGCATGCTCTGGCACAGCGAGAATCAAAATAAGAATTAATTCACAGATTGGATTCAATAACCTAATAAAACAATAACGAACTTAAAATTCCTTATAGTACCTATTCTATTAGTACGTAGCAGATTTTGACTTTCGTTTTCTAAGCTTCCAATGATCGTTTTGAAATTTTTTTGTTTCAAAATTTGTAATGTTTTCAGGACCATCATTCTATAATTCGGAACGGAAATTAAAATTAATTTTTCAACAATCAGTCTTAAAAAAAACGAATAAGACATATTTTTTAGTCCAAGCATTGATAAAATGTGTAAATGAAATTTTGAAAAATTTGCTTGTTTAGTTTATTAAACTACCACTGTTACTCTGTCGATTACAAAATACCTCATCTCAAAATTGTTGTTGTTCATAAAATAAACAGCCATTGAAAAATAACATACCGTGCCCGTCTAGCCTCCCCCGAGTCTACCTTCTTTCTTCATGGTAATGTGAACACACAGAACGTGCGATACTGAAGTGAGACAAATCCTCACATTTTCCGCGAAGGGCACACCCAGTTCCCTCAAAAAGTAAATGTGTGGGCAGGAATTCTAGGAAACTACATTGCTGGACCTGTATTTCTGAACACGAATTTGACCGGGAAATATATCTGGAAATGCCAGAGAATGCTATTGAACCCCTAATCCTTGAAATATTTGAGGATTTAATAAGTAACAGTCGCATGAATAAAGATTTCATTCCGCCGCCAAATGTTAATGAATTATTATTAAATTTTAAAGGAGGTCGGATAGTGAGCAGTATAGATTTAACGGCGGCCCATTGGCAAATTCCGATTAAACCGGAACATCGTAAGTTTGTAGCATTTTTGTATGAGGATCAGACCTATGTTTTTAACGTCTTACCATTTGGATTGTCGACGTCTATGGCCAGCGTATACCAGAACAACTGTTTATCTCGGCTAGAACGTGTGATTTGTGAGCACAGACAAATAAAATACAATAGACAGAGTTGTTTACAAAATGTGTATGTGCCAACATTAATTCTTACTTTACTACAAATTATTTTGTAGTAACGCAGCGTTGCCAGATGAATAATAGAAAACTTTTTTTAATACTTTATGTTTCATGTTCAATATTATTATTTAATATTCTTCTGCAAACTAAATATATTTTTTCATACATATATGTATATATGTAAAAATTTGTTATTTTTTGACTTTGAATCTTTTGAATTGTATTTGTATTTTTAAAATTTGCGAAGTCCGGCAACGCCGCTAGCAAACTACCCCAACAAGCTGCCGCCATATTCCAACATAAATTCACTGATAATCGAAGTGACGAATACTGTGTTTGTGACTTGTTTGCGTTTATTTCACCTAATTCTGTATTTACTAGTTAAGCAGAGGTGATAAAAAAATAAAATTATGGTTAGATAGTGTGTAGTGTGCTGGAAAATCAGCTATTTGAATACTAACCTATCTTTTCACTGGTAAGTTGTAGTAAATAAGTTAGTCTTGGGCGGGTATGTGAATCCTTTTTTTTTCAATGTCTAAAGATGTCTTATAGGATCTGAATTGGCTTGATAAGGAGAAAATTGGGTGAAACTACCACTCATATACTTACATATTATATTTAAGTAGATTGTGGAAAATAAACATGATGCTTACCACATACCTACATATAAAAAAATGTCTATGATGCTCACCTATAGGAAGCATTAGATAATGAGTTTCAGAAATTACTTTGGATAGACTGAGAGTTTTTACTTTTACTGACAATTTTAAACTTGTTTAAAGTTTTAATAATGAAAATGTGTAATTCTCCTTGGAGTACTGAATATTTCAATGTGATTGTTAAATAAATTAAATTTTTTTATTGGTAGCAACAAATTTCAGATAATTATACAATTTATTTTCATTACACAGTTGTTTATTAAGTTTTAATTTTGAAAATTGAAAATATTGTGAAGGAATTCCCGAATTGAGTCTATTCAATCATTCGCCCCCCTTATTTCTCCGTCTATGGTTTTGATCTGTCGGTCGCCATATTCCTACAATAGTCGTAAGCTTTGCCTCCTCACCGCCCCTGATCATATCAATGTTGGAGTGTAAACATTTCGTATTTTATGAATGAATAGCTCCGTCTATTGTTTTTTATATGTTTGTGTTCGTGAGTGAAATTAAAATATTTACAGAAGTGAATATCATGAAAGTGAAAATCGACCTGTTTTTGTATTAAAAAAAAAATTGTCTTCAATATATTAAATATGTTACGTTTTCGATGCCGCACACTGTATATAAATATAAATATATAGCCTAAAGAGCAATTTTTCAAGAAAACTCCCAAGAAGGAGCTTAGCGTTACATAAAATTAGACTACATTTTGATTAATTTAGTATCCTATATCCCAAGAAAATAATTTAAATACATTATTTCTTCAAGTATTGTCTTCTACTATGAAGGACTGTGCCCCAAAGTTCTGCGCTCGTTCGCAAAGTATACGGTATGGTGCAATTGGAAGGAATAAATTCGTTATTTCGTAAGCCGGCGACTTTAAGGAAAAATCCCGTAACCCGACGATTTTTATTTTTAAACAGGCTATTCGTAACGATATCTTTTTATTTTTGACGTCATCTATATGAGCGTGATGACGTCATCGCTAAAATTTTTAAATGGAAATGTTTGTGTTGTAATACATTATTTGAAAGGTCTTTTAAATACCTTTTCAGCCATATCAATATGTACAGTAATTGATTTGCGTATTGTCACAAATATTATTATTATGATGGAACAAAATAACAGAGATCCGATGTTTTAAAACAAGGGTCTTTTCTCGGATAAAGCTACATTTCTACTAAACGGTACTGGGCTACGGAAAATCCATACTGAATGCTAAAAGTACCGTACTGAATACCCAGAGAAAGTTAATGTTTGGGCGGGAATAATAGATAAAAGGATTATTGGACCATACTTTTTCGAAGAAACCTTAACAGGTCCTCGATATTTAGAATTTCTTCAAAACTTCTTGCTACCCGAATTGAACCGGCTGTTTCCAAACCGAAATGATTTATGGCGGCAGCAAGATGGTTCGCCTCCTCACTATGCTGTCTTGGTGCGTAACTATTTGAACAACGTCTTTCCAAATCGGTGGATAGGTCGAAGAGGAACAATGGAATGGCCGCCTAGGTCACCTGATTTGACTCCTCTTGATTTCTTTTTATGGGGATACTTAAAAAGTGTACCAAAATAGACCTCAAAATATCAATGAACTCAAAGAAAGGATACGGAAGTTATAGAGAAGGTTCGAGAAGAGTTCGCGGCACGTCTTTCTCATTGTATTTTAACTGAAGGTAAACAATTTGAGCACTTAATTTAGGTTTCGTTGTATTTAATGAGTAATACATATTAAATATTTATTGTAATAATAGAATTTTATTAATTTTTTAAACAAATACAAAAATCAATTACTCAGACATATTGATATGGCTGAATAAGTATTTAAAAGACCTTTCAAATAATGTATTATAACTCCCACATTTCCATTTAAAAATTTTAGCGATGACGTCATCACGCTCGCATAGATGACGTCAAAAATAAAAAGGTATCCTTAAGAAATACCCCGCTTTAAAATAAAAATCGACGGGTTTCAGGATTTTTCCTTGAAGTCGCCGGTTTACGAAATAACGAATTTATTCCTTTCATTTGCACCATACTGTATAAGTTCCTTCATTCATAAACTTTGTTGTTCGTTTGCCGTGTTATCCACATTGCAGCCGATTCGTTAGTCAGAATCGTTCTAGAGACGACTAGTTTATATCGGTTTTCCGTTGTTGCTGTTGTTGAAATTTTGATTGGTCACTAAAGTGCATATTCCTTATACCGCACTTTTTTTGTTTTCATACTTTAATTGTATTTGCCTAATATTTGCAGGTATAATTTAAATTCTGCAACTAAAAATTTGAAATTCTTTTGGGATTAAAGTACACCGTTAAGGCTTAGAACATTACGATATGAGATTCCTTCCTCCCTACTTTTTTGTTACATCGGCTTCTTTGATGCGAATTTGTTATTATATAATTTTATGTTGTTTCAGATTTACAATTGGTATCCAGAATATTATAATTCAACTAACCTACCTGACTCCAGTATAATGAGTGAATACATAAGAAAAGATATTATAGAAGCAGAAGGCAGAAACGAGGTATTTTGAAAATAAGTATTTTACACAAGTAGGTATCCATATACAATTATTGTTATATTCTAGCACCAAATGGTGTGGGTGACGTGTGAAGGTGAAAATCCTGCTGACAAGGAAAATATCGGTCCATTACGATATATACCTCAACGAGGTTTTTCTTCTCAGTACTTTCCGTTCAAAAATCAGGATGGTTATCTTTCGCCCTTAGTAGCTGTTCATTTTGAATCACCAAAACGTACGTATCCTTCCACATACTCATTGGTATGGGAATTTATTTGTATTCGATTTTTACTTAATAGAAAAACTCCGTATTTCAATTACGTCATGAACTATGAACTCATAAAACACCATCCTTGGACCAACTAATTAAAAATTAACAAACTGACTATGGAGTACATACCTGAACTATTATTACATTGTCAGCTACAGACACAGAACTTTAATTAAAATACTTTTGAAATTAGCTCTGATAATTCTGTGGTCGGCGCTTTAAAGGTCATGTTATAATATATCTGTATGAAAATATTAATTTGAATATAATCAGAAACTACTAATAAAACAACGATTAATGTGAAACGTCTTTATTCATATACTGAACTCTCCAAACTGGTCAATATAGACATGTAGCCTTAATGGACACAGGACACCAACCTGCAGAGTCAACAATTAAATGTTATAAGTTCTATTACAACATGTGTTATCGAGCTTTTTACAATTAGATCTTTATAATAACAGTTTGTTTTATAAAATCATTTTTATTGTATAAATTCCATTAGTTTCATTTTTGTGTAATTTTGAAAATAAAGTTCTTTTTTAAAAGTTAAAAAGTGAAACGATTAACATTTCTGGCGCTGCGAACAGGATTCTCGTACAGAAACCACCCGTTTCCTGGTCAATTTTAAGTGTTTAACGAGAGTTCTACGAACCTGGGAATAGAAAGAAAAGCATGCTGAGGAAATCATCAGTGATCATCCTTCTGTAAGTAAATTTTTCCTTTCTTTCCTTTATGAGCATTTTCAACGATATTTCTCGAGAAAATTTGCATTTAATTTTTGAAAATCTTTCCATAAATATTTCTCGTAGTAATAGTACTTCTGATTTATTAGATAATTCAATAACTAATATGCCTATGATTAACAGTGATATTTCTAGCATTTGTGCTACTTTGCCCGAATTTACTACCGGAGACAATCTCTCCACTTTCATAAAATCAGCTGATAATTTAATAACATTTCTTATCACTCAGGAAATAACTCCTGCTCAAGAATTTATTTTGAACGCCAATATTTTATCTCGTATCAAAGGGGAACCAAGAGATTTTTTAAATTACTCTAATAAAACTATTTGGACAGACGTACGGCCGGCCTTATTAGCTAAGTACGGCGACCGACGTTCAGAAGACATTTTAGTAACACAATTATCAACAACAGTTCAAAAATTTAACGAGACATATGACCAATATCATCAACGAGTATCAAATAACCTAAACGACTTACTCCAGCATATTACACTAAACGATAATATCGAAACTGTCAATTTCAAAACTCCCTATTTTAAAAATATGGCCCTTAAAACATTTTGCTCAGGTATAAATGAACCTTATTGTGAATATTTGTCACATTTTCAAATCACTTCCCTTGAGGAAGCTCTTCAAAAATGTATAGCGTATGATAATCATAAAAATCAGCAACAATACATGAATTTCTTGAAGCACCAACAAAACAGAGGACCGTCTTCTGCTAGACAAAATTCTAGCGGTTCCACGCAACATTTTTTTAAAAGTAAATCCAACAACTTTTCGACACAGCCCCATAATCCTCTGCAACGTAATTTCAATTCGAGCAATAATTATCCGCGAAATTTTTCACAACCAATTAACTCATCGCCAACCCCTCGTAATACTGCACAACAAAATTTCAATTTTCCAAGAAATAATTTCCAAAACAATAACCAAAGAAATGTGTTTCAACCTTTTGGTAACAACGCTCCAAATTTCAATAGATCTCCTCTTCAAAGAAACATCCAACATCAACAAAATACATCTTCTCCTATGAGTGGTATACAAACAATTCAATCCAGAAATGAACCCATGAGTATGTCCACCAGACGGACACACAATTTCAATATAAACTCTTCAAATAATGAAGAATTTGAAAATTTAGACGAAGAAAATTTTCAGGATTTTCACGAGAACCCTTCCGAAGAACAACCGCCCCCTGTGTAAACATAAATAATATTCGAGAATACCCCCAATTACCCTTTTTCATAATGCCCAAATCAAAATTAAAAGTTTTAATAGATTCAGGTGGATCTAATACTATTATTTCTCCAAAAGCCGCAAAATATTTTGACAAATCCCATATTTATCATAAACCTTTCACATTAACCTCTATGAAATTAACTCATAAATGCAATCTAAATATTAATACACCCATATTTAAAGAATACAATATAAACGAATTTATTGATGCTAGAATTGCTGACTGGAGTGAAGATTTCGATATTTTACTTGGTAATTCTGACTTAGAAAGATTTAACGCAATTTTAGATTATTCGACAAAAACTCTAACCTTGAGAAATTTAAGTATAACAATACCATTCAAAACATTATATAATAAAATTCCTGTTAGCATAAGCAGTGGTGAGATATTATTCCCGGAAACAGTAATTAATAACATAATAATTCCAGAGTCTCTTCACACTGTAAAGTATGGTTTTATAGACGATATTACATTTCAAACACCCGTTAACATAGAAACAGTAGTAGTAGATAACTTAGAAAATTATGAGATAAAAAATCCCACGTGCAATTTTGATGAGTCTGTTATTCGGACAGATCATTTAAATTTCGAAGAAAAAGAAAAAATTAAAAACTTGTGTAAAAAATTTAAAGATTTATTTTATGACGACAAATCAAAACTGACTTTTACTTCTGCTATTAAACATGAAATTAAAACACGAAACGAAAGCCCTATCTATGTTAGAAGTTACAGACACCCCAAAATAATGCAAGAAGAAATTATTAAACAAGTGAACAAGCTTTTAGATAATAATATTATAAGACCCTCTACATCTCCATATTCTGCCCCCGTGTGGATCGTCCCAAAAAAGGCCGATGCTTCCGGTCAGAAAAAATTCCGAATGGTAATTGATTACCGAAAACTTAATGAAAATACTATAGACGATAAATATCCAATACCCAAAATTGACGAAATTTTGGACAATTTAGGTAAAGCCACCTACTTCACAACTCTAGATTTAGCTCAAGGATTTCATCAAATCGAACTTCATCCAAATTCTATCGAAAAAACCGCTTTTACTGTACCATATGGTCATTTTGAATTTACGAAACTTCCTATGGGATTAAAAAATAGCCCAGCAACATTTGAAAGATTAATGGATAACATTTTAAGACCCTTCTTATATAAATCCTGTTTTGTATATATGGACGATGTTATTATCTTCTCAAAATCTCTTCATGAACATCTTGTTCATATTGCCACTATCTTTGATGTTTTTAGAAAAAATAATCTTAAAATTCAATTGGACAAATCCGAGTTCCTTGAAAAAGAAGTCTCTTTTCTTGGCCACTTAGTCACTGTCGACGGTATCAAACCAAATCCATATAAGATAGAAGCTATCCAAAAATTTCCTTTGCCGAAAACATTAAAAGAAATTAAATCATTTCTAGGTCTTATAGGATACTATAGAAGATTCATCCCAAATTTTGCTAAAGTCACATCTCCATTTTCTAGATGCACTCGAAAAGGAACAATAATCGACCCCACTAATCCTAACTATTTAGAATGTTTCGAAAAATGCAAACAGTTATTAATTAACGCCCCCATCCTTCAATATCCCGATTTTTCAAAATCATTTGTGCTAACCACAGACGCCTCTAATGTAGCTATCGGTTCTGTACTTTCTCAAAATAATCACCCAATTGCTTATTATTCTAGAACTTTGAATTCCGCAGAGCAAAACTACTCTACAATCGAAAAAGAATTATTAGCTATTGTCGATTCTTGTAAACATTTTCGCCCTTACTTATACGGACAAAAATTTCTTATCGAAACTGATCACAACCCCCTTGTTTGGATCTATAAAATAAAAGACCCCACTTCTAGGTTAGCACGCTGGAGACTTAAATTAGATGATTATAATTTTGAAGTTAAATATAAGTTAGGTAAAGAAAACCAAGTAGCCGACGCTCTTTCCAGAGTTCACATAAATGCCCTTACGGACAATTCAAATTGTGCTGAATCTCCAGATTTAAATGACGTATTTGACGTAGAAGAATTTCTCGAAAATTTTGATGAAAATCAATCATCAGGCAATACACAACACACTGCAATTGAAAACCCAATCACAGGAATACTTATCTCCGAAGAACCCATTAATTTATCGACAAATCAATTAATATTTATTACTCAATCAGAAAATTATGATTTAACTTATAAGAAAATTTTTAATAAACATAGATACACGATACATTGAACTGAGGAAAACTGGAAATCTGAAATACTAGACGTTTTCAAAGAAATTCTACGACCAAATCAAAAGTTTTCGATAAAAATAGACCAAGAATACCGACCTTACATTTGCAATTACTTTAGAGAAAACTTAGACTCAACTGTTAAAGCTATTTTTTGTACTACAATGTTACAGGACATTGAAGACGAACAAAGACAAATAGAATGCGTGAAAAAATACCATTCCGAAAATCATAACGGAATAGTAGAAACCTACAAACATTTAAGACATCAATTTTACTGGCCTTCTATGCAAACAACTATCTCTAACTTTATTAATAAATGTGAAATTTGCTTAAAAAACAAATACGAAAGACACCCCTATAAACTTCCCCAACTAGGACCACTTCTTGGTCAGAAACCTTTTGATATTTTGCACATAGATTTATTTCATTGTAATAAAAACTTGTACTTGACAATTTTGGACTCATTTTCGAAATATGGACAATGCTATAAAATACCCGACCAAACATCAATCTCAATATTAAGCAAATTAAGACATTATTTTGCACACCACAACTATCCCAGGAAAATTGTATCCGACAGTGGTACCGAGTTTAACTCCTCTCTAATTAAAGAATTCATGAAAATGCATAAAATTGAAATGCATTATACAACAGTAAACAACTCTTCTTCAAACTCCCCAGTTGAAAGATTTCATTCGACTCTTTCCGAAAAAGTTAGAACCTTAAAGGAACAAAATCCAAATGACCCTATAGACGATCTTTTTACTCATGCAATACATCAATACAATCAATCAATTCATTCTGCAACAAATTATTCTCCCTTTTCAATTTTGTACGGCCCATACGCCGAAGAAGTTCATTTTGACTTTGACCTTCCGGTATACGAAACATACAATCAAAGACATAAAGACGAATTACAACCCTTTATCAAAGATTTATATAATAAACAAAAAGAAAAAAGAGAAAAAATATTAAATGAACAAAATAAAAATGCCGAAATTATACCAGATATAAACATAACACAAACTCTGTACGTATCCAAGAAAAAGCATAGACCCAAACTACAAGCACCCTATACAACTATTCGTCCTGAAAAACAAAATAAAACCAAAATCATTGGAAAAACCAGTAATGAAAAAGTCACTAGTACTCATTTAAAATTTGTAAAGAGAATTCGAAAACTGACTGATAAAAAAGCTCTAGACAAAACTTCTTTACAGGATAACCCTATCCCTGGGACATCTTCTCAAGATCCAGAGCATTCCGAATAATGGTTATTATGCCGAGGAATTGGGAAAATCCAGAGAAATTTCACATTATCATAGACACATTCTACACATAGATTTAGATTTATTAGCTGAAACTTTAAACACTAACATAAATCATCTCTTTAAAATTCCTATTCAAAACGGACCCCTCTCACCCTTATACGCTCAATACAATCACTTACGCGAATAAGCTTACGACGACCTTCATAAGATAACAAGAAAACAGAAGAAAGCACTTTTTAATTTCCTTGGTACAGCTATAAAATACATAACAGGTAACCCCGACGACTCAGACTTAGACTTGTTAAAAACCCACATAACAGCCATAGAATTAAAAGAAAATGAAATCATAAAGAAATTTAATAATCAAATCTCATTTGGACAATCTTTAGATACTAGATTTAATAGATTACTAATGAAAATAAATAATAATAGTATGACGCTTCTAGCTGCAGTTAATAAACTATCCGCTGATTTTGATGGTTATAATGCCCTTCATAACGAAATACTTAACCTCCAAAATATAAATGAATTTATTATGAAATTGATTAGAACAATTACCCTTTCACACTTAGATGTAACTAACATCGAATTATTTACTTTAAAGGAACTAGAAACCCTAAAAGATAATCTTCTTCATATCTACTCTAGAGTAGCCCTTCTTGTCAATGACGAGCATCCATATGAACTTATTGAATCTTCCAAATCTATTATTTGCGTTACTTCCAAGACAATGCTCATAATAGTCAAAATCCCAATCCTTCGCACTAGCTCTTATCCTACATTCCGAATTTATCCCGTACCTAACAAAGATCACATAGTTATATTGCCACCTGCCCATTTCTACGCCAATAACAAGTGGTACGAAAATTGTATTGGTCGAGACGATAACATAATCTGTACAAATCATGTAGCATCCAAATGCTTAATTTCCAATATTAACTATTGCACAAAATGTAGAGCAACAGAAAATTTTGTGCAAGAGACTTCACAAGTCATTTTGATAGGAATAGTTCACCCTATCAAAATTGAAAACCAATGGATCCAATCAACCAGCATCCTTCTAATTGAGAAGCCTATTTCTATCGAAGGTACCCTCTACACAAAGAAAACCGTTCAAGAAATTTCATTCCCGGAAGTTGTACCAATGGAGCTCAAACCGGACCATGAAATCAAGCTAGAGAAGTTAAAAATTCCCGAAACCCACGGCCAAGTTCAACCGATAGAGCCATTAGAAAATTTACCTGAAATTTCTACCGGACTTAGCGCTGCATCTATTATTTTACTAATGTCTGTTTTAGCATTTTTTTTAATTTTATTTTTAAAGAAGAGGAAAAGAATTTCGAAAATTCTTTTTGGTCAAAAATTGCAACCAGCCCAAATTAAAATTCTAGAAGATTTACTCCGAGATGGTTCCAAGACTTCGAGGACGAAGTCAGCACCAGAGGAGGGAGGAGACATGTAGCCTTAATGGACACAGGACACCAACCTGCAGAGTCAACAATTAAATGTTATAAATTCTATTACAACATGTGTTATCGAGCTTTTTACAATTAGATCTTTATAATAACAGTTTGTTTTATAAAATCATTTTTATTGTATAAATTCCATTAGTTTCATTTTTGTGTAATTTTGAAAATAAAGTTCTTTTTTAAAAGTTAAAAAGTGAAACGATTAACATTTCTATATACCGATAAGGTATAATGTATTATACAGTGCTATTCAAAAGTCCCCTCCCCCCCTCGTATCTTTTGAACGACCACACTTACATTAATAAAATTTGGAGAGTGGAAATAAAGTGTTGTAAACTTCTTTACGAATGGTAACAGGTGACGTAATAGTAATAAATGACGTCACAGTGCCACTCTGGCCAATAATTTTGAATAGGACCTTATGGCAAGTGATATCTTGTTTGAAAGGCATTGACATTGGCTACATAGCCATATTAATTTTGTTTGGGTTTAAACTAATTTTGACGGATAAATTAAATAAATACCAAAATTATTGACATTATTTTTTAAAATTTAATTAATCAAATATCAACAATTGATTATTATGGCAAGTGTTCGAAATGTGCTCCGTCTACTTCCTGACAGTAATACATCCTATTAGTAAACTCTTGTCGTACTCGTTCGAATGTGTCTACCTCGATATTCTTCATCCTGGTAATGTCTCACTGCACCATAATAATGTACAGGAGCACCATCTTGTTGAAATGTTATATCCAGATGGCCGAATTCATCTGGATTATATTCCAGAATTTCAAGAATTAACGGCTCATTTGCATTTTGTAACATCTCCAGATACACTTCACCGCTTAAATTTGAATTTAGGAAAACAGGACCAACTATGTGGTTTCCCAAAATACCTGCCCAAACATTGACTTTTTCTGGAAATTGGGTATGTTGTTCACGAAAGGTGTGAGGATTTGTGTCACTCCAATACCTTACATTTTGTGTATTCATATTTCCATTGAGGCAAAAAGTACTTTCGTCACTGAAACAAATTGTTTTTGTGTAATGTGGGTTTGACTAATTTTATTTGTCATACATTCACAGAATTCGAGTCTTCTGTCGGGGTCGTCATCCGAAAGGTGGTGCACCATTTCCAACTTGTATGGATGAAATTCATTTTTAGCCAACACTCTCTGTACTGTACTTTTACTTACTTCACAGATAGACGCAACTTTAGTTGAAGAGGAAGTAGGGTTTACTACCCTTTCAGCAACTATATCAATTTTTTTTATCATCACTAAATGTTGGTCGACCAGATCGTTTGGCATCTTGAACACTACCTGTTGCTTCAAACTTGTGAAGAAGCTCCCTCAAATAAGTTCTCGAAATAGGGCGATCTGGGTATCTCTCATTAAATAAACGTTCCGCTTGATGGAGATTATTTCCAGATTCACCAATTATTGAGATAGCTGCTACTTTGCCTATGTAAACTCTTAAACGTCTCGTTAAACAATGATAGAATTAAATATTTAAGCTATTTAGAAAATTTTGCAAGGCAACAAATACTATTAAATTAAAAACGTCAATTTTTTTGACAACTAACCAGACGCGGACTGAAAAATCTTCAATCTTTAAAATGTGAAATAATAATTTTGGTATTTATTTAATTTATCCATCAAAATTAGTTTAAACCCAAACAAAATTAATATGGATATGTAGCGAATGTCGATGCCTTTCAAACGAGATATCACTTGCCATAAGGTCCTATTTAAAATTATTGGCCAGAGTAGCACTGTGACGTCATCTATTACTATTACGTCACCTGTTACCATTCGTAGAGAAGTTTACAAGACTTTATTTTCACACTCCAAATTTTATCAATGTAAGTGTAGCCATTCAAAAGATACGAGGGGGGGAGGGGACTTTTGAATAGCACTGTATGACAATAGGTACTTGTATAAAAATGAGTAGATAGAAATATAAATTTTAAGTTCACTCGCGGTAAGTTCGTTTTTAAAAAAATTCAAATGATTAAAAACATCGGAACTTTATTAACGTTTTAAAACAATAGATGTTATGATTTATAAATTTCAAGTTGAAAAGCTAAAAAAGCCGGCTCGCGCCTGGTTTTGTTTAACGTTATCTTCAAGTGTGGGAACTCCAAGTTCATAACTCCTTCACCCTTAGATGAGAATCCGGGGTGCAGCAATTGGATTCGATACTTCTGCATCCCTCGTAGCTGGTTCCATATTTTCCTTATTGTAATATCTAAAGTAGTAGTAAACAGAATAAAGTACAATAATAGCAATTAAAACATATAAAACTAAGGTCCATACACTAATATTGTTAATATGTAGAGGATTTTGAAAAATTTCGTTAAGTTTTTACTCTGAAAATCTAAAGAGTCTTTAAGGTTATTGAGTCTATCTAAATCAACACTTTCTAGTATGTTGGTGTTGAATTTTAAGGGTTTTTCTTTCACAAAGTTCTGTATGGTTAGTTTTGGAAGTTCTATTATTTTTAATTCACTTTTTTCCAGTCTATAATTACCAAGCACCACGTTTTCTATTTTAACTATGCAATTTTTAACTAATTCTACTATAAAAGTTCCTTCCAGGAGCACTTTGTCTTTATTATTACCGCACAATTGTTCCGCCACTGCAGCTTGAGGAGAAACAACCACCCATTTGTTTGACTGAAGTTTTTGAATGCTAACTTTCTTGATATCAACTAGAATGATATGACAGTTGTTCAGATTTTTGGAAAATTTCAACAATTGTACTTCGCAAGGTACATCTTCTTCAACTGATATTGGTGTCGATTCATGGCAGATAAATTCTTGATTACTAATTTCCTGACAGTCGTTGTCAAAATGCATGAAATTTTGTTCATTGAGGATAAGGAATTTGGAGTTTGGTATAATTATATGATACATATTGTTTTTAGGAGTGGGTAAAGGAAAAAGTTGATATAAATCATAATTTTTGATTTCTACGATTGGGATTTCTACTATAAATATAATTTTATCCATTTTGCAGGAGCTTTTAATTTTCATTACTTTTTCGAAATCAACAATATTTTCTGAATTTTGTTGGAATGGCAGTTTAGAATTTGATAAGTCAGTATTAATAAGTTTTAGGTGGTGTAAAAGATCTTTTGGCTCTATTATAGAATTATGAAAAGTATTTAATTTATAAAATTCTCTCAAATATATCGTACATATTTTGATAAAGAGTAATTATTTGATACAACACATCTTTCATGTGGAAATGCTCTATAATTTGATAGTTTTGAGTTCGTGCTGTTTTTATTATATTTTTAATATCATTTATTTTGCATTCTAAGGTTATCTGTTATCTATTAAAAATATAAATAGATTCTTTTATGATAGTTACTTGATTTTTGACTAATGTTTTAATATTATTTTGATTTGTTCAAAGGGCTTCAATAGCTTGATCATATTTTTCGGCATCACTGCTATCTAGATTTCCGGTTATTGATTTTATTATTGAACCTAGACCATTAATTATTCCTCGTTTTGTTCTGAAATCTTGGTTCATCGTAGGAATTAATTGTTTCATTTGAAGATTGATTATATTTTCGATTGTAGTTATTAATTGAAATGTATTTGATATTTCGTCAAAAGCTGAAATATTGGAGTTATTACAAATTTCGAATGAATTTATATATTTAGTGACTGATTATTTCATTCCTATCCAATAATTTTCTTTTTAATCGTTAAATAGTTTCTGAGATGCATCGGTGATTAGTTTTACTTTCATGATGGTTTTTTATTAATAAAATTTGCTCTTTTTTGACCTTTCACTGTATTAACTAATTGCGTGCATCTGATTAATTTAGAACCCTTTTCTGAAAATTTAGTCAAATAAACTTCGTTAAAATGTCTATATAAACTTTCAGTATGGAAGTACATACAATAAGTTTTATTGTACCGGGTGGCCCACTAAGAATGGACGCCGGCCATATCTCATGAACCGATAATCGTACAAGTTCTGTAAAAAAAATTTTATGGGTAAATCGACCAAAGGAAATCGCTGGAAATTATTTTCAAGTTCGTAAGTTGACCGCTAGGGGGCGCAATTGCTATGGCTAATCATAAAACGGGCGTTTTCTCAAAAAATATGCAAGTAAAGATTTATTTTGAATAGCGCCCTCGTGAACACCGGAAATTTTGTGACATTTTTTGTTCGAGGTATTTTACTCTATTTTATAAAATGTAGTGGTGGGGGAACGTCAAATATGTTTTTATTTAAATGGCAATAACTCCAGTATGGGTTGACGGATTTGAACAAACTAGGTCTTGTTTCCGAATATATTATGGTGTGGTACGTAGAGGGCGCTGACATTACAACAGTTATTGCGCATTATCATGAAAAGTTTGAATGGTAGGCTATGTCTCTTTTTGCAAAATTAAATGGTGGACAAAATTCCTAAAAAGTTAGCGCAAACCGCAACTTCCTATCTTTTTTCTAACCGGAGATATCAATAAAAGAAGTAACATTAGGCCGCTGGCTATGAAGTATCTATAGTAAAATGCTGAAAAACACGAAAGCCAGTTATGGAACTTGATAAACAAATTTTAATTTACTACACCTATTAATGGCATCCTAAATGTTCAAATTGCCGTTCATCGTTTTCGATGCACTTATAAATTCTTTCCCGCGTAGACCAAACTGCAGTGTCTAGTTCAGCTACTGATATAGTTTGCATACAATCCCTTATTCCTTGGTCGATTTGTCTAAGAAATTGTAAAGTATCACTATCAATATCTCCGGGATTATTGATAGTAGATTCATTTTCTAAAGCGTTTATTTTTATTCGAGAAAAGGCGTCAGCATTATTATTGGTTTTACCCTTTTTATATTCTTCATCATAATTAAATTCTTCGAGTTTTAGTCTCCATCGTACTAATTTATAATTTGGTTCGCGTAATTTAAAAAGCTATACCAAAGGTCGGTGATCAGTTACTATTGTGAATTTTCGACCATATAAATAAGGACGGAAGTACTTACATGCCCAAACTATAGCTAATAGTTCTTTTCCATTGTGGTATACCGTTGCTCTGAGTCATTTAAAGTACGAGACGCATGAGCGATGGGTTTGTCTGAACCAATAGGCTCTTGTGACAAAATACCGCCTAAAGCCACGTTTGATGCGTCTGAAGATAAAATAAATTTTCTATTAAAGTCTGGGTATTGAAGAAGAGGGGCATTGGTTAATAAGTCTTTACAAATACTAAAAGTATCGATAAATTCTTGATCATGAATGATTTTAGAACCTTTCTTTAAACATTGTGTTTAAGGTTTTGTTATTTTGGCAATAAATAATAAATTTATGGTAATATCCCATTAACCCAAGGAAACTTTTAATGTCCTTCATGGAATTCGGAATTGGGAAGTTTTTTATGGCTAAAATTTTATCAGGATTTGGTGTAACACCAGAGGGGGTTATAACGTGTCCTAAATAGTTTACTTTTTTCCTTGAAAATTCCGATTTGTCCAATTGTATTTTAAAATTAGCTTCTCTTAGTCTGTCAAATATTTGTCTAAGTCTCGTAATATGCTCGATCTTGAAGAGACGTACTGTATATAATAACATCGTCAAGATAAACTAAACATGTCTCATTCTGTAAACCTCTGAGTATATTATCCATTACTCTTTAAAAGGTGCTTGGAGAATTTTTCATTCCCATAGGCATCCTGACGAATTCGTAATGTCCATTTTCAGCGGAAAATTATGTCTTATGAATGTCATTTTCTTCCATTTGTATTTGGTGAAAACCGTTGGCTAAATCAAGCGTAGTAAAATATTGACTTCTTCCTAGTTGATCATGAATTGTACTAATTAAAGGTAGTGAATTAGCTCCTGATTGGCTCGTTGCGATGACCTTTCTTTTAGTTGGCATATTTTCCGGGTCTCATGTTATCTTCAGTTAACTGTATTTATACTCGATTTGAAATTGGTTGATAGTAATAAATCATTTTTAGCAGCCGATTCCATAGGCGCACCTACCTGACGTGCCGGTTTGAACCCTATTTACTTATCCGAATAATTTAGTAATCATTATTGTCATAACAGGTAAAAATAATTATGCCGAGAATTCCGGGAACAATTAATACACAATGTTACTTCAGGTTGTTACGAAAAATTAGGTAGGTAGGTAGGTACTTATTGGTATAAAACTGTGAGTCATTTTAAGAGCGAACAAACCTAATGCGAGTATTCTAGGACACACATTTGGGTAATTTTTGAAAATGGAGAGTCTTTCAGGATTTATTCCAGTTAAGCGAGCTGCGAAATCAGCGCTAAGCATTAGTGAAAAGATTATTGTGCTTAATGTATTTAATGCACTTAGATATCAAAAAAGTGCAATAAGTATCGATTCTACAGTGGAACTTTGTTCAAAGATGACAGGTATTGGAAAAGCAACCATCTACAGGCTGATGCGGGAAGAAAAGACAGGAACCGTGACGCCACCAAAACCATCTCCAGGAAGGCGAACAATACCGATCGATGAGGACGAAAAGGCCATCATAAGACGAAAGGTGCATTCATTCTATTTCAATAAGGAGATCCCTACTTTGGATAGAGTTTTAGGGGCAGTAAAAGAAGACTGCAATCAAGAGAGATAAACTATGGAAAGTTCTAAGAGAAATGAATTTTAGATGGGAAAAACATAGTCGGAAGTCTCATTTGCTCGAAAAATATGAAATAGTGTGTTGGAGACGTAATTATTTGAGAAAAATAAGACAATTTCGCAATGAAAACAAAACAATTTTCTATTTGGACGAAACATGGCTGAACGAAGGCTACACAGTTGGAAAAATATGGACAGACAAAAATGTGACTTCTCACCGGCAAGTATTTTTAGACGGTCTATCAACAGGAATAAATCCGCCCTCTGGAAAAGGAAAACGATTAATTATAACTCACATCGGTAGCTCCAATGGCTTTTTAGAAGGTGGACTATTATCATTCCAATCAGTTCGTACAGGCGATTACCATGAGGATATGAATGCTGATGTTTTTGAGGAGTATTTCGAACAAATGATAGAGCTGATTCCACCTGGCTCCGTCATTGTGTTAGATAACGCTCCGTATCACTCCAGAAGATTGGAGAAGATGCCTACAACTGCTTGGCGAAAAGCAAAAATTATCGAGTGGCTTGTGGAGAAACAAATACAATTTGAGGACAATATGGTTAAAAAGGAGTTGCTATCAATTGTAAACACCCATAAACATCGGTTTCAAAAATATGTTGTTGACGAAATGGCATGTAATAAAGGAGGAGGAAAAAATGTGGCAATTGGATAGTTTACTGGAGAAAACGGTCGAACCACTTATTATCAATTTAGGGGAAGAAGACAGTCCCTCAGACATTTCATTTTCTGATGATGATTAATTTAAAGCGAAGAAATGTAATGACTTACTATAAATTTTATAGAATTTCAAATAGAAACATTTTTCCAAATTTACTTGTTTATTGGTTGCTTTATTGTTATTAGTATTATATTTATTCAAATACAAGGGTAACAAATTATGCCACACATCCGAATGTTCACTAAATTATATAATTATTGTGTTTAATATAAACTTAAACCCACCCGAAAACACGTGCATGAGTGCAAAACATCACAGGTAGAACCCTAGCGCTTATTGTTCGAGCCTCGGGTTAAGCTTTGTATTCGACGCCCTTATCAGATCTATAGGAATGGAAAGTTTAATAAATGCAAAAGGGTCTATACTTTCAATGTATATACTATTTAAAACTTGGCAATTTAGGTGGACCACTTTGTATACGTGTTTGACGGATTTTAATGATTTATTACTATCAACCAATTTCAAATCGAGTATAGTATCTAATACTTATACATTCAGAGAAATTTTTAAAAGATAATTAAGAAATTTTTATCCAAAGATTAATATTACTTAAAACTTAATCAAGTAGGTACCTAATAAAAGACACTATATATTGGTTTTAACAAATTAATTGATATTTATGTTATATCTATTAATTTTGTGGTTTATTTCTCATTTGTTAATTAATTTAAAACTTTTCTTCACTCGCTTGCTAAAATGTTATTCTACAAAATATCTATATCATATGTACTCACCTTCTTTGTACATCTCGTATAATGTATTGCGTATAGTCATTTTACTGCCCTCAGGTAAGTCTGTAGTTTTTGGTTTCTGCGAGTTTTACTATTCTTTTGTAAAAAAAAACAAGGATTATTTTCCTTCTTCTGATGGCAAAAACTGTTTTTCTTGATATTTTTAATGCTACTGCTACTCTCTAGAATAAAATTACCCTAAGTACATAATATATGTACCTATAAAAAGTTAGATTTTACCTCTTGAACATTCAAAATATCAAAAGGCCCTCCATTCTGTTTTTCCATTTCAAAATACTCACACAAGTTCTTGTGCTTGTGATTTCAACATTTTTCCTGGCATGTTCTAAAACAAAGTGAAATATTGTTCAATTTGCTTAAAAGCATACACAATTGTCATAATCTGTGAGAATTCAGTTCACAGAATTAAGAAAGATGCCTGTATGTGAATACCACCTTTATAAACCTTTTTATAGAAGGGTATAAGTGTTTACATGCATGTATCTTTCTCAATTCCTGGTTTTTAACGTAATTCTTACTTTAGTTGACTTTGTAAATCTACCATAAATGTTCCCTATACACGAAACTTTAGCCACCTTCTAAGAAGTAAGACTATGTTAAAAATATTCATTAAATGAAAAACAAGAGATTTTGTACTTACCGTAAAATAAAAGTAACAAATTAGAGGTTTTGACAAAAACCGATTTTATATAATTTATCTGAATGCAAATAATGAAACGCTTTGAACAAAACTCGATGTATCAAAATAATGACAGGTCAAAATAAATTCTTACGAATACAAACGATCAATCGTTTTTGGCGCTATCTCTTTTCAACATTTGGAGGTAATAATTAGAATTCCAAGAGAACGTAGGTATGTCATTGCTTGAAAGACAAGTGTACATATTGTAACCGAGTAAAATAATAGTTATTGTATGCTTAGGCCGCGAAATACCTTTTTAACGTACCGAAAGAACAGTTATCGCCGAGGCCGTTTGCGGCCGAGGCAAGATAATCTTGAGGTCGTTAAAAAGTTTCGCGGCCATGGCATACACACTATTTTTCGTGCAATCGTTAAAATTATTAAACTAGATAATTGTAAATAAATATATCATTGCTCTAAAATCAACAGCAGTTTAATTTATTTAACAATGTGTGCTGTGGAAATGATATGTTTCAATATATACAAAATATTTTGACAGTCCTTGCTTCAACTTCTGGAGTAAATGTAAGTAATAATACAAACTGTACAATTAATGTTAACATTCATCCTAAATAATATAAGTACTTATGTATTTGTTGGTATTCAATAAAAAATAATCCTTGTCTTTGTAGTATTTTAGAAATGTCAAATTTGAAATATTTTTTCGTGCAACCGGACGCGAAGTCAGTATTTCGCGCTCTCAACACAGTCCGCGAAATTGAATTTCGCGGCCGTTACCCATAGCAACGGATGCGAAACCAAACGTCACTTCCAAATTTGACATTTCTAAAATACTACAAAAACAAGGATTATTTTTATTGAATACCAACAAATACATAAGTACTTATATTATTTAGGATGGATATTAACATTAATTTTACAGTTTGTATTATTACTTATATTTACTCCAGAAGTTGAAGCAAGAACTGTCAAAATATTTTGTATATATTGAAACATATCATTTCCATAGCACACATTGTTAAATAAATTGAACTGCTGTTGATTTTAGAGCAATGATATATTTATTTACATAATTATCTACTTGATGATTATAAAGATTGCACGAAAAATAGTGTGTATGCCATGGCCTTTTTAACGACCTCAAGATTATCCTGCCTCGGCCGCAAACGGCCTCGGCGATAACTGTTCTTTCGGTACGTTAAAAAGGTATTTCGCGGCCTTAGCATACAAATAACTATTATCTTCCTACTATGATTTATATTTAACTAAAGTTCTTAAAATTATTCACAACTATGTAAGACGCAGACGCGGTTGAATGGTAGCTTATAATACCGAACAGAACATTGATAGGTATGAACCGCCGTAGCGCAGGGCTTAGCGTAAGGGCTTGTAACTGAGGGGTCCCGGGTTCGAGTCCCGGTGGTTTCGATTTTTCAATTTTCAGAATACTTAGCTTATATATCAGAAGTGGGATTAGATCTACGAAATGTCCACATGAGGCCATAATGTGATGTGATAGTGAGAGAGGGTGACAGGAATGGGCGTGCAGGCGTCAGGCTCGCCAGGAGAGTGAGATAGTCGTAGGCAGGTGGCAAGGCATCAGGCTCACGAACGAGTAGGTGAGATAGGTGTACGCCCAAACGTCAGGTCCAGCACTCTAGGTACCTCGAGGACGAGGAGCGGAGCAGGATGGCCGAATGTAAGACGCAGACGCGGTTGAATGGTAGCTTATAATACCGAACAGAACATTGATAATTATGAACCGCCATAGCGCAGGGCTTAGCGTAAGGGCTTGTAACTGAGGGGTCCCGGGTTCGAGTCCCGGTGGTTTCGATTTTTCAATTTTCAGAATATTTAGCTTATAACTATCAACTATTATTCTACCTGAAAAAGGTTGTTACCACCCTAAATGTTTACAAATAAAACCCAAGAGAAGCGTACAATCTGCTTTACGGCAAATAACCACATCCAAATTATATTTTAACAAATTGGTGATGAATATACACAGGGTGGCACATAGGTATAATATTGATAATTACACTCGGCCATCCTGATTACTTAGACGTCCTCGTCCTTTTCTGTGATTGGCTTGATTCCATGTCCTAAAAAAAATAAAAAAATGAAATGCACACAGTAAATTTTACAAAACTACCCAAAAAAATAATTAATGATTATTTTCATATTTATTCAAAACATAATATATACCTACTGCTTTTCATTACGATTTTATGCTCACTTAAGCTGTACCTTTTTTTATTGCATTAGACTTTGCTTTTCATATTGTTTGTGCTTAATAGAGCTTTTCTTTTTTTACGCTCGCTAGAGCTGCTCTTTTTTTATGCTCGCTAGAGCTCTGCTTTTCATTTATTTTTATGCTCACCAGAGCTCTTTTAACTTTGTTTTTATGCTCACTAGAGCTCTCAACATTTTATAGGTTTAATGCTATAGTTTTGTGTTTTATTAGAAACTAACTATAAAATTTATTAATCCATTTAGAGAACGAGGAAAGAAAATAAATCATTAGCCCTCCAATAAATCAAGGAGCTCGTCTGCACTGTCAACCTCGCTGCCTGATTCGCTTTCTGTTATCACTCCCACTGTATATCCTTTGAGTTGATCAACTGGTACTTTAAAGAGGTGATTTCATATCTGTCATTTCCCAAAATTTTTGTTATTTTATAAGGCCCCCCAAATTTGTGGCCTGTTTTTCTATTCACTTCTTTTTTAGAAGTATTACTACCGCGCCACAATAAATGCATGATCCTTAATAAATTTTCTAAAATATAAGAACTTTTGCCTAGGAACTTCCTTACTTCGGGCAAATTTTTGGGCACAGGGAAATTTGCAACAGCTGCTATCTTGTATTGACCGAGGCGAATACCATTTTCGCTTACCTCATAACCAAGATATTTTATGGTTGTTTCAAAAAATGAGCATTTTTCAATATTTAATTTTAAGTTTGCCGATTGCAATAAATTAAAAACTTTGGTTAATATTTCAATCCCTTCAAGTACCGTTTTAGAAGAAATTAAGATATCATCTTAGTACAGAGTAACATTGTTATAACACATATCAGAGAAAAGGTTATTTAATAACCTTTGTAGAGCTGCAGGTGCGTTGGCTACGCCGAAAGGCATGCGCAGAAACTCATATTGGCCATCTTGGGTGACAAAAGCGGTTTTATCAATAGATTTAAACCATTTTTCTTTGAACTTAACCACTCAAACCGGGTTAACAATACCATGACGTCACGGTTAACTTTTATGACGTAACGGTTTGTGGAAACCCTGAAATAAACAAACACCCAACCTCAAATAAGATAACTACTCTGTCAAACTATCTCAGTGAGCAGGTTTGTGTGGTTGGTTAACTGTTACGTCATGGTTTGGAACACAAGTCGAGGAATATTGACTGGTTAACTTATAGTTAACCTGGTTTGTGTGGTCAAGTTCAAAGAAAAATGGTTAATGATGAAACGGGAATTTGATCATAACTTTGTGTCATATCTAATCGCGAAAAGAATTTTCCTCCGCCAAGTCGACCAATCTGATCTTCAATATGTGGTAGAGAGTATCTATCTTTAATGGTAATAGAATTTAATTTTCTATAGTCGATACAAACTCTATGATCGCCATTTTTCTTTTTGACTAAAATAGCAGGACTAGAGTAACTTGAGCGCGATTTTTGGATGATTCCATTTTCCAGCAACTCTTTGATTTTATTGAGAATTATATCCTTTTCTTGTTCTGAGTATCTGTATGGTCTATAGAAAATGGGTTCTTTTTTACATAAATTAATTTCAAATTCAATTAAACTTGTAGCTCCCAATTCGGAAGTATTTTTTGCAAGCAGTTTTGAAATTTATTTAACATACTATAAAACGGCGGGTGTAATTTAGGCGCTAACCATCCTTCTTTACCTGTCTGACCAAGAAGGGTAGATAATCCGACATGTATTTTCGCCGCTAACAAGTGCAGGTGGTCAAGGCATAAAATAACTCTTATCTTAATAAAATACGAAGGTGGTTTGGTAGAGGTAGGTTTGGTTGGGTTATTATTGAAAATTATTATAAGTTATTCTTCAAAAATTGACTGAAAATACGAAGGTGGTTTGGTAGGAGTAGGTTTGGTTGGGTTATTATTGAAAATTATTATAATTTATTCTTCAAAAATTGAATGAAAATACGAAGGTGGTTTGGTAGGGGTAGGTTTGGTTGGGTTATTATTAAAAATCATTATAATTTACTTTACAAAAATATATCCGCCCCTATAAAATTGTAATTGGTGCGGCTCGTCTAGAACCTCACGGTTTACCCTATGTTGGAAAATGGGCAAAATTCATGTCGAGCCTCTTAACCCTACAAACCTTGAAAATACCCAGATTCGTATTCCAGGATGGCGAAATAGAATCTGTTGAACTTCAAGGATTTTGTGACGCCTCTCAGAAAGCCTTTGGAGCATGTATTTACTTACGAACTCTATACTCTAATGGAAGCGTTACGTGCACCCTACTCACTGCAAAGTCACGTGTTGCACCGGTCAACAAACAGGTGACAATTTCCAAATTAGAACTTTCCGCAATGGTATTACTTTCTGAACTAATAGTCAAAATCTCAAACATTTTAGCAGGCAATATCCCCGTCACCTCTGTTAATTTATGGTCCGACTCACAAATTGCTTTAGGCTGGTGTAAAAACAGCCCTACAAATTCAATGTATTTGTCGCTAACCGCATAACAAGGGTACAAACTCTTACAAAAAACTATCAATGGTTTCACGTTGGCACAGCCGATAATCCAGCTGACATCATTTCTCGCGGTAGTTTAAACTTCGAAAATTTGAATTTTTGGTTCTCAGGTCCTCAATTCCTGTATGATGCAAATTTAGACCTCTCAAAATTTAATAAATGTTCCGATATCACGAATCTCCCGGAAGAACGAAAAGTATCTTCACTCGCAGCCACAACCGTACCAAATTTTTGGCAAACTTTTTTCTCAAATTTTTCCTCTTTCACTGGAATCCAACGTGCAGTGGCGTACCTCTTTAGATTTATGAAGTGGATAAGAAATAAAAAAGAAAAATTTTCAAACACTTTGACTGTGGACGAATTGCAAAACTCCCTTGTATCTATTATCAAAGCTATTCAATTATCACACTTTTCAAAGGAATTTCACGAATTAAAATCCTCCAAGCATATTAGTAACAAGCAATTACTTAGCTTAAAACCCTTTATTGACAAGAATGGCCTATTAAGAGTGGGAGGGCGCTTGGACAATGCTCAAATCCATTTAGATCAGAAATACCCAATTCTACTACCCTCCAAGAACCACACTGTTACACTAATGCTCAAAAATCAGCACATACTTCTGGGGCACAGGGGTCCCCAAAATGTTTTGTCTAATTTCCGCCTCCGATATTGGCCTCTGGATGGTTTGCGTGAAGTCAAAAGAGTTATAAGAAACTGTAACACATGCTTTAGATTTAATTCTCAAATGGCCCAGCAAATTATGGCCGCTCTACCCAAAGACCGAGTTGGAGCTTCACGTCCGTTTCAGAAAACAGGTATAGATTTTGGAGGCCCCTTCTCGATTAAATCTTCTCCACTTCGGGAAGCTCCAACACTTAAATGCTATATTGCGCTGTTTACCTGCATGGTAACAAAAGCAGTGCACTTAGAGCTCGTCTCCGGTCTCTCAACGAAAGATTTTCTCCTCGCGTTTAAACGGTTTATGTCGCGGAGAGGAAACCCTTCCATCATCTATAGTGATAATGGTACGAACTTTCACGGCGCTAGAAACCAACTACATGACTTATATAAGTTTTTCAACTCCCAAGACTCTTTCAATTCGATAACAAATTATCTCGCTCAAAACGAAATTCAATGGAAATTTCTTGCGCAATAAAAAGTACCAAATATCACCTAGTTAGAATTGTAAGAAACTCCTTGCTAACATTTGAACAATTTAGCACGGTCCTGGCGCAGATTGAAGCGATACTTAATTCACGCCCTCTTACCCCTCTCTCTTCAGATCCATCGGATCAGCAAGCGTTAACTCCAGGCCATTTTTTAATAGGTTCGAGTTTAACCGCATATCCTGACAAAGACCTGAATTTAGTATTAGAGAACAGACTCTCAATATGGCAGAGATGCTCCAAAATTCAACAAGCATTTTGGAAAAGATGGTCAGTTGAATATTTAAACCGGTTACAAAATCGGCCTAAGTGGATGAAACATATTAAAAATATAGAAGTATATGGTTTTGGTTAAGGATGAAACTAATCCCCCTCTCAGATGGCCACTAGCAAGAGTGGTAGAAACAATGCCGGGTTTCGATGGAAAAGTCAGAGTCGTACGCCTGAGAACATACACCGGGGAGTATATTAGACCTATCACTAAGATATGCCCCCTACCTATTGAGAAGAATGATCAATCTGAAAATTAGATCAACAGTCTCTCTCACACACACACACACACACTTTCTCCCAACCTAACTTGGTTCTCTACGCCCCTGACCTACATTTTACCATAACCCGCCGGGGGAGAATGTTGGAAAACAATCCAACAGATTTATTTTATATTTCAAGCTTCTAAACGTGACAACTCTGCAACGCACGAAATTTACCAGATGTGGGTTCTTAGGTCGACTCGTTCCTTTTCCCCTCCTGGGATCGGGCAATCTCAAGTTAACCACTCGCCCGTTGAATACAAAAAAAGATTCTAACAACGAAAGCCAAAAACACAACATCTCGAAAACACCAAAAAATTGTGCTCTTCTTCAAACGGAAATAAATCCTAATTCACTCTCTTACGGTTGCAGAAAGCAAGCTTCATACGCGAATACGTACATAATATATGTTAAAAGTGCGGTATTTCAAGTATCTCTCTAACGTGCTTTAGAACCGTTATTGTGTAATGTGTAAATCGTTTTGTAGATACTGATAAATATTGTGTGAACAAAACAAACCACATTGTTAAGTTTACGCAGCAGTGTATTATTTTAAAGTTTAATGGTTCCACACCACCCTAATATCTGTTAAGCTTAAAGACCACGTTGTCGTAGAATGTAGTGGTAAATGATTTTTTTGAATTTCCAGGAAGTTAACCTCGACGGCCCGCGCTAAAATTTACCTGTAAGCCAACACAATTTATCAGGTTCGGTATTAGCAATATTGAGTATATATTTTGATTCGGTTAACAAGGCACTCGGGATATAATACTGTTCCGTGAAATGACAACTTTTTGAAGGAATAAATAAGCATTTATGACTGTTAGTGGTAACGGGCACCATAGCCGTCGAATGCTGGTTTATTTTTACGTTCTCACTTAAAATTATACACTGTATATTTGTATTATTTATTTTACGTAAAATTACAGAATTGCCTTGAATATTCATAATAACATCTTTACGGTTTATAATTGGTTGGCCAATTATGATATCAATGTCACCCATATCGGCCTGTACGAAATGGACATTTGATTCGATTGAAAAAGTTTCAAATTTTATATTAATGGCACTCATTCCCTGCGGAAACCCTTTACTACTACATCGGATACTTGAAGCTTAATATTTAATTTAGATAATGCAAAACAACTAGCCACATTTATTTGACTTCCGGTATCTAAATACCCTCTACATAAAATATCGTTTAAATGAACATTAATAATATAGTTATTGTTGGGTACTTGCCTTTGCAAAAGCTGTACTTTGGCCGAATTCAAATGCCAGCAGTCTTCTTTAAGATGTCCCCTTTTAATGCAGTAGGTGCACAGCTTCGGTTTAAATCCGGATGGTCCTTGGAAGGCACCTCGACTCCGTTCTGGCTGTCCGGGTTGTCCCAAATTCGTTGGAATACCTGTCACACCTTCACTAGCATTTTTTAAATAACAATTCCTGGCCAAATGTCCCCCTTTTTTACAGACGTGGCACTTAAGAGTGTTGTCGTTGTCCCTTGCTTTGTCCCGTTTTTGTAGCAGCGTGGAGGGTGACACGTCCAGCTTACATAAAAATCCTTGGAAGAGTTCATCAGGTGTCTTAAGACTGGCAAATTTTGCCATTCCTTGGCAATCTACCGGCAGACCATCTATAATGCAGGAAACTGCATTAAAATCTGATATGTCGCACTTCCGGATTAACGCGCACTTTGAATAGTAATAATGTAACATTGACTTGTTTGCACTTTTCTCGCGGTCCATCATTTTTTTTCAACTGTCTACAAAATTTTCGTGTGACGGAAACGCACCTAACACAGCTGCCTTCCATTCTTCACATGTTTTATCGTAATTCTTGAGACTATTGACTATTTTGCAATACCTGATAAATTTGACTTATGACTTTGTAGCGTCGCTCCAGTTATGAATTAAACCAAGCTGGTCAATTGTATTTATCCAATGTGTGGAATTAACATCTGCAATTTCCGGGTCGAAAAGGGGAACCAGATCGCATATCGCTAAACTGGTATTTGAATTTTGGAAAGTGGGGTTTAATTCGGGTTGCAGCTGGCTCATAATTTCGCCGACTTTCTTAGCTATTATTTTGTTGAGTATCCGCTTCTTCGCGTCTTTGCGCGTATCAACTTCAACTTCTTCGTCAGATGATGTCGATCCAAGGCGATATGGCAGTTCATGTATTTGTCGCTCATAATGATGTTTAGAACGTTGAAAACTTTAACTCGATGACCGATTGTCACTATCACTGCTCATTTTAATAAAGCGCGTGGAAGGAAAAAAATATAAGGAAAAAAACTATTCCACTTCTGAGATGTAACGGAGTAAAATAAAAATACGTTATATTCCTACTATGATTTATATTTAACTAAAGTTCTTAAAATTATTCACAACTATCAACTATTATTCTACCTGAAAAAGGTTGTTACCACCCTAAATGTTTACAAATAAAACCCAAGAGAGGCGTACAATCTGCTTTACGGAAAATAACCACATCCAAATTATATTTTAACAAATTGGTGATGAATATACACAGGGTGGCACATAGGTATAATATTGATAATTACAATATACTGTATCAACAGATGTCGAAAGGAATAATTATAAATATTCAACACTCTATGAATTTTTTGAAAAATAATATTTTTCAAAAACAGTGGCCGTTCAACTAAGGAGCAACAACTACTTCCCGTGCAATATGCACCGCCGGATATTGAATTACACCCCAAAGTCAAACGGGGTTGGTATATCTACAAGATATTTTAAAACCAACCTTTCTGGTTTGCAATTAGAAGGGACAACACAACTTGTAGACCGGTTTCGGCGTATTTGCGCCTCATCAGTACAAGGTATGTGGTGTCCGTCCGAGAATCTCTAATCCCGGACTGATGTGTTTCTGTATGTGTTTCTATGGTCAGTAGAAAAGGATGAGGTATATAAAGTTTGTGATTACTAGTGTTCATTGCTAGTGACGTCCGTGTAAAGGTCAATTTGTTTTACTTGTAATCGTTTAAGTAAATCAATACCTATAAGTCCATTATATTTTTTACTACTATTAAAAAGGTAAAATTTGTGCTTTTCCTTAACTTGTCAAAAAGAGGAATTTCCATGACTTATATCTAAATTACATTTGAAGTTTGAGATGAAATCTCTGCCTAAGATTGCGTTAGCGGGAATAGGGAAATTGTCAGGAACCACATGGAATGTATGTTGTACTGAATAGTTATTTATAAAAAGGACTGTGTCAATTGTGCCTAGAGATTGTACAGCACCCTCTGTGACTGCTTTGATTTTTATATAACGATTTGTATTAATTATTTGTGAAGGAAAAAAATACCCTTTTTTCTTGAATATTGAAATATCTGCCCCTGTATCTATAATAAAAGTACACATACAGTCCATGATGTCAGTATAAAGAGTTACAAAATTCGAAAGAGATAGGTCAAAAGTAAACACATGTTTGAAGTTATTTTCTAAGCCCCCAACTCTTGCTGGGGGTCGGGAGAGTTTCCCGACTCCTCCATTGTATTACACATTCTTATGTTTCTTTGTCCAAAATCTCCATTATACGGTTCCCTATTAGAATTACTATTCCCTCTTCTAAAATTATTATTCCCTCTGTTATGATAATTACCTCTGAAGTGATTATTATTTCTAAAGTTACCTTGATGACCATTATTTGATTGATTATTGGATCGATTGCTGTCATTATTAGATTGCCTGAAATTGTTAACTTTTCTGTTAAAATTGTAACGCCCTCTGTTAAATTGATGCTGATACTGTCTATTGCCTCTATGAAATAAAACACTAGCTTGTGCTTGAGGTGTATCAACTGTAACAAATTTCGTAAGTGCTAAAACTGCCTGCTGCCAATATTAGTTTTGTTTTTTCGTTTGCCGCATTATTTTCCAGAGCCATCATACTCTGTTGGGATATGGTGGATTATTTTCCAGAGTCTTAGCAGTTGCCTCTGTAGTGTATTTTTCTGCCAACTCAGGTGGCATTCCCTCTCCTAAATATGAAATTTTAAGTTTCTCAGCCAACTGTTCAACTTCTGTCGCAAAGTTGCCTGTATCCTTGAAATTTTGCCTCAACTTATTCAGTTTGGCCACTATTAAAGTAGAAGGTTCGCCTTTTATGCCTTTTCTTAAAGTTTCAATTATTTGTTCAACCGTGGTTTCGTTCGTTAACAACGTGCGAGCCTTCCCGGTTAATCTGGTCTTTACGAAAGCTACCGCATTGGCACCTTGATCAGCAGCATTACTCTTCAATAGACTCAATGCGTCTAATATTGTCTGAAGCTTTTCCGGTGAGCCATCATACTCTGTAAAAAATTCTACGGGTGTAAGAGGCATGTCGTTAGTTGCGTCTGTCGTGTCACTATCAGATGTATCCTATTCGTCACTATCTTCCTCCAAAATATTAATGTCAATCAATTGTAAACAAGAGATAGGTACTCTCACTTTATATTTCAAAACCTGAAATGATTGAACTACTTTATCCCTTATTATTTGAAATTTTACATTACAAGTTGATTTCTGTGTATTGTCTAAATTATTCCATTCTAGTGCTACAGTATGCGTAAAAGCATTAAATAACTTAGTAAGATTATTTCGTATATCTATCCTAGAACTTTCCCCTTTTGGAACTCTCTTTTTAATTGCCCTTTTTGCTTGACCTCTAATGTCTTCCGTCAAAATATTTAATTTAATGATTAGTTGTTCCCATGAGGAAGACATTTACTGCACTGACACTACTGAATAGACCAAATTGCCAAACGATAAGGACGACAAACAAAATACAAAAATTTCATAGCTCAATAAACCAATATAAATGAATAAGTGGATAAATAAATATAATATTAAAAAAAAAATTAGCATAAAATAATAATATTATGTCGGATACAAAAATAAAATCTTACCCAAAAAATTTCCACTGTACACAACACTTGTTCTGGATCTCACTATGTCTCTCCATTATGTTCCTTTTGGTTACTCTCCGATGAATCTTCCACAGTGAAGCAGTAATTTTCAGGGTAATAACCATCCCCAACACTTTTCACTGTCTACACAACACTTGTTCTTCGTATATTCCTTTTAATTATCCTTCGGTGAGTCTTCCACACCGAAACCCAAAATTTCAAGACAATAACTATCACTAGGATATAACCCAAAATCCTTACGTCTCCAGAAATTGAGATAGCATTTTCTTGAACAATAAAGTTGGAATTCACCACTCCTGTTTCTTTCACTTGCTGATGTGTCGAGTCCGATTGTCCCATTTTAATATACCACTCTTGCTAAGGTCCTTTTGGTCAGGATCGCCATATGGTGGATTAAAAGTCCTTTTGTACTTTTCTATTTATTTTAATATCTATCTATGCAAATACTACCTTGGTGCAAAAATAATAACTGTTACTGTAAACATCGAGTTGATGTTTCAGCACAAAGTCTAATTATATTCTACCTATATTATTGGAAGACCATCTATAAGTAATTTATTATAGTTTTGAATAAAGTCACGTACCTATAATACTCGTGTCTATGTTTATTAAGTAATCTGAATATATTTTTAGTTAATTGTTAAGTCAGCTAACTGTTGAAATTAGTACAATGATCTACAGGGTGTCTACAAAAGAAAATTAAGGATGCAAAATAAGAAAACCACGGAGTATTGTATGGGTGACGGTAGTCAACCTAACAAATGTATTCTCTTGTGCAGAATAAGTACAATTTAATTATCAAAATAACTTTTTAATGCTATGAATTTCACACGGAAATATACGGAGTGAAAAATAAAATTTTATCTTTCAAACACTCAACAATTTACTTCGGTCAATTAACAATTTAATTTGGTCAAATCTTCATTATATTAGAACACAGTAACTACTGTGCTAGCGAAACGCGTCACGAATATATATTGAACGTAGTTCTAATATAATGAAGATTTGAACAAATTAAATTCGTTTATTCCATCATTTATGGATCTTCATTTTTCACCAAGTAAAAGCCTCATCCATTCAATTTTACGATTTTTTGTATAGATACTCTGCGATTCTCCTAATTTGAGATACCTCAATGATGAAGTTTCCAATTTAACCAAGAATCGGATTCCCCATGAAAACTTTGACTTGCTTAACTGCGTACCAAATATTACTGACAGATGTCGAAAGAATAATTATTTATATTCAACAACTACTAGTTCCCGTTCAATATGCACCGCCGGATATTGAATTACACTCCAAAGTCAGTGTTGAAAATAAATAATTATTCTTTCGACATCTGTTGATAAATCACTTTATTGAATACGACAATATTACAGGAAACTGTAATAAGCTTTAAATATTACTGAGTTATACGAATCTCATGGAAAACAAGATATACGATATCAATGAATCAACCGACCCATTTACTGTCTTTGAGACAGATTTGTTGCTTGAATCAGTACAGAATATGGAACATAATCTCTTCAATGTGTTCCAACGATTCCGGAGAAGCTTCGAAAATTCATCCGTGGAGATAAAAGTAGATTTGCATACTTTCAAAAATAATTCAACTTATTGTTATATCATATTTCTAGCCTATTGTATTTATTAGACAAGACCCAATACCAAAGATCACTTCACTTGATTTATTAGTATACAAGACTCTTTAACAAAGATGGAATATACTTTCGAACACGTGTCGTTTTGTTTATATAATCGGTAATAAAATATATAATATACGACCAAGCTTGAAAAGAAGACAGGACACGTTTAGGGTTTTTGAAAAGTGAAGTGGACTATCTGGGAATTAGATTATTTTGGAATGTTTAGTCTATGTATAGCCGTTGTACTGAAACCAGTAAATTTGGATAGTTACAGTATCCCCGAGTTTTATTATTATTATAGTTTACCTTCCCAATCTTACAAAGCAGCGGTGGGATTTTTCTAAAATCAGTAGGGACTATTTGTCGGTATAGTTAAAATTATTATACGTCATGAGTAAATCTAAAAATCGAAACCCTTCGTCGTCGACAAGTGATAGTGAAAGTTCGAATGCGAGTTCCGATAACAGATCAACGAGGAAACAAACAATAAAACGGTTAAGGAAATAAGCAAATTAAAAGGGCATACGACGAGCATTCGTGCTGGGGACGAATTTTGACCCAAATCGGGATAATGTGATTGTGAATAAGTGGCTAAATAAAGTAGATAGCCTAGCAAAGCGATATCAGTCAATGGTACGACGAAAACGTGGAGTACGACTCGAGCTGGAATGAAATTAAAACATCAATGAGCCTTCATTTTCGGAAGTCTGTTCCATTTTCTAATTTATTTAAAGACGCTGCTAATTACGAAACTAAACCAGGTCAAAACCTAGGGGATTATTGTTTCAAGAAAATGTCTAAACTAAGGGCACTTAATATGGACATACCTGATGAGTATTTGATTGATGCAGTGATAGGTGGTATTAATGACGAGAATATATCGCGAACCGTTATGGTCGCACAACACAAGGATGCCAACGATATTTATGCTTATCTTAATACCGTGGGTGACATGCATAACGAAATAAAAAGTTTTAATGCGGACAATGCAAAATATAAACCTTCAATCTCGACTAGTTCTAATCGTAAAAATTTTGATAATTTAAACGTTTTTGAGACGCGTATAAAGTGTCACAATTGTGGTAAATTAGGTCACATTTCAGTTAATTGCAGAATGTACAAACTGCAAAAGACTAGGTCATACTAAAGAAAAGTGTTATTTAACGAAGGAAGAAATACTTACATCAGGTCGAGTTGTTAGCGAAGGACATGCACCCTAATATATTTTTACAGCATGCTCCAATTTTTGGCAAAAAATAAATTGTTTAATAGACTCTGGCAACTTTGTGTAGTTTTATGGGCACCTTT
Organism: Lochmaea capreae; assembly: GCA_949126875.1. Lineage (NCBI taxonomy): Eukaryota > Metazoa > Arthropoda > Insecta > Coleoptera > Chrysomelidae > Lochmaea > Lochmaea capreae. Next base: position 22,697,466 of record OX421409.1, on the reverse strand, counting down.
TTAAATAGTAGATCCCTTTGTGAAATAACCATTACTATACAAGGGGTTTCAGCACGAGTAAACGCTATAATTGTTGTTTATTGTTCATGGATTGTTTATTTATTTACAATATCCTACGGGATATACTTTGCCCATTTTGATAATAAATAGTTATTAAATTGAAGTGTGAATTTTTGGAAGTATTCTCCAATGTTGATTGCTATTTAATCGAGAGGATATTGTTTTAAATTTAGTGAGGGTTTCTCTATATACGTAGCAGTTATTATTATCGATAGCTGTATGATTAGCGGGAACTGGAGCGTTTGTAGTTTTATTGTAATTATGGCAATGTATGCAATATTGGTTTGTTTTTGGACAGTCTTCAAGTTGATATTCTGTGCACACAGAGGGCATAAGAAAATAGATTAATTACAATTTTTTTAAGTATAATGGTATCCGGAACATTTGAAGCGACGTCTTAAACCTATAGGGTCATATATATTACAATAGTCATAACCTACGAACAGTTTCCCCAGAGCTAAAGTTTGTTCCCGACAAATACTTTAAAAATATGGTTTATTAGTGGGTAGATATTTTATCGACCAGGAGCACGTAGTTATGGTTAAGAGTGATGATTGATTACTTTTTAAGCGTACTGCCACATATTGAAGACCAGATTAACAAATTAGGATGATTTAAGCATTTTACGACTTTAGACTTGGCGTCGGGATTTTAGCAAGTTCGTATGGCTGCTAATTCCATTGAAAAGACCGCATCTGTAACCCTCGATAGTCATTACGAGTTTTTACGGATGCCTTTCGGACTAGCAAATGCTGCTTCTGTTTTTCAATCTGTGGAATTCGAAATATTCTTGCCAGTAAAATAAAGAATAGAGAAAACAAATGATACTTTGATCAGTACGAGTTGAAGGGTAATAAATTATACAGGAAATTAGGAAACGGAACCAATCTATGGATTGTTCCACGAGCAGCACGTATGCAAATTTGTCGTTTGTGCCATGACGATTTAGGACATCCCGTACATTTAATATATTCAGTGATACGTACGGAGTCAAGCATATTTTGAATGCCTTTGCCTCACTAAGAAGCAATGGTCAATGCGAACGTTACAATAAAACGATTGTAAGTGCCCTGGTAACGACAACTGCAGGTAAAGACGAAAGAGATTGGAATAAATACGGAAAGTGCAAAGTGCACTCAATTGGGAAAAGTAGAATTCGATAGATGGCGCTCTGAAATGTCAATGTCATCTTAGCAACGAGTAAAACAAATCAGCTGCCGTATAAGCCCTTTGATATTTAAGTGGTTTTATTTTGCTGTTTTAGTTATTTTCAGTGTGTGTTTTGAAAAACTTTTGCTTTTTCTTTGATTGTGCTTTAGTAATTTGTGTTGTTAAACTAAATTTTGACTCCTAATATTTTTATTTTTGGAGTAATAGGTGTTCAACTTTTTAAGTGTTACCGGGAGTGTTAATTATGTTTATGTTTGTATATTTTATTGTGACTTACCTTTTGGATTTCTTCATTGTGAATACTGTATGTATTGAATAAATAAAAACACTTATTATTTTTGAATTTGGTTTTAATTATTTTTGTACAAACGTAATGCAAAATTTATGAACTAATGGTCGTGGTCGTGGCTTGACTGTGGTAGTTTTAAGGAAGGTACTGCATTTAAAAGAAGATACTTTTTCTTACCAAGACCTGAAGAATATGTTACTCATTTATATTCTGTTCACCTTTACAAATATAAACTATACCATCCACTATTAACTTATAACTATTACACACTTGGTACTAACCTTGACTATAGTCTTCCCTTTTAAAATGTAAAGAACACACGGACATACTATCTGTAACTGGTTTCCCCATTTTTACTTTCGTTGCCCTAGCCTTTCTTTGAGATATATTTTCCATAACTCCAAACGTATTTTCAATATTTACCATTCTTCACATGGGAGGAAATTTATGGAAAGATAAATCGGGATTTTTCCCTTTAACGGCTAGTGCAACCAAATCCAGATCAGTTTCGATTATGCAGCGACATAATTCAAAGTATAAAACTTTAAAAAAGGTACAAAATATTGCAATCAAACTTGATCTGCAATGAAAACAAAAAATAGAATAACATAACCTCTTCCATAATATCTCTGATTATTATAAGAATATTACCTCATAAATGATGACAGTTGAGTTGAATAGAAAAACACAGTTTTTAGCTTGTCACTGACACAAAATTAAACAGATAAAGTACGAATTTACGGTAATTACGTTGACTTAAATATAATACAAAAACAATGCAAAACGAATTATTTTACTCGTTGCGACAATTACAATTTTTTCCGCCAGAGGTCTCACTGAATTCTACTCCGCCCTATACAAGTTTTAATAAAGATATTAATTCGACCCCTATGAAGGCGCTTATTGGCTATAATTCAAAACATGCAGCAGAGACAATGGTTTTGAATGAAGTTCAAGGTGAAATAGACAGGCTAGATCTGGAATAGCCAAGATGTAAGATTTCAGACCATATAACAAAAGACCAGAAAAAACAAAAACAACGCTACGACAAAATAAGACGAGATGCCACCAAGTATGACGACGGAGATTTAGTAAGGGTCTTAATAACGAGTATACCTAGGTAGTACTGGTGGTGGTCATAGTAGTGAAAAAATTGATAAGCATACAGAACGAAGAGAATTAGTGGCAACGTGCCTATAAGCGAACGTCGCTGATGTGTTTTTTTGGCAACGTGCCTATAAGCGAACGTTGCTAATGTGTTTTTTGTTGGCAACGTGCCTATAAGCGAACGTCGCTAATGTGTTTTTTTTTGGCAACGTGCCTGTAAGCGAACGTCGCTATAGTTTTTTCGGCAAACACGTTGCCTTTGTATTTTTATTGAGCAAACATGTCTGTAAATAAGCTAGACACTTCAGTACGATAGATTATGTTTTTGTTTCAAACTGTTCTAACGATGAAAACTGGTTGTAATGTTGAATTTATGTTAAGTTATAATATTGGGTCTGAGGACAGACCAAATTGTCAGGATGGCCGAGTGTTATATTTTATTTTTCTAGCGTATTATTATCACTATATGCCATTGTTTAAGTTGTTTTGATTCAAGTTAACTTAATTAAGAGTTTTTGAGTAGTATGTACTTACGGTCTGAGGACAGACCAAATTTTCAGGATGGCCGAATGTCATATCATATTTCTAGCCTATTGTATTTATTAGACAAGACCCAATACCAAAGATCACTTCACTTGATTTATTAGTATACAAGACTCTTTAACAAAGATGGAATATACTTTCGAACACGTGTCGTTTTGTTTATATCATCGGTAATAAAATATATAATATACGACCAAGCTTGAAAAGAAGACAGGACACGTTTAGGGTTTTTGAAAAGTGAAGTGGACTATCTGGGAATTAGATTATTTTGGAATGTTTAGTCTATGTATAGCCGTTGTACTGAAACCAGTAAATTTGGATAGTTACAGTATCCCCGAGTTTTATTATTATTATAGTTTACCTTCCCAATCTTACATTATATATTCAGTTTAGTGGATAAAGAGAATTCAATATTTAGTATGGTGCACGATATCATAATATACAGGGTGTCCCACGACGAGTTAAAACTATCTGTATATGGCAAAATACTTATAGTAAAATCAAATCGAATTTCTACGTTTGGGTTTTCGGATACGATCTTTTTAACTAAAATGTTTTCAACCAGAAGTCGACTGCAACTTTGTTATTTTAAATGGAACACGTTGTATATTAATACATTTTTAGAATCTACGTATAATTTCGTCTGAAAACTTTTTTCGAAAAATGCATACTTTTTGAGTGATTAATTTTTTTATGAAAAAATTTGACCGTTGCAGACCCTTATAAATTATTTTTTTACGAGGATACCCTTAAAGATATGGAAATGGTTTCTGTTCGGTTGCTTTTAGCAAGATCAGACGTATTTGAATCTATGTTGAAATTTTTTTCATTTTATGCAGGGTGTGTATAAAAATTGTTCAAAGTTTAACTTCATAAATATCATATTTCTTAATTTTTTTAAATAGAACCACCCGTTTTTTCTATTTTAATGCATTCAGGGGTAAAAAATAAGGCAAATTCATGTACACGTTCCTATGCCTAAACCTTACCGTTATCCAGATACTTAATGTTTTCTGTACATTTTTATAGATGCAGGTGTGGTCTAAATTTTATTTTGACCCATTGATACAAGCACTAAGAAATAAAAAAGATTATGTAAATTTGCTTTTAATACATGGTAAATATGGTACTATTATTTGATTATTTCAAATAGCACAAGACATTGAACTGCCATCGATCTTGAAAAGCACGTTCTTTGGTTAAATAAAGATTATCTTGACTGCAATAATGGGAATTGTGTCTATTAAATAATCCATTTTTCGTGAATTTCGATTCATCGCACCAAATTATGTTTTTTAAGAAATCTTCGTCTTCCTGGCATTTTGTTATTAAAAATTCAGCAAACCCTATTCGTTCAATAAGATCGGTTGGTTTTATATTTTGACACAAATTGTAAGAATAGGGATGCATTTTATGTTTTCGTAAAATACGGTGAATCGACGATTTGCTTACTCCAAGATCTCTTACGGCAACACGTATTGATGCTTCTGGATAAGCAGTAAAATAAACAACAACATTAATTTCGGCATTATTATTGTTAACAACTGGTTTAATTCGATTAACTTTTGCTTCAAATGAACCGTATAGCTTCAAATTGTTGAGGATTTTTTTAACAGTATGCGAGTTTGGTCGTGGTCTATCTGGATATCTTGCAGCAAATAAAGCACACGTTCTTGTAACAACTTTGTCACATTCACCATGTACACAGAGAAAAAAAATCGCTAGCAATTAGCGAATATTCACTTGCAGTAGCAAAAAAGTTCGATTAAATAGGGGACAAATGACTTATTCATTTACCACAGAAAAAACCATATTGCTAAAATTAAACATTTACAGTTAATATAGAGATCACTTATCATAGATATATTTCAAGCAGTCCATTTTATTCACCATACATTTTTTCACTTACAGTTATCGACTTAGATAACTTGCTAGTAGCTATTTAATATATAATATCGTTTATTAAATCGTACACCAATCCTCAGTGATTTATTCATTTATTTCTAATAACTGTATAACCTATAATGGATGAAATGTGTATTTACCTTAGTAATACAGGTTATCAGGACTAATTGAAAAGTTTATTTACAGTAATCGATTTATTAATTAATCCAAAATCCTGGCATTTAGGCTTATACAGGGTGTCCACTTATATCTCCCCTATTTTAACTACCTATAAATTCTAAAAGGTTAAGGAGAGAAGTATACGGTTTTAACGGAATTGTTCCATTTTAGTAGCTACAAGTTTTGTTTAAATAGATTGATTTTCTTCTATTGTTTTCGTTTACATCACAACAAAAATGGCGCATTTGTGACAATTTTTTTTATTGAGTTTCTTAATGGAATTACCAGTATATTTTTTGTAGTTTGATAAGTGATCTTCACTTATCCAGCGATGGAAACTTTTAAAAATCGGTTAGCAAATGACGGAAATTGTAAAAATCCGCCAATTTTTGTTTTGACGTAATCGGAAGCGATGGAAAACATTCAATCTATTCGACTAAAACTTGTACTAAAATGAAACATAAAAACATAAAAACCGTATATTTCTATCCTGCACCGTTTAGAATTTATAAACATTTAAAGTTTAGTGGAAAATATAATAAGTGGACACCCCCGGTACTGAAAACTAATACAAAAGTTGAAATTTTATATAAAAGGTATGTTAAATGTATTTTATAAAATATAATTAAGTACAAATTAACAGACTTGGAATACAAACTTCAAATTTTTTCCCTCATTAGTTTTCCATATTTGCGACACTCAGAAATGGGTTTAAAAAAAAGCAAATTTATGAAAAACATTTAATTCAAACTTATGAAAAATGAACATTGGTATTTTTACCTAATAAAAAAATAACTTTTCATTCCATTGTTCAGACGTTCACTATCACTACCAAAGATAATATTTCACTATAATAGGTACACTTCACACGTGCTGTCTTTCCGAATTTCAAAAATTAAATGATGCAATTTCTTGTCTGCACCTGACTAGACGGACATCAGCCGAACAACCCCAGATGTTACCGGAATGTATCGAAGACCTAATTTCAAGTACTTAGATAGCTAATGAATAATATTGAGCTCGCTTAGAATAAACGATAGATAGTTAAGGGTAAATGATTCAATTCTAAAAACTTTTTTTATTAAGTACAAATTACCTGGTGATTGTCGATCGCTTTAAGGACAAAACTAGCTATCTGTTTTTCTCAACTACTAATGAATAATGTTTCTACCACTAATAAAAATTTATTTGCAGCAAGCGATTTTTTTCTACTTTTTTTATTTGGACGTGTTTTCTCTGTGTATTAAAAGCAAATTTACATAATCTTCGTTATTAAATTGAGAACGAGCCATTTTAACGATTTTCGAAAGTATCAACAGTCGACTAATGACATTTAAATGAGTGTCATTTATTACAAAGCCTACTAAAAGATTGCATAAAAAATTAAAACTTGTTAAAAAATACAATAATAATTTAAAACCTCAAATATCTCGGAAACGACTAGAAGTTGGAATAGGATTAGTAAATACAATTTGATTTTTTTTATAGACCTTGACAAGACAAAGAAAAATACTTTTTTGTTCCTTAGTGCTTGTATCAACGGGTCAAAATAAAATTTAGACCACACCTGCATCTCTATAGAAATGTACAGAAAACATTTAATATCTGGATAACGGTAAGGTTAGGTATAGAGAAGTATACATGAATTTGTCTTATTTTCTACCCCTGAATGCATTAAATGCATTTAAAAAATAAAGAAATTTGATATTAATGAACTTAAACTTTGAACACTTTTTATACACACCCTGTATGGAATGAAAACATTTTCAACATAGATTTAAATACGTCTGACCTTGCTAAAAGCAACCGAACAGAAACCATTTTCATATCTTCAAGGGTATCCTCGTAAAAAAATAATTTATAAGGGTCTGTATCAACGGTCAAATTTTTTACAAAAAAATTAATAAGTCAAAAAGTATGCAATTTCGAAAAAAAGTTTTCAGACAAAAGTATGCTAAAATGTTACATAGATTTTGAAAATGTATTAATATACAGGGTGTTCTATTTAAAATACCAAAGTTATAGTCGACTTCCGGTTTTACCATCGGCCATCTTTAGAAATATTTTAGTTAAAAAGATCGTATCCGAAAACCCAAACGTAAAAATGTTCATGATTTTACTATAAGTATTTTGCCATATACAGATAGTTTTAACTCGTCGTGGGGGGGTATTGTATTGTATATTATATAATGTTTTGTATTATTAGTATAGTATAGTCAGTATTTCAATTTTTTCAACGTTTGTTGTGAATTTTATCTATTTTAAATTATGTCGCTTTGTCCATGAAATAAATTTTCATGGCAATAAGGCTTATCTCTCTCGGAAAGGTTGATTCTGGTCTACCATAGACCGTTAATTGATTTTTGTTTTATTAAAATTTCAATTGGTACATATTAAGATACCTACTGTATTTCTAATAATTCGACAGTGTTGCTTCGGAAAGCATAACATCATATTTAGGAGTAGATGTAAAGGTGAGGTACATAGAATAAAATAAATCATCTATATTTCAGGTACCATATTATTTGAATTTCATCCATCAATGCAAGATATTCTGTCTACACTTGAAATAAAGCTGCAAAATTCCTAAGTTATTAATATTCTTTCCATAATCACTAAAACTTTTTAATAGAATAATTTGGCTTAAATTCCGCGCTGGCAATAAAATTATGACCAGCTGAGAAAGAACAAAGTGTTTAAACTGAAATTTGACAGATGTGTTGAATATTCATTTTGAAAAATAGGAAAGTACTAACCCAATGTAATTGAAAGTAATTTTAAAGAAAGGTTATTTAATTGATCCGAGACTCGTTTATATCCGCTAATATAATTTTCTATGATAATAATAACATCTAATACTTGTTTCAGGTGGAGTATTAATAAACATTGAGTGTAAGGCATGGGCTAAAAATATCATCCACGACCGTGTCGACAGACGAGGGTCGGTTCACTTCGAGCTCATGGTGGACTAAAAACAATATTTCCATCAAGTAGGCCAAATAAGGGCTCTGACAACTGCCATCAAGTAAAATCGCTAGGGCTCGCATTTTTAGAATTCAAATTTCCATAATCTTCAGATTGGTGACGGTCTAGTTAGTTTAGTTATCAGATATTAGTTCACGACAACCTTAGGAATTTCAACTCTGCCATCACTTTAAGCTATACTGGTCGATTCGGAAATATATAGTCGTTTATAACAAGAAGTTTCAGTTTTCCAAGACTGTTACCTTTTGTTCTTCATAACATAAATACACACATGTTATTTTCCTTTTGTCTAGCTCAGCCATTAAAAATACTTAACGTTTCCAAAACTTGAAGATATTAACATTCTTCCAGTTTGAAAAATGTGTGGTGTTTGTTTAAACCAAACCATTTTTTTTTGGCTATGTGTTTGTGAATCGTCAAGCAGTAAGTTTAGGTCGCTTTTGGCCACCACCAATCACTGACTTCCATGGGTGTACCAAAGGTAAGCGTGAATGGGGGTCAAATAGTTTTACTTGATTTTCAAATTTTTGATCATACGATACAAAACGTATCTGATTTCTGAAAGATTTTTAATATCAATTGTTATTGAAAGGAACACAAATAATAAACGCTAAATATATGTGTATTGACAAGGGCATATATTTCCCTTTTTGTTTTTATCATCAATCCTTTAGTTATAAAAATTCTATTTCAATAATAAATAAAATTCACATAATTTCACGTAATTTAAAGTGGACAAATAAAAATTATTAGGTTCAGTGTCAGTTTCTGCCATTTCCTCAGTGTTTTGAAAATTGGAGCACGCAATTTTCAGAAAACCAAACTCTTGACCAATCCAATTTTTTATAGGATTAATTAACAAACAAAAAAGTTGTAAATAATCTACCCATCCACCTTGACTTTTTCGACGACCTTGAAATCATAATCGGGGATGATAACAAGGCATGAGTAAGTTTGAGATATTGTGGAAGGAAATTTGCCAGTTAACAATTAGAGTATTTTGTCGATGGTTATTTGGGGTGCTGAAGGGGTCACCTGACTGAACAAGTCTATCAAGAGCGATAACATATCCAAAATAATAACAAGGAACTTAGGTAGATGATGCTAGACTAATCCTAGAAACCATCTTCAGTTAGATCAGCAAATCATTCAGCTCAACTAAGAAAATCCGATTACATAAATTAAAGTCCATAAAAAAAACGTTAACCACCAACTAGATGTGAAACGATATGCAGAAGTCAATACAAAATTGGATGAAAAATAGTATAGGAAAGCAGCTGGATACCTAATACAGTAAAAATAAGCTGGAAAATGTATATGTAAAACCTACAGACATCGTGGATGAGTTTGGACACTACAGGAAATGTAAAAAACCAAAATAGATGCTATAAAATAATTGACGTTTCTGAAAAAAATGAAGAAAGTAAAACAACAGTACTCAGCATGAAAAATGCGACAAGAAAAAATGAACCAAAATGAACAAATAATCGCAATGATACATAATAAGTATGGATCGTGGAGAGAATACATGGAGAAAAATAGAGATTGTGTAGCAAATACTAGATCAATCTAATGAAGTAGATAAAATGACACAGATAAAGGAATTTCAATGAAATAAAAAAATTATCAATAAATATAAAGCAACTAGAAAATGTTAATAGACATATAATGACACTAAATCCATAGTACCATGCTGGAAACGCAAAGAAAATAAGAGAAGAAGAAAATGTTTATTATCAAGAATACATCATTAAATCTGTTGTTTATCATGGTACTTTGGGAATTCGGACTATTTTAACCAAATTCAAACAAGATCGAGTTTAATCTAGTTATTTATTGCACGGTCAAGGAAGTATGTAAGTATGTAGGTGATAGATACAAAAAAAAGTGTTTTATAATTCATTCTGCCATACTATACTGATATTTACACATAAATGTTCACCTTAATATCTTTAGTTTAAACGTCTAAATCAGGTGACATCAATAGTATACTCAGTATATAAGTTATATCTCGTTAGTTTGCTTAGAATCAAGCGTCTACAAAATAGTTGATTTGAGTTATAAGAAAAATTGATGAAATTAAAAACAGAAGGGAACCAAAATTTAAAAAAATAAAATTGAAGTTTGCTATATGCTTATTGTTTTGGGCTTATCTGAGAAGAAGATACGGATAGACTTGTTACTAAATATGAACTTGAGCACCTGACATAAGTTACTTGACATTTTTAGTGCACAACTATAGCTATCAAATATTATAATACTCTGGTATATTGTAATAAAATACAAATGTATATTTTATATAATAGTTCCTTTCACTTGCAATTTCGAAATGAAAATCTTCAAAACGTTAGTATATCGTTACACAAGTTAGTCTAATAGTTAGTCAGCATACACAATAAGTTACAAAAAACATAATTGTTATTGATTATATGGAATATTCGAGTATATTATAATATTACCTAATGCTAAAGAGATGCCGTCTTTACGTTGTGATTGAGACGAATGTGTAATATTATTTCTGTAAATAAAGTTTCGTTGTGATTTCATAGCATATTATGTATAATTTTATAGTAAAAGTAAGCAGTATTCGTTTGTGCATTGAATATTAATAAAAATTCAAGCGTAGATGTCCGCATGTACCCAATATTTTCTATTTAAAGTAAAGTGCTTTTTAGTAAATGTCGCAAATAACTATAATATCTTCTTCATCTGACAATATTGTGGAAACAAGAGTGTTCTTGTGAGAGTATGCCTGCCGACTTAGTTTGAATAATAAAGAAAAAATCGAAATTTCAATATCAGAAAGCTTATTTCATACGTACAGCAACAGACGATGTTTCTTTCTAACAATATAAATTAAATGATATTTATTTGAGACAATTCGTTACAGGCCAGAATTTTATAATTTTCAGTTTGTTAAAACATTAGCTGCATATAAATTTCCGATTTAAACAATTCTGTCCTTGACACTTTTCAACATTTTTTCCAAATTTTATCTAGAACTAAAATTCGATTATTTATTATTTATTACCTTTTTACAAATAACTGAGACAACTTTGAATTGGTTCATGAAATTAAACAGGCTATTGTCAATTCGAGTATAGGTATATTCGTATGAATTTACCTTAACTATTCTACTCTTAATTATAGATTTTAATGCAATTAATTGTACAGCCATGCATTTTGAATCTCTTCATCCAAAATTTCAGAGCAAAATAATCTCCTTTCTCTAGTATTTATTTAAATGTGAGACATTGAAATTCACGTGCGCATAATAAATTATTAGCCCACTGATTGCTCGAAATAATTACTGTGTTTTATACCAACATCTTTATAAAATGTGGGTAATATATACTAAACATATAAGTTTACTCGCTTAAGTGATCAAAATTTGATTCACTATACATCATTATACATAGACCAAACCAATTTGATGACAAATCTTATAATAAATATAGAAGGATTAGGATTATGAAAAATTTACGTGTATGATCGTAAAGTAAACAAAACAGAATCAATTGTATCAAAAACGTTCTTATACAAAAACGTTAACAAAAAATTGAAGAAAACAATACTGTTTCTGAGAAAATAATAATATTTATTAATCACACTCAAGACTTCAACAATGCATATTAGACAATGAAGTAAATGTGGAGTAATATAATAAAAGTTGTCAAATATAATAATTTAAAGCACGTATCTAAATTGTATGTGAGCAGTGCTAAGTAATAATCAGAATAATATATTATCAGGCATCGCAAATATTCTTTTTCATCAATGTTTGTCTATGTTGCTATATTATATCTAGAACCGTTGCAATATTTTTTATGGTTATTAGTTATCTAAACTTCGCCATATACCGATAAGTTGAGTGATAATATTATAACGACTACATAATCCTCAACAGTAAATTTTTACTTTGTAAGTAACCGAAATTTCGTCTTAGCTGGAATGTCATGATTATAATGCCATGTAAAAAGTTAAGTTAGTATATAAAAAAGAAAGTGCAAGCTGGTGTGCTATTGCCTTTAAAAAGAATCGTACACTTACGGACACCTACGAATATGTGTTAAGCACTGTTAAAATGCTATAGTTCTATTATAAGGAACAAAAAAGAAGGATTATGCATACATTAATAATATTGTTATAAACTACCAGAAGATAAGTGTTAACTGTACTTCATAGAGTCTAGATTATCTTAATATAACTTATAGGTAATAATTTTCAAAATAACAAACTCTACCCGTTTGCAAGACAAAGTAGACTGATTCTTTTTCGAAATGCATTTTGCATTCGATGCAGCCGAATTGGTGCAATACTTTGAACATACAAATGATAATATTTCGTTGAAACCAAAAAATAGTTGAAACGCCCTATAATCAGAAAAGAAGCACTCCAATATGTTTTATTCATATTAAACATAGATACACTTAAAAGATTCTTTTTTAAAATCAGAACTCAATTCTATATTTTTTTTTGCTAATGACATAAAGTAAAAAATCGAGATTTTAGAAAGATCTGAGCTTAAGCCACTGAAAACATATGATGAAGCTAGGAGATTAGTAGCAGCAAAGATAAGGAAGTAGGTAATTAAGAAAAAGATTACTAAGTTTGTCAAACATGCAAACAGATTAGTGAAACTAAAAGATGAATCAAAAGAAGAATAGAAAATTTAGAAGTAATAAACCAAGTAGGTATATGAAAACAAAAATAATAACTATTATTTTTCTCTTCAATATAAATTATTGTTATACATTTAACGGATTCTATAAAAAAAGGTAGGTACGTATATAGCGAAAAAAATATAAATTATGCACAAAAGTTTGCAAAAAAATTAGAGAAGCTGCATATTATTCGCTAGGTTATATTGTTATTATCACAATCAATCCCAAAAAAATAAAAACTCTTATAAAACAATACTGTTGGGTATGTGAGACTTTTCAATGATTTTTGAATTTCAGATATACATTTGTGTAAAGGAAAGTGAAATAAATTGGGAAAACACAAAGAAATATTATCATTACGTCAACTTAGGTTCTTACCCAATTGAAGTTATATAATATGTTTATTTATAAGATATATTGTAATTTTAAATTTTAATGAAAATGCTAAGAACAGCTGTAACCTAAGAATAAACTAAAATCTCAATAAAATGGCAAAATTTGCCAATGAAAGTAATAATTTTGATATGTTGTGCTACATACACATTGTTATTCTGCAATGTATATTACTTAATTGAAATATTTTGTTCCAAAAATATATTCTTAAGTCATGTTGAATGAGCCAAGTCACAAAAATGAAATATCTTCGCTAAAGCTAGAGGATCTTATAATCAATAAACGAAGAATTTGCTTAATCAATAGGACAAACCAATAATATTTTATTCTTCATTATGCTCATAGTGTTTCACACTTACCACACTTACTTGTGTGATAATTTTAACAGAATAGGAATAGCTCAAATTGTCACCCAAATGATAATGATTGACTAAATTATATTAATGACTTTGGAATATTCACTCGTAACAGAATATTTTATTTGTTATCTAATGTTGAGCACATTGTGGTCAATATGCGTATTTTAAACATTTTCTTTGGGCTTAAATGTAATTTTTTAAAGAATATAAATAGAGGTTCTAACACTAAATGTAATTGTTTTATTTATTTCAGGATGTTTCATTACTTTTTGACAATCTAATATAATAATTTTTTTATTTATTTAAATGGAATAAAAGAAAAAATATTTATGCAATTTGCTTCAACAACTGAGGTAATTAGCTGATATGCATAAATTGGTACAATAATTACAATAAGAGACGTGATAATATTACTTGGTGTTTACGCGAAATACTGAGGATCTTCCAAGGAGAAATAACTGGCTTTATTTGTTTCAACTTAGCTTCGGATCTAGTCCACAATTTTTGCCACACATTTCTTGTTGATTTTTGAAAGAAAGCTTTTAGATCACTGTAACTAGTCAGTTGCTTATTCACTATTGTGGGATTATTAAGGTGAGCTTCTTTGGCAGCTTGGTCGACTGTTTCATTGCCTCTAATTTATGTATGTGAAGGGACCCACAAAAAGTTGATAGTTTCCATTGAATGGACATTTTCTTGGATGTACGTTACAAGCGCTGAATCTGGGTATATTTGAGTTATTCTTTGAAGAGCACTCAACGAATCTGTAATTATGAGAAACTCTTTTTGATGGAAGTGCTTGCTAAAATCTGTTTCCTTTAAAATTGCATACAGCTCTCTTGTATATACGCTCCACGTATGCGGTAAAACAAAATATTGCGTCTCGTGTGCAGTAACCAAAGCAGCTGACGTGCTATCCTGAGATTTAGGGGCATCCGTGTAAATATGTGAAAAGTCTTCATAGTGTGAGGATATTCGTAGAAATTCTTTTCTAATAAGTACATGAGACGTTTCTCGTTTGTTGTAGGAAGTTAGGGAGAAATTACAGTTAGGAGGTTTAAGTAAACAGGGAGGGTATTTGGGGGAGTGTATCTCAACCTTTGGGAAGTTTATAGCTATTTCACTGCTGATCGCATTGATCCGTTGGTGGAAAGGGGGAGTCAAATGTGGTTTTTGAAGAAATATACTTCTGAAGCGATTGGAACATGTATTGTGGTAAACTGGGTTTTTGGTGTTGAAAAGTACTTTAGAAGCGTATGATAGGCTAAGATATTCTCGCATAGTAAGCTTTCAACAGGACTTGTAGGTAAAGCTCCTAAAGAAATTCGAACTCCTTTATTGTGGACAGTATCTATTAATTGTTATGTTATTGACTAGACGGATTTTTACGACATGTATGGACATAGGATGTTGTTAGATTTATTGAAACGACTGATTCTCCTGAACATTTATTTTAGATCGACATGAGACGTTTACAAGCTGACGACGGACTTACGAGTCATCATCTCATGTTTCCAACGAAACTACTACAAAGAACATTAAGGAGACTTCACATAACACGCCCCTTTTTATATAAAGAAAAGAACTAACACTAACGACCAGTAACAAAAATAAAAGTAAACAATTTACCAGAATAACCTCAGTCATTTTCTGAAAATGTAAACCGTCTGGGTATAACTATTGCTCTACCACTTCTAGTTTGAACAGAACTTTGTACAACTTCGGGTTGGACATCAAGCTCTGAAGTAAGTGATTCTGAATCAAAAAGACTACTTGAATACAAGAAATTTATTCATTCACAAAATTTACACAAATTTTAAGAACAAAAAATGTATAAAACTTATCGGACTAGTCACATTAACACAAATGGCAAATTCAAATATAACATTATAACATATAGGTATATATATATAAAAAAATTATAAAAGTAATCTAATTAGAAACATCTAACAGTTGTTACAACATTCCTAAAAATTTAAAAACTCATTAACACTGTAGAATGTTTTATCCATTAAAAATGTATAGACGGTTTGGCGGAAACATCTACTCGAAAGATTGTTTATTGAGATTGTGTTTAAAATTTTATTATAACATTTTATTCCTATAAAAGACGGCGCATGCTTAGATACTTCTAATCTAGAGAAAGGTTGTCGTAAATTTGATTTACCTCTAGTATCGTGTAAGTGCATGTTCTCATTTCTCTTAAACCTGTGCTTATTATCCTCAATGTACGGGATTAATTGGAAAATTAAAAGGCTAGAAAGTGTTCTTAAATAGTGGTTTGCAAGTAGCTGAACATGGAATGCCATACATATATCTTAAGACTTTCTTTTGAGCTATAAATGCTCTTTCAAAATAAGATGAGCAATCCCAAAATATTAACCCATACTGAACTCTCGTTATTTTCTAAAACAGTACTATGTGTTGCGGAAGCCGGTTTTAGAATATGTTTTCTGTTGCGAAGATACTGAACAACATCAGGAGTTCTTACGGTATAAGATCTAGGAAAAGCCTCAACTACTCTTGCTGGAAACCTCAGGGACGACGGACATTTCTGATAATAAACCTCATCTCCACATTCTAAACAAAACAAATCTTTGACTGGTTTGTTATTATAATCTTTTTGTATATTCTCCTGTTTCTTTTCAATAAAATCAATATACTGATCAAAATCTATGTTTGGATTTCAAAACATTTTCACTTACAGGTAATTTCGTCCTTAAAGTACGAGACATTAGCAACTGTGCTGGTGAATAGCCACATTCGAGTTCAGTATTTCTGTTTTGCAAAATACCAATTTACGGATGTGGCTCAGTTACGCTTGTTCGTTTACCCGGCAGATTTATAACTTTGTTCCCTTTACTCCGTAATCAATATACAATTTTTGTGTCATTTTCCGGATTTTATTTAAATCCAAAGGGATATTCGAACTTGGATGTGGCTCAGTTACGCTTGTTCGTTTACCCGGCAGATTTATAACTTTATTCCCTTTACTCAGTAACCGATATACAAATTTTTTGTGTCATTTTCCGGATTTCATTTAAATCCAAAGGGATATTCGAACTTGGAGGTGGCTCAGTTACGCTTGTTCGTTTACCCGGCAGATTCACTCCGTATTAGTAACCTGATTGGCTCAGACTGTTAAGTCCGCCCCTCTCTTCTCCCCGTTAGTTTTTCAGGCCCTATAGATTTATAACGACAATAGAACACAGAGTATTAATACTATAGCAAAGGAAAGATATTTGTTTATTCCGTCAGTAAATCATTAGTTGAAACTAAACCGATATTTGATTCATCCGAGTTGTAAATTTGAGATTGGTTGGTTAAAGTAAATTCAACCAGACCCCTGGAATTCGCCGTAACCTCCATCTGAGGCTATCCGGAACTCTTGACGCTAAGAGTCAAGGGGCCGTGGAGCAAACCACGTTAAAAATCTGGCGCCCGAGCATTTCGTTGTAAGATTTTATGTCAAGGGTGTCCATAGTGACGTGTTAGTGTGGCAGAAGACCACGGAAAGGAAGTAAACGCGTTACAACACTCAGAGCAATTTTTACACCAATTTTCAAATCCCTGGCTATTCCTGGCCACCAACAATGACTCCTTGCAAGTGATTTCATTTTAACCACACCAAAGTGTGCAGCATGTAATTCCTGCAATACTCTTTTTCTTAAACAACCTGGAATAACTACATTATCATTTCTTAAAATACAATTATTTTGTAAAGTAAATTCTATTTGTGGCACATTGAACCTGTAAGCTGGTTCTACATTTATACCGTTTTGTAAACCTTGAAATAGTTTTTGTAATTCTATATCATGAGCTGTTTCTTTAGCTAACTCATTAGAGGTGATAGGTAGCATTTCTATCTGAGAAATTTCAAATTTATCTGTAACATCATAATTAAAATTTGGAAAACTTTCTAGTGGTAACCTAGACATAGCATCTGCATTTGAGTGATATTTGGTGTTTTTATATTTGATTGTATAATTAAAACTCTGTAAAATTAAAGCATAGTGTTGCATTCTAGTAGTTGTAAGTGTAGGTAAGGTTTTTGAAGGTGAAAATATTTGCACAAGAGGTTGGTGATCTACTAATAATGAAAATGATCTACCAAAAAGATAATAATAAAATTTCTTTACTCCAAAGATTATTGCATATGCTTCCTTATCGATTTGAGCATACTTTTGTTGTACCGAGCTTAACATTTGTGAAGCAAATTGAATAGGACGTTCAGTACCATCTGGGTACACGTGGGATAACACCGCCCCCACTGCATATGGACTTGCATCAGTAGCTAATAGTAATGGTAATGAGGGATCAAAATGAGCTAAAACTCTGTCGGATATAATTTCATCCTTTGACCTTGCAAATGCTTTTTGGCATTCTTTACTCCATTTAAATGGAGTACCATCTTTTAACAAATTATAAATTGGGCGCAATATATGACTGATATTCGGCAAAAACCTGGCATAATATTTTATTAAACCAACAAAAGCACGAACTTCAGTTTTATTCGTTGGAGTTTTAGCTTTTCGTATCGCTTCCATTTTATCTTTTGTTTTATGAATCCCGTCCCTATCAATTAAATATCCACAATATTCAATTGAATCAGTTAAAAATTGACATTTTTCAAAATTAACCCGTATATTATGTTTTTGTAAACGTGCAAAAACTAATTCTAATCTTTGAAAATGTGTGGCATCATCTGGAGCAGTAATTTTTATATCGTCAAGAAAAACGGAAACGCCCTCTATATCTTACAATAAATTTTCTATTTCTCTTTGCCAAATGGCTGGTGCACTAGCTACTCCATACATTAAACGTGTACTCCGAAATAGACCCTTTGGTGTACTTAAAGTCAAATATTTTCTATCAGCTGGATGTACCTCCATTTGTAAATATGCCTGCTTCAAATCAATTTTTGTGAATTTATCACCACCTGCCATGCTTGAGAATGATTCTTCAATAGTAGGCAGTGGATATTCATCTACTACAAGGTAACGATTTAAAGTGCTTTTAAAATCCCCACATATCCTAACTTTACCATTAGATTTAAGCACCGGCACAATAGGAGTTGCATATTCTGAACTATTAACCTTTTCTAATACTCCCTCTTTTTCTCAAATTTCAATTTCTTTTTCTACTTCTGGAAGTAGTGCATGGGGTACCATTCTTGCTATTAAGAAAAAACAGGGTGTATCTGTTTCGAGTTTCAACTTAGCCTGTAGGCCTACAATATTTCCCATGTCCTTCTTAAAAACTGAATTGTATTTTTCTAATAATAAGTGTAATTTTGAATCTCGGTAATCATTTACTTGAGCAATTTCATTTTGTAAATTTAAACCTAATTGCCTAATCCATTCTCGCCCTAAAAGTGGTTTTTTGTTTGAATCAACAATATAAGCATTAAGAATTTTTGAAACATTTTTGTAAACAACCTCAACTTCAACAAAACCTAGTATGCCTAGTGGTTGACCGTCATATGTAACTAATTTTAAATCAGTATTATTTAAAATTAAATTAGAAAAATACTTCTTAAAATCATTGTGATTTATGATTGTGACAGCTGCTCCAGAATCCATTTCAAACTGTATTTGAATTTTATTTACCTGTAATGATAATGTAAATTTCTCTCTATACTTACAATGCTCACTTGTAATATGTAATATTTCCTCTACCTGTGTTTCATCTATTTCGCCAACAGCTACTGTACCTTTCCTTTTCATACAAACCCTGCTCAGGTGACCCTTGTGTTTACATTTCCCGCATATAAGATTTTTCTTTTCACACTTATTAGCCAGATGTTGTTCTGATCCACACCTAAAACATTGTAAAGTTTGATTGTTTGTAAATGCACTATTTCTATGAGCAAAAGTCATTTGAGTTTCACTGGAGTTCAAGTCTTCATACTTCTTCTGGTTGGAACTCAGTTTATTAACATTTTGAGTATATGTATGAGATTTGTGTAGTTGGGCTGCACCTCTTGCTGATGTCTCCATACTAGTAGCAACCTCGACTGCTCTCTCTAACGTTAGGTTCTTGTATTCTAGTAATCTACTTTGAATATTTTCATTTCGTAATCCAAATACAAACTGATTGCGTAAAGCTTTTTTCTGATATTCTCCAAAACTGCATGTAGTAGCTAATCTTTGTAACACGGTTATGTATTCTTTAACACTTTCCCCCTCTTGCTGTTTCCTCTGTAGGAATCTGAAGATTTCAGCAATTTCGAGTGGTTCCGGGTTGTAATGTTCCTTCATGGTGTTTACCAACTCTGTATATGTCTTTGTATCTGGGGTATCTGGAGATAATTTATCACACAGTACATCATATGCATCGGGTCCCATGTAATGTAAAAGGTAGGGTGCCTTCTTATTCTCGGGTATTGCAAACACTTTGAAAGCCCTTTCCAGTCTCATCAACCATCTATCGAATTTCTTTGTAACATCGTACGTCTCAATTGAAAACACTGTTTGAATTGAGTGATGAACAGTCTCTGCTGTTGATCCTGTAGGATTTGTATTAGCATTGCCTCCATTTTCGTTCGGCATTATCAAAATATAATGTGATTGTAAGTAATACTCGAAAATAAAATCTATCTTTTAATCTCCTTGTATAGGTTCTTCTTTCCTCGTCGCCAACTGTTGTGTTTGCAGGTTTTAAATGACGGATGATCATAGATTTAGTATTTATTTTATTCACATTACTTATAACAACGTTTATACCTCATTTTTGAGAAAAAGACAATTGACACTTGTCAGTTCGTTGCCAACCTCCTGGCACAAACATAACAGACATGGTGCAGGTAAGTGATATTGGACGGAAAGAATTCGGAGAGGTAACAGCTTGTTCAGGCTTTTTAATAGGAATTATCGTAGAAGTACGCCATTGGTTAGGAAATTGGTTGGTGGTCCATATTAAATTGTAGATTTCTAGAAGCTTATGTAAACCTATACCGTTGATTGAGGAGTTTGGGAAGATACGCAATGCAATACATTTATTTGTAGCAGACGACGTTTTTCATTCTCCTTACGCCGATTGACCCCTGGCCCTAGTCACGACATTTGTAAGGTGGAGCCTCTGGTGGCCCAACAAGGAAACTCTCATTTTATCTCACGTCTCGCCAGATGCAGCATAACAGAAGGTTTAAAATAAATAAATAAGTATTCATTTCTATGAAATGGGCAACAATACGGGATTCGTACTCGGCGCTTAGCGTTTATTGAGATAATGACGATAGGATAATGTTTGAAGGAACTATATGTCTTCGATTTATGTATGAAAACCGTATGTAAAGTCGCACTAAACACCAAATCATAATTTCCAGTATTATGAAATGAATTCATGTATATCCGCTGAAAAATAACATTTTACCGTTCAATCAACTGTTTCATCTAATGCAAATGGTAGAAGGAGTAAAGTAGGTAGGTACCTACCACCTTAAAAAGTAAATAAAACAAAAATCTGTTCATATATTAGTATATCTTTATTTAATTATTATTATTATTATTATTAGTATGCCTATCTTGAATAACTTAACATAATACTTATCTATTAAGTCCAAAATACTGGAATAAAGGAAATTTACTTCGGTAGGTACAATTATGATCAAAATGAAATCATACAAAATTGGGATACAATGTATACACATGTATATGTCTACGTTTCAAATATCAACCATGCCCAAGAAAAAAAATTAAGTAAAGATTTATAAATACCTACATATTTACAATTTGAAATAAAAAAAAGTATCAACTAGAAATACAAGTAGTACAAATAAAATATCTTATATCTAAATACTGTTGCAACGTTACCAAAGAAAAGTATCCAAAACCAAAATATCTACAAAGTATCTACAGATGCTGCTGACTTGTGTTTGTTTTTTTAGATAAAATACATATCTTTCGGTGAGGTTTACCAGTTTTCATTGAATTTGATTTCAGATTTTGACTTTCCCATTTCAAGTTGTTATAAATCATAGTCTTAATTAATAATTTTAAATATTTTTCGATATGCAGAGGACATAGGTTTGTCTTATGTAAGTGAATTATTTCTAATAGTTTATTATAAATTGAGTTGGATAGATTATCACTAACTTTTAATATCTGGTAAATTTCATTAAAAGATTTTATCATTTTTTGGCATAGACTCACATAACTGTTTGTCGGGTTCTTAAGAGAAGATACGTTATTTTTTGTAGCAAAGCTTTTATTAATTAACAAAATTTCTTTCTTGTCATTTATATCAATTTGATCTTTGTTAAAAAATTATAACAATCGTTTTCACATTTTGTTTTTTCTACCAACATTTTGGCGAAATATCCGGCAACATAAACATTAGAACAAGTTTCTAAATTAATAATTTTGTTAGTCTCATTAAGAATGTCCAAATCAGTAGAAATAAAGCCGCTGATATCAGTTTGCGATAATATATTTTCCGAAGAATTAGTTGCATAGTTATTAGCTTCCA
Organism: Lochmaea capreae; assembly: GCA_949126875.1. Lineage (NCBI taxonomy): Eukaryota > Metazoa > Arthropoda > Insecta > Coleoptera > Chrysomelidae > Lochmaea > Lochmaea capreae. The sequence goes on along the minus strand of OX421409.1, from coordinate 22,675,363 downwards.
TAACTGGAAGGTCAGTTTTATTTGACTGATTGTCGTCTAATTCTAAAAACTCTTGCAAATCTTCTTCGCAATTTCCACTATCTAATGCTTTTTGTAATCTAATGTTTATGTTGCACTGCAAAGATATTCGAAATTGTTGGACACTTGGTTTTGCATTGTATCCACACCTATTCCTAATTACAGAAAATAGATTTTCTAATGGATCCTGATTCAGATGGCTAGTTATCATATAATTACAGTTGAAGGTATTTCTCAAATGTTCAAATAAACCAAGAACTGAATTAAGTGTCCAAATGAAACCGTTAATACAGTGGATATTATTTCTTTTGATATCATTTTCAAAAATTTCAATTGAATTAAAATAATCAAGTCCAAATTTTAAGTGATTTAATGAGGTGGGATTTTTAAGAGAAAGGGGTCGTCTATCAGGATTTGGATCAAATAGAGTTCTGCTGTTGAGGGAATCAAATAAAACATTTATTTTCTTTAGGAAGTCTGCAGTATTTTCGGCTGTTGCACTTTGAAAGGCATTAATTTGGGAACATGTCCTTATTGCAGCACTAAAAGAATTTGAGAAAATCTGAGCTGCAAATTTGACTCTCATTTTTTGCCATGTATTTGGATGTAAGTGGGTATCCGTAATTTTTGGCAATGCCCTAGTGGTTTTGCTTTCTTTATCTCGCGAATATGTTTTGACTAAATCTTGCCAAGATACGGGATTTCCATTAATTCGAAAATATAATTTCGGATTCATAAAGTTATTTCTTAGGCTTTTTAATAGGTGTGGAACGTCAAATATGGTAAATAATTTACAACTATTAATAGAAATTAATGGATACTTTTCTGTTGCACCTAAAATGTTGAAAGCACTTCTATTACAGGTGCCCTGATCACAAACTAGAGCTACTGGAATAAGTTGTATCTTATCCAAACCTTGAATAACGTATGTTATTATCTGTGCCAAGATATCTCCTTTTATGGACCCATTTGAGGTAAAATAGCATAAAGGCATTTTCCAGTTATCAAAAATGCCTCTAATATAAAATACTAGAGCTGAATTGGCGGCTTTGTTTTTTCGACCAAGAAATCCTAAATCCTCGTAACCTTCAATACAGTCATAAAACTGATTATACTGTAATTTGGATTCTAAATGAATTTCATCAAATAGAACCACACAAGCTCGTTCTCTTTCAGGCATAGTTTTGACTTTTAATTCAAGTTTTTTTGTTAAGCTGTTCTCCAAACCAGTTTTTAAATTGATTACTCGAAGCCAAGACTGGATAGTACGAACTGATGGCAAAGAAAATGAGAAACATTGCCTTAAGAATTTATAACATCCAGGTGACTTATAATAAAGAGAAAGAGCCAAATGGCGTTCGTTTGTTTTCCATACTTTTTTTTTTCATTGAAGATAACTGCATATTGACAAATGTTTTCACAGAAGGACTTTTGTCTTTTAACAAATTGGCCAGGAGATTTTCAGTCGTTACCTTTGATTTTCTTTTCAATCGAAAATTTTGCGTTCTTTCAGCTCTAAACTTTTTTCTCAATGAACATAACTTTACACTTAAAATACTAGACCTTTTTTTCACCTCAGATTTAGTTGAAGATGGAGTATCTGCAAATTCTATTGTATTTTTTGGCGCTGCCTCAGTACTTGGGCTCTTGCAACTTGGACTGTAATCAACAAATTCTACAAGCTGGTCAACCTCTATGTCATCTTCATGGGGCCTCTTTTTAGAATATGTTTTCAAGTGCCCTTCTGAAATATAAAATATAAAATTATTTCTGTTATGAATGGAACTGTTAATAATTAATTCCACTATATTGAAAAAATTGGGAAAATAATACTTGATGAAGATCCATACTGAACGATGCAATAAAACAATTTAATTGGTTTCAATCTTCATCATATTATTATTTGAACTTATGTTCACTTTAAACTTGTGACGCGTTTCGCTAAAACAGTAGCTTCATGGAACGAGGGATAATGAAAACATTTAATTTATACAGTGAATAAATACATACGGAATTTTAGGAATTTAACAAGAGTATTAGAAAATGTTTACATGGAAATAAAGTGCAAAAAGTATAGTCCATCCGGAAATATAATATCCCAACTTTTTAATCTCCAATTAAATCTTCAAAAACAACTATAGTTATTGGTATATTGATTTTAACAGAAAGGGACCTGCTGAATTATGAAGTCATAAATAATCTTTAACAATAAGTTTGGTTCTTATATTTCCGGACGGACTTTACCTGAACACGGAATTCTGCGAATATTAATAAAATTATTGAATAAGTATACCTGGAAATTTACTCACAACAATAATTCCCGAACTATTTTCTAGATAAATAAGGTTAATAAGTAAGAGAGATTGATATCTATTTGGTCGTTAAGTAGATTACTTGAATATTTATTTTTATTCATCTCAAGAGCTTCTAATAGATTGAATTCAAAAAATTCAGGTAATCTTCTTAACCACCAAATAAAATCAACCAATCTTTTTTCAATATTTTTGTAAATATCCTTGAAATTTCGTATAAATAAATAAATCAAAAATTGAGAAAATGTTCACTACACCTTCACTTGTTTGATAAAGCTACTGTTTTAGCTAAACGTTTATAGTTTATTTCATTGTAAAAATATTGATATTGACAAGTGTTTTGTCACTTATAATTGCACAAGAGGTTTGTATTTTATCGGGTAAATTTGGATTGTTTAATGAGAAACTGTTTCCTAGCAATTAGACGAGAACAACTGTCAACTATTAAAAACGCGACACCGAAGGTGGAGCGTTTTTAGGTTGACAGTTTTTCGAGTCTAATTGCTAAAGGAAACAGTTTAGAAGTTGAACAACACAAATTTACCCGATATCAATACAAACATCGAGTGTAATTCGGCAGGACAATTCAATGAATCGGCTCATTGTTAGTGTTTAGAAATTCAAAAAGTTGTTGACAAACATGTCAAATTATTTATCATGGTAACAAATGCATAAGTGAAAAAACCACAAGTGCATTTATCGGGAGTAATACCACAAGAGCTCAGATTTAGCCGGATATTTTTTGTGGTTGTTTTCGAATACTTACTTTCATTGGCAATTTAACGAGAGCTGTTCTGACAAAATCACGAGAGCGTAGCTCGAGTGATTTTGTCAGAACAGATCGAGTTAAATTACCTACATGAAAGTAAGTATGAGAAAACCATCGGAAAAAATATCCTGCTAGATCTGAGCTCGCGTGGTATTTGGTAAGACAATCCCATGCATAAAAAACTCAATTCAATTAAACTTTATTAAACAAACTAAACGAACAATGAGTAGAAATATAATGTTTAGAAAGTACAATTGTTAAAAATACAATTATTATATACAATTGGTCCAGTAGAAATTTGCTCCTTTACTGATGTAGACTTTGTTGTTGACATTGACATGGATGTTGTTGACACTGTGGCTAATTCATTATCCAAAGCTTTATCTCGGAGATTTGTCACAAGATGCGAATGATGCTCATTATCAAGTTGTAGATAAGGCTTTATAGACTTGGAAGAGGAATGTCCAGTTATTTTAATTAATTCTTGTTCATTAATACCTGCCTTAGCTAAAGTTGATACGGCGCTTGAGCGATGAGAATGATTAGAAATTTTTTTATTCTTTGTATCCAGTCCAATTTTTTCAGCTGAAATTTTCGTCCACTTAAGAATTTCGTTGACTCCTATAGGAACATTTTTGTACCAACCTTTTGATGAATCATTTTTCCAAAACGGATTGGGAGTTATAAATAATCTATCAGTTGTAATATGGTTCGGTCTATGTGACAATATTTTATAAAACAATGTCACTGGGCATATGCTAGGATTTTCTATGTTCTTTATTAGCCATTTACTATCGCAGCACTTGTTTGAGCCACCCTGACATGTTTTGGAAAAAACTGTATTATATTCAATGCGACCAGTTAAATCACCATTATTTGATTTTTCTTCTTTAAAATAGTGTACTTTACACTTTGCAGCTTCACCTCCTCGCCAAGCTAATTCATATGCAGCGATATGAAAAAATCTTTTTAAAAGACCTATGGGACTATTATCATCCCATATTAATGCCATTTTAACAATTTCACTTTTAGTTAATGCTGTTGAACTATTTTTACGTTTTTGTAAATTACCTTGTAAGTTCTTTCGCTTAGAATTACGTGCATCACGGGATTTCTTAAATGCCAAATCAGTGAAAGGGTTGAAAGTAACATTAAATTTTTCGAAATACATGTTTTGCAACATTTTCGCTGTTGTGTTCCACATTGTTTTCACCACGTATTCTTTATAATCTTCTCCATTCTGTTTCTTCATATTAAAGCCCCAGTCCATCAATATTCCTGCCACATTTTCCACTGACTGTTCGGTTTCCAAATTGAAGTTTCGTTGTTTACAAAATTCACTAAATTGATTCCATATGGAGGAATGAGTTTTTATTGTATTTTCTGGAGTTGATTTTTCAATCTCCCTTACTATTTCTGCCTCGCAAATATTTCCAAATCTCGACATACTTTTTGGAATTGTTATATGCTGTTTAATTCTTTCTGTTTTTGACATTTACAATTGTCAAACTGATGCGACGCCCAACTCTTGATAAACAAACAGTAAATGCTAGCGTTGCTACGGTAACGTAATTTATCCGATATTTTTATCCACTTGCAAATTCTCTTCCTTCCTATTTAGCCGATAGCAAACTACGATTTTTGTATTCACAAATGGGAATTTTTATACATGAGTGGGATTGTCGCTGAAAAAGTTAAAGCTAACTTTTGCCGGTGTCAAAGTGACAATTACAGTGAGGCATATGCGATTTTTTATACATGAGTTGAATTGTCATTGATATATCATCGTCAGAATGACAGAAGTTACATTCTGTCAGTATCGAAACAATTGTCAATATTAATATGTTTTTTAATATACTCATTGTGGAATTTATTAGAAACATCATCGTTGATTGCTAAATTTTATGCATTTCCTACCTCTGCATGCGATTGGGAGGAACTGCGAAGTATCCTCTTGCATTTGAGAAGTACCAGGAATATTTTCAGTGACTGGAAAAAAAATTTTGCCTATTCAATAAAAAAGTATAACACTTATTTTAACCTAACCTAACCTAACAGAAAATTATGAACAGGCATGATGAAAATCACTATTGCCAGGGTATTATTTTCACAAGAGGTTTGTATTTTATCGGGTAAATTTGGATTGTTTAATGAGAAACTGTTGCCTAGCAATTAGACGAGAAAAACTGTCAACTATTAAAAACGCGACACCGAAGGTGGAGTGTTTTTAGGTTGACAGTTTTTCGAGTCAAATTGTTAAAGGAAACAGTTTAGAAGTTGAACAATACAAATTTACCCGATATCAATACACTCGTTTTATAGAATTCATTACAATCACACAAAATAATAATTCAAATTATAGTAGAGGTAATCAAAATAAACGTCTAATTTGCTAACTGAAATATTTTTGCGTTTTGGTGCGAAATTTTAATTATATTTTAAAAACGTAAATTTCTCATTTTAGCCTTAATTTTTGAAAGAAACAACTTTTTTTAAATTAAACTTATGCGAACAAACATCGTAGAGCAGTTTTTCAAAATCAGTCATCATGCCTATTAATTGATATCTAATTATTTAATAATTTTCATTTAATTTAAGTCAAAATTAGCAGACAAAAATATAATTAACCTACATACCTTTCCAAGAAACGGGTACTGCATCTTTTCTTAGTAATTTTCTTTTGCCACTGAGGTAAACATCATTTTTTGAAAAATGATTTTCGCATACACGAAGATTTTTTAGCGATGTCTCCTCCATCATAAACAGATCCATATTTCCACAGTTCTGTATCCACTCAGAAATTAAATTTGATTTAGACACTGGGAATTTAAAAAAACTGATTATATTGTCTTTATTTTTCTTTTTATCACAACATCCCCTATAACAACAGGTATTTTGTTTTTTCATCTCCATAATTCAATAAATTTAAGAAGCACAACGAAATTCAAAACTAAAAAATACTTATACTGCTGGTACCGATCAACTGCCGACTCAAACAAATGAAAAACCGATTATAAATATCGAAGTGAACGTTCAAAAACTACCCTGTCTACTGATCACAGCTCGCCTGACAAAATTCTCGGGCTCGACGATAGTGTCGCCATCCCATTCTCGGGCACTTTTCGCGCTACATTTTGGCGCGTAAGGTTGCGTATCTTCCCAAACTCCTCAATCAACGCCTATACTGGAGAGTTTTTTTAAAAAATATATACGGGATGTCATCAGGACCGGAGGCAGTATTTTTGCAGTTATTAAGAGCCGAGGTAAACTCAAAGAAGGAGAATAAGCAGTTAAGAGAGGTAATATCTTGCGATAAAGTCATAGAGCATGGATAGGGAGCTTTATCTAAAGAGGGAGGTGTGAAATTAACTTTACATTTGAATTTTAATTCCAAGCTTTTTGCCAGAATGTTACTGATTTCTTCATTTTCGCTTACTAATGTATTGTTGTAGGAAAGAAAGGGAATTTTTAAGTTGGAAATAGAAGATTTATTATTTAATGAAAATGAGAAATTTTGATTAAATATTTGGAACATAAATCAATTCTTAAAAAAGGAAAATAATAAGAATGATAATGAATTTGGAAAGTTGAAGTTTGTAATGTTTAATTAAATTGTTGAAATAAATATTTGAAAATGAAGTGAACTAAAAAATAATTTAAATATTGAACCCAAATACCTGAGATTAGAGTTTTGAATTAAGAGAATTTATCGAAAAGTATAATAGTCTAAATCAAATCGGTTACCGTAAAATCAAAACTGCAACATCTTATAAAACTCGCTAATGAAAATTAGTCATAAATTAATAGCTTTTTTTCACTATTCATAAAGTATGTACATTACGCACACTAAACAGTGCGTTAGGTAAAATATGTCAAAAATAGTAATTAGCAACAAACTTAAATGTTTTATTTTAAATTAGCTTTTTTTGTCTTTTTTTATTTACATTAGTGGATAATTTTACACACATGTATCCATAAAAATATAATTCCGTTATACTGATTTTATGTTTAAATTGAAAATTTACATACCTTCCTACCTTTGCTAAAAATATGGAAACAAATGTACGCATAACATAAATATACAGTGCTTTTCAGATAAAAGTATCCACCTTTAATAACTTTTGTAATACTGGTATTTAGAAAAAATCCAAAAACACGTCAATTTATGTTGGAAGGGGCAAGCATTATGGCTTATTTAAACTTACTGGAAAAGCCACCCCCTCACCCCTAGCAGCATCCCCTTTATTTTTTTAAATTACTTTTCATATTTTTTATGTAAAATTTGGATACTCCTCTTTGAGCTGATTTCAAAAATGTATAATACTTGTAGGTTAAAGTGGTTAGTTTATGAGATAAACAATTTTTCTTTTAAGAGCACAAATTTTACTTATTATTTACTTTCACCTTATTTGCCTGTACTAAAATGGGTTGTACAACAGTTCAAACTCTTCAATCTTTTTAGCTGTGCTATTTATTCTACTTAAAAAATCCAAACAACAAAAAACTCTACTTTTTATTAAAGTTTGACAATGTCAACTAGAATTTTTAGTCACTATTGATAGTGTAATTTGATACATTATTTATTTTGTTTCTCTGAAATGGTTTACTCTTTGCAAGAAAGAATTGAAATTGTAGGTTTATACTACCAAAATAATAATTGTGCAAGAGCTGCTGCTAGAATATTTAACGAATTACATGACGGACGACATGCAACTCATAAGTATGTAATTCAACTGATGGAGAAATTTACCACAACAGGGTCTGTTTGCAATAAAGTGCATAAGCAAATAAGTAAATAACGAAGCAATCCAAGTGGCAATTTTAGGGCAAGTTAGCTTAGAGGCTCAACAACCCCAATCGTTGTCAACAATAAGTAGAGCGATCGGTGTTTCATCTTCTACAGTTTTCCGAGTTCTACATAAATTCAACTACCACCCATACAAAGTTAAGTTGGTGCAGGAGTTGAATGAAGATGATTTTGATCGTCGTCTAGAGTTTTGCGAATCAATGACGCAAATTATCAATAACAATCCACAATTGTTAAACAATATTTGCTTTTCTGATGAATGCTCATTTTCATTAAATGGCTTAGTAAGTAGGCATAATTGTAGATATTGGGCTGAAAGTGATCCACATATTATGCGTGAATTCCATACACAACATCCCCAAAAGTTAAACGTTTGGTGTGGTATCCTAGGTGACCACATTGTCGGACCTTTCTTCATCAACGGAAATTTTAATGGTGAATCATATCTTGAGTTACTCAGGGAAGGGGTTGACCCACGTATTACAACAATAATAGAAAATGATGATAACCTTTCCGAAGATTTACTGGTATTTCAACAAGACGGAGCTCCCCCACACTATGCTATGGATAGGTAGAAGGGGGCAGATGATGGAGTGGCCACCTAGGTCACCGGATTTAACACCTCTAGACTTCTTTTTATGGGGGTATTTAAAAACAAAAGTTTATGCTACCCAACCAGAATCTCTGGATGATTTACGAGAGAGGATAGAAAATGAATGTCGACAATTAAATCCAGCCGTATTAAGCAATGTCAGAGAGGCATTTCAAAATAGATTATACCACTGTATGGAAGTGAATGGTACTCATTTTGAACACTTATTGTAACTTCATAATAAATAGCACAGTTAAAAAGATTAAAGAGTTTGAACTGTTGTACAACCTATTTTAGTACAGGCAAATAAGGTGAAAGTAAATAATAAGTAAAATTTGTGCTCTTAAAAGAAAAATTGTTTATCTCACAAACTAACCACTTTAACCTACAAGTATTATACATTTTTGAAATCAGCTCAAAGAGGAGTATCCAAATTTTACATAAAAAATATGAAAAGTAATTTAAAAAAATAAAGGGAATGCTGCTAGGGGTGAGGGGGTGGCTTTTCCAGTACGTTTAAATAAGCCATAATGCTTGCCCCTTCCAACATAAATTGACGTGTTTTTGGATTTTTTCTAAATACCAGTATTACAAAAGTTATTAAAGGTGGATACTTTTATCTGAAAAGCACTGTATATATTTGAAATCGGCCATGTGAATAAAGAGGTGTCGTTATCACCTCCGATCATGTGGCAACGCTGTCGGATGCAACAAAAGTAACAAGATATATAATTTTTGGAGGTGACATAGTACTTTCTGTGTTTCGTATATATGACCCGTTAAAATCTAAAATATATTTACCCCTCTCAAGGGATCCGGATTCGTCATCACTTGACCACCCCATATATAACTTTTTTTGAATGTAAGCCAATGGGAAGACCCGGAGGCCAGGTCGCCTTTTCCATATACCGGAGGCAACAAGGTATCGTGTACCAATATATTGTTATGGTTTATTGAATGCCCCACGTTTGCGAATAATTGTTATGGTTTGGTTTTTTTTTTTAATTTTTATATTTAATTTATTATTTTATTATTCATTTATTTTATTTTATATTTAATTTATATAACCATAATCATTAACAAATTCATACTTACCTTCAATTCTTTTAATTGGGCACCATCAGTGATTACTGAAATTTTATATGTTTGAGTATGAGACTCTTATTTTTATTTGATATTCAAACTCATTATTTTATTTTTATAATTCTCAGGGTATATTTTTATTGTGAGTTCAAAATTGCAAAATTTGAAAACCGGCTCTGTCTTTTGTTCATCTGGTTGAAAGTTGGCATTCTACTACTTACTGCAATGGTGTCATAGAAGTAAAACAAACAGCCACATCTAAACCCTGACAAACTTGCATTTTATTCGACAACTGCTTGTAATTTCTTTTATAATAAATATTCAAAAACAAAATTTTATACTCAACTTATTTACAATATCAAATTTCTTACCTAAAATTCATTCATTCATACATACAGTCACACTGATTTAAAATTTGTATTCACAGAACTAATTCAATTACGTGGCCAGGAAATTTTTATATATATGATATTCTATTCTATAAAAAAGAAGAAGTTTTATACTTTGTTTCCTTGAAATGGAAAATACATGGAATGAATTTATTTCTCAAATGTTCTGTAAGTACCTTTTTTATGTATATCTAAAGTTTTTATTTAATAAACAACAATTTTTAAACTACAGTCGGCAGAAGCAAACATGAGCCCTGGGTGGGCGTGTTCATGTCGCTGTAGTTGTATTTTTGTAGTAACAATAGATATTTTGAATCGATAACCAAATATCGATACCATAAGTGTTAACTGTCAAGAGATATGTAAACAAAGTCAAACTTGCTAAAAATTTAACTCTAAATATTAATAAAAAGGACTGAAAATAAAACTACCATTAGCCCTAAATGTCTATATTTTCAAATTTCATGTAAAAATCATATAATTATTATACTCGCATTGACAACACTGATACACTTGGTCATATTATTTCGATTATGTTAACAATTACTAATGTACAATCGTTAACATTAGCTCCTGATTGGCTCGTTGCGATAACCTTTCTTTTAGTTGGCATATTTTCCGGGGCTCATGTTTGCTTCTGTTAACTGTATATCATTTACAAACTTAAATTAATATGGAAGAATGGACAGTACCTGAATGTCTATTAGTTATAATTTCTTTCTTCAACTTTGAAGATTTCAATGGTGTGGAAACATTGAAAATAAGGCCTGCAGAAATTACAGACAGTCCTACGAGAATTGACTCAGCTCCTCTCTTCGTCAATTGGATATTTTCATAGCTCGTTCACTGTGGATTATTTCTATTTTCATGGCTCGTTCACTGTGGATTGTTTTTACTCTGTTTCAATCTCTTCTATAGTGGCATTTGGAATTGTATCAGCAAAACCATGTTTGTGATATTAGTTCGGTGAATTCTATGTGATATTTGCTTACCGGCACTTTGTAAGTATTCTTATAATTTTATATTTCACTTTTCATTTATTTATATCACTGAATTTTGTTATTAGAGTGATTTTAATACATTATTATAACCTTTTTGAATATTTATCTTGTTTTTATCCGGATTTTTCCTTTATTTTAGTTTCAATTAAATGTTTTCAATCTTTCTCCTTTTGAGAGTTTTTTACCAGTTGTTGATTTTTCCATTTGTTTTTTCAACAAATTTTTTATTTCATTTTCAATCAATCAGATTCATTTTAGAAGTTTGTTACTAAACTAATTTTTCAATTCTTAGAAAATATTGTGACTTTATTCAAATGAAATTATGTCATAGTCTCTATATGGTATTTGTTTCACTTCTTTTGTAGTTAATTTTAAAATTGCAGTGGTCAACATTTTGTATTTGTAGTTTTTATAACCTTTAGTTTTAAGTTGGTACTTAACATAATTTTTGTGAAGTTGGTGATCCTGTTTTTATTTGTCAGTTTATAGCTTAAATTCTTTGATTATACAGGGTTTATCAAAAATGATTATTAAAATTAAATATAGTGTTTGTCAAAATTTTTATGAATTGGTATTTTTATTTTTATGATATTTTCATACCATAACAATATATATATATATATATAGGTATGAAGGGTATGTTGTCGCCTCCAAAATAGATACTGAAGAAACGTTGTCACCTCATATATAACGTTGTCGCCTCCGATTTCGGAGGCGACAACGTTTTCCAATATTTTTATCGGTTTTGTATTCAGATACCATCTAGGGCCCCAAAAACGAAAATTTTGTCGGAGGTCAAAAAGTACTCTCAGTACCTCCAAAAACCGTTTTTAGTTCCAGTATATAGCACTGGCGCTACTGTAGCACAACACGTTTAGGCGACGTACGTTATTGCCTCCTATCATATAAACTCTCATGTTTGCATAACATAAGGTACTTTCCCGCCTCTGCTAAATGGCAACATTGGAGAAGAGGTGACAAGGATGTTTTTCTAGCATTTAACACTATATTTTGAGACTCGCGACGAAGTACGTGATTGTAGCAGTGTACAAATTTATTATACCTATTGTGCAATAATGATGTCAAGAGCTGAGATAATGTTAAAGCTGTGCGGTAAGTATCAAATATATATATATAAGTATTATGATTTCAATAATTATTTTTTGATTCTATCATTATAGACCAGGGTTGTTAATTTTTGAAACCAACAAAAAAAATAGTAGGATGAAACCCATTGGAAAGGGAGGAGAATGTTATAAAAATAAAAGGAAAAATAATTTACGGGCGATCTGAGGTAGGGAATGGAAAGTTGGTGAGTTTTTAAGGGTAAAAAACGGTTTATCTCGATTTCCCGCAAAACTACAAGTCCCATGTAAAAATGTCAAATGGCAAAGCCGTAGGCAATAAAAAGATCTACAACTTTTATGTTCACACTTTTTTCACGTAACCTTAAAATTTATGTGTGGAATTCAAAAAACAAGATTTTGGTTTTTATTTTTATCTTTTACAAAAAAATTATTATCTCGACTTAATATCGAAAAAGCACCCTAATTTTCAATCGAAAATTCACCCGTCAAAATATCAGCATTTTTCAAAAAGTTGGTGTGCTTTCTGTTGGTTGAAATCTCTACTTTCCAGTGGTGTAAGAAAATATATTACTATAGTAAATCTTTCCAGAAAATGCAAAACATCGTAAAAGACTCGAATTCTAAAAATTTTTTAATGCCATTTTTATACAATTTCATTTAAAAAATGTGACTGCTGCAATTTTTTTAATTAAAAATTTGATTTATTAAATTCTAACATTTGTCAGAAGATCTTATAATATATAAAAAAATATGTAATCGTACTATTGAATTTAGATACTTAATTCCGATTACGTTATCCATTACAATATTTTTTGCATTTTCTCAGAAGATTTACTATAGTAATATTTGGTTTACACCATCGGAAAGTAGAGATTTCAACGAACAGAAAGCACACCAACTTTTTGGAAATGCTGATATTTTGACAGGTGAATTTTCGATTGAATGTTAGGTTGCTTTTTCGATATTAAGTCAAAATAAGGTGAAAAAATAAATATTTCAAATCAAATAAATTATAGTGTTTTTGAGAGTCTTCACCAAATTTCGTGAAAAAAATTTTTGTTTGTAGAAGATAAAAATAAAAAACCACAAATTTTAAGGTTATGTGAAAAAAGTGTAAGCACAAAAGTTGTAGATCTTTTTATTACCTACAACTTTGTTGATTTACTTCTTTCCATAGGACTTGTAGTTTTGCCGGAAATCACCCCCTTCCTCTTCCTGACGTCAGATCGCCCGTAAATTATTTTTCTCTTCATTTTTATAATATTCTCCTCCATTTCCAATGGATTTCATCCTAGTATTATTTTTTTTCACTTTTTGTTATTTTTAAAGGCTTCTACCCTGGTCAATATTAGTATTGCAATAAACTCAATTTTTTAAAAGCAATAACAAGAATATCTTGTAATATTAAATATCACTTATGCTGCATTTTTCTGTCTCATAATCGGCAGTTTACTGTGCGTAAATAGTTACGACTATTTAAATGAAAATGTTTCAATTAGGAGTTGTGGGTATCAAAAATCATTTTCCACATCTGTGAAATAAATGTACGGAAAACTTTGTTTTATTGTTTATTTGTAATGGGTAATTTGTGGAACTATAGGTCCGATATTGGAAGTAATTTTTATGTTAGATAGAATATTTCTCCTGGAGTAGCATGGGCTACGTAACATCACGATACGACCAATAGCAGCGAAGCAGTATTGAAACAGGTTACAAAAACGGAGAAAAATCAGCCCCCTTTTTAATTACCCAGTAGTTTTCCCTTTTAATTTGCCTTGTGATTTCAGAAAAAGCTGATAAACATTATAATGATAGTTCTGATTTAATACCAACAAAGGAAAAAAAAGTGGAATTTCCACAGGGAAAAATTTGTAATGCCAAAGGTAGGATATTATGAGTATTGAATATTAAATTTCAAGTACAAAAATACTACAAATTAAGAATTGATAATTATTTACTTTTTTCTTTTGCATGTTGTATTAGTATCAAAAAATAAACAATTGTGTGGAAATGAGACTCTAGATTCAATGCCAATACATGTACCAAATGAGACGAAATGCGTAAGTCATGATTTTATCCATGGATTTCCTACAATTGATTTATTAAAAGAGATGCGGGAAAAAATTTTGGAATTTCCCCAGCCTGAACCAGTGCTCGAAATAAATAAAACTTCCTCTGTCCATATGTGGACGAACCAGTCGGGTAGGTTAGCTTTATTTTGTACCGAACGACAGCTGTTAAAAGTTATACGTTCCTCGCTTGATCTGGCACACCTATAACTCGAGAACGTTTTGAGTATTAGTATTCACTATTTTTTTTAAATAGATTCAAACAAAAATTCCTAGATTCATATATTGTAAATTGGTCAAATGTATCAAAAAATAGATAGAACCGTTGGTCACATTTGAGTTATTTATAAACTAATTATTGATAATTTTTGAATTAGAAGGTACTCATTTGGTTATCGGATCCGAGGGAGACCGCATAAATTGATATCACTAGCTCCAATTAAATGGAGGTAATATATCGGTAATTACACAGATTTAATCGTTATAGGCGTTCTAGGAAAAAATGAACTGATTAGTGAATCTCACTATAAAACTCCAAAACCTTGTAGTGAACATAGTGAATTACAAAAATCTGAGACAAAATATTTAGGTAACGTACTAAATAATGATATTGACATAACGCAAAATAATAGAGAAGAAGGAGAAAAAGAAAACGATAAGCCAAGTGACTTAGTTAAGGTAACTAAATGAGAATGCACTTATATGCAAACTAAATTACCAAATCCCTAGGCATGGTTAGAATCGCACTTTCCAAGTCCCAAAGATCCCAAAAACAGTAACGAGTCCATAACCTATGAAAAAGAATATGCAGAGCTTCTGCCCTTGGAAAACAAAGTTATTGAAACCCATCAGATTTGTAATATAAGTGAAACGTCCGATTCATTCTTCATAGAAGTTCGTAATTCTGAATCAAACTCTTCTAAGCGGTCACGGAAAATTAATGTAAGTCAATCTCTTATCATGTAATTTGGTTGAGAAGTTCATACATTGTCATCGATAACAACACGTCTTATTATGTATTCAATTAACTTACCAAGCTAAGTCAATTTTACTTACATAGAATTTCTGTTTTGTTTTGTTGAGAAGAAAGAAAGAAAATCAGGGAAAAAAGATAATTAATTTTAATATACAGGGTGTCCAAAACAATGTAGGTGCTTTTATTTCTTCATTTTCTGATGCTAATTTATTAAGGATTCGCTAAGAGTCTTAGAAATTTTCAGATAATACAAGATATTTTAATTCATTCAAATAACGCTTCAAACATACAAACTGGATTTGTCCCAAATGAAGATGAAGATTTTAGTATAATATCCGACACTGAAGACAATGATGATTCACGAGATAAGGACTTTGACATAGGAAGCTTGGCTAATAACAGTTCAAGAACTAGTTATGAGGAGACGATTATTGACGATGAAAAAAGATGTTTGAAAAATGTTGATATATCCGGTGATGATAGTAAGATTTCTGATGTAATAGCTCAACCAATCTCCGAGCAAATTAAAGTAAGTGGAGTTTTTTGAAAATCGTTTCACTTTTCATACAAAACTTTAAATTACAGGTAAAAAGAGCTTTGGAACAGAAACAAGTAAGATGCAAATTTTGTGATGAGGATGTGCTTTCAAAAAATTTCATGAGACACGTAGAGAGGCATCATTGTTCAGAAAAAGAAGTTGAAGATATACTAAAACTGCCTAAAAATAGTAAAGATAGACGGCTGGCTTTTGTATTACTCCGAAAAGACACAAATTTCGACCTTCATCTATCCGGTGTTACACGCCCCTACCGGAAAGTGAGCAATGACCAGTTAGAAAAAAACGATTACTATCCTTGCATTTTTTGCAAAGGTTTGTATAGTAGACCATATTTGAAGAGGCATACGAAAATATGCAATGCTAAGCCATATAATTATGTACAAACAAATACTAGAATTGACCATGTATCAAATTCTCAAACAGTTGTTGCTTGTGCCATTGATCCCACAGACACAATATCTAAACTGAATGTTAAATGCCAGGTGAGTATAATTTTTAAATGTATTAGAGAAGATTGACCTAAAAACATAAATGACATATTTTATCTATTCATTTAATTATTATTAACTTTGGTTTAATATGAGTTAATTTTGTTAGCAGTTTATTTTATTGTGCAAAGTAAAATAGGGTTTGAATTTCACTAGGTATTCGACAAGATGAGAGGGGATGATATCGCTTTCGAAGTTAAAAAAGATCTTCTAATTGCCAATTTTGGGGAATCGTATCTAAAAAAACACAAAAGAGAACGCATGGCGTATGTTTGTAGCAACCGAATGAGGGAACTCGGGAGACTGCTCATTTCCTATAGGCAACAAACTAATAACAAAGAAGTTCGTTTTAAAGATATCCTCCACCCACAAAATTTTGACAACGTATTGAAGGCCGCAAGGAGTATTGTAGGATATGACCCGATCAAAAAAACTTTTAAATCTCCCAGTCTTGCAATGCATCTTGGCACTTCATTAAAAATGGCTTGCGAAGAGTTAACTCATCTTATTTTGAAACATAGTCGTGGTTTTAAATCTAAGTCAGAAACGCACGAACGCCATTGGCTAAGAGATGTGAAACATTTTAAAAAATTGATCGAGTCCCGGTGGAATAGCGAACTAGCTTCCTTAGCTAACAAGGACCTACAAGAAAAGAGGTGGAATAAACCTTTGTTATTGCCTCTAGTAAACGACATCAAAATATTCCGAGAACAATGCCTAAAAGAAGCAGATCAATGTGCTAAGATATTCACCGAACAAAAAGATGACATCAAAACCTACAAATTGTTGGTGAATTGTACTTTAGCATTGCTTATTCTATTTAACAGGCGACGAATTGGTGATGTTCAGTTCCTTAAAATCGAGGACTATAATAAGGATCAGCGCAGTAATTGTACACCAGAGTTTGAAAATGCATTGTCAAAAACGGAAATAATGTTAACGACCAAATATAAACGTGTATTAAATAGCGGGAAAGGCGCTAGAGCGGTAGTAATTTTAATACCGGAGATTCTTCAAAACTATGTCGATATATTACTAAACAACAGAAAAAAGTTCATATCTGAGAATAACGATTACGTTTTTGCTATTCCTGGAAGCAGCGTTCCATGGGGCAAGGGAGACGTTGCTATTCGAACTCTTGCAAGTAGTATGAATCTGGAGAACCCTGTTTTAATGACAAGTAACAAACTGAGAAAGCATATTGCAACTGTAATGCAAATACTTAGTTTATCTAAGGACGAAACCAAACAATTTTCGCAATTCATGGGTCACACTGAGAAAACGCATCAGGAGTTTTATGAGTGAGTTTATAACGGAAATAATTCATTTATTACCATAAAGTTGGGTTATTTTGCTCCACTATTTAACTTTACAGTGCAGTAATTGGTTATTTTTCAATGTTCCCAATTGGAATGCACTTTCCAGCTATCACATTGACTTCTCTCCTGTCTACATATAATTTTGTTTTAGTCCAATATAATCTTAATATAACATAAAAAATTGGCCAACATGTATTATTATAATCTAATTGTTCATAAATTAAACAGATATGAAAAAATGTTCAAAATCATTTATGGTGGCTCCAATTCACCCAACTCAACGGTACTGATTTTATCCACGTGTTTTTTTTTCATAGAGATACTGTACCTAGTATCTCTATGGTTCTTTTTGGGTACGTTTTAGGTTACCAGTAGATATTTATCAAACTGCGAAGGTTTCTAAGATTTTACTAATGATGGAGAAAGGTACAATTCCTATGGAGCACAAGGGAAAGTCGCTAGCTGAAATAAATTTTGATGAAAATTTGGAATATGCTGAAGAAAATAATGATGGTTAGTGTTTACTAATTTTTTTTAAATTCATTTAAAAGATACAAGAAAAAGAAATAAATATATTATTTTTATCTACAGTTAGTACTTACCTAGATTTTAGTTAGGTAATTACCGTACTAAAATATCGCACTTTCACGACAGTGCACCTATTTTGTTCGATATTTCACAAAGTTAAATTTCAACACAAAATCCATACCAATTCATGGAATTTAGTTGAAAAGTGTTGTGAAAACTAAAACAATATTTTTCATTGGAGCAAATTAATAATATTTATTAATTAAATAATTAGATGACGATGGTGTAATACTTCTTAATGAAACCATACATATGAATTCTGAAGAAATATTTGAGACAACAGAGTCCTTCAATAACCGTCCGATGGGAACAGAATGTGAGGAAATTATGTGTAAGTTTAACCTACAGTTTACAGTAGCTTATAAATAGTGGCATGTTGCCAATATAATTAGGTATTTCTGGCTTACTAATCACTTTGATTCTGCTTAGTTCCTGATCACAGTGAGAACGATGATCTTCGCGGCGTCGTTTCTTCCAAGAAAAGAACAGATAGAAAAAAGATACTGGAAACAAAAAGAGGTATCAGAAATAACTGGGTACACTCAAACATGATTATACTTAAGTTGGTACTTTTACAGATTCTGATGATAACTATGAAAGCAGTGACGATAATATTAGCGGTTGTCCAGTAAAACCAAAAAAAGCAACCACAGCCAGACAAGGTACGTACGTATTTGGCATACGTCATTACTTTGAGGTGTCCAATCGATCAATCTATTTAAAATATGAAAAATCCAGTTCCAAGTTAATACCTATAAAAAAAAGGGTTCAATAAAACTCAAGTCAAACCACAATATACCCTTTTGTTTGGATTCTAACCACCTTTGAGATATGGATGAACTCTTGGAGTTAATACGTATAAGTTTTACAAACCCTCAAATTAATAAAAATTACAATTTTCAAATGAAAATATAGAACTTGAAAATAGAATTTTAAAAATGGATATCCATTCAAAAAGGTGAAATAATTTGTTATAACTTGTTCAATTAGTCACCCTGTATATTTGAAAAGATCGTATAGTTTAAACACTTCAATGTAAATGCCTTTTATATAATTTTTTTTTCTTATCACTGCGGGTTCCGAGGGAAAGGTTGTTAGTTATATATATCCTGTACCTACAGATAACCATGAATAATTTTAGGATGGAACCCTAAGGACGTTAAAGCGTTGGAAAAAACATTTGCGTCAAATTTAAAAAAAAAGAATTATCCATCATCAGAACAATTAAGAAAATTCATCGAAGATCATAATTTAAATCGAACCGTTGTTAATGTGAAATCAAAACTGCAACACCTTATTAAACTCGCTAATAAGAACTAGTCGATACGTAACTAGCAACATTTTATTTTAAATTAGCTTTTTTATCTTTTTATTATTTACAATAGTGGATTATTCTACTTATATGTATCCATAAAAATAAAACTCTACTATACTGATTTTGTTTAAATTAAAATTAACATACCTTCCTACCTTTGCTAACAATATGGAAACAAATGTCCGCATACATGAATATTCATATTTAAAATCGGGCATGCGGATAAAGAGGTGTCTTTATCACCTCCGATTATGTGGCAACGCTGTCGGAGGCGACAAAGATAACAAGATATATAATTTTTGGAGGTGACATAGTACTTTCTGTGTTTCGTATATATGAGTATATATGACCCGTTAAAAACTAAAATATATTTACCCCTCTCAAGGGATCCGGATTCGTCATCCTTTCATCACCCCATATATAACTTTTTTTTGGATGTAAGCCAATGGGAAGACCCGGAGGCCAGGTCGCCTCTTCCATATACCGGAGGCAACAAGGTATCGTGTACCAATATATATATATATATATATATATATAACATTTTTATTCCCGTGTTTCGAAAATAATAGATTACAACAGAATTCAATAGAATACTAAATGTCTATTTTGGTCAATTATTTTTATTACTATTACCAATGTAGTTTCCCTCAATAACTGAGGAGGCTGATGTATATAACTATGTTAATGCTGATGCAATCTATGGCTACGTACAGGTCCCCGGAGGAACCAAAAGGCCCCGATATGAGGATCAATAAATATCAAGCACTTTGTGGAATCACTAACATAACTCAAAATATTTGTGGTTCATTTCATTTTACACCTAGTCCCCTGCACTAAACCCGATAGGTACTTGTGGATCATATAGCACATGTGGAATAAAAATAAACAGAGTATTTACGAAGCACAAATTTACTTTTCTAGCATGAAAATTATTTTATTATAACCGCCTACAAATACTAACAAGCTGTAAACAATAAATAAATATTTGTATGTATACAAAACACATGACAAGACCACAGATAACATAGTTAGACAAAACAACGACATTTGACCGTCGTCATCTGTCATTGAAGTTCCTTACAACACCATCCATCAAAACGGTGGAACAGCTGAACTAATGTACAGAAGCGTTCGTTTGCAGAATCTTCCGTGCAACAAATCTCAAAAAATAGAATGAATTGAGATTTCATATTTCCAGAATCGAATTCTCTAGGCTTTCTTTTGGGAATAAGATCTTGGCGTTCGAATTGGTGACCACAAATTGTCAAAACTGTCAAAATCACACCATCACTTATGGCTTATATATTTTTTATGACAATCTTAAACTTGACCAAAATACTTCATCCCCAAGACAAAGTTCCAAGTTATATTATGTTGACAGTTCCTTTGTAGAGGTTATCCTTGTTGAAAAAGGTTCAAATATATCACCACTCTTTCTGGAACATACTTTCGTGGCTTGACTGTGGTAGTTTTAAGGAAGGTACTGCATTTAAAAGAAGATACTTTTTCTTACCAAGACCTGAAGAATACTCATTTATATGTTGTTCACCTTTACAAATATAAACTATACCATCCACAATTAACTTATAACTATTACACACTTGGTACTAACCCTGTCTATAGTAGTCTTCCCTTCTAAAATGTAAAGAACACACGGACATACTACTTGTAACTGGTTTCCCCATTTTTACTTTCGTTGCCAAGCCTTTCTTTGAGATATATTTTCCATAACTCCAAACTTATTTTCAATATTTACCATTGTTCCCATGGGAGAAAATTGATGGAAAGATAAATCGGGATTTTTCCTTTTACGGCTAGTGCAACCAAATACACAACAGTTTCGATTATGCAGCGACATAATTGAAAGTATAAAACTTTAAAAAAGGAACAAAATATTGCAATCAAACTTGATCTGCAATGAAAACAAAAAATAGAATAACATAACCTCTTCCGTAATATCTCTGATTATATAAGAATATTACCTCAGAAATGATGACAGTTGAGTTGAATAGAAAAACACAGTTTTAAGCTCGTCACTGACACAAAATTAAACAAATAAAGTACGAATTTACGGTAATTACGTTGACTTAAATATAATACAAAAACAATGCAAAACGAATTATTTTACTCGTTGCGACAATTACATTTTTTTCCGCCAGAGGTCTCATTGAATTCTACTCCGCCCAATACATATATAACTTTTTTTTTATTAAGTTATGCAAAAAAATGTTATCAAAAATTTGATTATTTAATGAATATAAAAATCGCTATTGCGGCTTTAGGAATAGGAATGAAATTTTGTTATTTGGCGTCTGTATCTTTAATAGAATCACCTAGCGAAATAACCTAACTAAACCATCCCCACCCCCTAAGGGAGGGGATGGGGGTAACTTTGTGAAATAGTCGTAAAAATTTGTTTGAATTTGGAATCAAATTCTACGTAATTTTTCACGTTGTTAAGCCCTAATAAAGCCTTATGTTTTATTATTAAACCTGGCAACAGTGTTGCACCAGAGAAAGAAGAGTTTAAGTTCGCCGAAAAAAGTCACCACTCACACAGTGAACGTGTTTGGCTACACATGTTGTAATTTTATGTACTTGTTCATTGTGGGTATATGCTTATTGTTGTGATTAAAATAGTTAAAAAACATACAGTCCATTTTTTACAACGTTAAGAAGAAAACATTGGTCCAGACGAGCCAGATCAAGGCGCCAGATACACGAGATTGGTGATTGAGCGGCAAACCACAAAAGAAACGGCCGGATACGAAATGCCTCCCGAAAAAGGGTTTCTTACCTGTCGCTAAAAGGGTCACATACGAATTGCCTCCTAAGCTCTAAATAAATTACCAGCTTCTAATCTTTGTACGAAGGTGAGACGTTGCCAAACTTTCGTCCTTTTATAGAATTTCGTTAATAACTCAATATTAACCATTATTTTTTGGTTTTAATATTTTGATTATTTTGATCAAAAACATAAAGACATGATAAGTATTTTATACATTTATTAAAACAAATCATCAGCAGAAACTTACAAAATTACATAATATTATCATCGCAGAAAATTTAAAAACACCAATTTTTAAGAAAATTACGACTCAAACAATAAAATTCAGTCTGCAGACTGAACTATTCAATTTTATATACAAATCATCAGAAGAAATTTACAAACTTACAAATTATTTTTCCTAAATTTGTATGACACTAGTTTCACAAATTCTAATTTATTTATTGTACCTTCTCTTAATTGTAATATTTTTTCATTTACAAAATTGATTTTTGCTGTACTTTCCTCAACAATTCTTTTTGGTACCGAGACAGAATTTATTTTAATATAGGTATTTATTTGAAATTGTAAAATAATCTCAATAAAATTATTTATATTTGGATGAGGGCAGTAGAAAGACGAGTTATACTTGGAATGGAAACTTTCACATGGGTTTGTGGTTCTTTCTAAAGATGAAGAGTGCTCAGCCCAGAGATGTGGCGGAAATTTCGAATTTTCCGATATATAATTATCCACAAGATAATCACAAAACTGAGTGACCCTTTCATCGACTGGTTTAATTTCGGACAAATCTATTGCAAAAAAATCGCCAACTTCTTCAGGATCTAAGAATGATAGGCCAAAAATATATGACAGAAAATGGGTAATTTCACTTGAGTCAGCACCTTTTTTCTGGTATTCTGGAGCTAAGCCCAGTGCTTGAAGCTTTCTATACCAAGCCTGACCCAAATGAAAACGACATCCACGAAGATCTGCTTCAGGGAATGCCTTACGGATACCATTATGTATAGAAATTTCAAAGTCTGAAGTTATTACTTTAGGGGATACAGGGCAATTGAGTTTAATACATTCTTCTATGATATATTTAAACACGAGATAATAAGAAGATGACTTTTTATCTTCAAGTAAACAGAAGACGAGAGGAATATAATGTCCATTTTTTAAGCCATGTATAGTGAACAATTGGGTGAAAAAGCGAGGACAGTACTCAAAAGTTCCGTCGACATACCAATTGGAAACAGTCGAAAGAAAAGAAAGATTTGAAGAACAGGATAATATAACAATGTGATTATCTTTGTCATTTTTAATTATAAAATTTTCGTTCCTATTTGTAATAATCGAAGTTGAATCGATAGCAATATGAAATTCAGATATACTTTTAGGAAGTTTAATTAAAGAATTAGTTGTTCTAGCGTAATATAAATTCTGTCTCACCCTATAGATATCGTTGGTAGTAAATGTCTCTATATTCGTCTTCTTAAGTTCTTTACATATGAGCTTCATTGGTTTTTCGTTGATATCTTCCACGGCTGCTCTTTTTATCGAATTGCTTACGGCTTTCCTATTGGACACTTCGGCAGACAACTTCTCGTGATTGTGATCTAATATCGACTCAATTATCGAATTGTCACATCCCTGCGTTTTCACAAATGCTTTGCAGGTTTTCTTAGTACATGTCCATCGCTTTACCGTATCTTTGGCCAACATTTTTTGAAAACCGAATGTGAAACCATCAATTGATATTAAAGGTTTGCCCTTTTGACTCGAACACATCGTTGATTCCATTATTTCGAATATTATAACTTAATCCACTTAAACACAATTTGAACTTAAAATTGACAAACTGATACAAGCTTTAAATCGACAAAACTGAGACAAGAACTAATAAACTTGAAGTATTTATACAAAAATTAAGTGATCACATAATTATAGAAAGAATATTTATTATAAACAACTAATTACCAGATTTAGTAGGTGCAAACTACCCTATTCATGGAATAGATTAGAGATTAGAATCGTGTTAGATCAAAACAATTAGAATACTTAGTGTAGGTACATCGGCTTTATTTTTAATGGTAAACAATTTTATTTTCTAAACAAAAATGTACACTGATTAAGTAATCACATCATTATAGAAAGGATATTTATTATAAACAACTATAAACAATTGGAATACTAAGTGTACTTCGGCTTTGTTTTTAATTGTAAACAATTTTATTTTCTAAACAAAAATGTCGTACTCTGAAATATTTTGTTAACAGATTTTATGTACAGTGCATAAGAATTAGAAAAATAAAAATAGATATATATTTACCTATTCAAATTATAATTTGGCAACATTGTGTCATTATACAAAGATTAAGCACACAAAATATTACCATAAATGATTAAGGACCCGGAGGCATTTCGATTGTACCCGGGAGGCATTTCATCTATGAAAATAGGTACCTGAAAAAACGGGAGGCATTTCGATAACACCGAAAGAAACAAGCAGCTTCAACGTGCACGTGCAGACAACGATGAAACAGGACAGTCCATTCCATTATTTTCCATTACTTTCTCCTAACAACTCAATTTGGCGTAATAAGTAAAGCAATTATCATAATGTTATTAAATAAAACCGGACAAAATTAAGAATTAGTATGAGTTAAAAATATTGAGAGTCAAAAGAGGGCAATTAAAATCACAACTAACACGTTTTAAAAACTTCTTAGATACTATCGAGCCCGGAAACATTGAGTATATCGATTTAGAATCGCGTTTTTCAAAGATGGACGGTATTTTAGATAAATTTGATTATAAATCTTATTACAGTTTCCTGTAATATTGTCGTATTTAATAGAGTGAATGTATCAATAGACGTCGAAAGGAATAATTATAAATATTCAACACTCTATGAGTTTTTTGAAAAATAATATTTTTCAAAAACAGTAGCCGTTCAACTAAGGAGCAACAACTACTTCCCGTGCATATGCACCGCCGGATATTGAATTACACCCCAAAGTCAAACGGGGTTGATATATCAACAAGATATTTTAAAACCAACCTTTATGGTTTGCAATTAGAAGGGACAACACAACTTGTAGACCGGTTTCGGCGTATTTGCGCCTCAACAGTACAAGGTATGTGGTGTCCGTCCGAGAATCTCTAATCCCGGACTGAAGAGTACACTTCAATCACAATCAATACATGTCATCCAGTAGCGAAAATGTAAAGATTGTGACGGTAGCGACTTGTGATTGAAGTGTACTCTTCAGTCCGGGATTAGAGATTCTCGGACGGACACCACATACCTTGTACTGATGAGGCGCAAATACGCCGAAACCGGTCTACAAGTTGTGTTGTCCCTTCTAATTGCAAACCAGAAAGGTTGGTTTTAAAATATCTTGTAGATATACCAACCCCGTTTGACTTTGGTGTGTAATTCAATATCCTTCGGTGCATATGCACGGGAAGTAGTTGTTGCTCCTTAGTTGAACGGCCACTGTTTTTGAAAAATATTATTTTTCAAAAAATTCATAGAGTGTTGAATATTTATAATTATTCCTTTCGAAATTTGATTATGTTCAGGGTAGAATTGAATTAATTACCGAAGATTACGAAACCGAGGAGCCGGAAAGGGTTAGTTGTGAAGATTCATTTTTCAACTTGAATAAAATCGTGCAAAAGCACCCCACCAAGGAAACAAATAAATGACACAGACGGTACAACTAGCGAGAGTAATCGGGCTAGCACAGTTAAGATGCATTTAGAAAATATTGAGAGCAAGGTCAAGTTTGAGTTTGTTTAACCATCGTTTGCCGTTACGTCATAATCGGTGACGTATTCTGCTGTTTTACGTTTGTCTTATATTAGTTGAATGTTATTTTACACTTAACCTCAAAATTATAATCAATGACATGTGTTAAGGTGTGTTTGTATGAATAAATTAGTAATGCCAAAAATTGTATTCTGCTTTTTGCGTTGCGTACTTTTTTACATAATTTAATTTTGTTTTAACTTGAAATCCCCGTTTTTTTGTTAACTGATTTGTTTTAAATTTCTAGCTTGAGGATGTTTAACGTCCCTGAGCATGATTTTTTACTGAATTTAAAAAATTACGGACCTATAATATATATTAAAAATGTACGATTATATTTTTGGGGTGAACCCAAAGGTTATGTAAAATTAGATAGAATATCTATATGTTCATATTTTTGTATAGTAATTATTGTCTGTCTGTGTCATTGTAAGAAACAATTTCGTAAGTATTCCTGAGAAATGCAAAAAACACATGTATGGGAGAAAACAGGCAATAAAAACAGGAAAAAGGAACGAATATAGGTAGATACTTACGTTGTTGACTGCATTTAACGGTAAAAGCGGGATTCCAATGAAAAATTAATTGAAAAAGGGCGAAAATGACCAAAAATACTGAACAAATCAAAATATGACAACTGAACTGTCAAAAGTAACAAATTGATTTACGTCGAAATTAGCTATGAGATACGTTAATGACGTCATAACTCCGTCTCATCCATTTCATGAATGAAAGATAAAGCTGGACAATGTATGACGTAACGGCAAAGGGCGGTTAAACAAACTCTACCTACTTTTACTTTACCAACGTTTACAGGGCAGTTTGACGAATGGTTGAGTTTTCAGGATGTATTTTTAGATATCGTTGATTCAAATGACCAAATTTCCAAAGTTCAAAAATTGTATTACTTAAAATCATGTCTAAAGGGTGAAGCATCCGAGTTAATAAGGGGCATACAGGTAACATCGGATAATTACGAAACAGCTTGGTCTATACTTAAAGAACAATACGAATACGAAAACAAAAAAAGAATAATTGTACAACATATGAGAGAAATTTTTGAATTACCTTCAGTCAAGTCTGAATCCGCACAATTACTAAAAACATTTATTCACAACTTTAACAAAAACTTTAGAGCGTTGACCACGCTAGGTCAACCTACTCAATACTGGGATACGCCATTAATTTGTATTAATAAATCAAAAACTGACACTATTTCTAAAAGGGAATGGGACAAACTTACAAAAAAGGACGAAGTACAGGACATTACAGTGAATAAATTAATTGACTATTTAATTGAAAGAGCGGACTTGATGGAGAATGAAAATAACGAATCTAAACGCACAAAAGACGTTCCGAGAACAAACAAATCCATAAACCTATTCACGAGAAATGTAACTTTTGTTAGTAACAACATTTTTATCAAGATTGTAAAGACTTTGGTTCTAAAACAGAAAAACAAAAATTCGAAGAAGTGAAAAAACACAAACCATGTACAAATTGTTTAAGACCACGGCATTTTGTGTATGACTGTCGAACAAGAGGGGTTGCAAATTTTGCGGTAAAAAACACCACTCTCTTTTGCACAACATAGAGCAAACCAATAACGCGGTAATATCCACGGAAGAACCAAACGATACGGCAACTCCGCCTACGCATGCGCTTCTGTACAAGCGCAGGCATCTACCAATAAGGTTCAAATGTTACTGGCAACGGCACTTATTTACCTACTAGAGGTGGGTTCGATTTGCACACTCTTTTCACTCCGTAAGCTCTTTTCGCTCCAAAACCGTTCGAGATGCCCCTTTGGAGCGAAAAGTGCGGCGCACCCCGCGTTCGTTTTTGTGATTTAAAGCCCTACCTCGACAGGGTGGTACGATCGGAGTGGACATGCGTGTTACAAACTTTCGTCTGATTTTTAGGGTTTGTTATTGTTTTTTTATATAATCGGCCAAGGTTACTAAAAAAGTAACCTTGATAATCGGCATAGGTATTATTCAGAAGAAAAACATTAAAGCAATATTTGATTCTCCTGTTAATTCTTCTGGCATTGTGAAATACGTCCTAAGCGGACTCGAACAATACTTATTATATACCATTTAAGATATAATAAGGCTGTCCTTACCAACAACATACTATGCAAATTATTTAAACAAACTATAATTATATTATTTAAATAGTTATATTTAGTAAACAGCAACTCAATATTAAGTTTTTTTTAGCATTGGTCTTAAAAGTGATAAAAGACGAACAACAAAATAAATAAATTATAAAAGTAGATAAAAGAAGTGAGGTTACATTATTTTTAAACACTCTCAAATACTCAAATCCGCTCCAACGCGTTCGTGATAGACTTTCTCACTACAAACGCTCCGGTATCACGTGATTGATACGCCGCTCCCACTCCTCTCCAGCACCCTATGACCAAATCGAACCCACCTTATAGTTACGGCAATAAGGTGGAATGTCGCGCGTTTTTGGACAGCGGTTTGCAATCCAACTTTGTAACCTCCGAATTCGCGAGAAAGTTGAAACTTAAATTTAGAAACACTAACAATGCAATTGCTGGGGTAAACAATTTGTCAAGTAACGTTATAACGTTACAAAAATGATAAACACACACAAACCACACTAGGCTTTATTAATAAACAATGTGAATTTAACACGACATTTTTAATTGACAAAATTACGGACGACCTACCGCATACTGCGTTTAATATATCAAAACTTGAATTGCCGCGACATATCAATTTAGCAGATTCTTATGTTAGCAAAAGCCGAACAATTGACATTCTCATAGGCGCACCATTATTTTTTGATATTTTAAAGGGCGGCCAAATTAAACTAGGTAAAAACAAACCGATACTACAGGAAACCAAATTAGGATAGGATAGGATTAGGATACGATGCCGTTTGTGACTAATCAACAGGTAATTAGGTGCAATTTGATTACGGGTTTTGATGAGTTACGCACAATAAAGTTAAAGAGTTTTGGTAATTAGAGGAAATTGCTGAACAAAAAATACACACACGCGAAAAGCTGGAATGTGAGGAACATTTTGTGAAAACATTTAAACGCGACGCAAACGGGAGATTTGAATTATCACTACCGCTTAAAAATAATTGGACGCATTTGGGTAACTCTCGTGACAACGCTATTAAACAATTCTATAGCTTAGAAAGGCGTTTGAATCGAAACGAAACTTTAAAACAAGAATACGAAAAATTTATGAAGGAATACGAATTCCTCGATGACTGAAGTTTCAGAGGTAGATGTGAACGTAGATTTTTATTTGCCACATCACGGGGTTATTAAAGAAAGCAGTACGACTACCAAATTAAGAGTGGTATTTAATGCTTCTGCGACATCTGATACCGGAATATCATTAAATATTGTATTGAAAATTGGCCCGGTAGTCCAGAATGATTTGTTCACAATTGCTATGAATTTTCGGGTACACAACGTGGTATTCACGGCTGATATTGAGAAAATGTATCGGCAAGTCAATATTAAACCGGAACAGAGGTCATTGCAACGGATAGTTTGGCGAAATAACAATACGGATATGTTAAAACACAAACTTTCCCGAAGCGTGCTTCGCGATACGTAACGAATTTTATATGGACGATTTAATCAGTGGCGGAGAGTCTATCGAGCAAGCGCTCAAATTAAAACACGAAATTTCCAACATTTTGAAATCGGGAGCACTTCCTTTACGCAAATGGAACTCCAATTGTAAGGAACTTTTAGATTGCAACCCCACGAAATTACCAGAATACTTTATTTCAAATAATGAAGATTCCAAAACTTTAGGGTTAATTTGGAATCCGAAATCGGACGCCTTTTCTTACAAGGTCAACACGCCAGAGTGTCGATTTATATCGAAACGACTGGTTTTGTCGACTATACCTACAATATTCGACCCGTTAGGTTTAATAAATCCTATAATTGTTCAAGCGAAACTATTACTAAAAGAAATATGGCAACAACAAATCGGATGGGATGATGCTTTGACGAATGAACTATTAAAACGCTGGAATGTATTTTTCAACGGTCTAAGTGAAATAAATAATATCTCTATCCCACGCCAAGTAATTACGAAACAATTAGGACATAAGGATTTAGAAATACACGGATTCAGCGATGCATCCGAATTAGCGTTAGGTGCTTGTGTATATATTAGAACGTTAGATATTAGTAGAGGTTGTTAGAGAGATATTGCCAATTGCAATACCGCATACGGCGCGGTATTTATGTAGCGCTATTTTAATAACGGTCTACCTAAAATTTATTTGGAAATAAGAGCTATTTCCATCACTATAATTCAATAACGTCGCGCTGCGTTATGTAGAAAGTGACATAACCTGTCTTTTTCTGTGTATACTTATAATTAAAAAAAAATCAAAAACCAAACAACCTTACTATTTGCATATTTAAAAAAAATGAAAGTAATGAAATATGGATGAAGCTCTCGAAGCGGCGATCTTAGCTGGAGCTAATGAAAATGATATTGGAGTGGAGCAAAACCAAAATACTTAGAAGATCTATTATTGAATTCGATTTGGTGGATAAGCACAAATCCGATGCGATTTGTTCTATTTTGTCAACTTCGAAGGACAATTATGTGCCGTATATACAATAACACTCAACGGCACGCAACCGTAAAAAAGTGAATCGCGCATTCAATAAACGTCAAAATACTGCAAACGTAATTACCGCAGACCAATTTTTAACAAGCAATATCTCTCTATTGTGTGAAATTATACTATGCGCTAAATCAAAAATAGCACCCTTAAGAAGGGTGACACTTCCTAGGCTTGAGTTAAATGCGGCGTTATTATTATCGCGACTTGTGGATAAGGTTAATAAAAACTTCCGATGTACCGTCGCGAGAACATTTCTGTGGAACGACTCCACAATAGTATTGGATTGGCTTGCATCTGAACCAAACACTTGGAACACATACGTCGCCAATAGTACTTCAGAAATTCAAAAACTAACTGAATTTTATCAATGGCGACATGTACCGACTCAATTAAATCCTGCTGACTTGGTCATTAGGCGATGTACACCCGATCTTTTGAAAAATAACGAGTTATGGTGGTCGGGACCGGATTTCTTACAATTTAAGACTGACTCCTGACCCCTTTATAACATTTCTAAAGCTGACGATATACCTGACAAACGCAGAAACACGACAATTACTTTAATCTCTTACAATACTGACTTTTTACTTCCGAGATTTTCAAGTGCTACTAAACTCCAAATAGTATTTGCATACATGCTGAGATTTATAAATCGTACTAGACGAAAGACTATTACTGACTACCGTGGAAGAATTAGATACTGCTTTGGATTTACTATTAAGAATGTCACAACACAAACATTTTGAAAATGAATTAAAGTGTATTAAATGTAATCCGGAATTACCTAATAGTAAAATTTCAAATTTAAATGTATTTATCGACGAAAAGGGTTTGTTGAGAGTTGGTGGACGGATTAGAAATTATAAAGAAAACTTTGACAAAAAACATCCGATCTTATTACATCCACAGAATATTTTAACAAAATTATTAATTGAGCTCGAACATAGACGTTTGTTACATGCTGGACAGCAAACTGTTTTATCCTCTTTCCGAAGTTAATATTGGCCTGTAAATGGTAAGAGTATTGTCAGAAGTGTAATTCATAAATGCATTATATGTTTTAAGCACAAACCGGTTAATAAAATTCCTCTTATGGGAGACATCTCTTCTACTCGATTGTTACCTGCTAGACCTTTTTCTACTGTGGGCGTGGACTCTGGCCTTATTATGCTGAACGATGGCTCCTTGCGCAGTCGTAAGATTGTGAAGGGTTACACATTGAACTTGCAGGTGATTTATCAACTGACACATTTCTCAACTGTTTGAAACGGTTCGTATCTCGTAGGGGGTTATGTAGCCATATTTTTGGCGATAACGGCTCTAATTTTGTCGGGGCAAACAATGACCTTAAATCCATTTATACTATGCTAGATAAAGACTCGACCGTCAGAGATTACATACTAAAAAAACCACATCAAATGGTCCTTTAATTGCCCGTACACTCCTCATCAAGGAAGGCTGTGGGAGGCAGCTGTGAAGTCAGCTAAATTCCATTTAACTAGGATAATCGGTAACAGTCATTTAACGTATGAAAGTCTGAATACATTATTATGTCAAATTGATGCTGTTTTAAACTCCCGACCTTTGATCCCTTTGTCCGACGATCCAGAGGATCTCACCACACTCACCCCTTCTCACTTCCTTATTGGTGATCTGTTGACAACTGTACCTCAACTGACTGTAACAGATGGGCCAGAGAATCGTCTAAAATTATTTTTGAGACTGCAGCAAATGCTACAACACTTCTGGAGACGTTGGAGTTCTGAATACTTAACTTCTTTGCAGCAGCGTTCAAAATGGCACCGTGGCAGCCCGAATCTTGCTGTTGAAGAATTTCACATACACACCGCTGTGCTGGATGACTGGTAGGGTGGTCGAACTACATCCTGGCCGCGACCAGATAGTGCGCGTGGTGACCGTGAAAACTAGTGGCGGCAATATAAAACGAGGTGTGGCGCAGTTGTGCAAATTACCTCTAGATTAATTTGTATAGTTTAAGTTAGAGACTTTGCTTGTATTAGATATTTGTTTCTATTGAAAGCTACAAGCTTCCAAGGCGGGCGGAATGTTAAGCCCTAATAAAGCCTAAAGCGGGATTTATAGATTGACGGACTATAAACGTATACCACATGTAGACGCACTGGATACGTAACGAACGGTATGTAAAAATTGTTGCAGTTGTATATAAACAGAACGGAAATTTTGCGCCGCATGGACAGAGGTAACGTACTCGCGACATTCAAATTAACCTAGAAATTATACAAATCATCTACAGCCTGTGACCTATGTTGTTTTGAGCTTTAAATTTTGTATTATACATTCAAAAACACAACATTAAATGACAGCTGATAGCCACGCTGACATCACACAAAATTCTTTCCTTTGATTGGCCGGACGTAAGAACGCACTGTAAAAAGATAAAAGTTGGCCAACTCTTCCGTTCCAGTCCGTTCCCCTTACGTTACGTCATGCACTTACGTTCCTTTATAAACAAGGTACGTAAATTCTGATAGTTGATCTTTCCACAGTGCGTCTACGTTTACAGTCCGTCAAACTATAAATCCCGCTTTATGTTTTATTATTAAATCTGACAACAGTGTTGCACCAGAGAGAGAGAAGAGTTTAAGTTCGCCGAAAAAAGGCACAATTCACACAAGAAGAAAACACACATATACACCCAAACTTTTTTTTTAATAAAGTTATGCAAAAAAAATGATCAAAAATTTGATTATCTAATGAATATAAAAATCGCTATTGCGGCTTTAGGAATAGGAAAGAAATTTTGTTATTTGGCGTATGTATATTTTACAGAATAAAATTTAAATACAAAAAAATGACACGCTTATATCATACAATAAGGGTAGAGGGTGGGGGTGAGTTTGGGAAATATTGGGGTTCGGTTAATTTTGAGTGCGTCATCGAATTTTAAACCCTTTTTTCAGTATGTATACCAAGTTTCATATTTTTTGCTGTATTATTGCCAAATATATTCATTAAAACGTGTTCGAAATTTGTGGACTTTTAATTTTCTTGAAAAACCTCTCGATTTCGGATAACGGGCAATAATACAGAAAAAAATATGAAACTTGGTATACATACTAAAAAAAGGGTTTAAAATTCGATGACGCACTCAAAATTACCCCTACCCTAATATTTTCCAAACTCACCCCCACCCTCTACCCTTACTGTATGATGTAAGGGTGTAATTTTTTTGTATTCCAAATTTTATTCTGTAAAATATACATACGCCAAATAACAAAATTTAATTCCTATTCCTAAATAATACTACTAGTTAATACTACTAGCGACATCTATCGTAAATATTTTGAACTTAAAAATAACTAGATAAGTGACCAGTTTTGTATATGTTTTGAGGTTTGTATACCTGTGAGGAGGCCCCTCTTAAATGTTTATGTTTGTCTCATAATAGTTTCTAGAAAGGTTTACAGTTACTGAATAATATCCTTGAGTGAAAACATTTCTCAGTCAACGATAATATATAAAACTTAATCAATCAAAGACACCATCAGAGACAAAACAACTTTTCCAAACTGACTTGATGGTTATTTGGTAAATCTATAAGGCCAGTTAAGTTGTATATAGATCTCTTTCTGTAAAATGTCAATGAATGTCTAAACGGCTCGCGTTTTGTTTTCGTGATTCGGACATCTTTATAATTTATCAGACAAAAATAAGGTTAGGTTGGAGATGGTGCCATTGACATATAAAGATTATATTATTAGGTCAATGGATTGTGCGAATATTTGAACTACTTTTAAACGTCCGCCCATAGGTCAAATAATAAGAACAAAACGTTTTAGGCGTGTTTTTATGACCAAAATTGTAACATGCGGATCTAAACGTTCTTAGAACGTCGTCTTGTTCCAGATTAGACCAAAGACATGAAAAAGGTAAAAATGAACGTTGAGCGAACGTTGTCTGTCTAACAAAAAATAACTTTCGATTTGCTGACGTCGAGTAGTCATTGGCCCGATCGACTTCGAAGTTCTAAAGTCGGATTAAGTTATGAACTGACGTTGTCGGTGAACGTTGATACAAACAACTGAATAATACCCAAAACCAACGTTGATTTAAGTAAACATTATGTCGGAAGTCAGAATAATGCTGCTTGGGGAGCTATCAAAACTTCAGAGGCTTGCCTGTCTGTGCATAACGAGTGCGATGAGAAGCAGCCCGATGTGGCAATGGAAGCCACTCTTGATTTTCCACCTTTTGCTGCATACATGCTGGAATGCAAAGGGAATTGGAACGAGGGGACCAGCACCCATAGTCATTCCAGAATCACAGATGTAATCACAAACTGGCTTATTGGAATGAAACGTGGTAACAATTAACGACAACCAACCATATATACCATATCCAGCTAAACTGGGACGGGTTGGAAACATGCAGTCAGGAAGGAACGTTGGTGTGGTACTCAGATGGATCTAAAACTGACAAAGAAAAAGGAGCCGGAGTCCATGATATTAGACCCAGGTGCAACGTCCACGCATTGTTGGGGAAGTTTGCATCCGTATTCCAGACAGAAATCTACGCAAAATGAACATCGAAAGGGGGTATAGAGGCCGAAAGATCCTTATACTCTCACATGTTCAGGAAGCACTAATATCTTTATCATGTCCTCCAGATCAGATCTAGACTGAAAAAGTAAACACCTAATTTTTATGTTATGCTATTCCATCAACAAGCAAGCGGTTTGATGAGAATGGATAGGAGGGAATTAAGCCACTATCAGATTTAAATGAAATAAAATTTATTCTGTCTGTTCATTTTGTTATATTATTCAGTTTTTTGAACTTCCAATTTTCATGTTATAGCTATTTCTTCCACAATTAATTGGAGGGGGATGCATTTGAGAGTATTGAGCACAATTATCAAATACTGGTAAGTATAACATAAAATATCTTCTGTCTGTATGATCCTTTAGTTATATTATTTGATTTGTTTAGTTCTCATCAAAAACAAACTAAATTACATATTTCATAGTAATCTTTGAGTAAATGAATAAATTGTCATCAGATGATGCAATTATAAGAGGTTCCACCTTTAAGAAGGGACAAAAAAGGATTTCCCGATGAAAGGTATAAGCATATTTCAAAGGTAAGCAGTTCTCAAACGAGAAAGCTACTGTGTTAGCGAAACGAGCCACGAATATATACAGTGCTATTCAAAAGTCCCCTCCCCCCCTCGTATCATTTGAACGGCTACACTTACATTAATAAAATTTGGAGTATGAAAATAAAGTGTTGTAAACTTCTCTACCAATGGTAACAGTTGACGTAATAGTAATAGATGACGTCACAGTGCCACTCTGGCCAATAATTTTAAATAGGACCTTATGGCAAGTGATATCTCGTTTGAAAGGCATTGACATTGGCTACATAGCCATATTAATTTTGTTTGGGTTTAAACTAATTTTGACGGATAAATTAAATAAATGCCAAAATTATTTTTTCACATTTAAATATTGAAGATTTTTCAGCCGCCTCTGGTTAGTTGTCAAAAAAATTGACGTTTTCAATTTAATAGTATTTGTTGCTTTGCAAAGTTTTTCTAAATAGCTTGAATATTCAATTTTATTATTGTTTAACGAGACGTTTAAGAGTTTACATAGGCAAAATGGTACGTACTCAAGCCGACAAAGTACCAGCTATCTTAATAATTGGTGAATCTGGAAATGATCTCCATGAAGCGGAAGGTTCATCTAATGAGAGATACCCAGATCGCCCTATCTCGAGAACTTATTTGAGAGAGCTTCTTCACAAGTTTGAAGCAACAGGTAGTGTTCAAGATGCCAAACGATCTGGTCGACCAACATTAGTGATGATAAAAAAATTGATATAGTTGCTGAAATGGTAGTAAACCCTACTTCCTCTTCAACTAAAGTTGCGTCTATCTGTGAAGTAAGTAAAAGTACAGTACAGAGAGTGTTGGCTAAAAATGAATTTCATCCATACAAGTTGGAAATGGTGCACCACCTTTCGGATGACGACCCCGACAGAAGACTCGAATTCTGTGAATGTATGACAAATAAAATTAGTCAAAACCCACATTACACAAAAACAATTTGTTTTAGTGACGAAAGTACTTTTTGCCTCAATGGAAATGTGAATACACAAAACGTAAGGTATTGGAGTGACACAAATCCTCACACCTTTCGTGAACAATATACCCAATTTCCAGAAAAAGTATTTTGGGAAACCACATAGTTGGTCCTGTTTTCCTAAATTCAAATTTAAGCAGTGAAGTGTATTTGGAGATGTTACAAAATGCAATTGAGCCGTTAATTCTTGAAATTCTGGAAGATAATCCAGATGAATTCGGCCATCTGGAAATAACATTTAAACAAGATGGTGCTCCTGCACATTATTATGGATTTCTATCATTTTGCAAAATACAGGGTGTTCTATGAATAAACGGTAAAATTTATACCTTCTTATATAATATTATATATAGTATAGGTCGTCAATGCCGTATAAGTTATTTCATTGATTGACGTACCATGACGTCACTTTTACTTTTCCTCCCTAGGGAGGAGAAATACGACTTTGCTCCCTACAATGAGGCCAGGAAATGTATACTTTGGATAGAGGTAGGCGGAAAAAAGTTTTATTTATTGTGTTCTTTTTATATTAAATAAAATATATAAAATTGATGATGTATGCCTTATTTTTCCCACTTCAGGCATTATGTGATAGGTTACAATGATCAATCAAATGTTGAGTTACTTCAAATTAAATATCAAAAAATGGACCATCAATGCCATATTTCAATAAAAGTAAAATTGCAGTAAATTTGAATGTGCCGCCAAAAAGAATAGAATAACTGGAATCTTTTTTTATCAGCGGTAAGCGAAGTTCACAACCATGTCAAAGGTGTTAAAAGTACTGATCCGACTCTCAAGGTGACGCCACCCGTAAAAATTAATTCGCCGTAGGGAGCGCCACGGTCAGATGTCCATCTATGATATAGACTCCTAGGACTAGAGTATCCAAGGGAGGATTTCTCCAACAAGGACATAGAGAAAATACTGTTGGGCTACTTGTATCTTCACATAAACGGTGAAATCAAGATCACAAAAAGCCTAATGGCTGAGGTGCCGAGGTATCTAAGCCTCTGACTGGTGGTGCCGTACCAATCAATCAATCAATGAGAGATGTACTCACTTTATTGAACTATAACCAGAAAAAGAACTCAGTAGAGAAGATAGCGCTAGTGAAATGAATGAAGTTCTATCGGAAGACGCGAGTTGTTAAAATCACTTATTTTAACATCATGTGACGCTATTCGCTTCTTTAAATTTTCTCTTGATGCGCCCCTGTATGCTCCAAACCATCATAGTTGAGCGCTAAGATGTCAAATGGGGTTAATCACCGCTTACCCGGAAAAACCCGAAGAGCAACATGTCACCCCTCGCCTTAAGTACTAACACTGTCCGTTAAGCCATTGAATAACAAGCATGTTTCCTGCTATAGCGTATAAATTGTAGAATTCGGCTATCATGCCATTTTACCTATTTCGCTTCCATATTTCATGCAATATATCTTATACACGAGTAGTGAAGATCTATCAGAAGACGCGTGTGATGTATGAAGTGAACTGGAAGAATGTATTGCAATTTTAGTATATGAGAACAAACCGTTAAAAAATCCTACACAACTGCAGCTGGACATTTGTCCAAACCTCCTCCAAGTCTGAATCAGTATGACTAGTTAAGAAAAGGAGATGTTGGATATTTTACATATCTATGTAAGCTGTTGTGGCTATGGCTCTGGCCTGGCTAAAGCTGGCATTCATGCTGAGTGTCCGCAGTAGGAATTTAAGTTTATTTCTTTGATCGTCTGAAAAGCAGTATATATTTTGAATCCCTATTCTCCTATGAAGTGGAGCACTTGAACACACTGGATGGATTCGACCTTTTTATCCATGTCACTTGATACTAAATAGTTCTCAAAGCGGCATCGTCAGAGCTTCCGGTTTTCGGCGATATTTCCCTCCATTTGCATCATAAGCACGCCGCGACTATCACCCATCTTGTTGGATTCTTTTATTCTGTAGCTAATTTGAACTTAGCCTACTCTCTGGTTATAAATCAACGGTAACTATGACTGCGCCAAGTCCGTTAACTATATTTTAATATAGGATAATTAAAATAACTATATACTTATTTATATTTTAATCATGTACCATGCTACAAGCATGGCTCTCAGTTACCGATCCCTGGTTACCCAGTTACCTGGTTAAACTGATGGCTAATATAGAAGACACGAAGCTTCTGGAATGGAAGTAGATAACATGGGTAATGGTACAAAGATTCAGTACAAGTACCTGGGCTGTTGAGCACAACCCATACGTATGAATTAATGAAAGCATGCCTCTGTGTTGACATCACTGACAGGCGACACTACGCATAACATTAACTGCCAACTCTAGCCAGGGATATAGACCTTTTTTTTCGGGCCGAAGTGGAAAAACTCATGTTCGAAT
The DNA here is from genome assembly GCA_949126875.1 of Lochmaea capreae. NCBI lineage: Eukaryota > Metazoa > Arthropoda > Insecta > Coleoptera > Chrysomelidae > Lochmaea > Lochmaea capreae. The sequence continues at coordinate 22,636,248 of OX421409.1, read as the reverse complement.
GGGCCATATCCATGACCCAGACAGTATTGGACTCATCCCAAGGGATGCCTACCAACCAAACCCACCTCAAAACTCGCCGTTACTCCCGCCTCGGAATCACTACCCTAGCATACTTCGAGACGGGTGGCGGTCCCTCACACACACTCCGTCATCATATCCCTTCTATCACTCCTACGCCTCATGTAATATCAACTCCTTCTCTCCCCCAACATTATATCCACCATGTCCTCCCAAAACACTGCCTCCCCTAGTTCCTTCTCCAATTTCTTCAGCACCTCCTCGTTCAACTAGCATCTAAACACATGTCCCACATCATACTCTACTTCACACCTCTCGCACACTCCATTCTCACTTTTCCCAATCTTGTGGAGGTACCCTACTCTCGACCCATGCCCAGTGAGCACATGTCAAGAAGTAGTTCACCTCCCCGAATTTCCGGTCCATCCAATCTCCTACTCCCAATCGCTCCTTTTAGCGCGCCCTCATACTTCTCCCATATTCTCTCCTTTTCCTCCTCCATCCATTTCTGCATTTACTCTATAGTCGCACCCGTCCAGCGTATGTTCCTGGCTCTAGCATCTAGGTCAAATGGGTATGACCTTGACATCACCACTGCTGTCAGTCCGCCCACTGTCCTGTATCCCCGTACCACCCTCAGGAGTATCCCTGCACCCGCAGGAGTGGCATAACCCTCGTATTCACCCCCGCTCTTTCACCCCACACTTCCGCACCGTACAGCACACTCTACTCTACCGTCTTACCTCTACCACTCTCCTGGCCCTTTCACATTACACAACAATCTCCCCAGCCTTGCTGCTCTTACTTTCACTTTCTGTGCCACCTTCAGCATGTCTGTTTTGAAGAATAATTGGCCATCCAACCACACCCCCAAGTATTTCACAGACTCCTCCATACGAATTCACCTTACCTTCACCATACTTCCCTCGTCTTGCTACGTCCCTTCACTAGCAACCCCACCGACTTATCTTCCGCCACTATCTTCCTGCACATCCTCCCAGCTTTTCTTTCTATCTCCGCCTCACCCTTTGCCGTACATACCAGACATCCATCATCCGCATACTCCGTAATCTCACACCCTCTTCACATACTATCCCACAAACCTCATCAAACACACATTTCCAGAGCGTTGGTCCCAGAACCGAGCCCTGTGGTACTCCTACCTCCGTCTCATATCTTCTCCCTCTCCTCCTCTCCCCGTCAGGTAGTCCTCCACTTAGTTAACCAGCCAGTCCCCTACAACAAGCCTACTACCGCCTGTTTGCTTACACTGTTGAATGCGTTCCCAACGTCGAAGAATACGAGAAGGGCCAATTTCTTGTTCCTCGAATTGCCCTCCCTAAGAGATGCTTGATTTCCCCTGCTGGTTTTCCCTAAAACCCTCATTCCTACCAACTTCCTCCTCGATCCTGTCCTTTATTATCCCCTCCATCAATTTACCCGTACCTTACAGCAGACTGATAGGCCGGTAGTTCCCCGTCCCCTTCTCCTCTCTACCCGCCTTCTTCAGCAGTATCACCCTGGCCACCTTCCATCCTTCCGGGAACTCTTCCTCCCTCAGCACCCTGTTGAATAGTTCCCAAAAATATTCCCCATTGTCATCCAACAGCCTTTTTACTATATCACCTCTCAGACCATCTATCCCTGGAGCTTTCCTTACTTTAATGTTCCTCCCTTCCTCCTGTACTTCCCACTTCTCTACCGGTTCTCTTTCCGAAACCTACCACCACTCCTCCTTCTCCCCCAGTGAACAATTTCCTTATAATCTCCTTCTCCCAATCTTCCTCAAGCACCTCGTCCCTTTACTCCACATCCAAAGCATCTGCCCTCCTCTCTACCCTCTATAATAGTTACCCTATTCCACCCCAATCTAATCTCCCTCTTTTCCAGTAAGGCTCCCGCTTCTTTCCATTCCGTCCTCACTACCGTCATTTTCATCCCGTTCCTCTCCCTTACCACTTTAACTACCCATGTTCCTTTCCAAATCATTGTTTCTATTTTCCTAACCACCCCTTCATCCACCATCTACGGGTCTATCCCTAGTATGTTGATGGTTTTTGTTCCCCTCTCCGCTTCCACCGCCCTAGCTCATGTTACCATTTCCATCTCCCTCAGAATTCTCCTCACCTCAACCGCCTTCTTTGCCTCTATAACCACGTCCCTGTTTTTTGAAACCCTGAGTCTATCGACCCACTCCCCTTTCATCTCTCCCAACCCCTCCTTTTCCCTATCTGCATAAATTATAACTTTCATTTTCCTATCACCCCTCACCCACACCACCATCTTCCTCAGCACCTCCACCTCTATACGCACAAGCCTGAGTAGCCCAACGCTGTCCCCGCTCCTCACCTCCCCGAACAGTCGAGACATCATCTCAAACACCTTCCTCTCATCCCTACAATCTCTCCCTATCCGACAGATCCTCTACCTCTCTAATTCCCTGACCATCTCTTCCTTTCCTTCCACTCTTTTCTTTCTCTTTTCTTTCCACTCTCTTCCTCGTTCCCATTCTCCACTTTCTCCCTTCCTTTCTCCTTCTGTTCCTTATCTTCCAGAGGCAATACCTGCTTCCTTTTCACCTAATGGCAATGAAGTAAGGTAGTTTTTATTGAAGTTCAGATGCGCACTCAAAGGACCCAAAGGACCAACCTACAAAGCGGCACGTCATTATAAGATCTACCATTAGAAATTTAGATATTTTGTTGTTGATATTTCCCTATTTCACAAATATTTCTTTCAATAAGCAAAAAAAATTAGTTATGGGTGATTTGTAAAATTTATAACTTGTTAGTTGGGTTAGTTTTACTCTGTACCGAATTTTGTATAGAGTTGTTCACGTGTGTTTGTTTATTTCATCCGCAAATGAAATATGAATACCGAGAGTGGGTCATGGGCCATCCCTGTAACATTGAAATGGGTTGACAACCAACTAAAATTTATTGACCCATTTAAAAATTATATTTATAATATAATATAATTATATATTGAAAACATCCTCCAATATGAGAACTGACAACCCAAGCCACTTTCCACACGTATCAATTTTGTATAAGTGAATAATATTGTGAATTGGATTTGCTATTTTGGTGATAATCTCTAAAGTATTCCCACATGGTTTTCACTCTTTCGTTCCATTTGTGTAGTTTTCCTGATTATTTGCAATATATTTGCTGTATACATAATTTTAAATTTAATTATTTAAACCGCTCACATCTTTTTCGCAGTTATTTCGACAGTTTTTCAATGATTATTTTTTGACGTTTCTCGAAACCAATAGAAATTTTCAATTTCAACAATTCATATACGTTCTAGCCAATCAAAACATTATTATAGTGGGAATAATGTATTTACATCATTCCAGCGAGAATTATTCAATGTACATTGTTTTTATTGAATGACAACGTATTTTTTTGACGACTACTTCTGAAAGTAGCGCTTTCTGTATTCATTTACGTATCGAAAGTTACATTTTGCAAGTTCCATGTGCTGAAAGTGACAGTTCCGTAATACAAAACACTTTCTGGACTTTCTGGGGTAGACAGCTTTAACAACTTCCTAGATGTAACTGTCCCCACGTCAATGTTGACAGTTCTATTCACACAACCTTCAATTATTATTAATTTCCTTCTTCATCCGGTTCAATAAATAATAATAATTGCCCTAGAGGTACAATTAATATTACTTTTCGCAAATAAATAAAATCTATTAATATTGCAAATAAGTAGGTTACATTCTTAAATAATATTTAGTAAATTGTTTATTAATTCTGTAATAATTAATTATTTTCTCGGGTGAATTTTATTTTAGTAAATATATTTAAATCGTCGCCAAAAAAATGTTGTGTATGCCAAGGCTGAAAGTGTTAGTTTGTTGGACTCGCCTGTTGCTCGACTCGTCCAACAAAGTAGCACTTTCAGCCCTTGGCATAGGTACAAATAACTATTCTTGATCTGACGCGTCTGTCATAAATTTTCAAGAAATTCGTAACCTGAATTTTGTTTATATTGAATCGAGTGATATAAATTTGTTGGAATAAAAATCTTAAGCGATTTTGATTGTAACGTCAAAAAATAATTTATCGAATACCACACGAGAGTTTGATAAATTAGATTATAATTCTCCAGGCATTTTCTCAAACTTGTTGCCATTTCGAAATAGCCACTCGAGCCCTTCGGGCTCTCGTATGTATTGTATGGAAACAAGTTTTCTAGAAGCTGTCAAATTATTTTCAATTTATTCTCACTCTCTTGTGATATACTACAGAAAATAACATTAATAGACCAGGGTAGAAGCCTTTAAAAATAATAAAAAGTGAAAAAAATTGTAGTAGGATGAAACCCATTGAAAAAGGAGGAGAATATATTATAAAAATGAAAGGAAAAATAATTTACGGGCGATCTGAAGTCGGGAAGGGGTGAGTTTTTAAGAGTAAAAAAACGTTTTATCTCGATTTCGGGCAAAACTACAAGTCCTATGGAAAAAATTCAAATGGCAAAGCTGTACGTAATAAAAATATCTACAACTTTTGTGTTCAACTTTTTTCACATAACCTGAAAATTTATGAGGAAGATTCAAAAAAACAAGATTTTGGTTTTTATCATTTACAAAAAAAATTTTTTTTTTCACTGTAATTTATTTGATTTGAACTATTTATTTTTTCACCTTATTTTGACTTAATATTGAAAAAGCACCCTAATTTTCGATTGAAAATTAGGGTGCTTTTAGTAAGATTTACATTTATTTTCATACATTATGAGATTTTCTACATTCAATAAATCAAATTTTTAATTGAAAAAAATTGCAGCAGTCACTTTTTTTAGATGAAATATAAAAATGGCATTTAAAAAATTTTTTGGAATTCGAGTTTTTTTCGATTTTTTTGTATTTTCTGAGATTTACTATAGGAATATATTTTTGTGTACACCTTCAGAAAGTAGAGATTTCAACGAACAGAAACAGTATTATTATTTACTTCACAGGGTATAGACGTGATTAACGGAGTGCGATAAAAAGTAGTTTTGAACAATAAAACAAATTTAGTTTAGTTAAAATAAATAAGTTGAAGTACATAACTTTAGTAGGTGAATTTAAGTATTATGAGTAACCAATCGGACGGAGATCCTCCCGATCCAGGTATTCAGGATGGATTTCTAGGTTTTGATAAAGATGAACAACAAAATAAACAAGTTATGGATATTGATAATTTCTCGAACGGTAATGTAAGAAAAAATATCTCAACTTTAAACAAAGTGAGTAATGAACAAATTACTACATTTTTTGAAAATATTACAAAACATCCAAATGATAGTAAAAACAAAGAAAACAAATGCAAAAAACCTGACCACGAAACTAATTCCAACACAATCATTAGTAGGACACAAAAAAGAGAAGTATACTTATTTAAATCTACAGATACAGGTCCGTACTCAGTATATATTGAAAACATTTCTGAAAATTTCAATGGAAAATTAAGTGCTATGAAAATTGGAGAAATAATATACAAATATCACTTAGAAATTAACAACCAAATAAAATCAATAGAATCGATAGGTAAAAATAGAATTAGAATAAATTGCAAAGATTTTAACAGTGCAAATATCCTAGTAAAATCTTCAGAACTGTCAAAGAGCAATTTGGTTGCGTTCATCCCAAGATTTATGTTACACAGAAGAGGCTTAATTAGACAAGTTGAACTAGAGTTTCAGATGAATACATTAAAAATAACATCAAAGAACATTATTTGCATTGTAGGTTCAAAGTAGAAGCAGCAAAAAGGTTGTCCAGAAAAGTAGTATTGCCAGATCAAACTATCAAATATGTTCCAACTGGAACTATACTAGTTACATTTAAATCGCAAACTTTACCTAAATATATCGAAATTAACCACGTGATATGTGAGGTTGAAACATTTGTGGAGAAAGTGGTTTTGTGTTACAATTGTTTTAGATATGGTCATCTGGGAAAGCACTGTAAAGGATCCATGAGGTGTTTAAAGTGTAAAGATAATCACGCTACAGATAGTTGCTCAGACATATCAACCCCTAAATGTTTCCACTGTAACGGATCACACTATACCAATGCAACTAACGAATGCCCCGAATTCAAACGACAAAAAGAAATTAAAAAATTAATGTCTGAAATGAACGTATCATACAAAGATGCAGACAAACAAACACCAAAAAAAACATTTGCAACAGTTACAGCGACTGACCCAGCACCTCCTAGAAGCTCATCTTATTACACTCAAACAATAATAAAAAATCCCAAAAGAGCCAGACCCAGTTCACCGAACCTCACATTAGAAACACATAAAAAAATTATAGCTCCATTCAGCCTACCCTCCACCTCTGGGGGAATCTCCCAATCAGCTACATATTTATCTAATCTCAGACCTCGACAGCAAGAAATAGATGAAGATGTAAAAGAATTAATAAATACACCTCAATTCTTGGAAATAATAAAAACAATAGCTGAAAAACTTAAATCCAAAAATACTTACGATATACAGGAATTAGATTTGTTTAGTATACTCAAAAACGAAAAAGAACGAACCTATAATAGATATAACAATGGCGGAACTTAAAATTTGCCAATGGAATTGCAGGTCTGCAATTTCTAATAAAGAGAATTTATCAAAGCTTTTGAGTGATACTAATGCAGATATAGCATTGTTATCAGAAACTTGGTTCAGGCCAGGAGTCTTTGTCAATTTTCCCTTTTACAATATTCTCCGCTCCGACCGTCCTGACGGAAGGGGTGGGGTAGCTATTCTAATAAAAAAAAAATTAAATATAGAGAAGTATTTTTACCTGTTTTTCCCGACATACCAAATAAATGCGTAACTATTAGTTGTGATTCGTATAGAATTACTTTTGTATCCTTATATATAAAACCTGCTACAGATATTGATGAAAATTTGTGGAATTCCTTTTTTTCATCCATACCGCCTCCATTTGTTGTTGGAGGAGACTTTAACTCTCATAACCAAGCATGGGGTTGTGAGTGGAATGACAACTATGGGAACACACTTTTAAGCAGTTTAGAAGATAACAATCTCATATGTCTAAATGATGGATCTTCCACTTTAATTCAATACAATCTGCATTCAAGAGCCAGCGCCATCGACTTAACAATTACTAGCCCACAGATATCACACTTATTCCAATGGAAAACACATGACGATCCTTGTGGTTCTAATCATTTACCAATTGTAATAAACTGCTTCATTAAGCCAAATAGTTTCAATTTCAATAATGGCAGAAAATGGAAAATATTAAAAGCAGATTGGAGTAAATATACAGAAACCAGTGAAGAAATATTTTCAAACATTATAGAGGATCCAAAATATGAAGACGTAATAAACATTATCAATAAAATCGCATCAACTACGATACCTCAACAATTAGCCAAAACAATCAAATCAAGAGGAAAGCTGTGGTGGAATGATGAATGTGAAGAGGCAGTCCAGAAAAGAAAACTCGCGTATAACAAATACAAAGAGAATCCTAATCTCGAAAATATAATGGATTTCAAACACAGCGACGCCTTAGTAAAAAAAATAACAAAAAAAACGAAAAGGGAATCTTGGAAGAATTATTGCAGTTCTATTAACAGTGGTACCACTATTAAAGAAGTGTGGCAGCGAATAAATAGATATAGAGGTAGAAGACAGGAAAATTACCAAACTATTGACGAAGATGATGAGTGGGTGCACGAGTTTCATAGTAAGCTGGCTCCAGATTGGGTACCGAAGATGGAAGATGGTATGGAAGTACCTGAAACACCAAATGATTTTCTGCATAGAACATTCACGATAAACGAACTACTTATAGCTCTTAAGAAAAACAACAACTCATCACCGGGAAAAGACCAAATACACTACCCTATGTTAGCTAATCTAAGCAGAAACTCACAAGAACAAATCCTCAGACAGTTTAATAACATTTGGACCCACCAATCCCCAATACCACAAGATTGGAAAGATTACATAATAATACCAATAATAAAAAAGGACAAACCACGTGATAATTACCTATCATACAGACCCATATCCTTAGCATCTTGCATCTTGAAGACGTATGAACGGCTAATAAAAAATCGCTTAGAATTTTGGTTAGAAAAAAACCAATTATTACCAAAATCACAATACGGTTTCAGACGGGAACGATCAACACAAGAGAGTTTAACCAATTTGGTCACTGATATCCAAATAGCTTACACTAAAAACAATTCAGTTTCGGCCGTATTTCTGGACATAGAAGGAGCATACGATAATGTAAACCTTGATATTTTATCTACAAAAATGATGGCTCTTGGAATACCAAAGACAATCATTATGAATATTGTAAAAATATATTCAACACGCCGGCTCTATATCAGAACTAGTACAGGCCTCACTGATATGCGTCAAACACAGATAGGTTTACCCCAAGGAAGTATCTTGAGCCCACTGCTTTATATAATATACACGCAGGAATTAGAAGGTTTATTAGGAACAGACACTAAAATATTACAATTTGCTGATGATATATGTATCTATGCAGAGTCAAAACAAATAGATAGCTGTAATAATACCCTTTCCCAGAATATAGAAAACATTAAAAAATGGACCGAGAAAGTTGGTCTGAAAATATCAGAACAGAAATCCAAAGTCTGTACTTTTACAAGAAAAAGGTACAATCCACCATGCTACATCAAACTGTCAGCATTCAATATCAAATATGAAACAAATGTCAAATTCCTAGGTATATATCTTGATATGAAACTTAACTGGAAAAAACACATTAACTACATTACGACAAGAGCAGCAAATGCGATTAATATTTTAAAGGCAATATGCGGACAAAAATGGGGAGCAGACCCTAACGTAGCAATTTTACTCTTTAGATCCCTAATAAGAACAATATTAGACTATGGTTCATTATTCTATCATAACAGTTCCAAAACGCAACTAGGAAAAATTGAAAACATAAAAAATAGAAGCATACGAATTTGCGGTGGATATTTGACCAGTACCCCTATAAATATACTCGAAGCTGAATTCCGAGAACCACCATTGGAAATAAGAAGGCTTTTACTAGCTGGGAAATTTACATTAAAACTCATAGCTAAAAACAACGAAATTATAGAGAAATTGGAAATTTTATCACAATTAAGCACTAGCCACAAATACTGGTCTCACAAGAAAAAACCTCTATTGATAGAATCATATAATCAGCTCAAGGAATATAAACAACTCATACATCAAACAGAAAGCTTTGCAAGTCACATACCACAATATGAAATATTTGATAATTCCCCGCACATTGACATAGATATACCACAAAATGACCAGAATGGATACATATTGAATCAGGAAATAAACTGCAAATGGACAAATTATGAACAATTATACACAGATGGATCGGTCAATCAAAGTAATACTGGATGCGCAGTATATTACAAAAACAAAAATAGAACTAAGGCATTCAAACTTCCAGAACACAGTTCAATATTCACAGCAGAACTCACCGCAATAAGAGAAGCATTAAAAATGTGCTTAAACGCATGTGAGACTAATTTCGTGATTTTCACAGATAGCAAAAGCTCACTAGAAAAAATAAAAACCACATCAATTACATCAATTAAAAATCACATATTAATTGATAGAGTTCTTACAATAGCCTTTTTGGTGTGCGTCATCGTTTGTGACGTATATCCGGGTTTTCGGCATGTCGTTTATTATATTTGCTATATTGACATTTAGCTAACCTTAAATTTGAAAAATGAAATGATCAGGATCGTATTCAGCCATATTCGAAAATGATATGAAATTAATAATACTTGGGATATGAAAACACTGCAAAACAAAACAAATTGTATATTCAATTTACATATTAAAATAACTTTACATTAGTAAATATAGTCCTGCAAAAGAATTAATTAAGTTTTATGGAAAAAGGTATTCTTCACTTATAATTCTTATTGTTAGTGAATTTCATTTTTTTATTTGTTTAAATGTGGCCACTGTCTTATTGATGTCTTTACTGACCTCATGTACTTGATCTTCATTAAAATATGTACAGGTGGTGTATTGAAAATTTATGTATATATGTATTTTGACATTCACTGAGACCTAAAAGATCTATTGGGCCCCCTTACTTCTACATAGTTTCTGAGGAGAGTCTCAGGAGTGTTGTTAAAAGCTCCTTCTATGTCCAAAAATGCACATACTACAGTTTCTTGGTTGTCTAAGGCACCTCGGATATATTGAAAATTTAACAAAATAGATATTATTCTATAGCTTTTTGAAGCTACGACTTCTATCTTCAGTTACACGTTTAGTAGAAAACAAACATAAACATAGTAAATAGTCAAGAAACCAACCAACTAATAAAAAATTAAAAAGAAGAGGATTATGAAAGTTCAATTTTCGCAGTCATCTTCCCATAAGTCCCAATCTGATTCACATTCCGACTCATTCAAATCAACAATTACAGGCGTCAATAATTTTTGCTGTTTCCCAATATTCCTCTATAATGTTTTGGGTATGCCTAACATATTTTTTCCATTTTTCTGGTGTAACCTACAATAATATAAATATAATTAAAATACAGTCTTCAGGACTCCCAAAAAAAAATCAAAATACTGGCAGTACGGCAGAAACGTAAACTTATTTGTTCATACCTGCTCAATTGCCTCTTGCCAAACATTTATTATTGTTGCTGCAGTTACACGGTCAACAGAGGTTATCTTAGCATCGTAATACCGTTTGAGCTCGGACCAAACCATTTCTATTGGATTGAACTGGCAATGGTAGGGAGGTAGTCTTAAAATACGATGACCGTGCTGAAGAGCCAGTCTATCTAATCTATAAAACAGCACGCTTACATTAACACTGTTGAGCCTTACCTCCTACAATAAATTACATACTTGTATTCTTTATCCGGTATATGTTTCTTCACAATTTTCATAATTTCATCTTTCATGCTAGATGCTGGAAAAGGTATACACCTTTCTTGTAACCAACTAATTAAAGATTGCTTAGTCCAAGATGAATGCCATTTTTTGCCAAATTTGCTACAGTCGGCAAGGATATTCCCAATGCATCTGAAACACAATAGATAAAAATAAAATATTTAAACAATCCTAATGAAATAGGATTAACTTGATTTATATTAATTTCACTTATTGTTATATAAAAAATACTTACTTGGTGCACTGAAGTTAAAGGTATCAATGGTTTACCAGCTTCTTTTTCTTAATAACTTTCAAAATTAGTTGCTGCTCTTTTTCCGTGTATCTAGGCATATTTTTGTATTATTTAAGAAATAAAATGCTAACAATAATATTAATATTCACTTTCCATAAATAATCATGAACAACAAAGTACAGACCTGACGAGAACTGTCAGTGGGACATTAGAAAAAGACGTAACCTACAAAGGGAATGTCTACATAGAATTTTGAACGATATAAATTCGCCCGATTGATAGGTCGCGCTTGCACGTAAACTAAACATCAACCAATCAAATTTTTCTGTCAAAGATTAGGGTTAACGTTTGTAATACGTTTAAACAGTTCATTATTGTGATATTTTGATTAGGATTAATCACAGACCTGCCTTTTTTTCCATTTCTTTCACCGTAATGTGTTAGAAGGGTATTAACAATCGATGACGCACACCAAAAAGGCTATTGTATGAACTCTATACTGACTCTTCACCACCGGATAAAACTTGAAAATAAAAATATTTCTTTAGTGTGGATTAAAGCACATGTAGGTATTAAGGGCAATGAAAAAGTAGACTTGTTAGCAAAGTCCGCTGCAGAACACGGACAAGATATAGAAGGCTTTAAAAACCCATTTACAGATTATTTTTCGATACTCAGAAAGCAAATGAAAGAAAAATGGAACACAGGTTTCCAAGAAAGCATCAAAGGTCAATTTTATAAAACAATACAACCAAATATTCCCAAAGAAGTATGGTTTAAAAGATACCTAAGCAGGAATATCATTACAAAGATAAACAGAATGAGGAGCAACCATGCCATGTACCCCGAGTATCAATATAAAATTGGATTAGTAAATAGTCCAGACTGTACATGTGGTACTATAGGAAACCTAAAACATGTCATCTAAGAGTGTCCTAACAATATCTTACACATCAACAAACTCTTCCATCAGTTAGTCCAAAAAAAAATCCCATTGCCAATTAACCTGGAATATCTACTGAGCAATCAGGAATGTTTCACTGATTTACATCAATATATAAATGACGCGGGTATAAGACTGTAAATGTAGAAAAAGTCTGAGTTTACCAGTCTTATGTTTACTCATCGAAGGATTAACACCAGTGTACCTGGAAAATTGACAAAGCATATACTAATATACTAATAATGAAGGATTCGCTTGAGTATTATTTACAAGATACGAAGATTTGGCCAGTTGGCAATAGCCAGTGCCATTAACCGAGGAAAAAAAAAAAAAAAAAAAAACGAACAGAAAGCACACCCAATTGAAAATTAGGGTGTTTTTTTCGATATTAAGTCAAAATAAGGTGAAAAAATAAATATTTCAAATGAAATAAATTACAGTGTATTTGGGACATGAAAAGGTAAGTTTTCACCAAATTTTGTGAAAAGAGATTTTTTTGTAAAGATTAAAATAAAAAAACAAAAACTTGTTTTTTTTTAAATTTCCCAGTCATATATTTTTAGGTTAATCGAGATACACCATTTTTTACCCTTAAAAACTCACCCTCTTCCCGAACCCCAGATCACCCCTAAAATTATTGTTCCTTTCATTTTTATGTTATTCTCCACCTTTTGCAATGGGTTTCATCCTACTATAATTTTTTTTGGTTTAAAAAATTATCAATCCTGGTCTACAATACCCATTGAGGAATTTAGAATCAATGTTCACTAATCGCGACTTTTGTGTGTATTTTTTTATGAAACTCAAGCTAGCATAACTCTTTCAATTTTCGTCCGATTTGAATGAAATCATTGGTATTATTTTGTGCAGTTCTTGCCATCACAAATTTTGCCCTTTAAATAATCGTCTTGTAAGAGGCTTGCACAAAACAAAACTGCAAAACTGTAGTTTCCCAAACTCGATTTTTAAAAATTGAAATTTGAACCCTAACTGATTCAAATAGGTACTTTCAAATTTATTCGGAACAAATATATTCTCGTAGCATCTATAAGAATACATCAGATAATATATTCAACCTTCTGGGAGTGATATACCAAAAGTATGCAAATACAAATTGACTATTTTCAATACTTTTTGCCAAAAAACTTACCACAAAATTTGTACAAAATAATAGCATTGGCTATATTGAAATAGGACGATATTTCAAAAAGCTATCTGTTTAGTTTAAGGTTGGCACAACTTTTAATAGAAAATATATAAATGCACAAAAGGATTAGTGAGAAAATTTGCAAAAAATAGCAGCAGTGATTTCTTTGAAATTGGTTGACAATCAAAACAGCTGTGCTAGCATGAGTTTAAGGTAACACAACTTTCGGTAAAAAAATATGTATCAGTGAACGAAAGTCGTGATTAATGCACATATACACATAAATTAAGTACATATATAAATTATCAATAAAAATATCTGTTCTTGAACATCCAGAGCATGGCCTTGTGAACTATGATTACTGATCCGGGAAAATGGGGTCGAAAATCTAGCTAGCCTAACATTATTTATTTATGACTAAGGTTTGTTTGAAGCAATGAAAATAGGAAGTTGATGAAAATTAATATTATATAGGTAGTTATCTATTCAAACATATGTACCTATATACAAGGTGGTCAATTGTAACAAACCACATCTCAAAGTTGTTAATGTTCATAAAATGAACAGCGATTGAAAAAAATATATCTGACAGTTTGCGCCCATTTTAAATTTTCAAAATTTAAAAACACCAACTTTTTGAAAACATGTCCTATATATTTCCTTATATTATCACCTTGATTTTGTCACAAACAACCTTTAACTTCAAGAGGCGCTCCAAAAGATCAGTTCTATATTCCTAAGATATTTCATTAATTTATGAAACTGGAAATGCCAAAATAATATCTGGTAAGCATGCTATAAAAATATGTTTTACTGTAAATGATGCTGGTTATGGCATTGAGGTTCAGGTATAAGTAAAAATTATGCAAAGTAATTTCCAACTATTTGTTTTTATTTTTGAAATACCTCAATATGTTATAAAATAATTTTGTACACATGCTATATGGTTCGAATGAAACAAAAACAAATTATTGAAATAACTGTTATAATATATTTCCATAAGAAGACAAATAATCAAAAACTATTTCTGGACCTCTGAACCGAGAACACACAAAAAATAAAATCACCAACACCAAACAAAACATAAATAGATATTGTCAAAATAAGTATAAACTTGAGAAAATAGTATCATTACAATTTGCATTATTTACTTTACACAAATTCTCGTCTTAATAACATTATGACAAGAAGAGATGAACATATTATTTTACAATATTATATATTTATTTAGAAACACACCGTTTTTATTTTGAATATAAACTACCATAGCTTAAAATATAATAACTGTGTTACGAATTTTAAAAGCGCAATAACTGTTGTTATTAGTACCTACCAGTATATCAGTCCGTAAGTTATTATATGGTAAACCTTAGCACTATTTTATCGGAAATAAATCATGTGATTGATTAAAAAAAAATGGTGAGAAATCCCTACAAACAGTTACTGTGCTAAGTGCCTTCTTGTTTTTAAGACAGAGAAAAGTAATTCAGATCCAAAAAAATCAATATCTCAATTTCGAAAAGCTCTACAAGTAACAGAGACATGAAACTCAAAAATAGACTTCAATTTTTACTCGAATGGAGTATCTATCTAAACATTTGCCATCAAAATTACAACTTAAAAAAATAAAGTTTTTAGGGGCAATACAAAAAGGATTGATGATCAGGACTGATGATACGTCCAATTCATTGCTTTAGCAACGCACTGGAATTGGTCTGGCCCGTGGTGTATGTTAATTATCGGTTAGTGTCCCAGCCATTTGATCATTTAAGATTTTCACATTCAAACGGATCATTAGTTGCGGTGTTAATACAGTGTTGTGTCAGAGCATATTCTCAATGTTTTCACTGATCTGTTTTTAGGTATGTGCAACGTAAAATAGAAAAATATCGTTTTGATACAGTGCTATTAATAACAGCAATAGAACAAAAACCATTTATTGTATATGGGATACATCTTCACATGAAATGGACATCCGAAAATACATAACGAATTTACAATGCAGTGAAACTCTTGTATACTTTTCAAATACATTTGACGACTGATAATCCGAATGAATGTGAAAGCAATTTTTTCGAACGATTTTATATCATCATTGATCATTGGTTGTTTCTGAAACGGGCCTTACAGAATGTAATGAACATATCAAACATGTTTTCAGAAAGTATAAAATCAAACTTATATTCAAATGTATTATTAAGTTGGCCTAAGTTATATAAATATATTCGAACAAGGTAAACTTGACAGCAAAGGTTTTCAACGTCTAAAAAAATATAGGTACTGCACTGATCGAGTTAAACTTGATGACTAATATTCATTTACATTAGGATGTACGATGACACTCCCTATCTGCGAACAGTGGAATGTTCCACCAACTCACATTGAAAGGTATCCCCTTGCTTGACAACGGCGTCTTCCATATAGATACGCAACCAATATTATCACCACTAGAACTGCTAGTACACAACCTACTACGATCGGTACTACGTCCGATGTTATACTTGACGTTTCGCAGTCGATAGCTAAAAATATGGTAATTTTAATATACATAATAAACACTTAAAACATAGAATGATGCAAAAATCCATTTTTAGTGATCGACAAAATTAAAAAATTTGTAATTTTTGGTATTTTACGAAGCGAACAATTGTGTTATTTTTTAATTCACTTGGAAAAGAGGTATAAAAATTCAGTATTTGCAGAAAAAAGCAATTCCTCCACAAGGTGGTAGGAGATTCAAATCATTCTATAAGTATATAATGGTGACTTGACATGAGTATCTAATATGCTAAGAACATAATTTCAATCTTTTGAAATTAGAACTTTCAGATCTGTCGTTTTAGTTATCAATAACACATATATTCCAAATAAATAGTTGATTTTTATTATGTGTTATATACATTATATTTACTCAAACTAAAATGTGCGATTTCATCATACTTTTTGGATTAATCGTTTCATGCAAGATGGGATGAATACCTTTCAGCCCTTATTGAGTTTTCCAACAGTCTTATCCATATTTAATCTAATTTTGTAATTTTATAGTACAAGAAATTTAAATTATATACAGGGTGATTCATTAGTAAATTTTGTAAATCCTCAAGGATATCTATTGTTATTTTATCAACATCGTCAACCTGACAGTTTATTATCAAAAATTGAGAGATATTGAAATTATTGATTTGTATAACAACCAAATGGATATAGAAGAATCAGCAAATATCGCTGGTCTGTCACCGCTGCCAGAAATATCAAGGAAAAGGTATGAAGCCATGTATCAATACTTCAAGAAATGACGGCTCCTGCAGTTTCAAAATCCGTGCTTTTGGCGTACTTTCACGAAAAATCTGCGGTATTAAAGTCTCCATCATGCTTATACGTCGAAGACAGTAGAAACGTTTACCGAAAGCTTTCACCAAAACTTTAAAGAGTGTACTTTAATAATTACTGGCTGCAATTCCCGATATTTTAAATATTAATAGTACTATAGTATATTATTAAACGAGCAATTTATGATAGCCATTACTCACGCAGGGTCCCGAGTCGTAAGCGAGGGGCGCAAGTCGCCCGAGTGAGTAATGGCCATAAATTGCGAGTAGAATACTATACTTTGTCCACGACCCTAGATCGTTGAATGTATTCTTTACAGGGTGTTCAGAATTTTCAGTTTAATTTTTAGATCATTCAATGTGTAATAACGCGCTTATTTTAAATGGAACACCCTGTATTTTAATAATTCACCATGTTTAAAAAAAAATGTTCTTTTTCGAATGGTATAAGGGTGTCCTATACCTACGTATTATACTTTTCGAGTAAAATACAATTTTCTTAAATAATGGTAAGTACTTGAGTACATAATCAAACAAAAACACATTTTTAATAGAGCAAATACATAAATACTACAAAACGAACAAAAAATTACTGTAATGGATGCTCAAAATGCTTGCAACACGTGATTCTAGCTTCCAACGATTTACTTACAATATTCAACATATCGGGTGTTATAGACGCGAAAGCGTTCGAAATTCTTAATTTCATATCATCTGGAGTAGTAGGGGCTGTAACATACACAATATTTTTTAATAACCCCATTTGAAGAAATCCATCTTGGTCAATTCTGGTTAGTGATGGGGTACTCGAGTACTAAGAATCGGAATGTTCTCGATTCTCAAGAGTACTCGTTAGTATTCGTATACTCACAGTGAAGTATTCGAATACTCTCAGTACTTGAATATGTTTTCATGGAAGGCAAAGATAGACTGTACGGGACAGGAGCGCACTTCATTATTTGAATGAATAACAAAATTTCATTAACATATATTCAATCTTATACTCAAGTTACATAAAAAACAAATAAAAATAAACTCTAACAAATAAAATATCACTGAAAACGAGATAAAGAGAGAATATATTCAGAAAAAATGGGATGCGAAGATGTGGAATCGATTAATTAAATAAATCTACATCATATTTCGTTCAAATTTTATATATAAATAGTGGGAGGTGATAGAAAATTCTTTCTTTGTATTCGAGTACTCAGTACTCGGTAAATACTCGAGTATTCGAGAACAGAGTACTCGATTCTTGAGAGTATTCGAGAACAGAGTACTCGATTCTTAAAATCTTTCGATTCTCCCCAACACTAATTCTGGTGACCTAGCTGGCCAATTATAAGGACCGCCTCTACTTATCCATTCATTTCTAATTTTTCTATTGAGGTAGTTCCTAACAGCACGTGAAAAGTGAGCAGGAGCTCCGTCCACATTTTCTTCCGGATCCTAAGTGGTAGGATTTCGAGAAGGATCTAGAAGTCTTTTTTCAAAAAACTAAAAAATGTTCTTCCATCCAGGTGTCCGTCAAAAAAATACGGTCTGATAACATACTCGCCCACGATCACTCCCCAAACCTTTACACTCCATCGGTGGTGATGTTTGTTTGCTATATCGTAATAATGAAAAGTATGCCTATTAACTAACCCATTATTGTGGAAAGTAGATTAGTCAGTAAACAATACATAATTAAAAAAATCAGGATCTTCTCAAACTGTATCCGAATTCCATAAACAAAAAAAAATTAAACGTTTATCATAATCCTGTTGTGTCAACTGCTGGTGTAGTTGAATATGATACGGATGGTAGCGATTTTTCTACACACACTCATTTGACTTATTCCTAATTCACTTTTCTAGAACTGGTATTAGGATTTTCCGTAACCGACAGCAGTACATCAAATTCGTTGGCGTTGTCGCCAGTAATTGGTTTAGTTTTGTTCACCTTCTCGTATGCAACGCTATCAGTATCACGGAATCTATTGAGCAGTCTTTCGAACACTTCCTTCTTTTGGTGAATTCTATCAGAGTACTTTTGAACATAAACTGTAGATGCTAGGAGACAATTTTCTAAATATTCCCCAATACAAACTATCATGTCGACTCTTTCGTTAAACGGATACTGCCTCATTTTTAGTAGCCATACAATTTGAAACCAACACAAGATTGTTCAGAGCATTAACAGAGAAATATCATAAAATGATATTAAGTTAGGTACCGACTGGATTATGTATGCATTTTTTTGTTTTAAATTCGATTTACCATACAATTTAAGAAAATTGTAAATTGCACGAAAAGTATAATACCTAGGTACACCCTGATAACATTCGAAAGAGGAAATTTTTTTTAACAAGGTGAATTATTAAAATACAGGGTGTTCCATTCAAAATAAGCCCGATATTACACATTGAATGATCTAATAAGACACCTGAAAATTCTGAACACCCTGTAAAGAGATGTTTAGTACTCAATCGTGGAATTCATTCAACGAATGTCCAACTATTTAGATGTAAGAGAAAATTTGCTTGAATTTGTTATATCAATGAGTTATTAATTTTTTTTGAAATTGTAATGGATGGTATCATCCTTAGATACTTTGGTAGGTTATACGTGTGGAAGGGCCTCTGACTAGGTGGTGTTGCTGGTCACTTGGAGGATCATCTCAAGAGGAATGAAACAACTACTTCTAGCACTGGGATGTGTTTGATTTATTTACTAAATACATTACCCTACTTACTAAACTAATACTATGCATAAGTACCTAGCCGTATAGCATACTTATACGTAATGGTTAATAATTACTAGTAGATGACTATTAAACTATATAGAATAGTCTACCTCAAGTAGTCTACATGGACTTCTCCTTTTATCAATACTGAATGTATATTTATATAACAGCTCAAGTTCGAGCGAAACATATAAACATATAATTGTTTTTGTCTTGCACCACGCTTTGAACTTGACACTGATTAGATGTATCTACTGCTAATTGATCGACCTCCTGGTTTCCTTTTATACCAGAGTGAGATGGAACCCATAGAAATGAGACGTTCTTTTGGGTAAGACGGATGATTTCCATTTCACTTTTTATTCGTGTGAGAATAGGATGTGAAGGGTAAAGTTGTTTTAAGCCAAGTAACGCACTCAGTGAATCTGTTATGATGAGAAACTTGGTTGCTGTAGAGTATTTGCACATTTTTATGGCTTACAGAATTGCAGTAGTTTCTCCCGTGAATATACTACATTGATTCGGTAGTCGGATGGCAGATTTGTTATTTCCACAGATATAAGCTGCTGCAATTCCATTGTGATTTTTTGAAGCATCTGTATAGATTTGCAGGGTTTGAAGGTATTTTGATATAATTTCCATGGAGAGGTTTTGTAGGAGACAGGGGTTAGTTGAATTTTTTGGATTTTGAGTGAGGGACGTATTAACATCTGGCTTCTGGGACATCCAGGAGGGAAAGTTGGAGTTTTGTTGGAGCGATAATTTAAATTGTTCAAATTCATAGTTAGTTCGTCTCACTCTTTCTCTAAAAGGGAGATTTTTTGTTGGCTTGGAGTCGTATATTTCGTCGGGAGGGGCGTTTGTAGGGAAAATGACTTGGAATGCATTATTGTTGGGATAAACAGAAATTTTTGCAGTATAGTTTAAGGAAAGGATTTGTCGACGTAAGTACAGTGGAGGTTCGTTTGCAATGACTAGTAGACTGCTGGTTGGGCTGGTTCTGAAATCGCCAAATACACATCTAAGTGAAGAAGTTTGAATGACATCTAATTTTTTTAATAATGTTTTCTTAGCGGTATCGTAGCAAATGGAACCGTAATTTAATTTACTTCTTATCAGTGATTTGTATAGGTTCAATAGGCTGATTGTACTAGCTCCCCATGTTCGGTTTGATAACATTTTTAACAGACTTATTCGGGATTGGCATGACTGTTGAAGGACTTCTATGTGTGTTTTCCATTTAAGAGAACAATCTAAAGTAAGACCAAGAAAATTTACTTCTTCTACCCGCATTAGTGGAGTTCTATATAAAATCAGATTAAAATTATGGGTGTCTTTTCGTTTGTCAAAAATCACATAGTGTGTCTTTTCACTTGAAAATTGGAATACTGTTTTTTGTGACCAGTTTTCGATTTCATGGAGGCAATCTTGAAGTAAAGTGAAGGCGAACTTTGTGCTTCTACTTCTTGTACTTATGATGAGGTCATCTGCATAAAGGCAAATTTTGATGGGAGGTTTTATCATTTCGGCTATGCTGTTAATTGCAGTAAGAAAAAGTGTGGGACTAGAATAGCCATTTTTGAGAGGTCTTGTAGTTGAGATAGACCATTTGATCCGACTTGAATAGTTCTGTTGTTGAGAAAATTATTTATGAACGCTAGCATGTTTCCTTGTAAATCCCATGTCTGTAGTGTTTTTAAAAAATTATATTTCCAGGTTGTATCAAAAGCCTTATTTAAATCGAAGAATATAGCGATTACTTTTTGGTCATTCAAAAATGCATTGTGTAATTCACTTTCAAAAGATATTAGATTATCAATTGTCGATCTACACTTTCGGAATCCACTTTGATAGGGTGTTAAAACATTTTTATTTTAAAGATGCCAGATACCAGATGGAAGAAACATGTCAATGCGCCGAAAGCTGTGCGCACTCGAGCTCAAAATATTGTCACACAATTGCCGGGTGTAAAAGGAGAAGCACGTCGGAGAAAAAAACCACTAGAAATTTGGAGTTTATTTTTTACGGCAGATATATTAGAACTAATTGTTGAAAATACAAATAAATACATAATATCGAAGGCATATAACCCATCCTACAGAACTGCTCGTAAAACAGACGTGACTGAGATTAAAACCCTTATTGGGTTATTATACATTTCAGCAGCGAATAAGAGCAACAATCAGAATGCTGGTGACCTTTTTAGAACAAATGGCTTGTCAATGGAAATATATCGCCTAACTATGTCGTTGGAAAGATTTAGGTTCCTTTTGCGTAATCTACGTTTTGATGATAAGATAACCCGAGAAGATCGCACAAAATTAGACAAGTTAGCTGCCATCAGGGATTTTTTTGATAAATTTACCGCTGAGTTACCAAAATCCTATTCAATGTCCCATTTCACTACAATAGATGGAATGCTCCTTGGTTTTCGCGGCAGGTGTGGTTTTAGAGTTTATATGCCGAATAAACCACTAAAATATGGTATAAAAGTATATGCATTGACTGATACAAAAATGTTTTATACCACATCCATCAAAGTATATGTGGGAAAACAACCAAACAGCCCCTTCTTTGTCGATACATCAAACATGGCTTTGGTTCCACGCTTGTGTGAATCGATAAGAGGTACAAAGAGAAACGTTACTATGGATAACTTTTTTACCTCCCCAGATTTGGCAAACAAACTTTTGAATGATTATAAGCTAACCATACTAGGGACTCTTAGAAAAAATAAAAATGTAATTCCTTCAGAATTCGTGAATACAATTCGACCAGTGGGTAGTAGTATGTTCGGCTTTCAAGAAAATCTGACTCTTGTGTCTTACGTTCCCCGGAAAAACAAAAACGTTTTACTGATCTCCAGCATGCATTTTTCTGATGATATACAGGGTGTAACAAAAAGGCAGGTCATAAATCATACCACATGTTTTGGGGCTAAAAATAACTCGATCCAACCCAAGTTACCCTAGTACAAATGTGTATGCGAAAAAAGTTACAACCCTTCGAAGTTACCAAATAAAAATTGATTTTTTCAAATATTTCGACAGTTGTTCGACATATTATAATGAAAGTTGACAAGTGGCTTTCTTATGATAAGAGCATCTTAAAAAAAAATTAAGGAATTATTGCACTCCGTTAACAATTTATGGGAGTTGAGATTCCCTAAACCCCCCCCAAAATTTTTGTGTACGTTGCAATTTAATGCTTATTGTGGCACCATTATTCAAACACATTATTTTTGAAACTTTTTTGCCCCCTAGTACTTTTCACAATTATCAGTTTTTATCGAGATACGGCCTATTTTTCATTATGCTTCAAAAATTTCAAGTAACAAAAATTAAAGTCAATGAATTTTTTTCGAGGGTGTATGCTGTAAAAATGACGAGCGAACAACAATAGGATGCAACAATACGTTTTTGGGTTGTATAAGGGATCCTATTGCTATTATGTAGTCGTGTATCTTTACTCCATCGATTGCTGAGAGAACTACAGCTTGATCTTTTGTTGGGTATTTGTACATATTTACTATACTTCAGTAGGTGGTAGTTGTCATGTTTCTATTGGAGAAATTATCTCCTGGTGGATTTGTCTCGTTCATTTTCCACATTATTTGAAATATATCTGAATCCGACACTGTTGTCGAATGGATTCAGGTTACTAATTACCGGTGTAACCTTACTTTCGATATTTCCACTTTTGCAGATTAATTGGTAATAAAAACTCTACTCACAGTAATTTCTCTATAATGGTTTATGGAACAAGCACTTGCTAATGTATCACTTAAATTATGTTAAGATTTTTCACGGGACTACGTAAAGTTTAGGTAAATTTCGGAGCCAACTAATAACGTGGTTTTCAAGATCTTAGTCAGGACCGAACTCCAAAATATAACTTTGATATTATTTGATTTTTGATACTTTATTGGAACATCCTGCAACCTACCAACCTACAAACTACTAAAGTGACAAACATTTTAAAACTTTACGCTATAAACCTCCATCCCGTTGGTCGTGATTCACCCTGTATATTATGAGATTATCTACGACATAAATGTAATTAAATTTAATAAATCAAATTTTTAATTGAAAAACATTGCAGCAGTCACATTTTTTAGATGAAATATTATAAAAATGGCATTAAAGAAAATTTAGAATTTGAGTTTTTTTGCATTTTCTGAGAAAACTTACTATAGTAATATATTTTTGTGTACACCATCATAAAGTAGAGATTTCAACGAACAGAAAGCATACCCAATTTTTTTTTAAAAAAGCTG
The DNA here is from genome assembly GCA_949126875.1 of Lochmaea capreae. NCBI lineage: Eukaryota > Metazoa > Arthropoda > Insecta > Coleoptera > Chrysomelidae > Lochmaea > Lochmaea capreae. Next base: position 22,612,617 of record OX421409.1, on the reverse strand, counting down.
ATATTTTGACGGGTGAATTTTCGATTGAAAATTAGAGTGCTTTTCCGATATTAAGTCAAAATAAAGTGAAGAAATAAATATTTCAGATCAAATAAATTACAGTGTATTTGGGACATGAAAAGGTAAGTTTTCACCAAATTTCGTGGAAAAAATTTTTTTTGAGGAAGATAAAAATAAAAAACCAAAAACCTGGTTCTTTGAATTTTTCACATAAATTTTGAGGTTATGTGAAAAAAGTGTGAATACAAAAGTTGTAGATATTTTTATTACCTACAACTCTGCCATTTGACTTTTTTCCATAGGACTTGTAGTTTTGCCGGAAATCGAGATAAACCTTTTTGTACCCTTGAAAATTCACCCTCTTTCCCTTCCCGACCTCATATCGCCCGTAAATTATTTTTCCTATAATTTTTATAATATTCTCCTCGTTTTTCAATGGGTTTCATCCAACTATTATTTGTTTTGGTTTCAAAAATTATCCACCCTGGTCTATATTGGCAGCAATCCCCGATATTTAAAAATACTTACATCCTTAAGGCTCGTTTTCAGAGACGCGAAATTCGCAATTTTTTATCGAAAATCTAACCATTAAAATTGAAAAGACATTTAAGTTAGGTGTTATAACAAAATTATAATCATAAAACCAAAAGAAACTGGTGTTCCGTGGTCATATTTAGCGATATTCGCAAAAAAATTGAAATTAATTGAACTTTCAATTTTGTTTCGCTAAAAAATTGCGAATTTCGCGTCTCTGAAAACGAGCCTTTATTAATAATAAATTTAGATTATTCTAACATGACTTTAAAATCAAACAAGAGAACAAACATATTAATAAATACATTTAACATGCTATAAGTACGCTCTTAGTAACCATTAGTTAGTATGGTGTTATCGTCTTTATTATTAATAAGGCTGTTAGTATTTAACTAGTCAGCCGATACTATCTTCTACTATTTTGTCACTGAACTCCTACAATGTCTGTCGAGCCCTCTAGTAGTCTAGTTTTATGGACTGACCAATTTGCTAATTCAACTTATAAACGTCAAACATACTCCATGACAACCTAAGTAGTCATAGCTATAGGTATAGTGGCTACCATGGAGACTAGGTGGCTACATTACGCGGCTATTACAACACAACGCTAACGCTTATATATTTTTTGTAAATTGATTTTATTTATCACTAACGCTTTAATTGTGTGCCACGATAAAAAAATAGATGGGAATAATTAGCTGAGTAATATTTTATGGCGTACACAAGTTGACTCTTCGAAAATAATTAATATTTTTATTAATTGACAGAAGTTTATAATAATTATACCTTGTTTTTAAACTAGGAGGAGCATTTTAGGAAACCTCAACCACACCACTAAAAGTTACTAGATTGGGAGTGTGTTCCGAAAGGTCGTGTTCTCTGACTTTTTGAACTAAATGAAAATTACGTGAAATATGTATTGTACTGCTCGCGAAAGTAGTAACCAAATGTCACATTATTGTGAAAAGAGGTAATGTTATAATAAGTAGTTTATGTAAAATGTGTTAAGCATTTGAGGATTAATGAGAATATAGAAATGCAATTGTATAATTAAATTTCTTTTTCAACATTTGAGGCTTTGGTGTAGCAAAACTAAAAGTGAACAGAAGTTTTGTTATCGAAAAATACCATAATATAGTACAGCAATGTATGTAAAACGTGATGTGAAACTTATATTATCAACAAGAAAAAAGAAGCATGGATTTTTTTCATGAAAGGGAATAAATAATAAAAATAGCAAATACCTTAGGTAAAATATAATACTTTGTTAAAAATGAACAATAAACAACAAACGTGGTAGTAATGATTTAACTAATGACTATTTTTATATAAATAAACACAAAACTGACAAATGTCAATGCCAGTGGTATCAAAAGAGTTGTGTGAAACTGATGGCAATCTGACCAATCACTGGGCAGCAGAAATGCCAACTTAAGTTCAAATCGCTCCTCTTATGGTGTGTTGTATCTCACACCTAAACTCAGTTTAATTATAACTGATGTTTAGACTGTGACGTATTGATTTATTTATTATCATTAATTACATCAGTCTAAACATCAGTTATAATTAAACCGAGTTTAGGTGTGAGATACAACGCGCCCTTAGTTTAAAAACAAGGTTATAGTAACATTAGGAATTGGAAGCCAATCATGAGAATAGAAATGTTTCAAGTATAAGTTGATTGTTACTTTTACATTATACTTGGAAAATTATTAACAAATTGAAGTATCGCCGCAAAATGTATACCACTAATTTTTTTAACCAAGAACAAAATCTAACGTCTCGGATTTTTTTTTCACTTTTTTATCAATGTCCAATCCTTGCTTATCAACCTTTACTATCACTTGGATTTGTGTGCCAAGTTGTTTTCGGGCGGTAAATTAGTACCCAAGGAATGAATCTAAATACACGGTATCCATAAGTGGAGATTCTAAGATTTTCAATTTTTACCATGTTGTCGATTATCCAGCTTGTGCATTGGGGAAAAGTGTTATTCTACTTGTTTTTTACATAAAATTCCATTGTGAAAACGGCATCCATCCGAAATAATGAAGCCTATATCCTGTGATGTGCCACCGGTCTATATTAGCTGCCTCCACTTCTCTCGTAGGCGCAGCTAATAGTCGCTTATTTTCTACTGCCCTTGTGACACAATTTACTATACTTACCCTCATAGAAATGATGTCCGGTAACATTGGAGAACGCTTGGAACTGTGCATGGCTAATATGTAAATATGCAATAGTGTCATTGCTATTATAGTCTGATAAATTAAGAGTTTGAAGCTTAGCACATTTGTAGGAATGATCCAATGGGGTACTGAATTCTGGTTGCTGATGAACTAAAGTGTAGTTTTTAGAATCTGCAAAAAATAATATTAATTTTTTTTAACTTTTTCAATAACACATTTAGTTGGATTCATATAATTTTCAGTTATGTGAATGAGTTGCAACTAGAATAGAAGTAGAATACTATAGTTCGTCCACGACTAATTACCCGTTTATAAATGAATTTATTTCTTTTATTTTCTCCCTTTCTTCAAATTTTCTGGCAATACATTCAAGGAGACTATTTGTGCTGAAATTTAGGACAATCAATTTAAACCAGGATAGGACTCACAGCGATTTCATAAAATCAGTTCATTGAAGCTCGCTGCAAAACCGAATGGCGCTACTTATAGACCAACTAATAGTTTTTTTAAGGAAAATATTTTTCGGAAAACAAGTCCTTAAAATATCAATAATTTAGAAACAAAACCTGAGAAACGACGAATTTTTATGGAATGATACTTGTTGTCGTTTACTAGCATAATTTGATCAAGTTTGCCATGGAATCTAACATTTTTTAAATTTTAAACATTTCAAATAATTACTGTATTTATTGTCAGTTTAGTAAACAAGCTTCTATCTTTGGATGATAAAATTTTTATTAGATTTAATTGTTTCCAGAGAAAGAAAAGTTAAGTACCATAAGCTATTACATTATAGGAAAAATTTAGAAATAAATTCTTAAAAACTCACCACTTATAAATACTTTGATGTATTCCAATGCAAATTTCTTAGCAGTTCCATTTTTGGTGAAATTAATTGTTACAACATTTTTGTCCCATTTCAAGTTTAAAACGTCGGCGGTGTCATAGCACGCACCATCAGCAGTGGAATTTACAGAAACATTAATTTTCCTCGTAGAATTTACCAGTAACAGTTCTATTTGAAGTGCTGCATCAATTAATAGACAAGTATAGTTAGTGTTGGGATAGTTCAAAGCCCAGTTTCCACTGGAGGGATCAACTGGTGCGGGAGTAGGTGTTGGAACGGAAGTAGACGTCGGAGCCACGGTAGATGTTGAAGTGGTGGTAGGTTTAGGTTTAGGAGAAAGACTAGTTATTGGAACGGGAGTGGTCGAAGAAGGTGTACTAGAAGTAGGAACAGGAGTCGTACTAGAAGAATTTGTGGTTGTCAGTTTTGATGATGAACTGATAGGTGTGTTGGCTGTAGTAGTTTTTTTTTCCGGCAATGTTGTGTTTGACTTATTAATCAACATTGATGATTCTAGACTTTCTGAAAATAAAAAAAATTATCAACAAATTCTGATTGGTTTTCCTTGCAAAAAGAAATATACGAAAGGTGTTCAGGCGGTGTATAATATATTTTAATCATGAATTAAATTAACAAGAGACATAAAAAAGCAGCTACTTTTGATTTTAAACTATCAAGAGAACTTCTATTTTTTCTCTTGGTGGTTTTAAACAGTTAGAAAAGTAGACGGCAACATGCTAAAACATAAAACACCTTGTAGCGGTCCGAAAATAACTACGAATTTTTGCACCTCTATTATTATTAATATTTATTAATTAATTTTTAACAGATTTTTGTGCCTACTTTTGTTCAGGATTGACATGCAGAGTTGCCAAATATAATATTGTCTTTCAAATGTGGTTGTTGTACAGTATGTTTATTTTGTCTTATATTTAGGTTACAAGGAGTTACCAGGGTGTTTTTGTTTCAATGTTATTGATTGTAATTGGGTTTTATTTAACCATCCACAGTAACTCCATCTAGGTACACCCAGCAGGAATAGTGGTTGGTTCATTGGTTTTTTTTTCTTCATACATAATATAACTTTCCTTACATGGGAAACGCATTTAAATAAGTTTCCAGCATCTTTTGATATTGATATCTCATTTGCGAATTTCTTCTTTCTAGGAAGGAAAAATAGCTGACATTTATTAAGAAGCATCTCACTAGTTATTTCAACCGCTCACTGTATCCTTTAAAGAAAACCCCTTTGAGTGCCCATCTCCATATTTTTATTCGATTTTATGTTGGATTTGTTTTTAAGTTTTTGCTTTCCATAATTGCCAAATGTTTCTTTGAGATAAGTTAATTTTATTTTGTTAATAAGAGAAACAACTTTTCAACTGTGTACGGGGTGGTCCAATAAGCTATATATCATAAACTATTCATGTTATAACCTTAGGAGAAAAAATTCCTCAGTAAAAGTGACCAAGGGAAATCGCTGGAAATAACTTTCAAGTTTCTAGGCTAACCTGTGAAAATAAATTTAAAAACCAGTTTTTTTGTGAAATATGCCCCATTACACCTAGTGTTAAATAAGTAAACTAGAAATAGGCCTAAATTCCACACCAATTTCTTCAAGTACTTTTTTTTTAATTTTTTCAAATAAAGGGTGGGGGAGAGTGGGAAAGTGTTTGTGGATAAATACCTATAAATTTGGTTTGGATCAACCCATTTTAACGAAATTAGTGTCATTAGAAAGAGTGTAGATGAATTAATTACATCTAATATAAAACAATTGCATTTAGTGTTAATTGTCATAGGTAGAGGGTACTTTCGAATAAAAAGAATTAAAACTTGTTTTTCTTAAAAATGTTCAATGGAAACACCTAATTATTCTAAATTATAATGGAACTGGATTAAGTTCGTAACAAAATGGCGCAAACCGCATGCTGATAGCTTTTGTCGAACTCGAGATATAAATAAAAATGCATAAACATAAGTAGGTATAGTATTGACTCACCCTGTATTATAACTTGAATTAAAACATAAGTCAGTACTTTCAAAATTTTTTATATCAGAAGAATCTTTCTGTTCTAAGGATTTTAAAACATCACAGGTTGGTTTTTCATATTATCAAGTGAACTTGTGATTTCCCTCTAAACTTTAGATTCAACTGTTATTTTAAAATTCTGATAAAAACGGCAACACGGCGCTTTCATGATTTTATCCGTTTCTTAAAAATACTTATGCACTATTTATCTTGTCAAACAGTTGTAGATTTTTCAAGATTTCTTGAGTTTTTATAAATATAGTGGTTTCTTTTTCACCAATACTTATTGTTCTGTTTCTTAGACTGCATCCTTATCATCTAGTTATCCACCAAGGTTTACATGAGAGAGATTTTGATGCAAGGCTGGATAGATTACTGCAATTGAATGCTAGAAAAACAACCGCATATCATGTCAAAGATTTTGTGGACAGACGAGGTGGTGTTATCTGCATAATATACATTATTGGGCTGAAGAAAATCCGTATTGGATAGAGGAAGTGCAGCTTCAAGGTAGATGGAGTCTTAATGTTTGGTGTGGTATAGTTGATGGAAAGATTGCAGGTCCATATTTCTTTGATGGAACTTTAAATGGCGATACATATTTGGATTTTCTGGAAAATCAGTTGCCTGTTTTATTGAAAGATATTTCCTTACAAACAAGACGAGATATGATATTACAACATGACCGGTGTCCTGCGCACTTTTCCGGATGAGTTAGAGATTATTTTAATGTATAAGTTATCTAAATAAATGGATTGGAAGGGGAAGTATATTTTCATGGCCAGCTAGATCTCCAGATTTAACATGTCTAGACTTATTTTATTAAGCAGGTACTTACCTAGTACCGTTTAAAACACAAACCCAAAAGATCGATCTACGATGACAAGTTTTCTGTGTGAATATATTCATTAAAAAGCGCAGATAAAAAACGAAAAGTTAATTAACAATTATTAGCACTTAATATGCCAGTGAAGTACCAAATTTTAATTCTACTAGTTAAAACCAGTACCTACAGTGGCGGTAAAAACCACAGGTAACCTCCAGGCTTACCACTAACAACACAGGGAATTTGTTCCCTAACCAGCAGCATAAATAATATGAATCTACTTAAATGCATCCAAATGCCATATTATGCGTTTTCATCAAATACATCACCCAATAGCTTTTGACAGCATTCATAATGAAACTTTAAATAGTGTTTTGCAAACTAAAGACTCCTCACTCACTTGTCCTATGTTACGGCTGTTGTTCAAAAATCTATGAAGATATTAGGATTTATAAAGAGGACCACTTGTGATTTTACTATCACTGCTATCAAGTCAGAACACACCTAGTTCATTGTTTTCCAGTAGGTCTCCATATTACATTACTTATAAAGCAGAACCAGGAGCTGTTCAGCACAATTTTCTTCAATACATTGCCTTTAAAATGCGTGGTTACCACCGCTATAATATTTTAGAGCTCTTCTTAAACATTCCTAGCCTAGAGATTCACAGAACGCAAAGAGATCTAATACAGATTTTCAATATACTAAATAGAATATGTAAAGTACCGAACTTCTCTCTAGAATATATTTTGTTGTTCCTCCTCGTCTTACTAGGATGGTGCAAACCTTTCATGTTTCATTTTGATAGGTATAACTATGCAATGAATAGTTTTCTCCCTATGACAATCAATTAGCTAACTCTGTTGAACTTTGCTTGAACTTTGATATTTTAAATTTTTTTTATTGTTGATTGATATGTGTGTAGTATTATCGCTCTTCAAACTTTACTGCATTTTCGGTTTTTTTTAATTTTTCATGTTTTTACTTTGTTCTTGTTTTTAGAGCTTTTGAACACTATATATTTTATGAGAATTGGGCTTGCCCGTGAATAAATAAATAAATTGTCTGTATTCTATAAACTCTAGCATTGATTTTATTTTCAGATGACTTCTTATATTTGTATTCCTAGTTTTGTCTTTTTTTGTATTGCTCTGGACTCTTTTTAAGTATGTCATTTCAACTGCTTGTATTTTGCTCTTTTGTGTTTGATCAGCAACCACATTCCACATCCATAAGTTGATATTGGCCTATATATTGCTTTAAATATTTCAGCTTGATATTTTTCGATATTTCTTTATAATTTATTAATGTTATGTTCATCATATGGTGAGTATTATTGTTTTTTTTTTATTTTTTATTAATGTCTGCTCCTTGTGCTCACTGTTGATCAATTGTTATTCCCAAGTATTGAAATGTGACTTTCTTCATAACTTGTCCTTCAATTTCTATACCGATTTCTGCACGTCCTTCTCCTGTAACCATAACTTTCGTTTTGCTTTTATTCATAACCATCCTGTATTCCCCCAAGCTACCATTCCATGTTTTTAGATTGTGTTTCAGACCTCCCTTCGTTTTTTCAATAACTCTATTGTCAGCAAATGCCCCTTCTAACACTTCTACTTTGTTAAGATCGATGTACTATACTATATTGAATTTTTTATTTTTTGCTTTACATTTTTTTATTATTTCGCTCATAGTAATGAGTAAAGTTGTGCTTAAGCTACATACTTGTCTTAATCCTTCTGTGGTTTTAAATGTTGACGATTGTAGAATACTGGTTATATCCGGCCAAACTGTCATGCGACCTACTATGTCAAAGTCGAGAAACGACGATGTTGATGGTGGGAATGCTGACCGGACATTGTAGGCTGAGGAAGCATATGCACACAATTGGCCTAGCAGATGACAGCCTATGTAGGTTTTGCCAGGAAGAAGACGAAACCGCGGAGCACATACTTTGTGACTGCGAAGGCCTAGTAAGGGTGCGGTTTCACCTATTCGGAGAAGAAAAACCGAAGGCAGAGAGCTACACAAGGGAGCGGTCACAAAAAGAATAAAGCTAGATATCGAGATCTAAGGATAGGGAGGACCACAATAGATCTGCAAAGGTCGCAGTGGGATAGGACAAAGAGCCACTCCATTTCTAATCTAATCTAATCTAGTATTATTACTATATTACTTATATCATTTGGAATAATTATACAGGCTTACTACTAACTCCTCATGTTTATCAAATGTTTTTTCTAAGTCAATAAATATATAGATATATCTTTTTCAGCTATTTGCTTTATACAAAAAATATGATCTTGTGTGCTTTTGCCCTTCCTAAAGCCACTTTACGACACATCCAATGTTTTTTCTAATATAGTTTTCAGCTTTTTGTCTATGTGTTCAAATATTTGGCAGTACAGTAATTCCTCTATAATTATTGCAGTCCTTCTTGCTGCCTCTGCCTTTATATATAAGAGATCTTGTGCCCAGTCCAGTCCTGTGGCGTTCTTCCTGTTCCCACATTTTTTTAAATAATCTGTATTATTTGTTTTCCTTGTTGTCCCATATTTTTGAGCATTTCACTGTTAATTTGTTATATCCTGCCACCTTCCCATTTTTCTGTTTTTGTAAGGTTTCTTCTATTCCAGCTATACTTATTTGTTCTTCTTGGTTTTCTCCTCTCATTTGTTGTAGTCGTATATCTTTGTTGTAGCTTTTTTCAGTCAGTAGATCTCAAAAGTATTCTTTCCATTTGTGAAGTATTCATGAAGCTTGGAATATTGAAAATTGCTATTTGAATAGCCACACAAAAAATGCAATGATCCTGTATAAAATATTGAAACGTTCAATTTTGACATAAACAGACCATTGCTATTTTAGCATGTTAATTACCTTTCATAGTATTTCAGAATACAGTGAACAATAAGAGCTAATAAGAATTTAATTTGAAATATTATTGATTCACCCTAATCACCAATATTTGGACCAAAACTTATTCTAAAACTAATGCTTCAAATAGAAGAAACAGTTGTACCAAATATTTATAATAGTTTGGAAAAACTGCTACTTTTCAACTTAAACATTCTGTATCTAAAAACAGTCATAGGGCTGAAATGTGATTATTGATACTTTTGTTCAGGTGATCAAAATCTACAACGTATTCTTTATAATAGAGGAAAATTCAGAACTAAAGGATCAACAAGAGAAGTTTTTGTAAAACAAGATTTATTGATAAATTGAAGAAAAAACTAGAAGCCAATATTAAATGCATATAGTTATAGTAGGATACCACAAATGTAGAGAGTGACTCATATTTTCAACGTAGACCTTTGCGGGTGCAAGGGGAAGGAAATCGACGAGTCATAGGCGTGCGGCAATAATAATTATCAAATAAGTTTAATACGAAAAAAATGTTACATATAATTATTATGTCTTCTTATTATTAATGTATAGAAGACAAAACAAATTTGAACAATTTTATTTGAGTTATCTCACTTATTATCTCTGACATGATTTGAAGAAAAATAATTTACATGACTAAATTGATATTACACGTTTATAGTTAAGTTGAATACATTCAAATGTATAATATATTTTTGTATATCCCTGTTATAAACTGTAATAGTCTTTTGGGATGATATCTATTCTATTAAATATAAAAAATGTGAGCAGATAAAAGTTACTTTTATTCTAATCCTAGTCGTCTATGTCATCTTCAGATTCATCAGTAGTATCTTCGCCTAGATCCACAACTATGGGTTCAATAGTAATTTCAATGAAATTATCAAGATTCCATATATTCTGCTCTTCTTTCAGTACATGTTCGATTTTTTACGTCATTTAATTTGAAAGTAACATTGTTCCTTGCTACTTCATTTTTTATTTGAGCCCATATAAGTTCTATTGAGTTTATCACACACTGGTAGGGTGGCAATCGAAGTACAATTACGCATCGTTCTCACGACATTTCATCTACTACATATTTAATATATTTATCTTCATGACATCGTGCTAAGTTTAGTAATTCGATTTTCAAAATTGGTTCATTGAATTTAATATTTTTCTTAGCAAGCCAGTCTGCAATCTGGGCTTTTCACCATTGGGTGGTTGGTAAGTGTTCTACATGCCGTTCAATTGTTAAATTGTGACGTTTCCTTTTGATAACCGGTTCACTATTACTATCCTCACACATATTTATTATTTGTCACCAAATTACTGCAATTCACACTTTTAATTATATCAAAGATCAACGAAGAAATAGAACTGTTTTTATCAATACAAACTTCAACACTCTATGATAAGTACTGCAGTAAAAATATACAATCAAAACTAAACGTAAAATCGCCTTCCCCTAATAATACAAATAATTTCCAGTGTCTGCTTTATGAAACCCCAGCAGCACGTGTATGAAACTGGCAGAAATTACCTGATCAATGGCGTTGTTGCCAGTAACATAGCTTCAATTTGCGACGTCATTCTTGTTCTCATCTATTACCTATCTACTGTTAAAAAAGGTATAAACTACAGTCATGCCAGAATCATAGGTACACTGACAACGTTTCATTTTGTAACAAAAATAAACCAGTAAAATAAAAGAAAATATTTCAACAAAATAAGACCTGTTCGGGAAGTGAATATAATAAACAAATAAATTATTTATTCAAAATATATATTGTAGCGATTTTCTCAATTTTTATGAAACTACCTGAATGTATAGTCTTTGGAGAGCAAGTAAAAGAAAAAGATTTTTGTAAATTTGTGAAAGGTTAAACAGTTTTTGTTAGAACGCACTTACTTTTTTTAACTAATACTGAATCTTTCTATTCTTGATGGTATTCAAAAATTCAACACCTATTAAAAGCAACTTTTTGGTACAGGGTAAACTTCCAATTTGATTGGCTTATACAATCGCTGTACAATATGAGTCACTCTCTACAATTGTGGGATTCAACATTGGATGGCGATACTGATCACCCAATTGCTAGTAATACAATAACAAACAAATATTTTCCAGATAAAAAAAATTGTAAATACTTGAAATATTGATGTTTTAGTTTTACTGTCAAGCTTGTCCTCAAAAGAACCTGATGAAGAACTTTATTTGTATTCAGCTTTGTAGCAAAAAATACTAATAAAATAAAAAAATATCGAAAACAATGAAATCAGCAATGGTTGATCTTCATTAAAGTATAAGTGAATATAAATAACTTTTGTCTATATTTGAAGCAGCTTCTATGAAAACATTATGTACAATAATTATTAATATAATATAATCCACAGTATAGTCTAACTATTGTCAGTGTAATGACCATAAAATAAAGCAATGTTGTCAGATATATTTTCTAAAATTATTAGGCTGGCTACATAAATGTTCCCCTTACTTCAGTAAACTGTTAGTTCGTGATGTTATAAAAAAGCTAGTTTGGAAATATTTTTAAAAAAATACATAATATAGGTTTATTAGTAAACATTAAAATAAGTCGCTTGAAATTGCTGAAAAAAGAAAAATTAATTAAAACCACTTTATATATGTTACTATATTTAAGAAAATTTTGAAGAGTTGGCAACGTATGTGCACTGATTGTGCAGGTGGATCAAGATTTCCGAACAATCCAATCTTCAACTACAATATTTATCGTAATATAACGAAATAACCGAAGAATACTCACTTGACCGTTTTATAAAAAAAAACTCTTTGGTCTAGAAAGGGTGTTCGGCTAATAGTCCACTATTTGCATTCAGTGTCGGGTGTGAATTTTGTTCTAAAGAAATATTTAATATAATATCTATTTCTTGGTTGAGTGAGTTTAGTGAATTGTTATAGGTATAGAAAAGTGTAGGTGATCTAGTGTAGAAAAGTATCATTAATATAATACCTATTTTGATGGTGTAGTGGTTAAGTAGCGTCAGTGAATTGATATTAATATAATATTTATTTGTTCGTAGACTAGACGTTAGGCCGTTAGGGTAAGTTTTATTATATCATTAATTAGAATGGAATCTCGGCGTATCGTTGAACTAAGACAGGAGTATTTGCGCAAAATAAAAGGGTACCGTGATTCAAATAAAAGAATAGAACTAGGTATAATTTATTTAGCCGAAACTTGGTTTGATACGCATTACAAATATTTTATGAATTTTGTATGCAGGTTAATTTTTTTCATTCAAATTGATATAATAGATTAACATTATTGCACAATATTCTAATTTATGAAAAATTTATATGCACGCCATTGGGCGGCTTTTTCCTTCAAGGGGATTAAAAATATGGTTCATCACACTGACTTTAGTTAGACTTTACCAATTATTATTTTTGAAATTAATTTTATAAAATGTCATGAATATAGACAATAGAGAAAATTTAATATGTTGGTAATATAAAATACCAAGTTGAGAAAACCAAGTTTCATTTTTATTTTATGTTCAATACACAATAATTTTTTTAATGAACTTTATGGTGTAGCAGTTATTGAATGTTCTAAAAATGTATAGTTTATGAGCAGTTCTCATTTTACTGAGGTACACCCAACATAAAGTGACCATTCGTCCCGGATTAGGCAGGACTGTTTCATTTTTCAGAGACCTGCCCCACATAGGCAGTGTCCCGGATTTAGTTATATTGAGTATATTTGCAAAATTTTACTACACAACACTAGCAAATAACGAAATAAACTACATCAAGCTTATAACATTTTAAATAAAATAATGCGTTTTCTAAATGATGGTTCATCATACATATGCTGACCTTTTGTACTTATTTTAATACAACTGGAAACAATGTCTTGGCCTCTCCAAAAGTACCACTTTAATTCTTTTACAAACCTATATCTCGCGGTGGAAGGTGAGGGTGCAATATAATATTAACAATACTTTTGACTCCGTTATATGGTTTAAGGTTAATTTTCTAAACAGTTTCATATTGATATGAGGTGAAATAGGCCACATCAACTTTTCGCTCCAACATTGGAACATTTTTCTCTGGGATTGTCCCGCATTGGCAGTTTATAAATATGGTCACTTTAACCCAACATGTCATAATATTTCTTGCAGATATCACCGTTAAAACATATTTGCGCCAATGCCAGATGTGACGCAGTTCTTAGTAAAAAATGATAAGAAGTATGGTTGTAACAGATATTCTGAAAAAACTTCGCTTTAGAAAGATTAAACAGCCTACTAGGTACCTAAATAGCTCTGGAATAAAAAATTTACAAAAACCATAACCTGTGTTCAATCGACATCATGATACAAATGAATTAGAGAAAATGTACCTACAAACCTAACTTTTCTTACCTGAAACACTCGAGCAGAGAAATAACACTAATAATAATATCTTGGCAAAATCCATAGTTTTCTTAAAATAGTTATAATTCTAATGTAAATCGTAACCAAAAAAAATATTGAAGATAACCTTTCAAAAACAGAACAGAGGATTATCGAGTATATTCTACTAGAAAAGTACTAACTGAGTACAAATAAATATTAGATATCAATTCTCAATTCCCTTGTTATGAGTAACTAACGGTGTTACCAACATAAACCATTTTTCTTTGAACTTAACCACGCAAACCAGGTTAACAATACCATGACGTCATGGTTAACTTTTATGACGTAACGGTTTGTGAAGATGACATATAGGAAAGAGATAACCTCTTTGTTTTTAAGTTTGTTTATGTAAATGTTTGATGATTGTGTTAAAAATAATAGTATATTATGTTACTAGGAGTAGAAGGCCAACATTATTGTTGAGCCCAGATTCTTGCACTGCCGAGGCTGTGCAAACTGGGCGAAACATATAATGGGCCTTCTGCTCCGAGTAACATATACTATTTTTTCTTCAAGCGTAATAATAATATGCATTTTATAAAAAATATAGAAGGCTTTGTTTATATCTCAACTATTTAATTAATACAAACGAAAAATTACATAAAGTGTTAGAAATGTGCAGTTTTGTATACTGCAGTTGTTTAAATTTAAGCCACTGCCACCGCTTTCAGCTTCGACATTTACAATTTTGTCATTGGTATACATCATATTATTAGTAAGTTGATTGTCGATTATTATGTCAGCGATTCCAGAACTATTACTTGGTTGTTCTTGCCAATTAAGTATTTTTTGTGCAGTTTGTGTTTTACTGGAAATGGAATCCTCTAAGTACCCTTCAGCAACACTGGTGGATTTCCATCCACCATGCCGCTTTAAAGCGGTAATATCCCCTCCGTTGTCAACTAAAATAGTTGCGGAAGTCCTCCGAAGGCAATGTCCTGTATATTCATGAGGATTTGTTAATTTCAAAAACGTAGCAACGTCTTTTGGTACGTTTGATATTTTGTGGATACCCATTACCACACGGTGACATTTACCATTCTGGTATTTAATAAAAAATCGCTGCAGGCCAATATCATCCGGACGAAGAGCCGTATACTGTCTTACCAAATTCAAATAAAAATCGCCAATTATAGTAAACGACCGTTGTTTTTTGTTTTTTGTGTTTATGATTTTAACCAAAATTAAATTTCCCAAATCTTGGATTTCGCTAGACTTTAAATTAACAAGTTCATCGCATCTAAGGGCTCCTGTGACTCCAAATATTAATATAACCTAAAACAAACGTTGAAATAAATAAAAAAAAAAGCTGGTAGCACCGGGATTAGAACCGCTGACCTTTGCGACCGAAGACAAAAGCTCTGCCACTGAGCTACCGTCATTAAATGTTATAAGTAGGAAATGAGGTAATATTTGCTGTCAAGTTAAATATTGATCTGCTAGTAGATATCACTGTCAACGGTTTAATAAACGTAATAATGATTAAAAAGAAATAAGAAAGTACCTACCTTTGTTGCTAAATAAACATTATTTGGTGCATCCTTGAGAAATTTATCAAATTGATCTTGTGTTAATACTTTTGATTTTTTCGGTGTATAATTTTCCCCTTGGCGCTTTATAAATGCAATTAATTTGCTATATTTTTCTATTTTAACATTATGTTTAATGTTTAATTGACTTTTAATCATTGAATACTTTGCCCATAGAGTAGAACTTTTAAACTTTCTGGACAAATTCGTGAAGTATGCAAGCATAACGTTTTCCGTGTATTGCTGTACATTATATTCATTGCACCATTTTAGAAATTTTTCGTATGCAAAATCATACAGTTTACGCGACTTCGTTGGAATTAGAGTTTCAATACTGGAATTAGCTATTTCAACTAATTCCGGAGGCGTACATTGCAATTCTTGAGACATTTTTCACAAAATTTTCAAAACAGACAAACGTCAAATTAAATAAGTTTAAAAATGACAGTTCCTACCTACTTGATTACAACGCCCCATTATTTTATTAGTACAATAATGAAAATTAATTTTTGTACTAGTAAAATAATGGGATATTTCTACGGTCTGTGTTGCAAAAAGTAATATAGTTATTATTATACGCTTGAAGGAAAAAAATATTATATTGCTTCGATTGATTGATTCGTATCTAGTTATCTTCTGTACTCTACGTCTGTCTTCAGGTTGTTGAAAATACAGTCAGAATGGATATAACAAATTTATTAGTTATGGAATTTATGGAGGATATTCAGATTTCACCGTATCCTGTTTTAACGACAATTAATTTATCGGGATTGAATTTTTTCAACATTTGGACTATGCAAATGCTGGAAGATGATGAACATTTCTCAGAATGCCCATTGTTGATGACGACTGGATTCAGAAATATTTGGACTACGATTTTTATATGCTGTTCCGAATGAAAAAAAGTACATTCTGCAGTTTAATTGAATTAATTAGCAGACATTATAAAGTACCAAAATATTCGGGAGGTAGAAGCAAACCTCTAACAATAGAAAAAATCTTAATGATATTTTTGTGTTATGTTAGCAAAGGTTCTGGTATGAACACTATTGCTGATAGATTTAATGTATCGTTAAAGTCTGTACATACATAAATCACAAAAGTATTGGGTGTATTCCAGACTTTGAAGTATGAGTTGATCAAGTGGCCCACAGAAGAGGAATGCATTAAAATTGAAATTGCATTCAAGAAGAAAAGTAAATTCCCAGGTTAGTTGAGTTATTTTTATATTAGTGTGTAATGAGGATAACTCGGAGGATAATATGTCCTCCCAGTGTGGAAATGAAAACAGATGTGTTAGACTTACAGGCTAATGGCCATAATATGCCCATTGAACCTGTGGTATATACAATTGCTCTTTGAAACAATTACAAATAATGTTACTTGTACAAAATTCCAAGACCATTATGTAAACAGTACTATATACCAACTATAACTGGAAAATGTTGTGGTGTTAACAAAGTAACAAGATATTTTCATTTTCCAGTCCAATGTACATAAAATGAATATTATGAGATATTATTCAAATACAGTCTGATTTGTTTAAGGTGTCATAGGAGCAATGGATGGGTGTCATTTTAAATTGAAAGTTAATAAACTACAGCATGACAGTTACCAGGATAGACATTTTGACCATTCAATTACAATGCAGGCTATATGTGCTTCAAATATGAAATACACAAACGTATCAGTGGGTTATCCTGGATCATTACATGATGGACGGGTGAGTGAATATTTAAAATTCGGAGACTCTAAAATGCATAGGCATTTAAATTGTATAGGTAGCTTTTAGTAGACAAAAAATGAAACCCCAAATTTGTTTTTTTAAGTGAAGGTTTGAATGATGTCTATTTCTAGATGCTAGTTATGATGTATACAAAAAAGTCCACAGCAAATATATTTTGAATTTTATTTTAACTTGCCTGCTATATGAGAGCTGTATTTCATTTTTGAGAATGAAATATCTGTACATGAAACTGAAGTGATAAGAAATAACTCATTTAATTTTTTTTAGATATTGTGGGAGTCTCCTCTATACAGAGATATAGTGAGGAATGGTGCACACAAATATTTTTTTGGAAAATACCACCTTGTGGCAGATTCTGCATATCCATGCAAGAGTTGGATTATGACACCATATAAGTATGTAAGATATTTTACCGTCAAAAATAAAATTGCAGTTTTTTGTAACATTCTATATACACACGGGAAGCAACAAAAAAATGATTATGAAATTTTTAGATGTACACCTGGTTTAACAGAATCTCGGCGTAAATACAATAAAGCTCTGAGTCAGCAAAGAGTAGTGATTGAGCATTCCTTTGGACAACTGAAAGGACGCTGGAGAATTTTACAATACATAAATGTGTATACTATCAAGAGAGCAGTAGATATTGTAGTTGCATGTTGTGTATTACATAATTTTTGTTTGGAAGATAATGATGTGGTTGAAGAACAGTTCCAAGACCCAAGTGTTGATGACTTCCAATATATGGGATATGCAGATGATGATGGAGCAGCAAAAAGAGAAGAGATTCTAATGTTATTAAACAATATAGTGTGAGTGTTGTATAAATTTCTTTAATATATCAATTCATGAAATATGTTTTCTTACTATTGATCAAGTACACATGCTAGGGGAATTATGATACTGTTTTCAGGTTGCCATGGCTATAGGGAAATAATATAATCTTTTAAGCTTCCAGATCTGAAGTAGTGAGTCCAATAGGAATAGTGGTTCATTTACTAGAGACTATACTAGGACTGAATGAAATAAACTTATTTAGTTACATATTATATTATAACAAACAAACAAAACACTATTCTAAAATGAGATCAAAAACATACAAAACAAATTATGAATTAAAATAAACTTCCTTAGTTCCATAATTATAACAAACAAAACAAGATATGAATTAAAATAAACCAACAATATTCTGAAATGAGATCAAAAACAAACAAAACAAGTTATGAATTATAAATTAACAATATTCTAAGTGTGGATTTATGCAGACACATTTAACAATTATCAATTAGCATTTAACAATTAACATTTATCAATTATAAGTTGAACTACCCATTTCACTATGACTCCATTTATGCACACAATTAACAATTATCATTTATCATTTAACAATTACGAAGTTGGCCAACTTTTAACTTCTTAAATTAATTGTACCGAATTTTCATCTAGTGCGCAACTAGTACGCAGATCCTGAAGTTAACTTCACTTTTTTCATAGAAAAGTGGTTGACAGGTTATATTGTGTTTGTTTGTTTTGTTTCCCACATAGCAATTTGACATCCTTAGCATATGCGTGGAATATTTTCAAAAGAACATGGATGTGCATAGCATGTTCTCAAATAATACCAAAACAAATGCTATAAATAGATTGTGTTGCGCCCTGGTCACATGCTGGTCAGGTTATTAGAAATGTAATCAAAGATGTTCTTATAAGATGCTGAGTATGTACCCAGCACTAAAAAACTCAAAGTGCCAACAAGCATGTGATAAAGATGTTATTACCCAGATAACATATGAAAATACAATGGATGTCCAATGGATATCCACATTGGACATAAGGGATATCCATAGGATATCCGTTCAAGTCCAGAAGGATATCCTATGGACATCCATTGAATATCCGTTTCGTACTAAAAATGGATATTCCTTGTAAAAATATGGACTATTTGATAATTATTCTAACATTTTACAAGTACTAGATACTTCACTTCCCATGTATTGCAGATATTCCATATTTTTACAAATGCCACAATTTATTATTTTAAAATTTTCACCGCGACGGGGATTCGATCCTATGTCTAAAATTCCTCACTTCACCGAGTCAGAGCCGTAAACCACCATGCTATGAAGATACATGTGATAGCTTATCAAGCTGTTGTATATATACGAGTAGATACGTTTTACATGCAGTTTTTTATCTAGTGTGTATGATGTATGTCAAAAGTAAAAGAGACGTTTTAAATAATGAAATACTTATTAAATATATAATCTGTTGAATAGCATAAGAAGTAAATATTAGTAATTAGTAGTTTTTGGTAATAAAGTATAGTGTTTTAGTTTGACAAAAAAATGTATACAAACTGGTAATTCACAGTCGTGGACAAAATATAGTGTTCTACTCGCATATAATGGCTATTATTTACTCGCACCATGGTGAATAATAGCCATCATTATAATTGAATCGTGAATAATATACTATAGGACATGAACTGGAGACATTTAGGACATGAGCTGCATACATTGAGGACATGAACTGGATATATTTTGTACAAGAGCTGTCTACACAGTCTAACATCAAATTATCATTTATTTTCATGAAACCACAGATGTTCAGCCTTATTCACTTTTCCTCCTTCCAAATCAGATACAAATAGACATTTTATGTAATGCCACTTCCTTTAGCCGCACTGGTCTAAGCTTTTGCTACCTTCAATTAGTTTTTTTTCATTACATGAAACTAAAAATATAATAGGTACCCATTACGAGTGTAAAAAATTATTCGAGTAGCAGATGGAAGGTATAAGTATAAAATATAGCGGACCTAGTACATTTTTAATGAGTGTATATCTCGATTCGACCGAAGGATGAACAATGGATGTCCAATGGCCGACCATCATTCAAATAAATCTTCACGTCCAGTGATGAACGACAACTGAAGGTCCAGTGAATGTCTCTAAACGGATATCCAATGTACTAATGGTAAATAGACATCCATTAGATGTCCTATCTGTCTCCATGTCCATATCGTGGATATTATATGGATATCCATAGGATATCCTATGTTTAGTGGGTAGGTACAATCTATTCCCATCCTTAGCATGTGCACTAAAAGGATACAACGCCACCTGCTAAAAATAGGTACTGTGCCGCCCTTATCACATGCGATTCAGGTTCATAGAATGTACCAAAGATACTCTTGTCAAATACTGAGCATGCACCCAGCACGAATACCGTGTTGCCAATAAGTGTTATGGCAGGTTCTTTTCAAATCCTAGTTAACTTCATAGCATGTTATTAAAGACTTTCTTGTAGTAAGTGTTAAGGATATCTTGTTCTCATGCCTTGCATGAATAAAGCTGCAACATAACTTTCCCATGGGCATGTGGAAAGCGTGCGAAAAGTCGCACTTACGCATGCCGTTCGGAAATTTTTTTGTGGCGTCCAGGTAAAAAACTATAACTATAGACATTTGGTATGTAAACACCACTTTACAACATAGCTCTATTATCATATATTTTTAAAGATTGTATCTACATTAAAAGATGTGAAATAATTAATATTTTTAGGTATACTAAATATGTAGGGGTGATCAAGCTTTTCTCTATTTCATCGGCTAAAGCTTTAGTCTTCTTTCTGTCCCCCAAATTTATCCTTTCCTTGGCTTCAACCAAAAAGGTTTTTATCAGGTCTACTATGTTAATCTTCAATAATTATACAACAAAAGACACATAAAAACTAATCAAAAAATGTAAAAAAACTCCAGAGGCCAAGCAACCCTACCCAAAATTCCACAGCAACAAAAATGAATACGGGAAATACGGTCTACCCTAACAATGACAAGTGACGGGTGTGTTCAGAACTCGGATGCGTTCAGATTAAAGAGTCCGGTCGAAGTATGGCGCGGGGAAGGACAAGCCTTGTCTTCCGGAGATGAATCGTCCTCATCGTGCAGTATTAGTAGTTCTTCATATATAAAGGAACCTGCTTGAAGTTGGCACCCTAACTTTGAAATTTTGAATCCAAAATTCTCTTATTACTTCTTAATAAACAAACTAGATACTACCAAACAAAACTAAGTAACTACAAAACGACCACCAAACGATTGAGCGTATGTATTTTGGTTCGCATGTTAAAGGTATATATTCACCTTTGATTTTATTTTATGGTATATATGCGTAGAATTTGCGTTAAATGTACCAAATAATATTCCATGTTTTATATTTTGCACATGCTAAGGATGGGCTTTTGTGTTAATTCTGATATCGGCAGATGCTGAATATTTAAAATAAAAGGGTACAACACCAATGATGGCTTTGAATGTATTAAACAAAAATAGTAAATTTTTATTCATTTATGTATGTAAAACTTGCTAAAGATCTGATGTAAAATTACCTGACCTCATTGATAATCCTTATCATATGCTTAGGATATCTGTAAAATAAAATACTTCTGATATTCTTCAAGGTAGGTATATACTTAGCATATGCGCTGAATGTACTAAAAAGGACTTTAGTTAATGGTAAATCATTATTATATGCTAAATATATAATTAAAAAAACAAACTTTGGGTGGCCTTTTATGGATGTGCGACTCATATGCGAAAGATCTACGGAAAAGAACAAGTTAAAATCTAAAATTCTTAGCACTTGCTATGGATGTATGTACAGGGATGTGCTCAAACAGTATGTGGTCAGCATATGCTAATCATGTACCGAAACGAACATCTTTTACAGGACTTTGAAGGCATATACTTGGCATATGAATCTTCTTTCAATGCTATGTGGGTTATTTTTAATTTTCAAGTTCAATTCATCTTCAAAATTATTCCAATGCACAAATGGACATGATAATGTAGGGTTAATGGTTATTGTAAACAACTAGAATCTCGGGCTCGTGCGCATGCTTACTATTTTCTCCTAATTTCTAATTGTGTCTGCATAAACGATAGCAGTTTTGCTAATTGTTAATTGATAAATGTTAATTGTTAAATGCTAATTGATAATTGTTAAATGTGTCTGCATAAATCCACACTAAAATGAGATCGAAACAAATTATGAATTAAAATAAACTCTCAATATTCTAACATACAAAATCAATTATGAATTAAAATAAACTTGTTTAGTTCCAATATACAAACAAAACTATGTTCTAAAATGAGATCAAAAACATATATATATATAAATAAGCATATTCCAAATAACTTTAGTTCAGTACTGTGATCAGTCAGAGTCTGATGAGCTTCGTCTTTTTCTTTTTCGAGTCTTTGAAAATTTTTCAAATATATTCAATAATCTATCTTTTTGACCAATTTGTTTTTGCATCAAATTAGTTTGCTCATGAATAGCTGCACATATTTTATGAGTAGTTTCTTGCTGAATAGCAATATTCTTTTCATTGCATTCTACAATTTTGTTCATAATATCTGTTTTTGTTAGCACCTCCTTTCTTTTTTTTAAAACACCAGATGTACTGGGTGTATCACATGCTGTTGGTGTCTCAGTTAAAAAAAACTTCAATATCACCTTCATCAACAACTACTGTTCTAGCTCTAGCTAAGCTCTAGCAACAATACTATTGCTTTGTTGTCTGCCTGTAATGCTTTGCCTTTTAATGACCAAACATGAACTTTATCTTCTAAGATCTGTTGACTTTCATCACCTTCAAACATTTCATGTTCTTGACACCCTGAGAAGTCTTCTGACACATCTTTGGACATTTCAAGTTCTTCATAACTTGTGAAGTCATCACTTTGATAATCTGCCCCAAAGTTTATTTCCACATTTTCTGAAATCCAAGAAAATTAGTTGAATCCCCTACTTACCTATTTTTAACAAGTCAATTATTTCTTTTTCATCATTAATCTGATGCAATCTTTCGTTTACATATACTTTGTATGAATAAATAATAAACTTGTATTGTGAGATGGAACTAAATAAATATTATAAATAAAAAAAAATCTTACTAAGGTAGACACAGTACAGATAGTCAAAACTAACAAATAAACAAACACCTAACCTCCAATAAGATAACTACTCTGTCAAAATATCTCAGTGAGCTGGTTTGTGTGGTTGGTTAACTGTTACGTCATGGTTTGGAATACAAGTCGAGGAATATTGACTGGTCAACTTATAGTTAACCCGTGTGGTCAGGTTCAAAGAAAAATGGTTATAGATAAGAGATTGCAATATGAACATGTCAAAAGAGCATTGACAAGAATGACATAATACAAAAGGTTTAAATGAAGGTAGGTTCATAAATCAACGAAGCACGAGTCGAGAATCCTCCATACGAGAATCGTTGTTTTTATAAAGTCAAAGAATACCTTATAAAAAATATATTTGTCCACGACCACTTAATGATAAGTCAATATTTTACCTCCTAACAAAAGGTATATGGTACCCTATATCTACTAGAGTGGATACGCGCATTTAGTACGCGTCATAAATTGTGAAATGTCAAGATTTTGGATGCGAACAATCTATTTTGGCTATTCTATTTACAAGTGTTTAAGAAATATATTTGCTGTATTATTGTATTAATACCAGTGATGGGTAATGTTAATAACCAGTTTTTTGCGTTAATTAACGCTAAGTTTAAATTGTTTGAAATTAACCACGGTTAACAATTTAGGCGGCCACTTAAAAAAGAAGAAGAATTTTTATAAAATTATATTTATCATAGAGATTCTATCTCTACGATATTTATATAAAAGCATTACGAGACCCTAAATCGTCCACGCCGATCCTCGCTCTGCGCATGCCTACGTTGCCTACTCTCGTCTGCTGCCCGTATACGTGGTGCCGAAAATAATAACCCAACCAAAACCACCCTACCTTACCCCCTACCCTAATCCGAATCGAAAAATTGAATTGTGTAATTGACAGATTATTATAATAATTTTCAATAATAACCCAACCAAAACCACCCTACCTTACCCCCTACCCTAATCCGAATCGAAAAATTGAATTGTGTAATTGACAGATTATTATAATAATTTTCAATAATAACCCAACCAAAACCACCCTACCTTACCCCCTACCCTAATCCGAATCGAAAAATTCTTCGTATTTTTAGTCAATTTTTGAAAAAAACAATAAGAAAATAAAAATATCTTGACTCGGACACGACTCGAACCTGGTACCTCTGTGTTAAGAGCCCAGCACGCTTACGCTGGGCTAATCTCTACACACAGTAATGATATCGTATAGAAGGTTAAAAGCTTTAGAACCGTGCGCGCTTCGCATGAAAGCCGAGCGCCACCGGAGATACTCGATGACGCCCGAGGTCGGCACCATCTATACGGGCCACAGACGAGAATTATTTTGTGAGGTTATCATTTTATTTACACTATATTAACATGCGCAAAGACAGGATCGGCGTGGACGATTTAGGGTTTCACAAAGCATTTTACCGCATTTTCTAGTCCGCGGTCATCAGGAGTTTGCGCAGTAATTTTTCCAGGTCTATTAAATAGCATTGCGCAGACTCCTGACGTCCGCGACTGTCGATGACATATGAATTCTGGGGTAGCATTCTGTTCACACTAGCGACTAGTCTTGAATCGTTTTGGTCGTTTTGTAGATGGCCATGGTTTTGGCGCGACAAATAGTTCTAAAGCAATCGCCAAATTTCTGATACCTATGAGGTGTCGCCTACGTGTGTAAAAGAGGAAATGTTTTTTTCATGTGGCATCTCTATTCTCCTTTCCTTGTCAAAATAATAATGTTTAGTTAGGTTATGCGCTTTCTCTTTTTGCAATTTTGCAATATTAATTTGACTTTTATGAGTTTTATCCTAACGTTCTTTGTCTAAATTAAAAAATAGTAAAATTATTACTGTAAAATGTTGCCAATTCATTGCTGTTGCAGTCTTTGATTGCCATCAAGATCACTAAACTTATATGTGATTATTTCAGGGTGATCTTCTTCAACAGTCAAACGCATTATCCTTATTTTATTTTATTTTAATGTTTGAAATACGATCACAAATTTTAACTATAGTGAATATTAACTCAAAACCGTAAAAAGCAAATCGAATTAAACATTTATTTAATTATCTTTTAGTGTCGCCATACGGCATAAAAAAACCCTAAAATAACTCTTAAATATCCCTATTTTTTGACAGAATATCGACTACTTTAACGAATGTTTCCGAAATTAATGTCGATCGCTGAACGGAATCGCATTCGGCTATAAAGTCGCAAGCGACGTCACTTAAAAAGCGGTCGCTAGCTTATATGAATGGAATGTCACCCCTGGAGCTTCTATTTACATCTCAAATAAGCTTAAATTATGTCAAAATTTTTGTTATAATGTGCAGAACACAAATATCCAATAAACAATTTTGGTTAAAAATGATAGTTAATAACTAGTTATTAGCCAATGACGGGGTTAACAATAGTATATTACGTAACAAGAGTTGTAAGTAACCCATTACGCACGAAGTGAAAAATTTCACGAGTGCGTAATGGGATTACAATTCGTGTAACGTACTATACTTTTTCTACGCCTATCTATTTTCTTCTGAGTGCTAATAATTTCATATTTTTCATTACTAACAGTCATATTCATAGGTAAAGTTGTGAAAATGTTCGGATACTATAATTTGTTACCAAAATTGACAGCATAAATGAGATAACGTTTTTGCCCATATCAAGAAACACCGAATTATTTTTTTTGAAATTGTAAAATGTGTTGCCGTCATTTAGGGTCATCACTCTTTTCATCTAAAATGTATTTCACTAATGCTAAGAGCTTTTACGTTTTTCAATTGATTAAAAGTATGTAAATAAACCAAATAAAGTATTACGTAAATGAAAATTTGATTCAACAAAGAAATCTAAGTTTTTCCATCTACACGCACATGTATGTTATGAGATTTTCATTACGTGCATGTTATTGTTAAATGTCACTTACGAGGAATGTTGTCAGTGCGATTTTTGACGTTTACAGACATGGGCGTAGAAAAAATTATTAACCAGTTAATACCCATCACTGATTTATACTATATAACAATTAAAAAGGTATGAAAATGATATATTTATTATTACTTCACTAATTTAACACAATTATAAAAGTTTGTTTGCATCCAAAAACTTGACATATGGCAGTTGTGACGTTTTTACTAAATGCGCGTATTATGAACCATAATTCACGCTTTTGCCTTTAAATAGCATACCATGACCAAGGATGTTAGATGAGAATAGGATGGATTAATCCCATAAGAGCAACGCTAGCCATTTGGGTAACCAGTGACGTCACAGCAACGTTCTTTTGTCGACATTGGTGTTCCATCAATTATATGTTTATCTTCTCTTTCTATTTGTATTAAACAAAGACAGATTTTGAACTATATTGTAATAAGTGTAACTATTGATAATTGCAACAACTGTTTCTAAGACGAAACTCGTAGCCTTGCACTATATAGTGTTTATATTATTTCATGTAAAAATACTAGTTTTGTCCTGTAATAATTGCAGATTAATAAAAATGATTATAAAATTGAATCAGCCATTTCAAAAACCTCATTAATCACACAATTAGAGTTTTCATAGGAATCAATAAAAGCTACCTATTTCATGCACCAACAAAGGACTTTTTTACTCTAAATTTAGTACATATTTGAGTTGCAAAAAATTAAAATATTGAATAACACACAGGGGTCCGTTGAACTATAGGGAGACACGAATTTTTGACTTATTATGCGAAAAATCGATAGTACTCACCTATTTTGATTATTATCCGTCGAAAAATTTGCGGCTTACGCACAATTTAGAGAGAAAAATTAAAAAAAAAAAGATTTTTTTTTTACCACTTATACCATCACTTTTTGGTCCGATATTTTATACAAAAAACAGTTTAAATGTATCGCACTGTACGAGAAAGTGATCAACAACATGTATTCTCCCTAATTGTAATAACATTTCAGTTACTTTCCTCATCATATGATTTAAATTACCACTTTTATAAATACATATTTGAAAGGGTGCAAATTTGCATGAAAACAATTAATTCCAATGACAAATGACAGACAAGCTCTACCGTAAGCAGTAGTGTGTAACACCCGTGAAAAAATCGGTGATAACCACAAATATACACCAGATTTGTAGTAAATATATTTCTTTCTCTTACTGTTTGTTAAGTTTGATTTCGAACGGTTTAAATCTCGTTACCTTTGCCCGCAACATTGAAATCTATAGCACATTCTGTTCATATATGTATGGTTGTCAGTTGTAATCGGTTACGTAAGAATCATGACATTCCTCATTTTCTTCTTCAAATATTATGCAGATAACATTATTAGCATTAGCATTATTGTAAATATATATGTTATTCAAGAAGGGGAAGGGAATATAACCATTGGATTCAACCGTCCCCTTCTTGAATCTTGATATGCGCGTTCACGCATTCCCCTTCCCCCTCTTGAAAAATATCCAATACTTTGTAACGCGCATTAAGTTATTCAAGAAGGGGAAGGGAATATAATCATTGGATTCATCCTTCCCCTTCTTGAATCTTGATATGCGCGTCACAAAGTATTGGATATTTTTCAAAAAGGGGAAGGGGAATGCGTTCACGCATTCCCCTTCAATTTAATCGCATCTTAATAATAATGTAGAACAATAACATGATTCTCAAGTAGAGTCGATTACATCTGGCAACCATGCTTAAGGGATTGTATTCTGTTTTGTTTTGTTGGTTGTATATCTGTATATATCCTGACATAAATTTTCAAATTATGGTTTCATGGTATAAAGTATAAAATAAAATGTCCCAAACGTGATATTTATTTAAAAATTATATGGTATAAACAATTTTATCTCTTATACTGACCTAAAAATTTATAATCTCGTTTACATTGAAAGATGAAAAATAAATTTTAGAGAATGCATATTTAGATTTATGGTTTTGGTTACGCATTACGTTTCACGGAAAGATATCTGTCAATTCTGTCATTAAAATGATTTACATACAAATTGGTTGCCTTTTAAATATGTATTTATAAAAGTGGTAATTTATATGATGCTATGAAGAAACTAACCGAATTTTTTTCATAGTTTTATTACAATTAGGGAGAATACATATTCTTGATCACTTTCCTCTACAGTGCGATACATTTAAACTGTTTTTTGTATAAAATATCGGGCCAAAAAGTGACGGTGTAAGTGGTGAAAAAAATTTTTTTTTTGATATTTCTCTGTAAATTGTGTGTAACCCGCAAATTTTTCGTCGGATAACATTCAAAATAGGTGAGTACTATCGATTTTTCGCATAATAAGTCAAAAATTCGTGTCTCCGTATAGTTCAACGGACCCCATATATACACAGTTTATAAATAATAATAATGAAAGAAACCTGAAAAACTGATCATGACATACCTATGTTGTTTTAGCAAGAAATAGGGTAACTGGAACATAATTTAACATAGTAATCAATTTTTTTTATTGCTTATCGAAAATTACACTTAAAAATTAACTTATTAAAATTTCACATGTATTAATTTGTCATGTTATAATATCCCTAAGGTGCGTAAACATATTCCCCATCATATTAATCCGGATTATCTTAAACATTTGCAGTTGGCCAACTAAAAATGCTGTTACATAATGGCTTATGATTTTCCAGAATACTATCCCCTGAACTTGCTTTTAAATCGCCCAATTAATTATTATTATTTAAAGTAAAAGGAATGTCTTTTGACTTACATGATTTATACCCAGAATACGCATCTACCTTAAAGAAATGATTTAAAAAAAAACATGTTTGCTTATATATTAAATACTTTATTTGAAATTAAAAAAATAAATAAATAACACCACGAATTTCACAGTTTCATAATTCGCGCAAGGCGACGCGTGCATGGGTAACCAGCAGTGATGGGTATTAACCGGTTAATAATTTTGTTAACCGGTCATCGGTTAATAACTAGTTATTAACTATAAATTTTTAAATATACATCCAAACTGCTTCGAATACCATACCAAAAATTGTTTATTAGATATTTGTGTTCTGCCTACTATTACAAAAATTTCGACATAATTTAAGCTTATTTGAGATGTAAATAAAAGCTCCAGAATTCAGAAGTCGCGGACGTCAGGAGTCTGCGCAATGCTATTTAATAGACCTTGAAAAATTACTGCGCAAACTCCTGATGTTCGCGGGCTAGAAAATGCGGGAAAATGATTTTATATAAATATAATTATATAAAAATTCTTCTTTTTTAAGTGGCTGCCTAAATTGTTAACCGTAGTTAATTTCAAACAATTTTTAACTTAGCGTTAATTAACGCTAAAAACTGGTTAATAACATAAGTGGTTATTAACATTACCCATCACTGGTGACCAGTGACGTCATCAAACTCGGCTGACACTTTTCAGTTTTTAATCAATCCTATTCTCATCTAACATCCTTGTACCATGACAACTCAACCCTCACAACATTTCGATACATACGTGGCTAGAGATGGGGGTACAATATGAAATGAACTATTGAATTTGCGTATTTTATTTAGAAAATTTGTTTCTGAAATATATCGTATTGATAATATATTGAAATTTTTAGTATTGATACTTTTCATGGCGATATTTTCTAGTATTGATTTTGAAACTATACATTTATAACGGTACCTACGGTGTATCGATACTTTACACAGTATCGCCCATCTCCATATGTCACATTATTTGACGTACTCCCGCTCGATTCTCGACTTCATGTGAAAAGAATTACATGTGAAATTATTCTACTACTTATTTTCACATGCTTGTTTGAAACGGTATTCTTGGTTATACCGGAATGTATTTTCCAATGGAAACGTTCTTGATACGTATGTCTAATAAAAAATAGATAGACCAATCATGTTTCATCATTTTGGAGTTGTTGATGTAATCAAAAGCCATTTTTCTTTGAACTTGACCACACAAGCCGGGTTAACTATAAGTTAACCATTCAATATTCCTCGACTTGTATTCCAAACCATGACGTAACAGTTAACCAACCACACAAACCAGCTCACTGAGATAGTTTGACAGAGTAGTTCAGTGATGGGTATTAACCGGTTAATAGTTTTGTTAACCGGTCATTGGTTAATAACTAGTTATTAACTATCAATTTTTAACCAAAAAAAATTGTTTATTAGATATTTGTGTTCTGCCCACTATTACAAAAATTTTGATATA
Organism: Lochmaea capreae; assembly: GCA_949126875.1. Classification (NCBI taxonomy): domain Eukaryota; kingdom Metazoa; phylum Arthropoda; class Insecta; order Coleoptera; family Chrysomelidae; genus Lochmaea; species Lochmaea capreae. The sequence goes on along the minus strand of OX421409.1, from coordinate 22,582,426 downwards.
ATTTATGCTTATTTGAGATGTAAATAAAAGCTCAAGAATTCAGAAGTAATCGACAGTCGCGGACGTCAGGAGTCTGCGCAATGCTATTTAATAGACCTGGAAAAATTACTGCGCAGACTCCTGATGTTCGCGGGCTAGAAAATGCGGGAAAATGCTTTTATATAAATATAATTTTATAAAAATTCTTCTTTTTTAAGTGGCCGCCTAAATTATTAACCGTGGTTAATCTCAAACAATTTTTAACTTAGCGTTAATTAACGCTAAAAACTGGTTATTAACATAGGTGGTTATTAACATTACCCATCACTACTCAGTAGTTATATTTGAAGTTAGGTGTTTGTTTATTTCAGGGTTTACACAAACCGTTACGTCATAAAAGTTAACCGTGACGTCATGGTATTGTTAGCCCGGTTTGCTTGGTTAAGTTCAAAGAAAATGGTTTTATGAGTTGTTGTGTTGAGATCCCTGGGCTAAATTGACATCGACATCACAATAAAGATATAACCTAATTTTTTAGTCACAGCGCGTGGATGTATATTATCTCTTTGAATCAAAGAATACACCAAACAACAAGAAGTGAAGGCCGGCGAAAATCCTTTGATGTTCGAGGTCCAAAAATATATAACCTTGAACAAGCGTCAACTACCTTATTCATGCACTGAGAAACATGATTACACTCGATTCACACTGAGAAAAGGTGTGTTAGTATGAAGTCGTATTATTCAGAATCCTAGGGCACAGCACCTGGGAGACTACTGGATAGAAGAGGGACAGTTACCTAAGTTGTAGCCTGCAGATATCCTAAAATTCCTCGGGGAAATAGGACTAAAGGAGCTACTAGTCTCTGAGACTTTCCTCAGGAACTAAGTAGAAGTAAGGGGGCACAATAGATCTTTTAGGTCTCAGTGAATGTTACCCCAAAATACATACATACATACATACATGAAGTCGTATTTTATGAAATGTATTTGTAAATATTTTTTCTTTTGGTAACTATTTCTGCACGCTTCGTTGATAACGTTGACAACGTTGACGTGAATTCTGCCAAAAGTTAGTTATCTAGATATATAATTGTAAAAAATAAACGAAATATAATTCTCATAAACAAAGAGAAAGCTAATATGAAGAAAAGCAAAGATTTTAACTTAATAATAAATAGAATATAAGAAATTTAGGCAATATCTTCTTTCTGCATATATTTTGCAAATTCTACATAGGACGTAATGCGAAGTTGTCACTATAGGGAGAAAAAAAATAAAAACCAGTTTTTTTAAGAAATATACTTTACTTTATTTTCTCTCCTGTATCTACATATAATGATGTCCATGGAAAAAAAAATCAGAAATAGATTGATAAATCAATAGTCTTAAACATGACATATTCAAAAATTACTGACAAACGTTCCAAGGGTGAGAAAAAAAATAAACTGTAAAAAATATACTTTACTTTATTTTCTCTCCTGTATCTACATATAATGATGTCCATGAAAAAAAAAATCAAAAATAGATTGATAAACCAATAGTCTTTAGCGTGAAATATTCAAAAATTACTGACAAACGTTCCAAGGGTGAGAAAAAAAATAAAAATGAGTTTTTTTAAAAAATATACTTTACTTCATTTTCTCTCCTGTATCTACATATAATGATGTCCATGGAAAAAAAAATCAGAAATAGTTTGATAAATCAATAGTCTTTAACGTGACATATTCAAAAATTACTGACAAACGTTCCAAGGGTGAGAAAAAAAATAAAAATCATTTTTTTTAAAAAATATACTTTACTTTATTTTTTCTCCTGTATCTACATATAATGATGTCCATGAAAAAAAAAATCAAAAATAGATTGATAAACCAATAGTCTTTAGCGTGACATATTCAAAAATTACTGACAAACGTTCAAAGGGTCAGAAAAAAAATAAAATTCAGTTTTTTTAAAAATTATACTTTACTTTATTTTCCCTCCTGTATCTACAGATATAGATGTCAATCCTCCACCGATTTGATAGGATTTTGGTAAAAAGTAAATTTTTCGCAAAATAATGAATTTGTCGTTCCACCATTTAGCCGCGCCCTGCAAAAGTAAAACCTTCTGAAATTTATTTTGGATAAACTTTTGCAAATAATTAATGTTTATAAACAAAACAATTTTCTCAAGAACCAAGTTACATTTCAATTATACAATGGATCTATTTATTAAGAATCTGATAGTGCAGTATTTGCAGTTTTCGAGGAAAAGGAAATATAAATTCATGTGAGAACAATAGATACTGTAGATCACTAAAGTCGGATGGTGTTGGCGTTGGGTATCCGTTTCAAATAAATTCAATTATTGAAATAGCTATTTAAAATACAAAATGCGATTTGATATTTCAAATGCTTTTTAAAACTTTTTGCGTTTTAAATGAACAGTGTAAAAAAGTACACGGTATATACCTACCATACCTACCCCTATTCAATATTCTCAATCTTATCAGTGTAACCTGATCCACCGATAACAGTCAAGAAGGGTTTTACTGGGGTTCGCCCCAGTGTATTGTCTTTAGACCGACGAGTATAATATCAATAATAAAATTTATTTTTTATCTCTCCCTTGGAACGTTTGTCAGTAATTTTTGAATATGTCACGTTAAAGACTATTGATTTATCAATCTATTTCTGACTTTTTTTTTCCATGGACATCATTATAATATGTAGATACAGGAGAGAAAATAAAGTAAAGTATATTTGTTAAGAAAACTGATTTTTATTTTTTTTCTCACCCTTGGAACGTTTGTCAGTAATTTTTGAATATGTCACGTTAAAGACTATTGATTTATCAATCTATTTCTGATTTTTTTTTCCATGGACATCATTATATGTAGATACAGGAGAGAAAATAAAGTAAAGTATATTTTTTAAGAAAACTAATTTTTATTTTTTTTCTCACCCTTGGAACGTTTGTCAGTAATTTTTGAATATGTCACGTTAAAGACTATTGATTTATCAATCTATTTCTGATTTTTTTTTCCATGGACATCATTATATGTAGATACAGGAGAGAAAATAAAGTAAAGTATATTTTTTAAGAAAACTAATTTTTATTTTTTTTCTCACCCTTGGAACGTTTGTCAGTAATTTTTGAATATGTCACGTTAAAGACTATTGATTTATCAATCTATTTCTGATTTTTTTTTCATGGACATCATTATATGTAGATACAGGAGAGAAAATAAAGTAAAGTATATTTTTTAAAAAAACTGATTTTTATTTTTTTTCTCACCCTTGGAACGTTTGTCAGTAATTTTTGAATATGTCACGTTAAAGACTATTGATTTATCAATCTATTTCTGATTTTTTTTTTCCATGGACATCCTTATATGTAGATACAGGAGAGAAAATAAAGTAAAGTATATTTTTTAAGAAAACTGATTTTTATTTTTTTTAAGTAAAGTATATTTTTTAAGAAAACTGATTTTTATTTTTTTTCTCACCCTTGGAACGTTTGTCAGTAATTTTTGAATATGTCACGCTAAAGACTATTGGTTTATCAATCTATTTTTGATTTTTTTTTCATGGACATCATTATATGTAGATACAGGAGAGAAAATAAAGTAAAGTATATTTTTTAAAAAAACTGATTTTTATTTTTTTTCTCACCCTTGGAACGTTTGTCAGAAATTTTTGAGTATGTCACGTTAAAGACTATTGATTTATCAATCTATTTCTGATTTTTTTTTCCATGGACATCAACAATATACGTAGATACTGGAGAGGAGAGAAACATTTTTTTGCTGTTAAAATATAACGTTTTATAGGTAAAAACACAATTTGTTTCATATATAATATCATTGATTTAATACTTAAATAAAATAAGTGCTTCAATGTAGGTTTTGTTTATTGTGAGAATTCGATTCCCCCCGTATAGTTCACTGCTAATCATCAGTTGACTATTATAAACCAGCACATCTGTGCGCTGTTGCCGGTTCAGTCAATTGTCGCAGATCTGCGTTTGGAGCTAGGAGCTAGCTTCACGTAGATTTATGTGTGTGTGATTTGGTTTCCCTTGGCTGCGGATACTAAGTCCATTCCCCAACATAAAGAATGCAACTTATTTTCCCCATAATTTCACTGTTTTATAATGATAAATGTGATGCAAAATATTATAAACTCGTAATCAGAGATAATATACACTAGCTGGTAATGACCTACAAATTGTCCACACAGAACATGTTATTGCAGACAAATGTCAAGTGTCGACTACCTTAAAATATGGCGTCTGAAGACACCGTTTTATGCCAAGGATAATGGAATGTATCAAGGATGTTAGATGATAATAGGATTGATTAAAAACTGAAAAGTGTCAGCCGAGTTTTATGACGTCACTTGTCGCCTTGCGCAAATTATGAAACTGTGAAATTCGTGGTGTTATTTATTTATTTTTTTAATTTTAAATAAAGTATTTAATATATAAGCAAAACCTCTGAAGTCACATTTTTTCAACATGTTTTTTTTTAAATAATTTCTTTAAGGTAGATGCGTATTCTGGGTATAAATCATGTAAGTCAAAAGACATTCCTTTTACTTTAAATAATAATAATTAATTGGGCGATTTAAAAGCAAGTTCAGGGGATAGTATTCTGGAAAAGCATAAGCCATTATGTAACAGCATTTTTAGTTGGCCAACTGCAAATGTTTAAGATAATCCGGATTAATATGATGGGGAATATGTTTACGCACCTTAGGGATATTATAACATGACAAATTAATACATGTGAAATTTTAATAAGCTAATTTTTAAGTGTAATTTTCACATGTAATTCTTTTCACATGAAGTCGAGAATCGAGCGGGAGTACGTCAAATAATGTGACAGTAATTTTTGAATATGTCATGTTTAAGACTATTGATTTATCAATCTATTTCTGATTTTTTTTTTCCATGGACATCATTATATGTAGATACAGGAGAGAAAATAAAGTAAAGTATATCTCTTAAAAAAACTGGTTTTTATTTTTTTTCTCCCTATAGTGACAACTTCGCATTACGTCCTATGTAGAATTTGCAAAATATATGCAGAAAGAAGATATTGCCTAAATTTCTTATATTCTATTTATTATTAAGTTAAAATCTTTGCTTTTCTTCATATTAGCTTTCTCTTTGTTTATGAGAATTATATTTCGTTTATTTTTTACAATTATATATCTAGATAACTAACTTTTGGCAGAATTCACGTCAACGTTGTCAACGTTATCAACGAAGCGTGCAGAAATAGTTACCAAAAGAAAAAATATTTACAAATACATTTCATAAAATACGACTTCATGTATGTATGTATGTATGTATTTTGGGGTAACATTCACTGAGACCTAAAAGATCTATTGTGCCCCCTTACTTCTACTTAGTTCCTGAGGAAAGTCTCAGAGACTAGTAGCTCCTTTAGTCCTATTTCCCCGAGGAATTTTAGGATATCTGCAGGCTACAACTTAGGTAACTGTCCCTCTTCTATCCAGTAGTCTCCCAGGTGCTGTGCCCTAGGATTCTGAATAATACGACTTCATACTAACACACCTTTTCTCAGTGTGAATCGAGTGTAATCATGTTTCTCAGTGCATGAATAAGGTAGTTGACGCTTGTTCAAGGTTATATATTTTTGGACCTCGAACATCAAAGGATTTTCGCCGGCCTTCACTTCTTGTTGTTTGGTGTATTCTTTGATTCAAAGAGATAATATACATCCACGCGCTGTGACTAAAAAATTAGGTTATATCTTTATTGTGATGTCGATGTCAATTTAGCCCAGGGATCTCAACACAACAACTCATAAGACCATTTTCTTTGAACTTAACCAAGCAAACCGGGCTAACAATACCATGACGTCACGGTTAACTTTTATGACGTAACGGTTTGTGTAAACCCTGAAATAAACAAACACCTAACTTCAAATATAACTACACTACTCTGTCAAACTATCTCAGTGAGCTGGTTTGTGTGGTTGGTTAACTGTTACGTCATGGTTTGGAATACAAGTCAAGGAATATTGAATGGTTAACTTATAGTTAACCCGGTTTGTGTGGTCAAGTTCAAAGAAAAATGGCTTTTGATTACATCAACAACTCCAAAATGATGAAACATGATTGGTCTATCTATTTTTTATTAGACATACGTATCAAGAACGTTTCCATTGGAAAATACATTCCGGTATAACCAAGAATACCGTTTCAAACAAGCATGTGAAAATAAGAAGTAGAATAATTTCACATGTAGGTAATTCTTTTCACATGAAGTCGAGAATCGAGCGGGAGTACGTCAAATAATGTGACATATGGAGATGGGCGATACTGTGTAAAGTATCGATACACCGTAGGTACCGTTATAAATGTATAATAGTTTCAAAATCAATACTAGAAAATATCGCCATGAAAAGTATCAATACTAAAAATTTCAATATATTATCAATACGATATATTTCAGAAACAAATTTTCTAAATAAAATACGCAAATTCAATAGTTCATTTCATATTGTACCATGGCCATCTACATTACTAGGCCGGAATACTGAAATTTGGCAACAGTGAACAGTGGGCCGATCAAGTCAGATTTTTATCATGGCGAGACCGTGAAATCAGTGGATATAATATGTATTTTCGTTTATATACCTCCTGTATTTACAATTCGTGATATGTAATAGGTGATCTGCAGTATGTAGTAGTGTGTACAATCATTTTAAATTAAGTTTATGAACTTGGTGCTCGTTATTTCGCAGTTAATAGACTGACAACTTCAACATAAGACTTCTGTTTGTGTTAAGTTTTAGAGGTAAGATATTTAATATTATATATAAATAAAAAGATGTTTGCATCAGTATAATTTGTAAACATACTCTCTGGTCTGTGGACTCATATAAAATATAAGGCATAACATGGTAATTGTATCAAATAAAGTATGGTTAAAAAATGTCTAAAACTCGTTGACAATGTTTAAAGGTGACTTGAACCAAGATTAATTTTTATATTATTATCCAATTTGTGATTCTTGTTAAGCCATTCCACATTGGACATAAACCAAGTATATAAATTAAGCCAATAAGGTTAATTACTTATGTACTTATAGGGTAGCACTTCTATTTAATATTTTATTTTGTTGTAGATGCCTGTGAAATGTTTGGTACCAAGTTGTACTAGTAATTATGCTTCCAACAGTGAAGGATATATTACAGTATTTAAGTTTCCACAAAGTGATGAGCTGAAGAACCAATGGTTGAGAAGTATCCCACGTGTAAACTGGGAACCAAGTCAAATTTCAGTTGTGTGTATTAAACATTTCACGCCAAAGATTAAATTTCATTCACTGATGTGTACAAGGATAAGAATGGTGATCTGAAGACCTTTACAAGGAAAAGACCTGGAGAAGAATCCAGCTGCAAGAAGTAATCCTGGAATACAAAGAAAAAGGATGCTAGATAGACAACAGGAACAACAAGAAGATTGGTTAAACAGTGATGTGATAGTGAATTTTTTGAAATTTTGTGGAATTTAAATCTAAATTGAGTGTTCATTTAGAGAAGTGGCAGTGTCATCAACAAACAAACTGTATATATTTATACAAATCTGATGGGATTTGACAATGATGAACCAGATGTCAGGTGTACTTAGTATAAAAATATTTGAATCAATGGAAATCGAGGTAGGAATTGAGCATAATTTATTACATAAAAATGATTTAAACTGTATATTACCACCGTGTCTAAAGGTGTCCCTTTGGTCATAGATTCAAAATATTTGTAAAGCTCAAAAATTCATTTTACTTACATTAGTAAAGGAGTATGTTAACAAAAATAAAGATAAATTTCACTTTCGGGATTTCTGTTCATGCAATCAACCTCAAACTAGTTTTGTTTTAGAAATGATGTTACCTATTTTAGCAAATATTTTTATAAATAACTATTCAAAAACAATTCAAGATAAATTACAAGCTAGTAAGAAACATATAAATAATAATCATGAAACAAAATGTCAAAAAAAAAAAAATTCTTAAATTACAATAGTTCTATCCAGTTTAATGATATTAAATACCTACTTTTTATATTACTTCTTAAGAATTCTGTTGTAGCCATATTTTTGTATGTAGTTCAGTTTGTATTAATAAAGGTATAAGAAATAGAAGGTGAAGAAATAATTATTTTAAGGTGGTGTCTGGTCAGCTGTAAGGGAATGTGGATGCTGATTTTCTTCATATTTTATATTCTTATCAATAAATTACCTTTTGCAGTTTTATTTTATTTAGTCTACCTATAAATATTTCGATTTTTATTAATTAAAAATGTTTTATAGCTTGATTTATTTCATATTTCTCACTATTGTAGTAGGCCTACAAGTCGTTCTCATCGGCCCACTATTTGACAGGTGCGCCACGTTGCCACATCTAGGATTCCGGCCTTGTGTTAGAGGTGGCCATGATTGTACCCCCATCTCTAGCCACGTATGTATCGAAATGTTGTGAGGGTTGAGTTGTCATGGTACAAGGATGTTAGATGAGAATAGGATTGATTAAAAACTGAAAAGAGTCAGCCAAGTTTGATGACGTCACTGGTCACCAGTGATGGGTAATGTTAATAACCACTTATGTTATTAACCAGTTTTTAGCGTTAATTAACGCTAAGTTAAAAATTGTTTGAAATTAACTACGGTTAACAATTTAGGCAGCCACTTAAAAAAGAAGAATTTTTATATAATTATATTTATATAAAATCATTTTCCCGCATTTTCTAGCCCGCGAACATCAGGAGTTTGCGCAGTAATTTTTCAAGGTCTATTAAATAGCATTGCGCAGACTCCTGACGTCCGCGACTTCTGAATTCTGGAGCTTTTATTTACATCTCAAATAAGCTTAAATTATGTCGAAATTTTTGTAATAGTAGGCAGAACACAAATATCTAATAAACAATTTTTGGTATGGTATTCGAAGCAGTTTGGATGTATATTTAAAAATTTATAGTTAATAACTAGTTATTAACCGATGACCGGTTAACAAAATTATTAACCGGTTAATACCCATCACTGCTGGTTACCCATGCACGCGTCGCCTTGCGCGAATTATGAAACTGTGAAATTCGTGGTGTTATTTATTTATTTTTTTAATTTCAAATAAAGTATTTAATATATAAGCAAACATGTTTTTTTTTAAATCATTTCTTTAAGGTAGATGCGTATTCTGGGTATAAATCATGTAAGTCAAAAGACATTCCTTTTACTTTAAATAATAATAATTAATTGGGCGATTTAAAAGCAAGTTCAGGGGATAGTATTCTGGAAAATCATAAGCCATTATGTAACAGCATTTTTAGTTGGCCAACTGCAAATGTTTAAGATAATCCGGATTAATATGATGGGGAATATGTTTACGCACCTTAGGGATATTATAACATGACAAATTAATACATGTGAAATTTTAATAAGTTAATTTTTAAGTGTAATTTTCGATAAGCAATAAAAAAAATTGATTACTATGTTAAATTATGTTCCAGTTACCCTATTTCTTGCTAAAACAACATAGGTATGTCATGATCAGTTTTTCAGGTTTCTTTCATTATTATTATTTATAAACTGTGTAGGTTTATTCAATATTGTAATTTTTTGCAACTCAAATATGTACTAAATTTAGAGTAAAAAAGTCCTTTGTTGGTGCATGAAATAGGTAGCTTTTATTGATTCTTAAAAAAACTCTAATTGTGTGATTTATGAGGTTTTTGAAATGGCTGATTCAATTTTATACTCATTTTTATTAATCTGCAAGTATTACAGGACAAAACTGGTATTTTTACATGAAATAATATAAACACTATATAGTGCAAGGCTACGAGTTTCGTCTTAGAAACAGCTGTTGCAATTACAGTTGGTTCGGTGAATCTTTTCCCATGTATGAAATTATTCACATACTACTTTTTATAGTACGTCTCTTTTCTACCCACAGAATCTAAACCCTCGAAATGAAACCGTTTGTTCAATTACAACATAATATAACAAACAGAGATAGCCATATGATGAATGTCGGTGATAGGTGTAACCCACACAACAGAAGTTCTGTGGTTTAACCTTGAATTTGTACATTAACCGACAGGAGCGTCTAAATGTATCTAGTGCTGCGTTCCGAATTGAGCTTGTAATACTGTCGGTGCTCAAACTGCTTATGTGTGGTCCGATTTAATTAGCGCACTTAGAACTGTTGGCGGCGCAAACAATTCGGACATCACGTTCGAACGGTTCGAACTGTCAGTTTTAATATAACCAAAAAATACACATAACCTTTAGGCTAGGACCTTATATTATAATTGATAACAGATTTATATTAATACATAATAACAGAAATGAGTGAAAATTTAGTGTACCTAATAGCTGAGATTTATGACGACAGTGATTTCAGTGATTTGGAAAATGAAATAGAATCATCAGGATCTTCGAGTAGTGACGAAGACTCTGAAGAAAGAATGATGGTTGCTCTAGCACTGGCTAATAAAAGAGGGAAGTTAGTAAAGCGACCTCGAATAGAATTTTATGTAGAACGGGTAGTATCTCGGTACAGTGCTGAAGAATTTAAATCACATTTTAGGTAGGTACTGGATCTTCTAAAAATCTTCTTTTCACGTTAAAAGTACTGTCGAATTTCTACTTGGAAAATAAGGTTTCTAGCAGCAGTGTTCTGTTTCAGAATGAACCCAGAAACAGCCGAGTTTGTGCTTAGCATTATAGGGGAAACGATATCTACAACAAAATATGCCGCTGGAAGAAAGCCAATTCCTGCTAAAAAGCAACTTCTTATTACATTATGGGTTATGGCAACTCCAGATTCATATAGGTAGATATTAATAAGAAAAAATCTTGAATTGAAAGTATAAATAACTGGTGGTGAATGGAAAAATCCCATTTACTATTTTTTTACAGGTCTGTCTGCGAAAAATTCGACGTGGGAAGAGCTACTGCCATTCGAACGGTCCGAAGAGTTTCATATGCACTTTATTGTGTGGCTCCAAATTTTATACAGTGGCCAACGGGAGATAGAGCAATACAGGTTATGAGGCAATTTGAAACATTCAGTGCCTTTCCCCAAATAATTGGGGCCATAGATGGAACTCACATATCAATTAATGCTCCCCAAGAAGATTCACAATCATATATTAATCGTAAAGGAACACATTCCATCCAGGTTCAGGTAAATTTTGCTTTCACAAGTTTTTTTACTGAATTTAGACTAGATAAATTATTATTCCAGGCTGTCAGCACACATAATTTATTATTTACCAGTGTATTTGCTGGAAATGCTGGTTGTGTACATGATGCACGTGTATTTCGACTATCACCAGCACAAGAATATTTCGAGAGACCAGAAGTTTTCTTCCCAAATGACTCCCATATAGTTGGAGATGCAGCATATGGAATCCATCCAAATCTTATGGTTCCCTTTAAAAATAATGGTCACCTTACTGCAAGGCAAAAAAATTTTAATTTTTGTCTGTCTTCTGCTCGAATTTCTATTGAAAGATGTTTTGGTTTATGGAAAGGTCGATGGCGCAGCATCCTTCATGTTCTACCAATGGTTACATTAAAAAAAATTCCAGAATACTTGATTGCCACTTGTGTATTACATAATATTTGTATTCTGAAAGGAGATATGATTCCTGTTGCGCAAATATTAAGAACAAGAAGAAGAGGAAGGCTGCTATTGAACGGAAGAATAGAAGGTGAAGCTAAACGTCAAAGAATTACTGATACTTTAATTATAAGAAATAACTAACATTTGTAATACCGAGTGTCCCAGAAGTTTCTGACCCATTTTAACTGTAAAAATCTCGGAACTCATAAACGATAGGGAGGAGGAGGGAGGTGCGGTTTTCGAGGAACAATTTCTTTTTATATAAAGTTTTTTCAGTATAAATATTTAATTAGTGAAATCTTATATAGGGTGTTTTTAAGAAAATGGTATTTTTAAATGAAAATATCGTCTATTTTTTCAATGAAACACCCTATCGATTCTGAGTTCCGAGATTTTTACAGTTAAAATGGGTCAGAAACTTCTGGGACACCCGGTACTTCATTGAAGATCAATAAATTAATATTTTTAGTCAAGATTTATTTATTTATAAGCAGTACTTAACAAAAATAAATAAAACAAATATTCTTAAAACAAAAGGAACATTGAACATTAATTCATAATAAATAGAAAAAATAGTCTCAAAGCAACATGAGGAACAAAATTAGGAGGTAATTTACAAGAAACAAAAATTAATAAAACAAATATTTTTAAAACAAAATGAACAGCAATTCATAATAAACGTAACAAAATTAACAGTAATTCACAAGACAAAAAACATTTAGCAATAGTTATCCTGCAATTTACTATTTTTTAACTATCTCGCACAAATTTTGCAGCATTTTCATTTTCTCTTCATGCTGCCTCTCCTTCATCGCCAACAGTTTATTAAATTTTTCTTCTTTATCTTGTTGCCTTTTTGTTTTTTGTAGTTCTGTCTCTTCCTTTAGTAAGCGCTTTTCCTCTTTAACTTCTTGTACATATTTTTCAAATATTGTTTCCAGCTTGCGCTTTTTTATTACTGTCACTGCAGGAGATGGAGGTGCAGAAGGACCAGCATCAGAAGCTACTGCTTTGGGCTGCACCCACCCGGTTGATCCAAATATCTCGTTGATTCTCTGAAATATAAAATTAAATATTTAAACAGTAAATAAACTAAGTATAGGATTCAAAATGAAAAAATAAACAAAATAGCAAGATAATTACAACACAAAAACTAACATCAAAAAAGGGCCAAGTAATCCTATCATTACCGGAGGTGCCATTATGATCAATTATTTTTTTGAAGGTTTTTTTAAGTCCACTTAATTTACTTTGGCATTGAGCACCATTCATTGTATATGTTGGATCATGGTTTCTCATGTGTCGTGCGATTTCCTCCCAAATTGTTTTATGTCTTTTCGCTCCACCACTAAAGTCACTGATATGTTCCTCATAGAGGGTTAGAAGGAGGTGAACACATGAGGTTGTCCATATGAATAGGGACTTTGATGATGAGCTCCCTGCAACAAATAGATCCTTTTAAGTATAGAAATGCCACATATAAAAATTTAAAGAACAAAAAACTTTACCATCATTTTCACATGGCAAGGGCGGTGACGAAATTGACGATGATTCACTTTCTTTCACCTTCTCCACCTCCTCTTGTACCAGCTGCTGTAAATAGCTGTCGTCTGGAATAACATTTATGTATTTATTATTTATTTCATTTCTTACTTTTATACTTACCCAATGAAGCTCTAGTAGCTTGTTCTGAAGTTAACAGAAGAGTGACAATTTCATTTGATGGCTCTATAAGAACAGACACCTCATTTCGTGCAGTCATTTTTTATGCTGATGGGTTTAGATAGATAAATAAAGGTTAGGTTATAGGTTACAATTGAAAAATTGGCGCGCTTATGCTGTTGTGCTCACAGTGCCTTCCCATCAGTCGTGAGCATTGCAAGCGAGATTAATGACGTCAGTTATGACGTCACTGCTTCTCACAGTGCTGAATATGATCGTTGTAAGCACCATTCGGACCAGCACATGTGGTGCTGACAGTGCTCTAAGCGCAATTCGGAACGCAGCATAGTACTCTTTACCAACGTTGCCAAGTGTAGTCCTAAACTGAAAGGGCGCCATCGAGTATCTCCGGTGGCGCTCGGCTTTCATGCGAAGCGCGCACGGTTCTAAAGCTTTTAACCTTCTATACGATATCATTAATGTGTGCAGAGATTAGCCCAGCGTAAGTGTGCTGGGCTCCTAAAACAGAGGTACCAGGTTCGAGTCGTGTCCGAGTCAAGATATTTTTATTTTCTTATTGTTTTTTTCAAAAATGGACTAAAAATACGAAGAATTTTTCGATTCGGATTAGGGTAGGGGGTAAGGTAGGGTGGTTTTGGTTAGGTTATTATTGAAAATTATTATAATAATCTGTCAATTACACAATTCAATTTTTCGATTCGGATTAGGGTAGGGGGTAAGGTAGGGTGGTTTTGGTTAGGTTATTATTGAAAATTATTATAATAATCTGTCAATTACACAATTCAATTTTTCGATTAGGGAAAATGTATCTATGCATTCGTGAGTTTTCCTTTTTGTATGATAATTCTGTATTGTAAACTCAAACAATTTTCAGTACGTTTTGCTAAACATAATTTTAAAAATGACAAATATTGATTTCTTAACACATTGCTTTTTAATCAACTGTGATAAATATCATTATTAAAATATTTTTACTTTCCAAAACACAAACGTTTTAGTTTAGGACTACACTTGGCAACGTTGGTAAAGAGTACTACATTTAGACGCTCCTTTAACCGACGAAAGACTGTTTACATTTTTGTTTTACATTTTTGTACATTTTTTTGCCCCTTGTATATAAATTTATTTCAAAAACAGTTGTTATAACGACTAACTTTTACCTGAGTGTTCGAATTATTGTGGTAAGTAAATATTATGTATCTACTTCTTATTTATTTACTTCGCAATGGAAACTAACCTTAAATTGACATTTCATTATGATTCTGGATAGAACTCCATCAAACTGAATTATATTAAACATATTTTGCTTCCACCAATGTAGAAAATATTGACCTAATTTTCTGAAAGACCAGAACTATTTATGAATGGTTTTTATTTTTAGAATTTGCCTGGAAAAACGTTGAATTCGCACTTCGTACAACGTAATCAACAAATTTGGGAAAAATGTGTTAGGCATAACCATGAAATTATACAAAAGTGGTATGCCCGAGAGCAGAATATAGTTGATATTAGCATTCAACCAATTACAATAGATATAAATACTGGTGATAGCTCATCTGATTCTGACTATGAGGGAAATTAAATAAGATCTATTGTATATCTATGAGTCTTAAATATACATTTTTAAAATATTTATTATTTATTTTTACAACCCAAGAGATTTTTATTTTACATTGTTGAACTGTATGGGTGGGATGGACCAATAGTAATGGTTGCCAGCCATAACCCTAACAGGGCAATTCTGATTTGCAAAGTTTCTACTGAGGAAGTTGTTATTAATACTAACTCTTATACAAGTAAATTTGCTTAATATCAAGTTTGCAGACTAGCCCCATAAAACTCTGGAATACTAATAGTTTTTTTAAACTAAAGGTTTAGGTAGCACATTGCTAAATGGCTGTAAAATATTTACAAATATCTATTACACCAGCTTCAATAGAATAATAAATAACGTTCACCGTCATTTTAGCCACATTCTAATTAAACCATTAATCTACGACCTACGTGTTACTGAATGTATTGATGTATTGCGTTTGTACATGAATGATGACGCATGGGAAAAGATCCACCGAACCAACTGTATCAATAGTTACACTTATTACAATATAGTTCAAAATCTGTCTTTGTTTAATACAAATAGAAAGAGAAGATAAACATATAATTGATGGAACACCAATGTCGACAACAGAACGTTGCTGTGACGTCACTGGTTACCCAAATGGCTAGCGTTGCTCTTATGGGATTAATCCATCCTATTCTCATCTAACACCCTTGGGAATGTATAGGTTGCCTGGTAACTTTCGACTAATCAGAGTGTCGCATTTTTGGCGGGTTGTGACGTCACCCAGAATGGCCATTTAAATGTAACGTTTTACTATAATATTTATTGTTCTGCAAGAAATCGTTGAGAATTCATAAATAACTATTGCACATATGCATGAATAAAAGAAAACAAACATATCTATTATAATTTTAATTGTGATTAAACATTTATTAGGCAAATTTTAAGTTCACTCGTGAAAAGTTCGTTTTTAAAAACTATTCAAATGAATTAGAACAGCGGAACTTTATTAACGTAAAAAACAATAGATGTTATCATTTATAAAATACAAGTTAAAAAGCTGAAAATGCCGGCTTGCGCCTGGTTTTGTCTAACGTTATCTTCAAGTGGGGGAACGCTCCCAATTCAGCAACGTCAGCTATTCTGTGGGAACTCCAGGTTCATAACTCCTTCACCCTTAGATGAGAATCCGGGGTGCAGCAACTGGATTCGATACTTCTGCATCCCTCGTAGCTGGTTCCATATTTTCTTTATTGTAATATCTAAAGTAGTAGTAATAAACAGAATAAAGTACAATAATAGCAATTAAAACATATAAAACTAAAGTCCACAAAGTTCTGTATGGTTAGTTTTGGAAGTTCTATTATTTTTAATTCACTTTTTTCCAGTCTATAATTACTACGTTTTCTATTTTAACTATGCAATTTTTAACTAATTCTACTATAAAAGTTCCTTCCAGGAGCACTTTGTCTTTATTATTACCGCACAATTGTTCCGCCACTGCAGCTTGAGGAGAAACAACAACCCATTTATTTGACTGAAGTTTTTGAATGCTAACTTTCTTGATATCAACTGGAATGATGTATGTATGTATGTATGTATGTATGTATGTATGTATGTATGTATTGTAATGGTATCAGATAATTAAATTACTTGAATCAATTCTATTCAAGGATTTCAGAAAAATAGAAATGCAAGAAATAAATATGTATAATAAATTAATTTGAATATAAATTTTGAAATAAAAATAGAAAGACATACCTTGAATTAATAAAGTATCATATATTTTTTTTATCATATCCAGTAATAATTAAAGTAAATTTAGATTTCTTCATTTAAAATTAGTTTGCTTGTTTGTTTTTTTATAATCAATATGTATTTGTTACACCTGAAATTGAAATTATTAGTATACAATATTTAATAAACAATATAAATTATATTTTGGGCAGAATTCTAACCTAAATTATAATTGAATGTCACTGTCAAGATGAAGTATGTTTTGCGAAGACAGAACAGTCAGACAGAATCATAGAATAATATTTTCAGAGATGGTTGTTAAGAAAATAATATGTACTGCATTGTGATTGGTGCAATAAAATCAACATTTAAAACGTTTATTAAAATAAATTTACAATGAGTTTATATAAAATATGTAATTGGAAAGATTTATTGGACATTGGTTATGAGTTTACATGAATTAAAATAAAATTATTGATGGTAGAATATTGTATATTAGATATTTAAGAGGTACACATAATTTTAAGGTTTTTTTTATAAATAAGGACAATTTAAAGGGTAAATTTAGTGAAGTTCTTGGTGATATAAAAGGTAGAAAGAATTACAATAGTGCAAGAATAAATATTATAGACAATAATAGACAATAAACAAGAAATTATGAAATTTTGCAATTAGGAAGAAAAAATCAAGTGCTTTGGAATTAGGACATAGCAACGCGAGGTTGTTGATAAAAGAGACAAGAGAGTGGAGGTGAATAAAAAAGGAAAAGGTTTAAAAAAGTTTTTGATTTGAAAAAAAGAGTATAAATTGATAATTAAACTAAAGTAATTAGATAAAAAGTTTAAAAATACCAAGAAAGATTCAGTAAAATATTGAGAAATAGAAGAAAAGTTAAAATATACCTGAAATACCATCCAGAAGTTGTTCCAGCATCCCAGAGGAGAATCAGAATCCTCAATCTTCCTGTGAAATCCTGTAATCCCGTCTACCTCATCAAATTTATGAATCTTCATACAACCAGTTAAAAATTCAATATTAAAAAGGTTAGTCAATAATTGGTACCAATAAAATTTAATCAAAAGCATATGCATATCAGAAGTACTTCTAAAATAAATTTCAAAATTCAATAATAATTCACTTTAATCAAAATTAGATAAGAGCTCACCTTAGATTTAAAATTTTATTCCCTTGAATTGTAGGTTAGGTAACTGTATTTGTATAATTGTTTCTTTCTTTTTGTAATATTAGATAAATTTGAGCTGATATTCATGTAAATATCATACAAAGGCAATCACTATTATAATTAAACTGTTTTGTTGAGTTGAATTCCATTTTATTATTATAGGTACAAACAAAAATTTTCATAATACCACACCATAGACATTCATTCGCTTTGAACCGAATTGTTTGCAACTCTCCATACTCTGTGGCTTTACATACACATCGACAGAGACATCTACTTTTTAAAGTAATAAGAAAGGTTTGTCCATAGGCGTCACAAAATTTTATTAATACATATTTATTTAAATAATATATTGAAAAAGAATTTTAATAAATTTTGAAAATAGGGATTGATACAAATAACATATATCTGTGAAAAAGTTCAATAAATAATTTAATAGCGCCAGAACCCAAAGAGAGTAGGAGTTTTTCTTGTTCCCGAGTTTAATATGAGCTAGCTGGAAGAAAGGGCAAGTATAAGCACTATAAAAATTAATATAAAATTTAAATAAAATAACAAATACAAACAAACCATAACAATATTGGCGCCCAACGTGGGGCTCTCTTTTAAAACTGGTCGAGTAAAAATAAATAATTCATTAAAATAAACTAAAAACGTGGGTGTGTTTATGTCTTTGTTAGGTTTATATAATTGGGTAGTTTTTTTTTAAATTAAGGGATCTTACGTAATAAAACAATAAACTTTATACTTTATTGATAAAATAATTAAAACAAAAACAAAATGGATAAAAGAATGACATTAAGGGATGGAAAACAAATACGAACAGAGGAAAGATCAGAAGAGGAACAAGAAGAAAGAAGACATGGAATGGGTGATTTTCAAGTACAATATTTAGAACAAGGAAGACATAGTGAGGATCATGATGATGAGAGAGAAGTAAGCGGAAGAGCAGAATCAATGAAAAAACTAGAAGAAACTAGAAGTAGAGAAGACATCGCAGGACAAAATCAAGGAGAAAGTGCTGGAAATAGAAGTGAACAAAACAGAATCATGGAAATGCTGCAACAATTATTAGGTCAGAGAGAAGAGATTAGAGGAGACATGAACACTATGAATAGAAAATTTGATAATATAGAAAAGAAAATAGAAGAGGGGAAAATAGAAAGTTTAAAGGAGATGAGGAAAATAAGAGAAGAAAATCAGCAATTTAAAATTCAGATGGCGGAAATGAAAGAAGATATGGTTGAACAAAATAAAAATTTACGAGCAGAAATACAAGAAAATGGAATTAAGATTAGAGAAGAAATTGAAAAGCATTTAGAAGAAGAAATTCAGGAATTAGGAAGAAATATTGAAGACAGTTTACCAGAAGCAATACAAATAGAAGTTAAAAGACAAAATGAAGATATAATCAAGGAAGTAGGATATATTAAGTTACGTGAGGATACAAATGAAGAGGCAATGAAAATGTACAAAGAAAATGTTGAGAAGACAATTAAGGATTTAGATGGTAGAATGACAGTAAAAACAGAAATATGTGTGAACAGGAGCCAAATAATGGGAAATCAATTTAAACAAGAATGGGAAGAAATGAACAGAAAATTGCAAGATACGAAAGAAGAATTAGAAGATAATATAAGAAGAAATGGAGGAGGAATGATTTATACAGGAAATGTAGAAATAGGGGTAAAATTTGATGGAAATATAAATATAATTCACCCAAAAGTTTTTATGAAAATAATGAAGAGTAAAATGAAAGGAATACGGGATATGATGGAAAAGAAAATAATAATTAGGGGAATGTTATCAGGACATGCATTACTATGGTTCTGTAATAAAGAGGAACAAATTAGGAATATGGAAGAATTTGAGATGCAATTTTTAACTTATTTCTGGGGGGAGATTCAACAAGCTAATTTCAGAGAAAGGTTGTATTTCGGGAAATTTGATTACAATAAAAGTAAAAATTTAAATACATATGCTATGCAACTTTATAATATGGCGCAATATTTGGAACCGGCGATGAAAGAAGAGGAACTGGTGTTATATGTTGGAAGACATTTTAATGCTGAGGTAGCAGAAACCATAGCACTACATAATATAAAAACCATGGATAATTTATCAAGTTATTTACAGAGAGTAGAAAGAAGTATACAGAATGGAAATGGTATTCATCGATACCAAAGAGAAATTAGAAATGAAGATACAAGAAATGATAGACAAAGAGATAGTGGAAATGGTATTATGAGAAGAGATAATTATGATAGAAATGGAAACATAGATTATGCATATAGGAATGGGGATAATAGAAGATATCAAGGGAATGTAGAAAGAAATTATGGAAATGGAGATAGAAATAATGGTAATAGATATAATGAAAATAGAAGAAACTATGGAAATTTTGAGAGAAGAAACTGTAATGGAAATAGTAATTGGAGACAGAATAGAGGGGAAGAAAGAAATAATTATAATGATAGAAGAAATAATGAGAATGACAGAAGAAATTATAACCAGGATAGCCGAGACAGAAATTATAATCGGGAAAATTATACAGAGGGAGATAGGAGGCAAGTTAATAATATAGTCCAGGATCAGGTAATACTAGAAAATGATCAGGGCGAAAGCACTGAGCAAAATTTTGCTTAGATCGTCCCTGCGTGCGTAATATTGTCTATTCCTCTCATTATCAACATCCGAGAGAATTTATTATAGAAGAAGAAACACAATTCAATGAAGTAATTAAATTAATATTTATAGAGGGTCATTTATCAAATGTGAAATGTAAAATTTTATTGGATACAGGGTCAGAGGTTTCTATAGTAAATGAAAATATGATTGAAAACTTAAATCAAGATAATATTACGGTGATTAATACTAACAAAATATCATTAGTAGGGGCGCATGATAGAAAATTGTTTGAGGCAAATCAAACTATCATGGTAAATTTAAAACTTAATGGAGAAAGTATACCAGTACAATTATTGTTGGTTAAAAACTTAAAATATGACTTAATTTTGGGAACGGATGAACTAAATAAACATAAAATGACTATAGATTATGAACAAAAATTTCTTAAATATAACAACCAATTAATACCTTTTATTAAACAACAAATAAACACTAATAAGCAAGAAAGGGACATAGGACAAGTGAATCAAATTGAAGAAGAAAAATTAAATATTACAGAAGAAATATGTCTTGAAAAATATCAAGAAGAAGTTGAAGGAATTTTACAAAAGCATAAAAAATTATTTAATAATGAAGTGTGTGTGGCATCTAGATATGTGCATAAACTAGAAGTCACACCTGAAATAAAAAATTTTAAGGTCAAAACATATCCAATACCTTATAAATTAAAGACAGAAGTCTATCAAGAAATAAAAAAAATGTTACAAGATGGAATAATAGAAAGATCAAATTCACAATACATCAGTGCTATAACATGTGTGAAGAAGAAATCAGGAGATATTAGACTTTGTTTAGATGCTAGAAATATTAATACTTATACTAAAAAACAATATGAAAGTCCTTTAAATATAGAAGGTATATTTGGAAGGATTACAAAGGCAAATATCTTTTCCAAAATTGATCTTAAACATAGTTTTTGGTTGATTCCATTAGATCCAAGAAGTAGGCCATATACTGCTTTTATGGTGGATGGAGTTGTATATCAATTTTGTGTGGTACCATTTGGGTTACAAAGTTCTTGTGCAGCTTTGGTACGGACATTACACACTATTTTAAATCAATATGAAGATTTTACACTTCATTACATTGACGATATCTTGATCTTTTCTGAAACAGAAGAAAAACATCAGGCACATCTAAAAATAATATTAAAAGAACTGGAAGAAGCGGGTTTAAAACTAAATTTGGATAAATGCCAATTTTACAAAAAAGAAGTGGATTATTTGGGTTATGTCTTAAGTGATACAGGAGTCACTATGAATCCAGAAAGGGTGAAAGCAATATGTGAATACCGAACACCCACTAATCTTAAAATATTAAGGGGAATTTTCAATATAGAAAACATTTATAAATATTATGAGGAATAGATGATATTATGTCACAGAATTGTAAATAGTAGGTTTAGAATGGTTTTTTTTATTAAATAAGATAGAGATAGGTAGTGCTATAGTGTTAAAATATCGTACAATCAGAGAATATAAGAAATATTAAAAAGAAATTACATAGGAAATAAATAGTAGAGGGGAAAATACAGTGGTTGAAGAATGAATTTTAAATTAAAATTTAAGCAGCTCTTTTGTAATATTCCAGATCTGTTAAATTTAAATTTGAGGGGAATTGTAATGGTATCAGATAATTAAATTACTTGAATCAATTCTATTCAAGGATTTCAGAAAAATAGAAATGCAAGAAATAAATATGTATAATAAATTAATTTGAATATAAATTTTGAAATAAAAATAGAAAGACATACCTTGAATTAATAAAGTATCATATATTTTTTTTATCATATCCAGTAATAATTAAAGTAAATTTAGATTTCTTCATTTAAAATTAGTTTGCTTGTTTGTTTTTTTATAATCAATATGTATTTGTTACACCTGAAATTGAAATTATTAGTATACAATATTTAATAAACAATATAAATTATATTTTGGGCAGAATTCTAACCTAAATTATAATTGAATGTCACTGTCAAGATGAAGTATGTTTTGCGAAGACAGAACAGTCAGACAGAATCATAGAATAATATTTTCAGAGATGGTTGTTAAGAAAATAATATGTACTGCATTGTGATTGGTGCAATAAAATCAACATTTAAAACGTTTATTAAAATAAATTTACAATGAGTTTATATAAAATATGTAATTGGAAAGATTTATTGGACATTGGTTATGAGTTTACATGAATTAAAATAAAATTATTGATGGTAGAATATTGTATATTAGATATTTAAGAGGTACACATAATTTTAAGGTTTTTTTTATAAATAAGGACAATTTAAAGGGTAAATTTAGTGAAGTTCTTGGTGATATAAAAGGTAGAAAGAATTACAATAGTGCAAGAATAAATATTATAGACAATAATAGACAATAAACAAGAAATTATGAAATTTTGCAATTAGGAAGAAAAAATCAAGTGCTTTGGAATTAGGACATAGCAACGCGAGGTTGTTGATAAAAGAGACAAGAGAGTGGAGGTGAATAAAAAAGGAAAAGGTTTAAAAAAGTTTTTGATTTGAAAAAAAGAGTATAAATTGATAATTAAACTAAAGTAATTAGATAAAAAGTTTAAAAATACCAAGAAAGATTCAGTAAAATATTGAGAAATAGAAGAAAAGTTAAAATATACCTGAAATACCATCCAGAAGTTGTTCCAGCATCCCAGAGGAGAATCAGAATCCTCAATCTTCCTGTGAAATCCTGTAATCCCGTCTACCTCATCAAATTTATGAATCTTCATACAACCAGTTAAAAATTCAATATTAAAAAGGTTAGTCAATAATTGGTACCAATAAAATTTAATCAAAAGCATATGCATATCAGAAGTACTTCTAAAATAAATTTCAAAATTCAATAATAATTCACTTTAATCAAAATTAGATAAGAGCTCACCTTAGATTTAAAATTTTATTCCCTTGAATTGTAGGTTAGGTAACTGTATTTGTATAATTGTTTCTTTCTTTTTGTAATATTAGATAAATTTGAGCTGATATTCATGTAAATATCATACAAAGGCAATCACTATTATAATTAAACTGTTTTGTTGAGTTGAATTCCATTTTATTATTATAGGTACAAACAAAAATTTTCATAATACCACACCATAGACATTCATTCGCTTTGAACCGAATTGTTTGCAACTCTCCATACTCTGTGGCTTTACATACACATCGACAGAGACATCTACTTTTTAAAGTAATAAGAAAGGTTTGTCCATAGGCGTCACAAAATTTTATTAATACATATTTATTTAAATAATATATTGAAAAAGAATTTTAATAAATTTTGAAAATAGGGATTGATACAAATAACATATATCTGTGAAAAAGTTCAATAAATAATTTAATAGCGCCAGAACCCAAAGAGAGTAAGAGTTTTTCTTGTTCCCGAGTTTAATATGAGCTAGCTGGAAGAAAGGGCAAGTATAAGCACTATAAAAATTAATATAAAATTTAAATAAAATAACAAATACAAACAAACCATAACAATATTGGCGCCCAACGTGGGGCTCTCTTTTAAAACTGGTCGAGTAAAAATAAATAATTCATTAAAATAAACTAAAAACGTGGGTGTGTTTATGTCTTTGTTAGGTTTATATAATTGGGTAGTTTTTTTTTAAATTAAGGGATCTTACGTAATAAAACAATAAACTTTATACTTTATTGATAAAATAATTAAAACAAAAACAAAATGGATAAAAGAATGACATTAAGGGATGGAAAACAAATACGAACAGAGGAAAGATCAGAAGAGGAACAAGAAGAAAGAAGACATGGAATGGGTGATTTTCAAGTACAATATTTAGAACAAGGAAGACATAGTGAGGATCATGATGATGAGAGAGAAGTAAGCGGAAGAGCAGAATCAATGAAAAAACTAGAAGAAACTAGAAGTAGAGAAGACATCGCAGGACAAAATCAAGGAGAAAGTGCTGGAAATAGAAGTGAACAAAACAGAATCATGGAAATGCTGCAACAATTATTAGGTCAGAGAGAAGAGATTAGAGGAGACATGAACACTATGAATAGAAAATTTGATAATATAGAAAAGAAAATAGAAGAGGGGAAAATAGAAAGTTTAAAGGAGATGAGGAAAATAAGAGAAGAAAATCAGCAATTTAAAATTCAGATGGCGGAAATGAAAGAAGATATGGTTGAACAAAATAAAAATTTACGAGCAGAAATACAAGAAAATGGAATTAAGATTAGAGAAGAAATTGAAAAGCATTTAGAAGAAGAAATTCAGGAATTAGGAAGAAATATTGAAGACAGTTTACCAGAAGCAATACAAATAGAAGTTAAAAGACAAAATGAAGATATAATCAAGGAAGTAGGATATATTAAGTTACGTGAGGATACAAATGAAGAGGCAATGAAAATGTACAAAGAAAATGTTGAGAAGACAATTAAGGATTTAGATGGTAGAATGACAGTAAAAACAGAAATATGTGTGAACAGGAGCCAAATAATGGGAAATCAATTTAAACAAGAATGGGAAGAAATGAACAGAAAATTGCAAGATACGAAAGAAGAATTAGAAGATAATATAAGAAGAAATGGAGGAGGAATGATTTATACAGGAAATGTAGAAATAGGGGTAAAATTTGATGGAAATATAAATATAATTCACCCAAAAGTTTTTATGAAAATAATGAAGAGTAAAATGAAAGGAATACGGGATATGATGGAAAAGAAAATAATAATTAGGGGAATGTTATCAGGACATGCATTACTATGGTTCTGTAATAAAGAGGAACAAATTAGGAATATGGAAGAATTTGAGATGCAATTTTTAACTTATTTCTGGGGGGAGATTCAACAAGCTAATTTCAGAGAAAGGTTGTATTTCGGGAAATTTGATTACAATAAAAGTAAAAATTTAAATACATATGCTATGCAACTTTATAATATGGCGCAATATTTGGAACCGGCGATGAAAGAAGAGGAACTGGTGTTATATGTTGGAAGACATTTTAATGCTGAGGTAGCAGAAACCATAGCACTACATAATATAAAAACCATGGATAATTTATCAAGTTATTTACAGAGAGTAGAAAGAAGTATACAGAATGGAAATGGTATTCATCGATACCAAAGAGAAATTAGAAATGAAGATACAAGAAATGATAGACAAAGAGATAGTGGAAATGGTATTATGAGAAGAGATAATTATGATAGAAATGGAAACATAGATTATGCATATAGGAATGGGGATAATAGAAGATATCAAGGGAATGTAGAAAGAAATTATGGAAATGGAGATAGAAATAATGGTAATAGATATAATGAAAATAGAAGAAACTATGGAAATTTTGAGAGAAGAAACTGTAATGGAAATAGTAATTGGAGACAGAATAGAGGGGAAGAAAGAAATAATTATAATGATAGAAGAAATAATGAGAATGACAGAAGAAATTATAACCAGGATAGCCGAGACAGAAATTATAATCGGGAAAATTATACAGAGGGAGATAGGAGGCAAGTTAATAATATAGTCCAGGATCAGGTAATACTAGAAAATGATCAGGGCGAAAGCACTGAGCAAAATTTTGCTTAGATCGTCCCTGCGTGCGTAATATTGTCTATTCCTCTCATTATCAACATCCGAGAGAATTTATTATAGAAGAAGAAACACAATTCAATGAAGTAATTAAATTAATATTTATAGAGGGTCATTTATCAAATGTGAAATGTAAAATTTTATTGGATACAGG
This sequence comes from Lochmaea capreae, assembly GCA_949126875.1. Classification (NCBI taxonomy): domain Eukaryota; kingdom Metazoa; phylum Arthropoda; class Insecta; order Coleoptera; family Chrysomelidae; genus Lochmaea; species Lochmaea capreae. The sequence continues at coordinate 22,556,238 of OX421409.1, read as the reverse complement.
GTCAGAGGTTTCTATAGTAAATGAAAATATGATTGAAAACTTAAATCAAGATAATATTACGGTGATTAATACTAACAAAATATCATTAGTAGGGGCGCATGATAGAAAATTGTTTGAGGCAAATCAAACTATCATGGTAAATTTAAAACTTAATGGAGAAAGTATACCAGTACAATTATTGTTGGTTAAAAACTTAAAATATGACTTAATTTTGGGAACGGATGAACTAAATAAACATAAAATGACTATAGATTATGAACAAAAATTTCTTAAATATAACAACCAATTAATACCTTTTATTAAACAACAAATAAACACTAATAAGCAAGAAAGGGACATAGGACAAGTGAATCAAATTGAAGAAGAAAAATTAAATATTACAGAAGAAATATGTCTTGAAAAATATCAAGAAGAAGTTGAAGGAATTTTACAAAAGCATAAAAAATTATTTAATAATGAAGTGTGTGTGGCATCTAGATATGTGCATAAACTAGAAGTCACACCTGAAATAAAAAATTTTAAGGTCAAAACATATCCAATACCTTATAAATTAAAGACAGAAGTCTATCAAGAAATAAAAAAAATGTTACAAGATGGAATAATAGAAAGATCAAATTCACAATACATCAGTGCTATAACATGTGTGAAGAAGAAATCAGGAGATATTAGACTTTGTTTAGATGCTAGAAATATTAATACTTATACTAAAAAACAATATGAAAGTCCTTTAAATATAGAAGGTATATTTGGAAGGATTACAAAGGCAAATATCTTTTCCAAAATTGATCTTAAACATAGTTTTTGGTTGATTCCATTAGATCCAAGAAGTAGGCCATATACTGCTTTTATGGTGGATGGAGTTGTATATCAATTTTGTGTGGTACCATTTGGGTTACAAAGTTCTTGTGCAGCTTTGGTACGGACATTACACACTATTTTAAATCAATATGAAGATTTTACACTTCATTACATTGACGATATCTTGATCTTTTCTGAAACAGAAGAAAAACATCAGGCACATCTAAAAATAATATTAAAAGAACTGGAAGAAGCGGGTTTAAAACTAAATTTGGATAAATGCCAATTTTACAAAAAAGAAGTGGATTATTTGGGTTATGTCTTAAGTGATACAGGAGTCACTATGAATCCAGAAAGGGTGAAAGCAATATGTGAATACCGAACACCCACTAATCTTAAAATATTAAGGGGAATTTTCAATATAGAAAACATTTATAAATATTATGAGGAATAGATGATATTATGTCACAGAATTGTAAATAGTAGGTTTAGAATGGTTTTTTTTATTAAATAAGATAGAGATAGGTAGTGCTATAGTGTTAAAATATCGTACAATCAGAGAATATAAGAAATATTAAAAAGAAATTACATAGGAAATAAATAGTAGAGGGGAAAATACAGTGGTTGAAGAATGAATTTTAAATTAAAATTTAAGCAGCTCTTTTGTAATATTCCAGATCTGTTAAATTTAAATTTGAGGGGAATTGTAATGGTATCAGATAATTAAATTACTTGAATCAATTCTATTCAAGGATTTCAGAAAAATAGAAATGCAAGAAATAAATATGTATAATAAATTAATTTGAATATAAATTTTGAAATAAAAATAGAAAGACATACCTTGAATTAATAAAGTATCATATATTTTTTTTATCATATCCAGTAATAATTAAAGTAAATTTAGATTTCTTCATTTAAAATTAGTTTGCTTGTTTGTTTTTTTATAATCAATATGTATTTGTTACACCTGAAATTGAAATTATTAGTATACAATATTTAATAAACAATATAAATTATATTTTGGGCAGAATTCTAACCTAAATTATAATTGAATGTCACTGTCAAGATGAAGTATGTTTTGCGAAGACAGAACAGTCAGACAGAATCATAGAATAATATTTTCAGAGATGGTTGTTAAGAAAATAATATGTACTGCATTGTGATTGGTGCAATAAAATCAACATTTAAAACGTTTATTAAAATAAATTTACAATGAGTTTATATAAAATATGTAATTGGAAAGATTTATTGGACATTGGTTATGAGTTTACATGAATTAAAATAAAATTATTGATGGTAGAATATTGTATATTAGATATTTAAGAGGTACACATAATTTTAAGGTTTTTTTTATAAATAAGGACAATTTAAAGGGTAAATTTAGTGAAGTTCTTGGTGATATAAAAGGTAGAAAGAATTACAATAGTGCAAGAATAAATATTATAGACAATAATAGACAATAAACAAGAAATTATGAAATTTTGCAATTAGGAAGAAAAAATCAAGTGCTTTGGAATTAGGACATAGCAACGCGAGGTTGTTGATAAAAGAGACAAGAGAGTGGAGGTGAATAAAAAAGGAAAAGGTTTAAAAAAGTTTTTGATTTGAAAAAAAGAGTATAAATTGATAATTAAACTAAAGTAATTAGATAAAAAGTTTAAAAATACCAAGAAAGATTCAGTAAAATATTGAGAAATAGAAGAAAAGTTAAAATATACCTGAAATACCATCCAGAAGTTGTTCCAGCATCCCAGAGGAGAATCAGAATCCTCAATCTTCCTGTGAAATCCTGTAATCCCGTCTACCTCATCAAATTTATGAATCTTCATACAACCAGTTAAAAATTCAATATTAAAAAGGTTAGTCAATAATTGGTACCAATAAAATTTAATCAAAAGCATATGCATATCAGAAGTACTTCTAAAATAAATTTCAAAATTCAATAATAATTCACTTTAATCAAAATTAGATAAGAGCTCACCTTAGATTTAAAATTTTATTCCCTTGAATTGTAGGTTAGGTAACTGTATTTGTATAATTGTTTCTTTCTTTTTGTAATATTAGATAAATTTGAGCTGATATTCATGTAAATATCATACAAAGGCAATCACTATTATAATTAAACTGTTTTGTTGAGTTGAATTCCATTTTATTATTATAGGTACAAACAAAAATTTTCATAATACCACACCATAGACATTCATTCGCTTTGAACCGAATTGTTTGCAACTCTCCATACTCTGTGGCTTTACATACACATCGACAGAGACATCTACTTTTTAAAGTAATAAGAAAGGTTTGTCCATAGGCGTCACAAAATTTTATTAATACATATTTATTTAAATAATATATTGAAAAAGAATTTTAATAAATTTTGAAAATAGGGATTGATACAAATAACATATATCTGTGAAAAAGTTCAATAAATAATTTAATAGCGCCAGAACCCAAAGAGAGTAGGAGTTTTTCTTGTTCCCGAGTTTAATATGAGCTAGCTGGAAGAAAGGGCAAGTATAAGCACTATAAAAATTAATATAAAATTTAAATAAAATAACAAATACAAACAAACCATAACAGTATGTATGTATGTATGTATGTATGTATTTTGGGGTAACACTCACTGAGACCTAAAAGATCTATTGTGCCCCCTTACTTCTACTTAGTTCCTGAGGAAAGTCTCAGAGACTAGTAGCTCTTTTAGTCCTATTTCCCCGAGGAATTTTAGGATATCTGCAGGCTTCAACTTAGGTAACTGTCCCTCTTCTATCCAGTAGTCTCCCAGGTGCTGTGCCCTAGGATTCTGAATTGCTGTGCAGTTCGCAAGTATGTGGATGGAGGATTCTTCTTCCATTCCACAAAACCTACAATCTTCTTCCTCCACTATTTTGAGCTTTTTAAGGTGCCCATTCAGGAGACAATGTCCCGTTAGGATTCCTGTTAAAACTCTTAGTGCAGTTTTGCTTTGACTTATGCATTCATTTGATCTCAACAGGTTGTAGTCACCCAGAAGAATCTTTGATTGCCTAAGCCCTACTAGATCTTTCCAATTGTCAGATCTTCTCTTTTCTTCGGCTTTACCTATTTCTTCCAATATTACATTGGAGCTGATTCCGCAAAAAGGTTCCGGCCCCCAAAAGGGTATTTCAGTCCCCCTCTTCGCTAGTTCATCTGCTATTTCGTTTCCTTCTATTCCAGTGTGTCCTGGAATCCACAGTAAGGTGCCTAGGCATTCCCACACCATTTTGGAACTGATTACACAAGAACTCAGCGCTTTAATGGCTGCTTGACTATCAGACATTATCATAATCCTTTGCCTTCTATACCCTTTGTCAATATTGAACTGGGCACACTTTCTTATTGCGTGAATTTCCGCTTGAAAGAACTCGAATGATATGACAGTTGTTCAGATTTTTGGAAAATTTTAACAATTGTACTTCGCAAGGTACATCTTCTTCTTTAACTGATATCGGTGTCGATTCATGGCAAATAAATTCTACCGGCTGCACTCTGTCTGACCGATATAACCGCCGAAGAAGATCCGAAGCCGCATCTCTTGCGAGTCGAAAAATTGCGAGAGTGCTTCGACCTCGTTCGCCTGAACCTGTCTCGAGCATTTACCAGCCAAAGTCGTAATTATAATCTGCGCCGTCGAGACTGGAAATGCACTATAGGAGATAAAGTTATGAAGAAGGAGCATACACTATCCTCCGCCGTGGATCATGTCGCCGCGAAACTCTCCCCGAAGTATTCCGGACCGTATGAAGTCATACGTGTCATCTCCCCGGTTGTATATGACTTGCGGGACGAAAAAGGAAAACGGTGTAATCGTGTAGATGTTGAAGATTTAAAACCCGCCCATGAGTAAAAAGTACTGTTTTTTTTATCCATAGAATGGACGACCGAGACCTACCACCGCCGTTGATTCCGCTAGGCCCCGATGGGACAGAAATGATAGACCTGACCGCCGACAGCACTCCCCCGGGCTCCCTGCTGTCAATCAATGACCTCTTCGATGAGGACGATTGGTGGCGTTGGAACGAGGATGCCACGTCCCGAGAATTCGAGGAGGCATTCGATGAGACTTTTGGTCTTACACCGTATAGTCCCGGGCACACACCCCCAAGGTCGCCGACTCCACCCGCCCCGGGGTGTATACCGAGAAGCTCTTGGTATGCACCCTCTATGAACGAGAGACCAACGTCCCCGAAGACCAGGGAGAGAATAGAGAACAGGTGGAGGTGCGGGAGAAGATCTCCCAATATACCACTGGGGTGTACCACTCCTATACACCCCTCGAGCATGACCCTCCACGTCCGCCGTCCCAGGTACCGTGGGAAATGCTGGAGCCGGCAACTCCCTCAATTTTCCCGGACACAGGGTCCTCTGATATAGACCTGAGGAAGTCATGGACTTCGCCGCTGCGACACCCCGGTCCCAACCGTGGCCAAAACTCTGGGCTGAGAAGGCCCAATGTCTACGGCCAAAGGGATCAGACCCCAACAAATGATATCGGGCGAGGATTCACGACCGGCAGGGGCAAAGGGTCTCTGTGATGATTCCGCCGATGCCATAAGCTCCGCTGTGCAACGGCTTACTTAAGTTAGAATGTAAGACTGGTTACTGGAATTTCCGTTTTTTTCTGTTCTCCGAATTTTCATTGACCGTTAACCTTCTGTTTTTTTGTAATAGATGCAGGACGTGCTAGTATTGACAGATCCAAGTAGCCTCCAATTGGAAGCCACCAGCGATCCAGACGTTACAGATCCCATCCCCATCAGCGGTAGACGGAGGATATGGAGTTCGGGCAACATTCCAGCAATGATCCGGACCATGGAAGGGATGTTGTATCATCGACCGTATCCCCAACAGCAACCGCCAGAAACCGACATGCCACGCAGACCAAAGGAACCTAGGAAGTTCATCACCCTGACGGACGACCTCTGGTGTGGAACCTCAGATCACCGCCGGGAAAGCTGCAGCCGACCATACATTTTGTTTTGTTCCCGCTGTGGACAAGTGGGACGGATGTCCCGAGATTGCCCGTGTGATAGACACGGCCCCCGTATCCGATCGGTGGCAGTACAAGCCCACCTGGTCGCCCGTGCCAACCAACCCCGACGAACACAGGACTCTGCCACCCAGTGCAGCATCGATGCCGAGCGATCTTCCCCCGTGGAAGAGGCCGCTACATCCTGGATCTCCGTTAACTGGACATTTAGTATTTTTTTTTGTTGTTTTCTGTATATAGATAGTGAGATGTAATGTGGAAAAAAAAATGTAATGACCGAAAGTTGCACTTTCGTTCATTAATTTTTTTTTACCGAAGAAAAGGGGGTGTGTAACGAGTTATTTTTGGTGTCACTCATTTAAGGTTTAATTTTATTGTTTTTTTTCCCGTAACTATATAACTCGTTACTTATTTTCCGAATAGATTTTTTTTATATTACCGTTATATTTTTAAGTATTAGTCCGGAGGTACACAATTTCAAATTCTATCAAATTTAGTAGTTTCAACAATTTAAAATTTTCTAACCAAAAAGGACGTCTGGTATATATACCTTTGAATTAATTCCGAAAGACATTCAGTATATGGCAAACTTTTTGTTAAACATAAATAAAGTTTAACACCTATAATGAGAATATAAAAATGAAGATTTTGAAATTTTCGAGGGAGTGATCGGGAGTAATTAGTTGAGAGTAGAAAGAAGAGATCGAAACCGAAACGAGCTTCCGCGTGTTTTTTTCCGTAAAGATAGTGTCCGGAGTATTGGAAAGTGTGAACTCCGGGATACAGTGTGTGATTTTGAAAGGTAAAATATTTTATTAATACACTTAAAAATTCGAAATTGTCGTACCGCCGTTGAGATAGTTTACGCAGTGTAAATTTTTATCTGGAAAATTTTCCTTTCCGTTTTTTTCGAAGAAGTTTATTTATTGATTGTTCAAATAGTTTTAAGAATAAAAATTTATAGTTGAAGGAGATTTGCCTTAGAATTTTATTTTATTACCACCGTGAATATTTTCTTGTTCTCCGGTTCTATATTGAGTTTCCAATTTTTTCTTCACTGGTCGTTAATATACACTTAAGATTTATGTGAATTGGGACATTTTCATTTTATTCCGGTTTATTTTGTTTCTACTCTGTGTGTCAAAATTCGGGTACCTACATTTTTGTTGTGAAATAATAGTTTGCCGGTTTATTTTAGATTCAAGGGGTAATCAGACTTGGAAGTGGCCTAGCCATAATTTGTTTGATTACCTGGCAGATTTAAATCGTTTCTTTCCATTTCCGTGGTACAATTCTTTTACATTTTTTTTGAAATAATAGTTTGCCGGCTTATTTTAGATTCAAGGGATAATCAGACTTGGAAGTGGCCTAGCCATAATTTGTTTGATTACCTGGCAGATTTAAATCGTTTCTTTCCATTTCCGTGGTACAATTCTTTTACATTTTTTTGAAATAATAGTTTGCCGGTTTATTTTAGATTCAAGGGATAATCAGACTTGGAAGTGGCCTAGCCATAATTTGTTTGATTACCTGGCAGATTTAAATCGTTTCTTTCCATTTCCGTGGTACAATTCTTTTACATTTTTTTTGAAATAATAGTTTGCCGGCTTATTTTAGATTCAAGGGATAATCAGGCTTGGAAGTGGCCTAGCCATAATTTGTTTGATTACCCGGCAGATTTAAATCGTTTCTTTCCATTTCCGTGGTACAATTCTTTTACATTTTTTGAAATAATAGTTTGCCGGTTTATTTTAGATTCAAGGGATAATCAGACTTGGAAGTGGCCTAGCCATAATTTGTTTGATTACCTGGCAGATTTAAATCGTTTCTTTCCATTACCGTGGTACAATTCTTTTACATTTTTTTTTGAAATAATAGTTTGCCGGTTTATTTTAGATTCAAGGGATAATCAGACTTGGAAGTGGCCTAGCCATAATTTGTTTGATTACCCGGCAGATTTAACTCGTTTTTATCAGCTCCGTGATACAATCCTTTTATAATTTTTTTTTAACGCGTTGGAATAATAGTTTGCCGGTTTTCTTTGAATTCAAGGGCTAATCAGACTTGGAAGTGGCCTAGCCATAATTTGTTTGATTACTCGGCAGATTTAAACCATTTTCGACTCGTGTAACAATAGTAGTTTTCCGTTGTGTTGATAACCTTGCCGGCTCTGACCGTTACGTCCGCTACGTTCTTTTCCCCGTTTTCTTTTGCTCGTACCTAGAGAAGTATCCATAAAATCGACCACAGAGTAGTAATAGCAATTTGGTAGTTAGTAGTTAAAATAGCTCAACAAGACCCCTGGAATTCGCCGTAACCTCCAACTGAGGCTATCTGGAACTCTTGACGATAAGTGTCAAGGGGCCGTGGAGCAAACCACGATAAAAATCTGGCGCCCGAGCATTCCGATTAATTATTTAACATCAAGGGTGTCCATAGTGACGTGTAGAGGTAGTAAACGCGTTACAAATTATATGATACATATTGTTTTTAGGAGTGGGTAAAGGAAAAAGTTGATATAAATCATAATTCTTGATTTCTACGATTGGTATTTCTACTATAAATATAATTTTATCCATTTTGCAGTAGCTTTTAATTTGCATTACTTTTTCGAAATTAATAATATTTTCTAAATTTGGTTCGAATGGCAGTTTAGAATTTTACAAGTCAGTATTAATAAGTTTTAGGTGGTGTAAAAGATCTTTTGGCTCTATTATAGAATTATGAAAAGTGTTTAATTTAGAAAATGTGATAGCTGTTTCAATTCTATCAAATATATCGTATATATTTTGATAAAGAGTAATTATTTAATACAACACATTTTTTATGTGAAAATGCTCTATAATTTGATAGTCTTGGGTCCGTGCTGTTTTTATTATATTCTCAATATTATTTATTTTGGATTCTAAGGTTATCTGATTTCTCGCTATGACTTGAGTGATGCTATTAAAAATATCAATAGATTCTTTTATGATAGTCACTTGATTTTTGACTAATGTTTTAATATTATTTTGATTTGTTGAAAGGGCTTCAATAGCTTGATCATATCTTTCGGCATCACTGCTATCTAGATTTCCGGTTATTGACTTTATTATTGAACCTAGACCATTTATTATTCCTCGTTTTGTTCTGAAATCTTGGTTCATCGTAGGAATTAATTGATTAATTTGAAGATTGATTTTATTTTCGATTGTAGTTACCAATTGAAATGTATTTGATATTTCGTCAGAAGCTGAAATATTGGAGTTATTACAAATTTCGCTTAAAAATAAGTTTTGTAATTTAATATGGTTATACTGTAATGATTTAAATTCGTTTAGTATTTTTAACGTTTCAAATGTTTTTACAAATGACCAAAAGTCAATGATATTTTGACTGGTCCCTAATTTAAGAGGTAATATTCCAGGGTTATTGGTTACATTGTGGAAGGTTGGATTTATTCGTCCGTAACTTCCGATGTTGAAGGCTGTGAAGAACCTGCAAGGAAATTTTTTCTTAATTCTTTTATGTGAACTATTTCTTTCTTATTATTTCTAGTATTTATTATCTCTACCCTATTCCTATCTAATAGATTAATTATCTTAAATGAACCTACAAATTTATTGTCCTTCTTACATCTATATTGAGAATTTCTTTTATAGACCCACTGATCTACCTGAATTTTTTATTTTTTCACCATTTACATTATGCTTCGATATTATTTTGGATTTTTTTGATTCTAACGATTCTTTAACTTTATTATAAACATGTTCTAATTCATTTTTATGATTTTCTGCATAATCTGAATAAAAGGTTGTTGGTAAAAATATTTCATTAGGACTCCTAGAATTAGTGTGACCAAATTTTAGTTCAAAGGGTGTGTAATTTGTTGCACTGTGAATGCTACTGTTGTAATCTAAAATAGCATAATTCATAAGATTTCATTTTCTTTGGCGTACATTTCTCTAAGTATTCGAAGGTGTTCTATTATTGAGGAGTGTGAAAGCGTTCTACTATGGCATTTCCTTCATGATGTCCTACAGTGGTGGAATGTATTTTTATTTTATGTAATTTTAAAATTTCCTGAACGACTTCGTTATTAAATTCTGTACCATTATCTAAAATTAATTTTTCGGGTACATCAAATGGAGATATATATTTAATTAAAGCATTACTTATGTGAATCGCTGTTTTGGCTGTTACTTCGTAAGCTTGCGCAAATTTTGTAAACGAGTCAACAAGGGTTACATATGTTTTGCTATTAAAAAAGAAAAGATCAATATGAACAATTTGAAATGGTTTAGAAGCTGTTTCGGTCAGCATTAATGGTGAATATGGGGTTTTTCTAGCATATTTTGTTTTTTGGCAAATATCACATGAATTTATATATTTAGTGACTGATTCCTTTATTCCTATCCAATAATAATTTTTCTTTAATCGTTCAATAGTTTCTGAGATGCCTCGGTGATTAGTTTTACTTTCATGATGATTTTCTATTAATAAAATTTGCTGTTCTTTATCTTTCACTGTATTAACCAATTGCGTGCATCTAATTAATTTAGAACCCTTTTCTGAAAATTTAGTCAAATAAACTTCGTTAAACTGTCTATATAAACTTTCGGTATGGAAGTACATACAATAAGTTTTATTGTGCATAGTATAATCGCGCAAAAATTCAAAAATTAAATCGTTGTTATTTTCTGTGGCAATTTCTACTGTGTTATGATTTTATGGTGTTCATAATTTTCTTGTTTGACGTCTAATTTATTATATATCTGTCAAAAAACTAAAATTTGATTAACCTTATTATTTATAATTTCGTCAAGAATTTTTATTCCTTCGTTAGTCGTTTCGTTAGCTGTCGTGTGTTGTGTAGAACCACCAGACTCTTGGTCAGGGGGTCTAATTTGTACATCAGATACTATATTGATATTTGATTGGGTACTTGAATGATTCTGTATATTAGTGTCGTCTAAGGGATGTTCTAATAACTGTCTAAGAAATTGTAAGGTATCACTATCAATATCTCCGGGATTATTGATAATAGATTCATTTTCTAAAGCGTTTATTTTTATTCGAGAAAGGGCGTCAGCATTAGTATTGGTTTTACCCTTTTTATACTCTACATCATAATTAAATTCTTCGAGTTTTAGTCTCCATCGTACTAATTTAGAATTTGGTTCGCGTAATTTAAAAAGCCATACCAAAGGTCGGTGATCAGTTACTATTGTGAATTTTCAACCATATAAATAAGGACGGAAGTACTTACATGCCCAAACTATAGCTAATAGTTCTTTTTGAAGAGTTCTTATTGAAGGAGAGGGGCATTAGTTAATAAGTCTTTACAAGTATTAACAGTATCGATAAATTCTTGATTATGAATGATTCTAGAACCTTTCTTTAAACATTGTGTTAAAGGTTTTGATATTTTTGCAGAATCTCTTATAAATTTACGGTAATATCCCATTAACCCAAGGAAACTTTTAATGTCCTCCGTGGAATTCGGTATTGGGAAGTTTTTTATTTAAGTTTACTTCTTTCCTTAAAAATTCCGATTTGTCCAATTGTATTTTAAAATTAGCTTCTCTTAGTCTGTCAAATATTTGTCTAAGTCTAGTAATATGTTCTTGAAGAGACGTACTGTATATAATAACATCGTCAAGATAAACTAAACATGTCTCATTCTGTAAACCTCTGAGTATGTTATCCATTACTCTTTGAAAGGTGCTTGGAGAATTTTCCATTCCCATAGGCATCCTTACGAATTCATAATGTTCATTTTCAGCGGAACATGCTGTCTTATGAATGTCATTTTCTTCCATTTGTACTTGGTAAAAACCGTTGGCTAAATCAAGCGTAGTAAAATATTGACTTCTTCCTAATTGGTCAAGAATTGTACTAATTGAAGGTAGTGGATATTTGTCATCGACTGTTTTCTCATTTAATCTCCGATAATCGATAACCAATCGATATTTCTTTTTGTTAGATGCGTCTTTACGTTTTTCTACAATCCAAATTGGACTATTATAAGGATATGATGAATGTCTAATAATACCTTGTGATAACATATTGTCAATTTGAGATTTAACTTCTTTTTTATAAACTTTGGGATATCGGTATGTCTTTGTATAAACAGGAGTATCGTCTGTTAGTCTAATTTTGTGTTTTACAGTATTTGTAAATGAAAGTGGAATTTTTTCACAGTAAAATATGTCTCTGTATTCGTAACATAGGTCTTGTATTTTTTGTCTTTTTTCGGAATTACAATGATCTAATCGAATTTGATTCAAATTAATTTTCAATAACTTATTTTGATTGCTGGTTAAAATGTCATTATTTGATTCCAATGTGTCTACGAAATTAATTTCCGTAAGATCCAATTTTTCGATAATAAATGGACCTGTAACAGTTATTACTTTCGGTTCACAGCTGCAGTTTGTGATAGATGTGTATGCAAAAAAATTTTCAATATTAACAAGAGCTTGAGGGCATTCTAATTGTTTATCGAATTTAATATATTTCATGTATCCTAAACCTTTCTCTATATTTACTGGTAACTTAACAATTTTAGTTGTTCTTTCCGGAATATCAAGTTGATAGTTATCTATTTTTATCAAATTTTTTGAATTAGCTCTACCTTCACAATCATAATTAATTGGAATTTGAGTTTTAGGTGTAGTGATCAATTTATGATGTATATCAATAGATGCGCATAATTGTTTAAGTAAATCAATACCTATAAGTCTATTATATTTTTTACTAAAATTAAAAAGGTGAAATTTGTGCTTTTCCTTAACTTTAAAAATGTCAAAAAGAGGAATTTCCATTACTTCATTGTGAAAACTGATACTATGAGCTGTTTGAATACTAAAATCTTCGTGAAAAATGTAATTTCTATAAAATTTATATGCTAATTTGGGATCAATTAACTTTCTACTACTACCGGTATCTATTAGAACATTTGCTTTTAATTCGGGAATAAAAATGTAAGGAGGATTGGATTTTAGTAAGTTGATATTTATTACGTTATTTCTTTGTCTTTCGAGCCCACGCGAAAATTTATATCTGTGTTATCAAAGTTGTACGTTGCATTTTGTGTGGGACCGTGAAAATGTATAACAGGTGTACTTATGTAATTTTCTTGTTCTAGATAAGGATTGTGAATATCAGTTTCTTGATAATTTTTAGTGTGAGAATCTCTGTTGTTTTTATTTTCCAAGAATTTATTATTAGCAGAATTTATATTTTCAGGATATTCAAATTCTTCCGAAAATTCAGATAAATGATTATTTCTGATACGTGTGTTACCAGAAGATGTATCCATTGGTTCTGGAATATATCTATTTCTATTATAACTTGAATTTCTAGATACTTGGGTATTTCTACCGAAATTATTTGGGTGTGGGTTATAATTTTGGAAATTATTATTTGGGGGTGATTGATTTTGTTGAGGAACATAAAAAGATCTTCGATTATAATTATTGGAATTATTTGGCTGAGTATTAGTATTATGTTGACGAAAATTATTATTATTTTGAATTGAACTAAGTATAATCGTTAACATTATGTCTGTTAAAGTTGGGAGAAAATTGTCTGTTAGGAGGTGGAGATATTGTCTAGAAGTTGACATATTATTTATTCTAGAGGTTGAGGGTGCCATTCTTTGAATTGGTCTAAAATTCTGAGAGTTCAAATAATTAGTTTTACGAGTACTATATAGAAAATTTTCTTCTTCTATCTCCAAAGACATTGCTTTTTCTAAACTGTCTGGATTTCTTAAGCGAATATTATTTTGTAATTGGCCACTTAGCCCACTAATAAATGTTTTTAAAGACAATTCATCATAACTTTCTAATCTAATACATTTTTCTTGAGCAGGAAGATGAGATGCATTTATTTTTGATGCAATCAAACTCCTACAATATTGACATCGCATGCCAAAATTATATGGGGTTTCATTTTTATGGGGATGTAAAGCAATCAAGTCTTGAACGAGACAATCAAGATTTCTTTGATCTCCAAAAGTTAAATTTAATAATTTTTTAATATCGTCCCATCTAGTTAATTCGGTACGAGAACCTATTAAGCTTAAGGCCCTACCTGTTAATTTACCGATTAAAATATAAGAATTAATTTGAGCATTTATATTTGTGGTATCTGCAAATTGAGCTATCAAACTTTCACAAGCATCTAAAAATACTCCTAATGTGTGAGCATTGCCATCAAATTGTGGTATAGTATCCACGTATAGTTTCAAAAGGTAATAATTAACATTTGCTACAGCCATCTCTGTATTTGAATTTTCAAAGTCTAATTGGTCTTCTACTGAGGATAAATTTTCAAAATTGATCGGGTTTAAATTAGAATTATTCAAATCCAATGATCGATACAAATCACTTATTTCTTCGATATCAATTAATTACACATATATAAAAAATGTAAAAATCAAAAATCACTAAAAAATCAACAGAAAAATATAAAAGGAATATAATATGGAAGAACAAAAATTTCTTACCAGAGTAAATTGATTAGCTTCATTTATCTACTTAGTGCCAAAGGGGTTGAACGATGCGGTTTCTTCCTCTTAAGTTGGCTTATCTTAAATCTAACCGGATTCTGCGATGTTGGCTTCTTCCGGGGTTTCCAAACTTTGGCGATGTGGATCCTTCGTCTGGACAAACACTTTCCAATCACTGAATTTTTCGACTTTTCACGACCGATAATTATTGCCAATGAACTATTGATATTGTCGCGTCACTAAAACTACCCGTCTTAGCAACACGTCGGTTCGAAATAAAGAAAAAGGCCGTGTTAAGTTTACAACCTTTTAATCAGTAATCTCAACCCTTTTAATTGAATAGCTAACAATAAACTATATAAAACAGCGCGATAATAAATTACTTACAATATATATTCAAATAATGATTATACGTGAAAGAACCGGAAGAGTTCGAATATTAATTTCCCGTATTTAATAAAAAATATCCGTCCCAAATCTGCCTCCGATTCTTTTCGAATTCTGTGAAGTACTGTGTATCTAACAAAGTGCCAAAAAACAAATTCTGGTTTCTTACCCTACTTAAAAGTAAAAACACATTTACAAAATCGATATATTATATCATGCTTCAAATAGCTGTTGAGTGTCATAAACACCAGCCCCCAGACGAACCCTGATCTTCGGCAATAAATAATAGATAATAGGTCGTATGGCTGGTACTTAGACGAAACATAAACTTTCTTTCCTAAATGCGTTACAAAACAATGGCATTTTTGAAACTGAAATTCCACCCAATATACCGGGTGATACAGTAACTATAAAGGTTTACTAGCTTTAACATCCTCCCACCTGAGGCCTGTTTGACACTTTAAACCGGCCTCATCAAAACAAGACAGTTAATCGAAATATACATTTTTTTTTCTCTTACAAGAATGTATCGAAACGTAGTAAACATACTCACATGTACCTTAAAACTCGCAAACTGTAAGTAAAATACTGAACAAAAAAAACAAACAACAATTTTAGACAATAAAAATAGACAAAATCCTGAACCTACAACAATGGTTTTCTTATACTATACATCTATGCCTAATCTTTTAGGAGATCTAACTTCGCGCCCGCTCCGCGTCACTGTCGATTTGTCGGCGGGTACTCTGCTTTTTACCACTCCCGAACTCGCGGCACTTTTTTCCCCGAGGACTCCCACAATCTTCCCTGCAACTGTTGTATCCGGTACGAAATTTTTTCCAGTGTCATGTGATTCGGGACTAATCACTTCATTTCCAACCTGGTCTCTGGCGGAGTTCAAATAGAAGGGTTCGGTACACTCCAGAGGATATATTCGCTGTATGGGTCGTAAGTACTGACCCTTACTTGTGGTAACCTTGACAAGACGTACCTTGTTGTCTTTACCATGGACCATTTCCGTTACTCTCCCCATCGGCCAATCTAAACGTTTATTCTGATCACTTCCTATGAGCACAACTTCTCCCACCGATATCTTCCGACCTCCGTGACGCTTTTGTGGCAGATGTAGCTGGCCCAAATATTCGTTACGAAATCTCTTCCGCAAATCTTCCCTTAATTTGAGTTTGTGACGCATTTTTCTGTAAAGAGTTTCCCGGTCAACATTATCTAAGTCAGGGACACCGGTTTCCGTCAAGTCTCTTAAAAACATCATCGGTGTTAACGGAGTGAGTTCGTTAGGATCGTTGGCGACAAAAGTGATAGGCCGTGAGTTTATTATGGACTCGCAATCACACACCAAGGTCGACAGGTCCTCGTAAGTGAGTGAAGCGCGCCCCAACACTTTCCTTAATAACGGTTTAAGGATCCCAATAAGTCTTTCCCAAAATCCGCCCCACCACGAACCGGTCGGAGGGCTAAAACGCCACTTAATTCGTTGTACGTCACTTTCCTTAGCAATTTTTTCAAAGTCTAATCGTGCAAACGCGTTCTCAGTCCCTACAAAATTTGTCCCGTTATCACTATAGATAGTTTTCGGACGCCCACGTCTGGCAATAAAACGTCTTAATGCTTGCATAAAACTAGCTACCGATAAGGACACGCAAAGTTCCAAATGCACCGCGCGATAGACTGCACAATTAAAAATGCAGACCCACACTTTTTCACCACTTTTAATGTACAGGGGGCCAGTCAAATCTACGCCAATAACTTCAAATGCTACCGCGTCGCGAACACGGTCTAGAGGTAACGAAGGCGCATTTTCGTTAAAAGGTTTACTATTATGTCTCCGACAAACCGCACATTTCGATATTATCGATTTTATCGCGCGTCTACCGCCCAAAACCCAAAAGTTTTCGCGCAATAAACTTATTAACCCTTGAACACCCACGTGACACGATTTTACATGCTCTTGAAATACTAACTGCGTAATTACAGGATGTTTAGGGGGCAAAACCATCGGATATTTAAATAATTCTAGGTCAATTCTGTTACTAATCCTAGATCGTAAGCGTAAAACACCATTTTCGTCTTTAAAGACGTCCAAAGACAATAAGTGCTTGTCGTTTTCTTGAGCAAAACACTCCCGCTGCACCACTTTTAGTACATGCTGTTCCGCAATGTTACATTCTTCAGCTAACATCGGACCCGTACGTTTATTGTTATTTCTTATATTATACAGAAAACGAAGAATCCAGCCAAACATGCGCACCGTCTTTGTATATTTTGAAAAATAATTAAGATGCCAATCTTCTGCGTTCATGTCTGCCTTGTGGTTATTGACTAACGAAGTAATTAGGTTCTTCTTTCTTTCTTGAGATATTTCTGTATCAATCAAAATCGGATTTTCTGTTGGCCAACACGAAACATCTTTGTAAAGCCAACTAGGCCCCTCCCACCATTTTGATTCAAGCAGTTTCTTAGCAGTACACCCACGTGACGGTAGGTCAGCAGGATTATGTACCCCAGGAATATGATACCAGCTGCAAGCAGGAGTTGCCTTTCTAATTTCTTCTACTCTGTTCCAAACAAACGTAGCCCACTCCTCTTCATGTTGTATCCAAAATAGGGTGGTAGAAGAATCTGTCCAAAAAAAGGTTTCCGCGTTACAATGAATGTTTTCTTTAACGCTGTTAAATAAGCGAGCCCCAATAACAGCAGCCATTAGTTCAAGTCGGGGTATTGATAATTTCTTTAAAGGTGCTACTCTCGATTTAGCTGCCAATAAATTGATAAACACGCTTCCATCATGCCGAACGCCTCTTAAATATACAACCGCCAAATATGCCTTTTTACTGGCGTCGCAAAATGTATGGAGACTCCATTGTTTAGCATCATCGCAACCCGCACCTATCCACCGCGGAATATTTATGTCAAGTAACAATGGGAGTTCTTTTATCCACGATCGAAAACTACTTGCCACATCTTCCTCAACTAGAGTGTCCCACCCTAAAGATTTTTCCCATGTCTGCTGTAATAAAGTTTTCGGATACAACGTCGCCGGACAGGTGAAACCTATAGGATCAAAAATTTGCTGAGCCACTGATAACATAAACCTTTTCGTCACCGGTCTAATAAGCCAATCGTCAAGTAGTTTAGTTTTACAACGGATGCTTAAAGTATCTTTATTGGTATCCCATAACATACCAAGTACAGTGGTGCCTTCGTAGCATTCCTCTGACTGCTCTTGGTTAGTATACTCCCACCCTCTTAAATCGAATGCTCCCTCTGCCATTATTAAACATGATTCCTTAATGAAATTGTGTAAAGTCTTCTCGTTTTCCACACTTGTCACGCAATTATCCACGTAAAAACTCTTTGACAATTTTTGGATGGTCTCTTTGCTGTAAAATGTATTGGCTTCTTGTAATTTTCTATTTAAATGGTATTCCAACGTAGCTCCTAACAAAAACGGACTGCTATTTATACCAAAAACTACTCTACGGTGCCGAAAAATCCTTTGACCTCCCTCTTTGTCAACCCATAAAAATCGAAGATAATTTCTGTCTGCCTCGTTCACGCTGATCTGCAAAAAGGCTTTTCGTATATCTGATATTACTCCAATTTTATTGACTCTAAATCTAAGCAAGATATTAGGAATCTCTTCTATTAAATTCAAACCCTTCTCCAGACATTGATTTAGCGACGGTTTAAACTTTTCTTTTGCCGAAGCATCAAATACCGGCCTTATCTTTGTCGTGCTTGACTCCTTGATGACCGGCCTGTGTGCTAGATAGTGGGCCTCGCTAGCAATATTCTTTTCGGGAACCTCTTCTATAATACTCTCTGCGAGCCATTCATTGAATATATTACCATATGACTCAAATATCCCATCATTACGTAATTTCTTTACAGTATTATCCAATCTCTTTTTTGCGATATAATAATTACTGGGCAACTCTGGATGGTCTTCTAACCACGGTAGGCGTACCTCGTACCGTGACTCACTATTTACAATAACTGTGTTTAAGAAAAAATCATTCGCAGCCAAAGCATTCTCTTCCCGTGTTTTCTTCTGTACCGGATCAGAAATACCTAGAGTCTCCAACTCCCATAAGGATGCTAATGAAGCGTCATTGACAAACAAAGACAAAACTGTCATAGATCTGGTTCTACATTCTTCTTGTGGTATCTTTCCCATTAATGTCCAGCCCAAAAATGTTTCCATAGCGACTAGCCCACAAGGTAAAATGTGCCTTCTACCCGTGTACAGTTTTCCTGCTACATCAGATCCAATTAATACCTCTATAGGTGTTTCATCTGACGTATCGGAAAGCGTTATTCCTAGCTGCCCTATCTCTTCCATCCAAACTCCATTAAAAACCGGAGAAACCGAGGTGCAAATTATATCCTGATCCAGAGCTTCAAAAGTGTAGCTATAACTATTATGTCGAAGGTGAATGTCATAACAATTATGTTGCCGTACTATCTGACTTCCCCCAAACAATCCGTGCATTAAATTAATTTTTTGTTTGGGGCTGTAACCTAAACTCTTGGCTGTAGATTCTAAAATATAGGACTTCTGCGACCCCGAGTCAATTAAGCCGCGTACAATTTTTGTGCACCCTGTACCTACTAACTGTATACGCAAAGTTTGCAAAAATACATGGGTGTTCGTACTATTCGCTAAAGTTTGATTTGCACCTAAATTTGAACAGTTGACATTAGTAACAGGAGTAGATTCGACCTGTGTAACTTTTTCTAAACTACCTGGACATATTATTTCTGCATGTGGTTTACCGCAAATGATACATTTTATTTTAATACGACATTTTCGCGAAATATGACCAACTTTCAAACAACGAAAACAAGCACCTTTGTCGACTAAAATATTACGTTTCTGTTCACTACTCAATTTTTGCGCTTTAAAACATTTTGCACTCTCATGAGATTTGTTACTACAGAAAACGCATCTTGGTTCACTTATATTATTTGCCAAACCGGTTGCAGTCGGTATGGAACTAGAAATATTCCTATTACTATTACTAACATGCTTATTTCCAATATTATATCTATTCAAACTACTCTTTCCTAAACCAAAACCTTTTACAGCTAAAGAAATATGTTGCTCATTTTCGACCTCATTTTTTAAGAACAACATTAGACTTTTAAGACGAGTTCCCAAACCAGATTCTCCACTACCCTCACTAATATCCACGCACGTCGAACGTTGCCAAATGCGGAGGAGGTCCGACGGAAAACAGGATTCAATTAGTGGAAACAACATAGCCGCGTATTTATCCGATGTTATACCGAGTGTTTCCAACGCACGTAATTGTGTCCCTATTCTGTCATACAATAAGGAAAGCTCAATTTTATCGTTAGACGTAGCGTTCCCTATTATCAATTTTAGTAACTCGCGAACGTAAACTTCTATTTGTAGGTCGTCTCTACCAAATCGCGCCTTCAAGCAGTCCACCATTGTCGAATAGTTACTACCGGTCGCGGGAAACTGTCCACTAATTGTCGTGCTCGACTACCCGCCACCGTCGCCTGAATTAAGTATTCGACCTTGTCACTTAAATCTAAATCAAGATCGTCGTGAATTTTCTTAAATTGTGACCAAAAAGGTAGCCAGTCTTTAATAGTCCCATCAAATTTTTTAAATTCCAACACTGGTAACTTAAATTTACGCTTACCTTGAACAACGTTGTTACTGATTTCGGAAACGCTAGATCTCACCTCGATTGCTTGTGGCTTCAAAACTTCACTACCACGTAAGCTCAACAAATTACCCCTATGGCAGTAACTGTCGCAACCCTCCATCTCTGCTAGTAGATCATCTTCCTTTGCATCTTCTTCCAAAAGGAAATTGTAGATTTCGCTATCTACCAGCTTCAGCTCGTCCAACTTTTGTTGCACAATGTTCATGGAGACTTGAACCAACCGTGGTTCCGTCACTTGACCCGATAGCATACGTTCCAATTCATTAGCTACCTTCGTAAAAGAGGCGCGAAGCACTTTGCGATGTTTCCTTCGTTGATCCATGTTTAAATAAATAGGAAACAATACCAAACCGTTAAAACTATAACTGTTTTCCAAAACTAAAAAAAAAACAGTCGAAAACGCACGTTTGATCTCGCAAAGTTCACTGAGTACTGCACTAATCACTTATTTGGATAATCCAATATTTATTACACGAACTAGCTTTCGATTTAACTAAAAGAGCTAAGACACTGTCCTGTCACGGTCGCCACTAAAATATGTCGCGTCACTAAAACTACCCGTCTTAGCAACACGTCGGTTCGAAATAAAGAAAAAGGCCGTGTTAAGTTTACAACCTTTTAATCAGTAATCTCAACCCTTTTAATTGAATAGCTAACAATAAACTATATAAAACAGCGCGATAATAAATTACTTACAATATATATTCAAATAATGATTATACGTGAAAGAACCGGAAGAGTTCGAATATTAATTTCCCGTATTTAATAAAAAATATCCGTCCCAAATCTGCCTCCGATTCTTTTCGAATTCTGTGAAGTACTGTGTATCTAACAAAGTGCCAAAAAACAAATTCTGGTTTCTTACCCTACTTAAAAGTAAAAACACATTTACAAAATCGATATATTATATCATGCTTCAAATAGCTGTTGAGTGTCATAAACACCAGCCCCCAGACGAACCCTGATCTTCGGCAATAAATAATAGGTCGTATGGCTGGTACTTAGACGAAACATAAACTTTCTTTCCTAAATGCGTTACAAAACAATGGCATTTTTGAAACTGAAATTCCACCCAATTTACCGGGTGATACAGTAACTATAAAGGTTTACTAGCTTTAACAGATATAGACCGGTTTGACACGATTTTTGTTGTCACTCCGAAAAGTTCGTTTTTAAAAACTATTCAAATGAATTAGAACAGCGGAACTTTATTAACGTAAAAAACAATAGATGTTATCATTTATAAAATACAAGTTAAAAAGCTGAAAATGCCGGCTTGCGCCTGGTTTTGTCTAACGTTATCTTCAAGTGGGCGAACGCTCCCAATTCAGCAACGTCAGCTATTCTGTGGGAACTCCAGGTTCATAACTGGCATTTAAATAATAAGATAAACATACAGATTTACAATTTAACCATTTACTTTAATATAATATCTGTGAGTTTTACTGCAAATATAAACAAAACATTAGGGCAACTTATGTATATTAGGTACTGACACAAAACTTTACAATAATAAAGACTTAATAAAGTGAGCTTACAAGTTAAATTCTTGCAGCGAAGCTGGACACGACAGTTTTTATTACATTGTTTTAATTTTTTTATGATGTAGAAATGTAAGAAGATAAAAACAATGTAATCAAAATTACAGGAGTATTACTGAAAGAATTTGCATTATATTTATATGATACAATTATCTTTATTTAGCAAAAATTATTTTGTACACTTCAAAGTTTGAATTTTAAGGAAACTATTTTCATTGTATTTACATACAATCAATATATGTAGCAAAAGCCACCCTGCCGATGTTCTGGCTTCACTTCTTCAAACTTCTTTTTGTTTTTTTCCCCCATCGACGTCTTCTTTTCCATTTTTTTCAATTTACAATTTTTCAAATTTTTTTTGATACAGCTCTAGATTGTACAGATGCTTTTCTTTTTTGTGCTCTTTTCTCGTCATTTTTTAAATTTAGGTACTTTATTCTCACAAAAATTCTTTGACGTGAAAATGACTTTGCTAGTTCTCTTGGAACATCTTTCATTTTTTCGCATATGTAATTTGTTGTATTTTTGACAATTTCGTTTTTACAACTAAACTCGTCTTTGTGCATTTTAACAAAATATTTGTCCATCTTAAGGACTTGGTTACTCCATTCTTCTGAAGGCTGAATTAACCCACTAAACGATAAATGTTGAAACCATGAAGGAATACTATAACTATGTATGGAAATTGATTCGCCAGTTTTATACGTATACATTCCTAAGTTGGGATATTTCACTTTGTGGTCCTTAGCTAAATACCCAGTAATATACATTAAACCGTCCCTTTCTGATTGTTTTCTCTCTGACAATTGAAAACTACTACCGCTTGACGATGTACTGTTAGTTTCAACATCATCATAAGGTAGTTGCTGTTTTATTCCTGGTTGTGGTACATCTATGGTGCCAAGCCTGGCTTGTTTCACAGCACATGCCAATATGAACTGCTCATTGAAACGTTAACTTTGCAGTTCACATTCCAGAAAATAAAAATATCCAATAATCACTTTAAAATTTTGTTTTTTGGTGGAATAGAATGCATCGATTTTCTAAAAATATTGCCATCGAAAAATTAATAAATTATTTCACATTTGTGATTTGTGGTGGAATAAATTCATTAACCAAAAATCAATATTCTAGAGATATTATACCGC
The DNA here is from genome assembly GCA_949126875.1 of Lochmaea capreae. Lineage (NCBI taxonomy): Eukaryota > Metazoa > Arthropoda > Insecta > Coleoptera > Chrysomelidae > Lochmaea > Lochmaea capreae. Next base: position 22,533,136 of record OX421409.1, on the reverse strand, counting down.
GAAATTTAAAATTTTCAAGAGTCTTTAAATAAGAACGGAGAAAGGACCGGCTTCTTCTCGTATCGTCAGTCGACGAAGTAACTAGTAGAAACTGTGCAGTAATCATCAGAATTATTTTAGGTGCTTTGAAAAGCGATAATTTGCGAAGACATTACGTAATAAGAATCTGGATTACTGGTATGTTATTACATTATATTGTTTCTTTTGAAATTTTAAATTTTGTTATTGAAAAATTTACCATTTATTTGTTTAAAAAAAAAACCAGTTAGTACAAAATGGATACCCATTTTGGATGCCACATGGTACCTTCATATTCCTTGAGAAAAATTGTTCCTTTGAATATATAATTTTTTTTCTTCTGTTAGATTGCTCATACGTTTTATTTATATAAAAATCAGATATTTGTCCAGAATGAATCCTAAGGTTACAAGTTATAATATTCAATTGTATTTATTGAGCTGGACAGATATACATCCCAGCAAACACAAAAACATAAAAAAAAAGTCACAGTTATATAAAACTGAAGTCACAACTAGATAATATTTATGTATTGAATACTGACAAAGGCCGTCACAGCTAGAGAACAATAATGATATAAAAGATACATATTCATATTACATATCTATTATGTAAATTATATTACATCTCAAATATGTCCAAATCACTATGTAATATATATGTAAAAATGAGATACTATCTAGAGAATATTTATGTATTAAATATTACATAATATAGATGTAACAAAAGTTACCTATTTTCACTTTTGTCTCACCCCTTACCTAAAATATTTTATTTCATTGGATCTATGAAAAAATTATTTGAGAAAAATCTGTTAAAACATTATTATCCATAGATGATGTAAGTCTATGGGCTATCACATCAGTAATGCTGTATTCTAATTTGACACTTACTTGAAATATATATTCTGACATTTGTAATATAATATTGGAAATATATATAATTGTGAAAAGTATAATAGTAAAACATTCTCTTAATAATATTTATTCTTTCGTCCGTCGTTCCACCCAACAAATGGTAGCAGAGCATGGTTCACTGGTATAAATATAGTCTGTGAAATTGAAATTTTTTCGAAATGAGCACGTCGACAGCAACCGCTTCGTCGTCGTACCATCGCATCGAAGCCCTAACAAAAGAAAACTACGATACGTGGTGTCTACAAGCGCAAGCAGTGCTAATTAAAAATGGCCTGTGGGAATACACAAGTGGAGAGATATCCGAACCGATTTCAACTAGAGACAAGACGGAAAAGAAAGAATTTCTGAGAAAAGATCTACTAACACGGTCAGAATTATTACTACTTATTTCACCATCAGAGTTAAAACAAATAAAAGGCTGCAAGACTTTGTAACGGTAAAAATTCTCCGTAAATCATTTATTTTTTAGATGCCATAGAAATCAATAGTTCATTACGAATAGTATTCGCAGCTCCGCTCTGCACCGTACCCTACTCTATGCGACGCGAAAAATCGCCCTCAGGGAATTTTAGTTTTCGAGTGTTGAATGACAGGGCTTGAGAAATCATAGCTGTGACGTGACAGTCAGTTCCTTCTTGTTCGTCTTCCTAGGCAGTACTTATTTTATCTGTGAGTTTATAAAACCCCTCGTGGCCATATTAAAGTGCAACATGTGTTGGATTTAGCGGCCCGTTGTGGAAAATATTGGAAATACTGGGTTCTGGGAATGTTATTGTAGATGTTAAGCTGTTGAGTTGGCCCGATGACCAGGATTTCACCCGATTCTGTCGGATTTAAAATTTAAATTGAAAATATTTGAAACTGCCAAGGAAGACTTGGTTTTAGGAACTCACTTGCCGATTGTGGGCAAGATCAAACATTATTTTTTTCCTTCTCTCCCCTGATTTGTGGACTTGGTTTGACCACGTGGAGGATATTCGGACGTCCCTTTTGAAGAACCTCAGGAGAACTTACCTGGGGTTTTTGTATTTGGCTCAAAATAGTGGATTAGAAGTCGGATGTCAATTCTAGTGATCCTGGTATCAGTTTGCTGTGTACCTACGGGACAGGAATAGGAGCTTGGACAGTGCCGTGGGAGCCTCCTACTAGATATCAAGTCTCCGTGAAGGCGTGAAGCCCACCATTTATTCACCATCTGGTGAAGTACAATTGGGTTTTTATGATACAAACATTTTTAAATATAAGTAGTAATTTTCAGTCTTTTAGAAATTTGATAAACTTTTCGTAACTTTAGAATTTTAGTACCTACTAAGGTTTACCTATATATATTATATACATTTTGTGGGTTGCTCCTATTTGGACAGCCACTGGTACGTACCATTGGTTCCATTTTATTAACATACCTATATGGTTTTCTATTTTGATTGAATTTGTAGAATTGTAATATCGATTGCGCAATTTTGTCTGTTGGGTACAATAACTACAACCAGTAGGCTGTAGCTGGTATTGCTTATAATTCTTGATCACCTGTAATTTCAGTAAACTTAACTTTTGTTTGTAATTTGATTAGGTATCTCATACTTTTTTTTTAACAGTAAGGGGGGGGGTAGACTGGGTTTTAAGCTTGATCTGTTAACTATGGCTCTTGGATATTCTCCATACTTCAAGTAAGCTAACCATCTCTACGATACCTTGGGATGACACACCGGTGTTAGTACTCGAGAGATTTAAATTGTTGTGAACTAAATCTGGAGTTTGCTTCTAATCTTGAAAGGAAATTGTTCTCATTTGGATGTAGTTTGAAAAACAATTTCCCCTTGTTTCTTTTTCTCTTTTGGAAAGTAATAAATATTAAACAGTTTATCAGTAACAGACAAGATTGCTCATCGACTTGTATGCGCTCGATATTTTATTTTTCAGGTAATTGCGGAAAGGAAATTTATGATTTATTTTCCTTATTTTCTTTTATTGATTGATAGTTATTTGGAAATTATCTCTCGTAACCATTGTACAATCTAGTGCGGCATATTGATATATTACATAACCATATTTTTGTAGGTTTTGTTGGTAAATTGCATTTTGTTGATATTTGAACTAAACATAACATTGGTAGGTACTAGAACATAATCACATCAATATTTGTTTTTTTTTTGATATTTCAAATTTCATTTTAAATTTTAACTTATTTGACGGTGGTAAGCAACAGTTTTGGAACAAACCTAGCAAATTAATTTTGGTATTGGCAACTTGATCCTCGTAAACTCTGGTGCTGTGGTCTAACTTATTGAGGAAGGAGCGCTGTGTTGGTTAGAGTAGTACATTTATTGGAAACTCTGTGGGTTGGTGATTTGATTAATATCTGTGTACTTGGTTCTAAAATTCCTCGATAAGATTCCAGGCATACTGGCGATACAGGAGTGACTAGTAAGGATTATTGATCGGCGAGGTGAGGCGTTTCGTCTGGTGCTGTGGTCTAACTTGTTGAGGAAGGAGCGCTGTGTTGGTTAGAGTAGTACATTTATTGGAAACTCTGTGGGTTGGTGATTTGATTAATATCTGTGTATTTGGTCCTAAATTTCCTCGATAAGATTCCAGGCATACTGGCGATACAGGAGTGACTAGTAAGGATTATTGATCGGCTAGGTGAGGTGTTTGGTCTGTTGTTTGTTTCCATATTCAACTGAATTTTTAAGATGTCCCGACGTTTCGCAATTAACCGTTTATTACAGGACGAGCTCATTTATGAATTGACAATAAGAGGCATTGCCGGTGGTTCGGTTGCAGAGATGCGGCGTAGTTTAGCATTAGCCATGCAAGTGGAGAATGAGAATGATAGCATAGATCCGCCAGAATATCCCTATACGGCAGCGGAAGTCTTAAGTGCGGTTGAAGCTAAGTTAGAACAGGTTGAACCTAGTGTAGAAGTATTTGATGAAACTCGAGTGAGTGGTAGCTATCAGAAATTACAGAGTCAGTTGGTACATGTATTAGGTCGCCTGGGACGTGTCACGGGTTTCGAAGCAGGTAATGCTGGCGTGGAACAAAAAGCGAAATTAGATGAGTTGTTGTCAAGAGCGCACTCTTTGCTCGAATCTCTGAATCGTAAGGCATCCAGACAGGAGAGATATCGTCAAAGTCAACCTCCTCAGTTAGAAATTCTTTCTCAACCTGGTCCATCTTTCGCCAATTTATCAATCAACCGTAGGTCAACTCTCACTAACGTAAGGCAGCCTTCTAACTCTGTCAATGTGACAACGAACTCTGGTAGGTCAAATATTAAGACAATCGCGCCTAGTAAATGGGGTTTACTGTTTTCTGGGACTTTCTTTATCGAGTTTCCTGGAAAAGGTAGAAGAGTATCGAGTTTCGCGCAATGTAGATAAGGAGACTTTACTGGCAAGTGGTATCGATTTGTTTACTGGCAGAGCTTATCAATTTTATTTAGCATACAGAGAGGAGGTCAATTCTTGGGACGAATTTGTAGATTTATTACGGGAAGAGTATTTGTCCGTAGATTATAATGAGAAATTATTTGAGGAAATTAAGAGAAGAACTCAGGGTCCTGATGAAAGCATGGGTATTTATTTGGCGGTTATGACGGGTTATTTCAAGAGGTTGACTTGTCCCATCTCTGAGGAAACACAACTTAAAATACTATTGAGGAATATTGCACCTTACTACCAAAATCATCTTGGGCTTGTGGAAATTAGTAGTGTTCGTGAGCTGTTAACCTTGGGTCGAAAATTGGAGGCTAGGAAGTCTGCTATCGAAAATTATAGTGTGCCACCAAGGAAGTCAAATTGTTTGGAGCCAGACCTAGCCTATGTGTCATCACAAGTGGAGCCGGTGTCTGAGGTTGCTACTCCACCACTTTCTACCCCGTATCCAAAACCTAGGACTAACGAAATTGTATGCTTCCGGTGTAGACAGCCAGGTCATCGCGCTATAGGGTGTTCTAATGTTCCTAGTAAAAAGTCATGTTTTAAATGTAAAAAGGAAGGATATACAGTTAGGACTTGTCCAAATTGTTCTCCCAAATCGAATTCGGGAAACGAACCAAGACGTGCTTGAGTGATCGGGTAGAGTGCGTCAGTCATAACTCCTCGGTCGGTAATTTTCGTGCTGTTAATGATTATGTACTAGATCATGCCATCAATGATGAACGACCTTATCTTAAAGTCGAAATTTTAGGTAAAACTCTGCTTGGTCTTTTAGATTCGGGTGCTTCAAGAACTATTTTAGGAAGTAAGGGCTATGAATTAATTTCCTGTTTAGGTTTACCCTTAGATAAAAGTTAGTTAACTAATTGCATTGTAGCGAATGGTAATGTTTTACAAAGTATCGGGACCGTAATGTTACCTGTGGTTTTAAGGGAGCGTATGCGTTTGATTGAGGCTCTTGTTGTTCCTGAGTTATCTCACATTCTGATTCTCGGTGTTAATTTTTGGAATTTGATGGGTATTGTACCAGATCTTCGTCACAACGAGTGGCATTTTTCCTCAGAACCTGTGTTGCTAAATAGTGTAGGGCATATGTCATCTAGTGCTGTACTTACTCCTTTGGAACAGCAGAGACTAAGAGTGATCATTGACACAAACATGGAAATTATGGGGAAAGGTTTAGGGTGTACTGATAAAGTGGAACATGTTATAGTAACCTCTAGTCCACCTATCAAACAGCGATATTATAGGGTCAATCCCATTGTTAAGAAACACATTGATGCTGAATTGGATGAGATGTTGCGGTTAGGTGTTGTAGAACCCAGCAATAGTCCTTGGGCTTCACCCATCCTACTTGTCAAGAAGAAGGACAATTCGTACCGATTTTGTGTAGACTATAGGAAACTGAATGCTGTCACTGTACGAGATAGTTATCCCCTTCCTTTGGTGACTGATACTTTAGAGAAACTGCGTGAGGCCAAGTACTTGTCTAGTCTTGATGTTAAGTCCGCTTATTGGCAGGTCCCGGTCGCCGAATCTTCAAGGCAATATACTGCATTTACGGTGCCTAATAGAGGTTTATTTCAGTTCAAACGTCTCCCATTTGGTCTACATAATGCTCCTGCAACCTGGCAGAGACTCATAGACAATGTCCTGGGCCATGATCTAGAACCCCATGTTTTTGTTTATCTAGACGATGTTGTAATTTGCACTCAAACCTTTGAGGAACATTTGCGAGTGTTAGAAAAGGTCTTTAAGAGATTGGCGAATGCTAAGATTACCGTAAGTGTTGATAAATGTCAGTTCTGTCGGCCCGAAATGAAATATCTTGGATACGTAGTGGATCGGTTTGGGTTACATGTAGATCCAGATAAGGTAAAGGCGATGTTGGAGTTACCAGTCCCTCGTAGCGTCACCGAAGTCCGTCGTGTAGTCGGAACTTTTTCCTGGTATAGGAGGTTCATCCCTAACTTCTCCACCATTATGGTTCCCATCACTAATCTTCTAAGGAAAAATCGTTCTTTTGTTTGGTCCTCTGAATGTGATTCTTCATTCCGTCGTATTAAAGAATGTTTGGTCTCTGCACCTATTCTTACTTGTCCCGATTTCGCAAAACCTTTCGTTGTACAGACTGGTAGTAGTGGTTATGGACTAGGAGCTATGCTGAGTCAGCCTCATGAGGATGGTGATAAGGTTGTTTGTTATCTTAGTAGGTCCCTTACTCCTCAAGAAAGGAATTTTTCGACAACTGAACGCGAGTGTCTCGCCGTGATTTGGGCACTTGATCAACTTAGGCCTTATTTGGAGGGTGTTCCGTTCACTGTCATCACTGACCACTATAGCTTACTGTGGTTACAGAAGTTACAAAGCCCGAAAGGTCGGTTAGCGCGATGGGCAGTTAAAATGCAGCAGTATAATTTTCAAATAATTCATCGGAAAGGTCGTGAACATGTAGTACCTGACGCTCTCTCTCGGTCCGTCCCTGTTGTTGATGAGGTTTCTGTAGAGCCCCCTTCTGGAGAGGCATCGTCGCCTAAGTTTAATACGGTCAATGATAAGTGGTACTGTAAGATGGTCAACAATGTGAATCGCAAACCCCTGAAATTTCCGGTTTGGCGTGTGAAAGATGGCCTTCTCTATAAACATATTGCAAATAGATATACCCAGTCACTGTCACCCAGTGAGTCTTGGAAATTGGTAGTTCCCAAGTCTGATAGATCGCGTATTATCTCGGAAGCCCATGTTCCGCCCACTTCTGGGCATACGGGTATTTATAAAACTTTTCATAGGATAGCTGAACGTCACTATTGGCCTAAAATGAGGTCAGAAGTAGCCAGATTCGTTAATAGGTGTGAGGTATGCGCAGCGCATAAGGTGTCACAAGGTAAACCAGTAGACAAGATGGTTTCACATCCAAAACCTAGTAGGCCATGGGAAATGATATATGTACAGATTTGATAGGGCCACTCCCAAGATCCAAACGAGGTAACTCTTTCATTCTTGTTATCACCGACTACTTAACTAAGTATGTCCTCGTGTACCCACTTAGAACAGCTTCTGCAGCGGTAGTTACTCGGAAAATGGAAGAGGAGGTGTCCCTTGTGTACGGTGTACCTAAGGTGATTGTGTGTGATAATGGTCCCCAATATCGTAGTAACCTTTTTCGTAGTTTAGCATCCCGTTACCAGTGCCGTGTTAAGTTGAATGCCAGTTACCATCCAAGGGCTAATCCGTGCGAGAGGGTCAATCGGGTGATTAAAACTATGATGGCTTCGTATGTCTCGGATAACCATCGTTGCTGGGACGAACATCTCGCCCAGATAGGTTGTGCAATTAGAACATCCACTCATGAAATTACTAAGGTGACGCCGTATTTCGCTAATTTTGGTAGATCTATGCTATTATCTGGCGCTGATCATGTCGATAACTCCGACTTGAATCTAGAGGAAAGTGGGAAGACCCCTAAGCTAAGTCGTAACGAGGTATTTAGGGAATTGTTCGCCGATATCAAAAAGAGATTGGAGGTTGCGAATCAGAAGGCTTGTGAGAACTACAATTTGAGGCGTAGACATGTAGAATATCTTCCTCATGATTTGGTGTGGAAAAAGAACTATGTCCTTTCGGATGCGGCGAAGTACTACACTCGTAAACTGGCACCTAGGTATGTTGGACCTTTCTCGGTTGTTAGGAGATTGTCTCCGTGGACGTATGAGTTAAAGGATAAAAATGGAACCTCAGCGGGTGTTTGGCACTGTAAAGATCTCAAGCCGTATTCTACTCATCCACCTGAAGATGAAGATTAGGTCATATAGTTTAACTTTTTAGATTTTGTTGTCGGATTTTGTTTCTACTGGTCAAGTTGTTTATCAATCCCTCGCTAACTGTTGTCGAGTTTAATGAATTTATAGGTTCGGTTAGGTAGCAAGTTATTTCGACTTAGGGTCGATCACAATGAAGTGGATTTAGCCACCCCGAGTGGAATTATGGTAGTTGATAGTCTGTGGTGTACTAGTGTTAATGATTACTTTATGTTGAATTATTGAGATGTCCATCTGCCAAGTCGTTTGTCGGATTTCAATTGGTAAATGGTCTGTAGGGGTCAGGCGGTAGTCATTAAAGTGTGTTGTGTTGATGACCATTCAACTAGCCCGTATGTGGGGATTTGAAATTCTATAGCTTGGTAACAGTTCACTTGGAGGAACTTGGTGGACAAGTAGTCGAGATCCATGTATTGTTTTTTTATTAATCTTCGTGAAAATTAACCTTCCGGTTAATTTTCTTTGACGAAAGGGGGGGAATTGTAACGGTAAAAATTCTCCGTAAATCATTTATTTCTTAGATGCCATAGAAATCAATAGTTCATTACGAATAGTATTCGCAGCTCCGCTCTGCACCGTACCCTACTCTATATATATATATATATATAACAGCTCTACAGGCCATGAAGGCCTAAGGCTTGATTGGCTATTTTCCTCCATTCTCTTTTATGTTTTGCCACCTCTTCCCATCTGCGTATGTTCAACAGCTCTAGGTCCTTTTCTACTGCTTCTATCCACTTTTTTTGGTCTTCCTCTCTTTCTTTTACATCCAGTTCCTCTTCTAAGTACTTCTTTTGTTGCTCTGTTATTTGCAAGTCTCTCTATGTGCCCTAAGTATCTTATACGTTGCGACCTTACTACCGCCGATATCGGAGGGCTTTCATATAACTCCATGAGCTCCTCATTTGTTCTTCTGATCCAGATATCTCCTACTTTTCTCCCCCCATATATTCCTCTGAGTATTTTTCTCTCCCATATATCTAGTAATTTCTCTTCTTTTTTATTCATGATCCACAGCTCCGCTCCATATAAGACTGTAGGTCTTATGATCGTTTGATAAATTCTTTTTTTTGTTCTTCTTGATACCGTTTTCGATTTAAATGTCTTCAATAGTGCCCCTGCGCTCCTGTTTCCTTTCGTTATTCTTGTATTAATTTCTTCTGACTCATCATTTCTGTTATTGATATTAATTCCTAGGTAGCTTATTTCGTTTGTATTTTCAATAGTGTACTCTTTATTGTCTAAAATACTCCGGAAAGTCAGTTCTCTATCAAGTTTTTCATTACCTGTTCTCATTATCATGTACTTTGTTTTATGTTCATTTAACCGAAGGCCCTTTTTTCTCGCACTATTTTCCAGACGTTTTAAAACTTCGATTAGCTCCTTCCTAGACCTTGCTATTATCACTAAGTCGTCAGCATAGGCTAGACATTGATGTTTGTGACTATATATTGTTCCTTTTGTGTGAATATTGCTCTCTCTTAATATGTTTTCTAGTGTGAAGTTGAATAAAGTTGTTGATATTGGGTCTCCCTGGCGTACTCCGGTTTTTGTTATGAAGCTATCTGTTTGATGACCGTTTATAGAAACAGTGTTTGCTGTATCTGTTAGTGTTAATTTTGTTAACCTTATTATTTTTTCTGGTATCTTCAAATTTTCCATACTTTTGTATATTTCATTTCTGATCAGCATATCATATGCTTTCATAAAGTCTATAAAAACGACATGGGCTGCTAGATTGTGTTCGAAGCTATTAGACAATATTTGTTTTAGCGTGAATACTTGATCATTAGTTGACCTTCCCCTTCGAGATCCGCACTGGTAATCCCCAACTTGCCTTTCTTCGTAGTGAGCAAGTCTGTTTTTAATAGTTTTTGCAAATATTTTATATACAACATCAAGCAATGAAATTCCTCTGTAGTTTTCGCAGACAGTTGGGTCTCCTTTTTTTAAAATTGGTATGATAATTGCTTCTGTCCATTGTTTAGGTAACACTTCTTTTTGCCAGATCTGCGCTATTAATTGATAAATTTGATGCTCAAGTGATTCACCCCCTTCTTTTATTAGCTCTGCCATTATTCCATTTTTACCACTACTTTTATTATTTTTAAATTTTTTTATTATTTGTCTTACTTCTTCTCTGCTCGGTATTACTGTATGTTCATCTTCTACAATTTGCACTGTGTAATTATTTCTGTTTACTTCTTGATTGTTAACTTCTTCATTGTTGTAGGTACTTTCGAAATATTGTTTCCATCGATTCCCCATTTCCTTCTCGTCTCCTATTAGTAGACCCTTATTGTCTCTACAAAATGTAATCTTTTGTTTATATCCTTTGTTTTCTTTTTTGACCTCTTGGTAGAAGTTTCGGATGTCATTATTGGTGAATTTTTCTTCTAAATCAGCCAGTTTTTGTTCCATATATTCTCTCTTCTTTTTCCTGCATAGATGTTTCACTTTGTTTCTTAGAGTAGTATATTCCATTTTATTCTCATGTGAGTTTATTTGTAAGAGTTTTTGTTTTGCTTCGTTTCTTTTCTTTGTTAGTTTTTTGCAATCTTCGTCATACTAATGTTTGATCTTGCCTGAATATCTCTGCTGCTTGTTTTATTGCATTTTCTATCGATCTCCATTTTATGTCTAAATCTACCAATTCACTTTCATTGTTTGGGAGTTGTTCGTTTAGCTTGTTTATATATACTGTCCTGTTTAGCTCGTTTTTTATTTTCTCTCTTGAGTATTTGATTTGTCTTTTTTTTGTAATTTTATTCATAGTAGGTTTGCTTTCTTCTAAAATTATTTTAACTAAAATATGATCCGATCCCGCTTCTGCGCCTCTTTGGTTTCTTACATTTTTTATTTTTTTTACATGTTTGCCTTCTATAAGTACGTGATCTATTTGATTTCTTGTAATCCCATCCGGAGATATCCATGTTTCTTTGTGAATGTCCTTGTGTTCAAAGTAAGTGCTTACTATTTTCATCTGCCGTTCCGTTGCAAATTCAATTAGCTTGATTCCATTATTATTACTCATGGCGTGTTTACTGAAACGTCCAATTGTTGGTCTATATCTTTGTTCTTTGCCTATTTTTGCATTGCAATCTCCTAACACTATTTTTATGTCATAACTTGGTATTTTCCTGTATAACTCTTCCACCTCTTCGTAATATTTATTTTTTTCTTCCTCATCCTTATCTTCCGATGGTGCATGTATATTTATAATCGATATTTTCCTATATTTTCCCCTTATTCTTATACTGCTTATTCTTTCCGAGACTGCATTAAAGTCAAGTATCATACCTTTGAGTCTTTTATTTATCATGAATCCTGTTCCAAAGTGTTTTGTTGTTCCACTGTTGAAAATAATGTGTTTTTTCAGTTCTGTTATTCCCTCTTTCTTCTGCTTGGTTTCTTGTAATGCCAATATATCCAGATTGTATCGCTCCATTTCATTTCCCAAGTTTTTAAAAGCTCCTTCTTGGTTAGTCCCTCTTACATTCCAGGTTCCTATGATCTATTTTGTATTCGTGTTTCTTCTGAGTGTTTTCCATTTTGGTTTATTCTCCATTTTTGTTACTCTTTGTACTTCCTTTATTTGCTCATTTCCTTGTTCTATGCCTTCGTCGTCCTGGTTGCATCCACCCGAATCTTCCTTATTTCGTTTTTTATTAATTCTGTTTTTGAAATTTTCCTTGTTTGCTCTGTTCTTATTAAATCTCCGTCTGGTGACCTTTCATTGATTGTTCTTTTACACCCTTCTCCTTGTACTTTTTTCTCGTCACTTGTTTTTTCATCCTTATTTTCATTTCTTTTCGGGTAGTATACTTCATTATTAATGACCAGCTTATTGTACTTGTGAAATGCCATATTACCTTTTTGTCTTGCTTCTTTAAGTTGCGGTACCAATGTTTTACGCTCGTTCTGAACTTTTTTCGAGTAATCTTGTTCTATCCATATATCAGTTCCTTTAAGTGCCTTAGTTTTTTTGAATATCTCCGTTTTCTTAGTTTCTTTGTTGAGTTTTACGATAATTGGTCTTTTCAATCCGTTTTTATAACTTCCTAATCTTCTTATCTCCTCTATATCTATTTCCGGTTGTATTGAAATTCCCATTTTGTTCATAATCGCTTGCACTTGCTGAGTAGTTTCTGCTATGGACTCACTCTCTCTATCGCGAATCCCTTTAATTATAATATTTCTTCTTCTTATTTCCCTTTCCAAGTCATCTATTCTTCTTTCTTGATCCATACTCTTTTTTTTAAAGATATATTTTCGTTTCTTAATTCTTCCATTTGCGTTGTTAGGATTTCCAATTTCATATCCATGTTTTCCATTCTATTTCTGATGTGCTCGAACATACTCTTAATTTCTTCCATATTGTACAGCGATAGAAACTTACTTCCGGGTCAACCCCTCAGAGAAGCAGTTCCTCTTTGTACAATTTGTTTCTTTTCTGCGTAGTTCGTATTTCCGGCAAGATCTGGCAACCCTGCTTAAAAATTCTTCGTAGTTCACCTTATTTTTCTAATCTTTATCAAATATACTACCGGTTTTGGTACTGTTTTTATAACTGCCTTTCACACTTGTATTTTTAAACTATTGTTTACTATATATTTTTGGAGGTTTGACAAGTTTCACTTACATGTATTGTTAAGTATATCACATGACACTCATAATTTGTTAATTATATACAATTATTTCTCTTTGCATCTCCCGAAATTTACGATTTTAATGCAGAAAAAAAATTAACTGTGTAAACACTCTTAACGCGACGTTGCCAAGCACCCTACTCTATGCGACGCGAAAAATCGCCCTCAGGGAATTTTAGTTTTCGAGTGTTGAATGACAGGGCTTGAGAAATCATAGCTGTGACGTGACAGTCAGTTCCTTCTTGTTCGTCTTCCTAGGCAGTACTTATTTTATCTGTGAGTTTATAAAACCCCTCGTGGCCATATTAAAGTGCAACATGTGTTGGATTTAGCGGCCCGTTGTGGAAAATATTGGAAATACTGGGTTCTGGGAATGTTATTGTAGATGTTAAGCTGTTGAGTTGGCCCGATGACCAGGATTTCACCCGATTCTGTCGGATTTAAAATTTAAATTGAAAATATTTGAAACTGCCAAGGAAGACTTGGTTTTAGGAGCTCACTTGCCGATTGTGGGCAAGATCAAACATTATTTTTTTCCTTCTCTCCCCTGATTTGTGGACTTGGTTTGACCACGTGGAGGATATTCGGACGTCCCTTTTGAAGAACCTCAGGAGAACCTACCTGGGGTTTTTGTATTTGGCTCAAAATAGTGGATTAGAAGTCGGATGTCAATTCTAGTGATCCTGGTATCAGTTTGCTGTGTACCTACGGGACAGGAATAGGAGCTTGGACAGTGCCGTGGGAGCCTCCTACTAGATATCAAGTCTCCGTGAAGGCGTGAAGCCCACCATTTATTCACCATCTGGTGAAGTACAATTGGGTTTTATGATACAAACATTTTTTTAAATATAAGTAGTAATTTTCAGTCTTTTAGAAATTTGATAAACTTTTCGTAACTTTAGAATTGTAGTACCTACTAAGGTTTACCTATACATATATATACTATACAGTGTGTAAAAGCCAAATGGAATAAATTCATTATTTCGGTTACTGTACATATTTATAAAAAATCCCGGAACACGTCAAATTTAAATTATAACTTGACATTCTTTAACGTGAAAATGCAACCCCTACCTTCAACCCCCTTAGAATGACAGGTACAACCCCAAATTTTTTAAATGGGAAGTATAGGCTTGTGATATATCATTTGGAAGGTCTCTTCATTCTCTATTCAAAAATGTTATTGTTTTTAAATTTAATGCAAAAATTAACATAAAAAAATTAAAATCATGTTGTTACCGAAATTCGCTAAAATATACTCGAAACTTATTACAATATTACTTAAAACTTATTTCCCGTTTAGGTCTTGATAATGAGAAAGTGAACAAAAACCGTAGCAATGTGGTTTTTAGATGGTAACCATTAAAAAACTTTAAAGAATTTCCGTGGCAACGCTATTTTAACAAGCAGTAGTAAATTGTTTTATTTAAGTTGTCATTGTTGTAATTTAAGTATAAAGTTTGTTCAATTCAATTCTGAAAAATGGTTAGATTAACGGAAATGCATAAAATAACAGTTTTACAAATGATTGGTTACGGAGATAACATCCGAACACAACAGGAAGTAACTCGCCTATTTCATGAGAAATTTCCTAATTTACCGCCTATATCCCAAGGAACAATAAGTAAAATAGAAAAGCAGTTTCGCGAGTTTGGTCATGTAAGGCAGATAAAAAAAGCAGCTGCTAATGCACTGAGTGATGAACTCAAATTAGATGTGTTGCTTGAGTTTCAGGAAAACCCACATACATCGAGTAGACAGGCATCCACTACATTCAATGCTAGCCATACATCGATAGCAAACATATTAAAAGAAAATAAATTGCATCCGTATAAGATGATACCTACTCAGGAGCTCATGGAAGACGATTTTGATAGTAGAACTTTTTTTTGTGAGCAAATGATGGACATGTTGGATAACAATATTATCCAATTAGAAGACGTTATGTTTTCTGATGAGTGTACTTTTTTACTTAACGGTCATGCTAATCGGCAAAATTGCCGCTACTGGTCCACGGAAAATCCTCACTGGATGAGAGAAGAACACACTCAATACCCTCAAAAGGTTAATGTTTGGGCAGGGATTGTAGGGAACAATATAATTGGTCCCTTTTTTATTGAGGGCAACTTGAATGGCAACAATTATTTGGCACTACTTCAAAATGATGTCATTCCAACGTTGGCAAATTTATATCCTGATCCAGGTAATCCTCAAGTTCCAGCGAATACGATATGGTTTCAGCAGGATGGAGCACCACCACATTACCAACTTAATGTCCGGCAGTACCTCGATACAATATTTCCCAATCGGTGGATAGGGAGGCGAGGATCGATTGAATGGCCAGCGCGATCACCTGATCTTACATTATTAGATTTCTTTTTATGGGGATATGTGAAGAGCCATGTGTACAAAACTAAACCTTCTGATTTAAATGACTTAAAAGAACGAATAACGCTTGCGATTAGGTCGATCACGCCTGATATGTTAAATAATGTTAGAAGACAGTTTTATTTGAGATTAGGATGTTGCCAAGACGTTCGCGGAGAACATTTTGAACATCTACTTCATTAACATTCATAGTTCTTTTTCGTGTTCTACATTTTATTACGTTTTGCATTACATTTTAGTTTTTGATTGTATGTAGCGAATTTCGGTAACAACATGATATTAATTTTTTTTATGTTAATTTTTGCATTAAATTTAAAAACAATAACATTTTTGAATAGAGAATGAAGAGACCTTTCAAATGATATATCACAAGCCTATACTTCCCATTTAAAAAATTGGGGGTTGTACCTGTCATTCTAAGGGGGTTGAAGGTAGGGGTTGCATTTTCACGTAAAAGAATGTCAAGTTATAATTTAAATTTGACGTGTTTCGGGACTTTTTATAAATATGTACAGTAACCGAAATAATGAATTTATTCCATTTGGCTTTTACACACTGTATACATTTTGTGGGTTGCTCCTATTTGGACGTACCATTGGTTCTCATTTTATTAATATACCTATATGGTTTTCTATTTTGATTGAATTTGTAAAATATTGTAATATCGATTGCGCAATTTTGTCTGTTGGATACAATAACTACAACCAGTAGGCTGTAGCTGATATTGCTTATAATTCTTGATCACCCGTAATTTCAGTAAGCTTAACTTTTGTTTGTAATTTAACTAGGTATTTCATACATTTTTTTTTAACAGTAAGGGGGGGTAGACTTGGTTTTAAGCTTGATCTGTTAACTATGGTTCTTGGATATTCTCCATACTTCAAGTAAGCTAACCATCTCTACGATACCTTGGGATGACACACCGGTGTTAGTACTCGAGAGATTGGGTTAGACCTAGAACAGTACTTGACGTAGGGTTGAGTATACCTAAGTATTGTCTGGTTAATGTTATTTATGTAATATTCTTCATTTTTTTTGTTCTGTTTAATTGGGTGAATTAACTTCTACGGCCTTCAGCCTTTTGTGTGCCCTGGTTCATCAGCCTTCAGCCGAGTACCAGGTTTTGTAAATTTTGACGTTGGTAAACTTGACATATGTAGATATGCCATAAATTTGAAAAGAGACTTTAGGTCCAAACAAATCAATAATTAAAGTTATTCTTTAATCAGGGGAACTTTCTGGTTTTATTTTGTGATACCTGTATAACCTTCCTAGTGAGGAATCATTATCATTAACTTACTGAGGAGTTGTGGGTTAATTTGAGGAACCTTTAGTACTTGTTTTTAACTTCTCTGGCGCCCAATTTATCAACTTAAGTTTAGAAGGATCCACCCCTTCTTCGACTCGAAGCTAGTCGACGGCAAGTACTGACTGCCTGCGGGACAGTCTTAACATCTATAACGAACATTGGAAGTTTGTGGGTTTTTATTGGGTATATGGTTCAGTGCTGGTCTCTGACGATAGAGTTTCGTCAGA
Source organism: Lochmaea capreae (assembly GCA_949126875.1). Taxonomy (NCBI): domain Eukaryota; kingdom Metazoa; phylum Arthropoda; class Insecta; order Coleoptera; family Chrysomelidae; genus Lochmaea; species Lochmaea capreae. The sequence goes on along the minus strand of OX421409.1, from coordinate 22,516,370 downwards.
GAAAATCTTTCGTTATAACTTCGTACGAGCTTTGGAAAAAACTGAAAAGCATTTATCAAAGTACGGGTCCCGCAAGAAAAGCAACACTGCTGAAGCATCTCATACTGAAAAAGTATGATAACGGTGACGTCCGCGAACATCCAAATGACTTTATGAATACTGTCGATAAATTAGCAGATATGGACATTACTCTAAATTCAGATCTGCTAGGTATCATGATGCTATACAGCTTACCCGCTTCATATGAAAATTTCAGAATAGCGGTAGAATCTAGAGATACACTACCAAAGCCCGAAGAGTTGAAAATTAAAATTATAGAAGAAAGTGAAGCTAGAGATAACCAAGATCTGAAAAAGGAAAGAAGAGAAGGAGCATTCTATTCCAAAAAGAAGCTGAAATACTGTCAGAAATGTAAGAAACAGGGACATAATACTGATGAGTGCTGGAGTAAGAAAAACAAACGTCAACAAAATCAAACATTCCAGAAAAGAGAAGAGAAAAACTTCAGTATAACGCCTACCTGTTTGTCAATTACCTCTGCAGATACCTGGTGCCTTGACAGTGGCTGCACGTCACATATGTGTGCACAGGAAGAACATTTTGTGAACATGAATTCTGAAACTGGAACTTTGCGGTTAGCGTCTGAAAAACACACTACTAAAGTTGAAGGTAAAGGTAAAGTACGTATAAACATCCAAAATGAAACAATTAACCTCCTTGATACATTGTATGTACCTAACCTGGCAACAAACCTGATGTCAGTCGCAAAGATCACTGAAAAAGGAAACACCATATTGTTCACAAAACATAAGGTATACATCAAAAACCAAAAAGGTGAAGTAACTCTAGCTGCTACAAAAGAAAACGGCCTGTACTACACAAAGGGAGAAAAAGCGAATATAGCAAAAACTGTTAACAATATTGAAATTTGGCATCGTAAACTTGGGCATATTAATGAGAATGACTTAAAGTTAGCTGCCAACAAGAACTTAATTAAAGGATTGGTACTAGAAAAAGGAAATTTACCGGACTGCGAAGTATGCGTTAAAGGAAAGATGTCTAGACTACCATTTTCATCCCTAGACGGACCACAGTCTACACAAGCGCTGGAAATTGTGCATAGTGACGTCTGCGGACCAGTCAACACTGAGACACTTGCCGGATCAAAATATTTCCTGACATTTTTGGACGACTACACTAAGTTTTTGAGAAATTTAAAGAGTACAAAAGCAAAGTTGAAAAATTTCATAACAAACCAATAAAAAGCTTACAATCTGATAACGGAAAGGAATACTGCAATATAGAATTTGATAATTTCCTGAAACAAAATGGAATCAAGAGAAGGCTCACATCACCTTACACGCCGCAACAGAACGGCCAAAGTGAACGCAAAATAGGTCTCTTCTTGATAGAGCTCGGTGTTTGATGATCGAAGGTAACATACCTCAAAAAATGTGGGCTGAGGCGGTATACACAGCGAATTATCTCATCAACCGAAGCCCAGCTAAAGCCCTGAAAGGTTGTACACCATATGAAAAATGGACCGGCCGTACTCCATCTGGAAATCATCTACAGATATTTGGGTGTAAAGCTTTCGTCCTAAACAAACACAGAAGAGGCAAATTTACACCAAAATATGTAGAAGGAGTTTTCATGGGCTCTGCACAGCTAGCAAAAGGTTATAGCATTTATATTCCTGAAAAACAAAGTATTGTAATAAGCAGAGACGTAAACTTTATTGATAAAATGTATTATAAGGGTGAAGACCGTACCGAAGAAAACTATGAAGAGCTTTTAAAGGAGCTTGGAGAACAGGAATACATGACACCTGACAAAGAAAATAATGTTAATAAAAATACAGACATAAAGGGGAAGAAAAAACAAAGAAAGAAGAGCAAAGACTTACCTGTCACAGAAGTTGAGTTCTCATTAAAACCAACCCCTGAAACTGAAGTTATACCTCCTGAGCGAGAATCTGAAAATAATGAGGTTGAAGTCAACGAAGAGCCTGAAATCCGAGAAGGTATAAGTTATGAACCATTGAACATGAGAAGTATAAACGAAGAGCCAAGACCCCGTAGAGAAAGTAAAATTCCGAATTGGCATCATGATTATGAGATGACAAATACAATTTCATATTCTTGTGGGAATCAAGAACCATTAATTGTAGACGAAGATGAACTCACATTTATATGTGAAAAAGATTTCGAAAATGAGGAATGGCATGAAGCTATTAAAGCAGAAGTAAAAGCTCACATTAAGAATGGAACTTGGAAAATTGTCAAGAGAGAAAAGGATATGAAAATTATTGATTACAAAATGGTTTTGAAAAATAAATGGACTCCAGAAAAAGGAGAGATAAAGAAGGCCAGACTTGTTGCGCGCGGATTTGGACAAAGACCTGGGATTGATTTCAATGAGACATACGCACCAGTTGCCAAATTAAGTAGCATTCGAACTGTAATTGGACTAGCTGTCGAAGAGGATTTGAAACTCAACCAAATGGATGTCACGACAGCATATCTGAATGGCGATCTAGTAGAAAACATATTCATGAAGTTTCCAGAATACATCGAGCAATATATTGCCGAAATTATGGTAGACGCATGCGATAAGGATGATTTTATTTTGTATGATAAAGCAAAGAAGATGCTAGAGGATATGAGAAGTATCGAACAAGAAAAAGTATGTCACCTCAAAAAGGCTCTCTACGGGCTAAAACAAGCAGAAAGACAATGGTATACAAAATTAGACAATGAACTAAAGAAAATAGGATTTCAAGCGTCGAAAGCTGATCCTTGTGTCTACATATTAGCCAAAGGAGGAGAGAAGACAGTAATTGCCATATATGTAGATGATCTCCTTATTGCTTATTCTTGTCCAAAAATACTTGCTGAAATCAAGGAAAAGTTGAGCGAAATATTTGAAATGAAAGATTTAGGACAACCAAAATGTCTAATCGGAATTGATTTGGAATTCAAAGAAAATAAAATAAAACTAACCCAAAAGAAATTTATTCAAGAAACTCTAAAGAAATTTAATATGGAGGATTGCAAGATTTCTACCACACCGATGGAAATTAATTTAAATTTAGAGCCTAATACGAAAGGAGGAGCAGAGAATTTGCCTTACAGAAACCTAATTGGAACACTGATGTATGTTTCAGTTGCTACCCGACCTGACGTAACGTACGCTGTAAATTATTTATCAAGATTCAATGATTGTTTTGGACCAGAGCATTTCAAATCAGCAAAGCGAATATTACGATATCTAAAAGGTACGATCGATGTTGGTTTAACATATTCCAAGTCACAAGAGCCATTAGAAGGTATGGCAGATTCTGACTGGGGTGCTTGCAAGTTGGACAGAAAGTCCTGTTCCGGTTACATTTTTAAATACGCAGGAGCAGCTATCAGTTGGGCATCAAAGAAACAAAGAAGCGTAGCCTTATCAACAGCTGAATCTGAATACACAGCTTTGACAGAAGCTGTGAAAGAAGCTGTTTATCTAAGATCACTGTTCAGAGATTTGAACATTGATTTCGGACAAATAACAATTTGGAGTGATAATCAGGCTGCCATAAAATTAGGATACAACCCCATAGTATCCCCTAAGTCAAAACACATAGACCTTAAGGTTCACTACATAAGAGATTGTGTTAATCAAGAAATCCTGAATATCACTTACAAGTGTACAGAAGAAATGGAGGCTGACCTTTTGACGAAGGCATTACCAGGACCCAGATTAACAATGCTGAGAGTCAAACTAGGTCCTCTGCATTAGTGCTGTGAGGAGGAGTATGTAAGTCTATGGGCTATCACATCAGTAATTCTGTATTCTAATTTGACACTTACTTGAAACATTATATTCTGACGTTTGTAATATAATATTGGAAATATATATAATTGTGAAAAGTATAATAGTAAAACATTCTCTTAATAATATTTATTCTTTCGTCCGTCGTTCCACCCAACAGATGAAATGGAATAAAATATTTTTAGTATGGATGAGGGTCAAAAGAAAAAAGGAATTATTGTAATTATATATACCTATTATTCAATACCTACCTTATGAATATTTCAAACATAATAAAGCAACTGAATATTTATATATTGTAAATGGTATTTATCTTTATTTGGAATATTTAGTAGCTGGTGGATGTTTTCTTAGTTACTGAAAAAAAAACAGCAAATGAATGCATTTAAGTACATTTATTTTATTAACATAATTAATATTGACAATACAATTCTGTAACAAAAATATTGCAAAACAAAATCTAAAAATATTCAAAAACTAAATGATAACACAATATAAAAAATAATAGAAAACTAATACTATCCCTTATTTTGAAGGGTTACTGTTTCACCCTTCTTTTCCCTCTGGAGTCTCTGCTTACTCAGCCTTATCCACGTGCGTGCCTGTTCAAAATAGTAAGAGACATATCTCTGATAATAATAATATAATAGTACTTACATAATGTATTCTTCAATCCTCTAAACACAAGCACACAGACAAAAACGTTATTATACTCACACATCAACTTTTCAGTCATTAATAGTTGTGGTAGCGTGGGTGTTACAATTTAAAGGCTATGATTTTCTTCTTCTTTTTCAAGACAAGACGAAGTAGGTACGTGTATGGCGATAGCAAATGTTACGTAATGTAATAAATATATATAATTTTTTACATATATTCATGTAGCAGAATTTACATCTTGAATACATATGAAATTAGATATATCCAATGTATAAAATATTTTATAATATAAATATTGAAAATATATAACAAAATTTATAAAGATTTTGTTACATAAATACTACGTAAAAAATATACAATTTTTTTTCATACAAGGTGTCCCACGACGATTAAGACAAGTAATATATCAGAATTGGGCAGTAGTAGATAATTCTTATTTTGGGGGTGTAAATTAGAGCAAATAATGCATCTTTTCTTGTTATTGTGTTAGCCAATGAGGTATTTGTTTTTGGTCACGTGATGTCGCATTCAAAATTATTAATGGGACAACCTGTATATTTGTGCCTTTCTGTGTTCCTCCCGATAAAACAATTCCAACTAACTAGCACACTTGGGCTCTAAAGTGATTAATTCAAGAGCTACAGGTACTTAAAGGATTGTAAGTTAAAAAAATCATAATTGAATCCCCTGTAATTTTCGGCAATCTTATATCAATATTATAATTTTTAATAATAATTCAGATTAACAGTCACAAAAAAAAACTTAAAATCTTAAAGGAGATGTTGCACGCTTACCGGGCAGGCAGATCTACGGAGACTGCACTGGTACAACTGACAGAGGATATCCGAGGTGCCTTAGACAGCCAAGAAACTGTAGTATGTGCATTTTTGGACATAGAAGGAGCTTTTGACAACACTACACATGAGGCTGTCAAAAGAGCATTAAATAGAAGAGGTGTAGACAGCACAACATCCAAATGGATGTCGGAACTGCTCACCACTAGAGTAGCAGAGACGAGAACGAGCAAATACATTGTCTCCATCTGCACAACCAGAGGATGCCCACAGGGAGGAGTAGCATTCCCATTAATGTGGAGTCTGACGGTTGACGAACTCCTGTGTGGTTTGACGGACCTCGGAATGTCCTGCCAAGGATATGCCGATGATATTGTTATAACAGCCAGGGGAAAATTTGAAAACACCCTTTGTGACATCGTACAAAAGGGTCTGAACTATACAAATAGCTGGTGTAGGCAAGTGGGACTCAGCATCAACCCCAACAAAACCATCTTGATAGCCGTCACTAAGAAAAGAAAACTCAACCTCAATCTTGATGGGAACGAGGTTGAATGGAGACAAGAAGTCAAGTATCTAGGTTTGGCTCTAGACAGTAAACTCCTGTGGAACAAACACGAGAAGGAGATTACATACAAAGCAAAAATGGCTCTAATGGTGTGCAGGAATCTGGCAGGGAGAAACTGGGGTTGTAAACCAAAAATCCAGAGCTGGATGTACACTGCCATAGCGAGACCAATTATATCAGCCATTGCGTGGAGTAGTAGGACTAGCCTCTTGACGACGAGAGAAAACCTTTCCAAAATTCAAAGACTAGCCTGTATATGCATAACAGGAGCAACGAGTACATGCCCAACGACAGCAATGGAAGTGATTCTCAACCTCACACCATTACATATGGTGGTGGAGAGTGTTGCAGAAAGAACAAGATACAGACTAAGTAGAGAGGGAATCTTAAAAAAAAACCACCTCTTCACTTCTTTAAAATCAGACAACCTGGGACATGCCACAAGATGGAATGATGAAAAAGTATAACTTTTCAAAGAAATTCGTTACGGAATTAAGCAACAAGAAGGAATGGGACCCAAATACCATTACCAGACTTTGGAAGAATGCCATTCAATGGTACACAGACGGCTCAAAAGCCATAGAAGGAACTGGGTTAGGAGTGTACGGGCCCGGCACCAAACACTCTGAAAGCTTGGGAAAAACCCCAAGTATCTTTCAAGCGGAAATTCACGCAATAAGAAAGTGTGCCCAGTTCAATATTGGATATAGAAGGCAAAGGATTATCATAATGTCTGATAGTCAAGCAGCCATTAAAGCGCTGAGTTCTTGTGTAATCAGTTCCAAAATGGTGTGGGAATGTCTAGGCAAACATAATGAACTAGGCGAGAACAATATAGTCACCTTACTGTGGATTTCAGGACACACTGGAATAGAAGGAAACGAAATAGCAGATGAACTAGCGAAGAGGGGGACTGAAATACCCTTTTGGGGACCGGAACCCTTTTGCGGAATCAGCTCCAATGTAATATTGGAAGAAATAGGTAAAACCGAAGAAAAGAGAAGATCTGACAATTGGAAAGATCTAGTAGGGCTTAGGCAATCAAAGATTCTTCTGGGTGACTACAACCTGTTGAGATCAAATGAATGCATAAGTCAAAGCAAAACTGCACTAAAAGTTTTAACAGGAATCCTAACGGGACATTGTCGCCTGAATGGGCACCTTAAAAAGCTCAAGATAGTGGAGGAAGAAGATGGTAGATTTTGTGGAATGGAAGAAGAAACCTCCATCCACATACTTGTGAACTGCATAGTAATTCAGAATCCTAGGGCACAGTACCTGGGAGACTACTGTGTAGAAGAGGGACAGTTACCTAAGTTGAGGCCTGCAGATATCCTAAAATTCCTCCGGGAAATAGGACTAAAGGAGCTACTAGTCTCTGAGACTCTCCTCAGAAACTAAGTAGAAGTAAGGGGGCACAATAGATCTTTTAGGTCTCAGTGAATGTTACCCCAAAATACATACATACATACAAGGAGATGTTCAAATTGATGCCCATCTTCGTAAATGCATTTCTCAAATCTTGATAATAGATTCCGGCTACATGCTGCCCTAATAATTTCCGGTGTCACAGTTCTACAAGCATCGCGTATTTTTCTTTTCAAATCGTCTTAATCTGTAGACGGAGTTGCATAAACGATACCTTTAAGATATCCCCAAAGGAAGAAATCTAACGGTGTCAGGTCTGGCGATCTTGGAGGCCAGTAAATAGTACCGTTTCGTCCAATCCAGCGTTCTGGAAATATCATGTCCAGATAATTTCTCACTCTACGTTAAAAATGTGGAGGTGCACCATCTTGCTGCCACCACATTGTATTTCTTTCATTCAATGGACTGTCTTCAAGTAGGTCTGGAAGTATATCTTGGAAAAAATTTAGGTATCTCTCCCGTTAGTATACTAGTGTAGGAGAGTTAGATGTCAAGGTTGAAAAAATTATATACAAGCATTTTTTAATGAAAATGTACACTGAATATCTTCCTGAACAACATAGTAAAAGTCCTGTCAAATAGGACTATGGCAAGTTGTGAAAATCAGTCGCCATTTTGTTTTTGTCATTTAATTGCAAATATCTCAAAAACTATGGGGTTTATGAAGTAAAGTCAAAAGATAATTTTTATATAAAATTCAAAACTACACTTGGTGTGATATATCAAAAAGATGTATTTCAAGTTCAACAAAATTATTCATATTAAAAAATCATTTTCGTCCTCGTCTTTCTCAGGTATGATGCAGGAATTGCAGCAATCAATTCCTAAGCACTGACCACACTTGGAGGAACATCTTAACCCTAGTTTTTTGCAGGAACATGATTTGCCACATGACCCTTCCTTGCAGTTACAGAAAACCATTTTTAATATGTCAGAAGGAGCAATTTCTCTTGTTGCGGATGTGGGAGCCAGATGACCCTCTCTATCTCGTTGCCAACCATAGGCTAATGGATCCAACTTGCATCCCATCCACTCTTGAACCTAAAAAGTGCATAAAACTTTATTATTTCGGCTAAGTAATAATACTTAGAGAATGTACCTGATAATAGACTCTCAAAACATGTTGTACAGCAGCGTCTTTGGTTGGAGGAAACGCTGCCAAATTAAAATTTCCAGATAGACCTTGATGAGATGTTATCCGATTATATAAAGTGTACCTTAACGTGTCAATTTCTTCTTTGCTCTTCTTGGACCTATATAACTTTGTAATGAATTGTACACCTGCTTTTTTTAACTGGTTCTTATCCGAATTTTGTTGATAAAATATTTGAAGGCTGTCGCATAAAGAAATGTCATTCTTCATAAACTGTAAACAGAGTTTTTTGCTTATTTTGAATATGAACGAGGTTGTGTCACAACCTGATATAGCATGAAGGAACAATATTATGTATTGTTTAATATGCCCTAGTTTTTCTTGGAGCTCTGATATTTTCGTGACTTTATCAGCTTTGGCAGCTTTTCCTGGCCGGAGTAAAAACATTTTATCATGTTCTGAATGATGAATCAACAGAACGGCAATATCTGTATCCCCAGATACAACTACGATTGGTCTACCAGAAATTCAAAGTTCTACTGCAGTTCTAACGATTAAATAGTCTGCGTCACTTTCAGTCTGTTTCACCTTCAAGACTGCTTTTTCAAATCTAAACTTTAAAAGCTCAGTTTCTGTTTGTTATTATTATTATTTTGTAAAAATTCTTCCTGTGGCGTAACAATTGTATTCCCCAACTTTACAGATATTTCCAAAGCATTTTGTGATCTGACCTGCTGCAAAGCATCCTTTGTTGAAAAATGATCTGAATTGTATCCATAAAAAACAATTACACAGTCCTGACCATAAACATATTGGTAATTAACATATTGGTCGCAAATTTGGTTATACGTGGCAGGCTTCTGCCATAAAACTTTATGTAAAAGAGAACCCCCATCAATTACATATATTGCATTTTGCTCAGTGCACGAAGTAGGTGTAGTTAGAGCATCGAATTCTTTTAAGAGAAGGCTTTTTGTTCCTTTTCTCAAGACACCATCCTTAAACAGTGACAGCGGATATGGAGATAATTCGAACCTAAAACAGTCTTCTATTTTTTCTGGAGTTTTGCTAGAGCAAATAATTCTATTGAATAATTGCATAGGAGACACGTTAACGTAATTGCTATCAATGTTAAGTCATTTGTGAAATATTCTTGATTCGATCTGTTCGCTTGCACTTAATATCTGTGAATAATTTGCCTACATTTTTGATGAGTAATTTTCTTCCAATTTCATATGCTAAATCGCAGTTTATGTCGGTTTTAGCTATGCGTCCAGAGAACAGTGATGTGAACTCTTTGCATTTAAAAGGGTTGTATTCCTCTAGCCAATCTAATATTTTTCGCAAGTCAGTTTCATCTCGTTGTTGGCGTGAATGACTTAACTCTATATGTTGTTCAGAAGAGACTGACTTACATCCCAGAAAATCTTCCATAGCTGTTGATACAGGCATACAAACTGACATACCTGCTATCCATCTGGCCAAAGAAGAATTAGTAAACCCGCGCCTGTAGTGATTTTGATTGACCTCATTAAATTCTGCTCGATGACCATATCGGTCCAAGTACCGGACCAGAAGTTGTTGGTTCTTCTCACAATAAACATTCCCTCAGAAACAAATTTTTCATAATTGTCGGGACTCATATTATGAAGTTTCTGAATCTGTTGTAAATAAATGTGAGTACTTTTAGCATAATTGTTATGACCTGTTGCGTAGAATATTGGGATCATCAGTTTTAAACAGTGAGTATGAAGAGACCAGTTGCCTGATCTTTCTGCTCTAACAAACAGCTTGATAATATTGACCAATTCAAAATAATTACACCATAACCGTGCGGTTCGACTGCTTTGAGAGAGCTCACTAATTTTAAGATGAACTTTTTCTAAAATGTTCTCGAGCAACTGATTGTTTTCGACTTCGTTTGATAAAGGCCGTTCATATGAAATACGGATTTCCTCAATATTCTCATCAGTGAGAACTATGTCAGAGAGTAGCAATAAACCAAGAGCTTCCTGTGTAAGAAAGTGGCATCTTAGAGCCCGTGCGTATGCATGGCCAGAAATCATGTGTGGAACTGTATTCTTTGCATATATCCTTTGCCAAAGTTCTTCGATTCCACTACCGGACATTATATTGCCAATGCTTCCCATAAACGACATAAGAGTATGGAAGCCGCCGAGTCGAACTATAACTTTGAACAAGATACTACTCGAATTGGATGCTTCTACAATGTCCACAGCTTTTAAAAAAAGTGGTTGGTCGAAGGTGACAATACAAGGCTTATTATACGAGCGGCATTTTTCAGCTGCAAACAAAAGTGCTGTGTGTATAGTACTTAAGTTCGAAGGGTCCAAGTTTATGAAGGGCAGATGTGTTATACTGATAGTCGTAAATTCTGTATCATATGAGACAGAAGACATGTATCCATTCCATGATAATTTTTCATGAAGATATTTGGTACCAAATAACCAAAGTGCATCTAATCTTGCTGCAATTTTTTCAACTTTAGGTTTTAGAAATTGTATTTCTGGCATTGTGACTGTCTTGAGACCAGACTTTACGGGTTTATTGTAAAACTGAAAGAGATACAAGAAGTTAAAAAGGAAACACCAATTTATTAAATTAAAAACTAACCTGTATTGGTAAACTTCCGAAGTGTCGCTTGCTTGTATTTTTTGTTTTGATCTATGAACCTGGAAATTTTCTGTTGCTGGTTCAGGAGTAATGCATATAATACCGTCCATGGAGTGAAATGTGCCGTGTCCATCAATTGTTCTGGTATTGACGTCGGCGTTATCAAAAACGAACTACAAGAAACTGTCCGCTGGGATATTTTCCTGAACATTTTGAATTGCCTTTCAAAATTAAGACACTCTGAATAGGAAATGGAAACGCCGTGGGTGATATGAAGGATCTTACTCTAACTAACGAAACGATAAAATTTTCCAACGCAGCTACCTCTGTTGTGTATGCGTCTAAGTTTTTCTTATCTTTAAGAACCAACTCGTGAATAAAAGACTTAGGAGAATCAGGAAATTCCTCTGTTCCTCCAGTTTTAATATCATCTAAGTTTGGATATTCCTGCAAATTGCATGTCATACTTCTAGTATCCTCTCTTAAAATTTTAGCTGCGGCAGTTACAATTTTAGCACGATTAAGGGTTTTATCCTTTGACCACTCATCGTTTAAAAGTTTTTCACAGTTTCCTCTAAAACTGACGATACTTTATGTTCCTGATAGAGAAGATCTTCATACTTTTTCTTCAATCTCATTTTAAAATTTTTTTCAGACCATGGCTGAACTCTGGTAAAAGGGTAACAATCATTTCAATTAATTCTTTAATTGTAAACTGACAACTCTCGGAATCGTTTTCAATAAAATAATAAATTTTTTCGAAAGCCTCTTCTAAAGGGGGATTTACCGGTCGGCCTACATGATCCTGAGATTTATCTTGCATAAATTTATTAAACCAATTTACATGATAGATCGCTTCTGCTGCAACCAGATCTATTTCATTATTTATTTTATTAAATACTTCTAGCCCCAACTTGTCATTTCTTTCATTGCAGCGGTTAATTATCATGTTTTCAAATTCTAAAGTGCAGACCTGGCGAAACTCAATATTTTTCTTATATTTCTTGATGGCTTGTATGTCAATGTATTCATCGCATAAAAAACAATGCTTCTTAAAATCAAAGGCTTTACTGGTCGATCTCAATACCTTAGATGTACTTGGGGCGTTACTTTTCACTATTAACAAATTTGTAGGATGCGTGTATTTATTTCTACTTTCTTTGTGTACAAAAACGCTGCACACATTTGTTAAATTTTGCCACTTACTATCGTTACGTTCCTTACTAGCACTAATTGTTTCAATTCCTTTCTTGCTAACTTTCACTACATCTTGGCTTCCACTTTTATCGCAAATCACACAAATAAGTTCATAGCCATACTTGTAAAATAGCCTACTGTATTTTTACCGTCGTAAGTCCCAAACAGAAACAGAATAATTTTATTATCACTACCGAAAACAAACGTATTGTCATACCGGCGGCCGTTAGTCACCAATATAATAACCAATGTAATAACCGGTAAAGACAACCTATGTAAATAACCAGTAATAGAGAGACTAAAAACGACTGGTCCACCGTAAATGCTGCTACTTCAGAGAACACCTTGGTGCCGAATTTCACGAGCCGGAACCTGAAAAAAAGTAAAATTCTCCTGGTGTGTCCCTGAAAATAACAAGAAGGAAGCGTAGCTGGCTGTCACCACCCACGAGTACGTGGGAAACAGGACTCAACGACTCCTGTAAGAAAAGTCCGAAAGGATAGATCCGGCCTCCGCTGCTATCAGCTGTTGTTGATAATGAGAGGTCTTTGTGTGTAGGGTTACGTCTGGCATAAAGTTCAGGATAAGGTAATACTGCTATGTATGAAAGCAAACTAAGCGTTATCGAATTTAAATGGGTTTATTATAAAAAGAAGAAAACCAAGAATAGAAAATAAATAATGAACTATAATATTAAATACCCAATAGAAACTTAATAATGATAATAATACTAATAATGATAATAATAATAATAATAATAAATACTGATAATATATAAAAAAAAATATAGTTATGATTATAAATTCAGTTAATTGAGAATGGGCGTGAATCGTAATTATAGGTTACGTATGAAAACTTAATAACTTTTATAGATAAATGAATCCTCTATTTTCAAACTTTTCGGTGTGGGCTAAATGCTCCTCACACCTCAGTTTTGGGGATTACTACTGAATCCTTTATAACAGTAAATATCAAGTAAATATAAAATTCCAAAATAAAATATAAAAATTAATATGTGCATGAATTGGCAATAAAATACGGGCTAACCAAACTACAAAAATATTTGTTTCACAGTTAGTATAAGATCAATCAGACTCACCAAATGCAGGTAGGATGCTCTCCAATGATGCTGGAGACTTCTTATCCGGCTTATTAGCTGACACCAACACTGTATCGGATAGGGTAGACTTTTTATCGAATCCTGTTTGCCTCTAGCAAATCTTACTTGGCCGTTCGCTACCCTCTTTACCGAATTACACTTTAAGCGCTACAGTAGACGCTCTCTCGGAGCAATTACTCCGGTGTCGAAACGAAAATTATTTTGACCCCGCGCTACTTTAGTCTTACAAGTCAAAATATAACTCTGGATTTTTTCCAGATGACCGCTAACCGCGAACACTATGAGGCAACCGCTCGCAACCGTGCTCGGGACCCCACTGCCTTGTCGTTTTTTTTTTCTGTCTCCTCCATATTTTGGCAATTCTTGCCCAGTCGGCTTTTCACCACTTTTTCGTTTCTTGCTTTCTTATTGGACACATGTACTTTGTGACCCACGATCGCTTTGCTTACCCAGCGAACTCGTGTATTCAAAACTAGGTTTCCTTTTTGGGTTACTTTGTACTTGTGTCAATGTGCATTGTCAGCATTGTTTAGTCTGATTGAAATTTGCTACGCTACCTAAATATAAATTATATTTTTATGAAACTAATTTTGTAATGAATATACTTGAAATTTGTTATACTGGGTGATGTTTTCCATCACTCCACCCTTGGTACTTATTACAGTATCGTGCGCGTGAAAAAACGACAATAAATCAAGATGGTGTCGCAAGGCGAGTTAGATTTTTTTAAAGTGAAAATATACTTTTTAAAAATTTTATTAAAAAAACTTAGATGACAACAAGTATTTAGTACAAAGATAGAAAGTAGACTGAATAAAAATTATACAATTATAAAACAATAGAAATAGAAAAATGCTGAATATAATAAAATATCAGATTCGTGTTAACAGGATGTTATACATGTGTTGAAATGTTTTTGCTGATTTTGATAAATGTAATAATAGGAATTATATCTAGTAAGTTTCCGTGAGAAATGTCTAGTAAGCAGTTTAATAGTTATATGTCCATATGACTCCTCCCCTCTTGGTTGAAGGTACGTCCTCGTGGCTTCGGTTTCAACAGGGATTGGGGTAGTTCCATTGGTTCACCCTGGGCTTCTTCTTCTGAATTTTTGGTTTTGATTTTTCTAAAATATTTTTTATAAACATAAATGATTAGTAAAATTAACAAAATTAAAATTATTATCGCTGATATTCCAAAATGGGTTTGGTGAAGTTCTATCGGCAATAAATTTGGTTCTTGATACTGTAATAAGTACCAAGGGTGGAGTGATGGAAAACATCACCCAGTATAACAAATTTCAAGTATATTCATTACAAAATTAATTTCATAAAAATATAATTTATATTTAGGTAGCGTAGCAAATTTCAATCAGACTAAACAATGCTGATAATGCACATTGACACAAGTACAAAGTAACCCAAAAAGGAAACCTAGTTTTGAATACACGAGTTCGCTGGGTAAGCAAAGCGATCGTGGGTCACAAAGTACACGTGTGTCCAATAAGAAAGCAAGAAACGAAAAAGTGGTGAAAAGCCGACTGGGCAAGAATTGCCAAAATATGGAGGAGACAGAAAAAAAAAACGACAAGGCAGTGGGGTCCCGAGCACGGTTGCGAGCGGTTGCCTCATAGTGTTCGCGGTTAGCGGTCATCTGGAAAAAATCCAGAGTTATATTTTGACTTGTAAGACGAAAGTAGCGCGGAGTCAAAATAATTTTCGTTTCGACACCGGAGTAATTGCTCCGAGAGAGCGTCTACTGTAGCGCTTGAAGTGTAATTCGGTAAAGAGGGTAGCGAACGGCCAAGTAAGATTTGCTAGAGGCAAACAGGATTCGATAAAAAGTCTACCCTATCCGATACAGTGTTGGTGTCAGCTAATAAGCCGGATAAGAAGTCTCCAGCATCATTGGAGAGCATCCTACCTGCATTTGGTGAGTCTGATTGATCTTATACTAACTGTGAAACAAATATTTTTGTAGTTTGGTTAGCCCGTATTTTATTGCCAATTCATGCACATATTAATTTTTATATTTTATTTTGGAATTTTATATTTACTTGATATTTACTGTTATAAAGGATTCAGTAGTAATCCCCAAAACTGAGGTGTGAGGAGCATTTAGCCCACACCGAAAAGTTTGAAAATAGAGGATTCATTTATCTATAAAAGTTATTAAGTTTTCATACGTAACCTATAATTACGATTCACGCCCATTCTCAATTAACTGAATTTATAATCATAACTATATATTTTTTTATATATTATCAGTATTTATTATTATTATTATTATTATCATTATTAGTATTATTATCATTATTAAGTTTCTATTGGGTATTTAATATTATAGTTCATCATTTATTTTCTATTCTTGGTTTTCTTCTTTTTATAATAAACCCATTTAAATTCGATAACGCTTAGTTTGCTTTCATACATAGCAGTATTACCTTATCCTGAACTTTATGCCAGACGTAACCCTACACACAAAGACCTCTCATTATCAACAACAGCTGATAGCAGCGGAGGCCGGATCTATCCTTTCGGACTTGTCTTACAGGAGTCGTTGAGTCCTGTTTCCCACGTACTCGTGGGTGGTGACAGCCAGCTACGCTGCCTTCTTGTTATTTTCAGGGACACACCAGGAGAATTTTACTTTTTTTCAGGTTCCGGCTCGTGAAATTCGGCACCAAGGTGTTCTCTGAAGTAGCAGCATTTACGGTGGACCAGTCGTTTTTAGTCTCTCTATTACTGGTTATTTACATAGGTTGTCTTTACCGGTTATTACATTGGTTATTATATCGGTGACTAACGGCCGCCGGTATTACATTGGTGACAGCGGTTTTCGGATTTTTTTTATTTTTCTTTCAGTATTAATTTGGTAGATGGAAGAACAAAGGGTTACGTCATTACCACATTCCTCCGCTCCCATAGATAAATTTCAGTTTTAATTTTTGAAATCTATTAATTTTTTTTAAGAAAATAATATTTGATAAAATTACCGTAACAATACAGTTAAATATAAATAATAAATTGCGAAAAAATTTGCATATACAACGTTATTTCATAAGAAAAATAACTAGCTTTGTTTTGTCACAGTAATTTCGCTGAGTAGATGTCCTATACGATTTTCTGTGAAATACTTAGGGGTGCAAGGTCACTAGAAATATAAAGAGAGTGAAATCATATTAGTAGACAGGGCCGTCTTTTAGAATTTATTTAATTATTAAAATAATTAGATGCAATTTTTTTTTTATTAGATATGAAAGGAAATTTTATTATATTGAAAGTTACAATAATTAGGCACAAATAAATAAGTAGTAAATTACTATTTTATTAGCAAAATATTTTTTTTAAATAATTAATTAGTTAATTTTATTCTATTTTTTTTTTGCACAATGCCAAAGGAATGAATTTTTACTAGAGGTACATAATCTCAAACCACAGAATAAAAAAAAATCCAATTCGCAACCGACCCAACTCAACCCCCTCCCCCCAAGAGTTTTGTTTGTGATTCTTTTTCAGAAGAGTCAACAAAAGGTAAGCTAGTTTAGAGCTGTGTGCTTATTAGAGTTAAATATACCAAACTACAGAAATGCCTACTAACACTAATATAGGTGCTAATCAACAAACGTCCGGAACAGCCGTCACATTTGCAGCTGAAGCTTCAACGGCTTCTGGACCATTGGTGGTGCAATTGCCGCCACAACCACTAGGGGTAATTGCGGCAACGTTACCTGATTTTAACGGCAAGGATGCTGTCAGGTACCAGGCTAGATAATTGGCCACAAGCTGACACATTAAGCATTTTAAAATTTAAATTAACAGGTGCTGCATACCAATATTTTAAATCTGATAAAACCTTAGACAATTTAGATTATTATGAACTTAAAGAAAAACTAATACATTAATTTACTCCGAAATGTTTACCGGGTAATAATTTATTAAGGCTTAGTAACTGCTACCAACGTCACGATGAAACAGTAGCGGACTTTACTACGCGATTACGACTTCTAGCAGCAAAAGCTCTTGAAGAAGACTTGGTTGGAGCATCACAAGATGAAATCCCAGGATTGAAAAAAGGGAATAAAGATTTAGTAATTAACCAATTTAAGATGGGGCTTAGAAAGGACCTTATGAGGGAGACAGGAGTATTGCTATTGAAAGAACTAAATTTGGACTTGGACAAAGCCGAGGAAATAGTTTCCTTGCAAGAAATGACACAGTTGATGCTAAGAGGAAAAACAAACTCAGACACAGTAGCGTATATGGGACAGGAGAAATGGTGCAACAGTTGTAAAACAAACAATCATGAAGAAAGAAATTGCAGATATAGAAGACAACAAAACTCACAAAAAGAATGTTACCACTGTGGTAAGACGAATCACTGGACAAAGGACTGCCGACAAAATTCACATCTTAAAGAGGAAGCATGTCGCAACTGTGGCAGAACAAACCACAGAACAAATGAGTGCCAAGCAAATAGGCAAATAGGAAGAGATCAACCGAAAAATACTTGTTACAGATGTGGACAGCAAGGACATTGGGCAAAGGAATGTAACACAACGCATGATAACAATGGAAATCAACAAAATAAACGGACCCCCAATCAAAACAATAATCAACAAGAGAGAAACACAGGTACGACTCCCAGACAAAGACAAAATGGGTGGTCATAACAAAGACAAAATGGGTGGTCACAACAAAGGCAATCAACCAGTAACAACTCACGGAAACATTTTTTAAACTAAAAAAGGCCACCGGATCTTCCCAACCAGTGAGCCTTAATAAGAATAAATCAAGGGAAATTAATAATACGATAACACATTTTTATAGATCACAACAAATACCATATATAGTAACTTTAAAAATAAACGGAGTCATGAGAACTTGTATGTTAGATACAGGAGGCTCGTATTCACTAATAAAACAGTCACTGGTAGAACCAGAAGAAGTGGATATAAGTAGCATTAGATCACTATGTCTGAGAGGTATCACGGGGCACGAGATAAGATTATATGGATCTACGCAGGCAAACATCCAAACAGAAACGGATGGGAACGGAGCAATATTCGAACTGATAGTTTGCGATGACAAAATGCTGAAAGCGGTAGATGTGCTACTCGGAAGAGATTTTCTTGCAGAACAAGAAGCGGAAATATCTTACAAAAGAGAACCGGCGTTGATTCTATGGGGACAAGCGTTATTAATGAAATCAACCAAGGAAGTGATGTCAGTGCGAGAAGGCAATGGCAATAGAAACAAAAACAATAACTGGAATAAATGGAAGAATTCAGCAAAAAGACCCAAGGATCGGAAACACACAAGGAAGTTAGAACAGTTAAAGCAACAGAGAGAGAACAGAAGTGTGAAAACGGAAACCGGAACTTCAACAGAGGATTGGAAAAAATGGTTATTAACAGTCAAAAGTTTCATGCGTCCACAGAGAGGACCAGACATAGTAAAAGGAAAAGAAAAGGAATGCAAGGACACCACCAAAAACAAACAAAATAAAAACAAAGCTAATGAAAAGTGTTGGGATTTTCAACATTAAAGATTATTTTGTTTGATTGAGATGATTGTTGCTGCTGCTACGTAGAATCAAGAACGACTAGGACGTGTTGTTTTAATTAATATGGAAAGAGAATCATTTTTGGCACTTCAATCTTCTTATTTTTGACAATCACTGACAGGACAATATTTCTTATCTCTATAGAAACGCACTTTAATTATGGCACAAAAGGAATAGAGCGGTTGATTTGTTGCGCACAATTGGACTAGGAAAACATTATATTTTTTGTTATAATAAATACATTTTTATGCAGCAGCGACGGGTTGAGATGAAATTTCAACATACTCCCCCCTTTGAAGCGTTTGCTTCAAGAAGAGAGAAATACCAATTCGAAGGACCATCACTCGTTTGAAGGCAAAGGACATATTTTTGCGATAGAGCGAGTGAACTCAGAGTTTTCCGTTCGTAATTTGACGACGCGAACTTTGTTGTCTGCGCTCGGAATGATTTCCCTAACTCGGGCTCTCGGCCATTTTAGAGGAGGCATATTGTCTTCCTTTATGAGGACAAGGTCATTGACCTTTATATTTTCTTTCTGAACTAGCCATTTTGGTTTATTCTGTAACTGATTAAGATATTCAGTTGACCACCTTTTCCAGAAAGTCTGTTGAATTTTTGTCATATATGTCCACATTGAAAGTCTATTAGAGTTTGTAGTTTCCAAAGGTTTTTCTGGAAAAGACGTCAAACTTGAACCTATGAGGAAGTGACCTGGCGTCAAAACGTCTAGGTCTAAAGGATCATTTGAAAGAGCGCAAAGCGGTCTTGAATTGAGAATTGCCTCTATTTGGGACAAGATAGTGCTTAGTGCTTCAAAGGTAAAATGAGAATCCCCAATTACTCTTTTAATGTGATACTTTGTGCTTTTAATCGAACTCTCCCACAGTCCACCCCAATGTGGACTACGGGGAGGAATGAATACCCATTGAATTTCCCTAAGAGAGAGATAATCCCCAATGTTTTTATTATTTTTATCATTTTTGAAGAAGTTGTAAAATTCTTTGATTTCATTTCTTGACCCTTGAAAAATTGTGGCGTTGTCAGTGAATATAACAGAAGGATTACCTCTTCGAGATATGAAACGTTTGAGCGTGCAAATGAACGCATCCGTTGTGAGATCTGAAACAACTTCGATGTGTGTAGCTTTCGTAGCCATACACACGAAAACAGCGAAGTAGCATTTAACAAGCTTAGCTTGCCGTAATGAAGAAGATTTGATAAGCATCGGACCTCCAAAATCGACGCCAACCTTTGCGAATGGTTTTGAAAAATTTACTCGGAATTTTGGAAGATCTGACATTATTTGTTGAGCAACTTGTGCTCGCAAACGAAAACAAACTACACAATTTCTTGTGAGTTTTTTAATTGCTCGTAAGCCATTGAGAGGCCAATAGCGAAGCCTAGTATGTGACAGAACAGTTTGTGGACATGCATGATATAGGTCTAAATGCTGTTTGCTAAGAATTAAGTTGACTACGTGATCCCTAGCGGGTAACAAAATAGGAAATCTTTGATCAAATGGTATATCTGCCATTGAGAGACGACCACCAACCCTTAAAATTCCTTTTTTGTCCAAAAAAGGGCTAAGCGATAAAATCGACTTGTCAGATATGACTTTGTCATTTTTTAAGTAGCTCATTTCCTTAGAAAAATGCTTTTCCTGTAGAATTTTTATAATGAAATTGTGAGAATAGTATAACTCTTCAATAGTTAAAGAGTCATTAAAAACTTTGTCAGGACTGGATTTTAAATTGCTTATGAATCTGAAAACAAACGCGAAGGATCTTTGTAGGCGATTAAAGCTAGAATACTTTAGAAACGTCGAATACCAATACTCATTGGTTATGGAAACATGTAGGGAAACCGTTTTCACACTGCGTTCTTCCTTGAGTGCGTCATTATTTTGTGAAGCTTTTGGTATGATTTTATTGGGGTCAAAATCAAGATCTTGTAAGAATCTTGGTCCTTTCCACCATAGTTCGCAGTATTCGATTTTTTCGGGAGAAATGCCGCGGGATAGGGGATCAGCGGCATGTTCTTCGGAAGAAACGTGTCGCCAAGTGAGAGATTCGGTCAGGCCTTGTATCTCAGCGGTACGATTCGCCACAAATGTTGACCATTTGGAAGGATGTGCAGATAACCAGCAGAGAACGATTTCTGAATCTGTCCATAAATTGACAGATTCAAATCTAAGGACCTTATTAAAAATCGCCGCTATTTTTTCTACTAAGCTAGCCAATAACAATGCACCGCATAGTTCGAGTCTAGGCAAGCTAATCGTTTTGACAGGGCTAACTCTAGACTTGGCACATATTAGACGACTTGAAACAGTTTGGTCGACGTATATTGCGCGCAGATAAACGCAAGCAGAATAGGCGAGCAGGCTTGCGTCGGCAAAGCCGTGGAGTTCAATGTGAATGACATTCTTGTCAATAAATAAACACCTCGGAATTTGAACATCTTTTAAGCAAGGTATTTTTGTGAAAAAGTCTAACCATTCATTCAATAGGTCTGGCGAAAGCTTATCATTCCACTCCAACTTACTGATCCAGATTTTTTGAATAAAGATTTTTGCGATTACAATCACAGGAGCGAAGTACCCACACGGATCAAACATTTTTGCGATATTTGACAGCACTTCACGTTTTGTAAAGCATGTTTGACTTTCTACCGGAGGCAAAGAAACCCAAAATTGGTCTTGGGAAGAGTTCCATTTTAAACCGAGAACTTTATTTGAGACTTGTTCCATTTTAATATCAAGCATCTGAGAGGGTGATTGGGAATTAATTTGGAGAATATTTCGATTGAATTCTTTCGAATTTGAAGCAAATCTATGAAGATAGAAACCAGCTGAATTTAAAAGAGTATTTAGTTTGACATAAACATTATGAAGATCATTTAACGAATCTTGAGAAGCTAAAATGTCGTCAACGTACGTTTGTGATAGTAAAGTATTTGAGGCTAGTGGGTAGTTGGACTTGTTGGACTCAGCAAGTTCATTTAAGCAGCGAGTGGCCAAATAACTTGAAGTATTTAAACCATATGTAACAGAAGTAAGTTCTATGCATTTGAGCTCTTCTGTTGGATGATTTCTCCACAAAATATTTTGGAGAAACGTTTGATTCGGATTAACTTGAACATTTCGATACATCTTCCGAATGTCCGCTATGAGGACGTATTTGTGTACTCGAAATCTAAGCAGAATGTCAAACAGATCCGATTGAACGGGAAAACCTTTGAGAGTTATGTTGTTCAGAGAAACACCCGATGATGACGCCATGGAGCCGTCAAAGACAACTCTCAACTTTGTAGAAGAACTCTCTGGCTTTAGAACTGGATGATGTGGAAGAAAGAATTTATTCTCATTGTATTCATTTTTTATAGTGAGAGGGATTATTTTCGCATGATTTAATGCTATGTATTCATCTATGAATGATTTGTATTGACGAAACAAATCATGGTTTCTTTCGAACCTTTTTTCTAGGAGAAAAATCGCTTTTTAGCTTGAGTAAAACTATCACCAAGTTTTAGATGTTCATTGGGACTCTTGAGAGGAAGATTTACTTGAAATTGACCATTGGGAAGTCTTACGGTTGTGTCCCTGAATATTTTTTCACAGAGTTGATGTTCTGGAGTAAAATTACATGTTTGATTGATTTGTTCAATTGACCAAAATTTTTCTAGGAGATCGCTAGTTTGAGAAATTTGAGAGGACATGCAAACGTTATTAGAAATGACAGAAGTAAACGATGATGTTTTAGTGTGATCTTGAATGAGACCAATTTTCCCCCCGACTATAAAACCTAAATGAGTATTAAATAAGATTGGCTTATTTTTGCCCAGATGTATCATGCCTGGCACTAAAAGATTGTAATAAATATCTGCTCCACAGAGCATGTCAATTTTTGAGCTTTGATGAAATTGAGGATCTGCTAGAGTAATGTCTTTGGGTATGTCAAGATTTTTAGTGTTAAGTGTAACTTGAGGAAGATCGACAGTGATCTTGTTTAAGATTGCACATGTTATCTTAAACTGTTTGTCAGAATTTGAGTTAGAGTGAATGTTTAAGTTAATCATTTGTGTGGAACTGATCGAACTATCAGAAACTCCGGATATTTGTAAAGGTTTAGAAAAAGTGTTTAGGCGAAGTTTTTCAACCAGTTTTTGAGTACAAAATGATGTTTGAGAGCCACTGTCCAAAAGGCACCTTACCCTAATGGGCTCTCCATTATAGCTATATATTGTGACGACTGCTGTCGATAAAAGAACATGGAATTGTTGTTTGGAACATCTCTCTTCATGTTTGGAACATGAAGAAAGGCTAGTAGTACTTTCAACGTTTGTATTACCTGAGTTGTTATTATTTGGTACGCAAGAGATAGAATTTTGACTTGGGCGATTAGGCTGATCGTGAGGATTATCATTGGGAGTTTGTGATCTATTTACGTGATTGCTACGAGTACCGCAATCATTCCGAGAACTTTCGAACGCGCGATTGTTTTGATTATTCGAACGAGAGTTTGAATTGTTACTTGTGCTATGATTGAAATTGTTATTGTTAAAAGTTCTCTGACTAGAACGTTGTGAAACTGAGGAAATCTGGCAATCATGTAACATTGTATGGTGTGAAGCACCGCACACAATACATCGATGTTTTGACTGACAGTTGTTGGTACTGTGGTTGTTTAAGCAATTTTGACAAAGATTATTATTTAGTACGAATTGAATTTTGTTATTATTTGATGTGCCTTTGAACTTTAGACACTGTAAGCGATTGGTGTGATGAATAAACGCGATTATTACACTCACTAAATGATCTTTATTCTTACTTTACATATACAAAAATTATATAAGATTATTAGCAAATATAAATGTTTTTTAACCTCTCGGCATACATTTACCACCACTCGCCACGTGGTAATGCCAACGTGTCTCTTCTTCCCGATTGGGGGCGCCAGACGATAGGGTGATGATTGGAGACGGACTCAGTTGGTATAGTAGTGGACTGTATCGTTATTGATTTATATTATACGAGGTGCGCTCAATAATAAAAGGTATAAAGGCTTCATATAAAGTACAGACATGCCGCCGACCTTGAAAGGCTGACCTTAATTTGAAAGTCTTTCAATGTATGAATCACTTGCATTAATTGTCCAAAGTAGGTAAGATACAAAGTTTTTGAACGGCATGAGTTGTTGTGTCAGACTGTGTACGAATTGTAGCAGTTCTGATTAAACCATCACTACCCTTAGAGATTTCAACCACTCTTCCCAATTTCCAATATAAGGGTGGCAGATTATTATCAATTAGTAAAACCATGCTGTCTTTACAAATTGATTCCTGAGAACTGTCCTGCCAGCGTGTTCTTTGCTGCAGTTGGTGGAGATAATCTTTACTCCAGTGTTTCCAAAACAGCTGTACTGCTTGTTGAAGAATTTGGAATTGCTTTAGACGATTTTCTGGGGTAGTTCGGTGAAGTCTGGTTGGGGTAAGGTTGTAAGAGATTGTCCTATGAGGAAGTGTCCTGGGGTTAGGATAGAGAAATCATTGGGATCACTGGATAGTGGGTGCAGAGGACGAGAGTTCATAACTGATTCTATTTGAGTAAACACCGTAGATAAATCTTCGTATGTTAAGGTAAGTTTTCCTACGATCCTGTTAACATGATATTTTGCTTGTCGAACTGCAGCTTCCCACAAACCGCCACGATGAGGAGAGTATGGTGGGTTGAATTTCCACTCAATATTATTTTTAAGAAACCATGAAGTTATCTCGGGATCAATGAATATTTTTTCAATTGCCTTATAGAGCTCTTTGATTTCTCTGTTCGCCCCGACGAAATTAGTACCATTGTCGCTGTATATGCGTTTGCACAAACCTCGCCTGGCGATAAACCGTTTAAATGCGTTTAAAAAGGATGAGGTGCTTAAATCACTGACAACTTCAAGGTGAACTGCCTTGGTTGTAAAACAGACGAAAATACAAAGGTATGCTTTAATTACTTGTCGATTTCTTAGTTTTCCGTCCTTAATGTTAAATGGACCAGCGTAATCAATGCCAACTATGTAGAAAGGGCGATTTGGGGTGACTCTATCAGCAGGGAGATCTGCCATTTTCCTGATAATATTTTTTGGATTTACCCGAAAACACGTAGTGCATTTAAGTAAAATATGTCTAATAGCGGTTCTTCCATTAAGAATCCAAAATTTTTCGCGAGTCGCAGCCAGAATGGTTTGCGATCCGGCGTGTAAATGTCTATGATGTTCGTTTAGGATAATAAGCCGAGTTAAAATATGATGTTGATCGAGAATGTATTGATGTTTTGTGTTATAATCTAGATGTGATTTAGATAGCCTACCACCGACTCTAAGAAAACCAAGTGAATCAATGAAAGGATCTAAATTTTTCAATGTTGAATTTTTAGGTAAACGCTTAGATGCTTTAAGACACTTGATGTCCTCTGAAAAGGACTCATTTTGAGCAATTTTTATTAGACTAACTAAAGAATTATCAAGCTCTTCTATACTAAGGTTTCCCTTTATTTTCTCCTGGGGTTTTTTAAGAGTTTTAATAAGCCGAATCCAAATAGCTGTTATTCTTTTCAATTTATATAGTGACGAAAATTTAAAAAATAGCTCAAAGCCTTTTTTTGGAGTTGCCTTAAGGGCTGTTTGAGATTTTCTTTTCTCTAGGTCAATTTCTGGTGGTTGGATTTGATTAGGCCAAAAATCCTCATTTCTTTGGAGCCATTCCGGTCCATTCCACCAGGTATAGTTGTTAAGAAGATTTGATGGTTCGGTTCCGCGTGATGCAATATCAGCGAGGTTAGTCTCTGTGGGCACGTGCCGCCACTGACTGTCGCATGTTAGCCCCTGAATTTCGCTGACACGATTTCCTACAAATATTTTTAAGGTATTTGGTTGGGAATTTATCCATGCTAAAACAATAGTACTATCAGTCCACAAGAAAGTGCGACTTATGCTTACGTTTAAGGAATTAATTACCTTCTGATAAAGTTGACTAAGTATTAATGCACCTTGTAGCTCTAGACGTGGTAAAGATATGATCTTTAACGGTGCCACGCGTGTTTTGGAAGTAAGAAGTTTGACTAATATGTTGCCGTCAATGTCGGTTGATTTTAAGTATATACAGGCTGAATACGCTTTCAGAGAGGCATCGCTAAACCCGTGAATTTCTATTTTTATTGCATTTGGAATGACAACTAATCGAGGTATTTGCAAGGAGCTC
This sequence comes from Lochmaea capreae, assembly GCA_949126875.1. NCBI lineage: Eukaryota > Metazoa > Arthropoda > Insecta > Coleoptera > Chrysomelidae > Lochmaea > Lochmaea capreae. Next base: position 22,490,247 of record OX421409.1, on the reverse strand, counting down.
AACTGCTGCAAATCGTTATTGAATTTTAACCACGAGGTTGTCAGATGTTCGGGGAGGGGATCATCCCATCCGATTTTTGAATCCCACAATGCTTGCATTAATATTTTTGCTACTATTGTAATAGGTGATAACAGTCCTAATGGATCAAATAGTTTTGATATTAATGATAGTACCAGTCGTTTCGTTATTTTTTCGTATGTATGAGTTTCGGTAATTTTATAGGCAAGAATATCGCGATTTGATTGCCAAAATAGACCTAATGTTTTTCGAACTTCATCTTCCGTCACAAAGTATCGATGCTCTGTGTTATGTTCGTCATTTGTTAAAATTTCTGACCTATTTGATGACCATTTACGTAAGTCAAAGCCGTATTCCCTTAATAAAGATGATAATTTTAATTTGAGGTCTATAGCCTGCTCGATTGTATTGACTCCTGTCAGGAGGTCATCAACATAGAAGTCATTACGAATGATGGATGATATTTCCGGATGCTTATGTTCAATTTCAATTGCTACTTGGTGTAAACTACGCACTGTCAAAAAGGCTGCAGAACTTGTTCCGTAAGTAACAGTGTTTAAGCGATAGTGTTTAATATTTTCCTCAGGGTTGGAGCGCCAAACAATACGTTGCAGATCGCGTTGGTGTTCGACTACGTTCACTTGTCGATACATTTTCGCAATGTCACCAGTAATGACTACATTATGTTGCCTAAACCGCAACAGTATAGTTAAAAGATCGGGTTGTATGGTCGGTCCAACTTTAAGAATATCATTTACAGAAACGCCCGTGGATGATTTACAAGATCCGTCAAAAACGACGCGCAATTGAGTGGTTTCGCTAGCTTCGTTTATTACGCCATGGTGGGGGAGATAAAATATGTTGGGTGATAATGTATTAATATTATCTGCGTTTATTTCAGTCATGTGACCGAGCCTTTCATACTCATGCATGAATTCCGTGTATTTAATTTTAAATGATTTATTTTTAAGAAATTTACGTTCGATGCTATGTAAACGCTTTATTGCATTTTCTAATGAGTTACCTAACTTGCCTACATTATCACGAACTGGTAGGTTAACAACAAAGTGTCCGGTTTCATCCCGAGTTGTTGTATTTGAAAATAATTCCTCACACTCTTGCTCTTCAATAGATTTGATTTGGGTTGTTGATATTTCTTCGATTGACCAGAATTTTTCGATTGATCTTTCAAGTGATTTTTTAATTGACAAATTGCAAATTGTGTTTGTTTGAAATTCATTTTCAATATGATTTAATTCATTTTCTAATGATACATGATTTATTATGTTTTTATTGTTTAATGGTAACTGACCTTGCAATGGTGATACAGGTCCTGATATGATGTAACCTAATTGTGTTTGATGTAAAATTGGTAAGCCCGAGCCAAGTCTGATTCGATCTGAACCAAGTAAATCTGAGAAAAGGCTTGCTCCGATTAAAATTTCAATCTCGCGAGATTCGTTATAAGCTTTATCTGCCAGAGAAACCTCTGGTGGTATTTTTATTAAATTAATACTAAATGAAGTAAGAGGTAGATTTTCTGTTATGTTATCAGTTACAAAAAATGATAAGTTGGCACTATAATCATTGTAGCATGATTTTATTTGTGTTGATACGACCTTATCTATGTCTATACCTGAGCAACCTACCCCCTTGACCGATACATTTGTTTTTCTGGGATGTAGATTTAAAATGCGTTGTAATTTAGTAATCATAAAATTTGGAATGCTTCCATTGTCTAGTAAGGCCCTGCACTGTTGCCAGTTGCCTGCTGAATCTTTGATTAAGACTACAGCTGTTGATAAAAGAACTTGTGATTGTGAAGTATTGCATGTGTTTGATACGGTATTTTTTGTTGTTTCTGATGAATGATATGTGACTGGGTTTTTGTGCGTACTGCTTGTACCATGTGATGCGTTTGCATTATTGTTGTGTTGAAAGTTGTGATTGTTTTGAGAGATTGGTACGTTTTGTTCTGGATGCAATAATGTGTTGTGATGCTGATTGCATTTTTTGCACCCTTGTGCTACGCACTGCGATGTTTCATGATTTCTGCGAAAACAGTTTGTACATAATTTTAAATTATTTATTTCCTTTGTTCTGTCAGGAACTGATAATGATCTGAATTTGTTACAAGCAAAAATAAAATGATTTTCCTTGCAATAGGGACAGCTGTATTGATTTTCTTTAGACACGTGACCAGAAAATGATTTTTCATTTGATTTTTTGTGAAATGAATTATTTTTATTCTGGGATTTGAAATCATTTGAAGATTTGAACTTATTTTCGTTTTTATCATGAGAAATTGTTTGTAAAAGTAAACAACGTTTTTCTAAGAAGTCTGTGAAATCTTTGAATGTGGTTTTTTCAGTTTTTAATGTTCTTGAGATAAACAAAGATTCCCAGTCCTTTTGAGTCGCATAATCTAGTTTTTTTGTCATCAAATAAAATAACAATGTGTCCCACTGATTCACTGGTTCACCTAAATTTTCTAGAGATCTTAAATGCTTTTTTAAAGAATCGGTAAAACTACGTAATGAAATGTAAATTTCCTTTCCAGTGACATTAGGCAATTCAACGAGAGAACTTACGTGTTTTTGAATGATTACGGATTTATTTTGATAACGTTCTATAAGCATGTTCCAGGCTGTTTGATAGTTGTTGTCAGTGATTTCAATAAAATCTATTATCTTTGCAGCATCACCCTTGAGAGCATCTACAAGAAGTTGAAATTTCCTAACATTGCTGAGGTTAGGTACATTGTGCACTAATGACGCGTACATGTCTCTAAATTGACCCCATTTTTCGTAATCACCATAGAATTTAGGGACATTGATCACAGGATAGTTTACGTTTAAATTATTGCAACTTGAACCAACTCCAATGTTTTGATTGCTATCTCCCTGACTAATAGGTAAAGATATACTTGGATTATTTTGCCTAAATGTAAAAATTATTTTTTTTGCACGCTGCGTATATTCATAAAAACAGTTTTCAAACTGCTCGCGTTCTGTGTTTTCAGGACTAATTTCGTCGGGGTCGAGAAGCTCTAGCTCTTCTTGAGTTGTATTGAATTTTTCAAGTAATACTAATGCGTCATTTAATCGTGTTTCTAACTGCATGGTTTTGTTTTCGTCTAGATTTGATAAGTTTCTGTCGACGAAGTTACAAAATCTTGTCAAAAGACCCTTAATTGTGCGGCGTTTTGTGGTAAGCTGCCTTAGATAGTTTTCTGCTTCTGCTACATTAGCCATTTTTATGATTATTATTGATAAATTTTATTCAGTATGAAAACTAAATAATTAAAAGTGTTTTATTTATTCTAATAATAGGTGATAATTTGCTAATAATTAGTGATGATTTGCTGATCGTACTTGGTTTGTAATGATAAACAATAAATCTGTTCTGATAGCTTATTTACAAGTTGAGAAAATACCTATTATTTTATTCAAACGTGATATGTTGATTTTTCTGTCCGCGGTATTTCACTGAGATAGAATCAATTATTATGATGTGGTATGTGATATGTTGGACAAGGATAGAAATAAACTGGAACAGACTCACCGGTTGAAATGGATGTCCAAGTTTTTCTAACGGTTTTTCTTGCTGGCTGATGATTTATGCTGGTGTCGGTTGATATGATTATAACTGCCTTTTGCACTACTCGCGTTTTGCTGTTTAATATTTATGTTTGTAATGTTTGTTAAACTTTACTGTTCGTTTGCTGGTGTTTTTTCTTCGAAAAACAAATCCGCGTAGAATGACCAAATTTGTAAGCGATTGGTGTGATGAATAAACGCGATTATTACACTCACTTAATGATCTTTATTCTTACTTTACATATACAAAAATTATATAAGATTATTAGCAAATATAAATGTTTTTTAACCTCTCGGCATACATTTACCACCACTCGCCACGTGGTAATGCCAACGTGTCTCTTCTTCCCGATTGGGGGCGCCAGACGATAGGGTGATGATTGGAGACGGACTCAGTTGGTATAGTAGTGGACTGTATCGTTATTGATTTATATTATACGAGGTGCGCTCAATAATAAAAGGTATAAAGGCTACATATAAAGTACAGACAGACACCTATATATGTTGTGATTTTCTAACTTACAGAAAGAACATTTTTGAATTGTATACGCCACTGGTTTACTGCTGCCAGAAGCTTCTGACGAACTTGAGTAGTGTGACAATTTTTTTACCGGTTTTGGACTATAGTTTATGGGAGTTAAGTCTTCTAAGACACGGCAATGTTTTTCTAAGAAAGATAAAAAGTCTTCCAAGGTTGGCAATTTTTTAATATCTCTTTGTAATCTGTAAGATTTTCTGATATTAAAATCTAGTTTTCTAGAAAAAATGTGTATTAATATCAATTCACTTAGTTCGATGGGAACACCAAGATTTTTCAACGCGCTAATATTTTGTTTTATAGTAGTCAAAAAATCACGTAAATTGTTTTTGTCCACCTTTGTTAGATTTGGTAAATTTTCAAATAAATTTGTTAAATGAGATTCAATCATCGTATAATTATCTTCGTAACGTTCTCTCAATGTATTAAGAGCAATGTCGAAATTTGTCTCAACCAGTTGCAGTTTGTCTACTAATTTGAGAGCCTCGTCTCTAAGATAACTTTTTAAATAAATTAGTTTTTGCAAATTGTCAAGTTGACAGTTATTAACTACTAGTTTTTCGAATATGTCGTAAAATGACTGCCATTCTGAGGATAAACCACTGAAAGGTTTTATTGATATGTCAGGAAGTTTAACATTTATTTGCTGTAAAACGTTTTGCTGGGGAATTTTAGTTTGAATAGAATTTGATTCGAGTGATTGGAAAGCTTTTAGCTTTGTATTAATGAAAGAGATAGCGTCCAAAATCAACCCTTCTACATCTTCGTCCTCAGGGACTTGCACGGACTCGTCTTCAAGAACAAATAGAGCAATTTCCTCTGCAATGACATTATATGTTTGCAAAATTTCGTTTAGTGCTGTTTTGCGAATACTAAATTTTTCAATATCGTCCGAATTTTCATTTGTTTGTATCCAATTAAATATTTTTGTAAGACGGCCCTTGCATCCTCGGTCTGCCCCTGTAGTATTAGTGGTAAAAAAGAAACCGGATGGAACGGAAAAGGTAAGAATGTGCATTGATTACCGAGGTCTGAATGCGGTGACATAGAAGGAATATTATCCTCTACCAAACATATCAGATTTATCACAAGGCTACAAAGCAGGGAAAAAGACTCTCTTCTCAGTGATAGATGTAGCGGAAGCTTATCATCAAATAGATATGGAAGAAAAAGACATTCCTCTCACAGGTTTCAGCACATTCCACGGCCACTATGAATATACAAAAATGGCATTTGGCTTAGTTAATGCACCAGCAACCTTTCAAAGGTTTATGAATGTAACTCTAGCCGGATTAACCGGAGTGAGTATGGTATATTTAGATGATATCATAATTTTTAATTATACAGGAGAAATGGAACATATAGAAAAAATAGAACAAATTTTAGAAAGGCTCCAAATGGCAAATATAAAACTTAAACCGAAAAAATGTTGTTTCTTACTACAGAAAGTAAAATACTTAGGACACATAGTAACACACGAAGGTATTTCCCCTGATCCAGAAACAATTGATACAATACAAAAATACCCCCTACCAAAGACGGTCAAGGGAGTAAGAGGATTTTTAGGCCTAGTTTATTGGTACAGGAAATTTATCCCAAATATTACAGAGATAGCCGCACCACTAGTGAATTTAACAAAAAACGATGTAGAATTTGAAATAACTGATGAAGTAATCAAATCAATGGACCAATTAAAGCAAACGCTAACAACAGATTAGTTGTTAATTTTTCCAGATTTTACAAAACCTTTCATACTATGAGCGGATGCATCCGGAATCGGAGTCGGTGCAATCCTAAGTCAAACAAGAGATGGGCGTGAAAAACCAATAGCTTACGCAAGCAGAAAATTAAACAGAGCTGAACTAAATTATTCTACTACTGAGAAAGAATTATTAGCCATAATATTCGGTGTAAAAACATTTAGATGCTATCTGTACGGTAAACGATTTTCAATAATTACAGATCACAGACCATTAAAATGGGTGCTATCTCTTTAGACCCCAGTTCTAGATTTACAAGATGGGCACTGACACTGTCAGAGTACGATTTTGAAGTTATTCACAGGCCAGGTCGTAAACATGGTAATGCAGATTCACTCAGCAGAATGCATGGCCCAACCAACAACTTTATAAACACAGATTATAAGGAATATGAGGAACAAATTAAGCATAACGTAAGCACTTTATCAGCAAAAGACCTTATAGTGGAAAAAACCCTTTAAACACACCCGAACAACAGGCGCTGGCACTGTTTATACCAAGAAAAGGTCTGCCAAACGACGCGAATCTGCGCGAAATAGCAAATATAATGGGAATACCAAAAATTAGCGGAGACCAACAATTACCTAGCATCATAGAATGGAATACACCAGGGAAAACAATATATTACGTTATAGAAAAACCGACAGTAGAAGATCACTCCTCGTATGAAAATGTATGGGAGTGCATTAAACAACTAAAAGAACTGTGTGAGGCAAACAAACAACCCTCAGTAGCATTAGTGAAGTCAAACGGCCAACTTATGGGATTACAATGGGAAGAAATTGCCAAAATAGAAATAATTGAGGAAAAGTACAAAGGTAGTAACTTCGCACAAATATCGGACGAAAATATAGAATGGGAACCTCTTTGGGACAGAGCCATAGTATTGAAAGAACAGGAAACAGACAGTTTCTGCAACAAGATAACACAGTTAATAAATGCAAAAGATGAAGATACAATGGCAAGATACTATTTAGATGAAGAAAACATATTATACCGCAGTGACAACAAACTGATACTCCCAAAAACTCTACAGAGAAAAGCTTTAGAGGATTTTCATGACACACCGTTATATTGTCATCAAGGACAACAAAAAACCATGGCAGCAATAGAAAAAAGATTTTACTGGCCCACACTCAAAGCAGATATTATAAAATACTGTCAAGAATGCGACTCATGCAATAGACGTAAAACGTCTCCGCACTTTAAGAAAGCGCCACTGCAAAAATTCACCCCGGTAAGCAAACCATGGGAAATTACGTCAATGGACATAGTAGGTCCGCTTGTAACGTCAGATAGGGGAAAAAAATATTTATTGACTTTCCAAGACCATCTGACAAAATACTGTGAGGCTATACCAGTACCCGATCAGACGGCGCAAACTATAGCCCGAGCGTTTGTAGAAGAAATAGTGTGCAGACATGGCTCCCCACAAAAATTACTCACAGACAGAGGAAGTAACTTCATGTCTAAACTGATGAAAGAAGTATGCGAAATTTTAAACATAAAAAAAATTCATACTGCAAGCTATGCACCCACATCAAATGGGCAAATCGAAAGGATGCACAGAGTTATTAAAGATATGCTTTCCCACTACATTTCAGACAACCAGAGAGACTGGGATCAATGGATACCATATGTCCTTATGGCATATAGGGGCAGCACAGACACTTCAACTGGATACAGTCCTTATTTTCTATTACACGGTCGCGAACAATCGCTACCAATAGATCAATTTATCGAGCCGAAAAGAAAACGGTACGATACGGATGAAAATTATGCAGCCGAGCTAGAAGCCAGGCTAGCCCAAGTGTACGAGAAAGTACAATCTAATAAAAATAGAGCGAAAGACGATAGAATAAAAAGATTTAACAAGTCGACTGAATACAGAGAATTTAACACAGGGGATCTGGTATACCTAAAAGATTTAAGTAATACAATTGGAATATCAAAGAAGCTACAAAAGAGTTGGATAGGCCCATATATAGTCCAAGAAAAGGTAGGCCCAGTAACATACCTTATAAAAACGATAAAAGGAAAAAAAAGAAAGTGGTACATATAAATAGGTTAAAGAGATATTTTGGAGACGAGGAAACACAAAATAAGGGTTGCGGAAAAGATGAAGAATGGACAAAAGAAGATGCAGCAATTGAGGAAGATACTGAACTCGAGGGAACGGGCGTAACCCCGGCACAAGTAGCAGCGCTACCCCTTTGGGGAAACGCGGCAAGCGCTCAGCCAACCAGACCTATCCCAAAAAGAAGGAGAATTAAAAGCACTCGACAAAGCGTACCGCTTAGAAGGTCGAGCAGAATACGTCAGCGTCACCACAGCCAACCTGACTTCGTGTGTAGCGCCACATATGCATATACGACCAGAGGAGGTCGGAACCGTTATAGAGGGAGAAATAAGAATTAGTAGTCTATTTTCCCATTTCTAATTATCGATTTGAAGGATATGAAGCCAAATATGAAAGAAAATACTTATATGGTAACTAGAGCACAGACAAAGCTAGCAAATAAAAATATTGTTGGTAGTCTTGATTCTAATCTAGAGAAAAGGACTGATCACCCTGGACTCATAGAATAATTAAGGCGACCAAAATATTATTTTCAACTTTGTCCCGTGTCACAAAAAGATTTTAATGAAATAATAAAAAAAAATACTATTATAAAATAGGGAAATTAATTTGAATGGAAAATTCGCGAATAATTTACATAAATCAGGTAGTACAGAAAGAGGTACAGTGAAGCAACGTGTCAAAATAAAAATTGACAATGATAGATACTAAATTGCAGAACAAGAAACTACAGAGTACAGTGTCTGCGGAAAATTTAGTTAAAAGAGGGTACCCATTTTGCTTCAAACGAGAGGCCAACAAATAAGCTGAACAAGTAAATACACGTGTTACGAGGTATCAAAGAAGAAATAATAATTGCAAGTTTAATATTGTGATAAATACCCCATGAAGGGAAGTGCTAAACGCAAAAGAAAAGAAGAATAAAGGAAATAGAATTGCCAAAATTAGGCAGATAAAGGAATAAATACCCCAGAAAGGGAAGTGCTAAATGCAGGAAAAAAAGGAAGAATTAAAGGTGATAAAGTTTTCAAAACTAGGCAAATAAAGGAATGAATACCCCATAAAGGGAAGTGCTAAATGCAGGAGAAAAAAATTATTAAAGGAAATGAAGTTGCCAAACTAGGCAAATAAAGGAATAATAAACCCAAAAAGGGGATGTGCACAATAGGTAAATAAAAAGTTATAGAAAGCGTACAATAAAGGCCAAGCAAGGCTAACAAAAAAGTTGTACAGGAGATAGTATAAGAGTAGGTAGGGAGAAGAAAAAAAAAAAAATTTTATACATTTACACTGCAGGTGAAGTAAAATTTTTTTTTCTACGTATTTGAAGCAAAACCTACGACAACAAATGTTTATATATCGCTTGCATACCGATACATGGTGAAGTTCAAGTTCAAGGACACAAAAGCAGCTGATATTTGAATAAACAATTACTGAGGCTCCAGTCACAAAATGCGAGATTACGATTAACGTAAGTCCGCCAGGACCGGACTGGAATGAAGGTATACTAATTAAAATGTCGAAAGCGACATAGGTGAATATTTCTATAACAAAATATCAAAGGAAAAGAGTTTGAAAAAAAACACGGATCAGTGAATCCAAATTAAAAGGTGCACAATATGGAGAAAACTGCTAGGAGAGTAGATAAAAAGGAAAATTTATAGCGGAAAGTGTCTGCTACAACAGAGAAACGCATTAACCCACCCTCACGACACAGAAATGGCAATCAAAACAAACGTATCCGTAGTAGGTCGACGCTCTACCTACCAGAATTAAGGGGAACTGTCAAAATGAAGTACGAGGGTTAGTTTAACGTACCTGCGCGATGCCCTATGGTTACTGTGGATACTAACAGGCAACATCCCTGGACCACGTTGAATTGACACTCTACTACATTAAGGCAAGCACCCAAGATAAGGTAACGCTAGTAGCAAGGACAACCGGTTCATTATCTTAATGAGATATTTTGATCATCTGTACAAAGGGGTTTCACAAAGTGAAAAATTGGGGTTCTCGGCAGTTGTCTCTAGATAGGTTCCCTCGTACATGGGGGAAGCACATAATTTCAAAGAGAAAAATCGGAGCAGGAGATCATGGAAAATTAATAGATAAAATATGTTATTAAATCCGAGTTGAAAACTAAAAAACAAATAGACTATACATATAGCGAGGGAAACAGAATACAGAGTGAAGCAGATCTGTTAGATAAATCTAGAAAGGGTTTATCTCATGTAAGAAAGAAAGCAACGAACAATTCTTTTCATTTTTTTAATTTTTCTTAATTTTGTAAATTATCTACTTAGAGAAAGCTAGAAAGGGTTATTCAACGTAGATAGGTAAGGTTATAGGAAACCAAGGACATTCTTCTTACTTAAATTATTTTAAATTAGTAGTAAGTGAAATTGGAAGGGGTCATTCAACTTAGATAAGGTTACAGGAAGCCAGGAAATTTTTTTATTATAAACTTTTTTTGAGTCAGCTATTGACAGTACACATTAAGGGGATTATTTAATTCAGATAAGACCACAAGAAGACACTAATAGTTTCAAGGTATTTTTTCATAATTTTTTAAGGCAATCATTGACATTGCATCCAAAAGATTTTATATAATTTGGACAGGGCTACAAGAAGCCATTAACATTTCACTGAAATAGAAATCTTACTACACATAGGACTTATAAAAGCAAATAATTACAATTATGTAATGTGATTATAAGTACCAACCGACAGATTAATATTATGTCAGGTAATATTATTGACTTCTATTACCTTATTTAACATTTTAAATATTTTTTTTCATATTTTTGTCGTATTTAGAATAAGAAAGTGCGTAGTGAATCGGAACTCATTAAATTAAAATTTTATAGAACGAGAGAAAACTAATCCACGACAAGGAGAAGAAAATGGTCAACCGACACAATACCATGACTACCCTAACGCTAATCTTCGCCATACTACATGGAACACATGGTTTAATAGCCTACGATTGCACGGACGCGAAGACAAACGCAACGGTAATATCGCTAAGAGACATTCAACCGTGCGCGCCCCCGGAAATGACGTACGTGAGTGAAACCGTGACAGTACAAGTAATTCAACGTAACGAATTTAGTACACAAAAAGTTTGGAGCTGCAACGTCGAAGTGACAAGATTAATTTTTCACTGTGGCATGCACAGCCACACATCCATAGTCAGTGTCGGACTAGACACATACATAGAAAAATTAGGAGCAGAAGAGTGCAGGAATATGCACAGATACAAATCAATAAATCTATACCATAGAAACATGGGGAATATAGTTATGAATGGTACGACAACGGTGTCCACAACCCTCTATGGAACCTTACAAGATGATGGAACCTGTAAAGGTACAGAGTACCACGAGGATGGAAAGACCTGGACCGACGTAGTGGTCACCGCATCAATAAAAATCACGGCTTTTGACTACCTGGCGTCCGTCAGCCTAGACGACAATGAAATACACTTAAAAGAAGGAGTAACAGGACAGTTTCTCAAAGGATATTGTTTCGATTCAACGATAGGCGAATCTACCTGGGAAAAATACACACCACGTACGTGTGAGAACCACTTAAGTCAATTATGTATAGGTTCGGCAGAAAAAATCTCGAACAAAAACACCCATGAAGTAGTAATCGTAGTGGAACAAAAAGCAAGGTTATTTTCGTTAACACTTCAAAACAGAGCATTCATATGCAGAGCAGAAATTTGGCAAACTGAACATCCAAGGATATTAATAAACTTTATCAAAGAGGGACAACATCTGCAGCCAGAAATGCCCCTCCTACCCCAAAATATCGAACTAATCAACTATGTCAACAGCAAATTCTTATACATCGAGCAAGCGTATCAAAGACAAATGGAATCACTGTATATCGACACAGTACACCGAAGATGTCTCACGAAACGAGAAATCCTAAGGAACCGTTTACTTATGGCACCCTCACTACCCAATGCAGTGAGTCAATTAATGCAACACACTCCAGGATACACCGGCAGGGTGTTGGGAGAAGCCCTATACATTGTGAAATGCATACCCAGGCCAGTAACAATAAGAAGAGCTGACAAATGCTACCACGAATTACCAATAATATTAGCCAACCAATCTAAATTCATGGCACCTATTAGTCGTATAATACAAGACTACGCAGAAGAAATAGACTGCAATAGTTACAGTGCTTCACTGTACTACATAGACGGTAACTGGGTCAAATTGACGCCATATCCAGTAATTTCCACACCTCCAGCAGAAATAATGGTGGAACAAGAAGAACTCATCAACTTAAAACCACTACAACCAGTAGGAGCAGAAGGCCTATACACACAACAAGAGATTAAGGAAGCACAAAGAATGTTAACATTTGGCACAGAACGGAAAGCAGTAGAGAATATACTCATAAGGCTAACAGCGGGGCTACCAGCAACAGATCAAGGATACAGAGTCACGAGGATGTTCAGCGAAAAGGAACTAAAAGAGCTCGCCCATTCCACCATAAGTTATATATGGGGATGGTTCTCAGAACTTGGTTCATTCGTAAGTGGACTTATAGGATTCTACGTTGTATATAAAACCTTACATTATCTATGTGGAGTAATAATAAATAGTTTAAGAATTTATCAAACCATAGGCTGCGGAGTAGCTATATTCGCAGGCATATGGTCAAGCCTAACGTCATGGGTACTACACAGGAACGACCTGAAGAAGAAATCCAAAGAAGAGATTGAACTCACTAAACACGACGAGGAAAACCCTCAAGAAACTCATGGACAAGCATCCAGCACTGCTCACTGGACTGACTCGCGCGACAGTATAAACTCTCCATAAAAAGTGCGCGGAACAAACTTTTAGTACCATAGTTTAAGTTAATAATAAACAAAAACACTTTAAAGTCAAGTGCAAACAGAGTGCGTGGCAAACAAAAATCGCAATCGTACGGCTAACAACAACTAAAAAGGAGTCAACATTACAAGGAAATGTAAATCCCACTAGAACTTGGTGCAACAAGCAACTTATCAGACTTTCGGTCCTTAGACCACCCTAAATTATTCAGACAACTGTTTGTCAAATCTCAAATCGTCCTCGCCCCATTCCACGGGCACAGTATTGAAACCATAATGGTTTCCCCCCCAATGTTTCCGCCAAACTAGTAACGCACTAGCAGCATTGTACTTCACTGTACGAATTATTTTTCAACCACCAAAAATGTATATCCCATTACAATACTAAAGATGGATGAGGCCAATGGTAAAATGGCCAAACCACCCAGCAGAGCCGAGGAGCAGCAAAGCGCAACAGGGGAGTCATAGGTATTACATCAAGACATAAGGAAAAGACTGTGCGGACGAACAATGAAAAAGTGTATCAGTGCCACGGTGAATTCGCGGTATTATGTAACGCAGTGGCGCAACTTTGTACTTAGATAAGTTTAGCGTAAGGGGAGCACGTAAAAGGGGGTGGCAATGTAATAAGTACCAAGGGTGGAATGATGGAAAACATCACCCAGTATAACAAATTTCAAGTATATTCATTACAAAATTAATTTCATAAAAATATAATTCATATTTAGGTAGCGTAGCAAATTTCAATCAGACTAAACAATGCTGATAATGCACAATGACACAAGTACAAAGTAACCCAAAAGGAAACCTAGTTTGGAATACACGAGTTCGCTGGGTAAGCAAAGCGATCGTGGGTCACAAAGTACACGTGTGTCCAATAAGAAAGGAAGAAACGAAAAAGTGGGAAAAAGGGGACTGGGCAAGAATTGCCCAAAGCGGGAGGAGAGAGAAAAAAAACGAGAAGGCGGGGGGTCCCGAGCACGGTTGCGAGGGGGTTGCCTCATGGTGTTTGCGGTCAGCGGTCATCTGGAAAAATCAGGGAGTTATATTTTGACTTGTAAGACGAAAGTAGCGCGGAGTCAAAATAATTTTCGTTTCGACACCGGAGTAAGTGCTTCGAGAGAGCGTCTACTGTAGCGCTTAAAGTGTAATTCGGTAAAGAGGATAGCGAACGGCCAAATAAGATTTGCTAGAGGCAACCAGGATTCGATAAAAAGTCTACCCTATCCGATACAGTGTTGGTGTCAGTGAATAAGCCGGATAAGAAGTCTCCAGCATCATTGGAGGGCATCCCACCTGCATTTGGTGAGTCTGATTGATCTTATACTAACTGTGAAACAAATATTTTTGTAGTTTGGTTGGCCCGTATTTTATTGCCACCTCATGCACATATTAATTTTTATATTTTATTTTGGAATTTTATATTTGCTTGATATTTACTGTTATAAAGGATTCAGTAGTAATCCCCAAAACTGAGGTGTGAGGAGCATTTAGCCCACACCGAAAAGTTTGAAAATAGAGAATTCATTTATCTATAAAGTTATTAAGTTTTCATACGTAACCTATAATTACGATTCTCGCCCATTCTCAATTAACTGAATATATAATCATAACTATATTTTTTTTATATATTATCAGTATTTATTATTATTATTATTATCATTATTATTATTATTATTATTATTATCATTATTAAGTTTCTATTAAGTATTTAATATTATAGTTCATTATTTATTTGCTATTCTTGGTTTTCTTCTTTTTATAATAAACCCATTTAAATTCGATAACGCTTAGTTTGCTTTCATACATAGCAGTATTACCTTATCCTGAACTTTATGCCAGACGTAACCCTACACACAAAGACCTCTCATTATCAACAACAACTGATAGCAGCGGAGGCCGGATCTATCCTTTCGGACTTTTCTTACAGGAGTCGTTGAGTCCTGTTTCCCACGTACTCGTGGGTGGTGACAGCCAGCTACGCTGCCTTCTTGTTATTTTCAGGGACACACCAGGAGAATTTTACTTTTTTTCAGGTTCCGGCTCGTGAAATTCGGCACCAAGGTGTTCTCTGAAGTAGCAGCATTTACGGTGGACCAGTCGTTTTTAGTCTCTCTATTACTGGTTATTTACATAGGTTGTCTTTACCGGTTATTACATTGGTTATTATATTGGTGACTAACGGCCGCCGGTATTACAATACTGTGGTAGCAATTTGGCTGGATCGTCCATATGTAAATTGTTTATATTGATTTTGTGATAAATTTCGGTAGGTACTTGGATACTGGGCCATTCTTGGGAAAATGTTTTATTAGATCCTATCCATGTATGTTTTTGAAATGAGTAAATGCAATCGTTGTTTCCTAATATGACGTTGCATTTTAAAATTTTTAATGATTTCAATGATTGTTTGCAGTCTTCGTTAACATCTGTTATTTTTCTTGAACAAATTATTGTATTTCCATTAGTCAGTTGAGTGAAAAGTGAAAAATCGTTTTTGACATGAGCGTAGTTACAGAGCGAAAGGTTGTCTAAATTACAGTTGTCTTCATGGGGTTCTTTTTCACAATACAAAAATGAAAAAGTTTTCTTGCATTCTTCGTTTGTCCATTTTGTCGATCCTTTTGAATTTAATATAAATGTGTATGGGGGTAAAAGGATATTATTTTCTTTATTAGGAATTGGAATAATTTTGGAAAGATGGAGCAATTCATCGGCCAATATAGGTACTTTAAGAGTAATATATAAAATTTTTGGAGTGAACATTAAATTTACTTTAATTATTTCTAATAAGGTTGGAATGTCTGAAGCAATTTCATTATGAGAATGAATATTATGTAAATAATTAAAAATTTCTTCTAATTCTTTTTGTTTAATTAATTCTACATTTAAAATTTCTTGGTTACTAAATGATATTGTTCTGAGTAAAATTTGAATATAGTTTCTTAAATCTCTAATTTGTTCTAATTGTATATGAATAATAATTTCATTGTTTAATCTATCGTTTAAATTATTTAATTCTTTTAAAACGTTTTCTGCGTACGTTTGTATTTTAAGTAAATCTGTTTGCCAGTGTTGAGTTATCTGTCCAGCAAACGTGTGCAATTTTGAAATTTCAGTCATTAATTTATTTTCGTTTAAATTAACCTTTTCAAAACTATTTTGAATTTCAATTAAGTCATTTTGATCAAGATTTCCAGAAATATATTTGATTACTGTACCGAGGCCGTCTACTAAACCTCTTTTAATAATTATTTTGTTTGATCGAGCATACATTCTTAATTTATTTATTTCTTCTGAGAGTAAGTCGATATTTATTTGATAAATTTTTGATAAAGTTATTGTAGTGTCATTAAGTCTATTAGCTAAATGAATTTGGTTTAAAACTAATTTACTATAAGAGTTTTCTATTTCTTCTATACTTATACTAAAATAAATCTTATGATAATTGACTTTATATTTTGCCAATCCTAAATTATCTAAGATGTAACCTGGGGGTTCAATTGTTTTGACGTGAAGTGCCTGGTTGGCTATCATCATGGTTAACCTGGAAAGATTTAGTATTTTTAATCATATGTTTACTGACTTTTTTAGATTTTTGAGAAATTAGTTTATTGTCTGATTTATTTGTATCTAATAATATTTTCTTATATTTTGGTTTTATTTTATTTCTTTGTTCCATGTCTAAGTAAACAATGTCTGTTTTTGGAATATTATCTTTTCTTTCAAGATTAATTTTATTTAATTGTTCTGTTCTTTTTATTAGTTGTTTTTGATAGAGATCGTTAAAAAATGGAAGAATTTCTGTTTTTCTATATTCATTGTAATCTTGGTAAATTTGTTTATTAGGATCAATTTCATGAAGGTTTAAGTTTTCGTATGGTCCATAAAGGAGTGAAAATGGAGTAAAGTTTGTTATTGAATGTATTGATTGGTTATAGATGAGAATAGCGGTTGTAACTAAATCAGTAATATTTTCTTTAGATTTTTGTCTTAAAATTCTAAGTTTTTCAATTAAGGTGGAATGAGCTCTTTCTATTGGAGAGTTTCCAGTATGTGATTGAGGGGTTGTATAATTAATTTTTATCTGAAAAAGTGACAATATTTATTCTTTGAAGGTTTCGCTTGTAAATTCTCTTGCATTATCGCAAGTTATTTGCGAAGGGTAGTTGTGATGGGAGAAATAATGACGTAATTTATTAAGAATAGTGATAGAATTTGAATCGCTAATTTCGTAAGCTTGGAGGTATCTAGAAAATAAATCGAGTATTGTTAAATATTGTTTATTTTCTACAGAAAATACGTCGATATGAAGGTTTTCGAAAGGTTTTTTGGAAATAAGTGGTCCAGAAAATGGAACTTCACGAGGATTTCTATCATATTTTGAAGTGAGACATAGTTCGCAATGATTAATGTGATTTGTTACTAATTCTTGAATTTTTGGAAAGTAATAAAGTGATTGTAAATGTTTAACAGTTTCTGTAATACCATTATGTGTTTCTGAATGATAGTCTGAAATAATACGAATTTGTTCGTCTTTACAGATTATATCTTTTAAGAAAATATTTGTTTTAATAATTTCTACATTGGGTTCTAAAATTTTAGAACATTCTCTCGAAGCTATATTAAGTAATAAATCGTCGGGACAATATATATAATATGTTTTCGTTGGGTTAATAATTTCTAAAAACATGTTACTTATTACATTATGGTCTGAACCTTTACGGAAAATTAAAGTATATCGATTTTTATTGAATGGTTTCTAATAATCAATATCGTTTTTATCTCCGTATTTTAGGATTATTTGAAAATGAGAAGAATTTAGGGATTTTTCCGAAATTGGAAATCCAAAGATTGGATTTTCTTGTGCAGAATGTTTAGTTTCGTCTGAAGCGAGACTATTGTTATCATCGGGTATTGTACTTAAAATTTCGTTAGCATCACTGAGTGCTAAATTTGGATCAGAATTTGCTCTAGCTAACATTGAAATAGAATCAATATCATCAGAGTTTTGTTTAAAATTTGTAGTCTTTTTACTTGATTTTGGGGGGGTAATAGTTATATCACTAATTATATTAATTTTTTGTTTTGGTTTAGCGGGTTTTTTATCAATTGCATTGATTTCAATTCTAGATAATGCGTCGGCGACATAATTTTCTTTACCTTTTTTATATTTAATTTCGAAATCAAACTCCTCGAGTTTTAATTTCCATCTTATTAAACGCTGATTGGGTTCTTTAAGAGAGTGTAGCCAGACGAGTGGCCTGTGATCAGTTTCAATGATAAATTTCTTAAAATATAGATATGGTCGGAAATGTTTGCAGCTATCGATTATAGCTAATAACTCTTTTTCTATAGTGCCATAATTTCTTTCGGCTGAGTTTAGGGTTCTAGAATAAAAGGCTATTGGATGGGAATCTTGAGAAAGTACGCTTCCTATGGCAATATTTGAAGCGTCGGTTGTTAAGGTAAATGTTTTTGTAAATTCGGGATACGCCAAAACTGGAGAGTTACAAAGAAGTTGTTTACATTTTTCAAATGCGTTCAGGTATTCTGGGTCATTTAAATCTAATTTGGTTCCTTTTTTAAGGTATTTGTTTATTGGGTATGTTATTTTGGCAAAGTTTTGAATGAATTTACGATAATATGAGAGCATTCCTAAAAATGATTTAATTTGTTTTCCATTTTTTGGTAAGGGGAAATTTTGTATCGATTTTATTTTATCTGGATTCGGTTTAATACCGTTAGGGGTTATTACGTGACCTAAGAAGGCGACTTCTTTTCTGAGAAATTCAGATTTGTCTAATTGTACTTTTAAATTATATTTTTCTAGTTCACTAAATATTTGTTTAATATGGATAATATGATCTTGAAGGGATTTTGAGAAAATGACTATGTCGTCCATGTATACAAAACATGATTTATAAAGAAAAGGACGAAGAATTGTGTCCATGACACGTTGAAAGGTTGCTGGGGCATTTTTCAAACCAAATGGCATACGTGTATATTCGTAATGTCCATTGTCTACTGTAAATGCAGTTTTTTCTGCCGAATTGGGGTCTATTTCGATTTGGTGGAAACCTTATGCCAAATCTATTGTAGAAAAATAAGTGCTTCGACCAAGATTGTCGAGAATTTCGTCGATACGAGAAAGGGGGTATTTGTCTTCAATGGTTTTTTCATTGAGTTTTCTATAATCTATAACTAAACGAAATTTCTTTTTTCCGCTAGCATCTATTCGCTTAGGGACAAGAAAAGTAGGAAAGCTGTATGGAGAAATACTAGGCTTTATTATTTTATTATTCAAAAGTTTTTTAATTTGATCTTGTATTTCTTGTTTTAAATGATAGGGGTATCTATACGATTTTTGATAAATCGGTATATCATCAACTGTTCTAATATTATGCTTAACTGCATGAGTAAATGTTAAGTCTGAATTATCATTATAAAATATATTTTTAAATTTTTTACAAAGAGAAAATATTGCATCTATTTCTTCGGGATTCAGATGATCTGTTCGAAGAAGTTTGGTGATGTCAATATTGTTATAATTCGACTTAGGGTTCCTTTCATGAAATTTTGAAAGGGGTTGAACTTGAAGAGGTTCATGGAAATTTATAGAAATGTTATTTAATGAAACTTCTTGTTCAATTGGTATTTTACAGTAACCATTTTGTGCTACAGCTATACATTCAGGAATAATTATATCGTTTAATTTTATTTCTGGGAGAACTATTGGTCCATTATCAATATTTACTGGAATATTTAAAATTCTTTTATCTAAAGATTCGGAATAAGGGGTAAATAGACGTGGGTTAATTTCAAAATGAAAAGGTATTTTGATAGAATTAATTTGTAAAATATGATTTTCATAGTCAATGAGAGCTTTTAATTTATCGAAGTCTTGACTACCTATTAATGCATCGAATCTATCGTGCCAAGGTATTATGAACATATCAAATGTGTATTTAATACCAAATTCTTTTAAAAGAGGGTATTTACAGTTGAAATTACCATTATAAGTAGTTTTAATAGCTTTAACGGAAAAGTTGGACTTATAAATAGAATTAGAAAATAATCTATAACCCGGTTCTGGATTAATAATAAAATTACTTGCACCTGGATCAATTAATATTTTTAAATCTAAATTTGAGAGATATATAAATGGAAGTTTTGGGTATGAATTTATATTATTTATATCAATTCCGAGGCTCCTAATCAAAAATTTTGAGTTTCGTCATAATTTTCGTTTTGAGGGTCGTCGTATTGTAAATCATCAGGATTATGATCTACGTCTTCGACATTAAATAATTCTTCAACGGCTACTTTAGGGGGTCCCGTTTGTGCAGATGCTCTTCTCGACACTGGTAGTTCAATCAGCTTTATCGATAAAAATCTTGCTCGATCTATTAATCTCAAACAAAAACCTTGTAACCAAGCAATAACTCTAGCGTCCCTCAATAATGTCTCTTTTGCTGACGGCCTATGCTTGGCAACAATCCAGATTGGTGAACACAAGTATAAAAATCAGCCTCTGTTTGTCATCGAGAATCTGTGCGCTGATGTTATCATCGGACACGATGTTTTTGGGAAGCACTCGTCACTTGAACTTCAATTTGGAGGTGACAAACAACCATTGAAAGTTTGCAATGTTTTAGAGGCTTCTGTCCCGCCAGCATCGATTTTCACCAATCTTTCATTGGAAGACGACATTCTCAAGAAGATCAAGAATTCATATCTAACGAAATAAATAATCTACTAAAAGACAAAGTAATTGAACCCAGCATTTCACCATGGAGGGCACAAGTACTCGTTGCAGGAGATGGTCACCACCGTAAGCGTCTTGTTATCGACTACTCACAGACAATCAACAGATTTACAAATTTAGATGCTTACCCCATCCCAAGCATTGACTCTATCATAGTAAAAGTAGCAAAATACAAATTTTACAGTCAAATTGATTTAAAAAGTGCGTACCACCAAGTCCCTATTCTGCCAAAAGAAAAAGTGTACACTGCTTTTGAAGCTTGTGGAAACCTCTACCAATTTACGAGAATACCATTTGGCGTCACGAATGGAGTAGCGGCTTTCCAAAGAACTCTGCAGTACTTAATTGATACTGAAAAACTCAAAGGTACCTTCGCATATCTTGACGACGTAACCGTATGCGGTAAAGATAAATCAGATCATGACGAAAACCTTAAAATGTTTATGAAGGCCGCTCAAAAATACAACCTAACTCTAAACATGAACAAATGTACTTTTGCTTCAGAATCGATAAACCTACTTGGCTACTCTATCGAAAACAATATTATCAAACCAGACGAATCTAGATTGGAACCACTGACGAATTTTCAAATCCCCACTGATTCTGCTACATTGAAAAGAGCACTCGGACTCTTCGCACATTATTCAAATTGGATCAACAACTTCTCTTCAAAAATCAGACCTTTAATCGAGGCTACATTCCCTCTATCTCAAGAAGGTATCAATGCCTTTCAAAACCTCAAAACTGACATATCAAAATCGGCACTAACAGGAATCGACGACAAAGAAATGTTTTCTGTTGAGACAGATGCTTCTGACTTTGCTATTGCAGCGACGCTATCTCAAAAAGGCCGCCCCGTCGCGTTTTTCTCGCGCTCTCTCAACGATTCTGAGAAAAGACAACCATCAATCGAGAAGGAAGCGCGCGCTATTGTTGAAAGTTTACGTAAATGGAGACATTTTTTGATAGGGAGACATTTTTTGCTCGTCACTGATCAACAATCCGTTGCATTTATGTTTAATCAAATACACTCTAACAAAATCAAGAACGAAAAGATTGAGAGATGGCGATTGGAACTGTCATGTTTTAAATATGATATCGTATATAGACCTGGGAAACAGAATGTCGCCGCTGACGCGTTTTCTCGAGTTTGTATGCAAATAGATAATTCCGTTTCTAATTCAAAACTAGTAGAATTACATAGATCCCTTTGCCACCCAGGAATCACGCGTATGGTTCATTGGATCAGATCAAAGAACTTACCGTATTCTGTAGAAGATGTAAAACGAGTAACGGTTGCATGCCCAACATGTGCAGAAATAAAACCACGCTTTATAAAACATCAGGGACATCTTATCAAAGCAACCGCGCCTTTTGAAAGGTTGAACATTGATTTTAAAGGGCCTATACCCTCTAACACCCGGAATCGATACATATTGTCCATAATTGATGAATTCAGTCGCTTCCCTTTTGCCTACGCTTGTAAGGATGTATATTCAAGTACAGTTATTAGCTGTCTTAAGGACTTGTTCTCTACATTTGGCACTCCTGCGTACATCCATTCTGACAGGGGAACGTCTTTCATATCAGATGAACTGAAGCAATTCTTATTTTCCATTGGTACGTCTTGCAGCCGCACTACGTCTTTTAATCCTCAAGGAAATGGACAAGTTGAGCGACTTAATGGTACACTGTGGCGAACGATCCAGCTATACCTCAAATCCAACAAAGAAGATACTGCTAACTGGGAGAAGGCTTTACCATCTGCACTGCACTCTATAAGGTCTTTATTATGTACGAGCATTAACACAACTCCCCATGAGCGCATGTTTAATCATCCACGTCGTTCACAAAATGGACAGTCTTTGCCGACTTTTCTCCATTCACCTGGACCTGTGTTCATGAAAAGGAATGTAAGGAGTTCAAAATATGACCCCGCTGTGGACAAAGTTCAATTGTTGCAGAGTAACCCAGAATATTCCTTTGTAAGACTTCCCGACGGGCGGGAGACAACAGTTTCCAACAGAAAACTGGCCCCAGTACCACGAAATGCTGAAGACCTGTCAGATGGTGACTTTGATGATGACCATCTGGAAGATATCTCTCCGAACCAAGACTCACCTGCCAATGCTGATTCAGATGATGCTGATTCGGATGTAGGTAGCAGTCAACCACGGCGTTCGTGCAGAAACCGGAGACCTCCAGCCTACTACATCTCTTCATAGAGGGGGCGAATGTAATAATAGTCTCCTTGCTTCTTAATTGAAGATTGTAGTATGAACTATGTTTAAAGTGTTTGACATTGTCTGTCAAAAAAAATTGTCATTTTGTATTCATCATTGCGTTGTATTTTAAAGTTGAATAAAGCCAATATTCTGTTTGGTTTTGCTATTATCTGTATCACAATTGTAAAATATCAGCCAATAAATCGTAAAGGTAAAGGAAAAGACTTACAGGAGGATACACTGGAGGATCATCTGTGAGCTTCTTCTTTGTTCTAGATTCACTGAAGGATTCTGGACAACCGTCTTTTTCACTGGAGGAATGGTCAGGTTGGAGTCAACTTCTTCACTTGTACAGTTTATTGTTTCACCGGAGTTTTTAAAATGTTCGGATACCGTTTTAATTTCTTAACAGAAAATGTAGACGTTTACCGCACTGAAGGGGTGTTTTTCTACAGACAGTATCCTGTTCGCAGCGCCAGTTAGATTTTTTAAAGTAAAAATATACTTTTTAAAAATTTTATTAAAAAAACTTAGATGACAACAAGTATTTAGTACAAAGATAGAATGTAGACTGAATAAAAATTATACAATTATAAAACAATAGAAATAGAAAAATGCTGAATATAATAAAATATGAGATTCGTGTTAACAGGATGTTATACATGTGTTGAAATGTTTTTGGTGATTTTGATAAATGTAATAATAGGAATTATATCTAGTAAGTTTCCGTGAGAAATGTCTAGTAAGCAGTTTAATAGTTATATGTCCATATGACTGGCGTAAATAACGTCCAGTCAGCTGACGCGGCGTTGCCAGTTCTAGTGTGGGAACCTAAATGTCAGATTAAAATATCAAAAGTTTTATTCGTGGCTATGGCAATATTAATTAACTAATACTACACTCAGAAATGTTTTTATATTAATAACTGTTGAAAATATTTTTAGTGCATTTGAATATAGTTGGAAGAGGGGTGTCAAAACTATGTTAGTTGATGTATTTTTGTATTTACAAAAAATACTATCTCTTGAAACTTATCCGAAAACTTGATGGTTTTCGAGATACAGGCATTAACTTAAAAAAACAAAATGGCGACCATTTTTTTTGCAGCTTGCCATCACCAGAATCTACGGGACTTTAAGTATGTCATTTAGGACCATATTTTAAGTACTTTCCCGCTGAAAAACATTTGTATATAATTTTTTCAGAACTTTGGAAAAAATTCCGACAACTTCATTACACTATACCATTATAAAAGTACGGGCCAATCAAACGCCCTTTGAATAGGCCACACCAAACGTTTACCCCCCAAATTCTCTGTAATCAGGTTTCCATCACCCATTTTGGATTTTCTGCAGACCAGTTATGGCAATTACGTCGATTGACGATTCCGTTATTATGAAATCTCGATTCGTCGTACCCATGGAGACTAGATATAAGGAGCACAAACTTGTATAGGAAAAATCTCGAAAAAGTGTCCAGCGGTAAGGTACAAATAGTAGATGGCGCGAGAGTAGCTAGAGATTAAAATTACAGAGTGAAGTTTGCTGAACAAGTTAACCTAACAAAAAATGAAAATAGTGTTTGTTTATAAAGTTTTTATAAAAATTTATAATGTGAAAAACGTGTGGCCCTAGAGAGTTTTAGGGATAATTTTCTTACGTAGACAAACCAAATGAACTAGAATTTATTCGAATGGATCCTGCAACTAAGCAGATCAAAAACCATATACGTTTAAATGAGAATTTATCAATTACTGTAAGTATTCATGAATATATTATGGTTAAATAGGTATATTTGGTTATCTTTTTATATTTAACAATAATTAATTGTAATCTAATTGCAGGTTATTTTCCCTAATAATGAAGAATTGCTTCTAAGTGATGAAATTAGCTCATAATATAACAGTACTTGTGAATACTTAAAATATGTAGAAAGGTGGCCATTATGTGTTTGCACTCAAATTGACAACAAGTAAGATTAATTTATTTTTACATAACGAACAAATGAAGTTATGATATTAATTTATTTTTTTTTAATTGCATCAATTTTCAGAAATTCAGAAACTTATAAATGTGCGATTGTTGGTGATGATACATACTTAAAAAATCAACCAAATCCATGATGCAAACCTTGTCAAATTTTACAGAAACGCTTGCAGTTTTATAATTCAACCACAACTATTTTAAATAGAACAGCTTGGACAATACAGCATGCTTCAAATTTACTTAAGCAATGCAAGCGCCTAAAGAGTATGGTGAGTTTCATGAAATACAATTTTTTGGCTTAAATCAACATTTCAAACACAATTAATCAACTAAATTCAATGTAATGAAAATTTCACACTACATGCTAAAAACTTTATATTCATAACATCCTTTGCTAGGCCTCTTTATTCACTGATGCCTTAATTAACACTATGGTCAAAAATTCTATTACAATCAACTGAGAACATAAGGTGTTGCAATAAAAAAAACTTCTATGTTGTACAGTTTACAAAATTTTCATGGTCTACAAATTCTATAACTATGGACTTGCATAATTTTAAGTTTTTTATTATTTCTTTGCAGAAATTCTGACTGAGAGAAAAAATAATCAATGTCACGTCTGAGTGTGCAAAGAAGTCAGATGCTATAGTGCAAGAAGCTGTTTTGCAATTACCAGAAGAATTTCATAATGTAGTAAATTTGTGCTTTGAAGCCGCAAAAAAATATATACAAGGTCGACGATGTTTATATGTGAGAGTGGGTTTATGAGTGCATGTTAATACTCTACTTACATATTGATAACAACTTTCCAAATGAAGACAGCTTCCCAATCATGATATATTACTCAATGCAGATAATTTACCTAATCATGACAAATTATCCATATATTATTCATTTATTATGAATACTTATATTAATTATTAAGTGTTATAACATCATGTACAAGTTGTTGAAGAATTTTCTATTATTTCATGCAAAATCATGCTATGTAAATTATTCTACATTGCTCACAATACACTCCAATAAATGAAATGAAACACTCAACTAGTTGCAAGTAAAAAAACTGTTTGAATATTCTCTCATATTTATTTACAAGGTTGGAATTGGAGTAAATATCATGTACGTAGATATAAAAAAATTCAACTCAACTCCATGTTTTAAAAGGATCTGATGTGTTCAATGCTTTACCATACGATACAAAAAATGGTATGGGTTTAGAAATTTTTTAAAGGCGACTAAGAGATTATTTGATTGTCAGTGATTTTTCATTTTTGTGCTTATTTTAATATTATCAAATAAATGTGACTAGTTTGTTTTGTATAATTTTATGTATGGATGTAGTATTATTATTGTATTTATTTTTAGACATTTTTGAGCTTATGTTTACCTATATTCTAATGTAAACTGTTTTACATGTTTAGCATTCTTTTTATATAGATTATGTATTTATACATTTTATAAGTAGTGACTAATATACCTAATTGTATTAGCTCTCTTTTAGCTAAATAAAGGAAACATTATATATTATTTTTGTTAACAATTTTTTTAATAAACATTATTATATTATGTACCATTAGTCTTTGATCTATTTTACTGAACATATAAATTTTCAATCCTTGTCCTTACATGCCAGTACACCACACTCCTTGCAAACTGTTCTGGTCCATTTCTAGATTTTACTTTTAGCACAATGAGTATCTCATTTGAGTTTGAAATATCTTTATATAGTTTATTTTTCAAGTTATGATAACCAGTTATGGGACATGATGAAAACAGAGACAATCACAAATTTGTATTTCACCATCATCTTGAATCTGTCGTTCTTGGAACTAAAATTGGTATTGGTTCTGACCATATAATTGGAATTATTCAAGAGACTTCTTTCTCATTGGATTTTCAATTAATACTTTTACTTGTAACTGCACAGTGACACATCAACCCCTTCTGAATTCTCTGTGGATTTAATTTATCCTTATCATCATTTTTGAGGCAATATCTGTAACAACAATAATCATTTATGGATGTGTACATATTATTTGTGCAATTATAGACAAATGTGTGGAATATTTTTTGTTTTCATTACTATTTTACAACAGAATTGCCTATATAATGATATTGAAGAAACTTACCTTTAACCAAACATAACACTAGATACGCGAAATACTTATTTTTTCCTTGAAATTTGCTAAAACCAAGCATAAAAGGTAACCGAATGAAAATAAACAAACCCTCCATTTACATAACCTAAAATTTAGCACGTCAAATATGATTTTAATCTCTAGCCTCCCCAGCGCCACCACTATTTTCCTAATTTCGACGGACACTTTTTATATACAGAGTTTGTGCTCCTTATATCTAGTCTCCATGGTCGTACCACAGAATTTTATCCAAAAAAGGTAACTCATCGTCTAACCGTACACGCATATCTGCAATAAATGTACAGCGTAGGTCAAAATCTTGAGTTGTCAGACCTTGCACCAAATGTATCTTAAAGGGGTGATACTTATGATTTTCCAATATCCTGTGGATAGTTGATTTGTTGATACCAAGTTGTAACGAGTTATTTTTGGTGTCACTCATTTAAGGTTTAATTTTATTGTTTTTTTTCCCGTAACTATATAACTCGTTACTTATTTTCCGAATAGATTTTTTTTATATTACCGTTATATTTTTAAGTATTAGTCCGGAGGTACACAATTTCAAATTCTATCAAATTTAGTAGTTTCAACAATTTAAAATTTTCTAACCGAAAAGGACGTCTGGTATATATACCTTTGAATCAATTCCGAAAGACATTCAGTATATGGCAAACTTTTTGTTAAACATAAATAAAGTTCAACACCTATAATGAGAATATAAAAATGAAGATTTTGAAATTTTCGAGAGAGTGATCGGGAGTAATTAGTTGAGAGTAGAAAGAAGAGATCGAAACCGAAACGAGCTTCCGCGTGTTTTTTTTTCCGTAAAGATAGTGTCCGGAGTATTGGAAAGTGTGAACTCCGGGATACAGTGTGTGATTTTGAAAGGTAAAAATATTTTATTAATACACCTTAAAATTCGAAATTGTCGTACCGCCGTTGAGATAGTTTACGCAGCGTAAATTTTTATCTGGAAAATTTTCCTTTCCGTTTTTTTCGAAGAAGTTTATTTATTGATTGTTCAAATAGTTTTAAGAATAAAAATTTATAGTTGAAGGAGATTTGCCGTTTATTTTATTACCACCGTGAATATTTTCTTGTTCTCCGTCTATATTGAGTTTCCAATTTTTTCTTCACTGGTCGTTAATATACACTTAAGATTTATGTGAATTGGGACATTTTCATTTTATTCCGGTTTATTTTGTTTCTACTCTGTGTGTCAAAATTCGGGTACAAATCTTTTATACATTTTTTTGTGAAATAATAGTTTGCCGGTTTATTTGAGATTCAAGGGATAATCAGACTTGGAAGTGGCCTAGCCATAATTTGTTTGATTACCTGGCAGATTTAAATCGTTTCTTTCCATTACCGTGGTACAATTCTTTTACATTTTTTTTTTGAAATAATAGTTTGCCGGTTTATTTTAGATTCAAGGGATAATCAGAATTGGAAGTGGCCTAGCCATAATTTGTTTGATTACCTGGCAGATTTAAATCGTTTCTTTCCATTTCCGTGGTACAATTCTTTTACATTTTTTTGAAATAATAGTTTGCCGGTTTATTTTAGATTCAAGGGATAATCAGACTTGGAAGTGGCCTAGCCATAATTTGTTTGATTACCTGGCAGATTTAAATCGTTTCTTTCCATTAGCGTGGTACAATTCTTTTACATTTTTTTTGAAATAATATTTTGCCGCTTTATTTTAGATTCAAGGGATAATCAGACTTGGAAGTGGCCTAGCCATAATTTGTTTGATTACCTGGCAGATTTAAATCGTTTCTTTCCTTTTCCGTGGTACAATTCTTTTACATTTTTTTTGAAATAATAGTTTGCCGGTTGTTTTTAGATTCAAGGGAAAATCAGACTTGGAAGTGGCCTAGCCATAATTTGTTTGATTACCTGGCAGATTTAAATCGTTTCTTTCCATTACCGTGGTACAATTCTTTTACATTTTTTTTGAGATAATAGTTTGCCGGTTTATTTTAGATTCAAGGGATAATCAGACTTGGAAGAGGCCTAGCCATAATTTGTTTGATTACCCGGCAGATTTAACTCGTTTTTATCAGCTCCGTGATACAATCCTTTTATAATTTTTTTAACTCGTTGGAATAATAGTTTGCCGGTTTTCTTTAAATCCAAGGGCTAATCAGACTTGGAAGTGGCCTAGCCATAATTTGTTTGATTACCCGGCAGATTTAAACCATTTTCGACTCGTGTAACAATAGTAGTTTTCCGTTGTGTTGATAACCTTGCCGGCTCTGACCGTTACGTCCGCTACGTTCTTTTCCCCGTTTTCTTTTGCTCGTACCTAGAGAAGTATCCATAAAATCGACCACAGAGTAGTAATAGCAATTTGGTAGTTAGTAGTTAAAATAGCTCAACAAGACCCCTGGAATTCGCCGTAACCTCCATCTGAGGCTATCTGGAACTCTTGACGATAAGTGTCAAGGGGCCGTGGAGCAAACCATGATAAAAATCTGGCGCCCGAGCATTCCGATTAATTATTTAACATCAAGGGTGTCCATAGTGACGTGTAGAGGTAGTAAACGCGTTACAAAAATGGCGCCCGAGCAGGGACCCGTTTGTTGATTAAACAGATACCATTTTGATTTTTTTTTATTGTTCATTTGGACAGGGACCTGTCTGTTGATAAGTAGAAACCGTTTTATTCCAGTTTTGGTGTTACCGTATTATTGCAGAGAACTGGTTGTTGATAATAGCAGGAACTGTTTGATTATTTCAGCGTATTGTTGCAGGACTGGTTATATTTTTTTACTGGGTCATTTGCAGCCGAATGGTTGATTTGAACCAGGTACCGTTATTCCCTTTTGATTCACTATTTTTCCGTACTGTTGATTTGAAAAGTGGCCGTTCTACCGGTGCTATATTTGTTTTTTCTCTTTCTTTCCTCCATTGTTGATTTGTTATTGAAGAAGGAAGTAGGGGGAGCTTGAGGAGAGTAAAAGACTAATGTCAAGAAGAAACTCCGACGATATTGGCTTGCCCGATTTGTTCGATCAGGACGAAACTGAAAAATCCGAATCCGTTTCCACAGTACCGGCCCAAGTACCGATCGTCCCTTCCGTGGAGGAAAGCTCAGACCATCGAGTAAGTTGGGTATATTTACTGAGAAACGAGGGATTGAATACCGAGCTAGCAAAGCGAAATTTATCAGTTGCTGGAACCGTTCCGGAGAAACGAAGGAGACTTGTACGATTTTTAAGGCGAGAAAATATTTCTCCGCAACCCGTTTCTGACCGATCAGATACCGTAACCGTTACAACCGCTATGGCAACTACACCGATAAATGTAAATGATTGGAGGGTATCTTTTGGAAACCCGGCCGCATTTATAGAAAGAATTGAGGAAATATGCACGGCCAAGAATGTCCAGAGGGACAATTTGCTTCCGGTGTTACCAGAATTACTGTCCGGTGAACCCGCACTATGGTACCGGAATAACCGAAGCCGATACTCCACCTGGGAAGAGTTCGAAACCGATTTCCGCATTTTCTTCTATCCGGTAAATTACGAGGAAGACTTGGAAGCAGAGATCAGCCGTCGTCTGCAGAGAAGAAATGAGTCCGCCGCAACCTATATAACAGAGCTACAAACTCTGATGCGACGCCATGGTAAGCTAACTCCCGAACAACAGTTGGCTTGGCTGTACCGCAATCTGTTGCCGGAATACCGTCTGCAAGTCCGAAAAGGGGACTTTGATGATTTTTCCACATTTTGTCAGGTGGTAAGGGAATATGAGCTCCTCAGGAAGGAACTCCAAAATGTACCCAGCCACAGTGGACCGAACCGTGGACCCGTCAGACCGCAGCCGATAGCACCAAGATATGGACCGTCTCACAACTCTACTCTTGGTCCGTCCAGAGAACCCGTCGCCAGTTCCAGCCAACCGTCACCGACCGATACTCCTCGCCGTTCGCCGCCTGATACTACTAGTCAACCGTCTGGATCATCTGTCCGTCCGATCACTTGTTTCCGTTGTGGTGAGTCTGGACATTTCCGAAATCAGTGTCCAAACCCTCAGAAAATCTTCTGTTCACGTTGCCGTAAGGAAGGAGTATTTTCCAGAGACTGTTCCTGCAGGAGACAGGAAAACTAATCCGAAGTTGTACCGAAGAGGGGCCGACACAGCTTCCGCAAATCTTTGTCTATCATACCGAACCGCTAGCAGAAATGAACGACCCCCGACCGCATGTAGACGTCGAAATTGAAAATCACAAGTTCCGGGCATTGTTGGATACCGGAGCAGCGAAATCATATATTGGTGATCAACTAGCTAAGATTTTTTCCCAAAGAAAGCAAACAACCGCCCGTCAAGGTACGAAGGCCCGTTTAGCTAACGGAAACTTAGTCTCTATCACCGACAGATATGAACTAATATGGAAGATCAATGACGTCACTATGGAGGGTTCGTTGGAGCATTTCCCTGGACTAATAACCGATATGGTATTAGGACATGATGTCCTTCGAAAGTATGATTTCCGGCTGGAGTTAGGAACCGGAAAAATATACGTGAAAAATGAAGTAGTACAGCGTTCACAATTAGCCAGTCCGCTTGGAATATTAGAGGTCGTGAACTCATACGAAAAAGAACCCTATGCGGATGTCCCAATCATCTGTAAGAAAGATACCCACCCTAGTATTGGTGGAAGAAATTGTTTCCGAAATTTGTCTGCTTTTGAAGTCTCTGCGTCTTCCCTGGTGTTAGGGGTTGACAAGGAGCAAACCGTTTCTGAAGTCTCTGCGTCTTCCCTGGTTTTAGGGGTTGACAAAGAGCAGTCCGTTCTTGAAGTCTCTGCGTCCTCCCTGGAGTTAGGGGTCGACAAGGAGCAAATTGTTTCCGAGGTCTCTGCGTCTTCCCTGGAGTTAGGGGTTGACAAAGAGCAGTCCGTTCTTGAAGTCTCTGCGTCTTCCCTGGAGTTAGGGGTCGACAAAGAACAAATTCGTTCCGAAGTCTCTGCGTCTTCCCTAGTGTTAGGGGTTGACAAGGAGCCAACCGTTTCTGTCACATCTGCGTTCTCTCTGGAAAATTTAGGGGATTACGAGAAGTATGATTATATAGGTTGTCCGCTGGATAGTATAGTTCCGTTCACAGAAAGAAACCTATCAAAAGAACAAACAGACAGATTAAGCGTCTTCCTAGACCAAGAGTTACCGAAATTTGAATCCTTGCGAGGCCCGACGTCACTAGTTGAGCATGAAATCCGTTTGCTGCAACCCCGTCCGATCAAACAAAGATACCGACCCCAGAATCCGAAAATGCAGGAAATTTGCAATACTGAAATAGACGCCATGTTGGCAGAGGGAGTGATCGAACCCTCTACAAGTCCGTGGAGTTCTCCGATAGTCATTGTAAAGAAGAAAGATGGGAAAAACCGTTTTTGTATCGATTTCCGAAAAGTTAACGAGGTAACAATGAAGGATGCTTATCCTCTTCCGTTTATTAATGCTATTCTAGATAAATTGCGTAAAGCCAAGTATATTTCCAGTTTGGATTTAAAGAGTGGATATTGGCAGGTTCCGTTAACGCCCGAAAGTAAACCTATTACCGCATTCACCGCACCGGGACGTGGATTGTTTCAATTCACGGTTCTTCCGTTTGGTTTACATTCCGCACCTGCTACCTTCCAGAGACTGGTTGATAGATTAATAGGTCCAGATCTAGATCCTTACGCTTTTGCGTATCTGGATGACATCATCGTTCTGGGAGAAACATTTGATCAACATCTGGAAAACCTGTCCGAAGTGTTCCGCCGATTACGAGGGGCCCAGCTGAAACTTAATCCGGAGAAATGTCATTTCTGTCTACCGTACATGAAATACTTAGGACATGTAATTACTGGAGATGGAATCCGTACCGATCAAGAGAAGGTAGAAAGTATTGTGAAATTTTCAGCACCGAGAAATATCCGAGAACTGAGAAGATTTTTGGGAGTTGCATCCTGGTATAGAAGATTTGTGCCTTCCTTTTCAGAAAAGGTAGCTCCGTTAACGAAATTGCTCCGTAAATCCCAGCGATGGAAGTGGGCTGAAGAACAAGAAGCCGCTTTCGCTAAAATCAAAACCTGTCTGCCGGAAGCACCCGTTTTAAGCTGTCCGGATTTTACCGTGCCGTTCACTCTGCAGACCGATGCCTCAGAATATGGTTTGGGAATAGCCCTTACCCAACAGAAAGATGGCCGCGAGCACGTGGTAGCGTATGCAAGTCGCACCCTGAGTCCTACCGAGAAAAACTACTCCGTCACCGAGAAAGAGTGTCTTGCCATTGTCTGGGGGATTGAAAAGATGCGTCCTTATTTAGAGGGCTACCATTTCACGGTTGTTACCGATCATCAATCTCTTAGATGGCTGCACTCCATATCTAGTCCGTCCGGACGTTTAGCAAGGTGGAGTATTTTTCTACAACAGTATGTACCGTAAAGGTGCTCTAAATCGTGTGGCTGATGCTTTGTCCAGAAATCCGCTACCAATGACTTCCGAAACCGATCTACCGGCTGCACTCTGTCTGACCGATATAACCGCCGAATATTCGTGGTACCGGAACAGGAAAGAAGAGGTCCTGAAGGATCCAGAGAAGTTTCCGGACTACTGCATAAAGGAAGACCGGCTATACCGTCATTTCTGGGACATCAACGATTTCAGGGAACCAGAAATGTCCGATCCATGGAAACTGTGCATCGCAAAACCTGACCGAACCCGAATCTTTCAGGAAAACCATGATGCTCCAAACGCCGGACATCTAGGGATAGCGAAAACCATCAACCGTATTGCGAGACTGTACTATTGGCCAGGAATGTTCAGGGACATCACCAAATACGTAAGGAGATGTCTGCAATGTCAAAAGTACAAACCATCTCAACAAAAGCTCCCAGGGAAGATGCAACCATCCGCAAACCGGCAACCATGGGAAACCGTTAGCTCGGATATAATTGGACCGTTACCCAGAAGTAAAAAAGGGAACTGTTATATCATTATGTCTCAAGACCGATTCACTAAATGGGTACAATGTAAACCGTTAAGGAATGCTACTGCCAGTAGCATAAGTACCGCTTTTTACGAGGAAATATTAACGATATTTGGATGCCCCCGGACCGTACTGACCGACAATGGAACTCAGTATGACAGTAAGCTGTTCAAGAATATGCTGAGAGGGTTGGGAATCCGACACCGTTTTACTCCGCCGTATACACCGCAAGCGAATCCAGTAGAACGAGCCAACCGCACCCTGAAAACAATGATTGCGCAATATTGCGAAACAGATCACCGAGACTGGGATGTAAGGTTGCCGGACTTGAAGTTTGCAATGAATAACTCAAGACACGACTCGACTGGATTCACACCTGCCTTCCTAAATTTTGGGAGAGAACCCGAGACACCGAAATCCTTCCGAAAAGAGGCTGGAAAGGATACCGAGGGAAGTCTAGAAGAAGACGCCGGAGTGGACGACCCTACCGAAGAAGATCCGAAGCCGCATCTCTTGCGAGTAGAAAAATTGCGAGAGTGCTTCGACCTCGTTCGCCTGAACCTGTCTCGAGCATTTACCAGCCAAAGTCGTAATTATAATCTGCGCCGTCGAGACTGGAAATGCACTATAGGAGATAAAGTTATGAAGAAGGAGCATACACTATCCTCCGCCGTGGATCATGTCGCCGCGAAACTCTCCCCGAAGTATTCCGGACCGTATGAAGTCATACGTGTCATCTCCCCGGTTGTATATGACTTGCGGGACGAAAAAGGAAAACGGTGTAATCGTGTACATGTTAAAGATTTAAAACCCGCCCATGAGTAAAAAGTACTGTTTTTTTATCCATAGAATGGACGACCGAGCCCTACCACCGCCGTTGATTCCGCTAGGCCCCGATAGGACAGAAATGATTGACCTGACCGCCGACAGCACTCCCCCGGGCTCCCCGCTGTCAATCATTGACCTCTTCGATGAGGACGATTGGTGGCGTTGGAACGAGGATGCCACGTCCCGAGAATTCGAGGAGGCATTCGATGAGACTTTTGGTCTTACACCGTATAGTCCCGGGCACACACCCCCAAGGTCGCCGACTCCACCCGCCCCGGGGGTGTATACCGAGAAGCTCTTGGTATGCACCCTCTATGAACGAGAGACCAACGTCCCCGAAGACCAGGGAGAGAATAGAGAACAGGTGGAGGTGCGGGAGAAGATCTCCCAATATACCACTGGGGTGTACCACTCCTATACACCCCTCGAGCATGACCCTCCACGTCCGCCGTCCCAGGTACCGTGGGAAATGCTGGAGCCGGCAACTCCCTCAATTTTCCCGGACACAGGGTCCTCTGATATGGACCTGAGGATGAGAGGCTGGGAAGTCATGGACTTCGCCGCTGCGACACCCCGGTCCCAACCGTGGCCAAAACTCTGGGCTGAGAGGGCCCAATGTCTACGGCCAAAGGGATCAGACCCCAACAAATGGTATCGGGCGAGGATTCACGACCGGCAGGGGCAAAGGGTCTCTGTGATGATTCCGCCGATGCCATAAGCTCCGCCGTGCAACGGCTTACTTAAGTTAGAATGTAAGACTGGTTACTGGAATTTCCGTTTTTTCTGTTCTCCGAATTTTCATTGACCGTTAACCTTCTGTTTTTTTGTAATAGATGCAGGACGTGCTAGTATTGACAGATCCAAGTAGCCTCCAATTGGAAGCCACCAGTGATCCAGACGTTACAGATCCCATCCCCATCAGCGACAGACGGAGGATATGGAGTTCGGGCAACATTCCAGCAATGATCCGGACCATGGAAGGGATGTTGTATCATCGACCGTATCCCCAACAGCAACCGCCAGAAACCGACATGCCACGCAGACCAAAGAAACCTAGGAAGTTCATCACCCTGACGGACGACCTCTGTTGGAGGTGTGGAACCTCAGGTCACCGCCGGGAAAGCTGCAGCCGACCATACATTTTGTTTTGTTCCCGCTGTGGACAAGTGGAACGGATGTCCCGAGATTGCCCTTGTGATAGACACGGCCCCCGTAGCCGATCGGTGGCAGTACAAGCCCACCTGGTCGCCCGTGCCAACCAACCCCGACGAACACAGGACACTGCCACCCAATGCAGCCTCGATGCCGAGCGATCTTTCCCCAGCCTGGAACGCTGCTCCAGGTCATACCGACGTCAGTCTTCCCGTGGAAGAGGACCTCGCCTTCCAGACCCCTCCATCCGACGACGACGTTCCATGTGAAGAGGCCGCTACATCCTGGATCTCCGTTAACTGGACATTTAGTATTTTTTTTTGTTTTCTGTATATAGATAGTGAGATGTAATGTGGAAAAAAAAATGTAATGACCGAAAGTTGCACTTTCGTTCATTAATTTTTTTTTACCGAAGAAAAGGGGGTGTGTAACGAGTTATTTTTGGTGTCACTCATTTAAGGTTTAATTTTATTGTTTTTTTTTTCCCGTAACTATATAACTCGTTACTTATTTTCCGAATAGATTTTTTTTATATTACCGTTATATTTTTAAGTATTAGTCCGGAGGTACACAATTTCAAATTCTATCAAATTTAGTAGTTTCAACAATTTAAAATTTTCTAACCAAAAAGGACGTCTGGTATATATACCTTTGAATCAATTCCGAAAGACATTCAGTATATGGCAAACTTTTTGTTAAACATAAATAAAGTTTAACATCTATAATGAGAATATAAAAATGAAGATTTTGAAATTTTCGAGAGAGTGATCGGGAGTAATTAGTTGAGAGTAGAAAGAAGAGATCGAAACCGAAACGAGCTTCCGCGTGTTTTTTTTTCCGTAAAGATAGTGTTCGGAGTATTGGAAAGTGTGAACTCCGGGATACAGTGTGTGATTTTGAAAGGTAAAAATATTTTATTAATACACTTTAAAATTCGAAATTGTCGTACCGCCGTTGAGATAGTTTACGCAGCGTAAATTTTTATCTGGAAAATTTTCCTTTCCGTTTTTTTCGAAGAAGTTTATTTATTGATTGTTCAAATAGTTTTAAGAATAAAAATTTATAGTTGAAGGAGATTTGCCGTTTATTTTATTACCACCGTGAATATTTTCTTGTTCTCCGTCTATATTGAGTTTCCAATTTTTTCTTCACTGGTCGTTAATATACACTTAAGATTTATGTGAATTGGGACATTTTCATTTTATTCCGGTTTATTTTGTTTCTACTCTGTGTGTCAAAATTCGGGTACAAATCTTTTATACATTTTTTTGTGAAATAATAGAAATAATTTGTTTGATTACCTGGCAGATTTAAATCCTTTCTTTCCATTACCGTGGTACAATCCTTTTATAATTTTTTTAACTCGTTGGAATAATAGTTTGCCGGTTTTCTTTAAATCCAAGGGCCAATCAGACTTGGAAGTGGCCTAGCCATAATTTGTTTGATTACCTGGCAGATTTAAATCGTTTCTTTCCATTCCCGTGGTACAATTCTTTTACATTTTTTTGAAATAATAGTTTACCGGTTTATTTTAGATTCAAGGGATAATCAGACTTGGAAGTGGCCTAGCCATAATTTGTTCGATTACCCGGCAGATTTAACTTGTTTTTATCAGCTCCGTGATACAATCCTTTTATAATTTTTTTAACTCGTTGGAATAATAGTTTGCCGGTTTTCTTTAAATCCAAGGGCTAATCAGACTTGGAAGTGGCCTAGCCATAATTTGTTTGATTACCTGGCAGATTTAAATCGTTTCTTTCCATTCCCGTGGTACAATTCTTTTACATTTTTTTGAAATAATAGTTTGCCGGTTTATTTTAGATTTAAGGGATAATCAGACTTGGAAGTGGCCTAGCCATAATTTGTTTGATTACCTGGCAGATTTAAATCGTTTCTTTCCATTACCGTGGTACAATTCTTTTACATTTTTTTTGAAATAATAGTTTGCCGCTTTATTTTAGATTCAAGGGATAATCAGACTTGGAAGTGGCCTAGCCATAATTTGTTTGATTACCTGGCAGATTTAAATCGTTTCTTTCCTTTTCCGTGGTACAATTCTTTTACATTTTTTTTGAAATAATAGTTTGCCGGTTGATTTTAGATTCAAGGGATAATCAGACTTGGAAGTGGCCTAGCCATAATTTGTTTGATTACCTGGCAGATTTAAATCGTTTCTTTCCATTACCGTGGTACAATTCTTTTACATTTTTTTTGAAATAATAGTTTGCCGGTTTATTTTAGATTCAAGGGATAATCAGACTTGAAAGTGGCCTAGCCATAATTTGTTTGATTACCCGGCAGATTTAACTCGTTTTTATCAGCTCCGTGATACAATCCTTTTATAATTTTTTTAACTCGTTGGAATAATAGTCGCCGGTTTTCTTTAAATCCAAGGGCTAATCAGACTTGGAAGTGGCCTAGCCATAATTTGTTTGATTACCCGGCAGATTTAAACCATTTTCGACTCGTGTAACAATAGTAGTTTTCCGTTGTGTTGATAACCTTGCCGGCATTGACCGTTACGTCCGCTACGTTCTTTTCCCCGTTTTCTTTTGCTCGTACCTAGAGAACTATCCATAAAATCGACCACAGAGTAGTAATAGCAATTTGGTAGTTAGTAGTTAAAATAGCTCAACAAGACCCCTGGAATTCGCCGTAACCTCCATCTGAGGCTATCTGGAACTCTTGACGATAAGTGTCAAGGGGCCGTGGAGCAAACCACGATAAAAATCTGGCGCCCGAGCATTCCGATTAATTATTTAACATCAAGGGTGTCCATAGTGACGTGTAGAGGTAGTAAACGCGTTACAAAGTTCAGATTCCAAAAAATGTCGAATGGATGTATGAGGATATGCTTGTAGATATGCTAAAGTATTAATTACATTGTCATCAGTTTGTCCTAGATGTTTCTACTTTGGCTTTCTCACTGGGAAAAGAACCATTGCGTAATTCTTGTTCCACATATCTAAATGTATCTTTACCAGGTAGTCAGCGATTGGGATAACGAGCTCTGTATAAATATCTAGCTCTTCACATTCACCATAAATAAGAAGCATATCAACATATTCACTAGCCGTATAAAGAAAAGGCATGTTGAATTACCGTTTCACAACTTAAAAATAACTATTCTGACAGTTATTGGCACTTTTGTCATTATCATGGCAAACTTGACAATATTCAGTCTTTTTTATAAGATTTGCTATGCTACTTTTTAATAGATATTTAATAGGTAAACAAGTTTTTGTGGAAAAAACACAATTCTATGTAATTTTACTCCATGACATACAGGTCGTTTCATTATTAACTCTCAAGTATTATTAAAAATTATAATATTGGTTTGTCTTAATCATTACGTACGAACGTAAGATTGCCGAAAATTACAGGGGATTCAATTATAATTTTTTTAACTCACAATCCTTTAAGTACCTGTAGCTCTTGAATTAATCACTTTAGAGCCCAAGTGTGCTAGTTAGTTGGAATTGTTTTATCGGGAGGAACACAGAAAGGCACAAATATACAGGTTGTCCAGTTAATAATTTTGAATGCGACGTCACGTGACCAAAAACAAATACCTCATTGGGTACACAATAACAAGAAAAGATGCAACATTTGCTTTAATTTATACCCCCAAAATTATAATTATCTACTACTACCCAATTCTGATATATTACTTGTCTTAATCGTCGTGGGACACCCTGTATATTCATGTAACAGAATTTACATCTTGAATACATATAAAATTAGATATATCCAATATATAAAACATTTTATAATATAAATATTGAGAATATAATATATAACAAAATTTACAAAGATTTTGTTACATAAATACTACGTAAAAAATATATAAATGGTTTATATAAAAATCGTTCCTCCTCTGTTATGTATTTTTATGTGATATATACATTTGTTTTTGCTGGGATGTAATCTTCTAGTTTCTTTATTTTTTTCTTATATCTGTATATCCTTTATAGCACAGTTTCTGGGAATACAAGTTTCTGGGATATAGTTTTCCTGAAGTACCTACCCACCTCCTTGGAGTAGTTCCCGGGAGCATAGATTTTCTGAAGTACCTTTAGTTTCCCAAAGCATAATTTTCTGGAGTACCTTTAGCTTCTTTGGAACACAGCAGTGCAGCGACGCACTAGTCTATTTTAGAAGAGTGTTCAAATTCTCTCCGTTGAGTGCTTCTTTAAAAATTGTATACCTATACAATTTTTTTCTGAAGGTAGAAAAAACCAGTTCTATCCGTTCAACTCATCAAGAATAGAAGGTTGTATCACTCTATAAATCGCATTTTTTTTCAATTGTTATAAAATTTTGACGACCATTTGTATAATCTTAGGCGTTACTAACAACGGTTAAAAGTTAAACACGTTGGAGCGCCAATGAAACAAAATAATATGACAGCCAATGAAACGTTAATAAATTTGAGTGCTATAAGACTTAAAAAAAATGATGGAAAAAATAAAGTAGGTTCTCACCAAACTGATTTATTATTTGGAGATAACAAAGCTAGTTCTGAGGGCTTTGTTATCTGATGGAAATTAAGAAACGAGAATAGTTTAGAAAAGGAAAGAAATTTAAGGGCGCCACTAATTTTGTTTCCTAAAACAAAATTAGAAAAAAAATCAAATAATTAAAATCAGCTAACTTTTAACTGTTGCAATCTACCCAAAAATAATTAAGTTAATGGAAATGAAAACTGTTGGTGGAGGTTTAATAAATAAAACTTTCACAAAAAAAATTAATATGGATAAGCGTTACTAACCTTTTTTTAGTTTTAGTTATTTTTTTGTACACGTTCGTTCAAATTTATATCAATATAGTTATCCATATTAATTTTTTTTGTGAAAGTTTTATTTATTAAACCTCCACCAACAGTGTTCATTTCCATTAACTTAATTATTTTTGGGTAGATTGCAACAGTTAAAAGTTAGCTGATTTTAATTATTTGATTTTTTTTCTAATTTTGTTTTAGGAAACAAAATTAGTGGCGCCCTTAAATTTCTTTCCTTTTCTAAACTATTCTCGTTTCTTAATTTCCATCAGATAACAAAGCCCTGAGAACTAGCTTTGTTATCTCCAAATAATAAATCAGTTTGGTAAGAACCTACATTATATTTTCCATCATTTTTTTTAAGTCTTATAGCACTCAAATTTATTAATGTTTCATTGGCTATCATATTATTTTGTGTCATTGGCGCTCCAACGTGTTTAACTTTTAACCGTTGTTGTCTACTCTTAAAAATTTTATAGCTAAAAATTTTTTCTTTTCCTGCTTTTTGGGGGAATTTACTTTAATTTACTTTAATGTTCACATTAACTTTTTTTAACTTTCTTTCTTTATTATTTATAACTGGTGGTTTGGTTTAGTAAGTATCTCTATCATTATCTGCAAAGAATACACTTTGGTGTATTTTTTGTTATCTGAAAAATTTATTGTATCGAGAAAAAGTGTAAGGCTTAAGGATTCGTACATTCAGTAATTAGCGTATCAATTTATCAACTCATTTATCGTTATCGTGACCTTCAGTCGAAACACATTTTAATAGTTTGCTGTGGATTTGCTTCCAATTTTTTTTGGGTAATTAGAGTTTTAATTACAGTCACTCTATTTCCTATATAAAATTTAATCTAAATAATTTGTTAAGATGTCTTTGCCTTACAAATTGAAGGTCGAATATTTATTAAGCCATGAATTAGAACATGAATTAGCTTATCGTAATGTCGAAGTATTGCCGACAGTGGCAGAGCGTAGAAAATTGTTAGGGGGTATTTTAGCTCAAGAAACATCCGGGCGAAGTTCTATTTTGTTAGGGGATTGTCACTTAAATTTCGAGAAAGAAGTTAGCGGTATAGAGTTAACTGTAACTGACTGGAAAAAAAAATTCTGAATTTGTAGGATCAGAAAGAGATCATGAATATCTTAGATTAACTTGTAGGTTGGCTCATGTAAGTAATCGGGTTTCTCGTTTATCATGTAACAATGAAGTTGAGGAAAACACAAAAAAACAATTTGCTACT
Organism: Lochmaea capreae; assembly: GCA_949126875.1. Lineage (NCBI taxonomy): Eukaryota > Metazoa > Arthropoda > Insecta > Coleoptera > Chrysomelidae > Lochmaea > Lochmaea capreae. Next base: position 22,448,290 of record OX421409.1, on the reverse strand, counting down.
CAGATTTTGTTGTTAGAGGGTGAACTTGATGGTAAATTATCTGGCAATGTTCAGGCTCATTCAACTCCCGTGAGTCAAAATCAAAGTTTTACTTTTTCTAAACCAGTACCTATCTATAAATGGGGTTTACATTTTTCAGAAATTTCTGAAAATGAAACTCTGGCAGGTTTTTTAGAACGTGTAGAGTGCTTAAAAATTTCTCGGGGTGTAACTGATAATGAATTATTTTCTAGTGCAGCAGATCTCTTCATTGATCAAGGATTTTATTGGTATTTAAATAATAGAAGCAATTTCAAAATTGGTCAGATTTCTTACCTTATAATTACCAGGATTATTAGATGAAATTAAAAATAGAAAACAAAATCATAATGAAAAAAGTAACTTTATATATCAATTCAATGTGTAGTCTTTTTAATCGTTTGGAAATAAAACATGAATCTTCTAAGATAAGGATAATTAAAAGAAATTTACTTCCTAATTAGGTATGTACAACCACTGGCTTTATTAGATATCAATAGTATCGAAGAATTAACTGATGAATGTAAAAAGTTAGAAGAATCTTTTGCTTACTCACAACAATCACATAACACAAGTTTTGGTTCAAGAAAACCAAAAATTTATTTAGAACCTCAATTAAGTAATACCTTTACCTCCCCTTATCATTCTAGAAATATCAATAATTCTAGACAAGTTGCTACAGTAACTTCACATAAAGCTTGCTGGAATTGTGGTGAACACAATCATTTTTATCCTCAATGTAAATATGCATTGAAAGTGTTTTGTTATGGATGTGGGAGTCCAGGTTTTGTTAAATCTAAATGTCCAAAGTGTTCAAAAAACGAACAAGGCGGTCAGGTCCATGCTTTGGTGACTCATACCGCTTCTCAAAATCCTGTAGGAAACACAAATCCAAAGCAAAACAAGTCAAAAAAACAGACAAGTTCAAGAACAATTTCCGAAACATCACCTTCTACCAGCAACCAATATGTGAAAATTATTCTTTATCTAATTTATCTAATAACTCTAATAAAATTAACGTATCTTATTTCAATAAGAATGATTGGGTAGCTTGGTTAAAAATAGTACGAAATTTTCACAAGCAAAATAATTTAGTTAAATTACAAGAAACTTTCATTACAGAATTATCTAATAATTTCTCTTTAGACTCGTTATACCGTAAATATAATGACAATAGACCATATGTGGATATTATTATTTTTGGGAAAACATTTTCTTGTTTGATTGATACAGGTAGTAATTTGAGTGTTTTTGGTTCTCTAGGTCTTGAGTTTGTTAAAAATTTGTCTATACCTATTTCTGATACCGAACAATTTCAAGTATCGACTGCTAATGGTACTTATCATGATGTAGGTGGTTTTGTAGAAACTTATGTCACAGTAGATAAGTTATCTCGGATTTTGAAATTTTACCTTCCACCTTCAGTTACTCAAACGGTTATCTTGGGAATGGATTTTTTAAAGACATTCAATATCAAGATAGATTTTTCTAAATTGACTATGAATTTAAATGCCTTATCTTTAAATGTAATTAACAAAGTTAAAGATGTCACTACTTTAACATACGATGAAAAAATTAAACTTGATGTTTTATCGAAAAATTTAAACAGATTAGTCCTAAGGATAAAATTGGTAGAACCCATATCTTAGAGCATTATATCGATACAGGAGATTCTCCTCCTCTTAAAATAAAACAGTATCCATTACCTCAAGCTATGGAGGTTCATGTAAATAATGAAATTGATAATTTATTAAAATTAAGGGTTATAGAACCAAGTAAATCACCATATTGTTCTCCTATCTGTTTAACTCATAAACCTGATGGCAGTATAAGATTACTTCTTGACGCCAGATATTTGAACAAACAAACAAAAGCAGATTCATATATGATTCCAAATATTGAGGTAATACTTAGTCAACTTTTAGGGATAGACGATATATATCTAGTATCGATTTAAAACATGCTTTCTATCAAATTCCTTTAGAAATGTCTTCTCGTCCAAAAACGGCTTTTGCTATTCGTTCTAGAGGTTTATTTCAATTTACTAGTACACCATTTGGATTGATTTCAAGTCCAGCTTCAATGTCACGTTTAATGGATATGGTAATAGGTCCATCTTTAGAACCGTATTGTTTTTATTATCTAGATGATATAATAGTTTGTACATCTCAGTTTGATAAGCATTTGGAAATATTATTAACTAATGTTTATGAGAAATTAAAAGAGGCAAATCTAACGATTAATATAGATAAATGTCATATTTGTCGTCCCTCTCTGCGTTATCTAGGTTATACTTTGGATGAAAACGAGTTAAGTATTGATGGAGAAAAAACAAAAGCCATTAGTAATTATCCAGTACCAAAAACTACAACAGAGGTACGTAGATTTTTAGGGGTAGTATCATATTATCGGCGTTTTTTAAATAATTTATTAACATTATCTGCTCCTATTTCTGATCTTTTATCTAATAGGAAAAAACATCAACCAATAAGTTGGACTTCGGAATTTCAAAAGGCTTTCGAGGACATTAAAACTATCTTAACTACCGCTCCTGTTCTTTGTAGTCCTGATTTTAACAAATCATTTTATCTCATGTGTGATGCAAGTGACGTACAGTAGAAACGGTGGAGCTTTACCATCACGTGACTGTTACTATACGTATATACGTATACGTATATACGTATAGTAACGTATAGTAAAGTATATATGTATACGTATATACGTATAGTATCGTATAGTACGTATAGTAACGTATATACTTATACGTATATACGTATGGTAACAGTCACGTGATGGTAAAGCTCCACCGTTTCTACTGTAGGTATTGGAAGTGTGCTTTTTCAGTTAGAGGATGGATTGGAACATCCAGTTGCTTATTATAGTGAAAAATTAAATAAGTGTCAAAAGAAATACACAACTACTAAGAAGGCGCTCAATCAATTGATCATTTTCGTTATTATCTTCTAGGACGACATTTTACTGTCATCACTGATCACTCCTCCCTTATTTGGTTGAATAATATGAAAAAGCCATCACCACGATTAGCTAGGTGGATTCTTCAGCTATCGCAATATAATTTCTCCATTGTTCATCGTAGAGCAACAGGCACTGTTCCTGCTGATTTTTTATCTAGATTGCCTGAAATTACCGTCTTAAATTTATCTTTGCTAAAACCTGATAATTGGTATAAAAATATGATTATCAAGGTTCAATCAAATCCAGATAGTTATCCAAGTTTTGAAGTGGAAAATAATATTCTGTACAAACATATCTTTAATAAATATGCCAATATTTGTAATCTAACTGATTGGAAAATTGTAGTTCCAACAGAAAATAGACTTGAATTATTATCTAAATTTCATGATGATCCTACCGCAGCTCATTTTGGAGTTTATAAAACTTTGGAAAGAATCTCAGAATTGTATGATTGGCCTAGAATGAGACAGAGTGTGCAAAAATGTGTTAGGCGTTGTGAAATTTGTGCTGCCTGTAAACCTACAAATTTACCACAAGCTGGCCTCATGGGTAAATATCGGAATATAGAGTTTCCTTTTCAATTAATTTCCTGTGATTTAATAGGTCCATATCCGAGATCTCGTCAGGAAATACTTGTACGTTGGTAATAGTAGATTTCTTCACCAAATTTGTTTTAATTCAACCTTTAAAACAAGCTACCTCTTCTGCTATTGTGAAATTTATTGAAAATAATGTGTTTCTAATTTTTGGGATTCCTCAAATAGTAGCAGTCGATAATGGAAAACAATTTACTAGTCAGTTATTTAAAAATTTAATGTCTAAATATCAATTCCAAAGTATTTGGTTACATAAAGCTTACATAAAAACAAGTAACCGTTATAATCTTCGTAAACGCAATATCAAATTCCATGTAGGTGATCATGTTTGGAAAAAGAATTATCAAAAATCAGATACAGCTCAATTTATTTCTGCAAAATTGATGCCTTAATATATACATTGTACTGTTAACCGTGTAATATCTCCTTTGGTTTATGAACTTAAAGATAGTAATGGCAAAAATATAGGATGATGGCATGTTAAAGATCTTAAAGAATATAACTTATCTACTGATGATTCAAGTGACACTACTGATGACGACAATAATCCCGATTTCGTATCTTCTGATAGTGAATAATTATTTGTTAGATGAACACATTTTTACCTGTTCTTTTAAATAAAAGTATCTTTATTTTATATTTTTCTATGTGTATGCTGTGCATCGAGTAAAAAAATATATCTTTGCAAAATTAATTTTTTTTAAATTTTTTATCTTGTAGAATACTAGAAATTTGAAAGTATTAAGAAATTGATATTTATTTTTGATTATTAAATTAGAGGTATGTGATGATGAAATTAGTTTCTCTGAAATTTAAAGTTCCATAGCATGTATCTGATTTGAAAACTCATCTTTTCAGTTGAAATGTGTGGTTACACATACTGAAATATCTTACCTTATCTCATCTTTTTTTTCAGTTGAATTGTGTAGAGTTACACAAACTGAAATACCGTACCTTGTCTTTTTCAGTTGAATTGTGTCAATTGACACAAACTGAAATAACTTATCTTACCTATGGTTTTTGTGTGCTACATAATGCACACGAAAATGTATGTTTATCTTATCGTATCTTTGTGATATATATTAACTATATGTTATAAGGCCATTTAGATATAGCAAAAAGTACACATATAACCACACTTTTCATTTGTAGATTATTATACTTTTTCCCCATATGTCACATATACTGTCAGCTAAAATAATAATATAAGTTACGTTCTTACATATTGGCGACGAGCAGTGAAATAAACCCACGAAGTGCTATTTTTTTTAGTGTTTTCTGAACAATACAGTACCTATATTGTTTTTATTAACGATGGCTGAAGCAGCACAAGTAATCGTTAGAGGTCAAATCGGGAGCCTGCCCGAATACACAAAACACATTGATTGGTGCGCATATCAAGAAAGGATGGATCAGTATTTTTTGGCAAACTACATTGAAAATGACAGGAAGGTCGCAGTATTAATCACAGAAATTGGGGACGAAGTTTATGATGTTCTGAAGGGGCTCTGCGATACTGTTCTTCCTAAAGATAAGTCCTACGAAGACTTGTATAGAATACTGAGAGAGCAGTTCACTAAAAAAGTATCAGTAGTAGAGAGAGATTGGAATTTTATGACCTTAAGCAAGCTGAAAATGAACAGGTAAAGGATTTCTACGTTAAGCTTAAAAACAAGGCGATAGAATTCAAGTTTGGGAATAGCTTGAATGAAGTTTTAAAAGATCGATTTGTGTCTGGTCTGAGAAGGGGCCCAGTGCTAGAGCGAGTGTGTGAAGAGGAGCATACGGCTACACTTCAGACAATTGTGGAAGTGGCCCTTAAGAAAGAAGCTGCTCAGATGCAATCAAGAAATATAACCGATGTAAATGCCCTTAGTATACATAAAAAAAAGCACCAGTGCCTGGTAATCATTCTAGTAAGCCGATGGAAAGACAACGACGTGAACAATCGGAGGAGTCGCGAAGAGTTGGAGCTAAATGCAATAGCTGTGGCAATGGTGGCCTCAATTTTAAAACATGCAAGTACAGAAAGTATGCTTGTAGAAAGTGCAAGAAGGTTGGACACCTAGCTAAGGTATGCGTAGATACTAATTTTGTTGAACTTTCAAATGATAGTCATAATGTCAGCTCAAATGAGTTAGATTTCGTAGAAATGTATTTTGTAACTCTAAACCAGTACGTCAAACCTATTAAGGTGAATATGTTAATTGAAAATAAGCCCTTACTAATGGAATTAGACTCAGGGGCAGGAATATCTGTCATACCGGAAGCCATATATTTGAGTAATTTCAAACATTGTGAAATAAAAAATACTCAGCTGAGATTAAAAACTTATGATGGTAACATCATAACACCAGTAGGTGAAATTTTTGTTAATGCTCAGTATGGAGATATGTCGGCCCGCTGCAGGCTTATTATAAGTAAGAACGGTTCTACACCGTTGTTAGGTAGGGACTTGATGAATATTTTTAAATTTCAAATAAAGCCTGAAATGGGAAACATAAATAATATTCATGCTGTTAGCAGTTTAGATAAATTATTAGAAGAATATAAAAACTTATTTGATGATAGTTTAAGTCATTATAAATTGGAAAAAATTGAGTTAAGGGTTGACCCAAATTGTAAACCTATTTACTGCAAACCACGGACAGTGCCTTTTTCTTTTAAAGAGGTTTTAAATAAGGAGCTTGATGACTTAGAGAAAAGAGGGGTAATCGAGCTTGTTGAGAATGCTGATTGGGCTACGCCGTTGGTACTGGTGGTTAAGGACAATGGTAAAATACGGGTCTGTGCACACTATAAGGTAACAGTAAATAAAGTGATGCAAGATTTTAAGCATCCTCTTTCTCGCATAGTGGAACTTTTTGCAGCCCTACAAGGGGGCGAACATTTTACAAAGTTAGATTTGTCCAGCGCTTATAACCAGTTAGAATTAACAGAGGACACAAAGCAATTGTTATGTTGGAGTACGCACCGAGTAATTTATAAACCAAATAGATTACCTTATGCCACTAAACCAGCCTGTATTATATTTCAGAAAACGATGGAAAAGGTTTTGTTAGGTATTCCGGGTGTAATTAACTTTTTAGACGATATTGTCGTTACGGGCAGTAGCAGGGAGGAACATTTAACTAATCTAGAATTAGTGTTTCTTAAGCTTTATAAAGCGGGATTTAAATTGAATCTAAAAAAATGTCAGTTTTTTGAAACCGAAATTAGATATTTGGGCCATATCATTAACAAGGACGGGTTACACAAAGATCCCGATAAAATTAAAGCGGTAATGGAGTGTCAGCAGCCGACAAATATTTCAGATGTCAGAGCCTATACGGGATTGGTAAATTATTATGGCCGTTTTGCCCCAAATTTATCTTCAGTTATGGATCCATTATAAAAGCTATTACGTGATGAGACAATTTTTAAGTGGTCTTCAGAATGTGAGGAAGCTTTCTTAAAATCAAAACAGCTTATTTGCTCAGACATTAGCCTCGCACATTTTGATCATGAAGTCACCTTAAAATTAGTCTGTGACGCATCTCAGGTAGGTTTAGGAGCGGTTCTTCTTCATGTTTACAGTGATGGTACGGAAAAACCTATAAGTTTTGCTTCTCGATTATTGAACAGAGATGAGGCCAAATACTCGGTGATACATAAAGAGGCGTTAGCCATATACTGGGGGGTAAAAAAATTTTACCAATACCTCATGGGTAAACATTTTATTCTATGTTCTGACCATAAGCCTCTTATCGCTTTGTATGGGGAAAGCAAAGGAATACCGCAGATGGCCGCAGGGAGACTACAAAGGTGGGCTTTGTTTTTAAGTGGATTCAAGTACACTTTTAAACATATTAAAGGTTTGGAAAATGGAGCTGATGGTTTTTCGCGCATTCCATTGAAGACAACGGAAAATTCAGAAACTGAATTAGATTACTTCAATTTTTTAGTGGAGGATAATATTCCTGTTAGCTCTTCGGATATAAAAAAAGAAATTCGTGCAAATGTAATCCTTAGTACGGTTTATCGATATGTCAGAGATGGATGACCAATAGATATACCAGATGAATTGAAACCGTTTTCTCGGAGATCTTTAGAACTTAGCATAGACAATGATATTTTAATGTGGGGAGATAGAGTTATTATACCCCCTAAATTTCGGGAGCAATTGTTACGAGAATTACATGGAGCTCATAATGGGGTCGTACGTTTGAAGTCATTAGCAAGACAATATCTTTGGTGGCCGGGGCTAGATTCTGAAATAGAAAATTTTGTTAAAACCTGCAACGCTTTTCAGGAAAATTCAGTAAACCCTCCAAAAGCTTCTTTAATTAAATTCCAAGAAGGTAATCATGTGTTCGATAGGATACATATTGACTTCCTCGGTCCTTTTCATGGTAAAACTTATTTAATTATTACGGACGCCTACTGTAAGTGGCCGGAAATTTATGAAATGTCGAAAATTGACTCTAGTCACACAATAGACAAACTAAGAGATTGTTTTGCTACGTATGGGTTACCAAACACTATTATCTCAGATAATGGTACACAGTTCAATGCACAAGAATTCAAAACATTTTGTAAAAATAATGGTATTTCACACGTTACAACCGCCCCTTACCATCCCTACCAACGGTGCAGCCCAAAATTCGGTGAAATCTTTCAAATATGCACTAAATAAAATGTTAAGCGAGGAACTCTCAAATAAAAACATGAACACCCTCATAAGCAAGTATCTTTTTTCATACCGGAATACACCGTATTGTACTACCAATCAAGCACCATCAAAACTAATGTTTGGTAGAAAAATTAAAACTCGCTTTGATTTCCTAACAAGCTCTGAAGCTTTTAAGGCCGGGAAAGACAAATTAAATTTCATAAAGGCAACCGTGTTCTGAAGTTAGAGGTGGGAGAAGTAGTTTATACCAAAGACTACCGTAATACCAAACCAAACTGGACTAAAGCAGTTATTATTGACAAAATTGGTTCACAACATTTTTTTTGTTCGCCTGTAAACAATAAAGATCTTGTGTGGAAGAGGCATTTGGATCAGATCCTCAAAGTGGGACAATTTTATGAACAAGAAGGTAATGTGCTAGCTTCCCCACAAAATCTTGAAAAACCTTTTGAAATATGTCCAAGCATAAGTGCGCGATCAATACCAGAGACTTCTGGTAGTGAAGTGTCAAACGAAATAATACTGTCGGTATGTTCCGAAAACCCATCGATGACAAGTGAAGGGGACGGTGTTCCTAATTCAATAAATGAGTCTGTTTCAGCTGAGTTAAAAACTCCTTTTAAAGCAAATGTTACTCCTAATATTCGAGATAGGCCTCGTAGGCAAATTAAACCGCCAGACCGTTTAAATTTATAAATGTTAGCTAGGTGTGGAGGAATGTGATATATATTAACTATATGTTATAAGGCCATTTAGATATAGCAAAAACTACACATATAACCACACTTTTTATATGTAGATTATTATACTTTTTCCCCATATGTCACATATACTGTCAGCTAAAATATTAATATGAGTTACGTTCTTACTTCGAGTTTTATTAATAGCACCAGCTGCACTGGCATGTAATATCAATATATTACAATCTTGTGTCACAGAAGACATGTTTCTTATGTCAAAGTGGACATGTAACTAGTGTCTCACCAGACATTTATTGTATCTTATCTTAACATGCAAAATGTAGTTAGCGATTACTCTTAACTCTTATTGCACAACAGCATATAAAAAAATCTTTCTATGTTTCTCAACAGTAGTTGGAATTTTAACTTAAAATTTTTATCTTTATCTTTCCTGATTGATAGATTCCTAATGAATCCAGTTCATTGTGAGGGATTATAATTTTAGTGTTCAGACTTCTAAATGGTTATCTATATCTAACAAATAGTTATTTTCACTATTTAATATTCCCATATTTATCGTGATATTCTATACCTTAACGGAGAAAAATATATTTTCTTTAACTTAGAGTTGAGGGAATTAGGGAAAATTGAACAAATAAGTTTGGAGTTTGTTACCTCACCATTGGAATGACATATGGTTGATACATATGTTAGTGCAGTATTTGTATTTTCTCTAAAATAATTTTTACTTTTCTCTCGTTGCCTTAGAGGATTCTTATGAGTTTTTATTGTTATTTACTACGACAACATAATATAAAATGTTTTTTTTTAAATATCTTTACCTGACTATGACATACCTATATATTCTATAGTAGAATATCTATCTATCTATACATCGAAAACACATTACCTATGTTTATGAACATGAAAAATCAAGAACTAACGGAAGAATAATACAAATAAGTTTGGAGTTTGTTACCTCACCTTTAGATTATGACATATGGTAATTACATATGTTAGTGTAGGAATAATCGTCCATTCCTCTGTATTTGTATTTTCTCAAAAAGTTTTCTTTTATTGGTTCGTAGATTTTTCAGTGTTTTTGATATAACTTACCTGATTGTGACTTATTTATTCTCTTTGAGAATTTTTTTTTTCCTTTTTCTCTTTTCTCTTTTCCTTAGTTATTTGTTACGACAGTTTGTTATGAGTTATATCGTCCTATTTATTTGAGTCATATCATGTTATCCTTTTTTCTTCCTGTTATTATTTTTATTTAATTTCTTTATGATTTAAAGAATTTGTCTGGGGTGTTATTTTTGTGAGTTTATTCTCACCAGTGTTGTTTGCAGTTCGGTCTACGGATAACGAGGGGCAACACTGAAATATCATTTTTGGACAAACGTCTTTTCCTATATCTTACCTACCTTTTTAACTGATATGCACCCAATGAATAAGGTTCGTGACAAATACCTAGTCTGTCTAACATATAACGGGTGGTTAATGTTGGACCATCTTAATAAAATTCCGACTTTTAAGCTTTCTCTATTTTTCTTTTTTTCCCGATTATGACTTCAATAACGTATGTTATTGATATTTGAGTTCCTTAATAACCCTTCAGGTTGTTATTTTAGCGTTAATGATATGCTATAATTATAATATCATTGAGTCCGCAGTAATCTGAACTGGACGTTGTGTATTGTCTGAAATCCATTTTCATTGCGGTGTGGGGTGACTGAAATTGTTATGGTGTAATGTAGAAGTAGTTGGATTGGAAAATGAGGCTCCCTTTGCAGCTAAGGGTGCGCAATTTTGGTCTTGTGTGACCACTTCCAACATGGTACACCTTCTATTTCTATATTGGACTATGGGGATTTTCGTCATCAGACCTGACAGCGGATGCCGGGATCAGACAATGCAGAACTTGTGTGAGGGTGTTGTTTTTTATCGTCTCTTTATTTTCCTTAGAACTATCCATTTTTTCTTGTTTCATTTTTTTTTGTTGAAGTCTGTTAGGGCTTTACCTTTTACCTCTTCTTTTCACCTTGTCAAATGCTACTAAGAATTCCATGGTATTAAATTGCTAATTGGGCTGTTCCTTTGTACCAGTATTCAATAATATGGAAATCTTAGATTTGTCTCATAGGGACTTGTGGAAGAAAATTATCTGGATGGGGGTTGTAAATATAGTTAAATAATGTATAGGGTTGTTAGTTAATATAATTTTTATAGGATTTGACAATGTTGGGATTGTAGTTTTAGCTTTAAAGGGATTTTAAGATATTAATGTTTTAGGGTTTGAGAGGTTTATATTGAAAAAAAAATTTTCTTTTAGGAATTTTTTTTTTCCTGGCTGCTAGGGGTATGAAACGTTAACTTTGCAGTTAACATTCCAGAAAATAAAAATATCCAATAATCACTTTCAAATTTTGATTTTTGGTGGAGTAGAATGCATCGATTTTCTAAAAATATTGCCATCGAAAAATTGATAAATTATTTCACATTTGTGATTTGTGGTCGAATAAATTCATTAACCAAAAATCAATATTCTAGAGATATTATACCACGAAATTTGAAATTTTAAAGAGTATTTAAATAAGAACGGAGATAGGACCGGCTTCTTCTCGTATCGTCAGTCGACGAAGTAACTAGTAGAAACTGTGCAGTACCTAATCATTAGAATTATCTTAGGTGCTTTGAAAAGTGATAATTTGCGGAGACATTATGTAATAAGAATCTGGATTACTGGTATGTTATTACATTATATTGTTTCTTTTGAAATTTTAAATTTTGTTATTGAAAAATCTACCATTTATTTGTTTGAAAATAAAACCAGTTAGTACAAAATGTATACCCATTTTGGATGCCACATGGTACCTTCATATTCCTTGAGAAAAATTGTTCCTTTAAATATATAATTTTTCTTCTTTTGTTAGATTGCTCATACGTTTTTTTTATATAAAAATCAGATATTTGTCCAGAATGAATCCTAAAGTTACAAGTTATAATATTCAATTGTATTCATTGAGCTGGACAGATATACATGTAATCTTCTAGTTTCTTTATTTTTTTCTTATATCTGTATATCCTTTATAGCACAGTTTCTGGGAATACAAGTTTCTGGTATATAGTTTTCCTGAAGTACCTACCTACCTATCTTGGAGTAGTTCCCGGGAGCATAAATTTTCTGTAGTACCTTTCGTTTCCCAAAGCATAATTTTCTGGAGTACCTTTAGCTTCTTTGGAACACAGCAGTGCAGCGACACAATAGTCAATTTCAGAAGAGTGTGCAAATTCTTTCCGTTGAGTGCTTCTTTAAAAATTGTATACCTATACAATTTTTTTTACAAGTCTGAAGGTAGAAAAAACTAGTTCTATCCGTTCAACTCATCAAGAATAGAAGGTTGTATCTCTCTATGAATCGCATTTTTTTTTCAATTGTTATAAAATTTTGACGACCATTTGTATAATCTTAGGCGTTACTAACCTTTTTTTTAGTTTTAGTTAATTTTTTTGTACACGTTCGTTTAAATTTATATAAATATAGTTATCCATATTAATTATTTTTGTGAAAGTTTTATTTATTAAACCTCCACCAACAGTTTTCATTTCCATTAACTTAATTATTTTTGGGTAGATTGCAACAGTTAAAAGTTAGCTGATTTTATTTATTTGATTTTTTTTCTAATTTTGTTTTAGGAAACAAAATTAGTGGCGCCCTTAAATTTCTTTCCTTTTCTAAACTATTCTCGTTTCTTAATTTCCATCAGATAACAAAGCCCTGAGAACTGGCTTTGTTATCTCCAAATAATAAATCAGTTTGGTAAGAACCTACATTATATTTTCCATCATTTTTTTTAAGTCTTATAGCACTCAAATTTATTGATTTTTCATTGGCTATCATATTATTTTGTTTCATCATCCTCAGTTTCTTCAGTTACATTTACATTAGCATGAAACTGAACTAGACCAGGGTTTTTACCAAGCAAAAGCATTCGCACTCTATATATAGGATTCAATGGAGATGGATGGTCATGTAAACCGCCTCATCTAAAATATATATATATTTTTTTAAATTAAGTAGCCTAGAAATTGTAGATGTATTTTATGCATGCAATATTAAAAAATAATACATAGATGTTAATAAGTTTCAGTACCTAGCATTATTTACCTGCGAAAAAAAGTTTTCCAGACAATCCTGATTCAGTCTATGAGTTAATATGTATTTAATTGTAAATTCTTCCTTCATTGTTTCATACAAGTTTTTCAAGGAATTTGTAGATATAATAATTCCTTTCTGAAATACATACCAGAGCTTCAAGCTTGCTTCTTAAAATCACATCCCTGGTTTGCTTCATAGCTAGTGAATGGAATATTGGATACATCAACATTCTCGTCTGTTTCTATACGTAAGAGAGGCTCTGTCACACTAATGTTGAATAGTTCATCAACCACAGTTTTTCTTTCTTTTTTTAATGCTCTCGTAGCCCTACTAGTGAATTCAGCAGGTTTGGCATCTTCCGACGACATCAAAAACAGTGAAGGAATAGCTAAAAAAAATTGAAAAACTATGTATCTGTTTCTACATAGTTGAAAAATATTTTTACCATCTTTATTAAGCTTCTTAGCAGTCAAGTTCATCAGCCTTGCTTGCATTTCATCTTCATAATCTTCTGGCTTAAAATGTTTGCTACAAATTCTTTTATTTTTAGAAGACCATTTATCCTTACGTAGGCATTTTCTTTCCCATTCTTTGCACTCTCTGGGATCTTTAGGGAATGTGAAAAATAATAAATTTTCCCCTGTGTCCTTTGCTTTTTTTGAATTATTTTTACATGTAGCCACGCTACAAACTATTCCTCCCGGCATAGCTGCTGCCTATAAAGAATAAAATCGTATTACAGTAGTGATTAAAAAGAAAATAATTTGTTGGAACTTACCTTTACCTTGAAATCAAAATAGCCCTTGTCCTTTTTACAAACTACAATAAATATACACCTAAAAAACAAGCTTACTACGTTCGTTTATAAACAGTTCAATATATTTATAATTAATTAAAAAATAAAAAACCAACAAGAAAGAATACAAAACACAACTAAACTGCTTAAACAACACACAAACTCCATTAACTGTGAGCGATTGTCATACACTGTTATTACGCTTGGGCATTCTCGATGACGATGCAACACCCCCTCGCGTCGCTTCTGTCAAAAGTTACCAGGCAACCTATGTATTCAGGGACCTTGGTTTTATGCGAAGCTTCGGTTCTTGTTGTTTGGTGTATTCTTTGCTTTGAATATAAAACAGACCACAGTAATCGTGATGAAGAGGTTAGCAAAGTGAGCACGCAAACCGTAAAAGTTCCCGTTTATTTTGAACGATCTCTTAATACCTTTATTATTATTAATTACTCCCAAGTGTTTAACAACCTAAACAAAAACCAAGCAACTCGAAAAGCATTTCAAACAAGCCGCCTACTACGAAACGAGCCCTCCAACTGGCAAGTGGACAAAGGATAGTTGAAAATCTAGCAACGCCAAATGAACCTAAATACAAATTTAGGAAGAACTCTGGGAAAAGAAAATAACTTCATTTTTATCGATCAAACTGTTATTTCTTGTTGTCAAATATCTGTATTGTTCCATTGTATCTTACCATTTAAGTGTTTTTTTTGGACTAGTCTTTAAAGTACTAGTCTGTAAAGTGATTGGTATTTATTTATTAATGGATCCATTTATGAAAGACTATGGCTATAATGATTTTCCTACTGTGGTGTTAACTAATACAGCAGAGTACAATTATCACAACAAAACACAAAATGCTTTTACACTTTTTTATCAAAACACTAGAAGTATCTCCAAAAATTTAGATAACCACACGCATTTTGATTGTATCGTTCTTACTGAAACAAGAAATGATTTCGACATCAACCTATGTAACTTAGATGGTTACGAATTGATTTTTAATTTCGGTAATATAAATAAATGCGATCGAACATTTATTTATTTAAAAGATTACCTTAGTTATACATAAAAAATTACTGAAATTAATAAGTGTAAAGTTATTAATATTCATATTACTAGAGAAAATAAAGAGATAAGTAGGTATATCAGCATTATATAGACCTCCGTCTACAAACGATAATGACTATGTAGATGAATTTTATAACTTCTTATTGAAGCAAAATAACAGTGATTTAAACATTATTGTTGGAGACATTAACATAAACCTTTTTTCGAAAGTAAAGCTGGTTAATGACTACCTTAACGTGATGAATGAATTTAATTTTACTTCTGTAATCAATACATACACTCGTATTCAAGGAAATTCAAAATCTTGTTTGGATCACATATTTATTAGACTTAATACAGGTAACATTTTGGAAAATTGCTTTGGCTAAGCTCTTGATACTTTGGTTACTGATCATAGAGCAACTATTTTCAATTGGAATGTATTTGAAAAGAGTGAAACATTTATAAAACGTAATTACAAAAAACCAATAAACACACCAAAAATAAAAACTGATTTGAAATCGTTTGACTGGTCTATTTTGTATGATATTAATGATGCTCAAGAAAGTGCATCCTATTTTTCAAACACAGTAAATTACTTTATAGGTAAACATACAGTTAAAATAAAGCAAACAAAAAAAAACCGTAAAGAGAAAAAAAATGGATAACAACTGGCATAATGAAATCAATATTAGAAAGAGACAGATTATACAGTGTGTCCACTTAAGTTCGCACCACATGGAAAACTTTTTTATTATTAAGTTTACGAAAAAAAGTTATTCTTTATAAAAAGTTCTGCATGATCCAAAACCTAAAATGCAACCATCAGGTATTCAATTTTTCCAGTCGTATACGAATTATATCAGAAAATATGAATTTTGCTCAAGAATAAAGTACCTTTATTTTTGATAATATCGAAAATTATTATTAAGAAAAGTTGTTTAGAACTAAAAACTACGTTCAAATATACAATTACATCGAATTATATGGAAAAAATCCTTTTTTATTTTTTAACTACAATAACAATGCAAATGCAAGTGTAGTTATTTGAAATCTAGGATGCACTGATAAACAAATGATTTATTGATAGTAATAATTGTTTGACAGTGAACAGTAGTATAGCAAAGAGGATTCAAGCACACCACGGGCGTCCGGTTCTTTTTTGTTAGGGGGGCTAGTGTGAAGTGTATGGGGGGTTTGGGGAGACACTGGCGCTCCGCCGCTGGACATCTGAACGCCAGTTGCCGCATATTAAAATAATTTATGTAAATGTTATTCTCCGAGATAATTTCGCGCGTGAGGTGGTCGACCTCGACGTGAACTTCGTACATTCTTGTCGAGACTTGTTGGAAAAGATGTGACGTCGCTCTGCCACTGGACACCTGAACGCCAGTTGCCGCATATTAAGATAATTTAAGTGAATGTTATTCTCCATCTTGAATGTGAGATCATTTTACGCGTGAGATGGTCAAATGAATTCGATGTGACTTCGTACATTCAAGAATTTGTCGAGACTTGTTAGAAAAGATGTGACGTCATAAATTCACCGTGAGGTTACGTGGGGTCAAATCACCTGAACCGTTCAAGGTTGAGACTTGTTGGAAAACGCCTCACTCATCCTCGCAAACTATTTTTTCTTAATAACAAATCCAAAAGTTCTGAATTTTAAACAGTATACCCAAGTCTGTAGGATAGTACGTTTCACACTTGGAAGCAACAACGGATTCTACATATAAAATGTCCTCATTAATAGCAAGTTTTATTATATTAACGGCAATTGTAAACAATGACTTGTATGTGAACAGCCCTAATAATGTGAAAAATATGGCTGTATGCTTAAATAATTTGAAAGTTGAGTGTAACCGAACCGAATGGGCTTTAATGAGCCATAAAATAGTGAATGATGGACAGCTACGAGTATTCTCCACAACAATACCCAAAACAGGAGCATTCTACAAAATCAAACTGATATTCCCGAATAATAGTGAAAGTGATCAAGCAGATTGGCAGAAAACTATTATTTATCATGAGGAGGTTGATGCAAGATTTACCTTATTATGTATTATTCTTTCTGGAATGATAATATATACGTTGATTATAATTTTTTTAATTGTAAAACGCAAGTGTAAGACATCTTACAGTTAAATATAAAATTGTAAAACGCATGTGTACAATGTCTTAGATAAAGGAATGTTTTAAAATTTACTTTTATTCATCCCAAAATTTTCTTGGAGTTAAAATTAGTTACATTATGTCTTCCAAGGAGTTAAGTCATCAAGTTGAAGCGTTTATTCAAAAAATACGTCTATTAAGTAGGGACATTGCTTTTTATGAAGACAAAAGTATGGTTATAAAGCGGCTAGAGGACCTTTGCCTTTGTGGGGAAAAGCACAAAGAGAATGAAGAAGTTAAACAAGCGTGGGGTGGTCTTCAAATAAACTGGGAACCTGAAGAGTTAAAACAGAGACAACAAAAAGACAATTCGAGTGCTTGGGATTATGTTTTCAGAGACTATAAGCAGCAACCTAGACGTATCCAACCTACTACCCTTCAACAAAACAAACAAGAGTATGAAAAATGTCAACCCTCAGCAACTACTTCAACACCTTCACTCTCTTCTCTGCAATAATAACAATAATGGTTTAAAATGTATGAACTGTAAAATAAAAATTGATGAATAAAAGGTGTGTGTTAATAAAATTCTATTTTTTATAAAAAATTTATTTAAAAAATTATTACAATGGGATATTTTGTAAAAGCCACTCTCGCAAATGGTCCACATTTCGTTCGGTGCACATGAACCTCCCATCCACATGGCACGGATTTATGTGGGGCACAAAGTTACCCGTCTCTTGAGGCGTTCCATCGAATTTCGTGACATCTACGATTATGGGGAACACCCCATACTTCTCACATTTCTTCTTTAGTAAATCTTCTTTTTGTTGCCCCCTCACGTAAATCACGTCTGCGGCAAACAGTAACTTTGTTTTTAATATTTCATCCAGTCTGCAGTAGTCCACATCCCCATGTGTGTATTGGATTCCGTGTACATTTCTCTCCAGATATGCACACGTTTTTCTATCCTTGTTGTTAAGGTGGTCCATCATCATCGGGGATGCGAAAATATAGTGAGACCTCTTACCTCCCATTTCGATAGATAACTCCTTTGGAGTAAATTCGCCATTAACTATTATGGCTTGAATGTCAACTAAGGCCAATTTCATTTTAAAAGTTTTGCTTCGAATTGAACTTGAATACTGACTACGGTCAGAGCGGCGGTTCATTTATACTGTTAACCGATGCGCTGAGAGGGGAAGTATCCTATTACGCATCTATAAATTATTATGCGGTTGACCTCGGTATGTTGAAGAAATGTGGTTTGAACGTAGTTAATTTAAACTCTTAACAATTTCGGTAAGAGGAAAGTATTCCATTAAACAATCATGAATGATTATGCAGTATACTTTAGTATTTTGTGGAAATGCTATGTTTGCTTCAATATCGAGTTTTACATCGACTGTGGATGCCTTCATACTTTCTTCTTGTTCCGAGCAATCTATTACAAATAATGCACGTTTTTTAAAAGCAGAATAATCAAGCAGGGGACGCTTTTGGGTGGAATTAGTGTAGCTAGGATAAAATTCTGTATAGTTGAAGTAGGCTTCATTGTAGTCTGTTTTACCAAAATCCAATCGCATTCTTTCATTGGGAAAGTATTCGCCATTCAATGATAGCCTGATACTTTGAACATCGGCATTATCAAACAAAGTAGAATCAGTTTTGCTGTTGTCACGTCTATTTGTTTGAAAGAACACGATGACATAACGAGGTCTTTCGACGGATGTTGTCGTTTTAACAGCCCAAACCTCACGTCTAGCCCCTGTAGTGATTGCAGGTAATTCATGTAGTTCCCACTTTCTGAATGGAATAACTATTGGCTGATCTTTTTGAATAGATTTCATAAGTTCCAATTTAATATCATCATTAGGGTATATATGCTTAATTTTTAGCTCAACGCTAGTAATTGTAATTGTAGCAGTTGTATTAGTTAACGAGTTGCCAACGGTTTTTTCAAAAATATTTAGACAATCATTGTCATTTCGAGCTCGAACTAGTCGTATTGTCTGTCGCCCACATGTTATCATCGGATAATCATTAAAAATGTTGAAAATATGTTTGAGAGGAATTTGTAGACTAAATGACTTGTTGGTGTCATTTAAAATAGGATCTTTGGGGTAATTCCAACCAGCTATCGCCATGTGATTGGAATCTTCTTGATTGTAGCAAGTCATGGCACGTATAGCGCTAACTATTCCAGGATCACGAACTGTTTCCATTTCTCTCGCACTTTCGCTGTAGGTACATGAATCGAAAAGAAAAGCACCGACATTATTTGCTAGTTTTACTTCACCATCACCTTGTATTACGAGTGACCCTTTGATGCATAGCAAAGTTTCACTCATTGCGAAGAAAGAATCGACCTGGTTGATGCTAAACTCCACAATGTCGCTGCAATTGAATGACTTGATAAAGGGGGCGTATGTTCTGTACTCAGCTTTACGAATAGATTCATCAAACTTTGGTTTGCGATAGATATCAAACATCGGAGGCATATTGTCGTTTACACGAGTACGTTTTCCATACATGGTTGTCATTTTATTTTTTTTAATTTAAAACCCAGCGATTGTAGAACCAACTTGTTTGCGATTGTTAGCTGTTTCAGCTTTGATGATCGCTTAGATAATGAAGTTGAAAGCGCTGCAGGTTGTCTTTTATGTAATTGATCGATTATTAGACCCATCTGCTACCTCTAGCTCTCAGCTCCAACACCAAAGTACTAAGTTCTCCACGAAAGTTCACAGGTCGACCGTCTTGGTCTAAGGCTAGCACAGTAATGTTGGTTATTTCCCGTTTTGGTACAACAGGTAGATAGAGTAAATTATGAGGAGTTTCATCAATGGCATACCCAGGATCTGACTGTATAACAAATTCGTAGATAGTATGAGCTGGTCTGTCCCCATCAAAGGCTCCAGTGACAATGTTACATTCAAAGCGTATGCTGGATACTTTAATAATTTTGACTGGTAGATCTGAAGAGTGCAACTTATAGTTGTCAAGTATTCTCGGAGAAAATCCCAATATGTTACCTAGACTATCGCTCATCTTGAATGAAATTCTATATTTACTCAGGATTTCACATCTTAATGTATTGTGGTTGGGTTTTAGCGAAAATATACCTTCCGGTCTTAGAGAATTACTCACACCTAACTTATTTTGAATAAACACTTCGATGTCAGCAATTTCGTAACATCCTGTAGGAAAATCAAAACTTTGTAGCTTGTTTTGCTCATTGTAGTAGTAAAATTTACAATTTTCAATGTTTGGTATGCTGTTATAGGAGTGAAAAGATCGTAGAGCTAATTCATAATCGTTGTTCGCATTTAGAACAATAGGCGTGGGGGGTTGGAAGGTAAATATGTGATTTGTGCTGTTGACTCTCAACAACTGCGACATTATGAT
This sequence comes from Lochmaea capreae, assembly GCA_949126875.1. Lineage (NCBI taxonomy): Eukaryota > Metazoa > Arthropoda > Insecta > Coleoptera > Chrysomelidae > Lochmaea > Lochmaea capreae. Next base: position 22,427,817 of record OX421409.1, on the reverse strand, counting down.
GACTGAAACAAGTCAAGGGATGTAGGAACTTAAATAATACACAATCAAATATTTTTGAAATTTTTATTTTAATGCATGTTTACAAAGAAAACAAGAAGCTTGAGAACTCGGAGGACCATCACAATGCGTTGTCCAATCAGGTCGGTTGTAATGGATAAAACAAGGCAGCCGTATTTGTAGTTCAAAATTTCCACGATATTCATTAGGAAGTTTATGCCATATATCCAACAACTCTGAAGGTGTTGCACTCTTAATTAAATGTTCGATGGGAAAGTGCTCCAACTCTTCAGCTGTGAAACTTCTTAACGATTTTTTCTGGTAAATATGTGCTAATAATAGCTGCATATTCGAGTCTGTCATTGTTGTAAAAACTTCAAACACAAATGCCCACAATTTATTTGATTGTAATTTTGATACTGAGTATTGTTGTAGAAAATTCTCGCACTTTTTCCGAGATATTTAACAAGTTCTTTCGGTGGCTTCAAGTTACCGAATGAATCGAAGTACTCCACATCGTTGTTTATCTTTCTGTAAGCTACCCAATGGCTGCCGGTATTTTGAGAGGAATCTAAATTAACTATCGCACATTCTTGTTTTCGAGGACCGTCTTTAGGTAGAGCGTCTCGCATAAAAACCCCTCGAAAATTTGGTATTTTAAACAATTTTGCGTAGCGTGTTATGTCGATATCAAACAGGGCATGATTGGGTAGCTTTATTGGTTTTTTTGCTTCTGCAAATACAATCCAAAACCACCTTTTGGATACTTTTTAAGGTACAGTCCCGATCCTACACGCTCCATGGCCTTATTATGACGTACATCTTCCTCTAATTTTTTTTGAGCATGCTTAGCATCAATAACAGTCTTTGCAATTCCAGCAGCACCACCCGACAAAGCTCCAAGTGCTGAAAGTCCAGCAAACAAGGGTATGAGTGGGAGGAAACCTCCGGATTTAACTGGTATTACTCGGGGAACATCAACATGCTTTGATCCCCCAAATTGTTTAATTAGCGCTTTGGCTGCTCGTAAGGCAAACACTGCAGTGTCTTTCAAAGATGTTCCCTTTTTCAGGGACTTGCCTAGTTTTAGAACAACATCTCTATGAAAAGAACGTCGTTTTTGAGAACGACGGCGACAACCCATTCCCATCTTTCGTTTTGCCTTCATTGCACCCGTTACTAGTAATGCGGCAGTTTTTTCCCCCAATGAAGCGTCTTTTGACTTGACACGAGTCCAAGCTTTATCTTCCAACTCCTTGTCCGCTCTATGTCGTTCGTCGAGAGTCTTATTTTGCCAATAAGCAATGTCGTGCTGTTTGCAAGCAGCGTCTAGAGGATTAATGCATGAATCACCACGTGCTAGACGGTTTTGAAGTTTTGTTCCGGCTAAAAACATTTTTTAGAAAGCTTCATGATTTATTAAAGTGTATAAAAAACTTACGACCGCAGTACTGGTATCCGCCAGGAAGATGGAGCTCAAACGGTAAATTATTTATCAAAGAATTTAAAAGACCTTCTCCCTTAAACACCAACATTAAAACTAATATATACAAGTGGTGACATCTATATTTATGGTATAGTGAATCATGCAATGCAAAAAGGGTAAAAGCGTGATGTTCCGTCACAGGAATAATCCCGCTTGAACAATAGCGTAATATATTATATAATTATTTCATATTTTTCTCCGGTTTCAATAATAACGATGGAGTCTAATCTAAAAAATTTGATTACGTAAATGTTATTCTCACTCTTAAATATAGAATGTAAGATCAAAAACAAATAAGTCTGATGTAATTTTAATACTTGTTGCGTTTACGTAAATGTTGATGTTATTCTCCGTCTTGAATATAGCATGTAAGGTTAAAAAATAAATAACCTATTACGATATGAATAAATTTTATCTAATCTTAATACTTGTTGCGTTTACGTAAATCTTGATGTTATTCCCTGTCTTGAATATAGCATGTAAGGTTAAAAAATATCTAACCTATTACGATTTGAATAAATTGTATCTAATCTTAATAGTTGTTTCATATTAAATTTAATTATGTAAATAATAACCTTCAATTTAAATGAACTCGACCCTAGACGTTCAAGAAAAACATTCATGTAAATAATTTAAATATGCAATAAAATATAAAAATTATTATTCTACGGACAGCTTGAGACGTCCAAGAAAAACATTTATGTAGATAATTTAATTATGCAATAAATTACAAAAATTATCATTCTATGGAAAGTTGTTGTTGTCAGACTATTCGCAACATGATTATAAAAGGTCAAATGATTTCATTCAAGATCATTAATGTAAAGTCGAGTTCGGACTTGTTGAAAACAATCCACACCCCTCTTACTTGCCCGTGCAGCGCTGACACATGATATAAAATAAGTAAGAGAGCTTCATTCCAGATCATTACAGTGTACAATCAAGTTGTGTGCGAAGGTAGAAAAAGATAAAAAGTGAGTATACTTTAGAATTAAGTAGATGTTTTATTTTATTTTTATGTAGTTCAATTGCGTACAATTATTTTTTCATTACATCATTAATTGAGTAGAAATTTTTTTATTTTTTAATATTTTTGTTTGTTTGTAGATGAATCTCTCAGAAATTAATAAATCTTCTTTATGTGAAGGAAATCTACAAAAGCCGCTAGTCAAATTGCATGAACTGCAAATTAACGAGACCCATCCAATCCTGAACGCGAAAGTGACAAACGGGAAGTTTGGACGAAGCATTTTGTTGGAGTTGGAGGAAAAAGTAGTGTTTCTACCAAGCAGAGTAACTGAGAGCTTTGAACAAAATCTCCGCCAATTTCAACCCAATAAGTACGGGCTGATATTTAGAGGATTGAAAGAAGTAGGAAAACCCTCACCGGCGGTTTTATTTGAAGTAGTGAAGAATTAATTTTTTGGTAAGTTATATTTTTGATATATGAAAAGTGATACAATGAATGAGGCTGTAATGAACAAAGTAGACGAAACATTAACTCTTCTCAAACAACATTATTCAGAACCATTAGCAAATTTAACAATAAAATTTATAGATGCTCATGTTAAAAAATGTGATTTAGCGTTAAAGAAAATAAAATTTTCTGTTGGTCATAAAAGGAAAATTCAAACAAAAATTGGGGAACTTAAGCGAATGCGTCACCAAATTAAATTATTTCAAAAACATGTAGGGTATGGGTTAAAAAGAAGGAGTAGAAGGGTAAAGTGGTTAGACATTGGGGTTTATTTTAAAAAAAGAGTTAGGACAGGGATTATTGTGAATTTAAAGCATAAAGAGATTAAAGATTTTTTTAAAGATGCGCTTTATTTATTCAAAGTTAAAATTCCAAAAATATTAAAAGAATTAAAAATGATCAAAGTTAATACTACTTTAATTGGGGATTATGTGAAGCAATTAAATGATCGGGAAGAAGTTGATCAAAAACATTTTAGTACAGCTAATGCAATCATTGACGAAGGAACTGATTTAGACGAATGGTTTAAAAATAATGTTGTAGATCAAATTTTAAATAAAATGTCTGAATTTCAAGAGGAAAAAAGTGGGTGGGCCATAAGCAAAATAATATCTTTGGAAGTAGCTATTAACAAATACGAAATGGGTAATGGTTCATCTTTTATTAAATTGCCTGACCCGATTTGGAGAAAAAAAGCTTGCATTAACATCAAGAACGATGATGATGCATGCTTTTTTTGGAGTGTTAATGCTAGTTTACATCCTATTAAGAGAAATAAATTTCGGGCAACAGCATATCCGCACTATTCCACCATCTTGAAAACTCAAGGGTTTGATATGCCAATGAAATTACCTCAAATTAAGAAATTTGAGAAAATTAATAATATTTCTATAAATGTTTACATGTTAGAGTATAATAAAGTGAATGAAAAATCATTTTATGTAGTAGTACCAGCACGATTAACCGAAAAAAAATTGAATCATCACGTTAATTTATTACTTATTCAAGACCAATATTTTCAAAAATTAAATGATTATGATACCCCTCCTACCGATGATGAAAATGTTGATGTTAATATTAAATATCATTATTGTTTGATATCAGATTTATCTCGTTTAGTTGGTTCGCAGTTAAGTAAGTGTAGAAACAAGAAGCATATTTGTGATAGATGTCTCAACTATTTTTCTTCACAAGAAAGGTTAAATAATCATTTTGAACTTTGTGAAAATTTAAATAGCGAAAAAATTTCCTTCCCCAAATATGACTTTGTTGAATTTAAAAATTTCTTATATAAACAAAAATGTCCTTTCATTATTTATGCTGATTTCGAATCTCAATTGGAGACATGTAACACAAAAATTTCACGAACAACACGCAAGTATCAACATCATAAGGCATACAGTGCGGGCTACTACATGAAATGTTCTTTCGATGACTCTCTATCGTTTTATAAAAGCTACAGAGGTGATGATTGTATGGATTGGTTCGCTAGCGAAATGAGCCATATAGCTGAATTTGTAGAATCAAAAATTGTAACAATTACGCCAATGGTAGTGACACCAAGTACTGTTGGTGCAACTGTTTGTCAGATTTGTGAAAAAAAGTTTAAAGACCAGGATATAATAGTACGTGATCATGACCATTTTACTGGGAAGTTTAGATATTTTGCGCACCAATCTTGCAATTTAAACTTTAAAAAACTATTTGTTGTACCAATATCGTTTCACAATTTGTCTGGATATGATTCTCATTTAATTATTAGAGACATTGCCAAACGTGGGAAAGTTAGTCTTTTACCACTCAATAAGGAAAAATACATTTCATTCACGCAACACGATTCAAAAACAAGTATAAGATTTAGATTCATTGATTCATTTCGTTTCTTGGGAGCGAGTCTCGATTCTATCGTTAAAACTTTGAACGTCGATGATTTGAAAATTTTAAAAAAGGAAAATAGCAATCTAAGCATTGATCAATTTACATTATTAACACGAAAAGGTATATTTCCATATGACTATGTTAATAGCTCAGAAAAATTAAACGATGATAAATTACCACCAATTGAATGCTTTTACAGTAAGCTAAACAATGTGAACGCAACTGATGATGACTATGCTCACGCTAGAAACGTTTGGAAGTCTTTCAATGTAAAAACACTTGGAGAATATAGCGATATATACATGCGCACTGATATCCTTCTTCTAGCAGATGCTTTCGAAAACTTTAGAGAAACAGCTTTGAAAACGTATGATTTAGACCCAGCTTGGTACTTCACTATGCCTGGATATACTTGGGATGCAATGTTAAAGTTTACAAAATGTAAACTACAAATTTTAAAAGATGTAGATATGATAATGTTTGTTGAAAATGCTATTAGAGGTGGAATATCGCAGTGCTGCAATAGATATAGCGAATCGAACAACAAATATATGCCGGAATATGATGCTGAGAAGCCCTCAAAGTACATACTCTATACGGATGTCAACAATTTGTACGGTAAAGCGATGTGTGAACCTTTGCCCTACGGAGGTTTTGAGTGGGTTGAAGATAATATCGATAAATTTGATGTTGACTTCATACAATCCATTGCGGATGATTCTCCCGAAGGTTATATTCTCCAAGTTGATTTGGAATATCCTAACGGTTTGCATAATTTGCATAAAGACTTCCCTATGTGTCCTGAACATCTCAAGCCACCCGGTTCAAAATTATCAAAGTTAATGACTACTTTACATGATAAAAGACATTACACTTTACATTACAGGAATTTAAAGCAGGCTTTAAAACATGGTCTAGTGTTGAAAAAAGTGCATAAAGTTTTGAAATTTAAACAGTCTGCGTGGCTAAAGTCCTACATTGAATTAAACAATCGGTTGCGGACTGTAGCTACCAGCGACTTTGAAAAAGATTTGAGGAAACTCATGAATAATGCTGTTTTCGGGAAATGTATGGAATGTATACGTAAACATAGAATTTGTAAATTAGTGTCTTCGTATGAAGGTCGTTATGGGGCCAAAAATCTTATTGCTAGTCCGCGTTATCAAAATAAAACAGTTTTTGATAATAATCCGTCATCACCTTTGTTGGCAATCGAGTTGAAAAAATCTGAACTTATTTTTAATAAACCGATGTATGTGGGTATGGCTATTCTTGACATTTCCAAAACCGTTATGTATGATTTTCATTACAATTTTATGCTTCCAAAAATGGGGGACAATTGTAAACTAATGTACACAGACACTGATAGTTTTATTTACGAACTGACTTGTGACGATATGTACAAACAGCTAATCAATGCAAATATTGATAAATTTGATACATCAGACTATCCCACCGATAATCCATACAATATACCAAAAGTTAATAAAAAAGTGTTAGGTTTAATGAAAGATGAGGCGAATGGTCAAATAATTACTCATTTCGTTGGCTTAAGGTCCAAAATGTATAGCTACAAAGTTCAGGGAGGTAAAGTTATCAAAAAATCGAAAGGCATTAAAAAATGTGTTGTAAAAAATAAACTAACTTTTGAAGATTATGTGGACTGTTTGAAAAAATGGAAGCAAATGGAAATAAGTCAAAATACGATACGTTCGTTCGCCCATGATCTTTATAGCATTGAACAGACTAAAATAGCTTTAAGTCCCCACGATGATAAAAGAAAATTACTTCCCGATTCATTTGATACGCTTCCTTGGGGACATTATAGTGTTTCAGAATAATTTTTGTTTTGTTGTAGGGATGGCTACACTAGAAGACATTTGCATAAGAAACATTTGTAAAAACATAGATTCAATTCTCACCTTTATAGTTGAAGTTCGTGTACCTCATACTTTATTATTAAAAATAGTCAAAAATTATGTTGAAAATAAATGGAATGTTCTGAATAAATTAGCGTTTTCAAAGAACAAAACCGTAAGTTTTTGGGAACATGATTTGTCATCACGATATGTTACACCAAAGATTAGGGGAGCTTTGCTAGCACGTCCTAGTTTTGAATTGGCTTACAATTTCTTATCGGGAGAAGATACATATTGTGTCTGGTTCCAACAGTATTTCATTAAAAACTTGAATATTGTATTATGCCAACGCTGCTATAAGCAGTTGGTTTGTATTTTGGAAAAAGAAAAAATTGATATAAAGCTTCATGTTCTACGAGATCATTGGCATGAGGTATATGCCTATAACAATATACCCTTTCTTTACAAAACGCGGGATATGTGGTGTCAAAATGAATTCAAAAAAGTACTATTTGAATTGAAAACTAGATCAGAATGTGGTGGTGATCTACATCAAAAACGATCTTTATCAAGCGAGCATACATATAAACGTCACCCAAATCGCTTCATTTCTGTTCATAGCGAGGAGGATGATAGCGATATTGATTTGTGAAAATAACGTATCACTTTTCATAATATATAAAAATATAACTCATACCTATATTGTAAATGTTTTTGATTGAATGTTGTGATTGTACTACAAATAAAAATTGAAATAAAAATAAAAGTGTTGTTTATTATTCATAAATAGAAAGTACACGTGTAAGAAGTGATTTAAGCTGCTCCTTCAAACTTGTATTGGGACATGGTATGCCAAAGATGTTCCATTCAAATGGTCCGGAAGCTACAACATTTTTCGTATATTCGCTAAATTTGTAGTAGGTATCTTTGGTGAAAAAATATATATAACCATCTGTGTGTCTAAAAGCGGAAGTGATACCTTTAGGGAGCATAAATTGATCCCTAACATACCCTCTGTTCAGGACTTGCTCAAAAGCATCGTTAAATTCAATATATCGAGTCATCTTGTCATAAAACAAGTAAATTTGTCCACTATTTGTTTGAAAAATAAAGTCAACTTTAGAATTGGCTGGTATCGGTATGCTTCTTGTTCGCAAAATATTCAATTCTGGGAATGAAACAGTATAGTAAATGTTGGTAGTTTTGTTAAACGCGAATAAATTTCCCGCAGAATTCTGAAAAATGTTTGACATTTTATATGTTTTGAGTTGTTGGGGAAGATAATCATCAACATAACCAATATCCAAAGGTATACGAATATCTTTTAAATAAAATTTCCATAAAAAGGATTTATCTCCAACATATAATCGGAAATTGGGAAAAGATCTAGCTGTAGCGAGAAACATAAAATCTGGTGATTTAATATCGCATATAGTATTGGGTGGAGATAATAACGATGGTTGTGGTGATTGTGGTGGTGATTGCGGCGGTGTAGGCGGTGACGGCGTAGATGTTGGTCTGAAAGGATTATTTGCAAATTTATTGATTGGTCCATAAAGAGCTTCGAGCGCCATTTTGTCATCTTCATCAAGAGTTGTAATGTTTGTTTGATACCATGGAAACATCACTGCAGACGACACGTTGCTGTGACCAATTCCCAAAGCATGACCGATTTCATGAGTTAGCACCATAAGGAAGCTAGTATCACCGTCCGGTATATTCCCATCTAGATTAGTATTCCACCGTTCATCACCATCTAGATGAATTTCTATACATCCATCTTTCGATGGAAAATAAGCATGAGCTAATACCCTTCCAGGACCATCAACATTATATTCGCAATCATGAGCACCCTGACAGCTAGCTCTAAATTGATGTTTTTTGCGTAAAACAGTTATTGTGATATCTGGAGTAGGTGAAGATAGTATAACTCGTTTGAATGTAAATTTGGAGTTTCGTTCCCATATATCAAAAGCCCTAGTAGCTGCATTAGTATATTCGGGCGTTGACTGAGGGAAATACCAAGTAATGTTAGTTTTAGCCCATTTGGATTTAATTGTGTAGAAGTGATCGCTATGATCGTTTTCTCCTACCATGCATCGAGACCGCTGCAATAGGTGAATTGTATCAGGATTAAGGGTCCCATCTACAGGTAGATTGTATCTTTCTTGAAAATCTGCTAAAACTGTTGTAAGGTTGGCTATATCATGTGCTGTAACATATCCATATTGTTCCAAATATGTTAATGCATAATTTTGATTAATTTCCTCTAAATATGTTGTGTTATTTAGATTAATTTCCTCAAGTGCAACTAGAGGAAGAATTAATAACGGCAGCAGCAGCGGTAGCATGTCTTTACTCTTCAACATTTACTTCAATAATAACCCGAGATGCTCGTTTCAGTGAAATAAAAACAAAAACATATATGTATTGTTTATTAAAATTCCAAGTCGTTTACAACTTTAAACTTATAGTAATGTATATATTCTCTAAGTGCAATTGACAGTATGCTATTACTACAATCACAAAAAGCATATAATAATTCTAATTCACTTAAATGTCCATTATTTTCGGAGAAATTCCTAATAGTTTCTATTAAATTTTTGTAGAATTCACAGAAACTTAGAGAGTCTAAATACGCTAGGTGATGTGAAAGAAGGATCTGATCAACTTGAAGTATTTGCGAAACATCTCCTTGAGTACACTCGAAAGTAACACCATGCTTGCTAATATCTAAAAACTTCGTGTCATCGTAAATTAATTGTCGAACTTGACAGTAGTCCCCACATTGAATTTCTACAGGCTCGTATTCATCAGACAATTCAGGCAACGGATCATTAAAAAATGTATTATTTCTCAATATATCAATTAGCGTTGACCATTCGAAAGTGCTAAATGATATTCTTTCAAATGTATTCCAGGATGATAGAATAACAGCGGAGCTGAAGCTTCTTGCTGGACTTATACCACACTGAATTTGAAGTGCACCTGCAGGATATGTTCTAGATAGCAAGTAATGTATTTCCTGCTTGGCAGCCATTTCATATTTTTCTAAAATTTGATCCAATTTAGCACTATAATCCATTGAATCGAAGTCACTACCGTAACCACTATCTTGAGTAGAATAAGAACTCATGTTGTTAACTCAGCAACGATAACTACACCAACTGATATTGGTTAGCAAAGGTCTCAATTTATATCCGAGCTTTAAAGACCAACTTCAGCTTAACCGTATTCATACGCGGTAGAGCAAAAAGTAGTGCTACAAAACATCTACGTTTTCTATCCAACTGTTATGTTTTTTGTCCAAGCCGAGCCATTTGACGTACAATTTTTTACCTTTTCGTCTGAGTATTTTTTCAACCAAGTATATGTCGGGATTTAATGTTTTCTGCAATTCTTCTTCGTAAAAGCCCCCACTTATAGGTGTGCCATACATGTCTTCGAGCAAGTACGTTGTGGGGTTGGTTATTTTAACTTTGATAACCTTGAAGAGTTCGGTTGTGTAATTTGGAGTGTAACCTTTTTCAAAGACATGCTTCGACTTACTTATGCGCACAATATCACCCACTTTGATTTTTTGTGGACAGGCTTTTTTTATATGATTATAGACTGTATTTAAAATCGCTTTTTCGTTGGATTTGGAAATCTGGGAAGGCTTATACTTTGTTTTTGTATGCTTAGTATTGTTGTATTCTTGCGTGATTTTCGGTAGGATATCCAACCATTTGTAGGTACCATTTAAACTGAAATACTTGTACAGTTTCGATTTCAACGTTCTTATAACACGTTCTGCCATAGAAGCCTTCATTGTACTAAATACGCTATAATGATTTATATTGTGTTTTTTCATCAAATTTTGAAATTTGTTGTTATAAAATTCCTTCCCCTGATCAGATTGTAGATTTTTTGGTACTCGTCTAGTATGAGCGAGAATGTCTAAGAATGCTCGAGTAATCTCCTCACCAGTCTTCGTTTTTAACGGACGTGTCCACAAGAACTTTGAAAAACAATCAATGACAACTAGAATCATTTTATGATTTCTATTTTGATGTGCAAAATTTCTTAATTCCGCGAGATCTACATGCCAAAGGTCATCCAACCCCTTAATAATGGTACGTCTACGTGGAAATTTTTTTCTAATTGGCTTATGAAGTTCGTTCACAAGTTGAATTTTTTCTTTGGATGACATGTTTCAGCTAGCGGTTTCTCGTTCCCTCTAGTGCATAAGGTCATTGTTTCTAAATATGCATATTTGTATTCATATCAGTAGTGTGGGGAGCCAAACTCGTTGAAGCTTGTAAGAAAAATAAACATATAATTTGAATGTGTTGTTTTATATTCAATTTCTAGTTGAATTAACGCCTCTCCGCTCTAGATTTGTTAGTTAATAGGTGAATGTCTTTTGTTGGACCTATTAATTTACCTTCTAGAGCCGTTAGTCGATCAGTAATTTCACGAATGTTTTTCATTAAAGGATTTAAATCTATACGAGGGATGTTCGTGTTTGTATTGATATTGTTATCTGTCTCCTTTTTCAAACTGTTCATTATTTGTGTAGTAACATCAGATTTAGCATTCTGAATGTCTTTTCGAAGAAAATTTTTTACTGTAACAATGGCGTCATCAACATATTTCTTAGTCGATAGATGTTTACTAGCAGTTGGAGGATCCCTTGAAATAAATTGCGAAATACCATCAACTTTTGTAACCAAGTTATTGACATTATCCCTTAATGCATTTAGTGGAATTATTGCTGAATCCACATATTTTTTAGTAGCAGCATCACTGTCGTTCGTCGGCTCTTGAACATTACAAATTTTCAAATTGTCGGCTTCAATATTACCGTCAGAGGTATGTGGAAATGTGAGTTTAGGTAGTTGCAACTTTTTTTGATCGCTTTGAGAGCGATGACCGAATTTATCCACAGACATCTTGTCAATGAACAGGATTTGATTTGTTATTTTATTATATCCGCTTCCTTGAGCTCATTGATAATAGCCACTATTTCGTTGTTGTGTGACGTGTTGCCTGCATCTTTTGATGCAATCAGCAGCTTTAAACGATCAACTAATTCATTAGGATCGTCCCAATAAATATACTCCATAGACTTGTCATTGTACGTTAAATGGTCTAGGAGACCTTTTCCTTTTGACAAAGGAATGGATTTTAGTCGAGTTTGCACCTGAGACAATCTGCTCGATGATGGTACGGAATTTGTTTTAAATAGAGGTTTTATGATGTAGTGATATTTTTCAGTACTTGAGCCTTTAAGTCGATCTAGTGTGTCTAAATGAACACCAGTCTTCGTCAAAAGAGCTTTATAGTTTTGCAAATCTTGATCATTGTAGCTGGGTTTGAGGTAAAATAACAACTGATATAATCCTGGTGTTCCAATTATATATGCTCCTTCTGCATTTTTCTCGGGCAGTATGTTTATATTACCAGTTTTTCCATCAAACGCAATTCGACGTTTGCCTAATGACCAACCGATTTCGTCATTGTATATCGGTCCATAATTTTTATCGATTTTATCATCTTTTTGGAAATAATCTTCAATGTACTGTTGACTGATGGTGGGATATTGATCTAAATAGTCTGTGATAGCTTCCTGGGAAATATCAGGACGCATCCGTTCTGGAGATTCAAAACGTGTAACATTGCCAGCTTCATCAGTTTGAGCCACAGTCTTCGTTTTAAGAAAAGGTGTAAACACGTCATCTACCATATCTTCTTCTTCTTCTTTCTTCACTTCCTCTTTTTTAACTGGGTTTAGATTTAAAAATGTTTTTTGTAATGATTTCGATGATTCGGAAAGTTCCTTTAGCGGCTTCGTTACCGGCTTGAATAGTTTATTAAGAGACTCATCTTCTTCGGATTTTCCCAACTTTAACGCTAAATATTTTTTCCGAATTGATCTAGCCAATTCTGCTACTTTTTTCTTACGTAATGCTATAGCGACCTTATCGTCCGACATATTGGTGTTAACTAAGGTTATGTGCATCTCACAATTTTATATATTTATCAAATCCTTTGCGATATCTTCCATTGTTGTAGGGAAAATCCTTTACAATCACTAAAGTACCGAAACGGTCCTCCGTCTCCCAACATTCTGAGCACATTTTCTTGAATATATCAAAAGTCATGTCTGGAGATACATGTTCCTCAAATATATGCTTCAAGTTGACCTCATCCTGCTTAAATAGCACAATCACATTACAATTGTCACGTATAAGCTGTTTTGGTATTTTTGAATATGTTTGACAAAGATATGCCGCATCAATATCTTTATGGCGACACATAGAATAATATTCACGAATTTTCTGTTGACCGTCACAAGCCACATCATCGAATAAAAAGATAGAATTTGGTCGAGCTTTATCAGGAGTTATTATTTCTTCGTTGTCTTTAAAGGGAAAATAGCCAACACCCTTGACTTGTCCTATAACCTCTTGCAGTAATTGGTATTTTGGTTGAAATAACGACTTTGAATAAACGTAAACGTTTTTGAATTTAGCGCCATTTGGATTGAATAGAAGTGACAGCATCATATTCGTCTTTCCACAACCGCTCGGACCGCAAACAATAGCACGAAAAGAATCTGGTAGTAGCCTACCATGTTTGCCAACCGATGGCGTAACAGTAAAATCTAAATTATAAATGGGTAGCGTCTGCTCCTGTTGAACGATCTTCATCTTGTGCTGTATCATTAATAACCTATCAGCATAAATAATAAAGCTAATTTTTCATCGTTTTAATATGGGGCAACTATTGTCAGACCACTACGACCAATACCGTTCAGTTTTCTGACCATCCACAAGCCGTCCCCACACAAGTCTCAACAATGCACATTCTTCCCAGCCACTCGCTACTTATTAAGAAAAAATAGTTTGCGAGGATGAGTGGGACGTCCTTCAACAAGTCTCAACCTTGAACGGTTCAAGTGATTTGACCTCCGCGGTGAATGTATGACACCACATGTTTACTAACAAGTCTCGACAAATTCTTGATTGTACAACGTCACGTCGAGTTCAACCGTCTCACGCGCGAAATTATCTCGGAGAATAACATTTACATAAATTATTTTAATATGCGACAACTGGCGTTCAGATGTCCAGCGGCGGAGCGCCAGTGTCTCCCCAAACCCCCCATACACTTCACACTAGCCCCCCCTAACAAAAAAGAACCGGACGCCCGTGGTGTGCTTGAATCCTCTTTGCTATACTACTGTGAACGTCAAATAAAATTTGTTAACATGCCGGTGATATTTAGTGTGGAAGAAAAAATAGAAATTGTGTTAATCGTTGGTGATAATTATAAAACTTATCGTGAAGCAGCTGAAATATTTAACAACAGACATCCCGGGAAAAAATACACCATACATCAGTAATGAGAATTATGGAAAAATTCAAAACATGTGGAAATGATAAAAATAAATTCACAAACAAGCGTAAAAAAATCGTTACAAGTGAAGATATGAAGTTGAATGTAATGTTATCTGCATTGGAAAACCCTAAATTGTCTCTGCGAAACAGGGCATCTTCGCTTCCAGATAATATTGGTAAAACCACAATATCAAAAATTTTGAAAGAGAACAAGTTTCATCCATATAAACCACAATATATCCATACATTAAAACCTGGAGACTACGACAGACGACTAGAATTTTGTTTTCTTATCCAAGGAGAGCAAGAAGATGATCCTTTTTTGGCTAGGAAAATAATTTTTTCTGACGAAGCTACATTTACGTCTAATGGAACAGTGTCTTCGCAAAATTGTCGATGGTGGACTGACTCCAATCCTCACTTTACGATTAAAACTCGCGATCAATATTATTTTAAAACTAACGTTTGGTGCGGCATTTACAAGGATAAAATAATTGGCCCCTTTTTTTTCGACAATCTATGACTTCTCAACGATATTTAAATTTTTTACAAAATCAGTTGCATGATTTTCTTCGTGACCTTCCAAGACATGAACGACAACAGGTATGGTACCAGCAGGACGGCGCAACATGTCATAGTACGATGGAAGTAAGGCAATACCTTGAAAATATCTTTAATGGAAGGCTAATTTATAGATATTCCGATATTTTTTGGCCAGCTAGGTCGCCAGATTTAACCCCACTAGATTTTTTCTTATGGGGTTACTTAAAAGAACAGGTATATCAACACAGGCCATTCACAAACGTAGAACATTTGGAAAGAATTATTACGGAAACAATTCAGGGTATAACTCCGAATATAATTAGAAATGTATTGAGGGAATTTTCTTCTAGAACGGAAACCTGTATTGTAAGAGAAGGCGGATACGTTGAAGCAATAGTGAATTGATGATAAACTATTACACGCTTGTTACACAATTAACATTATTAGCTCTGTATACATAATTATTGTGAAATAAATAATTTTGTTATTTATCAATTATTTTAATGCATCATCAAAATAATGCAACATAGAGGTTAAGAGACGTAAAGGTTATCAAATGTTTAACGAATAAAGAGATAACTGATTGAAGTTTTCGATATTATCAAAAATAAAGGTACTTTATTCTTGAGCAAAATTCATATTTTCTGATATACCTCGTATACGACTGGAAAAATTGAATACCTGATGGTTGCATTTTAGGTTTTGGATCATGCAGAACTTTTTATAAAGAATAACTTTTTTTCGTAAACTCAATAATGAAAAAGTTTTCCATGTGGTGCGAACTTAAGTAACTTAAGAAGCATAAAAAAGCCCATCAGATATGAATCTGAAACAAGAATTTAATAGATACAGAAACAAATTACATAACTTGATTAGTTTAACAAAATTAAAGTACCATAAACGACAAATTGAGAGAAATGAAAATAATTCAAAGAATCTCTGGAAAACTATTAATAACATAACAAATTCTAGTCCTAAGCATTCTAGCATCAAAGAAATTACATTGTTCAATAATACTAAATCAAAAAACAAATTAGAGATTGCCGAGACATTGAACACATTTTTTACAAATATTCAGGGCTGGATTTCCCAGTAGAGCCGGGCCTATGGGCGCATGTTCTCGGGGGGCGCAAGGCGGATAGGGAAAATATCTAAAAATAAAAAAATAACTATAAAAGCAAGAAGGAAGGCCCTATAAGAATAAGAAGATGTGAATAAGTGCTTATACCTACATACCTATGTTTAAAATGATGGGAACTATTTACTTATTTTATTTGTGCTAGTATTAGGCTAAAGTCACTTGATGTTTACTATTAATAGGGCTTACAAATTTTCCTTGATTTAAATTTATATCGTAAGTACGTTTTTTATTTCGATTATTCATTTTTATAGCTTTTAGATACAAAATACTTGTTTTTATTATTTTAGATAGGCAATTTCGTAATCGAATGGAAAACAGTAATTTTTTAATACTAGTACAATTTACTATTTGTACCTACAAAATATCTAGTTTTACTTTGAAACACATTTTTTGTGTCATGTTACTAAAATATTTTATGTAAGCTGTGTTTCTGAGATTAAACCTATATATTATAATGTATCGCAGAGTTTTTGTTTATTTGCCCAAATGACTAAATTGCACTAAACCAAAGTTATCAATCGATCTTTTGATTAGCTTACAACCTGTAGTATCAAGTTAAAATATAAACCTATATAGGTTGTGTTAAAATGTTTGAGAACTATGATTGTCTTTAAAAGTAATGAAACAATTTATTAATGGAAGTTTGCAATAGGGTTTAGAAAAATTCAATGCTCTCCAGAACGCTATTTTAATTCTCTCACCATTCGGGCCTGATGAAGGCGGAAAAAATTATTGGGCCTAGGGGCGCCAAAATGCTAAATCCAGCTCTGCAAATATTGGACCTAATCTTGCGAAACAAATTAAAAAACCTCCGCTTCTTCGTCCAAAAGGACATACTAATAAAAATTTAATTTTTCTGGAACCATGAGTCACTGAATCGGAAATTCTTTAATAAATAACAAAGCACTATGGTAATGATGAAATAAAAACAGAACTACTTAAACAACTTTGTAATGAATTAACTCCACCACTTTGTTATTTAATAAACTTTCAAATGGAATTTTCCCATCTGAATTTAAAGTAGCTTTATTATAAAGCCTCTTCATAAAAAAGGTGATAAAAGAGTACCTTCAAACTATAGGCCAATCTCTTTAATTAATAGTTTTGCAAAATTATTTGAAAAAGTTATAAAAGTCAGATTAGAGTCATTTCTAATTGGAGAACACATTTTATCATCAAACCAGTTCGGTTTTCAGTCGGGCAAATCAACAGAAGATGCTCTAATCTGCATTAGTTTCAAAAATGTATGAAGCTGTAGAACATACGAAACCGGCAATTGGTGTATTCTTGGATCTTGCCAAGGCGTTCGATACTGTATATCATATAAATAGTTTGTTAGATGTTTTGGAAGATTCAGGAATACGTGGAACAGCCTTAAGACTTTTCAAATGTGAAAATAGATGATTGTGTAAGCTCAGAGCAAATTATGCAATGCGGAGCTCCGCAAGGGACAGTGCTAGGACCGATTCTCTTTATTTTATATTTGAATAATTTACTCACCTTAAGCATTACTGGAACCATATACAGTTTTGATGATGATACGGTATTATTTTAAACAGGGGAGCGACTTGGACAGATTTAAAAACCAAAATAGAAGTCGACATGAAAAGTATAATTGATTGGTTCAATTCTAATTTATTAACTATTAATTATGAAAAAACCCTGTTTCTGCCTGTTTGTAGTTATAAGAACGGGATGCCAGATTACAGTGAATTGGAAATTCATAACGATCATACACAACACATTACGAAAATTAAACTCACTAAAAATTTAAAATATCTTGGTGTTAACAAAACCTTAAGATCCTGTATTTGGATAAGCTACAAGTACTGCAGAAATATTTAAAAAAGAAAAAGGACCTACCCCTCTGACCAGCTTTTTCGGGAAGCATCTGTATTGGATCTTCGCCAGACATTTTTTTTGGAACTCTTGCTTATTTATTTGAACATAAAAAAATATTTCAATTTTATTTCTCATTCATATACTACACGTGCTAAGGAAAATAATAATCTACAAGTTCCGGGTGCACAGAAAACCATTGGACAAAGAAACTTCAAATATTTAGCACCTCGTTTTTATAATTTTTTACCAGAAAATTTTAGAAATTCATACTCGTCAAACCATTTTAAGAAATTAGTTAGATTATTTTTGGTATCCAATAGTAGACAACTAATTTCTCAATTCTTCATTTAATTGTTGATGCGTTAGAAGATAATATTACCAAATTGTTGATTTTTATATACTTACTTATAGCTTTTTAATACATATTTTTTATTATACTGCTTCATTATTTTGTTAAATTGTAAAATTGAGTAAATTTCAATATTAATTCTATTAGTTTAAATTATATTTTCGAAATACAAATCATAATTAAGTACCTATAGGTATTATATATTACGATTACATAAAATATGAATGATTATAAACGGACAGCTACTGGCTTTGTGGTACCTACTCTGGTTTATTAGTAATTGTACTGTAAAACTATAATTGAAAGCTATTGTAAGTGATTATTTTTGCTAATAAACATTATTATTATTATCATCTAAAAAAGGCGGTAAGTCTGTGCCATAGTAATAGAACTCGTATATTGGTATAGCTAGGCAGTAAAGTGTCATTTTTCAGGCAGAAAGAAGATATCGACAGGCGAAGCACAGCCAAGCCTGGCCACTTATTGGAAATATTATTTTTTTTATAAAAATTTTATTTTATAATATGAAATTCATTACCGTTTTCATCCTACACAATAATTGTTTCATTATTTTATCTGATTCATAACTGACAACTTCAAACAAATATCAAAATACGACAACTTATGATTGAAAATTTGCAGACATTGACAACTGCTAACAATTTATTTTTTCTACGACTGCTATGGAATATAGTTCTTTTCCCACAATTTACGAAACTACAAAGTGTCACTTTGCCTAAGCCGTGGGAAAGATTTTTTCCCACGGCTTATACCACGGTACGGTAGCTTAAAAAAATTTCAACAAAATTTTGTGTTACAATAAAAAAAAATAGGTAGGTACCTAATTATGGACATCAACGACAGTGAGTTTGAAAACACACCCCCAGAAATAGCAGAAAAAGAAAGAAATGTGGGAAAAGAACTATTTTCCATAGCAGTCGTAGAAAAAGTATAGTGTGTAACACGTGGGAAAAGCATTAAGCTTTTCCCACTAGCTGCACAATATACTATTTACACTGACGTTTAATGGTGTTGTTTATTTTTAGCGATTCTTTTTTGTTTCTTCTGACTATGATGTGATTGAAATCACTTATGCTATTTTAAGTGGGATATCCATTAAATTAGGAATTTTTATTTAATTTGTCAATAGGGGCGCCATCAGCCAGCGTGGAAACCTAAAATTTATTTTCTCGGCTAGCCGTAGAATAGGTAACTTTCTCGCCTCCGTAAAGCTGGTAAAATTCAATTTTCTCATAGTGTAGGATAAAAAATTACTTTTCCTTTTTTACCTAATTTTTCCTTGTGCTTCTAAACTACTAATCTTGCTTGCTGATGGATGCAGATAGCGGGGGAGGGACGCAGGGCCCTTCCCCTTTCAATTTAGCTTATAACACGTTCTTAATAAAACATTATACTTATGGAGATACAGGACCATTCATGGTTCTCATAAAATCAAGTCTAGAAGATAAAAATATTGGTAACATTCACCCAATAAAAATAAGAGAATTAAGAAAAGCAAACGTTCAAGGTATATCTAAAATCACACGTGAAGGAAAACAGATACTTGTGTTTCTGTCAGTTAAAAGTGCCAATTATTTTATAGACTCAGCATTTACAAAAGCTAACAACTTAGAAGCAGCTATTCCAGTTAGTTTGGTAACTTGCAGAGGAGTAGTAAGAGGTATCCCAGTAGACATAACACCAACAGAGTTCTCTGAGCACACCAAATCTTGTGCCAAAATTATATCAGCCAGGAGAATTAGCAGAAGATCCAAATACCAAGACGGTAACACCATCTACACACCAACTGAAACCATGATAGTGACCTTTTCAGGAAAAAAACTCCCAAAGGACATAAAAATATAGTATTTTTATTTAAAAGTGTCTAACTACATGTTAGACGGTAGGCAACCAATGATACATAACAACCGGCAACATTGTACAACGGACATTCTGTCATTTGCGTCAATTGTAAAATGGCGCTTTCTCTAGATACATGTTAATAAGCAGTAATATAATTAAGTTCATTAAAGTGATCAGCACTAAGGATATTTTACTTTACCAAACCCACTACTCCACATACACAACAAATTGGCGACGAGGATTCGTAAAATCCAGGTGGGTTTACTTACTTTTACATTACAAAAAGAGGATCGAGCACGTGGCAGATCCACTACTACATTCTGTGTTGTATCTAGTGCTACATCTACGCTCATATTTCATTGCCCAGTACGAGCTACAATTACAATTCTACCGATGGAGACAGTGATTCAAACTAGTTTTACTATTAAACAATTCGACACCAGGAAATTTACCTGGCTGAGATGGGTAAAGAGGTTAGAAGGAGCCTTTGCAGTTTTTAAAGTACCAGAGACCATGCGATCCCAATATTTACTACATTATATGGGACATGAAGCCTATAATATACTGTGTGATCAATTGGAGCCAAAGGACCCAAGTACAAAAAGTTTCGAAGAAATTGTAGAGCTATTAAAAAGGTATTTCAATCCAGAGCCTTTAGAAATTATGGAAAACTTCAAGTTTCAGCAGAGAACTCAAAATGAAGGTGAGTCTGTTCAAGAATTTCTTTCTGCGCTACAAAAACTTGCCATTACCTGCAATTTTGGCAGTCATTTAGATAAAGCTATTCGTTTTTGGCATACGTAATCAGACGATACAAAGCAGACTGTTAGAAACTCCAAGTCTTACCATGCAGCTAGCTATCGATAAAGCCAGGAGTATGGAAGTGTCGATGAGAGATGCTGCAAAAATTCAATCAACGCAGAGCACGGTAGGTGGTTCTTCAATTAACCACATTCATTCACAGAATAAATTTAAAGGTGAAAAGAAATTTTCATCAGATGTTTCAATACAGTCAACTTCAAAGGTATGTTACAGGTGTGGCGATAAAAAACACTTAGCAAATAAATGCAATAAAAGTGAATGACAATGCAACTTTTGTCACACAAAAGGGCATATTAGAAAAATGTGTTTGAAATTAAGAAATTCAAATAAACCACACAATATTAGTACAGTTGATGGTAATACTTTAAAAGAGAACTGTACAGAAAACATTGATGAAATTTTACAAATATGTGAAAATTCTACTGATGTTAACTTAAGGAAAAAACTATGTGTATCTGTATTTTTAAATGAAGTTAATGTTTCATTTGAAGTTGATACAGGTGCTGCCGTCTCAATAATGGGGATTAATCAATTTAATACATTATTAAAAAATCTTGATATTTTAAAATCTGATTTAACGTTAGTTAGTTACTGCCAAAATGAAATTGAAGTTATAGGTTACGTTCCTATTAATGTTACTTATAAAAATTGTACAAAATTGTTGAATTTATACATTGTAAACCTTTGTTTGGTAGGGAATGGTTGTATCAGGTACAGTTAGATTGGTCAGAAATTTATAAGTGTGATACATTGAACCTAGTACCAAATCAAGTTGATAAACTTTTAGAGAAATATTCAGAAATCACAAAACCTGGTATTGGAAAAATTAAAAATACTACTGCACGAATTACATTAAAGCCAAATGTCAAACCAGTTTTCATGAAAGCCTGTTCCTTTTGCGCTACTTCCACGAGTGGAGGAAGAAATTGAAAATTTAGTCAAACAGGGTGTCCTACAAAAAGTTGATACGAGCGATTAGAGTACTCCGGTATACCCGTAGTTAAAGCATCTGGTAAAATCCGCATTTGTGGGGATTTTAAAGTTACAATTAACTCACATTTAGAAACTGATGATTATCCGTTACCAACTACTGATGAATTATTTTCTAGTATGGCGGGCGGTAAACATTTTTCAAAAATTGACCTATGTCAGGCTTACTTAAATTTAGAAGTACATCCAGATGACCAACACTTACTTACACTCAATACACATAAAGGTTTATATGCTTGTACGCGTTTATTATACGGGGTGGCTTCCGCCCCTACTATTTGGCAACGTCAAATAGAAAATATCTTACAAGGTATTCCCGGCGTTAAAGTTTTTATAGATGATATACGAGCTACAGGTCCAGATGAACAAAGTCATTTGCAAAGATTAGAATCAGTTTTCGAAAGATTACAGAAACACGGTGTTAAAATTAATATGAGTAAACGTGCATTTTTACTAAAATCTATAGAGTATTGTGGATTTTTAATAGATGAATTCGGTATACATAAAGTAAGGTCTAAAATTGAGCCAATACAAGAAATTAAACGACCTACTAATAAAACTGAGGTCCGAGCTTTTTTAGGATTCATAATTATTATGGCAGGTTTTTCAAAAATTTAAGTCATCTATTGCAACCGATAAATAATTTACTGCGTAACAATATCCCTTTTAAATGGTCAGAAGAATGTGAAAATACATTCATTCAAGTAAAAACCAGAATGCAGCAAGATGATATGCTGTGTCATTACAATCCTAATCTACAATTAGTCCTTGTAACGGATGCCAGTCCTTATGCAGTGGGAGCGGTACTTTCTCATGTATTTCCAGATGGTACCGAGCGTCCAATACAGTTCGCATCACAAACATTAACAAGCACACAGTGTAAATATTCGCAAATTGATGAGGAAGCTTACAAGCATTATTTTTGGGATACGGAAATTTCATCAGTACCTTTTCGGAAGACGATTTACTTTATTTACGGATCACATGCCTTTAGTACACATTTTTTCGCCTGCAAAAAGTATACCTACTTCAAGTGCCACACGCATGCAGCACTATGCTTTGTTTTTACAAGGTTTTACATAAGACATTAAGTACAAAAATACAAGGTTTCATGCAAATGCGGATGCAATGTCTAGACTGCCTTTGCGATCAGAAGATTCTTTCATGTTTGACGCAACGGATGTATTTGAAATATATCAAATTGAAACTTTGAAACATTGCAGGATGAGACGTTATTACCTTTAGTAAATGCTTTGAAATCAGGAAAAATTCTTTCACCTGAAAAGCGGTTCAATACTGATCAGAACGAATTCACCTTACAGCAAAATTGTTTAATACGTGGCATAAGAGTTGTAATTCCTGCAATTTTAAGAAATAAAATCCTAGAAGAATTACATACGGCTTATTTTGGCATTTACAAAATGAAGGGTCTAGCACGCAGTTACTGTTGGTGTTGGTGGTAGATTCTGATATAAAGGAACTCGCTAAAAATTGTCATGTTTGCAACAGAATTGGAAATAATCCAAGGGGTGTACCAGTTCATGCCTGGGAGACACCAACTTATCCTTTTGAGATAGTTCACATTGACTTTGCTGGAAAATTTCATAATCATTATTTTTTAATTATTGTAGATTCTTTCAGTAAATGGCCAGAGATTTTTCCAATGAAAGATATTACTACTTATAGTACGATACGTTTGTTACGTTCTGTTTTTGCTAGGTATGGTATTCCTACTTCTTTGGTGACAGATAACGGAGCACAATTCACTTCTTTAGAATTTCAATCATTTTTGAAATTAAATGGAATTACACACAAACGTACTACTCCGTACCATCCTGCTACAAATGGTCAAGCCGAACGTTACGTTCAGACTTTGAAGCAAGCCTTACGTGCAATGAAAGATGGAGGAAATGATATTCACTTATCGTTGTCAAAATATTATTGCAGTATCGTAAGATGCCTCATGCGTCTACAAACATTTCACCATCAATGCTATTGTTTGGGCGAGAGATTCGTTCACGACTAGATTTAATCAAACCGTCAATTCAAAACAAATCTGTTAGGGAAAATGAGAACATAATATCTATTCGCGAATTTAAAATACGAAACAGAGTTGCCGCTCGAAACTATGTGGTTGAACCAAAATGGTTATTTGGTTATATTGTAAGTCGTATTGGTGAACTTCATTACATTATTCAACTTGATAATGGCACTAAGGTAAAAAGACACACAGATCAAATAAAGTCAATAGGTGACCACACAAAAGTAGATGAACCACTCATTATTCCTGATAGTACTATTTCACATGATTTACCTGTTAAGAAATAATAGTGATTTAGTGAACACAAGTGTTAGAGATGAACTTTTAGATAGTTAGATAGTGTAGAATAGGGACAATTTACCTTTAGTTAACGATGGATATACCACGGATGTATGTTAAACACTTAGGAGGTCTAATAGGATTAGACGTGCTCCCGAAAAATTAGATTTATAAGTTTGGTGAAAATGTATTTCTGTTTGATTAGTTAAGGTATTATCTTTTTCTTTACAAGGGGAGGTGTTAGACGGTAGGCAACCAATGATACATAACAACCGGCAACATTGTACAACGGTCATTCTGTCATTTGCGTCAATTGTAAAATGGCGCTTTCTCGAGATACATGTTAATAAGTAGTAATATAATTGAGTTCATTAAAGTGATCAGCACTAAGGATATTTTACCAAACCTACTACTCCACATACACAACACTACATATCACCCGTAATTCAATATACAAGCTGCCTAAGGTGTGGCCACTTTCAGACTTCATGCCGCAGTAAGAACCTCTGTGTGCTAATTGTGCCGAAGAACATGAAACACAATCATGTGAAAAGAAACCCGTCTGTATCTACTGTGGAGAAGAGCACCAGGCCACATCAAAAACATGTCCAGAATATGCGAGACAGAAAGATATCAAAAGAAAGCTTTTGAAAACCTACCATATTATGAGGCAAGGAAGCAGTGCCCAAAACACTTTGGAAATCTCCAAAGCCAAACAAGAGAAGGCTTTACTAATAATTATACTTATCGCTCTGATAGTTTCTCTAATCTCAACCCGAATAATAACAAATCCAATGACACATTTCATGAAAGACAAGCATCATACAAGACTTATGACTCATCTAGACGAACTAAGTAGTCGGTAGTGGCTAAATCACCAAAAAGAAAACAAGAAAGCCAAATATATTCACCTCCCCTAGACAAAAAGCTTATCAAGCTATCACCTTTCCAGCTCCCACAAGGATGCCTGTAACCGCAAGCAGATCCTTATATGATCACATCAATACTAGCAGTGCAACATACAGGGAAGATCCGGAAGAAGTAATTGACGAAAAGTCACCAAAAGTAAGACAATTGCTGCAAACAGTATTAAGCCAATCTTCAGTAAACAAGCAAATGGATCTTAGACGTCATATCATGTTCGAGTATGAACCTGACATATTCTTCATTAGTGAAACTCATCTAAAATCAACAGATAAAATAACCATTCCAAACTTCACAATGATAAGACAAGACAGACAAGATGGCTATATGGTGGAATTGCATGTTTAATAAATAGAAACTTACCATATATTATTATTGATATAAATCTGAATTTACCTGAAAACTTTCAAGTACAAGGAATCCTAATCAAACATAAATACAAAATGTTCAATACTTATTGTCCACCAAACAACACCAACTACAAAAATTACTTAGATCTACCGGAAAATTGTCAGTAGTCGGCTATATTGAGCGGTGATTTAAGTACGCAACACTCAGTATGGGGATCCTCGTGCACTAACCAGAGAGGAAGAAACTTGATTGAGGCTCTAAATATGTCTGATAGTATATTGCTTAATGACGGATCAGGAACTAAAATAACCCCTACTGCAAATAGTTGTCCTGACTTAACATTGTGTGCACCCAACTGGTTGCTACAATGCAACTGGAAAACCATCAAAGATCCTGGTAACAGTGATCACTTGCTGTGATGCCTTTTGGCCCAATATAATAATAAATATATATATTATATAATAGTATTTTATGCAACGATCATGTAATGATAGCCATTAAGACACGAGCATGTTGTAGGATACGAAACGAGCCGCAGGCGAGTTTCGTATATAATATGCGAGTGTATTAATGGCTATTACATGAAAGTTGCATACAATATTTTTTCTACTCCGATTAATAAGAATTATTTAATTAATAATTATCATTTATTATAAGAAACGAGAACAATGAAAGGAACTTCAACAAATAAATTTTACAAATTGTACAACAAATAAATTTAAAACTTTTGAACATAATAATATTAATTCTTTAATCTTCTTTGTGCATGTATAAATTATTTATTGTAAAATTTATTTTCATTCCTATTTTCAATTGAATTAAAAATTTTATTCGATACATTTATTTTATTTTGGATACTTTCTTCAATATAACCCTCTGCAACCGTAGTGGATTTCCAACCACCGTGTCTTTTTAAGGTGGTAATATCACCGCCGCCATCTACCAATACGGTTGCAGATGTTCTACGAAAGCAGTGTCCCGTATATAAATTGGATTGGGAAGCCCTAAAAAGGTGGCAATTTGCTTGCCCAAGTTTCCAAATTTGTTTATTCCAATGTCAATGTCAACCAGGTATCCATGGCTATATTAAATATTGTGCGAATGTCGCATTCCTATTGGCTTAAAAATCTGTATCATAATGAAAATTTGTATCATAATGAATATCATTATGATACAGATTTTAGTCTTTTAATAAGTTTATTATAAAACAGGAGTAGAAAAATATACATTCAGTATTGATCAAGAAATAAGTCGATGTAGACTACTTGAAGAAGAATATTCTATACAGTTGAATATAGTCACCTACTAGTCATTATTAAACATTACGTATAAGTATGCTATACGGCTAGGTACTTATGCATAGTATTGGTTTAGTGGGTAGTGTAATGTATTTAGTAAATAAATCAAACATATCCCAGTGCTAGAAGTAGTTATTGTTTTATTCCTCTTGAGATGATCCTCCAAGTGACCAGCAACACCACCTAGTCAGAGGCCCTTCCACACCTATAATCTACCAAAGTATCTAAGGATGATACCATCCATTACATGGCGACCATGCAAACAATTGGAATTCTGTAACAATGGAATGGTAAATCAACGAAGTAAGCGGTCCAGGAGAATAGAGTGAGCAACAGCAATTTTATGGTTCAAAAGGAGGAAATCAAAGCAGATATGGAGGTAAAGACCCTTTGTTATATGATTGTGGTTGTTTTGGTACTACAATTTGGATGGTCCATATATAAGAACTATAGAAGACAAATGAAGAGGGAAATAAGAAGAAATCTACAGCGAAGCACACTGAATATTTAAGATGGTGAGAATTTTTTTTGTAAACTTTGAAGGTAGGTATATTCCGTTTCGTGGCT
The DNA here is from genome assembly GCA_949126875.1 of Lochmaea capreae. Classification (NCBI taxonomy): domain Eukaryota; kingdom Metazoa; phylum Arthropoda; class Insecta; order Coleoptera; family Chrysomelidae; genus Lochmaea; species Lochmaea capreae. Next base: position 22,400,725 of record OX421409.1, on the reverse strand, counting down.
ATATTTTTTTTTGATAATTGATATTTGATATTTTATTTAAATTTGTTTTATTGATAATGAGTCAATTAATTTTATTTGTCCTTTAGTGATCCCAAGTTACTGAGAGATCAATTTGTGAGTCGATTGAATTTAATCTTAGACGATGTATGTAGGAATAGTAACAGAGCGCTAAAAAGGGAGTTCCTGAAAGTTCAGTGTCATATTGATATAATTAATAATTTGAGCAGTTCATTTGATAATTTTTTAAGTTTAATAAATAAGAATTTGCATTACTTGAATGGGGATCAACAGAATAAATGTATTTTATATTTTGACAAAATCAAAGAGAAGATAGTTAGATGATTTCAGGTGCTAGATTGTCGGTATAAAGTTCCGTCACAGCTGATTACACATAATAATTTGATTGTTAAGGACGTATTGCAAGAATTTAGCAAGAGTGAAAGCGAAAAAATGGCATTAAGTATGAGTGATTTTTTAGTTTAGCTGGTAAGATATTGCCAAATGAATTTATTGGTGATACAAGCAAACTAAAATCTTTTTAAGCTTGTTGCAAGTTTGCGCAGCAGAGCATGAGAGCAATGTTGTGTTGTTTGTGAAAACAAGACTGACTGGGAAAGCCAGGGTTTTGATCACCACTGAGGATTCCTTGAGAGGAATAGCAGATACACTAAAAAAACGGCTCCGAGGAGATAGTTTGGTAAGGGGCTAAACTGAGCAAACTCAAGCAAAACAATAAGGATATAGTTGAATATGCCTCGGAGATGAAGAAATTAACAGATCAGTACCACGAAAGCTGCAGTAAAATCCTTAATAAGTAACTCAGCGTCAGCGAAATTTTTCAACACCGCAAGAGGTGATGACTAAACTGGTGTCCATCGATGTGGGAAACAATCGGGTAACTGGAAATGTGATGTATTATAAGGAGGATAGAAATAGATATTTTCCTCAGAATAAGCATTCTTATGCTAATCAAAATGGAAGAAATAATTTCCATAGGAAAAATAACTACGATAACAGTAGGAAATTTCACACAAATCAAGGCAATAGGAGATTTACTGGTTACAGGGAGAAACCAGAAGAATATAGAAACAGGACTAACAATAGGTTCAACAATGATAATAAATACAGAAACGTAAGAATGTGTGAGAGTGAAGAGACGTGAGTGGAAGATATGTACCGGAAGAATTGGTGTTTTGAGAAAGAAAGGTGAAAAATCCAAAATTTTAAATAACTTGCATAACAATAATCGTTACATTTATAACTTTGGTTTAACTCTTTCAAAGTTTGTGCAAATCAAAACTGAGATATCGAATACGACTGATACTTTTATACTAGATACAGGTGCAGATATTTCGTTATTAAAAATTTCAGATAATTTTCCGTATCATTTAATGCAAACAACTCAAATTTTAAATATTAGGGGTATAACTCAGGGAGAAATTAGAACTTTGGGTTAAATAGAAATTTTTCTTTTCTTCAAGGATATAGCATTTAAACATTGTTTTCATATAGTAAATGAAAAATTTCCTATACCTTCTAATGGAATTCTAGGAAGGATTTTCATAAGTAATTATATCTAATTGCATTTTAGATTATTCAGAATTAAAATTATATATAGATTGCAAATCTGGAAATCCAGTAACATTAGAAATTTTTGATAATCCAGAATATGATACTATAGCAGTACCGCCTTGATGTGAAGTCTATCGGTTTGTAGAAAGTTTTAAATATTTAAGACAAGAGAAAGTTGTTGAGCAACAAGAATTAGTACCAGGAATATTTATAGCGAGATCTATCATATCAAAAACTAATCCTTATGTCAGAATTTTGAATACAAATTATGAAAGTAAGTCAATAAGTACAAATAATATTAAAATGTTGGATTTAAATTTATTTCATGTATACGCAGTGAAGAATGAGAGTCAGAATAGAATGAAAGGATTAAGGAAAACTTTGAATTTAGACATACCAGAATACGTAAGGGATAAGCTAATAAATCTTTGTGAAAAATTTTTACTTTAAAAAATGACATTTCAACGCACAATAATTTTTACGAGCAAAAGCTATTGGTAAAAGATGATACACCAGTATACATTAAAAATTATCGTACACCACATTCTCAATCTTCAGAGCTTGATGATCAGGTTCAGATGATCAGACTATCGAGTCTTCAATCTCAGACTATAACAGTCCAGTTTTACTTGTACCCAAGAAGGCGATCAATGGAGAAAAGTCTTGGATACTTTGCATAGGTTTCAGGCAGTTGAACAAGGAAATAGTTACAGATAAATTTCCATTACCTAGAATAGATTCTATTTTAGATCAGTTAGGGAGGTCGAAATGGTTTTCAGTCATAGACCTTATGTCAGGTTTTCATCAAATTCCTTTAGAACAGTCTTCAAGGAAATATACATCTTTCAGCACAGAAAAAGGTTGTTTTCAGTATACAAGATTACCATTTGGTTTGAATATAAGTCAAAATAGTTTTTCAAGGATGATGTCCATAGCATTTTCAGGATTAACTCCGGTACATGGATGACATAGTTGTAAAAGGGATGTCAGAAAATCATAATTTAAGTAATCTCGAGAAGGTATTTAACACATGTCGGAAATTCAACCTTAAATTAAACCCACAAAAAAGTCAATTCTTCAGACGAGAAGTCACTTATTTAGGACACAATTTGTCTAGTGAAGGGGTTTTACCAAAAAAAGCAAAATATTCAGTCATTGAGCAATATCCAGAGCCCAAAAATTCAGAAGAATCTAAAAAATTCGTAGCATTCTGTAATTACTACAGACGGTTAATTCCAAATTTCGCTGAAATATATGCATACCGCTCAATAAATTATCCGGGAAAAACGTAAAATTCGAGTGGTCAAAAGACTGCGAAAATTCACTCCAAACATTGAAAATGGCATTAATACAGCCGCCGGTTCTGAAATACCCAGATTTCAAAAAAAAATTTATATTGACAACAGACGCTTCAAACAATGCGTGTTTCGCAATACTTAGTCAGGAATACGAAGGAATAGACCTACCTATAGCTTATGCCTAGCGAAGTTTTAAGAAAAGTGAATTAAATAAACATAATCATGAAAGAATTGTTAGCTATCCATCGGGGAATTGATCATTTTAAGTGTTATTTATATGGTTCTCCACATTTTATTGTGAAAACCGATCATAAGCCGTTGACACATCTTTTTTCGATCACAGAACCAACTTCGAAACTTACACGAATTAGACAAGATTTAGAAGAATATAACTTCGAAATACAATATTTGAGAGGAAATTCAAATTACGCCGACAGTATCTCAAGAATATGCATAAAAGAATTAAAAGACTTGTACATTGACAATGCTCACGTATTAGCGGTAACGAGATCAAAAACTCGTCAGAAAAAAGCTCAGCCTACAGGAGAAGATAAAATAGTTTCCACAGAAAAAGGGAGTCGCAAACCAGCAATATGTAAAGTACTGAATAATTTAGAGGCGCATAAATTACCAATTCTGCAATTTAAAAATAACCGTGTTTCGCTACGGATGAATATACGGATCAAAAACAGGATGAGATTTAGCCAAGCTTTATTAAATACCGATATGGTTAACTTTGATTTAGGTCAAACGTTAGTTCAGCTTGATAAGCTAGCGGTAAGAAATGAAGTAAAAAGGATGCAAATTCATATGAATGATATTATTTTTACACAGTGCACTATAAAAGAGTTTATGGAAAAAGGAAATAATACGTTAAAGAACGTACAAATATGTATTTGCGATCTACCAAATATAGTGGAAGTAGAAAAAGAAAAGCAACGAATTTTAGAAATGTATCATAACGACCCTTTATTTGAAGGTCATGTAGGAAACAACAGGCTATTGAAAAAACAGAGCAAATTTTAGATGGAGAAACATGGAAAAAGATGTAAGAAAATATATTAAGCAATGTCACAAGTGCCAAATCAATAAGGCAAATAATAATCACAAGGAAGAATTCGTATTAACAGATACAGCATCAAAACCATGGGATATAACGTATATAGATACTATAGGTCCTTTTTCACAAAGTGACCTGTTAAAAAATATATATAATTTTTTTTTACAAAAATAGCATTTTTCTTAGCTAAAACAGAAAAGAAAACCCTTAGTTTAGTAGATATTCATTTGCAATTTGAATGTCCGTTATTTACAACGGTCGTCGTTTCACCAATCATGGAACGGCAATTTGTAAAGGAGTGCGATAATTGGATGCGCGCGAGAACGACGCGCAGCAACTCGGTAGTTCCGGCATTATAATAGGCATTTTCACGTCATAATTGGTGGGTGAAGTTACACTTTCACGTTTTAGTTTTCACATGTGCTATGTGGAATTTAAAAAGCTTTTATCAACTTGGTTATAATTGAAATTTTTATTGAAGCTTTAAATTGATCCGTAGGTTTGTTGAAACATGCGTGTGCAGGTTAGTGCACTGAGAAAATTTCCAGCAAAGCGTTCTTTCCTAAACTTTTTTTGGCTAAGACAAGTAGAATTTTTACTGTGGTAATATACTGATTAACTGAGTCAGTAAAATCAACTTTTCTATTATCTCTGTACAGAAACTATAAGATACTTATCAAAAATACAATTCTTTCCTATACCAAGAATTTTCACTATTATTAAACATTACTCCACTACCGTAGACATATATCTTTCTGTTTGAAATAAAATTAGGAAACCTCAAGATAGGTTTTAATGAACAAAATCGAACATGACAACTAAATAAATAAACATGACAAAAATCCTAGTAGCAATTTAAGACTAAGTAAAAGTATATACTACATTCTTCCCGCCTGAGTTAATGAATGTAATCCTCCAGGAATGCAGGAGGTCTTCTTGCTCTAGTAGGTCTAATGTTATCGTAATCCTGCACGGAAGGTATAGTATCCGTTTCGGGTATTTGATGGTCAACTAAACGATTAGGAGGTGTTACAGCATCGTCAACACTAGTCCGTGGATCTTGAATAACAGTGGACCTTTTTGGGAGTGGTTCATTCTCAGCAAATTTTTGTTCATCTTGAGCGGCCGGAGGAGAATCTTCTTCTGAAACTTGTAGAGTGTCATACTCTTGAAGAGGGGCTAGATGTCTCAAAGATACGGTAGTTTCTCTTCCATCAGATAAACGTACTTGAGCATATTGAGGATTCACATGAACAAGCTCTACTTTTTCAACTAAGGGATCATTCTTGCTTGTCCGATTAAAATTTCTCATTAAAACGGGACCAGTACTCAGCCAAGTCGGAAGAGAGGTTCCGTTCATTGAGCGTCTTGGATGGGTGAACATTCTTTCGTGAGGTGTAGAGTTAGTGGTTGTGCATAGTAATGATCGGATAGAGTGAATAGCTTCAGGCAGTACTTGTTCCCATTGAGTGATCTGAAGATTACGAGACTGAAGAGCCAATCTAATCGTTTTCCATATAATACCATTGTAGCGTTTGCACTGGCCATTTCCACGGGGATTGTATGGAGTAGTTCTGCTCGTAGCTACTCCCAGAAGTTGTAAAAAGGACTTAATTTCACGGGACATAAAGGAGGAACCTTGATCAGTATGTATATAAGAAGGTGTTTGAGATGCTTTATAACTTCAGAAGAAGTAGTACTAGAACAAGGAAATGCAAACGGGAATCTGGAGAATTCGTCTACAACTGTAAGCATATAAGGTTTTCCAGAAGAAGTTGCAAGGGGGCCTTTAAAATCTATATTAAGTCTCTCGAAAGGTATTGTAGATTTGATGAGTGTACTTTGTGCTTTATAAATTTTGGGTTTAATTTTATTGCATATGTGGCAAGAACTTGTTATTTTGCGAACTTCTTCAAGTGGAAAAGGCAAATTCTTTGACCTGAGCCAGTGGTACATACGGGTAATACCAGGATGACATAGTGATACATGCATTTCAAAGAGCTTAAGTAGATTACTTGTGGAAGAACTAACCCGACTTAAGGCGTTAGTCGCTCGATTTAAAACACCAGGACGAAAGATAATATCGTATTTAGAGGGAGCCAATTCTAGACGCCAGCGTAGGATTTTATCATTTTAAACCTTTCCATGCGCCCTGTTATCAAACATGAAAGATACGCTCCTTTGATCAGTAATCAACTGAAAATAGTTAGGCGATAACAGATGTCTCCATTTGCGGATAGATTCGACGATTGCATAAGCTTCCTTTTCGACAGATGAATGGTTCTTTTCACTGCCGGTAAGAGTCCTTGAAAAGAAAGCCACTGGCTTACCAGATTGGGAAAGAGTCGCAGCTATTGCAAAATCGGAAGCGTCAGTCTCTACAGTTAACATTTTATTTTCATTTATGGACGTTAGCATTGCTGAAGCTAAATCTTGCTTGAGAAGATTAACCGATTTTCTTGCTGTTTCGGATAAGGGCAATTCTGAGTGTGTTAAAGTATTCACTTTTTCTAAAAAACATGGTATCAACTGAGAATAGTGAGAAAACTAACCTAATGCCCTACGTAAAGATGGAAGATCATTGGGTTCTGAAAGCTCCATGAGAGGCTTAATACGATCTGGATCAGGCTTAAAAGGTGCCATTTTCAATAATGTGACCTAAAAGTTTAATTGTTTTTGTAGAGAAATTTGATTTAGAATCATTAATCGTAAGCCAGTACTTTTGTGCAATTTTGATGAATTTGTCCAAGTTAAAATCATGCTCCTCCTGAGTTTTACCACAAATGGTAATGTCATATAAATAAGCAAATACATCTTAAGATTCTCTAACTGTATTATGCTATTGATTACTCGTTGAAATCCAGCAACACCATTTGTTACTCCAAAAGGTATTCTAGTATACTGATAAAGTTGACCACAAGCTTCAAAAGCAGTGAACTGTTTACCAGAAGACTTGATAGGAATTTGATGATATGCGCTTTGAAGACCAACGGCACTGAAAAATGTATATTGAGATATACTCTGAGTCATTTGATCTATTCTAGGAAGTGGAAATGCATCTAGAAACGTGAATTTATTTACAGTTTGTGAGTAATCAACTACCATTCTTTTTTTATGATTGCTGTTGTAAGTAATCAAGACTTGCGCTCTCCAAGGAGAACAACTTCCTTCAATAATACCCTCCTGTAAGAGATTTTTGATTTCAGATTCGATACATTTCTCATCGGCCTGTAAATATCTTCTAGATTTGGTAGCAATTGGACGGCAATCACGAGACATGTTTTCGAAAATACTGGCTTCAGGAACTTTAGCAGCCACTAAACTAGAAATACGAATTGGAGATTTATTCCCACCTAACTTCAACTCCAAAGACGAGTGTTGACTTAAAATATCATGACCTAATATAACATCAGAACATAGATTGTCAAGAATTAATAACTTAACCTTATTATGGTTGTGCCCATAGAATTTAAGGTTGACTGAAGAGTATCCCAGTATTTTAGAAGTAAATGAAGAAGAGGCCATGGAAACGAAGCCAGTGAGAGGAAAAGTTTTAATATTCCTGGATCGAACGATGTTAGAACTTATAAAGCTCTCTGAACTTCCAGTATCCACCAAAGCATCAACATAATTGTAGACTTAGATAGACTAGGATGAAAAGCAGCTATAATTGAATTTCCTATAGCAGATGTAATAGTATCTCTGTTGGACTGTTTTATTTTGGATGATTGACATACGGAGGCCCAGTGTCCTTTTTTCTTACAGGCAGAGCAAGCAGCGTCTTTCGCAGGACATTTAACTCGAGGATGCCATCTATGTCCACAAAAGAAGCACAGATTAGTGGATTTGAAGCGAGTTTGTGTGGCACTTAGTTGAGGGTCCTCAATTTCTTGCTTATAATCTGACGGATAGTTAGACGTAGAAGCATTTAACGATGGTGGACAAGATAGTTCTTCGTAGGCATTTGAGTGAAGCTGAGCCGCTTCCAAAGATTTCGCTTGATTGAGAGTTTGATGGAAAGTTAATGTTTTATTTTCCAATAGTCTTTGTCTTATATGTGGAGATATTAAGCCACGAATAAAAGAATCTCGAATATACTCGTTGCGATATTCGTCGGCAGTAACAGATTTGAACAAACAGTCTTTACTAAGAGAATTTAAAACTTGAGCGTATACATCTATAGTTTCACCATGCTGCTGCTCACGAGTTGCAAGTACGTGTCTAGAGTATATTTGATTCACTTCTTTAATATAAATTGTTCCCAGAATGTTCAGTACCTCCTCATAAGAAGAACACTCAGATATGTGTTCATACACATTAGTACCAATGTAATTGATAAGAATATTTGATTTTATAGTACTTGCCTCGTTTTCAGAGGATTCTTCCGTGAAAGTGACAGCAGATACCAAAAAATTTATAAAAGCATGGATCCAATGTTTCCATTCTTTGGAAGCTGTGGGAGAGTTTGGATCACTGGTAAATTTTTCAGGACGAAGCAAACGATCCATCTTCACTCTTCACAGGATTTTGTTCATTAAATTGAAATAAAATTAGGAAACCTCAAGATAGGTTTTAATGAACAAAATCGAACATGACAACTAAATAAATAAACATGACAAAAATCCTAGTAACAATTTAAGACTAAGTAAAAGTATATACTACACTGTTATAAATAAGCTCTTTGCTATCACTGTTAAGAAATATATATAATTTTTTTTTCACAAAAATAGCGTTTTTATTTGCTAAAACAGAAAATAAAACCCTTGGTCTACTGGATATTTATTTGCAATTTGAATGTCCGTTATTTACATCGGTCGTCGTTTGACCAATCATGGTTCGGCAATTTGTAAAGGAGTGCGATAATTGGATGTGCGCGAGAACGACGCGCAGCAACTCTGTAGTTCCAGCATTATGATAGGCATTTTTATGTCATGATGACATGAGGAAAAAAATTCATCCTCACAGCAAGTTTTTTCGCTATTCCAGCCAAAAAATCTACTAAAATAGGCGCTAAGAGAGATATGTGCTATGGCAGTAAAGATTGCTTTACTAAAATCTTTTTTGTGTAGTAGTGAAGTATTTTTACAAAGTACCTTTACTAAACCAAAATATAAGTTTTACGAAAGTAGCAGAGTATTATTGTAGAAATAGTAAAATTTTTACTGATATCAAAAAGTGATTTGGTTCTCCTAGAAATCTAAGCCAGCTGTTTTAGATGATAATTATTTTAAAGTAGTGAAGTCGGGTTTTGGTCTAGACAAGATTTTATTCTTCTACTGGAAGCTAAATTACTAATTTAGAATACATATTTTCTAGATGCTAGTGATTTGTTTGCTATCGCGGCAATATTCATTAGTTCTATAGACAAGCTTATTTTCTGTCTAAGAAAAATCCTTATTAAACGCAGGAACATTATATAATAACTTATGTATTCTATGTATTTTTTGGTACATCACAACCTTTTATGATATGGCTTGGCTATCAAATAACTACCCACTAACCTGCACCCTGCACACGCATGTTTCAACAAACCTACGCAGTATATCGGGATCAATTTCAAACTTCAATAGAAATTTCAATTATAACTAAGTTGATGAAAGCTTTTCAAATTCAATATAGCACATGTGAAAACTAAAACGCGAAAGTGTAACTTCACCCACCACTCCCTTACAAATTGCCGATCCATGATTGGTCAAACGAGGACTGTTGTAAATAACGGACATTCAAATTGCAAATAAATATCTACTATACCAAGGGTTTTCTTTTCTGTTTAAGCAAAGAAAAATGCTATTTTTGTAAAAAATAAATTATATATATTTTTCAACAGTGATAGCAAAGAGCTTATTTATAACGTAAAGATATATATGTCTACGGTAGTGAAGTAATGTTTAATAAAAGTGAAAATTCCTGGTATAGGAAAAAATGTTTTGTATTTTTAATAAGTTGTAACAAGTTATTTTTTCTTGGCACCGATTTAATGTTTTTTTCTGTTAACGCATATTACTATTTTATTTTACCTTTTGGTTTTAAATAACTCGTTACTTACAAGTTAACGGAAGCAAACATGAGCCCCGGAAAATATGCGAACTAAAATAATGTCATCGCAACGAGCCAATGAGGAGCTAATGTTAACGAACGTACATTAGTAATTTGTTAACATAATCGAAATAATATGACCGAGTGATTTCATCAACATACATCAATTTTAGTGTCTATATCAGTGTTGTCAATGCGAGGATAATTATACGATTTTAAGACAGTTTCCCTAATTTAGATCTAATAGTTTTTCGAATATTTTGCAGAAGGGATATATAAAATGGCTATTATTTTTGGGGATTTTCCCTATTGACTAGGGTCGAAGACTTTATTTAGGTAACCACTGTTTCCTTTTGGAAATTTTGACAAATTTTGATCATTTGAATCGTAAGTTCGCGTAATTTTTATTTTTGCATCGGCAACACTGGACTACATTCTATTTAATATTTGATGTCAGCTGCCGTTTATAATCTATATTTTTACACGTTATTCTCTTGTTTACTGTTTGCTTCATAAATTACAGAACCATCAGTCTTTGTTAAGACTAATTTGATAATTAACTTAACATAGTAAGGTATGTACTATAATTATTATTGATAAACATAACCTAGAACAACACACAATAACCAATTACAATATTAAATATGTTGTTTAATAATATTTAATACTTTGCCAGATTCGAATTTTTACTATAAAACAGTCACATAAAAATTATATTATCATAACATAAACATACTTTGATTAGGTATACAGGGTGATTCATTAAGAATGTCCAATCTCTGAACTGTAGATTCTAGACCTCAAAATATGATGATTCTGCTCAACATGCCTTATGCAAATATTGCTAGTTTCCGAGATACGGGGTGTTCAAAGTTTAAATTTAAATTTTGATTTTCGCAATAATTTCTTATGTTTTCACAATTTCTCTTTGAAAATTGGCAATTTTACGTTTTATGGCATGAGGAATCATAATTTACACTCTAGTTTAACATTGCTAATAGAGGGCGCTAGTTACACTTGTTTGTGTCAATTGAATCAAAGTAAACTTTTTTTGGGCTAAACTTACAACTAAAATAATAAAAAAATATTAAAAAGCGTTAAATTCTACAAAAAAAAGTTACTCTTCTTTGATTCGTGTAACTCAATCGGTTATCGAGTTATTTGTTTCTAAAAAGTTCAATAAATTTTAATTTTTTCATAAAAAAATTTTATTATTCCTTAAATATGTAACAATAACTAATTTGTGAACAAAAATAAAAAAACTTCAAAGCAAATGCTCAAAATGCCCACCATTTACTTCAATACACTTTATGATCCGCTTTCGTAAAGATCTCTTAATATCAAATAATCCTTGTCTATTATTTTTAATTACATCCACGGCTTCTTCTATTTTCCGTCGCAGTTTGGAAGACTTGAAAGACTGGACAGACTTGAAAACAACAGAAGCCGCTCCAATAGAGACTGAAATGCCCACGGACCTTAGGATACTAGAATGGAACACAAATGGACTCTTACAACATCAGCAAGAGTTATTAGTAACACTAGAAACTCAAAAGGTGGATATATGCCTAATTGCAGAAACACACTTGACGAGACATTCACTTATCAGACTACGAGGTTATCAAATCTATCATGCCATACACCCACATAATTCAGCCAGAGGCGGAGTTGCTGTTGTTATCAAAAATAGTATTTCTCACTGGGAACGCGAAAAAATTGAAACTGAAGAAATACAAGCGACTTGTATTACCGTTAAAACTAAAAAATACATGCTCAACATTGCAGCTGCGTATTTCCCTCCTAGATATAACCTCAAAAGAGAAGATTATGCTAACTTCCTATCAACCCTGGGTGAAAAATACATAGTGGGTGCAGACTTTAATGCAAAAAATGTCTGTTGGGGCTCCAGACTCACTACAGCTAAAGATAAAGAATTACATCATGCTATAATTGAACACAAATGCAGATGGCACTCTACTGGTAAACCCACTTACTGGCCGAGTGATCCAAATAAAATTCCGGATCTCCTGGACTTTTTCATTTCCAAAAATGTGGCAACAAATTTTATAAAAGTAGAGGATGTAGAGGAACTTATATCCGATCACTCTCCAATTCTGTTAACTATAAGTGAGCATATTGTTACCACTGAACTTAAACCCACTCTGACTAACAGATTTACGGACTGGAAAAGCTTTCAATATGAAGTTAATGATAAAATTGAGCTGAATGGGTTTATCCAAACAGTAGAACAATTGGAACGAGAAACTGAACTGTTCATCACAAATATCCAACAGGCTGCCTGGAACAACTCACCCGTAATCCAAAGAAAAACAGTAGGATACAATTATCCCAAAGAAATTAGAGAGCTGATTCAATAAAAAAGAAAGGCTAGGAAGATATGGCAAAGGACACGAACAGCAGAAAATAAAAATAAGTTAAATAGGCTCACACAACAACTACAAAGAGAAATCAGAAAAATCAAAAATGAATCAGTCAACAAATACCTGAGTGAACTAACTGATGAGGAATGCACTGATTACTCCCTTTGGAAGGCGGTCAAACAGATAAATAAGCCAATTCAAAATATACCTCCTATACGAAAAGAAAATGGGACATGGGCAAGAAATCCCAAACAGAAAGTGGACACTTTTGCTGACTACTTAGAAAATATTTTTCAACCAAATCCTGAGGAAACTCTAGTAGATGATGAACAGGAAGCCACTGAATCTGAGAACATATCATTGGTTACTACAAAAGAAGTTCACAAACTAATAAAGAACATCAATACAAAAAAAGCTCCTGGCTTTGACTTGATCAGTGGTGAGATTTTAAAAAAATTACCCAGGAAAGCTATAGTAAAGCTTACTACTCTAATTAATGCATCATTTAGGCTCAGGTATGTTCCCATCCTATGGAAAACTGCGGAGGTAATAATGATACCTAAAGTAGGAAAATCTACCAATGAATTAACGTCATACAGGCCAATCTCCTTACTACCCGTAATCTCAAAGATATTTGAGAAATTGTTGTTACGAAGAATGAACCATATAATTGTACAAAAAAACATTATCCCATCACACCAATTTGGATTTCGCGATAAACATTCTACTATAGATCAGATCCATCGGATAATGAATGAAATAGAGAAATCATTGGAAGAAAATAAAATTTGCTCAGCTATATTTCTGGATATCGCTAAAGCGTTCGATAAAGTATGGCACCAAGGCCTGATAATTAAGCTAAAGAAAATATTTCCTCTGCAACTGGTTGAAATTTTGCAGTCATACCTATACCAGCGAACATTTAGAGTTAAAATGGAAAATGAGTACTCTGAGCTGAAACCAATAAACGCAGGGGTCCCACAAGGCAGTGTTCTTGGGCCGGTACTATATCTTTTGTATACATCTGACATTCCGGAGAGAGAAAACATAATATTAGCCACATTTGCTGATGACACAGGAGCTTTAGCAGTAGGAGTAACTATAGAAGAAACAACGGCCAATCTACAAAATGCAGTCAATGATATAGAACACTGGTCTAAAAAATGGCGTATAAAATTTAATGAAGACAAATCAGTCCATATAAACTTTACCAACAAAAGAATAACTTATCTTCCAATCAACCTAAATAACAGTATTGTTCCTAATAAGAAAACAGCTAAATATCTCGGCTTAAATCTGGACATCAAACTGAAGTGCAAGGAACATGTTAAGAAAAAAACGGAATAGTTGAAGATAAAATATAAAAATATGTATTGGTTGATAGGTAGGCACTCGCAGCTTTCCACTCAGAACAAATTATTAATTTACAAACAGGTTCTGAAACCGGTGTGGACTTATGGGGTTGTACCAAAAAAAGCAATTATAGATGCCTAGAAACGTTCCAAAACCGAATATTGAGGAATATTGCAGATGCTCCTTGGTATATTCGGAACAACGATCTTCATAGAGACCTCCAAGTCGAATCTATCCCGGATGAAATCAAGAAAGTCGCCAGGAGACATGAAGAGAGGCTCCATAAACATCCCAACCTTGAAGTGCTCCAACTTCTAGACAATCAACCACAAATGCGAAGGCTCAAAAGAACTAAACCGTTTGAGCTTGTGTAAGTGTTAAGTGAAAAGCAGAGACAGTGCTGTGCCACAGAGTACACCATCTAACAAGAGACGAAAGCTTTGTCGGCTCCTTTGAAGTCGGACTTACACGATATTGAGCGGAAATACGTCGAGGCATTGAAACATAAACTACCTGATACACTGAGAAAAGTAATACGAGTATTGATTCGAAGTAAAACCATAACTACACTAAGAAAAATAGTAGTGTTGATGATGATTTTTTTAACTACTAACATGACAACACCTTTTATTAGGTAAATAATCATTATTCACCTAGGGGCGCCTTGTATCGAACACCTAAACTCAGTTTAATTATAACTGATGTTTAGACTGTGACATATTGATTTATTTATTATCATCAATTACATCAGTCTAAACATTAGTTATAATTAAACCGAGTTTAGGTGTTCGATACAACACGCCTTAGGTTAATAATGAAATTCTATACTTTTTTAAAGAAATTACCTGGAAATTTATTCATTTTATAAAATGAATATCAAAAATGAACTTTAGAAAATGTCCTTAGACAATATGTAGAAATTCTCAAAAATTGAAAATCGTTTAAAATAATAGTAGGAATGACGTTTATTGAATTTCATCAATGATTTTCCGTCACCAACTTCAGTAACATTTCAAACTAATTCTTGACAAACGTCACATTTCATTTTAGGTCACATAAATTTTGAATGAAGAATCATCTTCAAATTTGTTTTGGGAAGATAGTGGATAAAATATATGGTATTGCACACACGCCTGGCAGGATAATTCATTTCCAGGAAAGTCAGTAATTACTGACAAACCGGCAACACGGTGAACTGAGGGAAATGAACGGAAGTGATGACTTGACATTGACAGATAAACTAATTAATTCACGCATGTGCACACAAATTTGCGATCACGAAAACTACTTTCTTTCGCCTCTTGTTAGATGGTGTACTCTGTGGCTGTGCTGTGTAGCCACAACAAAGAAGTGAGCTTACGTTAAAAACTAGGATGGACCACAGGTGACATCTAGATTACAAACTTTTTAGGAACTTAGGTTAAAGCAAAAATGTTGATTAATCTTTTAGATTAGGTGCATTCCCATTGTTAAATAAAAAAAAAAAAGTTTGGAAGAGAAGTAATTTTTTTTTGTAAACTAATGCCTTCATTTGCGACCAAATTGAAAACTCCAAACGATTGAAATCAGGGCCTCTTGGTGGTGGTGTAGTATGTGGGTATTCAATAGGTCCTTTTGAACTGCCAACCAATTTAAATGGACCTCTTTATTTAGATTTTCTTCAAGAACATTTACATGAATTACTAGAGGATATACCTCTCGCTGTAAGACAAAATATGTGGTTTTTGCACGACGGAGCACCACCACATTATTCTTTACAAGTTCGTCAATACTTAAAAGAACAGTTTCCGCATCGATGGATTGGTCGTGGAAGTGAGTTTGCTTGGCCACCAAGAGGCCCTGATTTAAATCCTTTGGATTTTTCAATTTGGTCGCAAATGAAGGCATTAGTTTACAAAAAAAAATTACTTCTCTTCCAAACTGCGACGGAAAATAGAAGAAGCCGTGGATGTAATTAAAAATAATAGACAAGGATTATTTGATATTAAGAGATCTTTACGAAAGCGGATCATAAAGTGTATTGAAGTAAATGGTGGGCATTTTGAGCATTTGCTTTGAAGTTTTTTATTTTTGTTTACAAATTTGTTATTGTTACATATTTAAGGAATAATAAAAAATTTTTATGAAAAAATTAAAATTTATTGAACTTTTTAGAAGCAAATAACTCGATAACCGATTGAGTTACACGAATCAAAGAAGAGTAACTTTTTTTTGTAGAATTTAATGCTTTTTAATATTTTTTTATTATTTTAGTTGCAAGTTTAGCCCAAAAAAAGTTTACTTTGATTCAATTGACACAAACAAGTGTAACTAGCGCCCTCTATTAGCAATGTTGAATTAGAGTGTAAATTATGATTCCTCATGCCAAAAAACGTAAAATTGCCAATTTTCAAAGAGAAATTGTGAAAACAAGAAATTATTGCGAAAATCAAAATTTAAATTTAAACTTTGAACACCCCGTATCTCGGAAACTAGCAATATTTGCATAAGGCATGTTGAGCAGAATCATCATATTTTGAGGTCTAGAATCTACAGTTCAGAGATTGGACATTCTTAATGAATCACCCTGTATAAAGTTAAAAGTTACACTTATTCAAATCTCGTACACATACTTGCTGATTGATGGAGTTGGAGAATTGTGCTGCTGTAATATCAAGAAGTAGTCGTTTTTATATTACTTATAGAATCAAATAGCAACCATTTCAAATTATTATTAATGTTGTAATTACAACACCCCTTCTCAACTTTGATGATAATTAAACGTTTTTTTTTTTTATTATTAAATTAACGTGTCTCGACTACTGAGGTCATTGACACGATAACAATGAGCTACAATATTAAATTCACAGTTACAATATTAAATTGACAGTATACATATTGTAGTAGTAGTATCACATTACATTTTATAGTGCATTAAGTATTTGAATGTCTTTTAAGTATTTCAACAAGTTTATATGGTTCTTAGATTCATTTAAAATTATATTCATGTTGTCTTCCAGGTGATTTTGTTTTCTTTTTAAAGTGTAATGAACACATTCTGTCAGGATATGTTTCACAGTTAATGGGCAATTGTTACAGTGGCTGCATACGGGGGGATGAGTAGAGTTCATGAGAAAGCTGTGTGTTAGCTTAGTATGTCCAATTCTTAGTCTTCTTAGGATGACTTTATTTTTCCTGGGCATTGGTGGGAGTTTCGAGGAAGTGATAATCGGCTGTACATCATGTAAGTGGCTTTTAGATGTGCTCTTCCAGTGGACTTGCCATTGATCACGTGTTTTTTTCTTGAACATTTTTTTAATGTCGTTATGCAGCTGTACATTCGTCACAGGTATATTCGACGTGGAAGCTTCCTTAGCGGCTAGGTCTGCGGCCTCATTTCCTATAAGTCCTATATGTGAAGGTACCCAGATGATAGTGACAGTTACTCCATGAACTGTAAGTTCATTATATGTGTCGTGTATTAAATTCACGAGAGGATGATCAGAGAATATTTTTTTAATTTCCAAGATGGATGATAAAGAGTCTGTACAAATCGCGACATTCTGATCAGTTGATTTTAACAGTCGAAATGCCTCAACGATACTATATAATTCTCCAGTGTAGACGCTGCATATATTGGGTAGTTTGATTTGGTGTGTGATGCCACAAAAAGTTACAACGGCACTACCTACTCCAGTGTCACTTTTAGAAGCATCAGTGTAAAGGACTTTTTGAAACTGGTTTCGATGAAGAATTTCTAAAAACGATTGGATGATTACAGTATTAGGAGTTTCGTGCTTATTAAAAAAGCAAAGGGAGGTATTTATATTCGGTAGTTTCTTGTTCCATGGCGGCTGTGTAGAAATAAGAAAGGGTGAAGTTGTGGTAAGATCGAAGCCATCAAGGAGAGGAATGAGTAAGTTAGGCAGAGACTGAATAGTTCTAGAAGGCTGAGCATGTTGAATAAGATTGTTTTGTTGAATAAGCAGATGATATACAGGGTTTTGGGGATTGGCTGATAAACTAGCTGAATAGGAGAGAAGTAGGCGTTGTCGTCTTAACCAGAGTGGAGGTTCGTTGGCTTCACAATACAAGCTTTCAGCTGGGCTTGACCTGAAGGCACCTAAGCAGATCCTAAGACTCGTATTATGGACAGAATTAAGAGCTTTTAATTGCGACTTGGAGGCGGACATATAAATAAAGCTGCCATAGTCTATTCTGGAGCGAATGATAGATCTGTAGACTGCAAGCAATACTTCTTCTTCGGCTCCCCATTGGAAGTGAGACAGAGTTTTCAAAATGCTAATATTTTTCAAGCAGTTACCTTTTGTTTCTTGGATGTGTGTGTTCCAGGTGAGTCTTGAATCAAATGTCAGTCCTAGGACTTTATAATGAGTGGCAACAACCAATGGTACTCCATTGTATATCAAAGTTGGGTTATGGTTGCTCAGCTTTCTAATAAATTTTATAATTTTAGTTTTGTTAGTTGAAAAGGAAAATCCGACGTTTTTCGACCATTTGCCTAGATTATCAATAGATTCTTGCATTAAACGACATGTTGTTTCGATGTTCTTTCCTCTACAGAAAAGTATGAGGTCGTCAGCATATAATGCATATTTTACGGGAAGATTAATGTTTTTACCTAGATCGTTAATTGCCAAATTAAAGAGAGTTGTGCTTATAATAGAGCCTTGTGGAACTCCATTATGCTGAATGTGGGTGGAAGATATTTTCCCATTTGATATCACTTTGAAACTTCTATCATCCAAGAAATTGTGCACAAAATAGTATATATTTCCTCTTAGACCATATTCTTCAAGCTTTTGAAGGATCACTGATTTTTGAACAGTATCAAAGGCACCCTCGACATCAAAAAAGGCTGCCAACAAATCTTGTTTACAAGTCATAGCATCAGCAATGTGTGTTTGTAAAAGTACCAAATTGTCTAAAGTAGACCGATAAGATCTGAATCCAGATTGTGCTGGCGAAATGACTTTATTTTTCTCTAGAAACCATGTAAGCCTTTTGTTCACCATCTTCTCCATTAATTTACACATTGTGCATGTGAGTGATATTGGTCTGTATGAGTTTGAGAGACTTTGAGTTTGGTTGTGATCCTTTTTGATTGGTATGATGAGGGATTCACGCCACCGCTTAGGGAAGTTGTAGTTATTCCAAATATTATTGTAAAATTTTAGTAAAATAGTAGCACAGGGTATGGATAGTTTCTTAAGAAATATGAAAGGAATGTCGTCGGGGCCAGAGGCAGTATTTTTACTCGAGGCGAGTGCCGTCAGTAGTTCCTCCAAGATAAAAGGTGTGTTGATAAAAGCAGTATCTTGGGCAGTGGCTATTGATGAAACATTTCCAATTAGTGCTTCCGATGTTATGGTAGAAGTGCATTGTATCTTTGTTTTTTGTTCGAACGCGTCCGCTAGTATATTAACAATCCGTTGTGTGTCACTGATTACGTTGTTTTGGTAGTATATACTTGAAATACCTGAGTTTGCTTTGCGACCCCGCATTTGCCTTACTTTTGTCCAAACTTGAGCTGAGGTTGTGTTAGCTGTTAGAGATGAAGTATATTCTCTCCATGAAGTCTTTTTGTTTTTTTTTAGGACGTATTTTGCTCTGGCTTTAAGTTTTTTGAATTCAATGTAATCTTCATTATTCCGAGTTCTACGGTACCTGTTTAACGCTTTCTTACATTGACGGACTGCCTGCTCACAATCCTTGTTCCACCATGGTACTCTCCTACGTTTAGTACTTGTGGAAGTTCTGCCTATATGTAGTTCAGCTGCAGAGGTGATACAATGGATAAGGTGATTTAGAGATTCATCTATGTCGTCCGAAAGGGGAAGAAGTGGAAGTTGTCTTTCAAGATAAGAACAGAAATCATTCAAATCCGCATGGACTATTCGCCATTTAGGAATATAGCTAGTTGTCTCGTTTTCGTTATTAGAAATTATAATTGGGAAATGATTGCTATCAAAAAGACTATCATGTGCATGCCAGTGAAGTAAGGATGATGATTTGGGATCAGAAAAACTAAGGTCAATTGAGGAAAAAGTACCAGAAGATATGTTGAAATGTGTACTTGAACCGGTGTTTAATAAGCATGCATTTGAGCAATTTAAAACGTTTTCAACAACTTTTCCTCTTCCAAATGTTTTATCCGAGCCCCACATAATATTGTGTGCGTTAAAGTCGCCCACTAGAAGGAAAGGAGATGGAAGTTGTTGGATTAGGTCAAACAATTCTTCTTCGGATAGATCGTAATTGGGTGGTATATAGATGTTACATACAGTAATTTTATTAGGGCACCAGATGGAAACTGCACTTGCTTCAATGGTAGTAGTTAGTATGTGATGTGTAGAGAATAAATCTTTAGAGACAAAGATGGATGTGCCGCCACTGGCCCTCAGATAGTCTTTTCTAATGTAATGGTAACCTTCATAATGTTTAAGCTGTCCTATGTTAGTATCCTTAAAGTTTGTCTCTTGTAGACATATGATATCTGCCTCTGTTTCTGCAATCAGTTGCTGGATTCTTTCATATCGCGGATAATATCCGTCACAATTCCACTGAATTAGTTTGAATGGAAATGGAGTTATTAATAAGTTGATGTTTGGGACTTATGTGATGAGTCTGAGAGGCAATCGTCATCAGTGGATGATTGTGATACTATGATGTTGTCTTCAGCTAAATATTTCTTAATTTTCTTGGTTAATCTTGTAAATCTGCCTTTAGCAACTCTTTCGGTTAAGAAAGGATATATCTTATGCATATCGCTTAACAGATCTTGAACATTACTGGTGAAATGCAGAGCTTCAGTTATTGGGTTGCTGCTGCCGAATGAATTCTCGAGGAATGCAATAATTTGATCAGCGTTTAACGTATAGTCTTCCGGACTCGTATTACAAAGACTCTGGATTATTGTCTTCGTATTCTCTGTTAAATTCGATTCGTTTGTTGGTTGTATCCTAGGTTTCTTTTTAGCTAATGTAGGTTTGTCCCCATTGGCAGAGTGTTGTGGAGGGGGCATTACGTCAATATCGGATATATTAGAAGCCTGATCTTCAAAAGAATTTGTTTCATTTGTTGATGAGTGTAGTCTTTTGTAAGCTGGTATTGGCATTGGCAGTGGTGTAGGTGTTTGGGTTTGTTCAGGAAGTGTATCAACTGCTTGAGTTGTTGGTAACAGTGACGGAGATTGATTTGCTTGTGGTAAAGACGTTGTTGATGTGTTTGGACATTTATTTGCTGTATGTCCAGGCTCTTTACAAAGAAAACACTCCATACGTTCTGTGGACAAAAATATCCTATATGTGTTATTATCGTGCGAAATTAAGATTGAAGTTTGTAGTTCGTAGTTGTCAGAAGATGGAGTAACGTACACTTGCCGCCTAAAGCTCATGATGTGCGCATATTCATCTCCAGGGATACCTGCTTTTAATAATGATATAGGAGAGACCATTGGGAGTCCAAAGTCCTTCAATGCCTGCATTATGATGTCATTTGGTATGGTGGGGCAAACGTTGGATATCAATATTCTCCTAGCTGGGGATATTAACCTTCTAATTGGCAACTCAATATTATTTACACATATAGTAGGGTGCTCTGATATTAGCTGGTCTACAAGCTCGGTTTTTGATAGGTAAATACACACTCGATTGTTTGAGATTTTAGATGCAAAACAAACATTTTTGGGGTTAACTATGTTTCCAATTGCTTTCACATAATCGAAGAGAACGAGATTAGGCTGAGAATGTATTATGATCGCTTGTTCTTTTTTGGGAAAAATAGGTTCAGGTCTTGATTTGGCTGCAGCAGCATAGGAAGTTGTAGGTATATTATTTCCATCATTTGTTGACATTGTGGTTTTGGTTACAGTTAAAGTACATTGACTATCGGGGTTGCTCTTGTAGTCAAAAGCAACCGGCTCAGGATTATCCATTTTAGTGGTTTATTGCCCAGTGTCTGTCAAACAACAAAACATCATAGCAGTAATACTGGTTGCCTGCAGAAATTGGCGTAAAGCGAGAGGTGTATTAAATCTATAAATACTAATGAGCACAAAAACTTGAACTTAATGATAAGTAAAATAAACAATCCAATTCAATAGTTATACTCAGATGTAAGATAACACCATTGCACCAACTCGCGAAAACAGGATGATGATAGTTTCCAGTAGACTACACTTTTAGTTTTAAATGTTCCAAAGACAGTTTATTAAAACGCAATTATTCGCCCACAAACAGTAATAACAATCCACTGTAACTCGAACGATCTTCACTCGTCAAAGTTCGAAATAGAATCCTAATTAAATGTTTATTAATCAATCAATCCACCTTTTTCCATCAAGTAATTTAATTTGACCCTATTTAATGGTTTGGTCAGCATATCTGCAATCAATTCTTCTGTTGGACAGTACCTGAAGCCTATAACTTTATTTTTATCAAGATCTTTGACAAAATGATATTTTGTATCAATATGTTTTGTACGATTATTGAATCTGCGATTTGATATCTGTTTTAAGCAACTCTGATTATCTTCAAAAATGACTGTATCTGGTTCTTTTTCTGGAAATTCTTTTATTAATCGTCTAAGCCAAATCGCCTCTTGGCATGCTTCTGCTAATGCAATATATTCCGCTTTTGTTGACGATAGCGAAACTAATGGGTGCTCCATACAGCTTAAATAAATAACCACTGTTCGATTTTCTATCTTGTTTATTTTCTGCCCAATCAGCATTAGCATATCCTTCTAATATATATTTATTATCATACTTTCCAAGTAAAGGTTTTTTATTTTTGGATCCCTTTAAATATCTTAGAATTCGTTTTGCTTCGTTCCAATCGTTTTCTGAGGGTTCCTGATTGTGCTGACTTAGGATAGTTACACTTGCCATAATATCAGGCCTTGTATTAACTCCTAAATATAACAATGCTCCTATTAGTTGTTGATATTTTTCATTATTTAATTTTTGTCGTTCTATTTTCAAATAGCCAGGATCGAGTGGTACCATTGAGTTTTTGGCATCTTGAATTCCAAACCTGTATAATAATTTATCAATATATTTTGCTTGATCAAGACTATATATTCCTTCATTATCCCTTTCAAAATTAATGCTCAAACAATTTTGCGAAAAGCCTAAATCTGATATCTCAAAAAATGTTTTCAACATCCGCTCGACACAATTTATTGCATCTATGTTTTTGGCTGTGATTAGAAAATCATCGACGTAAACTACAAGATAAAGTTTGTCATTATTTAAACGTTTCACATAAAGACATGGATCTGCTTCGTTTTTATGAAAATCGTAATTTTGTAGAATCTCGTTAACTTTTTCATTCCACGCCTTTGCTGATTGTTTTAGTCCAAAGATACTTTTGTTTAGTTTACAAACAAAATTTTCTTTGCCTGACACACGAGATGACTGAATAAGTCTCAAAACCACTGAAATCCACCTAAAAACGGAAGTTATCGAGCAATTGGACCATTTTCCATTCTATTTCACTCAAATACATACGAAAACACACAAGAACACTGAATTACAGTATAAAACACACGATACGACGTTATTTCATTCAATAAGTATCAATTTCAAAAAGTTACGTTCCAAAACAGTCAAAGCAGCTCGAGATCACCCAGAAACCCTCTTGTACATTGAAAAGCACACAAGATGACTGAATAAGTCTCAAAACCTCTGAAATCCACCTAAAAATGAAAGTTATCGAGCAATTGGACCATTTCCCATCCTATTTCATTCAAATACATACGAAAACACATAAGAACACTGAATTATAGTATATAACGATCGAAAACACACAATACCATGTTATTTCATCCAATAACTATCAATCTCACGTAGTTACGGTCCAAAACAGTCAAAGCAGCTCGAAATCACCCAGAGACCCTCTAGGACATTGAAAAGCACACAAGATGACTGAATAAGTCTCAAAACCACTGCAATCCACCTAAAAACGAAAGTTATCAAGCAATTGGACCATTTTCCATCCTATTTCACTCAAATACATACGAAAACACACAAGAACACTGAATTACAGTATAAAACGATCGAAAACACACAATACGACGTTATTTCATTCAATAAGTATCAATTTCACAAAGTTACGTTCCAAAACAGTCAAAGCAGCTCGAAATCACCCAGAAACCCTCTTGTACATTGAAAAGCACACAAGATGACTGAATAAGTCTCAAAACCTCTGAAATCCACCTGAAAACAAAAGTTACCGAGCAATTGGACCATTTTCCATCCTATTTCACTCAAATACATACAAAACACACAAGAACACTAAATTACAGTATAAAACGATAGAAAACACACAATACGACGTTATTTCATTCAATAAGTATTAATTTCACGAAGTTACGTTCCAAAACAGTCAAGGCAGCTCGAAATCACCCAGGAACCCTCTTGTACATTGAAAAGCACACAAGATGACTGAATAAGTCTCAAAACTTCTAAAATCCACCTAAAAACGAAAGTTATCAAGCAATTGGACCATTTTCCATCCTATTTCACTCAAATACATACGAAAACATACAAGAACACTGAATTACAGTATAAAACGATCAAATACACACAATACGACGTTATTTCATTCAATAACTATCAATTTCACGTAGTTACGGTCCAAAACAGTCAAAGCAGCTTGAAATCACCCAGAAACCCTCTAGTGCATTGAAAAGCACACAAGATGACTGAATAAGTCTCAAAACCACTGAAATCCACCTAAAAACGGAAGTTATCGAGCAATTGGACCATTTTCCATCCTATTTCACTCAAATAATACGAAAACACACAAGAACACTGAATTACAGTATAAAACGATCGAAAACACACAATACGACGTTATTTTATCCAATGACTATCAATTTCACAAAGTTACGTTCCAAAACAGTCAAAGAAGCTCGAAATCACCCAGAAACCCTCTTGTACATTGAAAAGCACACAAGATGACTGAATAAGTCTCAAAACCTCTGAAATCCACCTAAAAACGAAAGTTATCGAGCAATTGGACCGTTTTCCATCAATTTCTATCAATTTCACGTAGTTACGGTCTAAAACAGTCAAAGCAGCTTGAAATCACTCAAAAGCCGTCTATTACACTGAAAAGCACACAAGATGACTGAATAAGTCTCAAAACCACTGAAATCCACCTAAAAACGAAAGTTATCGAGCAATTGGACCATTTTCCATCCTATTTCACTCAAATACATACGAAAACACACAAGAACACTGAATTACAGTATTAAACGATTGAAAACACACAATACGACGTTATTTCATCCAATAACTATCAATTTCACGTAGTTACGGTCCAAAACAGTCAAATGAGATTGAAATCACTCAAAAACCGTCTATTACACTGAAAAGCACACAGGATGACTGAATAAGTCTCAAAACCACTGAAATCCACCTAAAAACGAAAGTTATCGAGCAATTGGACCATTTTCCATCCTATTTCACTCAAATACATACGAAAACACACAAGAACACTGAATTACAGTATAAAACGATCGAATACACACATTACGACGTTATTTAATTCAATAACTATCAATTTCACGTAGTTACGGTCCAAAACAGTCAAAGCAGCTTGAAATCACCCAGATGCCCTCTAGTGCATTGAAAAGCACACAAGATGACTGAATAAGTCTCAAAACCCTTGGAATCTACCTAAAAACGAAAGTTATCGAGCAATTGGACCATTTTCCATCCTATTTCACTCAAATACATACGAAAACACACAAGAACATTGAATTACAGTATAAAACGATCGAAAACACACAATACGACGTTATTTTATCCAATAACTATCAATTTCACAAAGTTACGTTACAAAACAGTCAAAAAAGCTCGAAATCACCCAGAAACCCTCTTGTACATTGAAAAGCACACAATATGACTGAATAAGTCTCAAAACCTCTGAAATCCAACTAAAAACGGAAGTTATCGAGCAATTGGACCATTTTCCATCCTATTTCACTCAAATACATACGAAAACACACAAGAACACTGAATTACACTATAAAACGATTGAGAACACACAATACGACGTTATTTTATCCAATAACTATCAATTTCACGTAGTTTCGTTCCAAAACAGTCAAAGCAGCTCGAAATCACCCAGAAACCCTCTTGTACATTGGAAAGCACACAAGATGACTGAATAAGTCTCAAAACCACTGAAATCCACCTAACAACGAAAGTTATCGAGCAACTGGACCATTTTCCATCCTATTTCACTCAAATACATACGAAAACACACAAGAACACTGAAAATCAGTATAAAACGATTGAAAACACACAATACGACGTTATTTCATCCAATAACTCTCAATTTCACAAAGTTACGTTCCAAAACAGTCAAAGCAGCTCGAAATCACCCACAAACCCTCTTGTACATTGAAAAGCACACAAGATGACTGAATAAGTCTCAAAACCACCGAAATCCACCTAAAAACGAAAGTTATTTAGCAATTAGATCATTTTCCATCTTATTTCACTCAAATATATACGAAAACACACAAGAACACTGAATTACAGTATAAAACGATTGAAAACACACAATACGACGTTATTTCATCCAATAACTATTAATTTCACGTAGTTACGGTCCAAAACAGTCAAAGCAGCTTGAAATCACCCAGAAACCCTCTAGTGCATTGAAAAGCACACAAGATGACTGAATAAGTCTCAAAACCAATGAAATCTACCTAAAAACGAAAGTTATCGAGCAATTGGACCATTTTCCATCCTATTTCACTCAAATACATACGAAAACACACAAGAACATTGAATTACAGTATAAAACGATCGAAAACACACAATACGACGTTATTTTATCCAATAACTATTAATTCCACAAAGTTACGTTACAAAACAGTCAAAAAAGCTCGAAATCACCCAGAAACCCTCTTGTACATTGAAAAGCACACAATATGACTGAATAAGTCTCAAAACCTCTGAAATCCAACTAAAAACGAAAGTTATCGAGCAATTGGACCATTTTCCATCCTATTTCACTCAAATACATACGAAAACACACAAGAACACTGAATTACACTATAAAACGATTGAAAACACACAATACAACGTTATTTTATCCAATAACTATCAATTTCACGTAGTTTCGTTCCAAAACAGTCAAAGCAGCTCGAAATCACCCAGAAACCCTCTTGTACATTGGAAAGCACACAAGATGACTGAATAAGTCTCAAACCACTGAAATCCACCTAACAACGAAAGTTATCCAGCAACTGGACCATTTTCCATCCTATTTCACTCAAATACATACGAAAACACACAAGAACACTGAATTACAGTATAAAACGATTTAAAACACACAATACGACGTTATTTCATCCAATAACTCTCAATTTCACAAAGTTACGTTCCAAAACAGTCAAAGCAGCTCGAAATCACCCACAAACCCTCTTGTACATTGAAAAGCACACAAGATGACTGAATAAGTCTCAAAACCACCGAAATCCACCTAAAAACGAAAGTTATTTGGCAATTAGATCATTTTCCATCCTATTTCACTCAAATACATACGAAAACACACAAGAACACTGAATTACAGTATAAAACGATCGAATACACACATTACGACGTTATTTCATTCAATAACTATCAATTTCACGTAGTTACGGTCCAAAACAGTCAAAGCAGCTTGAAATCACCCAGAAACCCTCTAGTGCATTGAAAAGCACACAAGATGACTGAATAAGTCTCAAAACCACTGGAATCTACCTAAAAACGAAAGTTATCGAGCAATTGGACCATTTTCCATCCTATTTCACTCAAATATATACGAAAACACACAAGAACACTGAATTACAGTATAAAACGATTGAAAACACACAATACGACGTTATTTCATCCAATAACTATCAATTTCACGTAGTTACGGTCCAAAACAGTCAAATGAGATTGAAATCACTCAAAAACCGTCTATTACACTGAAAAGCACACAAGATTACTGAATAAGTCTCAAAACCACTGAAATTCACCTAAAAACGAAAGTTATCGAGCAATTGGACCATTTTCCATCCTATTCCACTCAAATACATACGAAAACACACAAGAACACTGAATTACAGTATAAAACGATCGAATACACACATTACGACGTTATTTCATTCAATAACTATCAATTTCACGTAGTTACGGTCCAAAACAGTCAAAGCAGCTTGAAATCACTCAAAAACCGTCTATTACACTGAAAAGCACACAAGATGACTGAATAAGTCTCAAAACCACTGAAATCCACCTAAAAACGAAAGTTATCGAGCAATTGGACCATTTTCCATCCTATTTCACTCAAATACATACGAAAACACACATGAACACTGAATTACAGTATAAAACGATCGAATACACACATTACGACGTTATTTCATTCAATAACTATCAATTTCACGTAGTTACGGTCCAAAACAGTCAAAGCAGTTCGAAATCACCCACAAACCCTCTTGTACATTGAAAAGCACACAAGATGACTGAATAAGTCTTAAAACCACCGAAATCCACCTAAAAACGAAAGTTATTTAGCAATTGGATCATTTTCCATCTTATTTCACTCAAATATATACGAAAACACACAAGAACACTGAATTACAGTATAAAACGATTGAAAACACACAATACGACGTTATTTCATCCAATAACTATTAATTTCACGTAGTTACGGTCCAAAACAGTCAAAGCAGCTTGAAATCACCCAGAAACCCTCTAGTGCATTGAAAAACACACAAGATGAACTGAATAAGTCTCAAAACACTGAAATCTACCTAAAAACGAAAGTTATCGAGCAATTGGACCATTTTCCATCCTATTTCACTCAAATACATACGAAAACACACAAAGAACATTGAATTACAGTATAAAACGATCGAAAACCCACAATACGACGTTATTTTATCCAATAACTATTAATTTCACAAAGTTACGTTACAAAACAGTCAAAAAAGCTCGAAATCACCCAGAAACCCTCTTGTACATTGAAAAGCACACAATATGACTGAATAAGTCTCAAAACCTCTGAAATCCAACTAAAAACGAAAGTTTTTCGAGCAATTGGACCATTTTCCATCCTATTTCACTCAAATACATACGAAAACACACAAGAACACTGAATTACACTATAAAACGATTGAAAAACACACAATACGACGTTATTTCATCCAATAACTATCAATTTCACGTAGTTTCGTTCCAAAACAGTCAAAGCAGCTCGAAATCACCCAGAAACCCTCTTGTACATTGGAAAGCACACAAGATGACTGAATAAGTCTCAAACCACTGAAATCCACCTAACAACGAAAGTTACTCCAGCAACTGGACCATTTCCATCCTATTTCACTCAAATACATACGAAAACACACAAGAACAACTGAATTACAGTATAAAACGATTGAAAACACACAATACGACGTTATTTCATCCAATAACTCTCAATTTCACAAAGTTACGTTCACAAAACAGTCAAAGCAGCTCGAAATCACCCACAAAACCCTCTTGTACATTGAAAAGCACACCAAGATGACTGAATAAGTCTCAAAACCACCGAAATCCACCTAAAAACGAAAGTTATTTGGCAATTAGATCATTTTCCATCCTATTTCACTCAAATACATCCGATAACACACAAGAACACTGAATTACAGTATAAAACGATCAAATACACACATTACGACGTTATTTCATTCAATAACTATCAATTTCACGTAGTTACGGTCCAAAACAGTCAAAGCAGCTTGAAATCACCCAGAAACCCTCTAGTGCATTGAAAAGCACACAAGATGACTGAATAGGTCTCAAAACCACTGGAATCTACCTAAAAACGAAAGTTATCGAGCAATTGGACCATTTTCCATCCTATTTCACTCAAATATAATATACGAAAAACACACAAGAACACTGAATTACAGTATAAAACGATTGAAAACACACAATACGACGTTATTTCATCCAATAACTATCAATTTCACGTAGTTAACGGTCCAAAACAGTCAAATGAGATTGAAATCACTCAAAAACCGTCTATTACACTGAAAAGCACACAAGATTACTGAATAAGTCTCAAAACCACTGAAATCCCTAAAAACGAAAGTTATCGAGCAATTGGACCATTTTCCATCCTATTCCACTCAAATACATACGAAAACACACAAGAACACTGAATTACAGTATAAAACGATCGAATACACACATTACGACGTTATTTCATTCAATAACTATCAATTTCACGTAGTTACGGTCCAAAACAGTCAAAGCAGCTTGAAATCACCCAGAAACCCTTTAGTGCATTGAAAAGCACACAAGATGACTGAATAAGTCTCAAAACCCTTGAAATCTACCTAAAACACGAAAGTTATCGAGCAATTGGACCATTTTCCATCCTATTTCACTCAAATACATACGAAAACACACAAGAACACTGAATTACAGTATAAAACGATCGAAAACACACAATACGACGTTATTTTATCC